>OW028574.1:44312796-47009046 GCA_932294295.1 Alitta virens | reverse complement strand
GAACTAAGATGCTGGACAAAACTTACTATCAGCGACTTAATGTTAGTCAAAATGGCTATTGGGTTAAGTAATTCTAGACAAAGTGAAACTGACTAGGATCCTAGCCAAAATGTTTTCAGAGTATAACACTTTTGTGTAGCAGTTTGTACAGTAGTTGGCCTTCAGTTTGAACAAGACTTTACCATCTCAACACAGCCAAGGAGCAGCCGAGGAACACGAGCAGCTTGCCTTCAAGGACTAGATAAATTGTCAACACTCCTGATAGACTGATTCGCCTTATCTTTTTTATTTCCACTACAGTTCTACTTCACTCTTCCTACAGCAAATACCAGGAGAGCAGCTACACTTGCAATTGTAACTTCTCATAGCTTGGTACAGATAACGTTTTCTTATCACATTCCAGGCTCCAGACACTGTAGACAGGATGCTCATTGAAACATTTAGGAAGAAAAAAATATATACAAAACCAACCATTAAAAAAACAGAGTCCATTCCTATACATGTTCAGCTGGATCATGATAGTGAAGTTCAGCCCAACAAAGAACAAATTACGAAAAGCATCAGTTCTCAAGCTCATGTACCATTGTACTTCGTGCTATCACCAGAGACCAGGTAATATGGTGTGTGATACTGTGTCATAAGAGACCACTAATAACTGCCCCCAGTCCACTCAAAGCAGCTGTGAACTGTGAGTGGACATCAGAGCTTTGAAGACCAGTCTGCCTGAGTCTTTGACTGAGTCTTTGAGTCTTTGAGTCTTGGACTGAGTCTTTGACTAGGTCTTCCTGCAAGTTGCTTGGGCCAGCCCAGTTGAGTCGTACAATCCCTTTCTCAGAGCAGGTAAATGACTTGTCCCTAGTGACAGGCCAAACGCAGACCAACAAATGGAACCAGTTTGTCTAGAATGCCCGAGGCTGCTGCTGGAGCTGCTGCTGCTGCCCAATGCCGACCAATGCAATGCTGCCCAATACCCTGCAAAGGCTCAATAGCCAAGAGCCCAGGGTGTCAGAGGCCCCTCTCACTCCTACATCTCCAGACAGTGAAGATTCTGCCTAGGCTATTCCAATCTAAAGGCTACACTCAGGATGGCCCCACAATCACCACATTGGTCCTGGCTGTAGTCAGAGTAAATAGTCAAATCAGGATGGATTCTAGTAGCCTTCTACTAAAATGTGCTTCTCCAATGTAGATGTTTCCATTTCTACCAATGACCACTCAGCATACAAGACTCAAGACAGTTTATTCGCATACAGTGTATTGATGCATTGCAAACCCAGTGTAAAATGATATTCTTAAACTGCAGTTTGGAGCAAATACATAGAAAAATCTTCATCTTGAATACATGTTATATACACCGTTGTAACGTCATTTCACTGGCATTATTGCAACAAAGAGTTGACTGCAACATAAGATAGTGTGACAGCTGATCAACATCCTCAGACGCCTCTAACAGAGTTTTAGAGCAGCAGCTCTCTTCCGCAGTGATTAAATGATATGCTTGGCATATAGAGTGGTGATTTTCTGACTCTATTCTAGACAGTGTCTCTACTCCGATCCCACATGGACCTCTCTGCACCGAGGGATGGCTGGCCAGGCAGCTGGTCAGAGGGCGGAGGTCCAGGCTCATTTCATATGGATAAAGGATGACCTGGGCTTAGCTGCCTCCTGTAATGTGACCACAATGTGCATGAGGATGTGCCTGCTGCTGCTGCTACTACTGCTGCTGAAAAAGGGCTAGCTGGTCAGCCATGCTCTGATATGCATAGCATCCTTGAATGGACCATGTAGCAGACAAGCTGGTGAGCCGAATCCCAATCAAACACAACCAGGCCAGAGTAGCCAGAAGAGCCAGCAGCAGCTGTCTACTGGGCAGACACTCTGTCTATCCTAACATATCAGGTAGTCATCCACTCTGTGACCTATTGGTCAGTGGGCAGGGTCAATGGCCTCCATCAACGATTTACTTCATGTACCTCATAATATGCCTCATAATATCATATCAGATAATGAGCAGACTTGTTGCCCGCATGTATGCCAAAAGTCAAATGATATAGCATTCATGATTCTGCTTCTCAATTACAACATATGAGGGAGGGTAATACACTTATTTGCAGATGCAATGTTAGTGTGCATTGCCATTCACATGATTTCCATCCCCAAAATGAGAAATATGACCATCTCAATCCACACTAGACAATGACTGGATCAGGAGAACAGTAGACCATTAGGAAGACAAGAGTGTTTCAGCTCTTCCAACCTTTCACTGTTTCGGGGATCGATGAAGCCTGCTGGTTTGGGCTGCAGACATCTAGACAACAGGATCGCTCAGACTGCAAGCAAGTCCTCAGTACATTGAGTTATTCATGAGCTTATTGGAGGCAGCACAATGCGCCTAACGCAGCGAAAGAAATTGATGCAACTTTTGAAAGGAGAAATAATCGGCTGATGAGCTGACAGCCATGGCCATACTGCCTTCATTAATGCCACAAAGTGACACTTTGCAAATAGGTCATAACATGCAGCAGCCTATTCAACTTAGCTCAATGATGATCAATCTATAAAATGCCTCGAATACACAAATGCAGTTTACAACATTCACTGCGACTTGTGAATGAAAAAATCGAATAATTCACATCACACAAAGAGCTGTGAGCAGCTTAACTGCCTTTCAAATGCAACCCTGTAAATTGTACAAACACAAAACAAACAGTGCATGCCGCAATACAGTACCATTGAATGATGCATAATTCATCAGTAGGATAGAGCCTGGGAGGCAACTGTACTGCACTCAGGGTCCCTCAAATAGATACCATGACTGTAGTGAAGGGCTGCCAATAAGCCCTTGTGCTCGGTACGACCCTCCCATCTTGTTTATAGGGCAGTACAATACCATAGAGGTAGATGAAAGGACAGGGGGTCTCCATAGGGCCTCCAGAGAGGGCCTCCTAGTCCCTGGGCTATCTTTCATAATGCAAGACTTGAGCAGGCCTCATCTGGCTGTCCTCCTTCTGCCCTCTCATGATATCACATACAGGGCCAATACGACCTTCACAGATGCCCCCCTCAGGCCCTATTTAAGCAGCCCAACTTAGCACAGGTCTTGTCCTGCCATGCTTTATTGCATTATGCCACAGAATGCCCAGCACTAGCAGTATGACCCTTGGCTACACACTGCAGTTAGGCGTCAATCAGAGCACTGCTCTCTACGTTTCACACTCAGAACACGGCAACGGAATATATTAATCCTAAACCTCCAGTTACCACAATGCAAATTATTATCTTAAAAATTCTCAATGCATTTTAATCTGATGTTGATTATTACCATGTTCATAGAAACTACATCCCATTGATACAATTGCAATTCCTTTCCCCTTAAGGGGGTTTCACACATAGCCGGATCAGACGCCGGAGCGTCCCGGAGTAACATTTTATTACCTCCGGGGGGTTCCGGGATCAAAGAGCTGTTAAATGTCAACAAAAAATAAATGTTTGGCGATGTGTACACGATGTCAATACGGTCTCAACAAGAAGCAACACGGAGCTAACACGACTGTCCCGTTTAGAGTGAGGAGTGAACCGGATTTTCACGGTGCCTTCGCGGATATCACCGGTCTTTACACCGTGTTCATTCGTGTGGATCCGTTGTGGCTCCTTGTACTCTCCGGCGTTAATGGCGGCGAAATATTCATGCCCGGTTGACGCCGGATGTAGCCGGAGACATGCCGGAGACATACCGGAGTCAATACGGAGATTCCCGGAGATCGGCGGAGTCTACTGGGCGTCTACACGGATCTACACGGATCTACACGGACCAACACGGATTTAACTGTTCCGGGATCTCCGGCATGAAAAATTAAACATGTTTAATTTTTTTGCCGGAGTCCCCCGGTGTTACCGGACCATGCCGGACACTGCCGGACACTCCCGGACATGAACAAGATGTCTATACGCCTTTCCCCGGAGTATGCGGGAGTATTACGGAGTTGACCTCCGGGACGCTCCTGCGTCTGATCCGGCTATGTGTGAAACCCCCTTTAAACCACTTGTGACCAAGGAGCCTTCCATTTGGTTCTGTAGCAGATCTAGTCATTATGAATTCATTCGATATTAATCTTCGTGCATTTGCATTGATGGGGAAGCAAATGGGAGAAATTGATTTTGATAATTAACCATTCCTTTAGAAGAGCTCAACATATATCCCAGTTTCCAATAGTATTATACCTAATATAAGCATTGATATAATAGAGAATTGGCCTACCTTCTTCAGATTGCCCTTGTCTGTTCCAATAAAGGCCACAGTGTAGTCATGTGTAACGGTGACAGCAATTGATGTCGCTGATGTTTCTTCGAACCGGATGACAGCATTCGCCTCAACCGGTCTGGTGCCAGCGATCGGAGTGTTGATGTCACCATAAGTTCCACAGTAATCATCGCTGATATCAAACTCCTTTCAAATAAAGTAAAAGAACATCATTAAGGCATGAAAAATCTCATACATAACATGACAACTAATTAGCTTCATGAATAGGATTTCTTTCAGTCATGATTTACAGGAGTCATGTCTTTTCAATCGTGACTTATTTACGAGACGGCGAGCTCTATTTCAGTTCGCCTCAAACCATCTTCATTAATCAGTTGGCTTGTGTTCTTTTTTCCAGACTTGTAATCAAATTACACACGATTAATCAACAGAGCTAAATTTGGATCCTCCCCTCTTGATCCTCTCATGTCGAGCTATTTAGAAGCTGCTCAACTTTCACTTTTTTACGTGCTTCGACATGAATACCAATGTTGCCAATTTGAGAATGGAGTCAGGACTTATTGTACATTGAAAACTTTGCATCTTGTAATTGGCTCCAAATTAGTTCACATTCAGGGAATACACGAAAAATGTGTTCGATTTTAATCCAGTTGGGCATTCCATGTTAGCGAAGATCAATAGAGTAACACTCAATACTAATGTACGAATAACAAGTTTTTCCAATCTACAAATAAACAATGTTACTTTTCTTTTTTGCAAATTCTTTCTGTTTACAACCACATAACGTGAAGTCACACAAAGCCAGAGATGTAGCACGAATAAAACACTATATGATGCTCAGATGCACTAAAAGCCATTACTGGGTGCACCCAGTCATGGGTCACATTATAACATGGCTGGATTCACAGAATAAACCAGAGATGTTGATGAAAGGGTATAGGAGATGTCCTAGTGATCAGCCAGGACCTTCCTATCAGCTTTGATATCTGACATGTGGCCTAGTGCACAGTAGCAAGGGCAGAGCAGATAGTCTGCATCAAAGGATAACTCCGGAGTGGAAACCATCCAGTTCCTCTTCCACAAGGTTGGCTAAGTCTCTAAAAAGAGCCTGAGTCAGCCACTGGCCCTATCAAAGACCATCGCTTCGTCATAACTTATTTCTGTCTCTGATAAGAATATTACCGAAGAATTACTGGTAAATGTGGTAATGCTTCCAGAGTATTTACCATTAAACCAGGGGAATTGGGTCAGATTTTGAATTGATATATAACCGAGTTAAAATTTTAACAATATCATGTCACTCATAATTATAACATACAGTAAAAGATACCTACATATAACTGAAGGTACTAGAATTTTAAACTATAACTTTATATTGTCCTCTTGGAAATTTTGCAGGACATTTCTACACTTGAGTTAATTAAAGAAAGGCATAAGGTACTCACCGTGTCTATGCATGGGTATGGAGTGAGGAAATGGGCAGGTCCTGTATTGCCCACTCCATCGAAGCAGTCCTGAATAGTCTGTGTAAAGACTCTGCGGATCTGCTTCAGCGGGTAGATGCACAGCACGGAGTCAGCGATGGGTTCAGCAGTCTGAGGTTGGCTCTTGGAAAATAGAGCAAAGAGAACATCATCATTGTGAGTGAGTGGGGGAAGATGGGACAGGTTAAGACTCTGGGCCAAGTCGCTGCCCGCTTTAGTCACATACGCTCCTCGAACAATGTTATATGTGGCCCCTGTGTGCGTACATTCCAAAGGTACTTCTGTATACGTGTAATAGTTAGGGTCATGTTGACACACACGCAGTAAGCGCGTCACATACTGGGTCTGAGGACCCACCTCGACGGACTGTCTTTGAACTGCCAAGAAGTAACTGAATCCACCAGAACTAAATCCATAAATGTAATCCACTTTGAAAACATCCCTCTGCTGCTGTTCTAACTCCTTCTTTGAAGCAACTCCCACTCCAGAGAAGGCCAGTTCAAAGTTGTTAAGATTCCTGCTACTTAGGGCAGGCACAAGGTCTTTATAAACACTTAGTCCCTCCGAGCTACGTGTTACCCCAACATAAAGGACACTGTCGCCCGGCGGGTCAGGGGGACCTGGAGCTATGAACATCACAACTCTAGAAGTCTTATCATTGGAAACCATTGGCTTATCAAGGATAGGGTCATCACCTTTTGATATATCATTCAGTTTTCGTTTTTCGCAATGACCTTGGAATAAATTAGAGCATGCAATTAGTCGTTTTCCTATGTAATCGATCACCAAAGCTTTGTTGTAACTGTCGGTTGGTCTTCGAACCAAGTCTTCACAGTTCGAATAACAGGTGCACTCGTCCTCAGGAGGACAGTTGGGGTTGTCATCCTTTGGACCTGTGATCACTTGAGTCTCTTCCTCAAGAGACTCCGATAATTGATACAAACGATTGACTGCTCCCACATATAATTTTCCATTCTTCTGGTTCATCACTAAATTCTGAAGTTTTCCACTGTTTTTAGAATCCATAAAGGTCTCCTGCATGTAGTCGGAGTCCACACCACTGAGGCCTACCAGCAGCAGGAGCTGCAGCATCAGCTGGCTGCCCATCGTCACCGCTCATTTAGGTACATCACCCTGAAAAGACAAAAGCAGTTTTTAAGTACATGAATTCATGTAAAAACGTATCTTGACATGACAATGGGTAACTTGACAATGAAGACTATCCTACCTTCAGCATATAAATGCTAATTTTATCCATACTCATTTAGGACAACCTAAAGTGATACACTTATGACAACCAATTGCTCTAAAAAAAGTGGCAATCTTGGCAGGTTTAGTGCCTGATTTCCACTCAAAACTGACTGCTGCGTGATGACGAGTGATTTTGTGCGACCTCATGTCATTTGGTTCGCAATAATATTATATACACATGATATGTTATAACCAAATCCATATATAGGTTAGGTTACTGGTTTTGTTCTGTATCCAAGCATGGCATTATGTATTACAAGTTTACAACTTAACATAAGATGTCTGTCCTTCCAGCTGAAACAATATATAATCTATATCAAAGCTCAACCTCATAGAATGGTGACCTTTAACAGATATTTCATACCAAATTAGCTCTTTATACCTCGAATGTGTAACACTGCAGGATATCACGCCAAATCTGCCAACGAACAGTAAGGAATAACATTTATCTCCACAGCACAAATTCTGTACTATCACAAGGAATATTACTAGCAAACCAGAGAGCAATTATGTCAAATACTGAGTGTTGCCACTGGCACCAGCACCGGAGCCCTGCCAAGCAGGAGCTAAGAAGTGAACACTGACATTAAATTTAAAAATGTGAAAACATGTGCCAGAAACCATTATAATACTATTAAGCATAAGAACTACCAAAGGTCACGAAGCAACCTACACAGTTGCATCTAGGAATATCTCTAAATTGGATTGTTATACTAAGTACTGTATTTTCACAAAATGAGGTAAAATATTTTATAAAGCAACGTGTCGTTTAACGAGAACAAACAAGGGAATTTAATAAGTTCAGCCCAGGCACGAAAGTAGTTCTATAACAGGCATGTTCACGCAAGCAGTGCAATGAAAGTGAACGACCTATACCAGACCACTAAGTTATCAAGATCCTGTGAATATATATCGATGATTGATGACCACTGAAAATACTAGCGGCAAAGTGACACATCAAAACCTATGAAATGTCACATATATCCCCATTCATTGGTGTGATATTGTTTAGATGACACATATATTTTGTGAGTCCCAGTCAAATATATTGTCAGTGGACCCTGGCAAAGCTTCTGGCTATGTGTCCTTGCAGAAAGTCGAATACTTTGTTATGGTCAGCTCTGTGATCCATGCGACAGCTCACAAGTGGCAACAGCCAACTCATGATGAATGACACATCCCCAAATCTCGTATATAATACCATGATGATACGTCATACAAAAGTTACTCAATCTCCTTCTGATGTAATTAATTGCACCATTTTAGGCAACGTCAACAAAATGAGTGATACGCGTAGCATGAACACTTTGCACTATTCATAATGTAATGAATATCATGCAATGTGAGCAAAATATCAGCACAGAATATTCTATTCATGATACAAAAGCTGAAGTGTTAATATACTGGTGCAGCGTACATGTCAAGATACTGGCACACAGAGCTGCATTATAAGGTATCCAAGAGCATAGGAAATACTGTAGTCACCATTGTGTACAAAATCTGAATATAAATTATATGGCCCAGCACTAACTTCAGAAAAGTAAACATTGCAAATGAGACGATAAGGGCTTGCACTACACATGTGTACATGTAGTTTTAACAATGAAATGCCATGACATAACCCACATGCCAGGCCAGCTTGTCAAGTGCCTTTCCTGTGGGCGTGCTCCATTTATGCAGTGCTCAGAAAACCAAACAAGGTCAAGTCTTCTATTTATAATACATGGATTGTAGCACCAACCTGCTCAGTAGCCAACCTACGTGTGTGTAGCCTCCAGTCAAATGTTTAATGAACAAATTGTCATAATCCAGAACAATACAGGAATGAGAGAATGATACAAGGTATTTGGCCTGGCTCCTAAATCTGCCCTCTGCCAATATGCTGCGTCAAATCGTCCTCCAGCGGATCCGTCTCTCTCCAACTGGGCGAATGAAATATGCACCTCACAAAGCTGACCCTCAAATAAAACACAGCTTCGACTCTTTCTTTTTTCCGGCCCAGTGTAAATACTCCGACTAATTCCAGCTACGTGGAGTGTCAGAAGGGAAAAAACCCTTTAGGGCAGAGTTCAGTGTAGACACCACTGTCTATAGAATACCCCACGAGTCTCTAAACAACTAAATACGGCCTCAAATAACAGCAATTGCCTTAAATTACACCCACTTTATTATACAGAACCAACAGCATAAACTACCATGAGTTCAATAGTCTATCACTGGGGGCCCACACAAATTTATTGGCCACATTCCGGTCGTATGTGACACTAGCACATCATACTGACATCATGCCATCTGGACATAAAACAAACAGTTGACAGGCTCAAATATCATTGAATATCATGCTACACACTTGCACCATAATGCTATAAAAACGATGTGTTGTCAGTGGCCAGTGATCATTGCCATCTCACGCAATTACATGTATTCTCAACCAGTCATGTAGTTGGCCAAATTCCAGCACATCCAACTACAAAATGTATGTATATGCTGCCCAACACAGATCATGTTGTTTGTTTTTTACATTAGTACTTACAAAGCCAACAATAGAGTTGACATAGAAACACAAAGGGTTCCAATGTTCAGGCTATAGCCAGAGATTACCATATTGACAACGACGTCCAGCATAACATACATTTATGTGGCATAACATGTGCTCTGTAACATGCCTTAATATTGCAAGGAAATGCTTCAGACTAGATAAAGACCATATTTCATATTTGCAATATCCAAACATACATGGCCACAGCTCAAGAGAGATATTGTAGTCAAAAAGAATGTGACTTGAATATCCTCCGCTAAATTCTAGTAGGCATGAAGTCTATATGAAGTCTTTATATCGGGAGACTAACTTCATAAAATTACACTACTTGCTTTGCTACTTTGAAATCACTAAGAAAGAAGTTACTTAATACCATAATAATTACAAGAGAATGGAAGACAAAATATGACTCAAAACGAATTTTCAAGAATGTCAGGTTACATGACAAGTGACATGACAGTCACATGACATGTAATTTCGAAGAGACACGGAGTCACATGACAGGTCCCAAGATGCAATGCATGCACGTGCATGAGATGTTGCAGCAGCAGCAGCATCTGACAGTCAGCTAATCCACTTCATGGGGCCAATTGATTTAAGCTAATAGAGGAATGTCAATGGAGTGATGAGCAAGTATTAAGGCAACTGAAACGGCTTCAGACATGCAATATTTTTGAGAGCATAAAGACAGCATAAAGACACTAATCTCTAGGGTGGTCAATGACCGCAATGCAATTGCAATAGGATATCCGATGAGCTAAAACGCAACAATGCACCAACTTGAATAACTCATTCTGGGATAAGGTTACATCATGCAATGCCCAGTCAGCAGGGAGTAGCAAAGACTTGATTGTGTGGAAGGACAGAGCATCTGCCATCCTGAAAAGAAATGCACAGCACACTTTCCCTCCACAATTTCATTTCCTTTGTCCTTAATCCAAAATCTCACAATTAAGGCAATCTGTGGGGGCATACTAAGTGGTCCTCACTGTAGTCAGTCAAGGAATTCATTAAGGGAGCAACATTTAATCTTAAGGCAAGGTACAAAAAGAGCATTGAATGTCTACGAACTCTTGCACAGTTGATTTGCCTCTTAGTATGACCATAGATGTAAAAGACCATGGACAATCCTCTTTCAACATCAGATTGCGAATAAGATGTATTTGACATTTTCAGCTTTTACATAATGCAAAGATCCTTTCAGTAAAAGGCAATGCATACATTAATACATTAGTTTATAAACATGGTTCAATGACTACTCATCATGTGGTAGATGTGCAGACTCAGGTCATCCTGTTTCAATTGAACACCTAAAGAACTGAATTATACATGACCCATATAGAAACTATGTTTACTGCCCACATCTTTTGCATCTGCACCTATTTAGATGGGACCTTCTTCTATTAAGGCAAGACGTTCTTTTCTCTTTTGACAGTTCTGCGTGACAGGGTCCAGTGTAGCCTTCCTGCCATATGGAGATGATCTAATAGATTCACCATAGGCCCTAGATTACCCTGGGGGAGGGTAAAGTCCTGCATCTGCTGACCCCTCCAGTATCCTGCATACCATCCTGCAGACCATCCTGCAGCAGCAGCAGCAGCTCATTCTAAGATACAGTCAAACCTCTTACTTTAGTATTTCTACGTTCAAAATTTGATTTTCTTCATCTTGGTGATCTTAATTATGAAGTAAACTAAATGGCAAGAATACGGTTGAGTCCAAATATCAAGGGAACCTAATATTAAAGGGGTCTTGAAGGTGAGGTACGCTTTGTCGTTATTCAATACAATGGTAACAATAGAGACTAAATATAGCAAAAACAATTTGCCGGTTTTAAAAGGAAATTGGTATTAATAATAGATGGTCTTAGGCTCTTGGCTCCATTGTGCCCTGGCTACTTGTACGTTGAAAGTTGGATCTTCTCTGGGTTTTTCTTGATCCTATGCATCCCCATGGAGTAGCCAGTGGTCAGTACTGCTTCAGTAGTGGGCAGGGGTCATCATAAATACAGCAATGTGTCCATTTTCGGCCTCCCTTATACAAATGAGTTGAAATGAATTGAAGTGACATTCATGAGTTGGGACAGTTGCATCTGACTAGCCAGCAGCTCTGACTGACTCAATAGATCCTCAGGAGGGAGATCATAATGCCATGCAAAGCTACACCCTCATTCTATGCCACCCTCTCACGCACCCCACCCCTTTCTCATTACCCTCCAGGATCTCAGAGGGCCCATCTACACGAACAGGCAACAGGTCATCAGGTTTAGTCATCACCCAACGTTCCAAGATGCCGTTGCTAAAAAATGTGTTCCATCATTTTTTATGCAGCGATACATCGTGATTATCCCAGAAAATTATTACCGTCCCATCTGACATGTTAAATGAATGTTTAATGCATAAGAAAATAACCTTGTTTAATTGATCGTATGAGACAAAGGAGAATTCGAATTACAAATATGGACTTGTCTTTTGTTAATTACAATGCCAGTGTCTCATAAACGAGTTTTACCACCACCTACATATTGAGAAATGCCAAAGATGATAGAATTTGCAAGATTTAACTCAGGTTAAAATCATCCCCAAACAGACAATTTCCAGGAGCAGACAATTCAGGTAGTCACACTAGCCATCGTTAAAAGAACATTCACCTTTCAAAAGACAGCTCCCATAGCCCAGCCGGGGCTTTAATGGAGTATAAGGTTTCATAAGGAAAGGACACTTCTTAAGTATGCCAGGTGGTTATGAGGACAGTCATCCTATGACTATTCTTAATGGCCAATTAAGGCCAGAGACATTCACTAGCATGCAGGGCTACAGATGTGTCCTCACAACCTGCACCCACAGTGACTGTCAGTGTCCCACACCACTCACTCACATTGAGTCAGTTTTCATGAATAACATCACTGCATAATTTCACCGAATATGAGTGATACTGATCCACTAATCAGGCTGCATCAAGGATCTTGTCTGGGCATCCAGCTGCTGTAGCCAACCATGGCCAGTATTAGCCATCCATAGCCAGAGATCATGTATTATCCATGCATCTAGAGCTTGGGAATTGGGGGTCATCTTGTAGAAAACATTAATGGCGTCCCATTATAGCGAGATTAATAAGATTAAAGGACTGAAAACATGAGTGCCATCCATCAGAATCCAAAATGTCCCTCTGCACATCTCATATTAACCATTTGCATCCAGCTCCCATAAGGCAGAATTACATGATGATAACTAGATAAATAGATCGCGACCTGTTGACTCTGGCCATTTCGCATGAACCCATACTGAGCATTTAAGCCATTGGCTTAGTCTTGGGGCATTTAAGCCATCGGCTCAGTCGAGCTGAATAATTTCATTACCCATTGGTTGGATCTGTCTGGCCATGAGCCCATACCTCTTATGATGTACTAATACAAGGCAGTGTCCATAACAAAATAGCATTAAGAAGAGTGCTAGAATAGCACATTTCTCAGATCACGTTTCCGTAACTAGTTTCTTTAAAGAGTAGCATCTTTTGGAAGTCTAGAGGCATAATAGAGATTTAATACTTCCTTAATAGTTCTGTCAATATCAAGTCTGCGAAATCAATCACTATAATTCACTTAAAATGTCATAAATTGCATCAATATTACAGAAGATCAGACTTCACACATGGCAATATTTGTAATCTAATTCTACCAAGCGCTTCACAAATTTCAGTGCAGTGCAACGACTTTTCCCATAATGGTGCCACAAGCAAATTATCATTCATTAATTAGGAAACTGTGATCAAGTGCAAAAAGTTTTGATGTTTGCTACATATTAATTACTCCCATTACTCCCACTGTCTGAGGATTCAATTAAGCAAATTCATCAATGACAAGATTATAGGCAATCAACTACTAAATGAAACCACGAAACATGTGC
Source organism: Alitta virens (assembly GCA_932294295.1). NCBI lineage: Eukaryota > Metazoa > Annelida > Polychaeta > Phyllodocida > Nereididae > Alitta > Alitta virens. The sequence goes on along the minus strand of OW028574.1, from coordinate 46,995,606 downwards.
ACAAGATCAAGTAGATTAACTGGGAACATGAGCTAAGAGGAAAGCAATTCGTTTAATTAAACTGAAAAACCATAATATCCAGATTAATGTTATAATTACAAGGATTTAAAGAAGTCTCTCCCAGCAAGTAAAAATGATGAAACATTCTTGGTTCTCGAATTTTAAATTAAATTCTTCCAAATTTACAGTTTGATGCTCTATGCAAAACTCTACATAAGCTAATTAAATTTCTCTCATCTTATATTTCCTTTAATAAGTTCTTTATATCACATGAAGATTCTCCTTATGTTTAATACACAATATCACTTTCATACTGAATTCAGACACGCTAACAGACATGTTATAATATGTCATCTTGGATGAAAACAATCACAAATTTGCAGTGCTAAATGGTCCATGAATGATATTATTTTTTTTATACTACAGATACGATGTTCTTTACTAAAAGTGTATACTGATACTGACACCTAGCGAAAACTATGAGTCACAAAACATACCATAGGATGCAGGATTTATGATGTAAAGGAAAACACATTGAATATTTTCATTTGGCAAACTGATGCAAGCACTCTATCATCCAGATGTCAGAGAAAGACATGTTAGAAGATATATTCTATCAGTCTGAAGGTTGAATCAACATGTGCTAGTATTGATGATAACCATGGACATTGGGATGAATGATGAGGCTGCTGCTGCTGCAAGACACCTGCTTGGGATGCTGAGAAAATAGTGCTCTGATCGCTAGCACATGTTTTTCTGTCATCACATCTTGAACTTCTAGGGCATGTAGTGCATCATAAAAGGGGTAAAGGGGTCAATGTCTCAAAGAGAAAGAAGGGTCAAAAGATAGTGGGGTACCACAGGGCACCCATGTGGGAGCTGTGAAGTTCATCAAAGCAGAAAAAATTGGATCTCTGAAACCCTGCTGTATAGGAGAAAACCATGAGAACATACTGGAAAGATTTTGCGATTCCATAGCCTGACCAAGGACTTGGCCTGATCATCGTCCTACCATGGACGTATCAGAGATCCATGGGCCTACGAAAGGACCTTAAAAGTAATAGCAGTTTAACCATGGAAGTTTAATGGTTTTACATCTCCTAAATAGCAGGGCTAACCACATCACACTCATACAGTGTACAATGATGCTTATAATGTGCAGTAACATTCAGCTTTACAGGGTACGTGGCCTACTTGATAATATCATGATTCTAAAACGATTTCAGTGGGCTGACATGGCTGCCCCTAAATCAATGCCAAACTGTATTACATGCTGGCCCCATAATGATTCAGACTTTGTGGCACCATACATGTTGTCTTGAAACTTCACCATCGAAATAGGCAAACATGGAGCAGGCAGAAAATGCAGGGACATAGAGAAAGAGCAAGGGGAGCTGAGAGCAAAGGAAGTCGTCTAGACACCAACTCGGAGCTGTGAATCGAATTCGATGATGCTATCTCACATCATGATCCCAGGATGCTGATTCTATGCTCAGCTCAGTTATAGGTCAGCCAACTCCTATCAGCCCATCTCCAATTGTTTCTCCTCAATATATCGACCAGCCCAAGTGAGGATGGCAGTATATTTGTTTGCAGTTCTGATGCAGGTTTTGTGTTTCAGTAGAATTGTCACATGGATCTCTTGCATAATAAAATATTTTTTTATGGTCAATGCCTCAGGTTACTAAATAGTGTTTACAATATCAGCCTTGTCATAAATTTCGAATTAGCTATTGTAATGATAATTTGAGAGCAGTTGTCACATCTTAGTTTTTCACATTGTCCATTCAGCCAGTAAATGGATCCCCTAGGCCAGATTGCGAGGCTCGTGCAAGGCTAATCATTGGTAATGAATGTGTCACTTTTGAAATCCGCAGAGTGGCGCTGCAACAATAACGCAGCGGGGATGTTTAGTGACTAGGGGGCGCTTAATTCGATTGCATAAAACTGCAGTCAGGAAGGCACAGAACTCATCATTGGATTACTTGACGTTTTCTCATTAGCAAGAGGTGTCGGGTTTCCGTAAATCCTGGGGGTTGGGGGTAGAGGGGTGTTGCGTTGACCCTCATTAACTACCCTGGCGGTTTCTGGTGGTTTTACCAAGCACTAGGCTCCATTATAACAGTCTAATGGATGAAATGAATGCGAAACTAAATACTTTGACTTCCGCCCCTGACACAAAGAATCGAAGGCAAATGATAAGGCAGCAATGACTGACAGGTCCCATTACACACAGACAGTCTGTCAGTGCTTTGTGAAATGTTATCCAACACGAAGGCTCTCTGCACGAACAAGGATAACAAGGCAGACACCACACATCCTTGCTTCACTCCTGAAATATCTGATCATGCAGCCATACACCAAATGGGAAATGCCAGTTTGACACAAAAAGATCCTGTTCTACATCCTTCCTTTCCTGACATCACTCTATCAGGCATTAATGGCCTATAATCACAATACACATATTCCTTTGTGAGGCAGGAAACATTTTTATGCCAAGTATAGCTGCACCTGAATCGCTTGGATGAAAGGGTCTGCGGCTCATAAATCTATAACTGATATTCATGACATCATTTTGAGAGCACAACTGCAGCATGCTCATGGCAAGACTTCTATAAGACTTCTCCAGCTCAAAAATACAATGCTGAAATCATGTACCATTTTTCACAATGGTCCATGGTTGCCCTACAATGGCCAACATGCATGACAAGCCAAGTTAACTGCCCAAAGTTGGCTTGCTGCTAGTATTAATTTCAAGATTGTCAGATTCTGAGATTTGTTTTTTGATCAGCATTGAAAGGAAATCTGCAACCCCTCAACCACATAAAGGCAGGGTGCACGTGGCCAAGGGTAAGCATAGCTGGGGAGTAAGCAGCCCCCACACAGGGTTCACAATAAGGTTGGGCAATTGGGGTAAAAGAGTAGACAGGTGTGGAGGGTGGTTCGAGGGTATCCCCCTGAGAGGTTCCCTACAATGCCAACATCTGATGCTAGCATTGCCAGGAGGGCTGAAAAGCAACTCACGCAGCTATAATAGACCACAGGCACTCAGCATTGCTGGAGTCAAGGTGGGGACCTGCAGGGCCCAAAGAGCAATAGGTCAGTGATGCAGGGAACAATTACACTGTATAGGTCTAGCGGCTAAATAGGAGTCACAACAGACTATGTATAACTGACATGGCCTGTCTGGTCTGATATGACTCTTATTTTGCCCAAAACTACAATTAAACAACCAACTATATTTTATTATAATATAATTGGGTCATAGCACGGGCGTTTGAACTGTTGTCATAGAGAACCTTCACAGACAATTATCAGTTCTGGTGGCTCCATAATAATTATGCATCAATTATAGTTGTAAATGTGCATTGCAGTAATTTACAGACACATATTATGCTACTCTTAAGTGTTAGCCAGTACGTCGTGTAACTGTGTATGATGTATCAGTTTGTTATTTGGAGGAAAAGAGGGACCCAGTCTTTATATCCGAAACCGTATCACGTCCAACACTACAGAGCATATCAGAGCAATTCCATGAAATGCACTCGCAGCTTGGTGGCAAACAAACAGCAGACAAAATATCGGAGAGAAAAAATAACCAAAAAATTCCAGACGCTTCATGATATGAAAGCATACAGAAGAAAGGCACTGGAAGACAAAACATGCAAAGGAAACAAAAGAGAAAAGCAGAAAACAAAAAATGTGGAGAAAAATAATAAAGACAAGAACATCAAGAAAGAACCTACACATTAGCACCTGGAAGCCCGAAGTGCAAAATATACAGAGATGGAGAAGAGCATTAGGGTGCATCATGGCCAGCATCAGCAACTAGGATGCGGCTCAAGAACTTTGAAGTAAAGATGCTAGAGCTACTAGAAGAGTAAGAGACCTTGCTGCATGCTTCCACATCACTCTTACAGGCCTCCAGTAGCAGCAGCAGCAAGCAGTAGCCATAGCAGCATCAGAAGCAGCAGCTGATCAAAGATGCTCTGCAACCCTGATCACTCCGCATCCTCCATCATCCTCAGCCAGGCAATCCTCTGCACCTGAGGAATGTGTTCAATGAATTGGTGTTCACAGGGTGTTCACAGAGTGTTCACCTCTTCAAAGCATTCCTCATTAACAATCCCAAGTGTTCTCTTTCGCCTAACCTGTAACCAAACCTACAAGCCTGTATAGTGGGTTGGCAAATTGAAAACTGAACGCCTCTACACCCTGGCTTCAAATACACTTGGGGTTTCATATGCATGCTTATACAGCAGAACCAGATCCAATATATTACACGTAATCTTGAGTCTTCAACTTGGTATTCCATGTCACAAACAGTTCATTCAGGACTGAAATGACTGCAAATACATGTATACAATCTCTTCAGTTGTCAAATTAGCTGTTGACTTTTTTCGACCACAGCTGTACAAAATACTTAAATGTTAAATACCGAACCTGTCTGTAGCACCATTCAGTACTGATAGCATCAATAATCACAAACTTAAGTAATAGTGGTAGTAGCAATCTAATCTTGAATGGGCTTCCTAGACATAGATGTGCCATTTGAATCTCTACTGTGTGGCATTGGCAGCTAGTGCCCTGGAGAGTTGGGCTTTGGAGCTATGGGCACTGAGCACTACTATGACATGCCTGGAGCTTAGAGCTGCCTCTATTTCTCATGTTCACATAAAACGTGGATAAAAATGCAGTAGTACCATGCTGCTCATCCCCAGTCAATTCTATAAATATCAGCTGTAAAAACAGCTGTAGTAGAGTTTGCATGGGAATGATATCTAAACAACACAGGATCACCAATAACACCTGGTTTGTCATTCTACAGATTCTCTAGTGTTTGGTTATCCAATGGTCTGGCAGTCCTAAATACAATAGAAACATTGGAAGAAGAAGGATTCCTAGAACATAGCTCTTTCAGCAATCTCTCAGCATTCACAGGCAACTCTCAGCACTCACAGGCAACTTCCCACACACTACCTTACTACATTCATGCAGTTTTACTACAAGATGCCTGACTCACATGCCTCCCATAGAACACACAAAAGCCCAGGAGGCTGGTTGGCTGAAGAGGAGGGATGGCTATGGAGGCTGGCTATAGAGACTGGCACAGAGCTATGCAAGAAGCTGCAGGGAATGTTGTTTGCAAGCAATGGCTTCTGTGTGTGCATTACTTGTCCCTCTTACATCCACCCTCAAGTCCACAGAACCCCCACCTCAAAGGACCACAGGTAAACAGCACATCAACCACACCTTAGAGGGCGCTGCTGCTGATGCTGCTTGCTGTTACTCCCAGCATCCGCATCCTTTATCACTGTAAGAAGCCAGGAGCTATGCCTTGTCTGCAGTAAGAAAGGGACAACACTATCTCTCAGTATCTGAACTGCAGACCATGCAGAATGCAGCATGAAAATGGATTTTGGCTGAGTCTGGGTTGAGCATCAGGTGTGATAAACCTCAATCTATATTCATCAAATGGCATCCAACCATGTTGATAAACAACTGCAGCAACCATTGGGTCCAATAAATAAGGAGGAAAAAGGGTCATAAAACATAAGGGTGGTGTCCAGGAATGCCACCCAGTCATTCTGTATTCATGGGATCAGGAAAAAAGATTCCTTTTTTTCTCTCCTCTAGTTCCTATGCCTTCCAAAGGGCCCTAGTGTTTTCTTTATTCATTCAGGAAGTCCACAACTGGCTCCAGATGGAAGGTCATTCAGCTACGAAGGGTAAACGACCTGCTGACATGACCTTTTGACCTCTAGCGACCTCTAGTGACCCGTGGATCCAGTAGGGGGCATTGCTATCACAAAACAGTGACCCCTGGCACTGGCATTTACGCTTGCTTATTACGAGTTCTTCAGGTGATTTGCAAGCAACGAATATCCCTGTGAAGTGAGAGGGAAATAATCAGTATGCTTCGCTGGTGTCAAGTCAACACGGATTAAATCTGCTGGATGACCACCAGGGGTCAGCAGTAAGTGGGTTGTGATAAACCTGAAGATGCCAAAGAGATGCTATGTTGCTTTCTAAATATCACACTGACAGTGGTGTAGTGGTTTTCTTTAGAATATAGCACTGGTTTTCTCTATTCAGCAGGTGCTCACATTTATCAAAGCAGTCCACTCAAACACATTACTCAGACATAAAACAAGACCTGGTCACCTTAGCACATCTGATAAGCCCCAGATAAATATATAAGTAATCTAAAGGTAAATAACCTGAGTGGCACTATCTGTGGAAAGCATTTCGCAATGGTATGCAACTAGAGTGAGTCAGAATACCCCAAGAAATGCTTCAAGACCATTGGGGTGAGGGTGTGACCCACTTGCGGAAAGCCCCATCCTCGGAACAAACAAGACCAAGGCTATAACAAGCCCACTTGAGATGTCTCTCTCTTCTAATAGGGCAATTTAAACAAGAGGCCAGCTACCCTGGGGCTATTCTTACACCAAGAATAACAACACATTACCCCACTAAAGTAAACCTTGAGGCCACTAAAATCCCCCCTAAAAAATCAGCAAAATATTCAGCCAGTGGGTCAAGTTCATGCAGCCCCAACGGATACAAATACTGCCAAAATATGGCATAATACATTAGCTATCGTGTCCTACATGGAGACATTATATCCAGCCCAGTTATTTTTCAAGTGTACAAAGTTGCAAACACCACTTCATATAAATGAAATACCTCCACGTCATAAACAGCACAAACTGTGATGTACATCACAAAGACAATACATCATCGGAATTCCATAGACCGGATAACCTTAGGAATAGGACATACATGTAAAACCATTTATCAAAGCTGACCCATGTTATGACATCACATGGAATACAAAATGTTTGAGATAAATGGAACCACCCTAAATCTATTCATTATATTTATAATTTATTATATTTTTCTATTTTTAATGAATCACGATTCACGACTCGGTAATTAATTACAGAAGATTTATAGGTTTCGTTTCAATTTTGACATCTGATAGGAGTTCAACAACAGAATTGGGATATTTCCCGTCTGCATCCTCCCACCCGTGAGATGGTGCCCACCCAGTCTGTTAAGTTGATTAATTCAATTGATGAAAGTCTGCAGTTTCTTGTCATACCCTGGTTAACCTCTGTTCATCCAAGGGTTAACCTACAATGTCATGCCAAGGTCATTGGTTAACAAATAGCATTGCGTTTACATTTTACCTCTACTCTTTCCAATGTTACGCGGTATTAGATGCCATGATAAAATGATGACACACCAAGTTAAGTTGTGTTAAACCAAAACAACAATGTGAGCATGAATGCAACAAGATATCATGAAATCCATTGGCAGACGCACAGGTTTCCTGTAAGCTAAACTCATTACATGCCTAATGGTGCATGGTTCAAATTGATTGCACGGCAGAGATTATATAGAAGGAATTTGCATAACATGGGACTCAAGTAAAAAGTTGTTTTAGTTAGAGAACATACAGTTCAGCAAGCATGTGAAACTCATTTTTTTAATATTTTGTTTGAATCCACATTAGCCTAGACACGAAGCATTTCACACATAAACAAATAAATTATTTGCAATTGCTTGCTAGTGACTATACCAGAGCTCTAAAAATGGTTAGCCTAAAGTGAGTTAAAACACTATTGATGAATGATGAGAATATCTCTTGCATAGTGCAAAATCTGGAAGAATGGAGATAATTTCAAACTAGAGAATATGAAGACAGAAATAGCACATTACATGCACAGCAACATCCTAGGACTATGCAATGCATTCTATGACAATCCTTATTGTGACAGCCCAGTAGGATAAACTAGCTGCAGTGGTCAAGGTGTGTGATGAACGAGGCATTCCATACACCCTTCCAGTAATGGACTCTTGTAAACGTGGTCATCACACACACACCCAAGCCAAAAAGTTCTGACAGTAGCTGACCTTTCCATGACACACAAATCCGCTGTATTTGCCATTTGTAAACGATGTTGGTCCACACCACCAAAACATATGCTGCATTTTCAACAAAAAATATTTCTGGACTTACATCACCAAAAACAAGAGCTCAGTCATACTCAAAACACCCAACGGAAACAATTTGCAGGGTATTTCCAAGTAAACAACGGTTAATGCCTATTATTTGTCATATTCAATTGGTGACCTCCGCATCCTGGCCAACTAGTCCAGTCCGTTTTTATTAGCATTAATATGTTTGAAAGAGTGTGCTTATTGTGTCTTTTAGATACAACAGGCCCAATACACACTAGAAATTTTATAAACTCTCTCAGTTCTAACAGAATTCCACGTGCATAAATACAGATGTATGCGCTTTACCTTCAATCTAAGCAGACAATGTAGACAATGATGGAGATACTGATATACCCTTATACACTGTATTGTATCCAAGCTAGTATCAAGAGTCAAGAGGCTAGTTCGAAATCAGTGCCACATGTCTGTATACATGCAAGTATGGAGGTCATTAGCATGCTCCTACATTGACATAAGTACTACCATGTGGCCGAGGTACACTCCAGGGCTGTACATTCCCTGTGTGTCAAGTCAGTGTATATGACAGCACACTAGGCCACCATCCATCTTAGTCAACCTGACTGGTCACTTAGGGCCAATCGACCACAAAGGATATGTACCAGGTGACCTAGAACAATGACGCCATATTGCGAATGTCATTTTAGCTGCTAACTATAATAGCAGGATGTTCCATCACCCATGAGTATGACCGCAGACAGACAGACAGTTGTCCCAGAGCAGATAATTATGCTTGTGCCACTTAGTGACATAATCTTGTTAATTGCACTAACCTAATTATTAAAAAACCAAAACTGCCTCGCAATGTACTCATAACATAATCTTAAAATGTAAAAGTTTCCATTCACTGGGATATGGGGAGGATGTTAATTATTTTAAAAAGACATGAATATTTGCGAACTAACCTGGCTTGACATAAACATTCATGACAATCGAATATTGACTTCCGGATAATTATAGCCAAAATGACACTACTTACTGACAGACATGGCTTCCTTTTCGAAATGTTTTATGTGGAGTCTAATGCACCTAACTTCATCATGTCATTCGGAATTTATGAAATCCATCATAATTACAAATCTCCTAAGTGCCGATTACATAACTGTAACCCTTTGCTGGCCTTAAAAACATACCAGTGAGTCAATTTGCATTTTAACAGTCTCATTTTAGAAGCTTTCCAATTTACTGGAGAATGAAATTAGCTGTAATAATACCCTTATTACGATATTAATCACTTGTAAAATATTCAGTGAGTGCAAAAGTCAAGGATAACGCAATTCAAAATTAGCTAAAGAATGTGCACATGTACATACTGTAGTATAAAAGAATGGGCGTCATTCATAAATCATCAGACTATGTTTGCAGATGGACATCTCTGAGACCCCAAACCCATCCGAAGAAACCAATATCAGAGAAATGCCATTAGCAGTCCAGACACTCAGAAGGCACTCAAAGGCACGCTGCCCTCTAAAATGCCGGTATTTGAGGGCGCATGTTTGGGAGACGTGAGAATATTTGTTTTGGTTCCAGAGCAGACGACCGAATCCTTTTTCGAAGACGAGACAGGAAAGAGGCGGGAAAAGCAGACGACAGACATGACGCGCGTCCAACAGGTGGGCTCGCCAGTCCTCTAACCCAATCAATTTTCGTCATTTAGGTCATTTTTCATCTCTTTTGGGTCTTTGAACTTTCTCACATCTTGGGAGACGTTGGCTATCCCCTCTGGCCACATGTTTTGACCAGGTGCTTGACCATTTAAAACCCTTCAGCAATTACCGCATTTTGGGAATACTTGTGCCCAAGCCAAAGACCACTAATTCTAACAAAATACAACAAACATATTCTATGCTGAGGCATGGAGTCTCTAGTGACTCCATGGCTGAGGCAAGTAAAAGATCCCACCTATGGGGTGAATTCGTAACATGGTATGAACTCAAAGTCTCATCATCACATCATTACGTCTACATCTGCCCTCTGGCAGCTGGTCATATTATACGCTTGCTAAGCTTCAGGCCAGTAGCATTAAATCACAGACAAACTCATCTGAGGCAACTCAATACGCCAGAAAAATTCGTTGAAGGCATGGTATATGCCAATTTGTACAATACTTGCATATTTTATGACAAAGGTGCATGACACTTGGCAACAGACATGGTGTGAAAAACAATCAGTAAAGTGTCTGCAACAATGATGAACTAACTGGTTGACCCTAGGAGCCCTATCAAATAGACTGTACAATGTAAACAATGCTCAGTACTAAACACACTTGAATATGGACAATGTACTAGTAGTCTAGGAGTATTACTGCGAGACATGGAATATAAGTTTATTATTAGTTTATTACGACCCAACGGCAGTAATACAATGGCTCTACACATGAATACAAACATACACTTCAACCTCTAAGACAGAAGCCTACACCTTCCGATATATCTCATGATAAGCCTCGGGGAATTCTATTACTACTATCAATTAAATCAAATGACTTATCTAAAGGTCAAAAGCTGGTTTGTACATTATCAGTATACTATTAAGGGACTTACACGGAGAGAACACAAAATCAAGGTTGTCATTGAATTATCTAAATAGGTGAACATTAGCAGTACATGAGATCCATTGATAAGACGCCTGTGGGAATTTAGAATCAAGATAAGAGTCAGCATACCAGAGATATACCATGGGATCTGTGATGATAAGGGGGATCACACAAGGATCACCCATCCTCTACAGTTTGATATCAACAAAACGACCTGTCTCAGGCCCATAATACAACAAACATGACCAGTTCATAGCTGAGGGAGATCACATTTGCCCAGTAAAGATTCATCTGAGAAGGCCGTCCTACTCTAGGTCACTAAGGGTCAACCCCCAATGTCACCCAAGGTCAAATCTTGTGTGGGGAAACATCCTTTAAAGACCCCGTTAGCTAAGTCCAATGTCCACAGGGCCGAGCTGACCAGTGGTCAACGTCCATTCGGACAAGACACGACTGGCAACCAATATGATTGTTAAACACTGTTGAAATATGAGGACACTTCCCTTCACTGTAAACACTGGCGTAAATACCTATGTAAATACTATTGTAAATTCTTCGGCACTTAGCTGAATATGTGTTCTTTTAGAATCAGACTGACTACAACATACTATGGATCTTCATATATGGATCCTACCATACTCCCATACACCATGTGAAACAGTCAAAGCTGCACTTCACTAGTTAATTTAAAACACTGAAAGATAGAAGAATGTCCTTTACGCTAAAACACATTATTTTCTAACCATTTTAAACTGTGAAGACAACAATAAAAACACCATGACAACTGTGTACAACGACATATCTGACTCGAAATATGTTTAAAAAAACATCAAACACAAAATGTTCCAGCTGATTAAGGAACACTTCATTCATTTATACAGTCATTCAAAACAACATGCTGCACAATAAAAACAACATCCAAATAACAACTAACACTGATAATCAACAACTAACCATGTAATTATTGTGTCCGTCGTGTTTTGGCCCCAAACGGAACATACACCAGCTATCACTTGCCACAGACCTATTAACAGGCAATCACGGAATTACGTAATCTGATAGTCCAATCATCTGTGCATGAATGTTAATCCTATTTATCCTTAATCATGTAATGACGCCGTTATATATTACAAACCATGCTTAAGGATCCGTAACAAAATCACAAAAAAATCCATATCCTCATTGTTAATTAAAATATCGTATCTGTTGTGTTTGACAAGTGATATTTAATTTAAACATAAATTAATAAAATAATTAAAACGCTAACCACAAATTCCGAGGTGTAATTTTCCCATGGAACTTTCAAGTATGACCTAGTCGGAAACCATGTAAATAATGAGGCCACTGAACTTGTGTAAATTGTTTAAATAAGAAAGATTTTTGTCTTCAATTCAGATTGTGAAATGGGGAAGTCCCTAGTCTCCTATCTGGCGTCAGCATACTTCCACTAAACTTAGAATGCTAGAACGTAGCAGTATCGTTCCACACAGAATGTGTGGGAACGAGAAACTTTAATCAGATAAGTTTGTTAATGTTGTGTTTGTGATAACGTACAAAATACCTGATTATGTTATGATAGTCCTGTCAATTTCAGCTGCATTGTGAACTTACTGCCAATACATGTTATTACACTGTACACACAGTGCAAATTAACATTTATATAAAAGATATACAAAGCAATATAACGTGAAGGCTAAATGTATTCAACTTTAGAGGCATATTTTACTGCTTTAATTTCAAAGTTCATGTAAAAGTTTTAAGTCTAGAAAGCTGTAATTGATAGGGTTTATCACCGTTACAAAAAATAGACCTTGGACTATCACTGCCACCGACTTATTAGCAAGTCATTAATCAGGATTATTGAGGATTATTGAAATCAAAATCAACACCCCTCCGTTCCAAGGTCGACCTCAGACAATATTAACCAGGATATGAACTGCAAGTTTAACACTTTAATTGATGACTTATAACACTGATCAAGGGCACATTATACTTAATATATATATATATAGATTTTATTGACATGTAAAATATCATAAATGATACATATGTCATTCAGTTAAAAGATAACATGAAAGAGACATTAATGTAAGTACAGAAAGCAATAAAATTTCAATAATCAAGGTTCCAGCCACCAAGTTAACTTATAATACGTGTTTAAAATCCACATACACAATAGAAAAAAAATACAAGCCGCTACTAAAAACATTTCACTCTCAAAGTCCAAAACATGACAAGCACATCATAACTAATAAACTAATAAACTAAATTAATAACTGTGTGGATACAGGAGATGGTTTTCTCTACACATCAGCTTGAAATATAGTCGTTGTGAAGTCGTGAGAATAAACACATAATTGAGACCTCGTGAATGAACATAAAAATCAAGAAATATATCCTTGGAAGTGGAACTCCAATAACAATTTGCAGTAGTAGTAGCTGATGTCCACAAAAAAGGTCTTGAAAGTCACTAAACATATTGAAACAGACCTTAAACATCCGAAACATCCCCGATACCTGTTTGGGCAAATAGACTTGGAATGTTGAACTTTTTCAGCTTGGGATGATTCACCCAAAAGCAGCTAGTACTGTAAGTCTGTAAGGGCAGCATAAACCAGTTCCTTATTTCTTGCTCAATACACAAATCATGAAACATGTGCTAAGGCAGTCTCTGGCAGGTTGGTTCAGTACACATTTTTGACTGTTCTTTTTTGCCCTTTCAACCACATAGCGAGAAGTTCGGGGTAATTGAGTTGACCATGAATGGAGAGGGGTGTGGGAACATTTAGTGACACAGTTTGCAGGGTAAAAAGAAATGCCCCCACCCCCTCCAGACCTCCTTATCCGAGATCTTCACCTTTTTTTTCCTCACCATGCCATGGCACAAAAATAGCTTCACCTATATTTGGCGTTTCGCAGATAAGGCAAACATTTTGAATACATATTAGATTCTACGGCCCATAAATTCTAAAGTCACTGGTGGTATGTTACATGACGGTGACCGTGAATGACTAATTCCGACAATAATATAATCACCTTTTTGAAGAGAACAACGTTTATTTTATTGCCAACCACAGCAGTTCAAAAGAACGTTCCATTTGGAACGTTGGTACGTTCTTTTGTTGATTCACTCTTGAAACTGATATCAGACACCGATTCTATTGTGTATTTTGTAGACTATCATCTAAATAGCATTTCCCCCATGACAGCACTTGCTATTCAAGGATTTCAAAAGACTGACTCAAAACAACACATGGACATTCTACTGAGTTACATAATCTTGTCAAAACAAAATGGAGTCTAGACAGTCTTCAATTGCAGAAAGGTATTACGCAAGTGAGCACACCTTATTGATAGAATGAAAGAGTTGAACAAGACACGCAAATAACTATCTCTGATTCAATTACGTAACTCAGTAGACAGTACACAGTCCATGGGTTGTTTTGAGTTGTTCTTTGGAATCCTTGAATAGCACTACAGGTATCATGAGGGAAATGCTATTTAGATGAGATAACGATAGATTTTTTTCGGAGAATGGCTTTCTTGAAACCATGTCATTATGTAATTTTCAAACTAGCAAACTACGTGGGCGTGGAATTGTTTACAACTGACTGACTAGATAGCAGGTTAGCTAAGTATCGCTTGTCACATTCAATTGTCATGTTAGCACTGAAAGAGTTGACACCAGTGATTGTCCATTTAGTTCATGCACCTGTAAAGATATCGTAAGACTAATGCCACTAACGACTATTTAATCAATACGCCTTATCGATTGTATGAACATTAATAAATTCCCAGTCCGTTACTCTTTGTTTTTACAAATTTTTTAAAATTTTAGCATTTTACCATACAAAATTACCTGTCAGCGAAAACTTGACATTTATATTCACAGAATAAATATCGCAAGAATTTACATTCCTTGAATATTTCATGGGTCGGTTTCCCCGTATTTATTTCAAAATGCACATTTCTGTTTTCAAATATCAATAGCAAATCCTTCAACTTAGTGTATCGAGAATGTAATTGCATATTTAAATCCAGTGCAAACCACTTTGCCTACCAGTATATTGGTAAGTGTTGGTAAATCAGATTTCTAAGTAGGATAAACGCACGGTCAACTATTAGAATTTATATAAAAGCCCTATTATAAGCAGTTTTCAAGCTGAAAATAAGTCTTTCAATTGTGAAATTGACAATTAAATTGTATACAATAGTGCATAGCCTGATACATTGAAAATTGCCATTTTAGACAGTAGCAATTCTTACCTTTGACCCTGAAGCAACGTTGACCTTCAGAAAAAGGTCAAGTTTCATGACTGATTAGCGCCGATTGTCCAGTTTGTGAAATGTCAGGTTTGACATGTAAATGAGCAACAACAGTGCATTGAATTGAACAATGTCTTCCCAACACTCAAGTGCAAATTACATAGCCCACAGATTATAAATGATAATGTCCCAGACACTGATTTGGAACACCATGATGGTGGTATATTCTTCCAAAGGTTACGACCTTCTCGAAATCGTGCTATATATATATACAATGTAATGACTTGTGGGACAATATATATTTTGTCAATTATATTAAAAAAAGGTGCAATTATTTAGGCAACATTTGGGACAGTTGAAAATGTATTGAATAGTTCTCCAGTAAGCTGTCCTTTCTATATGCACTGACTTATCCAAGAAATAACTGACATCTATTAAAAAGATTTTTATGATCGAGTTTTAGCTTAAGAAGAAAAAAAAACACCGTTTTTGGCTTCAGCAATAATTCGACCATAATTTTGTTACGGAGACGTGTCCTTAAAAGGTGCATTAATAAATGACCCATTTCTATCATGATAAAGGGGGTCTACTGTACTTAATAGGGACTTTTACCACTCCATAACATGCTATAGTAGAATAACCAAGTGTACCACAACTTGCTACAGTCACCTGGAAACCTGCAATTTGCACTCTATATACACACTATACCCATATTACTATGAAGTTTATTGCAAATGCAAATAATAACATCCCAGCTTCCCGACGGCATTACCAGCATTTCGGCAATAAAGAGCAGGTTAATGAAGTTATATGACAATAGATCAAACATAGAACGTGACAGAAAAGTGGATTTAATCTCCTAAACATCACATGTGCATGGTGCATAATCATAAACATCACCGAGATCATCAAAACATGCAGCATGTCGTTCTGTAACAATACTGAAAGGTCATAAAGCACTAATGGCTAAACACTAGATACAGATGGATTATTCTGTAAATTTCATAGAAAATGGATAATATAAAGAATTATATATTCATTCTAGACGCAACTGCCGTCCATCCATCCCACCATGATCTGTTTCGGGAAATTGAACAAGCATTAAAATTTAAATGAATATTCACATCGTCTGCTTACAACGACCCCTAGTGGAGTAATTCACTTTAAAAGGTAGGTATGCTGAAGAGACTGGAATGGTCATTTGTCAACTTTTATGACATCCAGGGAAAAAAATCTTGTTACGGTTAGTAAATGGCAACTATTTGCTCATGATACTACAATGACCACCACACGCAAATCGGCAGTTGGGCACTATAAAAACTTTTTTGTTTACATGTAGAAAAGGTGAAAACCATCAGGCCACATGGTAGAACAGCATTTTTCTCAGTTAACAGCATGTCAGTTGCCACTTAATCTACACTAACTGCTCTATAAACCTACATTAAACAGTGCTTAACGTGAAGGGAGAGGTTTGCAAGTCACTTTGCAACTGCATGCGAAATTGTAGATTCTACTGCAAGATAGGCAGTGCTTGCTAGATATATCATGGAGACATGAGTACTCTTGTCTCCATGGATATATCATCTTCCAAGTTGCATTGTCAAATCATTACACTGTATAAATCGGCTCCATTGTCTGAGGTATCTACTATTTGACTGAAATATCATCTGTCTTGATAAAAACTAAGATAATTTCATCGTGGCTAACAAACTAAGGGGTCTGAATATGATCAATGTCTTCTCTACAGAACGGTTTAATCTAGAGTGCACTGCAATTGAGTACAGCTTGTCTAGCCTTGGAAGGTCTGGCAGAGCATTTATTAAGAATTGTAAGTTGCAGGGACCGTCACAAAAAGACACTGGAACCAGCAGAGGTCAGCAGGGGACGAAGGAGGGAAGTTTTTGAAAGTCTGGTCACGAAATTTTCCTCTCCAGTAACATGTCTGGGGTACAGGAAGCACAAACCGCAACCAAGGACATACATGATGATATTGAAGTTAGAGGAGTTATGTGAAAATATGATAAACACAGTATCAACACACAACGTGACACAAGGGAAAGTGTTGGCTTAATTACAGCCTTGGAAAACACGTACAGGGAAACCCCACAAGTCATACAACCTAACATTAAAGTCACCTCAATTTTAAGACCACATTTCAGGGTCCTCAAACTGTAAGTTGCATTTCCAAAATGGTTCCAGAATAAAGACCACCTCGATATGAAGAAAATGCGTATTGACTCCCCCAGGGGTGGTCTTATTTATGAGTTACACTGACCATAGTCCCATAGGATTTGTGGAAAAGGTCATGCACAAAAGGATAGGTCACCCACTGGCCTCTCTTTGAAAGTCACTGAACCTTGAAAGCAATGACAAGTGCTTAAAAGCCATGAAAAGTCTAAAACCCCATGTAGGACAACACAGTCTCTCAGCACCCCCTCAGCACCCCCGGGCAAAATGCTCCTGACATTCAGCTACCGAGCTCTCTCCATGCAGAAAATGTCAGCATTGTCAGAGCAGGACTCTATCCTTTCTATCCTTCAATTTCAGCCAATACAATTTGTGTGGCAGTGTGTGTAAGATGTGCACCCATTCACCCTCTTAATGTGTACACATGTCCTAGCGAAATCCTAAACGGATCTTGCTACCCTACTGTATATTAGACACCCTATACAGCACCCCAGTGGGTAGATATTCAGTCACCCTGGGGTATCTAAGGGGGGTAAGTAAATTGATTGTTAGTGATTGATTGACCAAAGTAACTTTGGACACCCTGTAATTAATATCGGCGGTTATTGATTACCTACTGCACTTTCGAATAAGCGTTGGAACTAATGAATTAATCAAAAACGAACTATTCGTGAAAGATGGCATTAGCAGGAAACAAGGCCAATAAAATAGGGCTTTAACAATAATTTTAATCATTAAACAGTCTGGAGCGATTGCTGCCATGGATTTGTGTTGGTTTTCTTGATCATTCATGACGATTGTGCATTCGTTACGCAAGTTTGGCAGAAACGAAGCCATTGCGCGCGCTTTCAATCATTTACGTCGTCAAGCCGCGCAATTTCCCAAATGAAAATTCGTCTGCGGAAAAAAGATCGTCTGCAAATGAAAAGAATTCATTAAGATATCCATGGCAACTGACAGGAATGGTGAAGATAAGCTTGTCCTCAATTGTTTCAGAATTCTCATATGAGAAAGAGGGGAAAACGAGATTCGCAACGAAACCATCGTAAACAATCATTTCAGAATCAATAGAAATTTATGACCGTGAAATGCGCCATGAAAATATAATGTTCGTGCCCTTTCCAAACAGGCCTTTAGAAAGAACCACTAACGAATAAGAAATAGGCACTTTTTTTCTCTCATGTATGGAAATAGGAAAGATTAATAAAATGCTCTAAATACAAATGCAATAAAAAAAAAAAGCTTGGTGAATAGAATGGAATGTTTCAGATGAATAACATACCATTCCAAGCCGATTTTCCCACAGGAACAGTAATACTTTGGACCTCAAGAAAAAAAAAGGTAAATTACAGATATATGGGTACGCAGAATTCTGCCAGAATATATGAGGAAATCGTGTTCATAGGACAGATCTTTGAAATCTATACATGTTCTCCTTTATTTATCTATCAAAGAAGCACCTTATAGCATTGCGGAGGATTATACCTTTCATGTGCACAATAATTAAATTTAATTGGCACTAAATTGCGAGTCATTTCGGTTCGAAGTCTTTGCCAAAGTGCAATGGACTGAAAAAGGGATGAGTTCCAAACAGATACATTATTGATTAATGTAGAAGGAGTCGCCAGCATCTGAACTGCAAAACAGGAAAGTAGGTCGCTCTGAAATCTCATAAGAACGACCATGACCTAAAATGCAAGGTAAAATGTCACGCTGACCTAATTTGGGAACGCAGACCTGTCCAGTCAACACGTCTCTAAGGCATTGGGAGTAGTCCGATTAGCTGTCTAGGTGGCATCTTTAGCGATGACACTGGATGGGGCTGCTGTGGCCAATGGAGATGCTACAGCAATAGCAGCAACAGCAGCAACAACAACAACAGCAGAAGCAACAGCCGCATCAGCAGCAGGACAGCTTTTGTATGCCAGCCTGTCCTCAAACAGCAATATCCATCAGAGAGATTAGCAAACGCTTTATCCTGCATCCTGCCTGCCTAACCCTTGCATCCGCAGCAATTCCATCAATGCTGGCCACTTGCATGACACATTCTGGCAATTCGGGGCCATGCACCTGTTGGTTTAACCCCAGCTCAAAAAAGCCCTTGTGTTATCTCAGGGGCGTATCTTGAGTTGACATGCAAATAACTGATGAGAAGGGATTATTTGTGTACAATGTTTTGTTATTACATAATGTGTGTTATTATATAAAGGGTGAATTATGTCAATGGAACGAGCAGTTATTTGCTTACTAAATCTTAACTTTGCAGGTTTAGTTTTTACCACAGGAAACCATAATGATTATAAATTAATTATGTCGATATAACGAACCAATCTTTTTACGACTTGAAAAGACAAAAACACTCAAATAATGAATGATGGAATCAATTCCACACAAGGGTCTGGGCTTGGATGAACTACAAGTTTATCCCAGGGTCTGTTTTAGCAAACCCTACAGCCTGCATATACCTCGTGTATATGGGAAATGCAAATGTACACTTTGGAGTCAAACATCCATCATGTAAGGTGCAACCTGCATCAGGGGCCACATTGCTATCACAGCATCCCAGCCAGGCCAAGACAATATCCAGACTTAGTCCCTTGAGAGGAGCTAACCTCATTTAACCCTTAAATTCCATTAATATAGGTCACCAGTAGGGAGAGGTCAGAGGGAACACCATATCTTAGTGGGCCATTATCATTGATTATTCACTTTCTATTGGGGCCAATGCCATTATTGATATTACTGACCTCATCAAGTGTTTAGGGCAATTCCATTATTGTTGCAGATGATCAGGCCACAATACACAATGCTCTATGTAGCTGTAGTTTGTGATAAATTACTGGGTCACTCTGCATGTTGCTAAACACAAGTATGTTGTGTTAGCAGAAGTATGTTGTACCACACCAATTGGTTATTTCCCCTATTCCCATTATGGGTCTGTGTGCAATAGTAACTGAATGCACAAAACAAACATGTCAATATGAATTAACAAACCAAAAACAAACAAACCTGTGGCAGAGATCAATACTAACAATGGTATCTGTCATAATTTATAAGCTGACGGCGAAAACACAAATTAAACCTTTCTAAATGAGATAAAATTGTCGCGTTTAATAGAATTATAGAATTATCCTCGGTAACTGAACGATTTTGCAATCATCCATCGTATGATCATTAGCAAAGGCATCTATAGTAGGGTTTTTACAGTGTCAAAAACTCAAAAACATCAATACAGGGAGATTTTTTTAGGCTGTTGCATTCCAATGGCGATAGCATTGTGTTATCTGTCAATTAATAATATTTCAAGACATTACAATATCTCAAAAACCTTGGTTTTTCATTTACCCAAGGAAGAACTAACGTCGAAAGTTATTACTTTATTTCTCATTGATATAATTAACGACAATCAGTGCGATACTGGGTATCCCACAGGGCATCCTATGTAATGACGTCAGTAACAACATCGCAAAACTTTTGACATCTAATTGATACGCTTTACTGCACACCTTGTCCATGTTGGGATGACTGCATAGCTGTCAATGTGCCAGCCGGGGATTCCCCTTCATTTAGCCTTCAGACTGGTTACCAGCAAAAATGCATTTAATAAATGCATGTAGCTCAGAGGGCAGCGACTTCGTGGGAAGAAAGTTGACGCAGTGAAAATACCATGAAATCACCCAACGTAACGGTGACTCATAACAACCTGTCCGTGAAGTGACACAAGCAAAGCTATCTGCTGATCTAGTCTGTTACACATGTCTAGCTTGTCATGTGAGGTAGAGATAGTATGTTAAAGTAAAGACTTCAGTCTAGTACTAGCAGGTCAGCTCTAAAATGGGGTTTAAGAAAGGATGAATGATCAATGCTGAGGTCAGCTCCAGGCTTCAACAGTATCTTTTAATCTCTAGAGGTCTTACAGCTTTATTATATGCAAAAATCTTCTCAATATACATATACAGATGTATATAGGCCTAAGGACGACCATGTTAGGCAGATGTAATGAGGACGTGATTTCTAATAGTTGCCATTCTGTGAAACTACAAAATCTGGGCTATCATTTGACAGAAAAAGAACGTCTGGTATGAGTTAGTCCAAGGTCACCGAAGATTCATGTCACTTTTTACTGTCTATATGTATGAAGTAAAATTTGCAAGCCAGTCTGCAATACACAGTAGAATGACTGAAGAGACTGGCAGTGTTTTACGGCAGACCTCAGTTGTTCAATTACTGCAAGCCTCTGTATTGATACAGGCTAAGAGACAGTGAAAGCGCTTGAGGCTGCACAACTTTATTTTCTTGCAGCATCTTTGGACTTGGGCAATAGGCCTGCAATCCGTATGAAAAGCAATCCATGGGGCTGGCTGCCACTTCTTACCCTTGATTGAGAATGGTATTAATGCTGCATTATCTGAGATGGGAGAATCTACACGGCTTGGCACAGGCTGGCAGCTCATTTGTTTTCCCCATCATCCTTTCAATCATGTTCATATTCATAACACAGCAGCCTGCGAATGTGCAACTTGATGTCCCCATAATAAAACTGCTGCTGCTGTTGGTGATGCCGTGGCACCCACATCACTTTCTCTGTTGATGCAGAGAACACTTCCGACCAAAATTGCAGCCATTCATTCCCATCACATTGCAGAATTATTATTGAGAATGCATTTAATAAAATATGACAATCACCAAAATGTATTGCCAATGCACAAACCTCAAATGCAACTAAATTGAACATCTGACAAGTCTACAAATGCAATGCATTAATCACTCTAGCTAAGTGTGATAATTTGCACTGATAAATCACCAATAAATATCAATTATTTGTTAAAAAATTGATGTTTATCAAGTTCAATTATTGCAATTATTTGCAGAGAATCGGACGTGATGAAATGCAGATTTTCAAATTAAATTCAAGAGTGTACCACATGAAATATTTTATGTATGAAACATGAAATTCATCATCATCTTAACAATATTGTCTCTGTAAGCGTGACCAATGGTGAAATAATCCATTTAATCCAAATTAAAGACATGTCTTGTTTGGCATCACCAGAGACAATCCACAGATGCAGGTTGCAGCAGCAGGATCCAATCCACCTCTGAGGGGTCATCTCACAATCCTCACATGTTGGCAGCTGTCAGTGTTGTTGCCTGGCAAACAAATCCTTCTGCTTTTGGGAGCTCCCCAAAGTTCCCCTTCCTCTCTTGTGTTTCTCAAAACTTTCATAATTGCTTAAAATCTTTTGACAAATACCTGGGAAAACTCTTGCTGAAGCTGTCAAACTTTGAGGTAGGGAACTCCCAGCGACACCATTAACAACAACAGCAACAACAGCAACAATAGCAGCAGCAGCTACAGCAACCATATTACGTGACATTTTGGCGGGAAAAAAGGATGCTAAGCAGATCAAACGGTTTGGATTCTGGGCTGCTGGTTGCAATGCTGGTGCTGCTGATGGTGGTGCTGCTGCTGAGACTGGCAATGCAATGCTGGCCAATGGTGGCAATGCTGGTTGGGGGGAGGTTTGCCATCACATCAAAGGGATGGAGGATGAAGCAACTTGAGCAACTGACAGATGCCAGCCTCATGCAGACACACTGATCACCAGAATTATTACACAGCTGCCGTGTCTGTGATTGGGGAACAGAGGAACCCACCAGAGTCCAACACCAATCAAGTGCAGGAAAAAATACCCTTAAGGAGATCTTCATGGGATCCTAATATTGCCCTGGCAAAGTCTGCATGAGCCTTCTGACAAATCCACGAATCATTCCTTCACATAAAACCCATGTGAAAATGTGTTGGTACAGTGTAAATTGATGGACGCCAATTCAAATGCACATTTATAAACCTGTAACAGCTGAGCAGCTGAATTATGACATAAAAATCGAACTTATATATAAGATTTTCACACAGCAAGTGTTTCTACTGATCAATATGTCAATTTACATTAGCAATGTTGAAGCTCACAGATGAAGTTATTTCTCACAGACAAAAGATTGTACGACCAAAAACAATCTAGCTTCATATTACTAAGAAATCAATGTGATGCTGGACTTAAGCATGTAACTTTTTCAGAGACTGTCATTCAGTTCCAGTTTTGCAATATCCAGATGCAATCTTGAGTGCATAAAATCAAGACAGTAAATCAATGTATGCACATGTGTGAGTGGTAAATGTACCAAATTATCAAGGCATGTCCAATTTGTAAATGTGTTATCAATGCATGTGAAAGTACCAATTACAGCATGTGTGGAGCATGTTCTGACCTTGTTATTTCCTTGTCAGCTTGATTATTACAAACTCTGATTAAAGCATTTCATTGCATTGAACAGAACTGATAAACTTTCACAGCTGGTCAGAAATCACATCAACTGCGCTGTGGAAATGAAATAACCAAGGCTCACGAGCTGATGCAGGATTTAAGCAACTGCATCAGCAGCATCCCTATTCTCATCAACTGCATGATGTGCTGCACCAACATCCTCATCAACTGCAGCTGCTGCAGGAGGCACCAGTTCCATGCAGGAGGCTATGCTGCAGGCAGATGATGGCAAACAAAACACAAGTACCGTACCTTCTCGATTAGAAGCCGGGGTCTCTTAATTCAGATACAGTCCATATGCCGGCATCTAAATGAGAATAGCTGTTGAAATTTTAAAAAACCACGTACGATATATTATTTTAAAGGTCATTCTGTTGGCATTCTTTTGCCTCCAAAAGAGAATGGTCTGTATTTTGGAGTAGGCTTCTAATCAAGAAGATGCGGTAATCACAACCCATTGCATCAGCTCCTAGCACACATCCCTGTCACAATCATTGCCCAATCCACACCCTCTCTTTCTTCTACCCTCTCTTTCTCTTTTAATTCTCTTTCTCTGTCCCATTCTCTCCCTTGCCTTATCAATCCTCAACAGGGCCACCTTCAATTCACACACTCAAACAACACAATTTTATCAGAATTTTTGTCTTAATCCTTCAGAGTTCAATTAATTCACCCCACTGCATCAGGGGATTAAGCTGCTGATATTTTCATGCATATTTTATCAGTTTTGAACACTGCCAATTAACTCATACACGTTTTCAAATTTTACCACAAATCACTTTCAAGAAAATATTACAGTATCGTTAAGGTTTTGTATTACATGTAACAATTGCAACATCAGCAGTGTACTCGATGAACTTGACAATACTTTGCTATCTGACCTGTATTCAAGACAATTGGAGGGTTGAGAGAATCTAACTTGTTGCGAATCTGTCATGTTACCATGCCATAAATACACAAAGATCCAGTGACCTACATTCTTTGCAGGTTCCATTGCTAACATATCCTGGCAGCATGTCCTAGCAATGCACTTGTTTACGAGTGAATCCGTGAAGCATGAATGAATACATGTCATATTTACAACATGACAGATATGGGACAAGCTCATGTAGCAATGCACCAGAAAGCATTATGCATTCCTATCCAATTATGCTGATCATGTTGTGTTGGCCCAGCTGTACCGTAAATTACCCTAATTTGGCCTGTATCAGTTTTAGGTGAACTACTGATGTATCATACCTTAACATGCTAGCATTACTGTACTATGGGTGTCATTATGCAATTAGAGAATAAGCAGGTTTAGATAGGGGTGCATTCAATGCACCAATGGGCCATACTCATATTGTGGCACACCCTTTATTCATAATCTGCTATATTCGACACCGAACTCTATAGAACTTTGATAAAGATCATTCATACATCGCCTAGAAAGACCACTGTCACTGGGTCTATAGAATTAAAGGCACATTTATATTAAGACCACTTGAGCGATTCTCGAAGCCTTAATTTTGGAATTGCTAGCAACATAACTAGCACCACTAGCAGCACATTAGCACCAGCAGCATCATGCACTCAGCTGGTGTCCATGTGTAGCAGCAAAGCAGCAAAAACTGAACCAGCCAGTTTCAATAGCACAACCCAAGCTCTAACAACTAAACCACAACATCCAACCACATCTGAGTGAGGTCTATGTACTATGCTGGCTGCAGTGGCAGATTCACTAAAAAATATCCCTGTGGCCTAAACAGGATTTCCTTCAATTCCTGAAACGTGACGTTAAATTGTTGCCAAAGAAATGCGCCCCAGTCCAACTTAAGCTCAGAGAGTAAGAGGATTGACTCATACTCAAAATGTGATCACAGTCCTACGTTGAACTTGTACTATCGTGTGTTTGTGTTTCTAAGGTATTGTCTTACAGGAATGCTATTGAAGCCTTCTTGTTTATACGGACACCAAAATGTAAAAGATGTTTACACTATCTTGGCATAAATACAGTGTACTATGTTTACTGCGCGTTTCACTAACTGGTATATAGTGTACAGGGCATTTCACTAGTGCTTCCATTTCACCTGAGAAGAGGGTATGCAGTTACTTTATTTTGTAAACACTGCTGAGTCCACTGTAGAGTCACTGAAACAACTTTACAAAAGTCTGTAGTTTCTATATTTGTTCTTGGACAGTGTCCATCATGATAATCAGCAAGGCCTGCATTCGCAGCATGAGGTCAAGAGGTCACATGGAGCGCCTTGTCAGACCCCGAGCTGCTCCAATCACATTACTAGCCCAGGCTACCTCGCACCTGTAAGTGGTTCGTGTCAGAGACAATTTGTAGCTGAGCATAGCTTTTGCTGGGCCTAATTACTGGCTGCCATGGGCCTAGTCAGTGACAGGGGCCTTCAGTGAGCTCTAGTGAGCTCCAGTGAGCTCTAGTGAGCTCCAATGAGCTCCAGTGAGCCATGGCTGATGACAGCAGATGAAAGTAGCGTCAAATTGGCCGCCCTTCCCCTCCAACATGTCACCCAGCCTGTCACCATGGCCTGCCAATCGTCTTCCCTTCATCCTGATTAGCCCCACTGTCCCCTGCTAGGGCCCCAGTGTCAAGGTCATTGTCCAATCCCAAGGTCACTATTACGTGACGTGTCCAGTCACTGTCCAACCCTTGTCCACTCACAATGGTCACTTGATTGTGTCCATGGGACTCAGCAGGATTCCATTCATTCCATTCATTCACGCGTGTTTGCAACTGTCCCTTGCAAAATCAACCGAATTGGCTGGTTTGACCAAATTGTACAAAACTCATGTTGTTACCATATATTACTGGCAGTACTGCTCTAGTGACTGGCAGTACTGCTCTAGTGACAGGCACACGTATACAGCTGGTAGTATCAAAATAGACTAGTAGACCACCTACCAATACTCATGGAGTCAATGCTACAAGTACAGTACTTCACAAAATGTCCTTATATAAAGTTATAATAAAACCCTACTTCACTGGACTCCACAAATAATCCATGCAAATTGGTCCAAACAATAGTCCTAAATCCGACACCTCCCTAATTCCGCCCTTAATAATTGAATTGCAAAGTTCATTAGGTCAAACAATGGTCAACCCGACACATTTGACCTATTAATCCAGGCGACAAGGGATTAATCAGAGATCCATGCCAATGTCCATTAGTGACCACTGTCCACTCTGAAGCCTGCACTGGTCACTTTACTCAATTTGAACTTGGTTTGACGCTCATCAGACTTCTGCTGTCCAGTTCCTGACACCTTGCTTCCTTTGTGAAACCATAATAAGGCTTTAAACATGCGAGGGCAAAAGTACAATGGAAAATTACAAGGGGCAATGACTGGCATTGTGGGACTCCTTTGTTTAGTGTACACGAAGTTCCTCACTGACCCCACCTTTCCCTACATGACAAAACTACAAAATATATCAAATTAAATGTGACACATCAAAAATAGAAAGCAACTTACCACATTGTGTACAATAACAGTTTGCAGCCGAAAGGAAATATTCCAACTATAGAATATAGAAGACAGTTTCTAGGTGAAGCTTTATACAACCAGAAGGCTATAAAGGCAGTACATGTATAGTCTTGGAACTAGTCAATGTATCTCTGGCAAAAGCCACCAGAATACTGTAACTGAAATTCTGTTAAATTTCCCATCTTCGGTTGTTATAAATGCGGAAACTGTGATGATATAAAATCCCACAGCTTGTGTGTCACAAACTCTTTTGATGACTAGTACAACTTTTTTTTGCCAATTATTTTTTCTTCTACGACGAAGTACTGTACATTAACACTAATCTGCTACTCTCAGCCCGAGTAAATCAATATGGGGATTTCTCCATGACCTGCCGTATCGTTACCTGCAAAATATCCGGATGACTAGCTCGGAAATCAATCACCGCGAGACTGCCGAGACGCAGCCAGACTCAATGAGAGCGTAAAGAACGGTGACTATATTCTGCATAGAAATTGTATAGAGAGTGAAAAATATGAGAGATTATAAACATACGGAGTTTAATAAAATATCAACACGGTAGTGCAAACGAAAAATAGACAAAAATGCTTTAAAGAAACGAAGAATCAGAGAAACCAGAGACAACAACTGACTGACTGACTGACTGACTGACTGACTGGCTGACTGACTGATTAGTTATCCCATCTGGTTGTGACAATCCTTTCTATATTACATGAACACAGCAAGAGACCTGTGAGTGACATGTATTTCAGTTGAATGACTGAGCCCCCTCTCTGTGTCCTCTTAACATGTGCTACATTTACACTCCAGGAGACAGGTTGCCATATCCGCATGACAGTCAGGAATGCACTACACTATAACAGCTACTGGCTTGTTTGGCTGAAAATGCCGGCAGCCTAGCAAAGCAGAACTTGATGCAAGGTTAATGAATGTCAAATAAATGTTGAATGATATATTATGTGTAAAAGTTGAGAGGCATAACGCAGATTTCTGATTTGAGATGAACTTGAGCAGTGCAGCTATCCACTAAAATTTGAAACCATTTTTATTTATTTTTATCAAACGATCGTTTTATCGAGTTATACAAGGCTTAGTTGAATTAATGATTTTGTGAATACTAATAATTGTCATGCATGACACACGTATGCCTTAGAGACACTTGTAAAACTTTAAAAAGACAAAACCCTCAAGCAGTCATGCCAATCTTGGCTGGCTTGTTCCAATGTCCATATTATGGAAGATGTATAATGCCATCTTAGAAATATAATGAATTTTATATGAGATACCATGACGTAACAGTCGTCTGTACCCTTGTATCTAAAATGAAAGGGTTTTAACAGATCCACCCTTCTGGCCAGGTATTTGGAACCACCCTAGTTCCACCCACTCAGATGCAGGTCACATTCACCCCACCCCACCAAAAAAGTAAAAAAGAAAAAGCTATTAAGGGGTTTTGAGCGACCTTATTCATACTCCACAAGCTGCGACTTATGGTTTTCCTCTCGCTATCCTCCTCACCATGTTTCTTCCCCTCTTGTAGGTTCCCCCCCCCCCAAAAAAAAAAAACGTTCCAAGACTGTAACTCACAGGATCATAGCAACCACTGTGCAACCAAGCCTTTTTCTGTCTTCCTGGTTTTTTTTTTTTGTTTCTTATTTTTTCTTTTTATTTATTTTTTTTTTTACTTACGTGGGTCGAGGAAGTTTCAGTTTTACTCAAAATGTAGGATTATTTCCCGTTTACAAACAAAACTTCAAAAAATGACACTACGCATTAATTTTCACTTTTTGATTCATCTTTCCTCGTTTCCTTGACATAAAGGGCATCTTCAAAAAAATTAAGCTTATGAATAATCTGAATTTAAATCAACATAACACTGGATAACACTATCTGGGCTGCATAATTATGCATGTGCGATATCAATTTAATAACCAGCACTCTGATCAGCATGTAAAACACACATGGAACAGCTGTCAGCTGGATCCCCTACCCTCCTTTGCCTTAGGCATGGATCAGTGGGCAGGGCAAAATCTCAGCCCTGTCGCTAATTACCCCAGTGCACCCCATCACCCTAGTTTGGCTTCTTTACTGTCAGATCAATAACTTTCAGGAGAAGCTGACAAGTCAGGTTGTTAAAGTAAATAAAGGAATTATACTCATTGTTTAAGATATAATTATTTATTGAGAATAATCTCGTCATTAAATTAAGACCATCTAACTATTAATAAGACTGTAAGGGAGGGAATATATTTATACATTAGTCCATTGCACCAAGGGATTCTTCTGTCCACCTGCAGCATTCCACATTATGAAATTATTGTGTGGATAAAAAACTTTTCAGTTTGCTATGGTCCACACGGACTGACTGACACTACTCTGTGGCAGAAAAACGAATGTGTAACCATGTGCTTTATTTGATAATAGCTGGAATTGCCAGAGCCAGACATTAGCAGTCCAAAAACAGCAGACAAAAGTGCTAATGACGTGTTTTTGTTTGTCTGCCTCATGTCACAATGACACAATAAATGACAACACGCATGAGTGATCACCAATCACATGGGCCCCCTATCGAGCATAATGACGGGGCTGCAACACCAACGCCGACCGTTCTTTTCAGAATTAAATCATTGCGGGGTCAAAGAGTGACACATTAATATCACAGAATTTCAATTTCAGCTTCTACTGTCAAGACACACACAGAACTCTGCATAATTACTAATTAGCAAGGGTTCTTTTATTAGGATTTTCTCGGATCCATAGCAAATTGCTATTGAAGGCAAAATTGTCCCTTCACTGGCTTCGAAAAATCAAATCACAACCAATGGAGACAATTTCAGAGTCTAATTTCCAACAGGCAGTTATTAGAGTTATAAACAAAGCATGAAGCCATATTAAACTAATTATAGTCGGGGCATATCGCACTCTACATGCAAGACCTCCTGGGGCAATAAAAGTAGTCCCATGAAGAAGAAAAAAAAGTAGCAGGTCAAAGTTCACAGGTGCCAGCACGACACCTGTTAACAGCATGTGCATTCCATTTGCAACTCCACTCTGGTTTTGCCTGCTTGTTTATGACATTTATCTGTATCTACCATGTAGCCTATGTAAATGATAACGTAAGCATTGGTTTTTCGTAAGTAGGCCTACTAGTTTGGTCGCTGATGCGATCAGTATAGGGTCCACTGTGCTGATGTCACCAAATGCATAACTTGGCAACTGTTCAGTGTTCACGAAAGCTCATTGTGTCACAGATGGGTCATTTATTTCACATCTTAGGTATTCTATTAGAAACTACCATTTCATTTGAGTTAAGCTCCTTTTCACTCACTTGCAGGGGGGCTTAGCAGGTCACACATCCTGTCCACAAACACTCGAGTAATTTGACACTGCTTCAAATAATTATAGCCAGTGCTTGGCAACCTCAGTGGACAGTTTTGCCCATCCAACCTATGCACACCCATATGAACAGTTCTGAATGTCAGTTCATTACATACAAGAATGTCTAGCTGTCCCTAGGGTCTCTCAGTGCAAAAGCCCTCCCGTGGGACAGCTAGATTCACATGGAGACAATGTTCACTTTGAAATAGATATATATATATAATCTACCAGACACCGATGAATATCGTGGTTGGATAGCTATTAGCTGCAAGTCAGACTTTTTGAGGTTTCTGGTAAATTTTAAGCTTGGGGCAAATAATAGATTATATTATTATTTTTCCTTGCAGGCAAATATCGGTAGTTATACAAACACATTTAGGCGCCTATAGTATATTACAAGTACTGTAGGCATATATACAGACTTAACCAGCTGATATGTGCAGTAGGCTTAGGCCTGTCAACACAGTGCCCATATCATATGGGCTTCTCAGCCTTCTTTGAAACGTACCCTTGAATAAGTTCCAGTATATTTTGCCCTTCACAGCTTGGGTACATACTATTTGAAGTCATATGGATAGGATTATGCAGCCCGAAACAGGTCTGTGGTGTTATGACCCTGCTAGTGGCGGGAACCCAGTTGCAGGCACGCTACGCCCCACTTGGCCCAGTTCCTAAGAAGCCCAATGCAGTCACCCCAAAGAAACTCAACATACTTTGGGTGACACACTGTCATATCCTGGGTATCCTCAAATCACTGCTCAATGTACTCGGCTACACCACTATGGCTCTATCCTATCAGTTAATAGCCTAATAGACAATAATTTCCTAGCCATTGCCTAAACCACTGATTCCAAAATCACAACATAACGTCATACAGCTATACAGTACGGGACGGCCGTCCGTCTTGACAGAGCTACAGAGCCGCTGAAGACGTGGATTCCACCCAATAATAGCTACATCGGGTCAGAAAAAGTAGAAAAGACCATGTACTTACATAAACAGATGACAACAGGTAAATCCTTTTATACGAGTCCTGTCTGTTATGGTATTCCTGTAATCCTATATACGCGTAGAGTCCTCCGTCCAGTACGCGTGTTGTACGTCTAGTGAGCTCTCCTCTCCGTCTTCTCGGCTGAGCATGCGCACTGGTCCGGCGTGGGCGTGGTCTACCACGTGCTTCTGTTTACGTCCACAGCCTAAGCATCCAGTACTTGCAGTGGTCGTTGCGTAAATTAGGATATTAATCTCGAGCAACTTTATAGAGCTTTATATCCTACATTCCTTAACGTAGGCCCGGCCCTATTATAGATAGATCTAGATTAATATTTTTGCCAACCACATAAAACAATGATGAACATACCTTGTAACTGTACATTAAACCTGATCCATATTGGACACAGTTATACATTAAAATATAATGAAGTCATAAATGCGAATTGAAATTTGACATAATGAAGGGCGTGATTATTCTTGACTTGTTCTACATGAATAACAATTGGCTATGGTACATTGAAATTCATACTAATGCAAATAATGGCATTTAATTGATTTACAAAATGATTCAGTTGCTAATGATTTAACTTCCATTGCACATATTTTATAATTCAATAGTTTCTTATGCAGGTTAGTTGGATAAAGGATGACCACAAATGGCAACCTAGCAGAATGGTATGGTGGCAATAAAAATAACTTGTTTTTGTAAAGCTAGAATACAATGCAGCTTAGATCATTTAACTTTAATGTTTTTTTTTTAATGGTTCACTGTGTGCATTTTATCTAGAATTTGATACAATACGAAGAGCCTTTTTTGCATATTAATTAATCTTTTCAAGACAGACTTTGGCGAGTGACCCAGCAGAAAAGTCAAAGTGCCTCTGCCACGTCATATCAGTTGTTATTGTTTGTATAATTAAGTCGCGAGATCATTGATTATAAAACACAGTAATCAACATTTTAGGATAATCTCTCTGTTGGTCACAACTCCGGGCTGGCTGAGCAAATTCAATAGCTTCTAGGCAGTTGTTTTACTTTCTTAAAACAAAACAAAGCAATGATCTACGTCACATAAGGAATTTGGCAGAACTCTGCCCAACTCACTTTTTCACCAATATGCTACTTTAATGCATAGCTTAAATGAGGCGAAATGATTGTTTGATAAAGTAACCAGAACAGATTCTGGTAGTTGTTGTTATAGCTATATAATTCAAAAAAATTTTCCAATTAAGGTTTTCATTTAGTATTACGCCTAAGAATTTTACCTGATTAAATCTCTTTGACTTGATTATTGATAGTTATCGGAAAATCTTGAAAACGAGGAAAAGGTTTTTTTATGGAAAATTACATCTGTAGTATTGCTTATATTTAATGATAATTTGTTTGTGGAGAACCACTGATGTCCTCTAAATATTGACTAGAAGAGTAAGCATGTAAATATTTTGGTGATGGTAAACAATATTAGTGTCATCGGCGAATAAAATTGCATTCCTATGTTTAACAGAGTTTGTAAGGTCGTTTATGTAAATAAATAATAACAATGGTCCCAAAATAGATCCTTGGGGAATTCCGCATTATATTGACATTAATTCAGATTTAGTGTTATTGAACTGAGTGTACATGGTTCTGTTGCGTATGTTTCTGAATTAAAATTTCATGGTTAGGGGAATCAAATGCTGTTGTTAGATCAAGAAACAAACCAATTGAGAAATCGTTTATACTCTGTCATCTTTTCATATATTCTATCACATAATTCTGTAGACAGAGATTCCCTAAATCCATATTTGACAGTGTAATTAATTGATTGCATGCTAACTAGATATTTATATCACCTTTTATAGATTTTTCGGGCACTTTACCAGCAATAATACAAATACAATGCAGCATAAATAGATCATACGAGTTATAGGAGTAATTCTTTTTTGATTATAGGAGTAATTATTTCTTTATGGGTGTTTAGAGTAAGTTTTGAACTAAGATCATCGCAACCTGCACTTAATTTTGGTTAAAGTCTTAAGAATGTCAGTTCAACTCATTAATTATTAGTTGGAAAATGAAACAATTTTGTTTAGTTCCGTCTGAATATTAGTGTAGTAGGACATCAGAAGCTCTGCTTGAAGCAGCTATAGTTATCCAATTTAACAGAAGATGGCGCTTAAGCATGATCCACCTGCAATCTGCCACCATACAGATATTTCCACAACTACATCCGACACAGTCACATATTAAAGGCTATAAAAAATATTTGTTATTGATGTAAGACGGACACAAGATAAAGTTTATTATTTATTTTGAAAGAAATAATCATCCATCAAATAATCATCCATTACATAACATACTGTGATATAAAGTGTAGGCAATGTACACAAAACTGTTACTCTCTCAAAGAATCAGACACAGAATATCTTACATTCAAACAGTGTTCCTTCATAATTGCGGAGTTAAAATAGTATTTCAGGACTTTTTTACAGAGAGAAAACAATGATTCTAATCAACAAACAATTTAACTTTTTACATAGCATTTATGAATGTTCATCACAATGGAAAAAAGTATATCAGCAATATTTTCATAAGAAACACATATACACTGATCAACATTCATACCAATAGCACTGCATCAATAAAATATAAACGCCTAGTAGTCTCCGCCACTAATTTGTCAATTATGGCTGACTTTTCCATGCACTAATAAATAGATCCAGTCTATTCCAAATCATCTTCTAACATTCCTGGAGAGGCTGCTGAAGTTGCAATGAAGCGCTGTAATGAAACAAAAGAAAAGGTTCTTTATAGATTGGCAAAAATAAATACAAAATACATCAGTGACAAAAGTACACATTATATTAGTTCAAATTTCAAACATGGGGTATGGCCTTACATAGAACACATTTCTGTTACTAACATTCACTCTGGAATTCTTTTTTAAAGGTAACTTGTGATACCTCCGATCATCAGAAACATTTTTAGGGTGTACTAGTGTATTATGTTGAAGTACATAGGCTATCTCTGCACTTACTTTGCTGGTGATAGGAACCCTTTGTACTAACAGTTGGAACACTTGAGGTGGTAATGTTTGCTGTAATACTTGAAGAAGTTGCTGAGGCTGTCCACATACAGCAACAGCATTGCTCAAATGCTCTACTCCTCCATCAATGTCACCTGAAGGCAAAACAGGAACATATCAATTAAACAGTACCTTTAATTGAACTCTCACACTGCAACTATCAAATCTAACCTTTGGGTCCTATTTGTGATGATTACAGTTTAATTTAATTTCTTCTGACATTTAAAATTTGACAGTTAGCAAATCAATGGCAAAAATAATGATGGTTTTCAAAAATAAACAATTTTTTTTTCATGACAACGAATGTCAACGATCATTTACCTGCAGCAAGGAGCTCTTCTCCCAATTGGACCTCTTGTAGGAAAAATCTCTGCATAGCTTCGGCATCTCTCATGTCAGGGATCTGTGAAGAAAGAACATCTTTGTTGAATCGCATATGAACTTAACATAAATGCTATAATTTATATGTATAAATCATCGAAGCATAATTATATGTACTTGAGTTGTGCCTCGGTTTCCAGATTTTGTTGCCCTGGCTGCATAACGTCCTGAATGTAAAAAAATACACAATATATAAAATTAGGCAATAACTTCACCGAATTTCAACACCACAATACACTGTATACAGTACATGCAAGATGACATGTCCCATATAGCTAGATATGCTCCATTGCTGCAATGCTGGTACTGTGAATGAGTATTTTGGTTAATTTTATGGCAACTTCATTTTGGTGTTGGTACATGTATCAAAAGCATGACTCCCATAAATGATAAATGAACTTCAGCTGCTGTATTAGAAAACTCATGCATCTTTGACAGGACTATTAAACAGACAATAATGAATTTTGGTAAGAAAGATTTCACTCACTCTGCTTCAGTTTTTCCTTGAAGAGAGGATCACTCCTCCTTTTCCTGTCAAAATAAATACAGTATCCAATAAAGCAGACCCCAGCACTAGCCACCAGGCCCAATGATGTCTTGGTCCACATTTTTAGCCCAAATTCAGACACTCCTCAACCCCAAGTTTCCCTCGTGCTAGTCCCAGCACGCAAAAGGGTCAAACGGTGGTGGCGAAAATGTAGGTCAACAAAGCGCAGTGTTTAATCCGCTCTAAATAAATACTTGTGCATTAAAAAAAATATTTGTTACTGCAAAAAAAAGGCTAAAATGTATTTAGCTTTTTGATGAACTTGATTGATTTTATTTATCTCAAAAATAAAAATTGTGTGCGTCTAACTTTCTCTGCCAGCAATTAGATGCAAAATTACACAAGATGGCAGCACCGTTTGACCTTTTGGGAAATAGTCAAATCGGCCAATGGCCCTACGTGTATTTCCCAGAATGGCTACATAAAATGGCTTAAAAACCTTTTGTTCCCCTTAATATTAATACATGTATTAATTTTTCGAATTGTTCAGAAACACTACCATCGTTATTAAAAGCTAGATTTTAGTTATTCAAACACGCAATTTGTGAAAACTAGAAAATGAATTGGAAATCAGGGAGGAAAAATTCAGAAATTTGTTTTACAGTGGATAATTAATTTTGTCTGCATCCACAGTATATTTTTAATTCAGACTTTATATATAAATATTATGAGATAGTAATGGTCATTTTTGCATGCCCGTGTCCGTTTATTTAGAAACTTTGCATTGAGAAATCATTGCACTTTATCGTGCATTTCTACTGGTTGAAGCAAAAAATGTAGCTCTGCCAGTGCTACCCCAAATTTAATTTTACAGTTTGATAAATTATGCATTTTTAAACAAATTTGCAATGTCTTTTTTTTCCCCCTGATAAAAATTAGTTGTTAGGACTTCAACAGCTAGGCCGAGATGAATGAATTTGCGGTCATATATCATCAATGTTCGTCTGTGATGTAGGAGCAATGACAGTCTGGGGCATCACTATGTGTCAGATCATACATGTATCATGTAAGCTTTAGAATCTCTTGATTTATGAATTCATAAAAAGGTCCAAAGTAGCTTTTGTTACTTCCATTGGTGAGCACCATTCACATCAATCTCGTTTCAGAAAAATAAGTTAATGCACTTAAACAGTGACTTTACACAATCTTTTTATTTTCTGACATGACAGTACATAACAATTCACAAATAAATCCACCCATTCAGTGAGCATGTTAATTACAATGAAGTATCAAAATATTTGCATTCTGTCACCAGCACATCTTCACACATCCAATATGTCATTTATGACAGCACATAATGATGGGTCTTTTACAATAGGAATGATAATCTTACTTCATGTTTTCAATTTTCTTAAAACAAAGATAACATATCATACAATTTACAACTGAAGAACTTTAAAATCATAAACATATAAATTAAAGTTGTGTTCTATTATGAAATTTATTCGATGAGCTTCTTAGCTTGGAAATATTTGCGTAGGTAAAGGACTTGTCCTGTAGCCAATCCAAGAAGACAACACATTGAAAAAATGCTGAAGTAGAGGACTTTCGAGTGCGTAGATTCTGAAAACATAAAAAATTCAAATATCATCCATCTGTTTTTATTAATGTTATTAGAAAATCAACTGCTTGCCTGTTTTGGTATCATCAACTAAACAGAAATTTATATATTTCCAAGCTTTCTGCAAATGTCATTATGCGTGTCCATATGTAAGAGGGCTTCAGATTTCCTGTAGCATAATTCAGATTGTTGAACCAATTTGATAATTTCTCCTTGATTTGTTTTCTTTTTTTTTAAACTTCAGCTCCTTATGTTTTGCAAAAGTTCAATTCAGAGAAATTACATTGAAGAATGTTGCAGGTAATTCAAACTCAGTTTACAACTGTTAATCATTATGAAGTATGAAGTAGAATCCCGTTAAATTTGTCTCCTTGCCATGGGTCACTTAACTGAACTTTTTTTTTTTTTCAACAGTTCAGAAAGAAGCAGTAAAAATTAAAATGAATCTTATATATGCAAGGTCCAAACCTCAAGTTAGACCCACTGATTCTTATAGATACTAAGTGATTTAGGTCAGTTGAGACTGCTGACTGACAACAGGCTACTAACCCCTGGTTTGACATGTCTGCTCCTAAATATAAAGAATGAAGACTGAATAAGTAAAATATTTACTGCGACATCACTTACCATTGGTATCTCTCATTTCTTCTTCTCTAGCTCTCATGTAGCTGAAGTCATTTACAATAGAGTCAGCAAGATCTTCCAACTTTTTCAATTCAACCTCCAATGGTTTCATCTTTTCAGCTTTAGCCAACTGAAAAAAAGTTTAACATCCAAATATAGTATGAACTTGGTGGCCAAATAAAGCCAAGCCCCCAAATGGGCATGGCAATGTCTTAGCAAAAATAGATTGATATCAAATAATTATTCAGTTGTACCCACACCAGAGTATACATGCAAACGTGAGTGAATAAGTATTAAGCATATGAAAAGTGACTCTTGGTGAACTTACATCTGCATAGTTCTTGGCTTCAACACCATGTTTCATGTCTAAGAAAACTTCTCTGTCAACGCCATGACCACCTGAAAAATTGTTTATAATTGTGATTTGTGAATGGATGATTTGGTACAGAGTAATTGGGGTGTGAAAATGCACAAATTTCACAAGCACACCCAACTCATAATGCAATAGTGCTACCAACATGTAATCAAACCGAAAGGAGTTACTAACACATTAAACATAGCTACAGACCTGAAAGAACCTTAGAATCAAAGCAGACTTCAAAGACATCATATTCGTCCGTGGTAAATGCAAACTTCCCCCTTGATGCATCTTCTTTATTATAGAAAGCTTGTCCTTTTGAATCCATTACCTGAAGAAATAAACATAAGTATTGATAAATACACCAATAATTACTAGTGTTGTGTACCGGTTCACGATATATCATTAAAACCGGTAAATTCTAAACGACACAGAAACCGGTGTTGTGCCGCCGTACAAATCTATATAATATCGCCCAGTTTGAATTGCCGGCGAGGGCAGACATTTCGTAATTGAAAAGAACAGGTTGATAGTGGTTTCTCTCTAGCAATTCATTGAAGTACAGGAATATTGTTAATTGTAATTGGGGAAGCCACTTGATATGGGGGAGTTGATTGAAATCAGTACCCCAAGTATATAGACTCTACCAATGCCTTCAAAAAGGTGTGAAGTGTGGAGTGTAATTAGCATATAATGATTAGATATATATTTTGTACAGGTAGAGTTACATTCTCTTATTAAATAAAACCTTTCTTCAAAAAAAAAAAAAAAAGCCATTAAAAACAGCAAAAATGCTGCCAGCCCATATTGAGCCCCAACTAACTGTTTTGCTTAAAATTTACAAAAATGTTGCATTGCTCATTTATAATTTGGTAAGCCAACCTCAATTTATGTATCACGATATGTATCATGTATCGGTTCCAGATATCGATGATACATATTGTAGCGTTTCGCTGTAATGATACACAACACTAATATTAATTAGTCACTACATTAGTACAAGACATACCATATGTGCGCTTGATGTAATGGTATTTTCAAATTTCTTCTGATACAACATAACATTTATTTTCTAGTAATGTAATGGTTCAGTTTGTAACAAATGTTTCTTTTTGTTTTTTCACACGACATAAGATTTAGTGCTACCATAACAGTAGTATTCATCATATCCATACACAGCAAAAAGACTAAAACCTAGAATGCATGCCACAACATGAAACATGAATACATGTATAACTTCCTATGATATCTTATTGTGGAGTTTATGAGGATGTCGGAGATGTGTCAATTCACAGATAATATAAAAAATATATAACATGGGAGTATAATACTGGTAATACTATTAACCTAAGCCTAACTTGCCGGCTAAGGCATTTCCTAAGCCAAAAATATGTATAATTATGTTTTCCAAATGTGAAAATATGACTCCGCTACAGTCAGTGATTTAAAATGTACACTGCAGTCTGCCATTTAATTTCATTTATGTGAAACTTCTATCAAAATTATTAGGTTGAATGAACACATAAATATCGTTAAATACAAAGTGTAGACCATATATTAACTATGAAACTCACCGTAAGCAACGTTTTCTGACCAGGATTTTCTGAAAGTTCATATTCTCCTGTTACCAAAACACCCTTGTGAATCTCCTCTTTTAGGCACTTTCTGGTGTTTGGGGACAGATGGAATCTCAACGCATCGGTTAAAGTCAAACACAGCAGCATAAACACCGATATGAGATGTGACAGATCCATCCTAACCTGATTTATATTAACAAAATATACGGATAACTCTACTCCAGTTCTCTAAATGCCCAATCACTTGTTCATCCCAATGCGTTAACGTGGCAATGGCAGCTGTCACCGGCGAGTTTCGGCAATCTTCGGTTGTTTCCGTGCGTTGGTGTGGCGAGAAAAACTCGCCGATCGCAGGTCAGAATGGCCCATTGCCGATCTGGCCAAACACAAGCTGATCACAAGGAACCAGGTATCTGTAAAGCTGGTGTTGAAATAGTACGCAGACAAGTATTTCACACGTTTTACGTAATCGATTCATAATGAAGTAAAGACAGAGGGATACTTCTCCATCTCAAGGCACAATAAATTCATTTTCAACATCTGTAATTTTACCAAAAAACTTTATTTAAAGTTGGATTATTAAATACAAACAAAAAACAAAAGCGATAAAAACGCTTTTCAACAAGATAAAACATAACAAAACTAAAATAACAGTAAAATATTTATGTATGACATTTGGCCATTTTTTTAAAAAATTTGCTTAAAAACCTTAAGCACTTCGTTGTACATACACTTTGTCTTTCTAATTTGAACCATTCCTAAAGCAATATTCATTATTTTTGACTTTATATATATATAGAAAAATCAATAGCCATTGGCTTCATAATTCCATTTATGATTTTACAGATACGGGTTGCCAAATTTATCATTCTACAGTAATACATAGTACATTTATTAGCTTTTTCTAGTAGGTAATGCCAGATACTCTGATGTATAATCTTTAAAATAATCTCAGGGTTTGCTGTTACGTTTAGACATATTTTCACTGGATAAGTAGACAGTCTATACATTACATTAAGTCTTCTACTGGCCTTCTTACAATGTTCAGTCACATGCAAATCGAAATTTAGGTGTCTATCGACAGTATCACCAAGCATGGAGTCACTAGAGACTCTAGTGACTCCATGCACCAAGTAACTATATCTGTACAAGGAATGGTAACATTGTCAATTAAAAAAATCGGACAATCTGCATTTCTAGACATTTTAGTTTTCAATTTCAGCAATATAATTACAATAAATTATAATAATTACATAGCAATTTATCTTTATAAATAGGCTACGCATCTACTTTGAATAACAGCAATATTTGGTAAATATTTGCTTATACATTTATACAAATCGGACTGCGAAAAATGCATGTTTCCCTTTTCGGTAAAATCGGGTCTGCCTGACCTTGGAAGAAATATTTTTTTCCAAGGCCTGACTCAGGAGGTTCTATGTTTCTTTGAAGCAGCCAACGCAAATTACCCACAATGCTCGCCGGAGTCCCTTTCGAAGACCGACCAATCAGAACAATTCTATTTTTATCGGCCAATCAGATTCACGCCCGCCAAGCGTCGGTTACGCTGAAGATTTTGGGCAGGGAAACCCTCATCATTGTTTACGTCTTTATTTAGATGATTTACTAGGCACACACGAATTTCAGGTAAATTTTTATTTGCGGTGATGTAAGCACTTGTTGTGCAACTTGCAGACAACATTAGATAACTCCGAAGTCGGTATATCAACAAGTTTCACGTGTTTATAAATGGCCATGTTCGAATGATCTTTGTGTAGTCGTGTGGTGCATGGTGTGCTTCGGTTTATTATTAGATCAATGCATTTCGTTATATTTATCGTATAAATCGTAATTGTTTTGGTGAACAGCGTGTCTCTTCACCCGCTGGACTATGCTGCATCAAATAAATCCTGCAATGCGAACGCCTCAAGCCGTTAACCGAAGCAGTTTACCGGCGATCTAAATAGGTCACCGTGGTTTACATGGCTGCTGTGGAAGTGGGTCATGGCGTCCGAGTTTCAGAAATGGAACATTCGCGGGAAAGTGTGTGTCTCTGGGATCCAGGGTCAGCTGAGCACAGCTCTATTGTTCGTAAACCACATCCCTGCATTTGTTTGGTTCTCTTTTCAACAGACGACAACAGCATTTCCTGAATTGTTTTGGCTTCCTAAATAATGCCAACTCTTAGAAAGGTAAATTATTTGACAATTCTATTATCTAATTAATTTACATTAGGTGTATATAATAAAATCACAAGTTCATTGACTGGTTCCAGATCAGTGTAAACTATATCTAATTATAACATCGGAAAAAGTGTTATTATTAAAATCGATATAATAAGTCGAAAGTTCATTTTAATTTATACTGAACATGTTTTATTCCTAAAGACTGCTGGCATTTCTGCCAAACGTGGAAGGTCCAGATCACGCTCTCCTGCCAGGTCACAATCTCGATCAAGATCCAGAAGTCGAGGAAGATCTCCCGGAAGACCCAAGTCTCCAGCACGTACAAAATCTGAGAAAGTGACCAAGGAAGTTCCAAAAAAGACCGCATCTTCACCAGCCAGAAAGACTCGATCTGAGCCAGAAGTTGTGACGACCCCTAGTACTCCTACGCGAAGTACTCCTACGCGAAAAGCTAACACTGATATCATCAAGACACCTAGCACCCCCACGCGAAGATCTGTAAGGATTGAGGGTCAAGCTAAGGTGATAATAATTTCTGCCTCCTTGTTTTTGACTTATACAATAGTATTCATGTTATTGGATTGGAATTATTAAAGTCAATGCTTGTGTTTACAGGATGAGCCACAACCATCAAGTCGTGTTATTAGCACCAATAGCAAATCTGGAACAACAACTGAAAAGCCAAAATGCAGTTTCATAGATCCAGTTTTGGCCCTGCTTTCGATCTTGTTACAACCTGCTATTTTGCTATACATCAATGAGGCATGCACAAAGGTAAGACTGATGAAAGTGTGGGTTTAGTGCAGTATAGCGGATCCAAATTTATGACCATATTTGGTGTCTATAAAATATATCATTATTTTGACCAACACTTACCAAATTTTGAAGCTCTATTGCAACAAGAATAACATTTCTGAAGGGTAACATGGGTTTAGGAGCGGCAGACCCCCAGAAAAGGTAAATTAACATTGTTTTTTTGCCGTGAAAACGAAAACAACCGCTCTTTGTTTGTGACGTCATTCATTGAAGTAAGGCATTTGACGTCATATGTATTGCAACGATGCTCACTAAATATGGGCATAAACTTGGGTCCGCCATACTGCACTTTTTCCGAAAGTGTTGACATAAAATTTTATTAATTAAAATAATGTTTCTACTTTTGTGTCCGTGTATTTGTATAATGAAAAATGGATTGAAAACATTTTCAGAAATCCTGCGACATCTTAAAAGTACCTGCCATCCCAAAGGATGTAAAAGCTTACATCAATAAGGAATCAGTGTTGGCTGTCCTTGGATTCATTGCTGTTCAGCTCATTCTTGCCTTGCTGCCTGTGGGTAAGCTTGTTGAAGGTCGTCCTTTGAAGGGAGGCAAAAGGCTGAAGTACAGATGCAATGGTAAGTATAGCATGCACATCTGAGAGGTACAAATTTTGTTGCCAGTAACCTTTGATGTATCATTACACTTTTCACTTTCCTTACAGGTCTGTTAGCATTTGTTGTGACACTGTTGGGATTTGCGGTTGCCATCTACAGGAAAATTTCCTTCAACTTTGTACTGCTCAACCTGCGTCAACTGATCGTAGCTACAACACTGCTCTGTTTCATACTGAGTTTAGTTTTGTACATCTCTGCTAGGAAGCTGAGTGCATCTGCTAGAGCTTCAAATACTGGTAGGTGTTAAAAAAATTCCGATGTTACAGACTTTGTCACTTTGGAAATAATGTTGACAATATGTAATATATTTATATTATTATCTGCAATTTCTTTGTTTTACAGGAAATCTGATTTACGATTTCTACATGGGGGGAGAGCTGAATCCAAGAATTAGAACATTTGATCTGAAGTTCTTTGGTCTGAGACTCTGTTATCTCGCTTGGGCTGTACTGAATGGTTGTTTCCTTGCTTCTGCTTAT
This sequence comes from Alitta virens, assembly GCA_932294295.1. NCBI lineage: Eukaryota > Metazoa > Annelida > Polychaeta > Phyllodocida > Nereididae > Alitta > Alitta virens. The sequence goes on along the minus strand of OW028574.1, from coordinate 46,952,189 downwards.
CAAAAGGGATCAGTTAATCCAGCACTAGCGTTGTCAGCAGGAGGCCAAATACTCTACACTTTGGATTTCTTTTTGTTTGAGGTGAGGACATTGTAGCTGATTTTTATGTAAATTAGTGGCTAGTTGTGAATTGACTTGGCTATCCACCCCAATAGTATATATAAATTATATGCTAATTTGTTACAGGACTCTGTATTGAATGGCCTGGACATCACATCGGAGGGACTTGGATTCATGCTGCTCTTTTGCGACTTGGCTTGGATACCATTCCTTCACACCTTGTCCACTCGTTATTTGCTGATGTATCCTCAGAATTCTTCCAACTACGTCTTGAGTGCTATTCTTCTCTTGAATGGTCAGTGTAATTGCATTCCTGTGACATTCAATTTATAGTTTTTGTTTCGTAATTTAATTTGCTTATTATTTAATATGTTTCTGTTTTTCTAGTGGTGGGATACATTACTTACCGAGGTGCCAACAATCAGAAGAACAAGATCATCCAGAATCCACATAGCCCTGATCTTGCACATTTGGAGACTATTCCTACCTCATCTGGACGTAAACTGCTCATCTCTGGCTGGTGGGGACTCTGCCGTCACCCCAATTACTTAGGAGATTGTTTGATGATCCTCAGCTGGGTTTGCTATTGTGGTAAGTGGACAATTTCAAGAAAATATGCAATCAGTTCACATTTGAGGTAATTTACATTCGTATGAATGTGTTGAAATAATGCATTTGTTTATAATTTGTGTATTTACAGGCACAGCTTCTCTGATCCCATATCTGTATCCCATCTACTTTGTGTTCCACATGACTTACAGACAACATTGGGATGACTCCTTGTGCCAACAAAAGTATGGAGCTGCATGGGACCGTTACTGTGAACGTGTCAGATACAGACTGATCCCTTACGTTTACTGATCTCAATTGCCATCTATTTTGTATGAATTGCTTAGTCATTGAACTGTATATTTTTGTATAAACTTGTACAAATTGCTCATGCAGGCAGCATTAGGTCATTGTGACTCTGTACAGTAATGCATTTATCTTGCATTTGATCATTTATAGCATGCGAATGAATGATAAATAAATCTTATACAGATTATTAAATTTTAGATGATTTGAGAGAGGTTTTCTTAATTGCTTAATTGAAGCAGCTTATTGGCGAAGTTTTCTTAATTTCTGTAATAATAGGCACATTTATATGTCGACTATACATGAAATTAAAGTAGCATTGAAAGGTTTTGCTTAGATTATTGAACTTCTCAAACGTGTAGTATTAGTTTATGTAGTTTAAATGGTTAGTGTTGAAGCTCTTGAACAGGTCTATTATTAATTATTGTTTACTCTTGATATTGATCTCTGATATTATTTGTGAATGTTTACAACGACACTATGAGAAATATTTTAGTCTCGTAGCAAATATTGGAATTTAACAGCTGCAATCTATGTGTAGTTTGGAGATGACTGTGTTTGTACATAGGTATTTGGTCTAAATGTTGTTTTTAGTACACACAAAGTTATTGTATCCACATAAACAAAACAACAGGCATAATCCATACAGACTGTACATATAAAAACATGTTGTGTAATTAGCGTGTCACATAAAGATGAGTAAACTTGGAATGTTAGATGCTAGTCAATAAATGTGTTTAGTGAAAAAGTTTGCTGCTGCGTTCTTTATGTTATTAATAGTAAATCCAAGTGGGCGTCTGCTTTGGCAGGTTGGTCAAAGTGAAGCAGCCATATTTTCTAGCTTACATACTGGTTCAATCTGCCACACAGAGCTCCCATGAGGTCAGGGGATGAAATGACAGCAGAAGTGGAGGCGCTGCGGTGCAGCTTGGTGCTAGTTATGTTTGTTTTTTTTTCAAATATTAAAATAAACTATCATGAAGTATCTGAATTTCCCTTTAAACTTCTACATTAACATGGGATTGAGTGCCCAACGTTTTATTATACTAATGTCACATTCTTTGATCTGTAACTTCTGGGATCCTCTCGGGGCAATAAGCACCTGAGACAAAATCTGGGGGAAGTGAAACTTCGAAAGAAAACAATGGAAACATGGAATATTTTCATTTCTGAAAGTTGGTAAAAACTGGCGTGGGACTGAAATATATGGAATCTAGTCCAATTGAACTAGCTTTGTAGAAGCCTTGGCAAAATATCTCTAATACATCAGGGAGCACAGACATACCATTTTCAAGTAAATATGGTAATTGACATGTCTGATCAATGCTGATCACAATAATTAGTCAGTTATTACAACTGCCAAAAATTAACTGGTGTTAATTTAATTTACTTTTCGGCGAGGAGTGTCTGTGTAGTGCAATACCGTAAAAGCAGCAATTTCTTTTATCAGTTAAAATGCGTTTGTGAATGTGGGCAACATGCAGGTAGTAATATTGCAAGTTGGGGTACAGCAGCTGTGGTTATCTACACGTACAACAAATATGGAAAGTCAATAAAGTACACCAATTACGATCATTGCAATCCGTACTAAATTAGTATAATTTAGTAATGATCAAGGTAATTAAGATCAATTGCTTGATGTATTGTTACTTTTTGGTTATGTCCCCTGAATCAAGCGGTATTAAAACTGAAAGATATATATCGGACTGCCATGGTGGACGAAAATCGACCTCCACAAAACGTTGCAAAACTGTATTATGCAGTAACTTCTTGTGCATGTGACCCATGCCACTAGTTAGTGTGATTTCATTCACTCCTCAGCTGAATTCCATATGCACTGCAGCCTAGGCTATATTATATTGATTTGAGTGGATTGATGTATGGGAGGCCTATTGACTTGCAGCAAATAAGACTATTACAAGAACATTACAATACTAGTTATGGTAATATCACATGGTAATGTTTGAATTACCTTCTGTAGGAAGGCATCAGATTTCTTACAACTGTCAATCTGAGAATTTTGGCACTGTAATGTTACCAAATAACTTCCACTCAGGCAACGAAGCCTGATAATGGCAATGCATGTTTCATACCTTAATATTCCCTGTGAAAATCTGATCCTTGGAGAGAGTTGTCATAATTTTAATATGAGAGCTAATGTGGCGGTTATATCTGTTTGCTGTATTGTGTGAAATTAATATGTTGGAACACATGCATGATTTTTATTACGGTCATCACAACATTTGATAAGATAAGGCGACTCTGGATATGTTTGCAGATAATGCGGAAGCATATTTATTTGACAGGAAGCATGTAACTGTTAAAGCTACCGATTCTTGGTGAGATAAGTGTGATTTACATTTTAATCGTGCCAAAAGTGAACATGTAGTCGTATGGCCAATTCATGAAGGCTAGCTTGGAAAAATACACAATGATATGCTTCAATGACCTAAGTGGATTGTCCTAATTATCCAGTTCAGTGGCCCTCCCATGCAATCTTGTAGTTTAGTAAACCTGAAAATCTCCCTGTTCAATTCTCTGTTAAATTTGCAAGCATGGCTACACTAGCCAAGTGCATGCACTTAAGTTCACAAAGAATGGTGGATTTGTGAAATTACTTGTTAGCATCAACCTATTTACAAAAACACAGTACTACATTTTGTTTGCAAGTATTGTGTTTTTGAATGAAAGAATCAATGAATGAATCGTGATGCAGGATTATTAAATATTTTCCTTTCTGATTTCAGATTTAAAAAAAGAAGAATGCCATCACCAAAGAAGGTAATTTTATAAATACTGAATACTTACTATGACTTAGTTACAACTTTTTTTTTTCCAGGATAACTTTTTGATAAATTTTCTGTCAAAGTCATTATGGTTAATATAAGCATGTTTCTTAATTTTTTAGTCACCATCCAGGCGTGGCCGATCTCGGTCACCAGGCCGGTCACCAGGAAGGAAAGTACCCTCAAGGTCCAGAAGTCGGGGAAGGTCAAGGTCTCCAGGAAGACCAAGGAAGTCGCCATCGAGGCAGAATACCGCGTCAAGTCCTTTACCTGCCAGACCAGAACCTGTAAAAGTAGCCATTCCAGCCGTGGAGGAAAAACCAATGCCGAAAGTGAATGCGATAAAACCAATGAGTGAACCTGTTGCATCATCCAGCACCACACCAACTCGTAGGTCGCAAAGGATTGAAAATCAAGATGTGAGTTAATTTTTTATTAATATTTATGTATTGTTAGAGTTGCATCCTCAGTCTCAAAATTTGAGACAATTAGATAAGGTACATGAAGACCAAAATGTTCAGCTATTCTTGATGCAAAGTTTTTAGTCTCTTGAATAATGTTTCAGAAACAAGAAGTGATGCCGGAAAAACCGGGTAGCTCAAGAAGCATTAAAGCAAAGGCCCCAAAAAACAAGCACAAGTATGAATTTGGTGGACCCATCCTCACATTCATTATGACATTTGGGCTTCCTGCACTGCTGCTATATTTGAATGAAGTCTGTTCAGCGGTAAGTGTATTGAACTTCATTCATATCTTGTTGCTGGAAATAATATCTCTTATGTCAATGAATCCACTCTTTAGTTAAGCTTTGCAATTGAATCAACTGTCTGGTGCATTCAAATATATGTCAATATCATTCTAATAATGTATGATTGTCTATACTAAGTCCATTGTATATGTTCATCACTTCAAATACCCTGCTATTAGCAGTAGTATTGCAGATGTTGAATGTTTAACTGATCAAATTATTAATCTCTCTTTGAAAAGAAATCTTGTGACATCAGAAAGATACCAGCTTTGTCCAAGAAGGTCTCGGATTACGTCAACCGAAATTCGGCCTTAGCTGTTGTTGGGTTCATCTTGTTCCAAGCCCTTCTTGCTGTGGTTCCTGTTGGAAGACTGGTCGATGGTCAGCCACTCAAGGGTGGAAAGCGATTGAAGTACAGATGCAATGGTGAGTGTTTAGGTGCACTATACATGATGGCTGCACATCATCAAAAAGTCTTAAATCCTGTCTTATATTTAAGGCTTTTAAAAGCCTTGAAAATCATGCATTTGTTGCAAGAGAACTGACAAAATTATAAAGATGAGCTAAAAAGTCTTTGTTCTCAAGTGATGTTATGAAATGAAATCTGGAGTGGAATTATCATATGATTATGTTGAATAATGACTGCAATTTGATTCTGAATTAAAGAAAATTATCAGTTATAAACCTTTTTCTTAGACCAAGTAAATGTAAACATCGACTGAAGCAAAGCTGTGCAAAAATATATGGTGTATACACGTGTATTTGATTTGTTCATTCTTAGTTATGCCAGTAATGTAATCTTTAATTTTTAATTTTTTTATTTTATCTTTAAACGGCCTTTGAAACTAAGTCAAGGAAGCTGGAACCACCCTGATATAATAGTGTAATGCCAGTTAGATAGTTAATAGTGCAATCTGCGGTCTTGCAATGATTGATGATACATATCTGTATTGTTATTAATAACGTAACACCCTATTTCAGGTGTCTTTGCATTTGCTGTCACAGCTGTTGCTTTTGTTGTCGCTGTGTACATGAAGGTTCCTCTCGACTTTGCTGTCAAGAATTTCCGTCAGCTGGCTGTGACTGCCATCCTCTTCTCTGTGGTTCTCAGTCTCTACCTGTTTGTTCGCTCAAGAAAGCTCAGTGCCTCTGAGTACGCAACCAGCACAGGTAAATGAGGATTTTTCTTTCCCATTATTGAAAACAACGTCAATCTGTAAAATATACAAACTGTTGTATTATTTTTGCCTTTTTTTTGGAAATTTTTGTTTACTGATTTTATTGTGTTGAACCATTAAAAATTGTCTGAAGCTTATATCAGTTTAGATTAATGACTTGCCAGAGGCAGACATTATAATGAAATGATATGGCTACTACGGAAACAGCCAATGCCTTACAGCTGTTTTAGAGCAAGCATGGACATTTCAGGGGTGAAAGAGACAGATCAGAAAGATTGTTAAGTAATTGACCAACTTTTCAGGCCCATTCCTAATGTCGTTGTCATAAAATACTTGTCTGTGCTATACAGGCCATTAGTGGAGAAGATACAGAAATAGCATTACAACTGTACAGAAAAGGGGTCAGGTGCCCTGATGTTGGGGTGATTATATCATTCTTATCAAATGTTTCAATCAGTCTGAAAAGTCATTCTGAGGATGCAACTGTCCATGCTCCCTCTAAAACTGCTGTATTTACAATTTTATTAATTCCGGGAAGATGGATACAACCAGCTGATAACAATACTACTTGTATACCATTGGCTTCCACTTAATTAAATTTTGCTATTTAAACAGGATGTCTCACATACGACTTCTTCATGGGACGTGAACTCAACCCAAGGGTTGGACCACTGGATTTGAAGTTTTTCTTTGAATTGAGACCAGGGCTCATCGGCTGGGCTGTCCTTAATGGCTGCTTCTTGGTCAGTGCATACAGCAAAGGACCACTCAACCCTGCACTTGTCCTTGTTGCCGCTGGCCAGATTGTGTATATCGTGGATGCCTTGATATTCGAGGTAATGATTATCATCAACATATCCTTGCTTTCATATTTTCACTTTTGTGGAATTTCACGAAAGTGAAAAATATTTTGCTGAATAATTTAATCATAACTTTTTATATTGCTTCGCTGGTCTTATAATTATCACTAAACGGTAACCACATGTGACATTTGTAGGATGCTATTTTGTCTACCATGGATATCACTACTGAAGGATTCGGCTACATGCTTGCTTTTGGTGATGTTGCTTGGGTGCCATTCATTTATTGCCTCCAAGTGCGATACCTCTACATGTTCCCCCAAACTTTCTCCAACTACATCCTGGGCCTGATTCTGCTACTCAACGGTATTTTTTTAGTTATTTATTTATTTGCATATTGCCTCGAAATATAACTAATATTGTGAATAACGCTTTGTTTCATAAGCCTTCCAAATCTTGCGACTGATCTCAGCACAGGTATCAGCCAGTGATTTTAATGATCGAAAAATACTGTATATATTAATATTAATAATATTATTGCTACTGTTTTATTATATTAATTTAATATATATATAATAAAACAGTTGCACACTCCACCTTGACTGAGATTGCTCAGCTGCCCAGGTGAATGCCTCTCATTGGTCAGAAATATTCGCCGACTTTAGTGGAGACAATCGTTGACGTTCCACAGTCTTCGTGGAGTGTGCAGTCTTCTACTTTTTAATGTACTTCGTATTTCAGTGATTGAAGTTGCAGGCTGATGCCTGTTGTCTGGGATATTGATGCTAGTTGTTTTTATGGATTGTATGGTATAGGGAACTTAGTGTTGCTTTACTATCATCTCATTGCAGTTATTGGCTACATAATCTTCCGTGGATCAAACAGTCAAAAGAGCAAATTCAGACAAGATCCACACAGCCCCAGCTTGGCTTATCTCGAGACCATCCCAACTCCTTCGGGCCGAAAACTCCTCGCATCTGGCTGGTGGGGTCTTTGCCGTCATCCTAACTACCTAGGTGATCTTTTGATGGCCTTGTCCTGGTCTCTCTATTGTGGTGAGTTCATGATGATTATTCCATAGTCTGTGAGCCATTATTGACTTGTCTTTGTTGTAGGTTGGCAATCAGATTGCCTAAAATTAAGTGCTGATGTGCATTATAAACATTGTGCAAAAAACTGTGGTCAGATATTTGGTGTATATTTGTTTTTAAACTGGAATTTGTTTCTGAACTCCTACATGTGACTTAAATTATAGCATCTAGAATAATGTTGACAATTTCAAACTGCTTTGAAACAGCGATGTGGTCCATTTGAGTCAGATGAAGATAATTCAATCTAAAAAATAAAATAAAAACCTTCAGATGCACTGTACAGTTCTCATAACATATACCAAATTCAAAAGCAAGAATTTTAGAATATAGACCAGGAAAGAAACATGCACTTTATAAATGCACAAATTAATTCATGGGGTTTTATTTATTTCAGGTTTTGGTTCGGTCATCCCATACTTCTACCCCATCTACTTCATTGTGCTCCTCGTTCACCGTCAACTCAGAGATGACAGCCACTGCCGGCAAAAGCACGGAGCTGCCTGGGATCGCTATTGCGAAAAAGTTAAATACAGAATCATCCCATACGTGTATTAAATCAAGGAGCACCATGGCGATCTCATCTGACCTCGAGGCTGAGAATACTTGAATCTTCATTGAGTGTGTTATTCGGTTGTATTTCACACAACTAGTCCTAATGATTAAGACATGCATTTGTGACATGTTATTTGTTCATTTCATTAATGGGTTTTAGCATAATGTTCTGCTTTTAAATGAAATGTACCTGCATGTGCCACTAAGTAATTACATTATACATTTATACCGTTAGATCATGAAGCACTTTTTCCGATGTAATGTAACTTATTGTTGCAGATAATTAAGGTATTCATGATAAAATTTGGTTTGACATCAGAATTTTTAAGATACTACTGTCTTTTGAATTGTCTAGTTTTTGGAATTGTAACATACTATATCTTGCCTTGAAATGATACGGTGTTTTAGTAGATACACTTTCATGTTTATACATTTCACGAAATGCAATGACAATTATTGTACATAACATGTAAGATTACCGTAAGACTTATTAAATGAATTTATAAGCTTGTTCAGTTACACAACTGCTCTCTTTCATGTTTTAGTAAATTCTAGTAATTTATACTTTTTTAATTAAATTTACATTTTATGATTACAAGTTATTTCCAATTTTAAGATGTCTTAATAATTTGCATTTACTGAATTTTAATCTGCTGATACATATATTTTTGATAAATCTTTGTAACATAAGTTTTGAAAGGCAATTTGCCTGGACTTACATTGCATAACATGTAACGCTGAAAATATTCTTGTGTAGTTAAATTTTAGATCGTTTGATGTTGTGAAGTGTTGTGCTTAAACTTTGTATGAAGTGCTCAGTAAAAGTAGTTTACTATATGATGTAAATTGTACAGATTGTGCAAGAACAGTGACATGTCAGATATTTTTAATAAACGTAGAAAATTTATAAAATATTTGATCTGGTCAAATTAGCATGGGAACTGTATATTATGTGCAATGGAAATCATGTATATTTATATTGTAAATACATTTAGAATTCTCATATTTAGTAAATACATATCTTGATCTTTTTCACATTGTTTCAAAGTCTACCTTATCAGTTTTTGGTGCTGATTTACAAAAATTGCCATACTTGTACATTACAGCTTTCATGACAGTAATAAAAGTAGGATTCATAAATGCTTTATGTATTGTCTCAAAGTTTATGTTTTTAATGGAATATACCATTCATTTGGGGTTTGACATTGCTGTCATTTTGCAGCTCTAACCTTGTGTGGAAAATTTGACCAAATGCCAAGTGGACATTTACCACAGGAAGTGTAACCTCGATTGCCGTGGGAGGATGAACCTTAAATACATCTTATATTGAAGTATTGTAGAATTGATTTGTAGATTGATACATTTTGCTGAAGGTGGCGCCACTATCTAGATTTGTGCACTGGTACGTGGCGTCATCTGTCGTAATTGTGTCACTACCTGACCAAAGTCATCAACGCTGCTGCTGGTGTGGATTTTTGGGGATTTTGTGGAAATTTATGGATGCATGCAGTTCAATAAGGGCTGTAGAGCATCTTTACCTTGTGTTTGAGGTATTATGAAAGACAAATGGAAATGTCACTGACCTAGATCTTAGCTAGTAGGCATATAAGTAGCATTGTACTCATTTGTAATGTGTGTGTTCTAGATCGGAGGATCCATGTTCATGACATAGTCAATTAAAAAACTGAGAAATCGTGACCACGAAAATCGTTTACATAGTGGTAATGCTATGCGTGACCAAATGTCTGCTATATATAATGCAGATTTCAGGCTGGACAGTAAATCGGTAGAGCTGAGTTGTGTACATTACACAGTGCATACCAGAAATTGTGTGCACTTTGGAGTGCTAGAAGAAATTCTGAATTACAAGAACTATAGAAATATAGATCCCTACAACTTTCTCTGTCAGAATATATCGGATCCGTCCCTGGCTGAATTAATGCCCACAAATCTCTGTCGGATGAAAGTTTGTATTTATTAGAGTACAATAATATTAACAGCCTTCTCCCGTCTAATGCATTACAGTTACACACTAAGTTCGTTGCACAGTGCACTTATTTGACATTCTGCATAATGTCAGTGATTGGAGATCAGTGTCTGTGTAGTATTTTGGAATCTGCATACAGTGCCTAATTAAGTGTGCTTGAATTGAGCTGGTCAGTTCTGACGTAGTTCTCGGAAATACTAATGCAATACATGACGTCGCTACTAGCATGTGTATTGGTGAGATCATGTTCACATGAGAACTGTCCGGCCATAATTCTTTTACTTGACTCTACTTGATACACGGTCACTGCCTAAATCATGTTAAGCGCAAATATATATTTGTTGTGTCTTATATATCAAGCAATGTAACAATTATGATGAATAAGGATGTTAATTGCCTCACAATTATGAGGAATTAATCATGCTGGCATAAATTCAAAACCTTTTTTTATTAATTTATCTTATCAGATCAAAGATGTTGTTTATTCATGATTTTTTTTTAAGTGTCAGTCTGTAAGCTTTGTCATTCTTAAACACTGGGATTTAGTATTTGTTTTAGACCATGGGCCACTTTTTGTCTTTTTTTTTCCATTTGATAAATGTTCATAGAATTGTACAAATCTGAAGTCCTCACTTTAAGCTGGGTATATTAATTAATTTAATTACAGAATGATTTAATGTACTACGTCATTGATCTGGAATTTTGATCTGGAATTTGTCATGTAAACTTCAGTCATTATGTGTGTATTGATCAGTTTCTTGTTATCTATATTTACTAGTAATCAGCATGGCCAGTGGGGGTAAAAAGAAGCTCATCAATGATGCCCAAAGCGTCGTTGATGACTGTCTTCAAGGGGTCGTGGCTGTCAATCCAGGATTGCAAATTTTGCAAGGTCACCGAGTGATAGTTCGACGAGACATTGAAGAGATCAAGGCTCAGGGAAAGGTCACTTTGCTGTCTGGAGGAGGGTCTGGACATGAACCAACTCATTCTGGTAAATTCATCGATTAATTCACAACTCTTTTTTGTATGATCTTTATAATATATGTAGTCATCCAGAAACGATCATCATTCTTTGAGTTATAATGTCTGGAATTTTCTAGACTGAATCAATTATGTGGCCCAGATGTTCATCTTAGGTCATCAGCTGATAAACTTCTGTGATTGTGTCAAATGCACACATCCATTTCTGATGAATTTTATTTATTTGTATTTGTGTGTGTGTTATATTATTAACTCTTTGTGCACAAAATTATACTCTTTTATAAAATATCTCTTTCTCTATATCCGGCAATTTGTCTAGATGGGCATTTTAGTCAAGCGTGTTTTAGTGTAGTCCTGTCTCCAAACAATCAATGAAGTCACAATTGACCTCAGCAATTGACCTTTGATAATATCATCAAATCACACGTAACTTACATGCCCCATATGATTGCTGAATACTATGGAATATTGCTTTGCTTAGTATAACAAGAAAAAGAAACTGGTCATAAAGCTGTCTATATCTATCTATCTGTTATGAATATTTGTAGACGATGATGGTTATTATCTCTGCAGGATTTGTGGGTCCAGGGATGCTGTCATGTGCTGTGGCTGGTGCTATTTTTACCTCCCCGGCCCCTAGTAGTATTCTTGCAGGCATTCGTGCTATAGGAAAGAATAATCCAGGTATTGTATTGTATACCATCAAATATATAACTTCATCAATACAACTATGCGTTAAATTGATAATACAATAATTAGGCAAATATATTTGTCCTTTTCAGGTGGAACTCTGCTTGTTGTGAAAAATTACACGGGGGACCGTCTTAATTTTGGTCTAGCTGCTGAGAGAGCCAGAGCAGAAGGTATTAAAGTTGACATGGTCATTGTTGGAGAAGACTGTGCCCTGACTTCCAGGGACAAGTCAGCAGGCCGTCGAGGACTGGCTGGTATTCTTTTAGTCCACAAGGTATGGTTAACTTGCCGTTCTGGGTAGAAAATTTTAACTTTGGGCTGTTCTCTTCCATTCATTTGCTGATACTTTCATTTATTTCCAGCACTTGATATACATTTTGACTATGAAGGATAAATTTCTAAATGAATATCTCCTTTGAGGGATCAGTTATTTGTGTAATTCTGATTTCAATACATACAATACAATACTAATACAATATAGTATTTTGTATTATTTATCTTCTCCTGAGTCACATAAGATGTACTCTTACATTAAATATGTAAAGAACATGCAGTGGAACCTTACCATTAAGACCACTGAAATTTGCACAAATTTAAAGTAGGTGTTAATACCAATGTCTTAATAGAGAGGTGAGATACAATGGTCAGAATACACATGGGGCCAAAAATAGGTGGGATTAGTGTTGTCTTAATAGTGATTTTAATCCTGTATATTACTTACAAATATTTGCTTTCAAGATTGCAGGTGCTATGGCGGAGGAAGGGAAAAGTTTAGAAGAAATTGTTTATGCTGTGAGATCAGTCATCGGTCAACTTGGTACGTGGAAATTTCTGTACATCTGGGAAATTTAGCATTTTCTGTCTGTGGAATGTATTGAAACCAATTTTCTTTTCTTATTAGGTACAATAGGGTTGTGTCTGTCACCATGTAGTCTTCCGGGCGCTGCATATTCCTTCCAGATGGATGAGGATGAAATGGAACTCGGTCTGGGAATTCACGGAGAAGCTGGAGTCAAGAGAATGAAGGTGAGATTAATGAGATTCTATAGATATATTGTAAATGCAAATAAAATGTAAAAATGTAGGCGATTATAGGGTAGAATCACCGTTCAAGCAGTTTCAACAGACTTAACAATTACAGCCTTGGCAGGCCAATCCAGATTCTGTCTCAACTCCGTGGAAAGTAATCAACCTTGAACATGGGTTAACCGCAGTGCAAACCGAGGTCAGGTCATTCTGTCCCCCAGTCTCGGCGGAGTGGGCACCTTTTTGTTATTAGTTTACTGCCCAGTGCCCACATGTGGTTTATGTGATAGAGGAATATTAATGGTTTTAAAGGGTCTTTGTTTCGTTCTACAGGTCGTCCCAGCTAGAGATGTGGTGGACATAATGTTGAAGCACATGACAAACCCAAAGAGTGCCACCAGATTATCTTTGCAGAAAGGTATCCGAGTTTTATATTTTACCGGAACCAAAGTTTTGTCTCTTTATTGAAATATTGCAGTGAATTTGATAATTATCAAACTTCTTTGTTTCTAGGTGATCGTGTTGCATTGCTCGTTAATAACTTAGGAGGAACCTCAATTTTAGAGCTCAATATCATTGCCAAAGAAGCTATTAAATGGCTGGGTAAGTGAAATTGAAAAAGCAATATGACATGATATTGACATCGTGGACTAATTTCAAGTCAGCAAGTCCTTTTTATTGGTTCTTTTGAATACATTGATGTTATTTGGTGCCCAAAAGAAAATCCATAAATAAAAGTACATTTTGTATATTATTTTTCAGAGGATATTGGAGTTGAGGTAAACAGAGCATATTGTGGTAGTTTCATCACATCCTTAGAAATGGCTGGGGTAACTCTAACCGTACTAAAACTTGAAGATCTGTCCTGGATGAAATACTTAGGTTATTGCTTAAAACAGATTTCAAAACCAAGAATAAATTTTGCCAAGATTTAAATTTTCATGACTGATCACAAATAGCATGACAAGTCAAACACGTTTCTGTCAATTTCCTGCAGATGCTGTGACAAGTGCTCCTGGTTGGGCATGCCCTCTGCTGGAAAAGTCAGGAGCTTTGAGAACTACACCCCCAACCATGCCGTGTGACAGTGAAATTGAAAAGTCAAAAGAAACACTTGGAAAATCTATATCTCCTGGTATGCCTGATTGAAGTGAAAGATTAAATCTGGAGATAGTGCATATGAAACAAAGCGATAGATCCATTAATGTGATATTTTGGCATATACTCTATCTTATATTACATTAATGATAGTTCATAACTTCTTGACTAATTTTTTTCCATGACACTGTTGCATGCAAAAACATGCGATGAGGAGAAAAAAGGCTAAAATTTAAATTTTATCTATTTAAACTGTTTGGGCTGTTGTCTATGACTTCCTTTTGAAGGCATTTTTTGCCAGATCTTTAAAAAAAAATTTTTTTTTAGAGTTTGCATAACGTTGCTTGACATTACATTTGAATATGACTTCTTTGGCTTTATTATTGGAGTGTATATTTTGAACCATTTTATTCCAGAACTTGGTAAAATAGTTTACAAGATGGTGAGCCACGTCTGTGAAGCTCTTGGCAATTGCGAAAATCAATTAAACATACTTGACCAGACAGTCGGGGATGGAGATTGTGGAACCACTTTGAAAAGAGAAACTGATGGTAAACTGGGATTAGTAAAATAACAATTGAGGCTTATTATATTAAAGTACAAAATATATAATCAAACCCTAAGAAAGTATAAGAGACTAGGAAACTTTGTCATAAAAGGCTATTTGTTAATTGTGGAAAACTGTACTTCTACAAAGATATAAAGGATTAGAATTAGTGAATTTTCACTATGATGCTGGAAGCACTGTATTTAGCCGTTTTTTTTTTAGATGTCTCTAAGGCCTTTGATAGAGTACATCATGTCAAGTTAATGCAAAAAATTAAGGAAATGGGGCATTCCTCCATAGTATGTGAGATTTCTCAATTATTGGTATGCTAACCAGACATTGAGAGTCGGATGGGGATCTTGTATCTCTGATTCTATTAGGGTAACTAATGGCGTAAGGCGAGGAGGTATATACTGTCACCCAGATTGTTTAATATATGGATGCATGAAGCATTAAGATACCAAAAAAGAGGATAGGTTTATCATATGGTACTGGTCACGTTAATCATTAAATATATGCAGATGATATTGTTATATTTTCACCTAGTGTTGATGGCCTACTGGAGCTAATTGAGATCTGCTAAGACTATGGATGGAAGGGAACATGATATTGTTTTCAATAGCAAGAAGTCTTTGTGTATGTGTTTAAACAAAAGTAGCTCTGACTCTCTCCCAGATTCAAGTTAGGTGACAGTAATGTGCAATCTGTAAATGAAGTGAAATATTTAGGACATATCATAACCAGTAATGTTACAGACGACTGATCTTCGTAGGCAAATTAGGTCTCTATATACAAGGAGCAATATTCTAATCAAACGCTGTGGTGCATGTTCCAGGGAGGTAAAATCTATTTTATACAGAGCTTTTTGATTTGTATTGCTCTAGTTTGTTGATGTATTACAGCAGGTGCCATTTACCATAGATTAAGGCCTTCAGAATTCTTCTTGGACTGGCAATGTGATGCAGTCCATCTTGAATGGTTGTGAACTTGAGTATTTTGTGCTTGCACTGTGGTTGACCTAATTTGACTGAATTGTAAAAGCAAAGTATGCATTATAGTGCCTAGCAGTAAAATGGTTACACCGGCAAACAATGTAATTTATTCAGTATTTTAAAGTATTTCTGTGACGTCACATGTTGTTTTTGTTAGGTTTAAGCAGTGAAAGACAATTGAATGTCTCCAGTCAACCCTGACTTTTATAAAATACCGAAATCAACACTTAAGGATAATCTGAGCAAATTTAATAGCTTTTGGACAGTTGTTTTGCAAAACAAAGCAATGATCTATGTCACATGAGCACTTTATTTAGTTATTTTCAGTGCTTGCACAACTCACTGTGTCACCACTAATACGCTAGGCATTCTAATGCACAACATACAATTTTGTCGTTGTTCATTCTGCTTAGCAGATGTACTCAAAACACAACTTAGATTGAATTAAAATTATTTTATGAATAGATATTCAATGTCACTTCAAGGATAACATTTCTGCAAATTAGAAATATTGTTTCCCATGGTCACTATGGAGTTACTGTTGAACTTCATTTGTTACTAAAACCCCATGTAGAGATTGTGAGCACAGAACACTTGAATTGAAACTTTACATTTCAGCAATTCTGAAGCTGCTTGGCCCTGCAGATAATCCCGGTCTGCCTGTATGCAATCCGAGTGATTTAGCGCTCACCCTTGCACAGATCACGGAGGAGGAGATGGGTGGATCCTCTGGAGCAGTAGGTGTTCAGAACTGATCTTTTAAAAAACATTATTTTTGCATTTGCATCAGCTACTACATGTTTAATTTCTGTAATCACATTGGTTGGGTTAATACTAAATAAAGCCTGACATCTGGCATACCACTGCATCGATCCAACATAATTATGCTGGGGGTTTGGCCAATGTCAGTCAATGGCTATGTTGGCTGGCACAGGGCCATATAAGTGAGAGTAGACTCCCCAGTGTTGGTGGTCACAGAAGTAACATTTCTTGGAACCATCGCTGCTACAAACAAGTGTTGAATACCCTTTTCTTGACACTGTAACATGTCTTTGACCAAGTTTACCCTGTTGGGTCACATAATGCATGGAGTGTGTCACACTCACATTATATTTCACTGAGAAGCTGCACACTTTTATATTGCAGTGGTTCCCAAAATTTCCAAAATAAAAAGTGATTGCTGGCCACCTTAACTCATTGACAGTCATTACACTTGATTGCACAACAACATGGGGGTGTTATGCTTGATATTGTAGCATTCAATGCTCTACGACCCAATGTTCCATATTATACAGGGCGCGGCCTAAAAACTTGCACCAGGCATCTCCTTTTTCGAGATAGCTCTAGGTTACTCAAATGCTTATGAAGTCTTTTAAAGTTTTGCCACATTTAGTTTGGGGTATAAGCAATTGGTCATTGTGATATTTTTGATCTTACCGTGCCAGACAATATCAGTATCTGAATTATAGAGATGGTTCATGCTGCAGGGCTTGTTCTGAGGGACACACATCACTGAAGTCAAATTTCTGTCTGCTTGCATGGTGTCTCTAGTTGCAGAAAGTTTACACATTAGAGATTTCCTAGTTACTGCACCTCTGAAGCCACAGTAAATATAATATTTGCACAGAATCCTCCATTAGTGTTTTCTATATGTGCATATGTATATCATGGTATTAGATGATAAAAAGGTTGGTTACAGCTTTGATTCAGCAAGGTCATGAAATTAAAATGGAGAAATATAATGGCATTCTAGAGGGACGTTTTGAATTTACAACTAATCTGAAAATAACCACAAGATTTTCAGGAGGATTGGCCAGTTAATTAAACAGAAAAGAAAGAAAATTAATCCAAAATGGCACTTTCCGCCTCAAAGGTGTAAATGCTCTACCTTCTTATCAAAAATTTATCTATTTGCCCTATTTTTGGCGGCAAAGGTCAAGAAAGGTGTCTGTAACACATCTGTATGATCAGTGACATAATCTAATGCTTGTATTGCAAACGTCGAGGCAAAAAGCACCCAAAGGTGTGATAAATGTGCATGTGCTATATTTAGATCCATATTATCTATAATTCTTGAGGAAACAAGAAAATATATTTAAAAAGATAATTTAGGACTATTATTACTTGCGTGTGTATGATTGCAGCTGCATGCGATCACTGTCAATTGAGGCAATAACAAAAGAGGTAGCAATAGCTGCTGGTGCAAGTTTTTATGCCGCACCCTGTACCTGCTGTTCTAGTTTTGAATGGCTGAATGTGCAGGCATTCCCTGCATGGGTGGACATGTAACTGTACAACTGTATGGCAAGTGTACTTTTTTGGCTGCTATCAGGGTTATAAAAATATTTTTAATGATTTTTTAATTACTGAAAAATAAAATAAAAATTCCTCTGCACATATAAGATTGTGAGTTGACAGTTCATTTGTTTGATATGATGCAAATATCAACAACATGTCAACACTTTTGTAATAAAAACCATAGATACATGTATGTATCAATCAACCATTGCGTGTAGCAAGAACCTGCCTTAGAGGGCGGCACTTTCCATATCTGTCTATCAATCAATCAATCAATCAATCAATCAGTCAATCAATCATTCAATCTATCTATATATCAATCCATGTATCTATCTATGTATCTATCTATCTAAATATTTATCTTGATACGTGACATTACAGTAGGTGGACAAAAATGAAAAATGTTTATCTCATTAATCATTTAAACTTAGTGTGTGGATATTAAATGATTTATTTTTTCTTTTACCAGCTCTATAGCTTGTTCTTCAGTGCAGCAGCCACCCCTTTGGCAGAGGACTGTTCCGTCCAGGGATGGGTGAAAGCTTTGGATGCAGGAACAATGGCCATCATGAGGTACTTTTCTTCGTTTGACTCTGAATTTGATAATGCCTCTTAGTCTATATGCTGCATTTACATATTATTGTATGAGCAGTTTAGTGACTGAGGCCCTGGTCACAGACCTTTTCATAAATGAGCTGTATTTCTGCTGGAAGAAGCTTGTATGATATATGTCAAATCGGTGGTGCCTGGTACTATGTGGCCATGCTTAGGCAAGTAAAAGACTTGCCCATGGCAATGGTGTAAATGTGTACATTGAAGTTTTTGATTTAATTTTCTTGACACATAATTCATACAATTTAACAATGATAAATACATTCAATACAGTTAAGTATATATATATATACATAATTATAATACATTTAGTGTCAAAAAGGGAAAAACTAGTGTGGACCCCAAGTGTTAACCATCTCATCAAATCTGCCTCTGGCAGTTGGGTGGTTTGATAATTAAGGCATTCATAATTGGCTGATGGTCCCGGGTTTGAATTCCAGCCTGAGCACTTTCATGAGCAACATTCCAGCTGGATGATGTTCTGATGAGGTGTTAAATTGGTGATCCATTGTACTTGGCATCTGTGCTTGGGAAAGTTAAAGAGCCCACCCATATGGGGTAAATATGGCCATGTCAACTCCTTCATTGAGACAAGACTGCAATGAAATTAATATGTTGGGTTATTTGAGTGAGGAATTTAATGTATGATGAGTGATTATCTTTTGCGACCTAGTTTTCAAGATACAAATGTACCAGAATAATTTTCAAGAAACATGCTGCTTATTGACTTAAAATAAAGGTGTACAATTTAATCAGTTTTTTCTTCTCAAGCGCCATGTTACTCAAAAACAAAATATATTTTTGGCTGGCCTTGACCTAGAATACTATTTTTAACCCTCAGCGAACAAAGTTTTAAGAGGGTTATATTTATCACTTGGAAAATTCATGTCTGTCCGTGGGCAGGTGGGTGTGGTAGGGGGGAAAGACACTTTTGTTTCCGGAGCAGAACTCGAACACTAATGCACTTACCCTAATGAAATTCCATACAGTAATACTCTGTATGGCCTAGTTGTGCCTTTTGGTAGTCACATTGACATGGCTCAGCTATGTTTTACCTTGCAGAAATTAGACCAGGCGAGAACGCTCGGAATTTGCAACATGAACATGCCCTAATGAAAGTCTGTATTTCCTCAGATTTCACAGGTCTAAGGTGGAGTTGAAATCCTCAAATTAAGCAATTAAGTACTAGGGCAATAAAGCCCTTTCGTGTACAATCAGCGTCGCGCTGGATGGGGGGAGGCAGTGGCCCTAGAAGTTGAATGTCCTACTCATAAGCAAGAACTCTCCTAAGCAGAAATTTGTCAATGTAGTTATTTACCAAATTAAATGTTTTTATTTTATTGCCACGTCAAAGCCAGTTTTGTGGTCTACAATTAGAGACTTCTTCCGTAAAAATTAAACCGTTTTTGGTCGAGGTATGATTATAAGAAAATAATGGTAACTGTGTTTTTTCCCATTGCAGTTATAAAAAACCCACAAATGCCCACACAATCAAATTATGCTAAGATGAAAGCAAAACTTCTGGCCAAAAAAATTATATATAACCCATATTCATGGCTTGCTGCGGCATGTCTACTAAATATAAAGATAAACACCACACACTTATTGACATATCTTAATTATAGTACTTGCGCTTTCCAAACTTGACATTACTTAATGCTTTTTTCATAATGATGGAAAGCTTAATATAGTGCTAAAATTGTTTTATTTGCTAAATTATCTAACCTAGCATGCCATATTTTATAATGAAAGCCATAAAAAGTTAGTATCGTGGTTCATATATTTATATGTTACTATTTCATCTGATTGCTGTAAATAATAAAGGAAATGAGCAAAAAAAAACATTTCCCTGATCTACACAAACTCAATACACAAAACTGGGCCCTGCTCTGTGACACCTGAGACTACCCAAGTCATTGCATTATCTGTTATGTAACAACCACATGTGGCTGTCAAGACTGGGCAGTATTGTTATTTAGATTCCTAGTTCAATCATCAAACTTTGCCAGATATGCATTTGGTGAATAATTATCATCAGAAACAATTTTTTTATGCAAAAAACAGATTTATGTACATATTATGCAATATTATATTCATTATCACCTCTTACAGTAGAATTGGATAAAGGCAGTTAAAATATACAAATGGGATAATAATTTAAAAGACCTAAGGTATTGGTATTCAAAGTCATATACAAGAAAGGCATGGTAACTTTGTACATGTAGCTGAATGGTGACAACAATATATTATCTGTAAATAGAAATCTATATTATTATCAAAGTTGCTAAAAACAAATCTCACTTAGCTGTAAGAAACACCATCTGAGTTTGCCCTTTGTGTTTCCTATTGATTTAGAATTAGTTTAGCATAATCAATTGTGATAGACTTGGATGGACAAGAATAATGTACAAAAAATAGTATAATGACTAGTTGCTGAACTACATAAATTTGTTAAATGGTTTGAACATTGAACACTGCTGATGGCACTTGTCTGTACTATGTTGCCATTCGCTGAGGGTTTGCTGCTGGGCAGCCTATGTTTTACCAAGTTCACACACAGTTTATTAGTATTTCTGTCACCTTTGTATAATTTAGTATAATTGTAGTGTGCAAAACTATTCCGAATTTTAAAAATGATTATAAATGACTTTGTTCTATCCAGATATGGAGGGGCAAATCCAGGAGACAGGACAATGGTGAGTTTAATTTTTTTTTTTAAACAATTTCGATATCATGGTTTAGCTTGCTGAAGGATAATTTTATATGACTTAATTTAAGTTTGGCTGACTGCAATTTTACGTCCACAAACGTACATGCAATGGACCTTAAAGCCATCTACAGGCATTAGTCATCCTAAAATTATTCATTTTATATGAATTTAAAAAAATATTTTGTGTTGAGCGAAATGTTTGGCTGCACTTTAGGACAACAGCAGGTCTGCCCCACTTTCAGATAGATCCACTGTTTGCCAAATGACATGGCAGCCCAAAGTCAGTCTAGTGTGAGCCCTATGTCAGTTCGGCCCACTTTTTGAAAACGGCAGATCTTCCCGCTTTCAGATAGATCCATGATTGGCCAAATGACATATGGGCCCAAAAGTAAGTCTCTGATTGGCCTAATGTAGGCCCAATGTTGCACCGAATACTGTCACTTCTTAGAGGTACGATCTATCATCTCTGCGCCCAAAATATTGACCAGAATGTTTCTATTCACACCATTAACTACAGGTATTATAACTTACATTGGTGATTAACCCAGTAGCATTTATTTTATATACTGGAACAGTATTCCGGATCCAGTACATGATCTAAATCACCTCCAAAGTTAAATCCTCAAGCAATTGGATGGCCTAAGGCTAAAGGCTTCTGCCAATTCCATATTGTCCAGTCCTGCTGAAACCCAAGGTTTGATACCTGGCCCGGGCACTCTTCAAGAACCACATTACAGCTGGATGTCGATCGCATGAGATTCCTTGGAGCTGCCTTATACTTGGTATCTATGCTGAGGCAGGCAAAAGACTTCACCCAGTGGGTAAATGCATGACATGGCGTGGACTCCAACCTTATCATCTCATCATTATGTGTGCCTCTGCCAGCTGGGCATATAGGCAATTATAGGCTGACTTAGCTTCAAACCGGATAGCATTGTGGCTGAAAAACAAGTTAATAGATACACAAACAGAGGGTGCTCAGAGAGCGCAAACCTCTGCCAAGTCTCACTGGAACCTCTGCCGGAAGCGCTGTTAGCTCGATGTTCGCCCACAGTTTGGCCCAAATGTTGTGTTGGCCAATGTCTGTGTCAGCCTATGTTAGTGCACATTCTGCCCAGTTTTCGGTCTGTGCAGTGTCCGCCTAGTGTTGTGCTAGTCCTTTGGTTTGCATAATGTTGGCCTGCCCACTATTAACAATTGACCATGTCAGTTGCAGCCCACTTTTGGCCAACAGCAGGTCGGCACACTGTCAGTTCGGGCCACTTTTGGCCAATGGCACTGTCAAATAGGCCCACTGTTGGCAGCCAAAAGACGGCCTGATGTTGGCCCAATGTCAGTTCGATCCACTTTTGGACAACGTTGACCATTACATGTAACATGCTGGCTTAAAGTAAAGGCAGCCCACTCTCTGGTTGGCTTTATGTTGGCCTTACAATGGCCCGATGTCAGTTTGGACCAGTTTTGTGGTAAACAGCAGGTCGACCCACTCAGGTAGGCCCACTGTTGGCCAAGCAACATGTCCGCCTAGTGTTAGCCTAATATTGGCCAAATGTCTGTTTGGCCTGCTTTCGGCAACAGCTCAAAATTAGCACTGTTGGCCAAATGACATGTCTGGACACACAGAAAAACATAATTACACTGGCTCAACATCTCAACATCAAAGCTTCCTTCTCCGCACAGCTCCGCGGAGGAGCCCTTGCTGAAGGAGGACGGCTGTGTTGATATTGCAGTTAGTTGAATATGCAGTGTTTCAATTTACTTGTATTTATTAATTCTTGTGGTTCATGATTAAATTAATTTTGTTTGTTTGTTGGTAGTGTGCCATTTTCTTGTGTCAGTTGGTCACATATATTTTATTTGTTATTGCTGGGTTCTTGGAAAAAGATAAGGAAAATCTTTCTGCGAAATCGATTCAATAGGACCATGTGCTGGCCCGTGACGGTTATTTTCAGGTAACTTCATTTATTTTAATAAGAAGTTGGGTTTCGTATGGGGCTATGCACAAGAAAACTGCTAGAAGTAAAAGATTCAACAAACTCACGAAAACAAAGGTCTTCAGTCTTCATCATATAATGGTGAAACCCACTGACAAGACAATACTGCATTTTGCTAACCTACGAATTGAAAGCTGCTATGTTCGGCAGTTGGAATTTGAATTGGGCATGGCAATAAGTGTTTCAACGGGACCAATTCCTTACAGTAAATGGTTGTATAGTTGACAGGGGTGCACTTTATAATAAACACTTGATATTTCTTAGACACATTTGGCGGTGGATAAAATGCTAGTGAGAATGTTAAGATAAAAGACGAGAGAGCTATGAAGGATAACTCTTTTATATTGCCTGAAAAGTTAGCTACTTCAGCTAACTAACAAGAAAAAAGCCCCTGGACCAGATGGCATATATGATATCACCACGTCTGCTAAGTAACTGTGAACCTCAGCTGGAGTCTTCGCCAATATACAATATTTCATTAAGATTTCACAGGGTACCTTCAAGATTGCAATAATTCCTGTGTCCAAGAAATGTGTCATGTCTGAATGATTACATACACGAGCTTTCAGAATCTGCCATCAATTTTTACCTTTGACCTATATGTCAAGGTCAAATTCAAGGTCAACAATTTTCTCAATACTGAAATTTTGTTCATCAATTACTGTAGACTTTCATATAATAAGGTTACGTAACTGTTTTACAGTTACAGATGTCCAGTTTAGATATGTTTTTTGCAAAATTTCACAAAAAATAGTGTTTTTGATTAGAGGGTTTAAAAAAAAAAACAAGAATTTTTCATATTTTAGCCTTATTATTTGGTGGCCGAGGAGTACACGTCGCAGTCTCGTGGTTTCGTAGTTTCACAGTATCCTTCACACCACAGCAGTCCCATGTGTCGCACCATGACAGTCCCACTTTCGTCCCAAGAAACTACCATCTTTCGTACCACGAAAGTACCGCCCTTCGTACCACAAAAGTACCGACTTTCGCACCACGAAAGTTACCAACTTACGTGCCTAGAAACTGCTAACCTGCCCCCCTTACTGGCGGTTTTAGCCAATTAACTTCATAAATATTGAACGTATTTGTGCTGTATTTATATCCATGGATGCCCCTATCATAGATACATCTACCACTGCAAAGAACGATGCAGTAGATGCAGTATTAATGGTTTAAAAGACAAGAAACAATTGGCGAGGGGGGGGGGGGGTGGGCTGGCCAGGAGCCCAAATCCCACATTCTGGGAGGCTACTTATCACTGAAGTTAGTTTACCTAGAATACTGGTTAATACATTATTAGACAGGTGCTATTTTTTTTATTATTAGTAGTGGTAATATATTTCCACAGCCTTTAGTTTGGGAACAGTCTTGCGTTGAAAATGACGCAAAATGCAACTAATTTTGTGAGTTATAAAAATCGTGTTTTGCATCGTTTTCAACCCAAACTAAAGACTAGAAATATGACATTATCACAATTAAGGGAGCAAGACATCACCCAAGACATCACCCTCTTATAAGGTATTACCCAATATTCTAGATAAAATAGATCTATAGATATGGTTGCATTAACACAGGCTCATTAGTCACTGGTTTAATTATTGGATACCAGCCATATAATGTATACATTGTACCTACATAATGCACGCGTGAAAGTTTTCTTATAAATGTGAAAATTATTGCATTGGTGTATGGAAGGAGGAGAGAGTAGGAGGAGGAGGAGGAGGATGAGGAGGAGGAAGAGGAGGAAGAGGAGGAGGATGAGGAGGAAGAGGAGGAAGAGGAGAGAAGAGGAGGAGGAAGAGAAGGAAGAGAAGGAAGAGGAGGAGGAGGAGGAGGAGGAGGAAGAGGAGGAGGAGGAGGAAGAGGAGGAGGAAGAGGAGAGAAGAGGAGGAGGAAGAGGAGAGAGGAAGAGGAGAGAGGAGGATGAGGAGGAGGAGGAGCAGTCACTCTTACAAATCTGCGTACCTGCAGTTAATTAAATTAGCCTTCACTTTCGTGGTGCGAAACCTACACTGTCGGAGTCACTTTAACAAAACGCCGGGAATTTTCGGGGTGTGAAGGCTCGTGGTATGAAGGTTTCGTGGTGCGAAGATTTCGTGGTGCGCAGGTTTCGTGGTGCGAAGGCTTCGTACCACGACACCCGTCGGGGTGCGACACTCACACTTTCTTGGTAGGAAAGTTGCACTTTCATGGTGCGAATGTTGCCCTATCGTAGTCCAAAATTGCAAAACCTCAAAAGTAACCTCCTTGTCTTCAATATCATTATGCAAATTTTTTATTATTTGTGGGCATGAGACCCCGAAAGACGTAACTTTGCTATTTTAGACGTATTCTAGCACAGTTTCAGGCATGTAGTGCATGTTCTGCTCCGGAAACAAAAAATTTTCTTTTCTACTAATTTATTTCCAAATTTTATAAAACATAGCTGAGACATGTAAATGTGGCTATCAAAAGGCACAACTAGGCCATAAAGTACATTCCTGTATGAAATTGTGTTAGGGTAAGTGCTTTAGTGTTCAAGTTCTGTTCTGGAAACGAAAGTGTCACAAACACCCCCAAACCGCCCGTTCACTGAGGGTTAAAAATATACGAATACCTTTCCATAAATAATATACTAAAGGGGGTTTCACACATAGCCGGATCAGACGCCGGAGCGTCCCGGAGGACAACTCCGGAATACTCCCGCATACTCCGGGGAAAGCCGTGTAGACATCGTGTTCATGTCCGGGATTGTCCGGCATTGTCCGTCATTGTCCGGGGCGCTCCGGGACCACCTTGGGACTCCGGGGGGAAAAATTAAACATGTTTAATTTTTCATGCCGGAGTTCCCGGAGTAATTTAATCCGTGTAGATCCGTGTAGATCCGTATAGACTCCCAATATACTCCGCCGATCTCCGGGAATCTCCGTATTGACTCCGGCATATCTCCGGCTACATCTGGCGTCAACCGGGCATGAATATTTCGCCGCCATTAACGCCGGAGAGTACAAGGAGCAACACGGTTCCACACGAATGAACACGGTGTAAAGACCGGTGATATCCGCGAAGGCACCGTGAAAATCCGGTTCACTCCGCACTCTAAACGGGACAGTCGTGTTAGCTCCGTGTTGCTTCTTGTTGAGACCGTATTGACATCGTGTACACATCGTCAAACATTTATTTTTTGTTGACATTTAACAGCTCTTTGATCCCGGAACCCACCGGAGGTAATAAAATTTACTCCGGGACGCTCCGGCGTCTGATCCGGCTATGTGTGAAACCCCCTTAATTGATTTCTTGAATATGGCATCTGAATAACATTAGTAACACAAAATTAAATCAAACTGATTAAGTTGTAAGTTGTATTGTGGCACATTCTAACAATTGAATTGTCCATGAACTAAGGAAAACTATTTTATGAAGGAGGAAAGCAATATTTTTAATACATGTATTAGAAAAGGAATCATTTGGGGATAGCATTATGCTAAACATGCTGCTGACCCCAAGTGATTGGTTTTTTTTTTTACCTTACTGTATGCATGACTGAGTAATTAAAAAAGAATCCAACCTTTTACAATCTAACTTAGCAATAAAAGTTTGGCACAGAAGATATGTCTTTTGAAATTCAATGCAATAAATCTCTGTAATTTACTGTTGAGATTTGAGATGTTTAACGTGATCCATGGAAATTCTCCATTGGATTTGCATTGAAAGAAAAATCAGATTCTCTGCTGTATGCTTTGATGTTCCAACAAAATTCAAACATGCAAAAGTAGGCCTGCCTACCTTTAATTCAAAATACATGCGCTTATGACGCCATATGCATCCCATACAGGATTGGATTTATTTTGCACAATATTATGATAGTACATTGTATACAGTATGGGATGTGCCTGAACGTACCAAAAGGTATTTAATATGTATTAACTTGAGTTATTATTACTGTCAATAAAAACTATATATATATATAATGTGCACACCTTTCCAAAATTAGATTAACATATTTGACAAATATAGATACATTGCAAAAAACAGTAAGCCTATTTTTTGCAGAACCCCCAAACACTTGTTCACATGCTTGGTGGGACAGAGTGTACACTTACTTAATTGAGCAGGTAAATGTTTTATTTAATTGCTGGTGGTGTTTGAAATGAGCCAATTCCATTTTCATGCTTGACGTATCACAAACTTAATAGAACTTTGCTGTTTAGAAACGCCATAACTTTAAATAATACATGTTTTGGAATGGATCAGCCAAATATGTCATGTAACTTTCAATGACACATAAAGAGTTAGACCACTTTGCTAAGACCATCTTGATTTTAAGACCGCTGCATTAAATTAGAAGTGTAATTGTTAAAAAAAGATAGGCCCACATAACACACAGGCATCATTATATATATTAGTGTCTGTCCGAAAGGCAGGAGGGTGGACACTTTCGTTTCAAGAGCAGAACTGCAACACTAATGCACTTACCTTTATATAATTGCATACAGTAGAGGGGCGTTCACACTGTCACAGATAAGACCTACGTATGACCACGGATGAATTTTTTTATGCTAGTTCACTCGCCGAGCGTTTTACGTATACTTGCGCTAATCCGTAGGACGCTCTTGGTAGCGCTAGATCAATCCATGACCATCCGTAGAGAGGGTAAAATTTTTTAAACAGTTGGTGGACGTTCTGCGAGTAAATTGTTCACATTAGTTACGTAACTCGCTCGGGATTCACTCGGCGAGCATTCTACGTACATTCTACGTATGTCCATGGCCATCCGTAGGTACACAGGGAAAGCTGTCCATCCAGGTATACTCATGATCCACTCGTGTCCACTCGTAAAACGCTTGGTGAACCTCCGTGGCCCGCCCGTCATAATCCATGCCCATCTGTAGCCCTCTCCTCACAGGTGATCTACAAGTGCCTCACGGATACCTCGGCCACGGACTTTCGACGCACGGTCGACAGACGTTTGCCAAGCTATCTACGACTGCCTCACGTATGCTTGTGGAAAGGATTTATACGTGATTAACAGCAACGAGTGAGCACGTATACCCCATTTTTCACATCCGTGGTCATACGTAGGTCTTATCCGTGACAGTTTGAATGCCCTTTACCACTCTATATGGCCTAGTGGTGCCTCTTGATAGTCACACTGACATATCTCAGCTGTTTTACAAAATTTGGGGAAAAATGTTGGCCTCATAGCCAGTTATGCAATGCTAACTAGAGTCCAAGATGTCCTATTTGTTTAACTCTTGATTTCTTCATTTGTTTAAAAGCAATCCATTCTGTTCAGATTAAAGTCAACTAGGCATCAAAAGTATTGTTTATCCTTTTCCTGCCATTCAATTTGGTCTTTTTCAAAGATTTTTTGCACAATAAGGAGTATTCAGCTCACTAGAATTAGCAATACCATAGCATGTTCCCTTAACTAACTACACCTAAAAGTTTATATATATTTGTCCAAAATAGTCATATATGGGCTATGACAATGCTTCCTAAGGAATGTATATGAAATTCAGCAACTATTTTATGCCACATAAAGATGTTGGGTACAATTTCATACGAAATAAACCTTTAAGGTTTGTATTATTATTTGCCTTCATGAGTCAAAATATTTTTCGCACACTGATTACTTTTAGTTGGCAACTGAAGGAACTATACACTATCAATTTCCATTCCTTTCAACAGTTACTGGATTGTTGGGTTGCTGATTTGCATTAAATCTATGGCATTTAAGTTTGTTATTTATATATATTTATTACCAAACACTTTACATAATAATTACATAATATCATGAAAATAATAATAAGTGCAGTCAAATTGATAATTATAAAAAAAATTGGGTTGGTCCATGGACGATGGTAGCTGAGAGTGAAATTAAGAGACTTGAGTGAGAGAGACTAGTTCATGCAGGAAAATCTTAGAAGCAATTGGAGAAAGAACTTACTGTAATGCCTTATATACAATACTATGAATATTAGATTATAATTATGGCTGTCATTGCAAAGTATGGGATGCTAACTATTGGGAATATATAGGAAACAACACAATTTTTAGCATTTTTTTCAAGACTTTTCATTATTATGAAAAAAAAAAAGAAGAAAAAAAAGGATGAAACAATGTCAATATGTCACTTAAAAAGTGCAAGTACTATGATTAAGATATGTTATTAGCAAAATTTTACTAATGTAGGGATCATAGTTTCATTATTATGGAGGTTTGAAATAGTGCGAAATTTTCTTATTTTCCCCTGATTATATAAAATTACATATCAATAATGGCCATGAAACTCCAAAAAGGCATCTCTGAACTATTTCAGACATATTCTGAGGAAGTTTTGTATGCATGTATGTGCAGCAGTGTGTGAGATTTTTTTTTTTTCAATTCTCTAAATATTGTAAAACACAGCTGAGAAATGTCAATGTGACTAATACATAAGACACAAATATATATATATGCTGGCCGAGGAGTACACTTTCTGGTGTGAAGGTTTCGCTCTCCGATAATAGGTACTTTCGCACCGGGTGTCATACGACGAAGGTAATAGAGCTTTAACATAAAATACTGGTTAAATACCTTATTAGACAGGCGCTATCTTATTCTTAACTCTAGATCGTACCAAAACTAAAAGCTGTAGAAATAGGAACACAGGACTATTGTTTTATCATATAGTACATGTTTATCTAACCATGGGAATTACCATATATAGAGGGATCACATTTGCTGTTACATTTTTCAATAAGGTAAGACTGCTTTATGTAGATACAAGTGGAATTGCATGCATCCTTGCTATTGCCTATATATACATGATAATATAATATCGCTATTATGTCATAAGAGGATTGGGGTATGAACTTCACCCCTTCCTAATTGCACCTGTAGCCATGTGGTTTCTATGCAAATGAGCACTATTTTTAGAGGTCATTAAGCTTACAAGGGTTGTTGTACCATGGTAACAGCTCATTGAAATGTCATTAGGGCCTGTCAATCAAATTCTGGAAGATGTCTTCATAATTCTACATATAATTCATAATATCTCTACTTGTACACCAAATATAATTTAGAGAGTGGCATAATTCGTTTCTGCATAAATTGTTGAATCTGCAGATACCAAATTCATATGGCTTTATTGCATTGTGTGTTGTTGTTATTGGGAAATTGTGTGAAATATTCAGAGATGTTTCCACTTTGAGGGGCTGGAACCAAATGAGGCCTCTGAGCTGCTATCCCCTTTTATAGTCGTGGCTCGGTCTTGTTAAAGACCGAGCTGCAGCTGGGTGAATTTGCCACCGCAAAGCAATAAAACGCTGATTGGCTGCTTGCTGGACACTGGGTAGTTAGCCCCGCCTTACGCAATGGCTTGTAAGGGGGTCAATAAAGCCACCCCCCTCTAGCTTGATGCTTGGCTGAACAGGGTTTGTTTACATCTGGTCAGTTAACTGAGTGGATAACACAGTGAAATGTAATCTCCTACATTTGATATTTCTCATTAATAGTTTGGTTTTGAAGAAAAGAACATTATCAGCATTTGATATGGATAATGCTGTAAGATGTATATATATATATATATATATAGATAGATATAACAAGATTGAATTTTAATTAAAAATTGTTTATTATTATGTTGCTATTGTATTGTAACAAATCTTTATCATAGCTTGAACCTAGTTTTATGTACTACTTTTCTATTATTCTATAATTATTACTGTAGGTCATTTACTTTGTATTTTCAGTTTACATTGTGACACAATGAATGAAATGAAGCTGTAAAATAAAAGATATATATTTAACATCTAGCTGTTATGATATAATTAGACATTTATTAAATTGCAAACTGTATGCAAATCTTAATATTTATTTCATAGATTGTGGGGCTTCCTTTGAAGTGACCACCAACTCTTGTGCTTTTGTTGGGGGTAATCTAGTGTAGAGAACAATGCATGTTGCATCATCATAGAAATATTTGAATTTGACTCCAAATATCAGTTATGAAATCAGTTGATACTGCCTTTGAAACAAGATGTGTAACAGAGCTGATTTTACAGACAGTCAGTCCATTAACTCTTGGTCAGTCTAAGTTGTACCTCAGGACAATTCACACCAAGCCCTTATTCTGGCAATGACAGGACTATTGTTTTATCATATAGTACATGTTTATCTAACCATGGGAATTACCATATATAGAGGGATCACATTTGCTGTTACATTTTTCAATAAGGTAAGACTGCTTTATGTAGATACAAGTGGAATTGCATGCATCCTTGCTATTGCCTATATATACATGATAATATAATATCGCTATTATGTCATAAGAGGATTGGGGTATGAACTTCACCCCTTCCTAATTGCACCTGTAGCCATGTGGTTTCTATGCAAATGAGCACTATTTTTAGAGGTCATTAAGCTTACAAGGGTTGTTGTACCATGGTAACAGCTCATTGAAATGTCATTAGGGCCTGTCAATCAAATTCTGGAAGATGTCTTCATAATTCTACATATAATTCATAATATCTCTACTTGTACACCAAATATAATTTAGAGAGTGGCATAATTCGTTTCTGCATAAATTGTTGAATCTGCAGATACCAAATTCATATGGCTTTATTGCATTGTGTGTTGTTGTTATTGGGAAATTGTGTGAAATATTCAGAGATGTTTCCACTTTGAGGGGCTGGAACCAAATGAGGCCTCTGAGCTGCTATCCCCTTTTATAGTCGTGGCTCGGTCTTGTTAAAGACCGAGCTGCAGCTGGGTGAATTTGCCACCGCAAAGCAATAAAACGCTGATTGGCTGCTTGCTGGACACTGGGTAGTTAGCCCCGCCTTACGCAATGGCTTGTAAGGGGGTCAATAAAGCCACCCCCCTCTAGCTTGATGCTTGGCTGAACAGGGTTTGTTTACATCTGGTCAGTTAACTGAGTGGATAACACAGTGAAATGTAATCTCCTACATTTGATATTTCTCATTAATAGTTTGGTTTTGAAGAAAAGAACATTATCAGCATTTGATATGGATAATGCTGTAAGATGTATATATATATATATATATATATAGATAGATATAACAAGATTGAATTTTAATTAAAAATTGTTTATTATTATGTTGCTATTGTATTGTAACAAATCTTTATCATAGCTTGAACCTAGTTTTATGTACTACTTTTCTATTATTCTATAATTATTACTGTAGGTCATTTACTTTGTATTTTCAGTTTACATTGTGACACAATGAATGAATGAAGCTGTAAAATAAAAGATATATATTTAACATCTAGCTGTTATGATATAATTAGACATTTATTAAATTGCAAACTGTATGCAAATCTTAATATTTATTTCATAGATTGTGGGGCTTCCTTTGAAGTGACCACCAACTCTTGTGCTTTTGTTGGGGGTAATCTAGTGTAGAGAACAATGCATGTTGCATCATCATAGAAATATTTGAATTTGACTCCAAATATCAGTTATGAAATCAGTTGATACTGCCTTTGAAACAAGATGTGTAACAGAGCTGATTTTACAGACAGTCAGTCCATTAACTCTTGGTCAGTCTAAGTTGTACCTCAGGACAATTCACACCAAGCCCTTATTCTGGCAATGACAGGACTATTGTTTTATCATATAGTACATGTTTATCTAACCATGGGAATTACCATATATAGAGGGATCACATTTGCTGTTACATTTTTCAATAAGGTAAGACTGCTTTATGTAGATACAAGTGGAATTGCATGCATCCTTGCTATTGCCTATATATACATGATAATATAATATCGCTATTATGTCATAAGAGGATTGGGGTATGAACTTCACCCCTTCCTAATTGCACCTGTAGCCATGTGGTTTCTATGCAAATGAGCACTATTTTTAGAGGTCATTAAGCTTACAAGGGTTGTTGTACCATGGTAACAGCTCATTGAAATGTCATTAGGGCCTGTCAATCAAATTCTGGAAGATGTCTTCATAATTCTACATATAATTCATAATATCTCTACTTGTACACCAAATATAATTTAGAGAGTGGCATAATTCGTTTCTGCATAAATTGTTGAATCTGCAGATACCAAATTCATATGGCTTTATTGCATTGTGTGTTGTTGTTATTGGGAAATTGTGTGAAATATTCAGAGATGTTTCCACTTTGAGGGGCTGGAACCAAATGAGGCCTCTGAGCTGCTATCCCCTTTTATAGTCGTGGCTCGGTCTTGTTAAAGACCGAGCTGCAGCTGGGTGAATTTGCCACCGCAAAGCAATAAAACGCTGATTGGCTGCTTGCTGGACACTGGGTAGTTAGCCCCGCCTTACGCAATGGCTTGTAAGGGGGTCAATAAAGCCACCCCCCTCTAGCTTGATGCTTGGCTGAACAGGGTTTGTTTACATCTGGTCAGTTAACTGAGTGGATAACACAGTGAAATGTAATCTCCTACATTTGATATTTCTCATTAATAGTTTGGTTTTGAAGAAAAGAACATTATCAGCATTTGATATGGATAATGCTGTAAGATGTATATATATATATATATATATAGATAGATATAACAAGATTGAATTTTAATTAAAAATTGTTTATTATTATGTTGCTATTGTATTGTAACAAATCTTTATCATAGCTTGAACCTAGTTTTATGTACTACTTTTCTATTATTCTATAATTATTACTGTAGGTCATTTACTTTGTATTTTCAGTTTACATTGGAACAAAAGGAGTAAGAAATGCTGTTCCAATAATGTAATAAGTTATTTGGCTAAAACCGTCAGTGAGAGTGGCAGGTTAGCAGGTTAGCAGTTTCTATGAGACCAAGAAAGTGCATCGTTCGGCCACCCTTTTGAAAAAAAGTGCAATGCCAAGGGTTCCAAAAGCACAATTAAAAAAGAAAAATTTCAGCATTTTTTTACTCCAGATTTTCCATTAGTATAAAAACAACATGAAGCTAATGTCAAAATAGAGTTAGAAAAGTGAAAATACTACTTTGGCATGGAGGTTTGAAAAAAGTTAGAATTTTCCCTATTTTTTTCTTTATTTTGAAAATTCTCTAGTATTTACGGCCATGAGACCCCCAAAAGTCACCACTACCCTGTTTCAGACATTATCACAAAGATTTAAGCATGTAGGTGCAGTAGTATCAGAGTTCTGCTCCGGAAACGAAAAAACTTTAGTTTTGACCTAGGGTTGTCTCTGTCATTGCATTCACTTGTCTGTCATGAGAGGTGAGCTGGTGGTTTGTTTTGATATTGTTGTAATCCAGCCACTGTTTCAGGATCATGTAAGGGGGCTCCTGAATGGTCTAGAACTGAGCCACTTAGCATGTAGATGGCGGGTTATACGGCAGATTTTGGAAATAACTGCCCTATTTGTAGAAAAAATGGCAAAAATATGGCTATTCTTGAGGTATTTGGCAGATTTTATGGCTCTTGGCAGTACCCCCTTGTGACGAATAGAAGAATAGAAGAACTATACTGAACAGTTCAGCAGAGATCTTTTAGCAGTGTTTAGTGTTATGATTTCTTTGAGTTCAGTACCCCCCAGTTACCTATTAGTATTCCCTAGCTGTATATGGTTGCACCAAATGACAAATCTCGTAATGAATACCACTGCAGTGTCTAAATGAAGGTAAGCTGCATAATAATTGATCATTTCTTTGAGCCACAAAAATGCACCTTTCATTGAATGGTCAACATCTTTTTGAAAACATGTCAGTAGTCTTAAGGCCTAAACGTTGTCTTAACCTAGAAGTGTGTTTCTCTGTCATGAGAGCCGTCAGTTCTAGTTTTCTATTTTTTTTTCAAAGTTAGTAAAACACAGCCGAGATATGTCAATGTGACTATCAAAAGGCTCCACCAGGCATATAGAGTATTACTGTACGAAATATCCTTGGGGCAAGTGCATCAGTGTTAGAGTTTCCAGTAAACCTAGATAGCTCATTACCTCAAGAGCATTTTTTTTTTAATATACTGACTTTTAATTCCCCTCCCCTTTTTTTGGACCACAACCTACACCACTGAAAGTATCTGCCAGTGGGTTATTTTTAGGGCTTGTGGTCACGGATGGGTGCAATGAAAGTGTCTTTTTTCTAGGCGGGGTCTTCGTTTCTCTTGTGATTTATGTTATGGATCGCCTACTCTTAAGGTCATTGCACTACTTTTTATGTGAATATTCTGTTGGCCTGTTTTTAACCCATACAGTGTTTCATTTTTTTGATGGTCTGCTAAACTTGGAAGGTGCATCCATCCACTCAGGTTAGGGTCTAATTTACAACTCTCAACATGAATATGAAAAAAGGGAAGTTTGTGGGTAACAAAAATATCTGCTATGTATCAGTGAGCACAAAAACACCCGTTTGAAAAGGTATATATATATATATGATATAATGTGGGTGTTGCCAATGTAATGTTGATATATATGTATTCAGTGTATTCATTGTATGTACTCGTATGTATGCATACAAACAAGTGTACATACAATTAATAACGGATTTTCACAGAAGGTTCTCTGTATTTCCACCAGGTGGCTACAACAGAATACTGCAATTCTATTGGCTGAAAAAGTTCCCGCCTTTGACTGTGATTGGCTGAAGCAAAATGCATCCTAGCAGCAGTATTTTTAGTGCATTTTAAAATGTATATTTGACACTTTATCATTTAGTTGATTTTTGTTATTTTTCTGAGAAAGTTATATTTATGGAATCAGTTAGTTATGACCTACTTCGTCTGAAAAGCAAAATGAGATATACGAGGAGAGGAAAGATTTATGTCCTGCTGAATTCAGGGCTGTTTAGTGAAAAGACTATTAGACTCAATTTTCACCGCACCCTTAGTTTGTACCCCAAAAAAGTACACTATGTTAAGTTTGTTTGCATTTATATTTGTTTTTAATTACTTTTTCTTTTATGAATATGGTATTTACAACACCAATAGCCCAGATTATAGACACCATTTCTTTTTGTTTCCCCCCCCCCCCCCCCCCCCCCAGCTTTTCAGAGTTTGTAATTGACATGGTGCAGCACTCGCAAACCTGATACCTCATCTTGCTGCTCGCGAGAGTTAATTGATATAATGGGTTGGGATGGGGGATATGCCAGTTCAATTCTCCCATTTGCCTCATTATAGACACAAGAGTGCACGTGCACCAACTATTCTACCAACTATTCTTAGCTAATAAATCATCTCACTCATATCATCCTCGTTATTTTCACAAACTGGTGGTCTCAAAAAATGAGTAAAAAGAAGAAAATCTCAATTTGAATTCTGAGGCTATACCAGTCACCATTGAACATTAATGGTATAATAATCTAAGAAATTAAGACTCGCGTCACATAGAAGCATCACACTGTATATTTGCTGTCTGAAATAATAATAATGATAATAGGCCTATATTGAATATAAAAATAACTATGAAAGACCTAGATTCCTTGGAGTTTATAAGTCTCTAAGGCTTTTTGCCCGCCGCCTTTGCATTGTTAAAGCACAGTGATGTTTTTCACGTGTCAGCATCATGTGAGATAGTCATAACTGAGATAGTCATAACTGAGATAGTCATAACTGAGATTTGCTGAACATTTTCTTCTTTTCTTTCAGTTGGATGCTCTGTACCCTGCATTGAATGCTCTCATTGAAGCCCTCAGGAAACCAGGACCCATCGTCGCAGCATTTGCTGCAGCAGCTGAGGTAAGATGATTTTATTATATCATCCCAGCAATTTTAGTCAATTGTAAGCAGACGGATCATGGAGACTCAGCACAGTGTTTTTGTATGACTAATTTTAGACGAATAGGAAATATGGATAGTTCAACTCTCTATATAAGACTG
Source organism: Alitta virens (assembly GCA_932294295.1). Classification (NCBI taxonomy): domain Eukaryota; kingdom Metazoa; phylum Annelida; class Polychaeta; order Phyllodocida; family Nereididae; genus Alitta; species Alitta virens. The sequence goes on along the minus strand of OW028574.1, from coordinate 46,915,392 downwards.
AGATGAAGAGGGGAGTCCCCATCATGTTATCCATTGGCTCCGTTGTTATCCCATGTGTGTGGGATCTTTCTCTTGCCTCAGCAGTGAATCTGAGTACAATGCACTGCCTCCTGTCAATGATATGTAGGTTATTGATTTACTTCCATGTAATTATTGATGTTTAACAAATTATTATAATGTTGATTCTCTGTTATGAAAATACTACTTCATGAAAATTTAATGAAACTTCCTTGCTGCATCTGTCATTCCCTGCCTTCTCTGTATGATTTTTCAGGTTTATTTAGAACAAGACTTAGTGGTTCGTGACTATAAAAGTGTGACCCTTAAATTGAAAAATAAAAATAAAATAAAGTTTGCTGTACTGGGAATGTCAGCAAACATCCTCGGAATCGGTGATATAGACAAACAATTCTATTATAATAATTGTCGATGGAGGCAAAATCAGAACGTTTTTGGTTTTATGTCGATCAGAAAAAGCAAAGGCTTTAAGTCCTAAAACTTCCTGTTAGGACTAAAAGAGAGACATTTTGATAATTTATGAATGCCGTAAACCGGGGTATCTTTGGCCGCCTTGGGGTAACTTTGGCCACCTATTAAAAAGTGGAGTTTGTTGAGTCTCAACTCTGAAGTGGCTTAATATAGATAACTCATTTTTGCAAAGATATGATCTGTAATATATTAGCCTCCTAGAAATAAAAAATAAATGCAGTCTATGCTGCTCCTGCAACAGTTATGTTAGAGCATGTGGTGTCCAATAACTCGGCAGCTGCTGTACACTTTAGTCTATAGGAAACCAGGTTGTAAACATGCAAGTGACATGGAATGCATGTATTCTGTAGAGAATGTCTCACAGATCAAAATGGTGTATATCTAATTTAAACTCATCCGTATTTCTTTGTATAGCTTTAAAAAACTAATATTTAGCCCACCATAGCTTAGTGCTTGGTATCTTTTGCTATGGCAAAAATGACCTCATGGGTCCCCAATTTTGTGGTTTATTAATGCAGTCTATGTGAGGTATGTACAAAGATTTGTTTATCAGAGTGACAGGGTCATATCATTGCGAAATTATCAAATCATCTGGTCCTCGTAATTTCTTGCTTGTGATAAACCAACAATTCAAGGGCGAATAGGTGTATATTCAATGGTCATTGGTTATCACTCCGCTAAACGGATATTATTCTCATGGGAAATTCTAGCGATTACATTATCTTGAATTGCTAGGAACTCTCAATCATAGGTTGATTGGCAATACCCGGATGTCATTTGAATATTTGGATCAGGAATTAGCAAGAAAGATATTCATTTAGGTTAGGACTGATGTCAGACATAGGTATAAATATACTCTCATATTTGTGCTTCAGATAATAGCCTTTTCAAGAGACTTGATATTTGTTGATAATTCATAATTCTCATGTCATCTGAGACTCGAGATGGAAAATTGTGAAGCAAAAAAAAAAATTTAAAATAAAGAAATTCCAGCCAATGACCATTGTAGCTGATTCCTTACATAGTCAGAAGTCTAGTCCATAGAAATCAGATACAAGTCTGTGACAACTATTTTTGTAATACCGCTCCACTGGTAGCTTGAAATTACTGGGATTTTTTTTATGTATTTTCAATATAGATCAATCTGTAATTTGAAATATATATATAAAAAAGGTGCCGCTGTATTCCATACCAATGGTAAGCATGAAGAAAAATGCCACAGTTCTAATAAATCTATAGTTTTGCATTTGAAACTCACCTATTGTACTTAAATCCAATATTTTAGATATACTATTTTTTTTACTCATTTCACTGATGATATTTGCTGAAACCTGTTGAAGTGTTCAGGGCATTACGTAAGCACCTGCATCTCACATCTAATGACTAAACTCATGACCAGATGAAAAATTTGCAAAATATTCAATTCACCCAGTGTAAAATCTGATAGCAGAAATCTGTGGAAAATACTTCACATGAGTTGTGCTATAGGTAGAAATGCATTCCTTTGGTCAAAAGGCAATACCAAAAATAAGTTAGGTTGGGGGATCTAATATTTTCAAATTTGCTGGGCAGTGGGCACCAGCCACACCCAAACCTACATGTAATCTTGTATATAACAGCACAGTAAATTTGTGAAATAAGTTGTAGATATTATTTCTTGCAATATCAACAGCTGCTATGAAAATGCTAAATACATTTTTGATATTTTGTAAAATGGAAAAAAAAGTGTGGGATTAACTTTTATATCTCACTGGCAAGTAAAGTAGGATATGTACATGTACCACACATTTGGCATCACGGTTCGCTGGCCTTTCACCATGGTCATTCAAAAAAGTTTCAAGCAATTGACAAAATACACGAAACCGCCATTGAGAAAGCTGTGTACTTGGGACGAATCAAAATATTATTATATGGTGTTTTCAAGAAATGTGAAATGACTACTATTTTTCCTTTCAAAGCACACATTTTGATGCCTTTTATCACCGTAAATTTAATATACACGTAGATTTAATGAAAATCAAAAATAATCTTCAATGACAAATTGAACATCATTTATTTATGTTGCAATCTGACTTGTAGATAAAGCCTGCACTTTCCATACCTACCTAAATACCCATCTGATTGCTTTTTAACAGTTAAAATACAGATGTGTTTAAGACATCGCGAAACTATTTTATTTCAAATTTAATGTTTCACATATATGGCTCTTGCAAAACTTAAACACATTTTATGACAATGTGATAAAAAAAAAGGCTTATTTCTCACTCATGCACTAAATAGTACTCATTTAAATATATCAGCTGAAGCGGAGCCAAATCGTGACCTGTGGGTGTATAATGTCCACAAAGATATGGATGAGGATGTCCAGAAGAAATTCATCGAAAATAGGAGTGAAACAAAGAAACAGCAGGTTCACGAACAACTTTGGGAAGCTAGATAGAAAGCCTTCTATTTGTTTCAGATTGACAATTGGAAAAAAGAAGATCATGAATATGTCTTCAATAGTAACTTCTGACCTGAAGACATAAGTTTTATTTTAAGAAAGTACATCTGGTACACCTAACAACCAGAGACCTGAGAATAGGAATACTACTGCAGTAGCTGGCAGTCAATCTAGTTACTGATGACCTCACAGGATAGTCAATTAACAGTTGTCACATACAACTGCAGCCATTGCCGCCTAGTTCCGCCAACACTCACTACAGGGCCACAGCGCTAACACGGCGTAGAGCTTTTGTGTTGACTTTATAAACTGGTGATAATTTGCTCCATTCGCACATTTGTACACTGAAATCACGTAGAAAATTATTTCAACACTTTTAACTCAAATTGACAAAACTACGAACAGAACAAAATTTATTTTATTATCCACTAGGGGCGATAGTAAACGATGTTTTCAGTGGCTTTTTCAGTAATACCTGAGTGCGAGCTGATATTAAACAGCGTAGGCCTAGTCCTCGTGTGGATTACGATGAAATAAGGAATGCTGACGAGTTTATTGAGAAAAATGTGTCATAAATGTCAACTTCCAAGAATTCCTATAGAAGCCATTCCGACCTTACATCGCATGTATGCAATGTAGGTCGGTTCTGGCTAGAATTAACCAACTTGGCAAAAAAGCATTTCGCCGATGAGCATTACGTTTACTCGCACTTACACTGGCCTGACGTCGTTTTCCGATGTAGGGCCGAATTAACTGCCATCATTGGCCCAACCTTGGACCGATGTTGCATTGCTATCTGGGTGTGCCATTTGAAAGGTAGCAAACAAGTTGACCGTGGTTTAGAGTCGTAACATGTTTGGCTGTAGGCCAATGTAGAAAATTACCTTACCTTATAGGCAGGCCTACATGTATGGTTGATTGCATATTTGCATGAAAAGAAAAAAAAGGTGTAAAAAATAAAATCATAAATTCTCGTGCGACAATCATAAAGAACCCAACACAATGACTGCCTTTAGAAATTACTTGTCTGAGATATTTTATTTAAATAATTTATTTCAGAAGAGTTTCCATTGGTGTGCTTTCTATAACAAAATGTTTTGGAGATTCTTATTAAAAAAAAGTAATGCACGTGTAACTAACTCTCCACTTTTGACTGGCTCGGTCTATTTTCCTTATTATTTTTTATTTTTTTGTTGGATGTGTAAAATGGTCTACTAGCCACAGAATTAGACGAAAATGTTTATTTCGTGGTAACCAACGATGTATAAACTTAATAACCTTTTTTGCATAGTTCTATGGTTGGGTGAGTCATTAACTTTGTTTTGCTTCGTTCCTTGTGAATCTATAGTGTCTCTTCACACTCTTAAGGAGCGTTCACACTAGCACGTATAAGACCTACGTATGACCACATAAGTCATAAATTGACTATACGTGCTCATTCGTGGCTCTGTTAATCACGTATAACTTCTTTCTACGAGTGTACTTGGGGCAATCGTAGATCGCTTGGCGGACATCTGTCAAACGCTCGCCGAACGTCCGTTGTGCACTCGTAGATCCCTCTAGATCGCTCGTAGATCACCCGACAGATGTCCGCCGAGCGTTTTACGAGCGTTCTACGAGTATATACGGATGGACAGTGGCTACATATGGCTACGTATGGTCACGTACATACGTAGAACGTATGTGGAACGTATGTTGGACGCTCGCCGACTGACCCCCGAGCAAGTTAACTAATGCATGGAGTCACTAGAGAAGTGACTCCATGACTAATGTAAACAATTTACTCATAAAACGTCTGCCAAAAGTTTTAAACATGTCTAAAAAATGTTCCACTCTTCACGTATGTCCGTGAGTGGTCAAGCACGACCAGGAGCATCCTACGGATTAGTGCGAGTTTACGTAAAATGCTGGGCAAGTCACGTATGGCCAAGGATGAACAAGAGTGAAAAACTATTTTCATATACGTGGTCATACGTAGCTCTTACACGTGATAGTGTGAACGCCCCTATATAAAGTAGCTCAGGGCAGTGGTTCCCCTCTCTACCTCACCATCAAGACCACCTCACTATTAAGGCCTCCTTTATTGTTTTTTTATGGTTAAGGCATCAAATTCCACGCTGGCCAGCTCTGTTGAAGGGCCGTGGTTGGATCCCCGACCCAAGCATTCTTCATGAGCGATATCACAGCTGGATGTCAATCACATGGTACATTTTATTGGAGGTGCCTTGTACTCGGTATCTATGCTGAGGCAAATAAAATACCCCCATCCAAGAGGATACAAATGTAGCCTAATCATTACGTCTGCCTCTGGCTGCTGGTCATATGAGCTGACTAAGCTTCAGACCAGTAGCATTGAGACATTGACATTATATTTGTATTTATCTTACTATTAAGACCACTTCGCAATTACGACCTGTAGGCCTACGTTGGAAACAAAGAATGGTCTTAATGATAAGGCTCAACTTCAATTATCACATAATTTTTTTAATTTTTTTGCCCTGTAAAAAAAGCACAAAGTGCCTTTTTTCCCTCCATTCATCACAAAACGAATGAGTGACCATGGATGGAGTGACTAAGCACACATTCTGTTCTACGGCTAAACGTAATTCCTTCTTCTTTTTTAGCGGACGAAAAAGCAGTATGTTAGATAAGTTATTTTATAGAAGTTACCTTGCAGTGGAGTAGGGGTAAAAAACATTGCACCGTACTTTGGGCTACAATAATCTTTAGAGTGAGAACTGTTATGAAAACATAGATATTCTAAAAATAATTATCCCATGGGGTGGGGTCTTTTACTTGCCTCAGCATAGACACAAGAGTACAAGGCACCCCAAAAATATCCCTCCCCTTTCTGGGGGTCCAGTGAGGAGCTGTCATTTCCCTCACAACTTCCTTCCAGCCCTTCCAAGTACAGGGGACATCATATGGAGGAGAGAACGTTGTCTCGTAAAGGGGTCACCAGATAACCATAAACCATGAATGGTTGTGACAGGTTTTGAAAACGTATGAGCTGCATAACTAAGAACTATTGTGTTCAGGATTCGTAGTAACTAATTAGGAAATAACTAGAAACTATTGGGAATTATTTAGGCGCTGTGCAGGAACTAACTATAGTGGCTGTACTGGAAGTAACAAGAACTCTACTCTGTATGAGCTTGTATAGAACCTCGCCATAAAGATCAGTGTAAACTTCATAAATTGCGATGTGGTCTTAAAAGTAAGGAGTCTTATAGGGTCTCACTGAATGTGCGAGCTGGGTTCAACTGGTAGCTAGAAACTTGGGTTCAGACAGATCTTTATTGTGCAAACTGGGCAATGGAATTACACCAAGAAATGTAGGATAGAGTTAAGTGTACGAAATTCCGTGATAACCTAATCTCCACTGCTTAAATTTAAGTAAATTTTTTTCACTGTTATTGCCTAACTACACATTATGAATATAATCCACTCGTTTTATTCATGTGCATCGGGTAACAGATCAGGGTCGAGGCATAGTCTGTGGTTGAGGGTAACCACGGAATTTGGTCCATTGCGTAATTAGGTACACTTACTGTTGGGGAATTTCAGGTATTTTGATTTTGTCATCACAATATTTAAGTTGTTTATTCTGTTCATTTCAGGCAGCAGAACAAGGAGCCCTTGCTACGGTTTCCATGACAGCCAGGGCCGGAAGAGCCAGTTACGTAACCTCCCAGAAGTCGACAGAACCAGACCCTGGGGCCCATGCTGTCGGAATCTGGATGAGGGCAGCCTATCAAACCTACAAGTTGATATTGGAAAGTCAGCCTAGAAGTCCCAGCAGTGCCACTGACGATTCTGTCATAATATTGTAACTCTAATTATAAGCTGAACCAGTGAACTAATATACAGACATTGACTTGTGACAGCAATAAATAATGATTTTACAATATAAACAAATCAGAATATTATCATAGAATGCTAATGCTTGTATGTAAAAGATAGTAGTTGAGTGTTTCTGGACAATGACAGTGTATATCTAATAATGCCGTAAGCCTATTAGTTCTGATGGTATTATTTACAGATATTGCATGTTAATTAGTATTCAGGGAAACCACTGAAGGTCAACATAATATACAAAGAATCATTTCCAATATTTGGTGCTTTTATCTTACGCGAGGCTGTGATTACAACTGGATATTTTGAATATAAATTTTGAAGAAATAATAAAAGCTTGTCTAGACAAGAGACTTTTATAACGTGTAGTATATGTTGGTTTTTATTTATTTTTTCCTCTGTGGAAGCCAAAACTGTATACAGCCATGGCCAAAAGTTTTCAGACACTTTTTACATTATATTCTTTAGGGATAACATTTAATTTCTGGAAAATTCATTTGCACAATAATCACGCCAATATATGGGTAATATCACTTAATTGGGCCCACATAAGTGTCACTAAGTGCAGAAAATAAAGTTGCTTATTTTCTGTTTTTTGTTCACTTTACTTCAAGAGAGCAGAAAAAGTGTATAAGCAGCAAAGCTGAACTTATGTTTAGTTTTTTTTTCTTCTTGAAATTGTTGGTTAAATAACTGACAAAATGTCCTGTTTTTTTTTCTTCTTTACTTAAACGGAGTTGTTGAATGGTTTAACAACTCCTTTTACTACCTTACATCATCGTTTATACCTTATCTGCATGGCAAATAGAGTTATAAAATATGGAGTTGTAATTTTACACTCTTTTCTATTGCCAATCAATGAAGCAGATGAGAAATGAGGGATAAATTTTGATAAAACTACCAAGTCCAACCAGTAAATACTTGAAATTGGTAGACAGGAAAGCAGTAAGCAGTGGTAATTATTTTTTAAACCCCCCCCCCCCCCCACTCAATTAAGTATGTGTAGCTGCTATATCTAACTTTCTGGTATTAATAGTATAAATATTTTCATAATCTCCACCAGGAAGTTTCGAAGTCAGCCATGAACGGAGTAAATTTTTTTCAAAAAGTGAGGACACCTATTTCTGGTCATCAAAAATTGCACACCAAAGATTTGAGGGCTCTGCACGGACATACAAATTTTGTGGACTTCAAGGCTAATAACCTGAACTTGTTTTTTTACCATAAAAGCACACAATTTCTACTACATGTGAGTGAAAACAGACTGAAATGAATTTTAAATCAGCAGACAGAATTTTTCAGTGTGGGGCCCTTTTAATTGATTTAACCATATACTGATAGTCGGTCAGAGGACACCCTAATTTTTCACATGTTTTGCTGGTGGGAGTTGAGTGAAGACCTACAAGGTTCTGGATGAGTTTTACATGTTACCTAAATATAGTCCCAAGTCATCATTTTTAACTCATTCAAGGTCTTCCTCTAAGGTATATTACCAGTAGTTTCAATGACAACTTTCATGAGCTTAGCATCAATATACCTGAAGTTATCATGTGTGGTGTGGTTGACAGACAGACAGACAGACAAACAGACAAAGGGGATGGACAAACTGACCGATATGCAGGCTGTTGCAATACCCTAGGCCATATACATGACCAAGGGTTTATTCAAGCTGTGATGCAAGATAAAAGAAGCACCATAGTCACTATCTATAGCAAGTTTCCGAAAACTTATGACCACAGCTGTAGATCTATGCACTCATCTGCCAGGTTGCCGCCGACGTCGGCCAATGTTGGTCCAATGTCGGCCATGCATATGGGACCCAGAGGATAGTGTAACAGAGAACAGTGAAACAAGTTCTCTAGTCAAAAATGAGACAGAGTGATGCCATCTTGAAATAGAATGATGCCATCTTAACAGATGATGCCATCCTGAGAGGGATTCTCCCTTTCCGCTGTCTCTTCTCGGAACCCTTCAACATTCAGGGTCCCTAGAAACTGAAGTGACCTACTTTTACGAGATCGCAACGCACGTTTAATGTTCGCCGTTCTAGATTGCTTTGGAAAGTGCGTATAATTTTTCACATATAATCAATTTCGGCGGTTTTTTATTCCTTGAACAATATTGAGCAACTTTGAAACGATGACCATCAAAAATGACACTGGGGCTCGGTATCTTTTTTTTTTTTTTTTGGGGGGGGGATCATCCCAACCCCCCAAGGCCTGTCTTTGGTAAGCTTTCGGATATCTAAGTTTAATACGTGTATAAGTTTCCTCAATGCAGGGCGTGGCAAAATAAATAAAATCCCAATGCATAATTTTTGAGTTTACCACAAGCTAGAAACCAGCGTTTCGTGACCAGTGACATTTAAGCATGACAGAAAATAAATAAATAAATATATATATATTTTATTTTTTTTACTGTGTCATGGCCGTAGCTATACATAGGCCTTGAGGCCCAGGCCTCCTCTGAAATTTTGCAAACCCTAAAACTTTCATGATCCGGTTAATTTCTTCAGTAAATTTTCCATATATTCAACGTAACAATTTATATTTCTTTGTATTTCAACTTTCAGATATTGTTTCCTTTCTTCAGTTTGTTGCATTGTCTTTCATAATAATTTTAGTTCTTCCCAGGTTGATGGTGATTGTTGGTGAGCTGCTGACACTGTTCTTAAGGTTGCATAATCAGCATCTTGTAAAAGAACATATCAAATTTTAAATCACTCCATGACATTTTAATATGTCTCAGTACACTGGAAGTCATTCCAGGTCCTTGAACATTTCTATTTTAGTACCAGCAATGACCCATTTTAATTGAGAATTTATAAAGATATGTAAACAGTGCCATAGTGATGCCTCGTAAATAATAATGTCAAATCTTATTCTTTCAAAAAAATGTATTGTCCTTCAAAAAAAAAAATTCTGTTATGCCAGGATTAGCCAATCATCTGGACAGACATTTATTTAAAAACAAAATCTTAAAAATACAATTTCAAAAATCAGTAAACATGCATGAGAACAAACCTTATATACTTTCTAGTCTTTCTTAAACTTCTAAAGGTACTCTAATGAACCTGCATATACATCAAGATTTGTCTTCAAAATATTTGCTCACGTGTGAACTAAAGTTTACATCCTAATCTACTACGTATATCAAAAATCAGATATATTTATAAATATAGGAAAAATATATATTGTATAGATTTAAGATTAACATGAAAATGATGATGACATAACTTGTCATTAAAGTGACTTAAGTGGATTTAGATAAAATCATTTACAAATATCACAAAATATCAAGTTATCCACGGATTACACATTGTATGAATCTACATATATAGCAATTGCCTAGCATATGAAAGTTAATTTTTATTAAAGTATACTGCATGATTGAATCTGAGTGAATGAGTAGCATTGAGTACGAGTGTACGAGTGAATGAGTATAAGAACCTCACTACTAAACATAAAAATTGTTTAATGAAAGAAAAAGACCCCCAGAGGTTCCGGACCGGTCCAAAGGTTTGTGGACCGCTACTAGGCGGTATTTGTCAGGGGGTCCGGTACAAGTCCGGTCTTGGTGAAAATACCGGACCGGACCGGTCCAAAGCGGTCCGGTCCGCATCACTAAATAGTGATTATCTAATATCACAAAACAGTTTTGAACAACACAGGTAATCTGTAAAGATTAAATATCAAAAATTGAGATACATTACAAGCTCCGATTATAGGATTTCAGACTAATATATTACAATATTACTTTGAACCATCAGTGATTCAATATTTACAGATATATCTATACCAAAACTTTGTTTTATTTGAGTATGTTTCCAATAATCTATCTGAAAAAAACTATTTGTGTAAGTGCAGTTAACAAAAATTATTAGTATTATTTTCTATTCAATTGTACACAAGTTTTCGACCTCAGCTGTAGCTTTACTTCCAGTTCCGAATCTATATGGACCCTGATAACAGAACATAACAACTTAAGGCCTTCCCTGGACAAAAATCCTGGCTACAACCATGACTGTGTGCAGTCATTCCATTGTGTTAAAATCTTCAAGACCTTGTACTTTTTTAAAATCTTAGATATATAAGTCACTTCGCAGTGCTTGTATTTTGTTAAACATGTTTGGCTCTTAAGTACAAAATAATTGCTGCGTTTAGAAAGAAAAAATTTTTTTGTCAATATTATAGAATGAGGGACTCTTTGCAACAAACTCATGATTCCACGGTTCCTTGGTTTTACCGTAAAAATTGTTTTGAACTAAGGAGTTTGTGCCAAATACTCAATTCTTGATATATTTCCAATATTGCGCCTACAATTGGCCATAACCTAATGATTATTGTCTGCATACTATCTGCAAGAGGCAGAGGAAATTAAATAAAACATTGAATCGAATGGAGGATGCTGCAAAACATTGTGGCTTCAATATATGCCATAATCTCGGAAGTTTTTAACAACAAGTCCATTGGCATTGCGGATGGTAGTCACTTCTGTGGAACGCAAGATGCGTGTTTTGGCGCCAAAGATAATAGGGTGTTTTTTGGTCCTTGATCCAGTGAGAACGAGAGGTGGCATGACGATTTCAGTTTAGACATTTTAGAAGATCGTTTTTGTTAGCTGTCAACTGCGTCACGCTCTTAGAGATCGTTGTGTGGAACAGCAAAGGGAATTTTTTCTAAGAGAAAAAACCAGAAGATTGGTGAGCCGTGGAACGGCTACTTAATTTTCGGCGACAGTTTCATGGGTCGGACGGTGAATCTCGCTTTGTGACATAATGGTTTGAATGTTAGGGCCTGGGGTCCCCTTATGTTTATGCATTCTGGCTCTACGTGTTATTTTTGAGGGCGTCGTTGCGTGTGAATACTTCACCGCAATTTATGAGGGGATTACCACGGGGACTTTAGTGCAGACTTTTGGCATTAAAAGAATCTTTCTTGAAATCGACACTCGGTCCTGAACACCTGAGACTGCCAGAGAATAAGAAGACGACGAACGTTCGACTTTAATTGGATGACGTCACGTACTGCGTCGCTGCATACGTTCCTAGGCACGCACCTGAAAAGAACTCTGTTCAACTAGAATCTTTTGGAGCATTTGTTTTTCTGACCCTTTTTTTTAGGTGTGCCCTGGCAAACTAGATGCTTCAAGGAGTCGTTGACTCTGAACGCATTCATTCTTGCGTTAACAAAAATGTGCCTACGACCAATATACCTTGCAAAATGCCCGGTCACAATAAACAGAGCATGTAAGACATAGAAGATATGCAACTTTTTATTATTCGTAGAAATTGTCAAATTCTTTATGTGCATGTATTTTGTTCATGGTCTTGATGTTTTAATTTGTATTTCTTCGTTTTTGTTTCCTGGGGAAAGGGGGGGGGGGGGTTTATATAGGAAAAACTTTCAGTTATGTATAATACCCAGTTAGTGAATGCTGGTGGCTCCATGGTATACAAATTGTAATGGGTTTTTAGATTATAACCTAAATAGTAATCATATTTTGGTACACCATACAAATAAAGTTTATATACCCGAAATTTTTTTTTCTTCACACAATTAAACAAAAAACCATTTAAAGGTCAGCCAATTAAAAAAAAATAAATCGAAACTTAAAAAAAAAAAAAAAAGGCAGTTCAAGGACACAAGATACAAAGCCGTACAGGTAGTAGGATCCAAAATAAATATACACTTGAACGCTTTTTTGGGCATGCTTTTTTTAATAAGTTTAACAACTGAGTTATGCGAAACAACACTTTTGACCAAAAGTGGGCTGACAACACGGAAGTTCTATCTGACAAAAACATCTCTTCAGAACAAATCCAATGATTATTATAGACAATATAGAAATATGGGTCCATTTTATGCTGCTCCAAGCATTGTAAGGCCAATTATGACCCAAAAGAAAAAAAAAAGTGTAAAAAATAAGCTTAATGAAAAAGCTTGAAGTACTATAAATATGTATGTAAAACTGCAATATTTCATGCTAATAGTATCTTGGCTGTGGTGCTTTGAAATATAGACATTTTAGAAGATCGTTTTTGTTAGCTGTCAACTTCATTATATTTCTGTATTATTTATGCTTTAATGGAATCCCCAAAAGGCACAACTACACTATTTTAAAATACTCTAGATGCATTTCATGCATACCGGGGCAGGGATGGACAATGAATGTGTATTGAAGGTTAAGGCCTGGATAATGCCTAAATTCCCATTTATTTAGATAGTATTTTTTTCATTCACAATGTCCTATGAACAAAGAATATGAGAATGAGGTGATCAAATATGAAGTCGTATATTCATATACTTTAACTTTGCATAATTTTGTGGATGTCATTGTAAATTATAACCTTTTAGGGAGGATAAAGTAAAAAAAAAAAAAACGCAATTTTAAGCATTCTTTTTCAGATTTCCTGCCCGCCCACTGCCGGATGGACATCATTTTGCTATAGTAACTACGATACCTCATTAAACAAATACTCTTTCGCTGAGGTAAAATTACCACATATGGCCTGTTATCTCCATTTAGAAATAATTTGTATATTTCTATGATTGCTTTTATTTCTTAACTATATAAAAACTGTATCAAAACTCTTCCAAGTGTCCGTCCCTTCCCTTTCTGCATGCAACATGGCTGAACTAAATTATTAAATGATCAAGTATTATAAACCACTATGATATAAGTTTTATGGTTCTTGGATGGATATAACCAACGAAAATATTAGTCATCTCATCTGGGAAGTACAAACTACTCTTCTGGAATAACACTGAAGAGTAGTCAATCAAAGCAAAGAATCAAAGAAATTACTACAATCAAATAATGATTAAGTATGTCAAATGGTGTATAAGTGAATTATATCCTTCATATTTTGGAGTTAATTAGCATTTCTGTTGCTCAGTTAACTCCCTCATACTCGGGGAAATAATTCGTACATATTTCTGTTCAGTTATGAGTATTTCTATTCATTAAACAAATGAAGAGAAGTGAATGATATTTTATACCCCAATTGCAGAATTATTACTTGAAATAGCGGGTGATACGGGCTGGGTGGTCTGCATTTCATACCACACAGAATGACGTTCATGTAATGCCCAAATTAGGAAGCTCAATACGTTGCTATTTCCAAATAAGGACGAAACGCGTAGGGCCGTATAAATGCGGGCGCGGCTATAGTTGATGTGATTAATACAAAACTTATATGATAATAGTAAATTATGTACATAAAGTTTAAATTTTGAAAATCAGACAAAAATTGACAGAGCTAGGCAATAAAATATACGCGAAGCGAGGACGTTCATGACGGTGTTGAGATTTATAAAATTAAAAGTTTGTCTGGGCTGAAATTAAATGAATAAAAGGAAAACCACACTTGTCACTGACCTGTTTTTACAGATCAGTGACAAGTGTTTTTCCTTTAAGATCACCTTATCTTTTTAAGAAAAAATTCAAGGAACCTCCAAATTGCAGTTGCAGGACACCCTCTAGCCAAGGATTACTAGTGGCTGTCACTGGACCATGACGGGGCAAGGCGTGGTTGGCTGGGCACTCACTGGAACTGCAGAGACAGAAGTGTGCATGGAAAAGTGCACTCAGACACACTGGAATAACACTCTTAAATAACAAGATCACCACTGACAGGAACTTAGGCTTATGAATTGGACATATTTCAAAAGAAGGGAAATTAAAAAAAACAATAACATCAGATACCAACCTGAGCTGGACATATTTTTCAAAAAGGTGAAATTACAAAACTGCTGCCAAACTGCTGTTTGCAAAGCTAGGATAAATGGAAAATATCTTTATGTGGCTCCTTCCATCTTATTCGAATGTATACATTTGCATTTGCAACTTAATCCTTCGCAGCTTGGCCACTGTGAGACGAAAATCTTTGACAGAAAGCAGACATGGTTTGTGAAATGGATGTGGAAGTTGCTACAGTTGCTGAACCCCCTGCAGATGGAATTAAGGCTGAATGTGATGTCACAAACGACGTCACTAATGCCCTGGATTTAACGTGTCCAAATAAGGTAGACAATCAAGTGACGTCATATTCATCCCTACAAGTGACTTCAATGAGTGTCCTTACTCATAAGAGGGGTCGTGTACTGTCTCTTGGGAAAGAAAAGACTTACGTTTGTGGGTACAAAGTGTGCGCATACAAAACAAAGTACAAGAATGCGATGAAACGACACATTGAGACCCAGCATCTGGCCCTGGTCCACCATGTTTGTCCAGTTTGTCATAAGTCCTTCAAGCATCAGGACAATCTCAGCAAGCACGTGAAGATCCACAAGAAGGATGAGAGGTGTCCGCTTTGTCACAGAGTATTTGCCCTGAAACAACAACTTCGGCAACATCTGCAAAACAAGCACAGTGTCGATCCAGATTACTACCTGAAGAACAACACCATGCAAATGCCAGCAGTTCACCCGAACAGTGAGTCTTCTTTCCAGAGCAATTTTAACAAATTTGTCATGGAATGTGAGAAACAAAACAGTCAGAGTATCCCAACTGACCATAAAGCCCCTGGATTGTTTTCCACAACAGAAAATTTAACACCAATTTCCGAAATGTCCACAGAAATGGAGGCCAGTGACCTTTCGACCACATATTCTTCAGCATCGACAGGACCTTTTCCCGATTCCCACAGTGTCAACCCATCTCAGTTTGTGTCATCAGCAATCAGTGAGTCAATTGTTCGAGAAGCTGTCCTTCAAAATCCAAATTTATCTTTGAAACAGGATCCAGGGAGCCACGATGACTATGCAGTAGAATTCGCTTCAAATCTGGAAGCAATGTGTGCCCAGGTGCCTCTAAATCTTAGTTTGAATCGAGAGCATAAATCAACTAGGTTACCAATACCTAAAGTGACAGATTTGCAAGGTATAGGAAATGTATCTCTTCCAAAGATTTTGAGATGTGCAGTTTGCCATTACCAAACTGGAAATAAGGCACACATGAGAAGACACAGCTTGTCTGTTCATACTGCCATGAAACCTTATTCCTGCTACATTTGTGGCCAAGGCTTTACAAGAACTGAAAAAGTAAAACGACATTTCCTCCGTGTGCATCCTGGAGAGCTGTACGACTGTCAGCGCCTTAAAATTCAGACATCTGATGCAAATGCCATTCTGTCTGACTCTTCGCTCTCACCGGACAGTAGAACACCTTCTCCACAGGTGACATCTTCCAATGACGACTTTGAAGAAGGTCAAATTCCCAATCAACAACACCCAGCAAATAAGCTAGGTACAAAACCCAGCAGCCCATATCATTTGATTAACTCTGAGAAAGCATTCGACTGTGTTCACTGTGATTTCACCACAAACAGACGAGATCATCTACATACCCACATGAATGAACACGGACAGCTCAGATGCCCTCATTGCAGTTTCAGCAGCCATGATTTAGAGACTTACATGTTCCACTTAAAAGGGTGCATTAGAAGGGAACGAGTCAATGCAAACACACTGATTTGTGATTATTGTGAAGATGTCATAACTGATCAAAGTGCCCTTTTCAGCCATCTTTTGTATGTTCATGGCATAGAGGTGTACCAGTGTGAATTCTGTGCTTACTCAACAGATAGCAGAGACAGTTTCCTTTACCACTACGACTGTCATTTAAACGGCCTGATAAATGCAACCCACAACTCCATGAATAATTCTGAGGCTGCTGATTTCTATTCTTGTTCTGTGTGTTCATTTCAAACTCAATATCGATTCATCATGAAAAACCACACTGGATTCCACACTGGCAATGTCAAGCAATGTGGTGTCAATGGGTGTTCATTTAGATCAGTGTTGGGCATGTCTCTGGAGGTCCACAGACAAATCTGTCACAGCTCTGCACTTGGAACCCATGACTATAACTTTATATCTTGTCAAGAACACACTGGATACATCAAATCACAACAACTGAACAGTCATCGTTGTGGCTCCTGCTTTCTCACATTCAACAGTCTTCACAGCCTCCGTCAACATTTGAGCAGTTGTGAGATGGGTCAGCTTGAAAAGTCAGTTTATGAATCCGAAGAAAGCTCCCTGTGCTGAGTCTGCTGACAATACTTTAAGTAACACACTAGAGCAAACTAATATTGGACATAGAAGCACACGAGTGCCACACATAAACGAAACTTCTTCCTTTCTAAAATGTACATTGTTGTATCACAATAGGCAAACCAACGTCAGTTATGCTCATGTTAGTTCTCATATAAGTGACCTTGTGGAAAGCTTGTGGACAGTCTGTTCAGCATGTAGACATACAGTGCCCACCAGGTTCCCCTATATATGCATGCATTTAGGAACCAGCAACCAACCATATACATAATGTGGAAATATCAACATGTAAATCACTTTCAAGATCATATCTATGACTGCCATCATTGTTTCAAGGCGAAAAGACATCAATAGCATTAAACATATACATTCACTAAGAATAGGCCAATTTCATATTAGTGAGGTCTTCTTTAAACAAAGACTGTAAAAAGGATGCCATTTGTCTTGCAGAAGTTATTCTACAGGATATTATCAAAATTATGTAATACGTATACACCATTTGCATGAATGTATTTGTTATTAATGAATAAAATTCATTTTGAACATTAATTGTAGACGGTTATCCTTGGCTTGTGTTGAGACTGTTTAGCGGATATGAAGTCAAAAACAGTTAAAGATAGGGCATTGGAACACTTCCATTGCACTTCAATGTTTCCATAGCAATTAACCCGAAGAACATAAGAGTCATAGGCTTAAAAAATATTTATGTTGAGTTCCTTCAGATGTGCATTTTTTAAAATAATTATTAAAAAAAAACCTCAGCAATTGATTTTTATATTATCTATGATATAACCTCATGAAAATAAGATTCTTACTTTTCACAAAAACCGAATGGTGGAAAAATGTGTGGATTGATATTAACTCATGGCCAATTACACTCTCGTGGCATGTTTTTGCCTTTTTTCCATGTCTTCTCACCACAAAACCTTTCCAAAAAATCAAATAACAATTTATGTAAGAGTGCATTCACTTGTTGGGAAAGTGTAGTGTATTTCAAAACCAGTTTTCCAACTGGAACGATATTGGTGAGGCAATACAATCAATATTTTGGGAATAAATTTACCAAAAGTAAATCCTGACTGTAGTGAAAAAACATTTTGGGCAGCAATTTTAGCAATATCATATTATAAATTAAATTACTACTGCTATGCTTATCTGCAGTATTTCACTATGTTAGCTAAATTTTGAGGCTTCATTCTCACCTCAAACCAGAAAATATTGTCAGTCCAGAGATCTACATGTGCCACATCGTCATATATAATAGAGAGATGACTTGAGATTGTACAACATGGTGTAGATTGATATACTCATTAACTAATCTCATCATTACATCTGCATCTGACAGTTGGTCATAGGCATAAGCAGACTTAAGCTTAATATCAGCATTGAGATTATACCATACAGTCAGTTTCATAAAATATGGTCGACTCTAGACAGCTCTAGCAACCTATTCCTCGATGTAGCTAATACTAGCTATAACTGGCTAAAGCCAGCCACTTCTGTGTACTCCTAGCTTATTGTCAGAAATATACTTTTAGATCTGCCTTTGAGTAGGCAGGTAGCATGAACCAAGCATGGTGCAGCAGAAGTTGTCTAGCTTTGTCTAGGTTTAATTTGATAGGCTGTTTTTAATGAAAGTAACTGTACAACAGAAATGTTTATGTTTTGTTTTTTCATTTTCTCTAAATATTTTAAAACACAGCTGAGATATGTCGATGCGACTATCAAAATGCACAACTAAGCAATATAGAGTAATAACATATAAAATGTTGCAGGGTAATAGGTGTATTAATGCCAGATTTATACTCTGGAAACACAATTTAACACAATTTTTTTCTGATTTTCCATTATTATGTAATTAGCATAAAATGAATATCAAAATGAAGCTTGAAAAGTGAAAACACTACAATTTAGATATGTTATTGATACAATTTCAATGTAGGGTAAATATCTAATTTTGAAAATTCTATAGTATTTAAGGCCATGAGACCCTCAAAAGGCACCACTACACCATTTTAAACATATTATGACAAAGTTTTAAGCTTGTATGTGCAGTAGTGTCAGAGTTCTGCCTCAGAAACTAAAATAAAATGTTTTCTATTTTTCCATGTCAATGTGAATATCAAAAGGCACCACAAGGCCATATAGAGTATTACTGTACAAAATTTTGTTGGGGTAAGTGCATTAGTGTTAGGAGTTGTGCTCCAGAAACGAAACTGTACACCCACCCGTCCGCTGACATTGATGATAACAAAATTTTTTTTTTCGAACTTCGTTCGCTGAGGGTTTAAAACAACATGTTGCAGGCATAGGCAAAACCACCTCAGCATTTAGCTCCCTCTGGTGTTTAAAAAGTACAAAAAAATTGTCAAGTGCACCTTACAGTCTTACTATATTTATCTTACCATATAGCTTAACATTCTAAGCATTATTTGTTGTTCAACATTGTGGTCAAGTGCTCATGAAGCCCCCAACAAAGGGTACGTTTAGCCAGACTTGGGGCACCTAAGGGAGTTTTGTAAATGGTGTTCTGGTGGCGATTTGAACTTCAAATCAGTTCTGCAGTAGTGGAAGCAAATCGACTCTTTGCACCCCACAAGGTGACCTTCATTAATAGGCACTGGCCACAACATGTATATAGTTGCACATCAGCAACTTTAATGACATAGAAACGCAGTGAACATGCCTCCTAATTGAGCGCATGTCACATATAATGAATAAGCACCACCATGTGGCTTACTGCCACCATTTAAGTAAAAAGATAAAGATAAGATAAGAAATATTTCTTTTTGAAGTCATATGTAAGAACAAATAACATAAGCAGAAGCTTTTGATCGACTAAGTCAAGAGTAAACAACTATCCCTCATTCATAAGGTGCAATTGCATTATTTAACTACACAATTAAAAAATTGCAGCTAAACCCTCAGCGAATCCCACATAGCACACACACATCATCAAAATTGTTAGGTGTTCGTCCGACAGGCAGGAGGGCAGGCGTTACACTTTAATTTCCAGAGCAGAACACTAACACACACTTTCGTTTCTAGAGCTGAACTCTTAACACTAATGCACTTACCCTAATGAAATTGTATACAGTAACACTCTATAGATATGGCCTAGTGGTGCCTTGTGATAGCAACACTGACATATCTTGGCTATGTTTTACAAAATTTGGAAGCATTATTTCTTGAGTGTTTATATAGTGTGTGAGATGAAGCGAAACAATGCCACTTGGCCTATCATTTATATGTCCAAAATAGTCATATATGGGCTATGGCAATGATCCTAATTAAGGAATATATATGAAATTTAGCAACAATATTATGCCACATGAAGATGTTGGGTATAATTTCATACAACATGAACTTTTAAGGTTTGTATTTACGAAAGTGTAACGCTCGCGCTAATTCGAAGAACACTCCTGGTTGCACCTGACCACTCAAGAGCATACGTGGCGAGGGCAAAAAACTTTAAACATGTTGAAAACTTTACCTAGCCATGTGTGTGTGTGTGTGTGTGATTAGGGCTTTACGTCCTGTATTTCTGCACCAGTTGGGCTAATTAGGACAGGCAGAGACCATGGCAATGAGTCGAAGGAGGAAACAGCCATCCAACTTAGGCTCGACCGGGAATTGAACCCGGGACCCAGCGGTTGGAAACCCAGAGCGCTACCTCTGAGCTAGGCCTCTGCCCTTACCTAGCCGTCCATGGCCATCCTTGCTCATCCTTGGCCATACATAGTCATGGTCCATCTGTATGTACTGGCCATCCACTTGCGTACACTCCTTCCACTCTCGTAAAAGGCTTGGCGGACGTCTGTTGCATGCCCGCCCGTTGTCTTCCATGCCCATCGTTGCTCATCCTTGCCCATCCTTGAATCACTCGCACGGGCGATCTATGAGCGATCTACAAGTGCCTCACGTATGCTTGGTGACAAACGTTCAGCGAGCGTTCGACGGATGTTTGGCGAGGGATTGACGGACGTCCGCCAAGCGATCTATGTCTGCCTCGCGTATGCTCGGGGAAAGATTTTATACGTGATTAAAAGAGCTACAAGTGAGCACGTATAGCCAATTTTTCATGTTCTTGGTCGTATGTAGGTCTTATACGTGACAGTGTGAACGCCCCTTTAATCATTAAATGTTAGTGGAAACATAATGAAGAGTGTACACAAGCACCACTGACGAATTTAACTAAATAAATATAATTTTGAATGAATAAACAATTTAATTTGAATTGAATTCCATAACATGCATTACAAATTTATAAGCCAAGTAAAACGGTGTTGGAAAATATCAAGAAAGCGCGCGATAAATAATTCATTGAGTATCTGCAGCAATTTCAAACGTAATCATTTCCACTAAAGTATAAATACCCAAAGGCAGATAGCAGTGACCAATCTATACATTTTTGAGAGGTCAGAATGAGTCAAAGAAACTTGTTTAGCAACTGGTTAAGGCTGCTGCAGCCAATGGTGCTTATGGCAAATCAACTAATATCAAAATTTCATTTTAGAATATCAAATATCACTGACAAATATCATGGCAAATACTACAGAATACAAAAACGAGGCAAAGACGAACTTTATTAACATCATTAGTTTCATAATACATTTTATTACACAGCTCCTTCAAATTTACTTTAATTCCAAATTCAAAGTTTTTTATGTACAAAAATGTGTAAGTGAATTGAAACCTTTCTGACCTCAAGTTTTCATAAAACGACTCTGAAATTGTGAATTAGCAACCCTGATCATATCGTTATAATGTCAGTAAGTTAAGAACCTGACATATGTGCTGTCACTTGACTCAAATTTCACTCAGTTTGTGGCAGATGGATTTACTTGGGGCAAAAAGACTGCCGCGAATGCTCATCGTGGCTTTGAGGCTGATTGAGAACCAGTTCCTGAAGCTCAACAACGTACTGCTGCACAGAAAGCTGCATCCCTGAGTTGATGTTGGGGCAGATCACTAATTTTTGTCCAGTAATATCCCGAAACACCATTATTATAAACAGCACATCATTAAATAACATTTGGCAAGCCATTCACCTACACTATGGCTTTCATTCAACTGGTGGATATTTTCTAGACATTGCGAACATCAAATTAGAGCCAGGAGAGTGCCCCGAGGACCTGTTTCAACCGTTAACTGCAGCTGTAGAAGACAATTTATTGACTCCATCATGTGGCATTATCCATCATGGTGCTGCTGTAACTGCTGATGAGGAAACAACTACTTTGGAAAATTGTATAGTTCTAACCTGGCTCAGATCTTGTTAAACAGCGATATGACACTGAGCTGTGGAGCAAAACTCTTGCATCTATAAAGCCTGAAACTTCATTAGCGCTAACGTCTTTACTTGACAAACTCCAAAACATGAGGGCAGCTCGCAGGGTCTCCATCACAATTAGCCGGGCTCCAAGGTGTGTCCATTGTGCAAACAGGCAGGCCACCCCAAAGTTGACCACTTCCTCAGTGCTTGTCCCCACCTCCCCGAAGCTGATAAACGTTACATGTTTCGGAACCCGTAACATAGAAGTCGACAATGAGGGCAGTAGTGATGATCCGGATATTCTGTGCATAGAAAGTACATCACAGCCCCCTGAACCCCCCCCCCCCCCCCCCAAATCTCGAGGTGACAGTTTGTTCCTCCTCTCACTTGGAAGCCTTCCATGCCCAGTTGCCCCTGCGTATCCTCATTGATTCTGGGGCGGAGTGAAGTATGATTCGAGCAGACGAGGCTGGATGATTAGGTCTGAAAGTTGAACCCAATACCTCTCAAATTCCCAGCCAAGCAGATGGTGGTCATATGTCTGGTGTGCCTGGGGAATGCAAAGCTACATTCCATCCTCAAAAGTTGCGCCTTTACTTCAATGCCTTGGTGGTTTCCGACTTGGCTTCCCCCATAATTGCTGGAAATCCCTTCCTGGAAGCGAATGGCTTTAGCATTGACTTCACCAAGCGTTTGGTCCACTTGTGTAATGGGACCACGTGTTCATATCTTCCTGCTCAGGGCACCCATTCCCCGCATATTAATCGCATTGCTACCAATGTTGTTCGCATGACTCAAGACGAATTTATTTGCCTTCATACATACAATAATATAATAAAGTTGATTTACTTGGGGCAAAAAGCTTATAATCTATTTACAGTGTATGAGAGGCCAGGAGGAACACTTTAAGGCACATTAATAGTATCGCTATCAAGTGCCCTCCTGGTTTTCCGAGAGATCCAAGCAAATCATTGTTAGTGAATGACAATGGCATATTTATTTTACATTACATAAATGAGGATGTTTGGAAGGATGTCCCTAAGATTGTTTATTGAAATCAAGCATGGTTGTAAGAAGGAGATCACTGAGCCCAGTTAGTTAGTTAGTGTTATTGTTTAACGCCTCATCAGCACCTGAGTGGGCTATGTAGAGGCTCTCTAGGGTAAGATTGATTATCTATAGTTGGTAGTAGAAACCAGAAGCATGTATAATTGTCTGCGTTGGATAGCTGGAGCAGCTTGTGCAATGCGCACTGTCCTGATTTAGCCACTGGGGATAGAGGACTTCACCCCAAGTGTTTCCACCCTCGCCGCATGGAGGCCCAGGACCTTTGAGGGCATCACTGAGCCCATGTTATCTTTTTGATGACATTCACATGCTATTTATCCAACTGAGCATTTTATTGTGGCCATATAATTTTGATGACATTCAAATGCTGAGCATTTTTAGGTGGCCATTTATAGGTAGTCAGTAGTCTCCTTCCCACAAAAAACTTGATGAATCAAAATTATATTGTATCGTACAATATTTGAATTGTTGCAAGGCCTGATCAAGTAAATGAAGTTCACATGTTATTTAAGCTCAAAATTGTTTTGGCCATCTATGAATAGGAGTCATTACATTTTCAATAAAGATTATTCAATCAATAAACAGAGAAGAATCCCGGGGGAACAGACAGTCACAAAAAGGCATACCATAAGGAAGCGGAAAGAATAATCCTATTGGGAACACGATAGAAAACACAAAAAGGGAAAATTGGCAAAAGACCGGACAAGAAGAGGACAGTTTGGGTTGCAGGGATTTACTTTAACCTGTATATTGACAAATGTAGCAATTTATAATTGAACAACGTGTCATATTTACTAATAAGGTCATTCTTAGCATATCTGGCAAATCCAGAGATACTGTGTGTGGATTTTAGTCCTGATAATTAATGGACAGTTATATACTGTAGGCAATCTATGTCTAATGCTATTTTTGACAAATGAATGTCTACTTTGGGGATTTCTGTAGTCATTGGCGTTTCTTGTATTATATTCATGTACTTCAGATTGTCGAATAAACATGGAGCATTGAAAGTAGGCTGGTAGGATCTTGTTTTCCAATTTGTACATTAGTTTTTGTTCTTGCTATTTCAGGATATCATTCACAGTTAGTAATTTGAGCATTTTGAAAATAGGCCCTGTGTGAGCATTATATTTAGCTTTCGCAGCATGTCCAAGAAAGCCTCTACAATATGGCCTGGGGAGAACCTGGAACTCCCGTGCCGGACTCACTCACCCAATACCCGGACCTAGTTTTGGAGCCTAGGCTTGCAAGTCTTGGCAGTGATCATGTCCGAGCCTTTCCCACATGTGTGTACGGGAATGGATACATTCGGGTATCTAATATATCTACTGCACCTGTCCATGTCCCCAAGAACTTACATCTGTTCAATGCTGTCCCTGTCGTTTCCAGTGCCCGAGCCCTCACCAATACCACCGATTGTGCATCCAGCTTCGTTCGGCATTCCCAGATGTACGTGTTACTCTGATTTGGTCAAACTCGATTCAGCATTCTTGACAATTCACAACGTAATGCTATGTCTAGTTATGTGGACCGGACCACCTCGGACCGGTCCGGTCCGCGGTCTGACCCCAGACCGCAAAAAAACCACACCACTACAAAAATACCGGAACTGGACCGGTCCAATGACCCCAGACCGGTGGTCCAAGCATTGCATGTTGAATTTATTATACACCAGATGTTTGTCATCTTGGTTTGTTTCAGTTATTAATCATTCCTGATTTATTGACGGTTTCTTCGTTTTACACAAATAAATATTGCAGTAAAGAATTTATTAGTCTGTCCTGCCTGTCAGTACTTAATAATTGCATACTCCATACATCAAATTATGTTAAACAAGAACCAGTTTTTTCTTATTTGGGGAAATAACTTATGTTGGTGGACTGCCTCTGGACCAGTCCGATCTCTAGCAAAAAGTGTTTTCATTGCATATACTGGTTTTATTTTGTCAGATGGAATTTACTGAAGACTCACACACATATAAATCACTAATTAGAAAGCAAAATGAATCCTCCACCCTGACATTGGCTTACAAATTAGCGCGAGTATAATTAAAACACTCGGTGAGTGAATCACGTAAGGACAAGGATGAGCAACAGTAATAAAAAATAATTCATCCGTCGTCATACGTAGGTCTTATTCGTGATAGTGTGAATACCCCTTACGTGAAGACACTTTATCACCGGATTCTTCTCAGTCCTCCTCCACTAACACTGACCTATCCCATCAGACTATCCCTCCTCCTGCTTCCACATTTGGGTACTAGTCTCAGGCCAGGTGCAAGTCAATTCAGTCACTGATACTGATAAGTACAAGTACCTCACATAAGAGTATAAATGGAATGAATGTGTCACTTACCAAGCGACAAAGAAAGGCAAACATATTCCACTGGCGTTCCAGACTTCCTGACTGAAAGAATTTGAATGGTTAGCAAGGTGGCGGGTATTGCAAGTATGTGTATTGTTTCAGCCAAAGGCAAAGGTGACTCTGGGCACTCTTTAACAACGCGAAAGGCAAGAATAGACCTTACCACACATGACACTTTTGAGTTTCACCATGATGCTATGGTAATTGGAAAATTATTCCTGGAAACATACATCAAGCCTGGAACCTGGATTGACTGTTATATATTCCAGCAAACACATTCTCTCAGTTGACATAGTCAAGCTGTGTGGTACACAGGGGTTATACCTTTAAGAGGGCACAGGGATGACTCCACCGCTGATCTTGCAACAAACAGGGGCAACTTAACAGCAATTTTGGAACACACTGCAAAACTGACCCAATCCTGCAAGAACCCTTAGAGCATAGAAAAAAGAACCAGCGTTACACTTCTGTTTTAAGTTATCAATATCCTGACAATCACACAGGGGCTCATATCAAGGAAGCCTACACTGACTTTTTTCATCTGGAGAGAGCCACCAGATAAGCTGTTGCCAGTACGATCTTTGAGTTCCTGAAGATGGTGCTTCTGAGATGGCTGGGGCAAAAGGTGGACACCCAAGCACTAATCAGGGAGAAGAACCCGCTTGCTCTGCATACTCATTGCCATTCACATGTTTTGAGTCTAGCAATTGGGTGGGGTGGGTGGGTGATTAGGGCTTTACGTCCTGTATTTCTGCACCAGTTGGGCTAATTAGGACAGGCAGATACCATGGCAATGAGACGAAGGAATCTAGCAATTGGGAATCTAGCAATTGGGAAGTCAAGCTTTCCACAACATTATTGACGTAATCTCTGAAGTGTACATGTTCTATCATCCGTCTTATAAAATACAGCACTTTCTTCAGCTTGTCCTAGATGTTCATGTGCCTGAAAGCAGAGTCAGCAAACAGCTAAAGAGTCACTGTAAGACCAGATGGACAGAAAGACATGACTGCCTGGAAACAATCCATGCTCTGTATGAGTACAGACGTCTATTTTCACCACTCGCATGCTATGCTTGAATAACACCTGTAGTCACATGAGTATCCAGTGACCGGGTGGGCTGGGGGGAACAGAGAAAGTTGGTCCTGGGATGCATCTACTTGAGCCAAAGCAGATGGGTTGAAAACTTCCCTGAAAGCTGGCTCCAATATTGTTGCACTTGTTTTTGAACCTTTGAAAGAATTCAGTGCCAGTGATGTGGTACCCGGAGAGCCAACTTTGATTCTAGTAAGATGTGTTTCTCCTGAAGGTTCCTGTGAACCAGAGGCATTTATCTGTATTTCAATGTCGGAAGACACATCTGCACCATGTCAGAATGAGAGATTGGCAGAACTAACAATGATGGCAGTACACTACTCAGATGCAGTAAAAATGAAGAGGACATAGTCCAAAGATTTGTTAAAGCTAACCCCAGGCGTCTGTTCTGTCAATCGGTACTATTTGACTAGTACTGTTTAAAGTGTTACGAGTTTAATAAATAAAGGGTTACTGTGTTAATATTCGAAATTGTTTTAATACTCTAGTACCAATAAAAGATTTATGTCATTTATTATAATGTTTTAGAGATGAACTGTAGAAATTCTAAGAGTTCTTTATCTGTGCGAGGGGAAATCCTTTCGGCACTCTCCCTGTATCAAGCCTGAAGCTGCTCACCTAAAACCAAAAAGCTGGATCCACCCCTGCAGAGGATTCAGTTAAAGCAACTGAATAAACATGTGGCCTCAAATACTAAAACTAGGCCCAGGTTTTGACAAAAATAATACACCTGTAATTCAAAACACTAGTGGGTCACTTTCACTTTTACAAAGTGCTGGAATTAATGGATAAGGGAGCCAAAATATTAATTTAAAGGTTCCATACATTATAGCTCATCAGGCTGATTATTTGAGGTTGCTACCCATGACAACACATGAAGCTTTAGCTGCCCGTGTTAACGCTTTTTAGAAACTTTTGACATCTAGTGCTACTATTTCCAGAAGTGTAATGTTATTGAAAACTCCAAATACATCAAAATTTCTCAGAATATCTGGGAATGTAAGAAAGGCTCAACCAGATTCTCCTCCTACTCCATTGAATGATATCTACAAGCTACAAAAGATCGGAATCTGAAATGCGACTTTTCAAAAGTTTTGTGGACAAATGACATCAGGGTAGCTCTTGATATACCCACCAGGTAAGCTCCTGGCAAGGTGTCCTACTGAGGTGATGGAAGCAAACTTATTCTTGGCTAGTACAGTGATAGTCATAAGTTGCAAGACAGGGTTTCTAAAATTCTTAATTAAGGTAGTCAGTGTGTGTAATGTTCATAGATGGTTGGGCTGCCATCAACTGCGATAAGCTGGCAAGAACATAACAAGTTCAGGACAGGGCAAATACAGTATGCAAGAAGAGCCTGATATCTTCATGCATAACATGCATCCAGCTTCCTAGCTGGCCAAAAGAGGCGTCCAATAGAACTTGGCAATGAAGCCCAATTCCTTTAATATCAGATTGTCATCCTATACAGAGCCTCTAGTGACTGCTAGCAACTACTGATAGGAGGGGGAAAAAGTGTCCTACTGGAGCCAGGAGGCTGTAGTTGATGCTGGGCATCAAGATATCAAGAAAACCCTCTGGTCTATTGAAAAGCTTCTAGTGTACATTTTACCAATTTCTATCAATTTGACTTATCTCAAACACATGACATTTGCAAATTAAATTTGCACCATCAAATATGACAAAGTACTGAATAATCTCTGCAACATCAGATGTACCAAATTGTCAGCTTGGAGGCTTACACTTGAGTATACACCAAAAAACTATTGAAATTGATGAAAAATGTGTTACTGCATCATTGGGAAAATCTGCACTAGCGATTGTTGTGCATGCACTGTATAATTATTGTCTGGTTTGATGCCACTTGATAGAGGCAGACTAAAATGGTAGTCTAGCTAAATCTAGCTTCAAATTAGCAGCACATTCAGAGCTGGTTGTACTGTTACTTTTCCCATGCACCTTAATTATGAGCTAATGTAGTAAAAAAAATGTCGCAAAACTAATTCAAGCATTTTTTTAGAGTTCATACAAGATAGCTCGACCATCATATGCGCCTATTATAGAAAAGCACAAACTAAGCACAATCGCAGAAAGCATTACTAAAATAGAATGAAATTCACATGCTGTTTGAACATAGCATTTTCAAGTTAAAAATGAAATATATCAAAATTACAAATGTAATTTTGCTTCATTGATGCAAAGCAGATTTTATTATCATTCCATCTGTGATATAATATATTTGCACATCATATAATAGGGAAAAAAAACAACAATGAAAGCATAACTAAATTTTGATGAAATTCACATGCCGTTTGAACTTAGCATTTTTCCAGTTAAAAATGATATACACTATCAAAATTACAAATGCAGTTTTCTTTTATTTAAATCTGATGCAAACCAGGATTTTACCATTCCATCTAGGATGTAATACATCTGTACCTTGTATAATAGAAAACCAAGTTTATAAACAATGAAAGCATAACTAAATTTGGATGAAATTCACATGCTGTTTGAACTTAGAATTTTCCGGCACTTTCTCTGATAAAAAAACAACAAATAAACAGGTCTGCAAGGCCAAAAAATAAAAAGAAATACAGGTGCAATTTTCTCTTTATTAAATTTGAGTTTTTATCAGCAGTATATTATTACTATGCAAATTTTACAAAAGTACTCATAATAAAGAGAGACAACAAAATTAAAACAATGAAGTTTTACACACTAGGAACAAAAAACATCTATTCAGCAAACTTACTGACAGAAATAGCCATAAATCAACATCTATATATTTTACATATTCAAGGAGCACCAAAATGTACAAAATGAACTGTTATTGTTCAGATTATTATCATGTATAAATAATTATTTATTGGGCATTTGGTGAAGTATATAATGACAATAATCTAACAAGTGCAAACAGTTCAGTTCAATCGTGCTTATCACATATACACTGTATATCAATTGTAAATATCACAGATCTAGAATACTGATGACAGAAATATGCCAAAAGCCAATACATCAAGTAAGCATGTAGTAACTAGACCAGATTAGCATCTAGAGTTAAATTAGCTAACTTAAATAAATGCACAATTATCTTGTAATTAACAACAAAGGCATGCTTAACATCATCAAAAAATCAGAATTATAATTCAATATTTTAGTAAAAATCAAGTTTTAAAAAAATAGGCACAATTTGTATTGTTTTTAAGACAGGTCACATTTAAATGTTGGTGGTAAATTTAGTCTAAGCAATACCGTCATTACATGAAATTTCACAACATCTAACAATCTAACAAATCCTTTTCATGATTTAAATACTTATCAGTGGCATATCCTGGTAACAATAAATGATTACTCTCAATATATTTGTGTACTTGGCCTAATGACCCTGGCTCGAATTGTGAAATTGCGCATAAAATTTAAAAGGAGTCATTCATAAAATTTAGATAAGTTGATACTTTGTATCAATATATATTTAAAAAAGAATGTTTGTAAGTCTTTGTTATAGAAAGCAAAGAACTGTGCAAACACTACTGTAGGCCGATGAAACGAACAATTTTGTCAGTACCTTAATGAAGCACTTCATGCCCAACAACTTCAACATATTCTTTTTAATTTACATCTTTTTTTACTTTTAAATTTACAGGCCTGTACTCTGTGTCACACCAATCATAATCACATCATGTCTGCATCCAGTCCTCCGCACTAATACCATAAGTATTGTAGTAAATAACAAAATATATAAAAGAAAAATTTCAAAAAAAATTAAAGCATTAGAAATATACAATATGAAAATACATGTTTAATTGACACCATGAACTGTGATATATCTGAACCTGTACAATACAATAAAATAAAATTCCTTAAAATTTTAGATCCTGAGATAAACAAGTACACATCAAATAATCTAAGCAGAAAAATATCAGTAAAATAGAATGACAAAACACAAAGTATTCAGTTTGCATTGATATATTCACAGTGTGTTCATTTCAAGTGACAAGTAGTCAAGTGAGATCGGTTTATATGACTTTACACATCGATATATATCAATAGTCTTCATAATTATGACATAAAATGCCAATTAAGGACACTATCCCTCCAGATAATTCATTCTTGCATCACTGTGACAGCCAATGCCTGAGCACACCATTAACTGGATCAGCCGCTTATTATAGCCCAACAATTTCTGGCGATTAATCGTATCAGCAATATTTTCCAGCTGATGTGGATCCCTATTTAGATCATAAATCTCTAAGAAATCCTGAAATAATATAGAAAATAGAAAAAAATTAAGTGTAAAATTGAAGAAACATAAATTAATGAAGTACTGATATTCATATTTTGTAATGAGTGAATGAATGAATGAATTTTACTGACAAGTAGAGGTCACAAAAGACATATATGTAATGCATTGTAAATTGGGTATCAATATCATGAATACTCATTATAAAGTCTTCAAGCCTTTATAAAGAAATAAAAAAATAAAAAATTAATTAAAAAAAAAAATAATTAATTAAAAAAACTAATTTACCTCTGTATCAGAAAACTGGCAAACTACAATATTTTCCGACATTGACACGATGCGAAGGCAGGCATAGGTGTTGTTTTTGGAATCGTTGCACACGCAATCTACTGCACAGTCCTGTAAGTTACCAAAAGAATAATTCTTTATTTAGAATCAAAAATTAAAATGCAGCCATCCAATTATTGTTGTGTTTGTAGCAGGCTAGCAGCATCAATTGTAGCAGCATAACCTTCTCAGAATAAGACATACTTCAATTTCAATTTATTCCTTCAGCCGACACTGTGCTATAATTTATGTTATATATTATATACATGCCAAGTACAGGAAAATAAAGATAAAAACTTGAGCAGACATATTTGATGATACTCACAAACATATCTTGGCCTTTCCACTGTGGACATCCATCAATGGAGTTTTTATATTCACCGACATGTTCGATGAGACCAGCAACTCTTGCCGTGCTTGGAAATTTATCCTTAGTCATCAAAAGCTGTTTCATCGACATGCCATCCATGGTGAAAGGAGGCGATCCTCCAGCAAAATCAATGAAGGTAGGTCCAAGGTCAATGCTCATTACCATTTCCTAGAATAATCATTATCAATTGCAAACAAAATTGTTACAAATATTACCACATGGCAGTTTTTTTGGCATTAACCAATTTAGAATAATACATCATCAATTACGACCACTGGCAGACAGATTTCACAAGATTATCCAACTGTTACATGTAGCTTAAGGAAAACCATAGATGTGAATCATGTGATTCTTAGGTCAGGTACTGGAGCTCAAAATGAGCAGTGGATTTGATGCCTTATCATAGCAAAAAGACTAAAGTGAATGTTAAAATAAATCATGAAATATTGTTGTTTGGGGCTATTTTGTGAAACTCCAGTCCAAAAGAAAGCATTAAAGTTCACTTATTTACCTTACGAGTCTGACCAGGTTTGATCCCTGGACCTCGCACCATAAATGGCACTCTAATGTCCGTCTCATACAACTGTCTCTTGTCATATATCAGAGAAAACTGACCTGCAAACGAAATAAATGTATTACAACAATATACATTACACAATAAACAATCATGATTGTTGATGATGAGAACATTTCAAATATACTCATAAGTAATCAACAATAACAAAAAATCAAATATATATAAATCTTCTTTTACCCATGTGATAACCATTATCAGAAGTAAAGAAAAAGTAGGTGTTATTCAACTCCCCCATCTCCTCAATTTTGTTCATGACAGATTCTACCATGTCATCCACAGAAAGTAATGTGCGCCATCTGGAAAAAGTTTTTAAATTATATGTGATTCTTTCATATGAACATTGAGTTATTATTATTTTGAGTGATTATTCCATTTCACAGAATGGATGAGATATAAGCCAAACTAGGTGATATTTACCTATCCTTATAAATTGTGTCAATATAATCCAATGCATCCTTGGACAATGGATGTTTTGCTTCTCGAATCAACCAGTGTTTATCCTTGGAGAAAAAAGTAATTTCAGCTTTATATTATTAAATTAAGTGTGGAAAAAAACAAAACAATGAAGCTAAACTAAATCAAAATAGCGTTTCAACAACACAAGAATACTTACTTTGCCGTAAACATTGAAACTGCCATTCCTTGGAGCTCTAACATCAGAAAAATTCCTGCTATACTTAGGAGCAGGGGTAAATGGTGAATGACAGGCTGGTGTGGACAACATCATAAAGAACGGCCTTGCGTGTTTTCTGTGCTTCAAAAATTTAAGGGCCTTATGGTGCTGAAAAAAGGAAGTGTTACTTTTGTCAATAACAGTCTATTAGACCCAATATAACAACTTACGGCAACATGGACTGCAAATAGTAGAAGTTTTTCTAAATGGTGAGCTTGAGCTTCATTTCACCAAAAGACAATCCTAAAATCACCATGCTTACCAGTTATGCTTTATTTCCTATGTTAAGGGAACAATATTCATACTTACTATG
Organism: Alitta virens; assembly: GCA_932294295.1. NCBI lineage: Eukaryota > Metazoa > Annelida > Polychaeta > Phyllodocida > Nereididae > Alitta > Alitta virens. The sequence goes on along the minus strand of OW028574.1, from coordinate 46,882,245 downwards.
ACATTTGTCAGGTAGTCTTTCTCATAGTTATCGCCATGTTTTTCTGCCTTTCCATTAGCAGATAGGGTGTAGTTATAATAAACCGAATTTCCAACCTTGAATGACAGATGGCCAACAATCAAATCAAATAAAAAAACGACAGCATATTGATGAACAGAAATTAATGCAAGAAATTGCGGTCACATACCAATCCATGCCATGAATCCCAACCTGGAGGTACATGCTGGACACCACCTGCCTTTTTCTTGCCATACTGGAAACCAATCATAAAAAAATGTATAATGAAACATAGATTTATATCTCACAATCAAAAATGTAATATATATATAAGTGTCATGATCGACAGAGCACACTATCAATATCATTGATTTACATTTGAGGCACATATGACCATCTGGTTGATTACAGCTTTATGTTGATACATTATTTCAGCATGACTTCACAACAGGTGACCACATGTATAAAATTCTGTAATTAACAGGGAAAATTTGAATTTACCTGATTCAAATATTTTCCAGCAAAGAAAGTTTGATAATGCAGCTGTTTGAGGTGTGTTACAAATGTATCATTTTCCTGGGTTGCTTGCCAAGCAGGACTGCTGCAGTTGCCCTCCACTGAGTTATTTATTGCTTGATAATTATGGTTGTACTTCCCAGTCAAAATAGCTGACCGACTTGGACAACATAATGGACTGCTAACAAACTGAAAAAGACACAAAGTCATTGATCTATCACCTGTTAATTAATATATATGCAAATTTCACTCTAAATATTTTTGCAAAACATTCATTGCTTACCATATTTTGGAAAACAACTCCTGCATCCCCTATCAGCTTCTTAGTCTTTGTCATGGGCTTCTGTAAAGAAATAAAAACTAATATGTAAAGCTGCCTTGAAACTGTTACAAAGCTACATACATGTAGCAATGTAGCATAATGGTATCGAAATTGTTACCAAGTCACATGTAAAATAATATATATATAATGTTTTATTGACGTTTTGGAATCATGGTTAGATACATTCGTCATACACAATAAACAAATACTACAAATAATAATAATTAATAATTAAATATTACATGATGTCATTTGACTCATCTTGCACAATGATTACTTCAAGAGACAAGGCCAGTAAGTAGGGAAAGTTATTTATAAAAAAAACATCACTTGAGACGTCAATAAACATAGTGAGCTCACATGACTTCCAAGATAAGTCAAATTTCAAAAAGAACTGAACAAATCTCACCATTCCGCCCAATACCACATCTTGGTCGTCTGTAAGAATGAACACAATGTTTGGAGGTTTACTATACACTATTCCGAGCGAGCACACAGTCCATGAAACGAGCAACACTGTCTTTAACGTCATATTTGCTTGTTGATCTTCACCATGTGCAATGGGTGGGATCTAAACGCTTCGTCCAACTTCCGCTAGGTGGCACGACCGTCTGTACAACCCAAAATAATTTCAATACCAGTAAAATTATTCAGAATGCCACCACAAAATCAATTCCTTTTTTATATTTAGAGAATATTACCTTAATTTCACTTAAGAATTAGTAAGGTAGAAAACTACACTATGCACGCTGGCGTCCTCTGGCGATAATCTATTTTTGAAATTAAACGTCCCTTAAAGGAAAACTAAAGCAGGAACACCTTTGGGATCACACAAACGACGAAATATGGTCCTGGTTTGGCATATATGAATCTAGTATTTTTTGCAGCCACTTTAAGAAAGCAGAAGCTGCTGGATGGGCCATTTATAAAGCAATGACGTTTTGACGTTCATGAACGGAAGCCACAGCTGGCGGAGGCCCCGGTAACCATGGACGCACAAGTGTCAATCCAAGCCAAAACAGATGGTATACAATGCATTACAATGGAATAGCATAGCAGAACATAGTTGGATTTCTATGAAAACTTCAGACATGGGCTAAAGCATGGGAATAATCGAAAATTCAAGGAGAAGGCAATATGCTATTTTAGAAAATAATGATAAAGATACCTCGGACAGAAAGGTCAAAAAGAATACCCTTGCAAAAACCTGGCAAAGTATCTACAAGGATATTTTTACCTTCAAGCCCAAAGTCAGTCCTCAGAGTTCAAAGATTGTAAAAACTCTAGGAACTGATTTTATGTCAAGACAGAAACTTCACATTGAAAAGCAACAGAGAAATGTGAGTGTTTATTTATCGGGTGGATCTCCTTGCAAATGATGTAACATTGTAATTTGTAGTCACCTGGAATAAAAATTTTAACAGACAATTCAGACTTTGGCATTAACAAAAAAAAAAAGAATTATAATGATAAAAAATTTCCATTACTAAAATATAATTATCGCAACTTTTTATATAGCTAATATTATATTACTCCTGGTGATGTGTTAATAGGCATTAATTAATTTCTTTATATATTGTTTAAGTTGCAGCAAGCTATTTTATCACAAGGAAGTTCAAGTCCAGTGAAGCAGGTAAAAATTAACAACTTTAAACTTTGCTAATAAAACTACTACCTACATAATATTATGCATAGAAGCAATATTAATGTGATAAATTTTCATTGACTCAAGAATTACAAGTACAGCACACAAGGCCATGCAAACATGACAGATATCCACTTAGAGGAGAGGTGTGGAAGTGAGGGGGATGCTAATCATAACGGTCTAACTGATGCTTTGCCAGACTCTATTACGGAGCTATGTATTCCTCATCCACCCGAGAACACAAATCCAAAATGCACCTCTGTCCCTCCAGACAGCAGCACAGAACAAGAGGGTATGTATTTTGATTTAATACATAAAATGATCATTGGTCAAGTTACCTGCTGAGTTTATTTCTATAATAAAAGTAATATGTATTCTGAGACCGCGTCATCCAAATTGGGTCTAATTAACTGTGTGATATCCATATCACTTGGGAAAATTCAACTTTGTTGAATGTGATGTTAACTCTTGATTCTTTGTATACCTAGCAACAGAAGAGAACAATGTACAGTGGAATGCACCAAGTATGCCCCAAAAACCAAACCGCAGCAAGACCATTGTTAGCACAAACTGGGCAGGAAAAAGACCATCATTACTTTGGAAATCTCCAACACAGATACAAGCTTTAAATGTACATTTAGCAGCCAATCAAGAGAAAGTAAAGGAAGCAAAAGTCTCTGCTGAAAAAGCTATAAAGGTAATTCTTTGAACTATTAATGTCATAAATTGTATATATATATTGGCATTTAATCCTACCACAGAAGGCAGAATAACCTGGTAAATCAATGTCAGTTTAAACGTTTCATGATGGTAACACAGTCAATCATTTGCATTGGAAAGAAATTGTCTGGATAGATCAGTTCAAGTCACAAATGCCCAAAATATTTGCTATTCAATTTCAGAACAAAAAGATATTCACAATCCAGGGTCCCTATCCTGCTATAAGAGAGAGTTTAAGGAATCGTGGATGGGTGGAAAAGTTTTACAAACTTCACATGTCACCTCCAAAAAAATCACCTCGTGTAAAAAAGCTGAAAAATTCAAACGAAGATGAGGATGATAATGGAGATGATGATGATGACGACGACGATGATGGTGACGACCAAAATGATGATGGTGAGTTAATACACTCATATCGAAATCCAAGTCGACATAATATTCAAATGACAAAATAAAGTACAAGGATTAATATAAACCTTTTCTTGATTCTCCAGAAGATGGCAAAATCCCACCTTGGGATGAAGAAAATGGAATCTATGGCATTATGGTAATCCATTATTTTCTTAAACTCATCATTTTTTTTCATAATGTGAAAGGAGACACTTATTTAATTTTTAGCTTCAGAAAATATTAACCTACAGAAAATATTAAATAACATGTTCCAATGTTATATTTAATTAATATGAAAGTTTATTTCATACTTGAATTTTTGACCGACCGCCCACTAGAAATTGCCCTGAGAGGATCCGAGATACCAAAAAGAGTAAATAATTGTGGCCTAATTACTTAAGAAAATCTGTTCCACCCTTGGTATATCTCCAAAAGTGTGTTTCCACCAGAGATAAAATATTATGATTAGATTCTTGCTTTTGCTTAGTCTACCATACAATATTGAACATTTTGTAACTTGTTTTCTAGTCAAGAGTTGTGAGAAACAGCCCACCCACTTTCATATGGTGTGTCAGGAGAGATGCAGTGGATGTCAAAGCACTGAAAAAGGACCAATATATCAACCATTATGGGAAAGCCACATTCACCACGAAGGTATGTCATCAGAATGCGAAGTGTTACCAATCACAGACTCTGACTCCTATGCATGTCACTAATAATACTTCCTCTAAGACTATCCTATGTTACTGTCAAAACCGTTGCGTTATTTTAGCTTAATGGCCTTAATTAGGGAGGGCTTTTATAAAAGCAATATGGATTCAACAGACATATTTTGTCTTAATCTGTTAATTGAGGTGGTAGTTTTAGAAAGAAGGCCTTGAAAGTAAATTGTAGTCAATCTATTATAAAATATGAAGCACAATTTCAGGTGGGACTATGCATAAACCTCAGGAACACAATGTGGTTTGAACCTGAAAATCCAGATAGTTTCTTTCCAAGATGCTACAGACTGAGTCATGATGAAGAGAAGGAGGCATTTGTTGGTATGTATTGGGTATACTGAGCCACTCGCCCTCCCCCTCCAGAATTATTTTGAAGAAACCAAGGAAAAATTCAGTTAGAATTTTATGAAATGCGCATTTGAGGTATCGCTTCTCCCCAAACATCTCTCGCATCCAACCAAACATCAGAACTTCCCGGAGACCCTGAAAATCTGAGCAATCATTAAAAGAAAAAGCTGTGATATCAGTTATACTTTTTTGAAGTCCTCAAATTGTACACCATTATAGCAGCTTGCACCCTGCAAAATGTGAGAGAGTCTCTGAGTAACTTAAAATTCACTTCATGGATAAAACTATTAAAAAATCATATTTTCCAGATGATTACAAGATGACAGTTTGCACTAGTGTACTCAAATGGGTTCGTGACCACTCTGCAGATTTCCCTGCTACTGAGGAGGAACTAAATAGTAAGAAAGGAAACAATTCTCCAAGAAAAGAGAATTCACTGCAAAATAAGACCACACCTGAGAGAGGTATGACATTTATAACATACAATGCATAATAAATGATTGAGCGAATAACAGAAATATGCTTACCATCTAAATTCTTTAATCCATACAATACTGCTGGACGACAATGAATTTTGGGAGACTTTGAATTGTAATTAGTCTTAATATATCAGCAAATGTGGTTGAATGGTTTCAGAGCTAACACTTGGACAACTTCTAGGTCTATCTGAGGATAGTCCCTTATTTGCCTCTATAATAAAGGCATTCAATGACAATCGCATAAATGACACAAAAGTCACTGATGAACAACAAACCACTACTAGTACTGACGTGGATAGTGACTCTAACAATAATGAATTTGGTAAATTAGAATTGTGGTATATGTAGCATATCATATTCACCAGTCAACACATGCTTTGACCCCTCAACCAAAAATCACAAACCCAGTCGACTTTGATTTTTATAGTTTCAGATCAATGTTGTAGGTGCAGTAATTAACTTAGTTTTTTTTTTTTCCACAATACCAAACCCTCTTATGCCATTTTGTTCATTTTGACAAAATTGCAATTGGCACTAATTTAGATATTTGAAAATTAAAATTTATCATAGTTGCACCATTTCACTTGTTGAATATTGTAAGTACAAACTGTATATACAAACTGTATATACACAGTATTCCAGTGTTTAGTTGTATGTTGTTCGGGTTGCCAATAACGAGACCTGGGACACATGAATAATTGATGTATTCAATGAGAAATCAGTGTATGTTTGTTATACCATGACATACTAGTCTGAAAGGGGAATAAAATCAATAGACATCAATAATGCTGTCATAGCTCATTTGATCAAACTGTGTATTATATGCAAGACTAGATTGTCAAATCAACCATGAAAAAAAAATAAAATAAATCTGTTGATGTTGTACAAATAGTATGACCTTTTTAATTTTTGATAAATCAGATTGTTTCTATTGCTACTGAATAATCATGAAAAAGTTTTAACTAATATTTCTGTGACATAAAATATGTGCACGCTCATTGTTTGTACTTTTACAAAGATAAAAGATAATGATAATAATTGTGATTTTCAGTTATAAAAAAGAAAAAGAAAGGTGCCCCAGTTCCAATGAAATTACTCGAGGTAGCACTAGAACAATGTCGCAGATACATTCGCTTCCAAGACCATGATGACTTGGATGACCCATCAGAGGTAGGCTCCAGTTTGTCTACTTAACTACATATTTAATTCATCCATTAAAGTGCATGGTGTCAAAATAATGTAATGTGTAACAGTATTTGACCAGCCAATCATCTACGCTGTCTAGTAATAGTTACGAGTCCTATTTTTTATTGATTTGCAGACAGAGCTATTAGTTACAGCTAACTGGGATCAAATGTTCCAGTGGTACTACACACTTGTTTAGTAAGTTTTTTTTGTATCCACATACAGTCTAGCATCCTTGATATAAAGGGTTCGTACAAAAGGCTCTTGTCATACTGCTCTAGATGCAATCGTCAATTTTCAACTCTTAAAACCTGAACAAAAAGATATGCTGACATTCTTATACCTTGGGCATGATAAACTTCTAGTAATTAAATCATTTTTATTTAAACTTTTAGAAATACAATGTATGGATCTTTAAATTTCAAATTATTTATTTACCATTCATAATCTTTTTTTTTTTTAAAGAGACATTTTTATATTTTCTCTTGTATCTACAATTCAAGACATTTTAACATTCTTTCAATACAACTCGGTCAACCTAAATTTTACAATTTTTGCAGTGACGAGGGCGTGATTGTAGGTGCTCAAAGCAAGCTTGGTGAAATCAATAGTTGTCTTGATCATCTGAAACCAATTTTGCCACAGTTGGATTTGGATGGCTACCAAAATGTTTGGATCGTAAAACCTGGTGCAAAGTCTAGAGGGAGAGGTAAGATGAATAAATGAAGGGCTTAAAATACAGGTGCTAATATCGAGTACATTTAATTAGATGTATTGCAAAATTTCTTCAGTTTTATAATTCATCAATTTAAGAGTGACACACAGTAAAGTGTCGCCAATAAATTTGGGGACAGCTTGTTATTGAAATCTTTATGTCTCATATTTGAAGGTATCACGTTGTACAATAGGCTGGATGAAATGCTAAAACTGGTGAATTCATCTGTTTTAAAGAAAGACAGCAAGTTTGTGGTCCAGAAATACATAGGTAAGCCAACATTACACATTTATAGCTGTTAAATTATCACTTAATAAGTTCAAAATAGCCACATGCAAAGACACCTAGACACATATGTGAAAATGAAAACCATTTATTTCAGAACGACCACTATTGGTGCACAAAACCAAGTTCGACATCCGACAGTGGTTTCTCGTGACAGACTGGAACCCTTTAACAATTTACTTTTACAAGGATTGCTACTTGAGGTTTTGCTCACAGCAATACACACTGGATATGCTGGATGAGTATGTTAATTTTAATTAATTTAATAAAACATTTATTTGCCTTTTTTCACAAAATATGATACATTTTGACGCGTGTTGGAACACTGGAACAGTGTCGATCCAACAGAAGCAACATTGACCCAACAATGACCCAACAATGACCCAATGTGATGTGTGGTAAGAGTCACGTGTAATCTAGGCTGGTCCTCTTACAGTTTAGGGTAACACTAATGAATCTATATTTCCTTGTTAGTCCCACCATTCAGGAGAATAAATTTCTCATTGTGAGGGCTGCGCTTACTTAATTCCAATCTCAAACAATTAAAATTACATTTTCTTTCCAGGTCTATCCATCTTTCAAACAACTCAATTCAGAAGTATTATTCCAATGGCAACCGCTCAGCAGATCTGCCTGATGACAACATGTGGTCATCCGATCAATTCAAAAGCTACCTCATGTAAACTACAAATCTACTTCATACATGTATTTTGAAGGTTTAATGGTCTCCTCTATGTTTAACTAAACCAGGCATTTCTCTTTCTGTTTTGCAGAACCCATGGGAAAGAACACAAGTGGGATGAACTGGTATATCCAAACATGAAAGAAGCTGTGATATGCTCAATACTCGCAACCCAGGATATAGTGGAATACAGAAAGGTATTGATTAAAGCTGCACTCTCTGTCAAAATTACTATTTTCTAAAACTTCATCAAATGATTGAAAATCACCTTATTTGATCAAGGCACACTAAATGTGTGTAAGCTAATGAATCAATTTTAGGCATTAATTACAAAAAATAAATAACATTGAAAGAAATCAAGACTTAAACATTGGAAATACAATGGAAATGGCATCATCACCCATTGTTGAGTATTGTGACATCATCACTTGGTGTGTTAACATATTAGATTTTTGATGGCATTGAAAACTATTATTTAAAAAACATTATAAGAGAAGAAGAGAGTATTAGTTTATATAATTATTTGCATGTGCTAAATCTGGAGACATAGTAACTTTAACAAAGCATGACTTACCAAGCTGTAGTATTCATACTGTTCCGCAAAATGATGAGGTCTGTTGCTTTTCACTTGCCCCCGATTTCTCTCAGATGTCCATTGCCATTTCAGAGCGCATTTGAATTATACGGCGCTGACTTCATGCTCACTGAAGACTTGAAACCGTGGCTAATAGAGATCAATTCCAGTCCCTGCATGGCTTACTCAACCAAGGTTACTGCTCAGTTGTGTGCAGCAGTACTTGAAGACACTGTTAAAGGTAGTGATTAATTAATTGATAATTATAATAAGTATGATATATCATAAATATGCTGCTTCAATAATACTTACAATATTGTCATGAGTAGCAGCACAGCACTAAACCTGCATGACGTTGTGCTATATAGATCAATTGTTCACAAAATATTGTGTTGTGTCATTTCAGTTGTGCTGGATCGCAAAGCAGACAAAAATGCAGACATCGGGCGTTTTGAATTGGCTTACAAGCAAACGCAAGTGACAGTCCCACCTTACATAGGCATCAACCTCAGTGTGGAAGGACAAACAATAAAAAAACCTTCATGGTCAAGTCTGAAAAAGGATGACTCGTCTCCAACAAGACACTCCATACATGTGTCACATAAAGAAAGCCCTACGCATAAGAGTTCAATGAACAAGAAGGAAAGCATAGATTTGTCGATGAACACGAATGGGAAGTCACAAAACAAAAGCAATCTAAACAGCGGTGGCGGTAAGAAGTCACCGGCTCACAATAGTAAGTCGCATGTCACTCAAAACAAACCTGTCACAAAAAGTGTCACAATGGCATATGCGCCTGCTACCACTGTAGGTCCTTTTAGCCCTTGTCCTCCCTCCACAAAGAAGCGACCCAAAGCACCCCTCCTTGTCCCTCAACCATCTGACCAAGAAATAGAATCAAATGATTCCTCTAGTGAAGAAACGACACCAAAGACCACAACTGAGGAAGCAATTGAAGAAGCAAGCAAATTAGAAATAAATGGAGACAACACGAAAGACCTAAATAAAGATTCTGCTGATAAATCAAGAAAAGAATCACCCAAAGAATCTAGAAAGAATTCTGCAAAAGAACTTACTTCCGTAAAGGAATCTAGCAAAGAACAGCGGAAAAGTTCTGCAAAAGACTTAGGAAAATCTCCAGTAAAAGAATCAACTAATGAATCTGTTAATAAATCAATAAAAGAAAATTTGAAGGAAGTTACCGAAGAGACAGTGAAGGAAGAAACGTATTCTCTTCAACCACAGAAAATAGTGACATTTCCTGTGATGACTGTTCCATACAGAAGCAGGAGTCAAACTGACCCTACCAAGGTTACAAAGAGTATGCCTGATTATGTTGATCAATCCAGGACACTTCATGGCACAGGTAATGAGGCTATAAGTTCCTCTCTATCCAGCTGGCCTCTGGGTAAGCTTAATGGGCTTCAACCTTTAAAACAAAATTCAAAGAAGTCCACCCCTAATTTCAAACCAAGGAGACTTAAGCAGTTCCGCAAGGGTGTTTATGTTTCACACAATCCTAAGGTTATCATTCGCCTTCCACAAATTCCGCGTCTGAGCATGAGCTTCCAACAAACTCGGCAAAATGGAGCGAAGTTGCGACTTTCAAAAGCTCACCCCTCCTTCGACTCTACATCAAAAACAACAACTCTTGAGTACCTAAGAAAGCTAGGCGCAGTGGCAACCAAGCTTGAGTAGATAATATAGCTTGCAAATATAGTATAAAGGAAACAAAGGAATGCACCTCTTAGCATGCCCAGCTTATCACCATGTTCCTCCCTTTACCTATGCACAGCTCACCTCGCTAATTTTGCACTACTTATGAACGCTTCATCATTTTCCCCTCAAAACACTGCTCGATTAACAAATGCACTCCTGTCCTGACATTAGCTCCAACCATTAGGTCACTGATTTTCAACTGATAACCAAAAATTAAGAATGCTTTCATAACACTACAAAACAATAACTTTCACAGCACACAGTGATGTGGTGTACACCTGTATCATCACCAATAATGTTAATATAATTAACCAATTAACTACAATTTATGAATTAAAAGAATTAGTTCCAAAAATTATCAATTAAAAAAATTAAATATTAGTACATTACACTGTATCTTGCAAACGCCTATAATATGATAATTTATGCATACCAGCTGACAATCTTTAATACACTCTATTAGATTCTTCCTCATATTAGATTCTTGTCATAGGTGTATTAAACACATTAGCACTAATTTATTCTGTTTCATAGGACTAGCTATAACTAAGGCCCTGCTTGCCAGGCGACGACCTGCCATCTTGCGATTTCGACATTCAGCCAGAGCAGGGTGGCCATCGCAGCAGACATCAACCACAGTTACAAAGCTACCCACGATAAGCGCTCATATCTCTCTAGCCTGTTCTGGACTGCAATCTAATGTTACAAGATCATACGACCTAACTTAAGGTGTCTCAAATTTGTAGAAATTTAGATTAGTCACATTAGTCTTAAGTCTCCTTTGGTTTGCACATAATCAAAACCAAGAGGCCATGCTGGATTGAAATATTTTTATAAGCATAATGATTTCTTTAATTTAAAATAGTTAAATTTTGGTATATTATAAATATTTAACTGTTGAATGATATCTAATTTTTACTTGGTGCTTCTATTGTCTGAACTTTTTTTTATTTTGTGATGTTTGAAATTTCTTTGTTCTTAATCTGAACTAACTGCACCTGATTTTTAACACCTTGATTTGTATTAATCAAATGCAGACCCTGGTATGGTGGAGGGAACCTGGGCGGTAGAGGAGAATAACAACTATGTATTCAACCCTGAGGCTTTTCACGAGACTGAAAACGGGTTCACTACCAAAGACTACTTAATGAGATCGGCTGTGATAGAAACGATCCATCACAGTGTCTTGAAAAACTCAGTAGGGTTCAAAAGACACTGGCAGATTCACCGAGGAGGAGGGTACAATCGCCGGTCAAGTATGAAGAAAACGACTACTGGCCAGCCACAAAGTACTCCAATGGTCGATGACCCCAACTTTCCAGTCCTACTAATGCACCAATCGCGACTACATTCGCCACAACCCGGGTCATCTTCCAATAGTCGTACAAGCTCACCAGAACCCATCGTAGGACAATACCGACTGCAGTCGCGACCAACAAGGTCGTCTTCAATTGATGGTCATTCGTACTCGTCCAACCCTATAAATTACCACTCAGTAGCTTTAATTGCAAACCAAACTGTACATAGATCACCCATGTCCCCCACCCTAATAAAAGCATCACCCCATAAATCTCTAAGTACATTTTCCGATAACATAAAAGGAGCAGGAATATTACACACAGGGAGTGCTCCAAACCAAAGACATGTAAACAGTACTCCCACAAATTCAGCCTTCCCTGGACTAGTTTCTAGATATATTAGGAGAAAATCTTTGCGTAATAGTATAGACATTGCAATTGACTGTTATAAAACAAACCCTAAACTGACTGTGATCAACCCAAGCTTTCTGTGATGTGCTTTATAAACCCTGTTGGGTTTGGAACTATATGTACGCTAAGAGTGACTATGTCACGCTGTTTTAATCAATGGCTACTATGTGGTTAATGTTATCACATCATTTCATTGTAATTGTGATATTGATTGTATAAAGTTGTACATCAGTGCTAATTGTTTTACAGTGTTTATTATGTGAATAAATATGCATTTTTTATAAATATATATATACAAGGAAAATATATTTTGTGCTACCCATCATGCAGTGTTACTCTCAATTGTTGTTTCATTAATAATTTTGGATAAAAACATGGGTATCAGAGTATGGAAGATTTCATAAATGGACAGTTACATGCATGAAAGTTTTTTACCAAACACAAGCAAGCTCAAGTTAGAAAAAACCTAAGACGATTGACAGTATTTGACAAAGGGTCTGAAGGTATTTAACAAAAGATAACTGCCATGTTACAGTCACAAAGTTTAACATAATACATACTTGTGAATTCAGAGTTTCAAACAATATATCCATATATAATTATCATCCTACTTCTATCCTCTATTAGTTATATTTTCTCTTGGCATCAATTCCCACTCACACTATGATTCAATTGTAAATCTGTATTTAAACAACTTTCTGCCCTCCCAGTTAGTAGGATAAATACTTATGAAATTTAATACAAGAGTTCAAATATTGACATTCCAAGAAACATATCAGAAAATGTCCATAACACTCAATAAGTATATCCATTCGCTCTTGGAGTAAAGTTCATAAACAATATATGAAGACAGGAGTAAGGTAAACTTTATGCAGTCTGTGACACTGAATGAAAGAACGATGATCTAATCTGTTGGTCGGATTTGTAATCGGATTTTCTGTTGATTGTCTAGGCATTCCCTGAGTTTATTTTCAGTCATTGTTAATCGTTGCTCCAGGATTGAAACAGTCTGAAACAAAATGCCATTTGTAAGTCTAACAATAACATTTCAAAAAATCTGAGAGAAAATCATTTATATACCTGGCAAAATAAAATGACAAATTGAAGTATAACATCAAGCTTTGAGAAAGAGATAATGTTAACATACCTGAGTGAGGACATCCAATTGACCAACAATGTGTTCCAAAGTGTTGCTCAATTCTGGAGGGATAGACTTCACTTCTAAACGTTGCTTGGCAGATGTTGGACTGCTACTGTTCATTAGTGGAGTTTGTCTTTGTGCACGGTCTGCCGAGGTGATGTGTAAATCTTGTAGTCCATATGAATTTCCATTCAACTGTAAAAGCATAAGATCCATTCTATATTTACTAATATAATGTGACATAAGTGTCATTTTCAATGTAAATAGTGTAGAAATGTTTACAAAATTAAAAAAAACTTACCTGTGGATTGGCAAACAGAGCTGGACCAATATCTGTGACACCTGTGTCTCTGTCTTCCATGCTACGAATATTTGAACCAGCGCTAACCTGATACAAAACATAAACAAAATCTTAAACAAATTTCTTTGGAATGTTTTCATAGAAATCCCCATACTGTAAATTTTGTAACTCAGAAAAGTTTTTCCTGTACAACACTTTCAACATAGGTCCACCAATTCAGATTTTATCAAAAATGGCTTCCTTGCCTGCATTATAGCTTTGTAATAATCATCAGACTTAATTTTTAATAAATTTTTGTGAGCTTGACTATCATATTCCAATGTCGGAAGCGAATATTTTACAGACAATCAACCAATATCTGATCAAAGCCATGCAAGATCAATGATCTGCGCCAAGGGTGACATCATCTTGTAATGAAAATGACATAAATAACTATTTGCCAACTCACATTGGTAGGGGTAAACTTGGGAGGAGCAGAACGAGGAGGGATGTCATGGATTGTCGGGGGTTCAACTTCACCTCTCGTCCTCGCTGCATGAGCTGACAAGACTTCACTGTAATCAATCTGGTCAAAGTTGGTCCTCCAGACAAGCACCTGGAAATTATACAACATAATTAATTGGATAATTAGATAGTAAAAATCAACAAACTGTTAATTTATTTTTTGTGTTTTACCTTGCAAAGGAATCTATGCATACATATATATATATATGTGTGTGTATCCATGAATTCTGAGTCTACACTATATTACTCCTAGACCATTTATCAGTTTGTTAAAAGAGGCTTTGACTCTAAATTGAACACTAAAAGTCACACCTCTCTCACTTGCTTAAAAAACCCTTTTTATTTGGCACAAATACTTAAAGAATTTACCTGTTCATCAGATCCTCCAGAAGCAAAATAATCACCCGTTCTAGAAAATGCAACAGCTGTTGCAGGACCCTGTAATGAAATATGACAACACCAATGTAAATGTCCCAAGAATACTTCAATAAAGCTAGTACTGTATTTTCTCAATTATTTTTATTTGTTTAGAGCCATCGTTGGCCTGACGTTTAATAGAGACCTGCCTCGATTAATTTTAACTGGCGGGTAGTATCATATAGTGAGCATTAATCTATGCCAAGCAGGTCACAGGTCCAGTCTGCTGCTTACTGCATACTGCATAGAATACTTGCATTCAGTACCCCAATTCAACTCAAGACCCAGCCTGTATTTAAGACCATTACATGAGCTGCTTACACCCTGGCCTCTAATCGAGACCAGCCTCTGTAATAGACCCAGCTTGTAATCGAGAAAATACGGTAATAATAACTGGTTTCTAACCTGGTGACCATGCAGAGTGTAAAACAACCTGCCCTCAAGAAGATCCAGTATTTTCAAAGTTGAATCATCAGAGCAGGATATCAAGTAGTTACCGCTTGAATGGAATGACAAACTATTTACAGCGGCGGTGTGTGCTGGAAGATGAAAAAAAACAAAATCAGCGTAATTACTACGATAAACAATATTGAATATTTCAAAAGGGAATACGCTTATTTCTAGATGTAGCACACATCTTAATACCTAGATAATTTTGCAGGAGCTTGTTCATTCTGATGTCCCAGACTTTTACTGAGCTGTCAGTACTAGCAGCACCAATGCAAGTCCCACTTGGGTGGAACTCAACATGATTCACGAACCTGAAGCATACAGAAATAAAAATATCAACACAAAAAAATCACATTGCATCACATCAAAGTTAAGGTATATAATTTTAGGAGTCTTAGAATTAGGATGGTAATGTTCAATTTTACATAACTAGCCACAAAGATTTAAAAAAAAAAAAAAGGTGAAAAGACATAGACTAACCCTCTGTGTTCATAAAATGTGTGGACACATTCTCTGCTATTAGCATCCCAGATTTTCACTGTCTTATCATCACTACCTGAAACAATTAACCTGCCATCTGGAGAGAACCTGAAAATAATGATAAGGCACATGAATACGAAATAACATATTTCATGCAGAACACTTGATATTTATTGCAGCAAATTAAACATACTCACTTTGCACACCTCACCCAGTTTGAATGCTGATTTAGAGAATGCAGATACTTCTGTCTGTGAACTGCCCACACCTGTAATCCACCAATTGTTTTAGCCACAGATATTGACAATCACACAATGAATTCACAAAAAAACATAAGTCTCCTGGAAAATTTGAAACCCATCATTTCAAGCACTTTCAAGCCTCAATTAATCCATTATAAAATGCCATCACAAAATTAATCACTTACTTTTACAGTTTTGTCATCGGATGCCGTACATAATGATTGCCCATCAGATGAAAAGTGGACACTGCGCACAGTTGCTGTGTGAGCTTTGTACACCGTTGATTCTCCTTTCCTGAAAACAAAGACCGAAAGTTAATTAGCATTCACACAGTATTTACACATACAACAAAAAATTATTTAAGGAATTTCAGTAAAATGTCGAAATCACTACATAGGGATACTGTTTAAAAATTATTACATTTTACACAGTTCAACTGAAATTTCATATTAATATACTTAATTACATTCTAAATATATTAAATATCAACTTCAAAAGCATTCTATATACTAACACACTGGGAATCCACAGTCGGACTGTTTTGTCTCTGGAAGCTGAAGCCACTAAATGACCTGATGGTGAAAAACTGACTGACATCACTGCATCCTGGCGAAGACATGAAAAATATTAATTAGATGTATAATTATACAAATTCCATAGTTATCCACACTACTCATAAACGGATGTATATATCTTACCTTGTGTCCAACAAATCTGTAAGCGCGCATCTGAGGTTTGAAATTCCAAACCATAAGGCACGAATCCATTGCACCAGATGCTGTAAGCAATAAAGGACAACTATAAAGATACATGTTTAGTTCCGGCAAAAATGTTAAATGTAAGTGCATAGGAATCCACAGAGGCCAATTTACCTAACTGCTTCATATTTGGATTGAAATCCAAACTGGTGACAGTGTCCCTGTGCCCTTTAAAGTGGCGCTCCAGGGTTGGGTCCTCCTGTTAAAACACATACAAGTCAGACTTGAAACAATTCACAGTGATAACTGAAGGGTCTTCATGAAGTTACAAGTCATATTGGTCTGATATTTATTATACGATAAACTGCAACAACCAGAATGTGAAAAAGCATTGTCATTTAAATTCTTGAAATTTGCAATGAATATTTTGATCACATATTTATTCATAATTAAATTTATTAAGCATTTTTGTCAGTTTCATTATATGCACATGAAGTGGTAACAAAATTCAGTAAAACTATCTTCACACCACTAGTTTTACTTCAAACATCTGGTTGTGGTCAATGCAAGTTGGGAACGCATGCAGTACAAGCTATAGTGACAACACTCCTTCGTTATTTTTGTTTGGGGTTGCTTACCTTGTCGGTTTGTAAATTTTTGTCATTATCTAGGTGAACTGATTTTAATGAAACTGGTAGTGAAATTTCATGAAGGGGTGGGATTTAATTTATATATGATTGTCAGAATTTTAATTTACATATACATGATTGTCAGAATAACAAAGTGACAGGTCCAGGCATGAAATGACTCATAAATTCTCCAGTGTGACAAACATTGCATTGCTATTGACATTAAAGTGACAAGTTGGGTCTTCAACAGTAGCTATTTCACATTCAACTTTAGTAAAGGCATTATTTGCAAATAAAATACTTATTAGAGACAGTGAGTGGAGTTAAAACTTAAGTTTCAAAGTGAGTGAGTGATATTATCAGAAAGCATCTACTTGGCAACAGTGAAAATAATAAATTTGCCCACATTTCGGCACGTTATCGAAAATTAACGAACTCATATTCTAGTCCATATCAAGACTTTACTGACTACATACCAGTGCGCTTCCCATGGCTGCTGTTTTTTTGGCAAACTATGTCTATTCGCCCTCACTGTGCTGTGTATTTTGAAAAATGGCGCTCTCTAGTGAGTAATGATGCACGGCGCTCGGTGGCGCTCGGGTCGAGTTTGTGACTGCAGCGCCATCCAGCGATTTTTCCGATCAAAGAAAAATGAACGGTGATGCGGCGGATGGGATTGGGAAACGCTCAGGGTTACCCAAATTACGGGAGATTTTGCGGCGACCTCGAGCGGAATCAGAGGTATAAACAACAACAAATACTGGAAGACTCATGTGACATCATTATTAGCCAAGTTCTGTCCGAGTTGTGACAGATTTACCCTGCCAAAGTTGGCTGTCAAAAATGCCAGTTCTGCCTTTCTGATCTTCTCAAGGACTGTTATTGTGTTAGGCTCCTCTAATAAGACTGTCAGAAGCAGTCAAAACTGTTTGGGATGGTATCAGTTATCTGCCAGCAGATACTTACTGCCCTTTACACACCAGAAGCTTTTTTTATTACTGAATTATAAAAATTTAATTTAATTTAACTCATAATTGTTTGTGATGTTATTAAGTTATTGTACACAAATGTACAAACCAAAAGACTTCTGTTAACCAACCCTTCCTAGGTTCATTGCTGAACTTCAGATTCAGATTGCAAAGTAATTGTGATTGAATGACTATGGTGTGCATAGGGGCCTAATGTTGTTAACCACTGATTGAGTTAACTGATGCTCTTCAGGCAGACGTTTTAATGATAATGATGTAGTTCATCACGTCGTAGCTGTGTGACTATCATGGACATGTGTTATTGAATGATTAACACTGGCCATATCGGTGATGATCGTCAATAAGTCCTAATTGAATCACTTTATCTGCAATACCAAATGTTAGATAATTAGTATAATCATGCACATGTTCGTAACCTCCAGGAAGTTGTACCAGACAAGCGATTCTGTTTTAGTTTTAGTTTATGTATCTCCAGATATTTTGCTATGGTCTGGTTGTTTTCACAATTGTTGATTATGTCTTCGTTTCCACATCTTTTTCAGACCATGTCTGACACACCAGATCTAGACTTCATGTATGAAGATTCCGATAAATGTCTAGCAGAAATTGCAGGTAATGTTGTGATGTTTACTTCTTTATGAAATTGTATGTCAGATTAAATTTGCTGCAATAAAACCCATGTTTCTTTCTGACTCTTACACTATTTCAGAGTTGTACAGTTACACAGAGGAACCTGAATTTCTGCTCAATAGGAAATGCTTTGAGGAAATTTTTCACAAATACTGTAAGTTGAAACTATTGTAACCTCCAAGGGTTTTGCTGATGTATGTTTAAGAGTATATTCTGTGTCATAAACTTCTGAAATATGTCTTTTAGGTGAACAGAGCTGGAAGGATTTAGATGATTCTGCGAGGTATACCCACATATTGAGACTTCTAAATGGCACCGATGTTTCAAATAGAGATAAACGCATGCAAATGGTGCGTGCCATTCTCTACATCTCTCAAGGTATGAAAAATTTAGTTTGTGTTTTAAGACAACTACTATGTGTAAAGTTAACTAGGAATGAATTTTACCAGCATGTAGAAGTCACAAAAAGACCTATATGTCAAAAATATTGGTTTGGGTTTTAACCAATAAATCATTGTGATTTATAATCAAAGGGGCATTCGAAGACAATGAAACGGAAGAGGAGCAAATAAAATGGACGAGACGTAATGTGAAGATGCTTTATGAAGCTGGGGCATTTTCCACTTTTGTTGAGTTGCTAAATCTTGAAGTGGAGTGAGTATTCATTTTGCATTATATAGTTTATGAATCTGTAGCACATTTTATTATCATGATTATGGTGAATATTTTGAATTTCATGAACTTCATATGTTCTTTTCAGAAACAGCACAGCGGCCTCAGCAGCTTTAAGAAAACCTGCAGTCTCTTTAGCTGATAGTTCAGATCTCAGGTTTGTCATATTACAGGCTGCCAATATTTTATGATGATGCGTCTTTTTAAAATATGGTGTCCAGTTATTAAGTCAAAACCTAATTTATTTTCAGGGTGATACTAAATGTAATGTACACCATGTTGGAAACTATTAGAGTTCAGGATGAAAATGACACCGAAGAATTTCAAGAAATCAGAGAAATATTCACGTATGAAATAAGTAAGTGTTAATTCACTGGTGTATTTTGGTGTCTGAACTATGGTCTCATTTCATTTGAGGTTATGAAATCTGGTATTTTGGAAGGTCTACAATAACTGATTTCTTTTCTTTCAGCCCAACCAATTCTTGGAGAGGACAATCTTGCTGTAGTGTTATTTAGCATGGTCACAAAATTCTGCAGTGGAACTGCACCTCATTTTCCTATGAAGAAAGTTCTTCTACTTCTTTGGAAAACTGTGTTGGTGAGGAAGTACTTTTAAATTTTCTAATAAAGCATAATTGTACCAAGCAGTGTTCGATGATGTCATCTAAATGTGACATTATTGCAATGCATATTAGGTCACTACATCTGATAAATGTATACAACACTTCATAGGTCTCACTCAATGGATTAGAGAATTTCCATGAAATGAAGAACAAAGCCAGGGAAGTTGCAGATCTGCCTTTGCTCCATGAAGACCCGAGCGAAGTCTGTAAACACATGAGAGCTGCATCCCCACCAATCTCTGCTACAGATTTACTGGAACAGCAGCAACAACCTCGGACCCGTACACGAGGTGGTAGAAAGGTAAATTATTATAATAATCTTCCAGGTGGTTATAAATTCTCCACCAACGCTGATGTAGCTAGACCTAAACAATATAGAAAACAAGCAAAGAAAATCCAATGGAAGCTAGGAAATTAATAAAAACAAATTGGTAATGCATGTCGCTTGTGACTTTTTTACAAGTAGGCAGAATGATTTGATGATATAAATTCAAGTTGCACCTTAAATTCAAGACTTGATGAATTAAGTTGCTGTAAAAGATTAGAACACAACTTATCAATGATGTATCTTGCTGTTTTTTGCCTGGTTTTAGTTTAAATGATGACTTGATTAATGTTTTTTTTATTACAGGGCCTCACAAAACAAAGCAGCCTCGATGACAGTTATGAAAATGGTACAGAAGATGAAATAGGACCTGAAATTGACCAGATGCGAGGCGGAAGTGATGAGGACCTGCCACCCACACCCCCTCGACCCAGTACCCCTGCTCCTGCAAAAGGACTGCCCTGGGCTCCTAAAGTCAGGTAAAATATTTTTTTCCTGTTTTTTTCATAAATTGTATTCATTACAATTAGGCCGACATTGGTGCCTTTTGGCTTGGAATTTGTGGCATTCTTATTTTGTCACTAAAAACAAGTTGATTTTCTCATTGCAGACAAAAGGATTTGGAAAATTTCTTAGAAAACACAAGAGCAAAATTTGTAGGATTTCAAGTTCCCGATGATTGTGTGTCTCTAGCAGGCCTCCCCCAGCCTATTCACGAAGGTGTAAAAGTTCTTAGGCAGGTGGGTCATCATCATGTGAATTTAATTCTATGGTGTACGATCGTTTTGCTGTCTACAGCATTCATAAGCAACCAAAGTGTTTATAAATATGTTGTTTTCTCTTTGCAGCATTTATATGTATCACTATCAGAAGTTCAAGTCAAAAGAGAAGAAGAAATCACCAAAAATCCATTATCAAAGGTTGGAACTCCCATTATACACTTATATTTTGCTGTTTTTAAAAGCGTATTTGCCAATGTATGTCTTGCAATTAATGAATTTTGCAATTTCCAGAAAGAGACTGAGGTCCCAGACACCCCCGTTGAACAGTTGTATGCTGGGTTACTGCCCAATTTGCCACAGTATATGGTAAGCTAATATATATGTATACTCATTTGTGTATTATTATCTCCAGTAATAAATGACCAGTATGATTTGAATCTGAATAAGTCCTTAAATGAGTTCACATCTCTTTTAGATTGCATTGTTGAAGATATTGCTGGCAGCGGCACCTACATCTAAGGCCAAGACTGACTCAATCAATATTTTGGCAGATGTGCTCCCGGAAGAGATGCCGTAAGTTATCTCTCCTCTGATTTAAATCTCAATCATAAACAGTGACAGATTACACAAATCAGCTGCATAGCAAACCAAGTGCATAACAGGTACAGATTGGTGTGGCAAATTTTGTGCTCAGTTGCATCGGGTGTTCCCGATTAGTATGAAGTTCCATCAGATGTCATTTGTCATATTGCTTTACGGCACATTCAGATATGCTTCAAAAGCAGCACCTTATTTAGTACAGTTTCTTATCAGTTGATGCTTCGAGTTACTCTGGTCTGGCAGCATATATATATATATATATATATATATATATATATATATATATATATATATATATATATATATAATATTTATTTCATACACATAATTATGTTGGTACAGTTCGTGAGAGCGTACAGGAAAACTATTGCATTGGCAAAATTAACAGACCTGAACTAAGTTCTCTGATCACTGCTTTAATTACTTCTACAGATATTTGCTAACACAGTGTGTCATCTATGTTTTAAGAAATTAGTTTTGATTCAAATATTAATTCATTTGCAGAACAACAGTTTTACAATCAATGAAGCTTGGCATTGATGTCAACAGACACAAGGAAATCATTGTGAAGGCAATCGCAGCTTTGTTGTTGCTCTTGTTAAAGCATTTCAAGCTCAACCATGTATATCAGGTGAGTTCATGAGAAGGTGTGAGATAATTTCCAGTATGAGTATACCATTCATATGATGGGGCTAATTACATTTCTATAATTTTCAGTTTGAATACATGAGCCAGCATTTGGTATTTGCCAATTGCATCCCCCTAGTCTTGAAGTTCTTCAATCAAAACATCAACTCGTATGTTACTGCTAAGAACAGGTAAAGCTCAATTTCACAATTACTGTATTTACAGAACTAGAATGAGAATATTCAAGTACATGTATATAAAATGGCTAGTATGGTAAAAGTCACTAAGATAGCCTTACAAATTATCACACATTGAAAAGTAAACATTTTATTAATGTATTTTTGCTTTAATTTAGCATATCAGTGATTGACTTCCCCAACTGTGTTATCGGCGAACAGCTAGAGTTGACAGCGGAGAGTCTGGTACGTATGATGGGCTGTGATGGCGCTCAGAATCATTACTAAGGCTTTAGGCAGCATAGTAATGTAGTTTTACTTTTTAATTTATTTAATTGTAGTATAAACCAAAATAAATATCTACTTGTTTTTTGGTCTTATTTTTAAATAAATGTCATGGAGAAGCACAAACAGAGATACAAATCTTACCAAAAAGTCAAAGCCCAACTTTCTAACCCATAAACACCCGTCTCTGTACAAATTAACTTAAAGTTTCCTATCTTTGCAACATATGACTGAAGAACAGGTGGACATTTATTTTGAATTCTACTATAGTAGCTGTTACATAATAGTCTACATACTGTAGATCAGACTTTTAATTATTGCTTCGTTACTGCTGAGTAAAATGAAGTGGTCCAGAATGGCTTAATGAGACTTAACTGACGTTTCCAAATTTGTCACTGTGACCAAGGAGTCGAGACTCAAGTGTGCAGTCTGTATGGGTATCAATAAATGATCAAATTTAGTCCCACATGAAGTCATGATATCAAACCTTACAATAGTAGTTCTTATGTGTACCACTAGGACTACATGAAGAATTACTTTGCTTTTTGGCTGTAATATAATTACAAACCTATGACAAATAGAACTGTCAAGATTTCGCAGTCAGTCTTGTATTTAAAAGTATAATTGTGACTAATTTCCATTACCCGTTCACTGATAGTTTTTCAAACTATTAGGTTGGTCATTGCTGTAGAGAAGTGTTCTCCAACACAGGCTGTCTACAGTCATACAACAGTGTGTTTGAAGAACACTATAATTAAGTTTCGATTGCAGAACAGGGCCACTTCATTTAGATGTGCTTTTAACATTGCTTAACAATAGTGTTTCTGCAGCTGTCAACTTTCTTCTATATCATAATGCATTAAAAAAAAACCTTCTTGAATGTAATCTATGTCACCTGATGCAAACATTGGCAACTGGGGAAAAATCCACTTTATTTTGATGTTATTTGCTTTAGGAGTACTAATATAGTGTGCCAATATTGCAGATATTACATAACAAAGCATGTGGTTGATGCATGGCTATGCTATTGCAGCATGGCAACTTCATTTACAATATTTTAATTTGCTGTAGTTAAATTTCATCCCCTTTTAAGTTGCTAGTGTTTACATCTGGTTTTAAATATTGAAAATATTTCGCAGACGTGCATATGCATGTGAACAGAGGCTAGCTGCGAGTGATTCAATTTAGCTTGATAAACACTAATTGTTTAATTTATTCCATGTCGTGATTCGTCAACTTGTAAATATTTTACTTTATTTGGTAGATTAAGATTGTGTGTCGATATCAAGGGGTAACTCTAGCAATTGTAAGGGCAAAAAATTGTCAAGTTTACTATTTGTTTGAGTTTACTTTTTTCATGCAAAGCAGAAAAACTTAATTAAGATAATTTTATATGAATTGCAAAATGTTGGCAAGTTGCTTGAGATTTCCCTGTTTAAATTTATATTTTAAGTTAAGATGTTTTTACCAGCTTTTTCTGTTGTTGATTTGTTTTACAGGAAAAAGTCATCATGGTATGTTTGTTTGGTTGCAAATTGCCCATTTCTGAACCGGCATTTTTCTCGTAAAATTGCTTGATTATGTTGGACAGTTCCCTTGCGTGATGGTCTGCCTGGTTCGGGCAAAAAAAAACCAAAAAAAAAGTTTTTTAATTGGGTGCTTCCAACTAAAGAGCAACCTGGGACAGTCAATTAATGTCTAAACTGGGGCTGGTCTAATATATTAACTATTTAACTAAGTCGGCAAGGGATGTACATATCTATATTGAATAACGTAAGGGAAATAGAAGGATAACTTGCAATACACGCTTCTTGTCTGAAGGTTGGTGGCACAAATTAAATCTGTCATTAAAATCTCTCCACTTCAGCCTGGTAGACCAATCCTGATTTTCATATTAAGTGTCAATTGAATTTGAAAAACCAGCATGTTATGAGTTATGTAAAGATTAAATTAACCTGTCTTTCCATTTCTGAGAGTTAAGTAAGAAAGGTGTAATGTTCCTCGTCCTGATTGCAAGAGATTAATGGTGAAATATTAATGTCCAAAATTGACAAGTTTTATCCAGACACCTCCATATATATGTGTACGATGTAGAATCTATCTTTGTCTTTGTAGAAACTGCTCAGTACTCTCAGAAATGATTTTAGCATTAAAAAGAGTCATCAAAATTTTGAAATGCTTATGTTCGTTAAGCCAAAGTTAATTTTAGGTGAATGGCTGCAACTGTTAATTTCAGGTGCTTTGAATTAGGAATTATTGAGGTGTTCCAAATTTTGTTACAGAAATTATTTAATTTTTAAGGAATGATTAAGTTATGCAAAACAGGATGGCTTGGTCTTGTCTTACACTTGTTACAATTGTCTGAACTGTCCTTCATGTGAAGCTATATAGGAAAATGGCTTGGTTAACCTTTCGTGCGTATGTCGTTGAAATTGTTGGATGTGTGTGCCATGTCTTCTTCACTGTTATGAGAATGCAAGGACTTTCAGTGTTGACCTTTTTCCCCTTTGTACCGATTTCAAGTACAGTAGGAACCTTCTAATGTGACCACCTCAACAGTAAGATTAACTTGAACCAGTGTCCCATATATTTTGGATATTTTACTGTCATTTTTAGTCATCAGTGTAGAGTCAATAACATATGTTTACAGGTATGCAAGTCCCAATTTCCCAGAGGTGGAAAAGGTGCATGTTCATTAGAACAATGTTCCCAGGCACACTTTTTCAGCTGGCGGGCAAATTTTTGCAATAAAATAATCTATGTTTAACTATGTTGGAATTTCAAAATAATATGATATATTGAATATTGCTGCCAAATTGTTGAAGTATGCTGGAGTTTCCTTGCATTTATCCACCCCTGACCTGGACTTTCCCATCAAAATTCATAGTGAGGTCTTCAGTCTTAACAGTTATGTCTTTTAAGCAGTAAGTTGAAGTACGGTAATGATTCACTTCATTGTGTGAGGTTGTCCCATTACTGAAGTTTCGCTGTATATTTAATGAGTAAAGGGCAGCTTTGCTTTCACGGAAATGTGGATTGGAATTGGTCTATGTCTGAGTTTAAATTTTTCTATAATAATTGACTCGTCAGTATAATTTATAATTTTCATAATTGTTATTCACACATAGGATGCCGGAGATAATCAACCGTACTGCTGGCGAAACTTATTCTCATGCATCAACCTGTTGCGAATACTGAATAAGCTGACCAAATGGAAACACTCGAGAACTATGGTGAGTGACATCAAAGTTTTAATGGCTGATTTTTCATTAATTTAACTGGATATTGCAATTTTTTAATTTTTGCTGTTATTGAATTATAAGTACTATTCCTTCATTTTATTTGCAGATGTTAGTAGTTTTCAAGTCAGCACCCATCTTAAAACGAGCACTTAAAGTAAAACATGCAATGATGCAGCTCTACGTGCTTAAGTTGCTGAAAATGCAAACAAAATATTTGGGTCGGCAATGGCGCAAATCGAACATGAAGACTATGAGCGCAATTTACCAGAAAGTCAGGCATCGACTCAATGATGACTGGGCCTATGGAAATGGTGTGTAGCATTGATGTTGTTAACAGCTTGCAGTAGTTTACAATGGAATAAAATACCAGCAGAATGTGTTCTGTTGTGTCGTGATGAGACACTTAATACATGCTCACATTGATGGTCCTGAAACTGTTATCTTTTTTGGCATATGACACAACATATGCTTGTTGAATTCAGAATAATTTCTGACTTGTGAATATTTGTCAACTGGGTGCACATTAATATAATTCATTGCAAATATCATGCTGTAAAGCATAAACTATGAAATTACCTAAGTATTAATCTCTGTTTATTCTTATTTTATATGCATTTATTTTTTTTGTTTATAGATATGGATGCGAGGCCATGGGACTTTCAAGCTGAGGAATGTGCACTGCGAACTTGCGTTGATCGATTCAATAACCGTCGTTACGCTTTAGACGGCCATGATTTGGACTTTATGCCTGTCGATAACTGCATACAGAGTGTGCTTGGTCAAAAAATGGAACTGAGCGATGAGTTTAAAGAGAACTATGAGCGCTGGTTGGACATGGAAGTGTTCTCGACACCCATAGATTGGGACCAAGTCTTGGCTCACTGATGGTGTCTAATACAGTGAGGGGTCAGTCTGTAATTATCCTTGGTCTTCATGTCATCACCACTTGTCTTCATCCCAGCCATCCTCAGCAGCAGTAGCAACAGATGCAGTTTCTCATCATTTAATTTCAAATAATTTTAGAATTTTATATTTTGCACTGCAGATTGTGAAATGAAGTTTTAAAACAACTGCTTAAAAAATTTAATCCTGACAAATATGGCAATTTAGAAGCAGCGTGTATGACTTCATGCATTAAACTGAAACAATTCAACACCTACATTAGCTTTAATATAATAATATATGAGAATATTCATTATGTTCTTTGAAATGTTGAATGATCATGAGAGAACAAACTGTTATGACATTTTAACAACTTTCTAATTTATAATGTCTTAATCTGTTTAGCATGAAGTTGTAGTTCAGCTGTCTTAAGAATATACACTGAATCTCATGTTATTTATTTTGAAAGTAACCCTTTGGAGAAAAGCAAATTAAAAATAAATTGATATTGTAATCTCACTGCTTAAAATGACAGTGGATGTGATGCTGTTGCTGTTAGGGATGCGCTGATGGTCTTGAGAAAAAGATGTGTTTACTGTAGGACTTCTGTATAAATCTCTACTAATAACTTAAACAAAATTACTGACCCCTCCCCTTCTACATGCCTTTATACAGTGACCCATTTTAATGTTAAATTTTCAACAAAACCTGAAAATATTTCAAGTATAAAAATCATTTCAGCATATTTTAGTATTTATGAATTAATTACGCAGTTTCAGTTGAAATGATTTACATAAATTACAAATTTTGTAAGTTTTAAGTCGTGACGAAATAATTCTTTCATTCCTGCTTCTGAATCTGGAATTTTGCAGTTGATATCAACTTGAACTGTTCATTGCTATATTTTAAGGTCACTTGATTAAGGCATTTAGAAGGGTCCACTGTATATGACACAGCTTATAGCACCAGTGCATCACAAATTTACACAATTAATCCAATCTCTTATGGTACTGTTTTGTAACTTATCCTGAGGATAACCTGTGAACTTTTCTAATGACTCTAGGTGCCTGCTTAGAGAAATGTTCAAATTACGAATGGACAAAATATCTTTACAAAATTTGTAAATTTGTCTATGGACCTTTTATCATAATACTAATAATTGTTTTAAAAGAATTTCTGTGTATATTGAAATGTAAATTATAATTTAATGTAGCTGAAAATGTACGTGTATTGAAATGCATGTTTTGCCGAGAAGCTGTGTAGCGGTGTGGCATTGAATTTAATGAAAATACATCATACCATGTGGTGAAATAAATAAAACTATTTAACCAAATATTTTGGAGTTATAATTATATTTTTAAAACAGGCTATGGTACATATCTGCAGGGTTGAGGTAATATATGGTGCCAATACCCCAGAGCAAGAAACCATTCTGTCTGCAGGTTATATTGCAGCAGAAGTAAGAAAGTTTGTTCTTGCGGTTCAGCTGTAGCCACTTCAAATTGTTAACTATATCAAAATGCATACTGCTTGTCAAAGACTTATTGTCCTAAGTGACAATTTCAGCTGTTAAAACTGGCTGGAAACTTTGGAGTTCCAGTCTCAGCTCCTGTTTCTGGTTGTTTATGGTTTGATCCTTAAATTGAGCTCTGTAGATGAGCTGAATCTTGCCCACAGAAGCTGTCTATATGCCATGTTAAATTGATGTGCATATCTGTTCATACTAAGGCAAGCCCAATGCATTATTGTGATCATATCATCTACGAGGAGCTGTATTTCAACATTTAAAATGGCCTTTAGTGGCTCAAACAGAATGACCCAGCCTCGGAATGGTATTGCTGAGACACACAAATAGATAGATATGGAAAGTGCAGCCCTCTAATTAATAAGGCAAGTTCTTGTCACTATCGGGGGGTTGATTGATGAGGTGAGGGAGAGAGAGTCCACCCATGTTACACATTTACCCATGGGTGGGATCTTTTACTTGCCTCAGCATAGACACTGAGTACAATGATTTCTATGAGCCATTCATATATATATTTGATCATCACTTGATAAAGAGTCCTATTCAACATCACATCACATTAGTGGGAAGCTATATAACTAGTGGAATTGTGATTAAATATCTTTAATATGAATATTCTTTACAAAAACACATTTTCAATACAGAGTAAAAATAACTACTTACAACATGCAGCTAATTGATGTCATTAAAATTCAAGTAAATTGGAAGACCTTATTCATCTTCTTCGGTTATGTCTTCTTATGTGTTTTCTGAATTCAGTTCTGTAAAATTTCTCCTGTAGTGTCCTGCAAACAGATTTGGTCAATCCTTGGTAAAAAAAATATAGTATGGCCCAAATTTAAACTTTGAACCACTTATTTAGGATGAAAATTGCCTATTATTATAACAGTTATTATTGACTTCCACTAACTGTTGACATGTATCTGAATTTCTGAAGTGTTCGCATTTAGCCTTAAAAAGACGGCAAATGACCAGACAAGGTATTTGAGTGGTTGTACCTGAAACGGCTCAATTCCAATATAAACCCGTCACGTCATATGCTTGGATGCAACTTATGACGTCACAAACAAATTACTACTTTATTTTTAATAGTTTTGTTTTTTTAATATAATTTTTTTCTTTTCATGGGGGCTGTTGCCCCCAAACCCCCACTAAACTTAGCCAAGTAAGCATGGCCCTCATTGCGTCCAAGTTCGCAGAATGAGGGCCAGGCAGCGCTCTTTATATTTTTTGTGGGATTCTATGTGCACACGGTTAGACAGCATTTTAAACTATCTGAATCAATTGTATCCTCAAATATAATGAGTGCACACGCTGTTACTAATCTTGACTTGCTGTTATTTTTCAACAATCACCATTTCCATGCAGTGAATCAGCAATTTCAATTTCTGCTTCTTAAATATTTTAAGTGTTGTCACTGAATGAATAAGTCATCGCCGATAAAAACCTAATTACTTATTCTCAATGATGTGAATCACTACAATGTTACTACATGTACACCATTGGCACTATTTAAGTTAATATTAGACTTGACTACGTGAAACTAAGATACCATCAGAAACATCTTGGGTAGCATTCCAAATTGGGCTACCAGCGGACAGATATTGACTTCATCCGGCCATCAGCGGGCAGATGTGGGGCAAATTTAGACAACCCAAACTGATGTCAGCTAGCCTGATTTGGAATGCTGCACTGTATGTGGAATATCAGCAGCAATATTATGTTATCAAACATTACATTTTTAGAAAATAGAAGTTCTGTGGTTCACTTACATTACTATCTCCACATGATCGATGGCCCATTGATCGTGTTCCTTTCCTCGATGGTGAGGTTGCCACCATCTCCATTGTACCCCAAAAGTCCTCGCCTCTGGGGGGATGTCGTATGACACCTTACGAGGTTTTAAGTATTCTTTTGGCTCATGCAATGCCAGCAGTGTCCATTCAATTCCCTGTTGATGATGAAGTAGAAATTAAAAACATTATGACTACATTAAAGTCTCTCTATGCTGGACACCAGTGCCGGTTTTTGGCCTTAATGATGTGTCAATTAGTTGGGTTGAAACGTTGCAGTCTGAATTTTAAGAGCCTTTGTGGTGGCTCTAAAAAGAGATCCACATGTCATGGTAACAGTAAAACACTGGCTCTGTTGTTTTGTCACACTTAGCCCAGACAAGCACACATTTTTATGAGGCCCTGGAATACCATTATTAAAATATTTATACTGTGCTACCAACTACCAAAATGAATTTAAGTGTGCTTTACAAAAGATAAAGAAGATATTGAAATTATATTAGAAATAAACTGATGTAGAAAAGTCTTTAAGTGTCTTAGAAAGTAAATATTGTCCATATTTTGAATATGGATGTGAATGACAGGAAAGTCTCACCTTATTTATTGAGTAAAGAAGCAATATGGAGGCAGGATTGGCACTGTCCAAATCGACATTGCATGAGGATGCTTGGTGGTGACTGCCTATTTGCAGGACAAACATTATCTTGCTAGAAAAAAAAATTGAATACAACTGAAAATCTGTTAGACTTGAAAATCAGCAAGTTCATTTCACAGAACTGAATTTTCATATCTAAAGTAACACTGAAAATGTCCTTTAATTAACTCTAATGAAAAATGACTGACAGAAGCATGCAAATTTATGTGATAAAAATCAGCAAATACTACAAGAATGCCTAAACTGACATCCTCCACAATACACAGGCCTTTCTTCCTAGCTCTTTCATTATGACAATTATTAAATTCATAACTTATTGTTTCACCTACTGCATGGTCTTCAAAACTGCTGCCGTGCAAACTAACTCAGCTTACCTGGTTTGGGTGGTATCCATCTCAACAGTCACAGCCTCCCTCATCCCACAGCCATTGAAGTAAAGAGCTTTGCCGTGTGCATGGGGAAACAATGCTCCACAACCAAGACCTGGGTTCCCTCCGATCACTCTTTCCCAGTGCGCACCTACGACCCCGCCCTCCATTGTGTCTGTCATGTGACTAAGCAGTAAGTTCTGTTGAGGCATACAGCTTTCTCCTGTTGAAAGACATTGCATTTATGGTATCTAATACAACAGTCTATCATGAGACTATGGGTACATGATAAGGCAAATGATTCATCCTATTAAATCTCAATTAGGGCAGTTTCATTCAAAAGTGTGGACAGGAATATTTTCAGACAACCCCCCCCCTCCCCCCCAACCCCGCTTTTTGTTTTTTGACAGAACCCCTCACTCCCTTTTTTCTACATTAAGATATTAAGAAAATACTGGACAACCACCCCCCTCCTGATAAGTATAACTGTGCCGAATGGTCAAGTGCGCCAAATTTGATCTTTCTCAAGGAGAGATGAGCCATTTCTTGATGGACTCATATGTTTGTATCTATGTTATGCCCTACAGTTAATCACTGGCTAACAATTACCTTTTCTGGCATATACGACTGACAGGCCAAAAGTGTCTGATCCATATGCTATACATGCCAAAGCGCTCACCTACATATCCAGCGTCACAGATACATTTCCCATTTCTGCAGTCTCCCCTTCCATTACATAGTTTGGGACATTGTTCTCCGATGTAAATGTCATCAAGACTCCATGAAGGACCTGATACATCTTCACTTCCAACCATCATCCAACGGAATCTGGTTTCACTGGAAACAATTTTAATACAACATTCGAAAGTTAAAGTTCATGTATGTGACATTGTTCAGGGTTATTACATGTACCTAAAACTGTTACAAAAACTACAATCTAGTTTAACAACTACATATAATATGTGTTTTAATGAGGATTGTCAAATTAGGGAGTCCTTGGTAGAATAACACCACTGCCTTTATAAAAACTATACCAACTACAGTCCGCTCCACTTAAAACTACACATTTTGGACTGTCAAAAAGCTTTTGTTCTAACCAGGTTTTGCTACAAGCAGTCTGGTGTAAAAGATGACAAAGAGTATGTTTATGGACGACGACCTCTTGTTACAACAGACTTCCGATTGTTGTTTATATAAGCGTGCTCATTAGGATTTGATGTCATAAAATTACCTAGAGTAAGTTATTGGAGGCAATGGAATTGTAATCCTAGTCCAGTTGTGAACTGTATTAGCAGAATAGATGCTGCCGATGCCATATGTGTATGGATGGCACTGCAGGTTCGACTTGTGACCATTGACCAGGCAGATCGGAATAACCAAGAACCAGGAATCATCTGATGGTTTCTGGAAACACATACATGTCATGCTACATCAAATTGTCCTCATTTTTAGTTATTCATGTAGTATTGTAATTAGATCAATATCAAAGGCTGCTGACTACAACGCGCATCCATATGCTGTCCACCTACCTTGTTGAATAGAAGATGAACTGACTGATTAGTGTTGCAAGAATGATGTAGACCTTCACAGCCAACTTGAATCTATAAAACACCAGAAAAGAACACATGAATATCCTTTAAAAACATCCGTATAATACAAAGAGACAGGTCACTAGACTAAGACAAGCAGCATGCATTATGAATCATGGTATTAATTTTTGTTAAAGTTTTCAGTAGTTCCATTTACAATTTTATATTTATGTAAAATTTTACCTTGAACTGGATCATATAATTTTCCTGAATAATCAGTTGATTTGATGTGATTCCTTTCACCCCCTTTGATGCATTCCAGTTGAACACGTTCTCAGCTCCACATACGTTTTTCAGTATTTTCCCATTAGGATAAAACAGCCAAATCTTATCATCGATTTTACCTGTCAATTTGAACCAGCCCACATTCAGCAAAATCAACCACATGAATTAACTTTGTACCAATTAGTACCAGGTTATTCCACTCAAATGTGACATAAGGCACTATAAAAGGAACAACTATTCTGATGAAAAGTATCAGTCAGAGTCATAAAGGGCAAACCTATTAAGCCAGGCCTCAGAAAAAATAATAAATCTTGCAGATAGATACATACTACTGAAAGAGTCATCCAGCTGACTTGGGTTGACAAGACTGCCCCCTATATACACATCATCAATGGCCCAGTGGGCAGAGGGAAGCTCAGAGGTCATTTGCCACCATCGCAGGCGAGTGCTATGGGTCCGAGCCTGACCAGGCAAAGGTATATAATCAGTGTGAGGATGTCTCCAGTACATTGTATGGTCCAGTACATGAAGTGTGTGCCAGTCAATACCTATGAAAATAATGATCGAATTCATAAGGAACTAGAGAGGTATCGTTTCAGTTCTACTGTACAAACTGTTGCTACTGCTACCTAATATGACGCTCAACGTTAATGTCAAACAAAGCCTTAGTGTACAATGCACTGACAAACTGCATGTGATACCTACCTCCATTAGCAGAGTACTGGACCACGACGCTGTCATTTCTAGACTCTGGTGGAGAGCATGTCTTCTTCAACGAAGATGCCACAAATGGATTTGCTATCAAGGCAGTATACTGAACAAACCTAGAGACAACATATTCCACACAGGTCATCAAACATCTAACTGCCACATCTTAGAAACTTATGCACTCTTTTGATGATCAGAATATCTGAAGCCAGTTCAGACTTATAAGTCTTGAATTATGAAAACAGGAAAAATCTACCTTGCATTTCGCAGATCCAAATCAATGGTAACAGCTTGTCTCAGGCCACTACCAGTAAATTGCAGACTTTTACCTGAAGAGAGCAAGGCACACGGTTCACCTACAGATGCTCCTTGCTGCAGCAACCAGTTTGCGGACGGCCTATCCTCATCAAATGTGTCTTTCATAAAAACCTGAGGTGGAGAGCATACTTAATATTACTGCGAGTCAGAGACCAATTGTCGATGGGCTTATTCTCCATTGAGAACAATTTTATATATGGAGAGTAACGCGGAAATTTTAACTTACCATTTTACAATGTCTACAACTTTACATTCACCACAAAATCAAACCTTTTACATGACAAATTTCCAGAAGAAACTGTCAGAATAGAACAAATATTTGTTTTCCCACCTTTTTGTAATAAAGTCATTCACAAAACACTTTCATCGTCAAAAACCCCATCAAGACAAGTAAACAGTAATTTATATTCATTATCCCACCAACAACTTTTCTGTAGAATCACTAACCTTGTGATCAGTAGACACTTGGCAGGAGTCTCCATAATACCCTTTATCACAATGACAAGTAGGGTATTGGCAAAATCCCTGGCCACTGCACATATCCCTACAAGCTGGTCCAATATATACTTGTCTTATTCCCCACTGCCAGGCAGCAACTCGCGTTGAGGCCGGTGTAACCTGAATCCAGCGAAATCTGGTTCCTCTGAAAAATTGTCTAATTTAATTAACTTCGTAAGTACTAAGCAGTTCAAATACAGCAACATTAGAACTCCATAATCAATACCACAGTCTTACATTGTTTTTAAAATATTTGGCAGTTTAAATTGCATCACACCCTCCAATAGACATTACATATACAGCTTATACAACAGGCAGGATAATGAGAACTACTGCACAAATACAGAAAGGAAAATTTAATGCGCAATTGATTCCTACCTCGATAAGGCATTACTGTCAAGGGGTATAGTAATCCGTCTCCAACCTTTGTCTGGGTAAAAGATACTCGGAGAGATACCTTTGCCCATGCAATGGGGTAAAAAAGTCATACATGTCTCAATTAGTAGGTGCCATGTCAATCCATGGTCAAGAGAATACTGCAAATAGACAGGGGCCACTTGAGCATCAGGAGGTGGTACCATACCACACCCTACAGTGATGGAAAATTGCAATATGTATCCTTCTTTAATGTTCATGTCTTGGCTTGTGAGGGTGACATTTTCTGTACTAGATGCGACCCCATGTAGACTTTCACTCTCTCCACAAAACGAGTCCATCACTAAGTTGTCATGTTGCACCCAAGATATGTCATCCACAGCATCAATCTGGAATGCATCAGTCAAAGAATCAGGGCTGCTGAGGTTGCCTCCAATCATAATGTTATCCACCGCCCAGTCACCCTTTCCAAGACCTGGGTGGGTGGGCTGCCATAAGCGTACTCTCACACCTTCTCTACGAGCATCTTCAGGTAGATCAACAGAAACAAAACTGCAATTAAAGAGAAGACAAAGTTCTATTTATACATCATATACTGTAAAATCTCACCTTAAAACCAATTAATTATAATATAAAGACCAGAGAATTTCAAACAATATTGTATCTGAATCAATAATAAGTACCACCCAATTAAAATTCATTAATCAATAATGTTTGCAAATTTCTTACAGAAGGTGATCTTAAAGATCCTAAATGTGAGGTTCTGCTGTAAACAGAGAACCACAAATTAACTAACTGGGTACTTCAATGGTGAATCCTTAAATTCACATTTTACCTGGCCTGATTGAAGTGGTCGTGATACAACTGTATCATGTGCACCCAGGTGGCACCACCATCTATAGAATAATCCACCAGGACTGCCTGGTCTGTGTTGACTGGTTGTGACAAGCAACCAAAGCGAAAGTAAAGCTGCATCAACATCGCAGTGCGAAGGTCCAGATCAGTTGTCACAAGTTCACGGTTACAGCTCTGAAAATGTCAGAGAGAATAAAACATGCTGTCTTAAAATTGACTGATATGCTTAGGAACTATCAAACATCAGTTGCAAACAAAACATTTAAATTAGCAGAGACCCACAGATGGCATTGACTTACTCCCGTAAAATGTAGAGAAGGTCCTGAAGCCAAGACGCCACACTGAGTGTCCGCAACTCCCCCATGAACAGCTGACCATATGTCTCGGTTAGGACCATTTGAGAAATCATCTCTCAGGTGAGAGTAAAGACCAACCGCTGGCTGATTACAAGTATTGTTGCCACCCCAGCCTTCATCACAGCTGAAATGCACATAAAATGTACTATTTAATACCGAAGAATAACATTAAGGTCAAATCTTTCAACTAAAGCCAAACATTTTCTGTCCACTCTGTCATGTGGGACCATGCAAAATAGAGAAGACTGTCTTAGAGCTGAGGGTTGCCAATAGGCAGTTAATAAAGAGGTTCGGGTGCTGTTACAATTTCTATGGAGTTATATAAAAGAAAAACTTAGCGCTACAATTTCTCAGAAAGACTTACACACAAGTTCCCCCAACACAACTTCCATGGCCACTGCAAGAATATTTGCATTCATCTCCAATGTAGACATCTTTGATGGCCCACCAGTCGTCCAAATCAAATGAATGCTGGATCCAACGAAATCGGGTGGCAATTGAGCTAAAGGAAAAAGAAACTTTAAGTATCAAGCCTCAATAACATTTCTAGTATTCCATTTATGTCTGTGACACAAAAAACCAACCTGGCCTTCGGGGGAAGAGGATAAGTTATTCTGTGCCAACCTGAGAAGTCCTCAGCTTTGAAGACACTGCCCTGATTGTAATTTGTGCATTGCAACTGAGATGGAAGACATTGCTCTTGCAGTTTGCGCCACGTTTTGCCAAAGTCAAGTGAAAACTGCAACTCTATCTCTGTTCATCAAATGGTATACCAGCTAATTAGACATAAAATAGTTACAATTGCAACAAATTCAGACACTGTGATACAGTTATTACTTGTACTTTTAATTACTTTATAAAATGGAGAAACAACATACCATAACATTCTGTAGTAGCTGTACAACCCATAATTAAAGAGAATTGCAAATATGTCGTGTCTATAACTGTCACATCAGGTGTTACTGCATATCGGTGTGAACTTTGCCCTGCAATACAATTACGAACACAATTTTAACATCCATTTCTCACCATCAACGTTCAAGCACATGATCTGAACAATGCCGAAACAATACCTGAAAAGAGAAGACTGTTGTCATCAGAACCACATGCTGGTTTTATTGCTCCTCCTGGATACATCAACCAAGGGTCTTTCCTTTGCCGAGACAAGTCGCCATGGAACGTCGACTTTCCATTTCTATTACCACCAATGTATATCTAGGTATTTGAAAAAATAAATGCCAGAAATAATATTAGTGGATTGAATTTTTTATATGAAAACTGGAAAATGGCACCTAGTCTAAATGCCTTTAAGAATGCATTAGACAAGTTCTGGGGTCCAAGAATGTACCAAACTGAAGGAATAAGGAAATGGGATGCAGGGCAGCATTAGCGGCCTAGCAATTAGCAGTATTAACTGTAAAATGTAAATAAGATGACCAATACTTGCAGGGCAGCATCAGAGGCTCAGCAAGCTATAGTATAATATGGAGGGATACCAAATGTATATATTGTAAATAATTGTGTATACTCTACATTCCACTCAGTCGCAAACTATACAAAGAAAATGAATCTGGAACAGAGGAATACCACTTACTTCCAGAACACCTAAAGCTAAAGCTATAGGCACTGTACATATTTGTAGCATTATTGTCTTATGTGACCCATCCTTTGCATGTATGTAAGCACATGGAACCAGACCAACCATGCCAAACTGCAGAACCACCAGATACTTGAACATTTTTGTTGAATTCATTCATTCCTGACTATCAAAAAGTTAAATTTCATCAAACCATGGTCCTTTGTCAGACACTAATAATGATTATACACACTATACTCACTTGCACAGCCTTGTCATTCTGCAAAAATATTTCCATTGTATTACATTGTACTATGGCCAATAATTTAGTCTTATTAGAGTCTTATGACCATCTGCCAGGAGCACATGCACTGTTCAGATGAAAAGGTTAATCCCATGGGTTGTCAGTGCTTGCCTCTGTGTAAGATCTTTGGTTAAGACCCATAACACAGAGGATCTCTAATTTAACACCTCATTCAAATAACGTCCAGCAATGTCCAGCCCAGATAGAGCACCAATGTCCAAGTCAAGGCTGGAAATGTCATACACAGGACTGCCAAAGGAGCAGGCCCATGCTATAACCAAAATAATCCAACAAACTATTCACCTGATCTATGGCCCATGTGTTGGTGTAGGTCCCATTCACAGTGGTTTGAATCCACCTTATTCTCGTGGCATTGGTGCGTGCCTGTTCTGGTAAAGTTATCGCATAGTAATTAGGATCACCACTGTCAAAGCCGAAGTCAAATCGTTCAAGCAAAATCCAAGAGATGCCTCCATTGATCGAGTATTGCAAAAGCACTGGTTCCATGTTTGCTTGCGGAGGATGAGACCCACATCCAAGTTTCAAGAAAAACTGGACAACCCTAGTAAATCAGGAAAGACTTAGTAGATCATTAAATAAACATTTTACAAGTATGGTTTATCATATATAAACAAAAGAGGTCAGATTGGCTGAAATGCAAACAAAAATTCCCACCTAGACACTGTTAGATTGAGATTCTGCGTTGCAAGATGACGAAGACCAGGACTGCTGAAAAACATCGCTCTGCCATCCAGCAGAGTTCCACATTTGTCACTTACTGCACCACCGCTGAAGCCAGTAAAAGTTTGCCATTCCCAGTCTGGAATTAAACATGTGCAATATCTTCTTAGTATAATACATTTGTAGCAAATTTTGCATTCAAAATATATGTAGTTTTTCTGCCATATTCTTTAACTTTTCAAGACACCTCTTTGTAAGAAACAACTTTAAACTTTCCTATCTTTTCACAGATAATCTTTTGCCTTTTCTTTTTTTCATTTTTGCCATTAGTCAAGGTCAAAGAGAAAAAACAGAAATTACTGCAGAAACATAGTAAACAGTGAATCAAAATTATTACATTATTACAAAGGTGTCATTATCAGTTTTAAAGTTGGGTTTGACTTACGAATAACATTCCTAGCCATTTTATGCTCCATGCTTGGTACAACAAAATATGAGCAATACACAAGTGGACGTCAATTTTGAATTCTACTATAATATATACAAATTTTGCCTCACTTTGATCACAGTACTATCATACTCACCATTGTCCTCAAAATCCTCCAGTAGCTCAGTCGGAAAAGCTGAATATGGAAGACAAACATCCTCAGGACCGAACCCATCATCGCACTGACAGACCAGTCCTTGGATACAAGTTCCTTGTCCGAAGCAGTGGTCAGGGCAGCGGGGGCCAATGTAGACATTATCCAAGGCCCAGTCAGAAACCACTGAACTCTGTTGCAGGATTTTGCCTTGGGTCCAGCGAAATCGCACGAGTCTTAATAATAAAAGGTAAATAATGATTTAGAATCTAAGCAAAATCTAATAGAGATTTACACTTTCAACAAATGGGAATACATTTTATCAAGCAGACTTAAAACACACTGGTATACATGCTCCTCTTGCATCACTGTATCACGTATTCATAGATTCCATACATATATAATTGATTCCATTTCTAAATGATTCCACACATACTTCATGGTGTACACTACTAACAAGCTTTGCTTTTAAGTGTATTCCTGTAGGTTTTGTTCTTCAAGTTGATGCATGGATTTATTTGTTAATATTCTTCACTTTATGTCTGTGAAATATTTGTATCATGTCCCTACAAAATAATCAATTCAATTCAAGTATATATTAGACTTTAAGTCTACTGCGACAAATGAGAACTAAGCCTTACTAACCCACAAACATTCAAACCACTCAGTGGGATAATAATTCTCTGCCAAAACTCAGAACTTCCAGGATAATAAATAGATGTGTCCTGTTGGTCATCACCACAATTGTTAAAACCTTCCACTCCACAAGATGGCATCACTAGTTGCCAAGTTTTCCCGAGGTCTTTTGAATATTCAAATCTGACTGGATGGAAGTGACTTGACCTGCTGGTGCATCCCACATTTATCTGTAGAGAAATAAAAATTAAAATTTGTTTCACACAAAAAAAGAGATAACATGAGAAGTCAATCAATGAAACATTTTCAGTTCATTGAGGATCTGCAGACTTATGGATTTAATAGCGCAGCACCCATCTTCAAATTTTCAGCTGTCAACAAAGTTGCAGGCCATAATAACGTCCGGGGGCAGATCCAACACATTCTGACAAAGGAAGAGTGCAGATGAGGGACCAATGTATCGTTCTTGTCATTCACAATGTTTTGGATCCCCCCCGGATGTCGTTACCATTGCCTGCAACTTTCGCTGACAGCCAAAACTTTGCTGTCGGATGTGTAATACATCAAAACTCACATCAAACTGGGCCACTGTCAAGCTATTCACATACAAATCAGTTGTGGTGACAGATCTTTCCCCATCACTTCCTGAGAACACAAGCGATGATGTTCCTGCCAAAATCGTTGGTGACCTAGAACACCGGAATAAATGACACTCAGCTCATTCCATCTTTGATAATTGTCATAGATCAAATATAAAGACAAACAAAATTCAAAGAATAAACTGTCAAAACCTGATGTTGAAGTGGCAATATTCAGTAACCTTGCCTCCCGGCCAAAATATCCAGTTTGTACGGAGATCATCAGTGTCAAATGTTTCGAAAATTGCATCAGTGCTCAGCATGGTTCCGCCTATGTGCACATCATCAATAGCCCAAATGGACTGCATGGGACCTAAATGGAAAGAATTATTACATGAATACCTATCAATTAAGTAGTTGGCTATATGTATCTGGAGTAACGAACAAAACTTTTAAAATGTTACTTACCATCATGCTGTGGCTGCCAAAAGCGAAAACGAGTAGAGTTGGAAAATGCCATACTGGGCAAATTAATGGTCATTAACCTGGAAAAGGAATTCCTAAGTTAAACCCAGAAAGATCATCACTCCTGGCTACTTAACACATTCAGGATTGATCACAGTA
The DNA here is from genome assembly GCA_932294295.1 of Alitta virens. NCBI lineage: Eukaryota > Metazoa > Annelida > Polychaeta > Phyllodocida > Nereididae > Alitta > Alitta virens. Next base: position 46,841,355 of record OW028574.1, on the reverse strand, counting down.
CATTTCACAATGCAGTTATCATATTAGAACAAAAAGAGTAATAATGCTGTCTTGAAAGATGATGACCAGAAAGAAAACCAAAAGCTCAACAGGAACTAAAGAAGTCATTTACAGTCAACCCTGCCATAACGGCCACCTGTGTAGACCTGTAAATGGTCACCAGTTTGACCTCTATTAAATGGCCACCTGTCTTCACAGCCAAATTTATCCATTTCCTTGGGTGACCGCTTAACAAAGGTTTGACTACATATGTATCACATTCAACTCACCTTGGTTCTAGAGTCTTAATGGGAGGTATTTCCGTCAATGTGTTCCACCTGATCCCACCATCACCAGAATACTGCACCAGAACACCATGTCCCATTGGCCAAGTGTCATGGTTAGACAGACAACCAAACTGGAAAGTGAACTGCAAGTACATGGCCATCGTCACATCAAGGTCGCGGCTGACAAGCATTCGAAGTCTCTCCTGAAATGAAAAGCACACAAGCTCAGATATCAATAGGCCCTGTGTAATTCACTGGAAAGCTGCTCACCATTTTCTAGAAGTGTGCATTATAAAAGCTAATGATAAATAGTTGATAACACCACTGAGCACTGCACAATGGCTTTACAATCAATTGTATTGAACATCTCAATCAGGTACGTACTGGTTTTCTTGAGATTCTCTTTTTTTTTTAAGTCCACAAATTGCAATATCAAGATCCAAGATTTATTCATTTGTCAAGATATATCTTTTGTGAAACCATATTCTTTATAATAAAAGGTTCATACAGGGTTTCAGAAATGTGACCACTACAGAAGATCATATGACTGCTATTATACCTTGAAAAAGACCAAAGATGTTCCTGACACTAGCGTTCCACATATATGGGAGATTTCTCCACCATAAAGTTCTGGCCAGAGTACACTAGATGGGGCTTTATTGAACGAATCTCTCTGCTCCATCGGTAAAGGTCTTTGGGACACACAGTAGGGCCCACCAAATCCTGGGTCACACCTTTCATCACAAAAATAAATAAATAATGAAGAGGTTAAAAATTGTGCTACTTGATAACAGAAAGTACAACTTGGTATCCTTTCAGTCTTTTTCTCCTAACTTACAGACACTTCTCGTCCAAGCAACGGCCATGTCCTGAGCACATCCAAGGACATCCTTCACCTAAGTAGATGTTGTCCAAAGCCCAAATGTTCCCTCTCAGAGTCACATTGTCCTGCAGCCAACGAAATCTTGTGTGCCCTGATCTGCCAAGTAGAATACATGGTTTCAGATGTTATATGTTAAAAGGCACTTCCTTTCATAATTAAAAACTAAGCTACTGATACTTTTTACTTGCAGCTGTAAGAGTAACTTTGTGTTAGCTCAACCACATCACTACAAATTTGTACTTAAAAATCTTGTCTTACTATGTTCATGAGGATAAACTTCTGCACTTACACTGCTTGTGTTGGGAGATAGACTGAGATACGGGTCCAGTTGGCATGACTCTGAGAAGAGAAACTACTACTGAGATGATACCCATTACAATCCTTCTTCGGTGGTAAACAAGAATCCAGAACTGGCTGCCAAGTCTTCCCCATATCGGTCGAGAACTCCAGTTTGACCTGCATATTCGAAAAGAAATAATCACATCATTTGTAGCATACTTAGTGGTCATAACTAATAGGCATCCATGATACTAACAGAGACACCAGCAAGATGGTCCAAACCATTGTTTAATGAAGTAATCATACAATCAGGTCACTGAGTGCATTCAGATGACATCATCAAGTGATAGTTGGACAGCCTACCCGTGTTAATCATGAGATGAGCATTCCATTAGATGTACTCAGAAAAGATACCGAATTTCTATGTTAAACCTTACCTCATATATTGACGAATAAGTTCCACTGCATCCCATTGCAATGTTGAACTGCATGAAAGTAAATGGTGTGACGACATAATCCCATGTTTCAGCATATCTTTTCTTTCCTAAAAGAAAAAAAAAAGAAGAAATTAGTTTGACAGTACAAACACTTCAAAGTTAGTCCATCAGATAATTAATTTTTAATATAGTTCATTAGTCTTAATAACTATAGTGTAATCCAAAATAAATGTTCACTTGAATTTTTTTCTTATTTTTACATATGTCTGGAGAAGCACAAAAATAGATATATATTTTACCAAAAAAGTCAAATCCCAACTTTCTAACCCATAAAAACCTCTCTCTGAACAAATCAACTACAAGTTTCCTATATCTTTGCAATAACAACTTCATGCAATTTTCGCAAAATTATAGCCATTTGTCATGGTCACAAAGAAGCTGAAGAAATTACAATGGAGTATATAGCAAACTTGAAGTTATTTCTTTCATAGTCTTTATCAGCAACACAGTTAGGATTTGAATTGATGTTAACATTTCTGTCCATTCTGTGCTGGTCCATGCCATTTATGGCAAAATATGACCGAAAAACAGGTGGATATTTATTTGAATCCCACTCTAGGTATGAAAGACAGTGTTAGACTTCACTATTAGCAAGCATAGTGCATACCCATTTTGCTGAACTCCAACGCATTGCTCTCTGAATGACAGGTGCTCCGTGGAAGCGCATTCATGGCCATGTACCAGATTTCAGGTTTCAAAGGGTCAAAATTTTCTTGGAATCCTTGTGTGCTGCTTTCATTCACTCCAACTACAATATCATCCAAGGCCCACTCTGCTCTCGGCTTTCCTTCATAAACAAAAAATACAGAGGACCCACTTTAAGATCACCACACTACTAAGACCACAAATATTTTGGACTAGATGGGTGGGAAAAGTATCGCCAGAGGTCACTGACACTGAATTAGATAAGTATTGTTTGATGATGTCATATATTCAGTGTTGTCATTTTTGTTACAATAAATAATGATGTAATAGAATTTGTCTTTTATATACTACAGTTGCCTTCTGGTAGTTTCTCTCCCCATTTTATACTTGTCATTGTATTCACATTACCATTAAGATCAATTCATCATTTGAAACGAGTAAAATTTGCACCAAAGTTGATCTTAATGGTGAGTTTCCACTCTATTATATATATCAACATCACCAAACAATACAAAGCAGGGATGGGTCATGCTGACCTTCCCATTGATTACAATTATAACAGTTAAATTACAATAGGAACAGAAATCAATGCTTGACAATTGGAAATCAGTCAGTTTACCTGGAACAGCAATAGGTTGCCACCAGCGCAAAGTAGTGGATGGGGTCCGTGCAGTTTTAGGTAATTTTAGACTAACAAACTGAGGAGCATCACTCATAAGCATAGGGTCCAAGGTTTTCAGCATTTGCCAGCTAATTCCATTGTCGAGAGAATAGTCCACAATCACAGCCTCAGTGTGGTCTTGAGGTTCATGACATCCATGGCGGTCTTCATTACTACCGATGCGCACCATGAATTCCAGCATCCTGGGAATATTTTAAACTTATTAACCACTAACCATTATAATTGAGTTTGTCTTCAACCATACACTGTAAACTTTTGACACCATCTAAATATTGTGTGAAAGCCATGTATGTTTTGTTGCAACAACTTAATTAGGATTTTTCACAAAAAAAAAAAAAAAAGCGCTTTACAATTATTAAAGTAAGGGTTTCAACTTCAAGTGAATCCACATACAACTTAGATTATGTTAACTTACATGACATTAGTAATATCCAGAGGTACAGTCCTTGCCTCCCTTGCACCTTCTCCATCGAAGTAAAGAGAATTTCCTTCAGATAAGACTCCACAGCCACTGCCCAAACTACCGCCGACAATACTTTCCCAGTGTCGCTGCGGCACATACATGTCATCAAACCTGTCCATCAATCCGTGAAGCTGTTCTTTGGCAGGATCACAAAATTCACCTGGAAATTGAGTACAAATAAAATCATGAAATTAACTCGGGACTTCATTAACTCCATTCTTGGTTTCAGGCATGGGTTTCTAACAGCCACTTGGTCTAATTTTTGATTGTCACTTGTAGACTATTTGACTGACATGAAGTAATCACACCTATATACTAAGTCAATACAAAAATGGCATAGTTAGTATCCGTTATGTCATACCATGGTAGCCGTCGTCACAGATGCATCTGCCTTCCACACAAGTCCCATGTCCCTGACATGATTTAGGACAGGCAACACCAATGTAGACGTCATCTATTGCAAAACTAGTCCCACTTCCTCCTTGTTGCCACCAACGCAGGTTGACAGGCCTGAAATTTAATTGAAAAAGAACAATGACAGTCACACATTGGCAGCAGGCAGTTGGGTCAGTGATCATGCAGATTGTCAGTTCCTCAAAGAGTTCCAAATTCTATTCCCTGTTCACACTCTATATAAACATGTGACATAGTGCATATTCTAAACTTCAATACCATAACACATGACACAAGCACACTGAACCACTAAAGCTATATTCCATTGACACCCCAACAATAAATCAAAAGTTCATCAACCAAGACTGTGTTTGGATGAAAGAAGAATAACTTAGCATATTATTTTACACTAGCAATTATCCGTGTCCTCACCCTTTCAACAAAGCCTGCGGCACAGGAATGACCACAGTTCTCCAGTGACCATGAGTTCCACGGTAATAAACAGATCCCTCATTCACTTGACTGGTGCATTCATTAATTACATAACAAGGATCCTGCACCAGGTTCCAGGTGAGACCTGCATCTCCTGACCACTGCAGCAACACTGGGTGATGATGGGAGTAGATGCTGCTGCAGCCAACATTTATCTGTAAAAGTAAAATTAATACTTTCAGACACTGCCTCTACAATGTACACTGTTTTTCCACACAATGCAATATGACTATGCCACATTGCCACAGCATAACCATGCAGTGGCAATCTATTAGGCCTAGTCCACTCGCTGAGCATTAATTAATTATTTAATACAGCATTTAGTAGGGCAATACCCAAATTTTGAAAAATAAAAAAAAAGACGCTTTTCTATGTCAAAACTGTCAGGAATGAGAATTTAAGTATTACATATCAAGGAAAATAAGCCCTATTTTTTTATCTCTGGCAGGCTTCTGCACGGCCTTTAATTAACTCATGCCTAGTTGCTGCTTAATATATATGCATCAGCAATGAATGGCTTGTCTTCAGCTACATTCCTTCTCTAATACAACATCTGCAATACTGTATGTATCAATTGAACTTACCTTAAACTGAATGACATAATCAGATTGAAGCTGGAGGTCTTTTGTCATGGCAAATTTGTCATTGCTTTGAGGAGGGAACATTAAGGTGTCATCTGCTGAGTGGCAGTACGGTCCATACATCCCTTCGGTGATGGTCAACCACATTGAATTGTCTTCTGCTACTATGTTCTGTTAAAAGACATCAGTTAAAGGGCTGGTCAGTTCTATTGTGACCTTGTATCCGGAAGTACTAATACAATACATGATGTCACCAATGCACAGCTAGATGTCATCAATAATTGGGCTGTAATGACATCATGTAATGAATGTCACATGAGAACTGACCAGCCCTTTTAGCAATACTAAAGTAAATTTCCAAATCCTTAAGATCCAAATTAGCAGAATATAGCATATCATTGAAAACATATTGAAGCAACAACCTGAAAACTATCACGAGCATCAGCCAGAACTTCATATTTCCCAACGTACACTTCATCGATTGCCCACTGATCATGGTTTCTGCCGGAATGTTGAGGCTGCCACCATCGCAGTCGACTGATGCTACTTTTTGCCCCAACAGGAAGTGTAACATGCACGAACCTAAGAAAAATATTATGAGCTACCTAACTCCTAAGACATTGCAGTTACAGCACTGAGTAATATACCCAGAGGAACAGTGTAAGAAAAGGCAAATCTTTGTATATATTTAATCTTTGGTCACTGTTAGTTGTGTACACATTTGCTAATCCTGACTTCGGCGTGTTACATGTTTCATTGAACATTGAAAAGACAAAGTCCACAAAAACACAAATGAACAATAGTGTACATACTCCGGTTTCCTATAGTTGCTGAAATACAGCTCCTCCAAAGGCGCCCATGATATTCCACCGTCAGAGCTGAACTGAAGCAAAACACCCTCCTGCCTCTCATTGGCACCATGACATGACGGCGTCTCACCTCCTCCGAGGCGGAAGTAAAACTGGATATAATCTGCATCCTGCAAGTCCATATCTTTGGTTTCCACTAATCTTGGACCACCCTTGAAACAGAAATTACATGTATATAATTATTTTAGGATACACCCAGAGTAGCGCAAACATCACACCATCAAACAGGTGCTAATGGTGTGTAATACCACCAATGATGGCCTGTTGCAGGCTTAATATCAAACCATAAACACTTCACATTTCTGTTATTATACTAAACTGTTAACGATACACCTCGTAGAGTCATACCCCATATATTATGACCACCCATACTTCCAGGTTTCGGGATCCTTAAAAACGATGTGATCTCATCAGCAAGGTCAAAACAAACACTCACTGGCCTAAAATTTGATCACCTTAATTGATCAGGGTGAGGTTCCGGTGTGTAAAAAAAGTTACATAGCCTTGTGGTACCACAAATTTGAACTCTAACCTTTGCAAAATACAATGACTCCCCAGATAGAATTGTCCTGCACCCTTGTGATGCTCCCGCTAGTTCACCTCCATGAATTTTATTCCAGTCTTTTTTCAGGTCTGTCACAAATGAGAAGCTCGTTTTCAATCTTTTGGGAAGAGCATTATTGGGCAAACATGTAGGACCAGAGAAGCCTGAGTCGCACCTAAAATGAAATAAACAATCTACAATCCAATTGCTCATTGTAAGACAATATTATTCAATCATATTACAATGACAAAATCCTCGAACATGAATGGACACGACTCATCCCACATCAGCCAATCATCAAAAATACCTGCACTTTGCTTGTTGGCAAGATCCATGACCATGACATAACTTTGGACATCGTTGACCTATGTACAAATCTGCAACTGCCCACTGGTCTTCTACCGTCCACTTTTCTTGGATCCATCTAAATCTTGTAGAACTTGACCTTGACACAAATAAATTTAAAAAAGAAGAGAAAGCAGAAGTACCTTAAATTTTGCTCAAACCAATAGAAAAGGAAACACAAAAATGCAAGATTCTCAAAGGAAAATCCAGTCCTGTTCATTGTTGATCATACCTTGTGTACTTGATCCTTATCAATTATCAATTCTAAACTTTAATAGAGTGCCAATGCCAACTGAAAATGCTAATGATTATACTCACCATGTATAAGAAGGAAGGACTATGGTAACCCTTGTCCAATTCTGATACTGAGTGGCAAAATAAATACTTGGCGCATGATATTCCTTACACATTCGGGGTGGCCAGCATCCCTCTAATACTGGAGCCCAGTTCATACCAGCATCTGTCGAATACTGCAAATGTAAGATGATACAGATTTATAAGGGATGATGGCCTTGTTGATTAAACAGACAATGTATCTCATAAATATTTGCCACAGGATTTTACCTGCAGAATAATAGGATATCGATCCTCCAACAAATGATGTGGCAGCTGACATCCCATAGAAAGTTGGAATTGCAGAATGAACGAAGGCCCCACATGAATTGTCGCAGTTGCAACATACCGCGCTTGGCTAGCTTGCCTTGTGTTGGTAAATCTGGAAAAAAAAAACATACAATTTCTGTTTATCAATTATGAATGATAATTCACATTAAGTACAATGTATCTGCATCACATAAAAAAATAGTAAATCAAAAAGAGATTTTGTGATATTTCAGCACCAGCCAGCCAGCCGGTCAGTCAGCCTGCCAGCCAGTCAGCCAGCGATAGATAGATAGATAGATAGATAGATAGATAGATAGATAGATAGATAGACTGGGCAACAATACACAAACCTCAATGTGTTGTCTCTGCCACAAAACGACCCAACTGTTGCAAGATGGCTGTCCACGGTCTGCTGGATCTTCTCATGGTTTGTGCTGTTAAAAGTTAACTCAATGGTGTTGTGTAGTGTTGCCGTGAGAGCAATATCATCCAAAGCCCACACGTCCTGTCCAAGTCCAGAATGTTCTGGTTGAATCCAGCGAATCTGACCCAAAGGACAGTGAGCTTCTTCTGGTAGGGGTTCTGTCACCATTCTGAATGACAAAAATATTAATTGTTTATATCTGATAAAGCAAAACCATTGACATTAGGCTACAGGGTGTAAGTTCAAATCCTGCTCCGACAATAAATTCATGATAAGCATGTTTTAGGTGGTTGTGGCAAGCACAGGGGTCATATTCCCTACTTTATTTTATCAAGAATTTAAAAAAAAAACTAAGTCTCCGTCAAGACTATATCCTCAACATCTACATTCATACACAATATTTTCAATATAACAGGTTGAAAAACCGTAGCATCATTAAAGTTTTTCTTTCACGAAATTCAATTTATTGATACATTCATTTGTATATTCATTAGGATTGACAAAGCAACCTCTTATTTTCGGCCAATACATTGGGCTGACAGTCAAATACATAATATGCCAGCAACTCTGATATGGAGGACTACCAAAACTGTTCTAGGTCATACTTACTATATCTTTTAATTTGCATTCAAGGCAGAAAAAGAAACACAAATACACGTTATGCTATGACACTCACATAGGTTGAGTGAAGTCCTTGTGGTGCAAGATGGACAGTATTTCCCAGTGAATGCCTCCAGAACATGTGTACTGCAAAAGAACTGATTCTGACGGTCTATCAGGTCCAGGACAGGATCCCATCTGGGTGTCACTTCCAATTCGAATACTAAACTGAACGTATCTGAAAGTAACAGCCAAGAATCAGCAAACTAATGCTTAATGTAATATTTCCTCAAAACAATACATAATCTGTGCAAGAAACTCTTCGCAGATAATCATGTCTCCCCAGACAGACAATTGATGTGACTTATTTACAACATTATATTAACATAAACAGTCAAATAGAGTCATTTGTTAAGTTGGAAGGACAGACAATGTTACCTCAGAGCTGTCATATTGATGTCTCTCGTAACTGCCATCCTAGGGCCATCTTGATTAAACACATGTGCTTTGCCACTTCCTAAGATACCGCATCCGTAACCCAAATTCCCACCTCTTAAGGCAGAGAAACTCTCTTTCATAGACGATTGGGAAGACATGGAATCCACTAACAATGAAGGAAGTGGCTTGGAACTAGATTCGCAGTACTTTCCAATGAATCCAAAGTCACACCTGAAGAAGATTTTGAAAATATTGTCATCCAAATAGCAAGAGAACGTGGTTTTGTCATCATTGTTATTAAATGCTGGTTTGGACCATCTTGCTGGTGCCTGTTAGTGCCGCAAAGAGAAGTCCATTAGTAAATAATAACAACTATAATATAACTATTACAGTGATATGAACCAGTTCCTACCTACATCCACCGTGAATACATTCTCCGTGTCCATTGCATCCTTGAGAGCAGTATCCAATATAGACTGGGGAAATCAAAGTTGATTTTTGCATCAGTATATCATCACAATAATAATTTATATGATAATACAGGTGATTGGGCACTCAAATATTACAATGTTTGGCAACTACTTTTAAACTCTAAACTCCAGCAGTGTTATTTACCATTATCAATCGCCCAGTCACTGTTGGCTCCCTTTCTTTGTCGCCATCGAAAACGAGCACCTTTTGTCTGAGCTGCGAGGGGGATTGGTAGAGTATATCTGGTCCATCTAAAAGATAGACAAAAATGTTATCAAAAGCACTGAAATTAATAGTCTCCTTTATCCACAATATCCTTGAACATTCCAATGGGATCACAAGGATGACTATAACATTGAGGTCTTAATTCTAGAACCTTTTAAACACAGTATCACCCTTTGAGGACACAGCAGTCATCAATATAGGTGGTATTACTTCTAGTTTGGTCTTAATTGTTGGCTTCCACTATTCTGTTTATGCATTCACAGGTAAAATCATAAAAATCTGTGTATGGGTATGGTTTATTTCTGTGCGCAAAGTGTTTTTTCAATAATCTACATAATAAGCTAATTCAGATTTTTAAAAACACCTGCATAGTACCTGTCCATATCCTGATTACTGAAAACACTAGAAAGTAACTGTGGGGCCCCTCTGCAGTATGATAGTGGCAGGCATGGTTCATATAAATCCTGCCATGATGCTCCATGGTCCGTTGAAAATTCCAATGATATCCTAAAAAGAAAATAATTGTTTCATACCAGACATTAGCTGTCATCATAACAAAGATGAGTATAAAATGTTTTGTAAAGGACTGTCAAGTATTTCTTTGTTCCATATGACAACTTCAAGAGGTCACTGACCGGTTACTAGCTTTGCTGCCACACATTAGATTGAGTGAGAATTGAATATAAAGTGAATTGTTCCGATTTTGCAAGGAAAAAAACAGCACGTTATCCAATAGCCAAATATCCACTCCTTCCCCAGATTGACTTTTTTGCAACCAACACAATCTCATGTTGTGCTTTCTCGCTCCATTTGTAAGTGCAACTGACACCAGTTTTGGTTCCTAAAAATAACACAAAAAAGTGCACAGCTCAGAGAAAACTTAAGACTTGCATTTTTACTGAAGTTTTGAAAGTAAATGTCTTGAAACCATATACTAACCCTGTAGTCATTTGTCTCTAAGGTCTGAACAACCTGTGTGTGACCCAACTTGTCCTCAGCATACACAAACACTTCACTCGTGCTTACATTAGGGCATTTAGGAGTACCTAAATAAAATAAAATTATTGAATAATTGAAATCACAGATATATGTCGTAAGGATAAGACATTAAATTTGGTCCCTTTGCACTCAGTGTCTATGCTGAGGCAAGTAAAAGATCCCACCCATGGGATAAATGTGTAACATGGGTGGACTCCTCTCTCTCTCATCAATCAACCCTCAATAGCGGCAAGAACTTGCCTTAGAGGGCTGCACTTTTAAAATCTATCTATCTATCTATCTATCTATCTATCTATGAGAGTACCATAAAACAAGCCTTCCTTTACAGTCTTTTTATTCTTTGAAGCAGAAATAACGACCAAGAGATGCAATTTTAACTGAAATTACAAGTGCATTTACCTGCTCCAAAGGTGAAACGTACATTGCCCACATTAGACAGATCGATGAAAGGTGTACAAATTTGTCTAGATTTCGACTCCTTGTTCATTAGAGCTGATAAACCCAAAGACTCAGTGCTGCAGGTGTCTGATATTCCCCCACCTTTTAAACTCCAGCTAAAAGAGATCAACGTGGTAATTAATCCCATTATAATTTGTTCAATAATTTACAATCAAAACACAGACCTCTTATTTATAATAGTGAGAATTGAATATAAAGGACTGTCTGGTCACCTGAATGCTTCATGAGAAAACTTACCCTTTTAAACTTTCATTATTAAAGAATTGAAAAAATATAGCCTCCTCAGGATCAATTTGATGTTGAAGGTCAAGGTCGCGAGATGTGACACCATTGAAGCCATCATTGTTTCCAGAAAACACCAAACCATTATTCCGTGATTGGCATTTAGGCTTCAAAAAAAAGGTCATGACAGTCATAAGTTTCATTCTATGACTTATACTACAATAATTTTCTCAAATATTTCTGAAAGGTTGCCCAATTCGCTGGCACTGGGAAACTCAGCTGCTCAGAAGGTGTCTCATTGGCTAGACCAGGTTGCGAACCTGATAAGGAAGACATTGATCACCCTTGTAATCCAAATTCAGGACACGTCAATCTGGGCAGCTGAACGTTCCAGTCCATGTGGAGTGCACAACCTTAATTTTCGGTGGTATACTGTGTACAAAAATGAATGTATTTCAATGATTAACTAGAATTTACATTCCTCCACGAAAGACACAACATGGCTGCAAAAGACAACATGACCAAAAAATTCACCTGAATCACTCCACCTGGAAAGAAGAGCCAATTTTCTGTGCTAATGGGATCAAACTGCTCTGAGAGAGATTGTGGGGGATCTGCCATGTTGACCACAAGGACGTTATCCAGCGCCCAGCAACCTTCAAACCAGTCTCGATCTTTCTCACTCGGCACTTGCTGGAATTGGAGACAGACACCTTCCGTTCTGGCACCTTGTGGAAGGTGGACCAGGTGGAACGTGGGCCCTGAGTCAATCCTAGTGAGAAATGCGTGAAAAGAAATATTACAAATTTGTAAATATTACAATCATCAGCAAGTTACTTATGCAAACTCTTTCAATGTAGTAAAAGTAGTACTACATGATGGTTAACATAGTAAGTATATTATACAGAAACTAAAATGACTGCTAGACTCCGCTAAATGTAACAGCTTGGTTACAGAGCCTGCTTCTAACACTTCCTTTTTACCATGTGCTTAATGAAAGTTTTGTTCAATGAATTTAGAAACAAGAAAGAAAAAAAGAATCAAATCTAGGTCACCTGAATGCTTCAATATGTGTCCAGTTGGTGCAAGGCATGGTACCATACGACAATGTAACAACTCCATCATCATAAGATGGGCGACAGTTTCCAGGACCTATGAGACCGAAAACAATGTTATGATACAGCAGTACCGATCAATAAAATTATTTCATGAGCCTAAGATGAATATCTAAAAATAATATAGAGGGATGAGTCAGTAATTGCACCTAACCCATGTTTGATGACACTTTCTAACATGTGATGCCATTTACAGAGTACAAATTAAAATGTACAATTGGCTCATTGGGATGGCTGAAAATCAGCGAGTCACTGAATAATAAATCCACAACCACATCAGGACTCAACTTGTCATGTTCCTATGCATTTCACGGTTTTGAGTTTGAATCAGTTATGCAGAAAGCTGGAAAATTACTCAAATTTCGGAATTTACCTGCTGTAAACCGTATGGATGACCCTGTAGTGATATTCAATGGGACTGTTCTCTAAAAAAGATAAAGCAATGGTTATCATGGCAAACTACAATATCATCTTCTAAATTAACATTTTAAAAAAGATTGATAATAATAAACATTAAAAAAATATTTACCAATTTACGTCCACCTTTTTTTTCACAAAAAGTTGCAGATTTCCCATACAAAATCGTCCCACATTCTGATGAAAGCTTAACACCATCACTCTGTTCCCTGTGAGTAACAAACATTCTGAATCTACTGTGGCACATTTCTATACATACAGCAAAAAAGGCATGTCTATACGAATGAATGAATGAAGTAGTGGTCACAAAAGACTATACATGTGTTAATCAAATCTTACCATAATGTGTCCTCCAGATCATCTGATCCTTCAAAATCATCCCTCAGAATTACACCATCTTCATGAACTGCACTAAGTGGGGGTCGCGAGGTCGTCAGGCTTTTCGCTTGCATAACAAAGACACCGCTAATTATTCTAATTTGAAAGGCGACACCATACCATAAACATAAATTCAAGACCCAATGTTACATACCTCCTTCTTCGCATAACTTCAGGACTGTTGTGTCTTTGAAGAGAAGCTCGTGGCTCAATTTTGCTGTTGCTCTGTGTCAAACCATTAAAAAATAAGTGAACTTTCATACAGCATTAAGTATCAACTCTATTACAGTCATGGTTATAAAATTTGTACAGATGGACTTCGGTTCTTTTGAGCACAGGTGCAGCTGGCAAATAATCATTGAGCAATGTAGTATACAAATATATAACAAGATTACACACTCCACCAAAAGTTGGCAAACACACTGCTGGCCAGGATGACCAGCCACAAAGTTGCATGAAAAAGCAAGTGTCCTATGCCCTGCTAAAAGTTCGCGCCTGTCCCTCTTCATCTTTAGCCAATCAGATGACTTCTCCTGGGCAATTTAGTGTTCCCAGTCTCTATGGAGTGCAGCCCTTCTTATTATTTCTGCGTAGCTCATTAAAGTCGCTGGCTGAAGCATGTGATTTGAGACTTAAACTTGCATCTAATATCTACCCCTATATCATGCCTAACACCAGCAGACTGGTAAGCTATTATCAAAACAAATTAAATTCAATAAATTGTGAAATGAAGGAAAGTTTCCACATGAACTTACAGAAAGCTGACACAGCCATATCCTTTAGGGGGTGCTACCCATATGAACGAGAATGAGTGGGTAGGGGTGAGGGAGTTGTGATTGTGGACCAACGAGCATCGACTCTGTTCAATTGGAGGTTGTAATTGTCGAACGGGAGACGCTTTTGGAGTTTTAGCAATGAGCTGAGATTCTGATACCTCAGTCCATAGACCGATCAGTAGAAATTCATCGAAGTCCTGACTGGACTGGATTTTTACTGAAATTTAAGTGTAATAAACCTTTTTCAGTCTCTGATATGTACATAAATAGCCAAATTGTAGTAAGTGCATGGACACCCAATGATTTTAAAGTTTGGCCATTCAAAAGAGGTGGCCGTTTGATAAAGGGGCAAAACAATGAAAATTCAGTTTGAGGGAGTCAGAATGTAGCATTATTTTACTGGGTGACCATTGGGGCAGGTTTGATTGTGTGTATACAATATTTCTCTGATTGGCCAGTCAGATTTTAGCTAGCAAATAATAAAAGTGCACAGTCGTTGAACAATTTTTACTGTATTTACAAGTTTTCCAAGAAACAACAAGCACATTAAGCATTAATTCCCTTAAGTAGAATCCAGGGCTATTGGTGACAGAAGTCACAAGAAACCAGTAAGACCTCACAACATTATGTCTAATTATAGTCAAACCTGCCCTTATAGTCACCTGTATAAATTGACCACCTACTGTAAAATTAATGGTTACATTACAACTCCCCCACACTGATGTCATATTGTTTTTCCCTCTATTAAAAGGCCACCTGCCTTAAACGGCCAGTTCTTTTTTCTTTCTTTTTCTAATTAACTTGAGTGATCGCTTAACACAGGGTTGACTGTACTTAACACACAATGGCATTCTTGCAAGCATTTCTCCGGTATTCCAATAGCCTTTTTTTTTTAATCATACTTGAGATATTTCTTTTCCAGCTCAAAATACAACCCAAGCTGAAGCAGCAACCCAAGCTCTCTCTTTTTCAGATATTCTTGCTATTCTAATCTTAAAACAACAAGATCCTACCTTCATATTTATTTCCAGGCACAAAAAAGGTGGGGTTGCCCGAGATTGAGATGCTGAGGGCAACTTGCTGCGAACTGATGCTGGACTGGTCCTGTCTACTATGGAATATGCACATGTAGAAGAAAGGAGGCATATTTGGAAGGAAATGCTGAGATAGGGAAGATGGAAGGAAAAGTATCACGAATAGCAGCTGCCGCATCATCAAACAGTCAAACTGAAACAAATAATGCATAGATATGGCTGTATAATGAAGTATACTGTAGATTCCATGAGATATGCTCTAATATAGTTTACAATAATTAAAATAACATTGATAAAACTGTTTAACGTCATGCAATAATTAAAGAACATAAATTATATTTAAACAAAATGTTAAAAAAGTTCAGTTTAATGTTATCATTAAAGTTATCTCATCAACAGAGCCAATGTGTATACTTATTTAATCATCATTGTTAAATGTATTAGCCTACCTACAAATTTGCTAAATTTAACTTAATAAAGTAAATAAATGTAATCACACTAATTTGACCTTGACAGGAAGATAACTTTTAGCATGAGAATGTGGGTGGCCCCTATAGGCTACATTGGGATTGCTGTTTAAAAATCCAGTTATTACATTCACACCAACTGCTTCACACCC
Organism: Alitta virens; assembly: GCA_932294295.1. Classification (NCBI taxonomy): domain Eukaryota; kingdom Metazoa; phylum Annelida; class Polychaeta; order Phyllodocida; family Nereididae; genus Alitta; species Alitta virens. The sequence goes on along the minus strand of OW028574.1, from coordinate 46,825,636 downwards.
AAGTAGAGCAGATTATTATTATTACATGAAAGCTATTTAGGAGTCATTATGAACGCAGTGAGTCACAAGTAAATCGAATGGTTCCATTATTATATAGAAACATCAGCAGATGTGATAAACTATTTCATGGTGTGATAAACAAGCAATGTGGTGTTATAAACTTATTTTACGATGTGATACATCGATTTTGAATTCAAGGAATATTTTAAAGTTTATACAAGGCAAACTCAAGGACAGGGGAAAAAGTTAAATCAGACACCCTTTGATATTATGAGTTGTGAGAAACAATTTCAAATGTTCAAAAATATTATTTATACAGAATTATAAAACTTGATTATTCATGTATAAAAGTTGATTATTCAGGATTCTGGAACTAATTATTCACATAGTGTTTTCATCATAAATTCCCAACTAATACATGCTATTATAGTTGAAAGATAAACCCACCATGCATTCACACATAACTTGTACACGATCTCCTAAACACACAAGAGTGACCTCTGAGTTATGTTGTGATATCTTACACTTCCACCCAGCTTTTTTTCAGACGATGTTGTCATTCAATTCTGCGAGGGATTATGATACCTTATTTACCCTAACTTTGGACAACATACATGCGATGTCTCTGGCTTGGCTAGCTTGGCTAGCTCAATCTTCTTGATTTATACTGAGCAGTATTTGGTCATTCCATAGAAATGTAACATGTGAGCAATGTACTTAGTTTGGATATAATTACATTACCACCACACATGTACATACTTTTCAATCTGATCCCAGAAATCTAAAGGTCACACACAGGATTTTCATTTCCAATACAGGGCGTATATTTGGGGGGGGGGGGGGGAATTTGACATGGGGTGTTTTTTTATTTTTTTATCCAGGTATTTTCCATTAGGCCTGTTTTAACACCGCCCTTGCGAGCCACTTTTAACAAATAATGTTTAATCTCCTGTCTGTACGTCGTCTGTGCCCCCCCCCCCCCCCCCCAAATTGCTGGATCTGCCCCTACAATAAGTAATATCAGTCTAAACTTATATTTAAGTCTATCAAAAAGAAATTCGATATGCAGGTGGAAAATGGAAGTGTAAGACCTAGGTCAGAATTGCATTGATTACCACAATGTAACACATCATAAAAACCCTACATCTATGACGCCTTTAATACTTTTACGATCTACAAAATTATATATTTAGAAAAACAATCACTTACCGTCAAAAGATGTCTAATATCCATTCTTACATTGTTTGTTGTTGAGTATAATCTTCAGGAATTATCCTCTAGAGTAATAGGCCTATATCTCAGCCTCTGAGGTGCATCCATGCTCTCACATCACAATATTCAATGGTCCTGTAGCTCTAGTTGAAAATTGCGCGTTAGGCAGAGCCCCATGTCAGAATGACGTAATGGAGGGCCATGTTGGTATCTGTGCGAGTCCAGTCATATAAAATCAATTACAAGTAACTAACTTGAGGTTGAAAGACAACTGATATGAGGGTGTTGAAGCAGGCGCCACCTAGTGATAAGAGCACCAAAGCGCCACCTAACCTGAGGTCACGAAGTGCATTAATAGACCCTTTGGAGTGACTTGGCAAATGGCCTCTGAGATATCAGTGATATTTGCTTTACTTTTTATCAAAGCAAACCCGGGTGATGCATTGCCATTGAGCTAAATCACCCTTAACTGATTGGCTTGATAATGGCCTGGTGTACTGCACCATTACATAAATGATTAAATCACATGCAATATCGAGTATTGCATTTGTCAGAAAAAGCTTAGCCATAAAAATACATAATTTAGCTGCAATTTAAGTCTCGTATGAGTATTGAACCCAGGCAGGATCGAGATGCATATGGTGCCTTATTAGTTGCTCACCAATGTAGTATTGTGGTTAAGGCCTTGTCTAGCTCCACACAAGGTCCCAGGTTCAGTTTTCAACCTTAATGTAGTTCACCTGATACGTTAAACTTTTGGTGATGTGTAGTGAGTGTCTATGCTGAGGTAAATAAAATATCCTCAGGCCAGATCAAAGTGTAACATGGTGTAGACTCTCCTTATAAGCGATCTTGTGCAATAAGTTCCCACTTGCCTTTTAGAGTTAAGGCAACCTAATGGTGAACATGAGGTGGTGGGTGGGTAGATTAGGGCTTTACGTCCTGTATTTCTGCACCTGATGGGATAATTAGGACAGGCAGGGACCATGGCAATCAGATGATGGATGAGAACAACTTAGGCTTGACCAGGAATCAAATCAAGGACCCAGTGATTGGAAGCCCAATGCACTACCACTGAGCTAGGTCCCCGCCCCCTGGCGAACATGAGGTAATTGAAATAACCTGAAAGGTCATTAAGTTCTGGGATAGCCAGAAAGTAACTAGTGTGCCTTGTTCAGACTGCACCACAGAGCCCTGTGAGCTCCTGTGTTGGCCACTGGGGTTCAAGGTCTTCACCTGGTGTTACCACCCTTGTCATGAGAGGTGAGGAGGCCCAGTACTTTCAAAGACAGGGTCTTTCAAATGCCAAGGTCATGTTTGTTTGGTAATCAACAATATATTATGTACAATTCTCAGAAATGCAAGCTCAGGCAGTTCAGACATTATCTGAGCCCAAACAACCTTGTGAGAAAACAGAAAAATACTGTACAAAGCACGTAAAACCCTCGGCCTGTCACATAGTTTACTTGCATCCCCCATTGGGGTATCCTGTGAGGATGTCATTTGAGCCCTGTGACCAAAGAAGAAGGTCAAAGTTACCCATTTTAAACTCATGAAATGTCCCCAAAGGCATAAATCCCCCTTCACTGCACAATCCCACCATTAAATTATCTGTACTGATAATTTCTACCAAATGGGTCATTTGCGACCATGTAGAAATTATCAGTTCAGATAATTTAAAAGTAACTTGGAATGGATTTTGCGCGTCACCTCAAAAATAGGTCAAAATCACCCACCCTCAAACTTCGCAATTTTTTCCTAAAGGCATAAATCGCCCTTTGTTGCATGACACCATTAACTTATCTGAACTGATCATTTCTATTAGATTCAGAATGACCTCTGTGACCTCAAATATAGATCAAGGTCACCCATCCTCTAACTCATCCAATGTCTTCCCTTAAGGCATAATCCCTGTAAATTACAAGTTATCATTTCTACAAGGTTTGAAATGGTTTTGACCCCTTGACCTCAACATAGGTCAAGGTGATCCACCTTCGAACTCATTCAAGTTCTCCCCCTAAAGAATAACCTCTGTATGATCATACGTTCAATACATCTCCAGTTATATCGCTTATGCAAGAGCGATGAGAACAGCATCACACTTTCTGCATCTTGCATTGCTGGTTCAGGCTGAGAAATGAACTATATAGGGACCTCCAGGCGAGCTAACCAACAGGCCACTCACATATGCCTAATTCTATAGATAATAATAGGATACAATTAGTGGTTACCCCGTTTCTCTAAGCTGTCTAGCAAGCCTAGTTCAAAGTCAAATTGCAGAACACCTGAAGCACATAGAAACAGGATTTTTGGGTAGGATGCTTACTATGTCCTGGTGGGTATTATCGTGAATTTTCATGCAGTTAGAGTTTGAAATGGCTGACAAATAAAAAAAAAAGTTTCCATGATTTTCCGGTCATCTCACCACGTTTTAGCTGATAAAAACATTTTAATTTAATAGCTACATAGGTTAATGACTTTTTATAATGAAAAAACAACTTTACCATGCAATATAGGAAAATATTGCATGGCTCTCAGCCAATCAGCAACCAGGATTTATACATATAATATTGAATACCGAAACAACTATTCTAGCCTTCTAAATTTTATTGGTCACAAAGCAAATTTACAAGCATGATAGGACAAGGCTACAGGCTACTGCTGTATTAACATACATACTTTTTAGTGTAAACATAATGGTGTTCTTATCCAACATTCAATTTGACAGAAATATTATCTACCATCCATTTAATATTCTAAATATTCCGCTAAATAAAGTCATGTAAATGCCTGAGGATGTCAAAATTCACGGTTCTGAAACAGAAAGCAAAACCTAAATTAAGGAAAGAAACTGTTGAAAGAGCAAACTTCAGCTCCTGAGATTATCTGAAAATTTATACTGCTGTCTTGTAACAATTGGCGCCACAATGTGACAAAACCAATGGGTTAAAAAAATCTTTTCTTTAAATAGTTTCAAAGGTCAAATGCAGTGAGTCACCAGCAAAAAAATGTCAATTTCTAGAAAACTGTTAGGAGTTAAAATAAAAATAACCAGTTACCCAGCAATTGATTAGACAATAGAGTCTTTTCACTGAGCAGCCCTGAATTCAGCAAGACATAAGTTTTTCCTCTCTTCTTATTACTCATTTTGCTTTTCAGACATAGAAAACCATAACCCAGATTTAATAATATAACTTTCTCAGGCAAATAACAAAAATCAATTGAATGATAAGATGTCAAATATACATTAAAATGCACTAAATATACTGCTGCTTGGATGCACTTTGCTTTGGCCAATCACAGTCAAGGACGGGAACATTTTAAGCCAATAGAATTGCAGTATTTTGTCCTAGCCACCTAGTGGAAATACGGAGAACCTTCTGTGAAAATCCACTATCCGTTATGAACATCGATTTAATTAAGACCCCGATGCAGGGATACAAACGGTTATTAAAACGCAAAAAAAGTTCCAATATTAATACCACCCACATAAAGGGGTTCCACAGTACAAGTACAGTGTACAGTGACCCAATTTGAAAGACAATTAAATTAGAACAAAAGCAATCCGGAAGAAAAGATGCTGGGAATATACACAGAAACTAAAAAAATTGCAGGCTGACCAGTAATCTCTTACTTATCAAGCTGATATCAGGGCATTAAGCTAAATATTGAACACTGTAAACTGACCTAGAAAGTTTCCCTGGAAATGCAAAGATTTGTAAAGTGGCCTATCATGTTTCTCAGCTTGACAGATGACAAGGGAAACAACATTGATAACAGATTGCAACAGAAACAAAACACCTAAAATTCCTAAAACAGTCCTAAATATTTTAATGGGATTTTCAGCTGGCCTATAAACAAGTTGCACATAGTTCATTTCTGAAGAAGTAATGAGCAAACTTAAATAAAAAGGCTAACCCTTGTTGTCCCCATGAATTAACCATACACAGCATCAAATAGATATGAACTTAAATAGACAGGCAATGAACAAAAAACCTCTTATTCATCCAATAAAATGACTTGAGATTGAGACTGATCGATGAACAATACCTAAACAAGATTGATACATACTCGATAATGCACCATTGCTATATCTGACCATATCCATATAACATGAGCTGCATCCTTTCAACTCATTCAAAACTACCCTAAATAGGGGATTTTCAGGTCAACAGGGGGAGCTATACACTGGTCCTTCGTATGATGTCATCATACAATCAGGTCATTGAGTGCATTGATGACATCACAATGGTAATAAGGACCGGCATGGAGCTCCCCCTGCTGATTGAAAATCTCCCATAGACTCTTATCATTGGTCATGGCAAGGAGAGAAAACACAATGCGACATCAGCTTGACATCGATTGGACGTTGGACTGGCATTGGATACTGTTGGTCTGACTTCGACTCGATCTTGGATGCTATCTGGGTAGGGTGACCAACTACATATACTCATTCTGATTGATAATGAAATAATTAAGTTACTCTAAACATGAGAGGAATATCTATTATCTACACATTGATAATGAATATATCACATTTCCTTACAGATCCTACAGCATAAGTCGATTTAAAAAAAAAGAATGCACAGCATCAGGTGTTATAAAATACCTTTATACCATTTCTTAAAGACACTTTACTAATAAGGTAGCATTTCAAATATGGCCATAAAATTTAAAATTGACCAATAGCTTATGGTGTCATTGACACAAATACACTGGGACCGCCAGAGAAAAATATAATACACAAGGAATACTAGGAAACAACTTACCTAGAAATGAATTTGGCGAAGTCTAAGGTGACTAAACATTTGTATTTAGGTGTATCCAGTGGATCTGCGCTGGACAACTGGACCATCAGTCCAAGAGTAACAAGGGTCGAAATCTGAAAGATAGAGAAATTAAAAATAATAAGGATATGTCATATATATATATATATGGTCTTGCTGTAGGAAACTTCACATGCAACAAAATAGCAAGAATGGGTCATTCTGATTTGCTTAAATTATTTTATTTATCAGGAATGGCAAATTAAATTTTACCTGTGAGAAAATATTAGCAGTAGGAGCCACTCGTCCTTCAACAATGGAATAGAAAATGGCCATCAAACGATCCAAAGGAAAAGGTTTGGGACCAAGGAGGTGATTAGCTGTCTGAAATGCATAATACAGATTATTATCAAACCATTTGCTTATGTATGGAATTTGTAATTTGCAAAAACAATGCACAGGAACATTTATCCAAAATGGGTTAAATATTGTGTTCCTGCTGCTATCATTGTAACTTGTGACCCATAATCAAACACCCGACAAAGTGGCTTACTCAGATATCAATCTTTTTCTGAATAGTTATATGATTACACAGAAGCATGATAGACATTTATTTAACATTTAAACATGTAAAGCGCATAATTTATCGATCGATAAACAAGCTTACAAAAATTAATTTATTTAGTACTCACCCTGCCATCCTTTTTCTGTCGTGACAAATTTGACCTTTTTGTCATTTTGGCAGTTCTCTGAAAAAATAAAATAAAAATACCAATGGAATAGGTTTAAGAGGCATTCTTATAAATCAACTTGTAAAGAACTGTTAGTCAATAGTCACATAATTGAAGTTTCTTTATTTTTACATAAGTCTTAAACAAACTTGATGATGTCACCTCACCTTTAGCTAATTGATTATGATGTCATCAATGACCAAAAAATGGTTTAATATATTCACAGCCTACAGTTAATAAGTGCATATTAAAAATGTTCATATTTACCGTCGAAAAAAACCTCTTGTCACTTTTAGCAGGATTGTAAGATGCTAAATAGGCAGCAAGCAGTAAATACTTGGAATAAAATGGCAGTTCAATGTTTGCTCTGGCAGCATTTCCTGAAAGAAAAGATACTACACTATTAAGTTTGCACTAACAGGTTCGGTAAAACATGATAGGTTAATGCTTTGTCGTTACAAATATTGAGAACCCCTCTGAATATTTTTTGCAGACAGCATGAAATTATCCCACTCTTGTCAATAAATAAAAAAATTTAATTAACTATTAAACATTCTATTTGAGTTGCTTTAATAGAAGCTTCAGAAAAATGTAGTTACCAGTCAGATTTTGAATAGCTTCATTGGAGCCCTGGTCAATGACTTCCTTTTGCAACTTTTCCCATTGGGCACTGAAGAGAAAATGTTTAACAATATTTAAATTTAGCATAAAGTCATTCTTTCAAATAATAATCACATATATTTTTCTAGTGAAGAATAAAAATAAACTGTACAAAAAAAGAAAAACTTCACCTTGATACTTCTCGGAGATAGATAGTTTGCAAAGCTTTCTTTAAATGTGGTTCAAAGTTTCGCCATAGTTTTGTGGTATTTGACGTTGTTGCTGCAATTAAAAAACTTTAATATATCAACGTACAAATAAACGAAGAATTTCAAATTATCACAAAATATGCTGGATGGAATAATCTAATTACCCTCTTCGTTAACTATTGGCTCCACATATTTGGGGAAATTCAATACTGCCTTCAATATAAAAGCAATCATGGATTTAAATTGTTGAGCGAAACAAAACAAAAAAAATTATTAAAAAATATAAATACAGAAACGAAACATAAAATTTCATAAATTCCTTACCAAATGTCGGAGCTCATTCAGATTACAACACAAATGGCAGCAAACACTCAGTAGCAAGTTTAGGTAATTGCGATAAAAACCTTCTTCATATTCTGGAGGGCAGTCCCTCCTCATAATTTCAATCAGATCATCTGTAATGGAAAATAAATTAAACTTCGAAATATAATCATTAAATTGTCAGAATATTTATAACATCATATTTTTTTTTTAAAGAGCTGACCAAAGAAATTATCATCTTTAACATATTGAGCATTTACTATTGGTGTATTGTACAGTAATCTAGGCACTTACCTTTACTATAATTTGAAAAATTCACAATAAATGGCTCTCGGATACCGGTTCCAGTCCTGAACTTTTCCCAAACAATTTCACTTATGAATATGGTGCACACATTCAAGCCACTCTGAAAAATATGAAATAGCGATATCAATACATGACCATATCTATCAAATTTATCAAAGAAACTCATGAGTAATACATTGATGCTCCAGAAAATTAAATTAATGAACACTTACAAGTTCTGACAATCTCAAAAACCCAGGTAACAAATTGGCTGCCATGTCTCTCATTCGCTCTGCTTTGTCTAACACCTAGAAAATGTATCATTAAAGATCAAGCATTAAATTTAAACAATTAAATTATCATGCATAATTAAGTATTGTCAAAACAGAATGTCTCACTTACAATACAAATGGGCTTTTCTGAACCGTCTGTGGCTTTCTTTAAGTGTAAAATGAAATCATTCATATTGTCACACCGAGCAAAAGGTTGAAATCCATTTTCTACACAGGGAACTGTACCAGAGATATTGTTCAATATTTGCTCAAAAAGAAGTCTTGGCGCATAGCTTTCTACACAGTTGACTACAGAGTAATTAATCTGAAATATAAAACACAACAAAATCAGAATACTTGCAATAGTGAGCATAAAATATTTCAATTATATTTTTCTGGATTGCTAAATGTTTACCTGCAGTTCTTGTAAGAGTGTTTCAACAACCAATGACTTCCCAGTGCCTGTGTGACCACAGACAAATATGCTTCCGACAGGCCATGGATTCTGTAAAACAAGTTGTGTGGATTGTATTTTATGGAAAACCGTCACTGTCATGCAATTAAACTGAACCTTTCAATAATTGAAACACTGCGTGTTAAATGCATGCATTTTATACACATATATCATATAATAACATTTTCTTGGCTGGGAATTTTGTTTCAATGAGAAATGTTATTGGGTGATGCTACTGGCACTCAGGCTGAATGTACAGTGGGATAGGGATAGCTTGTTGTAGCTATTCACATGACACATTGCAGATAACCCTCGCCCAATGACAATGCATACTTGGCTTATAAATGAATTGGCTATTTGCACCAAATAATATTATGCATACATTGCATAGTGAATAGCCAAAATAGGGGTGACTTGGCTATTGGCCCTGAGCACGACCCTGGGACCATCAGTTGGTGATAAATCTGCTTTAAGCTGCTTGGACTACAACTGTGCTTAGTTCAATCCTGTAATAGGGCTGAGCTGAGGCCTGAGCACACTCTCTTCGAATCCCCTCGCCCTCATAGGGCCTCTTAGCATAGAACCCAACACACCAATAAAGGGGCCAATCTTACTCATTGGCTTTCTCTCCCAAAGATGAGGCCATCGGTTTTTTGAGGACCAGTCTAACCTGCCCTACAGGGCCAAACTTCCTGGAAAATAGGCTTCATTGCTCAGGATACTCTATCTAGACTAACTCTGCTAGTACAAATCTTCCCAGGCTGCAGGCCAACCAACTTGACTGTGGCCAAACTTTCTTGGTGAAGGGGGCCAGCCTCCCCCGGCCTGGGGCCATCTACCTGATGAAGGTGATGCCTGTCATCTTGCCACCTCCCTGACTGGGGATCAATCTTCTCTATAAACAGGCCTGCTTGTCAATGTTGGTATCAAATTAATTTCCCAGTGAACCTGTAGAGGCAGGTCCAACACCTGTAGAGGCAGGTCCTGTCTATAGTCACCGCACAAGCAGTGCCAATATAACTAGAATGGTTCATAGGATGAGTAGTCCTGGTTGCCAGCTCATATGCAGTCTATGGGCTAGGCTGTTAAGAAAAACGATGGGCAAAGTTTACTTTAACCTTTGTGCAACCTTACTATATTGAAAGATGTGTTTGTTTGGTGGCCAGAAAAAAGGGAGACAGGAATAAGCATTGTCAAGAAATTGGTTACATACATAATTTTAGTTAAATGTCATGCTTAGAAAGGTGGGTCTGGTGCAACCGAGTTCTCTTGGACCCTTCCTCTTGTCCCCCTCCTTGAGAAGGGACACCAAGCAGAAAGGGGTCCAGTCTTTTTACTGAGGGCAGCCCTCAGTATTTCTGCAGAGGGTCCACGCCACCTTTGCACTGGGACCCAGACATCCACTTTCCGGTGGAGGAGCCAGTTGACTAAACTTATTGGTGACAGGGACAACGTACCAAACTTCTTGGTGAAAGGAGCAATAATTATTTGGTGATTGGGGCAAGTTTAAGTTCCTGCCCCCATGAATGATTTAGACAGGTTGGCCCTGGTCAACAAATCTGGCCCCTTCACTAATTAGGTGCAGGTGGATGTCCCTCTGAGATCCCACCAGGTTCCCGTTCTGGCAGTGGGTTGGGGCCCCTGCAGAAGTACCAGGGGCCTCCCTCCACAGTGCCAATATATATATATATATATATATATATATATATATATATATAGCTATCACCACTGCATCGGCAGTGTGAATAGCCAAAATTGTCTGCATCCGCAGTGTCTATAGCCACACCCTTCATTCTGAATTAGGCTATTAAAACTTTTAAAATTACCAATGTGAAAAGGTCCTTCAGGATATTAATTTCATGCTGTCTGCAAGCTATGCTGCTGGTTGATGATTCTTCTGAGTGTTCTACTTCCATGCTCTCCATGACCACAATTGTCTGAAAATATTGATTTAACTGTAAGATATAGAAATCAGAAAATTTTGATTTAGTTGGAAGAAAAATAAATTAGAAAATGTTGATTTAACTGTAAGATAAAGAAATCAAAACACTGTGACATCTAAGGCAGTGCTGTAAGTGAAAATTTTTGGTTGGGGGAACTCACACCCCAGTGGTCGGCCACAAAGGATCAGCTTCGTGCAAACTTTTAAATAAAAATTAATGGCTTACATAGTGACAATGAGGGAATCAGTTTACAATTTTGTGTTGATTTTGTATATTTTGTGGAAACACTGTTATACTTACTACAATCTTAATAAATATCCTGAAATTACCTTAGTATCAAAACAATAAATAATTGCCTTCAGTGCAATAATGTATATCATGTATTATATGTACGGGGCTTAGCCCATAACATTTTGTGACAATTGTTGCCATTTTGGCCCAACATATGCATTCATAAAGTCCCTGAAAATCAAAATATTTCATGAAGTCCCTGAAAATCAAAATATTTCATCATTTTGATCAATTAGTAAATTTTCCTAAGATGATGTAACAAGTATTTTTGTGGATTTTCAGAGATGTTCGGTAACACCAGGTCCATGGAATATCTTTATGGCTCTAATTTGGAAATTCTTATAAAAACAGCATTTGAAGGTTCAATCAAAATTTCTGCTCCAGGTATTGTTAATTATATATTTTGAGCGTGGTTGCTTAGAAACCTAGCTGTTTTGGAAGTTACCATGGTGATCTAGAATTCCTATTGATCTCATTTAAACATTCTGATAATGTTTTTTCTAGTTTTATGACTGGTGTAAATTAATACAGTATATACTTATGACTATTTTTATCTGTCCTGACAGTCAATACTGCTTCTCAAACGCCTTTATATGGCATATAAAGTAATCTAATTTGCATAATTCTACCTCTATTACAGCTCACATGATGAAAATCTTACTAAAGAATATATTTTTTGGTTCTTGACTATAAATGGTACAAATTTGTACTCATAAACTAACATTTTACTCTGTAGTATTGAATATCATTGCTACACAAAAAGCATTGCCACGGCAACCAAACCGCACATGAAAATTTGGCAACATCACTTTTCCGCAACGGGATGTTCTGATGATTTAAATGATGTATAATAGTCAGCTCAAACATGAAATTTTCACGGGAGCCTATTTTCCTACATGTATACGCTCACCCGCTATGAAGGGTCATCATTCGGTGGCAGGGTCATGGGTTGGCAGGCAATTTACCATGACACAAGTTTGGCCCCGAACTAAAACCAAGGAAGATTTTCCATGAATAACCAGCCCACTTACACTGTTTGTCATATCTGGGGGTCTTAAGACAAAAGAAGTTAGCCCCTTCACCAGAGAGATTTTCCCAGGAAGATAGCTCCAGGTTGGGGAATACTGATACCTGCACCATGGAAGGTTGGCCCTGTTCAAGCTCAACCTCCCCCCTCCGTTAAATCGATGATGGTCCCTTCAGCAGTGGGTGCCTTTTCATCCACATTGTCATAGCCAATATGGTTTTAAGCCACATGCAGCATGTTCAATATTATGCCAGTAGCTAAACTGTTTTTGCTACTGTATATACAATGTCAATAGCCCAATGAATCTATGGACACTTCACCTGAACCTTAGTTCACGGGGTTAACTTCGGATTACCTGAACCTAGGACCAACATTTCTAAGGCTATACCTTTAAAAATCAAAATATTGCAGAGTAAAAATCCAAAAAAGAATTAAATAGGAATTTTATTTGGGGAGCTGTAGCTAGCAGCGCAGAGCTCCCCCTGTTTTTCAGTATTTTAGTCATGGGGGGGGGGGGGGGGGACTCAGTTTCCCGAAGTCACTTCCATCACTGGTCTAAAGCTAAAAGCAGAGCAGAGAGATTCAACAGAAAAGCAAATGCAGTGCTCAGTCCAGATACTTGAGATATAGGGCCATTATAAGACTGTCACAATGAAGTTTATAAAATTGGCTGCTTAATCTTAGATATATGAAGTTAACATTACATAGAATCACAGTGACAGTATATAAACTTACAGAAAGTTAAGAGTCAACCGCAGAGCTGAACAAATTTTCCCGCGAGTGTTTACCTACGCAGGACAAACGCAAATCCTGCAAGCTGATTGGTCAAAAATCTTGGCACGTGTATTTTTGTGATTACTAGTTTTTGGTGCAAATAAGCGGGTTTGGGGTCTGTTTACTTGTTTTAACAGTTAGTAACATTTCAAACCAGACACTCATCCATGCAACAACAATTAGTGAATATTATGAATAATTAAACAGGCGTCATGGATCCATGAAAATAGGTCATCCAGCTCTTCATGCTTCAGTGAGTTTTTGGTATTGGCTGCAGTACAGTGGAAGTGCAGGTGAGATGAGCTTATATTCACATTTAACAAGTTAGCTTGCTTTTTAAAGACACCTTGTATTGATACTTGTAAGTTTTTACTGGTAAAGGGACTTGGTGGTGAGTTTGAAATCTTCTAATATGGCTCCACAACATCAAAATATTCAGGTGAACTTGCAGGTTGTTTTTGGCCCAAGTTGCTTGACAAGTCTTGTGTTCAGTCAGTGTGTAGGAGTCGTTAGACCTTGAAGTTCACATTTGCTGTATAGTCTAACTTTGGATCTTTCTTGGAGAATAAGAGTGAGGTTTTTTTTGTGTGAGATGTATAATAAACTAATATAATGAACAATTTTTTTCCCTCTGATTATGAAGTAGTTTAAACAATCAAATATAGATATAAGTTTTTGTTTTAATATGATTAAATCATTAATTAAGTTATTGCGTTAAAAGTTTGGGTATTTTTATCATTGATAATATTAATACCAAGTCAGTCATTTATTTATTATGTTCTAAATTGTATGTAATTATTAATTTTGTTTAACTCGATATATTTAATAAGCATTGTTAAGTGTTCTAAAGACAAATAATACCTGCAAGGTTGTTATTGGTTAATTTTACGTTATCAATTTATATCATTGTTTATCACTGATCATCCTTCATTATTTTGCAGATTGCCTGGAGTGAATTGAAGCTGGTCTCAATCAATAGGTGCTAATTAACCACCCATCAACATGGAGGTAAATGACAAGGCCCACCATTATTATACAGACTATATAAAGCACTCTAGGGCAGTTGGTGTGATGTGGGGCATCTTCACGATATGTTATGCTATCATCAACATTGTTGTCTTCCTTCAACCACAATGGATTGGTGACCAAAAGGGAATCGCAGGAGCATATTATGTCGGTCTGTACGATTGGTGCGAGGTGACCACAACCTCCATCGGCAGTCAGCTCTGCACATCTCGAGTTGATCGCTTTGACAGTATTATCGACCCGGCATTCAAGGCTGCTGCTTTCTTCATTGGCTTTTCGGCAATCATGATTCTCCTGACCATCGTCATGTTTGTTCTCTTCATCTTCATTCGTCCAGGCCCTGTCTTCATTGCTTGCGGCATTGTGCAGACTGTTGCCAGTGAGTATCCTATAATGTTATTGTACTTTGAATTATTTTTACATAAATGCCTGTTGACCTCTATTAATTAGGATATATATACATGCAGCTGGTGTTAAGCCAAAATGGTTTTAATGGTGAAGTAACTTTATTAGGAGGACCATATATAGCTATTTGTGTAATGGCAAATATGCAGATTGTTATGAAATAATGTGTCAAGAAAGATGACCTTTTGGCCAGGTGCTAGTTTATACATGCATGTTTAACCATTTGCATCAGGAACAGAAGTCATGCTAATATTTGTCTGTTCTCTATTAGAATGTTTAAAGCTAATTTCAGCTTTACAGTGCTGAACCAATTATAAGGTTCCTAACCCTAGTCACAGATATGTTTTTTTTATTTTTGAAGAATCTTATACTTATTTTATAATTTCTTCTTCAAAGATTTTAGTAAACCTCTTGTTGGTCTTCCAATTTTAACAAAGACCTCGATTTTAGACTAATTTATTTTGATCAAACTGTGTTTTAGAGGGGATTGACAGTGTTAAATTTCAATTTAAGTTTGGATGATAATAGACAAATATATGTGGGATTTCCCTTCAGTCATTGTTGCACACTTTAAAAAAATAATTAATAGATCATGGAATAGTTTGGTGATTACCTGTGCTACTCAGTATCTAATACTGGAAATAACTTAATTTTTTATCAAACAACCCTCAAGGAACTGAAGTCAGTCAAATGTGCAAACTGAAGTCAGTCAAGCGTGAACATAGCTGGACTCCAATGTCAAGCTAAATTACCTTGGAATTTGATATTATACATCTGTATTAGTCTTGAATGCATTATTTGCATTAAGTTGGGAAAGAGTTGCCCAGCAAACAAAGTAAATATTTCAAGATACATTGCATTTCCTACGTGAGGCTCGGTAGACCATTTCAAGCTTGAATTTTGCTAGCTTAGAACTTTAGCCTTTGTGTGGAATGTGCGTGGACGGGCATGTGAGGACAACTTTTTCCATACGTGTGTAGGTTTTAAAGAATGGCGACATCTGACTGCACACATTGTGAGGGCAGTGAACCGTGACGTACCCTGCTGAATCATAGTCAGTGGCATATATTTCACCCTCTTTTGAAGGACTCAACTGTTCCTGCTATTCATGTTTTGCAAATACCTCAGCACAGACCCATGTTTACTGTCCTTTGTGTTCAGCATTTAGTCATATGCGGATGAACTGCTACTTAAATGTAGCTTGTTGCCTTGATAAATTAGATAGATATTTATATAGCATTCCTTAGGTTTGTGTACGATTCAGTAGAACAGTATGAATCCCTAGTCTAGTCAAGAAACTGTGCATTAAAGTCAAGAAAAGGTTTGCATTTTCATGGTCTACATAACATAGGAATTTCCAGTTATCCAACTCTAACTCTGTATTAGCGTATAATAATCCAGCCTGTAACATCAACATTTGGTTTCTGTTCTGAAGTTTCTAAAGTCGTGCACAAATGTTCATTTGTGTACAGATTTTGGCTTCCCTAGAATATATAATTTCTTAATAACAGAACCTTTAATTTTTAAGATGAGAATTTTAATTGTCAGTGAATCGAAATAAACAATTTGAGGTTGAGTAGCATTCATCTTCAAATTATTGTTCCTGAATGGCGTCAGTCATGTTCAACCTGCATGGGTAAATGATGATATAAAAGATGGTTCCTTTTATTGCATAAGGTTTGAATCTTGTTTTGATTTCTGGTCGTTCCTCTTTTTTCAGCAATCTGCATGTTCCTTGGATGTGTCATCTTTCCTGCTGGTTGGGATAACAGTACCATCAAAGGCATTTGTGGTGCAGAGTCTGGAAAGTACACACTGGGAAACTGCGAGATCCGTTGGGCATACATCCTGGCCATCATCGGCATCTTTGATTGCCTCTTCTTGGCTGTCCTTGCTTTCGTCTTGGCATGCACGCAACCAAAATCCCTGAAGAAGTACATCGGAGCTAATGGTATCGTGAGATGTAAGTAAAATCTGATTTGACATGTCATTTGTAAGCAAATTCATCATGCAGAAAGGTATAATAAACTGAGCTATCTTAATCTGGGATAGCGTTGCTATTATGATCTTTTGGGTAATTGTTTTTTTCTGAGATATAAGCATGAGATAATGTGGTCGCTAAAACACCATTAAGTTTAACAGCTTATACACTATTATAACAACCCATTAATTGCAATTTAGGATATATTATTTTCTTAAATGACAGTTTAATTAATTGGAGGTATTTGCACAAAATCCTAACAATATAATGCCTGGCATATAATATGGCTGTAGCAAGGAGTTGCCATAAGACTCCTTATCTGTTTCAATATACTGCCATTTATATACTTTAATTTTACAGGTAATATTGACTTACATTTTTTAATATATTTCAGCTGACAATGGATACATGGTGGAGACTGAATCCAAGCCATCAATGATCATTCAGCCAGTGATGACCGTCCCAGGTGGAGCTGACGCCTATTCCGAATACTCACATGCATCAGCAAAACGCTCAAAGAAGGAAGATTTCTCACTTTAGATTTAATAGTCACTGCTAAGACTAGAATCTCACAAATATATCATTCAACAACCAACTCCTGCGAAAAGCATATCACACTCAAGGAACTACAGCATGACTTTGTCAGTGATGAATTAAAGAAGATTAATTTAAAAATTGATATATTACTTTAAATAATGTCCCAAGTGAAATTGCACAAGTATTGCATGCTATAATGACAAAGTCACATGGCTGGTCAGTAGAATAAGGTATTAGATCAAAATTCAGTATTTTTCTCTGGCCAGGTAGTTTTCATTTGAATGTCATATTTAAGAATACTCACTTGCAGTTGTATTGTTAAATTATAATTTTCAAAAGTGTGCTTAAAACTTTATAAAAGAGATTACTCACTGTATGAATTCATAATTTTTTTTTGTGTAGTTGTATGGAACCAAACATGTTGCAACACTCCCACTGAACTTGTGATTTAGAAAAAACAGGATTTTTGGCTCATTGCCTTTATACTTTTGCCAAAGCATGTTATGGAGTCTATGAGACATCTGTTAGATATATATTTCACAAGAATTCGATGATGATTCCTCATGCTGGTGATTAATGTAACATTTGTTATTTGGGTATTTTATTGCTTAACTGAAAAATATTTTTGGTGCTCAGCTTGACATACACATTAATGCATGCTTGATGTTTTTATAGCATTCCCAAAGAAATATTATATACAGTGTACGTGATACACATACATTCCCATCTACAATGTATACATTGGTATTGAAAATATTTTTCTGTTAACACTATACTATTATAGAACTTTTTGCATCTTTGTATATTTTGTTTAACATATACATATACATATTACATGTTTTTTTATGTATGGATGAATACTTATACATGTGCTTAATTTTTTAATACAGGATTGGCATCCTAAACTTAAGTTTAGTTAAATGATAGAATGGTTTTAAATTAACTATGTGTATTTTAATAAATGTTTGCATGTATGCAATCTAGCTATTGTTTGTGACTTAATTCCACATTCACATGTAGAATAGAAGGGGCTTGCTTTCTTTAGGGGAGAGAAAAATCTGCAAATTCTAAATCTCCTGTATGTTCCTGAGCAAAATCTGCGAAGTCTGGTGGAATACTGTATAAGGCAGTGCAATAATTGTCACAATGCAAGACTTCAGTTTATTGTATACATTTTTAACCCTCACCGAACGCAGTTCGAAAAAGGGTTTTTGTTATCATCAATGGGCGGGCTGGGCATAACACTTTCGTTTCCAGAGCAGAACTCTTAACACTAATGCACTTACCCAAACAAAATTATATCATAATATGTCTAAAATAGTTTACTGGTGCCGTTTGGGGGTCTCATGGCCGTAAATACTATAGAATTTTCAAAATAATGGTAAAATAGGGAAAATTCCTACTTTTTCAAACTTGCATACAAAAGACACTATTTACCCTACATGAAAGCAACAACAAATCTAAATTATAGTATTTTCACTTTGTAAACTTCATTTTGATATTCATTTCTTGCTGATTACATAGTAATGGAAAATCAGAAAAAAATGCTAAAATTTGTGTTTCCAGAGCAGAAATCTGGCATTAGGGCACTTACCCTAACAACATTTTATATGTTATTACCCTACATAGCTTAGTTGTGCATTTTGATAGTCACATCGTCATATCTCAGCTGTGTTTTAAAATATTTAGAGAAAAAAAAACATTTCTGTTTTCAGAGCAGGACTCGCACACCACATGCATACAAAACTTAATAAGAATATGTCTAAAATAGTGTAGAGATACATTTTTGGGGTTTTATGACCATTAATGACATAATTTTATGTAATAAGGAAAATATGAAATTTGGTACTCTGTACCATTTTGCCAATGATCCTTCTATTTGGAAGGAAATGGCAATTTGTTTTTTTAAATTTATAATAATGGAAAATCTGGAAAAAAAAAGCCAAAAATTGTGATGCTTCCTTAAAATTCATATTCCTTAGCATCTCATTCTTAGCAATGATAGCCATATATGTACAATTCATGGGCATACAATTATTAATTATTTGATCATAGTATAAAATGCCATTCTCAACCCATTCAACAGTTTTTGTGTAGCAATTTCTAATAATTAGTTGCAAAATGACATACTTTCACTTGACTCCAATACTTATTATTGTTTTCTTCATATACACCTGTAAAGTGTTCGTTTATAAATACTAATTTAATGCCATAGATTTCATGCAGTCAGCAACCCAACAATTCAGTAACTGTTGGAAGGAAATGGCAATTGATAATATATAGGCCTATAGTTCCTTCAGTTGCCAGCTAAATGTAAACAGCGAGCATTAAAAAGGCATTAAAATGGATGTGTTGTGTAGCATTCCATACAAAATAAACCTTTAAGATTTGTATTTATTTGTATTTAGACTTTAGGCCTACGCCTCCTTAGCTGCGGCTCTAGCCCTAGGTAGCCTTCTCCGCTGTTTCTTAGGACATATAAACTATTTAAAACTGATTGTAGAATAGAACCTTATCTTGAATTGCAACAAATTCGCAAAGTGTTAACTAAAATAGCTAGATTTAGGACAAGTTCACATAGCCTGAAGATTGAAACAGGTCGACACCATAAACCAATAATTCCTGCTCCAAATAGAATATGTGAAAAGCGTACGTTAAACTTTGTAGAAGACGAAATTCACTGTTTGATTGTCTGTCCTGGTAATGAGCAACACCGTGTTAACCTTTTTTTGAATGCAACTAAATTTATTAACAACTTCTTGTCTCTAGATGATATAACTAAGTTTACAGCAATAATGACAAACAAGGAACCTGAGTTATTAAATAGTTTAGGAAAGTTTCTCCTTCAAGCCGATGTGTAGAGAAAACCATCTCCTGTATCCACACAGTTATTAATTTAGTTTATTAGTTTATTAGTTATGATGTGCTTGTCATGTTTTGGACTTTAAGAGTGAAATGTTTTTATTAGCGGCTTGTATTTTTTTTTTTTTTTTTCTATTGTGTATGTGGATTTTAAACACGTATTATAAATTAACTTGGTGGCTGGAACCTTGATTATAGAAATTTTATTGCTTTCTGTATTTACATTAATGTCTCTTTCATGTTATCTTTTAACTGAATGACATATGTATCACTTATGATATTTTACATGTCAATAAAATCTATATATATTTATCTTTATCTCGTTCCACTTTCTCTTTCTCAGCTTTGTCTTTTGTTGCCAGAAAGTATGACAGTAAATTATTTAGTAAATACCTTAAAGGTTCATTTTGTATGAAATTATGCGACTGTGGCATAACAATTGTTGGCTGAATTTCATATATATATATATATATATATATATATATATATATATATATATATATATATATATTCCTTAGGATCATTGCCATAGCCATATAAAACGGCTTCTCGAAAACTGAGAACCCCCCTTTAGCTAATAAGCAAGGATTTGCCATAAACCGAAAGTACTATCGACAGGGTATTTTCAACACTCATTAGAATTTTGGTAAACATTTTAATGTGAGTGTCGAAAATACCTGCCCTGTCGATAATACCCTCCGTTACGGTAATATAAAAAAGTAATAGTTAATGCAGTATTCCATATATTTGCCGTTTTCTTTCCACACACTGCCTAGGACCTTTAAAGATAAAACACTGTTAGGTTCAACAGCAGCTGTCAATCAAAAGCTATCAAAGTAACAACTGTGTGCGATGCAAATCGCATAATGTGAGGCCGGCTTTAGGTATTTTAGTCCGTCGCGGCGCATGCGTTAAATGGGAGTTGAAACCAGGAGATATCCACATGGTCGGCGGGAAACGGTGTGGTCAAAAAGCCGGTATTCGTCTGTAATGCGTTGAGTTTTTCCGATGGGCAAGATGTTTACTCCGAAATTGAACAGTTCCCGTGCTAAACCATATTCTCCATTGGTAACTAACAGGGGTAAGGATAGAAGAAGTGTGGGTATCTTCACACCTCCTGCCAAGTCGCCATACACACCGAGGTATTTTCATTCAAATTATTGTCAATATTGAAATGTGATTTGCAAAAAAACACTGAGTGCAGTGGTCAGTGACTGAGTAAACATGTACCCCCTTTTTACTGAGTTTTATTTGGTGCAGCTCTATGAAATTAAAGTCACAAATTCTCTCCCCTAGCTGTTAATTTCTCCAAAGCTTATTCAAATATTGGTGGACAGTGATTTTCATATACAGTACATGTAATGTCTATATCATCATCATCATGTACATAATATATGAATCTCTGCCTGAGTCTGCACTCTGGTGTGTATCAGAAAGTAGCAGACAGAGAGGATTGTCTCTTTGTCTCTGATGAGTATAGTCAACCCCAGCACAGTCCAGCACTACCATTGCAACCCAGCGATAATATTGACATATTATTGTCTACTACACCAACCCAGCCAGTGACAATCCAACTCAATGAAACCACCACAGAAAGTATTTGTCTGGTGACACTTCAGTGCACTCCCAAAGTCTTCGCCTGGCATAGGCTGGCGACAAAGATGGACTGACTTGGCGACAAGGTGGAGGGTATGTCTTGTCGTCTGCTGCTGTACTATTTTACCGTGGCCGAAGTACGTGACACAGCCATATGATACCTGGATCGCCATGCCCTCTGTCAATAAATGATTCGATCAGTGCCTCGATCGTATATTCACTGAATTATTTGTTGCCGAGTTTAATTTTGTCTCATTTACTTATTTCAGTCGTGGTCAAAGTTTTCAACAGCAAAGTTTCAACCAGACTCTGCACACCAGTTTGTACCAAATAGATTCTGCTCAGCATCAGTTAGAAGCCTATGATTCTCTTGTCCCTATTTTGGTGACTGAAGCAGTCACAAATGCTCAGAGTAAGTTTAAAATTTTGTTTGACCTTGTGTGTACATTTATTTCATGGTACTCAAATTCTTTGCTGACAAACCGTTGGTCAGTGGTCAGCTTATTGTGCCTGATGATTGAATATTTATTGAACTGACTGCCAATGTTACTTACAGGGCAAAGTGACCTTGCTGTCAAACTTGATCCTTGCGGATGGGCATGGTTGATTCATGGACGCAAACTTCTGGTCTGGAGGTACAAAATTTCCCAGACGAGCAAGGTATTTCAATCCCTTTTCTATGGTGTTACACCTTTTATATGGTGTTAGAAAATGTTGTGGGTATGCAATTTGTAAGTTACCCTGCTAAAGCTTGAAATACTATTTAAGACATTTTAAGTGTTTTTATGGGATTGAGATATATTTCTGAAAGAGAAAAGGCACTATTCTTTTTATTTTATTTTTTAAAATTGATAATTTAAACTGTAAATTTCATTTTCAGTTATCTCACTGCAAGGAACTCCTCTTACCTTCAACTGACTTGGGACACAGTGTTGAACTCGTGACAGTTCTTCCAAGTCCTAAGGATAACCAGACAGTGGCTTGTGTAGCAGTGTCACCAGAAGGAAATGTTCGTTACTGGCCCAACATTTCACATGATGCAGCATTTGTTGAAGTTAATGCTGGATTACAAGGACAGGAAGCTGCAAAAATTGTTTCTACTGCTGTGAGTTTCATCAGCTTGATGTGGTCTTCGTACTGTGTGAGACGGTTCTAAACTTTTTTTTTAATTGACTAAAAATCTTCTTTTTTTTTCCAGGCATTCCAATGTGTTTTGGCCACCACATCCAGCAATTTGCATTTACTTCTTCCAAAACCAGGACAGGTACTCCATTTGTTTATGCATTATTGTAATAGTAACATGTTACATTTATAGTATCCAGAGACATTTGATTTCACTTTACACTGATAATATTGCCTTTCAGAACTCTATTGAAGTGAAACCAATGCCTCTACCTCAAGGACTGTTGAGTGGTGTGGGTCGTCGAGTTTCCTCATTCTTCTTTGGTGCTAATACAAACCAACAGATGCAAGAAGTAAGTCTCTAGAGATAGCATTTTTAATAATATAATATCTACATACACTGTCTGTGATTAAGGAAGACTGGATAATTAGTTCATGAAGACTTTGAAATTAAAAATTGTCCTATTTTCTTCAGAAATTCAAAGGTTTGGTGAGTGGGGAAATGCTTGAGGATGGATCTCACAGTGTCTACTTGCTTGCTGGGAATGTTATGCAGAAATGGGCCATAATGGCCAAATATGAAAAGGTATGTCACCAGTTTTAGTCAGCAGTGTCATGTGTTTAAGTGATTTATGTCCAGGTAGTGTGTGGAATGAAATGTTTCTAATTGCTCCATTTTCCAGTTTTGTTACCAATTCAACGTACATGAGCAACTGAAAGAAAACATGGCAGCTGCTGTCTGGGTAGGTATCAACATGGGGTTTTTCTTAAGTATAGATTATGTTTGTTGAGGAAAGAGAGGACTTTCAGTTTCATGTCCATTTCATTATATTTACAGGGCCAAGATGCAAATAAAATGAGTGGGCTAGAAGTGTGGTTACTTGACATGCATTTGGTGCGAGATGGTCTGGTCATTCTTGGAGCTGGAGTCAATCGTGAGGTCAACCCAACTGTCCATTACGTGCTTGGGACATTACACACAGCTGGTCAAGCTTCCCCTCAAAGTTTCCTGTCTTTCACAATTTCCAAGTATAATGCCACATTCCAGGTAGGTCTGTCGACCATGTTTTATTGCTATTTCTTAAGAGCTATATTTGACTTAGTTATCTATCAGAAGCAGAATTAATGAGGAGATTATAATGTTTGCTGGAGCATTGTTAGTGTACTTCTTTCTCTGGCAGTTGTTATGTTAAACTTGAATTACGACATTCGTTACATCAATATTAATGTTTTTCTAGGAGGAAGATCGTGAAGGTGCACTGAGATTAAAACTCCTCCTGCCAAACCCAGATAGCTCCAGTGTTTTTCTTCATGATAGGAAGTCTGTTATTGCATTGTCGGGTCAGTATAAATGTTTATTTATAGTCTTTGGGGTAAGAGATTGTCAATAATGGCTCGCAAATTAAATGCCTGGATTTCTCTCATTGCAGTGAGCAGCTCAGATACTCCATATGACAGAGTTGATTTTCAGAGCCCCGGTGACCACATCCTTGGTGCAGGTTTGTGTTGTGATAATTTTAATGACATTAGGTCGGTAATGCAGGTTAGCCTTTGTGTGTTTTTTATTCTCATATTCCAAGTTCTTTGTTCTCATTTTTCAGGCATCTGTGACCGCAATGCACTATTTTTCTCCTGCCTTCATGGGCTTGTTTCGTTGAAAAATGTACAACAACCAAGTTTCAGGTGAATGTTTTTTTAGTTTTTTTTTTAAATAAAAACTTTTCAGTTTACTCGTGTCTGGTGATGTGATTCAAAACTGTACAAATGTATCTCAAGATGCTTGCCTGTCATACTTGTTGCAATTCTGGTACAATTTACATTTCAGCATGAATGATTCAGTTGCTGCACTAAGTGAATCATTTATTTCTAAGGCTGCGGTAAGGCTTATGAATTATATTTATGCATTGTTTGATTGTGGTTCTTTCGTTGTTGTGGTTTGTAGTGACTCAAATAATAAGTATTCAATTATCTTTTCAGCCAAGTATGGACCATATACCAACTTCACAGTTACATGAAATGAGTTTAAGTGATGATAAAACAGCTAGACTTAAGGCGGCATTTTTACACCATTGCAGAGGCAATCATGTAAGGAATTTTTTCTGCGTTTTGTAAAATCCCTAATTTTTTGTGTGTTTATCCCATGGTTTTGATTTAAATTGTATGAGAGGGTTTCCCTTTAATTAATGTAAATCTACTTGTTACAGCAAGAGGCTGAAGACTTAGTTGAAGAATTATTCCCCACTGGAGTCCCTGCTGCGGGGCTTGATGGTCTTGTTGTACAACTGAGTGAGGAGATGGTGGACTGTGTTCCTAGAAATGATCCTCGTTGGGCAGAATCAGCAAATGCTAGTGAGTGTTTGACCCTTTGAATACTGTCTTACATTAAGGTATGCTGACATGCATTTAATGTGAAAATCTGTATCGACCACTTTCTTGTTTTGCAGCTTCAGCTTCTGCATCTCTCTTTGTTCATCATCAGCTTGAGGACAAACTGAAAGCGCATGACTACTACCTACAGTTTCTGAAGGGCAAGGGCCTGTGGAATAGGGTGGGTAATGCCAAAAAGTTTAACACAAAAATATCTGAGCTCCTTAGCTAATTTTTATACAGAAGGTAGCTGAAAGCTACCATTAGGATATTGTCAGGAGAGAGGGAATGAGAAATGGGTCAGTAAGCAAAAAAGTTCTAATAAAATTGCTCAGCAGGTGTTCAGCTGTACAGCAGCTAATAGAGCTGAGGGTATTTCTGATGCATTATGCACGTTATTTCAATTTGATTTCTGGAATAATGAGAGTAAATGGAGAATTCAGGGAAATTTTACTAAAATTGGGTCTCAGTAGCAGACATCGATCTGGCCGGTAGTAAACAAAAGCCAGAATCTCGCCTCTGGCCCAAAATCATCCCAGTTCACAGAATATGCAATGTGCATCTAGTTGAATTTCCTGTGACTGTTTAATTGAATTTTTCGAAATCATTCCACCTAATTCAAGAACAAGTCAAATCTAACGAGACACCGGTCTGCCCTGACAGGCAAAAATTAAAAATTACCAATTAATTGATATTGTTTTAATAAATTTGAATATGAAATGTGATGTTAAGCAATAATTAAATAAATCAATGATAAAAAGGAATTTCCAAACTTCATAATATATGAAAAAAGGGTTTACCCAAATTGGCAGGGAATACCAATTAAATAACTATAGTTTTAAAAACTAATTAACTAATCCAATTAATGTACTCCTCGATTGCCTCCCTGCCCATTCTCAACAGTAACAACACCTTCTTAATACAGCACCGATAGGCTCTAGTTTTGAGTTGTATTATATATTCCTTTGCAGAAACAAAATTAATTTGCCTAAGTTTTCATTCAGCTTTGTGCCATAAGGATTCGTGACTCGCCGATGGCCACCAGATTAATTCTGTGTGAGCACCAGGAAAAAGTTGTTGCCGCCATGGCCCTGCTGAACCTTCATGCTGTGTGAGTATTTCTTCATAGTGTATCCCCATTTTGTACTAAGTGTAAACTAAGTTTTTCATACAAGAAATTTTAAATCTTTTCACAGCCACAATGCCCTGGTTGACCGCTGCATCCGGCGTGTTCTAGAACTTCGACATGAGAAGCCAACAGGAACAGGATTGACAGCACAAGATGTGTTCTATAGACAGGTAAAATAAAGAGCTTACTCATCACACATTTAGACTTCAAATACACTTTAATCAGGTGTTAGAGTGCCAACTTTGTCTCATTTATTTTCAGGTATCAAAGGTAGATGACATTATTGAGAGTTTCCTGCACTTTGAAGAAGAACACATTGCATCTGGGTCCAGTCCTGCAGAAACTATTAAAATGGTCACAATCATCAACACTATCATAACTGTAAGTATGTTTTCTATATGAGAAACCATTACTTGTGAGAAACGGGAGTTGGGGCTTAAATGTATTTCTGATTTGAAGAAAACCAGGTAGATGCCATTTTGTTACACTTCTTCTAAGAGCTTGTTAGTTCACTGCAAAGAGGCCCTAGAAGAAGAAAAATTAAGCTTTATGCACATTACGAAAATTTTTGAATGTGAATTTTTCTTTTGTTCACAGAGTATGTTGCATGACGCTTGGCAGCACAGACAGCATAGCGCAGTGAAATTTGAACCGCCAGAAGATGCACCCTCTGACCCTGAGTATATACCCTGGACTGTATCTGTTGGGCCTCGAGGAATTCGTACTTATTTAATTCAGCAGGTATTGGCTCTATATTATTGTAATCTGAGCAATGCTAAACTTTATGACAATTTATAACTGCAAAATAAAATACCTGAGGTAAATATTTTATATTCCAAATTTTTTTATGTTCTAGCATAGGACAACAATTGACCAAGCACTGACAATAACTCAAGATGCTGGAGATGCCAATGTTTTGAACCAGCTCCTTCTGCAAATAATAGACATCATCCTAGATGGCTATAATGCCCAATTGGAGTCACTCCGACAAGCTCAGGGTGGCGATTCTGCTCGATATCAAGAA
Organism: Alitta virens; assembly: GCA_932294295.1. Classification (NCBI taxonomy): domain Eukaryota; kingdom Metazoa; phylum Annelida; class Polychaeta; order Phyllodocida; family Nereididae; genus Alitta; species Alitta virens. The sequence continues at coordinate 46,798,702 of OW028574.1, read as the reverse complement.
GTACTTTCTAAATATGAGACAACTAGGCATGATCTCATTTCAACATTCAGTAAGTCGTGTACTGTATTATGTGTGAGCAAAAATTTCAGCACCTTATAATTCTGTTGTTTACCGCCAAATTCATAGAGTTGGAAACCAATTTCTTAGACTTGGAAGCAAAACTTCACAGGATGTCTGACATGTGAATCCAGGACTCACACGATATCACCTGGAGTTTAGCTTATAAGTCACTGAGTTTGGTTTCTAACTATGAAATTGGCTGTAAGCATTTTGTTGAGATTTAGATTCTTTTTTGGGGCTGTTCTATTTTTTTTAAAGAAGGGGGGTGGGGGAGGCAGGGATGTACCTTAAGATTTTTCAGATGTCAAAAACCAGGTCGAATTCCGATTAAATCCATAGCAGTGCAGTATTTCATTGCGCCTGTGAATAAGTTATGATTTGCGTACCTCATATCTTATTTTCAGTGAAAGATGGTCAACACGAGAGGGCAGCATCCTTGGCAGAAAAGTATTGTGACTTCGATCTCTTGGTTGAGTTATGTGAAGAGACTGACAATCAAGACAGACTACAAAGATACATAAATATGTTTCACAACAAGGTAATTTCAATATTGTGCTTTATATAGAAATGTACTAATTTGGATTTTTTGACCTGTCGCATGCAACGTCTCTGGTTTTAGTTTAATTTTGTTTCTAACTATGAAATTGTGTCATTGTGCATAATATACATATATGCTGCTTGTTTTGCAGGGATTTTCAGATTTTGTGTTCCGGTGGTATGTGAAAAAAGGCAAACATGGAAAATTACTCACTTCAACCCTGTCCTCCCATCCTCAGCTGAGTAATTTCTTGCAAAATGATGACCATACGTTCATCAGTTGGGTCCATGACATCATGTCGAGTAACTTCTACAGGGTAAGCTGGCAATTTAAAATTTGCAATTCATGTTAACAAAGCAACATGGTGAACTTTTTTTACTACTATAATAAATGGTTATATAATTAACACTAATACGATTTCATAATTTGATTGATTTAAATTTGATGGCTGTGAAAGTTAATGTCATGAAGTGCATTTCCAATATCTATAACCATAAAAGAGGCAGTAGGCTGTATGATCAAGCTGGCAGGAGGTCCCGTGACCCTCGATATTGTAGATTTAAGAAAAATGCCAATCTCGCACATGTGCAATGGGTACCCTAGGTGATTATCTTCATGCGAGATAGGTCACGTCATAAAGAGTGTGGTCGATTGAAAGGTTTAGGTGAATTTATGTAAAAGTTAGTTTATATGCGGTCATATAAACAACGCCTTTGGCTGGATGCTTCTGGCATTTTTGTATTAGATAATGTAACTTCTCACAATCAGAAAAGCAATTGCAGACATACTGATTGGGACCGGAAATATTTTGCAGGCTGAGGAAACTTTGTTCGCAAATGCTGTGAGAGAAACGGACTATTGTGGCAAGAAGAAAACTTTGCTGAGCTTGAGCAAGCTATGTGCCCTTGCAGCAGATGACCATCCAGTTGATTTTCAGGGACACTTGGAAGGTAAATTACATTTGTTTTTAATTTTGTCACATGTGTCAGCCTGCAATTTTAACACTGAACAATGCAGAATACAATATTGAATTATAAGAATTAAGATGCGCCCCCTTCTGAGACTAGGAGCACTCAGCTGGCCAAAATGATCTGACCTGATTGGCAGGAAAATAATGAGTGTCTCCTCTAGTCTGGGAGTGTCTCCTGTTAAGTCCCGAACCTTTCTGGCCAATCAGAGGCCTGCTCCTGGGCATGTATGTGTTCCCATACAGCCAAATCTAGTGATTAGTAAAATACTTCATTGAATGTTATTGACATTATTATTTTCATTTTCTATAGATATCAACACTGACTTGGAAATGATATTGAATCAAGAACAGCTTCCAGAGAAAGTTGTGCAGGTAGGTTTATATGGTGTCACAGTCATAAATAAGAGGCCAAGCAAAAGAAAGTGGGAGAAGTCTGTGTCCTATGCTTCAACTTATGACTCCAAACCGTATCATTCTAAACACTTATGCTTCAATGGAGTCCTTGTATTCAGACTTCATTATAATCAATATTACTGGTGGTAATTAATTGTCTTATGTGACGTTATTGCAGAGCATGGGTATGGATGCCAAAAATATGCGAGTGTTGAAACCAAGAGAACTAATAGAGGTAAAGTACATGACTTATTAGAATTTGGATCAGATGCATATTTGTTATTTTAATAAAACTCACATGCTGAATGAATTTTACACTTTAAAATTCCAGTTGTATATCAGCGGAGAAAATTCTGGTGCGAACGAATTCGACTTCAAGAAGGCACTAGACATTTTGCACTTTGTGGATAAGGTAGAGTTATTCACATAATATCTGACCATGATACAAATTTTTCATCCATGAGCTTTCTAATTATTGTTCATTTGGTTTACAGGGAAATCCTGATGAAATTAAAGAACTACTGCTCCACGTATGGTGTCAAGCCATCTTACGTGATAGGTGAGTGTTCGAAATGTTTCATATCATTCAGCAAGTAATCTTGCGAGAATTTGCCTTTAGATAAACAAATGCTATTAAGGGCTGTTCCATTTAAAGTGTGGGGTGGGGGCAGACAGGAAGCTTTTTGAAGAAGTTGGGGAGGGATGGTTCTCCAAAAGAGGGGGAGGGGGTCTTCAAAAAGCAGAAGTTGGGGTTTTTTGTGTCCACCCAAGTCTTCCGGAAGATCCAGGTTTCTTTGCTGGACATTCAGTCTTGCAAAGTGGTGATTCTGCCGGACCGCATGAGATTTTTGTCGACGCAAGTTCGCCAGACCGCGTAAAAAAACACCGGTCAGGTCCGGCAAACTTTGGGAAGACTGCCATGCCCACACACACTTTTAAATGGAACAACCCTAAAACCGATATATTGACATCAATGTTATTATTTTCATTTGTTTAGCTGGGTGGACATCGATCCAAATGACCCAATGGAGAATTGCAGGGACACATTGTTTTTCAAGACTGTTGAACTCATCTGCACAACAGGCTAGTATTTAATAACTGAATCTTATATAGTTGAATTTCATCATGCACGTAAAAGGTGTCAAAACTGCTCGTAAAAGGTGTCATTTAGTTTTGAAAGCCTTTCTGTACCACTTCAATATTGCTCATGGTGTATTTTTATTTGTTACAGGAAATGATGTAAAAGACCTATTACCCACAGCTGAAGCATTACTCGGTTGTGAGGAATTAGGAGATCTGAAAGACAATCCAAGTTTCCAATTTCTCATCAAGGCAGGATATGAACGAATTACTCGCTACGTTTCATGATAATTTATAAAATGTTTCACTTAATTTAGGTGTCCTGTATTTAAAGTTACATTCATTGACTGTTTATAATTTGAAATGTCATTTACTAAGTGTGAAAAAACTAGTGTGCCAATTTATAGCACTCTAGGTAAAGTAAGTCTTTTGCTGGCAAAAAATGCCACAGTCAAAGATATTTAATCTTGTCTGTGTGCATATATGATCGTAATATGAACACTGACTTTGTAAAGTAATAATTGAGGCTCAAAAAAGGGGTTATAATTATATTTTGTATATTTAATAAAATATTTAAAAAATATAAAATAACAATCTTTGTTTTAAAAGTAATATGAAACACGCTGAGACAAAATTGCAATAATGCTATATATAATAGTGTCAACAACATACAATGTGTACAACATGGTCTCAGCCTATTTGGATGAATATAAATCTGTTGGCAGGCTTTGAATGCTGTTCAGGGTTAAGTCTTGGCATTGGTAGTGTCATTTTTTCTTTTTTCCTTTTTTGCCTTTCTTCGGTGATGTGCCATCCCAACCAAATCCCCTGATTTTCAAAGCATCTACAGGACCATGTGCTATGTAGTACAAATTTTCCATGGCATGTGGATTCATCATATCAACTTCTTTTTCTTCTTCTGGAGCTTTTGAAGCCTTCGATTTTGCAGATGATTTAGCAGATTTCTTTCCCTTTTTACTCTTGCCAGATTTGGCACTCTTTGATGATTTTGGCTGCAAAATATGATATATAAATCAAGTTCAAGTTTTTTACTATTAGTACAATAGTAGGCAGACGACGGGTGCCGTATATGCTTTTATTATGTATATAATGTAAGAAAGAAATGAAGAATAAAAAAATTTACATATAAATCTAGAATTTGATGTTTAATTTAAATTAACATTACAGAATACACTTATAAAAAATAAAAAGACAAAAAATAAAAAGAAATAAACATATGTATACAGAAAACTTCATATATATATATTGCTATGTTTTTCAAATGTCTGGTGAAATTTCCTTTTAAGGCTGGAGTCGACATGTTTCTACATGTACTGAGGACCATATTATTTACACTATATATATTGAAAATATTATTTTAATGTTTCTCTAAAGACTAGTTAACATAGTAGCTAGCCTATATATAGTGAATTATTGAATTATTACCATTGCAATTGTGATTTAATTCTCGTCATGTCCAAAGGCACAGCTATCTCAACAGTGTGTATACAGTTGAGATTCCAGTGCCATGGCTGTGTGCATTCTGTCTGAAAATTTGAATGGTATAAAATATTGATCTGAATATATGACTATGGCTAAGACTATGCCTACATAATTATGCAGACTGCTATACACTATTTGTAGTAGTAGCCATATTTTACAGATATGTCAAAACGAGCAGATTGGTAATTGAACGTACCTGTTACAACAGCTATTGGTGACCCAGAGCTCAGCACTTCTCAGTGCTGAGTTGGATCCCCTTGATCTCCCGCGAAAACGGTGTCATGTTGCCATAGAAACCGAACTAAAAACGCGCATACTTTTGTAGAGGATGGATTCAGTGAATTGTTGTAATGCATTTAAGGTCGTCTGATACATGTTGAGGTAGGTTTTATCGCAAATATTTATATTTTTGATGAAAATTGGACGACAAGGCTACTTCCGGTTGTCAAATATGGCGTCGTGTTGTGAAAAAGTTTTTGAGTGGGTGCAAAGTTCTTAATGACAACGAGCTACGAGTCTGTAGTCTATAGCCTTGAAATTCAGTGGAAGAAGAATCCAAGAAGTTATTATCAAAATGTTTGAGAGTTTGAAGCTACGGAATCAACTCCGTGGAACATCATGACAGCCACAAGCTCAAGTCGTCTGCACACGGATGCATGAGACATTGAAAGTTTGTCACTTCACCAACTGGACCTGGGTGATTTGAATGAAGGCTGTACTACAGCAGCCACATCTGACAACAATGGATCTGTCATACTCTAGCACATCAATGAATTTCACAGAAAACCAACAGGGATCTGCCATCCTGGACAAATTACGTCTGCAAAAAGATGTGAACAGATTCTGTGATGCAGTGTTTAATGTAAACAGTAAACAATACTATGCTCACAGATGTGTTTTGGCTGCATGTAGCCCTTATTTTGAGACAATGCTGAAAAACAACTGCAATGCAAAAGAGACAATCAATGTCAATTGTGAAAACAACAGCGTTTTTGAAGTATTACTTAACTATGTGTACACAGGCAAAGTGGTAATAGATGGCAATATTGTGACAGAACTGTTGCAGTTATCAGATTATTTTATGATGACTAAGTTAAAAGAACATTGCTGTGAATATATGGAGAGGAGCCTAAATGTGACCAACTGCTTTGCGATTAGGGAACAAGCCAAAAAGTGCGGAACGCTTGCCTTGTCTCAAACTGTGGATTACTTCATTGCGTCAAATATACATGAGATTGTCAAACAGTGTGAAATTACTCAGCTTAGCCTGTGTGACTTAGAAATGTTCTTGCGTGTCAATTACAACTTAACGGAAGATCAGAAAGTTCGCGTTATTCTACAGTGGGTGAAGTGCAACTTGAAAGATCGAGAAACTTACTTTAGAGGAATGCTGAATGGAATTCATTGGCATAGAACCAGTATGTCAACAATTTATGACATGCTTAAGTGTGATGAAATTTTTACAATGAATGAGAAATGTTTCTTTCAATTTTTACAAGTACTGGAAGAAAATAAGATGCTTTTAGAGCAGTATTATGATACATATGCTTTATTGAAAAGTAAATATGCTCAGTCTCAGGTTGACCAAAGTCTGGATGCAGTTCAAATGATGCAGATGACAGTTCCTGATGCCTTCGGTGATCTTAGTGCTTCCATTTCTGAAACCGCTGACAAGCTGGATGGTGACAGAACTCTTAATCTCTTGAATGAATCTAATGGAGTTAATCAATGTTGGGGGGACGACGATCAGAGCCCAACCATGGCTTCCTTCAACAGTTCCTTTTTAAATGACTCTGGAAAGACTTTGGAAGAATTGGCCCCTGCGAAAACCGGGCCCAATCAATCCCCGTCCGCTGCCAATACATCAAATCATAGTAGGCACAAGCGCAAAGGCATCCCAGTAAAAGTGAAACTACCCAAGTCAAAGCTCAAAAGCACCTTCATCAGTTCTGGTCATACTTCTAAAGGAAAAGTCATCAAATGTAAATCACGAACAGGGTTGCAAAATTCAGATCCTGCTGTTCAACGGTTAACGCGGAGAAGAGGCAGACCACCAAAGAAGTATTACTCTGACCAGCTTAAAGAAAAGATTGTGCTCAATCAAAGGCAAGGGCCAACAAGAGATGTGCAGAGGGCCACTTTATCGGGTACTGTGTACACTGATGGGGCTGGGAATTTCATAGAGGATGGCAGGCTTGATGATAGACCACCATCAAGCTATACCCCTGATGTTGTGGTAACTGCGGACACAAGAAGAAGAGGAAGGCGAAAGAGCGAAAGAGTGAAGTGTTCCAAGTGCTTTTATGTCGCCACTAGCAGTAGTCGCCTCAGTCAACATATTCGCACTGCTCACAAAGATGACACAACTTATGCGTGTAGAGAGTGCAACTTCAAATGTAAATGGAACCGGGAGTATTACCAGCATATGAGGACACATTTCCCAGGACCTCCTTACAAGTGTGACTTCGCTGATTGTGATTATGTGTGTGATAGAGTCCAGCCATTGCTCTACCATCGAATGATCCACACTGACGAAAGACCTTTCCAGTGCACTGTGTGCAATGTGAAGTTCAGGACAAAAAATAATCTGACAACACATCTGAGATGTCACACAGGTTAGTATTACTATCACTGCAAAAACTTGTCCAAAGACACAGGGAACCCTTCATTAATACATAAAAATGTTAGACCACCTGATCAATTGGACCATTGGAATTTATATCCAAATGTTGAGAATTCGCCATGCATGTTATGATGTACATGAGCACTGTTGTATGTTATCAAAGGTTAATTTTGCTTCAGAAAGAAATGGACTATATCCATTAAGTTCACAAGAGATATTTTAGTGCATGCACTGCATTACATGTGACATGTATATAGCAATGGATCAGTATCTTATTGTATATATTTTTTAAATAGGTGTGAAACCCTACAAATGTGAGATTTGTGGAAAATGCTTTGCCACCAAAGGAACTCTGGAGCAACACACAGTGACCCACAGTGATGACCGTCCCTACCTATGTGATACCTGTGGCTTCAGTACCAAATACCAGAGTCACCTTGTTGCTCATAAACGCATTCACACAGGTTTGCTTACTCCAGATTTAAATATATTATGTATGTTTATTGATATACTGAATATAAAAATTTATTGTGTGGGGAACATAAACATGTCTGCTGAAGTACTTTCACCAGTTATCTTGTTCATTCCAGAACAAGCTGCGTGACAAATAAAATCTCAATGCTAAGTAGCCATAATGATATAGGATGATATCTAAGACAAGCCTTTCGTTCGTATATATTTCAGGTGATGTATACAGATGTCAGTATGAAAACTGCAACTACACAACTCCAAAGAAGAGTCAGTTAGCCGCCCATATGCGTATTCATTTGAGTATTCGAGAGCATATTTGCAATGTGTGTAGTCGGAGCTTTGTGGAAAGGAGTCATCTGGTGAGACATGAGAGGATTCATTCGCAGGAAAAGCCGTTCATATGCAGTCAATGTGATTATAGGAGCACACGCAGGGACAAGTTAAAAGAACATATTGAGAAGCACCATGGTAAGAACTCATGCTCCAAAACGCCCTACAAGCCTCGCAAACCTCGCAAACAATTGGCTGAACAACTTTCATTGCCTGTAGAACAACAAAACTTTGATACAGCAGATTATTTGCGTACCCAGCAGCAGCAACCTCCTCTTTCTAGTCATGATAACAGTCTGCACTTGATGACATCGACACTGGATACAAGAAGCCTTGGTTTGATGCTCCCCGGTGTCATGAACAATGTTTCACTCTGTGCTATGGCTCCTACAGTGTCTGAAATATGCACCAATGCTGCCTATGATAATCGCATTCTACAAACGCTAAACACTGCTCCATTAATCAATGTAGATTCTCGCAATGGTACTGGCTTAGATGGGCGCACTGCTGTTTCGGTCGCTAGTTCTGTAAACGTTTCTAGTCTTGAAAACAGAAACACTCTGCCTGTCTTGGAAATCAGATCTCTCGGTGAAGGCCGCAATCAGTTGGCTCAGCTTGACGTTAGAACTAGTCCTCAAAACATTGATCACATGCAAGTGCTTGACAGTCGAGGTGGGCTCACAACTGAACAGATTCAACTTCATTCTCAGGCCCTGCAAACTTCAATGATAGATACGTCACCAAATTCTAATCACCTTGGCCTTCATCAGCAAACTGACTCTCAGCATCACACTGATTTACCTAACCTGTCTGCTTTCATGGGCATGTTTTAGTGCCAGTCACCCCAACCAAATCAGTCTTTCAGTCATACAAACTGTTGCTTGTATCAATATCTTGCACTATTTACTCTGATTAGATGTAATAATATTAAGTTGTTTTCTTTTTCGTTTAAACTAACAGTTCTTTGGCTGTATTTACAATAATTTTGAAATTTTACTTTGTGCCTCTGTTGGTGCTTTTTATAATATAATAATTATCGCTCATCCCCCTTTTATTTTTCAATAATAAATTTTCTTATTCTGTAAGACTTGGAACTACATTTTACTAATGTCGGTTTTTGTATTAATGTCATTGATGGCCAATGAAAATAATTTTCCTGTTCTGAAGATCCAAAGATCCAAAACTGCATTGGTGGAAAATGTTGTCTTAAAAGGCATAGCTCTTGATTTGATGTAATACATAAAGTATTCATTTGTTTGTTTGAACTGTAACAGTTCTGTTGTTGCTGTTTTTTTTATTTTATTTTTTTATAATATAATTATTATTGCTCTTCCCCTTTGTTTTTCAAATAATTGTTCTTCTGTAAGACTTGGAACTACATTTTGCCGATGTCAGTTTTTTGTCTGGTTTTGATCCAATATATGCTGTCATGTATTGTATCTTATTAAATGCCAATGAAGAGAATTATTGTTAACTTGAGAATTTTTCTATACTGAAGATCCATAACTGCAAGTTATTGGTGGAAAAAATGTCTCAAAAGGTTTAGATCTTGATGCCTGTGAATGTCATCAGAATACTTCTTAAGCGTCAGAAATTTCCATTTTAAATGCTGAATATAGCCGAAATTTTTTTAAATCATTGAAAAGCGATTCAACCTGAAATGGCACTTTAATGTCTGTGAATCTCATCAAATTACAATAGGGTTAAATGACAAGACAATTGTTCACAACATTGTGGCCAAAAGTGGGGTGGTCTTGCATAGTGATGCGGACCGGACCGCCAAAATGGGGGTGGTACGAGTCCGGTCCAGGAGAAAGGGGTACGGTACTCAGCATGGACTGGTCCAAAGTGGGCCGCATTACTAGTATACAGTTAGTTATTTGTTACTAAGGTGTCATTATAGCCTAAAAAGTTAGGCTGAATTTTGTTTATTACATTTCTGTCAAAATTATACTCCTCCATGCTTTTTATCAGAAAATACAGTAAAAAAACATAAAGGAATACCTATAGGAAAAATTAATTTTGTATAGATTTAAGATTAACATGAAAATGATGATAACATAACTTGTTCATTAAAGTGACTTAAATGGATTTAGATCAAATCACTTACAAATATCACACATATCAAGTTATCAACTGAATTACACATTGTATGAATCTACATATATAGCAATTGCTAAGCATACTGCATGATTGAATCTGAGTAAATGAGTAGCATTGAGTACAAGTGTACAAGTGAATGAGTATAAAAAATCTCACTACTAAACATAAAAATTGTTTAATGAAAGAAAAAAGACGGTTTGTGGACCGGTACTAGGCGGTATTTGTCAGGGGGGCCAGTACAAGTCCGGTCCAGGTGAAAATACCAGACTGGTCCAAAGCAGTCTGGTCCGCGTCACTCTTGCACTGGGGGGTGGGGGCCTCGCTCAGTGGTAGCGCGCTGGGCTTCCAACCACTGGGTGGGCGGGGGCCTAGCTCAGAGGTAGCGCTCTGGGCTTCCAACCGCTGGGTCCCGGGTTCGATTCCCGGTCGAGCCTAAGTTGGATGGCTGTTTCATCCTTCGTCTCATTGCCATGGTCCCTGCCTGTCCTAATTAGCCCAACTGGTGCAGAAACACAGGACGTAAAGCCCTAATCCCACCCACCCACCCATCCAACCACTGGGTCCCGGGTTCAACTCCCGGTTGAGCCTATGTTGGTTGGCTGTTTCATCCTTCGTCCCTACCTGTCCTAATTAGCCCATCAGGTGCAGAAATACAGGACGTAAAGCCCTAATCCACCACCACCACCACTCTTGCACTGGGTGGGCAGCGTTCAACATTGAGGAGACGAGACAGTGAGCTAGCATTTGGCTAACTGAATTCTGAACAGGCATTGAGCCAACATAAGGCCAACTGACATTGGTCTGCAGAGAAAATGGGCCAACAACACATGACCAAATGTGGTCCAATTTGATACATTGGGCCAACCAGACATGGAATGACCTGACATTGGGCCAACAAAACACTGGTCCAACAGTGGCGAACTATGTACTGGGCAGATACAGATAGTGAGCCTACATGATTGGTGTAGTGGATTGACCATGAGGCATTATTGGGTTCACCTAACCTGTATAAGGTTGACAAGACATTGCCAACAGCCTGTCATTGCATTATTTTTTTTGGCAGTACTTCCAGTGGGTTTGGGCTCGGTGCATTTCCTTGCTGTTTTCGTTTATGACTTGTTTATTAATTAGATAACCATATACTCTTCGCTATCTTTGATTGAATTTCTCGTGTTGGTCCTTACTGTTTTATTATTTAGGCTGTTTTTGAAGCATTATGTAATTTGCTTATTTGTCAGATGCAATGCCGCATGCCTGGAAGCAGTTTGTTTGGGTCAAAAAAGGGGAAACTAAGAACTCTAAAAGGGATTTGTATAGGAGGCTATGAAAGATTATGCAGTTTGGGGTAATGATTAAGTCACCATGTTTTCCTGTCCTCTATTTGTGTAATTTGACTCGTTCTGTAAGGATGAGCAGTAACATTCTCACTGTCTGCCTTGGAATCTCGATTGTGGCTTCATGGCCATAGGGGGCGGGGGCCTAGGTGGTAGCGCTCTGGGCTTCCAACTGCTGGGTCCGGGTTCGATTCCTGGTTGAGCCTAAGTTGGATGGCTGTTTCATCCTTCGTCTCATTGCCATGGTCCCTACCTGTCCTAATTAGCCCATCAGGTGCAGAAATACAGGATGTAAAGCCCTAATCACCCACCCACCCACAGTTGAGGCATATGAGGGCTGCTTTAGGGAAGCGTCCTCTATTTGGGCTACATTAATTTGATTTTTAATATTTTGGGGGCAGTCTCTGTATCTGTGCCCTTCCATTTTGCAATTGTGGCATATAGTAGCGTGGCCACAGTATTCAGGTTTGTGGTCATCAACTTGGCCACATTAATAACACTTGACCCTTTTAACTTTTTCCCCAGGGAATCTTATGATAATTCTGCCAGATTTCCCTAATAATATACTCTCTGGCAGATCTTTGATTAAGCTGTGGAATTGTATTATTAGCTTCCCATCATAGATATTGGCCCATTGCCTATGTGTCGTTCTTTTAATACTTATGATGTCCCCATATGGTCGAAATACCTCTTTGATCTCATTGTCTTCCATTTCAAATGGGGTATCATATAGAAAGTATGTTAGAGCCCTTGAGGCATAAGTGACCTGACATTTGTCTCCCCCAACGAAAAAGTCAATGTCAGAGATTTCTGTAGCTATCTGTTGTGCCAAATTCTGGCTTATACATGACAACCTGAATTTATTTCTGGTCACTTGTTGCAAGCAAATATTAAGCGAGATATTTGTCTGAGAAGGCAGTTCTCTGGCGGCGGCAAGGTGCTCTGTGTATGTTCATGACTTGAATGGTGTGGTCAATAGTTTTGACCATTATATATACATTGTTTGGATGAGCTTTATTGCAATTAATTTCTACTCATTCTGCCAACTGGCCAATGGGAAGGACTTTTCCTTTGGTTTTGTAAAGTCAATTAACCTATATATGTAATAGCAATCTGCCTTGACCGTTATGTCAATTGCTATTAGCATTTTGAATAATACAAAGAATGGGGTAAATCATGCTTTTTCATCATTGATCTCAAGCATTAATTGAAATTCTGAATTGACCGTTATGTCAATTGCTATTGGTATTTTGAATAATACAAAGAATGGGTTTTTCATCATTGATCACAAGCATTAATTGAAATTCTGAATTTCAACTGATTCCTGTTTATTATGCATATTAAAGAGGGAGATTGTTTTGATCTTGGATGGAACATGCAATATCAATTTTAATTCCAGTTGGATTATTTTCAGAAACAACAACAAGAACGAAATATTGATAATTTATATAAAATGAAATAAATATCTAAAATGATTACTCTAAACTAGAGTATATCTATCTATAGATAGTTGTTATAGCTCCATAGACATCTTTATCAAGTCGGAATTGTATTGGCAACAAGCCAACAAACATTGTTTTATTTTCGTTTTTTATTGATTATGAATCAATGAATTATTGATAGTAACATATTATTAGGTGAAGATCTTATAACTATCTGTCTATCTACATATCTACACATCTACATATCTATACTCTATGAGGTATTACTAACTTTATTAACAAGAATATTCTTGTTTGTGCCTAGTATACTCCATTAATTTTCCCCACCTTAACTATTATATAAATTCTACACATTTCCCTGAATAATTTAGTCTTTATTTGACGAAAATCGGATATGTAGATAGACAGATAGTTTAGAGAGACAGATAGATTTATATGCTTATTATATAATATAGAATATCTAGCTAATATATATACAAATATAATCATTGCCTGGTAATTACAATAAAATACATTGTTTTTAATTAATGAAAGCAATTACATCTTTTTGTAATTGTGAATGACAATCAAGACAATGTCATATTACTGTGTCATCTTTGAACGAAATGACAGGTCAAAGAACCCCAATTTAGGCAATTAGGCAATTGACACATGTATTGAGCATTTGCTGTATTCTCTACACCCATTCTTTGTATCATTCAAAATGCTAATAGCAATTGACATAACGGTCATGGCAGTTGGCAGAATGAGTAGAAATGAATTGCAAAAAAGCTCATCCAAACAATGTATATATATCATGGTCAAAAATATTGACCACACCATTCAAGTCATTACCATACATAGAGCACCTTGACCGCCGCCAGACAACAGCCTTCTCAGACGAATATCTCGTTTAATATTCGGACTAATATTAAGGGAGCAGCAGCTTTTTAAAGAAGCGCTCAGCTCTGCCTGCATTGATACAGTCCGGGCGCGGACGCTTCAGGGAGCACCACTGTTTGCCGCCTACCTGCCTTCTCAGACGTATATCTCGCTTAATATTTGGTCTATTTAAGATCCGAAACATGTATGGAATCAGTATGAAATATACTACAATTCAGTCCCTATTTGATGAAAATCGGACTAATATTAGAGGAGCAGCAGCCTTTTAAATTATATACAACCCCCCCCCCCCCTCCCTGCCTACGCTGAGGCTGGTAGCAAAAAGCCGGCGGGTTACCCGTGGAAGCCGCATGGTCTCTGCCTGTCCTAATTAGCCCAACTGGTGCAGAAATACAGGACGTAAAGCCCTAATCCCACCCACCACCCACCCGTGGAAGCCGGCGGGGAACCCCTGCAAGCGTGGCACAACCGGCTACCGGGCCGAAACTCCAGGCTTGGCCACGATCCCACGGGTGCTTGCCGGGTATCGCCGGGTATCCACGGGTAGCCGTTTTGGAGCCGCCGGGTTGGAGCCGGATAGCACGTTGCGTAACAATTGCGTAATACTACGGGTTCACTACGGCTAAATCGCCCAGTGTGACAGGGGCTTAAGACACCAAAAGGTGTCACTAACGAGTGTGCCTCCAGATGGATGCCATCTACTAACTCCGTGTTTGTAAAGCTGGAAGTTGTTTCCTCTCCTTTTCATTGATGTCTTAAAGAGTGTCCTGACAAGGATGGTTTGGATGCTCTTTTCCATGCTAGCCACCTTGAGGTAATAATTTATCTCAATGTTCAGTTCCTCTTGATAAAAGTCCTGGGTTCCTCTTGATAAATGTTTATATAAATACATCTTTAAGCCATCTCCTGCTTTATGAAACTAGTACATACTCTAGCCCTGCCAAACGTACATGCAACCTCCTGAATGTCATGTGCCCCTCAGAAATTTAGTGACGTTTTTGCCTTACAGTCATTGCTATTTTACTGTACAAACATATTGCAGAGTTTTCGGTTGAAACTGCAAGCTTATGCTAAATCAAAAATGCAGTATAAAAAAAAACATGTAATTTGGTAATTTTGATAAATAGAAAGATAGATATGGAAAATGCAGCCCTCTAAGCCAAGTTCTTGCCACTCATACTTACCCCCCTTTTGGGAAAACTGATGATGTGCTTGGCCCATATTTTAGCTTCACATATCCTTGTTTCTTTGTAGTCTGGATATCAAACCAAGCCTTGTGTTTATTTGCTAAAAAATCTTTGCATAAACGATTACGGTCTCAATAATAAAATATTTTGAAATTAATTTCTGAGTTTTCATTGCACAAAAGATATACAGTGGCACCAAAACTTATTGGGACACCTGCAAAAATCTTTAGAAAATCACAGCATGACAAAATAGGCTTTTCAAGATATGTCATATAAGACTAGTACTGATTGTTTTGTTGGATTATGATGATGGTTTTCCTGTTCATAAGCTTTGCAGAAAAATTTTTGCAGGTGTCCCAATAAGTTTTGGTGCCACTGTATTTATGTCAAAACGAGTCATCTCAAATTTTTAAAGGTTTCATCTACATTAACTCACGAATTACCCAGTTATTAGCAGAGGTAGAAACTTCAACCCAGAGGACTTAATGGGAATCATGGAGTCCAATTGACTGAATGATTGCCTCAGCCAATAGTAGTTCTGGATTCACATTACGTCCACTGGACTTTGGTTTCCAATCTATGACATCTGCTGTAACTGAATTACGATAACTACATGTTAAGTAGATGCAAGTGTCAAAAGTGTGTTAATTTGGGCGTGTGACTATTATGAGGAGCCCAAGTCATCTGTGACCAATGGAGTCATATGATGTCCTCTGGAGTTTAGCTTCTAATTCTATGAGATTGATGACCATGCAAGTATATAAAATTGCCAACTTCATCAACTTAGAAACTGAACCCCAGAGGATGTCATGTGACTCCCAGTGGTTAAGGTAGTCTCTTAGTCAGTGGGAATTTTGCCTTGGAGTTCACAGCCCTTCAGTGAAACCAGTTGAAAAGTCCTTTTACAGTCTGAAAAATACCATGCAAACACCAGCATGGTCTCTGCCTGTCCTAATTAGCCCAACTGGTGCAGAAATACAGGACGTAAAGCCCTAATCACCCACCCCACCCACCATGCAAACCATGCGAAACCCTCAGCCTTCCATGTCCAGATATCCACAGTTTATCAGTTTGAGGGTTCGTGGGATGACAGCATACACATGACTGAATAGGTTGCATAAGTTTAGCATCAACATATACCTGAAGTTGTTCCTAAAGGCTCGGAGAAATTTCGACCTTATAGTAACCCTAATTTTTTTGGCTTTCTTGCATCGCAGGCTGTTTAAAGGAACACTGCTGTTCACCATAGAGCTTTTCTGAGTATTTCAGTGGACCGCAGCTGAGAGTTTTCAAACCCTGGAAACAATGCACTTTCCGTGACCAAAAATCATGCTGGTTGTGTCGCAACCTGACAGGCAATATATTGGCACCAAGATATTTAGTTGCATCTGGGTTAGTTTGTGGAAGAGGTCATGCACATGAATGTATCTCTTTCGTTTGTAAAGTATTTGCCTTCAAATCCGGTAAAAAGGTATATTTGGGGAGAATTAATTGATGTTCTGTGATGTATTAACAAGAAGAGAACATCTGTGTCTGCACTTTGAACAACAATTCTCTTGGCTCCTTGCTCTGCAGCGTACTTGCAATGTAATACAATCCTTGTGTCAGACTCTTGGTTTGATTCTAGGGTTGGCTCTCTAGTGATTTCATCCCTTGTAATGACATTAATTTCAGGTTAAAGTTCATATTGAGTGTGAATACCGCATTTCATGGTTAAAATTTATTTATTTAATGTTTGAACTTCATCTTGGCATAATTCTGTAAAGGAGCATTCACACTATCACGTAAAATACCTATGTTTGACCATACGTGCTCACTCGTGGCTCTGTTAATCACGTATAACTTCTTTCTACGAGCGAACTTGGGGCAATCGTAGATCGCTTGCAGGACGTTGGTAAAAGGCTCTCCGGACGTCCGTTCAACGCTCGCCAAACGTCCGTCGTCCGGCACACTTGAGGCATTCGTGAGGCACTCGTATACACTCGTAGATCGCTTGTAGATCGCCCGTGCAAGTGATTCAAGGATGGGCAGGGAAGACCAGGGGCATGCGACGGACGTCCCAAGAGCGTTTTACGAGTGGACGCTCGTGAATGGCGAGTAAATACGGATGGACAGTGACTACGTATGGCTACGTATGGCCACGTATGGCCACATATGTACGTAGAACGTATGTAGAACGTACGTAGGACACTCGCTGACAGACCCCCGAGCAAGTTCCGTAACTAATAATAATCACTAATAGACATTTTTGCCCTCTCCACGTATATCCGTGAGTGGTCAAGCGCAACCAGTATGAATTATCGCGAGTATACGTAAAATTCTCGGCGGGTAAATCACGTATGGACAAGGATGAGCAAGAGGGGAAAAAATAAATTCAGCAGTTAAAGCCCAAAAGATTACCCTTTCCCAGGCCCGCAGATTAGCAAAACAGTCTGTGGGTCCAGTAACTTTTCTGTGTAGATTTCATCATAGGCGTGGGAGGCACCTTTCTTTGGGGGGGGGGGGGGCAAAGGTCATCTTGCCCGAATTTTAAGGCTTTTAGTAGCACCCCTTTATGCCCGAAATTTTCAACTTTTTGCCCGAATTTATGGCTTTCCTGGACACTTGGACCCATACTCTAAATATTCAATTTAATGTACCTTTAATATTCTCATTTAAGCCAATGAAAATACCACAAGAGTAAGAGCAGCAATTACGACATCCTTGCCAATGCAGACTCTTGTATCGAACGTAGGGTAGAATTTTAATGATGCATAATTTATTGGTATTGAATTAGACTTAAGTGTATTACTCATTTCATTGATCTTTTGATAATGCAATATGAATAGATCCAGTGTTTGGTTCAGTTGACCTTTCTTCAGGCCTAACCTGGCGTTTTCACATACTGTTTTTCATGCAAACATAACAACTTTAAACTATCTGCTTCGAATTCCATTTGTACGCACAAATATTGAAAATTCTTAGACTTCACTGTCCTACATTTTTCGGTTCTGCCATTCTCCTGGGATTCAATTCTGGTGACATTTTATCTAACCTTATAGTCCAGTGGAGTTCCAGAAAAGCATGTTTCGTTTTATGGATGATGTTTTATTGTGGATTCAGGTACTATGGCATGTCCTGAGCAGGAATCAGGCAGGTACCTTGGGGGCAACCAGATGACTAATAAATGCCCCAAAAAGATATCAATATAACTGCACCACCATCATTACACATGTCCATTCTACTATACTATAAAAGACTTCCATGTGTGATAGGTCGACCATTGGGGCGGGGGCCTAGCTCAGAGGTAGCGCTCTGGGCTTCCAACCGCTGGGTCCAGGGTTCAATTCCCGGTCAAGCCTAAGTTGGATGGCTGTTTCATCCTTCGTCTCATTGCCATGGTCTCTGCCTGTCCTAATTAGCCCAACAGGTGCAGAAATACAGGACGTAAAGCCCTAATCAAACACAAAAAATATCCATACCATAGTCATTAATGACCTTATAGGTTAAAACGTTGTTAAAGCAGGGCCGACACGTTATGTTATCCGGGGATAACATAGGGGTGGGGGCCTAGCTCAGTGGTAGCGTGCTGGGCTTCCAACCACAGGGTCCCGGGTTCAATTCCTGGTCGAGCCTATGTTGGATGGCTGTTTTATCCTTCGTCTCATTGCCATGGTCCCTGCCTGTCCTAATTAGCCCATCAGGTGCAGAAGTCCAGGACCTAAAGTCCTAATCCACCACCATCACCACCGGGGATAACATCAAAATCTAGCCAATGTCAAGTCGATATAATGCTGCCTGCCCGACATCTGGCCAACCTAATTTCATTTCAGATTGACTTTAAGTAATGATAAGAATATATTTATTAACACAATATGTATATTGGAAAATGAAAGAGACTAGATAACATGGACTGAAAGGCCGAGGCATGAATATCTAATAATCAGTCAATATCTTTTTGAATCCTTCCATGCAATATATATATCTCATTTTAGTGCCTGCCTGCATGGTAGTCTAGACCGGCATTGCGAAGTGAATGGATGCGCTTCCTAATTGCTTCAACCCTATCAGGATGTGCCTCAGTATTGTCGTCATCGGTTTCAGTGCTTGGTTTGCAGTTGGTAAGTAGATTATGTTAAACTAATTGAACTAGGACTTAAATCTTACAAATGCTGCTAAAAACATGGTTGTGGTTGAAAATGGATAATTACTCAAAGAATGCATGGTTTTATATATTTTGAATTGGATTTCGTCATCCAAGCATTTAGCAAGTACATGTATATATAAACCCAGTCATGTACATTTGGTGAACTGACTAGCTGTATGAAAAAATGAGTTCACCCCAGGGCAAAATTTCATACTTGTTTAAAAATCACAATTTTGCAGCAAGAAAATGATCACTACAGAAGTCAATCCAGCCTTTGATAAACAGTTGATGCACAAGAGGAAAAAAATATAGAACAAACATAGCCTACTTTAGAGAACCGTTATTTTTTTCCCTTATGCTTATTTTCCCACAAAAAAAACCCCTAATGCCAAATGCAATAAAGCTTGGAGGTTCACCATATTTACCACACTTGATCCATACAATCTGAATCACTGGAAAATTAAGTCCAATTCACAATGGTTAAATGCTTTTGCGAGTAAAAGTCTGTTTTCCAGTACTCATATTTTGGCTATTTTTCTTATGAAGCACCTTGTGCTTGACAGGAGTGTGGCTATCAATGATTCGCACCCTTAAAATGGAAGCGAAATACATCAACAGCAACTTCTGAAAGTTTAACTGAAGTCAGATGATCATGTCCTGAGATATTGATGTTTAAAATGCTGCGTTATTGGCAGGCTTCCACAATGGTGTACTAACTTCTGGACAAAAATAATTGGTCTGTGTACTCAGAAAATTTACAAAAAGTACTCTTACCATGTTCGTCCTCTCATTTGGTGAGCATATGTCACCCTCATGCATGAAACATTGCATGGAGTTGAGATGTTCATGGACAGTGAGTTGTCTGATGGAAAAGGGGGATAAGGTTTAGGTGGGGTTCAATCCACTCCATGTTCAAATAGGGTTTGTTTAAACAGTTCATTGGTCAATCAAATTACTTTTCTTCATTTTTTTTTCTTATGGATATTTTTGTAAGTAAGTATTCCACAGGAAGTTCACTAGTCACCCCATATTAGATCATCTAAACGTCACTTGGCTGTACATAATAAATCGATTTCTTCTGCAAAAAGTAGTCTTTGCATTTTTAAACAAGAACAAAACATTTTGTTGTTTACAGTCTTAAGTGATATATATGACTGGGCGTTTCCAATAGATACATCAATATATTATGAAGACTGAAATCTTAGGCATTAGGCATATTCACTCCGTCTGTTTACCATATTAATGCCTAGTCTGATTATGCAATTTTTTTAAAGTGCGTCTGTTGGTAAGGCCAGTGGAAAGTATCTGAATCATTACCACGTTTTATATGCATCATGCTTCAAAGCATCTGCATTTCGCATAAATTTTTTCTTCATTTTGCCAAATGCAGGTAAGATACAAGTAAAACACTATATAAGTGAACTCCTTAGAAACAAGAGAAGTTGCAAGAAGCCGTTTGTACACACTATATTGTGCTTGCCATTGCAAAAATGCAACGGTTCTAAAATTGTATAGTTGAGTTCTCAATATCCCGGGAAAAACGATCGCCCATCGCTAAGGGCATAATACAAAGCCAAAGCTATGAGTAAAATAAACATAAATTGTATACTCTGGAGTGTTTGTCTGTCAAGGTACACTTGATCATGCATACCAAAGTAAAAGCAATTAAAACAGTTCCCTTGGATAAATTAAAACAGATCCTTTGAAGTTTATAGTGAATCACAATTTGTTTCTTCATTCAGACCCGATGTTTTCTTGTACTTTTGTACTTATCGAATTTTCTGTTATTGGTACACAGTTAAAGGGGAACTAACCCCTTTTGCACTTTACCTCTCAGATTTTAGCTTGGGTCCATAGAAACAATTCCCTGCTATTCATAACTTGTATATGTGCCCTGGTAATGAAATATCCTGCATTTATTAGCTCCGTGTTGTGAACTACGGAGGCCGCCATTTTTTAAATTCCTGGTGTTTTGCACTGACCGGAAATACGTCACTGTTGTACAATTCAACTGGTGAGAAACTGTCAGCAACAGTTTAGATACAGTTAATTGCACTTTCAGAGCAGTTCTTACTGAGTGTCAAGTAATTGCCATTGAACTTGAGACAAAGCAATTAGACAGAGAAAGAAAGAATTAATTAGATCAATGCTAAATAAAACAAACAAAAGCAGCAAGAAACAACTATTAGCAGAAAAATAAATTAAATAAAAGTCAAAATACATATGATCTAATTACCTTTGGTCAGGAGACATCCAATAAGTTCTTATTTTTAAAAAAAGGCTCACGTGGATGTCCCCTAAAAACTCATATTTAAAAAAATACATATTATTTAATGAAAAAAAAAGTAATACATTTATATATAAATAACAAGATCTAAATCTAAGAAATAATGATGGGATGAAAATTAAAGTATGGCAGACAAAATGCAAATTAAATAAAAAGTTTACAACAGGGAGCAGTTCTTAATTGTGATTGTTTTGTTGAAAATGAGTTTTTGATATTATATTTTATTTTAAACTAGTAGGCCTATATTAAATGTTTCTAGCAATGCAACATACATTTGAAATAAGCTCATTGCAATCAATGCAATAATTATGCTGTATTCCCAAAAAAATTGCAATTAACACCCTTCATGTTGTTGTGCTGTATGTTCTTGTTATAATTGCAATGAACAATGAAACGGCTTGTAATCAACAGGATTATGAATTGATTCATATGGCTGAATGCATATATATGGCCTAGCAGTGTACATAAGTGACGTCACTGTCTTGTGTGCCGTGTGCAATAATGGTGGCCCCCATCATGTCGGCGGTTGGTGCAAATTGCACTTTTAATTGGCTTGAAACGATGTCAAACCAGCCATTAAGACATTTCCTTTCACACCAATATATTATTTAACATCTAATTGAACTTTTGAAATTAACATACAAACTTCCATTAGTTCCCCTTTAAAGGACAATGTCCTACTCAGTATGATCTTCAACCGGGCACCAACTTCTGCTACAGACTCCAAGAGACAGCATCCGTCGCAGGAGAGGATGCTAACACAAAATGCATCAATGCAGTAGCCTCGTACTTAGGTCATGGAAGTTTAGCCAGCATTCTCGATCACCATACATTGAATTGGATTATGTCATTTTATTCATCGAGGCTCGGCACCATTTCGAATGAGTATGATTGCATCATTAATTACTCATATCAGATACTTTTTGTATCCGTATCAGAACCTATTTTCCTAGAATACCCGAACTGTTCTACATGTATATAACTATATATAGATATCTAAGTTATCATAAAAGGACCTTGAGTGGCATATGACAGTGTATAACGTTATCATTTTGTGAGGGAATTTCGTTCAGGGGTGGGGTTTCCTTAAGTGATCCTGAAGGATTTTCATGTATGCTATAATTTTGTTTTCTGTCTTTCTAAAGCCCCAGTCACACTAGGCAATTTAGCCGTAGTGAACTCGTAGTATTATACAATTGTTACGCAACGCGCTACCCGGCTCCAACCCGGCGGCTACAAAACGGCTACCCGTGGATACCCGGCGATACCCGGCAAGCACCCGTGGGACCCGTGGCCAAGCCGGGAGTTTCAGGCCCAGTAGCAAGCATGGCACAACCGTGGAAATCTCCCGGGTGTACAAAAAATGAAAAATACCCATGGAAGCCAGCAGGTGACCCGTAGAAGCTGGCGGGTGACCCGTTGAAGCCGGCGGCGACCCGTCGAACCAGCGAATTATCCGTCCTTAATTTCACCCGTAGTAAAGCCGGCGGCTTGTTGAGGGGTTCTACGGGTAACCCGGCGGCTTTTTGCTACCATCTTTAGCGTAGGCAGGGAGGGAGGGGGGGCTGTATATACTTTAAAAGGCTGCTGCTCCTCTAATATTAGTCCGATTTTCGTCAAATAAAGACTGAATTGTAGCATAGTTCATACTGATACGCGCTTAATATTTGGTATATTTTCGATCCAAAAACACGTATGGAATCAGTATAAACGATACTACAATTCAGTCTTTTCGGACTAATATTAGGGAAGCAGCAGCCTTTTAAAGTATATACAACCCCCCTCACTGCCTACGCTGATGCTGACGCTGGTCGGCGAGTCACCCGTGGAACTCGGCGGATAACTCCTACTACCCGTCGGCTTACTCCTAGGACCCGTAGAACCCGCCAAGTGACCCGTAGAACCCGTCCAGTGACCTGTAGAACCCGCCGAGTGACCCATAGAACCCGCTGAGTGGCCCGTAGAACCTGCCGAGTCACCTGTAGAACCCGCCGAGTCACCTGTAGAACCCGCCGAGTCACCCGTAGAACCCTTTTTGCCGCCAGAATCTGTCGCCAACCCGGCGAAAAAAGCTGTTACATAACCGTTACGTCACTCTATGGGTTCACTATGGCTAAAACAGCCTAGTGTGACAGGGGCTTAACTGGTAGAACCCGTCGGGTGATGCCCTGCCCCTTTTTGCCGCCAGAATCCATCGCCAACCCGGCGATAAAAGCTGTTACATAACCGTTACGTCACTCTACGGGTTCACTACGGCTAAAACAGCCTAATGTGACTGGGGCTTAAAGGGATCTTTCTATTTTGCCATGTGTTGAATATATATTTAAACAATCAAAATAAGTTTGATTCATGGTCATGGAAGTATTACATACTATAAAGGTAACATAATTCAATTGACATTGTTCATGGCATATGGCTGCTGTTTTTACAGCCATAGGAACAGTTTGTGGATTGGCCTTTATGACAAATGTAACAACAACTTTGCTTGGAGGGATGGTACACCATTTTGCTTGTGGAGTGGGAGTGATGTGGCACAGTGCACACCACCTTGGATGCACTGGAAAAGCGGAACACCCAATGGGAACAAAGAGAAATGTACAATTCTAAAACCTAGTGGTTGGGATGACAGGCAATGTTCTATCCTATTTTCTTATGTGTGTCAGTACAAAAAGGGCCCTGGTGGTAGGTTTCCCTCTATATATTATTTTCCAGCTGGCAAAGGTCGCAGTGGAGCTGGCACAAAGTTACACTTTGCCTACGATGGCTCAGAAATGTGTGGTTATTCATTTCTCATAACCCATTTGCCGCTCCCCCAGAATCGGGGAGGGAAATTGTTCCGCGCGTCGTCTGCATACAAAGTAGTGCGATTACTACGCCTTATTTCTTTCTTCCAAGAAGCCACTCACTGTGAAATTAGTTCAGACGATTTCTTTTGACTTAAACTCTACTAACGTCATGAAATTGAACAAATTTACCGTGGAGTGCCACCCACTGCAGAAGGTACTATTTTTTGTAAAAAGCACTGAACACGCGTTGTAATGGCGTAAATGGCACTGAACAAGCGTTGTAACGGCGTTGCGATGCTTATTCAACAATCAATTTTTTACGTTATCCCTTGATGCTTTGCGTCAGTTATCAGAAAGACTGGTGCTACGCACCGGATAAGCGCCATCTTTCGGCAGAAATTGGGCTAGCTGGGAAACTGCCTATTGCCAGTTTCTCCAGGTGGCAGCAGTCTAAAACCACACAAAATCAGGCCATTCAGCTCCACGCATGACGATCTTTGCCGGCGGGGAAATGACTATATTTTAAAAGGTATTTTCATTATTTTTAAATTCATTACCTTTTTTTCTAGTGGTAGATCTCCTGCAACATCTTGATGTAATTTCAATTTCAATTTTTTTCTTCTTGCATAGTACTGTTACTAGGTATATATATTTCAATAAACAGTAGACCATCGTGACTATTGATGCCTGCGTACCAGTTGATGTATAACATAATACATGAAGTGAATTAACCATTTTTACTATTTAATTCTTGCTATTTCGCAAATTTGATTTAACAGTTGTGATTTTGAATAGCACCTTTGTTATTGTTTGAGGACTATCCGTTTTGCAGAAGTTCACTACCCACTTGGCTACTCATCGCCTGATAACCAAACCTGCTACACGTTTGTCAGGGCTGATGCCACGGGCGAAGAAGCTGAATCTGCTTGCCAAACACAAGCACAAATACAAGGAAAGACAGGTCAAGGAAATCTAGCTACAGTTGACAGTGAGGTCTTGCACAACTGGATCATGTCAAACATACGGCCATCTGACATATGGTATCATACCCAATATTACCATGTGAATTTTGTATCCTGTTAATTATATTGATTTGTGTACAATGCTATGATAATCAAACTCTGTCTCAAAGAAAATCATGCAAACCTTTCCGCATGACCATCTCAGTTTTTTTATTTTATTTTTTTCAAATTCGGTTTATAAAAAGATGCATCTTTTAAATGAAGATAAAGCAAGCATAGGTCTCCTATCTATAATACCATTCCTTGAAAATGGGTCTCTTGTTAGGCAAATTTTTGCCAAAAATTTGGGTTGCCAGAGTAAAAATACAGCATTTTCAGTCTTTGAAATTGTTTTTTAAACTTATTGATCTTTCAGTAAATCAGCCATATTTCCCATCGACTCCAATGTTATTTGCTCGAAAAAGACAGATAAAGCCTCATTTTTTTAAAATGGTTCTAACTTTGCCAATACAAAGCCTTTTTTTTTAAATTTTTTTTTTTTAATCGTTTGGATATTTTGTCAATTTTTAAAAAGAATTTAAGATGGTCAGTTGGTCATGCAGGAAAATTTCCAAAATTGCATGATTTTCTTGGAGACAGACATTTTTAACGGGCAGTTTTTCAATTGATCTTATGAAATAAACGGGCAAAATTGTTGACCAGAACAAACTAGAAAATCTTTACACCAACATTTTTTTACACATTGAGAAAAAAAAACTGAGGAAACAAATTAGAGAAGTACCAACCAGAATGAAACACGAAACATTGTAATATGGAGAGTCATTATTTTTTTTCTCCAGGCGATTTTGGTTTGGCCTCTTCAACGATGGACTACAAAATTACAGCTGGAGAGCATCTCCTAATGATGTTTATGCGAAAAAAAGTGGCTTCTGGTATAATGGAAAGCCTGACGACACCACTGAGCAATGTGTAGCAATGGGGATGGCAGTAGTAGGTGGTTGTAATGGCGGATGGGATGATAACCTTGTAGTACCCTTCTGCCGTATATTTGCCAGTACAAAATACCATCAGGTAAAGTCAAACTTGGTACATTGCATTAGTCCTACAACAAGGACCTGGAATAAAATATACCAAACTTTATACAGTTTTATATTATAAAATCATTCAAGTAGTGGTCGTTAATGTGTTAGACTTAGAGCTACTTAGGGTAAAGGTGGAAACAGGTATGATTTAAAGTTTGTGTCGATGACTAACTACATATAACTGCAGGGAACACGACTTTGCTTTTCACAAATGCAAGTATCTAAGATATCGCAATGAACTTATGAAATGATCATCCAAGGTGCAAATTGATATTATCATCTCTTTGTTATTTTAAATAGGTTTGGCCTTAATCCAATATCAGTTGTTTCTCATGAACCTTTTAGCAATGTCTTCTCTCATATAATGTCTTGTCATTTTATATAGCATGTGATTGAACAGTTTATGTTGTATATTTTCGTCTGTTACATTTATCGTCATTGTAGTACCATACCTGATCTGTTTCAGGCTTAGCATACCTCATTCCAAATGCTCGTGGATGCACACTAGAGTTAATTTACACAGGGACCCAAACAGTTGATTTGTATGATGGACAACAGAGCACTTGTGTCTCTCCTTTCCAATCTGCTGGAAGCACCAGTCACCTGACTCTGGTAACTATCTCCGAGATCTGGAGAACAGCTTTGGTGATTTTCCTGTTTGGCAATAACATCCCATGCAATTCCATGGGACCAACTGTGTCCCTCATTCTCGACTGCAATGACTGTGCAAATGATGAGCAACTTTGTTATCCTTACTTACCAAAGACACCAGTTAGTAATGGTTGTGCTTTCTGGTGTGATCAAGTGATGGGTCAAGTGCAATATGTGTCCATATTTTTCTCCACAGAAATTACTGACGTGGAACTATGTGAAATTTCCTTGAAATCTAATCATTTTGAGTAGAAATAGCTCATGCATGTGTGAAGTTATATGGTATTGTCATGTTGTTGGAGACTTTCTAGTTTACTCTAAGTAAGCCGACTATGCTGAAATTCTTGATGATATATTTTTTTGTCTAATACAGGCCCATGCCTGTATAAATGCTAGGTTAATTCTAACGACAAACCTTGTCCTAGATATAATAAAATATTTATACACTACTTTATTTTGTTTACTACCTGTATATGATAGGAAAATAAAAGATATAATATTATAATTCTGTTTTGTAGTTTGGTCTTAAACAAATGAATCAAATGTATCTAAATAGGGAATAAATAATTATCTATATATATATATATATTGAGTAAGCCCAAATTTGTGCAACAATAAACATCGCCGTTTGGGCCACGATCGTGCCATGGCCTACCTCATTCTTTCTACCTTCTCTGGTTCTATCTATCACCATTACAACTTTCTATTCACACTCTATTCCTCTATTTTACCCCTACTTTCCCCCGAATTGAGCTCATGCTTGCTACCAATATGGCTGCCATGACTTTCAGAAGGAGGCTGAATGGATTAAGGTCCTTTTGCAACCATTCACACCATTGTTGCCGGGGCCCTGGAATGAAACTCAGAACGAGGTTGAATGGCAGGTCACATGACCTGACAGAGCAAATGGCCTTTTTGAACTCTGACTGAACAGGAAAAAAAAAATTCAGGAGCAGTGGCAACATTTCACTCATTGATCTTGATTATGAACATTTAAAATTAATAGCCCAGCAATTTTAAATCAAATTTTTTTAAGTGCATATATTATAGTGGCCTTACTAGTTGTTTCATTTCCAGTCCGCCATATAGCAGGCCAAGCTTACGGAATTTAATGTCGTGCCAGTAACTTACAAGACTTACAGGGTTTTAATCCATGCCAGGAGTCTTGCATCCTGTTCTCCAAGGCACATCGGAAATGAAAATGCGAGAAACCAAAGTAAGTGAGATGTCCAGAGGTACACTAACTCAGCAGAATGTCACGGCTCTAGCCACACCCCTCAATCTGACCACCAGGTTTGTTTCTTCATGTTGACCAAGTGTTAGCCTCTTCGTGGCAGGTTATAAATGGGCCTCCTTTCTTCATTAACTCGGGCGCGGGCCTAGCTCAGAGGTAGCGCTCTGGGCTTCCAACCGCTGGGTCCCGGGTTCGATTCCTGGTCGAACCTAAGTTGGATGGCTGTTTCCTCCTTTGTCTCATTGCCATGGCCTCTACCTATCCTAATTAGAATCACCCACCCACCCAATCCTCCTTTGTCTCATTGCCATGGTCTCTGCCTGTCCTAATTAGCCCAACTGGTGCATAAATACAGGACGTAAAGCCCTAATCACACACACACACACACTCTTCATTAACTCAGCATGATCTTGGTGGCAGCTTCAAATATTTTGCTTTTCCCACATTCTTAACTAGATGGCATCTTTACATTCCCAATGAAAATGGACAAATTGGGAAATTTGCTTGCTTCATTAACTAAGCATGATCTTGGTGGCAGCTTTGATAACCTTTATTTTTCTCATGATGGAAACAGGTGGCAGCAAGCTTTGCTCTTCTTGTTGTTATTCCATTTCTAGCAACTTTTTCAATGATGGTTAACTTTGGTGGCATCATTTGTCGAAGTAATTTGACAGTAAACTTGTACAATTGTCCTTGACGACTGATTGTGATGGTGCACTTCATCAATGTACTTGGTGATTAGACTTCGATTATGGCAATAGACTTGATGGCATACTATACTGATGTTACATGAGAATGGTTCGTCGATGGAATTGACAATTGCCTTTTTAAAGATGGAATTTGACAATGCCGATGAAAATTTCCACGGTCTTATCAGATCAAACTTTACAAGGACTTTGGTGATGGACTTCATTTACAAATCTTCACTATTTCTCCGGGGAGATTCTATGGTAAGAATTTTTGGGTGTGGGATTTGGCACATCTTAGCTTCTTCAGTTTCAGTGGGTGGCCTCTTGTTGATACGTTTCTGTTATCCAACTGAAGGGGGTATGGGTTGACTGTGTTGATACGCAGATATTTGTAAACTTCAATCATATCCACTTTAATTCTTCTGTAGGCTAGTGAGGGCGGGGGAGGGGGGCCTAGCTCAGAGGTAGCGCTCTGGGCTTCCAACTGCTGGGTCCCGGGCTCGATTCCCGGTCGAGCCTAAGTTGGATGGCTGTTTCATCCTTCGTCTCATTGCCATGGTCTCTGCCTGTCCTAATTAGCCCATCAAGTGCAGAAATACAGGATGTAAAGCCCTAATCCACCCACCCACCTCTGTAGGCTAGTGATGGTAGTTTGAGCTAAGTCTTTCAATGAAGCTTAACTCTTTTATAGCTGGTATGAGTTCAGTGGGTCTCCTCTGAACCCCTTCTAACAACTTGGATTGCTGCTCAAATATCGGGTACAGATCACGTTACAATACTCCAGATGAGAACGAATGATTTTTAGAGGAGTATTAAGGATCTTGATCAAGGGCAGGTGAATGAGCGTCTGAAGAGTCCCAGTATGCTGTTAGCTTTAGAGACCTGCTTATCTATATGTTCATCCATCTTTAAATCTTGGTCTATGGTTACTCTTAAGTCCTTTTCTGTTGTGGATTCAATTTCTGTGTTGTTCAGGTGGTACTTGTGTTTTAAGTTCCATCGTCCTAGGTACATAATATTGCATTTGCTGGCATTAAATTTTAAGTGCCAGATGGATGCCCAGGTTTGTAGCATGCGTATATCATTTTGTAGTTGGTGATGGTCTTCTATGTTGTTTATGGCAGAGAACAGCTTGGTGTCATCTGCAAAGAGGGCTATATAGTTTTGTACGGCATCTGGCATGTCATTTATAAATATAAGAACAGAGGACCCAGCACACTTTCCTGGGGAACTCCAGACAAAGTTCAAACCAGTGTGATCCAGAGTTTTTGGCCATGACCTGTTGCTGCCTCTTGCACAGCTCTGTTAATAGTCATTTGTCCGGCACACGGTTGAATCCTTTGGCTAGGTCTACTACATCAACACACTTTCCCTCATCCAGTAAATGGATCCAGTTGTCAATAGCTGTGTGCTGCAGGATCTACCTGATACAAATCCATGTTGACAGTCACTCAGCAACCTATTTCTTGTGATGTGGTCTACAATGTTGTCCCGAAGCAGTGATTCCATAATTTTGCAAGCAACGCTAGTGAGGCTAACAGGCCGATAGTTGCTGCATGTCGATTTGTCTCCCTTTTTGAAAATAAGTGTGACAGATGCTTTCTTCCATTCAGTTGGTAATTTGCCTTCCTGTAGAGATTTATTTGTGATTTGAGCCAGGGGGTTGCATATTTTGCCCTTCAGTTCCCTCAGGATTCGGGGGTGGAGCGAGTCTGGTCCAGACGATTTTGATGAATTTAGTTAGTTTAACTTCTTGTGAACTTGGTCAGCAGTTATACTTAAGTTCTCCATGGGGTAGGTGACATCTAGATGCGATATTCTCTCTGATGAACACACTTGTGTAAATTTGTTTAAGGCGTCGGCCTTGCCTATGTCTGCGGCGACTTGTCCCTCTTCTGTTAACAGATTTCCAATACCTGACTTGGTCTTCAGTGCCCCATTAGCATATCTATAGAATGCCTTTGGGTTTGATTTAGCTTCTTTGGCTAGCTTATTCTCGGAAGTTTTTTTTTGGCTTTTCTGCATTTCCAATGCGCTTGGTTTCTCGCTTGGGTTATCTGTTGTAGTCTTGTTCTTATAGTGATCTAGTGGAGCACCTGTATGTTGCGGATTTGGCTTTGACTTTCTGAAGCGATTGGGAGTTCATCCATAATGTTTTTTTTTGTCTTCTTGCTGTTTGGTCGTCTAACTGGATGAATTTATTAATTGCTTCAATCAATCTGCCATGGAAAAGAAGCCAACTCTGCTCAAAGCCTTTTCCTGTAAGATCGGCGCCCCAGTTAAAGGATTTTTTTCTAGATCGGATGGTAGTCACCTTTGTGGTAGAGCAGTCTGGTGGTACACAAGTTTTGTTCTTCTGCATAGCAGCAAAGTTTAAAGGTTATAACTGAGTGGTACCTTTTCCCAAGTGCGGCTTGCAATTGTAGATCTTTGACCATTCCTTCATTTGTAAGTATGAGGTCAATAGTTGATGGCTGTTGGTTCCTTCTTCTGTATGTGAAACCATTCAGATGCTGGGTCAAGAAGCAGTCTCTGATACATTCGTTGAAATGGAAGTCTAAGCTGTTGGGATTGGATGGTGAGATAACCTCTACTCATACTGGGAAAATTGAAATAAAACTTCACATTGTAAACGCTGCGCCTATCTCCCCTGAATTCCCAGCACGCCGGAAATTCTGGGGGTAGTAGGCTCAAACTTCAAAGCCCCTGGTGGATAATAAAATGTATTCAGAAACATTCTGACCAGTACGTAGTTATGTCAATTTCACATTTACAGCATAATAAATATCATTTTCACATAATCTTAGTGTCGTAATGAGCGAATTGAGCAATTTATTTACCACTTTACGTCAACACAGCTTGAGCTTTGTGGTTCAACACTGAAGATCTTAACGCTACAATGACATCACAATCTGTCAGTATGATGTATGGTTCCTTCGTCTGTATGTGAAACCATTCACATGCTGGGTCACGAAGCAGTCTCTGATACATTCGTTGAAATGGAAGTCTAAGCTGTTGGGATTTGCGACTGTTCATGACGTCATCAGCTCAGTTAACATTCCACATCACCAACGGGCCACCTGATGGATTGTATCAACACTACCAAAGGCCAGTTCAAATGTTTTTGGCGGCAAAGCAATTAAGTACGGAGTAGTGTTTATACCTTACCTTAGTGTTTTGGAAAAAGTGAAGTAAAGCGGGCCATTTATGACCATATTTAGTGTTGTTAGGCCTATGACGTGAAATGCGGGGGCGGGGGCCTAGTTCAGAGGTAGCGCTCTGGGCTTTCAACCGATGGGTCCCGGGTTCGATTCCCGGTCAAGCCTAAGTTGGATGGCTGTTTCATCCTTCGTCTCATTGCCATGGTCTCTGCCTGTCCTAATTAGCCCAGCAGGTGCAGAAATACAGGACGTAAAGCCCTAATCACCCACCCCACCATGACGTGAAATGCTTGAATTCAATGAGTGATATCACAAACCCACAACGGCGGGTACATTTTCAAGGCAAGAACACAGGTTATCATTGTTTATCTTTTCTTTTTCTCGGGGGTCCAAACTCCTGCTATTCTACATAAATATTATTCCCAAAATAAAATTTGGTAAATAATAAGTGATTACTTTTATATTTCATGGATGCCAAATATGGGCATAAATTTATTTCCTCTATACTGCACTTGAACCCGAGGTTTCAAAAGACTTGGAGTTTAACAGCGAAAACAGGTGGATATTTATTTTAAATCTTATACATGTAAGGTAAAATTCCGTTCAGTTTTTGGGTACAAATATTTATTTCATATAACATGAATTCCATTGTGACGGAATGACGAATCACAGAAAAATAAAGCTTAATCAAGCACTGTATTCATTTGAAGAAAGCATGAGGTGTTTGGGAGCAGCATTCCAAATAAAATAATCTGCAGTTGCATACTGACGCTTGCGTGACGGACTGACAGCACATGACACGCTCCGTAAGAGGATTGGTAAAATAACTTCAAACCCTCTGAATGTGACAGACCGATATCAAATAAAATGTAATGTATAAAATTCCTCACATGTTCTCACTATGTAAATGTAAAAGACAGCTCAAGATGATCTTTCCAGCAACACCTACAGGCGTATCAGCTTTGCGTGACGGAATCACACTGCCTTGTGACAGAATGACCGTGTGACCAAGCAAATAGCCATTGTACTGAATACTTAAAGGAGAGAGGGAGGGGGCTGTCTTCATCAAAGACATTAGTTAAAACTTAACTGGAGCTGAGAATACAGACTAACAGTAACCCTAGCCCTAACCCTAATTATAACCCTAAATCCTAATCATAACCCTAACCCTAACCCTAGCCCCATACTGAGTGCTCACTGATTGTTCTGATTTTGGCATTTGCTTTTCTACATTTTACGGAGTACGGAGTAGTGTTTATACCTTACCTTAGTGTTTTGGAAAAAGTGAAGTAAAGCGGGCCATTTATGACCATATTTAGTGTTGTTAGGCCTATGACGTGAAATGCGGGGGCGGGGGCCTAGTTCAGAGGTAGCGCTCTGGGCTTTCAACCGATGGGTCCCGGGTTCGATTCCCGGTCAAGCCTAAGTTGGATGGCTGTTTCATCCTTCGTCTCATTGCCATGGTCTCTGCCTGTCCTAATTAGCCCAGCAGGTGCAGAAATACAGGACGTAAAGCCCTAATCACCCACCCCACCATGACGTGAAATGCTTGAATTCAATGAGTGATATCACAAACCCACAACGGCGGGTACATTTTCAAGGCAAGAACACAGGTTATCATTGTTTATCTTTTCTTTTTCTCGGGGGTCCAAACTCCTGCTATTCTACATAAATATTATTCCCAAAATAAAATTTGGTAAATAATAAGTGATTACTTTTATATTTCATGGATGCCAAATATGGGCATAAATTTATTTCCTCTATACTGCACTTGAACCCGAGGTTTCAAAAGACTTGGAGTTTAACAGCGAAAACAGGTGGATATTTATTTTAAATCTTATACATGTAAGGTAAAATTCCGTTCAGTTTTTGGGTACAAATATTTATTTCATATAACATGAATTCCATTGTGACGGAATGACGAATCACAGAAAAATAAAGCTTAATCAAGCACTGTATTCATTTGAAGAAAGCATGAGGTGTTTGGGAGCAGCATTCCAAATAAAATAATCTGCAGTTGCATACTGACGCTTGCGTGACGGACTGACAGCACATGACACGCTCCGTAAGAGGATTGGTAAAATAACTTCAAACCCTCTGAATGTGACAGACCGATATCAAATAAAATGTAATGTATAAAATTCCTCACATGTTCTCACTATGTAAATGTAAAAGACAGCTCAAGATGATCTTTCCAGCAACACCTACAGGCGTATCAGCTTTGCGTGACGGAATCACACTGCCTTGTGACAGAATGACCGTGTGACCAAGCAAATAGCCATTGTACTGAATACTTAAAGGAGAGAGGGAGGGGGCTGTCTTCATCAAAGACATTAGTTAAAACTTAACTGGAGCTGAGAATACAGACTAACAGTAACCCTAGCCCTAACCCTAATTATAACCCTAAATCCTAATCATAACCCTAACCCTAACCCTAGCCCCATACTGAGTGCTCACTGATTGTTCTGATTTTGGCATTTGCTTTTCTACATTTTTGTCGTTAAGATTAACTCTCTTGGAAGTTAGGGTTAGGTTTTCCAAAAGGAAAAGTGGAGCACATCCTGGGGGGGGGGGGGGGACAACAAATCCAGGCTTGCACTGAGTTGCACACTTCGGCGTATTTGCCTCAGGTGAGCGCTACTAATATATAAATTTGGCACATGACATTCTTTGTGCACTGGGGTTTGGGGGAAGAACAGCCCCCAGGCCTTTGTATATGACCAGGGTTCAATGGTCAGGGTTGGGTTTCAGGTTAGGGTTTCTAAAGGGAATAGTGGAGCACATCCTGGATCCTGGGGGGTCAGCAAGCTGACAACAGGCACAAGAAATTATGTTTTCATAATCTCGGCTGGACTGACCGGAATTCGAACCCAGGACCCCTGCTGTATGGCACCAACTCGCCTAGCAGTAAACAGCCGCTGCTCTACCAACTGAGCCCGGTAGTGCCTAAGTTGGATGGCTGTTTCATCCTTCGTCTCATTGCCATGGTCCCTGCCTGTCCTAATTAGCCCACCAGGTGCAGAAATACAGGACGTAATCTATTGGGCACAATGGAACACTGCATATCCTATTTTACCCTATAGGCAGAAAAACACAACCATGATGAAACTTTCACAACTTTATTTAAAAGTTGACTAATTATAAGTCAATCATTGAACAACTTGCATCAATAACTGGAACAATTATCGCATACACAGGAACTGCAATTTATCATAGGAACTGTAATTTATCAGTTAAATTAGTCTTGGGCAGATATGTGGCCAGACTAAAGAAGATTCACTTGTTGATTGCATTAACAATTGGAACATATATCGCATTCATAGCACCTGCCACCTTCATAGGCAGTACATGCCTCATGTGCCCAGCCCTTACATAGGTTGCATTCGATCCAATCCTCTGTCGGAGGATCCTCATATAAATCCCCACACACTAAGCAATAATACTGCTGATCAGGTTGACTTGTAGCTTTGGTTCTCTTTGGCCCTTTAGTGGTGGTTTTCTTTGGCCCTTCAGTTTTAGTGGTGGTTTTCGTTGGCCCTTTCCCTTTTGTGATCTTTGGCTTTTTAGCTTTTTTTACTACCACAGTGACATGTGAAGGTCCAGGAGTAGGAGTAGGAGGAAGGGTGGGGAGTTCTGTTGAGGGATGGTGGGGGGTTCTCTTGAGCATACATCCTCTGGAGGAAGGGTGGGGGGTTCTGTTGAGGGCAGTGGAGGGATGGTGGGGGGTTCTGTTGAGGGCAGAGGAGGAAGGGTGATGAGTCCTGTTGAGCGTACATCCTCTGGAGGAAGGGTGGGAGGTTCTGTTGAGGGTTCGTCCTGTGGAGGGTTGGTGGGAGGTTCAACACCTTCAATGGTGTGTGTCTTGAAATCCATTGCATTGCAGAAAAACCTGCATATTACAGATGGAGGGAGGTCACGGTTTACTGAGACATGATGTGTGTTTAAAATACCAGTTAAAACTGGCAGGATAGCCCAAATTTCTGGCATGCCCACAGCCATGCATGCTTCCTGGATTTCATCGTGAGACATCAACATGACTTTTATGTTCTCATTTGCAATGGACAAGGCCTGTGCAAAATCATCTGCATTTTTCACAATGGCTCTTCTCGTGGACACTAATCTGGCAACAATGCGTTTGGCCCTACCACCAAGGGCGTCATTGGGGCCCTTTCCGTGGGCAGTACAAAAAAATGACCATGTGATATTTGAAGTGAACATACAATTGACTTTGGCCAAGAATGCAAACATGTATCTACTTTTATATTGTGAGGATGGACCATCAGTCCATATTTTGATATTCCTTACAAAAGGATACTGTGCTGTGACAAATTGGAGGATCTCATGAGTGAAAGCAACAACACTGAATTTATCATGAACAAGATCATCTGTGACAAAGATCCATGAAATCTTCTTTTCGCGGAGATAGACCATAACTGTGTAGACTGTCACAGCTCGCTGCCTCCAATGAGTGGACTGAACTTTATCCTAGAAAAATAAGGAACATATCCATATATTCTGGTATGCTTTGAAAAAGTATTCACACGATTTACTAATATTGAATAGGACTGCCATTTACCTGGTAGGTTGCTGTAAAATTCTCGGAGAAGTCCATCTGGATAAGAGCGGTGTCACCAGTTGCCTGCTCTGCAATGGATTTGTCCATTAAGTATGCACTTCCTTGAGTTTCCTTGATGAACAGGTGCCACAAAAACTGGTAGTTTGGCCAGAAGAATGTCAATGACTTCTTTTACAGTCTTTTGGTGAGCTTCCTTAGAAGTGTATCCCTCAATGGTCTCCCACATGTAATAGTGGATTTCCTTAGACCACAATTCTTCTGGAATCATGTTGCTACATTTTTCCTTCAGCTTCTTGCCGCCGCCACAAGTTGGGCACTCATTGAGGACACAGGACAGATCCTCTCCGTCACACACTGTCAGTTCCAGGAAGTCTTTTCTTGTGTAGAGTGGTATTGGAGTATGTTGATGAAGGGCCTCAAGTAATAAGATCATATTTGTGTGATATATACATCCACATGTGTTTCTGGGTGTATTGGAGCAGAGAAGGACCTCTTGTGGCCTAAGTGAAGCAAATGAAGATTTTCCGATGGTGATGTCTGGGTGTGCCTCTTTGAACATGTCAAAAAGCTCACCAACAGTCATCACCATCAGTTGCTTTTGCTTGACCTCCTTGCCCTTGCCATTTGGACTTCTAATTACAATGGTGTCAGCTTTACCAGGCATAGTACGGCTTTGCTCATAATAGAATCTGGTAACTTCTTCTTTCACTTCAGGTGGAAGCTGGTTGTGGGCGGTTCTCTTTTCATTGGGTGTGTCCAGCCCAAGAATTTCCTTCGAGAGTTGTGTCACCACCACTGCCCGCTTTCTTGGGGAATTTGGAAGGGCGTCCAGTGCCTTGCGCTTTGCCTTTCCAAAGGCCTGCCTTGAACCATATGGACTTTGTACCCGTGCTGGTTCTTCAGCTTCTCTGTTCTCCTCATGTTCCTCAACCTGGTTTCCCTTCTTCTTCCTGTACCGAACAGTGTTGGCCCTTTGTCTGCTCCTCAGTTTCCTTTTTTGGTCTGCTGACATCACAGCCTTCTCAGTGCTCTTCCTAATTCTGTCATCCTCCAGGTACTTCTCGTATATCTCTGGGTCTTGTTTGATTCTCTCTTGCCGCTCGCGCTGCCTTTCAGCAGCAGTTTTTGGAGGCATTCTGAAAAGCAAAATGCGAGGGTTAAGTGAAGGCCTGTCATTCCGTCACGCAATAAGAGTAACAGCCTGTTTTACATGTTCTCATGACAAAATTAAAAAAAATTATATTCTATTTTAGAAAAACGTTAACATTACAGTTTGGTCATATTGAGGCTCTAGTTTACTTAAATCAGCAAAAAGAACACATGTAGATCATGCTTAATCTCACTGAAGGATATTGTCATTCCGTCACACATTTATTTCGGACAATATGTCATTCCGTCACACCAGCCTTGCAAGAAAACTTATTAACGTTTCATGACAAAATAAAAACATATGTTATGTTTTAGATGAAATCTAAGAAAAAATGGACAGATTATAATGTTTTGGGCATGCACATATTTATTGCAGCAAAAAATCTGAAAATTTGTGACGGAATGACACAAAAGAATGTGCACCACAAACTGCAAATGAAACGGCCCTGCTTTTGTGTATAATGCAAATTTAACTGCTTTTTTCTATTGCATACGAATCTCTGGAGTATACGGATAAAAATGGTGCAACACAAGGTGGTGAAATATAGCCTTACCTTCACAATAGCAGCAAAACAATTTTTTTCTGTCCACCTGGATTTCTGTGGCATGAATATGACGTCACCAGTGCACGTGATTTGGAAGTCTAAAAATTGCTTTTTGGCGGGAAAATTCAAAATGGGTGGTCTCCTCATGAAAGATGAACTTTTTAGCTTTGATACAGTGGATTATTTACTTGAGTGTCATGTGTTGTTTATTTTGACTCTAAAGTAGACATTTGCTTGGAATTCATGATAACATCTGATTGGAGAGGAAAATATGCTAATCTTGACATCATTAGATGCGTAATTTCATTGTCTATCTGCTGAACTGCTTCTTTTTTGTAAGGCATTTTGATACTATATAATGGCCATATTTCTCAGTTCCATGAATCGGCCCCCTATAAGCTAAGATAAGATAAGATAAAACTTTATTTAAAATCGGTGATGATTGACAACAATAAAATAAGCTATAAAGCTTTTTACCAATAAAATAACAGAAAACAAAATGAAGTTATATACAAATGATAAAATGGCAATAAATCTAAATCTGATAGGATGTTAATTTGATTTACATATTATTTCGTTGACAAATAATACAAGATCCACATTCACAATTTCAAGGTAATTACAGTTTCTTAACAATCTTTTGAATATAACAAAGTCATCTATCTCCTTTATCTTGTAGTCTTTCTTGTAAACAATGAACTTTCAATTGGTGGTGAAATATTATGAAGTTTGTTTCCGGAGCAGAACTACTGCAGCTACATGCTTAAAACTTTGTCATAATATGTCTAAAACAGTGTAGTGGTGCCTTTTGGGTGTCTCATGGCCGTAAATACTATAGAATTTTCAAACTTAGGGCAAAATAGGGAAAATTCCTACTTTTTCAAACCTCCATATAAAAGACACTATTTACCTTACATGAATGAAATTGTATCAATAACATCTAAATTATAGTATTTTTCACATTTTAAACTTCATTTCATGCTAATTACAAATAAATGGAAGATCTGAAAAAAAATAAAATGCTAAAAATTGTCATTTTGGAGCAGAACTCTACCATTAATGCACTTACCCCAACAAAATTGTATATGTTATTACTCTATATAGCTTAGCTGTGCATTTTGATAGTCACATTGACGTATCTGAGCTGTGTTTAAAATATTTAGAGAAAAATTAAAAAAAACACACACTACTGCACCTACATGCGTACTAAAAATATGTCTAAAATAGTGTAGAGATACCTTTTTGGGGTTTCATGACAATTT
Organism: Alitta virens; assembly: GCA_932294295.1. Taxonomy (NCBI): domain Eukaryota; kingdom Metazoa; phylum Annelida; class Polychaeta; order Phyllodocida; family Nereididae; genus Alitta; species Alitta virens. Next base: position 46,759,276 of record OW028574.1, on the reverse strand, counting down.
ATGACAGATCATTTTATTTAATAAGGAAAATATAAAAATTTGGACAGGTACTCTTTCAAACCCTCATATCAATGACTCTATGATCCTTACATCAATAACATTTTGCCAATGATATATCTAGATTATGGCACTTTCACTTTTAAGCTTCTTTATGACATTTGTTTCATCATTCTTTTTTGTTCATAATATTGCTAGAATTCACTTCGCTAGAATTTAGATCTAGGGAAGTGAGGCAAAAATGAGGTTGGGGTCAGGTGATTGGCTTTAAGAGTAGCTGCTCATATGGCACCACCAAATCAGTGCTATAGCACTTAATATCCTACTACACCAAGCCCAGACTGACAGTCTGAGCTTGTGTTTAAACTAGAACTGGTATCTGTTGGTGCCCTCTCCTGACTATGCAAAGGATCCTTGGCTACCAAACATGTCCTGAAGCAGTAAAGGCAGAAAGAACCAACTCAGGCTGAAATGGTATTTATAGAGAAAGAAGAATTATGTCTTTAATGAGAAATTGTGTGCATTGGCCTGACAAGCGATGGTAATCTTGAAGAATTCTTCCATCGGCAGTCTTAAGGGCTCTTATATATCATGCCATGCAAGAACGCTAAAGACAAATGTTGATAGAACTTTCATGTTCCAGATGCTATTCCGGCAACAGCTACGAAATTCAGTGAATATACTAATTTAATTGTTAGGTATTTGTAGAATGCTAACGGCAAAACATCTGGATCAATCTTGATTACTCTCGTTTGGGACACATGAAAAGATCATGGGATCGGCCAGGTCACTGCAATAGTTCCAATTGATCAGATTTTAGTGGGACCATTTGTGACTCTTATTTGATACTCATTTGACCAACCGTGACAATGTTGTTGTTTTGGGTTATAAATTAAACAGAGTGGTAAAACAAATAGATAAGAATTGCCATGTTTGATTGCCTGGTAGATAGATAGATCTATTTTCTATTCACTCTTTTTTGAGAATTAAAGTGGTCACTCCACATACATTTAAAAACGGAGTTGCACGATCTTCCATGTTCTTGTTTTTATTTTCGATTCATCCATGGTAAATTAAATTGCGTTTTAGGCAGTACTCAGCTGGTTATTAAGTAAAGTCATGCTGTGTGTACTGCTATTTGTAGTGCAATGAAATTGAATGCCCAAGCAATGCAGTTCTAAACAAAACAATGTCACGGTTCAATGGACCAGCTGTCAATCAATTTAAATTGGGTGTATTAATCTTGGCCTTGTAATGCACCAGATTGGCATAGAATTACCCAGATATACCAATTTGGTATGGAGTAAACAGGCCAATGTCAGAGAAGCATTGGCTGGAACCTGCCTATAGGCGTAAACGCGATAGGCAGGTCGGGTCTACCTATCCCGCATGGCTGATTGGCTAAGCACTGAATTTTCTGATTGGCTGTGCTATTTTCAGACTGGGGATCACGTTCCGGTCCACACATTTCCAATGTTAGAGGCAGAGATGCGCACGCATGCTACCTGGAGAAATTCCTCCTGGCTAATAGCAGCCCCTACCTGCGTACTGCGTCAGCTAGTCGCAGCGAGCCAGCGAACTCCTAGCAGAGTGGCCAACGGTTAGAGTATGCATCAACTCATTATTATCTGCTTCTTATGCGTGTATTTATGTACTTGCAGAAGTTCCTGGTGCCAAGAAAGCTTAACCTAGCAAATCTTGTGTCTCACGTATTGCCTCGATTTTTTCTTGGGAAAACCACTCACAAACGCCAGACTGATTCATAAGTGACTTACGGATTAACAAAATAAAGACAAGTGCATCTTTAGACAATATATTATTGCTTTATCAAGACAAAATATTGGCATAACGCACAAATGATACATGGCAATCCTATTGCAGTTGTTCAAACTGGCTTATGTACAGTGCTGTTGGAAAGATATATAATCAACATTGTAGACTTTATACAGTGACTAGGTTCATAAGATTTGCATGACTATTGGCATGCTGGATGTGATTGTGTATAACTATATATATTTCTCATTTATCATATTATCAATCAAATAAGTAAGTCTTCTCTAATGCTGCATCTATAGCCAGGCCTTAGGAGTGATAAAATATATATTGAGCATCAATTATGAAGATCAGCAGCTTTCTGCTTTTGTTCTCGAATATATTAACATCATTTATTAACATAAATATTTATGAATGTAGGATGCCATTGTGTCCCAAGTTGCATGGATAACAATGCAAGTTCATAAAAACCTATTTACAAACACTGACAAAATTTTGATGTCTGCCAAATTATAATTCACATACAACAATAAAAGGATTTCATAATTCCTTCCAGTAACATAACAAAGAGTGACAAAAATAGATGTGTCCCAATTAGAGTTTGGAGTGAGGTACATTTTCTGTAGCTACGTATCCATATGCACAAGATACACTCTTAGATACATTGATTATTTTTTAGTTTTCCATGTGCAATGCATTCATCATACATCACTGAACTTCAACATAACTGAACTTAAACCTACAGTTATATTTTTTCAACAACTGACCAACAAAATTAGAAACTAGATATGATTTATATTACTTGATTCTTTCAAGTGATATACCAACTGATTTAAACCCTTAAACTGATATTAGTGAGTGAAATAATGTTGCACATATGGAAACGTAGCCTCATTGGTGGAAGACTACATTATATTTTTTTAACCTGCCCAAAAGTTTTTAACAACTATTTTTCAATTTACACAAATCTGTCGTACTATGAACAATACATTTAATAGTGACATTTAAGGAAAGAGAAAAATCTACAGATTCAAGTTTGCAATCATGTTTTTTTTTTTAAACTTTTTAATGTTGCCTTCAAGTTAGCCAAGAGTGATTGGCACTTATGACAAAAATCATCAGTCCATTTTTTCTTTCAGCCATAAACAATTTTTCACTTCGACAATCACTGACAATATTTACTAAATTTTTACAGTAAAAAAAAAATGAGTCAGTGACAAAAACCAACAGATGTGCACTCAGTATCACTTCCACATACGAAATGACAACGGTTTTAAAATTATACAAGGCTTGCAAAATATTACAATGTCATTACATTATTAATTAATAACAGGTACAATAAAGTACTGTACATCTTTAACCCATCACACTTTGAGTGTGAACCAATTAATATAAACACCAACTGGGCCCTTAAAGAATTAATTAACAAAACACTACTCAGGAATACTATGGAATAAATAACTGTACAGAAGCCCCGGGCTGAATAATTTATATAATTTCACACAAACTATCATTATTTCATAACCAGACCCATTGAGGTATCCGAGAGCACCGAGTGCCACATAAATTAAGATTTATTATCAGTCACTAATCAGTTGCACCTCCAGGGTGTAAGCTTAAATTTATTTACAAATTTAACATTGATCAACTAACGGTCATGCTCAATGCTATACTTCAGAAGCATCCTCAGTGTGCCCCTTTAATGATGTCTTAGACGGCTGCTTGGACTTTTTGAAAATCCCTCCGAGTTTTGACGAAGATTCTTTCCTCGTTCCTTTGGCATGGAGGGGTTCTTCCCGACTGCCCGTACTTCCTGAGCTTGTTGACGCCATGCCGCTGTCTAGGGATCCACCACTGCCTCGTCTACCTCCTGGAAATTACAGCAAGGACTAAATACAGGACATATATTTGGGGCCATGAGAGTATTAATTATCACAGTTTGAATTAACTTAATAACTGCAGTGCAAAGACACACATTTGCAAAAAGCTTATTCGTAATACATTCACAAAAACTTAAATTGTGCAAGTTTAAATTAGGATACTAATCATAAGTTAATGTACACCGTGAGAAAAACTAAAATGCAATATTTGAAATATGTTATTAACATGTCAGTGCCACTCTCAAATGAATCTTATCTAAATTTCATGATACAATTACTAAGCCATAGGTTACAGCATTTGGTATCACAGTTCATTCAATCATCAATGAACATACCATCACTGAGGTCAATCAAAGAGTTTGACAGGTTGGTCTTCTTGAGGCCACATTCTGGCGCAGACAGACGGTTGACACCAGGGTCACTTGGTTTGAGCAACTCAATATCCACCATTCCGGAGTCGTTACTGTGTCTGTTGAAGTTATGGTGAGTTTGGTTGTTTCTCTGTTTTTGTAGCTCTTCTTCTATCCTGAGTGCTTCCATTTCATTCACCTGTGGAAGAAAATAAGAGAACTTTAAAACAGAATCTGACATTTTCCACCAAAATTACAGAAAGCCTCTGTTTATTGTATTGTAGCTCTTGAAGAGTGAAACATAGGCATCATTAAAATTGTTTGATGTCTGTCCAACAGGCAGAAGGGTGGACATCTTGGACTCTAATTGCCATTTCGTAACATGGTAGGCCTAGTCACAATTGTTCAGGTTTATCGCACACATTACTAAAGCACTCAGTAAATATATTGGTCATCCAGCGGACTACTTGGGCTTAGCCGAAACTATTTTGAACACTGAAGTTGTTTTTTTAGCAATAACCTTAAAAAACAAAGCTGTAAGATCTCTCACCTCCAGAATAGCTTCCTTGAGATCTTCAACAAAACGTGAACGATCGTGTTCATTACGTGCATTGAATGTGATGAGTATTTTGTTGTCAATATTACTACAAAGCCTAATTCCAAACTGATAATCTGAAACAACCAGAAATCATGTCAGTTAAGTAAAAACATCCTCTAATAATAAACAGAATTTTACCAAATATTAGAAATTTGCATAAAAACACTCACGAGATGTCTCAAAGAGGTACACAACCATTCCTAGCAGACTGAATGACTGGCGGAAGGAGTAGGTGATTGTCTTCTTCTTACTAAAAATTTTAGTAACCTGCAAAGTAAAATAAAAAAAACATCAGATTTGTCATAAGCCATGACCAAAGAACAGCAGTACATACTGACCAGACCATAAAATTGGGATTTTAAGTTTGTTGCTGTGCTACTTCATTTCCTAATCTTGCTGCTGTAAACATTACATGTTTACAAATTGGGAGGATAGTGATGATACAAAACCCTTGAAAAAATAAAAATACAATTATTTACCATAAGAAGATCATTGAAGAGGAAGACCTCTCTCTGGTGAAGACCAAGTTTTTCTCTCTTGTTTGGATCATTTACTTGATAGAGACGACAGTAGCAAACCAATCTTCTGTAAGTCAGGGCCAGTTGCTGGAAGAAAATCAGAAGATGGTTAATACAGTGTGTGTTATTTTTGATATGACATCTTGTAACCTGAAATTAATTGACCTCAATTAGTGAACTTGTGGCTTATAATCAGTATTATTATAATCAGACGTTTCAGAGACTATATGCTGCAAAGCTCACGATTGTATACAACTTCTGGTATAAGTGGCATAACACAACTATATAATGTTATATAATAATAAATAAGTTTACTCAGGTGCATAGTACTGTATACACAAACATAGATGAAGTGAAACTACTGTTTTACATGACCGTCAAACCAAAGACGTACAGTGGTTGATGCTTAAGTTGCAAGGTTTTACCCTTAATTATTAAATTACTCACAGGTTTCTTTCCAGTGACCATCTGCTCAACCTTCATGACTTGTGACACATGGTCAGTGCCCGCTTTGAACTCAATTGCTTTTATTCTGTCGTATACTCCCCCTAACATATCTCTGTCAATGTCTTCACCATCGTCAATGCCTGAAATAGTAATTGGATTTGTATTCAGTCAATTCTTGTGTGTTAGTTAGTATACATCACATGTAAATGGGTTGCATTTATGGCTTGATTCTCATATTACAAACTAATTTCTATTGATCAAGAAAATTTTTCACTTTCTTATATTAATTACAATAATTGACAATTTTACTAACCTCTAAGGTTTAATTGACAATTTTACTAACCTCTAAGGTTGCGAATAAAATCTTCAAGCGTCATTTTTCTGTTTGGCTTAATGGAAGCATTGTGCAGGTCAGTGTTGAGCATTATAATAGCAAAGGACAGCAAGAAGATTGTGTCAGCGGCACGGAACTTTTTGATTTGGTCGGGGTTGCACATGCAAAACCGATGAGAAAAGGCCTCAACAAGACGTTCAATCTTCTGAGCTTCACCCTGGAAAAACAAGCATCCAAAATTGAAGATATTGTTATTTAAGTTGTGCATACCAACATCATCAAAATCACCACAAACATGTCATGGTGTGGACTGCAAGCCTAATCATTATGTCAGCCTCTGGCGAACTGGTCATATAAGTTGAATAGGCTTCAGACCAGTAGCATTAAAGGGACCCACAAAGATATATGATGTTTCAAATTCTATGCTTACCGGCATCCTGAAATGAGATTGGAATTTCCGTAGAGCAACATCGACTTGTAAGCCTGACAAATCTATTTCCTCTGTGAAGTACCTGAAAAATATATTGAAATTATAACAACCGTTTATCAGGTAAGCCTTATGTATACATTGTATTAGTAATATCTATTTGGACTGGGAATTATCTTAAAATATTTGACTTACTCAAGGCTTTCACTATTGAACTGTTTCTGCAAGTTGCCCAGGAATTCTCCAATCATTTGTTTGCTGAGTCCTTTCCTTGAGATGAGGAATTTAGCAACAGCCATTGGGCTATTGTCAACAAATCTTCTCTCAATGAGATACTTAATGCCCTTTTCAGGTCGCCTGCAAAAAAATATGAATGTGATTATATGAAGCACTGAATGCAAATCAAAGAGCTTTGATTCAGACTAACGTCTGCACATATATAACAACATATTTCATAGACTTGGAAAGGATTTCCATTGGTTAAAGCAGGCCCTCAGCCACTGAGAGTCCTGGATTCACATGATGTCCTCTGGAGTTCAGTTTCCAAGTCTATGAGTTCAGCTGCAAAGTATCCTAAATGAACCAAAATGAACTGTCAAATGACAGCATTTCTATTTGAAGCTAATATTGCTAAACTGACTTGCAGTTTGGGTAACAAAAACTTATTGAAACAAACAATGTTCAATTACATTTACAAATAGCCAATACTCACTTGTTGAACAGATTGAGTCCTATTCTGTACATGCGCTTCCTCTGCCTGTCAGTCATCCGTGGTGGAGAATGGTGTTTCGGAGGCGGCATGGATGTGTGGTATCCAACGACCACCATTTGGTTGCTACCCTCGCTGCACATACTGGCAGAGTCAGAGCTTTGTGAGCTTAAAACACTTTGTCTGATATCACCACTTTGAACGCTTTCAGGCTCGCTCACTTCTGAGATGTTGCTCATTCTCTTAGCTTCTTCTATCATGCTTGTTGTCATGCCGAACGCGCTCTTTCTCTTCCAGATGGGACTTGCTTCAGGTGACATTTTACTAGGACTAGAAGGAGGGTTGGGAGAGTCAAATTCTCCCTCAGAGTCTATGTTGGTGCTTGCAGCAGAAGCAGAAGCAGCAGAAGCAGCAGTAGCAGCAGTAGCAGTAGTAGCAGCCTTTTTACGTCTGAGTTTGACTTCAGCATTGCCATAAACCCGAGTAAGAGTGTCACTGTCCTCCCCTGGAGTGTGGTTAGCAGCGGCAGCTTCATCTTGCAAACTGGCCACTGAACCCAACTTCTCAATCTCCTCAGCACGAAGTTGAGCATCACTACTGTTAACAGACACTGTATCACTAGAGGACTCAGAATAGCGCATCTGATAATCCTGGTAAGTGCAGCTAGAGTTTGCTTTGAGGGTTGAGTGGTCACTATCTGAAGCTTCGAGCTGATCAAAGCTTTGGTTATGAGACCGAAACATACCATCTTCCTCCTCCTCCTCCTCACAGATTTGATCAAGTCCTTCTTGGCTACTATCACTATGGAAACTGTCATTTAGTATGTCGGTTTCCTTACTCTCAAGCAAGTTCTCAAAGTTAACACTAGGCAAGTCTACAGTGGGCTCTGTGGGTGTGCCCTGTGGGGAATCGCTCGCACTGCTGTCATTCATTTCTGGGTAGGAATGCCGGTTGTTATTGGTCTCTTCAGGAGAGACTTCAGTCTGTTGGTGTTTGGCTTTGGGGTAAATGGCAGGTACAGCAACTTGTGAGGGAGGTGGCACATGGGTTACTGGTATGGGCTTTTCTTTGCAAGCAACCGAAGGCACTTGCGCAGAGGTGAGGTCCAGCCCCATTGTCCTCTGCAAAGACTTCTGCTTCAAAGCGTCCAGGTGCTGCTGCTGCCTGATATGTGCCTGTTCAGCAGCAGCGATGTTCAGACTTTTGGATTTCTGGAGCATTCCCCTTGGGGAACCCCGGCTGATTTCTAACAAATTGTCTGTTGTGGCTGACCCATTGTGGTGATAGTGTGAATTGTCATCAAAGGTATATCCCGACTGGTTGAATCTGACTGTTACATTATAACCGCTGTCAGCCACCATGTCAGACCATATTGTGGCACTGCGGCCTAATTCGCCTAATCTGCGAGAGAGTCTCCTTTCTCCAGCACCTTGTCGCAGTTTCTCAAAGTTCCTGTTCATGCAATACTGTCGAAAGGCTTGTTGAATTATCCTAGCAGCTCGTTTTGCTCTTAAGTGCCCTCCATATTTCCTTTCGAGCATTTCAAGCTGCTTTTCATGAAGATCTTGACTGAGTTCGTAGGCATTGGCCCACGCTCGCGATTTTTTCAGCTTGTCATCATCCTCTGTCCTTTTGTACGACCTTTGACGCTGGATGCGCACCGATCCATTTGTGCAGCTGCGAGTGCGACTGACATGTGACTGTACCCGTGAGACATCTGGTGGTGGACCTCCGAGTGAAACCGAACGTTCCTTGCACCCATCTCGGAGGGTCATGGGCAGGGCACCTCCTCCCTCACTGCAACAGAACAAAACAAGAGCATATAATAATACTAATTGGCAATGTGAAATGCTCACAACATTTTTCTGAAGGATTGTCTTAATTTTTACTATACATTTGCAACTTAATACATATATAAGGCTAAAAAGGGTTCCTCACTATACATCTGTAACTGTTGTTACTAGCCAAATGCCATATGAAAGAGAACAATTCCTATGGTGCGCCAGTAATATGTCAGCAACAGATGACAAACTACGAAGGCATCGTCAAACTAAGTATACAAACAACCTGAATGGACAAAATTTTGTCCAACTAAAATAGCTTTAGAACCAACATTGTGCTCTGAACAGAGACAAATGGAAACGGTGTTGTCATTTTATTTGGGGATTTCAACATCCAACAAGACAGATGGTGCATGCCCTCAACGAACAATGGACAGGGCAGGACCTTTACAAGGAAATTAATGAAGCTGTACTTTCAGACATAGCCTGAATCACCTCATTGTGTTGTTACAGACCTCATTGTACTTGACCTTGGGTCACCAGAGTCCTGCTGAGGCCAACTCTTTTTCAGTGCTTCACAACAATGTTTAATTGTCGCCCTGATTGTGCACTCACTTTCTCAGTGATCACTTTGAAGTGGAAAACTTTGCAAATGATTGCATAAAGTCATTCTTCTCATTAGATTTTACAGAATTTAGAAAAATATGTCACGCTAAGTCTTCTTGGTAAACAAACCTACTGATTACATAAGTGTAGTTGTGTGATGCAGAAAAGCTATCAAATAACATGATTTATTACAGATGAATGAGACTCTATATATACATATACATATACCATTTCATTTAAACTGTGTCATTGTATGCCACCAAGCCAAATTTGAATAAATGCTGTCTAGATCAATTGAAAGCACTTGGCTTGTTAATCAGATTTACTGCATAGCAACATTTTGATCTATAAATCTGATCAAAATGCCAGCAACACCACGGTACACTGATTGTCACTGAATTCTACGAGTAAGGTGCAACTGGGGCCCCTAGGGTCAATAGGCAATGAATCACGATACCTTTAAGGTTGAATATGCTCAGTATAATCTATTGATCACATTCCTCAAATACTTTCATTCAACACAAGGCTTGTAATGCCCTGCAACTTCTACATATATATATCAATATGTACCTCAACAATGCACTGCATATATTTGATATATGACCCAGGTTAAACAGCAGACCTTCCCCTAACCCCTATAAGGTCAGACTTCACACAGACTCAAGTGTCTATCTCCAGGGTATTCTCAATGATTTATACATTATAAGGAACTTTTTTTCTCTGATGTTGTACATGATATAACCGTGTATAAACAGTGGCATGAAAAGAGAACAAGTCTGAGCCTCAGAGCACAATTGTCTCCTGTGATTGTGTGAGAATAACAAATACATTTATACTAAGGAAGGGCTGAAAATGTACATTTATTTGATCTACATGTTATTTAACTCATGATACCTTGAAGAAACAGTACAGACTGACAGACAACATATAGACTGCAGTTTCTGTATTAATGGCAACTACAGATTTGAATTTTTAGTTTAAAAAGGAAAATTAACCTTCTTGAGACTTAGTAATAACACTTTCATATGTTAGAATGTCTATAGTAAACGTATGATTTAACAGTTACAGGATCTTTTCAAAAACAACTTTACCAAGCTAAGAGTCTTTATAAATTTAAAGATCCAAATGAAAATCTCAGCATGGGAGTTCAGCATCAATTCACAACCCAGTGCAGTGAAGATCATAAAAAAGGTGAAACAATTAAGGAAAGCTCTAAATGTTCACTTTATATGGTAAAATGCTCATAAACCTTCACATAAACCCCCACAATGTTAGACAACCAACCCACATAGACTATAATACTGACTGTAATAGAGTCAAATTATACTGCACGATTCAACCCATGAAGCATGTGATATGTGGAAAACCTTTGGCAACCATCATATTTGGAGACCTCTATGTCTACCTCTAGTTAGGCAGGGTGGACCTTATGACATGAAATATGAAACTGCAGAGGACAACCCCTATACCCCTCAGAGGTTTGAGGAAACTTTTAACCAACAAAGGCCTCTGTTAATATACCATTTTATCTTGACAATAAAATGTCACCGTCAGTTGCTGAGACAATATTTCACTTGACAATATAATGTGTTCGATAAACACTGTTGCCAGTCCAACAAGTGCTCGGTGAAATTTCATTCTGATTGCGTATAGGTCCTAGTCAAGATGATAGCTCGATATTGTGAATTGAGAGTGCCTCAATCGTGAAAACTTTCCAATGTATAAGTATTGGGAATCTTCTACAAAATGTGACAATCATAAAAAAAAAATATATTTAAAAATTGCATCACTGCAGATTTACCATATCATTTACAGTAATGACACCAAGAATGGCTGTAGCATCCTATAACATGGCTTTCAATGTAAAAATAATTTGTCCCAGCAAGTATGCAATAAAAAAGACCACTGCTGATTCTTTCCTTAAAAAGCATGATTAGACTTGCTTTAATAAAACCTAGTTATGGGCCCAATTACAGTGTATAAATGTAACTGGATAGTTTTTTGTTGTGCTGTGTGTATTGAAAAGAAACACCGGTCTCGACAAGACATCTCTAAGAAATTCACATCAAACTTAAAATTCTCCCTTGTATGTATTTACATATTTTTCACTCATGATGTAAATTTCAAAGGCTGCTTCAAACAGGTCATTACTGTAACAGCTGTAACTTTCATGGTGCACACAATTTTGCATTTTCTTTAATTAAACTTTCAGCAACATCATTTACGCTATTTCGTGCATAGCATCCAAAGAAATTGGATCGTGTTAAAGATATAACAGAAACCAACCCACAAAAGCATTATGACATCTGTGACACTTATGCATCAATCTTTCTTATGACAAACAAATATGTTGAAATATATCCATCATTTTCCTAACACATTTATTTTGTCATGGATCAAAACACAATTTTTTGCTATATGTACTAAAGAAAATACATATAACATGTTACGAATTAGTTTTTCGTGCTTGCAAGAATACTCTTATACCCACCTACAAGTACATTTTGTATTTCAACAAGAAAAACCTGATGACGTTCTTCTCTGTACTGACTCTAAGGAAATTATAATTATAAGTGCCTTAATATCAGTAATGTATTAGAAATATTGTATAATGAATAAAACTATCAAAGTCAGGTAGTTATGCCCCAATAATTACCATACAGAGTTGAGTGGAATTTCTGAAATAGTTCATAATAAGTCATTCTTGCAGCAGTTAAAAAATAACTATCATATCGACTGTGTTTTTTTTACCACTAGATCAAGTACGTTGTATAGGATTTCCAATTATGAATTTATGGAACTGCTTCATGATACTGAATGGATCTCAACATGCATGGGAACATTCCTCTGAATATCACTGACACTGCATCACATGGGGACCCTATTACATGTCTCTGCATAAAAAAAAGCCAAGTTCAGATGAGTGTAACCTTTGAATATAAATCATATGCTGGGATTTGATAGTCATTTTTTTTTCCACTTTTTCCCCATATCATAATCCCAAGGATTTCATCAGGGCATAGTTTTTGTTGCCACATAGGTCAGGAAAATATATTAGTATTCACCTCTGGAAACGTCCATATTTATGGGACTTAGGACTTCACAAAAACCTCTTAAGATCATCTTTGAGGTGGGGTATACATTCACTGTGACTATTTACATCAAGACTTAACGTTGTCTTCTAAGAAATGAAACTTTTTCCAAGAATGTGAGGTTTTTAATATCAATGTTCAAATTGAATGGTTCAGACTTGAATCAGAGGGCATTAGAAAGTCCACAGGCCAATTACAGCAATAACATGTTTATCTTTGTACTTGGAAATGACAAGTGTCATAGTTCTGACTGATAGCATGTGGTGTCAAGAATTGTTATCCCTATTAAGTAACATTTAGATTATAGCGACATTTTGCATTGTTTATGTCCCAACATGAGACAAAATTCTCATAAATATTTGTAAGCACTTAGGAATAAAAATTTTCAATTAACCATACCTGTCTCCATACCATTTTTCAGTAACCCATCTGAAAGTTGCTCCTAAGATATTCCACAGGTATCCGCAACAAACTTCGAAATCTGAATTATGGCTCATTTTGGTATTTTTTGATCCATTTTCCATTCCATTCATTATTTTTTAATAAATCCAGTCTTTACAGTTCAACATTACTTCTCTCTTCCAGCTAAAGAAGTTCTGCAGCCTGCACGAACTGGTTTGCATAAGCTGTGAATGCAAGGCTTAAAATAAGTCCTCTGCAAGATGAAAGAAATTGTCAATTGCACTCCGGTCTATTTTAGCCCAGTAAATAAAGTCCATAATTCCATAACTTCATTACAAGCTAACTGCGTGACTCATTCAATGCGAATAAGACCTGCAGCCTGGAGTTACCTACAAATATTTCGCAAGGCCAGCAATGCATGAAATATTGTGCGGCACGAACATCTCTTGTATATCTCAGCATACAAAGAGCCCAAGCATAAACCAGTTAGTGCCACACGCAATGTTTGCCACTAAAATTGATTCCAGACAAATAACAGCATAAAATGCTCACATTGTCTCGTCATGAAATGTTACGGGAATAATCCAATAGGCCTAATTAAGACAAAATAACGTATTTTTTCTGGTCGTCTGCTTCCGCTGAGAACATCGCGAGAAATTGTAGAAAATCAAGTCGCAGACATCATCATGATCATGCTACTACAAACAAGATGCAGGTGGTGTAATTCATAGAAACGGCCTTGGCAGTCTGCTGGAGTGATCTGAGCAGGTGAACGACTGTAACTGACAAGTTTTTCTGCAGGTGGATCAACAGCAGACGACATTGCTCGGAACGCGCCAAACCAGCCACAGAAACTGCGGACCCATGAACTCAGCCACACACTGAGGATCACTCGCTCAGGCAGAAAATTTGCATGCGTCCCATCTCCCATTCACTTTTTATGCCAGTCTCTGACATCGTATATGTCAGACAAACAGGTGCAAAAAAATGACTCTTTTGTGAACGTACTAAAAATGGCTAACACGACTGCTATCTCTGTCCTATTACAAGACCTTCAAAGGGTTGTGAAGGACTGAAGGTTGGTGTAAACTTGGCAAATAAGGAACTCTCAGGCCCTTGAATTTATATAGACGTCCCCAATGACAATATTTGACACCCCTAGTTTTAAATCCCTATAAATTTATAGACAGACTTCCAACTGTTGCAAAGCTTACCTGGTAGACTTGCAAACCTGGTCCTGTCCACGCAAAATGACTTAATATTTTCAACTATGTATATATGCAAAGTTCTTGTTTAGGCCTAAGTGCTGTTCCGAATTAGACTGAAAAATGTTGTAGAATGGATGTATTTATAAGTTCTTGCAACTTCAACCCACATTGTCAAGATTACTTGACTCTTGTACTTAGCGACTCAGTCAATTGACACCCAACAGACGTTGGTCTAATTAATTAATTGCATCAGCCAATTCTAAAGAGTTCACTCAGTTTCTATAAGAATGTCCAATTAGGTGTCACCAAAAATCATCAATGAACTTGGGAAAATGGGTATGCACTGCAATCATTCTTTGGTTCGGGTCTACATTTAGACACATTTAATTGCTATTTACATTTTAATTGGTTGAATTTGGTTTCTTATCTTTTACAATAGAATTGATGAAACTATAAGAGCTCTCAAAATTGGTTTAATCCAGTAATCTCCAAATTTAACTTCAATCTCCACTGACTCAGCTGAACATTTTTCATAAACAATTTTGAGAACAAACACATAGTTGAGGTTTACCTCACCCATGGAATTGGAGCCTTGCATGAATTGTATGCATGGTTAATAACTACAGAGAATAATAACAACAACTGAGTGCATTCAGTGGATATGACTAAATTTGCCCGGGGCCATACATCTAGCTGTACAGCCAGAAGTCAGCAAAGTTGAACAGGTCACTTGGCAAGTCCAGAATAAAATGCACAGTAATGGCGCTCAAGTGGGCTTTCTTCCTCAAATATTTGAGACTGAAAAATACCACACTTTCATAATTTACTAATCTGGCAGCTAGAATTATTAACCGACCCACAGGCCCACACATATTTGATGGTTGTAAGATCTTTATGATCTTATTTTTCTGTGTATACTCCATGTATAAAGTTTGCAGGAACTTTTGCAGTTAAACTTTTCAATAACACTAAATATCGTAATTGCCACAGGCACACCCAAGGAAGTAAAAGTTTTCTTTATGACAAGGTATTCAGTTGAATTAAAGTGCGTCCAAATTTACAAAAAATAGGCCTACTGTTAGGCACCCTAGGTCTAGAGTATTCAAATAACTATCAATAAATAAACCAAGTTGGTTATATTTGCACTGACATGGAATAACTTGGAGATATAAGTAATGATCTTCTTGGGTATGCCAAAACATTTATGAAGGTGTGTTAGCAATAATTAGTGTCTATCAACCACAATTTCCTGCAAATCATAATGCAGGTGGTTCCAGTGTGTGTACCCTATCTGAAAGTTACCATATCCAAAACTAACCCCCAATTGTTTGGGTCCATTTCTAATGCAAGGGAACATTATGAATTTATAATGCCCCTGGCATATGATATTGTCATCCGACCAAGCCCCATGTTAATCACAGGAGGCCTCAACAGTCCAGTGCCCAGGCACCATGTCCTCATGACTGAATATTCTATGTCCTTTTGTGTTCTCTTGTTTGGTTGCATGTGTAACTATGCTTAATTCCCTGGATCAGACATGCTTTGAAATTCTAAGCAAGTTTTAGAAGATTTAATTTGGGATATAAACCCTGAAGTCAGGAATTTACCCCCAGAAAAATTGGCTTCTACCCTGTTCCAGATTCCAGGGAACAGAGAGCCAGGGTCATTCATGGCATACAGGTGGTGTCATTGTTACGTTGCATTGACATTCAGCTTATTATAATTATTTATAAAAGCAAACATAAGAACTAGTAGTTAACCATCCCTATCAGAAATTCAGACATCTAAAGATGAGGAATAGTTATTTTACATGTAGAAGCCTTTTAAGTTTGTTCGAGTCCACTGCAACTAATGCAAGTATGGACAATACTTGGACACAGTACAGCTATTCCACATTCTGGAAGACACACAAATAATAACTCTCAATAACAGAGGGCACCACTAAAATGCAGCCAGAGGGCGGCACTAGCAAGTTGAGCTTGAGGGCTCTACCTTGTGGTGCGACACTAGTTATAGACATGTCATCCCTCTGGTGGAAAAAATGGAAAACACTACAGTCTCAACTAAAAACGGAGTATCATATTTCTGTGCCGGATAGTTAAGTCTAAACAAATTGCCAGAAGTTTCACCTTATATGTATATATATATATATATAAACTTTGACATGCATGTTAAAGCAATGCTTCTAAAAAGTTCATAAAGTGTAGTGCCTCTAGATTGCAATGATCAAGTGGCAATCTCTTCAGTTATGAATACAATTTCAACAAAGGATCACAACATCAATATCAGTGAGCACTTGCTCAAGAGGATACATCTTTTTCCACGAGCGAAATTACAATGTGAAGTGGGTTATTTTTTAAGCTGCAACACACACACGAGCCTGTTGATGTTTTGGCAGGTGTGCTGCTCAACACACATTTGTGCTGACTGCTGTGTTCCTTCCCATCAGGGGGTTTAACTTTGTAAATTTACCTGGCCCAACAGGTCAGAGAAAAACATTGCCTCCTATTAGTAACATAGCAAAGCTTATAATACACCAATATGGGTTCAATAGTAACACCACAGTAGCATACAAACTCCCATATTAAATTTAGGAAGTCTTGTGCATTCATTAGGGGTGTCAAAATGTGAACATATATGATATATTAACTTCGATGCTAGGTTTTGGGTTTTAATTGGGATGTTTTTTGGAGAACAATATTATGCACTTGTCAGTGACCTACCAACTGTTACAATCATCGAATAATTAATCATAGCTTCGAAGATCAATTATTGTTAATACTACAGACACTACAAACACACCTCGCATACTCCCACAGGGTAATAGAGTAGTTCGTAGTACAGGTTGTAATTCATATCTTGGCAGCAATACATTGTGTAGTATCAGTAACAGTCCCCTGTACAAGAAACATTTACTACGAGAATATGGCAAAAACTTTAACCTGAGCAGGCAAGGAATGGATGCAAGGAGTACTCAACGCCTATCTAATGGAACAACCAGTAGTTATTTTGCTGTTCACTGCACAAACAGTAATAAAGACATATGGTTTAACATTACAATATATACTGTTTCTAAGCATACCCATCTTACCAATACTTAGTATTACTTAGTCTTCAGTGGTGATACTTCACCAAAGTAAAAGCTCTAAAGTACACAGCTTTGCCAACACTATGCCAACCCAAATATCAGACAAAAAGTGCATGCAACTCGAGATATTTTACCCCAAACAAAAAATACAAATTCTTGGCAAGTCTCTTAAGTACAGGGCATGTATCACTCCAACTTCAAGCTTTGTTGAAGCAATTCCATGGCATGGTGTACTAAAAACTCGATAGAGTTGAAAAACATTGTTAAATGCTGCCAGAAACCTGAATGTTTTTTCATCCTGTATACTTGTGCAAAGTGATTTACACCAGATTTGTAGTGGATTTAGTACATAAAGTTATGAGATGCAGACATGCATATATCTTACCTGTGCTAAGCATCCCCATCTTCTACAAACAGATAGAAGATATAACTCAGTAAATCCCTAGACTGGAGAGGAGGAGGAAAGGGTAGTTTAAGTTCTACCCCCGTCTCGACCCAGTGCTCTACACCCTCCTTCTAACAGCAACAACTGAACTCAAAAAGTAGATTCCAGGTAAAGCAGCTGCCACCAGATGCCAGCATCACTATCAGAGGCAGCAGCAGCGGTAGCAGATATGGCAGACCAAGCAGTAAAGACAAACTTTAGCAGCAACTGTAACTGCAGCAGCAGCAGCATTGGCAGTAGCCAGGGGAGGTCTCCTGATAGCACTCCGTTGATGGAGAAATTCACATCTCACTGCTCCAAGCCACTGTTTGAATGTTCACAACAGTTTTTGCAAGTTTATTTTCTCAGCAAGGTGTGTTCTGGAAGCTGAGAAAATGCTCGAGCCACCAAAAACAACATCATTTTCTTTCACTACACATGCTATTTTGTACATGCTATTATTTGAACTGCTCAGTCAAAATGTTGCAGTTCATTTTGGCATATACATGCTACTATGGTAAATGTTACACTATTATGTCATAAACTTTGTACTTAAGTTTTACTATGTGCAATTTGATCTACAAATACCTTTGTCTAAGTCTGTATGAGACACTGAACAGATTGTTATTGGACATAGTGCATGTATTACATACCAGAAAGGTCCATGCTATGGGAGTTGTAAATATGCTCTTACAATGTCAATCCTAAACTTCTTATAAATACGACTTACTTATAGGACCACACACGCACTAGTTTGTAAACAAGAGTGGGATTGTAAACAGAGCGGCATAAAACGGCAGAAAAACAAATGGACCCCAAGACATGACATCACATTGATAATTCATTATGTAAACTTCCTCATACAAAAGTATTGCGCACAAAAGATGGACTTGTGGAGCTAAGAATCAATCAATCAATCAATCAATCAGTCTATCTATCTATCTATCTATTTCAGTGTGATTGCGATTTGTTTGTGTGCAAGAAACACATTCTTGTTCTAGGCTTACATCTGAGTGTATTTAGCCTTTACAACAGTTTCCAAATGACTGCAAAGCCCATATTGCCCCTCAAGGATAGTACCACTATGTAGAATAGTTTGGAGAACACCCAGAAAGACATCATTCTCTTTCTCTCTTTCTCTTTCTCCTTTCAAGAATCTGCTAGAATGCTGCCCAAGAAACTCAAGTGGAAGCGATGGGGCATAAAGAAAGAAATTCCTGTGCAACCACTTCCCCTGATGGGATGTTGATGGAGATGCGGAGGCAGGGATGAGGGTGCTGGACCAGACACCCCAGCTCCCCTGATAATCAACCCTTTCCTGATCATTGATAAACTGCATCTCATACAACATGCCAAGGAATTATTGCAAATTTTCACAGCAGATTGGATTATCAGTTGAGGTGTCATTCCTCATATCATGATAACATTCTGTGAAAACAGCAACTCCGTTACATATCAAACTTTTGATTTCAACATTTCACCCTATCAGGTTACTCATTCCAATATCTGGCATTCTTGGATCATTTTACATACATCAAACAGTTTTGCCATAACCAAATGTTACTCGTAACTCATTCAGTAGCATATACTGTTCAGATAAATCCAAAATAACAACTAACAAACATCCAGTAAGCATTACAAAATTAACATTTTCTCACCAAAACAAGCAATTTATATGTTGAATGACGTTTCAACATTAAATCACTACAATCCTTCACACGCCAAAACAAGCATTTACGTAACTGACAAGTTGACGTAGAACTTTGCAGAAGTAAATGCATAGGCCCGAGGCAATGCCATTAAGGTCCATTGACTTGTCTTACCTTGCAAAAAACCAGGCACTCTCACGTCACAACCATTTAATAAAGAGGATTTCGAATCTCCAACAGAGGATGTTGTTGTCAGGTTAACAGCGAAGGAGGTCATTAGCACAATTCGCCTTAAATGAGTCTTAATTGCTGATGCAGGAAAAGTCATTATGCAGATCAATGCTGGCAAGCTTGGGTAATTGACGTAATAAATTGTATTACCTAGGTGGGGCACATCGTATAAACATGGAGTCACTATACTGACTCCATGGTATAAACAAGTCAGGCAAATTTTCTCAAGGGCATACAAATTATAGGCTGATTCACTGAAAATGAGTTATGTTAATTTCGAATGACATGCAATGTAGGTATCAACAGATTTTATATGCACATATACCACAACAGTATGCCATGTACAATCTTCTTAAATTCTAGTCATACTGAGACACCTTAACTATATATTTATACCAAATGGGTCAGATGGACCTGTACATTGCCAGATGTCCACTTCAAAGAAAGTGGACAGAATAATACACATATTTTCCAACAATGCCATCTACAAGACCACATGATAAATATGTACATAACACAGTACATCGAATTTATTTATTCCATACATAGTATCCCTGGGTGACCATGTGTACTTCATCAACTTTCACCTGTGTGTGTTATGCAAACAAATCAGACATCTATCTCTGCTGAGAAGGATGTGTTGAGTGTCCTCAGAGGCCAGATGGACAGGTCAAGCTGGTTAGTCCATGGAATGGTCAGTCCATCCAGACCCTTTCTACCAACCAAAGCAGAGTGGGAGTCCACACAAGAACCCCATTCAGATTGATCAAAGGGCACATGTCAAGGTCACGAGTCAAGGTCATGTGCCTGCTTGATCTTCTTACATGGTAAATGCACGTGCTTGACCTCATGTCTGCTTCATTACGATCATGTGCATGCATGTAAGTGTGCTCAAGGTCACTTTAGAGTCTGTACATCTAAGAGTCTATGGTCTATAACCTTGACTTTACAAGAAAAGGAAGACTAGGACAGTGTTTACACATGTACCTGGATAAGTACATTGACCTTGATGACAAGGAAACTTTGATAAATGAGTAAAAAATGCCATTAGGCTAGGATAATCTTCTAGCTTATATGGTACTATCATCGTTGAATTGTGGGTGTTGCTGAATAACTACACTAACATGATGTCAGAATTGTATACATAGTGATATACCTGGTTTGCAATTTGACAAATATAACATCTGATTTATTCAACATGTCACTGTATTGCACTAAGCAAAAGCTACATACATTTATACATGCAAAATTAACCTCACCAACACAGGAAACTGATAATATCCTTCTCACACATTTACACATGTTCAAACTTCTCAACAGACTGATGTCTTCTTAAAACTCCTAGGTGCTTTGTTCAGTTCAATTGCAGTAAAATACATCAACAAACTCAATTAATAGCATTACAATACCCACAAAGTAATCTGGAGTGCTTTACACTCTGCTTTACAAGTACATAGTCATCAGGAGGTTAAAACTCAGTACTTATCAAGTCATCATACAGTCATACGGATTTCAAGTCCCCCAAAAGTCCCCTAAATGTTGTGACAATAAAATCGGAGGACAGGCCACTTAAGATGAGACAATGACCCACACAGAGTTAGAATTCCCCATGATAACAACAGAGGTATTAGCCAATTAGGCGATTAAAGGCATGACACACTAACCTGGGTCAACAAGTTCACTTTTAATGTGTCACATGATCAGGGGAATTCGGTGTGCTGAGTATTGTGAAAAGTCACTGAAAATTACTTTTTAATACTTTTTTTTAAAATTTGACTCATGATGACAGTAATGTCATTACACAATGTAACCAGAGAATCACTGAGATTGTGGGTCCTTATTAAATGCCCTTCATATCTGACAAGCCCCATAACGAGCTGTGGTATTTCCTTTCAGGGGGTGGGGGAGGGGGACAATTTGCTTGCCTGGGCATTTTAATATCATTTGTAGTGCTTTATTTGTCACCACAAGAGTGATAAAAAGAAGAAAACAAAGGTTGTGCAACGATGACTCATATTTGTGCAATTAGTGGTTTTCTGTTATTGATTCATTTGATGACTTATTGGCAATACAAGATGTAGTAGAGTCACTGGAAACTGCTTTTGTTTGATCATTTGACTCATGCATGTCCCAGAATTTGACAATCAGCTTTGTTGTTCAATTATTTTTCTTTTTTTCCCATTTTTCTGGCCACAATCATCTTTCCTTTTTCACATTCCCCATGTCTGACATATTAGCATAAATCAATATGATTCAATGCATGTAAAAAAAAAAAAAAAATTTCCAAAACAAGTAAATCATTGTCCATACATTGTACGCACATCCTAGAATATAATAGTCGCATCATTGTGTAATACAAACTAAAAACTTCTAATCACTGACTAGATAAAAATTGGATTACGTGTAGCTATGTCAGATATTTGTGCTTTATATCATCCTTATTTTTTCAGATATGTATCAGATATATATCAGAGATACATCAGAGCTATAGCATACAAAAATACATAAACAGGTTTACAGAATCAAGGGAGATTATTACAGATGACCCACTTAAGTTACTTTCATAGCTGAGAGAATGTGATATGCAAAATTTAGTCAGGTCAAAGGTCAAATAATGACTGATGTCATTCATCATCACAATCATATCCATTTTGTAGTCCAATAAGCAATTTGACTGTAATACGCAGCCAGATGTTATACCGAGACATGAGAATGTAATATTTGCCATAAATGATGGATATTACAAACCTATGAAGCATGTATTGCCTAAAATTTACTACAGAAAAATGGAAATCAACAAATTCTCGAGTAACGATCACTAGGCAGAATTTACAGATTTTATAATATATAATCTAATGGATTTATTAATGCAATATTACATCTTAATTACCATCATTATGTGCTCAGCAAGAGTTGCCTGAGAAACTGCATTATTAAATACTGCCATTATGACTGGTGGATCCAAAATCTTTTGGCGTTTGTCAATGTTTTTAATATATATATTTATAACATGTCACATACAATGCATCATATTTTATGTGTATCTAGCCCTAAAAGAACCCGAACATACTTAACACAAACATACTGAACACAAACATACTGAACATAAACTTCTTGACTTAGGTCATGTAACTGATCCATACAGAATGCACTGAGTGAACACTGGCCTAGTAGAACTCGTACAGACGGCCACGGCTCCAGCAAATCACAAAACAAGCAACAATAGCCAGTGACCTTGAAATGTGTTTTGCTGGGTGACAATGTTACCAATATATCATACATAGACATCCCCAGACATACAAGTGAATGGAATCGCTGGAATGTAAATCTGTCAAGTTGGTGTGAAATCATCACATTTGAAATTGAAATAACCTGCTAGCATGATACATAGCACTACTTGACCTCTACAGAATACAATATGTACAATGGAGTCTTCACAGAATACAATGAGCATGTATGGAGCTAAACTTTATGACCTAATCTAAGATATAGGACCAAAAGTTCCCAGGAAACGTATAGAAAATGTTATTTATAGGCTATTACTTCATAGGGGTACTTTGATGTGATCAATCACCTCCACACGGATAAGATTCTTAGAGATAGCTGACATAATTTCACCTTTCTCTCACCCACGATCATTGTTAATACATTACATAAACATCAAGGTCAAATTCTTGGTGAATGACACGCGATCTATCTTTGTGACCTTGTAAACAACCAGAGGCCACAATCATAGAGTTCTGATTCAATGCTTTTGTGCGGGTAGGACCTCTGGGCACTGCATTGTGGGTCTCCCCAAGGGGTGGCTAAGCCTAGGTCATCTGTCTGACCTCACTTATACCCTTTTTACTCTGAGGGTAGGGTATGTACGTGATCACCCCCTAGGGGGCTTGACCTTCAGCTTGAAGGTCACAGTCATTCATGTTCTTTGATAGCCAATTTGTTCTTTTCAACATTGCACCTGTATTGGAATTCACATCGGCACCAATACTTTGGCTCAATAAGAGTATTCATTTTAATTTTATAATGCAATACAAAAGCAGTGCATACCACCAACTGCACAATGAACTGATATATACACTGACAAAGTCCCATGCCTTGTAGATCTACAAGTGTATATATTTTATCATGGAATCACGAATAGACTTTGCTCCATGATTTTACAGTGGGACAAGGCATGCCTGTTTGACGGTTACTTTGTTATAACCTGTGTATTTTGAAATGAAAAAGGCATGACACGTGTGTAAATATTTGCCACCTTTATCATGGTCTGTCTTTTTTTCTCTCCTGTTCTTTGGCATTAGGCTCTAGTAACAAACAGTCTTACCTCATGACAACAAACAACTGATAAAGAACTTGATCCATGTTGAGGATACTCACCTGCAAAGAGAAAGAAAAGAGCAATTAGTTATTTGAATAATGAGCACAATTTATGACTTTGCAGAAAAACAATATATATTGTATACAATGCAAATGATAAACAACACAATAAATGTCACTTAGTGCATTACAGTTATAACAATGAAGTATATGTCTAGGTTTTTTTATTACAATGTGATACACTAGATCAGATGTACCATAGTTAAATGAATTAGCAATGCACGAATATATGCATTTTCATTGGAAGTTTCCAAATTCATACTGAAACCACGATGCAAATTCTTTTCATGATATACATTAATAGAGCCGATATCAGTGAAACCGAATGAAATCTTTCCCCCGATGCATTTTCCCCCACTATTCAACACTTTATTTTTGTTGGACTTCTAGTTTTCAACACACTTAAACACGATTTCCATTAAACTTTTGTTTGCTTCCAGTTTCTGCATCGTGACGCTCACTATTTACAGAGGAATGTTTGCAACACCCTTTCCAGTCGTAGGCAGCTGTGGAGAATACCTCATACTTATTAGAAAACTAGCAAACAGCTGGCAGTCACGTGCAAAGCAACGAAAAATACTAATAATAGCAAAATTTTTAACATTTTAGCCTAATTCTGCAACAACAAAAAACGCACTAATGGGCCTAAACTGCAGAAAACATAAGGCTCACAGGTGGCATCCCTCAGCTCACGCGCCAAATTATTACAGCAGACGTCCCACGCATGCTCGGTGGAACACTGTGACACCATCTGCTCATAACTATATTGCTGGGGCAACACAACAGAAAGTGTGGCAACGGCATCCATAAATTAAAAGACTTCATCAGATTTTTCCTCAATTTTTAGGTTTAAGTAAACAGAAATCAACCTTTACCAAGCTGTATATGGATTTATAAGTGAATGCAGAACAATGCATCTAAAAGACCTGATACAACAATTATCAGTCATTACCAGGATATTCTGGACATATAAAACCATATGGTATAACCTTGACTTAATACAAAGTAAGTTATTTGTATAGGATAACTAACCATACATGCAGCCTGAAGCCTCAGCTGCTAAAGTTTCAACTCAACCTCCTGTGAACCTTAGACCAGGTCAAACGCAAAGAAAACCTAAAGTAAACTGAGGAAAACCTAACTTCCTTGACAAAAGTGTCAAACAAAATATACACCCACCAATCCTGTATTACTTGAACCAAAAATGAAAAGGTTACCGTGGGTAATGGGTGGAAAAAAGGCAGTTAAAAAAAGAAACATTTTTCCCTTGAAGTCTTTGAGAACAAAGTAAGGATTATGAAATGACCTTAGAATGACCTCTGCACGTGTCAGTTTTGATGCACTATCCAATAAATGAGGCGCGATATTAACACATGGCCACTTGCACGTGTCAGCTGACCCTATCCCTTTAATGTCTTTCACTTGATAAGAAGCGAATCATGGTTAATTAACTGTACACGATATCGTTATATTTTTTTATACTATTTTTGTTTGACCTTTATTAGAAATCATTTAAACTGTGATTCAGGAATAATCAATTACCATGCAAAATGTCAACAAGGGAACAGATTATTTCATATTTTTCAACACAAATAACCATAAATAAAGTTACAAATAAAAATGGCTTAAAAATAACTTCATGAGATATCAGTAAGCTATCAGTATCAGCCTATCACCATACATTTAGATTTTTTACTCAAAACAATAGTTGAATGTTTTTGCAAAGTTCTTTCATCCTGCAATACATCCTTGTTATCAGGAAAATGTTTCTTTCCAAAACATTCTCAGGTCTCTAAAATCTCTAAATGACAAAACCTTTTTTTCTGCATAGTGAAATGTGGTTATGGCTTGATGCAAATAAGAAATCCTTTCATTTTAATCCTTCAACCGTTTTGAAACCTGTTACAAAAAATAGGGGACATTGTGGTGAAATTTACGGACAGAGAGGTCATTGGTCCCATTAATTTACCTGGTTATGTTGCTTTTGTTTTGTTATGCATGCAACATGTGCACATTCGTTGAAGGATTGTTGAAGTTTCAAATTAAACATCAAAAGATTAAATGAATTTGATAAACCATCAGAATGAAATTTTCCCTCCAATAAAAATCATCAATCATTCTTGATTATTAAGGTTTTGTAACAGGTTTTTACCCGAAACCTTTGAAACCAAATACTCTATCTAACCATTATACACAATTAAAATTCCATAGCCATGTTTTATAGCATTTCATAGCAAACACAGTCCTTATTTAGACATTTAAAGTTTGAGCTCGAAGTTCTGGTATTTAGTTTTCCCTTGGATGAACAGAGATTTTTGTTCATCCAAGGTTTTCCACACAGTCCAATCTGTTGTCAAATTCCTTGTCAATGTCCTTTTTTTGCACAATATCGCACCCTTGAGGGCCACACCCCACTCACAAAAACCCCAGTCTTCCTGTACAATCATTTTATTGTGGAGTCTTGTCAAATGACTGTAGTTATCTCTTATTCATAGTAGCTGTTGGAAGTAATAAGGATTTATATCATTTAAATATGACATGGAAAATACTAGTATCCTTCCTGGTCTAGTTTTTAAGTTTATGAAACTGCAGTGGAGCCCTATCTTACGACCACCTCATTATAAGGGCCAGAGATTCGGACATTTATTGACACCATTGTATTTTATATCACAATTAAGACACCTCACCTTGTTATTTGAAATATACAATTTAACCTAATTGAATGGCCATGCCATATTGTAACATCATGGAGGCATAGCAACAGCAGGTCTCTTAAAATACAGTTATTTGGGGAGTAACCCTCTATTTGAAAGCAGTAATACAAAACAAATAACAGGGCAGAATGCAAAGATGGATTCAAATTTGAAATATCATGTTCGTTGATATGAATCATATAGCATGGTTTTCAAGTTAAACAAAATGTTTAATGATATCTAACCTGTAGTGTCCCATACTATGACACTGAGCTAAGGCAATGTGAGTCACTCTCCCAGGGGAACACATGTTGGTCTAGTATTTCACATCTCACCAGTTAGGCCTGTCAACATTCAAGAATTCCTATCTAAAGAATACTTTCTCCTAAATTCAATATGACTTTATCTGTGGACCGTTTGAGAGAATTTTGACGCCAGGGAGCAGTGCACGGCACCTGACCCGGTGTTATCATTCACATTATCACCTGCTATGAAACAGGTGTTTGGTGCAATGTATATATTCAAATACAATTCAAATACTCAAATGCTATCTACGACATATAATGAGCCATTCATCTGGTTGGGCAGCCATGCATTGCATCGGTGATGATTAACAGTGAATATTATGAGACATTGTAGACAGTTTCCACAACATGAGAGCAATATAAGATAGAAGTTCATATTACAAAGTAATATAGTATATGAAAGGTGTGAGAGGAAAGTTTAAGGTCCTCCCATTCATCATATAGCACTTGTATGTCATCCCGGTGCATTCTCTGTAAGTTCTCTTGCTATTGATGGCATTTAATGAAACTTGACCACTCGGCCTGTATTCACTATTGGCTAACCATGGAGTCACAACCATGTCATCCAATATCACCCGAAGACTGAGTGTTTATTCTGGACAAGGGGCATGGCTCACTGTTTATATGATGTCTATCATATTCACTTCAGGGAGTCCCAATAAACATCAGTCACCCATCTATTACCCCAGCCCTGTAGCTTATATAACATCACATACCTGCCACATCCTTCTATTATCTTTGGCATGGCTATCTCCAACCCCAGCACCCCGTGTTTCTTCAGTTTAGATTTTAGCAATATGTGGAGCACTATTTCTGTGTGTCTTCATAAAAACAATAGCCTTCACCAGTCAGCTTCTTTTGCTCTATATTTTTAAAATATTTTGGCATATGTTTGACAGCTTCCGTTGATCTACTTTTTATTTTATTCATCCTTTTTAAAATATTTGTTGGCAAATGTGATGTATGACTCCGTTCAAATCAGCTTCTCGCCAACTTTAAATTGTTATGTTTTGATAATTACTCTTATCATAACTTGAGTGCAGTGTGTACATTCAAATCGTTCTTTTTTTATAACGGTCACTTCGATTTTTGAGATATCGTTAGCACACCAAAAACAAGATATGTTCAACTGTAGGTAGATAAGTCAGGAATTGTACATATGTATTATTTTGATAGGCTACTTCATGTCTATCTGCCATATCTAAGCAGATAATAATGACAATTTCAAAGATAATTTCTGTGGCAACATTTCTATCTCAATGTTACAATTTGAAGTCAAAGATGCAGAGCTAGAACAGCAACACGAATACAGTACATGTACAAGTGTATATAAATATATTCTGAAATCTGAATTTTTCTACTATGTTTTTTTTGGATTTTTGGATTTTATTTTTACTTGAATAGCTTTTCAAATATATATTCCACTAACAGTCAGCTACAATTTCTCTGAGTCTTCTATCAATTTCAAACCAGACCTCATCCTCAAAATAGGCTACAAATTGGTTTGGATCCTTGGTAAGTTATTTTTCAGCCTATTCCCTTGTATGTCTGAACTATTTTGACTTTTTTTTCTTTTTGACATGATAGAGGGTGGCAGGTACGAGTACTCGATATTCTTGACTGGAGCATCTCAGAAATGCCATGCATGATGCTCTGCAGCAGCAACCCTGACCTTTCTTATCTAATCTCCATCATCCCCACGGTCTCTTGACCTGACAGATATCTTGGCCAGCAGCCCACCTCTGGCTGTCCGTTTGTATTTAGATTTAGCCCAGGCTCTTATCAGTCTATAATAAAACGTGAGGATTTGTAAATTAACCTCTATAAATGATACAATAACAAGCCTAGAAATCCTGAGTTCTTCTAGGCTTCTAGCTCATTTAACACCAGTAATATAGTTTGCTACTCACCCTGGAAATATCTAGTTTTGAATTCTCAAAGTAATGAAAAATATACCAGAGAACACAATATATATGAGGTTTAGTACAGTGATATGACACGGAAAAACTCTTTCTTAATAGGACATAATTCGTGGAATTAGCATTCGTAATTATTCTCTTAAATAGCAGCAGTTGTCAAAGTCACCATAATTACCAGATTACCAAGATAAACAGGTAGCAAATGCAGATAAATTGAGGTACCCTGCAAGTATGGACTGTATTCAAGTTAGCAGCACAATGCCATACATTGTGTAATCACAACCCTGAGTTATGTGACACTGTCACAGATATATGTAACAAGAGTAAGATAGTACACCAGGGAGCAAAGACTATGAGATTTTATAGCGATAGCCAACAAAAGGCCATCATTTTGGGAGGGCTACTTATGGCTCGTGTTACAGCATACTGGTTCCTAATGCTGTCTTAATGAATACAAGTACAGAGCACATCATTGCCCAGTGTGGCCACAAATGACCAAGTCATTATGATGGACAACCTTTGTGTACACAATGGAGGAAACCTTATGCTACACCTGGCTCTTATTGCAGCCAAAATGACCACAGGTTTACCATGTAATTAGGCAAGACCTGCCCTGACCCTAGCTGGTCAATGATTGAAAGCCTTGGACACAAAATGACCCATCGCTGACCCTTGCCATTCACTTATTGTACAGCCATTGTCCAGTCATTGAACAGCAATGGTAGAGCAAAAGCCTTTTGTGGGACAATGGTACATTGACAAATGACTACAAAATCCCCTCCACATATACAAATCTGGTGACTATAGCAATAGACTGGAAGGCCACACATGGTACATATACGGATTGTTGGGTCAGTCTGCATGCTTTATGAATGTTAATAGCGAAGTAATTACATGCTACAAGGTCTTATTAAAGGGGGGTGGGGGGGGGGGGGTGCTCAACTGCAAAAAGGACACAGTGATATCACGCCCTGTAATTATACATACTACTTCTATATCATATTCAGAGGTCAGAGTTATTCAAACTCAACAGCCATTCAAATGTATACGTTATTCAAATATGTGACGGTTAGACACAAATACATCCCATACAAGTAATAGTCGTGTATGCCAACTGTGCTCTATGTTACCAAAACAAAACTTGCCTGAGAGTCCAGAGGACCACTTTAAATCCACAAACAGACACCTGTCCGTTGTTGCCTGGGGACAGAGGGGGCCCAGAGGCATCCTCAAATTCCTGTGATTGGGGTTCTTGATTTGCAAATCGCTGGGGTCCAATTGGTTCAATGGAGGGGCCAATTTGGTGTCCCATACATGGTCCAATATGGTGTCCATTGGTTGGTCCAGTGGTTTGTATATTCGGTGGTCCAATGGTATGTCCCATATGTGGTCCATTGATGCTTTGGTGTCCACCAAAATGGTCAAAGGGGTGACCAAGCAGACTAGGAGGGTGGCCAAACCTGGGATGGCCAAAGTGGGACGGAAAACTGGGAAAATGAGGTTCGTGAAAGAATGGCAATAATCTGTGATGTCTGTGAGGAAAACGAGGAAAGCTGTGAGGAAAATCCTGAGGAAACTCGTGAGGAAATTGCACTGGATGACCCTGAGGAGCTCTTAATGAAGATGAAGAACAGAATGAAGATGAAGAAGATGCAGAAGAATAATGGAACTCCCTGAGCCCATTCTGTTCTGGGCAATTCTCTGCAGTATTATCCAGGAATCTGTTGTGTCTCATCATTGTGAAGGTGTAATGTATCCCCTGTTATCCAATATCATCAAATGACAGCAACGTATGCACGTGTGCAAGTAATATAACGGGAATGATTTACGAGTGAATCTTCACATACAATCCACGGCTCTGTGTAACATCTTTCATATAAATAGTATGGATCCACATGAGTAATTCAATTAGAGCCAGTCATGCAAGTATCAAATGTATCAAGTGATCCAATTCATGTATGAGGAGACACTGCAGACCAGCTGAGCCTGCAGCCTCACTTATAAAGCAGCAGCACACTCTCTGGGATACAAATGTGACTTCACACTGCACCAAGGAGGATCCAAAATCTCCGGCGCACAATCTGGCCAGTGTCTGTAGTCATGCTGTGATCACAGTCGAGTGGCAAGAGCTCTACAATCCCACTCAGCTGAGCACGACTGTTGTTGTGAGGGGTCCACCAGAGGTGCTGCCCCTGGTGCTAGGGGGCACTATATAGACACACCACAGAGGGGGTGCAAGCAGTTGTTACACATCACGCTGACAGACTGCAGATCTGCGCAATTACACACCTCTGGATAGCGCAAATGGCCACCGGTCAGTGGTGTTATGTAACCGAAATCTCCAGAGGTGCTAATGAGGCTTAGCATATCCCAAAATGGCGCTGTCGATCAAGATCACTATCAATGATCCACATCTCAATATCCATTAAATGTAATAATACATAAGTTATCCGTTGTATAGTGTATACAGTACTAATGCCTCTATCGGATACTGTTTAAATAGACAGCCAACCGTTGACTGGCGCCTATGGTCTGTTGTTGAAACGGTTGGCTCTGAATCGGTGGCTCCAAACAACCAATGAAGATCTGCAGAATATAACTGCGCACTGGCTGCCAAAATATTGACAGTATTATGTATTGTATGGGAGCCATGCAGAGCTGGGCCAATGTGACAGCCTGGATGACCCCATGGGTGATAACATGCACTGTGACTGCACTATAAATGCACTTTAAGTCTGTCACTGTACAGATGCACTATAACTGTATGTATGCACTGAAACTATGCAATAACTTACTGTATTACCCTCAGCAAAAAAGGAAAAACAAGAAATGCAAAAAAATTTTGCTTTGTATAAATGCGTATTTTACAACGGATCTCCGCTATACACAGCCATAAGATTTACTATACTATCAGACTATGATCTAAGGTGATATGATGACATACTCAACGTTATCAGTATGTGTGAGAGTGACACCTAATTCTACACCATGCATGAGGTGTCCTTGAGTTGGGAGAACATCTAACACCTTGTAAACACACGTTAGCAACACAATACACAGAGGTGCATCTTTCAAACACATTCACCTGTTTACTCAGCCAACCAGAAAATCACGGCTTTGTGATATCCTTTGTGGCATTTGGCCAATTCTATCAAGGGGTGAGGGGTAAAACCCTAGATGGACTGCCTCCTGTGGGTTTCACGCGACACCCGGATCCATTAAAGGATCAGAACTAGAGGGGGGGGGGGGGGGGGCAGACCTCTACAAAAGGGTAATGTGACCCAGTGCACCCCCTGAAGGTCGGGGTACATTACGAGGTACCTTGAACCCCCTAGAGATTCTATGTGATCCAGTGAGAATGGTCATTCTTGTATCAAAGAAAAGACTAGCAACAGCAATGACTACATCTTTTATGACCTTCCCATTGAGAATACCACAAGGGTGCTTCTCAAATAGTTCAGAGAACTTGATCACAGGGCACAGAAGAGGTCAACTCAGTCAACTGGAGTGATCGGAACATAATTGAGAACACAATTCAGTGCACATTCTATGCACCATTGAGTACAATGTTAATCCACACAAAGGGGGGTTAGGAAATCATTTTCAGTCACTTTAGTCACTAGCTCTTTGAAGTACACCAAAAGTGACTACATCCAACTTAATCTGAGACATTCTTCAGCCCTTCAAGGACAAGCAAGTGAAGTGCCTTGGACATTATGGTAGCCCTTTACACCCATCAAGGGATTACTGTACTTTCCCCCTTCACTTTCTACTATGAGACATTGAGAAAACAAGAGTGCCATGAATGTGCTCTCTGTGGGAACACACCAGCTAAGCAAATGAGAAGTGACGGACCAGCTCATTCCTAGATATATCCCGAGCAAATATGATCAAAATTCTTGCATTACAAGGATAATGGATCCTGTGATGTATCCTTGTAATAAATCCCTTGTAATTGTATACTTTTTTTTTAATGATGATCTAATTAACAGGATGACAGCAACCTTGTGTGTCATGTTAATGCAGAGCTATTTGTTGTAATTTCGCAGAAACTGAAACCTTCGTAAAATCCTTATCATATTCAATAATATTACAACATTCTTGTCATATTTAACTTGCACATGATCAACCACAGCTACATGATCAACCACAGCTACATCGAGAATTGTATTATTTCGCTGTTCCGCCACTAAAATCAAGGGAGTACTCAATACACCATATCCAACATGTTCTTCCAATAACCCTCAGTTTCAAGGTCAAACCAATTCACCTCAATCAAAGTTACCCCACTCAGCTACATCAAATGATCTTTGGCTCATTAATCAAAATAGGACAATTGTAACAACTACCCCAATTGAGATGTATCTAACAGTACCTGCAGGTAATGCAGTTCTCTTGCAGTAATTGATAAAATCACTTCGGGCAAGGTCAAAGGCACATACAATTCCCTTATGACCATTTGACCTCAGAGCTTTAATGTGGAAGGAAGTAGATAATTTAATCAAAGGACGAAGCCTCTATGCATCCACCTAGCTGCTTAGGTTAATTGGAAGTAGTGCCTAAGTAGGTGCAATGTATTCAAGACCATTGGAAAATGATTTACACTGCCATTCATCCACTCAATACTTGTCAATCTTGTAGTTCTGAAGAGAATATTCAATAATGGAGATATCAATGCTACCTGCCACTGTTACAATTACACCCTAGGCACAATGTCATTTAGAAATCAAATTCCAAGATTATATTTCTTCAATTTAACTATACAAAGTGTGGTTTAACTGGTTGTGTGACAGCATATCATTGTGTTCTTTGGAACTAAATCTCAAAAGACGTATTCAATAAATATCTTGTATCATACTGAGTATTTATGCTAGTATTTCTTCAAACATAGAGGAGTTAAAAAACTGCATCTTGGCGTTGTTATTGCAAAAAGTGTATATGCAACTCGAGCCAGTACCTACAACCTGGTAATTGATGGCAGAGCATTCATGTGATTTTTTTTCTTCTTTTTATGTACTATTAAGTTGCTTTTATAGAGCGAAAAGCGAGACAGCCTGGAAGAATTCATGATACCTGCTTGCCCTGTCATGGACTTGCCTGAAAAACTTGGCAAAATAAATATTCAGACAAGAAGCTCAGACTGCTGTAAAGTCTAAGGATGAATACTGTACAGCAAGTCTGTGGAAAAAAGGTCCATAGAGTGCAGTTAGCAGCAGTCAGGTATGCCTGAAGCATATCACAGTGATACAAGCCTTTTGTCAATACTATACCGAATCCAGGTGGAAAAACTTTGAAGCTTACGGGATATGTGCCAAGATAAATAGTAACTACACCATCACCACAGGCTACATACATAAGTCAGGCTTGTACTTTCTTCACCTTTTAATAAAATGTATTTTTTGCCTTTTTTTTCTTTGACCATTAGCATCACTCCTAATCCTCACATCCTTCTTTGACTTTGAATAGTACTCCGCAAATACTTCTCAAAGACTCTTGAGAACATTCTAAGAACTGACTTTCTAATTAGATAGCACATTATCAAAGGCCATATGCTGAATATATGCAACAAGTCCACCCTGTAAATGTCAAGAGCAAACACCAGCTGTTTGGTGTGATGAGATCTTGAATAAGTTCAGTTCCTCCAGGTATTATCACTCTCAGAAATGTCAGCAGACTCGACAAACTGACAGGTTTCATTTCATGATATTTCTGAAAGACTTACAGAAAAAAAAATCTGGCAGTAAATTACGTGTTTGTTGAATGGGGTGGTTGTGCAAGTGGAATAATAACAGAAGTGGTGTATAATAACACTTCTGTTATTTTTCTATTGTACAACCAGTCCTTTCAACAAACATGCTGAATCTCTCAGAAACATCATTAAATATCACTAAGCAACCCTTCATGTAAAATTTACAGTACAAGCTTTGAAACACAACTTTGCAACCCTATGTATTAAAAAAATCAAACAAATTTAAATATATCTGCTTATGGATACATTCATTGCCAGTCTGTCATATTACTTTCAACAGACAATTAAACTTTAATCACCCTCAGTACCCGTTACATCATAATCTGACAGTCCGGTAATAACAAAGACAGTTGGTAATAATAAGGATGAGTAAAATGTAATCCTTTAATTAGACTCAGAACCCATGAAAAAGCAGAATAGCCTCTGGCCTAGGTAGTAAGCTACTTACTCTGTGTGTGCCAGATTAGAGCTTTCCCCAAGTGCAGTTCAGGTTCAGGGCATCGGGAATTAAAAAAGTTGGCCTTAGGCAAATTGACCAAAATTCTCCGCAAATACTAGACAAGGCCCTAATTTGGTGGTCAAATTCATTTCAATATTGCAGCCATGGCCCGGGGCAAACATATGGTCAGAGGGTGGCTGGTCACAGGGCAAGACTTCAAACATTGCCCTCTATGCATCAAAAACCCTTTGAAAGCCAAAAAGGGGGTCATGGGTTATGTACATAAAGGTTAAATGGACATCAGGGTCACCACTAGGGACATTAATTAAATTCTGACAGTCAAGTAAGTGGAATAGGGGTTCAAATTTTCAACAATAATTGTGCTCGTAAAGCAAAATTATAATTATGATTGGCAGGTTGTTCTGTTGCAATGTCCATGCATCATAATGAAATTTTTTGGCCTCTATATTTCAAGCGGGAGCAAAATGCACAAATAGAATTAATATTCTTAAGCAGATTTTCTTCCAAACCTGAGGTCTTATGTTTCTCTTTAATTACAGCTCACAAACAATTGACGTCAAACTAAAATGATCGACAATATCAGCTGACAGCTATTTTTAAATACCAATTCCTATACACGAATTTGAAGGGTCATGATTGCTTTCTTTTTTTATTAAAATCATGTATTTAACAATTTTATGCGCTATTAAACCGGTATCAATTCACAGCTTTTTATCGCATCAACTGGTGTATAATGTTGATGATTTAATGTATCAAATCATCTTTGTGAACATGCATGCCTTACTATTAATCTTGTCCTCTTGAGGTCCAATAAACTCTAAAATCTGGTGTCAATGTTCTCCCAATTTCTGAGCTTCTTGTTGTGTATATGTAGTGCATATTCTGTGTATTCACCAATCCATTCACCAATCCATTACATGGTCACTTTCACCCCTGGCTCCACGATTCACCAGACTTCCCAGCTATTCCTGCTATTAGCACAGATATGTCCATCCTAAGCCCTCTGAATGCATCTGTACATGTTGGTACCAGCCAGGCATCAAATAAATGCAAAGTTGTCCCAGCTCTGTATTTATGTCATTCTAATGCTCCTCCATAATGTCCCATTCTCTCCTTTTTATGTCATACGAACCACTTCTTTATCACATGTGACATTTTGCTGGCTTCATTTGCATTTTTGGGCCAATTAATTCTTTAAGGACACACTCATATCATATGGGTGAGGACTGAGGATGTAGCAGTTGTGATATTGAAGAGCAATGGCAGAGCAACATTGCATGAAGCCACCTGCACTATGAAATATTAAACTGCTTTCACTTAACAGGAAACGTGTTTCATTTAAATAACAACACGCAATAATGAACACAGGAGACATTAATTTAATCAATTAAGAACTTCATTACTAACATAACTACATTTCCCAGTGTTTATATTGCTTGCCAATAGCTAAAAAAAAGTCGAAAACTTCTTAAAGTTAGATCGGAAAAGACTCATACCAAGGTCGTTGCTCATACCAAAGACTCATATATCCAGGCATTTATTTTGAGGATCCCTGCTGATTGATATTGTCTGACAGGGAGACGGATCTTTTCAACACACTCGCAGCAAACAAAGAGTAAATCTGGGTTGAACATTTCAACAACTTTTCATTCAACAACTTTCGATTTCAAGTCTCATTTGCTCACTAACAAAACTCTGTTGAATGCTGACTACGAGTCCACTGATAAACATGTCATTAGGCAAATGGAAAAGTAGGACTTTAGGCAGCAATAGCTTTTTTACCAGACACTGAGTAATTGAAGTGGCCTGGACTTTTTCTACATATGAGTTACAAAAAACCAACAATAGCCCATTATTTGGCAAAATCCTGATTCTGTGGAAATATTTTGAAGTAAACCAGTGCACATGATTTTTAGGTCTATTTGTGTAAAAAGTAACCAAACGAGAACACATTGAAGCTAAAATCATTTTGTGTCCACAAGAACAGTTACAGTGCACATATAGAACACACATAGAACACACGTGTTAAAAGAGACATCCACCATTTCCCCATACTTATCCTTCTTTTCTTTCTCATAGTTTTGTCATATTTTTACCCATTTTTTTCTTGATGTTCCTGACTTTGCATTGTACTACTTTCATGACTTTTCAAGACCAGACTGACAAAAACTAACTCAAGTGCTGCTGCCCAGTTTGAGGCTGAATATCATGCTGAATAGCAATTTGCTTGTCAGGACTAAGTTTTACAAGTTATACACAGCTTTTTATCAAACAACACGTACTGAGGATAGTAAACAAGCCAATAAATGACACAGCTGTATGCATGACCAGACAATTGAATAGAATATATTTTCTTAAAAATCACCATTTAGAACGAACTGAACACGCATTTTGAAGTCATGATCACCTAAATAACGCACATTACTGCACAGCTGACTTTAATATTATAATGTTAATGTGTTAGTACGTAAAGCCTTAAGGTCATTTCAATGAGTCCTGCACTAAGACAACCTCACAACCTAGACCAATTTGGACCAAATTTTGAACAATGTATTTCAGTTCACATCGCCATTAATTGATATACACTGTATACAAGCTGTTCTAAGTGGCAAGGCTCCAAAGTATTTCCATTTTGCCATATTTCATAACCTCACTCATATAAAACCACTTGGCCATTTTTAAAATTTCTCCTTTTCGCCGGGAAACTATATATAGTGGCCATAACAGATATGTTCAATAGTGCTTTGAATGTACAATGTCCATATATCAAGGTTACACATGTTTTCAATACTTATATTGCATATTGAGAATTTCCTTTCATGTATTTAATTTGCTCATGTGTGCATTCAATGAATTACATCAATAACTGTTATGACCACAACATTCTCATAATTCTGAGCAATCCTAAGCAAACACTGATTACATCAGTGGCCTGGGCATTATGAATAGAGCTTATATACTTTTCAGAGGCACAGATCTGTCTCACAGTATCTCCTCATGTGAGCAACATCAAACTATTTCCCTCTGTGTGTGTATAACACAAACAATGTTACACCACAATCCCCTTGTCAGCATAATGCTCATCCATCAATGCACCTCTGTTTGGGCTGTGTCATATAAATATAAAAGTGTTTACAAAAACACATGAGCGTGACCATCACAGTGAAATGTGACACACTGGACAAAAGGCTGACCACTAAGCTTTAAAGGGTATTTTATGCAATAACAGGCCTGGTGTACAGGTGGGAGAGTTACCAAGACATTCTAAGAATATATTCACCCTTATTCACGGATATTAAATGCCCTAAAAGGTTGTATTATTAACAGAAGTGTAATATGTCAACAAATTCTGATCCTTCATCAATCAAACTGTCAGTGCTGCATATAGGATGACCTTAAATGTCACTTTTATTGCTTATAAGGAAATGCCATGACAAGGTACAAGAAATTAATAATTAACAACACATCCTTGGAGACTTTTCTGAGAGGTTTAAAAATAAATTCGTACGAGAATGACATATACAGATAACTGTACTTCTGAAATCTACATATAGCCTGATGAAAGAGGTAACACAACAAGCTAGACTTGCCTGAGCTTTTAGATTTACTGACTTCTAACTTCAAAATTATTAAATAAATTGTAGTGTGGAATAAATACGAGTAATTTCAACCTCATAAACATACCTCATTGAGTTAAATATCACCTATCTACCTATTACATTATCCCAATTCCTCTTATTTTACAGTCTCCTACTGAGTCCAAAGACCATGTTTAGATTGAAGGGGCGTGGCCCTCCCACCCACACACAGAGCAGATAGTCTGGCTTCTTAATAAGATAAAAGAAAAATATTCGGTCCTTTTGTGCCTATTTTATGATGTCTACCAAGGAAAAAAATTTAAAAAGTTCAACTGATGTTACAAAATAGACACCCATGTATTTCAAAGTATGATATGAATGCGTTTGCCAATTATGAATATCATTACTTTAACAGAAGGTTTGTATCATATCTGACATTATCAATTCAAAATTTATGATTGATGATACTAAAAAGTCAACTTGTATCAATAAGAGGCAAACAGCTATAACAAAAAAAAAAAAGGCAATTTAAAGGCCGGTATTGAATTACTTACTTATCAAGTTATGTATCCACTTTTTTAAAACTGTTTTCTGTTATCACGTATTCAATAAGCGTTAACATGTACCTTCCATTTATATATAAATTTACAAGATGCTACTCCATGTATTTTTAATTTCAGAGGCTGGAAATGCGTCTTTTTTTCTTCCAAGGCAAGACTTAGCAACCACTTCTCCACCATAAAAAAAAGAGAAAAAACATTCAGGTGAAAAAGGGTGACCCAGAAAGGCAGAGATTCCCATAAGATGAGCTTGTTTGTAAGTTGTAGACGGTTGGTGCATGAGAAATGCATGAGGATTGTGGAGCATTTCATATAAGAAGAAAATTCGTGCCACGCAATTCTCGCAGGATGATCACCATGGGAGAAGTCGGTGCAAGGAGAGTGATTCTTAGCACGTGAATGTCACGAGAACATCACCAGTAGCACGAGAACATCACCAGTAGCACGAGAACATCACCAGTAGCACTTGGACATCACTAGTATTTCCACAGGAAGCTATTGGATGGTGCTCCATGGATGGTGCAAAGTGGTGACTCATTCTTGTCACACTCATATATACGATATTTATCACACACACATATTACAGCCTATTGCTTGTCTCGTATATTCATATTTACCCTGGAAATAAGGCTCAGACGTAGAAGCTCTTATCTGGTCATTCGGGGTTCATGTAATAAATATTGCATCCTCCATGACTATAACATGACCACATAGATGCTACATACATGGCCACGTGAGTTAGGTCAGGAAATTGCAATCATAGAGATTGTTTGTTGCAGCAGCAACCCAATACCACGACCACCCCTAGAGATGGGGCTCCACTTCCTCAGTAAGAGGCTGGGTCCATGGGGAGACCTCTCAACCACTTGTAAGCCATCCTACTGTTTACTTTCAGAGACTGTCTGAGGTCTGCAGCAAGATGCAAATTGAGCCAGTGCTATTGATTGTGAATTTCGAGAAAACTCAAGTCATTTCCATCCAAAAGAAGGAGCCCTAAATACACTGTAAGACTTCCAGTAAGAGACAGGCTTGGATTGAACCCAGATTGTATTCCTGTTAAGCATTTGATACCAAAGTATTGTGAGTATTTAGTATTTAGTATCAATGAATTTCCCAAGAGAGCCTGTGTCTAGTCAGTCATATACATTGCATGAATCCATGTCATTTCTACCAAACATCCTAACTTCAAAGCCACTGCCAATTTATATGCATGATGAAAATCTCCTGACTTCGTGAAGCACCGAAAAAGTCACAAACTATATAGAGTTATCAGTAGATCACTGAGGTCAGAGCACTTTAATGCATGATATTTGCATTTTCAATCTCAGTCTATAGGCGCAGGCTAAAAATTAATGGCTACAAGGATGTACCTTGCAGTATTTCTTCAAGCGAAAGGGAACCAAATGAATTATGCATCCCACAACTTCTAATGATCGATGCAGCATTGATTTATGGGGAGGTTAGTCGTGGAAGATCAAAAGGATCCAGAACGTTGGTTTTCACGCTCAATGTTACGTTATGACGTCAAAAACGCCAGGCCAATAACAACAGTCGAAGTCTCGCGATAGACGAGGTCAGATCACGTGACCGATGAGTGGTGCTAAAAATAGCACCAATTGTGATAAACCATCGTCTAATCTTTTAGGAGTTCACAAAAGCGGCTAAAATAAGCACTGCGTCACTTTTGTCGCCACGTAACATCAGAACAACCTAAGCTAGGATAAGGTGTAATTACAAAACACCCATATCCTGACAAACGCACCAAAAAATGGTGAACACATGATCACATTGTTCTTTGATCTGCACAATCCCCATGGATGAGAATTAGGCTGTTATAATCTGGTGGAAGCCACGGTGCATGAAAATGACATTTACTAATGAAATGAGACAATCGTTCATTTTCCTTTCCTT
The DNA here is from genome assembly GCA_932294295.1 of Alitta virens. Taxonomy (NCBI): domain Eukaryota; kingdom Metazoa; phylum Annelida; class Polychaeta; order Phyllodocida; family Nereididae; genus Alitta; species Alitta virens. The sequence goes on along the minus strand of OW028574.1, from coordinate 46,718,207 downwards.
ATTGGTTTAAGTTTTCTCTTTTGAGTTATCTGGAGATCACGTAACATTTCCATGTCATAACCAACCCTTCTTTTAGACTAATGGGAGTCATGAATGATGAAGTTGAAAAGAGCTCATGGAAACATAGTCACTAAGTGTCTTTACAGAAAACAATCGATATTCAAGTTTTTCCAAGATTTAGTTGGCTTTTTTCTCTTCTTTTAAGTCCCAATCACAAAAACAAGGCCAGTGGAGCAGTACTCCACATTCCTTTAAGCCAGACAAGCGACATGATGGATTAATGCATTGTTAACTGAAAGCAGACAGCTTAGGTGGAATTCGACTTGACAGCCCAATCAGATTAATTTTATTACATTGAAGGACCCTTGGGCATTTCTGCCTGTTTTTCTTCTCACTGAAGTTTGTTTGTCGAAAGCTGTAGACAACCGCCTGACCTTCACTGGCAACGAAAGACCGGAAGTTGTCATTCCAGTGTTGGTTTAAGTAACTACCTTGGCTACATTCTCATTAATTAAAGGAGATACAATGAATGAAGTCATATCGGGAAAGTAATTAGCTCAATGAATTGGTAATCAAGAAACTATACCGTACATAAATAAGACAGATCCTAATGCATAATTTAGTTCCGAGAAATTATGTACATGTATTCATGCGTTTCAGAAATGAATACTATTGTTGAGTAACTTATGTATTCAGGTAACTTACAATTACATTGTACAAGTAATTACAGAGAATTACTATAGTAATCTAAAGTATACACAGAAAGCCTTTGTCAAAATTGAGTGATCTGGTTTTGTTATAGACATTATTTTGATTTCTTTGCGTGTTATACATGCACCTGAACTGGGCTCTTGTTTTCTTCAATATGCACCAGATGTCTCTGCAATCAGAAATCGGAGTAAACCCTTGAGAACACTCACCAAATGATGCTAAGGAGATGAAGAGGCAGGTAAGCCTGATGATGAAGCTGCTGATGCTGCATGTGGCGGTGTGTGCTTAGGTTTGTCTGAGCACTTGATGCACCTGAAGCCATCTCTCAATGATCCTTGATATCTCGAGTGATTCTTTTTGCAGTACAATATTGAGGTACATGTAAATTGTACTTCACAATTTCAGTATTTCACTGAATCATGTGCAAGTCCTTGTAAGCAGTGAGTAATTCATATATTACTGTGCAGGATAGAAAGTTCTTGTGTTAACTTTCCATACTAGCCTCAAGTCATTGTCTTGTCTCACTGAAAGTCCACTGCATACACACCTGTGTCCACTAATATCCACCTGGGTGACCAATGGTCAAGCAACTAACCACGTCTGACCACACAACTATGAGGCCTTCAAATCTCATTTCTCAAAGACTTGTGCGATTCTGCCACTCCATTGCACTAGTTCTAAACCGTGTTAGAAAGAATTCATTTGTATTTTGGCTGTGTATGGAGCAGTTCAGAAAAAAGCACAGCAAGGGACTCTCAATAGAGGGGAGGTCTATATGCCCCACAAAAGGGCTCTAGACCCTCCCTTTGAATGCATTACACTGAATGCCATTACTTCAGAGTTCCCAGCAACTATAGGGTTTTCTGAATCACCCATGGGGTGTCGGGTCATACCCAGGTCACTGATGTTTTGGCGTTGCAGACAAGACTATTAAAACATATCCAGATCACATAGTGTTATGGGTCGAATGCTTTTTAGGAGTCAAAGAGCTCCAACAGCTTTAATGGAGACTTTTAGGGGGAAAATGCTTCAAAATTGGGCACAGTCAAGAAATGACAGGGTCTGACACTGCTCCAATGTGCTCCATTAGCCCTATAGGGATTGCTTTTAATGCATTTGCTTCACACGATGTGGCAACTTTCATGTCTGCTTTTCAAATCATTCTTGTAATAACGGTTCCCCTTTTTTATGGCCGGATTAAATTCTAAAGCAAAATGTCAGGATTCGGGATCCAGGGAAACTATCAGAGTGGAAGTAAAGGGAAGCACTCAAAACTGAATACAGACTTCATGGGACTGCCCATCTCATGAAATGTTCAGACAAGCACAATGAATGGTAAATTGAGATGTCATTCACAAGTGTGAAAGTTTAATACCATGAAATCATCCTGCAAAAACTCTAATGCAGAACAGAGTGGCCACTGTGCAATGCACCCTTGAACACAACCATCAGCTCTGTGTTTTCCATTCATCCTTTGCATTTATTCATCCTTCTCAATTCACAGCAGACATCATGATTATAAGTTACAGAAAAAATACGAGACCAGATATTGGATTTTACTTTCTGAGATTTCATTATCCAAAACCAGGACAGCCATATGCAGCAAGCCCTTAATAGGTCTAATTGCAGAAACCTTATTACGGTAAAGCCCATTAAAGTAAAAGACTAGATGCAAACCTGGCAAAAAATCTAGCATTTTAGGAAACCAAGAGTGAAAGTAATGATTAGTGAAGGAAATTAAGAACATAAAGTGGACGTGTCTTCGTGGCTGGACTTGTTCTAAAATATCACCCATTAAATATAATGCCCTCCATCATCTATAAACATATTGCCTGCTCACAGAAGTATATTTGGGTTTGTAATTTCAGATTCACTGTACTGCAATGAGACTATGGACACAGACTGATTACTTGGCAGCAAATTGCATTAGCCTACTGCAAGGCATGTGCTGGCCATAGATTGACCATGGACGTCCATGGATTGACTGTCTTGGCAAGATGCACAAACCATGGACGTCCATGCACGAACTACTGCAGCCTATCATAAACATTGACCTGGGGGCAAAACATGATTGAAGTCAATCTAAAGCCAGTCCTTTAAGAGGTACATGGAAAAGGGCCTTGGTGACCTGAGTGACACATGATCAAAACACCCCCATAGCATGTCCACACGCAGGGGTCAGGGTAACTGTCATTGTCACGAAATTCAATTTGCCAACCCCAATGGAAATACAGTCAACGTGATGAGGGCAGCCTTATCTCATGCCCTATTCAAGCAGACTGACACTAACAGGCATGCTCAGGCATATTATATAATAATTATATAACAGTTGTACGTGTTATGAATATGAAAAATACAAATAAACCACCGTAATCCAACAAAGTGTAGGTGTTAATATGTGTTTAATACTGTGCCTTTCACCCTCATGCACTGATTGAATTATAGAGATACTAAATCAGCCATGTGGTTCATGTACTTGGTGGTGGAAGGAATAGAATCTGGTAGATGCACAACTTCCAGATCCCAGTCATCTTTTCCCTACCAGTTTCCATGGCAACCGATCTGGAGTGAGCTATGACGGGTGTGTCAGTTTCCATGGCAGCCAGTGCTAATGCTGGCATCATCTTTGATTATGACAGCTGCTGTCAACTGAGCCCAACAAGGCAGGAATGAAACAGCCCTCATACCATTCATGTTTTGCATGTAGGCAGTGGTGGGCCCTCTCCCATTACACATATCAGCTGGGTCCTGAGTATCCACTATCACGGGATTGGTCCTCCTTTCTCATGTTGGCTCTATTTGCCATAACAATAAGCTGAGCATTTATCTGGTGAAGGTCAATGATTTCAATCCCTCGAAAAAACCCAGAAGTACAATAGCCAATCACCAAATGCCACATAACCAAATTATTGAACAATTCGTCAATGTACAGTGTACCATGAATATACTGATATTGTATGCTGCAGACTGCCTGGAAATCCTCAGAGATTAAAATTATCAGAGCTGGAGTATGACAGATGTCCATTTCACAAAGGGTTGAACATCCTTAATAACGCCCCCAGGGGGTCAGCCAGGACAAGAGAGACCAGGGAGACCAAACAGAGACGAGATAGAGACCAGAGAGAGACAGAATATCTCATCAAACAGAGCTAAGGACCTCCCATATGAGGCCTTCCCCTTTCACAGACAACCCAAGCACTGCTATTGTCTTGTACCAATATTTGAGAAAGCACCTTGTGCACAATACAGCATGCTTAGGTCTGCTGACCAGAATATGTCAATAGCCTGGATCACTCTATCACCTTCATCATGTCTCTCCCATAGATTGCTTTGGGCCATTTACCCAGTGCATATAACCCAAAAGAATATTAGGAAGATAAGGCTTGCCCCTTCTGTTTTGCCTTTCTCATACTCCAGAAATTACAAGCGCTGAATAACATGCACAGTCTCCCAGTAGAGATGCCCTTCTTTCAAATAAGCCTTTATGTAGGTTTCATTTTGTTTCTTGTATTCCTTTTTGTGGGGAGGGAAACATATCCTGTTTCATTTCAATGTTACATATTCAGCTTTCATGCTATACGTCACCTAAAGCTACATCCACTTTTGAAATGTCAACCACCTTCTTCATTCTGCACTGCCAACCAACATTACCTCTTGATTCACAGAGTGCATTTCTTTCTGGTTTAATCTTAAACCCTCTTTTGATTTAATGCATTTAATTTAAAGAGTTTTATTTCTGAAACCTTGGCAATGTAATTGCGTGTTCTCGTCATGGAAACAAAGCATTAAAAAAAAACCTTGTCAAGAAGTCAGTTTTTGTTGATGCTATTTTTTAATGCTTGGCTTTTCCTCCAAATGTGATTACCACAAAGACTTCATCACTTAGTGTCACAAACGCATGCAGACTAAGACTAAAACCATTTAAGTTGATTATAAAAGATGAACATGACGTAAGAACATTAGAACATTACCTGAACATGAAGGAGGGATCCCCTGATATTGCATGAGCCACCAAAGCCATACTTGTGCTATTTCAGATTAAAGCCCTGGGTCTTCCAAAAGAGACCAAATGAAGCCTGTATTCCAATTAAGTGCAAGAACAATACGGGGAAGCCTTCAATTTGATCCTTCAGTCCAATCTCTTGCTTCACTGGCTGTGATGATTGTCCACACTCGTCTCTAAAATGTCATGCTACAAAAAGTGAATCCAGAAACATCACCCAGTAAAGTCACTGATGGAGGGCATGCCAAGTAGGCACCAGAGACATCACAGGGGAATGAGATTGAGCCAAGTCATACAATAGAGCTTTTTCAGACTTGAAGAGCAATAAACAATTCAGGCTCAGCATGTACTTTGCCAGTTTAAAATCGGTAGAGCTCTGTTCATTGCTTACGTTTCTATTAGCAAGTTAGTGAAGTTACAGGAGTCAATGTTACTGTTCTGGTATATACAGTACTTGCAGTATCAAACTGATCGTAGACTATCATATGATTTGTATCCACACAGAATGTATAAGGTGTCAATATGGATCCCAGGTTTACTCCATTCTCAATTAACGTCAATTAACGTAATCTAGAGATGCACAATGATTCAGCAGTTTCAACTGTTGTGTCATACTCTGACGTGTCACACTGACGGGTCATGACACATCCTCCTCTATCATGACACTGCCAGACTAAGCAAAGAATAAAGGGTTGCCATGGAAAATAATTTGCCAATACATCAGATGAGGGAAGCTCATGCCACCAGCATTGCAGTGATCATGGATGGCTTTCATCATGAAAGGTTTCTGCACCAAATGAAATTTCTTTTCCAGGTCATGATCATGGAGTAGTTGTATCGGTCAAACTATTGGTCATCTGCACCAGTCATTCATGTCTATTTATAGCACAGGATCATTCCGATCAATAATTATGTGTTCAGTGTTCACCCACGTGTACTGACATGAAAACAACACACTGAGTGAAACAGTGTCCCAATTTTCACAAAAAACCAATAAAAGGCAGCTGATGAAAATCTCCCTTCATAAGTTCATGGTATAATGAATAATCCAAAAATAGAGGTGTCTATTTTTCACAGACAAAGAAGGCAATATTGAAGCTCTCCAAACATAATATCCAGGTTTTTTCTCCTTTCCTGTCTGCAAAAGGTATTAGTTTCTCTAGAGCAACCTGATCAACTTGGGAATCTGTGGGGATTGGCTTGTAGACACGTTGTGTAAATCCCTGGGAGAAATATATAGCAGAGAATCCAATTGGCCTAAGTAAGGAGGCACATTCACATCCTGTAGTAGGTACAATTGAATCGACAGCTTTCTAGACTGTCAATCTGAGTAGTGTGTGATCCTGAAATGGTAAATTGGGAGTAAGATCCGAGTGTATTCTGCTGTTGGGTGGTGTTTATTCGAAAGATGCTTAGCAGCTGGGTTGATGCGGCAGCTGCTACATGCTATCATCCAAGGGTTGCCTTTATGTACCAACCCATCATCTAGCCCAACAACTACTGATGTTGTGATGTCAAATCTTGTAGCAATATTAGTCCTGTGTTGGCTGTATTGCCTGTGTAGTGTGTGTGTTTTTTAAATGTTCTCCATTGCTTGTCCTGTTCTTGCCGGCAACCTGAAGGCTGTGGCCCAGATTGCAGCTTGCTCTACTGACACTGTTTCTGCTGCTGCTGCTGCTGCTGCTGTTGAGATGCTGACGATGCCCCAAGCAACGCACGCGCCTCACACACACACGAATGCAGAGCTGCTGCTGCTACTGCTGCTGCCGATCCTGCTGCTGGTCACACAAGAGTGATGATGCAGGTCATCAGACCTTTTGTTAGGCCCTCTACATTCACTGCTAATGATGACGGGCGGCTATGAATCACCAGCCACTTGATAGTCTCTCAGGTACACTAGATCCTTATGGGGATAAATCGAAACACGAGTGTGCTATAACACAACACCCAAGGGCTCCAGGTATGCGCCGTAATTGCAAACTACCATCTAACAAGAATGCAATCAGCAATGCATCTAGGCAAGGCAATATATTTTTGCATACATACATGACACATCCTGAACAGTGTATATGACAGCAAGATAATGTTGCTTCAACGCGTTCTGTGATTGAAAAAGTAAACACATCTGTAATGTATTGTTTGCCACACCTTTGCAGACATACATCAAACAAGCGTAAACTCGTAACAATTATTATCAGGTTTGCCTTGATGCCAACAACAAGGACAAAGACTGAAATCTATAGTCCAAAATACAAAAGGTAAGTGACAGTAGTAGCAAGGTTCTCATTCAGTAGTATATTTTAGTGGCATTGATACATTTGCAACAGTGTAGCCAATACAGGTCCTTAAGTGAACACTGGAGATGCAGTAATTTGCAATTTGGAGGTATTCTGCAGCATTAGCGCTCCTATTTCCAAGTCATTTCAAAAAGGTATTAGCAGTCTAAGCAGGGTATCCCTGTGGGATAGCTGTTGCAGTGATGGCCAGCCCTTGCCTCTCACAGCCAATCCAGGTCATTGCAGGGCCCATTGCCCTTGCATCGTATCATTTGCACAGAAGGTCCACCACTCCTGATATCCCCATAAAACATGGCAACTGGGATTCAGACCTCAGATGCCCTCCACTCAGAGTCTACTGCAAGGGTGGGGCAGCTCCATTGATCTCCATTTAATGTGTCAACCCAGCAGACGACGCATGATGAATCAAAGGTGTCCATGTATTGGCTTCCTGACTTTTATGCAAGCTTTACAAGCAGTGATATCCTGCTGCTTGCTGCACAGAACAAACAGGTTTTAGGTTGTCCTACTATACAAGGCCAGTCTACAAGCAAGATGAAGCTGCAGTAACTTTACGAGAAAATCCTTGTGATATATCATTAATGTGCAATACCACCTGCTTCTCATAAATACAGCTTGAAGACCACCATTAGATGCAATTTTTAGTACAGCTTCACCCCTCTCCAGCACTTGATTCATAGGTATTAAAAGTTATAACTTAAAATATCCAACGTAATGCTATCAGTTGAGAGATGGATATCTCTGGTTCATCAAAGGAATTAGTAAATCCAAAGTTGGATAAATATTTTCCTTCCAATGTCAGGATTAAAATACACGAGAAACTTTTATATATATCAGCTGTTTATGGTATTCAGAAATGTCATCTGTCGTAAAGAATTCAATTTGTGAAGCACTTTAGAAGCACAGAATTATCGCAGGTTTCACAACATCATGCAGCAAGAGACCTGCAGAGGTCTATTCCCCAAAGATGATGATGGTGATGATGATGGCAGTGATGATGGGACGTCCATTATCACCATTGAATCCTTTCCACATAGAGGTGGGGAGTTGTTAATAGCCCTCGTGATGCTGGAAACAGATACTGCAGCAGGTCCTGATGGAATGGATGAGTCATGCACGTCCTGCAGGTCTAAGATTCTGTAGCTGCAGCAGCAACCTCTGCAGTTCCCTTTTCCCTGCATCACTTCCCCTGCATCATTCCCTGCAGTTTTAGGGTTGATATTGATTAGACTGTGTGTGCACGAGGTTTGGGTGCAGCAAAAGCTCCGCCTGGTGCTCCTGAGAATGGCATTTCATCCCCTAGACTAGAGAGCAGAGCATGCAGTGCACGTGCTGGAATAAAGCATGCTCAGCGCGTGCTGCATGTGCACACCTGTCCAAGAGATCGATTGGCCCAGCAAGTCATCTGGAAAGGTGGTTGGGGATGCTGCGCTGATGCTGCTCGGGGTAAAAGCATCAACATCACCTATCCCCTCCATAATTATGATGATAATCATGATCATCCATAGCAGGTCATGCTAAGAATCATAAGTGCTTGACCTTCTCTGCTGCATGCAGCTATTGCATGCTGTGAATCTGAGTGGCCTGCAAGACTTGAATGAAGAACAGAAATGCATGCCATATTTTGCTTAAGCATGATGCCTTCCTGCAATTAAGCACATTTTAAATGTCATCTAAATCATTCCATTAGCAATTCACAACCATTGGGGTGCGTTGTGTAGAATGGCTCAATTGTTTTCACACTACAATTAGGTGGTTTGCAGTTTGGGACGTTTACGTGCCGATTACGGCCAAAATTGATACAAATCTCAGCACCGCAAGTCTGAAACAAGTTTTTGAACCGTGTTTTTATTGTAGTTCTCCTTAATCTATCGTAGTTCTCCTAAATCTTAGATTCAAGACTGCAGCATAACAGCTTGTTGGTGAATCTCATTCCTCCCAAGTTCCTACGCTACTCACGTCACGTTTCTTTCGCTCTTTTTCCCTAAAGGAGGACCATTTCATTTCCCTGGGGCAGACACCATGCACAACAAATCCAACCCTTTTGCCCTTTTCCCCCAGCCCCCTCAGGCCCACTCTCCCTGAGTCATTTCCATGCCACAGGAAGAAGCAGCCAAGTCACTTGCAAGTGCCCAAGGGGCTAACATCGTCTTGGGTGCTAAAAATGCCCCTGTGCTCTGGAACGCAGATAGAAACAAGTGCCCTCACGAGGTATCCTAGGAGGTACACTGCAGGGTGGTGGGGTGAAACTGCACAATCTGATCATGGTTGTCTGGTAGGGTATGTCTGGGCTGACTGGGATTTCTACCCTGCTCAGGTGAAGCACCATGTAATGCAATTCAGTACACATGCTTTTGCTAACTCTGAATTTATTAGCACAGTGGGATTCCCAGACAGAATTATGAGGAATAATATCCAACCAAAAGTTCTCTCATAAAAAGACAGTAAATAAGTGAGCACACTTCACTGAAGGAGATGCTATACGTTGTGAGTAAAGACTTCTAGAGGGAATCTGCTCTGACAATTCTTAGAGCTAGCCATTGTTAGAACAAAGTCCAGAAACCTGAAGGTCAGAAGAGGGCAGGAAGACAATACACAAGGTCGATGCACAGAATGACCATACCAAGAAAACTCATCATTCAAAATCAGAAAAAAATGGAAAACGAGTTTTTGAAGTAGTAGCAATTTCTAAACTAACAACTAATGGGTTTCAACTGCTTAAAATGCAAGTAGAAATACAGGAAGAACCCTCAATGCATTATTCAGTTGAGTGACGAGCCATTGCCTCTTTAAGATAAAATACAAGATGCGGGTGATCATGCAAATTTTCATTAAGGACCTAGCTAATTTATTGGCAAATGGCAGCAGCAAAGTGGGTCCTGCAACTGCAGCACCATCATAGGATGAAGGGGAATGAGGTTGCTCTTGCTCAATATGCTTCTCTGTGCTTCACTGTCTCCTGGGGGAGAAAAAGGAAGACAATAATTGATGAAAATAAGGATGAGTGATGCTGCTGTCATTTTGTTGGTCGTTCTGCAGCTGATGTTGTTGATGCTGCTGCTGCAAATACTGAAGATGCTGATCCAACATCTCAGCATCTTTTGCATCTTTCTCACTCAGCCTCATCAACACAGTATGTCACGCCATCCTCTACTTTGCTTCACAACTCATCAGCCTCCTAAACGGTCTACCCTATCAAAGACTGAAGCAGCATCATTTCTCTCAGCTGGGTCAAGCCAAAAGGGTCCCAGGCATAAATTGCCTTCAAGAGCTGAGACGTGACAGTCATGCAGCAGATTTATTGCAGCTGCCAGTCTTCCTGCAGTAGCAGCAGCAGCAGCACCAGAAACAGCAGCAGCAGCACCAGAAACAGCAGCAGCAGAAGATGGTGACGTGTCTTGCAAACGACACTGCTGCCACGACCTTTCTCAAAACTAGGTCATGATCACCAAGATGCTTATATCCCATTTGCTTCCAAGTGCTGTCACTTGAACAAGCAAATTATAGAATTCTATGCCATTTCTAGTCTTTGGTGAAAATGTGGCAGTTTTATGTTTGATCCCACAAACAAATTTATTGTTGATCTCACAATACATCAAATATTTATAGTGAGCATTATATGACAACGGGATTGCCTCTTCTAATGCCTACAAAATGCGTTTCTCGCATCAATTGCCTAACATCTATCTTCGGCTGAAAGTCTGTTAACTGAAACTGACATTCAATGCAACTTACAGGAGAAATTTATCACATTTGTCAAAATGAATCTGATGAATTATGTATGGAGATTGCCATCATTCAGAATCCTTAAAACATGTTGTCTCAGCACCGGCCCTCTACACCTAACCAGTCCATGTAATGCAAGGAGACCAGCAAATGGCCCTGTTCTTACTATCCAGCAAGTCGATTGGGCCCCAGGGTGCCTTAACGTCCAGCAACCTACGCAAGACTACTGCGATCAATGGGGCCGTTTTGACCAGTCGACGTGTACATTGGTAGAAAAGCCCAAGATGTATCATAGGATCAACATGTCCAACACTAATCCCTGGCCACTGTCCAGCATGGCCAGCAAAAAAGAAAAAGAGTTTCAAAATTTTGGCGTTGTGACTAAAAGGATGGAGGGGCGATTCCTAGAAAACATTTTGCAACTTCAGATATGTTTTTTTTTTAGGCCCATGGTTTTAGGAGACAAAAATGTTCATTTAAAAGAAAATCAGTGAACAGATTGTAAAAAAATATATTCCATTTACAGTTGGTTGAATTGACGTGTGAACTTTTGTTCAGTTGCAACATTGGTGGTTAAGTGAAAATTGACAAGTAAACATAAAGCGATGAAAATGCCGCCGCCCATCGGTGCTGAAACCCACACTGGAACCCACATTGAAGAGTTCCCTTTACATCACTTCACAAGATAAATGAACATTTTTATTGGCATGTGACAACTGAAAATGATTTATAGTTATACAAGTGCTACGAATGGATTATATGACAAGAAATGACTCTCCCTCTTATGGCAAAATCGTCTCCACAGCCAGACAGCCATTGCCATACTATCTTTCCCATCTCTCTGCACATATTTTCCCAAAACGTAACATATTGCTATCACATTGCTCTTGCTCAGGGGAAATTCCAGGTCAGATTGACCTCTATCAGGGTCATCGGAAGGTGATCTGACATGAATGACCTACACAGAAATATACAGCAGAGCAAACGTTGTTGGTTAATGTTGGACCAGGCCTGCAGGGGCTCACCCCGCACAAACGCAGCAGCAGCAGTACGCATCCTTTTCATTTCCCCATCCCATATGATGGATGGTTTGTGATCGCTCTGACAGCACCATTCGATCCGTAGCAGTTTGCTCAACGGCTAAATGTCATAAATATTAACTCTCTTCACTTTTTTTCATCCTACCCTGCATCATTTCACTTCAATTAGCTTCAGTCATTATTCAACTACCCAGGATAAAAAAAAGTTCCACTTATTTGCAATCCCAATATTACTTCTTGACAAAGCATGGGAATAAGAATAATTTATATAAATATCAAAATAATACTACATTGAACACCATTTACGTTAGCAGCTTGTAGGTTTTGGTAAAAAAAAAGAAGAAGGAATACAGCAGGCAAGAACCGGTTGCTGAGCGTTTTATCCCCCTAGCGGATTCGTCATGAATCATCACTTGGCAGCGACCTCTAGCGTTAGCCAGACACAGCGCGTCTAGCAGATGAACTTTTCGTCTGCTAAGCGTTCTTCCAAACGTTCCTTGCAATAGTACAGTGTATTTGTAGTTTTAGTTTGTCAGAGGCAGTATTTCGACAACATTGCTTATTCACAGGAGTAGCCTAAAATCTCAAATACAAGCTAGTAAAATGAGACAGGTCTGTATTATATTGTTCATCGTTGATTCGTATAACTAGGTATACACTCGGCGACAGTGAAATTCGCCACGACAACGAAATTCGCCACACCACTAAAACATGATTATGCACCTTGCAAGTTCATGATTTGTTGCGAAACTAATTCTTTACATCATTGACGATGCGACAGCCATGTAATAAGTGTTTATTTCAGCTTATTTCAAGTGGCGAATTTTGTTGTCATGGCGAATTTCACTGTCGCCGAGTGTATATTGTCAATTTGAGTGTCACCACCTCCAATTAGGCAAATTGATGCAAACGTCAAAATTCGTCAAAATTACTCTCAATACCCCCTCAAAAGAATCTCTTCAACAGATTCCGAAAGAGATCCACAATACATTCCTTTTGCATTAGCAGAGTTGAAAAATGCGGTGTGCAGAGAATTTCTCTACAATAATCTTCCTAAAAACGTTCGATTGAAAGACAAACCTTGGCAGTACGTGTTTCCAAAAAGCCATGGATCAAGTTCAAATGGTGCGCGTGACGTTTTGGTGACAGGCCTACTGTTTAACAGGGTATTGATTGAATGCAATGTTTGTTCAGTTCAATCTAATCTCAGCGTCATTATAATAACCAAATGAACAAGTCTATCTATTAAACCAAGTCGTGAATATGTACAAGTTAATCTAATATCATCAGTGCTATTATGAATGCTAGGCCACCCAAAAATGTTAATGAATTAGAGGATCAGTTTAACTAGCAAATTGATGGAGGGTTTGCGGTTTCCATTGGGTGGTGGGGTATAGGTTGTTCTAGGCCTGTCAACAGATGGTGACAGTCAAATTGACAATATGAGTCACTCAAGAAAAACAAACACTGGCTCCCTAAGGCTGTGTGCTTGCATCCAGAACAAGAGTAACATCAGCATCTCAATCAAATCCCCTCAAATCCGAATGCATGTCTGCCATGCAAACTAAAACCCTGCCCCTCTCAGAAACCCCTGTCTATCCATTAGCCACAGGGTCTCAATGTTGACTTGGCATCTCAGGCCATGAGCCAGCTATGAGCAAGCCATGGGACTGACAAAAGTGGGTGAAATCACAAAGCCTTGTCACAGGACCTTGGGAACAATAAGCACTAACTTTTATTTGCTATGACTGGCACAAAAAAAAGAAGAAAAAGACACTGTGACACAATGCAATATTTTCTTGTTCAATTTGTGGTTTAAGCTTCAGTCGATGCTACTCTGAAATAGTTTGAGGCAATGTGAAGAAATGCATTATGGTTGCATTGATATGGGAACAGTAGTTAATTGCATGCCAGTTCGGATTAACTTTTTTTTCTATTTTTTTTCTTTTCCCTTCTGGGCTGGGAGTTTCCGTCAATTAGCTTGCACCAGCTGTCAGAAAATGTGAAAATGTGCAACAATGCCATTGCAGCCATGCCTTCAGTTCATGTTCAGCTTTCATGCTACACTGTACTAAATACCTCTGACTCCCTATGTTCAATGTCAATGATGCCATCAAGTACAAATGATGGATTTCCATTAAACACTTTCAGTTTCATTACTTATCAAATTGATATGCTTTTGTTCCGGTTGCATACCCATTTAGCATGTTATTATTTATCGTGTTGTTCAGCATCATAATTCAGTCCAATTCACTGTTCTACTTCAAGCTGAAGCAACAATTCAGGAGCCTTAGTTTTGCTGAATGCCATAACATGCAACCATGACTGCAAAGCCATGCCATTAAAGCCCCACAATAATAAAGCAGCAGAGAACAGGAGACTAAATGAACCCCCTCTTTCACTTGCTCCTGAAATATTAAGAGGGCATTAATCATCCTCTTAGTCTGTGTTCACTCCATCATGCCGTTCCCTTGGGCGAGTCTTCCCCCAATTTAATCCCTGGAACAGACATGTTGCTGCTGCTGGGGAATGCACTTAAATCCCCAGGAATTTCACACCTTAAAATTCATGGATATGACAATTAATTTTCAAAATGGCTGTGCGCGCAATGTAATTATTAGGTTTCTCATGCTATCTACATTTTACTTTATATTTAATAACCTTTTCATTTGATGTATATCATAAGCTGGAGCTGCATTACAGCTCATTGTCATCATGGTCATACCACTTCCATGTTATTATAGGCACAACATCAGAGTACAATACAATGCTAATTGCAGTCAAGAGCAATCCATTCTCTTGTCATACATTATCAGCATGAGCCAGGGCATGCTTGGACTCTTGTAATGGAGGAAGGCATGATGTATAGCCCTTCTTTCTGCACAAGGCAAGGGTGTTGCATAAATCTCCCAGAGAAATGAAAGCCTGTTGCACCCAGACAAAAGGCAGCATGGCTCAGCATGCTTTGTTGTCGTAATCTGCAGGGCCCTTTGTGCTAAACTGCAGCACCCATCACCTGACTACGATAAAAACTGAATGACTGCATTCCAGCAGGCAGGCAGCCATGTGAAAATGCCACAACAAAAACCCCCATCAAATGACCATTAAATGACCACTCAGTCCACTTGACCATGACAAAGGCTTTTGACCTTTTTGCAATATTCAAAGGGGTCAGGACCATGACATTAATCAGAGAACCATCAGAATCAATTACCAAATGTCATCCTGAACACTAATTAGGTTGAGTACTAATTACCCACCAGTCCAGCCATGAATAACCAATTACCATACTTCTAAGGATACCTATAATCAATCCCAACATATTATGAATGTATTTACATATAAGTATACATCAGCAAGGTTAGCTTACCTTTGTTTATTGCTCCATGTAACACGCCTTTTAGCACTCTTGGTTATAACAATGATTGGGGTATCTTTGAACTTTCTGATTGATCCTGGTGTTCCGTTTTGCTCTTGATGTCCTGCAGTGGTCACTTTATTAGTAAGACTAGCATTCCTTCCAATGTTTGACACTGGATCATCCACATAGATTATCCTGGGAGGTCCACGATGGTGTCTTTCTGAGTGTTTATCATGGGAATGTCTACGGCTGTCAACTCCATAGGTCTCAGGTTTGTGTTTGTCAGTTTTATGATAAGCCTCATATTTGTGGCCATTATGTTTGGTTTGTTGCTCTTGTTGCCTTATCTTTTCCAAATGTCTTTCTTGTTTAATTAACTTGTAATAATCCTCTCTTTTCTTACTCATGTGTCGAATCTGCTGTTGAGGGCTAAGATAACCATTTCTTTGATGCATCTTTTGTTGCTGTAACACAGCATCTCTTTTAAGCATCTGAGGATAGTCAGTTTTGTCACCCTTTTGTCCCTTACTCGAGGTGATTTCCTCATTTTTGCTAACTTTAGGCGAATGGGTCACTTGTTTGGCTTCATAAGCAAATCCATAATTTTCAGGGCAATCAATGTCATAAGAGTATTTCGTATAAGTAGTTGTCTTGGATTGTGATTTTATCCAGAGACATCCTGTGGTTTGCATATCCGAGTCAGGTGAATCGCAGCGAGTTTTTTGAGCTTGGTGATTTGGACTGGAAGTTTGGTGATTGGTTGCCATCCGTCGACATGCTTCTGGACTCAGAATCCGAGGATTGGTAGTCAAGGGAGCGTCTGGACTAAGGACTCTACGCGACTTTCTCATGTCTGGTTGAGCCACATCTGACAGCGAAAAGTGACAAGCAGAGCTGCTCCGAGGCATGGTGGGTCCACGAGATGACCGGTCGCGGGTTCGACTGGGCCTTCCAGCGGTCAGTCCTTCCTTGTGGGACTTCTTTGTGTGTTCTGTTTGGTGAGTTACCCACTGACACACACTGCAATTCGGAATAGTTGTAGGCGTAGGGGTCACTTTCTGGTGTCGTTTCCCTCTACTGGTGCTCCTGCTCCTACTTACTTTTCGAGAATGCTCCTTCGAGTACTCCTTAGGTTCCCTTGGTGTTTCTCCAAACTCATACAGAGTCACAGAGCGCTGAACAGGCTGAATCCTGCTCTTACTTTTGCTTTGGGAATTCATGGCTCCAAAAATCCTGGCTTGGGGCATTTTGCTCGATAACAGCACAGACGGTTGATTAAACTACCAATAAATCCACTGTATACTCTACGGGCTCATGTAACATGCAGTAATTCTCATGCTCATGTTTTCAATTTGTTCCTCCAATACTCCTGATCCAACCGTGCCTCTGTGTTGACTTTCAGAGTAATGTTAATAACTGTAGCTAAGTCAGCAGAGACAAGTGTGTTCCATGTGTAGCTCACAACAGACTAATGAGTTCAGGCAGGCAGCTGTGGAACAACGTAATTACCAAGTTGGCTTAGTGGCCAGTATTTTTTTCGTAAACTTAGTGAAGAATGCTAAGGAATGACTTAAAGACGAAAACCTTTTGTTTAAGTTCCAGTGTGCAGTGGCTGTCACGTCTTGAATGCTCTCATCCTTGTATCAGACGCCTGGCTCAAAAAAGTTCCCAGACAGTCCCTTCTGTCCTTTTGTCCCTATATATAGGTTTAAAACGGGGAATTCCAGAGAGGCTGTGCCTATACCAGTCTACCAATGACTGTCAATCAATGAATTACCAATAAACACTGAGTAGGAAAAAGTCACCCACATAAATGTAATAAACTAAGCACGAGCTGACATCTAATGCAGAAATCCTGTCACATGATCTGTTTGTAACACCAGCTCGCCGACTGTTTTCATATCCAGTTAGTCTTTATCATATCTGTGATCCCATGATCCCGCTAAAACATGACATATCCATATGATCTGAGTTCAAGGGTTGTCACCAACTGATACAAAGGCTCATTAGTCTGTATCAGCTCACTTAGTACTTACATATATGGATATAATGTTGTGTGTTGACACATTGGTCACTGATAACAGTGAGAACTGTCCAATGCTTGGCACCTACAATGACTGTAAGCACTCATCCAACGGTTATATATACTAGTCCAGCCATGTAGGCAGCAGCATTCAATGACATTGGTCCACTGTCCAGTTTATGAGATTAAACCCCGCAGTTGATTACCCAAATGACTAGAGTAGATAACTAATCCATAAAAGGTCCATTGACAATGGTCATCTGGCAGCCAACTGAACAGAATAATGCTGACCAACTGACCACTTAAATGCCATGCAACGCTCTGATGCAGGCCTGTTGATGTCCCATTCCCAGCATCAGCTCCACCAGCAGCAGCAGCAGCAGCAGAAGCCCCTGCATGACACGCCCCACCTGCAGGACAGCAGCATCACCAAGCAGCATCCTGCAGGAGAAACAAAGGCTGCTGCTGATGCAGGCCCCTCCTCCTCCTTTGCATCAGTGCATGCCACAATATTTACCCAAACACCCCTCATCCCCTTCAAGCCATCCTTATTCATTTAAATCTTTGAATCACTTTGAATCACTTCTCCCTGGTATGCAGATCGGCTGAGATGGCTCCAGAAAACTTCTTTTGGGGCATAATGCAGCCACATCATTTCAGCAGCATGAGCTCAAGGGATTCTCCTATCTGTTTCAGCATCTTGAATCTCTCGTTCATCACTCCTGCATCAGGGTTTAATTCGATTCTCTTTTCCCACAATCCTCAGGGCGTGAGATCATGACGAAATTTCCCCCAAGATATTTGGCCCAAAATAACATTATCTTTTTCGCAGAGCCAAGTTTCTCTAATGGTGCCTTCAAGTAATGCAGTTAAAATGGCAACGTCTTTCACATCTCTTGCAAAAATTCATTCCAGGGGCCTGCTTATGTGTTCAACTGGGCTAGCAAAAGTAATGCAATTTATTAAAAAAATAAAATAAAAGACTATAATCTTGATAAAAGAAGGATAACTACAGTACCTAACACAAGCTTAACAAAGATCAGTCTTTGTGTATATATAAAGCAAGTGAAGTTTGCAGAACAAATTGCTTAGGACCTTTCAGTTAACCACAAGAAAGGCATGGTTACCTACTATATCAAGGACAAGCTTGTTGAAATATTAATCAGGTGCAGCTCAATGACTCAGATGAGGCCAGCACAGTTCCATGCAGTGTTGGTTATTCCATTGCAGGGTGTGGATTGTGTTGAATCAATGGGAATTTCTCAAGTCATTTAAGGACAGGGATGAACCTGGAAATTGACCAAACAAGTACAGTCATAAGACAAACCAGAAAACGTTGAAATCTCCCATGCAGCCTACATAATCAATAAACTGATCGCTCAAGTGACACTGATGATCAATTCGCATTGTTCTGGGTCTACTGAATCCAGTGGGTCCAGTGGGCCCCAGTCCTGCTTAATGAGCCACTAATCCTGTTGGCCTACCATCTGCAAACACTGCTTGGCCAATGGACACTGAATGACCCATTGGATGACCAAGAAACAGGCCATTATGACTAAGGACAGATTGCCCAGATTGCCCCGAGTCCATAAAAACAAAGAGGACAAAAGCCAGATCAGTCACATAAAAGGTCGATAAACACAGTTACTGCAGACAAACACACCTAATGCTGCCCTGTTATCTCTTTTACTGCCGTTTGACTGATCACTAAAACAGTCCACTCGCAAATTGCAGGATTGGGCTGTTCTGTCATGCACCAGGCAAATTCAGACTGCCAACAGACATTTGTTTAATTCTGTGATTTTAGCCAGACCTCACCGTTGAATGATAGCCTAGAAATGTTTTCTAAAATTAGTGTATCGATATGAGGGCCAAAGAAATATTATACAAGAACTTGCTACAGCTGTATACTTCTCTCATTCAAGACAGAAATCAATCTTCAACTCCTCTGGTAAGTTAATTTTGCTCTACGTCCCCAAGCTGAAACTGTTTAGCATTGTATTTTCCGGGAGAATCTTTTCTGCCAGGGCAAAACATGCCTCACATTATCTTATGAGCTACTACCAACTAGTAAACGTCATTCTATGCATCTCCATCATTCTAGACTTTGGGGTCTAACAAGGAAGATACAGAGACTCTTGCACACCTTTGGCCTTCATGAATATTCCTGCCATCCATCTTGCTGGAATTTAATTTCCTTTATGGAACTCTTGTGTCGACCCTTAACTAAACATTTGCAAGTTGGCAAGTTGCTTCTGAAACACCGCAAGTGTTCCCTCGTGCACTATTATAACAAGCCACTGGCCCCAGTCTTAAGATTAACCAAATATTGATGGAGAGTAGATTGCTGCTGCTGCTGCTGCAGGGTGACAACAGGTCCTCACATCAACAGGCTGTCCGCCGAGGAGCCCTGTCTGATGGATGGTCTGTCCTGCCAAGCCCACAGCAATTGGACATTACTGCAGCCCTAGACAGTGTGATAAATGCCTTCCGACTTGCTAATGCTCATTATCCTGCATCACAATGGCTGGCACAAGTACAGCTGCTGTGTGCTGAGGAATGCTGCATTATGATGTTGTGTTTCTACTCTTGCTGCTGGTGATGATAATATTCTGAAGATCATTTATGGCAGTGGTCGAATTATTGCAAAAAATTAAATTAAATCAGCTATGGACTGTTACATCTTCTTGTTGAGTCAGTGACATTGGGATACATCGTTAGTTACATCACATCTGCCCCTTCCAAAGTTCCAAAGTCTCACTGCAATTTGAAGAGTTTTAAATCAGTCTTTAAATCGATTCAAAAGCTTTAAAATTTAAGAATTGAGAAAAAGTTCACGTTTATAGTAGTAATCTTTGAAAGATGCTGATGTTGTTTCCCATTTTACCCTCCCATAACAAACTGCACAGTTTAGTTGGAACAAGTTGTGCAGTTTTTGTGGTGATGAACACTTAAGTTATGGCAACGCAGTAATTGGGAGGTCAAAAACATATATGTCATGCCAGTGTATATTGTGTACATGGACCAATTAGAGATAATGAGGTTGTTATGGAAACAATGGCATAGTGACAGGACGACAAAGTGCCATGATTATGACTTCATAACTACACGATGCTGCAATGATGTTCTAGTCCAGCAATTAACCATGCATGCTGCACCATTGAAAGTTTGAAGTATACATGGCCAAATGTGCCACGTGCGTTTTCCATGCGTTTGGATAAACGCGCTGTTTTTGCCTCATTATAATTAGCTAAAAACTTTGCGTTTTCCATGCGTTTATCCTTCTCATGGAAAACGCACGTGGCACATTTGGCCATGTACTCTTGTTACTGTGAAAGTTTGAAGTCTTCTCTTGCACTGATACAGAAGTCTTCTCTTGTGTTGTTACAATGAGTACAAGTCTCAAGGGGAGTGACTTTGACTCTTCTGAGGCTTCTGACTATCACTCAATCTTGTGCAGGGATTCATTAGGCCCTAGGAGACAGGAGTGAGTGAAATGAGTGACTAACTGTTGCTCCTGGACAACCTGTTGTTGCTGCTGCTGCTGATGCTGCAGGGTGATGGTGATGAAGTGATGATCAGGGGCACCCCCTTTCACCCTAACCTGAGCCCCCACCCCCTGGGACATCCCTGACACAGGGAATAACCCCCTCTCACTCCTCAGCGCAAAATTCCTGGAAATTTCCTGGAATTCATAATGCAGGAATGACCCGTTGCTTAGCAACCAAAGAAATGCTAATGTCACTAATCACATTGCAAGAACAGCTTGTCCAGCCCTGTCCCTGCTCATCCACACATCCATCCATAACTCCTATAAATATGGATGACTCATTTACAATCAAGTTACAACCATATGCTTATCATTAGATTTCCATACAGGGCCATACGACACACACTTTATAAACTCGATAAATCACTATCTGGATGATTCATAACAGCGTTACCCTCCAGTTTATTTAATTACAAACCATCCTAATTAATAAAACAACTCCCATCAGTCCATCCTGTTCGCTATCAACATGTGACTGTGTTGTACACATTCCTCTACTGCCATATATCACTTCCGTTATATATTGCAGCAACTATACATGTATACATGGACGTCATTGACCTCAATAAACAGTCAATTACGTAACGTACAATAATTAATATGTCACGGTGCTAATTAGTTGACTACAACCAAATAAGGTCCTGTAGGAAAATACTTTTTTTGCAAATATATTTATGTGATAATATTATTTTGGTTCTAAACCTTGCGTTGCTTCAGTGAAGGGCTTTGGCATAAATATATGTGTGTAGGTAACATATTGTGTTCCTATATCGCAAGCCAATGTTACATTTCCAGAGTGTATGTTCGTGAATTGAATGCCTTTGAGATTTCGAATCTAAACTTTTCAAATAAGACAGAAAAAAAAACCCCCTTCAGCTATGACGCTGAAGACAGATAAAAAATACAAAAAAAAACAAACTTCCCCATTTTCACCAGAAACGAAAACACATGATTAGCGTGATTAATGGAGCAAAAACATTTTTTCCCTTCGTCAAAATAACCTGCGGTTGCAACAGCACAAAAATCCAGTTTCAATCCCTGAATGACTCAGCCATAATTGGGCCTTAAAAAGTAGTGGGTTTTTGTTTAATGACAAAATTGAAAGCAGTTGAACCATGGAAATATCAATAAACCATGAAGGTGTAACAGTTACGGATCACAGATATGTAATTATGTGACATTTTTACAATGATGAGCCCTGCATAGCAAAACTGAAGTACCGTTGGTACTATCGCCACTATTAAATAAGTACAATTAATATTAATTCAAACTGTACAAAATGTTAGTCACTCTTCACAATTACATGAATCACTTACGTCACTGCATGGCACTTTTAATATTATGACATTTTTTATTACATGAAAATTACAACCCACCTCCCTCTCCCCCCCCCCCCCCCCCAAAACGCAAAACCTGCAGGTAAAAAATAAGCATGAGTCAAGATAGGGGAATAGGGAAACGCCTAGGGGGAAAGAGGCATTCCCAGAATCTTTAATTATTCATAATACCAACAACACCATCGATTCTTTAGCTGTTGATTCAGAGGCAAGAATTTACAATGCAAAATGCAGGCCATCAAATACTTGAGACATTCGGCTGTTTGAGATTCAAGGCCTTTTTTAGGCCCAAGTAGGCTGAAGCGGCTAGCTGGATGTAAATCTAATCACTCTCGGTGAAATGCCTTAAAAGCCTTAAAACCAAATGGATTCGCCTTTCCTGTTATCAAGATTTTTACAAGATTTCTTGGAAATGGAGAAGGATGAATAAAAGTTGTAATAAGATGCCAGGCTTAAATTTAAGAAAGCTGAAAAGTGCAAAAATATTTAACCAGAAGTAATCAACTGCCAAGACAAATAAATCTGACCTTTTTTTAAATATTTTAATGGTCAGGATTCTGGTGAACATGGATGTGGGCAAATAAATAAATAGGGGGGACGGGACCTACATGTAAAATGAGGTTGTAGGCCTGCCTCACTGATGCATAAGATATCCTAGAAGATAAAAATTCTTACAGATCGGTGGCTAGCAACCCTAAGCACTAAAAGCATCCTCACCCCTGGCCACTGTTACCCCCCAGAATAAGTTTACGGTTAGTCGTTCCAGGAAAATTTCGTCCGCATATTGGATTTTTGGGGAGGTGACTCACCAGAAGGCAGCACATAAGTCACGTGCTGTCAGGGTGAAATGCTTGGCCACCAGGGCACTTCCCACGGGCCCTCATCCCCACTAAACCCACACACTATTCACACTAAACCCAACACTACAACCCAACACTTCAACCTAACACTTCAAGCCAGTTGGCTAACGCTCTATTCACTATTAATAACTATTGTAGAGACTTTCATCATGAGTATTTGTACTCGTATCGTATCTGGGGAACTTCATAGATGGGATGTCCCTCAAGGCTTTTAATGTGCATTTCGAAAGAAAGGCTTTTATTTTTTTTTAACCCAAATTCTTGATTTATTCTAGTTATTCCATAATTTTCAAATTTACGTTGATCAATATTCAGTTTCTACATCCATTTGTTATGTACAAACAGGCTAAGGCATATCACTCATTCAGTACTTTACCCAACGGGAGGTTTTTGTAGTAAACACGAGGTGGCAGCACGAGTCAGTCCAGCACTTGATGTGAAGCCTAGCGTCATAATGCTGAACTATCTGCCATGGTGGAGATCAAGAGAATGTAGGAAAGCTTCTGGTACTCACCTGAAACAGACAAAAGACAAACATGATTAAATCTTGTGACAAAGGTAATTTTTGTGAACATAGCTATTCATATTTGACAATATATTACATCGGGATGAGATTTATTCAAGCAAAAACATCTACAAACATCTTGCAAAGCAATGCATTTCTACAATATTTTAGGTAATCTAGGAGAGCAGTGCATTACTGAAATAATGAAGTGAGGCTGGATAAAGTACACTGACATCCCTTTCAAGCAATCCAGATGAAAGCTCTGCGAAAGAGAACATTTGTACTAATTGATTCATTTTCCCTTACACAGAGCCATTTTGTTCTGCAACCAAAGCTTTGCAGGATTTCATACAGAGCCCTTTGGACTGCACTGAAAGAGCCTGGGGCATTTACAGCATTGGAGAAACATTGCTGACCCCATATAAACGCAATAAATGTCCGAGGCAGCCATGACATATGGGCATCTATCATGGGAAAATGATCCCTGGCTAATTATACACCTGATCACCCTGCATGAAGCCCCATGCCACTCACCCCATCAGGATAAATCAAAATTATGACATAAAACGGCTAACAAAAAAAGTCCCTGAATCGATCATCAATCCAGCATAACATCATCTCTTCTGTTCTTCTGTTTTCCTTTCACGTGACTGTCTACTCTGTCTAGAGCTGTCATCACTTCCTCAACACACGGAACTAACCGAGGGGAAGACTGCAAATCTGCTTATGTTTTTGTCCATATGCCAAATTCTTTGATGACATAAACAGGGCATGAACCCTCGTGACAGTGAGTAATAGATCTCTTCTCCCTAATTACACCATAAATAGCACCGAATAACAAGAAAATTAATACTTGTGAAACTATATTATGGTCGTTTAATACAATTATATGCTGATTAAACATAATATGATGATGATGATAATAAATTAAAAAGTTGATCAAGTTTCAATCCATGCACTGAAAACAGGCATCAATTTGTGAACACGACACATCAGAGTACGTCAACATTTTGCGAGTGAACTTGTCAGACAACCACTGGAGGATTTTATATTGTTAAATATTGACAAAGAAATTACCGTGTATTAATCAAGTCTATGTGTACAAAAACTGCAGTATATACAACTCTAAATAAGCAATTTCTCTTCCAAAAAATTAAAATTAAAATCACCATTCTTTTATATTCCAATACAGATTCTAATAGTTTCCTTTAATCATCAAAGCCACAGGTTTTGGCAACATTTCTTTCATTAGGATGATTTTGTTCACAATTTCATTTATGAAATCTTGCTCTAGTGCAAAGTTGTGCATATCCTCACCACTACAATCTACCTCACAATTAAACCCATGTCATCATTAAGACCAGTTAGTCAGCTAAGTTAGCAACAAACTGGTCATAATAATGGTGGCGTTTTACTGCACTTCGAACTTCTGACACAAGGGTGCCCTCTTGAACCAACACTATAACATTAGACGCAGCCAAGTCTTGATTTAGTCCTCTAATTTCCTCACAACAAACTGACTAATTAATCCTGACAATACTGAGGTGACTGGGGAGCACTCTGAGGGGATTGGATGACAACTCCACTGGGATATCAGCAAATCACTGTCTGACAGCCGTCTGACAAACGTCTGACAAACCACTGGCAAGCAGATCAATAGGGGAGTATGTCAAACAGGCCAGACAGTGGCAGGATCCACATCAGCAGTCAGATCTATGGTGGGTTGTATGACACTGGGGGGCTATACAGCAAGAGGACCCAGGTCATCACAATAGAGAGTAGTTGACAATCACTGAAATTGAGGACTTGAGGAATCAACTCGTCCTTTTTGTAGTGTTATGCTACACTGAGCATTGCTTTCAAAAGGAATAGCTCTCAGTAGATCACATAAAACTGTCAGAAAATTAATTTCTGCACCATTTATGATGCAAAAAAAGCTATGCTTTTGCGCCATTTATGTAGCGAATGAACATGTCTTTTTTTAGTTCTATGGTACATTGAGCATTGCTATTTAAATAAATTAATTAACTAAAAAGGTAATTTAGCACCTTTTATGACACCACCAAAGCTCAGAGATATGGTACAGCTGTACTGTATGGCATAGCCTCTTTTCATACGTTTCAGCTAGATATTGTTATATTATTCTGGCCATGATAATAATGCATCTGACCTCCATGAAGCGTGACATATTCCACGCATCATGTTACATTTGTTTGTTTTCTCAGCATCAGTTTCCCAGAGATTCTACATGGCATTCTCAGAACCATGGTGGTAGCTGCTACATCATGTGTAATAGCACACATTCTACCATATCTATTTCCCTTCTTTTCCAGACCAAAACATCATATTGCACGGCACCAATGTTGCACAGAATAAAAACAGAGATGAGTGCAGTATCCTGATGTTCTGTTCATCGACATAATACCACGGTAATAAGTCCATGGTATGTTCATGTCCCTGCTGAACTTCACTTATATATATTGCTCATTAAAATTCACGATTGGGACACCTCACCAATGTTGCAACCACATCCCAATTAAGACCAGTGCATGTTCTTCTTTTTCTTTTTATCTCAATGGACCGGGGGAAATTGGTCAAGAACCAAGGCAGGTCTTTCTGGTGGGTTTAGGGGGAACTAAAATACATTAATCTTGCTGAATAGCAAATAAAGACTTATTTGAGTCATGTATTTTTGTTAAATTGTCATTATCAGCCTCTGTCTGTTTTTGTGTTCCACTGAGACTGCATGGGATTCTACATCAGAGTGCCTGTATTTTTCTATGACATTCTGGGTCCCAAATTGGCCAACCAGACACAACAACAGTAATCAGCCCCCACAATACCCAATTTGTCAGCAAATCATGACTTATAGTGTGTACACAGCAATCAGCTGCAGTCCATGATATACACATCATTACATATCAATGACGATGGATTTTTTCCTTTTTTTCCTCTATAATTTAACCACTGCAGACCACACGCAAATGGAATCCACACTTCTATATTTCGTACAAGAGAAAACACATAAAAACAGGAGCAACAATTTCCCATCCCCATCTATGGTTTTATTGTGGCACATGAATCGATTTTAGGGCTGTTATTTACGGCATCCTAGTAAGTGACCGAAGATAATTCGATATGTCGATAAAACTGCTTACTCAGCGATTTTTCCCATGCCATACGGTTTAGTTGTGAATATGGAAGAGTTGTTACCACTACTTCAAAAAATATGACTTCCATGGGATAAAATGCCTTATTAAAGACCTATATTCACAAGCCTTCACAAAGCATTACAGCATACAGTCCAACCTCGTAATAAAGACCAACTTGCATATCTCACTGGTCTTTAGGGCGAGATGGTCTTAATAGCTAGGTAAAATAAAATAGCAAGATTACAACTGGGTCAAATACTGGGTGGTCTTAATTGTTAGGTGGTCTTACTAGTGATGTGGTCTTAAATAGGGTTCTACAGTACCAATACATATCTGGATGCACTATAGTTTTACTGGATGCTGTAGTACCAAGATCGTAAAACGCAGCATTAGCTACCTGCAGTAGTAAATAAGAAATTACTTGCACCAAATGCATGAACATCAGCTCAATTTACACATCATGGTCACAGTCAAAGAGAATATGAAATGAAGTACACAACAAGTCATTCAATGATATTTACACCTGAGTGCTACATTTTGCTCATGTTACTATAGCAAGTGGACACTACAGTCTCCATGGTGACACTATTGATCACAAGGAGGTATGCTGATCCCCACACCTCTATTGATAGAAGAGGTCCAAGCTATAAACAGCGTTTATGTCCACATATAGATATTGATGTGTGTTGCAAACTCATGATGAAGTACTATGTGACCCTGGGTGCAATATACTCATTTTTAGGCAGTTAAGCGGGTGGTTGTATAATAATGCATTAACACTAAAAATGTGTCCCCTGACTCTTGACATTGCTGACACTGGAAGTAATGGAGTCTTAAGTGCAATTCAATGCAATAGTAGGGATCATTATAATTTTAGATTTGTCAAATCACTAATATTTCTTAATGGCAACATTCAAAGAACGGGAACAGCAGTATCAATGCATCAACCTGCCTCTTTCAAATTCCTGCAATTAGGCCATCAAAATTCATAGTCCTTAAAGTTAATAGCTCCACATTATTTCAATGCATGGATTGAATGAGAGCTCCCAATTTTCAGTGATTATGAAATTCATGAATACAGAACACTTTGGCCCAGGAGAGTTTTCTCACACTACAAAAATGTTGTCAGGTTTATAAAAACATTTGCAATGCTTGGCAGAAACTGCACCCAAGTAAAATGCTAATTTCGTGGCACCTAGCCACAGCTACCCATGTCATACATGTGTTCATTATGCACAACATTATTCTTGACCTCTCGACATGGGGACACCCAAAGGTGGCGCTCATGAGAGCGTCATTGTTTCTAAAGTGACGTCATAGCACTCCATGCAGAATGTAAACAGGAGTAAAACAGCGCATAATGGTGCAAGGATGCAGTGCCTGTGACAAAATTATGACAGCCAAAGCACAACCAAATGCATTTGTACTGAGCCCAGTTCATTTTATATTCACAATGTGGACCCACTAGGCATAATGGCACCCTTCACACAACTAAGCAGCCTGGAGCTATGAAGTGTGGAATATTTGGAATCAAATGAAAAAGATGTCACGATCCTGGAGCAACAATAACATTTGTTGTAGGGACAATAAACTTCAGCTGGGACTTCCCTGCCATTGTGTTCAGCCCAAAATTAGGTTATTATCTTCACCACACCATCTTTTTATGCTTCGTGATGTTTTTCACCACACAGTATTTATTATTTCATTAAGGAAAAGGAAATTTAACCCATGATCGATCAAACCATTGGTTCAATGGAGAGACATCACAATAAACCTGACCACTAATAATCATTAATCGATGATATATGCACCATCAATACGATTTACAATGGAAGGTGGAAAACATATCTAAAGACTATTTCGTTAGAGTTACAAATTCTACAAGATTTTGCCTTTCATGTACGGTAACTGGTGTGTAATCAGCACAAAAAAACCCTTTTAATGATAGGTCAGGTAGAAAGATCCATTTAACCTGTTCATCCCACTTTAGTTTCTTCGCTAAAAAGGAAGTTCTAAAGGCAGATAAACCTCTGATCTCCAAAGCTCCCTAATGTATGCATTATCTACATGGCACTGCAGATCCTTTGTAGGGGATCACTCTTCAGTGAGTGCACTGCTGCATGCACCTGCTGCAGTGAACAGTGATGACCAATGCTAATGACCACTGGTCACCAAGGGTGAGATTAGTAGGTCAATCAATGCAGAGTGCACCAAGCGGTCAGTTGGCGACAGGCCCCGCCCTAACCTCCCCCCCCCCCCCCCAAACCTTCACAGTTCAACCCCCCCCCCTCCCTCCTCACACACCTCTAATCCATTAATCAATGCACAACATGGAGACTGATCCAAGTCTTTCACAACTTTGGTGAATAGGGGACCTTGTCAACACGTTTCCCCCAAATGATCACCATTTTTCAATCCCCCATGACCCTGATTTGATCAAATGAGGGCAATTTTTCTTGACCACTAGTCAAACAGTGCCAAATTAACAGCCATATGTCACACAGGTGTCACTGAGCAACAAACACAGAGCTGCATTAGTATAAATTATTTTCGGTTCAGTACAGACAACTCGTAAACCGACATGCCCGATTGAATTAAATGTACATTACTGCTCGTTACTGCTCGTTACTGCCCACATACCGTGTTGTATGTAGAATCACAGACGGTAAAAACATACTAGGAATCTCAGATAGTTCACAATGAAAATCAATGGAGTGCCCTCAGGATTACACAGCACTGAATCTATTGAAGCTATTTTTATCAGAATTGTTGGCAAAAACAGAAATGACTTTGTTCGGGAGTTTAATTGAGCCTTCGGGCAGCATTTCATGCGCAGAGATAAAAGTACAGATCTACATTGAGCATAAACATGATCCAGTATAACATAGGTCTCTTTTCATGATATAGCAAGAAACCAATACTGGCAATACAGCCTCTTACAGAGCACTGAAGTATCTGACGTTGTAAACCAAAGGAAGACCGATACATCACTGTGTGTCACAATGAATGTGGGCAGCATCCCATTGAATACACACGTTGTCACAGAGATAGGCAAGTAGCAGAATGTCAGTGATGTGCCAATGCTTTGCAAAATCAACACAGGAAGGAATACTATAAACATTGGATGAAAAGGTTGCCATGGTTAATTGTAAATGTCAACACGTTCTATTCGGCCTATCAACGCCACGCAATTCACAGATCAATGTGGCTGCTTGGGCCATAGTCATCAATGCTGCTGCCCACATCCCTCCCTCCCAACCCCTCCCAACCCCTTCCTCCCCACCCATTGATTATTAACCTGTTCTCCTGAGTCTCTGGCTCAATACATCTCTGGATACTAAGGGCTTCCCTGGCATCTATGCCCTGTAATATAGGCTGTACATTGCACCTTTTTGCATCGCAGTGAAACGATAAGTGCTCTATAAAGTATGCAGACCTCATCATCTGGGCATAAAAAGAGACTTGCCAAGTTGTAACGCTGCAGAAAAAACATCAATAGAGGCTATAATGAAAAGTGTCAAAGTAGAACCATGCAATGGATGCGGAAGACACGAAAATAACTGATTTACACACCCCCATGACTATTCATCTGGTCAGAATGAAGGTCTTGTAAAGAATGGTTGGGGGGAAGAAATTTGCAACCAAGTGTGATAAACCAGAGTGACGAAGAACACCAATAAAGGCAATATATGCCTATCAAATCTATAAGGCTAAAATTCACAGCATAATCAGTTCTTGGATCTCAAGAGCTGCAACCCAAAACCTTCAGACAAGTTCATTCAATCAATTCAGGTTCGCATGACAGCGCATGTAATGTTTATGGGTACTTGGGTGTTACATGCAAGCTCAGGTATGCTATGATTAAATCATGTGAAATTAGCACGGTTGCACTGGTTATGCTTGAACAAGCACATCTTTATGGTTATTAGCCACGTAAAGAGCATGTGAAATGTAGCTCTGCAATGGTCATACTTCATGTACAAACCTTTCCTGTGACCTTGAGTTTATTACACCCACGGAGGGTTAAAAGCATGAAGATCACATGATCCGAGCTCATAACATGATCTACAGCCATAAACACCAAGGTCATACAGAGGTCAAATTCTTTGACACACGCCGTGTTATACTTTGTCCAAGGTTATACACAGTCGACTTGTATGACTGATGGGCCTCAATGATGCTTCCGATTTTGGCATGAAGTGGAGGGCGTAGGCTGTGACTTCAAAGGCAATAGACGCCATGACGCTTGCCATGACGCTTGCCACGACGCACCTGATTCCTCCAAAGACGCAACTTCCTTCGAATGACGAGCTGCTCGCCACAAGAACAAAAGCCATCAAGCAAAGGAACTCAGGTCAAAGGGCATCGATTCTAAGATTGACCCTCTCAGAACAGCAACTATGAGCCAATGACCCTGCGGGTATAATGCCTCCAAAGTAGTCAAGTGAAATACATAAAAGTGCTCTACTATATGTGAAACAATTGGCATTCAGGTATACTCATGCAGCAAGTCAAATCATTGCTTTCGTGAGTGTATTGTTATATATTGATGTTCCAGGCTCATATATACTAAATTAACATGTTATAATACAGTGTATCAGTTGCCACACCTTCAAGCTCTTGTAAATCCACCTTCCAGCAAGCTCAACTTAGATGGACACACTCTATGTTCATATGTTAGTCAATGGCAAATGAATGCATTCAACAGCAAAGCTAACCCTCTTATCTCTGGAAATTAACAAGATCAACTCGTAAAAAGCTCAAAGCACGTGTTATAAAAAACACTTCAGAAGCTTTCGCTTAATTAAAATGAAGAGAAGGAGGCCACTGTTCAGGGGCAGATCTCAGCATTGCACATTAAACTAATCAGCTGCAATCTCTGCACTGGGTTTTTGCTTTTCTAACCCATTAGTTTATCTGAGTTGCACAGTAGGAAGTGAATAAAACCCCAGAGGGTATTTTGATACTTGAATTTAATGAGCAGTTTGACTATTGGTACCAAATGGTGAGTTGTATTCAGTATAAGGTTACTAGTGCTGAGTAAATAGACAATACTGTAGTTGCAGTAAATTCCAGCATGTGGCGAGCATGAAGAAAAAAGTTGAGGCACATTTATTTGGCAATTTACAGCTTGGCATAAGACTACAGCATGATTTTTTGTTATTCTGACGTAATAGATTCAGAATTATTGCATAGATTATGTAAGTATTATACTTGCCAGGGGACCCCAAAGAATCTCAGTGGGTTGTGTTAGGGGCCACCTTGAATTTATAAAATATTAGAACAAGAAAGAATATAATAATACATAATTAAAAACAAAGAGAAAAAAGAATATGATAAGTTAGGGAAATTGCTTGATCATAGACCGAAATCTTGCTGTCATTTGCAAGCGCGCCGATTGGCAGTTTGTCGAACTAGCTTGATCACATTTGGGCAATGGCACTGCTCTCCATTTGGATGACATTATTTAACAATGTCAATTGAATTACAATAATTCAAACACTTGATGTAATATTCATGCAACAGATTTTTAACTTAGAATCTCAGACTTCACAAGGAGTCACAAAAGCCAGGTTAGAGCAATGATTTCATTAGAGGTCAAATATCTTGGCATTTTCTCTCTCTTTGTTTTGTCTGGGGTTATATTTCTCCAAACTGTCCATACCTCAGCTGACTTAACAGGCCAGACTCTCACCTTAGTGGGCCTTAGGAGATCGTGAAGTTTACATACTGCCCTGAAGGTTCCATGTGTGTTTGATAAACACACAGCAGCAGGAGTGAGCCATGGGTGAACCTTCAGAGCCATTGCAAGTCTATGGGACTCAAATCGACATTTGTATTTACTCTGGCACCGACTGCCTGTTTCACTGTTTCACCCAAGCAGTTTCACTTCCATAGGCAAACAATGAACCTAGGGTCTGTAAAATCTTAGAGAGCTTAGATTAAAGGAGCTGCTTTCAATAGACTGGCCACTCTTGACTAGCATACTGGTTGCCAATAGAATGAACAGACCCACGGAAAAAGACCAGTACAAGGAAAAAGCTCCAGACTCAGCCTGACAGGATGAAAGCACGATGTGTCTGCTAGCCTGTGCAGAGGCCCCTCCCAATCAGTTTAAGCATCCTGCAGCTCCTGTTTTGACATACCTCTGTGCTCTCATACTTTTAGTCCTAGACTCGAAGACTATACATTTACTCGTCTACCACATGATAACTAACAGCAATATGACTATTTCACCCAGGCACGTCAGAATATCAGGCGAGAAACTACATGTACCTGTATTCTAGATTTGGTACAAAGAATGACCAGAATGCTTTTTTTAACCAATTCTACCATGGATTTACAAGACTTATACATCCATGATTATACCTTCATGCACCTCAAGGTCAATGTGTGTAGTGATCAACAATTCATTCAGCAAGTGGCTGTGACCTTCGAGTCGTACACTAAGTCTCTTCATATTAAGTCTATTCAAATTAAGTAGTATAATTGAACAATAAATTCTATGGACATCATTTCCTATCAAAATGACATCCTTACAAGAAATCGATTGACAGTGTACAGATGATTTCATTAAAACCTACTATTATATTATGGAATTAAGAAAGCAAGTTATCCTGGCATCAACATGGGTGGGTATTAAGAAACATCCCACCACTGTCCTGCTACCAAGCTTGGATCATTTGCACAGACCTATATTGTTGCTTAGCAAAGAACCCTGATCTAGCATTCTTTTACACGTTTACATATGTAGAGAAACTGGAGGTATTAGGGAGCACCCTTTTGTTTATATTCATGGATTCCACGACCATACCACAATATTGTTGGAAAACCCTAGGAAAGCCAAGGTGGCTACTAGATGCAATATGATAGTAAAAGGCCCTATGAGGATATGAGTATGTAATATATGGAGGGCAGGGCTATAAATAGCAGCAATAATGCGTTTACATGGTTAATGCCTGTGAGTTGTCTTGAAGGACTCTGTGACCTTGAAGGCTGTTACCCTCCTGAACACATCACCCTTAAGTAGCTCACAGTCCCAGATCTAATCAACCTGACACGCAAATGCAGTGGCAAAAGCAGCAGAAAATGCAGTAGCAGGTTGAGAGAAAGACACCATCAACTCAGTATATAGCAAGTGGTAGCAGCATTTGGACAAGTGCAGTATGCTACCAACACCAAATAATGTTTTTATTTCACACTAGAACTAATGCAGCCACACGGAACATCCTTGTGTAATTCCAGCAACAAATCACACATTTATGGGGTGGGGAAAACCTGTGAGTGGAGAAAAATGAAGCTGATATCCTTAACAACTGCCGCAGGAGCAATTTAGACACTAAAGCAAGACAGAATACTCCACACCATCTTGCACTGAATCAAACAATATTGTATCAAGATATTTTCCTAAACAGACCAATGTCTCATACCCAAAAAGCCATATAAACAGGTTATTGTGAAGATCACATCCCCCGGTGCACACAATGCTTGCTCATCACTCAGCAGAATATATTAATGCTTCAGATACGTACTCCTTCCATATATGTTACCTCTGGGGATATGCTAACCTCCATCTTGGAATTATTTCGTGTTGTTGCATATTTTTGTCACTATGGACCACTACATGACAAGATGTTTGTATTTAGTAGTTTGATGCTAAATTTCAACACTGCATAAACTTCACTGAAGCACCAACGGCTTTCTCTGGTTTGGAGAATTAATGATGAAATTGATAGTGAATGGCCTAGTACATTATTCAGATACAACGTGGCAGTGTTTACATGCTATGGATGAATAGAGATAAATGGATTTATTAGCCCTTCAATTCAAATTCCTGCACTATCACCAACAACCTCTCACTACATCAGATCGGAGAGATCAGAAGCATCACTTCAATGAGGGGCAATTCAAAGTGTTTATGATGTCCTTGACCCCAGTTTACATCAAAGGAGTCCTGCTGCTGCTACAGGGACACGAAAAGCATCTCCATCTCCCAGCAGCATCCCTGATCCGTTCCTGATCCACCCAGCTTGTCAGCCACATCAGTCCCAAAATGATCCAACAAATGGCAAATTGGATCCTTGCCCCAATAATGCCTCATAAACGCATAAACAGAGACACAGCAGGTCCCTTGAGCAGCCATCCATTCCATGGAATCAAACAGCATCAAAGATATCACCCCATCTCTGGTCCAGCTGCAGCGTTGGTTGCATAGTAATGCTGCACAGGGATTGCAAATAGGTTGGCCTATTGGTAGAATTGGTTTTCTTTTATTATACAAGTTCAATTGACAAATTTATGATATTTAATACTAGCCCTAACATTACACCGAGATCTACCAAAGAACAGAATTGGATTATTTTGGTATACAATTTCAATTAACAAACCTGTGATTTTTTTGTCCAGAAAATTACACTCGTATAGCAGTTATGATATATATCACATGTTAACATGGAGCCACAAGAAGCAACCTGGTCACAAATAACAACAATGTAGTGCACTTTAAAGATACAGAGTGGATCCCTTGCACGCTTGCATGCCTTTTCACTCAGTGAACATACAATTAAAGTTCCTACGAATATGCAATAAAGTTCTTGTCTACATGATATATTTCTTCTCATGGGATGAAATTTCAAAGGTGGCTATTGATCTCGTAGGATTCTAGGTGTGGATTTCCACAACCTGCTATTCAATTACAAAAGCGAGGGGAAGTGGAATTCAGTGGACAGTGGGCAAACATTGGTGAACTGCTTGAGAAGAGATTTATTTTGACTGAATTACAAGACATCTGAACTATGGGGACAAGGGCCAGCCAGGTCAAGGGGTAGGGTGAGTGTCACTGGTCAAGGGGGCACATAGTCCACCCCAGAATAGTCCCTGTCCAATTCCCTGGGTGGACATCAATATGGGGGTGGAGGGAGTCTGCTGGATATTGTGGATTAGATGTTTAAATTTGCGTGAAAACATGTGGTTGGACACAACTGAATTTGACATATTTAACCAATAAAGGACAAAACAATTAAAAAGATTTTGTGTCACTTGCACATATGAACCCATCACTGTTGGACAGTTACGCTTAGTTCCTGACCGAAGTGTCCGTAACAGCTAAGCCTCCTTTTTTATATTCATTACATCTGCAAAATGGGTCTAAATTCTGAAGGTTTATTTTTTTAATTAGACGAGGACCTTCTCAGTGCAACACAAAAATAACTTGAAAGCATATTAGAGGAAATAGACTAACCATGGATCGAGTCTCTTGTGACTTCCATCAGTACCCCCATAACACTGCTTCCAAAGACTAACCGACTGCTACAGTATACATACAGTAGAGTCAGAGAATGTCTTTGGTTGTGTTGAGTAAATGAGGGTGCATTCTGAACTTGATATGTTCTCCCACGGGACACATGCCACTGTCCCCTTCAGTGTCCCCAGCTACAGCCCTTTGCAAACATGCAGTGGACCTAGGAGCTCTTTCAAGGCCCTCAACAATCCCTGACCCTATGACCCCTGGTTTGCCCCAATGCCTTAATGCAGGGCAATAAATCAGCTGGGGCATAATGAGACTGCTTAAGTGGCACTCGTTCTGCTGACAGGGTTCTATAAGACAGCCAAAGCAAGGCACAATACAAAGCATGGCAGGCTCACACGCATGCGACACTTGTCAGTTGTTCCTGCTCTGCTCCTTGACCAAATGGCCACTGGGCATTAGCACAACCCCACGAGTCTTCATAAGCCTCTTCACTGCCAAAACATTACTCAATTTCTAAACGTTTTTCCTTGCACTGATTCACACGTCCTGCTGCTCGCCAGTGGTTAATCACTCATCTGCACCGATTGACCGCAGTGCAATATGCAGAAGTAATCACAGGACTCATGATCAAAACGCCTTAAGCATGTGAGCATTTGACCTTCAAGATTTATCCGACAGCCCTCAAATGTATGGTACTGTAACGATGAATCTGTGAGTCAATATATTTGTGTTAGGTTTTATCATCTTTTTTGTCAATAGATTTTTTATTATTGCACAGCATCACCACTGCATATCAGGCATCAAGTTGACTTTACAAGTTTCATAACAAGCTTTGACTATGTCCATGTTACAAGCATGATTCTCTTTTAAATTTGGTTTACTGTATCAGTACCATTATTATAGACCGTATTGCCTATCGTCACATTATACTCACATAGTTCATCACCCATCTTTCATGTGTTTTGTCTTGTATATATATAGTGTTTCACACAGTGTCGAACAACCTGTGCACATCATTTAATGACTTTCACAACATACCATGCCTCACAAATTTGCTTCATTCATAGTCCCCAGCACCCTCACCTTCGATCCTTATAGTGTGTGTTGTACACATCAAAGGCTGCACTGAATGACCCCATGACATTCACGTGCCATAAACTGCAGGACTGCAGGCTGTAGCTCTTGCATGTCTGCTAGTTCTGTTACAACACAGCAGTCTTGCTCCATGAAACCAATAGCACCTGCTGATAATTTGTAGCATAATGGGACACCCAATACTGCACTGCCATGTCCTTATCTGGCTACATTGCCCTTAACAGGCTGTAATTTACCCCTCATTGTCTCCTAATGTCTGCAAAAATAGACATGATCCTTAGCACCTGATACTTGACTCCATTACTACCCTTATATTATCTTGTCATCATTATACCATGACATTGCCAACAATGCTTACTGCCTCTTGACTTTTTGGAGATGGAAAATTCCATTAATGCACTCCAGTGTCACTTTCTTTCTTCATTATCCACTTCAAATGTAAGTTCTAAAGCTGATACAACGTTCCATCAAATCAACTTTCACCTTAATGACCGTGCTTCATGATAGTGCACAAAGAAAGCACATATCACAGTAATACTATGGTGACATTTTCATC
This sequence comes from Alitta virens, assembly GCA_932294295.1. Classification (NCBI taxonomy): domain Eukaryota; kingdom Metazoa; phylum Annelida; class Polychaeta; order Phyllodocida; family Nereididae; genus Alitta; species Alitta virens. The sequence goes on along the minus strand of OW028574.1, from coordinate 46,680,741 downwards.
GTGTAAGACTGATGAAGTACCAGTAGTTTAAGTAACATTCTAGCACCATACATTGCTGTACAGGGCATAAACACTTAAGATACAGTAAATTGATACTACATTCTCCAACTCTGAGGTTTATCCCAAGAATCAGGATGTGGGAACCAGTATCTCTCAGCAGTATCTCACCTGCCTCAGCAGTTGCAGCAGCTGCATCTTTCAGGCAGCATCTTTTTGTGCTCCATCAGACTAAGTCCAAACATCTATAATACATTAGCTACAGTCATGAAAAACTGGGCCATCAAAAGTAACCGAGTTCAAAACAGCAAAAATCTTGCAGAGTAAATATGTTTAGAGTCGGTGTAAAAAATCTGAATGATCTCCATGTTGCCAGTTACTTCCCTTTAAGCATTGCACTCGAAAAATCGTTTGACATTTGAAGGATTTCTCATGAATTTTGCAAAGACAAAATGTGGGTGCAGAATTTCTGGTTATGCAATTGCAAGAAATAGGAAACTCATGCAGATCACAAGAGCTTAGCTCTAATGCAGCTTAGGTGGGAAGAAGAATTTTTTGTACCTGAAAATTCACAAGAAGATTAAAGGAGAACTCCTCGTGAGGCTTAATATTGAGATCAGCTTGAAGCAAACTACACCTTGCAAATTGCTACAGCATAGGACTGACCTCAGTGTCACCTTTAGCACACTAAGCCAGCAGGTGAAGTAGACGGATCTATTCTCAAATTATGTCCGCTAGTACATTAATGTGAGAAGTGGAACTAGTCTCAGGTTTTGAACAGACCCGATCATATTACTTTCCAATAATCTGGACCAGGGGCGTAGTGAGGTAATTTAAGTAATTTCAATGGATATCATAAAGATTCAAGATGGTTAGTGGGTTAATGGTATATAATCAAAAAATTAGGGGAGGATTTAAGTGACATAGGTATAAGATAAGAATATTATATAATGTTATCATGATATAACGATACTACGATGCATGAAACACAGCCAACTAAACACTTTCCACACGAAATGGTATAAGCAATTTGCATATTTATTCGAACTAGATTACATGCAAATTTACTGCAGTTTTATATGCTTATGAAACGGTGTTAGGCTGTTAGCAGGGTGTCACCAAAGTCTTTGGTGTCACCCTCGCACCAACGAGTGATTCTTAACGGTCAACGCTCTCGCTTTCCAGATTCGATTCCCGAGTGCAGCACTCTCCTCTCAGAGACATAACACTTAACTTTAAGTGCAGAAATGTTATGAAATTATGCAATGATGCAATGATGCAATGATGCAGAGTGCTAGTAACCCAAATTTTGAGATAGAATTTGACAGCATCCTTCCTCTGGAACAGCAGCAGCAGCCCCTTAACAGCAACAGGAAGCAGGAAACAAGGTGTGATGCACTTGGGAGTTGCAAAAAAGTTGCAGCAGCAGATCCATCCTACTGAGCCTGTTGAGCTATGCGAGGCATGTATTGAAAACAGAAGACACAAAGCTGACGGCATTGGGATAATAATGAAGAGGAGGCAAACAAGCTGTTCAAATAAAACAAACAGCAGCAAAAAAATTTACAAGTCCTCTTCAGTGTTTAGAAACAGCTCAATCCAAACCACCGATCCAGCTGATTTGGTCTGCAGGCCATTTGGCCCAGCAGTCAAGGTGCTAAGGGGTAAATTATACCCAATTTTTTCATATCTTTCTTTCCCTGATATTTGTTATAACAGGTAAGTACTAAACACTAAAGTAACATGGATGAGACAGGTCGTTGGCGAGTGGCATACAAATGAAATAAACAGACAAAATGGTTACTTTAACAATCTCCTGTTGCAGTAGAACCAACGAAGGCAACACTGGATGAATATTAATAGATATTCTCAATCCATATGTTATTTGAGATTCAAGAAATTCACTATATCTAGCAAGTAAGTCACGTATTTCTAATGTCAGTCATATCACAAAAGTAAATTTGAGCAAAAAGTTACAACTGCTTGAAGAGTCTATGGTTGACTGCTAGTTAAACACTAGTTGAAGCCTGTTGTGTCCAGCCACTATGCCTAAGTATGAGCAATACAATTGCAACAATACTGCATTGCAATGTACAAAATCAATCCTACATGTAACTTTCTATTGTATACCTCTTCAATACTGTGATGTGCGCAATTACTTCAGGGTTTGCAATGGAGACAGGGGAGGTCAAAGGCAATGCCCTAGCACAGCTGTGGTGGACAGCGAGGTCCACATGTATAGGATTAGGGGGTAATTCAATCTTGCCAAGTGTTGACATCAGTAATGTCAATGGCTGAAAGGGCCACCCAAACTGGACTCCAGATATTGCATAGGGAGATTCTAAGTCAATGCATATACGATGGAGATTATTGCCAACACAAATACACTACACAGCATAATAGAGGATCGGCAAATACTGCAATATACATTATAGCGTTCCTGGTTATGTCTTGGTTTGTCAGTTTGTCTGCTTGCTGTAGATCAGCCACCAGCATCAATACATGCTAATCAAATCAATGACAATTGGGTCAGCCTTTATCCTGAGAAACGGCCCTCAGCAATCCAATTAGTGTTTACCTTGATGGGTTAGATAGCAATGGCATTGAATTCTGCAGGATCAGCACCTCCTGTCTTCCATTGCAAATACCCATGTGGAGAATGGCTATACGGTGGCTCTTCTAGCGCTTTTCTTAGGGATTCCTTTGGTGCTCCTGCAGGTTGCTTATTGCTTACATGATTGGGCTTGGCCATCAGGCAGTGTCTAATACCATCTATCCATCTTGGTCTTGTAGCTGGGAGACAGAAATGGCCATAAAAGGCATAAAAGCATGGACGTGTAATTGGGAATAGGTCCTAGCATTGGCTGCCTATGCAGTTGTTAGCCACCTCTTCCTGAATTTTAATATCTTCACTAGTCATTCAGTCTCAGACATCTACAAATCTGGTAGTACTGTTACCAAAAAACTTTATTGACATTTATATCTCAAAGTAACAGACATTGGCAGCTGCCAATGACTTTAACTTTGCACCAAAATCCGCAAGTGTCTTGAATAATTTCTGTTCCGACTATTGAAACTCTCAGCTGCTATACTAAGAGTTGAGACCAATTGGACCAGCAGCATTCATCCAGGCAACCAACATTACCAATAGCACCAGTGATGCTGCATCAGCAAATGGAGACACATCTCCTTCCCTTCGTTAGCTTCAGTTGCTTTAGTTAGGCTGCTGCTGAGACAGGGCATGGCGCCATGCTGGTGTGGGTCAATAGGACCAACATGATGGACAGCCAGGGTGGACAGGTCATGTGTGCAAATTCATCGCATCATTCCCAGCATCCGCAGCCTCATCTTCAGCATCCTCAGCTTCCACAAACAAGTCACGTCTGCTCCCTGATGCTCTCTTTGTCTCTCATTCTCAGCTCATGGGATTACCCATCCACTGAGACCTTTACAGGGAAATATAATCAACAGCCTCACACTGTCCCATGTCCACTTGAGATAGGCTAGGGTGCTTTCTTTGAACATCAGCACCAGGACACTGGGACCTGCACTCATTTAGTGCCCATGTAGCAAGCAATGGTCAGCTCATCAGATAGGCCTGTATTAATGTCATTAAATGAGGTCAATAGAACGCTGATATTGACCAGTAGTGGAACCTCTGAATATTCCCAGGTTGAACTGGCACTCATTCAGTGTATATGGCTAATATCAATTAAAGAATGGTCAGCATTTTTCAGAACTTTTTTGTTTTCAAAGAAAATCATTTGTAAAATATTACATTAAACAGCTACACTCATCACAGTGTACATAAGACACAACATTGATTTTGATACATTTGTGAAACCCATTTACATGCACACAAGTATTTCTCTCATTTATCTTCCATTTGACAATGTAAAAAGCCAAATGAAAAGAAAACAATTAGTTTAAATGAGTAATGTTCAAGCAATTAAACAACATGTAAAGCAATTGCAAGTTTCATGATTGATGTGCTCAACTCCATCAAATTAATTATTGGAGGTTCCCATGAATATCCCTACCAAACCACCGACCTTTTTTTTCGTAGATTCTTATTAGAAACCGAGATAAGAAATTTAAGGATAGAACGAATGAGAATAGATAGCAGTTAAACCCAACAGTAAGTGATGCCTATGTAGTTGCATAAGCCCTACGAACATTCAGGAAATAAAACACTATTTTTGTGGCCCTAAGTCATGAATGGTGGTAAGACAAATGAAATATTTTAAACTCTCATTTCTTGCTATACCAGGAATGGCAGAGCAGGACAAAGACGTGCTAAATTCACTTGGGAGGGATGTTGAAAGATAGGAAGTGTCCAGAAACTAATGGAAGGTCAAGTGGAAGAAGGGCCCACAATGCCCCATATGGCCACAACCCTAGTTTTTGAAGAGCTGAGGTGCCCTGCAAATGACTTATCCATTAACCTTACCCAAAGGCACAGATTCTGAAAGAATGAAGACATTTCTTAGCAAATGAATCCAAAGCTCCAAAGCAGTGCATTGAAACAACTGCAATCCAAATTGGAGAAAAGAATAAGGAATTGGAAAACAATTCAGAAAATCCTTGCTATTTATGGCTTCAAAATTCTTTTAATCAAATGAAGCACAATTAAGTTTCTATTTTTCGTTCAATGCCAAACTTGGTTGTAAATTCACCGAATTTCTCATTTATTTGGTAGTCCTCAACAAATTCAACGGAGCTTGTTTCTTTTTTACTGGGGAAAAGTCTTAAAAGAAAAACCAATGATAATCTGTTATCTTGGGAAATGAAGGAAAAACAAGGCTAGAAACTAATATTCTGATGAGGGTTCAAAAAGCATTGAATCATTTTAGTATCTTAGACATACCATTCTGAGAATTGATTCTTTAGATATAGTATTAAAGGATGATTAATTAAATTCAGCCCTCTTGGACAAATTCTTGCAACTCATGAGGGTAGGCAGGAACACATGTCACAGTATAGAAATGCAGGGCATTCTGGCTTGGATAATTCATTCTGTAAACTACCATTAGTAATGCCCCAGATGGGGACAGTAGTATTTCTAATCTCCACAACGACAAAGAGGCACAATGGACCACACAGTTGGTCCAAACATGGATTGTCTCCATGGTCCAAATTCACCGTGAGATGTGGGACAATTGGACCAGTTAAGACAAGGAGGTGGAGCAATGGCCCATCTCTTCGGTCTATCTCTTTGGTCCAATCTCCATCACCACTGATGATCAGCATCAGATGAAGGTCCACCCTTAACCCAAGAGACATGAGGCGGCTAATATGCATCTCACAGGCAGCCCAAGTGTCGCCATTACAAGATTGGTCTGGCAGCCACAATTGCATGAATAAGAAAATGACACACAATCATGTGAAACAATCGACTGCAGCTTCTCCAAAAGACTTACTACCCAATTTCTGCCATCTAATTAACTTGTCAACAGTAGATCAAATGCAATGCTCTTTTTAGCTTAAGAGCAGCATTACCATGGCAACATTGCAGAATATGAAGCAACATTTTCTCAACAGGCACTATGTCACGAATATGCCTGCATAACATGACAAACTTTTTAATTAGGAATTACACAAGATGGCATTCTGATATCAAACCAACGAATCATGTTTCTGACTAGCTTTTCTTCTCCAGAACTTGGTAGGTGTAGGGGATTAATTAGGAGCCATCTTCGTACTCTTTCTTTAGACAAAGGTTATGAATTCATAAAATGTGTTTTCATCAATGTGTGATTGACCAAACATTTGGTTAAAGCAAGACATCGGTTGATTTTACCATCTGATTGATGAGTTGGACCATCGAAAATAGCTGAATCAACCAAAAATAGTTGTTAGGTCGACCGATATCTTAGTGGTTAATTTAACCAAGATCTTGCTTGGTAACACATTAATACCCCACAATCAGTTGTATACCACATAGAAAATCCATGTGGTATAGCCTATGTGGTATACATGTGTATACTACATGGCTTACCTTACAAGGATGGGAAATGTATACCACATACTTCTATGTATGGCAGGCCTATGACAAAAAATCACTTTTTGCAGCTAAGCGCTTCGCCGTTTAAACTAGCGCCGCCGCTTTAAAACAATATTCGGAGACACAATTTTACCACCATTCAAAAGATAAAATTGTCAGCTCCCTAAAAACGTTTGAATTTTTGAAATCGGACAAGAATTAACGATTCCAGGACCAAAAAACGTAACAGAAAGTCAATGGTCTGTTCAGTCCACAGATACAAGCTATTGTGTGGCTGTGTTGCTATGGGCAACACCACAGGAGCGTCATCGCTTCGGTAATACAATCTAATAATACTGAACAATAAAACATTTTCTATCCAAATCTAGTATAAAAAACAATTCTGACAAGAAATATTAACAACTGGTTTGTAAATATCATTTCGTAATTCTTTTTATTAATGTGAAAATGTCCCAGAAAGTTTTGAGGTGATGACGTTGTTGACAGTTATGCAATGCTCTGATTGGTCAATGGCAAAAATTAATATTCATGAATTTTTTCTATACTGCATGAATGCATAGCCAGGCAGCTCAACTGAAAGTGAAAATTGTGGGGTATAAATAAGACCCAAGTGGATATGTGGTATATTTTTATATTCCCTCACTTGTGGACAGATTGGCTTCAGAATTCACTCGTGGCTAACGCCACTCGTGAATCCTGGCCAATCTGTCCACTCGTGGGGAATATAAAAAAATACCACATAACCATTGGGTCTTATTATAATAACCTGCTGCCTGGGTCTTCAGGTGGAGGTGATCTTAATAGTGAGGTGGTTTTGAGATGTTCCATCATACCTTTGAGTGAGCAACACCTGTAACTTTCCAGTGTCATCCTTAAAGCAATCACTGGGACCAATTTAGAAATCAAAGGAAGCAGAGTATCATATATGTCTTGAAGGTTGTACATCCCTTTGTCTCTTGCACGCCAGAGATCCATATTATCTGCCAGCTGTCTCTATGAGCTTGAACAGAACTGCACTGTGTCCTTCACTATCTTATAAACAATACCAATTGAATACTCGCGTGCTTGGTGAGCCTTGGTTTGGCAGGAGGGCCATTCCATACAAAACCTACACCACCGACCATTCTTGTAAGTTGCATAGACCTAACAGGGATATTTGGGTTAGTGTATTATATATAGAGTAAGCCTAAAAAGAGAAAATGCTCTTACAGGATTACAATTAGATACAAGTTACACCAGTGTATGTGATACATCTGCCCTATTACAATATTTATCCTGAGTGCTCACAAACCTAGCAGTGTCCAGATATTTCAAACGAAGTACTGTCTAGCTAAAGGCTAAATCATTCATAAAATAAGTTTTTGAGTCTGTCTGCAAGATTATACAAAACACCAGAATCCTGCCATCATGGCAGACAAAAACCTGCTGCCTAATGCATGTTAATAAAAGAACATAAACCCAGATTTATTTTTGACCATATCAGTAAACATGTGTCTCTGACTAACATTCAACCATACGTAATTAAAATATGCAATCTACAGAAACTTTCGGGTTATGAATTAATGGACTTAGGATCCCGCTAATGTCACTAAGGAATATAAATCCATACAATGGCAGTGGGAAAGGTTGGAAACTTTTCAAAAGATCCAGTAAAAGATAGACGTTGTTGTGGCTTAATTAAATACACAACTACAGAAAGTAGGTTTCTGATTAAGGTTCTTAAGCTGAGCTAGGTACTATTCTAAGTGCTATTCTGAAATGCATGGGATGTGATGAGTTTAAATAGTTGATGAACATAAAAGTAATGTAGCTACTGCAGCAGCAGCAACACTACAGCCAAAGCTATGAGCGCTCATTCATGAAGTACTATGGGATTCTCCTTACCCAGGGAGCCATTCTTTTGACTCAGTGAGCCAGAGCTGCAACTACTGACTCCCCAGGGTCAATAAATTATGCATCTTTCACAGAGTCACTTGCAGTCTTCTAATAGTTTTCATGATGAGCAACATAAACTGCAGACCTAGTCCCCTTTTGACTTTAAGAGTCAAAGCTTTCACTTCACAACATGTTGGACAATACAAAAGTCACAATCAGTCGAGATTTCATTTGCTTACATAAGTACATATGTAGATAATAGGCTGAAAATGGTCAATTTGGTCAATTTCATTGTGTCTATCTTGATGATGTAATTCTGTTGTTCTGACCCCCCATTCTGACTGACCTTTCGAAGCAATTAGCTTTCTGTTAAAGGTCAGTCGTTGACATATTATCTCAGCATACGTGCAAAAGTGCAGAATAAAACACCAGCCTACAATGAAAGTGACAAAATCACTGTCACATGATGCGAGAATGGTAGACATGGGTTGACAACTCCTAAGTCCAACAAAATATGAAAAACTAACAAACAAATGTGATTCCAGACTAAACAAAGAGTGGTTAGGACCACAAGAAAAAAATTTAAAGGACGTAAGTTGCGTGTAAGCTACACATGTTGTCAATTTGCTAATTTTAAGAGTGCATGTTACCAGTATTTACTTAATTCGCTTTAGTTTTGCCACTTATTTCATACATTCCTAGTTTTCAACCAGTAGCAAATGTAGGCCATTCGCTTCGACTGCATGCAATCCGTTTTCATCAGTAGCCAAAATTTGCTGTTACATTAAGTCTGGTTCCAATTTAGTAAAACCAATTTTCATTCCACAGTAAATGAATGACTTAAAGTTCCAATTTTAGCTTGTGTATTGTTTCATTACCCTAACCTGCATTGTATGGGTTACCTTAAACACATTACGGCTACAAGGCAGCAGACAACGCCAGATATATACGTTTTTCCCCATTTTTTCTTAATCTAAGGACCAACCAAGGGATCTAAGTGACATTTACCAGAGCAAGACACCAGTGATCACCAGGCCACCATCTCTGCCAACTGCTCTTGGTAGCTGTAGAACTGCTGCTGAGGCAGAATTAAGAACACAATTGATGCTCTTGCGTCATCAGTTGCCTGGAGGACATCTCTTTGAAGAGGAAGGAGGTGGGGACAAATTTAGCATCCCTTACGCTGTTCCAATCTACATCCTTGTTAAAACAACTTGCTAATGCTCTGTTAGTGCAGCGAATCATATCTATGGCATGACCTACCTATTATTCACAACACAGGTGTTCTGTGTTCTCCTGTCATAAATTACATCTATAAACAGCTTACTTTAGTTTTTCTTTGTAACCTTTTTTTTCATATTAAATGATGAACGACATACTGTTGTGTACGGTAGCAATCTTTTTTGCTCGATTTAGCATTCTGTTATCATACTTTCTCATAAAATCTAAATACCTTTCTCCCATAATTTCCCCTCATAACAATGGTTTTGTACCAACCCCGCCTTGGCTAGTGCCATGACATAATTCTTCTCACATACTTCCACAGGGTTCAGTTTCTTGTTTATAAGAAGAAAAAGGAAGCAGGAAGCTCTAATGTTAGTCCCATTTCCACATACTATGGACCACATGCTGATATTCAGTTTATTACAGTCGAAGTGTGTTTTAATATAAACAAGGAGTTGAGAGCTATGAAAATCCTTTTGTTATAACAGCATTCATAGAATGCAAGTTGCTTTCAAAATGTCAAGTGTATCAAATGAAATTCATTTTAACATGATTGATTTGTTACATAAAATGTTTTGTCATATTAGACGGCGCTTTATTACTCGGTTCAGACTGTATGAAACCACTCTTGAATGTACTATTAGCAAAAGCTCAACTGAACAATGTTGTCGTTGTTTCATAAGAAACAAGTTGCTACTATTTTAACCAGACAGCAGACATACACACACTGTCAGAATTAAACATGATACTGTATTTAATATTCAAGATGCGAATTTATATACTCAGGCTCACTCAAATGCCTACTGAATGAAATGTATCAGAGAGCATAGCAGCCTAATCATAATGTCAAGTTTCCATCTCAATGCCATTACAATGTATTTCAACCAGTGGCATTTTAATTGACATTTAAAACCATTATATTCATGAAATAAACCTAATTCTGTCATATTGTTGGAAGTTCTGGGGTATCAATTCAACAATACATACTGGCATTCAATGCAACAGTAAATAAATCAGACCTGAGTAAGAGCGAAGGCCTAAATCCACTTTATTTGAGCATGGAACAGACCCACCATGAGGAATAGGATACGATAAGGAGGCAAATACAGTGATGTTCATTAATGAAAAGTATTCACTGAGTAGCAAACCTGTTTCAAATTTATACTGTTAAGCAAAAAGGTAAATTGCACAATACATTTTCATAAATCATCTTGTGGTACAGAAGTTCACAGGCCAGAAGGTTGCAGCATGGACATCATATATGCATGGTTGAAGGTTCTGATGTCAAATGTGTCAAGGCAGTCAAGTCTCTTAGAGGAGAGCATCAAACTGGGATTCAAACCCTGGCACAGAATCTTATACATTACACAGATGCATACAGCGTCGACCAGACAAAAGCAGTTTACATGACAAGTACATTTATGGTAAATGCGATGTATGACCATCATCAGGAGTGCGAAGGTCCTCCGTCATCCTTGTCATTGTCACATCACATCCGAGATGGCATTATAGCAGCCACGATGGACGATGGCTGATACCACACAATGATGATGAGGCTGCTGAGCTTGGTGATGAGATGCTGATGTTAGATCACTTACTTCTCTGGTAGGTCTGCTGTAAGAACCTTTGATGAATGAGGCCAGTGACTGTCTATCATCAAGAGCGCTAGAGGAAATGTGCTATCAAGATAGTCCGCTTCGAAGAGGACCGACTCCTGTCTACACGAACGGCTACACTTCTTTTGGTGGAGCGATAACGAAGCAGTAGATCTTACAAAATGTGAGGTTACGCTTAAAATACTTTCTTTGTGCAAGTCTCACCTCGTGTCAGTCCATCAAGGGAGATTGCAATAACTTGAGGAGAAAGGTGTCAGAAAGTCAGGAAAGTAAGAAGAGCTCAGCAAGGATTAAAATGGCTTTATATTCATTATGGTCTTTTGACTCCTTTTAACAGGTTCATATAGAAAATGACCCCCTGATGGCTAAAGAGTTACCTAATGATTATGGGTTGGGTTTAACATTCCTTCACCAATACCTTGGGAAGAAAGAACAAATACAGGGCTACAGGCAAGTTTACATAGGTTTATGCTATAATATACTGTCAAGACACATAAAAAAAAGAGGGTGGTACAGACTCAGAAACCTGCAATATTGAAATAGCTGGGGTTCTTATTTCCAGTTCACTAACTCCCTGAAGCCCCACCTGCCATTCAACCCTGTATACCAGGGGTAATTCGATCTCTTCTTGTCCTCCAGTGGTCACTGCCCCATTGTTCTGCTAGTCAGTGCTTGATCCAAACTGAGTGTCCCTGGAGATGACCCAGACACAGCTTCACACTTTCACAGACAAGGTTTATATGAAAGTCTTCAGAAAGCTGGTGCCAGTCTTGACTCGTGCGCTGTTCAGTGCTGCTGGGACACATTTTTAATAAAAAGTCTTTCTCCCAACTCTGCTGAGAATAAGTGCCCAATGTTGCCCATTGAAGGCAGCTGACAAGGAACTATCATTTGTCAGCAGTGACTAAGAAGTCACGAACGCATTAAATACAGATGGGGCTGCTGCTATTGCTGCTGTTGTTAATGGTCCTGGAAGGATGGATGGATGAAAAGTGATGCTGCTGAGACCGAATGGAGACCATCCAAAGAATCAGGGTGGGGGTAAGAGTTTCATTGCTTGTTTGCCATGGCAACCAAGGTGGCGTCTGCTAGGCGCCCTCTTTACTGCCCTTCTGGGGAAATAACTGACCAGAGAGTAAGGCCCTCTGACAGTTCGCCACAAAAGGCCCATCGGTCAAGTGGTGGCTACTCCATCCATGCAACCCTGCATCAGTTGTAACAACAGCAGCAGCAGCCATCACAGACTGAGCTCAGATAAATTAGATTTACAGGATTACCATTTGATATGTTGCTCCCACAACTAAGGTTACCAACAATAATACAATGGGCACTGTGGTCAGTGCAGTGCAGACTGGTTTAGGCTGCATACAATGTACTTTTTAACAATACCTTTTGCACTGAACACAGTGTTTATGCACAGTGTATCAGTAAGCGGATTTAAATATAATATGATAAGCAGGAGATTTGTCTGCCATGATACAGTCAAAACCAGCCTAAACAATACTGTCATGGTGTTAATTGCTAAACTGGAGTTGTCAGAATCCAACAGACCTAAACAAGTCTACCAGACGAAGCCATAGCAACATATACAAAACTTAAAAACATGTCAATCTCCTATTTATTCATCCTTTCAGCCACACATTCACAAAAAAGACTCACCAGCGGAGCGCTATTATTACAATGCTGGAAATACTCTAGACATATACCAGCGAATCTTTGTAAAGACTGAAAGCAACTACTAGCCTCAAAGCATCTAGGGCATTATTATACAGAAGCTACAAAACAAAGAAAGACCCATAGTCAAAGGCAGAGCAGTAGCACTGGCACCATTATAATAATGACGGAGACATACTCTAGCTAAGGAAATTGTCTCTCCCAAGAACTGTGTGCTTCCATGGCGAATTCTCACACTTTGAAGTTGCTGAGACAGGGATGTAGCAAGAAAGACAAAGTCTCAGATGCTATACCAAGATGGTTCCAACATCCATCACAGACAAGCCCACAAAACAAGATACAATGTAATTAAAGATAAAAGATAAGGTATACCCCATAGATACCATTAGATAGTGTGTAGCAATTACTTCAGTATCTCCAGTATCTCCGTTGTAAATGCAAGAGCTATTCTTGTCATACATATTAATGGCACCCAATATTGGAAGCTGCCACTAAGTAATTATGCTCAGCATTGGTATTAATGGCATGTAAGGCTGTACATGAATAGCAATTCAATTATCAACACTACTCTGGATGCCACCATAAGGCATCACTGAAACTTACTGTGAATAGAACATGGTTTCTAAGGAAAGACATTTTCCACAATTTAAAAAATTCAGCTGACAATGCAATTTGTGAAACCCACGTTGAATCTGTGAAGGCTTTCAGATTAGATGCTATGGCTGACATGATTATCATGCAAGTTAAAAGTATGTAAATTTGTTTTAGGACGTTGTCAGTTTGGGTTTTTAGTTTGGTCCCAAAAAGTTTACTTGGTCAGTTTGGAGATAAGCTGTAGTTCCACAAGCGGTTGACAAAAAACCTTTTCAAAAAAACAAACCACGACTCGCCGGAGCTATCGCTTTTATTCCTGGCTCAGTTACCCCGATGCTGGCTTTCCTATCTTGGAAACATAGCATGAGCCATTGCAGTTACTGCATCGGATGCAGCAGAATCAGCGCAGAATCAGCAGCAGCAGCCAGGGGTACAGAGACCATCAGTTGATGTGGCATTCTGGCACCTTCAAGGATGGCTGATCAGATCACTGCAATGCGGAGCTCCATAATCTCATGAATAACCCTCCCTAGTCTCAAGGTCCACTGCATCTCCCAATACCAGAAGTGCTCCCAACGAAAGTCTTGCTCCTGGCCCACAACAGTCATAGTCACTAAAAATAAGGATAAGGTGACTTTCATGCAAATATATGCTGTAAAAGGGCATATATATTTTATGACTTAATACCTTAAGGAAATAGGCTGTTGGAGACAGAAAAATGTTGGACTCCATTGAGACTTCTGTTTATTCTTATGACTAGACTTTGCAAGTATGTCTAAAGCTCAGACTGGCCGGTGTTCAATCTACTTTGTGATACAATGTACAATGTCCATATGTGCAATGTCTGAAAGTCATGCCAGGACTAAAATCATTTGCATTATGACAAGGAAAGTTTATGTTGTCACATGAGTTATCAATTGGGTATCACATGGGTTCCATAAGGCCACAAATCTCAAAGCAAACACCATAACATGCAGGGTCATTGCCAGGCATGTTGTGCCATGCATATGTCTCCGTAGTTTAGCTCTTAAGGCAAGATGCCATATGGTATTTTGGAAGTAAAAGCCAGTTAAATGTCATCTATGACAAGTATTCGAAAATATTTCACAATTTTTGGGAACTGGGCCACCGAAAGTGAACCTTCAAAAAAGACAACTTAGAAAAGAATGCATCCAAACTATCAAAAAAAGGTATGGCATGATTTGGCATGATGCTGTCACATGGTGGTCCCAGTGGTCTGCCCTCTGAAATAATTACCCATACAATCCAGGGCATGCTATGTTTGCAATCCACAGATTCCCAGTACACCACTGGAAAACTTCCATTCACAGCATTACAACAAAAAAAAACCATGAAAACTAATGTAGAACAAGATCTTTTCTGACTGTATGTGTGCAAACACGCAAAAAAGAAAGACCATAATGAACACTAAAAGCAAATGTACATAGTACTACAGTGTACATGTATAACAAGGTCTAGTAAACCACAGATCAGAATAAGTCACAGATTCTTTTTTTGGTATCCTTTTTTCCGTTCTGATAGAACAGTATAGAATAGAATAGAATGGAAAAGGTTAAAGGCAAGCAGGTAGCCTGCAACCTAGTAAATCTACAAATTGGAGCCTTGTAAATGTAGGAGGGAATCCTTGGTGCCAATGTAGACCTGGTGCTTTTAAAGCCCATCAAATATTCCAGCATAACAGAATGAAGTAATAAGGTTGAGGTCACCAGTATTCTTCATTCTGCTAATCCCTTCATCACATATTCGTTTGAAAATCTCTCCCTTTGTTCTCAGCTTGGGCAAAATATTAACCCTTAATTCTCGGTTTTGAGGTGACACTGATTTTATGAATAATTGGCACAAATATGTAAACCCCAACAAACACGAACTGGCTGGCTTCAGTGTGTGAATATGTGTGAAATTGATGAATGATTCATTCAACCTACTTATACATACAGCTGTGCAAAGAGGGTTGGGAATGTCTTGACAGACTAAATTCACTTAACATCTCCAAACTGGGTCATTTCTGAAGTATAAATATTTCTTAAAGAATACATTGAAGCAATAAGTTAACAATCGCAAGCACTGTTTTCCTGATTTGAAGTTTTAACCTTCAGTGAACGGCCTTTATACCGTTGTGTAAGCCCATTCAGCTCATTTAATAATATACTAACAATTAACTTGTTGTAAATGAGATAAAGAAATACCTCTAACTATTGTTGATGTGTTTTGAAAAGCATCAACATACATAACATGGTTTTGAAATAATCCTCACAAATAATGAGATCAACCTTCAAATCGTAAGCCTTGAATTAATGATAATGGTAACCAGTAAATAGGGCAACCTCAATTATTGAAATGAGCATCATAACATACGCAATAAAAACATGAACTAGAAAACTTTAACCATATTGTATCTATACAGGCTTACCTAGCACAAAACACAAATGTCCTTCTTTATTCTTTTATTGAAAAAGACCTAAGAAATCCCCAGAGACAAGCTCAATTGCTCCTATAGAGCTTTTACATCAAGATTGACAGCCTCAGTCCCATAACAACTGAAGCGAAAGGTGCCAGACACTGCTGGTCAATGACAACTGACCACTGCCCACTCAGACAAATGGCTATTTTGATATAATGGTCCAGAAACAGTAGAAGACCAGAAACAAACACCATAAATATGATACTGTCTCATATGGGCACCATGCTGATCAGAAATAATGCTGGGGGTCATTCAGAGAACGACAGGTGAAAGTCGACATCATAAATTATAACATATTAACGGCATCCACTGATAAGAATTTATATTGTGTAATACGCGTATTTCAGTAAATAAAGATCTGAAGATTTCAGATCTAAAGAGAAGTTAGAGTCACAAAATTTAACTCTTCGTGGAATAAAAATAAAAATCAGCACAGAATATTCAAGTTTCTGACAACTCTCTTCAGTGCTAACTACTGACGAAGTAATGAGGACATTGACGAAAATTTTCCTTTGAGGATTTATCCACCCTAGGCAAGGTTCATTCGCTGGAGTGGGCTAAAATCACTAAGATTTCGAAGTTTCAAATGGCATTTTTCTCAAGAAAACTCTTTTACAGGAACATTTTAAATGGCGGTTACCAAGATAAAAACACATGTTCTTCAATTTACTTTACAAATGGACTACTTTTAAACTCTCGAGTTAATGGGGCTGAGCATAAACTAATGTCAAGATCATGAAACCTACAATAACAAACTAACAAGCAATCTGTTGTGGTAACTTCATGGTCTGAATGACATAAAACACACTTGTATGAATAATATATCACGTTATTGACTGCAGTATTGACCACACTGTATATAAGTATTATCTTTTTGGCTGGCCATTGTATACAAGTAATTTGTGGTTGGCTATAGATGTGTTATGTAGGTAGGGTGGGTATCGAGTGACATGTAATTGAAGATCAGAATTCACATCATTGATCTTCATGTCAATGGAACAGCTATCTATTGCATACTTTACCTGCCAGGTCCCATATCTGAGTATATCAATGTCTCCTGAACAATAACATTGAAATCACTGAATAATAAAAATTCTGTGTAATACCATGAGTGTGTAGTCAATGTAGTGTGCATCAGACATCACAGTGTCCTTACCTGGCACTTACAATTGATACATAGCAACTAGAGTTGATTAGAATCTACAGCTCAGGGGGGTCTTTCAATGGCTGCAGGGTAAGGTGTTACACCCCCAAGGTGAATTACACCATCACCTTTGCCCCATTCTGTTAAATTTATTGTGACTGCTCCATGATTTGTAGAATGCACACCCCCTCAGGTCAAACCAGCCCTCTGGTATTGAATCCATTCAGAGCTCTATTGAACTTTGTGTGGTTAGCATAACTGCACTTTCCCTATTCAACATGCAACACTGATTGTCATAGTAAATCAGAGTACTATGACGAAAACGACTTTTTTACAAATATTTTTTTCTGTCTCAACACTAAATGACATATAGCATACAGCATGACTGCTATTGCAAAGATGCAGCTCCTTTCTACACGACTGACAGCAATAGCATTCCACCGGCATTACAATAAAAGCAAATGATAGACTTACATGTAATAGTAGGTCAGCCTAATGCTGCCTGGGTCGTGGCCATTGCTAGTATCCTCCTCCATAATCAGAACATCTTCTCTTCAGCTTCTGTATCCAACAAATTCAGAACCAGCCTTTCACTGGCATGCACACACATCACCAGCCTTCAATTAACTGGCAGCACCATCAGCTGACGGAAAAATATCGACAAAAACGCCAGGCGGCGCCACGTGCGCCACGTGCTACTCCCCTGTAGAGAAATTGAGGAACTAAAACTTAAGTCCAGAAGCAGACGACACAATCTGTGAGAAAATCGTAAGTAAAAGAAAATAAAACCTTATTTTTTTTTTTTTTTTTTTTTTGACGTTGAGAAAATCGGACCCAATCACGACAATAACATGCTGCAATATGCAGCGGAGAGAAAGAGTTTGTTTCCCCTAACATTCGATGGAAGCATTTTCATTCCATTTTGTGTACGTTACATGCAACCTGAACTCATTACACCACAACCCCTATCAATTTCCTGGGCACATTTAGGATTACATTGCCTGTGCCATTTTTTTCCCAACTCATATATTGTGCTGACAGCGAAAATACTTCCGTCGTTAATATCAAATACATGTAGCTCACAGCAACAAGCTCCCACAATTACAAAAAATTGATGCGGAGCAAATAACCCTAACTATTTTGCTTGTCATGGAAATATGTGTTTTTGGGAGATAATAGCTGACACTGACAACAGCATGGAAATAGTAGTAACTGTAAATCAACATTCTTGGAGACTATACAGGCAAGTACTAGCTGCTGACAAAAAATAAGATGTTGTCATCTGAATGGCTTCAAAATTAATCACTATTCCATTTGCAGGCCGTACGGAAGTTTAAGTTGTCAGTTTCAAAGTTCCAATATTTCATACGCCTTTTAGTCACTATAAAACGAAAATAGACGATATATTTGCTTCATATCAAGCTGAAGCAGGGTAAACCTGCTGATCCATATTTGCTGAACAGATAATCTGCACTCATCAGTCTTGTGTATGCATTGGAGAACCATCACCTTTATGGATGTGGAAGCTCTTCCTTGCTGCAGCTACCCTTAGCAGTCAATTGAGTATTGCAGTTGAGTATTGCAGCAATAGCCAAGGACCACCAGCTGAGGGCAATGTAATCCTAAATGTGTAGTTGGGGGCAAAGCTGCAGGACCTTAGCTGGTCTCAGCCCATGAGCATACAAGTACAAAGAACTCTTTGGGGATAATCTGAGGACAGGGCTCTCTGTGCAGCCATCCTTTTGATGAGTGAGGACTACAGGTCTTGTGCAATCAATTGGCCCCCGAGCCTCCACTATGTGAGCCTACGCAGTAGAATGTCGACTGCTATTTCATACAACAGAGAGGAGCTGAATCCTACCCACATTGAGTGATATATGAGAGCGCTGGAACAAGAGATGAGGATGTGTCATTGTGTCAAACTGTCATTTAAGCCCACACATTGCTACCAGATTTACAGAAAAGAGAAATTCAGGGAAAAAGAGAGATATGAATGAAAAGAACAAAATTCAACAATCCGCGAATGTATATTTTAATACATTGACTCCAGGTGTCTTAATTGTTTCCAATATATGAGGATGTTTTAAAACAATTTATTCCTTTAAATTTCGGTCACCCAATCGACGAATATTTTCTGTGAATACTTTACAATCCTTAATGTTATCAATGGGAGAAATTGTCCTCCAGATAACCTGCTTGGTGGTGCCACCAAGCAGTTCATCTGGAGGACATTTTCTCCATGCCCATGGAGCAAGTGCGATTCGCTGATAAAGATTAGGAAAAACCTAATTAATTAATTAATCGATTAATGGATTGATTCTCTAAATGGAACCAGGAGCAATTAGTGCAAATGTTCCTTAGTTTCAGCTCCACTTCCACCGAGGGAAACGTTCCATTTATCCAAGGTCCAGTATTCCCAAAAATGAATGTACAAAGAATGATTGTACATTGCAACATACTCTGTGCCTCCGGATGTCTGCAGTAGTTGGCGGTGCTACTATACATAATTTACAGGTATTCACATTACCCAGGGCTAAAAATTTGGCTACTTCAGCATTTCAGCGATTTTTCATCGGGCTCTGTGCTGTACATTGCTCTAACACAGTACTCAGTAGTCAGTACTAAACAGTATTGCAATGGAACACCTTAATTATACCATAAGACAACTGAGTGAGCCTATATACACAAGAATGTGGACTGCAATTTCGGTGAGCTAGGATGTACAGTGCTATGCCAAAGTCTTGAGCCATCCTCAAATATGATGCTACAGCAAGTAAATACATTTTTATACGTGATTATTGTGTTGCCTGCAGGGTTGAACATACTTATCCTGCATGAATTGCAGACATTGTAAAATAGGAAAACAATAATAGAGAAGAAAGTTTGTTTCTTTCGGTTCATTTCTGTTATTTGGTATGGTCCCCATTTTACATAAAACTGCATGAACTAGCTCTTAGAGGCTGCCCAATAATTTGACTGAAATTCTGTCCTAACATCATTATTAGGTACCTTAAACACAGATATAACTTGTCAAACTTTTATTTTGAGCATAGTGTAGGATCACCTGTTTAGATGAAGGTCTTCATATGAGCAAATAACACATAATGCATTAAGGTGGCTCAATACTTTCACATAGTACTGTAGTTTGTGCCCTGTCCACTTGGTAGAGGCAATGATGGTAACAACGTGAGTGGAGACCTCACAATGAAAGGCTCACACTGGAATGGCCAACACAGAGCTCTGCGCAATGCACTACAATTTGATATGGAATGACCTTACAGGTTGCCACATCATTAAATATATATAATACTCCAGCCTCACTCTATTCCTGCAATTATTAGTCGCTTCGGACCTAAGATCTCCATGTTAATAAGACCAGTAAAAGCTGTAAATTTCGCACTTAGTGATCTTAATAGTGAGGTTTTTACTGTGCTTCAATTATGCTCCACTTCTGAAAATTGCAGCATAGGATTACGATAACCACGATACCAGAGGATGATCCCCTCGGCCTCCACATTCACAAATGACATTTCCCTTCCTGTCTCCTACCATCCCTTATCAATAATGCAAAGAGATTCCTCTGAGGGTGATATTATCCCTATTGCTATTCAGCTTCTTGGCCCTTTCCAATGAGTATAATTGATTTTCTACCAAAAAGATCTTCCCACCGATTCTCCATTAAAGCTGGAGGATGTTATATTTCCCATATGAAATGGTCCACATCGAGCTAACTTCTCACAAACTTGAATTTCAATTGACCATGATTTCCATATAAAATACATTAATATTGATTTATACCCATTAACAAAACATGCTGGAATAACAGATACCAGGGAGACTGTAGTTACCCTGCAATACAGTGTGTTCTTTATGCATGAAGTGTTTGCGAAGATAACAATGATATTCAATTTTTTTCCTATTGGAAACTCCTGAAAAAATGTTTAGGCACACAAGGATTTGCCACCTGGCATTTCGCATATTACAACTAAGTTTCAGATGGTATTATTTGGGGTAACTGGTTCGTGACAGCAATTAAGCAATTATGTTATTGATTCAAGGGGTGGATATTAGTAATATTAACTGATTAGCATTGCAGGAAAAATGGGTTGTTTTGAAGTGAGAATAGGGCCAGGATGTGGCATGTTTGATGTGAACAAAGCCAGTATGACAGATGGTTTTCAATCTGGTTTACTTCACATATTCAAAGGGCTTTGCTAAAATGTCCCCAGTCAATGGCACTGGTCTCATATTCATCATCATAATGTCCCTGGCTGAATACCCCAAGCACCTTGCATGGCCAATGCCCATAGACCTCTTTCAACAATGTTCAATCCAGCCAGTATCATTTAGCTACTCACCTATGCAATTCTCAATCGACCGTGAGTCAAGACATGCATTAAAATTCAACCGAGGTTCAGGCTCTCATAACCTCCACCTTTCATTGAGTGTACCTCATGCCAATCATTCTTTCATGTACAAGACAAGACATGAAAGTGAGTGTCTTTTTTAGTTTTATTTACTAAACCTGCTACAAATTCAGGCTCAAAATGATCAGGACAGAAATGCTGAGAAAATATTCATACTAAGTGCATGGATTATCACAATGACAATGATACAAAGCAATCGATGCACTATCAATTTTCGATTTTTGTAGAAGTATTTTAGTGCATTATGCAACCAATATTGAATAAAGTCAACAGAGGGCACTAGCCTAGTTCAACTTCTGTTTTTGAAATGAACAATAGCGTGACAGTCGTCACGTGCCCTTTGTTCGGGGGTAACACAATGGGTTACATCCGGGGCACATGTCAGCACCTCCCCCACCCTGCTTCCCTGGGGACCTCCTCCAGGGTTATTAAATATGGATGGCATTAGTTCCCTACAATTTCAGCTTGGTATTTTGATCATAACATTTGAATGTTGTTCTTTTACATCAGGATTTACCTTCTGGTTTACCTTCATAAGAAAAGCGTAAAACCTTTATAAGACATTATGATACCATGCGCCCATGAAAGATGACACCACTGACATAGTAATTGACACCAATATTTTTAATTTCATCGTCCAAATTGGCTATTAAACAATAAAATAAACACAGTTCTTGTGTATTTAAAGAAAGTTTATAATGCAGCTGAAAGTTCACGAGAGGGTACTTCCTTTCGCCAACACATACCAGAATCACCTGTGTTTGTTTTCCATGTACATTTGCATCAAAATAAGACAATGTAAGACTCAGTGGACAAAATTATCATTGCATACTGGCCTACTTTTACAAAAATAAAGTAAGACTTTATCAGACTTCGTAATAACCAAGGGGAATCATGACCATGCTCTTTATTTATAATTTAAAATGAAGATAATACCACTACTCAGTATTCAAAGTAAGTAAGCTGGTCTAATATGAGATAAAGCCCTACAATATGGGTCCCCAAAGCAGTGAATTTTCGCTTCAAATTAATTATCACGCCACCAAGAGCTTAATTGGCAAACCACAAAATGACGTCAGAGACTGTAACAACGCCCCCTGATGAGTTTCTCACACACTAACTGATAATGAGTCTACCGCTGTCAAGAGTCTGACGGTGTCCAAATATCGATTTTATGTACACTCCCAGAGCAGAGCTCTGATGCTTTTTGCTTCCTCTTTTAAATGATTCATCACTAGAATACTTTGTCAGGCCCAGCTGAAATCGTCGGCTATTTATGCTGCTATTTGAACGACCGATCAGTCAATTTTTAAAGGACAGTGCTAGAACCCACACAAAATTTTGACGATGACAACATTGACAAGTCAACAAGCAGTCAGCAAGGCATGGGAATCATCAGAGTTTATTTAACCGAGAAACTGCATCAGCAGCAGCATCAAGCAAGCAGCAGCTCAGATGCAGATTAATGAACACATCAGATGTCAGTGGGATGAATGCATCAGATGTCACAGAGGATGCGACACCTTGTAAGGGCAATTCAATAAGCATCGATTGGCAGTCACTAATTCTCATCATTAACAGGTCTGAAGGCTCCTGATCAAATCAATAAGCACCAAAAGGCGCGTTGAATAACTTGAATTACAAATGCACACAGTGTGTGAAGGCTGTGAATAACACATGCCGGTGTTACCCTGTATATATGCAGGAGGTGACTAGATTAATGACAAAGTGGGACTGCTTTATTTTAACACCACCTCATAGGCTGGCACATGAGGGTCCTGTGGGGGCTGGAAAATTTATTGAATCCACTTGAATATCCTTATCATAGGGCCTCCTGTTGATGCTGAATAATAGCAATGAAGACTGAGTGACATAAACAGAATTAACAATTGTTTAATCCCGGCTTACAGCAAACAATGCAGATTTATTTCTTTATGGAGTATGGAAGTCTACTCCCTGCCATATATACACTGAATATGGGGGAACTGGCCAGGGTATATGATGCCCTATTGCCCATTGTCTATATCAAATCACAGCATTCTGCAATTCTGCAAGTCACGATATATACAGGGGGCTGGTGGGGATATTGGGGGACAGGGTCTTGTTATTGGAGTCATTTAGCATTGGATATGGCGAATAAACACACTTGCATGACTATTAAGGGGGACAGGTTATTGCAACTGGAGGCAGTGATCCAGTTTCATGCCAAGGCTTAGTTGCTGTGCCAGGAGTCCCTTTAGCATTATACAATAGGTGCTTGGAAGGCAATGCAGTCAATAGCCTCAGTTCTCTTGACAAATGACCATCCCATGCAGTAGCCTGATGCAGGTCTAGCCTGATATTATCTTCAGATGCATCGCAGCCAAAAAATATCCCTGAGATAAATATATATCTACAATATATGCAGCAGCAAACAGCAGAAAGCAGCAAAAAGATATGTACCACAGAATGTAGCCTTTTACACGCTCACAGACTGCATAGAATTACACACGAGACTCAAAATTGTGTTTATCTACTTTATCACAACATCAGCATCAACCAAGTTGCTGCAAAGCTACTCTGCTGCAGCACTATGTTGATGTTGATGCAGTCAGGAGACGCTGATGGATGAGAGACTTTTTCAACGCACTTTTTGACTAAATTCCTGGCAATACAATATGAGGTGTCAGCTTGCTGAGACTGATTCCTGTGAACTAGCATACCTGTCACAGAGATACTGAGAGCTATTCGTGGTATCTCACATTACAATGATCATCATTCTAGCTCTATATATAGACTTTTTATATAGTTTCTTGTCAGGCTTTTAAATCATGTTGTGTTGTATATGACACTTAACAGGGAAGCTAGTTGGTTATGTTGAAGATTAAATGTAATGGACAGAGGAATCAAATCGATTTTACAAAGCAAGGTTGTGGTGGTTGCTCTTCCTCAGAATAAATATGCTGACAACCTTGCCCTTTGATCCACCTCTGTATAGTCAATGGCAAACCTTGCACAGTGCACAGCAGACACAGACTTGCTCCCACAGCAACACCATCTCCATCCAGCATGCATTGCTTTTTAGTTGCTGTTGCAGCAGCAGCAGCTATGCCACCTTGATACTACAATAGCTCTTGTGGGTTTTTGTCGAATGATAGACCACACCAGACATTGGAGAGCATCGACCAGTGCTAAGCTTATGCAGCATCAGTCCCACTCAGTCATAGTCACTTGCCCAGCCTTTCTTAGCTTGTCTTCTTGCCAAATTGCTAGGGACGAGGACACACTCTTAAGATAGTCTTGCAAGCATCATATTAACTGCACCTGACCACTGACCACTGATGCAGTACCTGCCGCTGCTACTCTAGAGCTGATGGTCAATAGGTCAAGCTGAACAGGACACTGCATGACTCATCCTTTAGACCTGTCTGTCACTTTCTTGCCGTCCATTTCCTTAAAATATCTTGCAGTACTTCACACTATATTGATGTTACTCCTGGTAACTTTCATTCAACCTTAATTTAATTAGGTTACCACACCTTTCTGTGAAACTCACAAGGCTCAATCTTAGTCTGAAAGGCTTTGTCCTTCGTTGTTTATTCAGTGTTAAGCTAAAAAGCCCCCAAGATATTTTTCTGATTAAATTTTTCTTTTTGTCTTGCAGACAAAGCCAGTTTAGGGCTTAATTTTTATCCAGCATTCACGATGCACGTGCCACGTGCGATTACCATTTGCAGCGCCAGTCAACCGTGACGCCAGGGCATCCCACAAATGATTGCTTTCTTTCTTTGGTCCAGTGCACTTTGCTTTGTCTGAGATGGGAGCCAAGGCTGCTTCAAATGAAACCCTGAGCACCACAATGGACCTCAGCAGCAGCATCATCAGCAGCAGCATCCCACCATGTAGCTAGCCATCTTAGCCTGGCCTTGTGTTTACAAATGAAAGCTGTTGCCTGAGCATTGATCTGAGGTCAAACAGTTCCTTGGGCTCATTAAAGGGAATTACGTGGCAAGGTTCTAAGAAATAGTGGGAATCTGAGTACAAGACTTGGTGACTTTTGGGGTTCTAAGACCAGATAAATTCTAAAAAGGCATTGCCATTTGGTGTTGAAACAATCCATAACTTCCCCTTATCATAGTCATCTATCAAGGAAATTACATCTTTATTAGCCAATCGGACATAATCCTACGCAATACTTAATTACGCTAATAAATTAATCAACAAGATCTGATCAACTGCACTTCAACAAGGTGTTAATGAGACTAATGGAGGTCAATGGGTGCATCTTGTAGCATGTTAACAGGCTGTCAATTTAACAGCATGTAATTGTTATGTAATCCAATGATTAAGTGTCCAAGCACACGAAGAGCCAATGAGTCATGCTCCGTGAATTTAATATTCAACATGCTCATGTTGATTCTTGTCACAAATTGCTAGCATGTGGAATACAATACATCCTGTCACTGAGTCAGCGAATAATTGAATCTACATCCAGGGTTTGAACGTTTGCCTTGCTAATATCTTCTTTCCTCGAATCTTAAATAAACTTATATTAACCCTCATAACTAAAAAGTGCAAACTTGGCTAACAACGGGTGCTCAGGGAGATGTTCTGTGAGAATAGCTTTGGGTGTAACGTGTAAAGACCATATATTAAAATAAAGGAGCTTCGATCATGTTTAGAATTAGAATCATTTATTTCATATTACATTTACAAGAAATATTTATATTCACCGAGACATGGAGTGTAGCTGCTGATGTGCCCCCCCCCCCCCCCCAGAGTCCCAACAAAACCCATTACAAAACAACAGCATATTCAGTTAAACAGAAAAATAAAGTTAAGGTGAACCAAATAAATATATAGGATGAAACAACGGAGCACATGCAGAGCAATACAAACTTGATTAGAGAGCAACACATATGACAAGAATTTTACACTACACAACAAGAACAACCTTGGAATCCTGCTGCTACAACACCTATTGTAGGAGAGTGCACATTTGTTTCTATTACAGTAATCTGACTCCTTAGTCCACAGTGTGTTTTTTTCCCTCCTCATTTGCTTCCCTATATTGGCTGACTCCTCTTACCAAGTATTTGTCTTTTCCTTCTTCCTAATTCTTCATGTGGCCAGCCATTTGCAGACCTTCACATATTGTCCTCGCTCGGAGCTGAATTGCTTACATCTAAGTGCTGTGTTGTATTGCCTCCTAGAGCTCACCATTGTCTTTTAAAAGCTCCCACAAAAGGCACTTGTGGGGACACAGCAGACATGATAGATGGGAATCTGCAGCAGCATCAGCTAAGTGCCCCACATCATCAATGTCTTCATCTTCATGAAGTCTGCAACGACCTAGATCATCATGTCAACATCTGAGCCCTGTATCATGTGAACGCTCCTGAGGCAGCACTCAAAAAAAGTCAGATGTTCTATGGGTTCACTGGTTTGAGGCACTCCCTCTTCCTCCTCCATAATGGATACTCGAATATTGGATTTTTAGCTTTTAGCCATTTTGCTACCAATATGGGGTGAGAAAGGTGGCGTTCACTTTCGGTCATTTGGTTTGAGTATAGTAAGTTATACAAAATTTACTCGCCTCTATAGCAAGACGCTTTAGCACTTCTAAAAGAAGTACTACATGCCAGTAGCAATTGATGTTTTGCTTCATAACCAGAAACCACTGGTGTAATAGTAACTACAGTGCTCATGGAAAGCTAACATCTATTTCCAGACTCTTGCACCATCCTTTTCGACGGAGGCAACTTCAGGCAAGTAGCAACAAAATCTCTTAAGCACACACAGTCCTGATTAGACCACGGGTGACTCCGTAATTAGACCCAAGTTTTATCACCAGATGCCAGGATAAGCCCAAAGTCAAACTTCACCAGACTTACAAGACAGATTATGGCAGAGAAGATGCTACCAATATTGGTGCTATGGGACAAGCCTCCTTTCATCATATTAGCATCGCATGCAACCATTATCATGTCTATCGGGTGCAAGGCATCGATAAATAACAAAGGAGACGCATGACCTGGTCCCATCAGCAAACTGCAGTAAATAAGGGGATGAAGGAAATACAACATCATTGATCATCAACGCTCTGCACAAAGTGAGCATTGCGACCATTCAACATCGTTCAATTTGAACAGTGTGCTGGCAATCTCTGCATGCCAGCCATTCAACTGCACATCCTGCAATTTTGCAATGGCGTTTAACATTGCAAATGCAAAGCTGACTTGAAATGAGTAACAGCAAAAACACACATAAATTGTGAATGGAAGAGATAACAGTTGCCAAGTCGTCACGCTTCATTGATCACCGTTGACTTTTTATGGTTGAATGATTTTGGAGGATCAAATATATTGTTCTCCTGTAAAAAACATATTAACTCTTAGAGACTGGGTGAGTGATACATTTGAATTAGTTTGTTTGACAGCTTTGTGTGATCGTTTATCGTTGTTTATTATGCATTTTTGTTTTGATCTCTGCAACAAATACCTTGGCCTGCATAAAATTTCACAGCAGTGAGGGCTAAAGTGATTTCAGGTATTTCAAGGAATTTGTGAGCTCTGCAAACTGCTTGATAATCCTTATCACGGCAGAGCAGTGAGCAGTTGAGTCAGCAAATAAGCGAAATTAGGTCAAACGTCCTAGGACTGTCACCACGGCTGTCCAATGGTCAGCATGCTCGTCACCAATCGGAAAGCAAGCACCATAAATAACAAGATCAAAGGTAATGCCACCCAAACCCTGCATGCAGGTCTCTCCATCAGGTCAAATACACTGCGTCCCATCTTATTTCTATGGCAACCAAGACGCGGTCACTTGCTCAGATCACAGGACGATCGCATGGGGCAATGTTGGAGTGCTGTCCATGCAACTAGCCAAGCCACCTGGACTGCTAGTGTCTCTCATCTCATTAGTGGACCTCCTGACCTCTAGGTGACCTCAAGGCGAGGTCACAAAGGTCATGCAAAGCTAGGTCCTGCAGGATATGAAAGGATGAAGAGATGAGAGGGCACTCAGGGCAGACTGGACCTCTCGGATCCCAACCAGGGCATCACAGCGCACATCCAAAGGACAGCACTGTCAGAAAATCCACATCATCTCCGTAGCCAGAGGACCTCGTCTCACTGGAGTCCCTGGAGAGCATAGAGACAGTCTCTCCTCAGGTCCTGACATGGTCAGCAATATGTCTCTCTCCATTTGACATGGGCTGTCCTTTTGCAAGAGCATTGTGCAATCTACTATCCCTATGTACATATTGTGTTGAGTGTTACGCTGCTAAGGCATCCAGATGGTGACAAATCAGGACACATCGTATGGGCAGAAAAACTAGATTTGGCACACAGCTACACTAAAAATATCACAGTGAAAAGCAACTGGGCAATGGATGCAATAAGTGTATGCAAAGAGTGTAATGTAGCCACTCTCTAGGGCGTTCCAATGCCCTAATCTTGAATAATGTGTCATACAATCCAAAACTACATCCTCATACATCATTCAGTATCAAGAAATGTCATGTCACGACACGTCAAATGTGTCCCTTGAGACTTGGCCGTTTTCCTGCGGTTGGTCCAGGCGTTGAGTGTATGAAAAATGTTCCCAACTTACCAGATCTACGATCAATCACTGGCAAAAAGCTTTGTCAGCACACTTGTAGAAATCGCAGAAATGGTCAGGACAATTTAGCCTGTCAGTGAAAGGAAGAAGGTTGATTAAACACAGCATTTTGCGTCATATCAGATACTTGAGAGTGAAAGCTTCAAAACGGCGCTGCTGTGATTTGTCTATTAGAAATCATTTTAGAAATGTGCCATTTGACCTTGGTGATGCCGCTGAAAGCAATAAATGACAAGTGCATCATTATTTATTAAACAACCCATTTCCACATGACAAAACCTCAGCTGATATCAGATGATAACCTTGACCGCAAATCCTCTGCACACTGCACACAGAATGGGACTGCAAAAAGACCTCAATGCAAAGTGAATACAGAATAATGCAGCCTTATACTGCATAGAGTGACAAGCTGATCCAGTCAATAAGATAGGCATTAGCATGCAATGCAGGACGTATGTTTGAATAGGCGAATTCACAGGAGGGCTAGGGTTTCCCTGAAGGACAATTACTGACCAAGTTGTCAATAAGCATTGCCATGTCCATGAATATACAGCCTGTTAAGGTCAGCAGGATACGGGATGCTGCAGCAGCAGGAAGCACATCAAACACCCGAAGCATAAGGATGCATCCCTGGTCGCTATGGTTACCACATCAGTGCTCATGGCAACCCAATTACTGTGTCATAACAAAATCGCAATGGACACATGTAGCAATGCAGTTCCATGCATGCTGAAAGAGCCAATGCACGAAATGGGACTTATCATTTATCAGTATGATCAGGCCCATCATTGAAATGTCTCTTTTGCTTACTGTTGCCATTTCACCAAATTCAGCTGCACTCCCTCATCATGTTTCTTCCATCTAGTGAGCTATTTGATCTATAAATCAAACCTCCCTCAGCCACACACGCAGATTGCCCAAAACGATTTCTCAATTGTATTCACAAAGCCAAAATCACAAGAGAAATCTCAGACTGATAGAGACACAATATAAAGCTTACATGCTTAGAGCTACAATAGCCAACAACCCACCCACACACGGCATATTGCCCATTACTTTTTCATATTATATATGTGGTAAATCCCATGGAGCTGGCTTGCTGGGAACATCAAGGCTTTGACATCAAGAAATAACACATGCGGCTGCGAGATTTTCAAAGAAATACTACATAGTCTTTTTCTCGCATGTGAAGTATGTGTTTTCTTTTATGCATACTCCCACCACACAAATTTCACATAATAAATAGCATAAACACTGCTCATCAGGGAAAATATAAGAAGATATTGAGTGCTTTTTTTACAAGGACAGCCCATGTCAAATGGAGAGAGACATATTGCTGCTCATCATAGAAAATATAAGAAGATATTGAGACTGTCATCTATTCTGGATGTAAAGGCTGTCAAGAAACATCGACATATGGTCTACTAAAATAGCTTGGTAAACATCACACATGAGACGATTGGCAGTTTAAGGCCTTATTTCTAGGAAGTAACACTCGAGTGGCCATATTCATTCGGGACACCCTTAAAAGCCTCTGGCATGGCCCAATCAGGAGGCAGAACACCTCCATGCAATCATGGATCCATTATAATCCATCCCATGGCCACTTACATGTAAGTAGGAAGCAGCCTCCCTGGGTTTAGCTGCCTGGGCTATAGACAGCAGGTGCATGAGCCAGCCAGCCAGCTCAATACATTTTACAGGGCACAAAAGCATGGGTTCAGATATGGATTCCATGAATATTTCATCGTGCACAATAGTGCTGCTGCACATGTACAAATGCCCACTCAGCAAATATGCAGTGTTTTACTGCAGACTTAGAAACCAACATGAATGGGACTCGGCTACATGAATGGGGCTCAGCTGCACAACGACTAAGTGGTTACAACAGATCATAAACAAACCCACAACCGATATAACGCCATAGGGAATCTAAGTACTGGCTCAGGCTGCAATTATTTTTCTATAGAATCACAAAAACATAAATCCTATTTGGGACACTTATCTGATTATCCATTGAAGACATCAATTTGCGAAGGCCAACAAGAACCTAATTTTAGGAAGGCCAGCCATTAGCCAATTAGTAGCTGATTACGGTCAGCATCTGTCAGTGTAATTCAGGATTAGTGAGTGACCCTTCACTCAACTGAGATTCTAATCTTAACCCTCATTCAGGCTTCAGCTTTCCAAAAAGAGTACATCATCCTCACAATCAGGGACTGTATGTCAAGATGACATGTAAATTCAGTACACTGAGTATAGACTGTCATATGCTGAAGAATAAGATAATTGTGCTTATTTAGCTATCAGAAAGATATATATATGACAAAAATCAAAAATGTAATACTTGAACCAATTTCGTGTCCTTTTAAACTGTTTCTAAGGTCAAGCAATGGGAAATTTACACAAAAAAGGTCAAGACTAAGCTTGTCGGTCACACCTCATAAACACTAAACAATCAAAAGGCCCCATCACACCATAATAACACTTTACTACTTGTGAAATCATTGATTTCTGCTTAGTATGACCATGGCCATTGCATGCTAATTGGACCTTGACACGCAATATGCAGCAATGTAAAATGCATGACCTAAGAAAACAAAGTATCAATTACAATGAGCTCACTATAATTATCCATTGCTAAGTGAAACAAAAAACTTCGAATGGAGGCAATGCATCCATGGCACCTCTCAACAACCTCAATTTGCCAAGGCTAATGGCTGGATCCCTTTGTGACCAAGCTAATTATGCCTAAAGCCCATGTAATGGTAGCTAAGCGCACATAAAAACAATCTCAGCCAATACCATAGGGGTTATTCTATACTGATAACATGGAGGATGAACTCCGTTCTGATTTTAATATCCAATAATTCTGATAATGTTGATTGTCGAATTAAAGTAATCAAATTGTTACACGTTGCGAGTGAATTAAGAGAATCATGCAAATGGGATTAAGGACAAATTCAAGGACACTTTTTGATTGCCCTGAAGACGAGGATCCCAAATACACTTGGTGCGAGTAAAAGAAGAAATGGTGTCGCACAGATTCAACCACTTTCCTCTCTTAAATTTGATCTGCTAATGATCTCTATGATATGGTTGATTAATATTTGGTAACTGCAATACATAACTATGCTTTTGTGAACAATATACGTGTATATTCAAATATAGTTAGGGTGAAGTTATTACTCACAACTGCAGTGACTAACACCACATACTCTAAGAGTAGTGACCATTCTTTCAACTTGTGTGGCATATGCAGTTTCTTTAACCAACAAATTGCAGTAAGCATACTTGTGGCATTTTACGAGGGCCACAAAAACACCTGGACTAGACTCATGGCCATACCGTTGCCCTACCTCAAATGTAGACATGCTTGTTCAAGCATTTGAGGTTTACAGTGGAATTTTAACTGTCCATTGTTAAAAATTAGTGTAAACATTTTAGTGAATATGAATTTAAAGCTTTCGACAGTCGACGACAGACAACAAACAGTGTGTCATAATACTACAATTCACTAGAAACCAACTCGCAACTCGACACATATGCTAAACATTTAGATGAAATTCCAGACATCGTAGTCATCTGACAATTATGAACAAAAATAGCTGTCAAGAGTCTCTTTTGTTTTACAGAAATGTGTAACACTGAAACATTGTTCTATCTTGCTACATAATAACTCTCATTACAATTTATTGCAAAAGAGCTTTGTGTATATGACCCGAAGCAATGACCAGGAATTTCCATCATTATCAGTCAGCTAGACCCTAAGCAAACATGGCCTAATTGGCCCCTAGTGGAAAATCTGTAACACTGTGTAAGGCGATCAGGAAATGAACTGTTCTGTAAACACAGAGATGTGACACAATTTTTGTAAGGTTGGCTCACCCCAACATCGATCATCATCGATACATCACTGGCTGATCGAGGCGATAAGTCAGCCAAGCTGTGGCCCCGGGATCACATAAAATTCAATCTCAGTCACTGTAATTTGTCTGCGCCATAGGAAATTGTTTTTCCAATGGGCACGAGAGGTTTCTGACAATCCATTACTAGCTAGATTGATAAAGGCCACATGATCGTGATAAAGCTGTGGGCAGAATGGGGTTAGGTGGCCATTGCAAAAACAGGAAATATATTGTACTAATCCTACCTCAAATTGGTGCTAAATTTATTGTAGGTTTGTGTACAAATCCACATCAGTAGTCCATTATAAGAGATGGCCATGAAATGAAAAGCTTCTGGTACTCACCTGAAACAGATAAAATAAAAAACATCATCAATATGTGTAAGATCATAGAAGAACATTATAGAAAAACAAAGTCTAAAAACATACATCAAGGTAAGAAAATGCAGCAGTAAGTTAATTCTTGGTACGTTAAGCCTAAGTGCACTGAACTGAGGTGAACAAAAAGTAGAGTGCACCAAAGAAAGTGCATCAAGGGTAATTGACTAAATGCCTTCAAGCATTCACAATACCATAGGGTGCAATTAGCTGTACTTCTATGTAGTCGTCTGGAAGCAACCAACAGTCTCAGACAATGTTGCATTGAGAAAAGAATGGTTAATACAGTGTACCAGGTACTACAAATCATTCAGCATCTTTTATTGTTCGATTTCCATACAGTTGATACTAGTAGATGATAACATCTCACATTATACGGTTCTACAGTAAAGCAATAAGCTATAAGACCAACATGTATTTTCTATTAGAAATAAGTTAATAACGTTAACCAACTGCAAATGTTCTGACGTCATAAAGACTAACTAGGCCTAGAATCGATGATGCCCTAATAAACTCTAAAATTGTCAGATCTTTCAGCGTCACATGCAACAAAATTTTGGTTCAGGACTGCATCCAGTTTGGTATTGCATGATATCATGCATTCTATGTCTACAACATTGTTTTTGGTGACGTCATGACGTTAGAACGTTTGCTACCCTGGACGATAATAGAGGGGGGAAGCCCCCCCCTATGGGCGGCAGATGGTGCTTTACAAATCCACATGGCATGGATGCCTTTAAAAAACACCCTTTGAAAACAACGCACCTTGCAGCAGGTTTTAATGCAAATGCAAACACATTTAGTGGTCTGTCACAATATTGCTGGAGCAACATCTCATGTGTAGTGCCACTGTAGTCATATTGCCCATGAAAAACACCGTCTGATTGGATTGGACAGTGATGGTCATCTAGGCTCAGTAATGGTCACGCAATGACCACAGACAGGACACGCACTGACTGAATGAAGAATAGCATGACAGCTCCTGGGCTGACATCATTAGATGTACTGTAGTGACAAGACAGAAACAGCTGAGGCGAGTCAAATGAAGCTTCTCTAGTACAAATGTATACAGACTTAGCAGCAGCAGCAATTTCTGAGATTTACTCATCAATAATGTACATAATATGTCCACAATACAAGATAACAAACGTACGAATACATGCAGAATAGCAGGCTTTCCCAAACGCACTTGCATAACAAACAACATCTTGTGCTACTGAAAGAACATCAACCTATCCGTTACAGATGCAGAGCAGAGAACCCACCTGTCCATAGCTGCTGAACCAGCCAAGAACTTCCTGGGACTTCACTGGCAGTAAATCCTTTAGCCCCAACTGCGTTAAGCGTTGATACGGTATTAAATCCTCAATAAACCTTGGAGACTATGTCATTAAATGGTTGTTTAGATGTGTGGCTTGATGTGAGCATTAAGTGTCCCTGCTGACATGCTGTGGGTGCTGGTGCAGGCACACGAGCAGTGCTGATGTGCTGTAGGAGGAGCAGGCACTCTCTCTCTCACAACACACACACAGCTAGCCAGGCAGCAGACTCAATGGCATGCCTGCCAGCCAAGCATTGCTCCACAATCAATGGCGCGCCGCTGTCTGGTGCTGCATGGTCGGTCTCTCAGTGCTCTTGGTGCACAGTTGGTGGTCCTGGGTGCTACCCTTGTGTCTACCTTTTTCTAAGAGCAGTATTACTTGAGATGCTCACTACAAAATGATGAGCTTCATAGCTTGAAGACGCCAAGACAACCCCGTATAAACTATCATGGCAAAACACCACCAATATTCTAAAAGACACCACCAGTCTTTCACTTGAAGGCAACAGCATCCTCCACACGCCCACTACATCCCTTTAATTACACCCGATAAGCAACGTGACCACGACATCTCCACGTAAAACTACCGACAGAAAGACTCACGATTCACCAGTCATATGTATTTTTGACCAATTTGATTTGTAGCAAAATAAATAAATAAATAAATTTATTGAAGTCATCTCGACATGACTGCAATACAAGATAAAGAAAATGCAGGTTTCTTCCATGTTGAGAAAGACTCATAGTTGGGCCATACGTCATTATGTTTAGGATGACCACTGACCAGTCACCAAATGTACAGGAACGCATACACAGTATACCACAAGTTC
This sequence comes from Alitta virens, assembly GCA_932294295.1. NCBI lineage: Eukaryota > Metazoa > Annelida > Polychaeta > Phyllodocida > Nereididae > Alitta > Alitta virens. Next base: position 46,645,663 of record OW028574.1, on the reverse strand, counting down.
AAGGTCATTACATTTAGGGTGACACGTCTGTGCAGTCAGTGCAGTAACCTAACCTACACAATCGCAGATACCAGAAACTGAGAAATACATAAGTAAATGGACTCCAATCTCTTCATATATTGATGTTTCTTCCATTATATGGTCTACAGACATACAGTAATGTCAGCATATACATTCTATTGAGTCAAAGGGAAAACTGATGCTTGGTTCCTACCGAATGTCTGGCTGGAGTAATCGGATGAGCTTGATTAAGAAAGGAGAAGGTCGCCTCCCAGAATCGATTTGTGTGTTAAAATAGACACCTGACAGAATGCTGACACAACAAGGAAATGGGGCAAGCCTCTTGAAGCCTTTTAATCCCTCATTAAAGGATTCTCACAGCAAATTGAACTTCATTTGAAGGCTGTCAATGAACAATGAAAAAAGGACTTGGAACAACTCCTGTGTGGTATATCGAGACTTTTTTGGATATTTTGGCTCTTTGAAAACACTTGCATCTGTATTTTTCATTAAATGTGAATATTACATGTACAATGTACATTTGATTATACATTATTATTCATTCCACAGTGACAACCTCAATCAGCATTAGAAATGTTGTGATTGTAAATCGTATACAAGTAACATATTTTACTCATATAGAAAGCCCTGATCTGGTATCGCTGGAATCGAACCCATGTCTCACTGCAGCTAGCCTCCACTGCCACCACCAGACCAGAGAGTCGTTAAGTAAGTAATATGACTTCTGGCTATCGGCACAACAATATCACAATTCTGAGGAAGACAGACTTCTGTGAATGAAGAGTTCCTAGTATGAAAAATGCCAATATACATCCTGTCATACGTAATTTCACAGAATATGACAGTTATCAGATGCCATATCTGGCCTGGCAAAAAAGACAGGGAATCACGGCTTTGCCTTCATAATACCACCTCCTCAAATCCTCATTCCTTGATGTCTACTAAAATAGCCAGGCTTATTCGGAAGTCACACACCTGGCCTGTCTGTGACATCGGTGATAGGACACTGCTACTGCTCATCATGCGACTGATTTAGCAACCAACTACGCGCTGCTGAGGCAAGTACATCACAATCCACCAACGCAGCAGCAGCAACAGGAGACAGACAGCAGTGATGGGCTTGGTAGGAAATGAGTCTCGTTTCCAGAAAGCAGCAAGTGTGGCCACTCTACTCCCACACTCCATTTACTATTCTCCTGCAGGTATACTTGAACACATTTAATCAAAGTGATTGATTGAAAAAAGGAAGTTTTGTAACAGGAGGTTATCTGGGATTACATGAGACTAATTACAATATTTCCTACCACAGTGAGTTATTTCCGCCACTACGATTTTTAGCCGAGATACAGAGCACACATACTGATACTGGCCCAGTGGCCAACGTTGTGGTGTGATCCTCATGGGGGTCTTGAATTCGACTGAATATCATATTGGTTTTATAGATATTGCCACAAGAACTATGACTTGTGAAATATTTCACACATAGTATACATATGGGTGGTACATAGTATACATATGGATGGCCTAATGGTTAAGGCATCCGCCATTCCACATTGGCCAGCTCTGCTGAAGGTCCCAGGACCCAGATTCGATCCCAGGCCCGGCCCAGATAGCTATCCAAATCGTTTGACGTCGGCGCGATGTCGGCGATGTTAATCCGATGTTGTAACAGTGGCCAATATGGAAACGATGCTGTGCTGATTTGGAATGCTATCTGGGGGGCACTCTTCATGAGCTACATCCAAGCTGGATGTCAATCGCATGAGATGTTAAAATTGTAGGTGCCTTGTACTTGGTGTCGTGTCTATGCTAAGGCAAGTAAAAGACCTCACACATGGGGTAAATGTGTAGCATGGTGCGGACTTCCAAGTCTTGTCGCATCAGTATGTCTGCCTCTGGCAGCCGTCATATAAGCTGACTAAACTTCAGACACAGTAGCATTGAGACATAAGACATCGTCCATCGATCAATCAATCGTAATGAAACAAAACAATACTCGAGCCAAACAAGACAGCATTGTAAAAACATTATGACATAATTAAGACTTAATCAAAACAGTCTAGCAGTTAGTTTGTTTGACTAAATCAATTAATATTTGCCGTTTCCGATCAGCAACAGTGCTTCAGATGGCCCAAAACAAGTAAAAGAAAGAATCTTCGGGCTTTTATCATGTTGAATGGCATAGTAAACATAGTATCACACTCCATTCCACTGGGTTTGCTTGGTGTGGGCATAATGTCACCTGCTGAGCATCAGTTTACAGAATTGACCAATCAGTGGCTGTAAAACCCTCATGACGTCACAGATGAAAAAGAAAAAAGTAATAGACTATTCTACATAATTATTACAACGATAATAATCAATCAATTAATCAATCAATTCTGAAAAGCTTTATTGGCTTTGAAAAATAACCACTCCACAGATCCAATGCCCAGAATAGCTGCAGCATTCACTGCACTTCCCCATCTTTCCACTTCCAAATCACATCAATCTGATGTGCCAAATATCATATTTAATATGAATATTTATTTCTGCCAGTCTCTTTGGCTGCAGGAAATGATGTTGTGACATTTTCATTGGTCTGTGTCTGAGACTTCGTCCCTCAATCTGTCAGTGTCTGTTGGCGTGTGTCAGTATCTGTGAGGCATTTTAAAATGTCTTCCTCCTTTGCTGTCCACGGGGCTTAGGCTACCACACAGTGCTGTGATCTTTGATGAAGTTGACCAAATATTTGAGCTAATGTCATCTCGCATGATGAATCCGAGAATTCACTAATGAAAACCAACATTTTGGAGATAGGCTGAGCCTAAGGTATAGATGTATTCTTCTGTAACTTACAGAGTGGCTGAGATACACTTACAATTCTTGTGTATCTCAGGTGTCTGTACATTATGAAAACAGTGCAACATCTTTCAGTCTTTCAAAGTACCTCTGTTACGTCATCTTGGTTATTACTGTTAGTAGGTTTAAGCAGTGAAAGACCATTGAATATCACCAGCCGACCTTAACTGTTGATAAAGCGCAGTAATCAACATTTCAGGAAAATCTGTTAGTCTAAACTCTTGACTATTTGAGCAAATTGGATAGCTTTTGGGCAATTGTATACGTCAAATGAGCACTTAATATAATTATTTTCAGTGCTTGCCGAACTCACTGCGTAACCACTAATATGCTAGGCACTCAACGGTCACAAGATAATATGTCCATATGACATTGGAAGGATAGCTTCATTGTATGAATTCATACCTATGGATCACCCATGCATTGTGATACATTGATCAACTACCATTTGTTAATACATTATCTGCAGCAACTGTCTCTCTAGTCAAAATATGTTAAGACAATTCTATCATATTCACAGGAGACTAGTAGAATTGTGTAATCTAATTGGTGAAATATTCCCTTTACGATAATCTGATAATAATCTAATAGAGCATTGAGAGAGAAACTAGAAACTTGGCTGCTGTAATTCAACTTGGGACAAATGAAACTCAGCCAAAGAGACCCAGACGAGGTCATTGATTTCTCTGACAAAGCCATAATTGTCTCAGGCAGAGAGACTTTGGGATTTAAATTGTGAGATTTTCAAATGTCTCCCCACTCTCTCCCCACTGTCTCTAATGCTGCTTCAATGTAATTGCAGCCTGATAATGTGATAATTACCACTGACAGCCTCTTCCCCCAAATCACCCATTTTCTGGTAGAAATTTGAGAAACTAAACTAATACAGAGATTCATGAGCTTTCTTAATATTTCATGGATACAATTTAATGGTAACAAATTCATCCAGACAGTAACCATAAGGTCAACTTACCATCTATAAACAGGACTTACTAAAGAACGATTCCACAAATAAAAAGAATGAAGACGTCGAAGGCAAAACTTGCTTGCAGAATAAGTTAATTGAAGGTGATAATGATGAAATCACTTCAAATGACAGGTAATTATGACCTTATTACGTGGATTAAAACAGCCGTTATTTCCTTTTGTCTGACAAGAAGATGAATTAATAGCATCGATAAAAAGAAATCCCCAGAAGAAAACGAAAACAGGCAATTGACTCTTACAACTTAAAGAGACTAGAAGCTGATAGTTTGCAGAACTTTTACTTAGTCTCAGTGGGGTTTATATCAAAGAGATCTTCCAGATATGACTCTATGGCTGCAGCTGCGGATTGGAATAGATTCAAATTACAACAAAAAAGGAAAAGCTGAGGTGACCAGATAAGGTCTGGCAGTTGGAGTTGTCTGCAGGCCTGACTGCATGTCCTGCAGTCACTATAACTGCAGCTGCGAAAGGTCAAACACCAAGGATGTCAGGACTAATGTCATCCTTTCTACCAACACCTTTAGTCACCAGAATAGCTGAAGATTCGAGGAATCCATACCACCGCAAATGTCAGAAGTTCAAATTATACCATAATTTCTTCATGGAAATTATCAGCATTACAGACTCCCTTCGACCTTGTACCTGTGTTCAAATTTATCTCTCTTCAACTTATCTTCAACGAGACCCAACAGTTCGTTAATTATTGTATATTCCACTAAATTAATACAAGAATGTCAATATGACTGAATTTCACACAAACCAGATTTATATCAGGCAAGCCTTCTTCCTAGAATTTCATGGAAGCCTTGCGCCACCAGGCGTCGCCAGTGCACAAATCCACAACACTGCCACCTGCCGTAAATTCTGCCATCTCTTTCTCAGTTCGATGCCTATCTATTCAGGTGGAATTGGGACAACAAATCTGAGGCACCTACATAAATACAGCTTAAGTTAAAACTAATGGAAACCTTAAACTGGACTGTTTAGAACTACCATTGGAATCTAACAATATTTCAAAGCATGGAGCTTCCACATTCAAAGTGGCATTTAATAAGATAATAAAGTTTCAACATTTGGAGTCAGTGCATATTTTCCATTTTCTTTATCTAGGAGATACAATAATTCACCAACGTATACTTCCCTGTTTCAGTGTTTTCATAAACTGTAAAAACCCTCTTTTACTAGATGTGGCATGGAATATAAATCTTCATTTTTTCCTCTGCACTGTACTTGCTAAAAGCGACTTTCAGTGAATAATAATGACTACTAACATACTGTTAATAAGAAGCCTAAAGGGGGTTTCACACATAGCCGGATCAGACGCCGGAGCGTCCCGGAGTAACATTTTATTACCTCCGGGGGGTTCCGGGATCAAAGAGCTGTTAAATGTCAACAAAAAATAAATGTTTGACGATGTGTACACGATGTCAATACGGTCTCAACAAGAAGCAACACGGAGGTAACACGACTGTCCCGTTTAGAGTGAGGATTGAACCGGATTTTCACGGTGCCTTCGCGGATATCACCGGTCTTTACACCGTGTTCATTCGTGTTGCTCCTTGTACTCTCCGGCGTTAATGGCGGCGAAATATTCATGCCCGGTTGACGCCGGATGTAGCCGGAGATATGCCGGAGTCAATACGGAGATTCCCGGAGATCGGCGGAGTCTACTAGGAGTCTATACGGGTCTACACGGGTCTACACGGATCTACACGGATCTACACGGATTAAATTACTCCGGGAACTCCGGCATGAAAAATTAAACATGTTTAATTTTTTCCCCCGGAGTCCCAAGGTGCTCCCGGAGCGCCCCGGACAATGACGGACAATGCCGGACAATCCCGGACATGAACACGATGTCTATACGGCTTTCCCCGGAGTATGCGGGAGTATTCCGGAGTTGACCTCCGGGACGCTCCGGCGTCTGATCCGGCTATGTGTGAAACCCCCTTAAGGTACTATATCACAACCTCGCTTTGTTGCCTGAAATTCAAGAGAGATACAATATCGCGTTGCAAAACAGACATATACAAAAGATCTTGTGTTAACTACAGTGTTTATAGAAAGACCAACTTTTGAAGTGGATGTTTTTTTTTTCAGCTTTTTATATCTTCTTCAGTCTTTCACTTACAACAGTGGCCTTATTTTTTCCCTCGACAGAATATAGTCCATCAGACTAGATCCATTACCCAAAAAAAAATACCCAAACTTAAGCCAGGACTAAGTCTGAATGCTAAGTAAACTAGAAAACACGCGGTCACTGTTTTCAGAAGTATCTACTGCATAAATGGAAATTTTAGACCCTGTATATGCTGTACTTCAGCTGAAGTACTGAACTATACAAGCTGTGCTCTTGGTTTCTGGACGTTGAAACCAAATGTTGCAAATTAATTTAATGCATAATTATTTCATTTTGAAACTAGCAACATAAGTCTTTAATACTCCTTATACTTTTTTAAGAAAAAGAAACCACAACAGCATATTTTGCGTCTAAGGAGAAAAATCAATAACATTTTGTACTATACATAGTATTGAAATGCTCTACTGAAGACTACTGTATTATACAGTTAATCAGCGATTTACGAAGTCATGAACTTTATGTGGATCCAGATTCACACACTGACACTTGATTTACTTTTGTACTATTTGATTAATTATTTTTAAATTTTGTTATTTTGCAATTTGAATTTTACTAATATTTTGCAAATTAACCATATTGTAATGCATTATGTGTGTCTGCAGCAATAAACATATATATATATATATATATATATATATATATATATATATATATATTACAGATTAAGCCAATTATGAGTACTATTGAGGAGTACTAGCACAATGCACACTTATGAGCAACATACACAGCAACCAAATTACTTAGCAACAACTAACAGACATTAACGCCTCAGGCTACCTTGGCACCAGTCCACCAGATCACAATATAACAATGAATGACTCTTTCTACAAACTGGAAATATATACTGTTCAAAGTCATCATACTTTCATCATTGTCCATGAAGTAATTTGGTCGAACTAAATCTTCACAAAAACGTGACAAACCAGTGTAACTTCCGTATGATATACCACTATGGGTGAGAGTATGTGTTGGAAGTCAACAGGGTGTTTTCTTTTTGTACAACTTCTATACATTTTTTAGTGAACAACTAGGACTGACTGACTGACTGACTGACCAATGATTTTCAGTCATCGAATGAATAAATGAATGAATCAAAACAACATCACTGTCACATGGACAAATGCTAGAGCACCTCAAGTTCCTTGCAAGCAACACCTTGGCACGTGATGACGCACTGAGGTGACCAGGGTCCACTAAGGTCCAGTAAGGTCCAGTAGGGTCCAGTGACACCTGATCATCAGTTTGACCTCAACCTGGGCAAGGATCAAGCGAATAATTACGGGCCCTTGACTCTAGGGCGTGTGCTAAGAGCCCCCAGGGGAACTCCAGGTGCATCCCACGGCAGGTCACGGCGGAGGTCAGGACAACAGGAGCAAAGAGGGGATTCCCCTAAGAACATCTCTCGCACTTCGCCAAGGATATGCATATTTCTAGTGCAGCTATTTGTATATTACACAAATATTATGATCGAAACACAATTTTATAAGGAAACAGAAAGTATTTCCCCGATATGATTAATTTGTGTCACAAAAGTTTTCATTTCAGGAAATGAATCAAATTAACTCCCAACGAGATACTTTACCAGCAATTCGTTAATGATTATTTCTCAAAATTAAGACAAGTACATATTTAGTAGCATAACTCTCAAACCAGTCTGAAAGTGGACAGCAAATGCAATAACTCTGAGCTGGTGACTATGTGTTGAAGTCAGTAGAATGTCAGAAATAGAACTAATAATATATGCATGGATTGCATTAGGTAATTTGTTTGATTTAAATGAATAGCAGATATTATATCTACATACATTTTATTTATAACAAAGCTTCTAAAATTAATTCTCATCATAATAACCCCTATTTACCACCCCACACGGCAGGCGACAGTCTGCACGCTCATGCAACATATCAGGGTATAACAAGCTGGGCAGTCGGGGCATTATTACAACCCCTAGGCATTCGCAAGGGTTATTAAGACCCCTATGTGTTATGATCCTCTCATATGAGACCTTGGATCGACCTTTAGCCCGTTCATTATGTGACCACCCATGCACAGAAATGCACAAGTCCATGCTACATCTAAATCCATGCTAAACTCACATGGTCACAAATGATGAACTGGTGTCAATTCTCATTACTTCTCATTTCCTTTGGTCGTAATACCCCGGTTACAGAGCCAAACCATCCGTCTTCATTTGCTAAAGATGAGGCTGTCTTGTCTCATTACTTGACCTCATCCAACATGACACAGCTGACCAATCTCAAGAGGCCTCCACTGATTCAACCAGACTTAACTGCACACCGTAATGCTTTTTGCGAAATTGCACTGACACTAAGACGTTTGCTATGTTGGTTCATTCTCCTTGGTGGTTGGCTAAATGTTTTCCCCACTTGTTTGATCTGGTTTGCGGCGAAGAATCAATTGGTATCACTGCATACCTAGAGATGATCATTGATGATGGATCAAAGGAGAACAAATCTTGATATTCTTCGAAGGTCTTAGCCAATACAGGGACGTAATGGTGTGATGATGTAAAATTCTAGGTAACTAAGTGCTATTAATTTCCAAGATGGAGTTTTCATTTGCCTTAGCACCAAGAACAGCAATCGACCAACCAGCTGTAGAATCGAGGTGCTGAGGTCTTCAGTGACTGCATGATGTCTTCTTCGTTGCTTTTTCCCCCACTACTGTTTATCAACTAATCAAATCTTTACTTGCCATCAGCATTTTCTCTTAGTATGTATGACCACCTGCTGTCAATTCGAAGGACTTGCAATTAATAGAACAGTATCCAATATATTTTTGTTGTACATATCTATAACCATGACCAATGCGCTGAGGTCTAACTGCATCAGGTATGTTCTTGCATAACATCGAATAAAAACAAGAGGGAGCATTGAGTGCAGTGTACCGATATGAGCTACCTGGCCATTTGTAAGTCCCTTGAACTCATTCCTTTGCATATATGAATGGTAGGAGGGTTGTTTGAACTGCTAGTCTTTTGCGTCGTTCTTCACATATGCTAAGACTTATCAGCTGAGCCCCAAGGCTGAACGCCTGCCAACTATGCAGGGCATGGATTCCCTCCTCAGCCTATCCCCTGCAGTCTGCAATGGCTTAAGTGAAAATTACTGAGCTCCTCATACAAAAACATTAGCCATGTACTCAACTGGTAGCCATGTACTGGGCTGGCTACAAGCCAGATCTAAAAGATGCAATGGGGGATACCAGAGGATACCAGGGGATGCCAAACGCTTCTCAAAACACACCAACAGACACCAGCTAATTATCCTCCGCAGATAAGATTCCATACTGCTCATTTGTGTATAATCAGTCCATTGTGTATGCATTCAAAAGGAATAACATGATCTGAATGTGCGTAGATCACACCTAAGAGAGAGAAAAACTACATAGAAGAATTATGAGCTAGATAGGTCCATGCATAAAATGCATAGAACACAAACAATAGGCTAGCAAGCAACATGCATCCAACTCTGCTTCTTTTTTCTCAAACGTTAAACATGAACAGCTCACAGAGCAAACGACACATTCAAAACAATTCATCCTAATCTACTAATTAACGAGAGGATGATGATCATTATTACAAATGCTAGTTGCCAGATCCATCAATTAATTAGCAGGCAGCTGGCACTACATTGCAATAAACACAAAAGCTAAGGAACAACCATGAACAAACGACAGCAAGCAGGATTTCATAACATCACAACAATGAGATTGCAAGCCATCCATCCGATTGCCTTTAGAAGCCAGTAAGGCAAGTGCAGTTGAACTCCTCTTAAAAACTACCTCACTAATAAAACCACCCGACAGTTAAGTGTCAATGGGTAAAATCAGTGGCCTGAATGGCAATGTGGTCTGAACTCAAGGCAACTTTGCCATTCAGGCCACTGAAGTCAATTCAAGTTGAGACTTCCAAAGTAAATAGAATTTCTTTGAGACTACTTTGTCATGCAGGCCACTGATTTCAACTCAATTTGATACCGCTCTGTCGTTTAGGCCACTGATTTCAACTCAATTTCAAGTTTTGCCATCCAAGCAGCTGATTTTCCCCTTTGTTTCTTACCATTGTTGAACTACACTGGAACAAATTTAGGAGTTTAATGCCATCTCACCATTAATAATGATTAAGACCACCCTATCATAAACCACTAATTATTACACGCAACTGTCTATTTACCATTGTATTGTACCTAACAATTTACAAATCCTCACTACTGAGACTATTGGAATTTGCAAAAAGTGTATTAACAAAGACGTTCAGTACTGATGGAGCTGAGAGAAGCTGCGGGATGCTGGATGCTGAAGGACAAAAGAAAACCTTGGAAATGCCATCAAGAGAGAGTTGCGAGGTGTGATAAACTCTTCTACAGGTGCAGCCAACATAACTCACCAGTCACCGCTGCAGGTAGCACTGTTTCTGACATTAGGTTGACTAGAAAATTACAACTTAGCACAATAGTTAACCAGAGACTGAGAATATGATACATAATCATTCATTGAACAGCACTGGTACCACAGTCACTTAGCCATCAACTGTTACAGAATTACATTTAATTAGAACTAAGGAAGGAGCACCACGTTAGTAATCAAATTTGAAGCCATCTAATAAATACACGTAAATCACATAAAATCATTTCTAGATATTACATGACGTTTAAAAGATATTTTTGATTACAGCACTTGGATACACACAGCATCCACTCTTCCAAAAACATCCACTTCTCCAAAAACAATGACAACGATATATAAAACAATAACAAGGATACAAAGAATATTTTTTAAACAACCATATAAACAAATGATTAACAAGCACTTTTGCCATTGTCAAACATCAGTAGCATTCCCCAAATTCGCCATGTTACATGTGCTCAATTGAACAAATATCATGGACAATTACATATTCTGGCCAATGGGATTTTCCTATTATCAGTGACATTGAATTAGGCGGAGGTGATCAGGGCAAATGACATTACCCTACATGGCCTACTAGTGCAGTAGCTTCAATAGATACCACTGGCATAGTTTGCTGCAAATACTGCACGTTTCTAGTGGTATATCTAGTAAACTTCATTCATTCATTCTAACCATTGGAAACACTAAAACTGCCTGAACATCGAGCAGGTTGATCCTTGATTTTCTAAACAAAAAATAAAAAATCTCTGGGGGTAACGATGTGGTCGAAAAATGTAGGTGGTCGTACAATATTCACTATAACTTATGTGTATATCAAATACACCGAAACAACAGCCACTTTTCCGTAGATTTCATTATTCGAAATATTTACATTCAGCAGCACAAACCTATTTTAGCGTAGATATAAAGTGCAAAGCTTAAGCAGACATTTCCTTTTTGACTAAAGTTGACACATGTGAAAAATCAAAGCTTTCATGGTGATTCTTATATAGAGGAAAAAAAGAAAACCACTCTTATAAGCAGACAGAATGTTATTTAATTAAAAACGATTACATAGGCAGCTAAACCTGTGACTCTAGTCTGTGAGCTCTCGACGCTCGACTTGCAAACAGCAAATGCCATGCAGAACAAAACATAATATGACTTTCACACTTCTTTTGAAGGCCAACATGTGTAACATTACAGTATAGGTTTAGATCAGTCTTACATTACAACCTGCCTATTTTTTGATTTGTAGATATACCATGCATTGAATATAAACATTGGTCATGGTCTGTAGGCTGCTTCCATATCTCACAGAATTTTTCTTCCCATTTATAACTGACAAATATTAGGTCTCTCTGGTCTCTCTGAGTCTCTCCCAAGCCCTCATAATTCAACTTGTGAAGTTGACGAGAATTTGAGTTTATGTAACCCTTGTTTGTTTATGATGACATTTTTGACAACATCAGAGCTCTTTGCTTGTACACTTGGTCAAAACTGACCATACAGATCATACTGACCAGTTGGGGTCAGTTCGTTGACCTATTGTGATCCATCATATTAACCCAAAGTGAAAACCACATATTTTCAAGTGCTCTGACCTCATGAATTCACTTCCAAGTTCAACATATGACAAGGCTGAAAGGGATGACCTACAATTAGAGGCATTAAATCTATTATTTGTCTATTGTCTGTAGCACTTCCTGACCTGTTTGCATGGCCAATGCAGTGTACATAGTGACAATTAATTGTATTGGAGGAGATGAATGGTGGAGATAGACCAAGGAGAGAAATGAAGGAGAACAGAGGTGGAGAGAACAGAGGAGCAGAGAGCAGAGGAGGAGAGAGCAGAGGAGGAGAGAGCAGAGGAGGAGAGCAGAGGAGGAGAGCAGAGGAGGAGAGCAGAGGAGGAGAGCAGAGGAGGAGAGCAGAGGAAGGAGTGGAAACTGGGATACAGGAAGTATAGGTGAAGAAAATCAAAATATAAACCGGAAGGGAGAGGAGAATGAGAACAAAATAGAACGAAATAAACCATACACACGTATAAAGACCGAATTGAATCCCCCACAAAACAAAGGCCATTGACCTATTATGTGTCCTAAATATATATGAAGCAAAACAAACATGTCTTCTGTAAACTGGAGTACCTGAGCATTCTGATGACTATGCTGCAGTTCCCACCCTAGGGGATATTTGCTTTGGGTATATTGAGAAGGTTCTCAAGGGTGAATGAAAAGCAAATCTGATGTGATAAGCAAGGGCAATGGTCTCTGATCTCTGGGCAATAACACTCTGGATGGGCACTTGTCATCCCATCAGAACAAAGAAATTATTTGCTCACTATGTTCATGTTATAGATGCACTATACCCTAGCCAAGAATTCACCTGTATTCATCTATATACACATGACATTGCAATGTAACTCATGTTAACATGATATTATTTGGTCAGGTCTCAAGAATTTCTGCATTATATTTATTTATGAGAACATATTGGACACGTAGTCTGTATCTTAGAAAATGTCACATATTTGTACAAGTCATTATTATTATCAATAATCATAAAATAATAAGAAAATAGTTTTACAGGTAAATATTAAATGTTATCTATGTCATGATGCGACACTGAAGAATGAGGAGAAACATCTTATTGTCATATTAGATATAATCTTTATATTAGGAAAGAGAAACTACAAATGTATCTTAAAGTCAAACTGAAAATATTTACACAGCAGCCCAGAACAATCACAAACTCAAGTTCGCATCTTCATCATAATAGAAGCACTTCCAAGTGATTCAATAGGAACACTCCATCGAGGTCTGAATACCATCCACATCGTTATCATTATTTCTCATTCACTGCAGCACAAAAGCCCATAATGCATTGGGAAGTCTGAGTGATAAAATGCTGGGTTTCAGGAAATTTAATTTCTCAAGTTGAGAGGCATCAATGGCTTATTGCTGTTTCCATGTTGCGACAGCGAGGCTGTTATAATTTAACATAATATAACATATTATAAATGGAACAATGGCAAGTTATAAATGCTTATTAAACACTATTTAAATAAACATGAATATTTTTTTAAGTAAATTAAAGAATGCTCGAATATTGTTTCGACACTAGAGAGTTCAAAAAAAGAAATCCCATTCATAGGATAAACAACACAATGGCATTCCTGGTATGCATTATCACATCATTACGTCTGCCTCAGGTGGTTGTGATAGAGGATACCAGCATCTCAATATCTGACGACGAATTTCACTATTCAACCCATGAGGATGAGATAAAGACGTTGCATGGCCGCAAATACAACGTGGCATCTCATCATAATGTCTGCTTGGCAATTGGTCTTAGTATATCAGCGTCTCATCATAGAGACAAATGCCAAAGGTAAAATTTACAACTTTACATACCCACCATCCACTACAATATTGAATGACTGCAATTCTCAAACTTACTCAAGCTCACTGACTAAACAGTGTCTCTTTGCATGGGTCATTCACTGTTGACAGGGCACTTGTAGGCCCTCGGGGTAAAATAAAAATATTTGGCTACGTGAAAGCAACTCAAATATACAAAGACGAATGGATATATTTTTCATGTACACATCCCTACCATTCCGCAATGGAGTGTTTTTTGCCCTTTCGTATTGTCTGTATTGGTTGACATTGTGCCAAATCTCATGTTAGGAGAGGACTGAAAAGAAGGCCGAAATTGTTGTAATATCAACACGAAATTCATAAGTCAACGATGCATAAAGATACAAAAAAGACACTTGAGAGAGGCGAATATATTACTGGTGGTATTCGGTGAGCAGTTTTTTTGTACCTTTATGCATCGAGTCGTACAAACCTTACATATCTTGCATGCAAAATGGAAGTTTATGTAAGAGATTTCAGAAGCAGAAAGAAGTAAATGCCATAGGATCTCCATGCTAGTCACAACATCAAGAAGCATTTTCATGTATTCACTGTTTCTTTTTTGCAGTTAACATGATCTCCTTGGCAAACAATGAAAACATTTTCCAAGCCAATGCTGCCGACATATAGTCAGGATATACTGCTTTGCAGTTCTATAGTGCATCTGTGTGTGTGGATGAAATGTTGTGGATGAAATGTATCTCTTTTTGTTGCCCACACACCACAATAATGCTCGAGTAAAACTGGTCCTCTACATTCGTGAAATGCTGAATAGACATCTGACACCAGTTCCACCAGTGGATGTAAATATCAAAACTTCAGATCGCAACAATATCACGAATTTTATTTTCTGACTGCAGCTTTCTTCCTGTATTGCTCGGTGGTCTAGTGGCTAAGGTATTGAACAACTCCAAACTTCTGGCTTTGAATCAAAGCCTGAGCAATGCCTTTCATAAGCTACATATTGTATAATATTCAATGTATTATACATGTTATCTGGATGTCATTCGCACAAGACTGGTCTAGTACTGGTGATGCTTTATAACCAGCGTCTATGTACAATGTAGAGGCAAGATCCCACAAAAGGGTTACAAGTAGATCCGCCTCCCTCTGATTTAACCAATTATAGTATTACCTTGCTAGTGCTAGTAGTGGAAAGAACATTGCTTTGGAGGTCGGCAATTCTAGCAATTAATGTTTTTATCTTAATTCTATCATTACAATGTCAGCATGGAGTTGTCATTTCCAATGTCATAAGCAGCAATGGCACAAACATGACTTAATCAATTTCAATAACAACCTTTCAATCATGTGTCTCTTTCTGACCACCACATCAAGCCCCATTCCTTCTTCTCTCGTCCATTGATATACAGCGCATGTAGGTGGTCTGGAGGCACGTTGGCAGCTTTCTAATTGACCACGAAGCTGACCAAACAAAGGAGCCTGGACAATGTCCATGTGGAAACTGACCACACTTTAACCACACTTTGAGGAGAATTTGAGGAGAGTTTGCCAAGGAGCAGATGGAAGGTGTCAATTTGCCATGTAAAGGCATGGCAGGCATGCTTCTTGCACTTCATCGATTATTCACTGCTTATCAGTAGTTAACAAGCTAGTAGAGGGGTAGTAAAGCAAAAGAAACAGGGTGACAGCAAACCAGGGTTTCTGACATACCCCATGCAGGGTCCAACAACCCTCGAGGCATAGGCCAATACCATTTGCTGCATTTACTATACTAAATAGGCCTACCTTAGGGTATGAAAACAAACACCTTGCCTTGTTGGCAATATACGTATGTTACACAAGTTTATTATGTCGGTTACCAAATGACTCAGACCTCTTTAATGTCGTTTCACAAACCATGTTCTAACTCTTAACAGGTGTATGCAATTTAGTTTCACTTTGGTATGTTGTTGTTTTCTATTCTCTAACATATTACCAGAGATGAAAGTGAGGGAAAAAAAAGAAGAGCAGTTTGGAAAAGCATTCTACCTTACTTTATTCTGTTTGAAATTTCAAGCTTGAAACCAAAGAGTCCCAGCTGCAGTCATAATACTAGTGGACAGGCTATGCCTTACGTACCTCCAAGGCTATTGATTCTCAGAATCCCAGTAGAAATGCAATTAAACCGCCGAAATTCATGGTAAAATCATGGTTTGCGAAACAGCAGTTCAACAACGATCACATGAAACTAATTGTTACCAATGCACTAATCCACATAGGATTCAAACCAAAATTGCATCTGAACAAACTGGGTGCTCTTTGAAAGTAATAACAGATTTGCATTATCTAGGCATAATGAACTTGTGTACAGTTTATGGTTGAGAAATCTATTCAAATGCAAAGAATATTCTATAGAACTAACGTATTAAACGTTCAGCTAATGTGACTTTTAAGCATGATCAATATACAGTAAAGGTATAACTATACAGAAACCATTGAAAACACGTTTAACAGTCAAAACCTTGGAACTGTTTCTTCCAAGGTCAAAACTACCTCAACTAGCCAAGACTTGAAACACTGAAGCCAACCATGAGAATAAGTAGTGTTTGAAGCTTATCGCTATGCTGACATGAAACATGCTTTATTGCAGGGTTTCTGAGATATGACGATATTTAGGCAAAATTGTTTGTGATCTATGGTGTTCACCAAGCTTTACAAATGGTTTCAATTACTGGCACGTGGGCCAGCATAACTCAGTTTGTGTAAATGGTAATAGTTGTTCAAATTCGAAGCATTTGGCATTGGGAATCCCACATATTCACACGTTTATTGGTTGCTAGGTAGCAAGACCACGTGGTACATAAGTAAAGCAAACATGCAGTCGACTTTCTTCAGAGGCTATAAGTCAGTCATATGCTGACAGATGGACAAGCAACAGATTTGACGATATCTCTCCATCCAGGATAAACTGAATAGATAGAAAGATAGAGAAAAGAACATGATCAACCACATGCACGATGGGAGGTCTGATGTGGGGGTGGGACTCCCTACCTATGGGGCTTTTTTCATCTATGTTGTTTTTCCCCATGAGGTTAAGTCAAAACCAGTAATATGTCTAGTTTCTGAAAGAGCATTGCCCACTTTTCCTGATTAAATTCAGAAAGTTGCCAAATTTCTTTTCCATTTTTTTTTTCTAGCTACGCCACGCATTTTACTGAATTTAATTCAAAGGGTTTTCACAATCACAAAAGGGTAGTCATATATAACACTCAATTACTAATAATTATTGGTAGTCACACATAGACAAATTCAGAATGCTATATTTGACAAATCTTACAGTAATTTCGACGACTCTTTGTTTTCATTAATGCACGTGCATTAGTGCTGTTGAAATAATGAAATCGTGGTTAAAGCTACAATAATAACTGTTCAACCTTTATCCTAAGTATACTACAAAAATGTTCCAGGTTCACCTGGTTTCATTTGTCATATAGCAAAAAGAGAAGCTCACATGATCGTGCAATGTTGAACCACTTCTCAACAATACCACAAAAAAGTCTTCGAATAATGTGGTAATTGACAGCACTGACAGCTCCCCAACTGTCAATCTGACTTAATCACTAGAGACGAAAATTAAGCCTGAAAGACAATATTTAAAAAAGCCGGAAAACAAACTCTAGAGCTCAGTCAGTTGAAGTGCTATGTGCCTACCTTCTCATCCCGCGAAGAAATATTTTGTCATTTTTCTCCTTTTTAACTTTATTTACAATTTCCATTCTGAAGCTGCTAAGATTTGCCATACTCGTGGACTCTACACAAACAGAAGCCCAGTTTACAGTGGAGTCCTCCCAGCCATCAACGACTATGAGCTTATATCAGCCAGGTCTAGGAGCAGTCATCCCCCAGCCCATCCACCCTCAAGTTCTGTTTACATTTCTCCTGTCTTTTTTATCATCTCTGCTTCATCTAGTCTTTGTGAACCTTTGGACTCAGGAATTCAGTGAAGTTTTCGTTGGAATTTATGAGGAATTTACCTCATATTTGCACCGAAAGATCTATGGAAAGAAACCCTCGAGTGTTGACAAAAATATAGGACCTATAAGTAAGATAGTCAACCCTCAATCAGCAAACAATTAACAAACGAAGTCAGAACTGGTTAGGTCAAGGTCGGAGTGACTGAAGTTAGTCATAATAACTATGAATTCGTTTTACCAACAATTAGACTAACTTCTAAAGAACATGACATATGATAACCCTCAATCACTACTTCGCCTCAAACTAATTAGGCCTACTTTCTTTTCAAAGTACCATGTAGTCTATATCATACAATTAAAAGACACAGAAATCAAGAAAAACTCAATTGGTTACACCATCTTTTTCATTTACATTCCATTTCATTATTATAAAAGACAGAAATTAATCATTCCCTGACCTTGAGATGACATTATAAGCTACTAAGCTAGTCTGTGCTTAAAGCACTAGGATCAAGAACAACCCCTTAACAACATATACTTTAGATAAATTGGACAGTATTCTCAGGTCATGAGAGATGTTATGTAATGTTTAGAAGACAGCTGGCAGACAGATCCTCTTTTTTTTCCCTTTTTTTTCCTGTAAGTCGAAACAACTGTGGCCTTGACCTTAGGTCTATAACAACTTCAGAGCTCGTAAAACTGTTCACCTTAACTTTTTACAACCTTTTTTATCCCTCTTTTCAGATGAACATCTATAATATATGTTGTATCATGGAGACATGGTTGTATCAATGGATGTATGAAACATCCATTTACAATGACAATATCATGTTGGTTATAATGGCCAATATAAACTGTTTATAATATATACACACTGTCTACTGTATAACCTTGTCCTTTTTATGATCTCTTTACTTTTTTTCTATCCCTAAGATCGCCAGGTGTTTCCAATAAATGTGACTCATTAACTAAGACCAGATTTTCTGCAGGTGACTTGGCTAGGTAAGGTAGTCGTTAAAGAGAAAGGGAGAGAAAAATGTTTTTATAACAATATACATACATATGAGGAAATGCTAATTATTTTAAATGATTAGTCCTATCATAACATGGGAGTCGTCTAACCAACGTCAATACAACAAGGAAATCAACTCAAATTTGAAAATAACTATAAAACTACCATCCGATATCCGTTTCATAACAAGTCTACCAAATCGATAATCTAATACTAATCTAATCCTAATATTCGACGATATTAATAGATAAATAGTAGAATATCAAATTTCCTTATGGATTAAAACCGAATTGCTCGGTCTTAAATTAGCAGCTGAACTCGTAACCATATATGAGAGGACATTCACAAAAATATTACTGAACAGAAATTAACTACCGAATTTTAGATGATAAATTAGTCACTTTTACTGTCATTTTTTAAGTAAAATGTACAAGCACGACAAGTAAACAGTTTGCCAAATTCAAATAAGCAATAATTATGAAAATGAATGTATGCATAAATTATTCTTGAAAATATTGTCATAGCACATTGTAATTACTTGGTAAAACATTACATTGCACATGGTTTTAGGTAAACAATAATATTTATTTTGAGTGGCATTCCACTGATTCTACCAAAAATAGACCCTCTTCTCCATGTCACTGAATGAGCTTTCTTGCACTACATAACTCAGTGACTCAAGTGTTCTGTGCATATCAGCCTGAGTACTATACAAGTGCTCTTGAAGGTCTTTTGATGAGTGCATGATGAATGAGCATACTATCAACAGGTAGGACTCCACATTCACTTACACCCAGCATTTGTGTATTCACAGCATATGTTACGATAACATACCTAGAGTATGTGCCAAAGTATGACCTAGTATGACTACCTCAAGGCGACCCTGTACACCTTATTATTTTAGCTTAGATATATAGAAGCAAAGGAGCAAAGGGCAGGATGTGGTCAAGGAGATAGCACAGCTGATGGAGCAAGATATGAAAAGCAAGAAGGGCACCGGCTGCCTGGCTGCTGAGACAGAGCATCGCTATGCTATGCTATGCCGCATCACCACCAACATGACCAAAGCATATAGGTCGTATAACAGAGCTCGTCTTTACATTTTAGCCAATATACACGCGGATTAGATGAACCAAGAAGTCTAAAGAAATCAATTTATCAACGAGAACTCCGACAATTTATTCCCCTTTTATATCCTAGTTGAAATTCTGTGTATTACAAGATTGTTGAACACATTATTTGCTACAAATCTACTGCAAAACATCAAACCCAAGAAAATTTAGAATCAACTTAAGTAAGAAATCGCCAAAAATCAGTACATTCAACAATGCATTCCGCCTAGTCAAATCACAAATGCACAAGAATTGCACCTCACCATCCCATTGCATAGTTGCAGGTACATCTTTCTCTAACATGTACAAATGATGTCGTAGGGTCAATAACTCGAGGAGTATTTTACAGCCATATCATTGCCACTAAACATCACTATATACCATTCATATTAATGTTTTTGTGATGCTCTTAAGAAAGAGGTTAGCTTTATCTCGGATGAGAAGCAGCAGGGAGGCAGAGCATCTTGGGAGGTTGCTGCATCTGTTGCCAAAAGATGACCTTAGAGGTCACATGACTGGCTGATAGCCAAGATATTGCAACCGTGAAAATGCTTAGCGCTGCGATATGCAATGGGCATTTGCAGAGAAATAGCATGCATGTGTGTAGCTCTGTGCTGTTGTAATATATACAAAACAATAGACTTACACAGTACTTTCATGACCCTAAAGTAAAATAATTTTCGATATGTAGTATTGTATTGTATTTGTAGGCTTGGTAGAGCATAGCCATACGTCATGCAATACAATTATGGATATATAAGCAATTTGAATCAAATGACCACACATGTATACTCTGTACATACTACTACATGGTACTGCTAGTACACACATGTGATTACAAAATCACCAATTTGACTTCTTTCTATCACAGAAATGCCTAAAATAACCATGGTCAACAGAATCAAGGGGAGAATCGCGCAAGGAAGTGCGGTTGCTACAGGCGGAAGTCCATCTCAATGGCTTCCCAGTAAAACCTATAGCACGAATGAAGATAAAATTTCAATTGTTTTAATTCACGTAACTCACCCACTTCTGATGTTACAAAGAGAGAAAAATACAAGTTGGTATGCACTTGAGCATCACAAGCACCTGCTTCAACTGCCTTTTGCACGCATTGTAACTTTGAATGGAGAAGCTCAAATTCCAATGTATTTTATGCCCTTTAATACAACTAAGTACATGAAGATAAAGGCAACAAACACTCTAAAAAAACTAAAATTTCCCTTTTTTACTGCATAAGAGTATCTAGTGAAAGTTTACAATTTTGGCATACCATTAGATAAAAAATTCAATAGTAGAAAGATTATGAAATATACAGACTTTTTCTTGACTTCCTTGTGAATGGCAGCCATCATATTGGATACAATCCAACTCATCCAAGAGCTCCTGAAATGGCACATTCAGCCAGCCAACTTTTCTTACTGGATGCACTCAATGTTTATATAAATATATTTTTCGTGCACCTGTCATAAAACATAACTTCTGCATCTACTGCCCCTTTCTATACTTTTATACTCTACTGAATTTTTACACATTAGTACCCTGTCCATTCTATTTTCATTTCACCTAGATGTCTGATTCATGAATTGTATGCCAGGTTCAGTTGTCTGCTTAGCATTCAGAAATGAAATTCTAACCACAAGTTTATTGTATACATACATCACATTGCTGTGAAGTGGTCAGACCAATGTAATATTAACCAATGCACACAATCATGCCACGACCTTTTCCATACATCCACAACTATGCCAGACATTCTATGACCTTTCTGTAGTTCACACAGCAATAGAATACTTAAGCTGTCAACAAATGGAATGCAATTGGTGAACTTATTAGGCTTTTATCCAGGTATAATCCTCTATAAGCCAAATATATATATATATAACAAATGTAAGTAGTACTTCTTAATAAGTACAGTACTTTGCAGATTAACAACGGTCATTATAAAATAGGCCCATGACATTCCTTGCTGCAACATCAAAAGACGATATCTTTTTAATATAAATTCTAAAATAACACGATCTTTCTTCAAATGTCATTGAATACCACGTATCAATACAAATGTATTTAGAATTGTGTATTATAATCTTAATAACATTTACTTGCTAATAATTACATATACGTCCACTTCTCTCACATGAATACATATATACTTGAAGGTATATAGTATTACATAATCTTGAGCTGTATGTTATCCATAAGCTGATTTCTAAAGAATTCTTATACTCCTAATGCTCTTCAGTAATACCAACACTAATTCTGCAGTGTACATGTCTCATATTCAGCACTCCATACCTCATATGTTATCTAACTCTTGAGCAGACATAGCTCCACATCACAAATTAGCACTAAACACCAGTCACGTGTGATCTATTATGAGCAGTAATATCATATGAATATCGCAGCATCAAAGTCACATGGCTCTTTCAAGCGCATAACCGCATTTTTGGGTTCCAAAAAGTCTGTCTACCTCCCTGGCTGCCTCAGACACACGAACTAACAATTCATATTCCAGACAACAAGTAAACAATGGGATATCCTCACACATACATCAAAAGGCATCAAAAAGATCCTAATGCGTGAGATCTGAGGAATATGATTTTTCTTCCTCATACAAATAACTTCTGCTCATCTTCTGCTAATTCTAATGTTTCCTAGTTTGTTTTTTCTTTCTTCTGCTTTTTTCCCCCAGTTTGGCCTAGTGTTACGTAACGGTAGATTCTTCCACATGTGTGGTGCCTTGTCAGTTCCTGGTTGGATACAGAAACAGTTGCTGCAATGCCGGTTGGATACCTCCAGATACCTCCAAGTTACCTGGTTACTCCATTGTGATTCTTGTTTTCCATAACAGGAAAGATGTGGCTGATTTGGTAGATCCATAAAATAAATGAGTGTGGATAGACTATCAATTGTTTTAGTGGTGCTCCACTATACATTTTACTATGCAGATTAGCAAGTATACACAGATAGAGTTATGGAAAGTGCACTAGTGCAGACCTCTAAGGCAAGTTCCTGCTGCTCGTGATGGTTGACTGATGAAGTGAGAGGAGGAGTCCACCAATTTACATTTACCCCATAAAAGGGTTTTACAATATCTTTAAATTTTCCTATCTAATTCAATTCACTTCTATTCATTAACATGCCATGATGACCTCTCCACGACAACAAAGTATATGCACTTCATCCTCTAAAACTGCTAAACATTTGCCTGTTTGCGTAAGAAGTTAATGACACCAATGCAGCTACGGCCACCGATGCCATATACAAGCACATATGCCCAAGTAATCCTAACTGTTAAGCAAACACACAAATTACAAGAATACACAGGTCTATTTATGAAGGTCCTCTAGTATTTACTCTATGCCCCCCAGACACACAGTTGTAGATGTCAGGCAGGAATGACAGAACATATGAGAGCCCTTATCAAGTTGTTCTCTTCATGTGCAACACATATTTTGCTCAATACCTAGCTGACCTTTTTAATAACTAAAACACATGTTGGGGTGGGGTTGAGCTCACAAAAAATGCTCCAGTTCTAAGCTTGAGGATATAGGTGAACTGCAAGAGGTTCTTGGAACTGGTGTTACAATATCCAACAAATTATTCCGCAAGAAGATATATACGCAATTTATATGCACTTGCACAATTCCTCCTAGCTAATAAGACCAACTACTTCTCAATTAAGACTTATTTTACCTCAATTTCTATCTAACCTGTATTTGACCTCTCCTGTTTTCTCTCTGTCCTGTCCTACTGCATACATGCGGAAAACTGTTTCATCAAATTTCTCATCAACAATTATCATGCATATGTATGTATTATATATATGTAGAGGGGGTACAGAAACAAATGAAAGCTCATTCTGTTCCATCCGCTTAGTATTCCCTTTAGTGATGACCCCAGATTCCGAACTGCAAATTTCACCATAGTCGTCAATGACAAATCTCTAGTATTGAATTAGCATAGGGAGTTTTATGCCAAAAGCACATTACTACAGATTATTTAGAATCATGGCAGTGGAATCCCATACAATTCACTGCAGAGCATTCACGTTTATGCTGGGAAAAAACGTAAGAAATCTGTTACAGTCATAACAAATAACTTCACCCATTTTGTCACCTCGATACATATGTATTCACACAATTTTAGATTCAGAGCCGCGGAGACCCATGCTAGACAAGTGTAACTTGCATACATATTGTATGCTATGATAATAATACACCTGCAATATGGACAACAATCCAGTCCATGAACAAAGGTTTACTATCATCTTAGTATGCAATTATGACATAAAGGCATATAATAAGCACTTCAAGGTCTAGGTACTTGTAATTGTGAGATCTAGCCAGAGTGCAATATATGCGTCTCACTAAATCGTCACACTGGCCCATAAAAATAAATATTCAACAATTACACTAGATAATATACATCAGTAACGTGACTAACGTCACCCAGTATGTCAATTTTCTATAAATCACAACGCTAAGCACGCTATAATAACCCATGTAACAGCTTAATTTCCTTTCTAATCATTTTTCTGATCACTCAAGTTTCGACCACCAGGAAAACTCGACGACAAAAAATAACAAGAAGTCCTTTCACTGATATAATTACAGTCAAGTGCACAGCCATAATTACATTCACTATCTGCAAGGTATGAATATGAAATGGGTCTTCAAAAAGAGCTGCGTTTAGAGAACTTAAGATAACAAATCACTAGACACCACAAGCGTGTCTGCAGGCTGTAAAATTATCCTCATATAATTACACGCTGAAATATGATACACACATACAGCAAGGTGTATGGGATACAGCAATCTTCATTCCTCGTGTTGTAAACTTAACCTTCTTTACACATTTATTCAATTCACCAGAAAATGTCAAAGAAGATGAATACAACAAAGACAGGAACTTGGCCACATAAGCATGATAAGTGCAATTGCCTGGCATTTAAATATACACATATCCTTTGCATTCTTTGCCAATATAATCAAAATGGTTGAAAATTGAATGTTTTGCAGCCAAGCTTCATGATTAATGATGCTAAAATAATCAATCAAATCTGTGGCTACCTTCAGGTAAAAATGTGGCCAGGCCTCTTACATTTAGAACTTCTCCCATTTCCCTACATGACCAAATCACTTCTCAAGCAAACAGCAATATGCAAAATACCATGGAAGCATCATATTCCAGTGATTTCTGCCATGTTTTTCTTACATATTCACATATTATGACGTCTACCTACTACTGTAGAAGTGTACACAAAATACCATCAGATTTTCTCCATCTTATACTCTTCCAGAAGTTTTAGAAACACAACCATTTTCTGCAAATTTGAGGAGTGCTTTGATCAGCAACATCACTGGTAACTGAATTATGACTTCGAACTCTATTCTATTCTATAAATAACGCCCTTAGACCTTCTACCCAATTGCAATCGTTTGGTCTTTAGCTCCCCTGTGTAATAAATGACATTACAAAGTTTCTGTGAAGAACCAACCAAAAAGATCCACCCAAGTTGCTCACTTCGCCCATTTTTAACCCATAACATGAAAATTATCTGGCCTGGTAATCTTGTAATGCATGTTGGTAATTACGGAACGGCTCACCTAGGCAATGAAAAAGACACAAAATGATGGGATCCTAAAACCTGTAGACATGTCTCAGTGGTAGACAGACACCCTAGCCATGCCCTAGCAGTTCACATGTTGTGCCCCTGGATGCCACAGTGGCTCAAATTACTTTGGTTACCTAACCTGCCAGCCATTAGCACCAGAGATGCTTTCATGTCACATCAACAGATAATAATAAAGGATAAAAAGTTAATTAAATGCACACAGAAAGTCACAGCCAGAAGCCTCTAAAAGCCTTAAAATTTGTGACTCCCATTCATCATGTTACAGGAGGTAAGATGAGCATTTTTGCAATTTTTGTCATAGACCTAAAAGCGATGTACAGTTATCCACCCAGGTTATTATTCACGAAGACATGGCATTTTTAAAAAGTTTAAATTCTCACGCAGTGCTGTGTGACTTAGAATACATCATGTTAACCGTATCCGACTTTCCTGCCTTTTTTCGTTTTATTCAAACAGATATAAATTCATAGTCACCCAATGATAAATATGCAATCTCAAAAAAAAATTTAAAAAAAATTATTGAAAAAGGTCTCAGTCAAACTGGATTCAGTAAATTTCACAGCCTAAAATTAAACATTTTCACACGTACAGTTAAAATACAAGGCAAACAGACATGTATATCGTATATCTTACATCACAATATGTAGCTAAAATCCATACAAAATATGTATATCAAGAAAGCAAAATATACATAAATTTTACATTAATTCCATTTATAAACAATAGTAGTTTTGATAACAGCTTTAAAAAATCTGACATTTAATGTTCATTGATTATTCATGCACGCAAAGAAGATTTTAAACTGAGGCAAGTTGCTGTTAAAATTCAATGCACTCCACAAGTTGCATATGGGGGGGCGGGGGATATGTGATGTAAAGTAACTAAAACGCTTAGCCCAGCAGGCAATAGAGTCTTTTCACTGAGCAGCCCTGAATTCAGCCAGACATATTCAGTATTTCTTCCCCTGTTATTACTCATTTTGCTTTTTAGACATAGTAGATCACACCTAACTGATTCCATTAATATTATTTTTCTCAGGGAAATGATAACAACCCACTGAGCGCTGGTGGGTTCAGCGTAGTTATTCTATAAAATGCAGGCATTGCAGCACTGACGATTTTAAGAAAGACCTTTGTGAGCCACCATACATCTTGCCCATACTACCTGACCAGAGTTACACACGTCCATAATGGCTGCAGCAAACCATTTAGTAGTCCAGCTGCCTTCCTTCACGTTCTAGCTTCCTGTGAGACACCAGCAAAGGTTCTTTTCAGGGATTTATGGACGATCAGGGAAACATCAATGACCGCCAAAGGAAGTACGTACAGTGGGCGACCGAAACTTCGACAAGAAATGTGATGTGGTTGTCATGGATATCACAAGAGAACTTTTATTCCGCCATTACAAGGCATCATTGAAGCTTGGACTAAACAGGGTTTAGTCCAAGATTGAAGGAAGTCATTGGCCGGACTGTCGAGCTATCCCCAGTCTATAACCATAAACAATGATAAGAGCATTTCAATAGCATTCAGGTAGATACTCGAGCAACTATTCAAGTAAAAAATAAAAGACCAAAAAAAAAAAAAAAAAAAAAAAAAGGAGTAACATCAGAACTTTCCTTCTGTTCTAAAGCAGAAAATCTTAGTAGAAAACGTTTGGATATTATTCATTGAACATCTATCAAATTAGTGACTACTTTATTTTGATGCAGTCAGGCATATTATACTGCATGACATCATATTATTTTTCCATCAATAACTGACAGTCACAGTCAACAACCACCAAGTGGAAAAATGTTTCTACCTGGGAAGACACGGATTCTGGAGCATGTCCTACAAACACAGATAATCCACCTGGGGCCTTTCTGAGACACCTGCTCAGATTAGTGATGCAGGGGGCAGGTACTGGGGGTGCACCCCTTGCAGACGCTCTGGGGTAAAGCAGAGGGGTGCAAGCACTTGCCCAGATCCCTCAAACGCTGCTCAACTTGCTCTGCTTGCACTGCAACGGACTGCTGCACCAGGAGTCGCAAAACAACAGATGCTGCCGAACTGCTGCTGCTGCTGCAGACCCCTTCATCTCTCTTCATCCCTCACTCAAATGATGGAACCGGCCGCATCTTTTCCAGCGTAACGAGTCTGAACCAGAATCAGCTGCTGTATCCCCACTTTACCTGGTATGCTAAATTGTTATTGGTTATAAATAACTTAAGCCAATTGACCCAATTCCTGCTTCCCTCATCTGGTCACTGACTGGATGATGATTAGTGACATGAATGCATGATACCAAATCAAACAAATGGGAAAGTGACAAAGACCTGTTTTGCAGATGGTCCATTGCTTTCTAGCTCAGGTGATAACATCTCATGATAAGACCATCATGACCATGGAGCCAATAACAGACCTGGAACCATGATCATAGGTCACTTTGGTGGTTCAGCATGTTCAGTACTCTGCTTCAGCTGCCCTGGCGGTCAGCCATAAAACAGGACTTTTGACCACATAAAAAGCATTAGAAATCCATTGATTTCCCATTTCTCACAGATCTGTCTCCCCTCATAAACCTTTTGAAGTCTTCAATACATTTTTATGCCACTAGAAAGGCTGTTAACATCTCAGTTTGCTTCAACAGACAGACAATTGCTTTAACAGACAGTCACTTGAGACGAAGCTTTCTACCCATTGACTTCTTCTTCTACATGAGAGGCAGATCTAAGTCAGTCATAAGAGCTGCTGGTTAGATCTTTGCCTCTCAAGTGGTGAAACCCAAGCATCAGCTGAGAAATCCATATGACCTTTGCAGGGGAGAATGCTTTGTGGCAGATCAGTCCTTGAAGAATGCCCCACGATCCGGGCTCAAGCAACTCTATCTTGACCGAAAGGTCATTTCTCGCCCTAGTTGCTGAAGGTCGGTCTTTGGTGAACATAGGGATGCCCTAATGATCACTACATACAAGCCCATCACTACGCTACGTTGCTATGCGATGCTGTAATGTTGCGGAGAAAATGGCTGTTAAAAATGGAACCACTACCAAGCTGGCACCAACAGACTCAAGGCAACCATCAAACACTCAACTCACTAAACGATGGTCCCACGATGGCTAACTGATACCATGGCAGGCAAACTATTTCGTTGATGACTTCAATATTTATATATTATCAGTAGAGAAATCACTCAGCAGCTGGGTGGTCCAGTTGTATGGACACCAGCCAGCTGTTCCGAAGGTTTGAAGGTAACAGCATAGAGGTATAAATGAACTAAATCTTAACTGGCAGGCAAAGGTATAACATGTTAAATATGCGTCGTATTTTAAGTTGTGCAAAGTGCAAACAATATACTGTCGAGATAAATATAAGACACCAAAGTAGCCCATCTTAAAAATTCTATCTATCTATCTATCTATCTATATTTGTAATATGTGAACGATCCACAATATGGTCTGTTATTGTTGTCATTAAGTACTGTCATGCTATGTTACCAAGTAGCAAGGAGAGATGATCTTGTGTGAAAAAGTGAATGATATTTCGGCTCTCCTGGAATTTCCTGAATCTGTCATCAGCTGACAAGAAATAAGTGGTTTACTCAGAAAAGAAACGTGCAACAATTCTTTTGCCAGCTTGCTTGCAGGTGAGGGCCAGAGGTGTGTTGCAACAAAAATTGCTTCACCTGGAATGTGAGCAAAATTTGAAGATTGTGCCATGCAGCATTTTTCAATTGGTTGAAATAATATTTACACACCTTGGTTACTTTTGTTTTGTAACATGCAAACTATTGAAAAAATGTTAAAATTTAATACTCTTTTAAAAAATATAGATTAAATAGTATAGGACTAAAATCATTGTATTGCATAACATATTGCATAACTAAAGTATACTAAAAAAAA
Organism: Alitta virens; assembly: GCA_932294295.1. Lineage (NCBI taxonomy): Eukaryota > Metazoa > Annelida > Polychaeta > Phyllodocida > Nereididae > Alitta > Alitta virens. The sequence continues at coordinate 46,616,280 of OW028574.1, read as the reverse complement.
AAAATCACATATTTGATGAAGCAAGTTACACTGTTCTTGCATATCAGCTTGTGCGTAGATATACTTTCAACCAAACTCACTGCAAGTCAAGAATTCTAAAAGTGAAAATTGTAGAATATGAACTGTGCCTCACGAAGAGATGTCATTAAAGCCCCACTGTTTTCCCAAGATGTAGACATAACGATACAAGATATTGTCATTCACTTGCTAATCTCTGGGTGTAACCCTCTCAAACGTGTCAAAAGGCAACAGTTTGTCAGCTTGGATCTTTAAGAATTAAGTTACACAATGTTCCATAGTATTTGGGCTCTCTTCAAAAGACAGTTGCTTTAAAAGGTGTAAAAAAAATTCGTCAACTGAGTGTGAGAACTCCGCAAACTTGATAAAAAAAGACTATTAGAGAAGGTATTTCCAGTATTTGCTCAAAGTTATGGGCTCTCTTCAATGTAAACTTAGTGGAAGGCTGAGAAAGAAGGAAAAGATGAAAGTTAGAGTATATGAACACGAACAATTCAGACAGACTGGAGACCAACATTATAATGAAATAGGTTTTTGGGTTGATGTCAAAATAGATCAAAACGTAGAGGAGATAGCATTTTTGTATTGATAAACTAAATTAGGGTTAACTATAACGGAATCTTAAACTGTGAGAGACATAAAATGGAAGAATTTACCAATGACATGTATACGTTCGGAACGCTGGAACGTTTACATAGCCAATAGGTAAAGAAATCACTAAAAGCTATTACACGGAATAGCCAAAATAACATATGTGGTATTCTGGGCAGTAAGCAATTCCCAGAACTTCTAATCTTCCTAGTTATCCAATATGACGCCTAGAAACAGCTTTCTTCTGCATGAGATGACTTCCAGCCTCACAATGCTACATTTTTCATGTCTTGCAGGAGTCAAAACATTGCTTATGCTCACACGAATGAAGCCAATTAGTTGCCATTCACATAAATCCAGAACCGCACAGCAGCCCCCCAAAGGCTTGCAAGGCTTGCAGAAAAGCCCATTCTAGACTCACAAGAAATGTGCCTTCACAGCATCATTAATTTTCGTCCTAATGTTGCTTTACAAGTGTGAAAAAGTTTCAGCCTCATTCCGAGCTTTATGCAAAGACCTAGCTAGGCTTAAGACACATGTACATTCTTTTTCTTATATTACTACTTTCTTTAGATGCTATCCTCCACTACAATATTTCCACACTAAAAGTATCATATCTTTACATGTGGCAATTGTTACTGAACTAGACAACTTACTAAAACATAACAGACTCTCAGTACAAATTGTACAATGTATTCTAATACATAATTACATAATCATGTCAAAGACATATGACATGCCAGTCAGTGATGGTACAAAGAGTCACAAAAAGACTCCCAAAAAGTGCATAACTCAATGTTAAACAATAAACTGCAGACCAACAGCTGTAAATAATATTGTACAATGGACCTCCACAATTAAGACCACCTTGGAGAATCACAGAAGAGGTCTCACATCAAACTATGATTAAAAGTAGTCCTTTTTAGCATTGTGATATCTGGTACAGGATCCAAGGGTCTATAATGGAGCCTGTGAGGTAATCCTGACATTGGAAAATATCAATAGTGAAGATTCACTGTACAGGGTTTCTAAAGCATGAGCAACAACTACAAATGTCAATGTCCACAGACTGTCATATTACTGAACTAATGTGTCTCATGTAGCGGATAGAAGCAAAAACAACAGCTGAAGAAAAGCTCGATTGGCCCCTAGTATCCAAGCTAGTACCGAGTCTGAAGGGTGTCTTCAAATAAACCTCATGGAATGAGTAAGGAAAAGGGTGGAAGTCTGGTCTCTATGGGGTAAAAGGACACCCCAGAGGTGGTCAACAAGAGGCTACTTGGTCCCACACCCTACCCTTGTAGTACCCCATCATACTAGCATCATAGTCTCATAACTTAAACAAAGACAGAGTCTACATTTTGTTATGGGGTGGAAGGGTAACATTGTTTCAAAGCACAACAGAATACCACCAGCTCCTGAGTATTTCTTTGTGTTCTTTCCGCTGTATTTCAGGCAACTCATTCAGGGTTACCAGGCTTGAACACCTTGTAGTTAATGTTAGCCAAAAGGCCACAGAACACACAGAATCAGTGAATGAAGATGCCTCCTTTGAGTCCTTTCATGTTTCAACATTGCTCCACAGCCATATAACATATCGCTGGAGCACAATTAGAGTCTTTTCACTGAGAAGCCCAGAATTCAGCAGGACAGAAGTCTTTCGTATCCTGTTATTACTAATTTTGCATAGCAGATCATAACTAACAGATTATAGTAATATGATTTTCTCAGGGAAATAACAACAATAAATAAGTATAAGTCAAATATATATTAAAATGCATGCTGCTAGGATGCACATTGCTTAAGCCAATTCCAGCAGTCAAGGGGGGGGGGCAACTTTTTCTAGCCAACAGAATTGCAGTATTCTGTCGTAGCCACCTGGTGGAAATATAGAGAACCTTCGATGAAAATATGAAAATCTACTATTTAGTCATCTCTGTGCGATTGCAAACTATTCAGGTCATATCTCCCACCATCAAGCCTGGAATTTTCAAGTTTAACAAGACCACACACATACATTACGTCACAAAATATATCTTACTAATAAGATTTCAAATGACCAATGACCATCATCATGCATGCCAGGGATACTAGCATCATACTCCCAGGCTGGTGCGGCATCATATTGCACAGTCCCAAGGTAACAATTTGCAATGAATGACTATGTACACGTACTGCGAGAGTAGAGTGGCATAAAATGTACCACAAGGGTAAAAGTGCATTCCTTCAATTCATTTTTAAATGCAAATCTCCAAGGCTCAAGGGATTTCCCCTCCCAACTCTGGAAGTTGGAATAAATTGCAAAGTAACCTTCCCTCCTTTTATGTTGGAGTTGAGCTTGAAAAAACTCATCCATCATTAACCCTTACTTTCGACTGCACAAATACTTGCGTTGCTTCCCCAGGTTACCTTCTTATTATAACAACCCTAATAGCAAAGCCCTGCCCCACCCTGAAAAATGGTTTGCTGAAGTAATTGGAGCTAGTATATCTTGATTATATCGATGGCTATTTGTCAAGTTATTGCACATTCACTAAATAATTACAATAATAGGAGATTACAGGCATAAATGGATAGATTAGTTGAGGGTTGTGTGGATACTATAGCTTGGCCATTAGGCCTAACTCAAAAGAGTTTTGGGTTCTGCATCATTGTCATGATGTGATTCCAAAATTCTCAGATATAAATTTCAACGATTTTTGGAAACATTTGAGAAAATCTGATTTTCCTCCCAATGTCCTCCACTTAACTGGACATTTTTTCAACTAGTTCTGCACATCAGCTGATCATATCATGCATATGGGCGGTAACTTGGTTCCATTCCACTGATGAGAAATCTGATCCGACAGCTATAGATGTACAGTAGCTTTTTTCGTCCAAGTCTTGTAGAAAAACAAACAAACAACCAAGAAAATTGAAGTTAAAAAACAGCTCATTTTTAAGTAGTTGCTTTTTCTTATGTATACCATAAACACTATAATCTAGTAATTCCCTCACACGTATACATCACTTGATGTCAATATAAATATCATTGTAACAGTGGTATAAAGTGCAATAATGCAGGGGTAGAAGAGCACAGAACCACTTCATTACATTTCAATACATTTCCCAGGTGATATAACAGGCAACATTGAGAGATGTATTTCGACATGGGAATGTTCACCTTTGCCGTGAAAATACCAACAAAACAAAGCAATACACATTGTCAAAACCTTGAAATTATACAAGCGTTTTTTTCAATAACCTCATCATTCACGATAATATGAGTTTGTTGTGCCAATCTAAAGATGGGGCTAGGAATGTCATTCCTTGTTTTGCTTTGGGTTATATTCACAACAGCTCTACCTCGGTGTCAGAAACAATGTTACAAATATTGTCTTTGATGAAAATAGGGCCATATATATTTCCAAATTTGGAACCACCATGATTTTAATGAAATGAATGACAGTTCCCATTTACCTACTCTTTCAATAGGAAAAACACTGCAAAACATTAAGCGGGATTGTTTGGACCAGAGAAATGAGTGTTCCACATAGATCTGCAAATACAACGAATAAAAAACGCCCTTGTCGGCCCAAACAACAGCCATATTTCTTTCTAGTCATACACATGTCCAAGCAAGTCACTTACGACATACCGAATTAATTAATGTCACTGCAAAGACAACAAACTGTTTTTCGTATTACATGAGGTTCTGACGTCGCACGTGCAGGGAGCGTTCAATGAATAGCAGACGATTCTCAGACGAATTGTTGAATAAAAAAAAAAAGTTAGATGATAGTTTAAAACAAGGTTTATAAAAGCAACAAGTTGTCGTTGCAACTTAGATTCACTTACCAAATGTTTGACAAACGTCATTCACTGTGTTTACGTTTTGCTTAAGCCTATCACCATGTTTGACATCAAAGCGCAGATTTAGAATCAACAGGTTTTTCTCTTAGCTAATTTTATCGATATGTACTCTCAATATTGATCCGTCAGATTTTATTTACTCAAATTGCCGCTGATGCAGTTGCAAATTATATATATACGTATTGTGAGGTAAAAGTAAATTTGGTTGGCTTAGCAATTTGCTGGAGTGACAATTTGTCTATACAGTGTACTTACAAATATCAGCCTATTCTCGGGGTCAATCAATTATGCACATAAATTGAGTAGTAATTGACCAAACGGTTAGTTTTATGCTTATACTAAACCATTGGATTAGTTTGTCAAACCGACCTTTGTATTTGATGTTATGTAACTTAAGATAGCTTAGGTAATCATATTCACGTCAGTTTCTCGAACTAACTCAGACATTAGTACACACACTAATTAATAAATATTTTAATCTATCACAATATCAATGCCGTTTTGAAGGTACTTTTTTTTTTTTCACTCTTTCTTTCTCTCTCTTTTTTTGCAAGAAAATCATCCTGTTCTATACACCTAGAAATCCTTGTGTCGATTAGTGCATTTTCAGCAAAGCCAAACAATGCATATGCCCTGCCTGCCAAGTGCCCCACCCAACTTTCTAGTCAGTATACAGTCTGCAATGACTTCGCATCCTTCACTATACATAATTACATATACATCTATCACACAATCTGACAATCTTACCCTTGCATATTGCAACAAAAACCAAATGGATAATTTCAAAAGTCTGGATAAAATGGAGTTGCCACTATGCCCCATAACAATGTAATAACAGCAAAGAATTTTTAAAATGTGTTACATCATAGATGCATTGGCTCAGCAATACATGTAGCCAGGTTAGGTTGCACCACAAAAATACTTTACTGCTACAGATGATTGGTGCAAAATGGGCACAGAATGGCAAAAAAAGCGTTTTCAACAGTATTTTTTGCAACACTACAATGTATAGTTGGCATATCACATCATTTCTCATAGTTGTATAACTTATTGAAGGTACCTTACTGACAGGGGTACTCAGCAATATAACTTCCTGATGATTGACATTTATGAAGCAAAACAACAGCCTTATAATATTGCTATATTTTTTAAACCACAAGTATACCAATGGCAACTGTCTGAAGGAATAGCATAATATTCAAGACGTTTTTCTTATGTAGAAACAATACCTGGAAATGTACAATTGTACACTTTACAAGATATAGAATACAGATAATATTTCTGTAAGTTGTCCCGACATAGACCTACTTTACTAGGATCAAAACATCAAAAACTAATTATGCAGAAACCACGTTTACCGGGACATTACATATTAAAAAGCATCCACAACGGGGGCAAATAAAAGAATTGTCAAAATATAAATGTTCAAAACCACTAACATAATGACTCCAATAAACCAACTTTTGTCATCTCATCATTACACCTGTTAGTGGCCACTTGTCATGTCAACTGACTAAAGCTCTGGACCAGTGTCACCACTCAAGAATATACATCAAAATTGGAATGCACTTCACACAGCATCCAAAGTTCCGAACTTTCAAAGATGCTGGTTTGGCTGCTGAGCATGTTAAGACTGGGGGCAAGCCCAGAGGCATCATCATCAGTGATGGAGAACCCATGTTCCTGTCTCCAGCTGCAGAAACTTCATCCAATCGTCTCTATAATACACACACCCTGTTCTGCCTATCATTCGTTTGTGGATTGTCACTTTTGGCTTTTCAAAGTTTCCCAGTGACAACCAAACATCATTAGCTAATGGCACTATAGCTTTTTGATCACCAGATGATCAGAAATATTGATTTGTTTTTGGTTGAAGATAACAAATATCAAGGCCCCAGTCGCTAATTACAACATGATTATGATAACAGTGATGCTTGATACATTGTGTGTTGTCACGTTTATAGTCCCCACTTGCAAAGTCAAGTTCCCCTGCAGCAGGTTTATGAATATCCAATACGCCAAATTACTGATACATTTTACAATTTTGGTAACTGTTGTGCTAATGTCATGTTCCTGAGGCGCCACGTGAAAATATGTGAAAATATTCACACACAGATGAGTTTATCTTTACTACTAATATCTTCCTACGAAATGTGACGGAACATCTACACTGTGCACTTTCTGAAGTATTTATAGTGAACAGTTGGTAAACAACAGCCGTTGAACAGCAGATCAAATCAGCTGATCCGCAGCAGCAGCAGCAGCCACAAGATGAGCAAAGCATCTCTAACCATGGACGTATAATGCTCTTACATTTCATAATGACAGTTGAATCACGTGATAGATGACCATAGATTACAATGTGAACAATTAAATAACAACTTCAAAAAAAAAATGCCCTTCTTTGCTGCCTGGAAACATAACACATAATGGCATACATACAAACAGGTGTGCTTCCTTCCGCCCATACTTTAGGTAAACACTTTTTTCCAGCTAATATTTACAGGAAAGGGGAATCACAGTCTTCTGCACAATAAGTTCTGGACAGCTTTTTTCTTTATTTCTGGATACTGTATATAAATAACATTTTCCCCCTAATTTCTCACAGAGATCAGGATCAAGCATCAGCTCATATCTTGAAACTAAAATAATAATTTGGTACCTTGGTGCAATTCCTTGCATTAATACGAAATTATTAATTCTTAGAGCATTGTATAAATTTAATAGCTATTACAAAAGAACTGGCATATATGTGTCTAATTGGCTGAGGGCTTTTTGTAGAGATATGATGGTGATCATGCTGATAGTACACAGTACTACAAACACATTATACAAATTATTACAAAGTAATTTTAAGTAACTGTCAAATAACAATACGATTAATCCAAAATTGATGACATTTTGTTAAATTGACGAATTATTGAAATGACAATGCAATATGATTACCTGTGATTTCACTTCTGTTTCTCTCAAACTCTTAAACTTTGCTAAGTTGGCATGTCTTGTATGTCATATTTATTATCAAGCTAGACAGTCACTTGGGGACGCCCATGTGCTCTGCGAGCATCCGTGCAATACTCCCAGTCTGAATGGCAATTATCCATGAACACCTGCTGATTCTACATGCTAAGTTGTCATCACGATTGTCATGCAAGTTCACGGACTTTTAGCAGACATACTCATAACTTGTGTCACTTGCAACTGATGGCTCACGTGTAATGTATAATATCATGTCTATAGAAAACAGATACATGAATATTATATACTTATCCATTAATCAGAGAACTGTAATGAGTGCCAACATAATGACCAAGAATATCAATTTATGCAAAACGACAAAATATGGCAGAGAGAAAAAAAATTCCATTCAAATCAGTGACAACTGTGATGCATGGATCCTGGGTTTGATTCAAAGATGATGAAAGATCTAGAGGCACAACCCAGTCATTCCAGTGTTCATGACCTAAAATCTCAACTGTCATTCGTATGAGTTTTTGATCTGTGACAGTGTCTTGTTTATTACAGTGTGCACTAAGGGCTTGGGCTTTGCCATTGTCATCTCACCATAATATATCTGCCTATGACAGTTGACATGCAGGGCATAACACATTTAAAAGTTTCCAAGCATGCATGAGCCAATATAGAAATAGGCATTTAAATTGAGCAATTAAAGTACATGTTACGTCATCTACACCAATGTCAATGATCATTCAAGCTTTATGTACTAAACATTTTTTTTTACAATAATGCAAACAAAAATACAACATTTCATTCTGAACATGGTACGCTATGCCCAGGTGACATTCACTGTCAATGACAAGATATAGTTTCTCAACTGGCCCATTGTCATGGCTGTCACCGTCCGTGTCAACAGGCAGTTTGTTGACAGTTCGTCCATTGAATGAACCCATGTTTTGCAAGCACTTTTAAAGACTTAGCATTCCAAAAAACCATGTTTTACTCATAATTAGCAACTTACAGAGTAAATGAAATAAACTCACCGTTCAAAAGGAGAAACTGGAGACTTGGGGCTATTCAGCTGAAGTTTGTAAGTCAAGAGAGTAACTTTGGTGCTGAAAATGTCCCTCTCCTTGCGAACTTTTTCTAGCTCGCTTTCAAGTTGTTCAATCCTCTTGATCTGCGCTCGGATGATGTTATCCCTTTCTCTTATTATCCTATTCACGTATTCATGGGTAATCACAGACTGATTGAGTCGGCGATGCCTTTTTTCGCTCATTGTGGCAACTCAAATGCTGGCGCTCCCCTTCAACGGTTGCACGCTGACCAACTGCTCCAAAACACTGCCGCCGAAAATAAACACGGCCAAAGTCTACATATGCGCAATTATTTGGGTAATTACCCATAAACAAACAATTTTAAGATTTTATAAATGGGTTTTAAGAATTTTATGTTGAATATTATGCTGGTAAAGAGAAATAATTCATACGAACCCAAATTTGACCGCTCCCTCTATGAGCGATAATACAAGGATTACAGTGGAACTGTCAAATCTGACAGCTGTCAAACTTTGGCACGCGGCTTTGTTGTTTACCGTAATAGTAAATAATTTTTCCGGTATGTAGAACGGTTGTTAAAGAAGTATAGAGTGTCTGATGCATTGCCATGTCATTTATTTGCTGCTCGTTAGAATACTGAAGTTTGTTTTTGTCACGCCGAAAGTAGGCGTTTTCCTGGGCACATGACCCACTCTGTATTAGTTATGGTCAACACCCCACAAACTTTGTGTACTGCTTAGAGCTACTTAGTATCTGAATAACATACACTCACGCTTTCGTTTATTTCTGATGTTGCAGGACAAAGTTATGTTACTGCATCATGCCCAACCAAACATACCACATCCCTGTCATTCCATCAGATCTGAGACAAGAAGAAACCATAAAACAAATATGTGATTCACTGGAATATCTTGAAAAAGTTGCTGATGACATCTTCAAAAGGTGAGACTTTGAAACCAGCAGCGTCATATATATTGTCGAAAAATGATGTGATAATCTTTATTGGCCATCAGATTGAGATTGTTGGTGCTGTAGTGCTGTGGGACACATGCAGCAGGAGTTGTAAGAATAACAAAGATATTAATTTTGTCTTCTTCAGAATTGGTCAGAAAGTTTCTGAGAACCAAGATCAGGTGAAAAAGATCAATGCCAGGGTTAATCTTGCACAAGCAAAGATTGACAAGATCAAAGGAAGCAACAAAGCAACCAAAGTATTCAGTGGATCCAAATATCCTGCTCCTGATCTGCCTGAGGAGTATACAAGTATTTACAGGTTAGTTTTTAATACTTCAATAAAAGAGTCACTGTTTTAATTTGACTTCAAAATATTTGGCAATAAAAGTCAAAACTCTTCAATAGTAGGAAGTTAGATAAATACTAGGTTGTTCCCTCATTGAAAGATTCACTCCGACTAACAATATTAATTATTTCAGAGGTAAGAATGACCTGGCAGAGTTTAAACACAGCAGATACCATCTCCAAGGCAAACATCCAGCTGTAGATGACAGGGTTCTGAAAGAAAAGAGACAGTATTATAATGTGCAAATTACAAAGAGGGCTAATGATGATGGCAGTCAAGGTGAAGGTCTGGGAAGACTTCCTTCTAACATTAACTCAATCAGCTCATTGTTACTGTTCAACACATCAGAGAATCCGTAAGTTGATTATAACATATTTAAGTATTCCAGTGTATTCCTATTGTACATGTGTTTGCAACCATAATATAAATCCCGATAAAATTACTAATGGTTTTTAATTTATAAATTTTTCAGTTACAAGAAGTATGTAATTATGGACCCCCTTGGTGTTGTGACAAAGACTCGACAAGTTACAGATGATGCTGAAGAGGGGCTTGCAGATGCACCATCTACCATCACGCATCGAGAGGAGCTTCAACGCATGACAAGAGAAAATGTTTTCTATGTTCCAACAGCTGGTCAAGTGCCTGAAATTGCAGTACCTGACTTTTTACCTGAGTTACCTGGTTAGTATTGCCTTTACATTACAGTGTTCAAGACTCGTCAAATTTAGTACTGGTCCGCATGGACCAGTAAGTCCAACAAGGTGTTGGTCCGTTAACATTGTTACTGGTCCATAACTAAGCGCAACCCCTAGCACTGAGTACTTCTGGCACACAGGTTTATCATGTTTGTTTATGTGTGGAGCAGTGTCCATGTCAACCATGCTCATATTACTCAAGATTATTAACTTTCAAAATTGGCAGGAATTACATTTTTATATCAGAATCTACAGGAAGGGATGCTTATAATTATTAATCAAAAGTACCCATGTTACAACAAACTACATATCATTAACTTCTACTTTTCCAGTAAAATGCACACTCCTGCCCACACTACAATTACTTTAAAATATTATATGTGTATGAATATAAATATAAAATTTAATATTATTCATATTTACTAAAGCAGTAATTAAAATCACAAAATTAAAGTGGAATAGATCTACAAAGCTATTGTTGAAAGACTTAGCAGCCTTTGAGCAGTCAATTGCACTTAAGCCTAAAGCATTGGGGACTTGACACTTCCATTGAACTGTTGAAGATGCCACAGAGTCAATTGCAATCTGTGTGCTCCACTTCTATGGATTATGTCTTTGACCAATATTGCAATCAAACAGTTCACATAACTGACAGATTGGAGGCAAAATAAAGCCCATTTAATGAGCTAATTGGCTACTCGCTCACACGGACCAGTGCTATCCTTCTCCTGCTCGCCGTTCGCCGTAAAAGTCGGGTCGGGCGAGCGTCTAATGCGAACACTGCATTATCCCCAATTTGCCAAATAAAAGATCACATAAATTGTTAGTAAAAATATATAAGACATGGATTATGACAATTGTTTGATTCTGGTTTTTCTTTTTCAGGAGTTGCTGATGATTTGTCATACATGGCTGAGATTGGTCACTCCATTGCACCCTCAGTCCCTGGCAGCAATATGCCTGATTTACCATCAGTTGTTCTTGATGAGATTCCTGCTGGTCCTGCATCTATATTGCCATCGATTGGGAATGAGGCTGAATCAACTGGTGCACCTCCCCCTCCTCCTCCACCACCTCCTGATTCTGCCCCTCCACCACCTCCTCCTCCCCCTCCTCCTCCTCCTCCAGATGCTGCTCCGCCTCCTCCTCCTCCACCTCCACCCCCAGTGCCCAGTGCCAATGACTCTGAAAGTTCAGCCGCTAAACCTCAAGCAGCACCGAGCAAATCTTCAGATGTGGCAAATCCTGATGAAGGCCGTGTGAGCTTACTTGAGTCAATTCGGGCAGCTGGAGGAGCTGGAAAAGCAAAGCTACGAAATGCTCAGCAAAGAAAAATACAAGCAAAGAAGAAGATACAAGAAGAAAAGAACACTGGCGGAGCTGCCAGCACTGGTGACCTGATGGGAGACCTCTCAGCAAAACTGAAGATGAGGAGACTTGGTATCCAAGGCAACAAAGTGGCTGGAGGTCAAGATGATGCTCCAGCTCCTTCCAATGCCATGGATCGAATTTCAGCCATGATTCCACCCCCGCCAAGCAAAAATGATGAAAATACAGCTGAAGATGGTGATTGGGAATGAAATGTATTCCCAATAGCAAAGATACTGTTTTGGTGTAATATTTATTCTTACAAAGTCAATGTTCACATCTATTACAGTTGGGAGTATTAATAGCAGTGCCAGCACTGTCTCTTTTATTCATAGAGAATTCAAGAGTATCAGGAATTTGTGATATTGAGCATATATATAATTACCTAAATTAAGGACTGAGCAATAATTATATGTACTTTTAAAAATAGAAGTACACTGTCTACTGTGATCAATCAATACAACCTATTTTCTCTATTTTGCAGTCTTTGTTGTTTTTAATACAGAATGAATAGATATAATTAACAACAATAAATAGGCAACAATTTTAGCAACTCAGATGCGCCTGAATGATAACACAATATGGTAATATTATTGACCAAACAACCCCGAGAGTGAAGCTAAAGATCGAAATTTTATTATTAATTGCAAATATTAGGGGTGGGGGTGACCCATCATTGGTCTCAACCGGACAGTGCTGCCACCTGGTGAATTTTGGTTACAGTCTTTCATATTGCTTAATTACAATTAAGAGATGAAAATTGAAAGTCTGGCTATTTGTGGAACATTACACATTACTATGTATTTATCTCCTTTATTAGGGCGGAATTGAATTGGATAAACCTAACAGAGAGCACCTAATCTGTGTTGACCACTAGGGGGCCTGCTGATCTGTTTTGGTTGCGATGATCTCAACTTCCGCACAATACTGGGTCACGTGAACCCACATAAAAATGGCGAGCCTGACGTTGGATTCTATGTTGTTGACTGTTTTCTTGTATATTATCCATTTAAACTCTTGCATTTCTGTGCGTGTAGTATCAGAAAATGCTCACGTTGTTCAGATGCGTAAATTGCATGAGGTGGAACATGGGATTCAAGATGCATTGAGCCATCATTTAGTTAAAAGAGATGCACCAGCTGATTCTGGGAGCTGTCAACCAAAAAATGACACCTATGAAGCTAGCCTGAATCAACTGAGGAGTACTGGCAGAAAATTAGCGAATGAGGTAATCATTAATGTGCACCTTCACATTGCTTTTGTTTGATTTGATCATTGTCAGTGTAATTAACTCTGTAAGTCTGCAGACTTGTGTGACGTAATGACTGGATATCAAGATGTGTATTGGCATGGCTATTTGTCATCAGTCATGTGCCATTCAGTTTTATTGTTGTAAAAAACCCTAATATGGTTATGACCAGAAAGGAGCAGATTTAGAGAGTTTTCTATTGGAAGCATAACACAGAACATTAATTTAGTTGTGTGATACAATCCCATGTGCAATCAATACGCACAACCATGTGAGTATTACTTATAATTACCCTTAATTGCAATTATTGCTCACGGCAATGTGCATTGTTAAACTTAATAAATAAATGGATACTTAGCTATGTGCCACTCTGGTTGTAATAAAGCCTGATGATGGTAAATTAATGCAGCACTCTGGCCCCAACCACAGTCAGCACAGGTAGTTGAAAAAGACATATGCTTGATCAGGTTTGCATGGAACAGTTATTTGGGTGATAGCAGGACAGAGTCACAGAGATAGGGGGTACAGACATAACATGCATAATCAGTGGAGCAACTATTGTGTGACGCAGCGGTGAATTCAGTGGCACTTAATCTGACAAATTAACAATAACAACAAATTAATATGGATTGTGCTTTGTTAAAATGCTGTGCAGTTCTTCATTAGAAATAAAGAACAAAGAAGGCACAAAGTGAAATGGGAATAAAGCTTCCAGGCTGATATTTGTGTGATTATTACTATGTCAACATTTTTGTTTACAATTTAGTTTGGCCCTACTCTCATGCTGTGGTATATAAATTTTTATCATAAGCATATTGGGTTGTGTTATTACACATTTTACAGTCCATTCGACTAATTTGATAAATAGACCTGCTGATCAATGCACTTATTGTCTTTCCTTTGTTTCAATTGATTAGGTGTAGTGTATAAAAGCTAACTGAGTACAATAAATTTGAGACACCTGTCAATGAAACATTTTAGTTTTTAGCTATATGCATGATGTTTCTATGAACCATCCTGCAATAATGACATATAGAGTAGCTTGAACATATGTTTCCAGTTGCTTTGCATAATGCTTGGTCTTCAGATATTTTTAATCTATAATGTTGATGTTATCATTGGTTATATGTGCTTATTGATTAACTTTGAGCAACTGTCGGTCATATTAGAGGAATATCAACAAAAAGTGAATTACAAACTTAGAACAATAGGCTGACATTAGTGCTACATATGAAATGATATATATTATATAGAGTCGCAAGCGGTATAATTTCCCACCAAAGTCCCGTTCATGGCCTGAACGGGTGTATTTCTTAGCTTTTCTTATACGAGTCGTCTTGCTATACCATGGAGTACTATACATGCATAGTGACTCCATGGATATATACCTGTATTACTTTATTTCACCTTCGCACCTCCCTACGGGCATGCTAGTTATATATATTGTCATAATGGGTATAAAAGAAGTAGTTCAGCTTCTTTCAAGAGAATTTGTGATAGAAATAAACTGCTAATACTGGTTTCCAATTTTCTTCGATATTGTTCCCTATTTTGAATCTGTATGCTGGGCTAGTGCTTTGATGCTGGATGCCTAAGTCAGACTCCACTAGTAGTTAAAAATGAAATTTGAAGGTCCGAGTTGCATGACAGTGTTATATAAATGGATTCCTTTATATTTACATGTGGAGTACATTATCCCAGCGATGCTTTTAAAAATACTCCACACATATCAATTTATTATATTACATTGTCTTAAACCAGACTCTGTATTATAATTAAATCTATTAATACATCTGTTACTTGTGACCAAATAGCAAATTTACAGGGTGCGGCCAAAAAACTTGCACCAGCAGCTACTGCTACCTCTTTTGTTGTTTTCTCAATTGACAGTCATCACATGCAGCTGCAACTATATGCACAGAAGTAATAATAGTCCTAAGTTATCTTAATGAATATACTATCTAGTTTCCTCAAGAATGATAGATAATATGGATCTAAATATAGCACATGCACACTTTTCACACCTTCGGGTCATTTTTACCTTGACCTTTGCAATAGAAGCATTATATTATGTCACTGAAGTGTAACGGACATCTGTCTTGACGTTTGCTCCCACAAATAGGGCAAATAGATTCATAAGAAGGTAGAGCATTGACACCTTCGAGGCGGAGAGTGCCATTTTGGGTTCAGGCTAATTTTCTGTCTTTTCTTTTGAATTAACTAGCCCAACCTCCTTCAGGAATATTATGCCATAAATTCAAGATAAGTTGGAGATTCAAATATTCCCTCTAGAATGCCATTATATATCTCTGTTTCAATATTATGACCTTGCCGGATCAAAACTGGAACCAACTTTATCATCTAATACCATAATATATATATGCGTGTTAGAAAACCCTGAAGGAGGATTCTGTGCAAATATTATATTTTCTGTGGCTTCAGAGGTGTAGTAACTAAGATAGCTCTTATTTGTGAACTTTTCTACAACTAGAGACACCATGCAAGCAGACAGAAATAACTCCAGCACAGTACCTTTCTGGGTGACAAAAATCGGACTTCTGTGATACATGTCACTCAGAACAAGCCCTGCTGCATGCACCCTCTCAATAATTTAGATAATGAAATTTTCTGACATTACAAAATTAGAAAAATATCACAATGACCAATTGCTTATACTCCTGACTAAATATGGCACAACTTAAAAAGATCTCATTTATAAGCATTTGAGTAAAATAGGCCTATCCGGAAAGATATGGCCTGGTGCAGGTTTTTTTTGCCACACTGATGAGGCAGATTAACTAGCTAGAGCTTATGTTAGCCATTGACAACTAATTTGGTGTGTAACTGGTGCTAGCCCAACCTATCAAATCATCAAATGTAATGAATGATATGGTAAGTTTGATCTGATGACCAAAAAGCTTTTCTCCATTTTTCAGTTCAAGTTTGAGAACGAGACAAGATTCACGCTTGCTTTGGCATGGGCCAAGGAAAATTCAGGGGTAAGTTTGCATGTATGTGGCTTACTGGATATAATTTTAACATTTGTATTAGAATTAACTTTATTATGTGTATTATAATCATTCCATTTCAGAACATTTTGGTGGTTACATCGTCAGCATATTCCATGCATGATTCAATGTTATACAGAAGGTATGAGATATTTCTTTGAAAGTTAGTAAGTTAATAATGCAACAATATATATACCAATGTAGCATGTACATCTACAAATGTATGTACCTCTGTATGGTTTGTAATAGGTGTGCTGTTGAAGCATGAAAGAACTGGTGAAACTGGACTTCCTTGCTAAAACTGTGTTTTTTGTTACCCTCACAGCACTGACTATGGGAAGACTTTCATCCCCATATCAAATTACATTGGGAACAATACTGTTATACGAAAAGAAAATGGTCTTCAGAAGGACCCTCTTGATGCTAATCGGGTATAGATATATGTTACAATTGTTTATTATTTTTACTTTAGCTCAGAAATATACATTACGTTATGGTGTTATTTCTTAGACTGGCTCTCTGTTTGCATGTATAAGACTAAATTATGTTGTGATACCGACCATTGGTGCAAATCATACTTAAAAAGAACTCTTAGCATCCAAATGATATATTCAGTAACTCAATTTCTAAGCAATATGTTATTATTTTTGCCATATATTGAAATATATATTGTACATATTGAATATATGTAACCACTTCTCCTTGAACAGTGTTCAAAAGGCAAACTATTGATCCAGCATGAGACCCATTTGTCATTAAATACATTGAACTCACTGCTCAGCTATGATGACAAGGTAAATATATTTTGTTCATATGTTGCGCAGATATACATTGTTGCATACAGCAAAGAAAAAGGGGCTCTCCTCAGCAAGTCCGACCTTTACCTCACCACAGATGGAGGAGCGACTTTCTCAAAGATCACTGTTCCCTTTGTCCTCGATGGCAGCCTTGTCTTTCATCCAAATAAGACGTACAGGGATTACATCATGACCTTTTCAGCTGCTCAGAATGTAAGTCGGCTCATTTTAAATTCATTTCACTTGCTTGGATGATAGTATTTATCAATAATATTTATGCCAAGTTGTCGTAAGCTGGGTCAACCTGGTAGTCTCATGCTAACAATCACAGATTCTGGCACCATATTGCTGTAGTTGTGAACATGATAAACATTGAATTTATGTGTATTATATACATTCCAAATAGCAATCAAAGGTACAGAGAACAAATACTGATATTCTCTCATGTGTCTATCACCTAAACTGGCATGTTCAATGCATAAAAGTAATGTGTTATCAAAATATATCATTACTTCTTCATGATAAATATAATCCTTTCCTTGTTTATCTAGGCTCTGTATTATACCAAAGACAGAGGAGTGACTTGGGTCCAAGTAATAAATTTAGTGAAAAGTTTTAAATGGTAAGTTTTATCTTGAAATTAGCTACTCAACCATTGACATGTGTTTATTGCATTGTTTGTGCTTCAAGGAGACACTAAACATTCTTTAGGATATATAACCCCAAAACTAGCAATGAAAATGTTTGATACATATATTTTGCCTATTCTTGAATATAATTGTGAAATTTGGAGTAATGTGAAGCCAATTGATGATATAGAAAAAATACAAATAGGATATCTTAAAAATATGCTAGGAATACGAAGACAAACACCAACATTGGCAGCTTATGGTGAAACTGGCAGATTTCCATTGCATGTCAGACAACAGGTTAGAATGGTAAACTACTGGCTAAAACTGAAACGCCTACCTGATAGCTGTATACTTAAAAAATGTTTAAATATTCATGAAAATGCACTAAGTTCAGGTCAGAGTAGTTGGCTAAGAAAAGTTAAACAAATTATTACTGAATTTGTACAAATTGAGGACTTGAATACAATTGCTAGAACATTTGCAGTAAACATATACACTAAAACGCAAGAAAACCTATTGGCAAAAATATATGACTCTATCCAGCAACCAAAACTTAGAACATATAAACTCATTAAACCAGATTATAGAATTGAACCATACCTTCTGTTAAACTTGGGTAGAAAAACTTATAATAAAATAGCTAGATTCAGAACCAGTTCCCATAACCTTCGTATAGAAACAGGTAGACATGAAAGACCATTAATACCTGTAGAAGAGAGACTATGTACGAAATGTAACTTAAATGAAGTTGAGGATGAGATACACTCATTAATAATATGTCCAAATAACACATCACTGCGCCTACGACTGTTTGATCTAGCTCGAGTTTACATATATGATTTTGACATAATGAATGACACCAATAAATTTATATCTATCATGTGCTCAAAGGAATCTGAGCTACTGAGGTGCCTGGGAAAATTCTTAATTGATACTGATATGTGAGTTATATGTTCTCCATCTTCTGACACTGTACAGTATATATACATAGATGTTACTATAAACATTATTTAAAAAAATAAAAAAATAAAGTTTGGGGGCTGGAACCGCGTTACTAGTATAGCATATCTAGTTTACAAATTTTATTTGAACATTTCTGTATTCCTGTATTTTCTGTTCTTTATTTTATTTATGACATATATATCATGGATGATATTTTACTGTCAATAAAAATTATATATATATATTTATTAATGAAAATGGTACTATAGCTATAATTTTTATTTGTATGTTTGCCAACTTATTTCAACATGTAATTTTTGATATTGAATCCGTCTATGTTTATTTTGTGCCGACATGAACTTAAGGTTTGTAAAAATGTAATTATGTTGTTTAAATTTTTTAGGAGTACAATTGAAAAGGAGCAGCCACATGTTATATATATTACCAAGGACAAGCAAAGGGATTTATTTGAAATGCTGGCAAATAGAGGTACACTGAATTGCGTCTTGGAAATTTTCTCTCAAGTGTTAATGTTAGATTTCCCTTCCATCATATTCAGAACTATCTATTTATAAACATATATATATGTGAATTTGGGAGTGTTCATTAGTGCGTGTGTAAAACTATTTTATGTGACATCACTGAAAGGTACCACAGGCAAATCACGCCAAGTTGGGGTATTATCATAATTTATTCATATGGCCCACGTGGTCATAACTGTCAAACTAAAGTACAATTGTTAGAGATTTCTTCATTATATCATTAGTCTGATAATGTTATCATTAGTATGATCATGCACATTTATGACATCATTAACCATGAAGCCACTTCTAGATTAATCTGTTTGCGTGTATGTGTACATATGTGTGTGCGACAGAAAATAAAAACATGAATTTTGATGGACTAATGTAAATGATTAGAGAAGGTTGACCTGTTTCTATTTTTGACATATGCGCATGGAGACAGTTCAATCTAAATGTAGCTTAGTGATATCTTGACAATTTATGAGCCTTTGTTATTTTGCAGACATTCACTACACCTTAATGAAAACTGACTTGTCTGCCAGAAAGGATGGAGAAGATTTCAAGTGGGAAATTCTACATAAATATGTGTACAGCTTTGGAATGGAGGGAGATTTCCTATTCGTCTCTGCACCTGATCCTAATGAGGTATCAGTATTCACCATTTTACTGAAGCACTTAATTTGGGATCGACTTTAGATTTTCATATATTTTGCCCCAGTGTGATGTTGCACATATTTAATGAACAATTGACTCGAATGGGACAAACCTAATATTTTTTTTTGGAACTTCTAAAATTTAAAAGTTAAAGGCGCAGAGAGAACTATTTGTAGTTTCACATGAACCAATCAACTGAAGTTTGAGACATTTTGAGGATATATACTCATCGGAGTCATATGTAAAAACTTGCCAAGTGGAGGTCTGATTTTAGATGACATCAATTTTAAAGCCACTTTGCATCACTTACGTATCCTGCCATTAAAATGTATTTTTAAGCATTATTGTGCTGGGATGTATGTTTATGAGATGTAGAAATGTCAGAATGATACCACAACTGAATTTTCCTTGTGTCATAATTCTTTTAGATTGTAAGACTAATTGATCAAATGGAAAATGTTTTGCAGAAAGTTTATCAGAAGAAGATCATGCGGATATCCAAAAGTGGAGGAGCAGACTGGTATGATGTCCACGTCCCTTCAATTACTCCAGATAGGGTTTGTTTTGTTAGTTTGTTAATTTTGCCTGTACAAAGGTATAGGTGACTAATTTTGCAATTGCAGTTAACATGGAAGTTAATGATTCAGCTAATTACTCGCTAGGACAAATAGGACATATCATATTAACTAATTTGCTCTTTTTTCAATTCAGTTCTTTTCAATATTGGACATGACCGAGGGGATGGTCTTCCTTCATGTTGATGAGCCTGGAGGTTGGTATGATTATAATTATCTATTACAAATAATGATGTGTATTTATATTGCGCTAGTTCCAGAATATTCTGCTCACCAGCACTCAATTGTGTGTGTGTAGTTATAGTTAGTATTTAAGTTGGTTATGAAGATTTGCATTATGAATCATATATGTATGTGAGATTTTTATTTCATTGATTAGATACAGGAAAGGGGACGTTATATACATCAGATGGAACTGGTGTAATATTTGCAGAATCACTGGGTAATCACCTGTATCCTAACTATCTGGTGAGTTGTGGTGTTTGTGAATTTTACTGTCCCAAGTATAAGTTCCTATTTCCATCTGAAACTTGTCAAATGTACATCCTATGTGCATCTGAAATCGGTGCGAGTTATATGATGATTTTATTTTCCTACAGGATTTAACAGACTTCTATAAAGTGCAGTCCATGAGAGGAGTCTACCTTGCTAGTCAACTGAATGATGATCGTTCTATACATACCATGATAAGCTATGACCGGGGAGGGGAATGGGCCCCAATTAAAAACGTTGTTGGTGCAACTTGCAAGGATCCCAAAAAGGTTTGTTTGGACTTACAATCAAGTTGTATTTGTCTGAATTAGTGATATGGTCTGGTGTTCACTGTGTCCGTATGTTGTTGAATATTGCATTTTAACCGAATTCCTACATATAACAAAATTATTAACTTCACTATTCTTCACAAGAATTAAAAGCTTATTACTCAAAAATACGATGGGCCTTTGAACTTCTGAAGTCATCTAGTCAGTCCAACCACGCTTTGATTGGCACAATTTTTGGTACAAAATTTCATGCCATATTTATGCAGCAACAATTGCCATTGTGTAGTTTGTAATTTCTGTTTTATTTTATGCTGTTTATTGCAGGGATGCTTCCTTCAAATCCACAATGCTTATAGCATGTCTAGGAAAGTTCCTGCTCAGCCTCCATTGAGCGTGGAGAGCGCCCCTGGACTTATTCTTGTGCATGGTAAGGATTATTCAGTTACTTACTATATTATATTTGTACTGAAAATTCATACTTGTCAGTCACTATGCTAGTGTCTCAAATAATAACAAACAAATGGTATATACACAGTTGATTGATGATAAATATAATTGTAGTGCATGAGTTGGACTGTGAGACATCAACACTTTAATTATCATCAAGATTATTCTAAAATAGGTTATAATAGGTTATTGATGTAATTTCTTTTGACAGGCCATGTTGCTGAATCTCTGCAAACGACAGAACCAGATGTATTCATCTCAAGTGATGGCGGATACTCATGGTATAAAGTAAGGACCAGATTTGAATAACCTTTTTTTTTCTTTTTTTTTTTTCCCCAGTAAAATTCTGTATGAAATTAGTTTGTTGTAGTGAACAAGTTCCCCTTTTTTCATGCTATACATGTGCCATTTGAAATGATCGTCAGTAAACAATTTTAAACAAGTATTTTACTTTCATAGGTTAGAATTTTGATCCACACTTTTTTTTCTTCTTATTGATGTGCATACCTTGTGGCACCAAACAAAAACTTCTACTTCGGCAATTTTGTTAATTTATCTGTACTATATCAATTACATTGGAATCAAACTTGAATGTTTACAAACAATTTGTGG
This sequence comes from Alitta virens, assembly GCA_932294295.1. Classification (NCBI taxonomy): domain Eukaryota; kingdom Metazoa; phylum Annelida; class Polychaeta; order Phyllodocida; family Nereididae; genus Alitta; species Alitta virens. Next base: position 46,594,236 of record OW028574.1, on the reverse strand, counting down.
TGCCGAAATGACATAAACTATTTGGGACTATGAAAGGTCATCATTATAGCCAGGTGTCATTATATGTGTGTATGATATTAAAAGTAAAATCACAAACCTCATACTTGACAATTGAACTCCTTATGATGTTATAACTGGATTGTTTACTATTACACTTTAACTTCCTATCAATTTCAGGCGCTGGATGGTCCCCACATCTACGAGATCGTGGATCAAGGTGGATTGTTGGTGGCGCTACCTGCCAGTACCCCAACTCCTGATACTATTAGGTTCTCTACAGATGAGGGACGCTGCTGGCATAGCTACAAGTTCACCAACCAGTCCGTTACATTCACCAAACTGTTGACAGAGCCAGGCAACAAAGCCATGAGTGTGAGCGTCTGGGGATATACCAATGACGATCACATTTGGCGTGTTCATGTCATTGATTTCTCCTTGGTGGTGACCAATCTTTGTAAGTAATATAACTTTTGTTTTGCCGTAGCATGTTACTTATAGAAGGAGAGTTTTATGAAATAACTGCTGGCTTTGAAATACTGTAATCAATTTATGAAACACCACAATTAAGACATACTTGAGATCTGAATCAAGCATGGCGCACAAGAATATTAGGGCATCTAAATAGACACAGATAGGGTGCCCAGCTGGAACATTGGTATTGGTTGGGTCCCATAATTGTGCCAAATTACCTGTGTTCTTAACTTTTGTTATTTGATATTATGATTCACATATGTGCTTCAGGTGGTGATAATGACTACCAGGAATTTATGCCACATGCCTCTAATAGCCAGAATGGATGTATGCTTGGTGTCATGGAGAAATTCAGGCGCCTCAAACCTAATTCATGGTAAGTGCCTAGAGGTTTATTGTTTTATTGTGTATCATCTAGATATGTGTACAAAGTAGCATGTGACAGTGTGTAAACATTTCTTTATCTATGTGGAGTTGTCACAATGGATTGCGTTAAAGCTACATGTAATTATATTTCAAGACACTTAAGTGGTGAAATCCCATCATCATCAATTTTTTAGATTTGATTACCCTACCCAATTGTAATCTATTTGTGATATTAATTATTTGTTTCATCCTACAGGTGTCGAAATAGTAATTCTAGGGTTATCAAAGAAACCAATAAACAGACAAAGTGTGCATGCACTTATGAAGACTTTGAATGGTAAGTGTAACACTCATAAAATCAAAAATTCAATTTGATTTATGTTTATCTTGTAATCTCCTTTAGTCCGTTTGTATCTTAGCTACATAGAAATTTTTTTGTTTCATTTAAGGAACCAATTTTACATAAGATTCATTTACTATTGAATTTGCTTTTATCGAAAGAGGTCTTGCATTATATGTTATTGATGCGAGTGAATTTTCTGAAATCTTATGTTTTCATGTAATATTTCAGTGATTATGGATTCTACAGAAAAGTCGAGTCACTCACATGCGAACGAGACCCCAGAGCCAAAGTTAATCAATTCAGCATTTGTCTTCATGGAGACAGAAGTGAACTTATTACCAAAGGGTAAATTGTTTTAATTACCTAATGACTAATTGTTTTAACTAATTTAGTGACCATTCCTCAGAAACTTTCATTCAGTTTTATCCACCATACAACTTTTTGGTCACAGCTGTGATTACTTACCTTATCTGTTTCATCATATCATCATCTGTCTCATCATTATGTCTGCCTCTGGCAGCTGGTCATGTAAGCTAGATAAACTTCAGATCTGTAGGATTGAGACATTGAAACATGCTTTTAAGTTTATTATGTCTTTCTTAAAATGACTATTTAGATTTAGGGCTTTGGTGTATCAGTTAAAATTTAATTCTTTATTTTGTTTGGGTTCACATTACTTTGTTTCATAATATATTCAACCAGTTGGAAAAGTATTACTCTTACTCCCCATTGATTGTTATTTCTCATTTATTTTAACAGTTATCGAAAAATTCCTGGCGACCAGTGCCAGGGTGGGCACCAACCTCCTGGTGAAAAGTTATTGAACACCACAGAAAAATGTAATGATCCCAATCTATTTATAATGGACGAATTTGCCGATAACGTGAGTACCATTTTCTCGAGCCAACAAACTTCAAACATTACACTTTCCAAGTAATGTCTGTCATAAAATTTTAATCACCTATGGTATGAAGTAATTGAAAATGTAGTTTAGCATTTTTCTTTCTTGAAACCGAACAAACTAAGTGTGAATTGCGAGTGTTGCATAAACAGAGATTACTAAAATTGCTGGTTTGTTTGATAATAAGTTCAAACGGTCAGTTTATGAACATTTAATCATTTAATTGCAGGTCCGATCTGGTCCTTCCAACCAAACAACAGTCATGCTTTTGGGCCTAGCTGTTACAATATTGCTACTGATGGTGATCATGATGGCCTTCTTCATCAGAAAATGTTACCAACTCCGAGCTGGGTATGTTTATAACTTTTAAAATCATATCTATAGAGCTTGATCGCTGGAGAGGCAAAAATGTATATCCCCTATGCTCGGGACCCTTAAATCTTCAGGGTCCCTGGAAACTTAAGTGGTCTACTTTATTAATATCGCTGCACATGTACAACGTATTGCTGACCAAACAAATTAGTTCTATCTTCACCACTCTAGATTGCTTCGTAAACAGCATATAATATCTTAATTTCGGCAGTTTTGTATTCCTTGCATAATATTGAGCAACTTTGAATCAATGGCCATAGGTTAAAAGTGGCTGGGTTAGCTGTGCGAGACATCGGTGAGCTGCTCTAATGAGATTCTGTAATGCTCGCGGTGCTCGCCGGCTAATTAAAATCACTATAGATGGCGCGAGCGGTTGACATGTACACAGATATTGTCAAAATCTGTCTGTAGAATGCGTGATGATTGTTATGAGTAACTGATATTAAATATACCTGAAATGGAAATACACTGTAGATGTATCACCTCATCAGGAAAATCATAAATGACAACTACTCGCAGCAAGTTAATTTCTGTCGTCATTAATACGTCATCCACTTGAACCTCACTTATTGGGCATTCTGAATTAAGCCTAAAAAATATCAGCCAGATTTACATTTTGGATTGACTCGAACGAATTTATGCCTATTACCGAGGGTGACCTTGATAAAGAAGTCATTGTGTTTTTTTAGTTTTGTGTACTGTATTTTCAACTTTAATTTGTTTCGTTTCAGAAGAGAAAGATACAGGTACTCTGTATTGCAGCAGAATGACAATGTGGATGTAGACATGGACCAGGAGGTCGAGAATACCTTGAGAAATGGAACTGCTCTTTATGAAGATCTTGATCAAGAGGTATGTGATATATGTACTACTAAATTGGGTCAATAGGATATCTGCAAATGCTGTGGTTCATGCAGCTAAGCAAAAAACTTGGTATATTTGTTGGAAGTTGATATGAGAAAACTGAAATTTGTAAAATTTAATAATAAACTATAAAGGAAACAGCAATTAATTCATGTAGGCCTTCAGGAGAAAGAAGAAATAATGCCACTAGATTTATGCTGTTTCAAGTCATGGCTTCTACTTGCTATCAATAGAGGATTTACTTAAACATGTATTCGAACTATTTCTCTAAAATGCCCCTTTGATGTAATTTGCAGAGTCTGAGAAACGAAGAGCGTCAAGGTTTGTTGATGGGAGGAGTTGGGTTTGCGAACACAAATGGAACCATTCCTAATGGTGTGGCGACCTCTGCGGCGGTTATAAGTCCCACAAGACAAACAGACTCAACCTCCTCTCAGAATCAGCCTCCGAAAGTCAAATCTTACCACGACGAATCTGATGATGTGAGTAAATTTGTTTCTATGCCAAAAAGAAATGAATACAGATAATATATTCTTATTTATTGTCATAAACAAGTATTTCACTATAATTTTCTATTTTAAGTACTTTTCAAGTAAAATTTAGGAATAAAAGTTTTTTGCTCAAAGGTCTGTATAGTTACTTACCAGGAGCTTTCATCCATCTCTCTTTGGACTTCCTCAGTTTACTGATCACATGAACGCCGGTAGTCAGGTCATGTGACAGGATGTTCTTGTAGACTAAGGGGAGGTCCATGCAAATTTTGATGGCTTCTTTAATCTTTCATCTGGTACACAACTACATGTATACAGACCTCTGTGCACAGAAGTTTTATGCTTAATGAACTACCTAAGGTCAGGAACTAACCTACACAGTTGGAAGTAAAATGTATACTCATTAGTAGAATATGTTATTTTAGAATAGGACAGTCATGTTATATTCTAAGTACTTAACTCAATTGTATGTTCAGAGTAACATGATGCAGGCGCATCTTTTCACTGAATGTTAAAATTCTAGTGGTCAGTAATTCTATATCTATATTTTGTCCTTCACAGGATCTACTGGAATAAACGGCCTGATGTGATAGCTGATTCTGACAGCAGTTTAAGAGACAGTAAATTCTTCCACATGACTGCAATGAAACACTTTTTTTTTGGCTTCGCTCTGAGAAAGGACATTTGTGATTCTAATATTAAATTTTGTGAAGTGAACTTTTGCCTATTCTACCAAATTATGATTTCTTCATCTTAAATGGTTGGTGCTTCCTTTAAAGGCAAAAACTATGATCACAATGCTTTGACTTAGGAAGAAAAAAATATAGAAACCTATTCCTTGTTGCCTGCAATTATATTGACTATATATTGTATATATACAAATCTCAGTACATCGTATCAAAACCTGTATTTTTTAGAGGAATTTGGTAACATCTTTTGAGTTGTAGCTATGCAAGTTAAGGTGTATCAATGCGATGTAAAAATGTGAACTCCTATATGTTTAAAGGATTGATTATAAGAAATGGAGGATTAAGCTTATACCCTACATATTGCCAAATCTCATTTGCCATTATGTAATGTCTCATTTGTGATTTGATAACACGGCTATAGATGCTGGATGGTACAGTCAGTATTTTCTTAGGAAGAGTTTTAGAAGGTGTAATATCTCAGTCTGTGGGTATTACCTAAATGTTCAAAATAAGGGGTTTCTGGGTGTCTGAATTAACCAATTGACCTGGAAAAACAAAATTTGATAGATTTAGGGATGGTTTGAATTCATGTAGATATGATAATAATGTCCAGTGGATGCCCATTATATTGAAACCTATTTGTACCACTGATTCTTGATATGAAATTTGATGAAATGGCATTGATATGTAGTATGTGATATTTGATTTAATGGTGAAAATATTATATATATTTTGGTGTATTATGAGCAATTTATTAACGGATAACATTGATATTAATTTCTACATTCCATTTTGCACAATGTTTCACCTGTGTGAATACACCACTTGCAGTTTTTGTCTGGTTTTGGTTCTGATAGGTGGTTTTTCTTTACTTCTGATTTACTGCAATTTAAAGGTCTAATAGGGAAACTTGAATCTGTCATTTCAGTTAATTATATTTTTCAGCTTCAATGTTCTTATAAGATGTTGTGTATGTTACCTCGCACCTTTTGCTACATGACATAATGGAGTAACTATCATAGATGTATCAAAAGAAATTTTACATTATAAATTATTTTCATCATTTATTCAATTCTAGTAATTTGGTTGTGAATTTACTTCTTGTATTTAATACAATTTGTGCAGTGGATATTTCATTGATCTCTCAATCCAATCTTCAATTATTTCCATGCTGTGCAAGATTCATTTAATCTAAAGCTTCAATCTCGGATAGAGGTTGCTCAAGATACTGAGCTGTTCATTTAAGTGCCGTTTTTTATTGTCCGTTATTTGTTGTGAGCGCTAGTGAACAGTCCGAGGACATTCAATAGGCTGAGTTGCTGCGACACATACCACAGCGAGTGGGCAAAAATCGCCAATAACTTCGTTGATATTCATTGCTGGACAATAAAATTTGGTATTCTTAATCATGCGACACAGATTTAGAAGATAGGAGACTTTGTTTCACAACAAATGACCAATATTAATAACGGTGGATAAGTGAACAGCAGAGCTCGGCCAAGGATAGAGGTAGTCTTATTAAATGGAACATTTTGATACAATATATGATTAATTTGTGCATATTTTTGCCATTACAATGTATATATTTCCAATTGCATAGCTTTCATTTGTTCTGTTTCTTTTTTGATTTGATTGGAATAGCTTTTTTTTGTTTTCATTTATAAAAACGTAATCATGAATGCCAATCATGGCTGATTCAAACTTTCAGTTCTTGCAAAGAGGTTGTATAGTCAAACCTTCTTTGTATATTGTTAGCATGGTACACAGAAAAAGAAAGAAGGATTTATTATTATAAAGGTTTGGGAGGAGGGGACTGTTCTTCATCATCATGCAACAACATAGGCCTACAGTCAAACTTATCATTACAATTTCATACTAAAAAACAAATTACATTTGTATATTTGAAATATGGAATTTATTGAGTGCTGCATTTACTAACATGATTTAAATGTGTTATAAAAATAACACAAGATATGAGAAATCGAAAGTCTTGAGGTTTTAAATATTAACAAATTGTGAGGTATTATACAATAGATACCAATTTTTTCAAAATCTCACAATACAACAAACCATTTGATCCAAAAATCTCAATACAAAATGTTTTTTTTTGTACAATGTCAATGTGTAGGTTACATTGTGTAATAATGAATGTTAACTGCTTTGTACAGATTAATCTTCTAATCTTATGTCCTCTCCTCCCAATTATTTGCTTTTCACTTTCTAAAAAATGACAACGCCATGATATTGGTTGTTAAAACTATTACAGTGTTTAATAGACTTCAATGTACATCTGGGTCTTCACTCAGAATATTATCATAGGGCACCGAGTGGCACTGAATCTTTCATTTGCTGCTCTGAATTTCAATGGCTTACAACTCTGTTGATGATGAAAACCTAAAATAAATCCAGTGTATTAAAACAAAAGTTTGTGTCTTTTTGTTTGGTTGTTTAAATGTATGCATATGCTGGACCAGAACAGTACAATATATTATTCCTATAAAAAGGCTATCGTGATGAAATGCTTGTTGGTGTGGATGATACCATTAGATCACCTGTGGATCGTACCAATATATCACCGATGCATGTCATAACATCGGCTGGAAAAAATTCAAATTGCTGCATAGTTGTTCACCCAATCTTGAAATACAGGTCTATTTATGTACAATTGCCAGCTATTATTCTCATGAAAAATATAAGTATTGTGCAAGGAGTGCTCATTAATTAGATTTTGATACAGTGTATCTTTATTCTCTATATATATTCTGTGTATTTAATGCGTGTAATGTTCAAAGAACTGCGGTTATACCCATCTGTTCTCGCTTCTTATACCAATGGTTTCACATCTGGAGCCTGCAAGAAGACATACATTTGAATGCTGTTCATATCTGAATGAAATTCAACTCCATTAATGTATATGATATATTAATGCACCACATACCTGTTTATAAATAATGTTGATCCTCTGATCCCTCTTTGATTGAGGTGGCCTTCTCATTTTTCTGGCCTGGAAATACAGATAATTATGATTTTGATTACCCTTTAAAACTTGATGTAAAGGTAACTTCATGGACCATATGCTATGAGTGTGAAGCCAGTTTGTTGGATATTGGATATTCCTTTGATATTTGCAAGATGAAGTTTGTTGGACATTGATCCAAAAAAAAAATAATCATAATTATTTGGCCGATTGATGTAAAAAAAAAAAGCAAAAATCCATAAAATTAGTTGTAATTAACTACCGAAGATATAACTTAATATGTTAATGTGTTTTGAAAGTCATTCTTTCCATTGTGTTATGATTTTTTTAACTTCTATTATACAAATATCAAATATCCAACAAACTTCACCCTCATCCATAAGCGAAAGACTAGGTATATCGACATACCCTGATTGCAAAAACAAATCCGATGGTGGACACACCAACAACACAGGCCATGATTGTTATAATATTGAAAAAACTGGTCCTTCGAGGAGGGTGTGTACGCTCTTTACTGAAGTACGAAGTCACCAAACTATCTTCTCTCGGAGTGAAGACATGATCATGGTATATGATGATGAAATTGTTCATGTTGTTCCTCAATCGACCTTCTGCAGAGTGCCACAAAGTAACGAGGTGGCTGTGGCCATGGTTTGTAACATGAACCGTGACGTGGTAAATGTCATTTTGTGGACTGGCCTGTAAATTGCCAAAAAAGTGATAATTAAAGTACTTGCTGAGGCTCTTGCCATTTTAACAACTTGCAGCTGCTCAAATATTTACAGACACAGGCACAGTCTGCAGCATGAGAAATTAATTTAATATTACAATTAAATGTCCAAAAGCTGGAATTAGCAGATCTATAGTCCTGCATATCTCAACATATCTTTATCTTTTTTTTCTTCTTCTTTTTTTCTGGCTGCGGGTAAAACAAATTTTATGTCTTCATTAGGTGCACCACTGGTACCAATTAACACATCTCAACATATACTACATAGTCAGACCAATGAACTGTCGGACCAATGAACTGTCGGACCAATGAAGTGTCGGACTATTGATCCGTCGGACTAATGGGCTGTCGGACTAATGGGCAGTCCCCATTATTACATCCAATTCAATAGATGAAAATTTCAGAAAGTTCATGATGTGGATACAACTGCAATGAGTGTATTTTTATATTTTTTGTTGAACAAACAAATGACTTTCGAACAAGTTTACCTCAATGAATGTGATGTCTGCATCAGGAGACCCCATAACTTCAAGGAGCCTTTCCTTAACCAACCTGTCAGTTTAAAAGTAATCATATTCATAATTTTGATTTATACACACAAAAATTGTGAAGAACCTTAGAACTATTCAGGCTTGCATATAGTATTGTGATTTGTACCTACCCTACAAAATGTTCTAGAAGATTCTGACATTCTGTCTTCTTAGCTTGTTGGTGTTCGTAAGTCAATTGTACTCGAATCGTCTTTATGGTGTAAGAGGCTGTGGAAATAATAGTTACTGGTTCAGTTGAAGTTTTATGTTTAAATATAGATTTGTATGTTCCTGTTTTGTTTTTTTAAATTATAATTCTTTGTATTTGAAATACCTGAACATCTTGCGTAGTAGTGACAATTGTTATGAGCGTCTGGTGAACACAATGGTATTGTTTCACAAACCTCTCCATGGCTGCACACTCTATTCTGAAACACAGAGATATACCATTACCTAGCTTTGTAACAAAGTTATGTATTGGCCTATATTCCACTGTCCTATTGTTGTTGGGTTTTTTTTTTTTTTTGGGTTGACACTATGTCAGTTTTTTTAGTAGTATATGTAGATAGGCCATATAGCTACAGTACATGCAATCTGCCAACTTTGCAATTATCCCCTTCCCCTTGTCAATCGGCAGTATTTCTCATTGATTCTCCGAGGGTATTTAGCCTTCAACATGGGCTTAAGAGTTCACACCAGTGCCATCACTGAGGTTGCCTTTTGCCAAGCACCTGGGGTGAGGCAGTTTCAGGAGGGTATCCCCAGCTCTTCCATGCCAAGGATGGCTAGCGCTTAAGGCAATGGTAACTTCCTCTGAAGGTTCTGGTACATTTTATCAGTTTCCAAACTTTCCATCATGCTGGAAATTGTTAGTATTAGTTGATTTGGTCCTTCAAATTGTGATGTCTTGTACGAGGTGTCTTTGCTCAGGCATGCCAGAAACCTAACCCATATACAGGTGTGGACTCCAAATCTTATTGCTCATTATATCTGCCACTGATAGCTGTTCATGTAGGTTGACCAACATACTAGCAACATTGCAACAAGATACCAAAAAAAAGAAGAAAACAAACTATTGTTTGTGACAATAATTATATTAGGTTGAATGTGAATCTGGTATTTACTGACTTTGCAAGGATCTTCCATGCATTGGCACATTTCACACCCATTGGGGTCCCTTTTGAAGCCGAACTGACAATACATCCTGCAGGGAGCCTTGGGACACTGGTCAGGGAGTCTGCATTCACATGTGGGACAGCCTTTGGAATCCTTCTTGTGCAGGTAACCATGGGAACATTCTGAACTGCATTTTGGAATGGTATTGTTACATGGTACCTGGAAAAAATTAAAAGATGAAATGAGAAGAATAAAATGACATAATTATTTTCTGGTCAAAAATTATCTTCTTCAAATCACATGTCACCCAAACTGTAACTGGTACACTTGAAACAATTTTAAAACTTTCCCTGGGACTTCAGTGTCTTATTCCTGATCCTTGGATATGAACCAAATATCTGGAGAAACGTACTGACCCTACAATTAATATTCTCCACACACTTTCTGACCTTTTAGCACTCCTGATGTGAATGACCCTTTCGTGGTTAAATAATAGTTATATCCCTCATAGTCGGGAGTTAACTAACATTTTTGTTGGTTATATCCCAAAGGCGGAGGGATATAAGCAACAACAATTATGCATAATAGGCATTTGGCATATTTACTAATTTGTTTGATTGTTTTGTTTTACTTTATAATGCAAGACAAGTTCAGTTTGCACTCAGGAGGGAGTTAACTTACGTTTTCGTTGGTTATATCCTGCTCAGAACAATAGGAAAACTGTCTAAGTGGAGTATAACACATAGTTAATGTAAACCTACTAAGTACTATTGGGTATAGTGCAGTATATAGCGGACCCAAATATATGCCCATATTTGGCGTCCATTAAATTTTAAAAAATATCACAATTTTTTGCCAAAATTTGTATTGCAGAAGAGGAATAATACTTGCGTACCACAGCAGGGGTTTAGGGGCGGCAAGAAAAAAGTTAACGATGTCTTGTCTTGAAAATGAAGAGAGCGGTCGTTTTTTGTGACGTCATTCATAGGGATATGACGTCAAAGGCATGACAGAAAGGCTCACTACATAAGGTCATAAATTTGGGTCCGCTATACTGTACTTTTTCCGTACTATTTCTAAGAGCATACTCACTTCTTCCTGCTCTCTGCATTTGCAAATATCGCAGCCATCATTGGTTTTTAGGAATCCATTTTCGCAGTACATGGCGCACATCACTGCAGGACACTTTGGTTGCTGGTCTGCCAGAAACAATGAGAAATACAATGAGTTTCAAGGAATGTTAGTACTGTGTGTATTCTGAATGGACTGATTTTTCATTTTACAAATCAACTTCACTTTCATATCCTAAATCATGAAGCTTTATTAAGGCATATATAGCTGTGAGCTAATTGTATGAAAGATTAAAATGTTCGTCAACAGAAATATGTGGATGTTATATTCACTGACATCTGGCAAGTACACATCCTAGAATATGCAATCAATATCATTAAGTCACATAAAATATTTGGGAATAAGAACCTGTGTTAAAGAATTAACCTAGTGACTAGTAGCAAGAATTAAAAATGTTACTAGAATGGTTCAGAATCAGTCAGCCAGAATTTTCCTACAAGTGTATTATTTCACTTGCAGCTCATTCAAATTCCTAAAAGAACTTTAGATATCATGCAGTAGGTATTTTCTATCACTGTTATACAGTGAAATCGTAAAAATTCATTATACCTCTTGAAATGCACTTCTTGGCACACTGAAACCTTGTGTCATAGTTGTTGCCATTTCCCAAACAGCCTCCGTAATTGAACTCGCGACAAGTTCCTGTGTTGGTGTCGTAGTACCACCTCTTTGAGGCCATTTCACAGACGCTGGAGTCAGGAGGATACTGGCATTCCAATGGGATGGAAGGGTCTACAATTCATGGAAAGAACTCAATTTGAACTGGCAAATCATGACAACTCCTTCATGGTAAATTTGTCATTAATGGTAGTTTTGTCATTCAGGAAATTGTTATGTATGAAAGCTTGAACCTAAACATAATGATGTTATGAGGAAAATGGTGATGTGTTTATACATCCACAATTGAACTCGAAACTTGTACCAAGTGTTTGGGACCATGATCGCCCAGAATGTATAATATCAAGGTTTTGCAGAAGTTAAACGTTGGTGAACTTTATTATGAGAGGGTTCAAATGTAATATAGGTTTTAAGGTGTTATATATAAATTAATGAATCAAAACAGAGTTTAATTTAGGATGGTTGTGGAAAATTAAGGCTGATGGGAGTCTGGTATACATGTATGTAGTAAGACATCAGTAAGAAGAACCCACCAACACATTTAGCAACATATGATCCCTTTGCATTTATGTGAAATTCCTTGCATACTTTTCCCTGGCCACATATGATATCCTAGAAGAAAGAAAGGGAAAAGGCAATAACAATATAACATCCAAATAGAACCCCTCAAGCAAGAGAGTCAAATGCCCATGCATGTAGTTCATCTCTCACACATCCTAACTACATTACAATAACAAGTTGTGGAAATTTGAATAACCTATTCACTGTAGTATTGGTAAATTTCTTGTATGTAGTCTGAGTTACAATTACAGGTGCATCTCCATCATTTTTGTTTGTAATGTAACAAAGCCTATGAAGGTCGTTCAAGTTACATTCCTATTAACTAGAGGAAAATTACTCCAAGATTTTACTTGAATTGGTGGAGACTTATAATTAACAAAATGAACTAGTTGGCCAATAATAATATTGTAAGAAGTCAATTACATTTAAAACAATTCCTTAATTTTATTTTGTGTGACAGAGCCTTTAGCTGTGGTCTCCAAATATTTCCAGTGCTGCTTCCAAATAGTAACTTCACTAATACGAGTCAACATAGATTAATAAAATTTTCATGTATTCATTACTGCGAAATTATTTACCTTGCATAGGTCTTTGCATTCGCATGTTCGACAGCCATCAGCATCATTAACATAAGTATTACAATTTTCTTTGCACTTGTACAGTGGACATTTTGAAGCGTCACCTGGGACGAAAACAAAGAATAATAAAGATAACTCTCTCAGTAGGCTCTTATCTGATTTTAAATTTAGTCATGATCTCATTTAGATCAGCTTTTACAGTGTCATATTGATGTCATTTAGGTCAGGGTATGTTGTGCTCGAACATTGTAGGTAATAAATTTGTAAAAGGATGGTGAATTCTAACACTTACCATGTACATACACACAAAGTGTGACAAATATTATGCCTATCAAGCTCGTTTTCCACATCCTTTCAAGAATTCTGTATTGAGTATTACTTTCTTATTAGTATCCTGAAAAATAAAGAAGTAGGAGAGCCATCATTAATGTCTGAGAAAAGTAATACATTGTAGTGATTAAAATGGTAGGGAACAGTGGGGCACCTCGGCCACGGGGCACCTTAATCCATTGACTCTGTGTGCCAGTTGGGTTTGACATTAACCTTGTACATGGAAATGTTTTCGTCCCCTTAGTGATAAAGAATTAGGTATTATTCAAGTTTCCTATGTTAACACAATTTACACTTTTCAACACCAAAGAGTAATAAAACCAGTCAATGTTGTTGTTTTTCTCATATTTTCTCATCACTTGTAGAATCCAGTATCCATTTTTTCAGTGTGAACAAGGAAATAAAATTGACCTCATTGTAGATAAGTTTAGATTTACCCAGGCAGTCAGACACTCACTGAGGTTGGGCCCTGCATTTATGAAGATTTCGTATGGACTTCATCGGTATTTCTCTACATAACTATTAAGAAAACATGGACCTTGAGACAAATGACATTAGGAGACTGAACTGTTGGACTTTATCTTTGTAAATAGGAAACTAACAGGATAGATTAAACCAGTTTCAAAGGTACTTATTGTCTCCATTAAATTTTGGATGGCACTTAATACCTCCTGGCTACCATTACTCGATATAGCTACTTCTTACCATTCTCTATTTGGTGTAACATTTGATTTCTCCAAAAGTTTTACCTCTGCTTTAGATAAACGACATAAACTGTCAAAGTATGTCATTCAAATGTGTTGAATTACGACGTAATTCTTGTGTTACAGCTTCTAGTGTTTTCTACTTTTTAACGTACTTATCATTTGAACTTCAAACCAAATACCTGATTAAAATGACCATACTTTTTGGAAAGACCAATACAAACTAAGTCATTCCCCAAATTTCAATAATAACCTAATCAAAGTAATTACAAAATGTGTAACAAACATCTTACCTATTGTTTTCAGTTCTTGAAAAGTCTTATCAGTACGTGGCCTACCTTATTAAGTCATGTGTTGGAAGTTCTTATCAGTGGTTGATATATGACTGTTACAAAAGCCCCCACAAATCCTTCTCTTAAATGGGTCAAGATAACAGTCAATATGACTGGTTTCTAAAAACAAATCAGTATGAACAGAAACTAGAAACTTCCCAAACAACTATTCTTGGTTTCTTCATTCATTTAGTGTTGGTGTCGCCCAGGGCTTCGTATCTCGATTAATTAATTTCTGAAGTTGCAATAATTTGGTAATTTTATTAATGCAATAAATAATTATTTGTATTTTTATATTTTTAAACTTGGATGAAGCAAATTTTGAAAATGTTAGCACAGAATTCTGGTGTCGCAGGGTAGGATTGTAAATACTTGAGGTTTGTGATCTATATCATCAGTATTGCGAGGTTTGATCTTCAGCAGGTGTCTGAGGTGTGATACTGTCAATGTCACAGTTATATGTCACACAGGAAACTGAAGTAGATCACAAAACAAACTGTCACTGCTTGGTAATTACCAATTAATAGGCGAATAATTGAAGTATTTCCCATAGAAATACTTCGCAACAACATCCTTTCAGAACGGCGTTGTTAATTATTTCTTGCTAGCTGCTTGAAGATTCAGTGTCCAGTTATCCGGCTTTGCCATTTCGTACAGGCTGTCGTAAGATGTGGGTATCACGGGGTAATGTATGAGTAATGCTATATTCTATAGCCTAATGTGATAAACAAGATGCACGGGAAGTTGTCACACTTGGTGAACTTCCGTCTCTGGGTCATCTCACACTTCGGGATCCATAATGTTGCATTAACCACCAGGGACTATTAAAGAAATATTGTGTGCTTTGAGTGCCTTTCTTTTGCTGCTGAGTGTATACCTCAAATGCATCCAACTTCCTTTCTAATTCTAAATGAGGTATTTTCATTATTATATATATCAGTTCGTACATAATGCATGCTGCTCTGCCTTCTTTCAGCATTAGCCATGATTTAATTAAGGAAGTAGATCATGTTAAGTATTTGGGACATATTATAACTTCAAATGCATCTGATGACATGGATATATTGAGACAATGTAGAAGCTTGTACATTCAGTGTAATGTTCTTGTTCGTAAATTTTTTATGTGTTCAAGTACTGTTAAGAAAATCTTATTTAAATCCTACTGTTATCCTATGTACACATGTTACTTGTGGCGCAGAAACAATGTCTACCCTGAAAAAGCTAAGGGTGGCATATAACAATGCATTTCGTGGTCTGATGGGCTATCCCAAGTATTGTAGTGCTAGTCTAATGTTCACTAGTCATAGAGTTAGCACATTTGAAGCAGTAATTAGAAATCTTGTCTATAAATTTAGTGAAAGGATCAACAGGTCTGAAAATAGTATTATTATGAATGTTATTAGTAGTGACGCCTTTTGGCAATCTTACATTAGAAGACATTGGGACTCATTGTTATATTTGTATTGGACGAGCAGTTGAGTTGCTTCGTAATGTTGTTTTATGAATTCGTTTTTACAGTGCCTTACATTAATACTAAGTAGTTAGGTAGTTATTAGAAGATATGGACCCCCATATATTGTACCTAATGTATGTGTGTGTGTCTGCAATAAAGATTAATAATAATATCCTTTAAGATAGTGCTGGCTGTCCAGTCAATTTCCTTGAGGTGACAGCAGCTGTTCAGGTTTTAAAACAAATAGAATGATATTCTTTATGTTCAAACTCTCATAATTATACATCCTATATATGAGGGAGCTGCTGGCACCCAAGGTAACAAGGTATCACATAGGCAATAGATAATGTTATTTTCAAAAACTGGCAATGTAAGTTCAGACAATTGTCATCTTCAGTGCAGAAAACATCAGATTTTCTGGCTGCAGTAAAAACAAGCAATTAACTGCACATTTTGACAAAATAACATTTATTCAGTCACTGTATATTTCCAAAATAAATGCATATATAAAATGTATATAATCATATAACATTGGTATTATGTGTTAAAATACACTATAACACATAAATTCAAATCATACATAATACTCTTGAAAGCATGAATGCAAGATCATAGTTGAGACACGGGTGACTAGACATTGCATAATAATTAATTAGTTCACCCATGAAAGGATGAACCATGCAGTGATTGTCATTTATCAATTATTAATTGTTTCTTCGAAAACAGTGATATATATTTGTCACTAAATTCAAGTGAATTTCAATATACATTATTCAATATATTGGCAGTACAACAGCAACATTTTGTCAATGCAACATCATCAGCGATTAATTTAATTTTATACGATAGATTATTCAGGTATAGCTGATTTAAAGGTGCAATCATAACATTAAATATTCACAATGTAGACATACAGTGATATGGAATGTAAATAAATATACAGTTTTTTTTTAAAGCTTTTGAAACAATGTTGGCGCATGAAGCATTCTTTAACATAGCAACTGGGCAGCTACTGCTTTCTGAAACCCAGTGAATGAGCTATTTTCTATGTTCCTCACTGGGTGGCAGATATCTACCAATAAATACATTATAATTATGTAGAGTCACTAATTGCCCAGATAAAAAATCTTAAAAAATGCTTTGTTGAAGTGCTTTCCACTAACTCCAGTTTAATGAAATTTAATGAACACATGACATACATCTTGTAAATGTCATTAAATGCATAGTTTGGCCTGCACTTCAACTCCAACGACCTTCGTTGAACTAAAAAATGTGATTTATGCCAGTGAATCTCTGTCCTCTGGAGCCTGGAATTAAAGAAGTCAAAATATATATTACAGTATAAACAGTATACAGCAAGGGTAAATGCATGGGGTGCCTTATCTCGACCTTTCTATGTATTAGGCATTCTTGCCAATTATTTGAACTATAATCGGTTTGAAATTATGAACATTGCTAATGGCAAAAATAAAAACTATCTATCCATCTATCTAGGCCTATCTACCTATCTATTACAATTTTACAGTTTTAACTTCATGAGTACTGACCTTCTTGTAAATGACATTCTTCCTCTTCTTCTCCGTCGTCTTGGATTTTTTGACAAACTATAGAGAAAACAAGTTTTTGAGTTGAGGTATAACAACTCGTGACATAGAGCATCGTTTCGTTTGGGTTTTAGTTTTTGGCATTAAAGTTAATGTCAGTGAATTTTAAACACTACCTATTCAAATTAATAGTTTCCTTACCACGAATACAATTACGGCCACCACAAGCAATCCGGCACCAACCACCACACAGGCGATGACAATCGTCACGGTAGCACTTCCGCCTTCATCCCCATCTTCTTGCTCAATAGCAGCATTACTGGAGTAGAGCGAGACGAGACTGTCGTGTTCGGGAACAAACTCCTGTCCATTGTAAGTTATTGCGGATTCTCTGGCTTTTGTTTTAATGTGGGTTTCAGCCATTTGCCAGGCTTCTACCAAGTCCTCCTTCCCATCACGAATTAAATGGAAGGTGACATACACAGTGTTGTTGTCCTGTTTTGCCTGCATTTGAAAATTAAAACATGGTTATTTCTACTACATTTTCTATTTTCTGATTACTGCCTCATTTTAGTAAATCAAGACTGTTCAAAGTATGTTTATTATTTCAGGTCAGTTTGTGCAAAATGTTATATCAGGACACGTTGTGACAGTCAAAATCTTAGTTGTGAAGAAATTCTCATGCAATTTTTCTTGTAAGTGTGAATGTTAGCATGACATTTGGAGCCAAGTGATAAAAAAGGTATCTATCAAAAGCAATTTATTAGAGGCTTGTTTGAATTGCTTAATAATTAGATATGAAGATTAGTGTGGCAAAGTATTGCACTGTTGTAACTGGCAAAATGACTGGTTTGAGGAACGAATAACCATAATGAAATATAACATACCTTAATGTTTGTTATCTCATCTCCATCAATATTCAGGATTTTAGCTAAAGATTCTTTCACATTCCTGTTTATGAAACCATTTAAACAGTTATTATTTAGACTATATAGATAGATGTAGTACACCATGTGTAATTTCCGACCAATTAATGCATTTAAATGCGATTTACATGAAACTCACTTCAAAAAATCATCCATATGTTCTGCATCCAGGGGTTTTTCATGTGAAAAAGAGATACTGATTTGAACCCTCTTAATGGCATTTCTCTCTGAAGGAAATCATGGATTCATTACACAAATTTAGTTGTACTAATTTATATAGATAACATCACAGTTCTAATCAATCGAAAGTACTTAAAATACCTGAGCACTTGGCTTTGTAATTGCAGACCTTTCCAATGCAGTCATTAACAATTTCACAAACTTGGTTATTTTCACACACCTTCTCCTGTAACAACACATTTTAATCAAGTTTAATTCATAAGTTTCATGGTACCATTTACAGAATGTCTCTATCAATGCAGATGACCACTCTACCACTGCACCAGGACAAAGCTCTGATATGCATTAATATTATGGCTTATGATGGATTTTTCCTGGGTGATAATAAATCTGGTCTCTACTTATGAAGGGTTCGTGGCCTACTCCCAAGCAAAAAAGTGTCGTCTATATTTCCAGAAGTGACTCAAGTGAGAAACAATTTGATCTATAAGTTGTCTATCGTGAGGTAGAATATTTCATACGCCACTTGTTGCCCAGGGAAAAATTTCAAAGAAATGCCCTGAAGTCCTAATCTATTTACAGACTCACCTCACAAGGATTAGGCAGGCACTTGCAGACATCACAGCCATACTCATTCTTCTGGAAGCCAAACTCACAGACGCGTCTGCACATGGCATCTGGGCAGGAGCCTTTTTCCTTATCCAAGCATTCGCAAATACCACATCCTCTCATGTCTGACTTGTAGCCATGCTCACAGTGCAGCATGCAGGTCACACTGGGGCAGTTGATACTCCAGGATTCATGCACTGCAAAGATAACATTGATCCACATATGAAATGTGATCATAATACAATGATGTAGTTATTTTTCCCCTCTAAAGGTCTGAACATATCTTGTACTCACTCAAGCAGGTTGGAGTTGTGTCAGCAGTATAATTGCTCAGCAAACAATTAGTTCCATCTGGGCATTCAAAGGTCTGAAACACAAAATACATTTTCGGTTTGTTAGTGTTAGTATATCAGTCAAGTAACTATTGAAGGGATGAAGTGTGTTGTACCGTCTGAACTTCGTTTCTAATATCCCAAAGACTAATAAATACTCAAATATATATAAATGACATTTTTTTCATTTATCTTCAAAGTTAAAGAAAGCGACAAAGGTGTTCTTAAATGTCAAGAGCTACAAATGCACCTGCAAGCACATGATTCTGTACACAACATTTACTATGGCTATCAGTATACATGTAATTAATCAAAAGATGATAACTTACAGCGCATGGGTGTGGATTGCACTCACAAAGGTTACATTCACTGTTGTCCTTTTTGAAGCCAAATTCACAATACATCAGGCATTGGAACTCATTGCACTCTCCCTTCTCCCTACATTCACATTTTGGGCAGCCGTCTGAGTCGGTTCGAAATCCATAAGAACATTCCATTTGACAAAGCGCCTCGTCACAAGACGGCGGAAAGTTGCACTTGCAGATCTCACAACCATACTCATCTTTTTGGTAATCGAAAGGGCAGTGAAGATCACAAGCCATTGCATCGCAACCAAGCCCCACCTGCAATTTAAGTACATGTAGTTAAATCCCAAGTAGGAGTGAGTTAACTACCATTTTTATTGGTTAAATTCCAAGAAGAGATTTTAGCAAACAAATGTTAGTTGACTCCCAACTTATCACTTATTTATACTTCATTAGACGTATTTACAGAAATAAGTTTGATGCTTTTCATTACCCTTATTATGCAAGAAAAGCACAGTAGTGCCACTGTTTGTACTTATGACGGAGATGACTAACATGTTGTTAACGACAAGATATGATAAGCAAAACAACGATTATGGTGAAATAATGGTCTATGATCCTATGAGCTGAATTTATGAGACAATAAATTTTTGCGACAACGAAGTAGATGATTAATACCATCTTATTTCAAACTCACAGCAAAGTCTTTGTTTTGGGGCACCAGGGGCAACGCGGCTGGATCATCGTCTTCACAGATGCAGACTTCACATCCGCGATGGTCCTTCTTGAAGCCCTTCTCGCAGTACATCGTGCACATCACATCCCCACATTCTGATAAAATCATTAATTAAGATAAAATAGCTGCACGAATTGCCACCAATTAGTTGTTGACTTATTTCAATAGTTTATCTTCCTTACCAACAATTATTACTAATATTTGATTCCCCATATATATAAATCACAGAGAATAAAATACTTTATTAAATGACAAACTGCAAATGTGATCATCTATTTTTTTCTGCAGTTAAAAATTTTAAAATGATGTTAGAATGCCTGATTTGATGGCTTCCAAGAATTTCAATCGGAGATTGTTCCTCCTGAACCATATGTAGTTCCAGTGCAAGAGGGAAGCTCAAAACCATAATCCATGCCTTGCATTTCTCATTAAATCTAAGAATGAACGAACCACTGTTACTTACTAGTAGGACAAGTGCTATCACATTCTGATTGGGTGTCAAATCTGTTGTCATTGCCAGGGCAACCTCCATAATTGAACTGAAGGCATTGTTCTGTGTCAGCGTCAAAGAACCATTTCACTTGGCTTGCCTTGCATAAACCAGCATCCATGGGTTGTTGACATTTCTCTGGCAGGCTAGGATCTGCAAAACCACAATTAAAAATGTACAATCGCTTTAAAATATAATATAATTATGACATTGTCTAACGTATCGGCCACCCCAAAGTGTGAAACTATATTATGATAATGTTCGGCTGACCCCACCAAAACAAAAACAAAAAACTTTCGTTACTCTTCCATGATTTTGACTTGAAAAATCAAGCTTATCCTTTAGTCAATGATCGCAGATTAATTTGTCCTGACATTATGTTATAACACTCATTTGTAAATGAAAATAAGCTTCAACCATTCGCTGTATGAGTATACTAATTTCTAGTAGTGCCTTTTTTGTCTGTAATTGGCATCCACTACAAGTAAAACTGTTGATTAAGGGTCTATGTGTCTATTTTAGTGAGGATATATAAGATCATTATGAATATTATGAATTTGAAAACAAGTCCTTAACACCACTCAAATATGACATGAACACGCAAAATCAGTATTGGTTCTACAGTAGGTGTTCCAGGAAAAATTTCTAACTAAAATGTATTTTATTTATACTAGGGTATTAAAGGGCCCTTCACACATAGCCGGATCAGACGCCGGATTGTCCAGGAGTATAGCTCCGGCAAACTCCGGTAATAGGGTGTAGACCTCGTGTTTATTTCCGGCATTGTCCATCATTGTCCGGGGCGATCCGGGACCACCTTGGGACTCCGGGGTAAAAATTAAACATGTTCAATTTTTCATGCAGAAGGTCCCGGAGTATTTAATCCGTGTTGATCCGTGTAGACTCCCAGTAGACTCCGCCGATCTCCGAGAATTTCCGTATTGACTGGGGCATACTTCGTGGTATCTCCGGCTACGTCCGGCGTCAACCGGGCATGAATAATTCGCCGCCATTAACGCCGGAGAGTACAAGGACCAACACGGTTCCACACAAATAAACACGGTGTAAAGACCGGTTATATCCTTGAAGGCACCGTGTAAAATCTGGTTCACTTCGGTGTTACCTCCTTGTTGAGACCGTATTGACATCGTGTACACATCACCAAACATTTCTTTTTTGTTGACATTTAACAGCTTTTTGATCCCGGAACCCCCCGAGTGAATATTTTACTCCGGGACACTCCGGCGTCTGATCCAGCTATGTGTGAAGGGGGCTTAAACCTCATGAAATATCAGATGGAGACCAAAATGTGTACCTTAGTAAAGATGGCTGAAAGAGACATTTCGCATATTTTTCTACTTAATGGCTGCTTTTGGCAGACACAAATTTTAATCCAAATGTACAAAACAAATATTGACGGGAAGAATACCGTTTGCGGTAACCACTTTTGACGTAGAATTTCAAAGGTTCGGTTTTCTTTTGGGTTTTTTTTCTGGAAAAGCCTTATCATGCATTTGAAAATAAAAAGAGAGATATGAATATCGATAAGAAACTGATACCTACCAACACACCTGGCTATTTCAGTGTTTGTAGCTGTTAGATGAAATTTTTTGCAGATTTTGCCCACACTGCATATGACTGCCTGGAATGAAACCCGTGCATATTATAACAAAAATCCAAAGCACATGATTTTGAATCAGTACATTTTTACCATTAATGCCACAACCCACAGTATTGTGATATGGAAGTTGTATGCTGTTTGTTCATTTATCCATGATGCTGTATTGAAATAACACACACACATATATATTAGCTGCTACATTAAATAACAACAATAAGAAATGCATGCTGTCCCACCTGGCAGACTTCTTCTTTGCATTCACAAGTAGAGCACCCACTGATATTAATGGCAAACCCATAAGGACAGTTTTCAGCACAGGACAACTTCTCGCAAGGTGGTGGATCATCAGCACCAACTGAAAACACATAGTAAACAATGTATAGTACAACTCTTTGAAAGTGGCTCGCCAGTTATTGTCTGGAGTGGAGAAGTGGTCCAGTGCGAAGCTGTTATGCAATAAACTAGTAGAGTTTGTTACTTGACAAATTGTGATACATGACTGACCACAGCTTTCCTTATCAGATCAATAAAACAAGCACTGGTTAAGTAATGCCAAGAATTAAATCTCCGGTAACCACAGTGTGGCAATTTGTGACGTGGTAGATGCACTGATTACATACCGATTAAGCAGCATTGGAACACTTCATCCTATCAGATAATTTGAGGCTAAACTAATCCAGCTATCCAAATGTATCTCCTTGAGTCCAGAACTATAATATTCTATTAAAATGATCCCATGGCAATTAAATATCAAATACATTTCAACAGAGGGTGTTCTGGTTTGGGAGTATAAGGCTAAGCCATCAAAAGGATGCCTCCAGAGAGGACTGGACTTCCCTTAGTGTCCAAAATAACAGACAGCTAAAGTCAGTCACAATCAATGTAGTCCCCAAGTATTATTATCATAAAGTATGATTTTTTAAATGTAGTATGAAAAAAAGGGTGATGGGTGGGGGGATTAGGGCTTCACATCCTGTATTTCTGCACCTGATGGGATAATTAGGACAGGCAGGGACCATGGCAATGAGATGATGGATGAAACAGCCATCCAACTTAGGCTCGACCCGGAATTGGAAGGAAACGTACCACAAGAGGTCACTGACATACAGATGAATATGGAATACAATCCATTAGAATATATTCAAATCAAAGATGTCATATATATTGTGACATCGTAAATGTAACAATTAAGTCAGTGACTTCATATTATCGTCTTTTCATATGCTATGGTCGTAGTGCCTCTGTAGGCTCTGTTACTTTTTCTCCTCTTTGAACCCGAGACCCTGTGGTTGGAAGCCCAGCGTGCTACAACTGAGCTAGGCCCCCCCTTGATTAAAAAAGAAAAGGGCAATTTTAATGCAGATTATCTTACAATCATATCAATAGCTTAACTCAATCATACTTCTTCATGATAATATATTGATGATACTATGTAAAGTTCTATCTGTGTCGGTCATAGGTGATGTCTTGCTGTTTTGAAGACAGAAAACATTTGAGAAAAGAAAGAATATCCAATTGGTGTCAGGGTAACATTGTATATGGTACCCGTCTGGGAATTTAATTTGCCCGTGATATTCACATTTTTTAACTTCTGTACAATTAAAATCATTTAAATAAAACTTACCAAATGCTATGATTAAAGTCAGCTGAAGAGCCAACAAGACGTTAGAATTCTTCATGTTGCTTTCTACAGGTTGTTATCTGAAATGAAGCGAAAGTATAGCACTTGAAGTGTTATGATGTTATGAAGCAAAAATGAGGCACTTTGAAGTGTTTATCAACTTTAATGGGTCAATAGAGGGAATGTCCCATGTGGGTGTCTGGAGGATTGAGAAATTTATTGATGAGCAATAAATAGCATTTCTCAGTGTCTGTCAGTCTGTCTATCTTGTGTGGGACCCACCAATATGCCACTTCTGCACTCTTGTGATGAAGTGGCTGGGGCCTGTTTATTTGTATACAACATACACACTATGTGTTCCATGGTAAATATTGAAGGGGCATTGCATATATCATACATATCTCTTTACTTTTTTCTTTGTTCTCTCACTAAATTTTTAACTTTTCTTTTCCTGTTCGACCATGTTTAGCCATCATTTGTGTTTATATGTTATTGAGAATGTATGTTTTGTGAATAGATGTATATGCCACTTGGCATTTTTTCTATTTTTTTTTTGGAAAATAAATATTATTATTATGTTTCGTACATAATAAGACACATTTACAAATATAATCGAAATCTTAATTTTCCCCTTTTCGGCACACTAGACACCAGTTTTTCTGACTGTTTGAGTTTTTTAACTGCTATTTATTGTACAAGACAAGCACTGTTTGCCCTCACCAGGGACATAAATAACATTTTGCTGGTTATAATATATATTATCAGAACAATAGGATTGTGGAATATAATGACGTTTTCTTACAACCGAGGTCCACAGCATCTTTTTCTTTTATCCAAATGATACTGGTTATATCCCTCTCAAAACAATAGGAAAATCTAGGCGGAGCAGTACAATCCATGGTTTGACAACTCTGATGGCTTCTACTCACAAGTGAAAATCAACACACTAGACATTTTACAGTTTCATATGACTGATATTTTTTGTCACCCAAATGGCTATGCTCGGTCACATGCAGTCTCTTGTTTTCCATGGACTCAACTGACCTCCTGTATTCAGTGTCTGGCTAGTGACCCATTGGACTAGCTTGCCCGCTATGCAAACACTACAGTTCCCTCGGTAAATTCAACACAAGAGCCCAAATATAAAGGCCAGTATAGCAATATCTGTCTATCTAATGACTATCTATTTATCTATATATCAATCTATCTATTTATCTATTTATCTATCTATCAATCTATCTACCTATTTATCAACCTATTCATCTACCTACCTACCTACCTACATATCTATCTATCTATCTATCTATTTATCTACCTATATCTACCTATATTTATCTATCCATCTATCTATTTATCTACCTATCAATCTATCTACCTATCTATTTATCTATATATCAATCTATCTATTTTATCTACTTGAATATCTACCTATTTATATATCCATCTATCCATCTATCTATCTATCTATCCATCTATATTTATCGTAATGCTAGAAAGTTTGCTAATTCCTAGTCGTGATAGAATAGTGAGATATTCAATGTACATCATGGTCAAGAAATCTTAATCACATCATTATTGAAAAGAGCTTACGATAATATTGGATGATTGAAATCCACTGCTCATAATGAGTTTGTCTTACAACAGAGGTGTCTGCCTCTACCTTTTAAATGACCTACCGAAAGAGCTGTCTGGCTGGAGGCCTTAAATGATGTTCATGTCACCATCTGCCTGTTGCCAAAAGCAATTAACAAAGCTATCTTTTGTAGATGTAACAATTGCCTGAGGTATTGACAACCTAATTGAATAATGTGGCAACGTGTAGTTTACAAATCCATCAATAGTATCAAATTAATAGTCAAAATATGAATATCAAGGCATGTTAATAATGCTAATTGTTTACCTATATAACACACCGAACAACGGAATAGTAAAAGTCTCTTACTTACCACTCCGTAGTTGTATATACAGTCTAGGATGTCAGTAACTCCCGTTAATGTTTCTTAGCAATGGTTAGCAGCAGTTAAATGTTAATACCGAGTTCAGGTGAGTCAGAATTTCAGAGAAGTGGTTTGGCAATCTGTTGCTATCAATACTCTGTTCTTCTTATCAGCTTTTGCCTGATATCAGGTACAGAGTCCAAGTAATGGCATCTGTAGCTACATCGTAAAAAGGTTGGGAAAAGCAGTCAAGTCAACGCCCCTGCACCTTGTTAAAGCATGGGGCGCTACAGTATATACTCTGTCCCTACGCCATACAGGTGGTCACGCTTCAGTGCACACCTTTTAAAAATATATGTCACTTTTCTTTCTATTTTATTCTGCACCGAAGGTCATGTGGCAGGCACAGAGCTGGGTAGAAGGAATAATTTTTATAATATTGCTACTTTTTGGTAGATTTTGGCTTATATAAATGTCATGCCAAGTTAAAAAATCTACCAAAATATGGCTTGACTCTTAACTGTTAATTGTAGATAAGATGTGTATAATATTGTGTAGGCCAACAAAAAAGAAATATCAGCAGAATATACTAATATTTGTTTATCGTAGGAGTTGTAGGAGTATAAGAGACAGATAGTTCAATAAGACATTGCATGTCAATAAAGGCGTCTGAGAGGCTACTTAAATGATAAAGATATGATTCTTAATAATTGGTCTTACAAATTGATAGCATTTTAACTAAATGCGTGAACAACATGATTATCAATTAACCATTTGAGGCTTTACAATACTTCTTTAATCATGACATTGATACGAATCCAGTGAAACCCCAGAGTTAAGACCCACCAAATATTAGAACTATACCGATTTTCAGTCCGTTTTGCTGAGTCCCAAAACTGTGACAAAATGTTGATAAAAGTCAGAATTAACAACACCTCAATCTTAAGACCACTTCAGTGATTCAAAGGGGTTGTCCCAATCGTTGAGTTTAACTGTATAAATTATTTAGAACAAAGACAAGACTACTTAGACGGAATAATGACAAAAGAGGGATTACAAGAAAAATCTCCCACTGAGCCGGAATTGGACATTTTAGGGAACGCGTGATGACTTGCAGTGACCTTCATTAAAAGGTATTCCGGAACTGGTGTCCTGTAAAAGTGCAGGATAGACTGAGTATGTTGGTCTATCTTCATGTAAATTGATAATTGCATATAATATATGTTGTAAAATACCAAATCAAAGACGGACTTCACCACAGCATTTTTTTTGCCCTTCTGGTACATGTTTAACGTCGTGAGATCTGCAAGCCTTATCATCTCATCATTACGTCTGCTAGGTTTAGAGTTATGTAACACAAATGAAATAAGTGGTCACTTCATTTTCAACAAATCTTGATGTTTTTATTCTTGCCTGTTTGAGTTATTTGTATTTGTGAATGCCATTGTGTAGTGGTTAAAGACTGCTAATCATCGTGTAATAGTACTTGGCAATGGGCAACCACAGTGATGGAGCTGGTGTGAGTTCATAAGCCCCTCTTAACCCGATGTTCCAGGCTATATAATTATAAATACTTCCAGATAAAAGAGTGGAAAAAGACTGGATTGGCCTGTCATATATATGGTGGTGAGAGACTATAAGAGATTTCATCACAATTTTATCTAGATTCAGCAAACATTGTCATAATATTCCAAACTGCATATATTCATAGCCTCTTGTAATGTGTTTATATTATATTATATTATAAACAATATATATTATATTAATTATATATTATGTATATTATATTATGATATTGACATTATATTATATTATATTACATTGTTTTATTACAGCATCCCATGGTATGGTATGGTGTGATAAATTTCTCTTGGAGATATTGAAACTAGATGTGGAAAACCTGGACCAACCATCTTTATCTACTTTTCTATTCATAGTCTCGAGAGGGCAATCCATAACAACAGGTTTTAAGTTGGATAAATAATATGCAAACAAGAATAACCATCAAAACACAGATTCTGTAAATTCCCTTGTTAATAATGGCTAAATTTTTATCACTGGAAAATACAGCTGTGCCCTAATATTGATACGACTGTACATAGTTGACTATAATTAGGTCAGAAAATCCCTGAGTGTGGGATCTATAAGTGTATACCTGATTATAGCTAATATCTTACCTTCAGTCAAGTGTTTGATGACTGTTGCATCAATAGCTACATTTTCAGCTCTGGCTTATTCCTGGTTATACTTCCTGTTAAGATAATGGTTTATTTATAAACCAATTAGTCAGTTCAGAGAAACATTTTGTATGTCTGCTGTCGGGAAGTCCTGGTGTGGTGACGTATTGCATACTATCAACATGTAGATTTTTGATGTCAGGGTGTCATGCTAGAAAAGTGCTCAAAATGCACATGTTAATATATTAATGCATCTATTAATTAAATCAATTAATAATCCATTAATAAATGTTTTTGCTGCTGACCACACAGCACTTTGGCCGTAATCCTTTATTGTGTGTTTTTGGCAGCCGAATTGGCCACGCGTTGTAGTGTGAATATGTAACACACATTGAATGCTATTGACATTATTGATCAGGGCACACAAAACTAATATTAAACGTACATGTTCAACATGTGCTCTTCTCTCGTCATGTAATTTGCCCGGATCAATGCTGCATCATTGAAAACGACTGTATTCTTATTGATCTGTTCCATATGTACACAAAAGCCTGCAAAACGTATTTCAAGCAAGCTATTTTGAGCTACATGTAATATATGATGGGGGATAAACTTTGTTTAACACATGCATCTAACATCCTGTATACCAAGCAATTGAGCAGATCATTTATCATCGGAATAATTTGAAAATACAGTTCTTATAACTGTAACACCAATGAGGGAACCGTTATTTGACGTCAGGCACGTATATGCAAACACTGGAGCCAACAAGATAATAATGGATGTAGGAGTTCCTTGAGAATTTTTCAAGGGTTATAGTCATTCAGAGATAAAAATCCCAATACAGGAAAATACCAAGCCAGTAAATCTCCTTTTGTATCTATGATGTTTTATCTTGGCATATTAAAATAAGCGATTGCAAGTAGAGAATGTATTTATTTTTTTATTCATTAACAAAGCCACTGTGTACAATAATTACAGCAGAAATTGGGAATTGCTTAACAATCATAAATAAATGCTACAAACAAATTTTAAACCATGTACTTGTAAGAATGAGAACGACTTACACAAAATAGTGGACAGCATGGGTAATAAATACCAACAAGCAATTTATTTACTGACGTCAGACCTTTTAAATGAGTCGATCTGTTTTTATGACAAAATGTCCAAATTATCTTCTAGCTCCTGTTCGGCATCTGTAGATATTAGCATGGTTAGATGCAGAGGAGAGTCTTGAGCCAAGCGGTTGGTGTTTCTGGTAGCCAGAGAAGGAAACCGATTTGGTTGGTGGCCTGCTGGAACGTTCTTTGCTACAGTTAGGACCTTCAGACTCTTTGCCACTTTCTGGTGACCTTTGTTTCCAGTACAGACCCAACAGAGCAGGAGCACTAAGGTCAGACAGGCTGCTGACCGACGTGAAACTGCTTTCATTCGAGTGGTCACCGAGAGTTAAGGGCGAAGTGGGTGATGGCGAGTCAGGCACATTCTTCAAAGGGCTACATGACCCCCGTGATGTGCTGTATGAGGTACTTGATCTGGAAGGAGAAGCATCAGATTCATAAGCTGGGTTCTCACAAAGCAAGGGAATTGCCAATGGTGTCCTTACTCCACTACTGGCATTTCTTTCAGGTATCGGAGGAGCCATCTGACCAATACTTCGTAAGGACCCTCTTGAAGACACTCGGGATGCTTCCATCAATTCCATAGCTACTTCAGGTGACGTAACAGTGACGTCATGAGGAGAGAAGTGTCCTCGATGATCCATCATGTACAGTGTAGAAGAGAATGTGGATCGGGAACCAATAGTGTTGTTGCCCTTGCGTCCACTACCTTCCGAAGGGGAATCACTGTCTAAATCACTAAGATACAGCACCCCTCCCGGACGTGACCGGGTGAATTTTAAGCCATGTCGACAGGGGACTGAACTGTATGGGTCATATATGTGGGCCCAGGATGTCGCATCAGTATCGCGCCCTAACGTGGAAGTACCATTTTCAATAATTGTGTCCTCACTTTTGTCTGGTTCTACTTGCCATGACTGTCTCCGGGCAGAACAGTATCTCACATACACCACAAGCTGAATGCAGAAGAACAGAGTCACCACAGTCCCAAACACGCTGAGAAGGGCACATTCTAATGTACCTAGACCCTTCCAGCCCCCTGGATCTTCCAAATGATCTGTAAAAGATTCCTGTGGTTCAATAACACTCGCTTGTTGAAGGTCCAATAAAGCGGTATGGGTCAGGTTAATCTCCCAGGGTATCCCTGCAAATTCACTGGCTAAGTCCACTTCCATCACTGCACTCTTGTTTCCACTTGGTAAAATTATCCACCTCAAGAATTTCACAATGTCACCTTCAAGGTCAAAGATTGACCATGATTCTTTCTCAAGGTCATTCGAAGGAGCAACTGTGCTGCCCATACTGCCACTAAGGAATGGCTAAAGCATCCATCATGAAACTATAAATACCTGAATATGATTGCACAATCCAGTTCAAATGCATCAAATGTCCATTTCGTAGTGGCATGTCAAGTCGTTTGGTGCTAGGTCCTGGGAAATGCAAAGGCTTTTTTCCGTTCTCATTCCTATTGATAAACATTAACTGGCAACTGAACACCTCCAATTGTGGTAAAATCCAGAATAAATCCACCTAACATGTACATTTAATATTACAGACAAGAAACAAGGTGTTCTAGGTGTGATCTTAACTGAAACTGACTCATGAGTAGTTCTTGTGCATCGTTATGTATAAGGCAAACATATTACACTTGCAAGATGTCGTATTAATTGGTCAGCGGCAGATGTCCAGTTCCATTTAGACTAATAAATCGCAGAGATCGGATTGTCCTCTGAGTAAACAATACTAATGCACTGCTGCCACTCAATTAATGTACAAGGAAAATGATTGCCCAATTACATAAAATTATGGGGCAGAGTTGGATAGAAACATGTAGGAAACATGGTAAAATTAATATGAGCAATGAAGATTGTTCAAACTATTTTCACACTATCTCATGTAATTACCGTGTAGTAGTAAAACGTTAGAAAAATATTTTGAGTTAAATTACTAAATCATCCATCGTTTTAGTAATCATATGGTCATGGACAGATTCCTCCAAGCAAATTCTAAACTTTTAAATATGTTCCCTTTTGTAACACACTAAAAAGCAGGAAACAACGTGCAAGGAAGTATACCTAATTCCATCAGATCATAATGTACTCGCCTGGTGCAACATATGTAAAGGAATTGTATAGCATTGATATTGGTCTGAAGTTCGGTCAGATGATACGACCAGCTGTCAGAGGCAGAAGACATGCATGCTGAGATTTAGCGTCCACAGCATGTTTTAACCATTGCCTCATAGTAGGATATCATTTGGCATAGACATTAACTGCCAGTCACTCTACCAATTTAAAATCTCGCGTGAGACTGAGCTCGTAGTGAGAAGGACTGACCTCATGCACTATACAATGTATTTATTTCTGATCAACAGCTTAATCAGTTTATCTCAAATGTTTGACAGCCTCAGCTAATGTCAGGTAAACGGCGCGTCGTTGGTCATATCATGACTAAAATTTTAGTCAAACCATGTCAGTTTATACAGTGACTAAGGGCCTAAGACTGACCAACATCAAAAAGATTTTCAGTTTATGAAAAAAAACTAATAATAATAAAAAAAGGATTCACTACAACCAAGCTGATGGGTTTTCATTAATGTTTGCCACACTGGAGATGTCTAATGTGGGCCGAAAAATAAAGATAAGCTTTTTGTCTTTGTTTATCACACAGTTTATTTTCTATTTTGCAAACATCGTCTGCAAATACTGTGAACAAAGCATTAGAATATTTTCAGATAATGCCACTTTAGCCAAAATTTATTTCACTGTGTCTGTTATCCGTAGAAAACGCTGCCTACTGTAGTTGAACGCATGTACATTGCAGTTCTTGAAAAGATGCACAAGCTGGCACAGTGTGAACAGTGGCCACACCCGAGATTGACCATCTGGAAACGTCAATGCAATTACACATTAACGGTTATTAATGCCAAAGTCTGAAGAATTACAATGTCTGCCTTGACAACTGACCTATACCAACCAGAGGTCGTCATTATGCCTTATTACAGGCTATTACGAAGCAGCTGTTTATAAATCCAGGCATTTATGGATCCAGGCATTTATGCTGACATTCCCATACACACTTCATTTATAGAGTTATTAGAAGTGCAATGCCTCACTATAAAGGACAGTTGTGATTACGCAAGGATTTGCATTTTTCAAAATATGATTAATTAATGTCCAATGCACGTTTGTTACATAGTATTGGCCCTATTGAGTTACGTCTCGCCTAAAAATGTCTGCCTAAATGCCCGTATTTCATAGCACTGGGTTTAAGATCATTCCATGCCAAACCACCTGGTCCTTCCCAGGTGACCTCAGATTTTTTTACGAATATTTTATATTTAGTGTGAAAGATTACCACACACAAAAATTAGGACCTAAATCCGAGTAATTTTTGTAGATTTATATGAATTTTTAAAAATCGGGAGTCATGTTCCTATTTTGTGGATGGATATATGCTTATTGGACATTTTTCCAATCTTGGAAAGCTATACTGCAGCAATGATAGGTTGTATTAGACTCAAAGAATTCATCAGTCGAAGGGTTCTGGAGTTATTTTCATAATTATTGCATATTTGGGAAAAGGAAAAAAAAGTGCACTATTCATGGCATGATTTGGCCACGAAGACAGCCACTCAGGCACTTGAAATGTTTTGCATAGATATGGTATTTTCCTGCTACCAAATCACCCTTTTACATGCCAAAATAAGGTAGCAGGAAAACTGATTTCAGTGAGAAAAACAAGCTCACACTCCAAATATATTGTCAAATTTTGCAGTAAACAAATTGAAATGTGACAAACAAGTTTACATATGACAAATAAGCCTATTGATGCTTATCAATTGATTTTTGTTGATATTTTCAGTGTAATTAGGTTTAAGTTAGTTCCTTTTTGTTTATTAATCATCACTGAAAGAACTTTCCTGCTACCAAATCATATATTCTTAGGTAAAAGGTGATTTGGTAACAACAACAAAAATATACCTAAAATAGTCAAGATCGAACTATAAGGATAGTTTCTGCCATAAGCTGACCAGATTAAATTGTCAAGAACTAAGGTATATTTTCTACCTGAGCTTGACCAGATTTATTTGACCATAAACTACCATAAAAGTGGTCTACCTGTGAAACAAATTTCAAGTGCCTGGGTAGCCATCTGGTGTCAACACGTGTGGTCAAATTGTGCCTCAAAGTGGGAATTATATATTTTTTGTCATTTAATCCAAATATTCAATAATAGTGCAGCAACCTTTATTTGATGAATTCTTTGAGCCAAATCCAACTATCCATTGGAGTGCTATGGCTTTCCAAGATTGGAAAAGTGTCAAATGAGTACATGCATCCACAAAATAGGAGGACAGATTTTTATATTTTAAAGACCACTGGATCGACCCTGTGATCTCAAAAATAGGTCAAGGTCGCCCATCTTCGAATTCATCCAAAGTCTTCCCCTAAGGCATAATCCCTGTTGGTGGCATGGTCCTAGCGTCTGAAAACATAACTAAAGTGGTCATTTCCACTACAAGGTTGGAATAGTTCTGACCACTCTGACCTCAAACATAGGTCATACCCACCTTCGAGGAATGACCTAGAGTCTTTCCATGCCAAATCAACTAAAATGTTAGGATCTTCCCAGGTGACCATCTGAGATTTTTATGAATATTATTTTTCCAATTACCTGTATATGAAAGATGACCTCATGCTTATATAAATATTGGGAAGTAATCATTCTGAACCTTTTGTCAAAATGCAAAAGATAACTTCAGGCATGTTTTGCATCATGAGACCAATTTGGATTACACTTCGAAGACCTTGGATGAGTTCCAAGATGAATGACCTTGACCATTTTCCCGCAAAGATTGCCGTGCTAGACTGCTACCACCTGGGGAAACTGGCAATAGGCAGTTTCCCAGCCAGTGTGGCGAGTTGCAGGTGATGTGCTTTAGTGAAAAAATTCAGTGTATTAAGGGGGTTCTCACATAGCTTGTTTTCCCAGAGAAGCCGTATTGCTCTCGTAGAATTATGTAATATCCCATTTTGACGGCTTCACCACGGTTGTTGAAAGCCAAAAGGTGTCTCCGAAGAAGTAATCACCTTATCCTGTTCCAGAAGATGTTCCAGTAGAAAAAACAAGAAAACTCCAAAAATATTTATGGCCTTTTTCAAGGCCACCAAATCCTCCCAAGAGAGCACACCATGTACACATGTGACAAATCAAAAAAAAAAAAAAGGTCCCTGACCCACCAACTAACTCTGTCATTCTTAAATGTTCTTGTCCCTTAAAATCACAGTCAAATACAGTTTTTGTTAGCCCCTTTTATAAAACTCAACAATAAACAATTTGATTTTACATGGTGTTATCTCTGTGGAGGATTTGGTGGCCTTGAAAAAGGCCATACATCCGAGTCATAAGGAAGGATGAGTTCATCAGCTGGCTCATGTTGAGCGGAGTCGAACTGGCAGGAAGGTTATCACTGCCAGACAGCAAGGATCCCACTGAAGGAGGGTTCATGGAAGAAGAACCAGGCACCACTGGAGAAGGTGCAGCAAAGAAGACACCCAATGAAGATGAAGGCACAGGTCCAGCAGACTGATAAGTACCTGCAGGCTGGAACGTGCCAACTGAAGAAGCTCCTGCAGGCTGTAAAGAAGCTGAAGCAGCAGTAGCCTGCTGGAACTGGCTGACTTGAGCCTTCAGCTGCAGGAAGAACAACATCAGCTGGGCTTTGACGTCGTCATACGTGTCCAAGTCCAACTGAAGACACTCAGAATATATGTAGTCAGTCATCAAGCGGATTCACAGGGTCTTCGGATCTGCAGGAGGAGGAGGAGGAGGAAGAGGAGGCTGCGCGCTGGCTTTGATGTGCTGGTCAATCCTTGCAGCTGTCTGCTGAGCAGTCTAGCCTATGTCAGCTAATTTGGAGCTTGATGCAGAAGAATGATCACCAGTATTCTTCCTCTTCTTGAAGGGACCACCCTTAATTGTCGCTGGGAAGACTGGACTTGGCTAGACGTTAACTTCTTCCAGTTCTTCAGGCCCAGAATCTGCAAGCCCTGCACTGGAACTGTCATCAAAGTAGGGCAGTTGCTTCTTGCTCTTCGCAATCTTCTTCTTTAGGTTACAGCTTGACGAGACGGCACCCTGGAGATGTGTTGTTCAAGGAACCCACAAAGTTGGTGTGTGTGTGTGTGTGTGTTATTGTTTAACGCCTCATCAGCACCTGAGTGGGCTATGTAGAGGCTCTCTAGGGTAAGATTGATTATCTATATTTGGTAGTAGAAACCAGAAGCATGTAAAAAATCAATAATTGTTTGCGTTGGATAGCTGGAACAGCTTGTGCAATGCGCACTGTCTGTTTTAGCCACTGGGGATAGAGGACTGCACCCCAAGTGTTTCCACCCTCGCCGCGTGGAGGCCCAGGACTTTCAAGGGCTCACAAAGTTGGTGATAATCCACTTCTCCTTCTCTGTCGGATTTCTCTTGGCTGTACCGGAAGGGCCCTGCTTGATGAGCTTCCCAGTGCTGGTTCTGACTCAAGCTAGGTCTTCAACTGTAGCCCAGTACTCGTGGCACACGTGAGTCACACATAGCGTATGTAGGTATTGAATTTTCTATACGTAGAAACCGGTGACTTATCCGTGGTACACGTGAGTTAACACGTAGAAGCCGACAGTTAAATCGTCACACACGTACCTCTCCCGCCGGGTTCTTGACACCCACGTGTGCGACGGTTAACCCGCCGGCTTCTAAGAGTGTCTCACATGTGACTTGGCATATGCTACGAGTGCCTCTATGGCAACGATGGCTTCACTACGGTTGCTAACTATAAAAAATCACCCGCGAGTTTTCTTCGGAAGTTTTTTAACATGAGCAAAACATCCGTTGATTTTCGCGGTTGTTCTCGGTTTGGGGACGACTGCGAGGAATCGAGTTAGTGTGTTCACCCTCTTCTACGACAACCTCCCGATAACCACGGTTGCAGTACAGATGCCCAATTTTGCGTAATATTACATCATTCTACGAGAGAAATACGGCTTCACCGGGAAAACCGGCTATGTGAGAACCCTCCATTAGCAAATCAAATGCATTCTTACATTGAGGCCCTATGGAGCCATTTTCCAAATATGGTAGCGTCTTGTAAGGCCTTTTCTGATTGTGCAATAACTTTCTGTTGCATCCAATCAGAATGGACATCAATAACCATACATTTCTGAGCCATCGGAGGCAGTGTTGCTGTGCCAGCTCCACTGCGATCTTTGTCAGCGGGAAAATGGACCTTGATATATTATTGAAGTCACAATGGGTAGAAATCATTGCTTTAGGGTAAGAGCTTGGATGAGTTTGAAGGTGACTTTGACCTATTTTTGTGGTCACAGGGGTAAAATGTTATCTGAAACTGAACTTCAGTTATGTTGATGCTAGGATCATGCAACAAGGGATTATGCCACCAGGGATTATGCCTTGAGAAAAGACCATTATTAAATTCAAAGGTGGGTGACCTTCGATAGTTTTGATTTCTCGTTGGTTTAATTCATCACAACTGACTTGCTCCTCTTGGGGGCTCATGTACAAATGGCTAACCTGTTGCTAAGTTACACAGCTTTACACAGTATTTTCAAGGTTACAGGACAGCCAGCTACGGCATTGATTGCAAATCTCACTAGGATCAGAATCAAAACCTGCAACATGTTAGAAATGCAATAGTGCCTTATAACCGTAGCACAGGCTAAGAGTCTATATACTGCCCCACAGTCACTGTCATAGAAGCCGTGCCATGCTAACCACTTGGCCTTTCAAAGGACAATGGGTTCTTTGTGTGGAGGCTCTTGTGCTTCATATCACACATTCAGAACCAAGCATTGGACCATTATAAATATAAAATTCTCAATTTCATCACAGTGAAAAACAATTGTATTTTACAGGTGTCCAAGGGTTTAGAGCTTATGTCTCAGTAGGCCCCATTTAACACCATAATTCCTACATGGGACTCCCAATTGGAAATTGCAGGACTTGGAGGAGTTATAGGAAATGCTGAAATTAGATAGGACTTGAAGGACCTCATGGGACCCATATGGAGATAGTGGAGTTATTAAGGATGTATAGGAATTGCAGAATATTACAGGGCTTATTGGGAATTGCATGCCGTCACAGGGACTGATGGGATTTACAGCAGTTATGTAGGACGTTACAGAATTATTCAGGACATAAGGGAGTTACGGGACTTAGCAGGGGCTTATTGGAAGTTGTGGGACACCACAGGGACTTGTGAGACTTGCAGGAATAACATAGGATTTTGTGGGACTGCTTCAGGATGTAAGGGAAATGCTGAACACCACATGACTTAGGAGGAGTTATTGGGAATTGTTGGATTGTGGGATTTACGGGAATGATGCAGAATTGATCACCATCACCTATACTTTTATATAATTTTCCTAAGCATGATGCTGCTTTACGCAACTCCCACAAAACCACATCCTGCAGCCTTGATCATTAAAACTTTCATTTGGGCACCTCAGCCGTTGCAATATCCTTAGATCATTCTGTACTTTAAAAATTTGGCTGGAACGCATACAGTTGTGAGTCACCCAAAATACTTTTGCTGAAGGTATTGTAGTTACTTTGGTCCAAAGGTGTCCATCAGCAACACTGTTACAATGTTACATGCACATTGATATAATTTGGTATCTAATTGTCTTTATGGCCTAGTTGTGACTTTTCATAGTCTCATTGACATGACTCAGCTATGTTTTATGAAATGGGGAAAATTGTACAACAAAATTCATAATTTTCTTTTCCGAAGCAGAACAGTGACACTACTCTACCCATACATGATTGTAGGAGTAACTCGCCGAGGTGTAGAAGTGACTCGCAGGGTTGTACGATAGACTCGCAGGGCTGTACGATAGACTCGGGTTCTGAAGAAGTTAAGCAAGGTAGCTACGACAGCCCCGGGAGTCTCTGGTAGAACCCGGCGAGTCACTCGTCGAATGATATTTTGTACATGCAGCAGCGGTGGGAATGGTATATACTTTAAAAGGCTGCTGCTCGCCTAATATTAGTCCGATTTTCGTCAAATAAAGTATAGTTAATATAGCATGGAAAAAAGTGCAGTATAGCGGACCCAGATTTATGACCATATTTAACAAGCTTCATTGCCAGGCCTATGATGTGACGACACAAAGTAATGTAGTTATGACGGCGGTTTTCATATTCATGGTAATTCGTTAAAGACAGTTTATTTTTGCTTTTTCTAGGGGGCTACCGCCCCCAAACCCCCGCTATTCTACACCAAATGTTATTTTAATTGTGCTAGAACTTCAAAAATGTGAAATATTTGATAAAAATTTAATTTTAATGGACGCCAAATATGGGCATAGATTTGGGTCCGCTATACTGCACTTAACCCATAGCATGGCATACCCGGCTACCGGCTGCGAAACTCCCGGCTTGGCCACGAGTCCCAGGAGACACTTGATGGGTATCGGAGGGCAGTCGTCCGGTTTGAGACGGGTAGCACATTGCATAACCATTACGTAATACTACGGGTTCACTATGGCAAAACCGGCTATGTGAGATGAGGGCTTAAGTTTCTAAAATAGGATGCAATAGGATGTTCAACATTATCCCCTATAATCTTGATTCAGCTGTATCATCACTAGCATCCACAGCTTTGAAAAAGTCTGCTGAAATCTGGTGACCTAAGCACAGGAAAGTGACACAACATGGTCTTTAATTTGTCAAATGCTTCTTGGCTCATCCTAAACAAACTTTTAATTTTTCATGTATGATTTGTAAGAGACAAAGTAAAGGTCTTGCAGAACCTTCGGTAGTATCCTACCATACTCAAAAATTGCCGCAAAGCTTGCCTGTGGGAACAGAAAAATATAATCTGAATCTTTGCATCTACTGGGGCCACTTTCTCTTGGCCAATGACATAACTCAAATATGTCCCACATTGGCTAGGTTGACTCAACTGGACTGTTAAGTTGACCTCAGACAACCATTGAAACAACCTTTTCACAGCCTCAACATGAGCTTCCAATGAATTACTTCTCATGACTAAGTCATCAATGTAAGCATTGGTATTTGGCAAGTCCTTAATCACTGAGTAAATCATTCTCTGGAATGTGGCTGGACCATATTTTTACAGACCAGATGGTGTGACAAAGGCAGATACTTCTCTACCCGTATCAGTTAATGGGACACACCAGTGCCCTTTTAACAAATCAATCTTTGTGAAAAACTTAACTTTGCTTGTCCCACTTTATGAATCCATTCTAGGGGTTGGAAAAGCATCTGTTTTACTGTAATCCGTACAAAACCTAGTGCCACCATTAGGCTTTGGCAATCAAACACATGTTGAACTGGAGGCTGAATAATGTTACGCTAACATTTAAGCAATTTCAGTTTACACTTTTCAGGATTAATATGATACAGATGCTGTTTGATTGGTTTGGCATCAATATCATGCACAGTTATTGAGGTGCTCTTTGGAACATAAGGAAACACATCTTGATATTTCAATATCACTTTTTCATTTGCAATTGTTGACAAGGCTCCAAATGAGACACTTCCAATTTGAGATTCTCCAGAATTTGACAACTTATATGGAATTATTTCATGCCTAATGGTGGGTTCATCATCTTGAAACTCATCCTCCACTACAGATTCCTTGTCAAGAGTCTGACCCTCAACAATTGCTACAACACTGTTTCAACATGTTGATGTGGCATTATTGTAGACCTTCTCCTATCTGGAGTCTTCACAATATAATTAAGGTCATAAACCTTTCCACAAATCTCACAAGGACTTCGCCTGCAGAGGATTTGACTGCAAGGGAAACAATACAAGTACCTTATCACCTGGTTTCAATGTTTTGGCCCTTGCCTTGTGGTCATACCAAGTTTACATTTTTACTTTAATTCTACCATCATTAAAAGGACTGTTGTCAAGGAGGAAAAAGTGCAGTAAGATGGCACAACTCTCCAAAGTAATCTATGTTCAGACTTGTCTCAGTGGTGACAATATGTAGTATAAGCTCTGGATCTTATATACTTGGTCATCTCAAGAATAATCTACTTTTAATATTTCCAGAGAAGTAGAGAAACCAGAATTTTCTTAATGTTATGCATTTCAATCGAGATCAAACAACATAAACAAGCTATTGTGTGCATTGCAAAAGCAGTTATGTAATATTACATTGACTGTGAACTATCAACAATTAACGACAATAGAATGAACTACAATACTAATAGAAACAATGGTTAGATCACATTCGTGTCCAAGTTAGATCTAAATTAACAAATGAGGATCCAAAAGATGTATGTTATGCACTATTATATTCATTACAACCTGCTGCAGTAGTATTGGTATTATTTGCCCACAAAGAGTTTAAATATTCAAATCTAACTTATAAGCACTTAAAAGACCCTAGTTTTAAAGCAAGATATAAAAAGCATGTCATGCCTTGGTAAATTGGCCAACCATATGGGGAAACTATGTACTGAATGGTGACAATAATAGTTAAATAGATATCTAATATAATGATCAAAGTTACTCAAAATGCATTGCACACAGCTGTTTGAAATACATTTGACTTTGTCCTGTGTGCTTCCTAGTGATTTTGAATATGTTTAGAATTATATTGTGATACCCTAGGATGGAACAAGAATAACAAAAAAAGATACGACAGTGCAAATCTTCTAGGAGTTCAACTACATTTGTTCTAGAGTTTTTCGAACAATGTTGACAATGCTTGTGTACTACATGGGCATTCCCTGAGGATTTACTGCTAAGCAGCCTATGTTTTTAAATCTTAAACGTCTAGAATTGATTGTGACCTTGACCTTCGAGCCAAGGTTATTTTTGAAGATATAAAAACCTCACTTGGTCAAAGACTGCATAAAACAAAATGTTGCATAAAATATACAACCTCAGAGAAATTACCACTATTTCACATATGGCCTTGACATTTGACCTTATTAACCTTGCGGGAAAACTTGACATAATAGTTTTAAAGAACATTAAACCATTGCAATAATTTTGTTTAAAAATTTATCCCTGAAATTTAACCAAGATATGAATTTTCAAAATCTGAAACTTCCAGTTCACCCTAAAACTATATACGACTGTACTTTGGCTAAAATTGATCCATTCAATCAGAATTGTCACATCAACACCATGGTCTAGTGTGCGAGTGTGCGAGTGGAAGTTGTGTTTCTTTACATTTTGGATCATAATTGGTTCCTAAGTAAAAGCCCAGACGACATGCAGACATTGGGCAAAAGTTGGCAGACAACGTTGGGCCAATGTCATTTTGCACATTGGTGAGGCACATTGGTGAGACACATTGGTCAGGCACATTGGTCAGGCGTTGGCCCAACATCATCTGCCAAACTGCAGTGTTTGTACCACATGCTGCCCAACATTGGCATGTTTGTATAACATGTGCATACAGCAGTGCCAATGTTGGGCACAGCATGGTACCAATGTTGGTGTCTGATGTTGGGCCAACCCCTCACCAATGTGCATAATGGCATTGGCCCAGTGTTGTCTGCCAACCTTTGCCCAACATTGGCCCACCATTGTTATCTGGGAAGAGTAATTACCCCTTTCCCCCAATAATTGCAGTCTGATTTTATGATACAGGGTAGCAGTACTTCGGTCACTGACTAAACAACGGTATATATAATTATTGTGTCATTTCTCAGCCTAGCGGCGGGCTTGCAAATGACAGCAATATTTAGGTGTACTTTTCAAGATGTGTTTAAAAGAAAGGGGGTGGGGGATCGACTGTCAAATATGTGTGAAGCCTTATAATGATACTGACAAAGGAAAAATTATAAGCTTCCCTTACTAATTATGGAACTTTGATGGAATTTTTACAGTATTACAGGAATTGTAGGTGTTGTCAGTATTAACAGGGGCATAATGAAATTGATAGGATTTTTTATAAAATGGGAACAGGAGTTATGGTACTTGTAAGAATTATATGCAATTGCGGGGATGGTAGGGATATACTTTATTGGGAACTATGGGCATTATCAATATTTAAGTGGACATATGAAAAATAACTGGACTTATTGATATATGAAAATTATTAGGACGTATTGGGACATTTGGGAATTATTATAACTTATCGGGACAGATGGGAATTGTTAGGAAATAGTGACATACGTGAATTATCAGGGACTTGAAGGAATTGCACGGAATTGTTGGGAGTTGCGAGATTAGTCGGAATTATGGGCTTAAATGCCTCTGTCCTATTTTATGCACGAATGACTATTTTATGCGCAAGCATATTAATCCCAATAAATCACTCCCCCCCCCCCCCCTTCTCTATTAAACTAAATAATGACCAATTTATTCAGGCTTTCTCATCAGGTTGCTCTTTCGTATTCCTTTGTTTATCTACCTGGAGCTGACACTACACTAGTATAGTATGAGCTAGATTATTCTGACTGGATCTGTAAATCTAAAACTTTTTTGTTCTCCTTTTTCTTATTTTATGTTCTTTTGTAACTAATACTTATTGATACTTATTAAAAATCAGTTTATATTTATTCTTCAGTTTGTATTGCTGTTTGTATAGTTCTAATTTATAATGATCATTTTTCATTTTCATCTATTTTTTCTGTTATCGGGCAACTCCCACCACAGCTTTTAAGCTTTGGGAGTTAACCACACCTATCCTATTATATGTATGACTTCATATGTAAGTGACAATTGTACTTTTTCATTTAGGTGTAAAAAACTTTCT
Organism: Alitta virens; assembly: GCA_932294295.1. Taxonomy (NCBI): domain Eukaryota; kingdom Metazoa; phylum Annelida; class Polychaeta; order Phyllodocida; family Nereididae; genus Alitta; species Alitta virens. Next base: position 46,551,321 of record OW028574.1, on the reverse strand, counting down.
GGACTCTGATTCTCCAGAAAAAATTGATCAAAAAATGTACTGCATGAATGATAGGACATGTATAGACACTCTTAAACAGTTTGTTCCAAGAAAAGCAAGCTAATGCCTTAACCATTAGGCCACAAATACACATTAAGATGAAAGTCACAATCAGGCAGATTTTTCAAAAATTCTTGGAAAAAGAAATTAAATATAAGGCAAAATAAAAATTTCTTTTCTGTGGGGCAAGAAATGTTAACTCACACAGGACACCGCCACACTATAAAGATATGCGCCAAACTGGCATGGAAGGCACCTCCAGATGCACAAAGAATTATATATTTGGACATGTTTAGTAAATACATATTTATGCATGATTCAAAAATAAAATTCATATGAACACGATGTACAACAATAAATAACTATACAATGTCATGATGGAACCTGCAAGTATGCTACATTTCATTCATCTGGCATTCCAACATACACACAAAAAAACACTGTTCAAAGTACAAAGTAAGTTTTTACAAAAAGCATCCTATCGTAATTTCAGATAAACATTCAAAACTTTGATTTTATGTCATATGAGCACTATACCATTGATTAAATACCATAAAACTTGCTACAAATTTTGTTCATTGTCTCTTCCTCCAGCTATTTTAAATTGTAAAGGAGAGTGAATAATACAAGCAACTGAACCAAATCTGCTCCCTTTTCACTGTCACCAGGCTAACATAAAAGCTTGCCATGCATCCAAATTCACTAGAAGCATTTCACAATATATTAGTGCATTGCAACAGAGTGATGACCAATAAAGCAAGATAAGATTACATGTTGGGAATTTAATATTTTTGAATTAATAAAACAAAATGCATTAATAAACATACATTCATTGCACCAGCAAGCACACATAGCTGTCTCTAGACATATCACATAAGATATCATTGTTTATATATGGAGTATGGCAGACATTATGATGGAATGTTAAGGTATCTAATGATGATGACTGTGGCCAGCATGAGAATGCGAATGGTTATCGGCACCGACTATTTTCATAGAAGGCGCAGCATAACTTAAATTGTCCATGCTAAATTGAAAACCTGGCACGGAGTTACCCTGAGAAATTGACGAAGTTGAATCTTGATTTGTGACAGTGTTAATAGACGGAGATGCAAAGGCCTGGGTCCTTCCATACGGCGTTTGTGTGTTTGCTCCAGGACTGCTCAATAAGAAATTTGTTCGTGCAGAGGAGGCATGGCTTGGCATGCTGTACTTGGCACCCAGTGGGCTGGGGTATATGGGGTAGGGCATAGACCCTGCAGGTGCAGTAACTTTTTGAGCAAGTCCTCCTGTTGCACCTTCACTAGGACCTGTAAGTTTAGTCATACTGTTCACTGGGGACATGTTGGGGAATTTGTTAATTAACGATGTATCTCCAAGAACTTGATAAGCAGAGGTTCGTGTCCAGTCATCTTTAAATATCTGCACAGTCAATATTGATATAATGTTGGACAGTCGGTTGCTAACGTGAGCCAGGACCAGCTGCTCATCAGCATCTCTTCTTACACGAACATGCACTGAACCAGCCTGCAATTAAAACAAAAGCAATCATTAATTTTGTAAGTTCCACATTTGTAAACATTCTGTATCTAATGATGCCTACATGCTAAACAATACCTAGCTTTGAACATTGACAATACTGATAGAATACCAAATTTGGGCATGCACATTTTGTCATCATAAAAACACTTTTTTCTTTAAGTTTTTTCTATAAATTTGTTACACCTCACCTTAAAAAATGTCAGAAAGCTGATAGACTACAAATCAATTCTTACCATATTTCCAAAACCTAATGTCCAGAAATGCTCATGTCTAAACTCCAACACTCCATCCAAAGTGCAAGCCTCTCGGATGCATTTATCAAGTTGACCAATCATGTGAGACGGTGTTGTCTGCAAGCAACAATGAGGATGTAGAGATGAAACAAGTCTTAAAACAATACTGTATCATTAAAGCTGGATTGTCACTCAATATGACAGTGGCCAAAATATATTGCATTCACTTCATTGTCTTCTTAATACTGATTATCCACACTCCAGAGCCTTACTGGGTTCATTATCTCTGTATAAAAGAAATAAACTTCACCTCGTATTAAATTTTTCATGCTATCAAAAATCCAATATGTAAACAAACCAAGTGATGACGTCACAATACTCAACAATGGGAAACGATGCCATTTTCTTTGTATTTCCAATGTTTTGATCTTGATTTCTTTCAATGTATCATTTATTTTTTGTAATTAATGACTGATAGATTTATTAGCTTATACATATTTAGTGTGCCGCGATCAAATAAGGTGATTTTCAATAATTGATGAAGTTTTAGAAAATAGTAATTTTGACAGACAGTGGAGCTTTAAATAATGAATGGTGTTTTTGTGAGGTGTGCCTTTGCTTCTAAACATTATATAATATATAAGGCACTAACCTGCAGTAATATCTTCCCACTGTATGCGCTCATTGGAAATAGAGTGCCTACAGTGATAAGAGCGACCCACACAGCAGCCCAAGTGTCGGCAGCATGATAATTGCTGAAAAAAAGAACAAAAATTACTTATTACCACAGCCTCATGCAACACAGCTACGCACAACAATCGTCTCACATTATTATCCATCTGCATACCTGACATCTATGAGCAAGTATGCCAAGACCAGCGAACTTCCTCCAGCAAAGGCAATTAAGGCAAATGGATTGATTCGAGGTAGCAAAAGCTTGCTCATCCCTGGTACGACATGACAAATACTGAAAAATATAAGAAAATTGTTAAAAAAAACATTGCATATTACAAATATTAATCAAATAAAAACACACATGGTCAAAGAGTTGATTATTACCTTTCACTGATATCGGCCATATGCTCTTGGAGCCAACTGGATGATGAAGCAGATATCACATGATCAAATGCCTTATTCCTAACACTGTATGTGATAGTCATATGGAAGACAAAAGCCAGTATTGTCCCCAGAAGCAATCTTCCTCTGAAATAAACGCATACATAAGTGGTTACAATAGCAATGTGTTCAGGTAGGTAATAATAGTATGATCACATATTAAAACAACACAACAGCACAAAGAATTACAAGTGAACTCACGTATGGATATCAGGCTGTTCGATCATACGTTCCACACTGCAAGAGACAAGAATTCAGCGATAAGACACAAACTACAACTTGTGAAGAACAACAAATCTAATACAATGCAAAAAAAGAATGTTCACCTCTCCTTAGTGATGAACAAGGCCCCCAGTTGAGCAAGGATGGTGCTGCCAAACACAGTCAAAACTTCAAATCGTTCATACCTGTAATTAAACCCCTCAGTTTGTACCATGCCGAACTGGCAAATCTTGATTCAATATTTAAACCTTCAGAACACGAAATATATCTGCTCTACTTTATAAAACCACAACTCACAAATTATTAAGACAGCTAAGATGCAAGACTTGTTGCAGAACACTCACCCAAAGGAAAACATTGGAGTTGGTTGTTGCTTCTGAACCCACACCGAAACCAAACAACTTCCTAAGCTATTAAAAGAGAATGAAAAGTTGTAAATACACCCAATTGAACGTAGCAAAACAAAAATTTGCTGAAAAATATTCACACTGTTAAACAATCACTGCCTACCTGAAGAAGTCAAATATTGTGAGATATGTGTATGCAGTAAGAGCTGAAAAACATAAAAAATAAATGGTTTATCGACATGAACAAAAAAGAAACGGGTACTCGCTGTGCAAGGATACACAAATTACTTCACTTACCCATACTATTTGTAGAATTGCACCAAATCAACAGGACAAAGGTGCACAATACATTCAGTGCCATAAATACTGCTATCTTCTTGGCCTGCAAAAAAGAAATATCTAGATCAGAACACTTACACTGGTAATATTCTAATTTCTTCCAATTAAGCTTGACGATACAGTATTGTTTAATGTTTATGCAGTCACTGTCAGCAAAGACAGTATGTTTAATACCTGTTTCTCTTGCATAACTTCATGCAATTCATTTTTCAACATCGTCAAGGTGGATTTACTTCCTGCAGAGAATGGATGAATGGTTCCCTGAAATAGAGAAATTATAATTCTGCCAGTACTAACAACACGATTCAATAGCAAACTCCTTCACAAATTTTTCTATCTCTTTGTAAGGTTTTTGTCTTTTTTTCATCAGGATGCATACCGGTAGACTGGCAACATCCACTGTAGTGGAACCACGCATTCTCAAATCAGCACCTAAAAAAAACAAAAAAACAATGAAACCAGATCACTTCCATAATCATATTGACAAAATTCAGGCAGCAGAAAGTCATTTTTAGCGTAAGACGTATATTATGCACGGGTGGATCCAAGAGGGGCACAGAGTCGGTGCACGCCCCTGTACAGTAACTGAATGATCCATCTTTCAGCCTATACCATGTCTGTATGAAATGTACTACAAGATGTTTCTTGCCATTGAATTGATTTAATTGACTTTATAATTTATTTATTGTCAATATTGCCTTTATTGGGACACAAAAATGCATGGCTTTCCAGCCTAATTCTGCAAAAACGCCGACATGAGCCCGAGTAAAGGGGCACTGATTCTCTACATTTACGATAGATTTCAGACATTTTCCACGCACACATAAACATAAACTGATATACCCGCAGTGGTATCCATATTTCCACAGTTTTGGTCCCTGTACTGGATGTCTGGGTCGATTGTTAGCGAATATTTCTGACTTGTCTACGTGTCATGGCAAAATCTACACCTGACAGCGGCCATGTTGACTTTCGAATTTGTCCAGAATGTTAACCACCCACAAATTGTTTTCACACAAATAATTTAATTTAAACACAGTATTCATACACCACAAATACGTAACTTTTAACCGAATATTTAGGATATACTCAAATTAATTTATCTTTTAAAATAAGGCGATTCAGTGAGACACCAGTGCAAGTGGTAAATGCGCCGCTTGAAATTTGCTGTTGCTGTCACTGTCAGCTTCTGAGGGGGAGTTGATTCATGATGACTTCTCAGCTAGAGACACTACCGAGGCCATTGTCGGCAAAGTTTAAGGAGTATGTTGGCTCTGTGGAAGTTGTCTTAACATTTTTGAGTTGCTGTCATTAAATAGAAGTGCTGTTATATTATAAGATACGGTATAGACAGATAGATACATTTTATTTACACTTTTAGGTCAAATTTGTAAAAAAAATATAAAAATCAAAATACATGAAAGATACAGGAAAAATACCCACATATACATATCAATACACATATTTCACGTATATGTACATGAGTTTGCATGGGGAGTTACTTATGCATAGTCACTGTTACTAGCTTTATGTGATCTGTTCTTATTTTCAGAGACTTCGCATACCCAACTTTGAAAGATCGTCTTCCTGTCATACTGACAAAGGCTGTGGACACTGTTTATCGATTAAGGTCTAAAATTGAAGAAACACATGGAAAGGTGAATTATGTATGAGCACAATAATTTCACTCAACAGATTTCCTTTCAAAAAGAATGTCAAACCCAATGTTCTGATTTATTTCCTTTTAGGATGGGTTAGAAGACCTTAAAATAATTGCTGGTGCCCTATCACAACAACGCAGTGAAATGCAGACTGATAAACCTTTAACTCCATTGACTCATGGAGGGTCTGATGAGGACATCTGGAATGCATATTTGGATAAAGTGAAGAAAGAATTTGCTGCTGAGAATTCCAATACACAACCCTCTTGGTACAAAGTGTCCTGGCTGTATTACGAATGTTATGCCTATCGAAGAGCATATGAAAGTGTTAGGGCCAGGTATGTGTTTTTTTGGTGGTATGGATCGTTAAAATAATCATACAACAATTTTGCTACAGCAATATATGAACATTTGACTCCCACTCATTTATTTGTAAATTCCAACAGCCACATACTGAAGCATCTTGATCCATTTGAGGAGCAAAAGAGGACAGCCTTTACCCAATCATTGAAAGCCACTGAGGGTCTTCTGAACCACCTGACTAAAGTGTTATCTCATAGTGAAAATTATGACAGTTTGTCCAGGAAAAAGGCATTTGAGCAGTTTCTGTTGGTAAGTTGACATTTCATCCATACATTGGACTGCGACACTGATTGGGTTATTAGTTGTATCCAATGTAGATTGGTCACCATTTAATCAACTGTCACTGTTCTCTGCTAATGAAGTGTTTAATTTTCTCATTGCAGGTTGCCCTTTGGGGTAATAAGTGTGACTTGTCGATCTCATCTGGCAGTGCCAATTCACAGATCTCAGATCCTTTGGCTCAGCTGGAGGAATACAGCAAATATATACTGGTTAACAACAGTCAAGAAATTTGGGACACCCTGCAAGCTGCAAATGAGAAGCACTCTGGTCCAGTGAAACTGAGCGTCGTGCTGGATAATGCTGGGTTTGAGCTAGTGACAGACTTAGTTCTTGTGGAATTTTTGATGGCCATTGGATTGGTTGATGAAGTACACTTCCATGGCAAGGTCTAGAACCTGGTTTGTTTCTGATGTAACAAAGGACGACTGGAATTGGGTTTTAAATGAATTTGTAATTTCATCCTCTGCAGTATTGTCTTGTTATGGCAAAAAATGGACTGAGTATTTAAAAAATGGACAATGGAGCATTACCTATGAAGATTTCTGGACTTTGCCATATGCATACTGTGACATGAAAGCTGTAGACAAATGTCTGTATGAAACATTAGAAAAATCTGACTTAGCCATTTTTAAAGGTGATCTGAATTATCGAAAACTTACACAGGACCGAAAGTGGGATACCACAACTAGTTTTGATTTTGCACTTGGTGGCTTTCACCCCACTTCATTATGTACTTTACGTACAGTCAAAGCCGACACTGTGGTAGGTCTAGAACCTGGTTTAGCTGAGAAATGCAAACAACAGCAGGAAAACTGGCTGATTTCAGGGGATTATGCAGTTGTACAGTTCAACTCCAGAAAGACTATGTGATGTTGTAAGCCGTGAAGTGCCAAAACATGATTTCCCTTGCATAAGTGTATTCCATTTTAACATGTTGAGGGTGCTTGGATCAGATACTGAAATTCTCATGTGTTAGGTATTATAATTTGGATTTGCTACATATTGTACCAATTTTAATTGTCAACCTAGGCTTTTTATTGTAAAAAATACTTTTACATAATTTTGAAATTTCTACTATTGTGAAATTGTTGTACAGTAAAATGTCATGTTGTGCATGTAATGTGTTTTGTTTTTGTACAAGATAGCAAAAACACAAAATCAGTGCTTTACATATTCTTCTGTAAAAAATAGCAACTCAAACATTCACTTGTTTTTTGCTGCAGAGTGCTTGGTCTGTAGTAAAGGAATCTGGAACAGTAACGTCTAATTTCCTGTTTCAGCAGAGCAGTTGCAGCTAGCTACAAGAAGTAGCCAAGATTTCAGCAGCGGCAAATTTTGATGCCTGCAATATTTCGGCAGATACTATTTTATTCGGCATCTTCTGCATGCATCTACCTGTAGCAGCTCCTGATGCTGTAATTTCTGCAGCTGCTGCCTCCCAGCATAAGCTACTGCCTGGCTGCTATTTCTGCAGCTGCTGCCTGCCAACAGCAGCAGCCTGTGAATGCCTACCTGCAGCTGCTGCTGCCATTTCCACATCATCTGCCTGCCACTGCTGCTGCTGCTGCTTATAATACAGGGGTTGATACTCTGCAAATCTAAATTTTGAAAAATGTGGAGGGACACCGTTTTCTTCTGTAAGGCGGCGCTATGATCCGGTGCGAAGCACCGGCCTTTCTCATAACCAATTTGCCGCTCCCCCAGAATCGAGGAGGGAAATGCTTCCGCGCATCGTCTACATACAAAGTAGTGCGATTACTACGCCTTATTTCTTTCTTCCAAGAAGACACTCACTGTGAAATTATTTTTGACTTAAACTCTACTAATGTCATGAAATTGAACAACTTTACCGTGGAATTCCACCCACTGCAGAATGTACTATTTTCGTAAAAAGCATTGAACAAGCGTTGTAACGGCGTAAATGGCACTGAACAAGCGTTGTAACGGCGTTGCGATGCTTATTCAACGATCAATTTTTTACGTTATCCCTTGACGCTTTGCGTCAGTTATCAGAAAGACTGGTGCTACGCACCGGACAAGCGCCGTCTTTCAGCAGAAATTGGGAGAGACACATCTCATGGATGTTAGAATCTATTCTGATGCTAAACAGCAGATGGCGCTGCGAAATGCAATCATGAAACAGTCCTAGGTGACACAAACCAAACTTAAGGGGTGTTCACACACTATCATGAGTGGGGATGGCAAGTGAGCGCAGATGACGAAAAATTGTTAATCGTGCTTATCCTTGTTTTCATACATAATTCAGTCGCCAAGCGATGTATGGATATTTGTGTCAATCCATAGAATGCTCGTAGTTCCTCCAGATCACTCGTATCGGTGGAGAGGGCAACATTTTTAAAACATGTTTAAAAATTTGGTGGCCATCCACTTGCGTTCATTTTTGTACAGCTAGTGGAACACTCAGGAAATGCTTGACGGATGCCCAGGGAATGCTCTTGAACCATGGACCGTCACACCGGGTTCTCTGGGACCCGCCTGTTGTTCTTCCACCAACAGACGTCTGCCTAGTGGTCAACGGACGTCCCACGAACGCTCGTCGAAAGAATTTATACTTGATTAACAGCCTCCTGATTTATCACGAGTGAGCACGTATAGTCCGTCTTTGATGTCTGTGGTCACTTGTCTCTCTTACTTGTGATAGTGGGAACAAGCCTTTACACAAGATACAGAATTGCTTTATTTTACACTAAATGTCTAGTAAATGATATACATTTATATTGCACCCGCTGCCTGTCAGCTGCTGCTGTTCTGAGCAGCAGCAGGCAGCTTCAGGCAGCTGCAAGTAGGCAGCAACAGGCAGGCAGCAGCATTGAGTAGGCAGCAACAGGCAGGCAGCAGGCAGCAGCATTGCGTAGGCAGCAGGCAGCCACTACTGCTGCTGCTGCAAGTTTTAGGCAGCTGCCTCAGTTTCAAGTTTCAGGCAACTGTCTAGTTTTGGCAGCTGCTTTAATTTTAAGCAGCCTAGTCTACTTTTGGCAGCTGCTTCATTTTGGTGTACATGCACCTGCCTTCTTTTGGGCAGGTGCCTCAGTGGTGCAGCAAGAAATCATATATTTCTCACAAGGAGTGCCAAGGGCATTAAAAATGTGTATTAATGCTAAAAATTCCACACACTTCTGATTAGGTATAGAGTCATTAGGCAAGTATTACCAAGGCTTTTTCGTGAAATTTAACAGCAAAGGGATGCGAATATGGAGAAAATGCCCAATTCGGTTCCAGGGAATCCCCCTGGAATCACTATAAATTAGAACTTCGTGATTCCAATATGACAAGAGGAAAAAAACAACTTTGAACAATGTGGCTTGGCTAATTAAGTCCAGCCTTTGCCATGTTGATGAAATTAAAGTGGCTCAGCCCAATGGCTGGAACCACAGAACTGGCCATCTAACACAGGCCCCCAGGGAAAGTGCCAAAGGGCAATTGAAGGGGCACCTCATATCAGAAGGGCACTTTTGTATCTGAATGGTCAAACAATTTTCTTTTGGAATGGCCGAGTGTTGGCAGATATATGAAAGCACTCCGGAAAAGATACTTTTGTTATTATATTAATTCTTCTGGGGTAATGGTTACATCTACCTACAATCTTAGTATGGGAGAGTGGGGTAAGATGAGTCGCTTTGTGGTTATTAGGATATGGGGGTCCATCTAGTATTAAGCTGAGAGTGTTTAATCATCTGTGCTGGGGCCTAAGATGTTGTTTCTACACCAAAACCAGTGGGTGACATTGCTTAACGCCATGAAGTGCTGCACCACACACACACATACTGACGATACGGCCTACACTCTCCTGGAATTGTCGTCAGAGTTATCAGATAAGATTAAAAGCCTGCGTGTGCAGGAACTTCACACATGGATGGGCAGAAATATACTTCAACTGAACCAGGACGAGTTCAGGTTTTGATGCACAGAATTTCAATATCTTTTACAGGTGACAGGTCCTCATGTTAAAAACTCTAGGTGTCTTTGCAGGATAAAAACATTAACTATGGATCATGTCATCACAAGATCCGATGCATCAGCAAGATATATCACCAAAGATGCATGTCGTTCCCTTGTCCAGTCAACTGTGATATCTAGATTGGACTATCGTAATGTCCTTAAATTGCACAATTTGCCTATGTCACTATTGGGCAGACTGCAGCTACACCATAGTGATTTTTTGGGGCAATTTTACCTCAAAGAGACAAACTGACCAATGTAGGCTATCTGCCAAATTATCAACTGGGGATGTAAAATAGGCTTTATCAGCTTCATTTTATTGCCTAATATTTAAGAAAAAGACGCCACGCAGGCGTTGTGAGAACAATGCAATGAAAGCGTTTTGTTGAATTTTCCATTTGGTAGCCAGTTATGTCTTTGTCACATCAGACATACTTGGAACCTTTTAACATACCTAGGGCACCACCTAATTCATACTACATGTATTGTCTGCCTGTGACAAGGGGTGGCTCAGCTTTCCCTACTGTCAGGACAAGGGAGAAGCTGTTCCGGCACCCTGGTCCCCTCCAAGCCCTCCAGTGGCTCCCATATTCTAAGAGTTATCCTGTAACTTCACATTTTAATTAACTTTCAAAATTCCTGTATTTTCCTATTATTTCATCACATTTCCTAATTTTTAATATTATTTTTTATAGCTAAAGGTAGGCCTGTAGGTACTTCTGGTAGAGCTGCACAATACAGGGACTCGCAGCTTTGTATTCTTATGGTTAAAACGAACTGATCTACGTACACTGTCAAATTGCTTGCTTGGTATTTATCTATAGAATATCTGATAAATATATATCATTATAGATTTACCACATATATATTTAACATTCATGATCATATCTATAGGCCTATTAATGGAGCCCCCCCCCCCCCCCCTCCCTTAGTGGAGATCTTTTTCTAGTCATAGTGTATGTAGGCCTATATATGTACCTATACCGTTTGACAAAAAAAAAAACTCTTTTTAAAATTATAATTGTCAATTGATCGTATCTTCTCTGATTGGCAACTTCAATAACTCCATTGATTTTTATGGGTGTTCAGTTACCAGTATGGATTTACTCTAAGAGACCAGCACGCGCGTTTACGCTAGCAACGCAGGCAACGACGTCAACAAATGGTCCACTACGGCCGTCCTTGGGTCAACAGGTTCGCCTGCACGTGTTTGGATTGGCGGTAGCGCCAAAACAGTTGTTCACAGATTAAGTGATGGTCACAGAGTGAGGATTAACGAAGGTAGGAAGTACAGTTGGTGTATTTGTATCTGTAGTTTGTTGTATGTCTGCTGTATGGAACCATGTAGGCCTATTTAAAGCAATTCAAAATTGATTTGAATTTGTGAATCAAGCTATATATATCCAACTATAGGCCCAATTGTTAACACTTTTCCATACAAGGGATGTAGGTGACCGAACTTATTAAAACATGTATAGGTACTATCACAGATTCTTGCTCATCCCAAAATTACAATAACACGCTAAATGACCTGGGTTTCAGCATCTGTAACATTGTTGCAAAGCATCACATACCCTATACGCCCTAAAAAGTTCACCGCAACTGAAAATTACTATGCATGTAGCTGCATGCGACCTAATTAAAATTACTTAACTATACTGTAGGTATTTTAAGCACATTTTTGCCAATATATTTCCGTTGCAACTATAGTTTAAACAATACATTGTATATGCATTATTAATTCACACATGTTTGTGCAACATGTTTACTCAAATTAGAGATGTAGGCACTATAGGAAAAATCAACCATATTGCTTTGTATTACATTTGCAGTTGATCTATGTTTTACTTTGGAGTTTATCTATTTTTAATTGTCAAAAGTTGCATTGTATTATATATTTTTTACCTAATTGTTTTGATTAGTTGACTTAAATCAATGTTTCTTGTAGTTATCATGCATTTAGATAATAGAAAAACTGTAAAATTTATGATTGCATGTTAAAATTTTAGGTCATGGACGAATTCTACAGTTATGGATCGTATGGGCTACGGAGGGCAGTCCCAAATGAGTACAGCATTCAGAACTACAACAACAGAGAATATGAATACCACGTTGATCCAAGTTTACCATCATTCATGAGCAGTTATAGTGTTCCTAGGGGATCCAGGACAAGCAACTCAATATATGGGCAACCTCTCGTAGATTTGTCCAGAGCAACTCAACAGAATATAGACAGATTGAAAACAAAACTGGTCATGATAGATCCATGCTACGAGTTTGGCATTGAGAATTGGCATTCAGACAAGAGACAAGGTCAGTTGGTTACTACAGCACGGTTCAGAAATTAAAGAGTTAATTACGTAATTTAGCAGAATCACAATTTTTAATGACAACTATTTATGTCAATAATCCATCATTTTACTTTTTTTTCAAATGACCTTTGTCCACAAGAAAAGTTATCTAATTTAACAGAAAGAATCAGATTAGTTGCAAAAAGTTAGTTTCTTCATCTATGGCTTTCAACAACTTGTTAGCAATATCAGATATGTTCATGACAATTTTATTATAATGGATATATAGAGCATGGAATTCTGATCCTTTTGCAGGCTCTGACCCTCATGTGTATCCCCCACATGCCACACCAACTTGGGAGGCAGTGGATTCAGTTTTTGCTGACAGCCAAACTTTCAACAGGATGAGAAACAAGAAACGGGTTGAGGAGTACTCTGAAAGCTCAGGTATTTGACCATTGTTGAGAGTAGAATACACTTTTTATAAACAAAATGGGTTAGATCGTGAGAGCCATTTAAGTTCCAGTTGCTGCCAGTTAGAAATATTACCCTATTAATTTTATTTTTTCAAACAGGGCCTGTGAATAAATTTTGCCACCTATGCACAACACTGGATGAACACAGACGTCATTTGGCAAGGGTACGTCAGTTATGAATTTTATACAATTTATCATGGACTTGCTTTACTAAACTTGACATGCATAGTGTACTGATATACCTATATATCAGTGTACTGATATACCTATATATCTACCTTTCCTACAACAGCATATCGAGGTGTTGATGAACTATGAGTCCTGTGGACCAAATCAGTTTACTTTTAATGAATCAATCAAATATCCTTTACAGAGGGGTATAAATCTAAAAGCACCACCCAGACGCAAGCCTCGCATCTCCTACATAGCACCTCCTCCAAATGTTAATGCCAAGGAAGAGTATGAAGATGTGGAAAACAAAGATGTTCTTTACAAGGTTGTAGTTAGGACTGGGACGAAGCCTGATGCAGGGACCACTGCTAATGTAAGTTAGCCAGAGTTTGCAGTCAAGTTTTTTCAGATCATTTCATGTTACTTTTTGTGTTAAATGTCAATGTCAGCACATTCCTGGCTGACCTAGACCACCAAGTTACACAGTAAAACAAACATGTTATGCTTCAAGAATCTACGATAAAAAACAGCACCAGATACTGCCATTAAAAAATAGAGAATTTCTGCATATTAAATTGAACATTATTCATATCCAGGTATTCATGACACTAAAAGGAAGAATGGGTCACATGAAGAAACGGCAGTTAAAGAAGAATATGTCTGTGGGATATGCCTTTGGTAGAGGAACTAAGGAAACATTTTATGTGAAGGGACCAAAGCTTGGAGACCTCACTAATCTCATAATAGAGGTAAAGTTATTAATTCTTACCAAATTGCTCTTTTGGCATAATATGAGTGCTCTAGCAGGACTTTGTTGTGTACTGTATAGTGGATTGATGTCATATTATCTTCAATAAATTCCAGCATGATGGGTTAGAAAAAAAGCACAGCTGGTTTTTGGAAGATGTCGAGGTTACTGACATGGCAACCCAGAAAACCTGGATCTTTCCTTTTCGCAATTGGATTTCGGTTTACTTAGGAGATGGTATCATCAGGAGAAATATCAAGGCTTATGTCAAAGATGTCACACAACAAGGTACAACTTTGTCAGTTCTGTTTCCAGAACTAGAATGACAAAATTATGTTCAGCTTTCCGGAAAAATTTCAGTATAGCGGACCCAAATTATTGACCATATTTAGCGAGCCTCGTTGCCAGGCCTATGACGTAAAATGCTTGAATTCAATGAGTGATGTCACAAACTGACGGCGGCGGGGAGGCAAAAACGCAAGGTTATGATAGTTTATTTAGCTTTTCTGCTGTCCCCAAATTCCCGCTACTCTACACAAATGTATTCTTAATGTGTGCCAGAACGAAATTTTGTCAAATTGGGATTATTATCATGTTTCATGGATGCCAAATATGGTCAATAATTTGGGTCCGCTATACTGCACTAAACCCAGCTTTCCCTCTTTAACATTCATAACATCATAGCTATTCTTTTTCAGAGTATGTGATATCAGTTTGGACTGGCAACCTTCCTTTGGCTGGAACAGACTCAAGGGTTTTCATTACCTTGTATGGAAAGGAAGGGGTAGGCCCTCGAACAAAACTTTTTCTCGACAAAGATGAAGATGATGATGAAGAAAAGGACCCGCTTGATCGCAAACCTGCAAAAGGGTTATTTCGAAGAGGGAAAAAAGACACTTTTGTCATCTCCTCTGAATACCACGGTCCTCTCACAAAAATCAGGTATGCACCAAAAATTCTGTTTTGATATATTTGTAAATTTGTGAGTTGACATGTTGAACAGTTTGAATAAAGGAATTTGTTATATTTCTAGGATTGAACATGATGACTCTGGAAAGAAACACCCTGACTGGTTTTTGGAAAAGGTATTGATTGCTTTTAAAGCAGCTTTCATAAAATTTTAGGACTTATGCTTATGGAAATATTCTGATTAAGACTTATAGCATATTAATTACTATGACATTGTTTTGATTTTAGATTGAAATCAGAGAGGTGGACAATGAGAAGGTGCTGGTGTTTCCCTGTGGCATGTGGTTGTCATCAGAAGGTCGACATGAGATTGCCTATGATTTGTTCCCCGTAAGACATATTCCCAAACAACCTAGGGAGAAGACAGATAGCAAGGGCCACAGAAAAGGTAATAAACATCATAAAATATATCTCTAATGCCCAAATGGAAAGATATATCCCAATTTTGGCAAGATAATGCAAGAGACGGTAGAGCTGAGTGCTTACTTACAGCTACTAACTAAGCTGAACCATAATTACCTGAATTGCTAATCACATTGTTGTGTTTTGATTCACTTCCAACAGGAAAACTGGACCTCAAGCAATATGCCAATGAAATCAGAAGCAAACAAATTGGTACTTAATTCTTTTAGAAATGTTTGTAAATGGTTGAATCCTACAACATAGTTTCATTGTCGTTTTTTTTCTCCAGTAGCACTATAGATGACTCTCTTTTGCTATCCTGTCTGATCTTTAGTTACATTAAATCAATTCCAAAAAAAAAGTAATCTCAGCTCAATGGAGTGGGTGCTAACTGTGTATCTTTCAGTGTACTTGTCATCTGAAAAAACACCTACTTAGACCAGGAATATTTTATCTGATGTTACTAAACCTGCAGTCACATGCAGTTAACCTTGCCAAAGCCAAATGGACCACCTGATGTAATATGTACAGATTATAAATTGATTTAATAAGCAAATTAAATTCAAATGCTCTGTTAACTTTTGTTTCGAGTGCAAAGGTTTGAGGCAGATTCAACTTAGGCAAGGTTTACTGTATGTAGTTATTGAACACATGTGCACCATTTCTTAAAGTCGACGTGAATGATACAACAAATACATTCCATGAATAATATTGTACATTGATATAATATAGCATTAATTTTAGTCCTTATTTTATTTATTTTCTGCAGAAAAGGTTAAAGACAACAGCATAAAGTATGAGGTCATCACTGAAACTGGGGATGTGAAATATGCAGGAACTGATGCCAATGTGTATATTCTAATTGTGGGCAAATTAGGAAAGACTGATGAAGTTCTCCTGGACAATGAGAAAAACAACTTTGAGAAGGGCATGAAAGATGTGTTCACGGTAAGCATTTACATTTCTCTTTTCATTTGTAATCTGCATTCATTCTCCGATGGGGTAAATGTGTAACATGGTGTGGATTTCTAGCCTTATCATCTCATCATTACATCTGCCTCAGCCAGCTTGTCATAAAAGCTAACTAGCTTCAGACCCAGTAGTATTGAGACATTATGGTGACATTTGAGCATCTGTGCATCATACTTGGCTTATCAATCACAACATAAAATGCAATTTTCCAGATCTATGCTGAAGATGTTGGTGACATAAAGAAGATAAAGATTCGACATGATGACACTGGTGTTGGATCCGGGTGGTTTTTAGCAACTGAAAGTTTCACATTAAGTAATATTTTCAGTGAGAAAACGATTGTTATAGGTGAGAAATGCCATTTTTATTATCCTTTGTATATTCTGTAGGTGATATTGAAAAGATTTTTCCCAGACAAGGAAGTGACTGAAAGAATGGCAGACCTAGATGCCCATATGGAGGATGAGGCCTTGCGTAGGGCATCAGAGATCAATGATGTCCCGCTCAGTGGTGCAAAGGCACACAAGAAAGCAAAGTTGAAGAAATCCAGTAGGAGTGGAAGTGCCATGAGTCTACACTCTATCCAAGAAGAGGATGAGGAGGAACATAACAGGAAATCAAGGAAAAAATCAAGATTTAAAGGAGATGATATCGACTCTGATGAAGACCGCAGACTGAGAAGACTTTATCAAAAAAGCAGCGGCAAGAAGATTAACTCAGATGAAGAAGATGAATCGGATGATGACAAAAGGTCAAAGTCAGGTAGACGAAAAAGTAGCAAATCATCAAATTCCAGTAAAAAGAAGAAGAAAGGCAGTTCATCATCAGAATCTGAAGATGAAGGAGATAACAAGAAGGAAGAAGAAGATAAAAAAGGAGGGGTGTTCCAGAATCTTGGAAGAAGAATGAGCAAGTTCTTTGGAGTTGGAAATGATGAGGAAGAGAAAAAGAAAGAGGAAGAAAAGAAGGAAAAAGAGAAAGAAAAGAAGAAAAAAAAGAGTAAGAAGGAAGATTCAGATGATGACAAGAGGAAACGGAAGAGGATAGGTGGAAAAAAGAAAAAACTTTACAGTTACAATGGAGTGGAGCAATGGGTGACCGACAGCGACCAAGACAGTGATGACAGTGATGACAGTGATGATGAAAAAAGAAGAAGGAAAAGGAAGGATGATTCAGAATCTGATTCAGATGACAGCAACAGAAGAAAAAATATTAAAAGGAAAGGAAGATATTCAAAGGATGATTCAGACAGTGATAATAAAAAAAATAACAGGAGGAAAAAATCTAGAGATAGAGACTCCGGGAGTGAGGATGATTCAGATGATGATTCAAGATATAAAAGGAATCGAAGAAAACCCAGAAATGGTGATTCTGATTCAGATAACGACAGTAGAAGACCCAGAAGCAGAAAGAGCAGGTCTGATGACTCAAGTGATGAATATCAAACCAAGGATGAAAAACTGTTCAAAGAATGGAGGCACAATCGCGTGCCATTTTATGATGAATACTACTTTGTGTGTCAAAAATGGTTAGCTACAGATGAAGATGATGGTGAAATCCAAAGGCAGCTCAAACATAAAACTATTACAACCTTTTACAAGATAGCTTCTAAAAAGAAGAAGCAGAGGAAGACTTAGCAATGTAAACAGACTTCTTCAAATTTGTGATATGTTTTTGTCTTGCTAGAAATAATGATTATATTAGTCTTAAAATCTGAAATATGATGCACACATATTAAAATGATAATGATGATGTTAAAATGAAGGAACTGTGATATGTATCAACTTCTGTCCATTCTGGGGAGCAATTACATTTGAACTTATAACTGTGATACGTGCTCTGCCATTATTTACTGCCAATTCCTTGAATAGTCATAAAATAATTACATTTTGAGAAAATTCAAAATGTTTTTTGTTCTAAATCACTTTCTTGTTGTCATACATGTATGTTGTTTCTACCTATACTTTGTGGTGCACGTGAAATGAGCCTAACATGTTCACAAAGACCATTTAAACTTGATCACAATTACTTTTAATAAAAATGTTTTTCAAAATATTTCCCACTCCTTAAATTAATCACAACATGATAGTATGTTATACAGGTTTTTTGTGACCTCTACATGTCGTTAAAATTAATTTATTCCTAATTTTTTCCTTAATGAGCAAATGAAAGGCTAATCAGCAATGTCCTGAGTGAGTCTAGATCAATGCAGTCAAAGAGACATGTTTGCTTGTATACCATTTAACTAATCAGTAGAAATTTGACCAAAAAAAATAAAAATGTAATTGACTACTCTACCATGTGACCTTTTCTATTTTTCTCAGGAGGGATATAACCAACTGAATAGAACTTGGCGTCCACTATGCCGTGGTCAATTTCCTTGATGTCACTGGAAAGTGTGGGTCCTATTTTAATCATCCCTGTGTGTTTTGCCCTCATGTGACCTGTTTGTATTGTTTTTAATCGGCACAATCTGCACATGTACAGGCTATATCCCACAATAACCTGTATACCACATAGAAAAGCCATGTGGTATAGCCTATGTGGTATACATAGCTATACTACATGGTTTACCTTACAAGGACAGGAAATGTATACCACATGCTTCTATGTATGGCAGGCCAATGACAAAAAAAATAAAATAATAAAAATCACTTTTTGCAGCTAAGCGATTCGCCGTTTAAATAGTGCCGCCGCTTTAAAACAATATTCGGAGTCACTCTTGGACAGATTGGCTTGAGAATTCACTCGTGGCTAACGCCACTCGTGGGGAATATAAAAATATACCACATAACCATTGGGTCTTATTATAATAACCAATAGTGCAGTGCCTTATGTAATTCCGTGGGAACTTAATGTTAGAGTTTGACACCAAATATCATTTTAAAGCTTACAATGAGTAGATTTTGAACATATATGGTGCCATTTTTTTTAACGGCCATCTGGGGGTTGAATTTCAAGATGGCGCCCAAGATGGCTGATTCAAATTGATGCACAACTGCAATATCTACATCAGTTGGTCAGTCTTTGGGGTCAAGAAATTCATCTCTCAAGACAGAAATAGTTAATAAATGCTATAACCCATATATGGTATCGGTATGGCGTACAGGCATCCAAGATGGCCACCATATATAATGATGTATATGCCTCGTGACGCCTATAATGACGGGCACACAACCATGAATGTCAATTCTATGATTTTAGGGTCTAGGAGTTTATTTATGATGTCCAGAATACTGCATTAAAGGTTTATATCCACATATGGCATCCAAGATGGCTTTTAAAATGGCTGCTAATAACAATAATATGCATAGTTCTATATCTCAAAGAGATACAGCTACAGCCGGTATATGGAATTTTGTTTTTGGGGTCACAATGTTCTTTTGAACACAGTTCAAAAATAGTGTATTGATATTCTATGCCCAAATATGGCATCAAAGATGGCTACCAGTAACATTTAAATCTAGCGTTTTACTTCTGAAACAGATACATGAACAACCTGCACACAATCACTATGTTTTTCAGTTCATAAAACACAACTGCAGCCTGTATATCAATATCTAACTTTTGGGATCACTGGGTTCATTTCTGATGTCCAAAATAATGCATAAAGGGTCTATGTCCAAATATGGCATCCACTAAGGAGTTTAATATAGCTGTCAATAACATTCAATGTTACACAGTAACTATGGTACAGATACAAGTACAACCTATACATCAATTTCTATGTTTGTGGGGGTCAAGTAGGTCATTTCTAAATATTGCATGGAGAGTCTATGTCCAAATATGGCATCCACTAAGGAGTCTAAGATAGCTGCCAATAACATTCAATTATTTGGTTCCATATCATTTCTATGTTCGTATGGTCAAGGAGTTCATTTCTGATGTCTAAAATAGTGTACATGTGGTTTATGTCCAAATAAGGCATCCAAGATACAGTCTATGATTGCTGCCAATTACGTTTATATAATGTTTTTATTTCTGAAACTGACACAGCAGAGGTCATGGAACTGATACAACTAAAACTTATACATCAATTTCTATGTTTGTGGGATCAAGGAGTTCATTTCTGATGTCTTAAATATTGTATGGAGAGTCCAAATATGGCATCTACTGTACCATCTAAGATCGCTGACGATAGCATTTAATTAATGTTTATATTTCTGAAACTGACACAGCGAAGGTCATGGAACTGATACAACTACAACTTATACATCAATTTCTATGTTTGTGGGGTCAAGGAGGTAATTTCTGATGTCTAAAATAGTGTACAAGAGGGCCATGTCCAAAAAGGGCATCCAATATAGTCCAAGATTGCTGCCAAAAACCTTTAATTAATGGTTTTATTTCTGAAATAGACACAGTTGAGGTCATGGAACAGATACGTTCGCGGGGTCAAGGAGTTCGTTTCTGATATCCAAAAGATTGTATGGAGGGTATATGTCCAAAAAAGGCATCCAATATACAGTCTAAGATTGCTGCCCAAAACATTTAATTATATGGTTTTATTTCTGATACAGACACAGCTGAGGTAATGAAAAAGATACAATCTTGTGAATGAATTTCTATTTGTGGGGTCAAGAAGTTCATTTCTGATGTCTAAAATAGTGTATAAAAGGTCTATGTCCAAATATGGCATCTACCAAGGAATCTAAGATTGCTGCAAATAACATGTAATTATTTGGTTCTATCTCTGAAACAGACACATCTGAGGTCAAGAAACAGATACAAGTACAACCTAGACATCAATTTCTTATGTTTGTGGGATCAAGGGGTTCATTTATGATGTCTAAAATAGTGTATAAAAGGTCTATGTCCAAATATGGCATCTACCAAGGAGTCTAAGATTGCTGCCAATAACATCATCAAACCAACACAACTGAGGTCATGAAAGCAACTACAACCACACTCATAACTAGGTAGAGCCCGTAGTCGCCGCCATTTAGCGCCGCCGCCATTTAGCGCCGCCGCCAGTCATAATTCATCCAAGTCAAGTCAAGTCATCAGAAGCCAAGTCGCCGCCGATTTTAATTCACGAAGCCGCCACTAGGGGGCTGGCCCAAGCGCCACCTGGCAATGCTTTTATAATCAAAAACTCTGATATTCCATGAAAATGTCCACAGAAGATGACATGTGAGTTTCATGTAAAAGCCACATTTGGGATTTGATTTTCCATAAAAATGTGAAAAATTTCAGAAAATATATTATTGGTTTAATAATTTCCGTGAAATATACATCAGCTCATTAAGTGCTAATAAATTTAAAAAGAAGTCAAGTCATTTAGTGCCAAGTCAAGTCAAATCACCAGGAATGACTGAAGTCATTGAATTCTGTCAAGTCAAGTCATCTAGCACCAAGTCAAGTCATGTCAAAAAATGCAAGTGACTACGGGCTCTATAACTAAGCAGAAATCCAACCACATCAAACCCTGCACATTTAACCCTCAGCCTGTCAAGAGAAAAACTGAACTATTCTTGTAAATCCTTTCAGGACTCCTTACGAAATCACAAGAGAAACCCCAACGTGGTCTCCTGAACACCATTTAATGACTTAGCCACAATAGCCATAATATCTACTTATTATAATTCTGTTGTTCTAGGGAATACCTGATGATTCTGATACATATTCAAAAAGGGCTAGAACTGGCAGCCATACTGGATACCATATTTGGTATATCAATAAAAAAAAATTAAATTGCTGGAAAAGGATAGACAATATGTACTTTTTATGCTCACTTGGCTTTAGTCTGAACACAATGGATTGCTGTTAATAAGTAAGATATTTGTAAGACATTATAACCCATGGGAACACTTTATTATTTCACTTTAACAGAATATAATGAACAATGAAAAAATTCAAGAGTTCAAAATAGGATATCTTAATTGGACTCTAATTAGCTTTGCATAACAGGCTATGTAGGCCAAGTGGCAATTGTTTCGGTTCATCGCACACACTATATAAACACTCAAGAAATAATATTTTTCCAAATTTTGTAAAACATAGCCAAGATATGTCAGTGTGGCTATCACAAGGCACCGCTAGGCCATAGAGTGTTACTGTATAAAATGTTATTAGGGTAAGTGCATTAGTGTTGGAGTTCAGCTCTAAACGAAAGTGTGTGTTAGGGTTCTGCTCTGGAAATGAAGTGTAACGCCCGCCCTCCTGCCTGTCGGACGAACACATAACAAAATTTTAATGATGCCTCTGTGCTATGTGGGATTCGCTGAGGGTTTAGCTGCAGTGCAGCCTATGTTTTTTTCTTTCTTCAGGTTTTAGAATATTGATCTAGGACGAATACATGTGCAGGCCTATACTGTACTAGAGGTCCAGACAGGCAGCAACAGATCCTAAAGGGTGGTCATCAATATGGGGGCTAGTATATTACAAGGGGGAGTATGATTACATTTATTGTACCTGCATGGGAGCTAGGGTAATTGCAGTACGCCCCGACCGGGGGGGGGGGGAGGGGTTCATAACCCCTTGGCCAAGTTGTACATTAATTTAGTCAATTAATGTTTCCTGTCCCCCTTTACTGGAAATGTTATCCGCCCACAGAGAGATATCCATCTGTGGATCCGCCCATGCAAGCTACATACTCACTTTCACAGCTTCTCTTTTCATTCACTAGGGGGTGGCACTAACACGGCCCTCTAGCGGCAACGCAGGACGGCAACGCTTGCCTAGCAACGGGCACAGAATATCGCTCAGTGTCAACAATCAAAGAAGCTGTCTGCTTTCAGAACATATTGGGTCATTCTTTCACAGATAACATGGCAAGTCAAGCCGGCGATGAAAAACCAGACACGAAGCGGATATTCGTCAATTGTGTGGATTCCTACCAAGGACAGCACATTGCCAAGGTCGGTCTCAGTTTCAAAAAGTTTTTAACTTAAAAAATGTACACTTTTAATTTTATGTAATTGCAGGCCTACAAATATGTATCCACACTTGCGCAGACTTTGAGGATAAGAATAAGCAAAGACAATTAATCCCCTGGATATAGATATATATATCTACACTTTATATATCCTGCTCTCACCAAGTTATAAATAATAAAATAATGTACCAATTTTTTACTCACATTTCCTCAACCTGCAATTGCATTTGCAAATACCAAATTTACTAGGAAATTTCAATCCATGTCATTACCTGTCTATCCAAACAACACTAACATAAGACCTCTGTGCATAATCATTGTTAATGGCAAACTTTATTCATAACCCGACATCACAACTAAGTGAAACTTTATCAGTTTAAGCAGACATGCCAAGTCTCGCGCATTCGGAGTGAGTCTCACACATTTGGTTGCTGTCTCACGCCTGTGGACTTCAGTTTTTTCTTCGTATTTTAATGTAACTCACACAGGAATAAATCTTTAACGTTTTAATGTAAACTGTTTGGAAAGAGCCAAAACTCAAAAACTCACACACTCACCACTTAAGAACTTGGCATCTCTGATTTCCATACCACAAATTGCACGAATTTATAAAGGATGATGTGACAGCATCATATAAATAAATAGAAAGAGTAAATTGGCATTGCCATTGGCCAATAAGTAAAATTAAAATCAAAGTATACATCAAAGTTCAATTAATAAATTTGTATAACAGCTTTTCAAGCCTTTTGATGAGAGGGCTTCAAGCAACGAGCAAAGCAAGTCACAATAATTTGACTCTCATTAAAGTCATACGATTATGCTCCCATTTGGAGCACTGATGCAAAAATTTGCAAGATAAATAATTAAAATACACTGCAGTCATTGGTGTTTTGACTTCATGTGCGATTTGAGGTTGCTCTTTTGAATGAAGCGTTGGTTACATATGGAACATTCATAAGGTTTTTCGCCGGTGTGTATCCTCATGTGAGCCTTAAGGGAATTTACTTGAGTGAAGCGTTTTTCGCATTGCGGACATCCATGGGGTTTGTCACCAGTGTGTGTTGTCATGTGTCTCTTGAGGTTGCCACTGCAGTTAAAAGCTTTATCACAAATTGAACATTTATAGGGCTGAGTGTTATTATGTACCCTATTGTGCTTTCCTAATTCGGCCTTTTCTTTGTACTTTTTACCACACGTTTTACATTCAAACAATCGCACTTCACTGTGTACCACCATGTGTTTGTTCAGTGTATCTTTTCTATTACATGTTTTAGAGCAAATCGTACATTGAAATGCCTTAAGTTCACAGTGCTTTGTGGTGTGTCGTTTCAGCTGCTGTATGTGCTTGTATGAATTTCCACAAACTGAACATTGATAAGGTCGGATAGAACTGTGCATCTTTATATGTGATTCCAGCTGTGACTTGTGGTAAAACTTTTTGTCACATATTGAGCATTCCAGAGCTTTACTTTCATTGTGTGACTGCATGTGCCACCAGACTCGCTTTGCATTTTTCAACCATTTATCACACACCTTGCACTGAACAGGCTCTTGCGGACCATGACTTTCAATGTGTTGATTCAGACTACTTGCATATGCAAAGCATAGTCCACAGAGTGGACACAAGTAAGGTTTCTCTCCAGAGTGTGATCGCATGTGAGCAGTCAGATCACCTTGCTTCCCATAAATTTTACCACATATGGCACACAAAAGACATTTTGTATGCTTCTTTTCATGTGAATCTAAATCATCTTCATTATAGTTAGTCTCTTCATCATCTTCTTTGTCCTTTACTTCAATGGCCTCATTGATGACATCATTGCCATCTAAACTTTCACATTGTTCTGTAGATGGTGTTTCATTATTACTATTAGATTCTGGCTCCGTTTTGATCTCTTTGGGAGAAGTCTGCAAAGTCTCATCTTGCAGTAAATTTGTTTCTAAAACTAGGTTTGGTCTAGGAGTAGAATTAGTTCCCTCACCACTTTCTCTTTTGGGTTCCTTGATAAGATAGAGGAAATCTCCATAATCAACTTTCGTACAATTATGACTTTCCATTGTTTATGTTTCTTCAATGAAAATTCCACATGAGGCAATCATGAAGCAGTTTTCCCTTTAGAATACGTGTAGAGCTATAATAATGCACTGAACTGGATTATAGCCACCTGCGTAATATCATGATGTGCTTTCATAGTCTCTGATATCAACAGATGCAACATGAATGTTCTTTGAAGATTTTAAGAGGACATTTCGCAGCCTTCTTCCTCCTTTCCCCATTTTTTTTGTTGAACAATGTTGAATTTCGGTTCCTGCAAAGTATTTTGTAAATTTATTAAGTTTCATTTAAGTGTCTACTAGCTTCCGATGGCTACAGTCAACCAAGTTAGAAAGCTTTTACTGTGTATTGCGGCTTGAACTAAGTTATACCGGTATAAAATACAATACTAAAGTACTATTTACAACAAGATTTGTCCATATCTTTAATCGGCCCATTATATGCTTATTCATTCACAACTAAATAAAAAATGGCAAAAAAAAAATAATAACCCCTAGTTAATCTTGCAAATAATTAATTGATTATTTTGAAAGCTAGAGGGTAGTACTGCTGTGTTTGCATCCGAAAAATTTAATATTGGTGCACTGATATAATTACATTAATTATAATCCTAACTGCGGGTTGAGCAGTCTCTCGATATGTTTCTACTACCCTCTAGCTTTCAACAAAATAATTTTTGTTTTTTGCCATATAACTCTGGCTTTTGCTAGGTAATCAAGTTTCAGTCCCCACACATAGCAATTAGTATGTACAGCTTAAGAAAAACAAATCAATTTTCAGTTTCTCTATTTTAAGATCCCATATCTTTAATCGGTTCAACTTCAACAAACCTGTTTATATACAGCAGTGTACAGTGACAGCTTTGGCAGTTTTGTAACTGTTTGTTTTGTTTCCTGACGTAAAATTGACAACCGTTGCATCGTAGTTTGCGCATGACTGGCGTCGCCCTCTCGTGAGAAATTAATGCACCCAACAGCTGAGACCTACTTAGCACTGGAACCGCAGTCTCCTACACTGTAGTGAGCCTTTATTCATCTATCAAGCATTGACATTGACCCAACTTTATTATATTGAATCTTCTCCACGTCTTAAACTTAAAATTGTATAATTTAATTATTTTCTCTTTTTCTTCTTCGTATTATTGTCTAATGCCACTGCTAATTTAGCAGGTATGACCAACTGGCAAAAAAAGATATAATGATGAGATGATTTGGGAGTCAAAATCATGCCACACATCTTGCATGGATGGGGTCCAATGTTTGCCAAATTCAACTGAACACCCGGGTCCTCACTGGCCCCAGCATAGACGCCAAGTACAAGGCACCATTTACTTAAAATCTCATATGTGAAGTGTAATTAAGCTCATATAAGTGCTTCGAGGTTAATGTCTTAACCTCGATCTACACAATAAAGTTGATACGCTATCAGATGAGTGTCATCAACACATTTTTCAGTTTTTAAAGTATCTAAACTGGTTTTCTGTTTGCAGTATTTGTCACAATGCATTGTTGGCTCATCATTGGATGAGGCAGAAGAAGAGGAAGAGGAGACAGGATCAAACGATGGAGATGCAACTCCCGACAACAAAGATGGAACCTTTCAGATTTATGGAACACTAAAAAATGAACTAAATCCAAAACCAGATTTTGTTAAAGAAATCCTGAAGGTATGGTCAATGAACTTTGCTTTTATATGGCTCAATTACGGATGAGAGTGAATATTATTTTTTTATAATTTTGGATGTTGCATGAAAGACTTCTTACTTTCAGACTGACAAAAGAGACCAATTGTTGGAGCAGCTAGTTGAATTGGACACCATTGTCTATGACATCTCAGAAGATCCAAGTCAGATTGATGAAGCCATGTGGGCAATAAGTGGTAAGAATAAAGGTATTATCATGTAGTGGCATTTAAAGATCCTGGCGCTACAATCCTGCCTACTAGTGCTCGGCAAGAAGAAGCTAGAGTCAACTTGCTATCGCGTGAGCTGTCCTGTGGACAGTGGAATTTTAGATAGGTGACAGGGAACTTTCCTTTAGCTCAAATAGTAGAAGTGTTGTTCAGTAACAAAATTTATGCAGAAATACAAGGATAACGTAACATCATTTGAACTGGTAGGGAAAAATTAAGTTAGGCGGGCATTTCAATGTAAGAGACAGCCAAAAGGACACTTAAAAAAAAATATAGATTAGAAAAAAAAGATATGTGACATGAAATTTTCTGACACACTGTACATGTATGCCTGCACCCTTTGACACATTTGAATGTAATTTCAGCTCTTCACGCCGGAATGGATAAGCTTGAGAAGACTAAAATGTTCATTCTGATATCACCTGTCCTGACTTGGGCTAAGAGTAAACCCCTAGATCCAGTAAGTCAATGGCAAGTTATGCACATTTAATCCAATTGAAATGGACCAACTGTCAAATGCACATACAAAAGCACAACCAATTTACACTTTTACACTCTAGGATGATCCTGAAATTCCTTTCACTGAGGATGATTACAGGCGACGAAAACCCCATCCAAATTTTAAAGAGCATATTAGTGCAGAGAAAACAGTGATCAAGCTTGGAAAAACGGTATGTTTCTTAATGTATTTAAAACTAAGTCTAATAGAATTAATATGAAACTGTGATTCATTGATTTTTTTTTTTATCTTTGATTGCAGAACAAATCAAAGCTTGTCTCATATGTTGTGGCCTCAGGATTGACATACGGCTTTGGCGAAAATATATTTCACTACTTATTCAAAGCAGCTTGGCACAATGCTCCTGAGTTACAATGCTTCGGTCAGGGGAAGAATGTTGTGCCAACTATACATGTCAGAGATCTTGCTGCGTGAGTAGACTTGATGAAACTTTAGTTTCCTCATTTTTTCTGTAGAAATTGTTTTGGTCATGATCCATCGTCTCTCCCTCATTCCTGATGATCATGGACAATACACCAAAGTTACATCCTTCAAGCTTTCTGACATATGGAATTAAATACTCTGTTCATATATATATATATATATATATATATATATATATATATGTTATATATGTATAGATAATATACTAATTATAACAGTGTTTGCCAAAATTTAACTGAACATTCCTCACACAGGCAAATAACACACCAACTGCAAACCGTTCTATATCAAATATGAATATTATAGTTGAAACAAGGTCACTCTCTTTTTAACTAAATTAAACCTTTCTTTTGTTGACAGGGTCATTCAGAACATCATAGACAGTAAACCAAAGGTCCGCTACCTCATTGCTGTTGATGACTCTAAAAACACAATGGAGGAGATTGTTCGAGTAAGTATTGGCCAAAAAGCATTTTCCTACATTCTAGTTCATTCAATTATAACCTTCATTTGGGCTGTAACATTCTACGATTAAATACAATTTTTTTTTTCCAATAGGCTGTCAGTGAGCAACTTGGTTCTGGCAAAATAAAGACAATTAATAAGGAAGATGCCTTGCTCAGTAAATCCATAGAGGTAAGAATGCTCTTCTACCTACGTTTAATATCATATTGATAAACTTGGTGATCTGTAAAAACTAAGTGACTATTTGAAATGGATTTTCAGCAAGCTGATTTTGACCAACTCCTGGTAGATTTAAGAATGGACGCTGTTTTTGTGAAAGAGAACATGCACGTTCGATGGGCATCCGAAACTGGCATCGTGGAAAATATTGAAAAAGTTGTCAACGAATACAA
Organism: Alitta virens; assembly: GCA_932294295.1. NCBI lineage: Eukaryota > Metazoa > Annelida > Polychaeta > Phyllodocida > Nereididae > Alitta > Alitta virens. The sequence continues at coordinate 46,522,544 of OW028574.1, read as the reverse complement.
GGAAACAAGGATACTTATAGTAAGTTATACATTAATAATGATTTTATAGATATTATACTCCATGTGTACATTTAAAAGAAATCTATATGATGACCTGACATTTCTCATTATTTCAGCCCATGAGGATTTACATTACTGGTCCTCCAGCATCTGGAAAAACAACACTAGTGCAGAAACTTAGCGAGCAATACAAGTTGCACCACATTCATACCAAGGCTGTAATCGATGAAGCTATAGAAAATCTGGTGAGTCTCATCAATCAATCAATCAGTCTGTCTATTCATCTATCTATCTATCTATCTATCATTGTTGGAATCTTAATATGAATTTAATGACTTTGTCTATTTATCTATCCAATGTATCCATCTATACTTCTATCTACCTATCCAGTATTTCATTGTTGTAGTCCTAGCTCATTGTCTAATACAATCTCAGGAACGAAGCAAAAACAGAGCAGATGCAGAAGACACGGAGGATGATGATGGCAAAGCTCAAGAAGATGCTGAACTCCTTGAGGCGATAGAAGAGACCAAAGAAAATGGCAGAATTGAAGACCAATATGTCATCAGATTCTTCAAAGAAAAGCTCCACTCCAAACCCTGTCAGAACCAGGGCTTCATTCTGGATGGCTTTCCAAAGACCATGCAGCAGTCTAAGGACTTATTTGCTGGTTAGTAATGGAACATGTAGCTCTACATAGTTTACACAGTCAAACCTTTGTTAAGGGGTCTCCTAAGGGAATTGATAAATTTGACTGTCTAAAGGCAGGTGGCCATTTAATAGCTCAAGGTAAAACATTATAATGAACATTCTGTTCACAGGGAGCTAGTAGTATTTACAGCAGCTGCAGGTGACTGTAACAGGTGGCTGTTAGGGCAGGTTTGACTTTATTGCAGCAAGGTGTATTTGACATAAAGAGTGTAGAGTTGTTTATTAGTCAAATAGGGGCATGGGGCCTAAACTTTTCAGGTAACAAGATAAATACTGCCATATTTTTTCATCATCTGTCATTAATATCACAGCCATGATCGACATGATACTTATGATTTGCGATGTTTTCTCTTACAGCAAATGAAGAACAGGAAGAGGCAGAGGGCAATGTACCCTATGATGCAGCCATCATGCCAGAGATAGTGATAAGTCTGCAGGCATCTGATGACTTCCTTCGTGTTAGGGTCATGAATCTTCCAGAAAATGTGGTCGTAGATACACACAACACTGAAGATGGTCTGTTAAAGCGACTGGCAGAGTATGCCAAAATGAACACGGATGATGAGACTGTGATAAATTATTTTGACCAGTATGAAATAGATGTTGTCAAAATGAGTAAGTAAATTAATTGCTATTGTCAATTAACAAATTTTACGCCAACAACTGCGCATTTGCAATAGACTCATTACTATATCCATTAATCAATCCTGAACACCTCCATGTTGAAGCACTCATCATAAACCATCCAATGTTTTCTCTTTAATTTTAAGATGTCGAAGAGGATACTTCTTCTGACATGCAAGAAACAGCAGACAAAGTGATAAAGTTGCTGGGAAGACCAAGAAATTATGGTAAGATAAGATACGATAATTAATATGAGATTTAACATAACACAATTGGGCCATATATGGTTAATAGTTTTCTTTATTTGACTTCATAAGGTCCGACTGCTGAGGAATTGGAGGAGATGCAACGGCTTGAAGCAGAACGAAGAATCCAGCAAGAAAGTATAGATAAAGCTAAGGGAGAAATGAAGGAAGCAGAGGAAGCTGCTGAGAGAAAAAGAAAGCAAGAAGAATGGGTATGCGTTGGATTTCATTTTGTCCTGTCATGTTTATGAATGATCGGTGACACTATGGGACAGGGCCAGTCTTAGCACTTGCGAGGCCCAAAGCGGGGGCCTTAATTGCGTCCTAAATATCCCTGACCTTCTGAAGTGAAAACCTCTTTTTTTTTTGCTCTTCAATTATAAGCGTGGTCTAATTCTATAGGTGTGCAGGGCATATGTAGGGGTGGGGCCCAATGCAGCTACCTTGCTTGCATTGCCCTAGGGCAGCCCTCCTATGGGAAACAATTATTGTACCAATAGAGGGATCGAGCTTACAGTAACTGCATTTTTCGATGATGTCATCATAATGTGATGTCATTAAATACAAACAGTTACCTGATTGATGATGTCATTAAACACCAAACTTTAAATACTTCGTTATATGTTCATCTACAGCCCAGTATATACTATATTCAAATTCTCGCCATGAAATTATTAGAAGAGGAAGAGCTGGGAAGTTTCCGAAGTTTTATTCTATGTATAACTCTAAGAGTATTACACAGAGTAATACAAATTTTTTTTCCAGACTGCCAGACTTGAAGAAGTGAAAAGAGAGGAAGCAGAGATGCTTGAGTCCCAGGCCTTGCCTCTGAGAAATTACTTGATGAAGCATGTGATGCCCACCGTAACTCAAGGTCTGATGGACTGCTGCAAAGTTCGTCCTGATGACCCAATTGATTACTTGGTAAGATGATATAAAATATTGTTTTATCCAGTGAGTAAAAATTTATTATATATACAGTAAACTTATCATGTATGTGGTATGTTCATGTTAGAAAGACATCTAGACTTCTTTAAGTGGGTATCACTGTATTAGAAATATAGAAATTTAATTAAGGTTAGGCCTAATTAATTAACAAGTTGATGTGCTAATTACATTAAATTCAGAACACTCACCATTATATGCTCACATACTGATTGTTGTTTTTCAGGCTGAATATCTCTTCAAGCACAACCCACAAGTGGATTAAATAAAATAAAAAATCTTGCCAATTATTTATATAGTTTTAAATGTTAAAAGACTTGTGATAAATCAGTTGATTAAATGTGTACATTAATTGTATGTACTCCACTGGTTTAATTGTTATGATATGTTCTGGATTAATAAAATTTCAAAACACAAGTCTCTCTATTCATAATAATATCTGCACCCTTCTTTTCATCACATGATTTGTGCTCATAGTGTTGTCATGGTAATAGACCCATATACAATCTCCAATGTCACATGAGTTGACTGTGACACAGTGGCAGTGTGGCATGTGGAAAACTTAAACCTGCTTTTAAGCTAGTGCCAGATAGCAAGTGGCAGAGCAGTGATACGGTCATATAAGATGAGCCTGATTAAATTGAAGAAATATAGCGACATTTATTCTAGGTATGTTAATTGTAGACATCTTGCTAGTACTATACTGGCTGTAGTAATTAATACTGTCTATATATATATATATATATATATGTTTTACTTTCAAATATCATTTTGATACACATGTCACAATTAGAGCAATTACAATTTTGAAGCGTTAGACAAAATACAATATTGTAGCTACAATCTAAGCTAAAAATATTCCAGCACCATAGGTGTTACTAACTGTAGCACCAATCAGTCTGCTATAGTTGCTATAGCACATTTCATACATTAAAGGAAGTATAAAAAGAGTAAAAAGTAAAAAAGAAGGGAGCACATTCGTAGATACATCTACTGTATATGGCATATATATAAGTATATTCTAAAAAAAGGCAAATAATTAAAATTACTGAATTGCCATGGGTTTAATTAGCAACCTAACCTACCTAAAGCGTCAACTCAAGACCTCGGACATGCCTCTCGGAGCAGCTATGCATGGGCAAACTTATGGCGGGAACTTTAATCCTTGCAAAGGGGGATTTCCAATAGAGAGGGAATTCCCAAACAGGTTTGTGTGACGTCACGACAGTAAATGCCAGCAAAGCGGAGGTCAAGGCTCAATACTTCGCGACAAAAACGTATTGGGGATGAATTAATCGAGATGTTGTCCAACTATCGGTAACAACAGACTCTTTGGGAGAGATTTAAACTATTGTACTTGTTTTGAAACGGACTTGAAACCAGGGAAGTGTTTGAGGTGAACTTGATAAGTGAGGAAGTTGACTGAGCGATAATAGAAGCTTTTCTTGTTCTGTCACTATATGAATGTTTATAGTGAAGAAGAAGCTGACGAAACAACAGGGTTAATGACCTCAACAGCAGTTCCCAGAGATTATGAGAAGGGAGGGGAGGAAGATGCCAGAACCAGGCAAGAAAGACTGGAAAGAGATGATGTGACTAACCCAGCTAGTCCTGCAGAACCTGTGCAGGCTGTGGCTGACAATGCCAATGGCATGGTCAATGGCTCTGATCCTGCATCTGACAACACCACCGTGACTTCAGTTAACAGCACCAATCCGGATGGCTCATATGTTGATATCAGAGATCCAAGGCAGCAGGATCGGGTAAGTCGATCCTCAAATAATTTTAATGTTGCTTAGGTTTTCGTAGACATCCTATTAAGAACTAAACTTGGGAGTTTGGGTCACTTCCTGAAACTGCTGTACTACGACATTGTGAATGTAATGTCCTGTATGCGATCCAATTTAAGCTAATTTACAAATAATAATTATGTGACAAATGTATTGTCAAAACAGTGGTGATGTAAGCAATTACAATTGGGCAGTGGCTCAATGAATGTGCATATGCCACAACACAGCAGAATTAATTGTGTAAGATCAACAACAGATTCCATTGAATTAAATGTCTATAGTCCCAACAGTCACATTTGTAAGAAATTTCATTTGCCGTACCTTTACAGCGTTAGAAGTACACATGGCATGCTTCCAGAATTTAGTCATTGTGATTGAGTATCCTTTGACCTTTACAGGTCAAGTGAAATTTATTTCAGACGCAACATCTGAAGGATTAACTGTAAAATTTAGCATTTTTGTTTAGGTACACAATTTCGATATTGTCAATTTCAAATTCTATGTATGTGGTAGGAAGTTGATCAATATCTTTTACTTTCGGTGTTTACATGGTTTAAATTCTGTAATGAACAATAGTGAACCAAGTTTTTTTAAGAAGTTCCATTTTGAATAATGAGAAAGCTGGAAGGAATAGGATATTCAGCTTGTGAAATAGCTCCAATGTTTTGTCAATACTGACAATACATGTATCTCTGAGATTAAGACAGATTGAAAGATGAGTGACTCCTTTAATAAATTTAAGTGGTCGGTTTCCTAATCTTTAGTTCACAATAATTAGATAAATATATATATATAACCAAAACAAGTACATTGGTATGGGGGTTGGTCAAAATGGCCAAATTCATAACGGCCAATCACCAAGACGGCCACCATCCCAGGATGGCTGAATGAAAAAACGGCCACTTGCGAGGACAGGCCAATTGTATTTTTTTTTTTACACAGTTTTTAGTAAATTATCTCCATAAATATTGGGAAGACAGAGATGCAAAGGGATTCCTAACATTAATACGGATCATTTGGGGACAACTACAATACTGTAGATGTAGTATTAATGGTCTTAAGTACAAAAAAAGTCGTTATCATGGATTTTAATGGAGAATGGTATATTAGGAACATACTGTATGTTTAAATGGATAACTAAGGTATTATTGTGTAATCAAACAATTTTTTTTACTTTTTGAATAATCAACTGATCGTCTTCACATCGGGGATATTATAATATAAGTTTAAAATTATAATTTGTCAAATCGCTAATTGTCATTCATTGTACAAATTGCCATCTCCAATTTATTGTTATAATTAAGCACATATATGATGTCTTTCTTCACCTTAAGATTACTTAATTACAATAACTGATATGCTGTATGCACTTGGCACTTGCCTTTATCAGTAATTGCAATGAAACAAATTGATGAAAGCAATGACATCTTATAGGCTTCCTTTTTTTTAATAGTGAATGATTATTAAGATGTTTACCGTATGACACCATTCTTTTGATTAATTCATAATAACACATTTTGACAGAAAGATTTTAACCATTACATTAAGGATAGAAAATTCTTGATTAAACTACTGGTGATATGGGAAATGAATACATATTTAGTACATGTGAATGAAATAGCGATTTTTGTTTTTTTATTCACTCAAAATGTTAATAACATATTGGTATAATATCAACATCTTATTGGCTTGTAATCATCAACATCTTATAGGCAGTTAAAAATGAAAAGTAAAGTAGCATTTGTTGGCATTTAGCAATTAGAGCTAATTATATTAAGAATATATAAGCTCAATTCCTGAATTTAGTAAGTGCAAAACTGGAAGGCTGTCTTAATTGGCTAGAATTATGCTGGTCAATAAATGTGTATTTCTGCTATGCCCACCGGTGCTTGGATTAAAGGAGCCTATGAACAGTTCTAAATAGATCTATGTGCTTTTAATTTCCTCATAAAGCCGTCATGATGGAGATTCATTTGATCCCTAAAAAAAAATAAGTGGCCGTCCTGGTCATTGGCCGTTTTGGATAGTTGGCCATCGTGGGGATTGGCCGTGCCGTTATGATGGTTGTTGGCCGTTTTGACCCTACTCCATTGTTAACATGAAAGAGGCATTCTGAAATTAGAGTTTGCTTTCTTTAGGTAACAGAAACCTTTTCAGACCTTAATTTTTAACCTAACATTTGTACAAACTTTCAACATGTTTTTTTACAAATTTAGAAAGATCTTGTACAAATTTAGAAAGATCTAGTACAAATTTAGAAAGATCTTGTTCAAACTTTATTGTATTGATCACTGTTAATCAAGTTAACGAAAGAGACTTTGGCCTATCCAAAGAATACCTGTTTGTGGTGTTAGCTATGTGCTCGATAGGATTTGTTTCCTGTGTTGGGTTAAATATTAACTATGCTTGTAATATTAAATGTTGTATCAAATGGTTCACCACTTAACCCATTTAGTGCTGATTCCTTATCATTTACAACACTTTATATTATCAACATTAATAGCAGCCCACACTGGTTTGTGATTATTGAAAATTTTGAACAGCATTAACTGCAAAACTTTGATTTGTATAAGAAAACTGCTTTTGGCATTGTTTTTCTGTCAGAACAGAAGTATTACTCCCTGCTCTTGGATAACGGGTATAGGCCTATTGCCTGGAAACTCGAGCAAGATACAAATTTTTTCTTCATTACAAAAATTCAAGCTGTGGTGTTAATAAGTGTCATAACAAGGAGGAAGTTATTTTCTCTACCTTACATAATGAAAGCAGCTAGAGTCCACTTTGTTTACATTCAAAGGGGGAGAGAGATATGTCTGATAAAAGTGATAAATACTGATAAACCAATTTGTGTACCTTTCAGTGCAGTCCTGTTTTTCATGTTGGAATATATTCTTATTTTTTTGGTGAATTATCATGATTATATTAACCAGTAAGTTTATTTTAAATGTGTCCTGCATCATATCGGGGTACATTTGTCACAATCTGCAATATTTGAGAGAACCCAAAGACTAGACAAATGTTAGTATCAAAACATTGCTAAAATATGCAGTTTTGCTGTATCGCATGAAAACCTGTTTCACAGGAATGATTTCAAATTTGAGTCGAATGTTGAGTGTAGACTTCATTTCCTTATCAGTATTGTCATGTCTACATATATGTACATGTAATTATTTTCATTGGCAAGAGAAAACTTGTATCAAATATGAAACAAATTGCATTGGTATCTTAGGTGAATGTCATGTCATCAGATTTTTTTTGGTTGATATGCCTATTTATGGCTGTGCATGTAGTTCAACTGTGGACATTTTATGGACACCATCATTGAACAGTGCTGATTTTGACATACTGTCTTGATTGTGCTGCAGATAAAATTTAAATCTATATCAGTATGCCTACAAATTTTTGTGTGATTTTTCTTTCCTAATTGTTAAGAAAGTGTTGTGTCAGCGTAACTGTTAATTAACTAACTCAAGTTGGAAGTCGAATATTTACTTAAAATCAACAGCTTTGTACATAAAACCAAATATGTATCAGCTATTAAGTGGTTGATTTTTAGCGACTTTCAATAAATTTGGTCTTGGATTTCCTTTTTTGTTGCACAATGTAGGCGTCATTGATTGTGGATGACCCGGATCGAAATACACAAAGCCAGGTTTGTTGTTAAACCATCACTGACCTAACACTCTAACTGTTTTGTAAGCTTACCGTTATCCTCCACTCCTACTTTTTGTTGATTAACAGCTTATCTATTGATACTGTAAAGTGCTTTTTATACTTTTACGATTAAGTTTCCATCAACAAAATTATTTACACTCTAGCAATGTATAGTCTATTGCTAGTGTATCGCTTGGGTGTTGACATGAATAAATCACCAAGTAGACTAAAGCTTAACATTGATCCCTACATTAAATTAAAGATGGATAGTGGTCATTATTAACATTACCTCACAAACTATAACTTGAACTGCATAACTTGTAGTCTTGTACGGAATGTTTAAGTAACCCATCTGTTCTTATTAGTCATGTTAATGGTTACTAATAAATACGTGCTTGGAACATACATAAGTAATCAACTTTTCATTCATTAATTTCTGAAATTGAACTGTTAAAATTGTTTTCTCAAACTCTTTTCACACAGTATTTGGTTGCACAGATTTTTGTTGCATGCTGTCAAATTATGTTTTTGTAACTGAGATCCCTTTCAGCGTGTTTACTAAAACTCCTTTGATGACTCTTTGATTAGTAGAATGCTTCAAACTATACGTTTAACCAGGTCTACTCTAATGGGTAATAGTTATCTTGTCATTAAATGTTATCACACATTGTTAAAGATCATGATATTAACAACATATTATTATGTGTATTGCAAGATAATGATACTAAATTCACATTGTCAGACTGGTGTTCAAACATTTTTGACAACTCCCTGACAACTGTTGTCAGTGACCACTGTTGCTCTGGTTGTTGATACTTAATTACCCAACTGTGACAATGTTTGGGTTTGATAAGACAAAACAAAGTGCAAGGCAATGATCAGGAAAAAAGTATTTCCCAGATCTGAATGGAAGACGATAAGAGATAATTTGTAAAATATGTATGCACAGGATAATATATATAATTAAAAACAGTTTTTACAATATATCCTAGTCAAGAAAAAATAAGAAAAGAAGAAATACAATATTAAGCATAACATCGAATTGTTGATTGAGAAAACTAAATAAACCAATTGAAAAATAAAAAGATAAAAATATTAGTAAAACTTGGTTTTTCAGTATACCTTAAAATCTATCTAGATATCTATCTAGATATCCATCTAGATATCCATCTAAAAATCTATCTAAAAATCTATCTAGATATATCTACCTAGATATCTATCTAGTTATCTATCTAGATATCACTCTAGATATCTATCAATCAATCTAGCTAGCTAGCTGGCTGTGCGATTCAACCTCTAATGTGTCCGTAATGGTGAGGTGTCTGCATTTGTGAGGTTTTCCGAGTTATGCAAATGCCATGTGCACTCAACTCTATCATTAAATGCAGTTGCTTTAATTGACCAATATGTACTAAAATTACCTGATAAATTATGTTTTTGATTGCAATTTCGCTGTAATTAATATGCAGCTGTGAAAACTCAGTTAAGTTGAAACAAACGCATAAGAGTAATTATATAATTTTTATTTTCTGGAATTTTTTTGAATGCTACATTTACTAATATTTTATGCACTAATCATTGTATCTTTTTGTGTTTGGTAATTGTTGCCCTATTTTTTTTTTTTTTTCATTTTTTCTTTATGGTATATGCATTGCAAATAAGTAGAAATATATGAAATTAAACGTGTTTTTAATTTGGAGAGCATAGCATAGCAATGGGTGATTTAAAACATTGTAAAATTCTCAACTTTGGCCACTTTGAAGTACACTGCTAAATTAATACTGATGCGTCTGAGCCAGCAAATTGAAGTAAATTCCTGAGCACTGCATTTAATCCTCCAATGATTCTAAAACAAAAACATTGCCACGCTTGAACACACAACTGTCAATCAAAGTGACAACTGTGTGAGTTGCCAGTTGCACTTGACCATTTGGTCAAAAATGTTTGAACGCCACTGTGTCTGTGTTGCTATTAGATGTTGGGGATTTGGAGTTTTGCTATTATTGCGTTAAATGTGTAAATACTGAATACAAAATTTTCATCGGCTTCACAGCTGTTGTAGATGTATGATAATTACTCGTATTGTAGTGTAATTATGAAATGAGGATCAAAAGACGAAGGAGAATCAAGATGTTGAATGAAGTACTGATCATGCTGTGGTGGGATTGGTGACAAATTTGGCAGCATTACGTAATCGTTGCATTGAACTTGTGGAGCTATGCAGGACAGGCCTTTCACACGGCCATGCTATTGATTGGTGGAATTGTTGTTGGTTACCATGGCAACCACAGGGAGTGGAAGTGATGTGAGGGACTGTGACAGTTATTCTGGCTCCCCAAGGCCAAATGTATTTTTACCCTTTAATGCAAGTGGCCATTGTCAGTGTATTTTTCCCTACTAGTCTTTTTCTGTCAGAACAAAAACACCCCTGCTAGTATTTTCATAATAGATGCGCATCACCTCTGCCTGTGAGCTGCAGCAGCAGCATCAACAGCAGCAGCATCAACAGCAGCAGCATCAACAGCAGCATCACCAGCATCAGCATCAGCAGCAATGCCAAGCCCTGAAGCTGCAGCAGCATCTGTCACCAGACAGACAGACCTGCGTGATGACTCATGGACTAATACAATGAACTCTCTTCAGTCTATGTGTTTGTTGTATCGGACATCTTTATATTGACTGTACATATTCAATATATCCTCTACAGCATCCCAAGAGATCATGTTCATCTTCCTTTGAACTGTATCCTATGGCTACTGCTGCAGAAAGTGGAATCTCTCTAATTGATCAATAGGAAGCAGAGACGTCTGTGTTCAGCAGCTCAGACTCATGTGACAGCAACCGGCACAAGGAATGAATTTACTTAATGAACACTCACGATGCATGTATCTTCTTCAGAGTGCGAACAGTTCTGTATTGCACTTCACATGATGATGACTCAGTATATAGGATGTGGGATCGTTTGGCTCATCTAAGAAAGCACATGAGGCTATAGACTGGACTACATATTAGTCTTCCTGAATTCTAGTATTGTAAAATATCTGAACATGTGGATATTTGAAATGCAGCTCTATTAGCTTTACCCAACATCAGTGCTACAGACTGCTATGAAAATACACAATGATCAAATCAGTATTAATTGCATAGACTGTGTTGTGTCTTAACTGGATTTTTGTTGATGCTACTCTGCAACGTAGCTGTGGCAGGAAATAAGCCATTGTTTTGGATTGCTCATGTGGATTGCGTATATGACAGCATATATACTCGGATGTGATGACTGCCATTGATTGAGCCAAAAACCTTGACATAAAAGCTTCACCTGGGATTTATTTTGGACAGAAAACTTCAAGATGATGAGCTCAATGTCTGCTGAAAAATTGCAGGCAGAAGAATATGCCATTCTGCTGTCAGACACTGACTTTCCAGAACACACATTAGCTGTGCGAGCCATTTCAAATCCTCACGCTTCCATAGGACCCCATCGCCAGCCAATAAGACAGCAGGAACCTATGGTTGTCTTTGAAATGGTATGAGTTGTTGGAATTGTGATTAAAGGAGGGAATTATCATATTTAACTCTTCAAAAAAAAAAAAGAAGTGCAAATTGCCACCTTGTGCACAGACTTGGTTGAACATATCCAAATATATTTTGTCAAGCCACAGGATTTTATTTTGAAATATATTCATGCAAGTGATCAATTGCTTTTATAGATTATGTAAGATTTAGTAATGGTATTGCTGTGCCTTGTTTGGTGTTTCTTGATAGAGGTTCAGACGAACTAACTAAATTAGGGGTATAAAATAAAATTGCTTCATATAATGCACTAACTCCCTGATGTGTTAAGCTATATCCTTAATCACTGTTATGTGTTTATAGCCATAATTAGTTTTTAGGTGAGATATTAGCACATGAACTAAGCTTTTGTGAATAGCTAGTTTTGGCTACATTCTGCTTTTAGGTCTTTTAGACAACGTAGTTCATTAAGACTAGAGACACTTTTATTTGCTGCACATTGCATTAAATTATGATACAATGTAGTAGAGGTTGATTTTAGAATAAGACAAAAGCTTTCTTTGTTAGGTAAGTTTAATATGATACGGATCTGTTTAACAGGCAATGTACCAGAATCTGTGTAAGTTGCAGTTTTTAGAAAGTTATAGGTTTATTAATTTAAAAAAAATATTTACGAAACAGCTGCTAATGGAGCGAATTAATCTAAGATTTTGTTTAATTGGAGCACTATATTCTCATGTTAAACACAATTCCTATGGTTTCCTGATGGCTCTTGCACTTAATGACATTTTAAATCGTCACACTTTTGTATCTTGATGTGAATTGCATGTTATAGTGTGTGGGTATTAGAGACTTGTTGATCACACTACTGAATTGATGATGTGCATTCAGTGCAGCGGCACTGTGTTCTAATGTAATTTATATTGACTAAGAATTTCCTATTCATTGCCATTCCAGGTGGAGAGACCACGATCATCTGGTAGGGGTGGAGGGCGTGGCAGTGCAGGGGCCGGCAGCGGACAGACGACCGGAGATGAAGAGGAAGATGAAGAGGAAGGAATGGCGTACAGCGCCAAGCATGTCATCATGCTTTTCATTCCTGTCACTCTCTGCATGTTGGTGGTGGTTGCTACCATAAGTTCTGTCACCTTCTACACGGAACGAAATGGCTACTTGTGAGTTGATTATTTCAGAATAAGATTGATATGAGCAGTGAATATGAGATTTATCAGTACACACATGTTAAACCTCCCACAGTAGCTGCCTGTATATAGTGGTCACTTGTTGTAAACATCTAATTCTGACTCTACCAAACTGAACTTTTGTGGTATATTTTATCCCTCTACGAAATGCCCAACTGTCTTAAAGGGCCAAATTTATCAACTTTCTTGTGTGACCACTCAACGCTGGTTTGACGTTATCATTATGCACCTTAGATTCATGACTTTATCCTAATAACCTTTAACCAAGAATTATAATTCTTTTATTTGTCAACATTAAATTTCAAGATGTGAATAATTTGTCAGGCAAAGAGTGGCATGAACAAAAAAAAAACTCAAATAATCCTAGCCTAACCCACTTACTGAGCTATGTGCAATTTGGATTGTTATGCAATCAATGTTTAAATGGCTTAATAATACATATGTAATTGTTGTTTGCAGGGTGTACACACCATTCCACGAAGATTCACCAAACACTGGGACCAAAGTGTGGCAGTCATTTGCCAATGCTTTGATATTGCTTGGGGCAATAGTGATCATGACAATATTCCTCATCCTGCTCTACCGATACGAGTGTTACAAGTTCATCCACGGATGGCTAATTGTGTCTTCTTTGATGCTGCTCTTCTTGTTTTCCTACTTATACCTTGGGTAAGTGACTTTTGAACTACATCAGCCTCTTGTTGGTCTGTGAGGATATCTGAGCTTTAGCCATCGGTTAAAGATTCTGTTAGATAACAGACTTCCTGAAGTTGTTTTGATTTCGTATTATCGTCAGATTAGATGATAATAAGTAATATTAAAACTTGGTGATGTGATGGTAATCAATTGTGTTAATCGAGTTATTAACTCTTGGTTATACATGCGGTAATCAGTCTTGATTTGCATCAGTGGTTGTTGTGGTCAGCTGGTGATAATAGTGAAGAAATTTTGTATATTGATTACAGATGAATTTTGTTATGCTTTCAGAGAGGTACTAAAAGCGTACAATGTACCAATGGACTATATCACAGTAGCATTGTTGATGTGGAACTTTGGTGTTGTGGGAATGGTGTGCATACATTGGAAAGGACCTTTGCGACTGCAGCAAGCTTACCTAATTATGGTGTCAGCTCTTATGGCACTTATTTTCATCAAATATCTACCTGATTGGACTACATGGGTCGTATTGGCTGTCATATCTGTATGGGGTAAGATTTGGTTATTGTGTGGTCTAAATTTAATTAAATGGTGGTACCTAATTGAGTATTTACTCGTAAGGGATTATAGTTTGATCATAATATCACTGCGATTACTGCAATTGTTGGGCTATTAGAAAATTCAGTTATATGTGCTTTTATGTAAAAATTCAGTTGCAAAGGAAATTAAGTAAAATGTCATCACCCACAGTCAAGATCTGAACTTGTAATTAAGTGCTCTTAAAATTTGAAGTTACAATGTAATGAGTGAAAACTTAATTAGCAGATTAGTTTTTAATTGAATGTATCATTGTTTGCACCTCTTGGTTCTTCATGAGTGAATTCCTATTCTTGTCTTATTTCATGTTTGTATTTTATGTTTCTGAATCTTTTCTTTTTTTTCAGATCTTGTGGCAGTTTTATGTCCCAAGGGTCCACTTAGAATGTTAGTCGAAACTGCACAAGAAAGGAATGAACCTATTTTTCCAGCTCTAATATATTCATGTGAGTTGCACTTGTGTTTTGTAATCCTCTGTATACTACAATGTATTGTAAATTTCACTTTATCAAGAGAAAATGTTGGGCTCGCTTTACTAACTGTCCTTATTAAGACCATTTAAGTAAATGATATTCCTGAATGCTGTATTGATTACTGTAATTAGGTAGCGAGGTGACAAGCTCTATTATTGTTTCAAATGACTCCGATTATATGTATATATATTTGTCTATGAACACCCCATGCATCAAGGATGAGTAATTATGATCTGTGTTGCGGTTGTGTCGTATTTTTCTGTTGCAAAAAGCAAAAGATCTGTGGAGAATTTGAACATAGAGAGACATGGTGCAACATATGTGTCATACGACAAGCAATTAGCTTGACCAATTTTTCATCCTCCAGATGCATAATAAAATCTCCGATACGAGCATTTCAGTTGTTGAAATGGTTCCATTTTTTTTCTTCTCAGCTACCATGGTTTGGATGGTGGGAATGGCCGACACTGATGGGGCGTCTGGTGGAAGCAAGAAAAAGAAGAAGAAGAAGAAGCAAGATATCACAGGTATTTTTGCGTGAATGATTTATTAATTATCTATTAATTATCTCCTGACTAATGAACTATGGAAGTACTGTTTTATACACTTATGTATGGTGCTCACAATATGGTGGCTGTGTTTGCACCCAGGTAGGGGCAGGCTAGCAGCCCCTCTGAAATAATTAACTGAAGGAAAATATATGCGCTTTGATTTCAAATTTGCGCCTTATATCTGACGTAATAGAATTTTAGTGTAATGGAGCATTCTTGATGAAAACTGCAAATAATAATATTAGCGAAGATGTTGAAATGTGAAATTGATTTATACAGCAGTTAAACTGTTCTGATAAACTATAGAACTGTAACAGTTCTATGGATAAACCAATGCTCGTTTACCACGGGAAGTCTGCCATATTGTGAGAATATTTTGCTTTGTTGTTTGTCTAGAACTTGCAAAGCAAATCCACCGTTTCTTTTGGTTTTTTTAATTGACAGTATGTAAAAACTCATGGCTGCTAGATAGTGCTACGGTTAAAAAGTTTGGCAGATGAAATAATTTTGAATCTGACTGATAATAACCTGACTAACTGGGTCAGTTAGGGACTTAGAATTAGATAGGGTGTAATGTGGTACTTTTTTCTAACAAAAAATTCCAGACTAATGTCTTATTGAAAAAGGGCTCAAATGAAGAGGCACCTCGAAAAACACTAGGTTGTGTCTGTCAATCAATGATAGCTTGTCTGCAGCTCTAAATTTGGTAGGCTGTGTGAGGAAATCACTAAAAGCAATTTGACAGTTATTTAGTTCGAAAATATTTTTTTTAAATGCATGATAAGTATGTTCAAGTATTCATCAAAATCTTTTGTCTGCTTTATAATTTGAGCTATACACCATAACATTTTGCATGATGTATGGCAACATTGATAAGACAATGACATTTGAAAGTTGAGTTTGATTGATTTGGCACTAATCCTATCTATAGTTCTCTAAGGCAGATAGAAAAAAAATTACTTGGTTCCGATTTCTGACCAACACTAATAATTGTTTTGCTTACACTGATACATTAAAGACAAAATAAATGCTTGAATATCATCCTACAAGCATTGATTTTCTCTTTCTTGTCTTATTTTTGTATTGCATGTAAAAAATTAAACCTACTGACCCTGATTTGTTTTTGGGAAATAAAATCGAAAACAATATTTTTCCTTCTGCCGAAGAAGTATTAACCTCATCAAAATACTACAGAAGCAAATAATTAATTTAATTTTCCTCTTTGTCTTTCTTAGTTATGTATCATCTTCAACAGCAAGGTATAAGATTCTCATTAATTTCCTCTGCTGTAAGCCATAGTTACAATTAAGTTAACCCGTTACATAGTGAACACTTTAGTACTAACACATAATAGACCCATTAAACTTTAGACACCTTTTTGTTGTATAGTTTTGTTATGAGCTAGTTAACTTGAACAACCATTGCACACAATCTTGAAGAAAATTGCCAATTGGCATATAACATAATATGATTTGTAACTAACAATTTGGGCTACACTTAATCAGTTGTCAATACTAATAATAATGCAGTGTGAATTTAGGATAGATCTAGTTAGCTGCAATGCTTAGATAGCTCAGTTGTGCCATTTAAGGGGCAATCACACTGTCACGTATAAGACCTACGTATGATCACGGATGGCAAAAATGGACTAGACTTGCTCACTCGTGGGTCTGTTAATCACGTATAAATTCTTTCTGTCTAACGCTCGCCAAACGTCAGTCAAATGCTCGCCGAACGTCCATCGCCAAGCATACGTGAGGCATCTGTGAGGCACTCGTAGATCAAGGATATACGGATGGACAGTGGCTACGTATGGCAAAGGATAGCCATGTAGGAGTGTTCTACGGATTAGCAAGAGTATCCTTGAGACGCTAGCCGAGTGAATCACGTATGGACAAGGATGTGCATACATAGGTCTTATCCGTGAACGCCCCTTCAGATTATGTATATTAGCTTTTTGAGGGCTGGGTTTACATATTAGTGATTTGGCTTACAGTGTATGTTAACTGTACTGTCATCCAGATCTGAAATCACTGCTTCAATGATAAGTTTGAAAATCAAGGCCATTGTCAAATTGCATTTTCTTGTTTACTATTTTACAGAAATTCAGTTAGGTGAGTATGAAATGTTGTAGGTGATCACTGGTCAGGTGTATCCTACTAGTCATTAGTTAATCCCGGATTAAAGAAGTCATCATTTGTATCATTGAAAGAATGCGTCCAACATGGATTGTGAGGGCCCATACTGCCATTTAATTGATGGGCCTTTTGCCTTTAATGATGGCTACAGGCCTCTCCTCATCTCAGTCAGGTTTTGTTTCAAGCAACTTTATTGTATCAGTTATTTATACCAGTTTATGCAAGTCTAATTTAAGAATTACTCAGAAAAAATATCCCAATTACATGTAGATGCAAAGGAAGTCGTGAGTCATGGTAAAGTTGGTTATGACTAAAATATATTTATGATGACTCTTAGAATAGTGACATAGCACAAGTTTAAGTTCTAAAAATGCATGTCTTAAATTTAGTACTTACAACTTTGTGTTTTCCTGGTGGAGGGTCTTCCTGAAGTCCTTTTAGGGGCTAGTCTTACCTATATTTTAACACAAGTATTTGCTTTGCTGGGCCAATTAGGCACATGTTATTCAATATATATTCTTTCCTGAACTTCATGACAATAATATGGTATATAGAGATGAATTCAGGAGAGCCAAGAATTATTTACAATTTGATTAACACACAACATTTAGAGATTAACAATACTTGTAGTATCTGTATCAATGTGTGTTCATGAATTGAAAATATTTTTTGAAAGGATTAAGATGATAAATGGTGTGCAGTACCTAACAAACTAAGGCATAAGGATAGATGGAAGGGCATATACTGGCAAAGAAATGCAATTAATTTATTGGCTAGTATTTTAACCCTGTAAATGTTAAGGTTCAATATTTTAGTTAAACATTGAAAATATAGAATTCTGAGGTATGTCATCCTGAATGGTTTTTCTTTCAGAACCCAATGAAACAGAATCGACGGTGGCGGACGGAACCACAAATCCTGCCATCTCTCAAACTCCTGATGACGAAGATGATGGGGGATTCAGGGAATTCCAAAATAACACTGGACAGGCAGACAGACAAACTAGAAGACAGCACATAGCTAATAATGTGGCCAATTCTCACGAGACGGGGCCGACTGTTGGTAGGGACCCAAATGATGAAAGAAACCGTCAAATTAGCCGCCAGAGGGTGCAAGCGGATATGGTAGAGGAAGAACGTGGGTTGAAGTTTTGTATTGCTTACTATTTGTCCTGTCCAACATGCGCACAGTTGTTTTGTAAAAATGTTCAGCAACTAGATGGGGTACAGAAACATTTGGTCTCTTAGTACTTCCTAAAGTCATGGCTGAGATTGGGAATTGAGACTTTTATCATGATCAACAAAAATCCCCACTGGATTATTGCGACTATAATAGAGTTTTCGGCTAAATACTTCAGACAAGTCTTCAGTGATCCACTAAATTCAGAGATTCAAATTATATTGATGCAGATTATTTACGATTTCCTTGAAAATGCAGTAGCATTCCCTACGATTTATTGCAAAGCATTCAACTAATTTGTGTTCATGTGTATGTTTGAATGTGCTGTAATTGTGTCACAATATCCTGTGTGGTGTAATGACAAAGACATTAATTTACAGAAAGAGACTCACAATTCATATACAAACTCTAATTGAAGCACACATGGACAAATACACACACAAATACATAGACAAACAGACACTACACAAGTAAAGAGATATTTAATATAGGTATTATTTTCTATGCGTGGGAGGCCTCTCTAAGGTTTTAAGACCGCTATCGATAATGATATTGTATATATGAAATTTCAATATAACATCGTGTAATGTTGACACGTAAACAATCTTTGTTCAAACAGACCAGTCACGGAACAAAGACTATCACTGTGATTTGAATAAAAATTCCCCCCAAAATGGTTTATGTATCCTTGTTAGACTCAAACTGTACATGTGTGAGCAACTATGTTTTTTACGTGTGTAATGAAAGTCATCCACACTATGAGTTGTAGAATGTCTATTTATGGCTACTTTCTTCTTTCAGGTGGTATAAAACTAGGCCTGGGTGATTTTATATTCTATAGTGTATTGGTTGGAAAAGCTTCATCATATGGCGACTGGAATACAACATTAGCTTGTTTTGTTGCTATTCTTATTGTGAGTACAAAATATCATCAAAGACTATCAAGATCTTGACATAAATATAAATAGACTTTAAAAACACTAAAGATGAATCTCAGTAATTAAAGCTACCCGAGATGGGAATCGCTGTTCTTTATATAGAAGTGGTCTGGATTCTAGAACTTTTTACATTGTAATTAATCTCAGAATCAGGACCCAGGAAAGTGGTCTATTAATGAGAATGGTTCTAATATTGTTTTATCTGTATTGTGGGCTTTACTATTATTATTAGGTTATATATGTGGACTTAATTTATATTAATGTAAATATTGTTATCCACAGGGTTTGTGTTTCACATTACTTCTGTTGGCCATATTCCGACGTGCCCTGCCAGCATTACCGATCTC
The DNA here is from genome assembly GCA_932294295.1 of Alitta virens. Lineage (NCBI taxonomy): Eukaryota > Metazoa > Annelida > Polychaeta > Phyllodocida > Nereididae > Alitta > Alitta virens. Next base: position 46,502,980 of record OW028574.1, on the reverse strand, counting down.
CATCACCTTTGGACTGGTTTTCTACTTCGCCACAAGTCAGTTGGTGCGACCATTCATGGACAAAATCTCCAGTAACCAAGTCTTTATATAGGTCAGTGCAAGTTCTGTTTCTTATTAGTGTGTAGACCATATTTCTTTAATTATTTTGAGGAGGTTTACTCAGATTGTTTTGATGTACCTACAGATGGTTAGACAGTTTTAGTGGGAGGAGATAAGTGAACCTCGAGTGCAAAGAATGATACAATTATAAAATTTGGCACAAATTTACTTCAAGCAGCTGTCCTTAAAATTAGGGTTTAGACCCTCTGAAAATCCAATATGGCTGGCCAAAATTAATCGATGATGGCCACCAAAAATGGTCCATGGGATTATGCTTGGCCTCTGACTAAAAAGTCTTCTTAGGATTTTGAAATGTGGCCGGCGGATCAGAGCTATTATGAAATATTTAAAGAGGGGTTAAAATTGTGTATGGTGGTCTTGAACATCACTATGATAACATGCTTATATTTAAGTGAATATGACTTTCAAAAGTGATTTGCTGCATTTGATGACCATATGATACACTGTGTAGAATACAATGCCTCTGTGAAACTTACAAGTGTTAAAATGTTAAAAATAATCTTTTTGCAGCCCTTAACAAAATATCGGAAAAAAAACCTGAAGACTGTGGTAACTTCACCTTTAATGTATCAGGGAGTCCCTCTTGTCCATCCGCCAGGTTCAACATTGCGATCATCAGCTGAATATTTGTGCATACATTCATTATTGCTTTCATGTATGGTATGTAAGAAGATATTGTACAATGAATAAGCTGAAAGTGTGATATATATAATACCAAGTTTTGTGAACTTTTCATTGATCCTGGATTTGATTTAATAAATTAACTTATAGGATATGTGATAATATAAAATGTAAAAATTACGTGAGATGTTAAGTGTCAAGTGAAATTTGGGCATGTTGTACCTTCGGCCAATCAATAATATTTTCGTAATTGACTGAATGCTAATTAAATTATCAGTGAAAGACTACTTTGTTATATTGTTGCATTTAAATTTATATTATACTTATATAGTATTTACCATTCCTGGGATTTTTAAGTGACTTATTATGAAGTTCTTTAAAACAAAACAAACAACCAAAATTGGGGAGGGGAGTTCTGCTGGAATTTCAGAATTTCATTGTGGGGTTGGGAGTAAAATGCTGTATAAAGTTATATTATGCAATTTTTCTATTTAATACCTGCTTAATTTTTACTTAATTGAAGAGATGTGAATATGTTTACTGTCTTCTATTCACTACAATTTAATTCTGATGCTGTAAATGATGTATGGTACATTTATTTTTTAAATAAAATATATGATTTAAAACATTTGCATAATGGTTGTGAACTTGTCAGTTTAGGAGGTCTTGGACATGTCTTGAAAATGAACAGTAATGTGTTGATCCACATTGAGTCGTGCTAGCAAGATCGGAATATTAACTAGACTGTTACTTTCTCTCTAGCCACCTATCTTTTCTCATTTACAATTTGGAAAGCAGCTACATTTAGGTTGTTTAAAATATCCTGATATTGCTTTAGCCTTTTCTGTAATTATCTTGCTGTGATGGCGGCAACACTAGCATTAGTACATTCATTCTTCATTAGATCTTTGGCTCGTTCAACTGGTCTGAAGCTAAGTCTATATATGAGTAGCTGCCTCAGGCAGATGTAATGAAGAGATAGGCTGAGTGGCAATGTGGAACATCACATGGGCGAGAATTTTTACTAGCCTCAGCACCATTTCAGGTTTCATAATTAATAAGGGAGATAAGACACGGCTCCTGAAGACAATCCAGGCTATAGAAGTAGAACCTGGAATCTTTCGTAGAGCTGGATTGTCAAGCAGTTTGCCATGACAATGTCTTGAAAATAACAAAGAGAAAATTGTATGGAAATATGTAAAGACTCTTTATTGTCCTCTGTTCACAGCAAATTGCATACAGACCTGTTCTTGGATGAATTCTATTGGAACTATGGCAGAATTTGACCTTGAGAAATTGAGGTCATACAATTTTATTTGTTTTACAACTATGGACAGCCCTGCACTGCAGTATTACACAATTTGCAACAATAAGCTGAGGTGTTGCTCTTAGCTTAGACAGAAATAAATTCACAGAAGCAAACAATTCTCTCATTAACCATCAATTGTGAGGCAAGACATGGCTTACATTCTATGTTTCATAAGTCAAATTAGGGAAATCGATCCTCACATTGTTAGCTGTTAATTGCATTGCTAGTGCTCAGATATTACATTCTAACAGTATATTTCCCCAGAAGATTACGTAGATGAATTCCTAGGGATGAAAGTTATAAGAAGTTTCATTATTGAATGACGTGGCTATATAACATTTGAAAATAAGTTACTATTTATAACTTAATTTCAGGAAAAATGCAGTATGCAGTATATAAAATTGTACCTAACTGGAATAAAGTACCAACACCGAAGAGACTAATTACATAAGTTAGACGCTGACAAATTTGAAAAATTACAAATTACTGACCAAACAATACATCCATTATTTCCACTAGAAATGGTTTACACAGACCAAAAATTAAACGCTTGTAAAGGATAATAATTATACATCGTACATGATCACTTTGCTTGGTATATTGCCAAATACAGGGCTAAAAGACTTAAATGCATTGTGTTGAATACCGAACATATATATTTCAACAATCAACATGGCACATCATAGCGAGATCCTGAAATTTTCTGAGGAGGGTTCTACTTCATTGTAAACACGCTTTACAAAGATAATTTATAATACTCAGTTCTTTTAATGTAAAAACCTGAGGGCCCAGACTATATATTTAAATTCTTAACCAGATTCACCAGCAGGTACTTACATCGTTCATTTTAGTTATAAAATACAGGCAAAAATAACCATTTGTTCTAATTTTGAAATTTGTGCTACCACTGCTACAAAGCCAAAAAATATGTGCCCTACAATGCTTTTTATTAAAATGAGAACAGCTCAGTCATTGGGTCAATATTAATTCCAATTTTTACATATTATTCTCCATAAGAAATTATATGCTTTGCATATACAAATATATGTATTGAATATCATTTTTTCATAATTCCCTGCTTGTAACACTTAAGTGTTAAGAGACAATATGCTATAAGCATGTTAGAGCTACAGAGACATGGAAGCTAGACATTTTTAAAGGTTGTGCATCGGCTAAAATCTTATCAATTTTCTTTGTATTTCTCAGATTAACAATTCTTAAACCAGCGCATCTGAATTTCAAGCACAGCACTTCATGAAGATCAGCGTGCATGTTGTACATGCACTGTAATATTGATTGATAAACTGATAATAAACAGATCAGAACAGATCACCATATATTACCAAAACTATTAAAAATACATGTCATAAATTATTTATCATTGCATCTTGGCATCTAGAGTCAGATCCATAGATTCTGTTGGATAAATACAATAAATTAGTATAATACTGCAAACCCCAGTATGTTTGGTAGGAATTTTGATTATACATAATAAATCTAAGGTGTAATATGTGCTCCTGTAATCTAGCACCTGACTATCACATTGAACATCACCAACTTTGTTTCAGAACCATTTACCCTTACACGCTCATTTTACCCTTTCAATCCGACCTCTACGGTCCCATCATTACATTTCAACAAACTTAGAACACCCTGTTCAGTCATTCTGACAACACTCTTCCTTGCCGAAGTTTAACTTTCATAAACTCACCAATCTTGCATTAAATATATTTCAAGCATACAAAGATATATAACATAGACAAAGACGAGAATAATTCAAATCACAGGCTTTTATGGAATACCTACTTAGGCCAGACGTTTAATATCTAATGTTTTTACAGACCCAGTATGGCCATGAATAAACTTTTTTCAGCCTTCCAAGCAGTAGATATTCAAGCAGAGGTACAGGTTAAAAAAATTCTAGTTAATTTCTACTCAAATGTCTGATATATGGGAAATGGCTGTAAAACATGATATTTTAAAAATCTGGTAAAAATAAAAAAATGTACATAATGCCAAGCGCACAACAAATGTTATGCAAAAGAAAGTCAATTTCCTTCCTCAATACAGCTTGTATAGACAAATCATGATTTGCATCTTTTTAGGACACATTTTATGAACTGGGAAGTTACAAATGAAATTCACTGCTTTCACAAAGCACGTATGTCTTTCACAAACTGGTTCCTTCAAAAGGCTTGAATTTAAGGTATCACTGATCGTAATCAATGAAATTCATCATGCTCTCTGGTCCTCCAAAAGGCAGCATGTTTTCTGGCTTGCCAAATGCCATTTCTTGCGCCCCCAATGCCATTTCGTACATATCAATCTGTTGTTGCATCATTCTGATGAACTTCAACGCCCTCTTGGCAGCAGCACTCTTAGCAATGCGATAGTTACGACCGACGCCATGGAAACGACCCTTCCCAACCACGTTGACTGTGACCCGGATCTTGCCATCCAGTGTTCTCTCTGGCTTCCTGTGTGACATAAATGTAAAAACTTTCTAAAATCCATAAATTTACGACAAATACACTTAACAGTTTCAGCTGAAGGAATGAACAAATAGACGATGGTCGCACTCCATCACTTGGAAGATTTAAGTAATAATAATGCTTACAATATTTTATACACACATTAAAAATACTAAAATCATGGATATTTCTCGAATTTGACTTAAATGAACATGCTAACCCCAAATGTATGATAACCACTAATGCTAGAAAAGAAGCAATGAAATATACATACTCAAACTTGGCAGTCTCAGGTTCCATTTCAAGTAGCTCTCGTACAGGAGATTTGGGAATCTTGGATGTGAATGCATCTGAAATCACAAACATTACAATAAATTAACAAAAACCCTAATGTGGCACTTAATAAATACATACATGTTGATTGATATTAACAGAAGTTAGCTCATATTAGCCGGCAATTGCAGAAACCCTTACTTATATATAAATTTACATTGTATTACCACAAATGGTGACACTATATAGTTTAAAACTTTTCATACTCTTTGACGAGTAATTAAACCAGCAATTTACCAATTTGTGGCTTCATGAGGCGGTAATAGACCTGCCAAACTGTGTCGAGTGACATGCCAGAATCCAGATAAATGGCTCCCGCAACAGACTCAAAAATGTCTCCGAGGGCTTTCGGGATTTCGATGTCTTCTCTTTCTTGATGGGCCTCACCTTCTTCATCCTCCTCAAACTTGAAACATGAATGTGATAAGACATATGATTCATATTATCACCTCAGCATTACATCTGCCTCTAGAGGCTAATCAAATAAGGTGAGCGGTTGCACATAAGATATCAAATGGCTAAAATTTACCTTAAACTATCTCAGAAACATTTGTTGACAAGAGCGTCAACATGAACATTTTATTCCAACAAAATCTGAAATTTAGTCTATTTAGTCTTACCTCCTCATCAAGGTCAATCTCATCGCCCTTGTCCTTCTGCCATGCCACAAACTTTTCGATGACCGTGAACAGCTGAGGGGACACAGCCTTGAAATACTTGTGGAAGTCCCACTTAACAGCAAGAGCAGCAAAAATGTTGTTATTCACTAGGGCTGACCGCAAATCTGTCAAGATGCCTGTAAAGAGGATACAAGTTGTGCAATTAGGAGATACCGAAGACAAGTTATTGGTTTGTTGTCACCAGGTTGAATAACCCAGTGCATAACTATATGACAGTTCATCTTTGAATTTGCTGCAATATTATATCCAGATACATACTCTATACTTATGGTCATCTCATAAGTTATAGATAACAGAGTCAGTCACATCAAATGAAGTTGTATCCTATGCTATCCAATGCTATCCTGTCCTGTCCTATTCTATCCCAACATAAAGTTCCACATACCTGGTGAGTGTTTCTTAGAGTCTTCATACAAATGCCGAGTGATGACATAATCAAGAATAGCATCTCCGAGAAACTCCAGTCTCTGGTAGCAGTCAGTCACTGTGTTGTAATGGTATGAGGCATGAGTGAACGCTTGAAGGAGATAAGATTTATCCTTGAACTTGTACTGGATTTGTTCTTCAAAAGCATCATAGCCATCAAGGTGATGCTGAAGCACATCAGCAGCATTTTCCACATGGGATAACAGGGGTGATGGTGGTGATACTAAATACCCGTATCCTGGGACGGCCTTTTTAACGCGGTCAGCATCATCTCTTTTAGGCTGTGGCAGGACCTGCAAGATTTATAATATTTTATGGAAGTTATTACCAATACAGCTGAATACTAAGAGCACACAGACATGAAGAAGATATAATAGATTGTGAGATACAAGATATCATACTTAATTGGTAATCAAATTTTTTCGAGGTATTATAACAAGCATTTGATTATGATTTGTGTGACATTTTCCTTACCTTTAGTCCAAGCCATGACATAAACTGCAGTGCTGCCCTATGTCCACAAGTAGTGAGATAACATCCTATGAGAGCTTCAACGCAATCAGCAATACTCTTATCAGGCAAGGAATGCTGTGTTTGTAAATTGTAAGGAATGACACACTGCAAATCTCCTTCCACTTCTTCTTTCTCTGTTTCTTCTTCTTCCAGTGCTGCTTCAAGTTCTTCAAAAAACAGTGCTTCTTCAGTCAGATTTTCTTGGCTACCATTTCCTGCCTTAATCTTCACAGGAACTAGACTTTCTTGCGATTGACTATCCGGAACTGCAGGGGACGTTTCAAGGTCATTGGTGGAAATGCTGCTACACGATTCGATTGGCTGGTTTTTTGGGTCGTCTGAGACACTTGATTGTGATGGCAACTGTGAGCTCAACTCATTGCTGTCTTCAGTAATACTTTTGTCATCATGAGATTTCAGTGGGCCATGTTTCAGTGATATGCTGCCATCTTGGGAGACCTGAGACTGGGCGTCACTCTTGTTCACCCCCTCCTCTTTTGTTTCTATCTTGGAACTGCTGCCTTGCTCTGACTCTGTGGAATGCGAGTCAGTGGTTTTGGAATGTGGTTGGTCAGGATCTTCGGAGTCTTGCTCATCATGCGTTGCAGATGACAAAGACGTGGATGCATCAGTGTTTTCCGCAACTTTCCCTTGCTGCTCAGCTTTCTCCTTCTCCTTCTCCATGTTGGCTGCCAGCGCCATTAACACACTTAAACCTTTGTATGCATTGTTCTTTTTTATCACATACCCTGGTGGAAGCCAGTTTTCTGTTGGTTCAAACTTTGAAGCTACCATACATTCCGGGAATTGTTTTCTCTTCCCCAATTTGTACAAGTTATAGTTGGACACTTGTTTTGACCTCAAATAACTGAGCTTTCCCTCGTGAATCCCTGGGTAGCTACAGTAAAGATAAACTGTGATGGCAAACTTGAGAAAAGAGTCACCTATGGTCTCCTGTCTTTCTAAATTGAAGAAATCATTTGCATTGGACATGGTTAATGTTTGGAGTATAGTACATGGACTTGGTCCAACAAAATTTTTAAGGTCACACTCTTCATCAAACCTCACTGACAAATGACAGTCTTTATCAACTGCATCAGCTACAACAGTATCATCCTGGTTCTCCTGGTTGGAAAGAAAGGATGGGACAAAACTCAAACGACCATCCTTTTTGTGCACCAATGATCCTTTGTATGAGGACACTGCGATAACCTTTGAGGAATCATTCCAGTCTTTGGACTGTTTTGAACGACCTTTGCTGCCATTTGTGGATTTGTCAGGCTTTGATTTCCCTGACACACTATTGGAATTATCGGCACCCTCCTCATGACTGATATGATCATCATGACCTGCAGTTTCAGATATTGGTTTATCAGTGTCACAAACTGAAGTCACAATGCTTATTTCCTCTTCTTCCTCCTCTTCAGATTCCTCCTTATTCCAAAATCCGACGATCAAATTCCCATCCTCATCAATATTACGTGCAGGCTCCATTTTGACCTGTTCTGGTTTTGGCAAAACATCTTTTCTAGGTGACTTTTTGGGGGTTTGAGCAGGAGACAGTGAGCAAAAGGACCCTGGAGAAAGAGACTCTTCAGCAGTGTTGTACGAAGAGGTTGATTTGGGAGTGGAAAGTAAAGGATCTTGAGGTTTTCCTGAAGTTCCTGACCACTGAGTGTCAATATTGAGCATATCATTCAGAGGTTTGTACACTATGGTTGGTTTTTCATCGGGGTCATTTGAAGTTTCATTTTCCTCATATGGATCATCACCAAGCCATGGGTCTTTTCCATTGAACTCTTCAGCTAGATTCGTTTCATCAGCATCATCTGGTAGCTCAGTAATTTTTACCCCACTCTCTTCCTCGACATTCACCCCACTCATCATCTTATTAATCTGCTGCATCATCTGGTCCTGCTGCAGACTAGTCATGTCTAGTTCCCATTTCTCATTGTCTTTATTTTGCTCAGGTTTAATATTTGACTCCGGTAAAACATCATCAATATTCTTCCTGACTTTATCACCATTGATATCAGCGCTTTTACTAGATATATCCTTTATGATGCCATTAGAGGAGAGTTTTACAGAATTCTTTGCATTGAGATTCATCTCTTGAACCTTTTCTGTGATTGTGTCCACTTTGTCACAGTTTATCTCATCTTCAATTGCATTTACTGGAGAATTTTCTGCTTCAACACTTTTGTCAGCATTGTTAGCCTGTGCAGCAGCTTTTTTTGATTTTGACTTTCTATTGCGCTTTCGGCCCTTTGGCTTCTCAGCCTTTTCTGTTGGAGACTCAGGACTATCCTCCACAGGGCTAACTTGCTCATTCTTGGAGTCATCAACGCCTTCAGTGATCTCTGTCTTTGCTGCGTTTTCATGGTTGGCATGCTCTGTTTCTGTTTGTGAAGCAGAAGTAACATCTTCACCATCTTGCTCATCTGAAGTTTTGCTGTCATCCAGATTGTCATCTCCTTCTTTTTCAGCATTTTCTTCCTCATCTGTGCCACTTTTGATGAGATCTGATGGTTTGGTGCTGAAGCCAAATTCCAGCTGTGGAAATCGGAAATCAGGGCTAAGATGAACGACTCCAATGCGGGCGCCATCTGCAATAGTCATCCGAAGTTCATCAGCGATCAATAAACAGTTGACTCTGTACAATATGGCAGGTAAACAAACTGCTTTCCTCCACAACGAAGCTGGAAATGGGTGGACGTCACACAATTCAGGTACAAGAATCTGCTTTTGCTGCAAATTCTCTCTTCGAGCTCGACGTGTTTCTGCACTGCTTGTGGGTAGGGCTACTCCCTTCTGATTCATGTACCTGAAAAAAATACAAGCTCATGTTTATGCTAGAACAACAATGTGATGAAGTCAGCAGCAAAATGTGTTGCAACATATAAACATATTGTAACACCTTTGTTGTTGAGGTCAATAAAGAGATTCGGTGTCATTTATGGACAATTAATTTACGCCCCTGAAATCACTTCAGCACACATTTCATTGTAACACTACAAACCAATTGGGATTTTAATTTATACATCTTCTACCATCACCTTAAACCACAAAATCGTACCTTGGAGTAAGCAAATTCAGTCTAGCTGATGTATGGTCCACATCCAGCAGTGGTTGTTTGATGTTTGTGATTTCTAGTCCATATTTACTGCTGTAATACTTCTGAAAAGTCTCGTACAACTCAGGAGAAGGAAAGGGACTCTTGGGAGTTAAATCACGGCGTATCTCCGCAACATAGAAGTATTGTGGTTGGTCGATGTTCCTGTATGACGGCATAACAACAGCATCTTCAAATTTTGTTTCATCAAAAACAAACATTGGTCTCTTCTTGACATTTTCTTTTTCTTTTCCATTTTTCGTAATCTGGACTTGTCTCTCTGTCACTGGGTTGTCCTCAACGACCTTGACAAAATCCCAGTCTATAATGATCTCATCAGTCTCGCCTGTAAACACATATTTCCATACAATGAATACTTGCAGAAAGTTATTGGACCAAATTTACTCTGCACATAAATATATCAGTGGTAAAAATGTATGAAAAACACAGTTAGATTGATCCCTACCTTTGCTCAAAGGAATTATAACATAAGAAGATTCAGCACTGGAGAAGTCAAATCTCATTGGGTCCTTCTCTAGTCTAAGCACTTTGGCGAACACTAAATGATGGAAAGTAACGAGGCGATCAAGCTTTTCTTTGGACAGAATGAGGTCGTCACACACTAGGTCTATAGAGGCAGTGACCTCTCCTGACCTTGTGAATACTGGAAACTGTGGAACCTACAAAACAGAAGCAAATAATATGTTATGTTTTATCGTCTTAAAAGTACTTTCGCAAAGATAATGAACGGTTATTTAATGACGCTTTGATAAATAACCTCTCCATAATGGCCACCCACATCATCTTTTTTCAGAGGCAATTTATAATGACAAAATTATGGTTAGGGACACAATACAGTTCTGTCTGAGTGCCTGTCTCTCACCAGCATTAGCATAATAGTTATAAGCTACAAGAATTCAACTTACCAATGGAATTAGCTTCTCACTGATGATCCCAAACATCCTGGGGGTGTCCTCAGGTGCATGTATTTTGCGCCCTCTGGTGTTTTGCTCCTCAGTTATAGGACATGTGAGTACCATTTTAATTGTGTACAAGAAACACTTTTTCTCATCTAAGGGTCTGCCAAGCAGAGGTTGAGCTATCTTTTTGTTGTAATACTGTTTCCTTTTTGTGGTGCCTGGACGCGCTTGGCCTTGAGCTTCGTGTTCCTCCCATTCCGCCTCCTCATCTTCATATTTGACCATCTCTTTGCCGACCGGCAGCAAATTATTGTCCAGTTCCCCTGTAATAAACATAAAGGGGCATTAAAGGCTACGTTTTGAAATAACGAAAGAGCATGACAAAATTTTATACTATTCACTGTTATTTTAGTCCCGACTAACTTCCTAAAAATTTCCTACATAATGGATTGACAGGTTTTCAAAGAAACCTAACACATTATCATTTGCTAAATAAAGCTGTCTTAACAAATATTATTAAAAAAAATTATCTTACCTTGTTTATGGAGGATAACACAGGTTTTCATAGCAACAGCCATTTTGGCCAACTGTGATGACTCCATTGTATCACCCTGGAAAAATTCAAGTTATGGTGGTTATTGTTATGGCGGTCGTTAAATGGAGCTCTGCAACAACAGCCTCACATTAAAAAAATACACACAAAAACTTCATTGTATTTCAATAAGTACTCACAACAATTGGTTGCTTGATAGGGGAGTTGATTGGCAACTGCAATACTGCTTTGTAACGAGTGACTCCATCTTCACCGTGACATTCCTCAATGAGGCACTGTGGCGTCAAGTGAGTGAACGCATCACTAGGTAGCTTTGCACAGTACCTACAATTGGTAATTAAGATATTTTAGTGGATATTCAAATCATATATGCACCATCCATTATTTCAATCTGACATCTGAAGTAGATCAAAATAATAGTAAATACACCCACCTGTTCACAAGTCCTATACCATTACTCATGGTGACTTTCACAGCATTACTGTCTTCAGGACATGGAGCATATGGCGTAATGCAAAGGTCAACTCTTTCTTTATCAGCTTCTGTCAATTCTTCAACTGGTTCATAGTGTTGGCATTTGGTTGCAAGTATCTGAAAGATCCGGCCACAAAACTCAGTAGAACTCATATTTACATAACAATTTTGAAAAGAGGTTTATTCAGCAACTTAAAAAAAATAATAACATGATGCATACAGTAGACATATAAGTTTCAGTTAAGCAAAGCATCATACAATAACAATCACTTTTACGAGTTGCTCCATATGCCTCATACACTGGTCAAGTATGACTGAGTCTGAGTCACACAATGTCAGTTTAGCAACATTTTCTGTCATGAACTTACATTTTCAATGCCCTTGATTACATCCAGATTCTTGCCAAAATCTGATTCTGTGGCGTCATCCACCAACATATGGAACTGAGCCTTCTGCGCTCTGGCTTTTCCCTGTTAAAAGTCAAAGAAAAGTTTTACAATGACATTAAAGTTGAATAATTTTAATGTTAGCAATTAAAGGGGATGAATAAAACGATAAAGAAATCATATGTTTCTCACTAACCTTGGAATACACATAAGCTCTGTAATCTTCAGGCAGGTCAAAACAAATGACCAAGTTGCAACGAGGCAGGTCAACTCCATCTTGCAATGAACTCCAAGCAACCAAAAGATTAACTTCCCGGTTCCTGAACTTACGCAATGTCTCCTAAAAAACCAAAAATTGTGAAATTAAATTTTATGAATTTTAATTCAAAAACATATTTTCTTGATTATAAGCCAGGCCTCCATTTTAAAGATGAATTCCTTTTCAAGCATCAAATGAGATCAGCACTTATATCAGCTTTAAAACGATTTAGATTATATTTTCCTGGTTACCCAGGACCTGGCTTTTAAATGAGGCCAGCCTTTGCTGTAGACATGCTTGTAATCGAGAAAATATATATTTGATATAAACTATTTATCGCCCATAGACCACCTCTTAACTGAGGTAACACATTTCAGTCAAATCATTTATTCATCATCTCATTAACCAGGCAATTAAGACTATTATGAAATCAAGCATTGTGTTAGAAGGACTGACATTCTCATTACCTCTTGTCTCCGATGCATCATGCTCATTTCCTTGCACTGTTTCAACTCAGCAGAAGTAAGAAGTGAATCTGACCATGTGAGATGATGAGGCTGCAAGAAAAACAAATCAGAATCCCAGTTGCACAGTTCTTGCAGCAGCTTGTTGAGCGCAAGAGCAGTGTGCGGCCGATTCACAAACACTAAACCACACAAATTGTTCTCTTCTTTTTCTTTTGTATCTGCCTCTGAGTTTATTCTCTTCACAGCGACATAATGCACATTTGCTTTGTTTTTGCTTTCATCATCCTTGTCATCACAATCTTCATCTTCAGAGAGATCAAATGAATCATCAGTGTCCTCACCATCATCATCATCAATTTCCATGAAATCATCCCCGATGATCATGAAATTGTCATCTGGTTTGTAGCCATGAAGTATCTCGATCAGCTCTAACACTTTTGGACTCATCAGAGCAAGAAAGTCTTCAATATCTTGCACCTCTTTCTCATAGAACCGCTCTACTAGTAGATAAATCATCTTGAGTTTAGAATGACAAAATCGCACAAGTCGTTCACCCTCTTCATTGAAAGATAAGTCCTCCTGTTTGCCCAACTGTTTGCTCATAGCTTGTGCAACAAACCCAGCTGACCAAGACCCAAGAAGAAGCAGAACATTGTAAACCTCGGTAAGAATGTTCAAGCACAATTCTTTCGGATTTGTTCCACCTTCTGATTCAACCGGCCATGTCCCCTCGTCAAGGAACATCACAGCGGAGCAGATGATACTTTCAATTTCCTCTCTAAGTCCAAATTTGTCTTTTAAGGATGGACAGTTCGCAACGTGCTCAGCAGGCTTTGCACCATAAAAATCTAGTTCTCCAACATCAGTGGCAGTTTCTGCAACACTACACAGAGACTGTTCAAGTTTAGTCAGGTAGTCTTCAAGCTCTTGTGGGGTACTGCATGGACTCTGAAGTATTGAATATGTAAGCCCTAAAATGCGGGGCTGAGATTCAGCAGGACAGGACTGATACAGTGCCATTACTTGGTGATATGGATGCGCAGTGTCCATGGCAAGGTGACAATCGTCAAATATCAGCAAATTAATCCAAGACATCTTGCAATAACCAGATTGCAAAGCATGTACGAGGGTCTTGCCGGACATGAGAATGACACTGTGGCTGCTCAAAAAGTCACTCCACTGATCAGAGGTGAGGATTTCTCCAGACTCCTTGATTTCAAGCACTCGTAAATCTGTATGACGGTGGACCATCTTCATCAATTCCTCAGTCTGCACACCTACCACAGACAATAAAAGCAAACTATACTCCACCCAGTTGTGATAACAGAATTTCTTACGACTGACAATTACTTCAACAATTGATAATGATATGATGTCATCAAACAATGGGTGATGATGCCACAAGCTAAAAAATTAACTAAATGTAGGTTTCAAAGAGTTTGGCAAAAATTAATTAGTTAGGGTCATTTAAGGGCATTTTGGTGATGTTTTTTATGCTTTTTTCTTGTTATAAATCTTATACATAGGCAGAATTAATTTGAATTGTACAATAAAAAGATGTAAATGTAAAATTTCATGTCACCTGATTTTTAAACCGGCAAATCTGTCAATTACTTTGATTAACCATTTAACACAGGTTTGACTGTATACTTGTCAGCAAACAAAAATTCCTGATCAGAAGTACTTACTTGAATTAATTAGACAGATAGTGCATGTCATGTTACGCTCCTTTGGTGACTCTGATACAGTTGGACAACATTCGCCATCTTGATCTGGCTGTGATTTCCCAGGTTCTTGTACGGAAGGGAATCCAATACACGGAGATTTACTTCTGACTTGATATGCTAACTCTTTGATCAGCAACACAGACAGGAAAGTCCTGTTGCTGCTGCTGTTCAAACACACAATAGTGTTCCTTTTGATGGCCAAGTCCAGAACTTCCACCTGCCAACGAAACATAACATAATCTTTGAATTATCATTAGTATTTGAACATTAAAACATATATCCTAACTGAAAATTACAATAAAAAAACTAAGTTTTCAAATCAGAATAAAAAACAGGGATTTGAAATAAAAAATTGTAGTTCTTTAAAACCAACAAAGTCACAAAAAAGCTAGTTAGACTTTTAATATATTAAAACAAATATACATCAGTGTACCTGGTAAGTCCTGGGTGTAAACATGTGAGTGGGAACATTTTCTTGCCTCTGATTTTTGACTGGACGAGGCAAGGCAACATCTAGCAGGTACACCATCTGAAATGAAATGAAAAAGTTTTCAAATCAGGTTAAAATAACTAAACTGGATTAACATACTGAACTCATTGCCCAGATATGATTAATACACTGCAGTATCTTTTTCCTGGGTAAGCAGTTGGGCAAACACTATAATTATTATGTTCATCTAATTTTGTGCAAGTGAATCACTATGATACAGGACCCGGTTATCATGATATACAGCAAGTAATGAATAAAAAGTGAGCCACATTGATATGATGTATAATTCTGGCATTTTAGTGATAGAAATTTGAATTTCAACAACATATAAAACAAAAATGCAAAAAAGCAAATGCCAAAGCGCCTATCAAACTACCATACCGAGGAATGTAAATTGATTGTGTTGAGAAGTTTTATTTTATCTCAATTTTTTATTTTGCAGCAGGACAAAATGGAAAGAATGGTGTATAGAGGATTAAAATATGTTTTTGATGATTACACCTCCTCATATACTGAACTCCTGACCAGAGCCGACATTGACTCTCTCATTGACTAGATTGCCAACCTTTACCCAACCCACTGTGAACAATACAACACACGGTTCTCACTCACTGAGAGCACATGGGCCAAAATTGTGGAACAGTTTGACTAAGGAGGTTAAATTAATCAAAAATTTTGAATGTTATTTAAAATAACCTGTCCAAGTATAAAGGACTGCTGTGCAAATGCGCCTCTTGTAGAGAGGCCTGACTTTTATATCACTTTTAATGGTTTTTTTGTCTCATCTATTTTATTTCCTTTATAGCCCACGGACTAATATGTTTCTATATGCAGTCTGGGCTGAGTGGTAGATCTATAGGGGTGATAAATGTACCGAGTTCGGTTGATTGACCAGTGACCAGCTGGTGACGCGGCTCTGTGGACCGAGATGCTGCCGGAGGGAGATGCTTCCGCGTGTCATCTGCAGTCCAAGTAGTGCGAGTACTACGCCTAATTCTTTTCCTAAAGAAGCTACTCACAGCTGAACTGCTGCAGATTTTTTCCTTTGCCCGACACTTTATTAACACAACAAATTTACACAACTGGACACAAAAATTCAATCAACTGGACGAGGTACTATTTTCGTCAATGTCACTGAAAAAGTGTATGAATGACGTTGCAATGGTTTTCCAACGATCTTTTTTACCACAGTATTGGACTAGTCTTACGTACTTTATTACAAAATTTAGGTGAAATTCCACTTGGACTTTATTTTGACTAGGTCAGAAATTGAAAAAACTTAATTGAGGTAATTAGTACTTGTGCTAAGTAGATGCACGTTGTGCTCGAGTTGTTTCAAATTCATGTCGATAGATCTGTACGCATTCTGGCCTGCAATATCGCTGACGTCGGTTAATCAAAAGATCTCGGCAGATCTACCGCTCGGCCCAGACTGTATGTTATCATATATCATGTCGACTATAAATAAATATTTGTCTATTGTCTATTGTTCATTGCAATTTGTATACATATAATTTATGGATATATATAACTATATAAGCTAAGCTTTTCCAGCTTGGCAATTGGCAAACCTGACACATCATACACCCAATATCATAGCTCCTTGTACATACAGTTATTGACAATAGCTGACAATGGAATCAAAGCATTTTAACAAAATTCTGACAGCATTGCTATTAGGGCCTTACCTTCTGTTTTAACAAGGCCTCACTAGATGTTATTGCCTACAATCAGTCATTTCTAACACTTCATGGTTACAATTAAATCTGAGTGTCACTTTCTTAGCCATCACATCATTGGTACACCAATACACTCACTATTCCTAGGCAATTAGGCACTTTCCCAGCCTACTTTGACAGCAACACTGCCGCCCGGAATGGCTATATACACATGCACGACAGCGCCTAGATGTGTCGTGCGCATTGATTGGTTATATGCACGAAGATTTTCTAGGTCACGATGGATCAACCAATGGAATTAACGTTTACTTTTGCCAGTCCTTAGTAAACTTCACTAGAGGGTGCTTTAGAATTCACAGCGCCACCTTGTGTTAATTCAAAACAACAAACTCACAGAGTTACGCATTTAATTTTTATCGAGGAAAATAACTGAAATTCACCGAAGGTTTCGGCCACCACTCACGGAGATGGTTTGTGAGAAGTGTAAGTTCATCATTAAAGGAAATTAGCATGATTGGTGTTACATAAGTAGGGTTATTTGACGACATTGTATTATCGCCCATATCAACAAAGTCCTTTTTGTGTACAGTTACGTTTCATAAAATATATGGTCGACTACTACTATAGTCGCTTAAACTACCACCACTGAAAAAATAAACCTTAGTAAATGTCAGAATTAAATTTATCTAATAATATGTTAATGCCTAAGCATGAAGTCGAAGGCCGTTTTTCAATGTGATACATGACATTGTAAACGCATAAATATGCCACAGCATAAGCGGGCATTTTTAATTTTTAGATCAGCCTCCCCAATTTACCTGTTTACTGACAAAGGGTAAACCTTCCTCCCTCTTCAACCCCTGTGCATACCTATATATAATTTGAGTGTACATATCTCATGTCGCACAATGTAATCATATTGTTTTGTACCGTTGAAGTATTGTCAGTATGTTATTTTCATTAATAAAGATTCAATGAAACACAATTCGTCCAAAGTATTAATGCCAGTTATGTATTAATTAGGTGAAGATCTAAGCTTTTAGAAAATGTTTTTTTTAATTTTTAAAATTAGATGAAAACTGACGAATATCTTTAATATAACGTACAAACAAGTCAGATCGGTAGAATTGCCTGCACTCGCTGCTTATATATATATATATAGCGTGGGCGCGGATGTTGGAGCACCACAACATCTGTTCGATCAACAATAATTATTGCCTCCGCAAACCTACCTGCCTTCTGCCTCTATCTAGCTTATTATTTGGTCTATTTTCGATCCGAAAACACATACGGAATCAGCATGAGCTATACTTAACAATGGACTACTGCTCTGTTACGATAGATCACTTTTAAAGTTTGAGTCAGGCGACGCTCTTCATGACATTCGCCATGCCGCCACATAACTTGCTTCTCTGCCTTCTCCCATTTGTATCTCTGCCTTCTCCCATTTGTATCTCGCTTAATGTTTGGTTTATTTTCAATCGGAATACACCAAATGAAAGCTTAAGAGTTATATTATACAACGAGTTATCGATTTTAATGTATGCAGCCTTTCTGTTAGATTACTTTAGAGTTGTTTGTCGACGACGCTCATCATAACATTTGCATCGCTGTTCGAGAATCTCACGTGAAGAAAAACTCCTAGGGTACCCTTTGCACATGTGTGAGATGGTAATTTTCTAAAAACGTCCAGTAATCTGACTTATCATGCACATGCTCCCACCCGCCGCTGGTTTTGTGGCTATGATATATCATAAATATGTATGTGCACACTAAGAAAACTTTACTGAAATCGCATCCATGCCTTGACCACTTCCACACTAATATTTTTCTTTTTTTGTATAATGACTTGTACTAAACTATGAAAGTGGTCAGGGCACGGAATCAAAAAACAATTAATTTAATAACCGTTGAGCCAATCAGACATGGCGATTAAAAGACTCGCTTGCTGAAAAGCGCGAAGGCGTTGCAACCAACTTTTTTAGACCAGCAAGTTTTCTTAGTGGTGCAATCTTTTCAACAAAATCAGACATGTCAAGTCTCACACATTCGGTGTGAGTCTCAGGCATTTGGTCGCTGTCTCACGCCTCTGGACTTCATTATTTTCTTCTTATTTTAATTTAACTCACGCAGTGAGAATCAGAATAAATCTTTACATATTTTAATGTAAACTGGTTTGAAAGAGCCAAAACTCACGCATTCACTTGTACTTTTAGATCCAGCTTTGAGTAGCCAGCTATAGCCACACAGTTCGGTTTAGTGACAGACAGTTTCGGTTTAGTGGCAGACAGTTCGGTTCAGTGGCAGGTAGCATCGTATAGCAAATGTTGTCTAGCTTTGTCTAGGTTCAATTTGACAGGCCATTTTTAATGAAACTAACTGTATTTCCAGGTCAGAAAAAACTGGGAAAGGTCATAACCCCTGATCCATGGAAGTCTGGAGCCAGAAATACAACAGGTAAGTGCTGTAACTGTTGTAGATGCATACAATGTATGCGTCATGGGATTTTGAATAAATTATATATGGTACATGTACAGCATCCAAAAAAATAGAATTAATGGCAATGTAAACCAATGAAAGGATTACTGATCAGCTTTCTATGTACTGACTATAGTGGCAGTCAGTTAGATGTCGAACCAAAATCATCATGCTACTCAAGGAAAAGTGAGTCAGCTCACTGCTGTAATCAACTCTCATCTACTCTCTGCTTAATCAGTTAATTGTTATTAGCAACAGAATTTATATTACAGTATGTATAGGCAATAAATGACAGGCCTACGTTAATTTTCCAGTATCACTTGAGAATGTTCTTGCAAAAAAAATGAAAGGAAAAAAGGCAAGTGATTCTTAGCTGAGAGTTGATTTAGCAGTAAGTGCTGTGTGCTGTTGGCTCAGTCTTTGTAGGGGATGGGAGTTTATTAAATTACCCTCACATCAATTGCAACTGTCTCCCTGTATGTTGTATGAAGAAAGAACTAGGTTAATTTTCAGTGGTAGTAAGTTTTATTCATATTATTGTCTTCTTTTTTTTTCAGAGTCAGGAGGAAGAACAATCAATGAAAACAAAGCCTTAACAGGCAAAAAAGCCAGGTATTAATCAATCTTTTATAGACAAACGAGCTATCTGTGTTCGGTCACTGGAAACTCATTGTGAACAACTCACATGTGGCCGCCCACAACTAACCCAGCCACTTTTGACCGATGGTCGCCGATTAAATTTTTGTTTATTTATCATTCAACAAGTACAAAACAGCCAAAATTAGGATATTATGTGTTCTTTGCAAAGCAATCTAGAGCGGTGAATTTTGACCTATTTTGCATGGTTTGCAATGCATTGCATGGGTGATTAACGTATACATGGTATATATAGCCCACTTGAGTTTTGATAGACTGCGAGCTGTTGCTGGCAATGAAGCAGTCTACTTGTAGACAGAAAAATGATCGATAAATTGTTGGCTATTATTTTCATTTTAGGTTCCAGCCCTATGCCACTTTTCAGAAATGCAGAATTTGTAAAAGCTCGGTACACCAAGCAGGGTCACACTACTGTCAAGGTATTTGTCATGATCACATTGCTATGAATATTTTGTCATGTGTTGCATTATTTTGCATGCAGATTCACAAAAAAGCATTACTGACTTTCTTTTTGGCATTTTCTTACAGGTTGTGCATATAAGAAAGGTAAATATGCATTTGTATATTAAGTATTCATTATCTTATATTCATTGAAATTTTTTTGGTGAAGATTGCTCACTTACCTAACTTATTTATATTGTAGGGATTTGTGCCATGTGTGGGAAGAAGGTAATAGATACTAAAAACTACAGACAATCAGCTGTTTGAAAATGAGGGACATCGCCATGCCATTCTTCTAAAAAGACTGTATACTTGGTATTTATCCTAAAATATCTATGGTGCTAGCAGCATATGGCACTAGTGCAGATATTTTCAACTTTGACGACAAGCTGAATTTGGCATTGACTAAAAATCATAGATATTTATTTAATGAAGCCTGTGTCGATATGTTGACTTGTACTAAGGGAGGCCGGTTTTATCAGTGGGTTCGATCTTGTTGGAAACAATCTGCAAAGCATTCATACCTGCCGTATTAAAGCCTATAATATTCTGGATTACAAAAAATAATGTTTGTTTTGTACACTGTGTAACTATATCATATATATTGCAGCTGTAAATTTCAATTGTCGTGTTGACAACTGAGTACATGATGTTGTTTCAAATTTAATTGTGATATGAATTATATCAAATGGACATCTCTGATACGTGTCAATAAGGAATAAATGATGAATTTTGAACAAATTTATATGAAGCTGTCATGATAGGATTGACAGAGGATGCAATGTTAGAATGCTGCACTTTTAGATGTATTAAATCCTTTTAATTTGGTACTATACACTTTATGCAAATGAAAAAAGAAAAACAAAACTAATCAAATGGTTTTGTTCTTTATAAAATTTATTTATTTACACACATCATAATGTACATTTTTAAGTGAGTATCAGTGTCTATTGTAATACACATATATAAACTGTTGAATTTATTAAATAAAAGTTTAAATACAAGATAATTTTCAATGCGCGTTAGTCCCTGTAGTAGATTAATCTCTGTACAAGGTGGACAGATTAATTACGCATTGTTAGGTACATCATAAAATAAATGAAAGTTGGGAGTTTTTGCATCTGCTGACAACTAAGGCACCACTGGGAACGAAAGGAGTTGTTTATCTGAAAATTAAATTTGCATATTTTTAAAATTGAACTATAGAATGTAAAAATCTTAATTATATTTCACCAAGATAGTCAATTTTGTTATTATTAGATTTTCATGGAATTTTTTATATTAGTCAGTATCCAGTATTAAATTTGCATATATGTAAATAGCCATAACCTAATTTAAAAGGTTAATGAAAAAAAAAAAAAAACTTTAAAGTTGTGAAATTTATTATATAATATTGTAAAAATGGTTTTGAAACATTGTTTTTATGGCTTGTTGATTATACGGCTACTGGAACCAATATTTTTTCCCTAACTATTGATGCTGTAAGGTAATGTTTTATCCCAACCTTAATGTTTTGGTCTCCCAAACTCATTTCTGGGATGGAGATGATGAATAAGACCTGGCTGGTTGGTTCTTTGGGTTGATCTTCGGCAAAGCAGTCCCTCGATCTGCGCTACTCTTGTTGGTTACACGCTGTCCTCGTGGACCTGAAATGGTCACCACAAATGATAAATTAACTAATTTTGAATGGGTAAATAATTCTATTATTGGTCAGTTGTATTGACTGTATGATTGGAAATTGAATTGACTACATTATGTCAAGTAAAAAAATTAAATTAATTTGAGTAAAATAAATTATTAAACTAGATTATACATACCGAATGTACTACAAAGAATTCAATGTAAAACAAATAGACGAAATAATGGAAACTAAAATAAAATAGTGGAATATTACGTGTGTGTTACTTTATACATTGTTTTGATACTTCGTGGAAAATATACTATGTAAATACATTGCAATTTAACCTACAAAATGAAAGTAGAACTTGCACTACTCTAATATATACAAGGTCTAACAGAGCAGCTAGTATTCATGCACTATTTTTGCATGCATTTTATCTACATTTAACATGATTCGCATGTAGGTACTTTATGGAAAATCATGTGTATGGGTCATATCACTCATTATAGGCACTAAATGTTGGTAGGTGGTTTTCATTTGTACAGTGTATGCATTTTTGTGGGAGTGACATTTTATTTTTTGGGATAGATGTGGAAGTAAGTTTGGCATTTACCGTGGCTGTATAAATCAGGAACTGTTGCTATTGAAAAGAAGGTTGAACATTTTATTGCCAGTGATTATCGGATCGTGTAATTATAATCTTGAATTTGAGTGTTAGGAAATGTTCATGTGGAATTCTAATGCAGGCCTCTTTTTACCTTGAATGTCAGGAAACAAGCATTGCTTTTTGTTTCGTTTTCTTTGTACTGCAAGGTTAAGGGCAAGGTTAAGGTGATTGTAAAAAGATAATTGTAGTAAGAGTTGTGTCTTGTTGATCACGTGTGTGACATGTCACATGATGTCTAAAGTTTTATATAAATGTTTATTTAATTTCATGCTGTGAAAGATTATATAAAAACTGATGTAACATATAATGACATCATAACATGCATAACTATCAAATAATGTCTCCTAGGTTATCTGTCGTGCCAGTTATTGTGGCAGACATCTTTACTGGCGTGACTCTGTGTGATTAACACATAATGTTCAATTTCACAGTGCATAATGACAGCAATGTTACTTTAACTTGCAGGTGATCTTCAATGATTATTTAAAAGTTAAAAAAAAAATATCTGACAAGATGGAAGTAAGTATATTAACCTAGCTAATATTTATGTACGGTTTTTTGAGTCGACATAGGTCTACATATAACTAAATTATACATAAATGTTGTATATCAAATTAGGTCTGTAAAGATTTTTCTGTACATAGAAAGCTTACCTTCTTTGTCTGATTTCGCAAATTACAAGGAGACAATTAGTGCACTGGGGTAAAAATGCAACGCTAATAGCAATTGCACTAGAATTACTGAATGACACGTGGATTTGCTGCCTAGATCACAGTGAAAGAACTCAAATTTCATATTTGTCAAAAAGTGTATTTACTGATACAGAAAGCATAATAGTGTTTAAACTGAATTACAAATTTCCTAAAAATCTAGAAAAATATTACCAAGTTTTTCTGTGTAGAATAAAACATTATTTCTAAATAATGTTTTGAACATAATCACTACTTTGCTGTGTCAAAATTAAAGAAATTTTGCTATGATTTATGGTTATATTTACCTGGAGGTCTTTGACCATGTTTGAAATAGAATACTTCGGGGGATAGGTTAGGGGGAGGACCATAAGCACTGACTAGTTTTGATTCTTGTGCCATTTCCCAACTACCACGCCGCCTTTTGTCCCACTTGTGTTTTGATTCCACACGAGGGGGCGCTGTATGTCTCTGCCAGGGGCCGCCAATTACAAAATCATCGGAACTTGACATAAACGATGGCTTTGCTGGCACCACAAAGTCATCCAACCTACCTCTTCTATCTTCCTCCTGTAATTAAAGAACATAAAAAACATGACAGATTTAAGTAATTTTGAGCTTATTCCATGTTTGTTTTTTTTTAAATAATTTGGATTAACAAAAAGGCACAATGCTCGAGAAATAGATAAATTCTTTCAGTAAGCAGAACATGAGGAACATAAGCATCAAAAATTAAAAAATTTACAGGAAAAAACTTTCCTCCTCAATTAAAGTGCAATTAAAATACAAAATAAGATAGATGGTTAAGGTGGTGAACAAAAATATTATGCATGAATGTGTAATAATACATCAATATTGGTGGAACTATTTATAAGTTGCATCCTTCACTACAGTTAAATTATTATATTCTAAAGTTGATATTCATCTATGTGGATCTTGGTGTACTAAGCTGCAAGATAGAAAAGATCTAAATATTAGAATGTGATAAAAAGAGAGTGAATGTGTTTTTATAATTGAGATTAGCAGCTTTGATTTTGTCCAGGTGTTGCTATGTTACTTCCTCCTCCTCCTTGGATAGCAATGTTGAAAATGTATTATTTATCAGTGGAAGTGTAAATTTGATTATATGTATTAAATGTGGTTGATATACAATATACACTTGAACCTTCCAATGTAGACTACTACCCTTTGTGGGCAGCAAAAATTGTCATCCATAGTGACATAAACATGGTGGTGAGCTCGAGATTATACGATGTTGCCTTTTTAGAAGTACTCTTGAGACAAGGTTCAAGTGTACTGGATATATCACAATACTTGCCTAATATAACTATGTTTATGTATTGGTGCATTAAATTCAAGAATGTGGACTGTAAGTAGCAGATTGTTTGTTATTTAATTATCTGGGTTTTGTTGTCAATATATTTTTCAGTAATGGATAGAGGCCGACTGACCAATATGGGCAATACTCAGCAAGACCAGTGTTATCAACTGTCTTTTATGGCAACTCAAGGGAATATTTCATTGTAAATTTACATCCTCTTTCAAGGCTTCACAACCACGATGGTTTCAGCTTGCCCCTATACATTCTGACATAATTGTATAATTATTCTCTCCAGATTTCAGGGATGACCTAAGAAATAAAATTGTGAAACATTTAAAGGAAAATATTTACCCTCCAACCAGTCTTCATAGCCTTTTCATCTGCTTCAGCTTGATAAATCACATCTGCATTTTGGCAAAAGTGTGGAAATAAAGATGTTACATGCATGAATTTTGCTGAATTTTATACAGCGTCATAGCACATTTAAAGGGGTGTTTTTAAATATCCATTCAGTATTGGAACAATGACAGAATTTTAACGAATCGCTTTAATTATCTGCTCAAATTTTTTTGTTCAGAAGATATTAGAATTACCTTACCTTTGAGATAATTTTCCCAGTCCTCCACTCTGTTGAATGTGTCTTGAGATTTTTCGCGTGCTCTCAAGTTGTAGTCCTCAACCAGATTTTGAACCAGTTCACTCTCGTCAGTATTACCTTTGTAGGTGTTATACATAGTCAATTTGCGTGAACGATTGATCTCAGATCCTGCTAAGCTCTTTGACTCAAAGATCCTGACAAGTTCCTGAATTTCATGCTTGTAAGGTTTTCTAATCCTGGGCAACTTCTTTGGCCTCTTTGGTGAAATGTAACCAGATTCTGATGAACCTGAAGACATTTTCTCATCTGATGTAGTTCTCGGTCTGCTGATTGACAGGCTTTGTGGACTACCTTTTGACCTGGTTTTATCCACAGGGAGAGTATTTCGTCTGACGACATCCTTTAGTTTAGCTCGCTGGCGATTTTTGCTTGGCTTTTTAATACCATTATTACCTGGTTTCAGTTTGGTGTTAGATCGACTCAATCCTCCAAGAACTATACCTGTTTTGGCTTTTTTAATCTCTGGTCTCTTGTTTATTTCTTGATCCTTTTTAGAATCTGGAGAACTGTTCCTGAAATCTCTTTGGGATGAATGCGAATCTGATGCAGCTGCTTTATCATGCTCAGTATCCTCATCTTTGGCACCTGTTGCATCATTATCTTTGTTATCTGGCTCATCTGTATCGTTTTGTCCTGTTTCAACCTCATCACCATTCTCCTTATTATCATGATCATCATTTTTGACTTTTTCAGTTTTGACCTTTGATGAGCCATCTTTGCCATTGTCTGCATCATCAGATGCACCGGAAACAGCAGCACCAGCAGCTTTGGAAGCCTCATTGTTTTCAAAGAAGTCTGAGTCATTTAAGTTTGCTTCCTCTTTGTCACCAGCATTGCCTTCTTTATTGTCTTTGGTAGGTACTGCATCAACTTGCTCATTTTGTTGCTTTGTATCCATTTCTTTATCATTGGCCCTCTTTTCAGATTCTTTCTCATCTTTTCCTTCATCCTCCTTTTCCTTTCCTTCTTGCTTTTCTATTCCTACCTGTTCCTTCTCTTCCTCTTGTCCTCTCTCTTTTTTATCATCATCTTTTCCTTTTCCTGCTTTGTCTTTACCATCTTTTTCCTTCTCTTTATCATCATCTTTTCCTTTTCCTGCTTTGTCTTTACCATATTTTTCCTTCTCTTTATCATCATCTTTTCCTTTTCCTGCTTTGTCTTTACCATCTTTTTCCTTCTCTGTATCATCGTCTTTTCCTTTAACTGCTTTGTCTTTACCATCGTTTTCCTTCTCTTTATCTTCCTTGCCCTTTTGTTTGTTCTTCTGATTCTTCTGCTTTCCTTTTTGATCCTTTTGCTGTTTTTGTCCTTTCTTCTTCCCTTTCTTTTCTCCGTTTTTATCTTCTTCTTTCGATTCATTACCATTTTCCTTCTCTTCTTTGGCACTTTCATTCTGTTTGGAGCCTGGTTTTTCATTCAGATGCTTTCGTATGACTTCGGTTACCTCTGCGTTACCCTTTAGTAGTGCGGCATCATAGGGTGTCAACTTCTGATTGTCCTGTTGCAAAATAACAGAAAGTTAACTGTGACAACAAATCATATTCAAGGTTTTTGCTGTTTTGGATGATCAGAGTGTTACAAAATTCATAAAATAAGTTAACTCACCTTTCCTGTCATGACAGGTTGTGGATTGGCATTCTTTTCCAAGAGTAAATTACACAATTCCACATTGTTTGTTAGAGCAGCAATGTGTAAACAAGTTCGGCCATCTTGGTTAGTGACATCAACTGACTTTTTGTCTTTAGACTGGCCTAGTATGAACGCTACTGTTTCTGCAAGTAGATTGGCAATGTGACATTAATATCAAATGTTGATTCTGAATGGTATATATATTAAGTGAATGCTGGTAGGATGATGGGGTTAAAAAACAAGCATGATGAGATGCAAAATGCTATTACGCGTGTGAATACTTACCATTTTGCTTTGCAAGGGCTGCCTCATGAACGGGGCGTTCTCCTTTCATATTCTGAAGCCAGATATCCCCTTTATACTTCAACAAAAGCTTCAGACTGTCTATGTTGCCTTTAGCGGCTGCACAATGAGCTGGACTAGAAAGAGAATAGATAATTTATCTTTTAAAATATCCAGCAACAAATCAAGAAGAGTGACTTTAACAAAATGTTGCAGATAGTTACCTTCTCTTTCTGGTGTCCTCGTGACTGGCGTTTGCCCCGTTTTTCAGAAGGGTTTCCGCACATTCATTGTGACCCAAGGTCAATGCATAGAACAAGGGCGTGCAGCCATTTTTGTCCTGAGCGTCTGCTTTTACTTTGTGTTCGAGCAGGACCTCTGTGACATCATTGTAGCCTCTTGAAGCAGCACAATGAAGAGCTAGCAATTAAAGAAAAGGTGACAAATTTATAAAGGGCTCTTAGAAACTCTATCCTTGTTGGTAGCAAATATATTGGTGCTTACTTGCTCATAGGTTTGTGAACTTTATAATACTTATCAAGTGCTTCATTGTCATCTTTGGAATTAAAGAGAACAATCTTGAATTACCTGTGAGACCATCCCTATCAGTGGCTTCAAGTGAGGCCCCTGCATTAAATAATACTTTGCATGCATCTGCACTTGCTGAAAAAAAGAGAAAAATTTCTTTTTCAAATAAAGAAATTATTGAAATCCACTGAAATCAGTCAAATCTTCAAAGATTATTACAATAGTATATGTAGCATAATATAAGTGTCTTACCTGAACTAGCAGCCCAAAGCAGTGGTTGACGTCCCTCATGGTCAGCAACATCTAAAGGAACATTCTTGCCTAGTAACTTTTGTAAAACAGCCATTCCAGTTTCAGGATCACTGTTTTCTGAAGCAGAGCCACACATCTGAGCTGCATAATGAACTGGGTATGCTCCATGAGAGTCCGCTTTGGACAAGTCTGCACCATTTTCTGCCAGCACATCAATGAGTGCTACTTGACCACAAACTGAAATGAATCGAATAACAAATTTGCTGAGTTAGCTTGTTTTCAGTCGAGTTGGCAAAGTTAAGCTGTTAGGGGGATGGCAGGTCTAACCTATTACCCAGCATGAACCCTTCCTTTTTCAGAACTATTTTAACTGTTCTGGTCTAGCGTGATGGAATTTGATTCTCAAGATTACACTAAATGTACTTATAGAGACTAAATATATTGGCTAGTACAATGCATCAGACAAACTCTTTGGTATGACTTTGTAACCGGCATGTCTGACAACTTAACTGTAAATGGCCGATAATTACATTTTTACAGGCCGCAACGATAACCTAGAGAGACTGTAAATTGTACGCTACACACACTATGAAAAGCATCTTGTTGCTTTAAAGTTGTTCGCGCTGTGGACAGTACTTTAAGGCATGCTGCAGTCATTAAATGAAGCAAACTGATGTTTCTGACTTTCATGCTGAAGAGTGTTCATTTCCGGAGGTTATGATATACGTGTGTAGATCCTAAATCAACTTAGGATATTGTAAAAATTGCATTCGTGTTTTTTTTAGACATATTCAGACTTAAACAATTCCCTTTGTTGATTATACCCCAAATTTTAAATTCATAAACATTAAATATCTCCTGATTAACTCGTTATTTGCTGTCTTTGTGATGTCATCAATAGGGTCTTTTCACTGAACAGCCCTGAATTCAGCAAGACATAAGTCTTTCCTCTCCTCTTATTACTCATTTTGCTTTTCAGACGAAGTAGGTCATAACTAACTGATTCCATTAATATAACTTTCTCAGAAAATAAACAAAATTCAACTAAATGATAAAGAGTCAAATATACATTAAAATGCACTAAAAAAACTGCTGCTAAGATGCACTTTGCTTCAGCCAATCACAGTCAAGGGCGGGAACTTTTTCAGCCAATAGAATTGCAGTATTCTGTTTAAGCCACCTGATGGAAATACAGAGAACCTTCCGTGAAAATCCACTATTGTGCAATCCATACTACGTGACAAAATATGGCAAAGCACCAATATATTCTTTTGTGATATCACTATAGTGTGATTGCCTCACCTGTGGCCCAGTGGATGGTGGTGTGTCCTTCATTGTCTACTGCAGAGACATTTGCCCCCTTCTTGAGAAGTCGTTCCACTAAGGGTTGGTTGCCAGCAATGATGGCCAGATGTAGGGCACTATACCCATCATTGTCCTGCATGTTAACAAGGTCAGGTTGTGCATCAAGCAAGGAAGAGGCAATATTAGGAGTATCATTTTCAACACAGTAATGCAGGGCTGTTTTTCCACTGTAATCTCTTGTGGTTGTTGACACCTGAAAAAGTGAAGAGAAGTTTATAAAAACATGAGAAATATAGATTCAAGTTAAGCTCCAGTAGATGATGGCTGGATTCTTGTTACTTTCCAAAATGTGACGCCTGAATTCTTGTATCAATCCAAATGAGATACCTGGATCCTCGTTAGACTCCAATTTGCGTGGTTGTTAGATTGATTTAAACTATATGCTCTGAGCTCTGAGCTTGATTTACTTCTGCTGTGATGGACTGATGGTACAATCTGTTCATAAAATGCTGAACCAATGGGTTCTACTAATTTAAGCCAATGGTCAAGTAATTTATGTATTTTTTTCTCCCAAAATTGGCCAATATTGTAACAACTCTGACATTTTTTGTTGTTTTGCAAGAATCGGGTCCAACTGGTTTACCTTTTTGGAGAGAAGAGTTTTGACTTTTTCTTCACTCTCCTTCTGGCAGGCCAGCATCAGGGGGGTTGCCCCCTCATCATTCTGGGATTCCAGTGACGTCATATCTTTGGCGTGGGCGGTAATGAGGCTCATGAAGGTGGGGTTGGAGATAATGGAAGCCTTGTGGATGACTCTGCGCCCTCTGTGGTCTGGGATGGATGGTGAAGCTCCATGTCTGAACGAAAGTGAATAACCTTTCATAATGTATTGCCCCTTCAAGTTTAAGTACAACACTTTTGCCTATTTTAAACTAATTATAAGCGTCCTTTTGGTAGTAACTTGCTTTCATGATCGAAATTTAATATGGTTAATTGGACCACTAGTGATATCCAGCACTACCTCTGGCTACCCTGATTCATCTACATATTCAAATCTTTCCCATGGAATCCAGAGTATGAAACCCTTTTAAAGAAATAAGGATGGTATTGCAATTATCAAATGTACACCCTTATTCTGATGATCCATAGCCTGTGCTTTATTTTACTAACAAAGTACAGGGTATTGCTATCCAAAGAACAGCTGGATATACAGAATAAATAGCTCCAATAGCATGGGCGTCCGCAGAAAATTTTCCAGAGGAGGCAACAATTGGAAAATGTGAAAAACAACAAAAACAAAGTAGGCCTACAAAAATGTGCAGTACCAGGTATTCCATCACTCATGCATAAGGACCATGTATATATATTGCAAACTGTGACACTTATACGCATGCTCTTAAGCACACATACACGTGTGTGCAGGTGTATTCACGCCCATCTCCAGTCTTGGAAATGAAATTCCACGCGCATTAAGCAGCGCACCATTAGTTCCAGACTGCAATAAATATACCTATAAGGACTGCATGGTGAAAAAAGATATCAAAGTCGAAATATCCAGGGAGGGGCAAGAGCGCCCCCCCCCCTCCCCAACTTGCCCCTCCTGCGGACGCCCATGTCCAAAAGTACATTTATATGTAGTTCTGGTTTCAAAGTAAAATCCAACTAGGTACAGATGGCTAAATTCTGTCACTTGAGTCACTTTCAAAAAGTTGTATGTGGCTGTATTTTGTGACCTTAATTGGCATTAAAGTAAGATTAAAAGACTAATTATTCTAAAAGTGTATAAACTGTATCAGTGTAATACTGTACTGCAAATCCCATTCAGTGCGACCAAGCATGTATTATGTTTACTATACCTAAGAGTTGTCGATCACTATCCTCGTTTAAATGTTAATGCAATACAGACTATATTTCATGACAAGGTGAATTTCTCTAAAATCCAGATCAATACATTGAACTCCATCACAAATGGTTAGTGCACTGGACATGGCTGACTAGACCATCAGATAAGGCGGTCAATAAATGTATTTATTTATTTTTGTTGCCCTTTCAGTTATTAAACACATTTTATCACATATCAAGCAGCCAACCTTTATCAAGCCTGAATACTAGTCCGACATACTGCCTCACAACCTAACCGTGCTTGCCAATGAATACTATCCACATAGTTCTCACTGTTTAGATTGTTTTTAACATAGTTTACTTATCTATTTATTTTCGAATTATTTTTCCGAGATATAAATATACTTGTCATTACCACTCACTATTACCTTGCAAGTTTCTTTACTGAGAGCAACTTTTTATTTTACATGACTTTACAGTGTACAGTATACGCTGTATACCTAGAAATGAACTTAAAAAAGAAGTTACCATTATAATTTTAGTGCAGAAGAGGGGCTCAAATCACATTGGCTATACAGTATACACTTGCACTCTTGTAGCTAACCTTTTCTCATGGTGAATTTTTAATGGTCACCTAACACCACTGGAGACACCTGATATGTATATAACGTTGATATTTACTAACACAGTCATGCATAATAAGCTGGTTTAGTCTATATGGTCTATTGCTACTGTGTTAGGATAAACTTGTAATCTGAACTTGTTAGTAGAATTAACACTGTTACATAAGACCTCACAAGGGGACTATTCTAAGTAGTCACGAGTTTTTGTACACAAGGTAGATAGGTCATGTCAGGCACAGTTCGCTACCCTTTGTTGTGTAAAGCGAAAGTCCTCTTTCAGACCACATTGCTATTAAAATCACCTCACGATTAATATTTAGTCCCAGTTGTGAACTTCCCGGTATCAATTAAGACCACCTCGCCCATAATGGTGAAAACATTGAACCGTGGACCTCTACCACAGTTGCCCAACACATTAATCATTATTCCAACAGGCCATATCGCATATTCATGTGGTACTTTGGTAATTTTGGAGTCTGATTCCAGTCTGTGTGCTAATACCATGGAGTCAATGTTGATTTCGAGAGTTTATATTCAATATAGAGATAAACTCCCAAGGTCATGATGAAAGTCAATTGTTTCTAACTTTTTACTCTTTCCATCAATTCCAATCAATGCCATTGAACTGGCTTACTATGACATAGCTTTGTGCAGCAAGATTATCTGAGGCAACTGAACCACCGAGGGAGCAGTCTTTTGTTTGTTTTATTGACCTCATGGCAGCAATGTCACTAATGACCACATTATTGTATGGACAAAACGTGACACGAGAAATCGTTTCTGGGTAAACTGATGAAAAGTCTGCTCTGCCAAATTGTGGTATAAGGCGCTATACAGGTCGCAGACCTGTGCATTATAAATAGCTTCAGCAGGCAAATGTGCAGGCAAATCAATGCAAACTTAATTATATATACATATGCTTTTATTGATTGATTACTAGCGTTTCATGCACTTCATATACTTATATGCAATGATTTATTATGGACAGTGAAAACCTGCGTCAAAATTAATTTACCATTGATCAGATATACTGTAATATTTATGAATTCATTGAATCTAATGGTCAGACAATTATACTTTGTGAACATTAAGTCATATATTATGGAAAGAATAACGGCTGCATTATAAATGAAGGTCATAAACTTAACATGAATCCATGGCGTCTGGTATTTCTGAAGTTTTGATTGATTGGCCTCGACATGCCATGACTTCCACATTTTTCTCAACTTATGCTGCATGAATAAGTTCACACACTTATAGAAAGTTTGTTGGCTCAGCGGCTGAATTAGTTATGATCGATTCTATACTTATGCTAAAAACTGTCATATTATCTAAATGCATTTTATCAAAATTGTGCCAGCCAGCCACTGAGATTTAAAATGATGTGCGTATTTGCATTGCTTTTTGTGTTCTATTGGTCAATTAATTGATTTATAGTTTGCTTCGATATCTAATTGTACTTAGGACTTCCGGCATAATTTCATTATTCGCGGGCTGCTGTTAGAGCCAGCCAACCAGTCAGCCAGCCAACCAGTCAGCCAGCCAGCCAGCCAGCCAGCCACCCAGCCAGGCATAATTAAGCAACTCACTTTAATAGCAACTCGAATGTTTCAGGTTGGTTGGCATAGATGGCGAAGTGGAGGGGGGTGGGGCCTCTCCTTGCCCCAGCGCTGTCTTCTGCAGGTAGATTGGGATCAGCTCCGAGTTCAATGAGTTTCTCACAAACCTCTAGTTCTCCTTTCTGGGCTGCTATGCTCAGTGGGCTGAACCCATCCTTGTTGGAGATGTCAATAGTCTGAAAAGATGAGAAAATCATATTGACATACTTGTGCAGGGCTCGTAGAATTGGAAAGTGAATTCCAAGTGACATCATGTGAATGTCATATTGCACTGTTTTGACCGATGGGAGTCCGGGACTCACATGACGTCACCTGAAGTTAAGAACTGCTGTAAAGTTGATCTCGATCTCATCTCATCATTACAACTGCCTCAGACCACGTCATATTTGAGCTCACCAAGCTTGAGGCCAAAAACAAAGCATCAGAGTGCCATGTCATCTCTGCAGGCATACTCTTACAATTCAATTCAATGGCGTTTCTGTGGCAACTGAAGGGAGGAACGGAGTATGTGACAACAGATTTCTGTGACTGCAATTTTTTCCCTGCTCAGAGAATTGTCATCGATGGTTGTCAAATGCAATGCATTCCCTCTATCTGATAATTGACTCCCAACTACTATCTATATAACATGTAGTGGCGCAATCCCATTGAGTACTTTGTTTTACCTGATACGTTCTGCTAAAATTTTGTAAATAGAGTTCCAAATTGCCGCTTTTCCAGATAATACAATTTGATCAATGTGTCTTATCTGCAATTTGTTCCAAAATTTTTAAATGGAAAAAAAAAAGAAAAGTCTGTGAAAATCTGTCAAGCATCTCAAAAGTCGGAATTCTGTCAAAAGATTATCAATTCAACCTGGAAACATCACGTGAAAAGCTACGAGAAATAAAAAATGCTGAGATGTTGTTGATGTCATTTCCTACAACAACTTAAACCGTTTGTCTCCATAATTAGCTGTTTCATAAATAATTCAAAGAGTGTCTGTATCTGTTTGACCAACGGCCGAATCGATGACCTACTCTTCATGACAGCCATGCAGATGACCCATCAACATTCGATTGATTGGGCTAATTCTTAAGGTGCAAGCAGTTTGTGCCTTAAAATCCTTATTAGTCATGTTTAGTCTTTCAAAAAGGTATAGTTATAAGACATTCATTATTACATCAGCAATAATCAATTATTATAAGATTTGATTAGGCCGATTGATGGAAAACGATTTCACAAGCCTGCTAAATTCTTATTCAATATTGTGTGGGAAATTCGTTCAATATTGGCCCATAAATATTGCCCAAAAAATAGAAAATAAGAGAAATAAACGGGAATATATGAAACATTCGCATGAAAATTTAAAAAAAAAAATGATCTGGCAAATTTGCATTTTAAAAATCCAATCAGTCAGGTAGGCCTATGTTAGCCTTGATGGGGTTGATATTTGCTATATTGAAGAATTTTTTTTAATGACTTGGCCGCAAGCCCTTAAAATAATTTCCCTTCATCCGTCACTTTTTGCTTGCCTGAACATTAAATGAACTGGGAGCTGAAATTTGGGGAACTGTGCTAGATTGATCGTAAACTGCTCCACAAATTTCACCCAGACTTAAATCTTAAATCCAGGGCATAACTTCCATGTACTCTAGCATCATTTACGAAATATTGAAATTACTTCCATGCATTGTAAACATATGTTATATTTCTATTAACTTCCTAGAACAAGCGAGTCAGGTTTGGTCAGCACCATGAAAGGCGACATGTTTTTTACCAATGACATTCAAGGCATGACTAATTAAGGTTAAGTCACGTGTCACAAAGTAACCCAGACAAATTGTCTCAAAAAAGTTAGTCACAGTTAAATTGGCCAAAAGAGACAGGCCTTTTTTTATATCTGGAAAAAAAAAGGTAAAATAAAAAATTCCCGGTGGATATATATGTATTTCGTTTTTCCATTCGAACAGTCATCACTAAATAAATCGAACTATACTCAAAAATTGAAGAGAAGTACACCATCAGTATTTTCTGACTTTAATGATTTCTTCCACATGGTATCCTTCGAAAAAGAATGCAAATCCATGCATGTACTTCACAGCTGTTGAGTGTTGAGCAAATTCACACAGGTAATTTTCCAAAAAAGTAAAAGTAGCCTAGCTCTTGTTTGTAACTCAAGTATTATAGTTCTAAACACTCTGAAATGGTTCGCAAATATTTCTCTGCACATTTTTGATGTTTTGGCTCAGCAAGCAAGTGATGAGAACGACTTACCTTCAATTAACTGCACTTGGCTTTAAAACATCAGGTGGACAGGAGGGGACTGGTGACAAGACCTAGGGGACTGCATCGATCTTTGCCATGGTGACAAAGTAAACAGAACTCAGCCACTGCCTGCCTCCCACAGGTGCAGTGTTTGAAATGATAACTAGCCTGTAGCGGGTCCAAAGTGCAGGAATAAATCTGTGCACACAACTAGGTCTCCACTTAATTGGTAGGTCCTGCCTGCTTAATTGATCGAACCTCGGATTGAAAAATCACTACACAGTGTGGTTTAGAACAATATTGAATCTTTGCCATGATTTAAAACAATCCCCTACACCTGAAATTCATTAACATAGCTTATATAGCTTATCCCTTTATTAACTGAATTACTTTTATAACTACAGTTTATAGATTACTTTATTACATGTCAGGTTACTCAAGTTAATGGTCCAGCATAACAAGTTATTTAAAAGCATAATATTTTATGCATCGCTGCTCTAAATTGCTGTTTAAGTAACTCTTGCAGTGGCAAAAAATTTCACTCAATTCCTTGACAAAGTCAGTTTGGAAAAGTGTGAGAATGACATTTTGTCAATCGTTTTAATGTATTATTTACCAACTTCTCCATAAATATGCTTCAAATCAGTGACTTTATAATGAATGGCTAAATTTGTCACCATATTTATTAACCCGATGTAAATTTTACTGACCTAATGGTGAAAACACAATCAAAAGAAAACGACTGGATCCATATTTAGTCTTTGCAATTAAGTTTATACTTATGGAATTATGTGATTTATAATTATGGCTCATGGTGGTGCTACAGGTGTATAATGATTGTTTTACTGATTATGGAATATATTACCAAGTTTTATTCTCAATATGAAGCTTTAAATTAATATAAAATGATGATCATTAAAATATGAATACAAACTGATTCCTAGTTCTAAAGCAGTGTCCTATACGTATACTTTACAACATATATCATAGCAAAGTGACAACATTCCTTAACATAATTGCTAATCAGGCATACCTATTGACCTGGGATTGAATGTAATTTGTAAGGCTTGCCAGGCTAATTAGTTGCCAAAGATGCTGACTTTGTTGTCATTAATTATTCAGCTCCTACCTGGCAACGCCAAACGCTAAATTTCACATTATCGCCTCTAACTGGAGCCATCACCTTTCCTGGGGACACATAGTTCTGTCTTCGATTTCAAATAAAAATCCAAAATCGACTAGATTCACTTCTCACTTTCCTGCTGACGTTTTTATTTAGGTTTAAATGTCAGACTTGGATCTTTCTGTACTTCTATTGAAGTGTTTGTTGATTGGCTGGTTGTTTTGTTGAGCCATGAAATTGGTTGTCAAGTTGATTATTTATCAATTCATTTATTATTTATTCATATACAGTGTATTGTAAAAAGGGTTCATAGTTCGAATCATAGATGTGAATTATTAGAAATGCAATTGATGAATGATATTGCTGATAATATATTGAAAAGAGAAAATGAGGAATAAATTTGCAAACAAATGAATAATTTCAATTAGGCAATGCTTGACACATTATGATGTTATTAGAAAACAATATATTTCAGCAATTTGTGCTTTTTATGAACTTAGTATAGTTATTGTATACAAGAAAGCCGTTTTGTCTGTTTACCCATTGGGTTGTTAAGGCTTCAAATTCTAATTGGTAAGTTTTTATAATAAATTAGAGTATGTCTGGAGCCAAAACTCCACATGTCCTATTCTGAATTGCTATAAAAAATAATTGTATTGAAATTATTGATGATATCTGCCTGTTTACTAAAGGAAGCTAGCGTGCAATTTGCAGGAGAATTCTTCTTTCATTTCAATTTCCACCATTGCACAAGAGCTTTGCAACATCGTCAAAACAAAGTTGCAATACAAAAATACAGGCAGCAACCACAACAAATACAATTGATGAGGGCCTATGATGGCCCCTGGCCTGCATTGCATGACTGTGGCTACATAATCCAAGGAAACACCTCATGCCTCACGCCATAATCCCATTTCAAAGCAATATCTTCTGCGCAAGAACACCAGCAAATGAATAATAAAGCACATTTAAGTCACTAGATTGATACAAACATTCATGTCTTCTATATGAATCATTCATGCTCCCATTGCCAACAACATGTGGCCAGTTAGTTGCCAGTTGGTTACCAGTTAGTTACCAGTTAGTTACCAGTTAGCGACCAGTTAGTTGCCAGTTAGTTGCCAGTTGGTTGCTAGTTAGTTACCAGTTAGTGACCAGTTACTGACCAGGTAGGTACCAATTAACTACCAGTTAGTGACCAGGTAGTTACCAGTCAGTTGCCAGTTGGTTACCAGTTAGTGACCACTTAGTGACCAGTTAGTGACCAGTTAGTTACCAGTTACCACCCACAGCATTCCAACTCGGGCAAGCGTCGTTTCAACATCGTTTTGACGTCGCTGACATCGTTTTGACGTCGCTGACATCGCGCCGACGTCAATACGATTTGGAATGCTATCTGGGCAGTTAGTTACCAGTTAGTTACCAGCGGCTCCCAGAATAGATAGACTTGATTGAGAGAAAGTTACTTATATTACAGCTGTATTGAAGCCAGTAGAACTTTATTTCATGGTGTCCATGCATTTTTTTATGTAATTGTGAACTTTACATGAAAGGAAGTTTGTGGTGTTCAATACCGAAACTTCCATGCCTGGTGATACTTTTTTTGCTTTTTCAGGAGTAATTTGAGAGATGCCTGAGGGATTTTCCATACTCTGTCTAGTTGTCTAGCCATATCTCACAACAGCGATCATGCATTGCCTACTTGCTCATTTTAACCCTTGGGACCATCCAGCCATCCCAACAGAGCCATAATGACTACAGAGTGGCATATCAATAGTTTTTGTAAATTACTAACCCCAACAACATCTTTATGATGTGACCATATGATTGCAGACCGAGGCTATCACTTTATCACTGAAAATATCTGGGATGTATTCAAAACATTAAACTTGTCAGATATTTTGACATTTAAATCATTTTGAATAAGTTTATAGACATTTCGACTAACACATTTCGACCGTGTCCAGAAAGATTAGCAGGTTTAGCTGACAAGTTTGTCAGTTTTATCTTCATCTACCAAATTATTCAGTCTAGTCAGTATCCTCTATTAGTCTTTTTGACTAACTTCCTTCAACCATTGCTTCAATCCAGAGTGTGCCGCAATATGTTTCTACGCTCCACAGGGAGTTGAGAAAGTTCCTGAGAGAACAGAGCCTGGTGACCGAAGGCATTATGTGAATTGGCCGAAAGCTATAATATGCACCTAACAGGCTGATAGCAGGCTATAAACCCGACCCTTAATTACCTTTATCTTAAAACTAGAGAATATCTACTAGACTGATTCATCAAACATGTCACACTGCATGCCATTAAATAAGACTGACTAACTGTTAGATAAAGCTGACTGTACTATAGAAATTACCCTGTTTAGCTGTGGTTGTAGAGAGAATTTAAATATAAAATACTACTTGGTAAGAAGAACATTTCTGGTCAATACCAAGAAGCTTTGCCATAATTCTACAGGAATTTTTTCTTGCTCTAAGAAGGAATATACGTTTCCTGCATTCATAAGACAGATTTCCTCAATCCCAAGATATAATTTTCTTGAAAAGTTTCATGTATTCATGGCTATAGGATAATGTTAGAATTTCTCAGCATCCTACATTATCACTGGAAGCGATAACAAATGACATTAATCTTCATCAATTATAGGCTTTCTTTATGATTCAGTTCCTTCAGAAATCAATAATAGTCCGATAGATCAAGAATTGGATGTTATGAAGTCCTTTCCTCTAAGGCCATGGACTATATAGTTGTCCAAGGCCAAGAAAGAAATAAAACATTTCCGGCTTTGATTATCCAATCATGCCACCCACCAAGATTCAAAACTGATGGTGATCATAAATTGGCTTTGCCATTGAAATTATTGCTATAAATCAATTAAGATTATGAACTGGAAATTACACATCTGACTCAGTTAACATGACAGTGTTACTTAACAAAAGTAAGTAACTTGAATAAGCAAAAAGTATCACTTCATGACCAGACATTTTGTTAAGTGGCATAATCACTGAATTAAATTTGGTATCATCTTTGAGGAAATGTTAAGATAAGATAAGATAAGATAAGATAATATATACTTTGTTTCATCATAACATTACATCTTTCATACAGACACACATACTAAAGCTCATCTTTCAATTAAGGTTTGCAACGGAAGTTAAGTCTCAAGTAAAGGTTTTGTCATTTTGACTATCCTTAAGATTACCTCCCTATTAAATAGCCGCCAACGAAGGATGTCCTTATCAGAAAGGTTTAAGAATTATACTTTTTTTTTTTCAGCGCTGCATTAGCTCCTTTATGATCGATAAAAGGTGTAAGATAACACAGAATGCCATGATCTCCATGTCAATATTACACATATATTATAACTATTACATTGGAGACGACAGGCTGTCTAGACTTCGGACTATAAAGCCTTTAAATAGCATGGGACCAGGTGCTGCTGCAATATGAGATCCTATGAATGTTCATAGCCCATGCATGGCAATAACCAACTATGAAGGCTACAAATGGAGTCTTTTCACTGAACAGCCCTGATTTCAGCAAGACATAAGTCTTTCCTCTCCTCGTATTACTCATTTTGCTTTTCAGACAGAGTAGGTAATAACTAACTAATTCCATAAATATAACTTTCTCAGAAAAATAACAAAAATCAACTAAATGATAAAGTGTCAAATATACATTAAAATGCACTAAAAATACTGCTGCTAGGATGAACCTTGCTAAGGGCGGGAACTTTTTCTGCCAATAGAATTGCAGTATTCTGTCTTAACCACCTAGTGGAAATGTAGAGAACTTTCCGTGAAAATCCACTATTTAAAGCATTCCATTTGGAATACCCACAACTCGAAATACGACCACCTTGTTAAATACAGTCAAACCTGTCCTACCTGACAGGCTGTACAGCCCTATAGAACGGTAACCTGTTGTTTACACACAAACGGCCCCAACTGAATCGATTTGCATGGCTACCCCTCTATTAAACGGCCACCTGTCTTGAATGGCAAAGTTAATCAATTCCATTGGTGTCAGCTTAACACAGTTTTGCCTGTAGGGTATTGCCTCAGTGTACTGTTTCTGTGCTTTTTGTAGTTTGATGAGTGCATTTGACCAGCAGCCAGAAACAGAAATCTGATGTTATGATGACATGATCAAGGTTATGAGAGATAACACCATGATGAGCATTTACCCCATGGGTGGAGTGTGCCACAATCCCCAGCATAAACACCGATAAAAGGTACTGCCATTTACATGTCTGGTGAACTGGGTTTCCATCTACATAAGCAAGGAGACAATAATAGTGATGTAGGGACGGTCTAGATGTGGAGGTCAAAGTGTGTATAGTTTCAGTAGGCTATACTATAAATTACTCCACACACAAAGACGATGTCATTTCCTGAATTGTGTGGCTAAACTGAGGCAAGTGAAAGATCCCACGCGTGGGGTGAATGTGTCTCTTCGCATCAACACTCATGAGCGGCAAATACTTGCCTTAGAAGGCTGCATTATCTTAATTCCATATTATGGAAGATTGCTAATATTTTAATCTTTCTCACTGATGTACTTAATTATGACTTACACTGCGACCAGCCACACTGGCAATGGCTTCTATGACACTGGGGTTGGAGTTGACCACTGCAAGATGGTAGGGCGTTCTCCCCTTGTTGTCCATCCGCCGGACATTGACCCCCCACTGCAGAAGGTCCTTGACCAGGTCATTGGCCCTTAGAAAGACTGCCCAGTGGATGGCTGCCATGCCCCCACCGTCCCGGATCTCTGTGTTTGCCCCATGGTCAACCAGGGCCTATAAAAAGAGTATCATGATATTGTTAAGATAAGATAGATAAGATACAATTTTATTTTGAATCGACATGGTAAAAACAATAAACATTAGCTTATAGCTATTAGTCGATTACAAAATAACAGATAGAATATTAAATAATTCAATAATTAAAAAAATATATATTAAAACATGGACTATATAGTATAATCCAAAATAAATGTTCACTTGTTTTCTGGTCTTACGTTTTCATTAATGTCAGGGAGAAGCACAAAATAGATACCTATAAATGTTCCCAAAAACGACAAGTACCAACATTGCAATGATATTTTTTGGTGGCAAACTTCAAGTTATTTCTTTCCCCAGAAGTGTTTTTATCAGCTGCTAGGTTGGGATTTCACTTGTTGTTGCTAATAATATTTTTGGGAAAATATGAACGAAAAACAGATGGACATTTATTTGAATCCCACATTGTTCTCCACCTATAGTTGAATCTGATGTACTAGTGACCAGTGCTATATGAAACCTGTACACACTGAGCACCATAAGAAAGGCAATTGATCTAGACTAAAAAAAAAATTTTTTTTTCAATAGGGTGTACCATATACTTTGAGGCTAATAAAAAATCATCCTATTCTTTGTAACACCAGAGATGGACTGATCATGGAATGCCAATTCCAGTGCAATAACAGTCCATTACTTGAAAATGTGACTTTGCACTTAGTAAAGTGCAGACCTCACGCTTGTTGAATCAATTAATCTACCTTGATAGTCTGGCGGAAGGAAGCTCTTGCGTCATCTCCGGCCGCTGTGACGTAACCTTGGACTGCCCGAATGAGACCAGTGGCTCCACCTTCATCCGGTTGGTTCACAGCTTCCGGTAGGTCCTTTTTTGACCAGCGGCCAAGTGTAGTGGTCACTGTTTTGACCTGACCAAGGTGACAAGCCAAGTGGAAGTCTGACGTCTCTACGTGATTCATAATTATAAATATAATAATTTAACCAGTTACATTTTGTAACAGTTTATGATGACTCGCTCGCTAGTCTCACGGGATGAAGAGTTCGTCTCTTTCTCATTTTTAACGTAGTTATCCAATGGAGGGCTAATATCAATACTTCCTGCATGGCTGTGACAGTGTTGCAAGATATATGTATTGGATACTAATTCCATGTCACTCACATCGTCTTAACTAAAACATATACTTAAGTAATAATTTCATTAAGGTAGATTGTTCTTTAAGTTTAACTCTTAAGGCGTGCTATTAATAGCACTAATCCAAAAGCATTGTGATATATTTAGACCTATACTCCATCCAGACAGAACTACTTTTCGGAATACAATAGTACACTGAGTTGCCATGTTGCTAAATGTTAAGCATGATCCACAATTAATGCCAGGCAAAGCAAACTGTTCAACTGGTGGAAAATAATTTGCAGAATTGCCTTGACAGTTAATGGAGCGTAGAATAGTACTGCAAAAAGGTCCAAGGAAGACATTAAATCCTGCAACAGAAGAGAATATTTCAAAAGTGATTTTCAGCGCAGAATTATAATAAAATTAAGTTGGTTATTACACAAATGTTACATGATACGGGAACCGAGGTAGTCTTGAATACTCTTATTATATATATATATTTTTAAATATATTAGTATTATGAGATATCTTTCATGGCTCACTTTTCAAAAAGGACATATTATTCTAATACATGGCCAAATGTGCCTCGTGCGTTTTCCACGAGAAGGATAAACGCATGGAAAACGCATGGTTTATAGATAATTATAATGAGGAAAAAAACATGCGTTTTCCATGCGTTTATCCAAATGCATGAAAAATAACGCATGTACTATTCTTGTCTTTACTCATATTTAATTTAATAATAAAAATCCAATGGGGTGTTTGGCTGGCCTTAGAGAGAGAGGTTAGCCTAATTTAAGAATAGTTATAGTCTATTTGTGTTTTATATTGCTTTAATAATTTAATGTGAATGTTAATAATTGCGGAGATTCAATAGGTGCAGTAGAACTTCGCCATTAAGTTGGTGCATTCGCCTTGGTGCAAAAGGGGTCTTGATGGTGAGTTGGCCTTAATTGTGGGGTGATCTTAAGATTAAGTGGGTATGTATGTAAGGAATAATTGAAGTGTCAATGAAGTTAACTACAGAACAAGAAATAAATTACTATATTTGCAAACAGCCTCAACAGGCCAATGATTGCCTATAATTGCTTTCAAACAAGAGCATCTAGACTTCCTCGCATTTGGCTGATTCAGGTAAGTCTTGAACATTCAGCTTTCAGACTATAATCGAACTAGGGTTATCAGTTGTTTAGTTACAAACAATTATTTCAATATTTAATATCATGCCCAGATATATGCGCTGTCTAGAATATATGACACAAGAAACATTTTAAGTGATTTAATAATTAATCATCTGACATATATTCCCTAGCTGATACAATAAATTAATATGTTTCTGTTTATGGCTGGGTTGGAGACAAATAAACAAAGTTTTGTCCAGGTTATGGAGGTTCTATAAACTGCTATAACATGTTTTTCTGGTGTTTTTTTTTTAAATTCAATTTTTACACACTATGCAGTTCCCAACAGCTATGCGCTTGTTTTATCGATAGCTCCAAAGCCAGCAAGGCAACACCGTTTGGAGCAACACAGTCATTGTGATGCACAAGAACATAACATTAAGGTACTGAACTGCAAAAAAAAATAAAAAATTGATGAATTCAAAGAGATACCTTAGCTACAACAGTGTGATTTTATAGAGATAGTACTTACTGTAAGTGGATGTTAGTATCTGTGTATTTAAACTGTCCATTTACCCCATCATATGGCTGTATAAGCATCGTTGCAGCACTGATGCTGAATCCATGGAGAAATCAACATCGTTATAAACAAACCACATGGCCGCTCAGCCCAAACTTCGATGGATAAATCACTGGGGGGATCGATAAAGACTGGATCCAGGTCATCCCAACTGGTCATTTACGCTGGAATGGACATCATTATGTAATCTAAAGTATAGACTGGACTGTGGTCAGGCCTTCTTGATAGAGATCATATCAATGTTTGGTGTTCTGGCAGCTCGGCCCAAACAGGTGTGTTCGCAGAAATCCAGTTGGTTTGGCATGGTCTATCAGATTAGTGCTAGTGCACTCATGGGTATAATACAAGGCAATGCACTGCTTCCAGTTGTAAGTGCCACTGATAGAAATGTCTGTTTTGAAATCAATATTGACCTGAGTGCTGTTCAAAACACACAACAGTATCTTTCAGGAAGCGGGAGTGTGCTAATTTAATTTATGTGGCACAGAATACATGCAAAACAGTTACAGTATATGCAATTATACTATAACAACATTGGTGAAGTCATCATAACTAAGTTTTTGATGAGAGAGATAGAGCAAGAAAAAGGAGAGAATCATTGCCATATGTCACACGTATATTTAGTAATTTTTTACCCAATTGTGGGATCTTCTACACTGAAGATGAAACTTCTTTTTTTTTTAATTTAGCTTAAATATATTGCTTTGTGTTGGTATGAGTCGGAACTGCATACGCCTGATTTTTCAAGTATGAAGGGAAGCTGATGACTTGATCTTCATCATCACCTGGCCTGAACCTAGCCTGGCAGCAACCCTACAATTTCTTATTGACATAGTA
The DNA here is from genome assembly GCA_932294295.1 of Alitta virens. NCBI lineage: Eukaryota > Metazoa > Annelida > Polychaeta > Phyllodocida > Nereididae > Alitta > Alitta virens. The sequence continues at coordinate 46,458,002 of OW028574.1, read as the reverse complement.
TCAGCTCGATCTTTTTTATTTATTTGATAAACCTTAACCATAACATTAAAATCAGTGGGTTTGTGGACACTTTTTAATGCTATATCAGTACTTTTGCTAACATTTCTTACTATTATTCAATTTCATTACAAAATATATTTGAAAAAAATATTACAAATAATATTTTTTCAAGGTGATCTGAATATCATTTTCCAATATTAGCGTTGGCACTGAGGCCCTATGAAGTTAATGTTAGAGTTAAATATTTTTGGTCGGGCATTAGCTCCATGTTGGAATAATTGTTGGATAAGCATTCGTTTTAATATTAAAATCAGTGGGTCTGAGGACCCTTTTTATGCCATATCAGTATTTTTGGCAATATTTCCTGCAAACCAATTACAGTATAAAAACATGAAAATATTAGGAAATAATATTTTCTCAAGGTGAACATCATTATTTAGTGTTGGCACCAAGACCTTGTTAGGTTAATGGCAGAGCAAAATATTGGAAGTGTTGCTTTTAATCATCACTACAACAATGCCCAAGTAATATGAACTGAAATTCAAAATTTTATTTGATATTTCATTATTTTTGCATAATTTAAATACATATATCATATACAGCCTATAGACAGCAACACAAATCATACCATTTTCAGATCACAAACAATGACTCGTTCCCTACTACAATCAAATTGGAGAAGACATAAACACACTGAAATAGAACAAAATACTAATCTAGACAGATTTATTTCCATTAATAGTGATACATATGAATTAGAAAGTTACACCTGGAGGCAACTGTTGATTGGCCCAATTAACAGACTCAAGATGATCTGAACATCAAAATCCTGCATGTGTGATGATCCCATCGCTGCACCATGTTGTTGTTACGTTGTTTTATAATACTGCCCATTATACACAAAGTATGTTGTGTTTAGATGAAACTCAAATAATGTCCGCTAGGGGGGGGGGGGGGCACCTGCACCTCCCTGGATTTTGACTTTAATATTATTTTTCTCACCCCAACAGATAGCAGGAATCAGAGACCATCTTACATTATCAGTTGGAGTCTTTGTTATTGGACTTAAGTATTGTGTTCATGAATTTTGGCAAGATTCGTCATCCAAGTAAATTGGTAATAATCTGGCGTTCTGGCCAAAATTTGTAATAACTTCAGTGGACCTGAAGTCAAACTAGATGCCGAAGATTCATTGCCCAGTTTAACTTTTACAGGCCTGACTTCCAGTCTCCTGCAATTTCATATACATCTACAAATACTCAAAGTCTCAATATTACAACAATATTAAGTGTATGTTTTCATGTTGTTAACATTTTCAAAGCTTAAATTTAAGCAATAGTCACATTATTTTTCCCATGCCTTACAATAAATCAGAATTTACTAGAAATTGTGTGGAGAAAAACCCCAGTGAGTTGTCCCCTGCATGAGTGATGGAATACCTGGCACAGCAGATTTTTTTTAAGGCCTACTTTATTATAGTGTTTTATTTTTAAAACTTTTTCAACACTTAAATGTTTTTTTTAAACTAGCCACCCTTTGGAAAATTTCTGCGGACGGCCATGGTCCTAGTTTCAATGCAATCTTCTTTGCAGATTGATCGGTGATGCTACCTATTGACGATACAATGGGCCTAAGTATAGCTCCATTCTTATGAATCTTCGGCAGACCATAGAATTTAGGTGTCACTTCTAATATAGGGTTCCTTAGTGTAACGAGTCCGATCCATTTGGTTTCAACTTTAGGATGTTAATGAGTTTATTCTATATTTGTTAGCGAATCCCTTTAAATTTGTTCTTAAGTATCACGATCCAATAAAAAGTCGGCATCTTTCTTTTCATTGTCCTTCTTGTCCAGAAATATACTGCAATATTATTTTGCAATGCACCATAGTATAGAGCTGTATAGATACTAATTAGTGTGAAGTACCTCTAGATACAGTACAAACCAAACTAAAGCTACTGAACGACTTTCAGCTCAATGTTGTTCCTGAGGGAGTGTTCAAACCCAGGAAGAAACAGGACTGGTCCTAAGACTGAGCCCTGCGTAACCCATCATGTAGGTGAGACACCGTGTCGAAGGCCTTAGAAAAGTCAAGTAGTAAAAGGTCGTCAGTTTGTCTTTTATCATGAATTGTTTTGGCCTAGTCATTATAGCTTCTATTTATTGAGTGGAACATAAGCTAGAAACCATGTGGGAATTTAAGGATGATGTTAGGTCTTTCAAGATGGTCCCAGAGGTGACTACTTAGTCAATAATTTGACTTCACAGTGAGTTCACTGTGAGCTGACTGAACCCTCACAGAGATCTAATCTGGTGACACCAGACACCTACCTACCTAACCTAAGCCTCACGACAGTGAAGATATGATGTCAACGTATTGCATAGTTTTGGGAGTGCTACTGATCTGCCAACTCTGTCATCACTTGATGTGTGATACAGCACACAACAAGACATCCAGAGAGTTCCACTTCACCAATTCACGAATATATATGAATTCAATTGCAATTGGTTTACTATTCCAGCTTATTCTTTTCCTTTAATTATGCACAAAAAAAATTGACAAATGCACACACATATGCACTGAGTATAATATATGTGTCACTTTCTACAGTCTGCATAGCAGGATTCAAAATTCATGTAGCTCATATCCTGTTTTGGTCATCTTATGATTCAGGGTAGCTGGTAGGGTGAGATGGGCTTTACGTCCAAGACAGCCCTCCCTGATCAGAACAGGCATCTGCCAAGGCAATGAGGCGAATGATTTTTAACCTTCAGTGTTCATAGAACTTCAGAACTTTATTAATCACTATGATGATCATCATCATTATCATCATCAAGAGAAAAAAAAATGGGGAGAAGTTGCATGGTGAGGGCCCCAACTTGACAAACAAAAGTGTCGCTTTTGAGGAGCTCTTAATGGAAGGACACAAAAATTGTGACAAAGGAGCTAGTCGTTATAAATATATAATGCCTTATACAGACACAGTTACAAGGAAAGTTAGTGAATAGAGTCAAAGAAGTCAAAATATTTGAAAAGCTTTTTTGTTTGTACTGGTGTACTGTTGTTTGGTTGAAGTCCATAGTTATATTCTTGAATAAGCTGTCATTAAAACTTCTCAAAAAGGTTGTTGTTTGTGCACTGAGAATCTTGTTGAAAAAGTAGATAATTAGTACTGCAAAATGTTTGGCCATAGGTGCAACAAATCTACTTCTAAAGGTAAGTTCAATGGCAGCCAATTACAGTAATTGACACAGTGCAATATCATTGACGCCTCACAACAATGAATTGGTGACAGAATACATCACTAATTGCTGACTTCCATATTCATTACGCAATACTTGCTAATAAAGCAACTCAATCCTGTCCACAGTGAATTCGCTAAAGGTACTTCTTACAATGTTTAGAACATTGCTGCATCATATTATGACATAGGGCTAGCATTCTGAAAGTTACTGCTGGAGCTTCATCTAATCCATATTATTACACTTTGTTGGTACAAACTTAGCATATCAAGTATTTGCAGTAATGAAGATTTCATTCATTCCTGTTATTGCAATGATTGTTGTGGGGGTTCTAATGACCAAAGATGCAAAGGCAAGCGTTGGAACAACCTATCTGTCTGCCTGTGATCATGGAATGCCACAACCACTTTCAAAACATAAAGGGAGCACACACACTGTGAAATCCCTTTATCAATGTCTTGATAAATGCAACATGAATCAGGTTGAATGTGTTGCATTTGACATCACATTGGAAAATAATGGAGAATTCACATGCCAGCTTCTGAAACTAAGGCAATACACAATGTGCACAACATTATTCAACACCCGTCACTACATTAGGGTAAGTTTTACTGTCTTACTACTAAAATTTAGCTAACGATAGACAGCTTTAGCCACTTTTCTAGGCTGGAGCTCTTACAAGAAAGAGCTTTCTGCTTCTGACTACTACTGCAATTCTAAATTATATCATATATATATATGAATGTTTGCCCAGCACGATTCGTGGTTGAATATGACCCTAAACAGGGTCATATTTAGGGTTCCAGAGGCCCCCGACCTTCTGTCGCATTATGGGCCCCTTTGCCCCTCTCACCCCTATCCCTACAGCCAGCCATTGAAGCCCATCTTAAAAAGACACTTCTAGGTCAACTCCGCTCGTGAGTTTTTGACTTTTTAAAATCCCTTTTAATGGTTGTTTAAAAAGGTGATTATACACCTTGATCTACAATTCCACAGTAAACTGGGTTGACTGGTTGCTTTGAGACATTGGAGAAATCTGGAATGGGGCACAGGTCCCCCATGGCTACGCTATTGCTGTGAGATATGAGTGAATTTCATGCCTTAACATGAGATGTCCATTTACATGCCACCTAAATGGACCTTATATGGAAAGATATACATAAACTGTGCAGCTTCTAGAAACTAATAATCATAACAGATTATTGTGGGGTAACGTTGGCCGCCCATGGCTTTGCAATGCGGCATCCAATATTTTTGGCAATATATATCATATAGAAAATCTATTTCACAGCAATTAGTGGGACAGCAGCAATACTTTGAACCAGGTGAAACTGGTTATACCTCCTACCTAAAAAAATACTTAATTAATATGTACAATAGTGAATGTCACATAGCCAATTGCTATATCTGTAAAAACCAACATACCAGCAATATACAGTTATGAGCCCAACTCCCCCTTTTGCAGTCTCTGCTTCTCTCTTCAAACTCCACCTTTCCACCTTTCCACCTTTCCACTTATTATGTAAGGTTTTGTAATTTATTTTTCTTAACTTGTAGTTTATGATTTAAATAGGGGGTGCCTATGACAGCGCCTAACACTGAGGCAATTAAAATGGGCATCGCCTGAGCCAATATTTATATAACAATATGTTATTGTATTATTATGATTTTTATGGCACAAATAAAAAAATCTCTGTCTGTCTGTCTGTCAAAGGATATACACCTATTTACCCACAAATGTTGATGGTTTATCACAATACTAAATTACAGCATTCAAAAGTCAGCAAGAATGAGCGACCAGACTATTTGATGATTTCACAATGATTTGACCTTGTTACTTTAATAAATATAATTCTCACATATGAAGTTTTGAAGTTTGAGGATCTTTATATCTTTATATTACATGTACCCAGCATCAATATACCTAAACTATTGGGACCCATGAGGTCGCTTTGGCCATGGCCAAAGAAAGATACCCAACACTGAGCTTCAGAGGGCTGAAATACTCATTATCTTTTGATGTACCAAGAAATACTTAAATAGTTTATATTACTAATACACCATTTTGATCTGTGGGACATTCTCTACAAAAAACAGGCATTCTAAGTTACTGGCATGTTTACAACCAGGTTCCCTAAACTAAAATATACAGCAACTGCTGTGTCACTGAAAACCACATGCCCTAAAATAACTGTCCCTAGAGAAGCATAGAGTGAATTAAAAGTCTTGATTTTTTTATTAAGGACACTTATATATTATAGATCATATTTCTGCAAAAATAAGTTACCCATATTAGGCCAATTCAGAGTGAGAATCAACAAAATCCCTTTTTTCATAGGCGGCCAAAGTGACCCCGGGCAGCCACAGGTTGACGGTATCTAAGTCACACATCAAACATTTGAGCTCATTTTGTTATTTATTGGTAAATTGGAATTAACCAACTACAAATGTATGCTACAGTAGCGTCATCCCTATACCATTCTATCAATTTGCCATTCTACAATCACTATAAGATCACAATTCTGCAGGATCCTGCATTCCAAGGCTGAATTGTTATGTGGCCTGAAAGACTGAAACATTAGTGAAGTGATTGGATAGTCATTTTGACTTAACCAGTCCCATTTCTTCTGTAACAGTCTGACTTGTCTCACATGCTTTAAGAACATAGGAACATTACATTTATGGGTTTATTGCAGATAGCATGGCTGCTGTGTACAATAGTTGTTTTTTTTAAATTAAATTTCTTAAATTAAGGTATTGCTGAATTTCCTTGTTACTCTACCAAAAACAATATATTCAGACTCAATACCCAATTGTTTATCACTATCCAATCCATAAAAGTCTTCTTGAAACAACAGCCATCAGTATTAGTTCTGTTGTTATGTTGTGTGTTATATTCAGTACCCATAGATAAATAGTGTCTTTTTGTGATTCAATTGACTCCACTAGGGTACACATAATTTTCAACAATAGTTACCAAATGTGAAACATGTTAATCAGGGAGATACCTGCATATATACAAACCTTACACTGTACTTAAATTCAGACCATGGCTAGCATCCTTGTGCCATATTGAATTGTAGATGGCGCTATGATGTTCAACTGTGTGTGTAGGTCTTTTCTTTCCAGAAGCACAGCAATGACCTTTGCTTTGACAATAAAATTCAATTCCTGCCACTGTTCTGGTTTCTATATATAGAAACCAGAACAGTGGCAGGACTTGAATTTACTTTAAAAATTATTTTCATAAGGTCCATCGCCGTATTATCTCTAGTCGGATAACGGCTCAATTAAATGCTGAGTATACATTTTTCAGTTGGCCCCCCTGATTAGGACCCTGCCCCCCCCCCCCAATTCCAGAAGGTTCAGCTACGCCACTGATTCACAGAAAACTAATGCATTTCATGCCACCTAAATGGACCTTTTACAGGAAGATGTACGTACAAAACCCTAAATTAAGAACCTGAAGGTTATTTAAAGAAGATGTTGGACTAGAACCGTATCTCATGTTCAAAAATCATCGTAGCCTTCCATGAACTAAAATGGGTCGTAGGACGTCGTAGATGGGTTCGTAATAGTTCGTAGATGGTTCCTCAATGTTCATAAGTGGGTTAAGTTAGAAGAAATTCATACAAGTTCGTAGTACGTCGTAGGAGTGTGTATTGAGATCGTAGCCGATCCTGAGAGTTCACCACAACTCAAGAAAAAAGATCTTGGAATTTCGAAGATTATACTTATCAAGATATTAGACCCATTGTCAGATGACACTGGCGAACTGCCAGTAGGAATTTCGACCACTCATAATTTGTGAAAGTTCGGCGCACAATTCGTAGCAGTTTTGAGTTCTTATAGGTGGGGCTGGGCCTGAAAGTTAATAAGGCATAGAAACTGGTATGTTCACAAGAGCTAAAATCCCAGTAGACCAGGGACTCTGTCTCCATTGAATAAAGAAAACTTGTTAACTTCGAACAGATTATGAAATAAAAATAGTTCTTTATAATTCGTCTGTTACGCACTTCTTGCGTCAATTAAGACAGTACACAAACATAGACTTTAACAATAAAGATAACTGAACCAACACATGAAATGAATCTATGAGTGAGTGAGAATGGGCTAAACCCACCCTCGAGTACAATCAGAAATAGTCTAGTTGTAAATGAATGAGAACATGAGGACTGAACCACTCTCAAGTCCATGTAATAGATTGATGACAGGCCATTGAGGACGTTCTCTAAGTATTATTTCTCAAAGCATGTTAATAGTGGCAATAACTTTGGGGTTGCTCCAGCTTCCATCAAGTCAAGAGCTTTTGTAAACAGACTTTCCAAGACCATAATTTTCAAAATTTAGGACCACATCATTTTCATACCCACAGATGAATGAACCAAATACAACATTTTTCACATAACAGTATCAACTTTGCTTCAATGAAAAATTACAGACCCAGTACAAAAATGACTAACGCCTAGCCAAAACTAAGCATGGACACAATATTTTCTATTGTTAATTTTATATTAACTATTTAATGTCTCAATGCTATGTCTTATGTCTCAGTGCTACTGGATCTGAAGCTCAGGCAGCTTATACGACCAACTGCCAGAGACAGATGTAATGATGGGATAAGGCATAGAGTCCTCACCATGTTACACATTTACCCCACGGGTGGAGCATTTTACTTGCCTCAGCACCTCCAATTTGTCATCTCATGCGAGATATTACCCCTTTTTTCCTCGTTTTCTTTTTCATATTTTTATGAGCTGAGAACTTAATCCGAGATATTACCCCTTTTTTTCTCGTTTCCTTTTTCATATTTTTATGAGCTGAGAATTTAATCCGCTAATTCTGTTCCACTCCTGTAACAAATTCTAAGTTTATAAGACTTTTTAAGGTCTTAAATATATTCAGTAATCGTACAAGTTATGTTTTATTGCAGAATGACTTCTGCCAGAACATCGTCTTCAATGATACCATGTATCTATCCTGTAACAAATTCTAAGTTTATAAGACTTTTTAAGGTCTTAAATATATTCAGTAATCGTACAAGTTATGTTTTATTGCAGAATGACTTCTGCCAGAACATCGTCTTCAATGATACCATGTATCTATCTTGTCATGGAAACTACTGGCAAGGCGAGCTGTATTGTGGCTACCCAACTTACACTCGAGGGCACAACAAGGTCCTACTCCATATGCCCCATCATAACAAATGGTATTGCTTAAGATCTGCTTCATACACTCCCCTCTCAGATTGTAGAGCTGCAAATGGTTGGATGGCACGATCAACCTATGGCAGAAGCAGAATTGAAGGGCCATGGCAGTCAGCTTCTGACAAAAGTAAAGTTATCTATGCCACTTGTGAAGATTAGCTTTACTGTGTTTTCTAAATGAAAGAACATACAGTGTATTATTGACCCACGCACATTGCACAAGTACAGTGGCAAGAAAGTGAATAAATAATAGTTCGGATTTGCTTATATTTAATCAAATGTTGAGCATAAAAAAAGACATTATGATGCATTTATTTTCTGCCATCTTCAAAAAAATATGTTCAAAAATATCTGTATGTGTATCAAGCCGAACAAACGAAGGTGTTGGTACTCAAGTACTCTCTATTCAGCTTGTAGACAGTTATTAGGATGAGTTCCCTGTAAAATGGAACACATTGTAAATATCTATGCACTGTAGGAGAAAGAAAGGAGAACTGGGCCGTTCATCACATTTAGATTTTTCCCGATTCAAATAACAAAGCAAAGTCACTTTTTTTCCTTTCTAAATTTTACTATGAGCATTTCTCTAATAATGTTAGGGGCCCTTTTGAAAGAATTCTCAAACATTTCTCGTATAAAGAGAAAATTATATTTCAGAAAAAAGTGGCCCAGTTCTCCTGCCGGTGAGGAGAACTGGGCCATGGGGGCAGAAGAATTAAGCCCCTCCTGTTAGTTAATAACAAACTGAAAAACTGAAACAATTATTAAGGTTTTCATAAAGAATTACCACCAAACATGATAGCATTAAACAAACAAATATTTAATAAGAAAAACTAGACCAAGTTTTGAAATTACATTCATTTCAGGTTAAAACTTCATATAGAGTGTGAATACAGCGTTTTATGGTTAAATTTTAACGTTTGAACTTCATATTGGCAAATTATGTTAGTCTAATCAAAGCTTCATTGGAAGGTTTGCCGGATTTAAAGATTTGTTTATGTTATCGCCAAAAATGTAGCATGGAGGCATACTATACCTTAACTTTTGCTGTAATACAACAGTAAGTCACTGTCATATAGACATTTGACAAATAAATGATTTAATGTAGGCGAAATATGCCTACTAAATTTATGTTTGAAGAATTTAAACTCTGAAAGTGCAAGCACTGGCTTAACCAACTTGCATTGTAAGCCATACGTCAACTATGATTTGACATGGATTATGGTTTTCCTTTCAGTTTTCTAAGTGTAAGCTAGTGTTTTAGCATAATTTCTAATGCCAGGTGGTTTATAATTTTCCTTATCAAAAAATTTGACTGTGCTTTATGACAGAGGGAGGCAGTAGCTGTTCTGGAAAGAAATGGTAACCATATTTTTCCACATGGCAAGAACAACATGTCAGTTACATAATTGTACTCTGATTATAACAATATATTTATTTCTAATCTATCCTCAATCAGTTTTTGTCAATAAACATTATTTTCCCCTACATGAGATAAAACTGTAAAATTAATATGATAGTCATACAAGACAAAAACATGATCATTGATACATAAAATAAACTCGCTATCCCAATGCCTTCAACACCCATAATGTACAGACAGGCTACTTTAGAGCCACATGTCACATCAGCCACAGTGACTGCAAGTTTAAAATTAACACATAGTGAATATGTGTAATTTACCCAATTTAAAATGATATATTGGCTATACAATTGTAAATGACTACTATGTACATTAGAACCAATCACAGCAATAAATAGTAAATGAATTTAACTTACTTTTTGGCCATTAGATGTAGAAGAAATATACGGAGCTTGTATAAACATGTGTTTCTACAGATCAGTTTCAACTAGGAGGTGGCTCCCTCTTGGGAAAATACACATATCAATACAATTTCTGTATCCAGAGTTATAACCCAATCTGGCAAGTTATCTGGGCAATTATCTTATAATTTCAGTAACACAATATTTTCTGGCTTTAATCTGAAGTTGCATCATTGTTTCGACATTGATCAGCCGTCGACAATTTTTTTGCCAATGACATGTAGGCTTCAACGATGAATTTTTTTTTGACAATAATAACATTTTATATCTAATAGGATACCTTGCAACTGATATATTTGTAATTTATAAGGCACCTCTAGGACTGTTATTGAATATGTTTGGTAAAAGGATAATGGTATATTAAAATTTTCAACACAAATGGTATGTCAGCATTGTAATTTGTCTGGAAATGTCTAGATTTATTATATAAATAGTAAACATAGACAGGTAATTATACAATTGGGACAACTATAATGTTATATGTCTATAGTCTGATGTATGTATAGTATTCTCGCATGATACTTCAAATGCATGCAGCCAATTATTAATAAATAGACTTGGAAACTAAACCCAAAATCATGTCATGTGAATCCAGGACTCCCATTGGAAATGTCTCAGCCAATGGGAGGCCTGGATTCACATGACATCCTCTGCAGGTGTTTAGTTTCTAAGTCTATGGGATTGGCTGTAAAAAAAGTCTGTAAAAAATGTATAAAAATATAACGTCACCGAAAATAATCAAGTGAAATAGCAGTCAAAAGTCAAAATTAAAGTAAGTTTGTGGAAAGTGAATTTGATTTGGTGACTTTTCAGTGCTAACATTCTCAGGAAAAATCTGAAACAATATTTTTCTATCATTTGTCATCTAGTATAACATTTGTTCACTGTAACATGTTCAGAAACTTGCCTCAACTAGGATTGTACAAAATGTTTACACTTTACTGTTCGGCAAAAAAAGAAAAAGAAAAAAAAGGTGATAAATATAAACATTTTATGATTACAAAACGTACAGCATATAAAAAGTCTCAGTGTGTTGATATTAACCTAGAAATGACAATATCCTATGTCTAGCAATGTTCTACATATTTTGTCTTTCCATTGTTATTATATTATTATATCCTTGCACTGTTTGCAATTTGGCTTCATTTTTAAATTGTAGCTTTTCATCCACAGCGGCCATCATTATTGTTATTGAAAAATATATATTCATGTTTAGATTATGTCTTTTCATCCACAGTGACTCTCGTTATTGTTATTGAAAATTATATAGGCATGTTTAGATTATGTCTTTTCATCCACAGTGACTCTCGTTATTGTTATTGAAAAATAAATGTACACTAAAACAAAATTAATTCAATAAAATGCTTAAAATTGTCGCCATTTTGTATTCTTATTTTTGTCAGCAATACAATGTAAATCGAAGCCCAACTTTATAATTTAAAAAAATGTTGCAGATTCATACCATTCCACCTGTAATTTTCACCTTCTTCTTTTGGTCATTATGGTCAATGCTAATTGTCAAAGCTTATGGTCAATGCTAATGATTGCTCCTCCGCCATCAGTGTTACCCTCTCAAACAGAGGAACAACAGAAATTAAAATGGAAAAAAACAGAAAACCGAAAGTTAATAGTTACAAAGACGTGTTGTTAAAGAGAGATGGGGGTATGACATAGTGTTTCTGTAAATATTTTGCTGCTCTATGCTTGGTATGAAAAAAAAATGTGAAAAAACAGGCTGCACTACACAAACCCTCATATAGACCATGTTATAATCTCAACCACATAATTTGCACACGGTAATGTATACAATATAATAATATAATGAAATATAATTCTCATCATGACTTGTGCCATCAATGACCTTGATAAAATGTAATAAAATATAATAATGTATAATCTATATCCAACAATATCCAATTTACAATGTCATAACCATCATCTTTAGTGAAGTTTCGTATTTCAAACCTCTGCACGGTCACCAATCAATGGAAGATTAACTCTGTGAATAAAAGAGCATTGACTCTTATTGGTTGCAATGACAAACAACATAAATATAACCTTTTTTCACTGATAAATTCAAAAATAATTGACTCATGACATTTACATGATTGATATAACATTTCTACAAAATAGATATTCAATTATAACTGAGGATTGCTAAGATATGAGATGGACTTAAATGACAAAGTTTAAAGTAGATATTTACACCAAATAGTACAACTCGGAACATATTATTCATCACAACCCTATGATTCTATGTTATATTTACATTCTTTTAATGAATATATGCATTTACAAAGACATTTAAACAATATTTACCTGGACTCTTTCAATCATAGTTGTTCACTATTTCTTCTTTTAAATGGGTCTCACAGGATGTGAGAGGTCAGATCCCTCTAGCTAATTTGATTGATATTGGGGCTTGATTAAAGCTCCCTCTGGGGATGGATAATTAAAGTACTATTTAAAATATTCAGAGACTCCTTTATCACAATATGTCACATTTGGTATGTGGGTATGGTATCTAGTTCAGCAACACCTTATCTAATGGACCTACAAGTCAAATACCCTGTCTCTGTCGCCCCCTTGTGAGAGTCAGTCATAACTATACATGTTCTCTTCACCATTGAAATTTAAAGTTCACTGTAATCCTAGATGAAAACAAAGACCATTATAATATTTGTCCCATATCGTAATTGTTGCTGGTTGAACATGCATGAGATACTTGCTATAAATGTATTTTAACTAATAACTAAAGGGGGTTTCACACATAGCCGGATCAGACGCCGGAGCGTCCCGGAGTAACATTTTATTACCTCCGGGGGGTTCCGGGATCAAAGAGCTGTTAAATGTCAACAAAAAATAAATGTTTGACGATGTGTACACGATGTCAATACGGTCTCAACAAGAAGCAACACGGAGGTAACACGACTGTCCCGTTTAGAGTGAGGATTGAACCGGATTTTCACGGTGCCTTCGCGGATATCACCGGTCTTTACACCGTGTTCATTCGTGTTGCTCCTTGTACTCTCCGGCGTTAATGGCGGCGAAATATTCATGCCCGGTTGACGCCGGATGTAGCCGGAGATATGCCGGAGTCAATACGGAGATTCCCGGAGATCGGCGGAGTCTACTAGGAGTCTATACGGGTCTACACGGGTCTACACGGATCTACACGGATCTACACGGATCTACACGGAATAAATTACTCCGGGAACTTCGGCATGAAAAATTAAACATGTTTAATTTTTTCCCCCGGAGTCCCAAGGTGCTCCCGGAGCGCCCCGGACAATGACGGACAATGCCGGACAATCCCGGACATGAACACGATGTCTATACGGCTTTCCCCGGAGTATGCGGGAGTATTCCGGAGTTGACCTCCGGGACGCTCCGGCGTCTGATCCGGCTATGTGTGAAACCCCCTTAAGGATCAGACGCGAAAATGTTTACAGTGACAAGTTTGAGTACTTATCAGCTAACTTATTGTGTAATATAGGCAATACCAATGTATTATACAGTTAGTTTTATTTAAAAACAGCCTGTAAAATTGAACCTAGACAAAGCTAGACAACTCCGGCTATACGATGCTACCTGCCACTAAACAAAACTGTCTGGCTATAGCTGGCTACTCAAAGCTGGATCTAAAAGTGCATGCAGCACCATTTGGTGCATAAGTTGAGAGTTATGCATGTTTGTCTTTTTAAATGACTATTGTACATAGGTACATATTTATGACATATTAAATACATTTCTTACACTTACTATTTTCAGTGGTGGTAGGTGTAAGCTGACTACAAGCTAGAAGTAGACAAAAGCGGCTGTTTTAGCGGCTGCTACAGCCAGGAGTAGCAATATTTTGTGAATAGAAAATCTGTGGTGTCACCAACATCTACCTTCGAAGTTTGGAAGAACTATCTCACAGACAAAAGCTGTGATGAATTATGAGAACAAATTGAGTGCTGGTTGAAGAGTGTGCAACAAAATATTGATTGAATCGTATGCACTGATTTTTGACGCTGAGGTCAACATAAGGAAAAACTATTTCTGGAAGTCAAAATAAAATACAAATTGCTACCCAAAAACTGAAAATTTACGTTTGACCCCAACATGAGACTCAGTATAACAACAGCTGATCAGAGGAGAGTGACAGGCCCAGAAAAATTAAGCCTGAAAGAAATCACTGCAGGAAATGAATCCAGGCCAGCCATTGGCTGTGAGACTACCTTGATTTCTTCTGGAGTTTAGTTTCCAACTCCATGAATTTTGTTGTATTAATTTGTCAGTATGCCAGCAGTCATACATGGAAAGCTAATATTTGATTGGTGGAAAATTGTCAGGTCAGGGTAATTTTTTTTTATTCATATAAACATTAATCTATAAAAATCTAATTATAACACTTCTCATATATTTCTTCATTAGTGTCTTGAACCTTTCAATATTTATAAATTTTAATAACTTTGTTCCAATCCGTCAAGGTCCTCTGCAGAAAAGCAAATTCTTATACAATCCATGATCAGAGATTGAAGATATACATTCATTTCAATTGTTCTATTTGATGCCTTACGAACTTAATTCAAATTCCAGTATTCAATCCCTAGTGAGCATTTTCTGAGTTCTTAAAGTTAAGATGTGTTTTTCTATGTGTATACAAAGCAATGGAATACAGAGCCCATCTCAAATTACAGGCAAATTCACAGACTTGGAAGCTAAACTCCAGAGGACGTCATGTGAATCAAAGACTTTTATTGGCCAAGACTCACATGACGTCATCTCTTTTAGACTTCAAGTCTATGAATTTGGCTGTGAAATAAATTACATGACAATGGTTACTTAATTACAATGTACATGACAGCATATATTGAATATACGAGACAATGTACACATGTCTGATTGTTTTCTCAATATGAAATTGGTGTGAAAATGGCCTAAATAGCATTTCTTAACTCAATTAACTTGCTTCGATTGGCAAAGTCAGTTTGTGGATTTTAAAAATGATATTTCAAAGTTGAATTGCATGACTGAGGTAGATAGATATATCTACTTAGACTTTCAGTTTTTGGATGCGATGGAAATGAAGGGACCAGTAAATACCCTATGTTTTTTTTCTGTTCTAACATACAAGTAATTAAAACAATGCAATAAATTGGTATATAAGATGAATATGATTGAATTAATTAAATTGTTTAATGCTGAATTGTGTCCGATGCACACACTGGGTTTAGAGGTATATTGATTTGCCCTTCCAAATTACTTTGTAAATGTAACTGTTGTGTGGCTTATACCAACCATGTCCTTCAACTTTCTCCCAAATATTGTTGAGCATCCACTCTTAGTTTTTGTGTGGCAGCAGCATCAGTAAATGAAGGCTGAGCAGAAGTACTTCGCATTTACAAAGCATAAAATTCACCAAAACCTATCAGAAAGTTTAAGATACATCAAGCATACATATTGTAGCAAATTTTGACTTCATTTTGAAAGGTTGTATTTTTTTTATTCTAAGAGAAAAGATCAGGAACTGCTAAGAAGCGTATTCAGAAACTGTAGTGTCCATACTCCATACCCCCTATATACATGGATAAACACATGGAAAACGCATGGTTTTCACCTAATTTTAATTAGGCAAAACCATGTGTTTTCCATGCATTTATATTTCTCATGGAAAATGCACGTGGCAAATTTGGCCATGTAGGATGTCACTATTCCCACAACTATCATTTAGTTGGCCAGCCTTGTTTTTTGCAAGTGAACCATATATATAATTTTCAGTGATTCTCTGAATGTTTAGGGGTTCCTCGTCTGGTTTATTTTATAAAAGATAAAGTAAAATGAATAAATAAAACAGAGAAATACAAAAAAAAAAAGAAAAAAAAAAAGATTTATAGAATAATAATTTAAAAAAAAGGAAATAAAGTACAATAAAATATAATGAATATAGCTATCTTGGCTACCTCTCTTACTGGTGTCCAATACCCGGGGGTTGCCCCTTCACCCTCTGTTATCAGTCTATTGCTTTACTATTTGAAGTAGTGCCTCTAATTATTAGCAACATCATGGGAGGCTTGAACCAGTTTGTTGCACCCTAGTGCATGTGCTAACAGTATGCGTATTCCTTCATTTGACCCTGTTCACAATTTGGTTCAAATTCTGACTGTTTTCTGTCATTTTTGGTAAAAATATTTAGATGCATGGACTTGATAAGGACGAGTAGAATAGATTCGAACCATCAAGAAATACATTACAAAAACAAAAACACAAAAAACAACAGAAAAACCACACAACAACAGACTACAAGTTTTTGAAAAGAGATGGAGCTTACAAAACAACGATAATTAAATTTCAACCACTTTTGTAACATGCAATCCTATAATGTATTGACCAAAGCAATACAAATCTATTTAGAAAACAGCAGCCTAGACATATTCATCAGATCGACTTCAAGCGATATAAAAAAAAAAAATCTAAATTGGTGGCAAATGACCATTGAAGATGTTATTAGGTATGCTAATGTTTTGCAAAAGTCATTCTGTCCACTATCAAATGATTTGTTTTTATCCATATTAAACGAGTTTCCAACAAATTTGACCTTGCAAAAAGCACACTCATCACTACAATGTATATGTACGTGACTGACGAGCTCACAATATATTTATTGGATAATAGTATTGTACTGCAATTCACAGTAATTGTTTATTGATCAACATCGAAATGTTGACCAACAACAATTGGAATTGTACAGATGATTTTATTAATTTTCCTAATTTTAATTCTTTAAGTCTGGAGCATCCAATACAGACAGCGTTCATATCCATGACTGTTGTGGCGTTTGGGGGATGTCTCTACACAACACTTTTCTACAATGCAGGCAAGCCAATTAGTTGCAAAAACTATATTTAAGAAAATCCAAAAAAACAATGCAAACCAATGCAATGTGACTGTCATAAGCTTGTTTACTGATCTAGATATTTTGATTTTTATCATGCGTCCATGGAGAGGCAATTATAGTATGGCATTCACAATAAATGTACATCTATTTTTCGGTCACATTTTGCCACAAATGGCATGGAGCAGCACAAAATGGACAGAAATATTGAGTACATCTATTAGAAATTCGAAAAATTAATATATCACGTTTATCTCAGATGGCAATGCGACGTCGGCCTGAGATCAGGCCAATGTCGGTATTAAAATCGGCCCAACTTCACTCATGCTCATCGGCAAGAGGGCGGCACGACGCTGGTTTTAAGTGTAAACACTAGACTAGTAGACAGCTCTTAATGCTTGTATTGTGCACAGTTCAGTAATATATTAGTTTTTCCAATTTCTAATAGATGTACCCTTTCTTTCTACATGGGGTTAGCCCTACTGTGACCAATTTGACCGCAAGCTGAACAAAACCTACATTTCTCCATTTCAGCATATTACTTCTGTAATGACCTGTTATTTCATAAACATTATGTTCAAATATCATTCATGACTGAATTAAAAGAACCAATACTGACTTCAGAGATGTTGCATGTGAATCAGTGGCAGATTGGACACTATAGGGGGTATGGACACTACATTTATGCCATAACAGATCCTGTAGTTTTGCAATAAGTGCCTTTATATTTCTACTATCTCATGTATTTTCTTGCATATTCAATGGCACTTCATGAAGAACAATTATGATCAGCTTTGATACAGCACTGCGTGATCAGTTCCATGGGGGTATGTATATGACACACATGGATAACCCAGGCAGCATGGATGAATTCAATGAATAGCACATATTATGACCCCCCCCCCCCCCCAGACCAAAGATTTCTTAACCCTAAGCATCGGACTCTATTGGCTATTTTGTCTGAAAAATGCTACAGATAAGTTAATGATATTCTGTACGATGGAGAAAGTTTACCATAGAATAACACACAAATAAATTACCACTTGCCCCAGAAGTTTACTTCTGTCAGATGTCAGGGTCTTTGGAATAATACTCTCTTACTTTTTCCTCAAAGCCATAGAAACATGCAGAATGGAATGGTGACAGACTTCTAGAAAATAGGCTTAGGCTACTAGGCAATAAATCCCACAAAGTACCTTTTTCTAGCTAATGCCATCAAATGGAATTGCAAATGTTGGATCAAAATCAGGTCAAAATCAGTATGACCTAGCACATTTTATTAACTTAATCTTAGATGTAAGTCATAAATTTGCAGAGGCGGAGTTTGTTGATGTATAAAACGCCAATACCTTTTCAGGAGAAGCACTACCAACATCGTGTACATGGCATATGTATTGAGAAGTTCGGTTTAAGTCACCTACGCTCGTATCCTGTGCAAATCATCCCCAAACAGATTGCTGCATACTTCACGTTTGTGATTGTCAGATATCCTTACACCAGACTGGCTTCGGCCTATCACAGTTTAATTCTATTAAAAAACTCAAAAGCATTCTGGGGTCGTTCCCATGCAGCTATGGTGCAAACATATCACCCAAATATTGAAAGTAACTCAATGAACAACACTACACTGACCTTCAGTGAATTTCTAAATTATATCACTGATCCATCTAAAAATGCTTACAATGTACACTGGGAAACATACGAAAGACTTTTGCAACCATGTCATACCAGGTAGGTTGTAGCCTTTCTGAATTTAAAATTCATTTGATTAATTTAAATCATGTTAAATCATTTATACAAAAAAAAATTGATTTATTGTCTGCACAATTATGAGTAGATAGCACGGGAATACCCATGATCCAAATCTATAAGTTTTGAATATTGACAGTCAAAAGTGTCACTTATATACATTACTGCCATCTGTATCATAATTTTCTAAATGATATATACAATTCACTGTTGAGTTATGAATTAATTAAGTTATGAATTAATTGCAACCAAGTTGCTCAATTATAATTATACATATATTGTTATTGCTTTATTTATGAATCATGCTTTTAGCGATGATCAATCTGCCGATGTGATAACTTTATTTTTTAATAACTCACTGGTTGAAAATGTTTTTTCATATTGTTTTATTCTTAGGTACATGTGTGAGATTGGTAAATGAACTATCATGATCGTTGACAATGGTTGTACCTGCTGACAACATTACTTCATTTAGTGTTTAGTGTGTCTAAATTTTATCTCATTCTTTAGGTTGGATTTCATTGCAAAGAAGGAGACCGATGATACAGACCTGTCCATTATCATGGCAAAAATAGACAAGTAAAATACTTACTATTGGTTCCAACCCTGGTTCAACAACAAGGAAGTTGATTGTCTCTATCAGTCAGTAGACCAAGATATTATCCAGTGAGTTGTTCATAAATATCATAATGATTTCCAGATGTTTGGTTATGATGAGAACCGATACTTGAAAAATTCTAAGACAGTTTTACTCAATGTGTTAATATTTCTTGATGCATTAATTATGCCCTCTATTTCCTTTTAGTCATCATATCATGTTAATCGACAAAATAAATGTGGGTTTGAATAAAACTGGTACTTGAATAAGTCAAAGACTATCCAATGCTGACAGTTTTACACATTTTATAAACTTCTTGGTGCATTATGCCCTCTATTTTTATGTAGTCATAATTCAGTTATGTTATGTCAGTAATTAATATGACCTATTATGTTTGATGTTCAGTTCATGTGATGTCTGCTCCAGCTCAGAAATAGCAATATATTATATATTTTTGTAATTTCCATCAAGTGCCCTCATTATATTTAAACATCTAAAAAAAATAAATCCTATTAGCCACTTATAAGCCAGTGTGGGCTGGGGATAGTAGGCCAGTAAAAATTGACCTAGACCCTGGACTAGCTCATAACAGGCATTTTATTCTACAAAATCATAGCCCAGATTTTTTAGTTTCTGAAAATCAATATTTTAATATTGCCACCTTGGGGAAAATTTTCTAGTTCTGTTTCCATGGCAACAAGCTTGATTAAAAAAAATTTTTTTTACTAAATGTGATATAATCTGAACTACTGATCCTATCGGAACAAAATAAACATTGATTTATATGTTATCTTGCATTGTCATTTTGAATAAATAGCCTTTTTTTAGATCAGGGGTAAACTTCATTTGCATAAGGAACATTTTTAGACAAATTTGGTTGTTATTTTCCAATATGACTTTAAATAGTTTGCCATGGCGTGTCCCCAATGTGAGCATATTTACTAAAATTGAACAAAATGTATTAACATAAGTCTAAGCTTTAAATGGATGCCTCATCTGTTGCTCTACACAACAGGAAATGGTTATAATTGCCATAGAAACCTAATGTTGTTTTGAATGCCCTCTTACCACAGACAGCTTGAATTATACATAAAATGGAGCTTCATGGCATTTTTTTATAGTTTTTTTTTCAGTATACATGATGTATTATTATCTTGAAAACAGCCAAGAATGCCATAAGCAGTGTTGACACTGAGAAAAGGTGCATACATGGTAATAACTTGATTTCCATGGTGACCAAACCCATATTTGTGTGCTTTTCAATGTTTAGACCTCTTTTTTGGAATAGGTTAGGGTAAAATAATCAAATATGAACAGAAATTATCCTTATAAGATTTGAGAAGTAAGGTAAACTTGTAAAACTATGCATTTATATTCTGGTTACCATGGCAACTGGTTTGCATGTTAAATAAACGGGCTGGCTTTGAATTAGTCAAGTCTACTTCTGCCTAGGATTTTTTATTATTTTTTTTGAAGGTTTGTTTTACCTGCGAAAATTAATTTGATTAAAATATCTACAAATATATTTATTCCTTGTGGTTATCCTGGTGACGCATGAATACAAATAATGGCCTTCTAATACATGATTCTAGTAGAGCAGCACTGTTAATAATGGACACATTGTGACATCACAATGTAGTAATCAATGGACATATGACCACCAGGTGTACCTTGTCATTTTCATTACTGCTTCTGTGTTAAAGTCAAGAGCAATCTACTAAAGAACTATCACCAAGTATGACGTGGAACACGTTACCATGGAAACATATTTATATCAAAAACATTTAATATATCAACCTTTCTGTCTGTGTTAACTAATATATAAGGGCATTCAAGGACAGCAAATTAGTACTAAATTCTTATCATCTGTGAAGAAGTACATTGTTTCAATGAATGCTTGGTGGCTGATTACTCTCCCCTTGTTACCATGGTAAAAAAATACGATAAATCTAAATAAATTATTTAAAGGTAAAAATTACATACATAATTGGCACCTCAACAACTTTCCTATGCAAATTTAGATGGTAGTCACCTTCAAAAAGTTGGTTCTATTATTAGGTGAAGTAAAATGGTTGTCATGACAACCATAATTTAGTTTACAGTTTCCATGTGAACTACTCTGGCCCTCAGTTAAATACATATATACATACTGTGTAACATCGTGCTACTATTTGACCAGGTAGATAATGCTGATAATGAAAATACCAAGTAGCATCTACTTTTCAGAAACTACTGATTTTGTAGAATAAAATGCCTGTTATGAGCTAGTCCAGGGTCACCCCATATTCATGTCAATTTTTACTGGCCTATATTTGTTATGTTAAAGTTTATGTATGTGACTATAATTAAGACATTCATTCATTCATTCATAATTAGAATTTCTGTTCATTGTCTCATTATCATGGCGAAAGCATGTTAATGTCTGCCAGCAAGATTTCATGAACCAAGCAATGCAAGCATGTGGATTACCTTAATTTGTTCATAATAACAAAATAAATTTGGAATTGAACATGGAAAAGTGTTTTCTTTTTTGTTAATACTTTTCTATAAATAGACTCTACAGCATGTAACCAGCTGAGATACAGTTAAACGTAGGCTGTGTTGCAGCAAAACCTCCAACGAATCTCACAAAATACACTGGCGCAACTAATTATCTGTCCGACGGGCGAGTGGACGGGTGGGGATGTGACACTTTTGTTTCCTGAGCAAAACTCTAACACTAATGCCCTTACCCCACTGAAATTTCATACAGTAATACTCTATATTGCCTTGTGGTGCCTTTTGATAGAAACATTGACATATGTCGGCTATGTTTTACAAAATTTGGAAAATCTGCATAAACGTATTTCCTTTGTTCTATTCCATGGTCTACTCAAAGCCAGGTTTCACAAAATCTATCCAAAACTGATAACTTAAAAAGACTTGAAGACATATTTTATAATGGTATGTGCCTTCCAAGCTTTGAAAACAGCAACATCACATTATCTCAGCTGGACGAACCACATGACATATAAATCCATTAACATTTTAGTGAGTATTTATAGGGCATAATCTGTGTAGTAAACTGTCACCATTGTCTGCCTGTCACAAGTACCTGGGTTCTATCCCCCAACCCCTGCCTGGGTTTTCGAAGTGACTGAGCACTTACAAATGTATATACATTCGCTACCAGACATTTGAGCTATATATTCATGTTATCAGTCTTGATAAATTTGGAGTGAAGTTGCATGTACTCAACTGGTTTGAGTCACTCCTTCGATCACGGGACTGCAAGATCAACATTGGTGCAGCCTACTCTTCAACTTAGGCACTTCCACTATCTGTACCACAAGGATCATGTGCTGGTCCTATACTATTCCTAGCATACGCCAGTACTCTGCATGAAGCCATACCAGATCACATTGACATTTACGGCTATGCTGATGACCACGCTCTCAAAATGTCATTTAATGCAGACATAGTGACATCAAAATGTGGATGGGATCAAAATCAATTGAAAATTAATTCGAGTAAAACTGAAATCACTCTCATTGGTTCGAGGAAGCAATTGGAAAGTGTGTGACTTCACAATTAAACATCGATGGTGAAGCTGTCAGTCAGTCTGATGTCATGAAATACCTTGGTGTCCATCTCGAACAACATCTTACCTTGAAACATCATATATCACCTGAATGCAGGACAGCTGTGGCAGATAAAGCATAAAACGTCTCCGAGATATACCAACCCAGGATGCCTGAGAGACACTGGTTTTAGGACTAGTGATATCACACCTCGACTATGCCAATTCCCTACATGTTGGAATGCCTGTGACTCCAACGCGTGCAGAATGTTGCTGCAAGTCTTGTGATGAACAATGGCTCCAGCTCGTATGATTGCCTTAAGGAGCTCCACTGGCTCCCAATCCATCTGCGAATCAAACACAAGGTTCTCACTATAGTCTATAAAACCTTAGCGGGAAATTCACCAGCCTACCTACAGGAACTTGTGACACTGGATATACCCCACAGAGCAGGCCTTTGCTCAGAAAATATCTAACAAAGACTGGCTGTACCAAAGACTAAAAGAAAGACATTCGCTTCAAGATCCTTTAGTGCCATATCACCATTATGGTGGAATGATCTCCCAAATGACATTAAGCTATCACAAAAATTGCTTAAAACGTTTTTATTTGTTCATTTTTAATCCTTTCAATTTTAAATTCATCTTAACTTATTTTTTTTATATAGTTTACATTATATTTGAAAAATTGTTTTTACCAGATGTACAGCGCATCTGAAAATGTTATTGTTTTATATTGTAGGTTGCGCTATATAGAGTAAATAATTTAGAATTTAAATTTAATGGTTAGAGGTTTGAAAAAGCTGTATTTTTTTCCTATTTTCATCATAGTACAAAAATTATATTTATTCATCAATAAACCCCAAAAGCCACACAACTACACTATTTTAGACATTTTATGGCAAATTTTGTATGCATTTAGGTGCCGTATTATTTAAGCTTAACTTAATTGGGAGCTAAAAAAAACAAAAATTTCCTAAATTTTGTAAAACACAACCAAGATATGTCAATACGGCTATGACAAGCACCATTAGGTCACATAAAGTAATACTGCATAGATAGTTTTAGGATAAGTGCATTAGTGTTCGAGTTCTGCTTTGGAAACGAAATAACTAACAGTTCAGGGGTAGGCCTAGGTGTCGCATTTTTGCTACTGATTTAAAGTGAGCATTCCTAAGCACTCATTTTTGCTTAAATAACTTATCCCACTGATTACGGCATCATTTTAAAGATCTGTTTTGGTCTTTAGACGCAGACTTACAGTTTATCCTAGTTTTTGCATTCAAAACATAACAAAGCGCCACCTGTAGTATTTTAGGGCGATCCGTGCCTAGGCACATCATGTTTATCATGTCTGTTTCTTTCAAGTTCTGGTGGAGCTAAGCTAAACACCAATAAATCCATAAACCGAGTCGATACTTCCATGCAGGACGTATGTATACACTTTTATGACGACATGACATTCAAGAACGAGTTGTCCATGCAATACAATAGTCCAGGAAAACCACATGTGCATAGTTTACGTATTAAAAAGTTTGGTTTAGCTGCTCTGGACTTTACAAACCATCCCCAAAATGATGGCTGAATACTTCACATTCATGATTGTCAGCTAGTGACTCCATGGTCAGAGACCCTTACACCAGGCTGGCTTTTACCATAATCTGTCCAAATTCATTGTTAAGGGCAGCTGGGTGGCCTAATGGTTAAGGCATCCGCCAGTTCCACATTGGCCAACTCTGCTGAAGGTCCCGGGTTCAGTTTCACTCTAGACTGCATTTTTACTCATAGGTTAAATGAATGTACCTTAGTTTTTTAACATCTGATAACATAATCACCCATACCAAAAATAAGATGATCCTCATTTTCATTAAATTTATACCACTTGCACAAGTAACTGTCATCAATTAACTATTGATACAGCACACAGCAAGACATCCAGAGACTTCCACCGCACCAATCCACAACTATATATGAATTACATTGTAATATTGTATGATTTGATAAAAGTGACTTCACTACCCTAGCTTATTGATTATTTCAAGACAGGCTAACTTGCTTCTACATGACTGGCTGGTGTAGTGGTTAGAGTATGACTTAATAATATTTTAGTCATCATTAGTTGTAACAAATTAATAATATCAGTTGGGTTCTAAGCTTTCATTGGTCACTCAAGATTTTATGATGTTGAAAACCTTCATTAAGTACGTTTTCGAAACGCTTTAAAAACATTTTGGTCAAACATTGTATGTGGACGTCTAAAATCGTGGTCCACAAATATTCATTTATAAAAAAACTTTTTGCTTGAATGTTTTGTAACGTTTTTTGGCCCCAATATATGCTCCCCAAAAACGTCTAAATGGAAGTTCATAAAACGAAATCTTTTACGCTTAAAAAGCGGTAAAAAAAAAAAATCGTGTTTATGTTTGTCATCATTGTGGCATCATCAAAACCAATTTTTCAATGACCATGCATGTAAATTTACTTGTAGCCAAGGCCGCCCAAGGCAACCATGTTCCAGAATATATAATATGTATTCTCAGAATTGCTGAAACATCAGTTAAACAATACATCAAATTAGACAACATTACACCAATAATATGCGACTCTCCCTTTAAATTAAGATTTTCTCACTTTTAAAACAATAAAAAAAGTAAGATAGGGAATTTTAAAAAAGCCTCACAATTTGTCTTGATTTTGATTCCCATGGCAACCAGTGCATGGAGGGTCATCCTTAATTCTTCAAAACTTAATGCTTGGTATATATATGTACTTACTGGTGGCACAATAACAATATAAAATAAAATTAATTTAATTTAAAATGTGCATCGATTGGTTGCCATGGCAACTACAAATCATATCAGAAAAAATGGCACCAAATATTTTCGTAATCTATAACACAATATGCCCCCTTACTTTGAGGGCAAATGCCACCATACAACAAGTTTAGCTGGTCCGCTTCTAATTTTATACGAGTGCTCTTGACCTACTTCTGTGCAGTTGGCCCCACTTCCTCTATACTACAGCACTATCCAGGTGCATTCTAGATCACAACATTGTGGTATCAACTTGATCAACGATTGAGAGAAATTCTGCAAATTGCCTGTATCTCATGCTCATCAACGCCATGAATTGTAAGTATGTATTTCTTAACTTTTTTGACGCATGTTTGTATGAATGCTATTTTCACTCAGGAGAATTGTTAATAAATGCAAGAAAATGGTCACTTTAAAAAATAATCTGAATGCTGTCATTTCAAAGATATTTTGTTTTGCAGATCAGTTAAGCTTATATGCCCAGATGCCAAAGGCAGACGTAATAATGACCTGCTAGTATTAAAAATAACACATGCATTTACTTCTTCCGTGACATAGGGTATCATGGTTTCTCATATATATTACAACTGGCCCTACGATACTGATTATAATCTCTCCTACACTTTAAGTCTATATAGGATATTGTTTATTCAGTAGCATACTGCTGCATACAGACGGATCCAGTGTAGTCATTATACTGATATATGTGGTGTCAATGTACCATAAATGCGCTGTAGGCTGTACTATATTGCATACAGTTTTGACCTGTATAGATCTTAAATATAGACACAGTAAAAGTGAGTGCTTGCATTTTGGTCCTGGTTAGTAAGTGTCACTATATTACTTTTAGATAATGTAAGAGTACAGTTATATTACATATGCACATATATATTGTATTTTGGTGAAGGTCAATTGATCCTCTTATCGATTTAATAGGTCACGTGACCGCCATAAAGGGGTGGTTTAACTGGGGAAGCTAGAATAGTTATCATCAATATTTGAATATCATCTTTTTAATGCATGTCTGTTGTGTTATACTGTGTATGCTATGCATTTGTCTGCCTGTCCCTTTGGAACACAAATAATCTTTTTTTCTGTTATAACCTAATGCCATGCAGAATTAACAACCACATTTCCCTATTATAATTCAGTCCGTGATTCTGATATAGAAAGTTTGTAGTATATAGTGTTGTATAGAACGGTTACCATGGAAATAATAAGTTGAGTTGTCACTGTAAATGGCTTTCAAAAATAAAAAGTGTATTAAAAGTGGCCATGTTGTAAAATGCATAGCCTTTTATCCTGTTATGAAATGATTTAAATATGAATTAAATACCAAAAAGCTAATTAGAATATATATCAAGTATGTAAATGGATATGTATGTGATTATGAATTATGGATTATGAAATGTGAATATGAAATATAGTTAATTAGAATATATATCAGATACTAGGGGATTTAATATTGTATATGCAGGAAAGCTTAACTATGGGAGAATTTTGACTTGGCTTTTGTTTGGGTCCAAGGTATTGTGGGTTTCTGAGCTGACCAATTTTAATGTATTGGGAATTTAAACTTTGGGGCAAAAACAACTAGGGGAGGTTGGGAAATATTCTGTCTAAAAGCAACGGGGGGAGGTTTGGAAATGTGTAATTTGTGTGTTGTAGATATGATTTGATTGGCCTTGGGCCTTGGACCAATCCCAGATAGGGTGGTTCTGGGGGGGGGGGGGGGGGCAGCATTTTGGCCCCCCATGGTATATATAATAAAATATCTGGGAGTGGAGGCATCTTATACTTGGATTGCACTCAACCAGTCTGACACCAAATTCATGACTCTGTATTCTTTGTGTTTACACCCAATGTGTTTGGACTTATGCTGCTGAGCTACAGCAATTCATTATATGGATATTTAGGACACTGGATACTTTACAATGTGGGTACTTTGCCAGTGTATGTTTATGAACTCCAGGCTTAATTTATCATCTCATTATTTTCTAAGCTCCAGATTACCACTTAAAAAAAAAAAAACATAGTTTATCACTAAAATCCAAGGGTACATGGCCAATTGTGCCACATGCGTTTACAATGCGTTTGGATAGACGCATGGAAAACGCATGGTTTTTGCCTCATTATAATTAGCTAAAAACCATGCATTTTCCATGCGTTTATCCTTCTCATCGAAAATGCATGTGGCACAATTGGCCATGTAATGTATTATGACTCATTGTGACAAAGAAGATTACATCAGTCCTTTTAACTTTGCAGAATGAAAATACCAAGAAGGACCTTTTTTGAGGAAGACTCGGCTTTGTTCAGTTACAACTGTCTGGAATTCTATATTGAATATTGGCACGAGCTGTTGGCGTAATGTTGCAGAATGAAACTGAATGTAGACCAAAACATTAATTGCTGTCATTTTGCAAGTATGAGGTGTTGAGACAGTGCGTCAAACCACACATCAAAATGGACATCAGTTGGCATCACAACATAGTCTTGGTCTGCTCATGTGGTGGATATTTCTCAACTGAATATGAATTTGAAGGCAAGTTATACGGACTTTGCAAAACCTGCTGGAAGGAAGAACTACTGAATGCCTCCGATGCTGCCGATGCTGCTGATGCCACCGATGCTGCCGATGTTCCCGATGCTCCTCAAAAGAAAGACTTTATATCTTTAGTTACAAAAGAAGTACCAGTTACAAAAGAATTGCTTGAGAAAAACGAACTTACGCCAGGCGACCACATAATGTGGCGACGACCGTATGTAGTGTGTCACCATGCAATAGTAGAGAACACCGAAAGACTTGGTGATGACAAATTGAAAGTAGTTCACTGGGCACCAACAGATTCACCAAATGCTTTGACAATCCAAATCTCTTCTAAGGAAATCAATTTTAAGTCAGAACGAGGAGAAATGTACAAAATTGAATATGAGAAGGACATTGAAATCAAAAATCCTGCTCATTTAGTATTAAAGCGGGCAAAGGCGCTTGATGGCTTAAGAGATTACCATTTCTTCAGAAAAAACTGTGAAAACTTTGCAAGATTTTGCAAAACTGGTGTTAACTTTAATCTGCAGTATCCATGGTTGAAGCGTAAATTAGACCAGACAGCTACAAGTACCCTATTCAAAGCTATGACTGCGGTAAGTATTGGCGAATTAATATACATATGTCATATATGTATACCATTCTTCTCTAAGTGTTTCAGTTAAGTATTGTCACTGTGAGAGTCTCCAAATAACTACTTCAGTTCAAACCTGGGCCACAAAAATTATTGTTACAGCAATTATACTTTGAAGTACTGTGACAATGATATCCTGTCAAAATCTTTTAAAAATTGTGCATTAAATTGTATTTCTAGTTTATAGATATCATGGTGTAAAGTTTGGCAACCACATTAGAACAAAACTATTCCTCTATCATTTTCCTTTCTACTTACTTTATTTTCCTCAAATTTCAGATAATGTTTGCTGATTTAGTTGACTTCCAATGGAGCTTCAGGCATCACTTGATGGGTTCCTGTGTAATAGTTGCACTGGAGTTAATATCTCTAGTCACGGACATGAGTAATGCATACTTCCAATACAAATACCCCACATCTTACCTTAGACCTTTGAAGGATTACCAAGAATCAGTCATCATGCGAATATTTGAGTTTGTCTTTGGATCAGCTGGAACGATCCTGGGATTCATATTCAGCGAAAAGTTATGCATATACATTGGAGACCGAATATGCCCAGGCATGGGTACCTGGGTGGGGTTTGCCCTGGGAACTTTGGTCTTCGGTATAATTGGCGGCTTTGCTCTTGGAGTGGGAGGAAAAGCTCTTGGAAATGCCATCGGAATTCGTATCGGAAAGTTTGACTTCGGTACTGGAAAAAAACCGTCAAGTAATGACACATCAATGGATCTTGCTGAGACCAAGTAGGTACTCTGGTGCCTATTTCACAGGACATTTATATTATAATAGACCTTTGTCACGAGGAAGTTAGATTAAATTTCCTTAAATTTTTAGTGATACAGTTACCAGCTAGTCAATGTAGTCATCTTTCATTCTATTGCTTGGTTTCTATTGTCAATCTTTCTCATAAGGATACTGTCCACATGTTGAATTCTACAGAAATGCATGAAAAATCACAATTGCATTTAGCGTTGCAACCAAACGTACTTGTGACTCATGATGTGCATCTTTTTTCAGACTGTGCATTTTATCAAATACAGTTAATTAAAAGGATATATTTCATAATTTTGTATTTTCAGAGAACGACCATTGAATAATGACACATCAGTGGATCGTGTTGAAGCTAACTTAGCCAAGATGAAGAAAAAGTATGTGCAATGATACTGAGGAGACTCTTTATAACAGGGGCATTGATTTCTCTTGACGTGTTGGGGGGGGGGGGGGGGGGGTGAAGTAATGGTCGATAAACTTGATATGATGAAGTGTAAAACTGTTTAACAAAGCACAAATTTTCCAAAACAAAAGTGTGTGATTACATGTAATTTTCATAATATGTAAATTTCATTTGAAGGGGGGGGGGGATGATTGCATGTATCATATCCCCCTTCCCGAAAAGTGGGGTATATACCCAACAAACACAGGACGACAGAAAAACGTTCTATTATGATTTTCAATGTGACACAGAGCTACTGATTAGTCTAAAAAAAATTATATTGATTGCATGTTTGCAAAACAAATTGTTCTAGGGAGTACAGTACCAAGTAAGCTCAGTTGGTACAGTGCATGCCATGTGAAGCTATTCTTCTGGGACTTGGGTTCAAGTCTACTCTGTGCATTTTTACTCACAGATTATTACATATTAAAAAAAAGTACCTTAGTTTTTTAGCATTTGATAACATAACCCATGCCAAAAATAAGTTGATACTGCTTTAAATTGTATACCACTTATAAGGGTAACTGTCATCAATTAATGATTGATACATCCAGAGAGTTCCACCTCACCAATCCACAAATATTTTTGAATTACATTGTAATGTGTTGTGTGAAAAGTGGCTTCTCTATCCCAGCTTATTCATTTTGTTTGATTTTACCAAGACGAGACTACTTTGCTTCTACATGACTGGCTGGTGTAGTGGTTAGGATGTAGGACTGTTGGGCTTAGGTTAGATAGGTAGGAAGGTTGTAGGTTCAAACCCAGCTTTGGACAATCATGAATGATAGCTGCTCTTAGAGTTTTTTGTCTTAGGTCATCATTAGTTGTAACAAATGAATAATATCAATTGAGTTCTAACTTTTCATCGTTCACTCAACATACAATTGTTAGAAATGTTAAAAAGCCTTTATTAAGTACGTCTTCAAAACATTTTAAAATGTTCATTAGAAACTTTTTATTTTTTGTAGCGTTTTTTTTTTTGCCATCCAAAAACGTCTAAATTAACCTTTATAACACCAAATCTGGAACGTTTAAAAAACATTTGAAAAACGTTTTTTGTTTGTTGAGTGTCACCCCCCCCCCCCCCCCCCCCCATTACCCTCCCCCTGAATTGATGCCCCTGCTCTTTGGCAGAACAATTCCAGTGCTATCCAACAATTCAGACCATATCTGAACTAGTTATTAAGCCCATCAAAATATTTATATATATATATATATATATATATATATATATATATATATATATATATATATATATATATATATATATACCTTATAATCTTATATTTTCAGAAAAATGGTTCGTCGATATCTTGCCCGTTGCTGGAAAGCCCAACTTGGGATGATATTGATAATATTCAGTTGTGTTCTCTTCTTTGCATTCACCAAACAGTATGTCAAAATATACAGGGACTTCAGAAGTAGTATCAAAGCTGAATGTGTCACTAAAAACATCGCTTATTTGAGGTTGGTATATTACTATAGACTTGATTCAGAAGGTCCATTCTAGCTGTTTGGTCATAGGGAGCAGATTAGATGCAATTTACCTTTTACAGAGAAATTTACCCATGCCCTGCAATCCAAGTTGTTGTACTCGACAGCCAATCAGCATCTGCGTCCAGTCGAATCGACCAATCAGGGAACAGAAACAACAGGATGGGGGGAACGCCAGGTGGCACCACTCAACTGTTTGAGAATGAACGCACTTTCAAATATGGCAGTGTAAGTATATGACTAAAAAAAACCCTTTAGGATTCCATCTGTGACTTCTAATTGCGGATAACTTATATATTAAAACAAAACAAAAAATCAAACAAATTAGTAAATATGCCAAATGGAGTTCGGCGTCGGGATATAACCAACAAAAATTTTAATACTTGTAGGTTAACCCTGTAAGTTGAGAATAGAGTAATTCTTGACATACAGTTGGTTTCTAGATGGCTGTAGCGACCTATATACATGACTGTGATCTGAACATGCTAAAGCTGGCTGCTGCTGTCCACTTCTATAGTTAATAGCCGGCTTACATATATCACCAGAAAAGTGTAAACAATGACTAAACACTGACAAATGTAAGAAATTAATGTAATATATCATAAATATGTACTTTTAGATCCGGTTTCGAGTAGCCAGCAATTACAGCTTTTACAAGGCTCAATTTGACGGGCCGTTTTTAATGAAACTAACTGTAGGATTGTAGGGTTAACCTAAGTTGTTTTTTCTGAGTGTTCTCTGTTTTTTCTTTTTCAGTGTTCATATCAACCTCGTTGCAGAGAAAATGACACCAAGACGGCGATTGAAATGGATGATTACCTCCAGAAATATGGAAACCTAGGCGGCAATTTCACCTGCTATTATCATCCGAAAAACCATTCCATGGTCATCAGGAAACTGGCTTCAAGAGCCTTTTTCGTCCATGCATTCTTCTGGCCTGTTCTCGTCATATGTTTTGGTGTTGGTCTTATAGTCTACGCCATGATAAGAAAAAGAAATAAATGGGCAGATGCAATTGCTAAAAACCAGAACCACAATGAGGAAAAAGTGGAGACGTGGTTTATAACTTTCCTTTCAGTGCTAGGACTGACTTCTTATTTGTATGTTTTAAGATGGTTCAGATACTTTGCTCGTGGCTCAGACTTGTAAACTAATTACACATCTGTTTGTTTTTCTTGTTTCATTTAATTGTTTACGTGTTTATTTGTTTGATTGTTTCTTGGTTAACTTGTCTAAGATAATTAGGCTTTTTTGTTTATTATTTTGAATTATGACTTTTATCACGCAAAAACATATTTTTCTTAATGTTGCCCTGTCTAAATAAATAACAAGAATATTCTTTTTCAAAAAAAGAATAGATACCTGGTGTTGTGTGTAGAATGCTAGCAGCACTAGGCCTACAATGTAAACACTTTAATACGTAGGGAAATCCTGCCAAAACTGTTTTTAACTTGCGCTTTCGTACAGTTTTGGGAATACAGCTATAAATGGCACACCATTAGTAGTACACCTGCCTACGCTCCCTACGCTGCTGCTGCGTTGACCCATATATTTTCAAGCCTCACTAAAATAGTATGCTATTTTAAGTAACTTCCTGTCTTCAATAATCTTATTCATTAATGTTATCAGAGTACCTACTACCTATCCTGGAAGCAAAGAAAAAAATTTCACTGAAGTGTAGTATATACAATGTATATTACTGCATCTTCCTTCATGTAAATTGTTTCGGCTTTGTGGCTCCATTGTAACTATAACGGTAGCGGCACCACCATTTTATTTTTGGCTTTGTTCGCTACGTACGAAGTTAGATAATTACTTCCAGAAGTAATCAATGGGAACATATAATGACAAACTGTTGCATTGTGTCTATTAGACCAAATTCAAGGTACAAAAATGATATATATTGAGCAGTGCTGAGTATTAATTCAATGAAAATTATGTAAAACAATTGTTTAAAAGCTGGCACAAGTCACATAATGATTCAAAAGTAATAAAATTAAAGACTTCGAATTCTTACATTCACTTCAGACATTCTGACTTGGAAGTACTCGGCCATTCACACTTTTCCAGCACCATGGCTGTGAACTTCTATGAAGCATTGCTGTATCTGTACAGCCACGTGCCTATTCTCTGCTGGGTAAGCGGAATCAATAAGGTAAAGGCCATAAACAGAAGGTGCATGAGGCTCGAACCTGCAGTTCCTTGAGAATGGGAGTTGAGCACTCTTGTCAGAAAACAACAATGACCACTGTGTTCCACTTATAGTTTCATATCCATCAGATAAGTGTGGATTATGGCAAGTTGCACCTTTCACCTGCAATTATAAACACAGTTGATTTGGTTTTGTGTAGTGCATTTAATCAGTGCATTTACAGTCATTTACAATTAACCAATTAACCAATTTCTCTGGAATTGATGGTTTAGTCATCAGTTTAGTTACACAAGCATCCTGTTCCCAATGGCTTTCACTCCATTGCTCTTTGCTAAATCATTGCTTGGTAATGTGCCTGAAGGATGTGCTGTTTAAAAGCAGTGGGAGTGAGTTATTCAGAAGGTTTATACTAAAAATAAAAACGTTTGCTCGAAGTGCCTCAATTGAAGTCAGTTCTGAAGTAGTAGTAGTAGTAGGTTGAGATTAATGCCCTATTAACCACCATGGAGTCATTCACGTCAGGATTGCCAAGAGGACAGGATGGTTATAAGACTACCGTATACTAGTCCATATATTTCCTACAGGAGCATATATCAAAACAGGTAAATAATATGAGAGGTAAACTCAGATTTGGTGGATAGCCTTTTGAAAATGTATAATAGTGGGGTCTACCTTTGCCAAAAGGTCCTACATGGAGTAAGCCATATAAAATCAAGATCTGATCTTGGTAAGGTCAGCACCTTTCACCAAAATTTGTTCCACATTTAAGGTCCCACTGTAGAGTTGATATTTGGGCAGAGGCTCTCCTTGTAAAAGTTAAGAATAGGTTAACCAAGCATGGCCCATTCTGAGCCAGGCCAAAATTACCTCTTCCCTTCGAAATGTCCAACAGGCACCCCAAGATTAGGATGAATAAGGTGAAGCTTGTTGCTATAGGTTACAGACCACCATGTTTGCCATTCCTCATAGATGTATTCCTTGGCACAACCTCTGAAATCTGAAGAAGGTACCAGCCAGGCAGAGCTGTTAAGATTCAGATGTTGGAGAATACAAGTGAAGAACAAATAGCAATAAATTAAACACACCCAGTCAAAGCTTGACGAATGTCTGGTGATTAGGACTCATGACCTGTGCGGATTTGAAACAATATCGTCTTCTGTCTATGCTCATCCACAACTTCTCAGCATTCAAGCATAAGCCTGCATTTGAAGCATCCAGTGCATATAACATCATTTGGGTATCTGTCTCTTTTTTTCATGATTGGACATAAGGGAGCGCAATGGCTGCCTTGAGACATCACAGCCTTCTCCATATTGTGGAAACCACAGGCTGTTACAAGTTCCCTTGCTTGTGCCTTGATTCAGTCAGCAATGTTTACAGCATCCTGTGGTTTGCCAATACTGTGAACCAGACCCTTGCCATCCACTAAACAGCAAGTATGATACTCCTCATTTGAAACTGAAATTAGTGGCAAAGCCAAGCTGCCAAGCTGCCAAGCAGGATAATCCCTAATGCAGGCCTGCTTGCTTGTTTGTGAAGGCTCCCATCACTGTTGGCAAGCAAGGGCACTCCTGGAAATTCTCTACCTGCTTTGATGTTTGCTAGCTTTTGAGTTTGACTTCCACTGACATCTTCTTTCAGTGTGGAGTGCTAAATACCTGCAAACTACTCTTTGGAATCCTTTCAAAGAGTTGGGTTCCTTTATCATCTTCTGTTATACAATCAGCAATGAACTGCTGTAGTAGGTCTTAGTCACGTTTATTGGCACCAAGAAGATCATGTGTCACAGCATCTCCAAATCTTTAGTAGAAATATAGGTATTATAATATCTTGGTTCTGGTGATGAAAGAGATAAAACTGGGTGAATTGCTGGCTAATTCAGTTACCATTTTCTTCGTCCTTGTTACTAACAGCATCTGATACAATACACTACTATGATGTTTTCAATCAACTAAAATCCACCAGAAGTCTGCTGTTATGACTTAAATTGTGAAATTAGAGTGATTGTTTAATTGCTGTCGGTGTCGTTTTTGTAAAAAAAATTTGAATTATACCACCTTAAATAAAAGAAGTGATAATATTATTGAGTACAGAACCTATAAATATCCTTTCAATCATTTCTGACATTAAATAGTGCCCAGATTATGATGATGGACAATTGTCTATTTATTTCACTGGCGCTAACCAAGTTCTCAGCCGATATTGCACTTAATGACCCCCGGGGAGCAGACATACAGGCTGAGCAGGCGACCAGCACTTTTTTTTTAAAGTAATGCCCATAGAATGATTTTAGCATATGCTTGTTGCTGACCATAGCCTCTGTACTATATCTGACTTTCATAATTTTTTTTTACAAATCTATTGATGTCCCAGTATTAACATCTTCAGCAACTACATAACAAATAAAAAAATCGCCAGTAACTGCTTAAGCAATGAATTTATGACACACACATATTATCTAAATTAGAATTTGGCTTGTCAGATTTTTTTTTATTAGAAAAGTAGTTCCAAGGTGGCTCTAGTGGTACGATGGTTGGTTTGACCCTTAACTCAATCCAATACTTGCTGTGTATTATTAGCATGAAGAAAGTGATCTCATGAAAGTTCCTTTTCTACTTGTTAAATATGTCCATTTTCAGTCTCACTACTTTCACCAGCTAGCCACGACTGAACAACCGTCCGCATGTGGGACATACCTGAGCTTAAAAATTTTGATTTGCAAGCCTGATACTCCAACCAAAGGAATGCTTTACCTAAATCGAAAATTGTATTGAAATCATCTGGAATTTCCTGCTGGATAAGAAGTTGTGCTATAATAGCGAAAAGAACTAAGTTGATTCTGATTGGATGACCACAACAACTTAGAAAAATGAACATTAATTGGCTCTATCCAAGTCCAGACAAAATTAAACATAAGCTGTGCGGCAGCAAACCCTCAGCGAATAGCCACATAGTACATGAGCGCCGTCAATACTGTTTAATATTCCCTCTGCTACAAATGTAGCTGGTCAACTAGACATTATTCTATCTTTTGTGTGTTATTCTTGTTTCACCAATTGATAATGATAAACGAATTCCCAATCAATAGGACGCACACAGGGCAAACTCAGATGGTGTTTCTTACAGCTGTGTGAAATGTTTTTCGAGTAACTTTGATAATTATCTTAGATATCTATTTACCAATAATCCATTGTTGTCACCATTCAGCTACATGTTCACTACACGGAGTTTACCTATGGTCTGCAAAGTGACCATACATTTCTTGTATATAACTTAAATCATTAAACCTTAGGTCTTTTAAATTCGTATCCCTTTTGTATATTATTACTGTTTCTTATTAGGCGAATAAAATCAATATCAATACCAATTCTACTATAGGAGGTGATGACGAATATAATATTGCAAACTATGTATGTTAAGCATCAATGTATATGTATTATGCATGACAAAGTTAAATGACTGAACTTGGAGTCTCAATAACAACCCTGTCAGTCTTGATAGCTACTGGGTTAGCCCAGATGCCAACACAGTAGGGGGTAGAGTTTTGTGAATTGAGATGAGAGTTTTTGTATTGGTCAGAGAAATAGTAGTTTTGGCTCATTTCCCTTATTATTTAGGTGATATATGATGTCTAATTAAACATTTTTAGCATTATATTAAATGTTCCATAATAATGAACAAAGCATGAAGTAAATGCCAAAATTAAGTTAAGAAAGAGAAAGTGCTATCGTTAAGACAGTTATTTTATTTGCGAAATTTCATTCATGAAGAATGAATATTAAATACATTGTAGTGTCTTTGGTATGGAGGTGTGAAAAATCCAGATTTTTTTTATAAAAGGCTCAGCTTCACTGTTTTGGCGCATAATGGTTCGCTCCGCAAACAAACAAACAAACTAAATCTTTTAATATCTTTTTTTCTTCTTATTTTTCAAAACATAGCGGAGATACATCAATGTGACTATCAAAATTCACAAGTAGGTGACATAGCAATACTGCATGAAATTTCATGAGGTTAAGTGATTTGGTGATAAATGCTCTGGAAATACAATTTAACACAATTTTTAGCTTTTTTCCAGATTTTCCATTAATATAAAAGAAGAATGATATTAATGTCAAAATGAAGCTCTTAAAATTTAAGAACTAAAGTTTACATGTATGCGTTATTTGTGAAATTCCACTCATGTGAGATTAGTAGTGTCTTTGATAAGGATGTTTGTAAAACATATTTCATATTTTCGTCTTAGTTTGCAAATTCCGTATTATTTCAGGCAAATTCTAGCAAAGTTTTAGGCACGTAGGTGCAGTAGTGCGTGAGTTCTGCTCCGGATATTAGAATTTTGAAATTCATGCGCACAACTTGATAATAGAAATATTCTTAGAGATATTTCATATTTGAATAAACCATGTTCTTATCAAAGATCAGCAAACAAAAAGCCAGACAATGCATTTAATAATATTTTCATAACTGGCCATGTGACTGTGAGCAATCGCAGTAGCTGAGCTGGGGAATCCCCTGTCACTTACCTGTCATTTCCAACTGCAGTTCATTAATCATTGAATTAACACTTTACACTAAACCTAATAATGAATAATTATCAAATATGCAGATAACCATTAGAATTAACAGTTTTTTTTTTCAAAAATCCTCCGGCTCGCCCCCACCCCAAACTTTTAAATAGAACAGCCCTTATGCATTTTTATTTGACTGATTTCTACATCTCCTTGTGAATTTAATAAACTGTGAATATGGTTAATGTTGCACCTACATATATATATATATATAATGTGATTAGATGATTTCATTCTGTTTTATAATTAATATTGCAATATGTAAAGTCGTCTGGGATGCAGACTTTTAAAATATTAAGTACGAATTGTTTACTGAAACGAACACGGTTAAGCTTTTAATGTATGATCCCTAACCTAATATTTCCTTTAATAATTCATTCATTCATTATAGGCTTCATTAATCAATATCTATACTTCATATGGTGTATTGCGCAAGTTATATTGCCGAACATTTATTTTGCTTAAGTACTGCCCAGAAGAACCAAACAAGCTCCAATGCATCGGAAAATAATTCCAAATAACATTTTAAGCATTTTGAACACTTTAAATTGGGATATAAAACATATTTTGGCCCTACACTGCAAATAAGAAGCCTGAATTTGTGTCCGGTCTGTCGGGGAATTTTAGCCAATCAGAAAATAAGTAGCAAAATGACGTCATGCTGTCGCGGCGGAAAGAACATTTATTACTCAAACCAGAGCGCATAAATACATTTCAATAGTCAGCAAAAAGATAGTTTTCTGGTTTGTGCATACATTTCTTACTAAGTTATTTGCCCCAAAGTCGGGGAATCCCTCTCCAGCAGGTCACAACTGGTTTCTTGCTCTTATATTATTTGAGAAGAGACCCTGACTTCGGAGCAAAAATAAATTCGAGTAAATTTTGAATTGAAACGATACGCTATATATATTATTGTATGTCATGTGATCGGAATTGACCAATGGCAAAGCAGAATGAGCACTGGGGACAATAAGACCCAATGGTTATGATATTCCCCACGAGAGGACAGATTGGCCAGGATTAACGTTTGACAGCTGGTTTGACGTCTATTACAAGGCTGGTACCTATATTTAGATGCAGATACATCGGTATAGAGAAAGCCAGGATGGTAGAATTCTACAGAAAACAGAAAAAATAAATCATTGGCTTGTTTCCTCAGTTGGAACAGCTACTACTTGGGCTGAAAATCAATTATGTACCGTAATGCCCTGTGTTTGTAAGGAGGCCTTGATTTTGTCAATAAAGTCATTTGAAGGAATCGAATTCCATTTGTTTGACATCTTGATGATGAGTAACTGTCGATATTACAACAATCGAAGTAATTTGTGGTCTTCTTAAGAAGTGCCATGGCATTCTCATAGCACTCCACAACCTCGCCTAAACTCAGACATCACCAGCAGGTTGTTAGCTGTTGTTGTGGAAACTCGGTGTGCACAGCTTTTAGCAGTATCTTGTAAGTACTTCTACATTAATAATAATCTATTTAACTTTATTAAGTAATGTAAAATTGATTTAGTTTTACTTTTTGGCTCAAGACAACTGCCATACCAATTTAGCTCAATTTTCAAGCCAGATAAAGAACATTCAGTATTAAATTTAGGCGATGACTTTCATATCACCAATGAGAAATTCACAATTTACTAATATTGTGTAGTTTGGTGTGTTAAGATAATGCATGTTACTAAGAATAAAAACAGAATATGTTTATTGAAGCTTCTTCAAAGACTTATTTATTTTGTAAAGAATTAAAAACAAACTTAATTTATTGTATGTTTACAGACATCTGTGGTTTGTACAGAATTTAAAACAATAAAATACATTTATTGTATGCTTTTGTACAGAATTAAAAACAAAATACATTCATTGTATCTGCTTCAAAGATTTCTGTATTTTGTACAGTATAAAAAAAACAACATTTTATTGTATACTCAAAGACTCCTGTATTTTGTACAGAATTAAAAACAAAAAACAAATATATTATGTTTAAAGATCTGTATTATGTACCATTATTTTTTAGGAATGCTGACTGAGCTTCAATGGAAATACAAGAACCTCCACCTTCCCTGACGTACAATGTCAAAATGGCTGCAGAATATCAGTTAAGAAGTAGCAGGATGACAGAAGACACAATTTCAAGAGAAAAGAAATACACGAATTATTCACTCACAGATATAAACAGAGAGAAGAAACAATTAAAAAAGGAGTTGGAGATTGTGAGAAAGACAAGTCAGGATTTGAAAGAAGTTGACCGGAAAATTCAAGAAAATAAAGGAATTTACCTTTATGGAGAATACAGGAAAATAAAAGACATTACCAATAATAAATGAACTTTAGATGAGTTGCACAATTTGGACAACAGGGCTCACCCAGATAGCATTCCAAATCAGGCAAGTGTCGTTTCTATGTTGTCTGCCGTCGGTACAGCATCGTTTTGACATCGCCGACACCGTGCCGAAGTTGGAACAATTTGGAATGCTATCTGGGCATGTCATGTCATGACATCATTAAGTCACACAGTAAAAACAATAGACCAATTAAGTCTGAATTTTAGACATAGGCCTACTACTAACTGAATTAAATTAAATTTATAAATTTGATATTTGATTTAATAAATATGTCAAAAAGTTATGTGGTCTAATAGTATGCTGATATTAAAGGTAATTTGGTCTAGTTAAGATTACAAATTCACTTGGATAAGATAGATTTTCTAAGAAAATGTTCTTTTTTTTAAATTGACCCTGCCCACAATCGATGGACATTTAATGAAATTAATCTGGAAAGATTAGCCCAGACAAATCATTCATGGAGAAAATTTGTTTTAAATTTTATTTTTATTTTTGGGTAGCCATTTGTATGCTACGGAAGCCATTTTAGGACATGAGAAAAAAAAAAATTAAATTGTATAAACGATTTAGTAAATTGTATATACGAAGTACTAAAACGTATATACGAAATACTAAATTGAATATACGATATACTATATTGAATATACGAAATACTAAATTGAATATAAAATATACTAAATTGAATATACGATATACTAAATTGTATATACGAAGTACTAAATCGTATATACGAAATACTAAATTGAATATACGATATACTATATTGAATATACGAAATACTAAATTGAATATACAACATACTAAATTGAATATACGATATACTAAATTGTATATACGAAATATTAAATTGAATATACGATATACTAAATTGTATATACGAAATACTAAATTGAATATACAATATACTAAATTGAATATACGATATACTAAATTGAATATACAATATACTAAATTGTATATACGAAATACTAAATATGTGAAATAATAAATTGTATATACAAAATACTAAATTGAATATACGATATACTAAATTGTATATATGAAATACTAAATTGAATATACGATATACTAAATCGTATATACGAAATACTAAATTGAATATACAATGTACTAAATTGAATATACGAAATACTAAATTGAATATACGAAATACTAAATTGTATAAACGAAATACTAAATTGAATATACGATATACTAAATTGTATAAACGAAATACTAAATTGTATAAACGAAATACTAAATTGTATAAACGAAATACTTAATCGTTTAAACGAATTACTATATAGTTAAACAAATTACTAAACCGGC
Source organism: Alitta virens (assembly GCA_932294295.1). Lineage (NCBI taxonomy): Eukaryota > Metazoa > Annelida > Polychaeta > Phyllodocida > Nereididae > Alitta > Alitta virens. The sequence continues at coordinate 46,415,862 of OW028574.1, read as the reverse complement.
CATATCTTTGTTAATATTTGGTCTACAATTATGTGTGACCTATCTAAAGACTGGCCTTGGACAGTGCTATTTAATACTCTATACTGGAAAATTCTAGGTACAGCACAACAGCACTTAAAGTGAATAACTTTGTTTCACAATATGACATCCTAATTACCCTTGTCCTTAAACCCAGCTCTTTCTATCAGGCCCCAGTCTTTCCTTTCCTTCCCTGTCCCTTCCCTTCTCTTTCCCTTCCCTTCCCTTCCCTTCCCCCCCCCTTCCCTCCCCTTTTATTTCAGCAATATTGGAATCTATTGGGCCCTGGTAAATTATAACCAGTCAGTGTCCATATGCTAAGGCAAGTAAAAGACCCCACCCATGGGGTAAGAGTGTAACATGGATGGACTCCTCCTCCCTCTCATCTCATCAATCAACTCTCGATAGCGGCAAGAACTTGCCTTAGAGGGCTGCATTTCCCATATCTGTCTATCTAATTTATCTATCTGTCTATCTTTCTATCTATCTATCTATCTTGGATCCCTCCTAGATCTAGATTGATGGGAAAAGTTATTTTAAAGTCCTCCTTCCTGATATCATCCATGTTCGGTCTATAATTGCAGGCTATATGTAATACTTATGCAATTTGACAAAATGCAATTAGCATGGATCACGATATTATTAAAATGTAGCATGGTGCAATTAAAGTCAGCAACACATAGTAAACCCAACTACAGGAAATACTACTCAGAAGGGAAGGGAAGACTGGGGCCTGATAGAAAGAGCTGGGTGTACGGACATGCCGTTTTCACAGATCAAACTGTATCTAGAATTTTTAACTTTGTTTATTAGATAGCCCTGCCCAAGACGAGTCTCTACATAGGTTGCACATAACTGTAGACCAAATATTAACTAAGCTATAGCCAGTTTAGTATTTCGTATATACAATTTAGTATTCCGTATATACGATTTAGTATTCCGTATATACGATTTAGTATTTCGTATATACGATTTAGTATTTCGTATATACGATTTAGTATTTCATATATACGATTTAGTATTTCGTATATACGATTTAGTATTTCGTATATACGATTTAGTACTTCGTATATACAATTTAGTATTTCGTATATACAATTTACTACATCGTTTATACAATTTAACTTTTTTTTCTCATGTCCTAAAATGGCTTCCGTAGTATGCCACTTGGATTATATATTAAAAAAAAAAAAGAAATACCTGTAATAAATATCACAATGGCAGAATGTTTCAGGGCCAACATTCAGTGATATGCAGTTGGTGTATACATAAAAAGTATTTTAGAAGTTGGTCCTGCAATATAGCAGAACAACATCACTTAAGTGTGCATTATCATTATAGCTCATTATATAAAATGTTTAACCTTGATTTTTCACATTCGCCAAAGATATTCAATTTTAAATAATCCTTAAGTAAATTCTAATCATTATACTGGTAAATTGCAACAATGCCTGTATGAAGTGAAGTTCATCCTTAAGTTGTAGCTCACTGTATCAAATATTAAATATATAAACAACCTGGATTTGGGACATTTGCCAAAAAGACTTAATTTAGACAATTCAAAAGTATAAAGCCTTTTTGACTCATATGTCCCAAAAAGACTACACGCATCAATGCCTGTATTAAGTGAAGCTCATCCCTTATTGAATTTGTAATTATCCCTCCTCAAAAAATATGTGCGCAGCATTTATTGAGTATTTAAAATCCAACTGGGATTTTGACACAGCAATTAATCACTGCATTAGCGTGTTAATATTTGGCAAAGGCCAAAGGCTGTTCAGTGCAGTTGTAATATGCAGTTTATACCAACAAAGCATGCCAATATATCTTCCTAGATATACAAGTAATTAATGAGCACGTGCTTCACCTCACCACTCTTCTTTTACAACAAGAAACGTTTATTGCCATGATTGGCCAGTGTAACATTCATCTACAGGCATACACAAGGCAGGCCCAAGTAAGATTTAGGATCATTACCATTGCTTGGAGTAGTGTTAGAACCCATAACCTAGTAATCACTGGCCATGCCATGGACACTAATACAACTATCTATCTATCTATATATATATATATATATATCCATATTTAGGTAGGTTCATGTATATATATATATATATATATATATACTTCTGTGTTTTCATAATTATGAAATTAAGTGATATTCTGAAACATGTCATGGAATAAATTTTGGGGTCCATTGTAATGGTCGACCTAAGTCGTTATATCGCGTGCTTATAGATGGGGCTAAAATGTAGCTGAGCTGTAATGAATAGATTAACATCATAGTTTGTTAATATATTTCACTAAATTTTTATCTTGTATAATAATTGCAGCATCCCAGATAGCATTCCAAATCGTTTCAACTTCGGCGTGATGTCGGCGATGTTGATACAATGTTGTAACGAACAGTAGCCTACATGGAAACGTTACTAGGCTGATTTGGAATGCTATCTGGGATTTATCAAATGGCATTACCAAATTAAGAGTTCATCTCTAGGCCCACTCAAACAATGATTAAAATATTGTGTGGTCCTTGCAATGTGGGTGGTACAAATGGTGTCACTGCTGTGCTATGCAGACATGCTGTGTGTTCATTGGGACAAACCTCTGTACTGTAGATGATCATTTCTGTTGGTATTATGGAAACTATTAGATAATATTCAAGAATTAGGTATTGCAAAAGTGTTCACACCCTGGTAAATAAGGTGACACTGCACAACATACTGCGTGTTGGTTTTTCATTGTCTGTTTCAAACTATTTCTCACACCTCTTAACCCTTTGATCCAGTATTTAGGCCTATTCCGTTGTTATTAATTTAGTATTGTACCCAGGAAAAAACCCCAAGATCATATGCTTGCAATATTTGATAACGAAGAGGCAGGAACTAATCCAACACATGCGTAACTGTGTAATTCAGAAGCACATGGATGGTTAAGATTACAAGAAAATATAAAAGGCTCTTAAAATTCCTGTGCCTACAGCGACATCGATAGTGCAGAGTTGGAATAAGACCAAGTCTATAACAGATCAGGTAGTCCACCAAAAATCAATCAATGTACTGCAAGAAAACACGTGTGGCGAGCATCAGCAAGTCCAACTGTGACATTCAGTGACCTGAAAAAGGAAGCTGTGAAAGGAGTTGTGCATAGGAGCACAGTTTTTGGAATGCTGCATCAAAATGGACTATATGACAGTGTCCAGAAGGAAGCCTCTCCTAAAGAATTCACACCAAGAGGCATGTTTGAAATTTGCCAATGAACATATAACACGGTCTGCTGCATTTTGTAAAATATTCCTCAGGTCAAACGAAGCTATTTGGTAAAAATGCCAAGAAGTATATTTGGCACAAACCCAACACTGAATATGGCCAAAAGAACGACATAGTGCCAATTACATATACATTTTATGTAAAAACCTCAAGAAATTTGCCACTAAGTTGACAATAGAATGAAATTTGAATTTCAATAAGACAATTAGTGATGTGGACCAGACCGCCTCGGGCTACTCGGGTTATGGTTCGACCCTGGACCGCAAAAAAACTAGACAACTACAAAAATACTGGAAAGGATCAGTTTAGTGACCCTGGACTGGCGGTCCAAGTATTGCATGTTGAATTTATTATACACCACATTTTGTCATCTTGGGTTACAGTTATTAATCATTCCTGACTGCTTGATGGTTTCTTTATTTTACATAAATAAATATTGCAGTAATGAAATTATTAGTCTGTCCTACCTGTCAGTACTAAATAATTCCATACATCAAATCATGTTAAACAAGAACAACTTATGTCGATGGACCACCTCCGGACCGGTCTGATCTCTAGTAACGGACCACTCACCCCTGGACCGGACCAGGATGGGCCACTTCTGAAAATACCAGACCACCCCTGACTAAGCGGTCCAGTCCACTTCACTGAAGACCATTACCCAAAATACTAGTAAAAAACAACAATGAAATGGTTGAAGAACAAAATATTTGCAGACAATTGCAAACTGGCGTTGCACAAATATTCACAAACAAATTTGATGCAATTAGAGGAATGTTGTCTATAATTAATGGTCCGAATTAAGACCAAAAATGTGTACAAAGCTAGTCAAAGACTATCTAGAGTGTGTCTAGGTGGTAATCGATGCAAAGGCCCAGCTATAAAATATGAACACCAACATGTCTCAGCCTATAAAAGAGGGTATAATGACTTTTGCAATGCATAATTTGAATTATTTTATATTTTTGGCTCTAGTTACTGGATATTTCTGTATTATCAAATTAGAAACAATGATGTCATAATGTTAACTTATAAAATGGATCAAGATTCATCCTTTGTGATGTTTGTTTCTCTGTATTTCTAGAAAATATCAGTTCTGTATGGTGTATGATAATTTTGCAACCCACTGTATTTGATCTGCCAGAGGCAGACATAATGATGAGATGACAAATTTATTTCACAATTGCAGAATTATCACGTGAACTAGCAGGTGATATGGACTGCTTGATCTGCTCTTCATATCACCCAGAATGACGTTCGTACATTGTCCATAAAAGGAGGCCCAGGACGTTGCAATGTCCAAATAAGGATGAAATGCGTAGGGCTGAAAAAGTGCCGGCGTGACTATAGTTGATAAAGATTTATCTAACTTTATATGACAACAGTTAACTAATTTATGTACGTAATAAAGTTAACATTTTAAAATCTGATAAAAAACTCACAGAGCTATGCAATAAAATATACGTGAAGCGATCACGTTCAGGACGTTGTTGACACTACATTTAGTATTTGTTTATGTCATACATTTTATTTAATAACTTCGTCAATTTTCATCAGATTTTAAACTTCAAAGTTCCTCATTGGTTAAATTAATTGGGGATTAAATGAAAACCACACGAGTCCCGAATCTGTTTTGACAGATCAGAATCGGCAGGTACTACGCACCCACCTTGTCTGATCGGTCAAAACAGATCAGGGACTCGTGTGGTTTTCCTGTACTACCCCATGAGTGGGGTCTTTTACTTGAGTCAGCTTAAACACACAGAGTACAAGGCAACTCCAATTAACATATCATGTGATCAACATCGGTCAAATTTGGTATATTAATATTCCTATTTCTCAAAATGCATAGCCTATTTTGATGAATTCCTTCTGATTGCAGACACCAAAGAGGAATGTAGCAGACAAGCCCTGGAACTCATCAAACTCCTGTGTTATCTGGGTTTTAGCATTAATTACAATAAAATTGTGGGCCCAGCCCAGCGCATCACATTCCTGGGAGTTGAGCTTGACTCCAACACCTGCACCTTATCACTTCCCAAGGAGAAATTGGCAAGTTTCAGAAAAGCAACTGCAATCTCTTGCTGGCAAGCTTTCTTGGGCCAGCCAGGTAATCCAAGGTGGTAGGCCCCACCTGCGATGTATATTGGATTGTATTAACTTATTACATGCTCCCTCACACAGAACCAGGATTACAAAGGACATGCGCCTAGATTTTTCATGGTGGCTTGCTTTTTCTGTGCATTTTAAAGGCACTTTGCCCATGTATGTATTGATGCCTGCCCCCAGGGAGGAGGTGGTCATTTTGCTGGTCAAGCTTTAAATATTCAGTGGTCAGATTGGCCTGGAGCAGCTGGATTACACATTAATTACCTTGAAGTCCTGGCATTAGAACCTGCTGCCCATCTCTGGGCTACTCAATGGGCAAACAAGATAATCAAATTGCATACTAATAACCAAGCAGCCTGTGCAATTATTAACCGTGGTACTGCTCGTAATTCATTTGTCATGGATTCTTTACGATGTGTGTTCTGGTTGTCTGCCATTTATAACTTTAAGATCAGTGCAGTATATTACCCTGGAGACCACAATGTCATTGCAGATGCCTTCGGTCATATCCATGAAAACAGCTGCTTGGACAATAATACACTCTTTTTGCTCTCGACTTGTGTGACACTATTGATACAAACCTTTTATTTTACTAATTTTTCAATCTTTTTACTATATCACTAGTTAGGTTTTTTTAGTATACTCTCTACTTGTGGACTTGGGAGTTTTATCTATGCTTATTTGATCTTTGTTTTTATAAATTATTATGCAAGCGTTTGGTTCAAGCATGTTGGCGTTAGCATCATTAATTGTATAGTTATTAATTTAAATAAATTTTGCCCATTTTTTACTTGTTTGTTTGTGTGATGTCTTTAAGGTATATTATTATTTCTATTAATAGTCTTTACAGATGCACACCAGCGCGTCATTGCTTATCTATGCAGGTTAGCATCACCCCATCTTTGGGTGAAAGTTTCACCCCTTGTCAATGTGTTTGCAGCAGCAGCAGTGTTAGCATCACTTGTGGCTTGTTTTAATTTCCGCTCTCCACCCCTCCTTCACCAGTTTTATCTGATTTTGTAATCAAATGCGTATCTTGCCAACTTGGAGGAGTTTTATCTATGTTTATTTGATCTTTGTTTTCATGACTTTAGTATGGAAACATTTTGTTCAAGCTTATTGGTGCGCGCATCATTAATTGTATAGCTAATATTTTAATAAACTTTGCCCATCTTATACTTGTTTGTTTGTGTGATGTCTTCAAGTTCAATATGACCATACCAAGTGAGATTAGGTCAATATATGCTTTATTCTCAGTGTTAAAATCCAGTTCCTTCAAAGTTCCTGCACAGTTCCCTGAAAATGAGGTCAAATGGTAGGGCACCGAAATTGAGTCCAATTTGTTCAAAATCATGCACATTAACCTCCTCTAAAATTTTCTGCGAGATTTTCTTTCTTGAGGAACTGTGAACGAACTGAGAAGGAACTGAAAGAAGGAACTTGGTAAGAAGAATGAACTTAGTTCACTATCTCAAGGAGCTCTGAATGAACTCAGAAGGAAGTTCAAGGAACTGGGAAGAAGGAACTGGCTTCACTTATCTGAAGACTGGGCATGTGCATTGCGCAGAGAACACCAACGAACTTTTGCCTATTAAATAATTTAAACCATCAAACATGAATAAAAGTAACCAAGAGATTATGTATCCTAGTCTGTTTGTTCCCTTGTGGAAATGCACTTGAGATATAAACTGTTGTTTTGTTTTTTTTGAAAATAATTATGATTGAACATTACCAATAAATGCATTTAATCTGCCACAGAAATGTGACTGCTATTGTAAATAATATTGTGGCTGAAATCTTATTGATTGACAGTTGTTGTTTAAATTCTATATAAAAAAGGTAATCTTGATTAATAGAGTTTTCACACCATTTCAAATGAAAATAAATAAGCTCAAAGTGCAATCCGTATTAAACCAGCTTTAGCCGCATTATGTGTGGTAAAAAAAACTGCCATAACTTGAGGGCATTGCCATGCTGATCAACGTTAGATGCTTAATTTGTATAATGGGTAATAAACCTCATGTTATCTTATATATGCATTGCATGTGATGGACCCGAATTAACAAACATGCCTAGATCATGTCTTCAGATTTACTTGATATTCCACTAATTTCAACTTTGATGATTAAAAAAAGGAAGCGCAAAAAACAAAAAATGTGTACCACTTGTCCTTTACATGGCTAACGGTGGCAAAAATTTACAAAATTAGTGTATTTAAGCAATTGGAAGAAAAACAAGAAATGTTAAGTACAGCAATGCAAATGGCTATGTGAGCTACTTCTTGAAAAATATTTTGCTTACACTCAGCTTAGCTACTTTTCCTTCATTCATACAGCTGCACAATACATGGCTAATGTATAAAATTAGTGAAATTCAACAATTTTTAGCAGACAAACTGTATGAGCTATGGTAAAAAAATTTTCAACCTTTCATCGCCTGTCCCACATGGTCATTCAATTTAAAGTGATTTTTTTTTGTAAGAAAGATTTTTATCTTTGCATAACTCAAGAAGGCTTCAATATGCATGAAATCTATTTTATACTTAGTCCTTAATATATTCGTTACTCACAAAAGATTTGAAATGTATCAGACAAATAGTTTCTGAGATAAAAAAAAAAAAAAAACTCAGCCTATCACCAGCAGAACAACTGTGCTCAGAAATTGAACCCAGGATTCAAGTATGTACATATAAGACCGTTCATACACCAGATTTGATATGATACCTATATCTTTATTAGTAGAAATGCTACAGCAATTTGAAAATGAAAGAACATTTAAAAGCACTCTTTTTAGGCCAAAAACTAAAATTTTCAGATGCTCTACAAAAAATACTAGAAGTAGGCCAGAGACATTTCCTCATTAAACATATCAAAGTTGCAAATTCATAGTGGAGTTCCAAGTAAATTTGAAGACATGACCTGAGAACTGCTAGACCATTTCACATGACATGTCCCACCTATCACATAGGACCAGATCCTGAGTTTGTTGTTCTTTTTCTATAAGTTATGATACTCTGCTTTTAGTTACGTAAATGTATTGTAAATGTAATGTAATGATAAATGTATCATAAGTGTAAATGTGAAGGTTTATAGTCTTATTTTCTCAACCACAGGGGGCGTATACACCCCATTACACAGTGTTAACTGCAATTAAGGAGCTACGTGCACTGCAAGCCAAGACATTCAGCTGAAGAATTTGAGCTCATGGTGTTTTTTTGTAAACCGACTATAAGCTAGGAGTAGACCGAAGCAGCTGGCTTTAGCTACAGCCAGGAATAGGTCGCTACAGCTGGCTAAAGTTGACATATTATATGAAACTAATTGTATATGGACTGCTGTTGTCGCCTTTCTGAGAGATTTGTAGACTCAGTGCATAATGAAAAATTGTGTAGCACCATATATGGACATCATAAGGAATTATAAATTTTCATATAAACTTCCATTATTCCTCATATTAATCTGCCACAGGACTGGGATTACTATTGTAAACAACAGTATTACTGATACTTGTTATTGATGATTGCTGTGCTTGAAAATATTTTTTATATTAGTTTAATCATGATTCATTGTGTTTTCACACCATTTCAACACAAACAATGCTGACAGTTGCAATCCGCATTATAGCAGCTTATCTGTGATATAATTCAGAATAATACAGAAATTTCCTAATATATTTGTTATCCCATATGATGTATTACAATTTCGATTTGTGATCATAGGCCAATATGCCATGGTATATAAATCCTCCAGAAATGTGACGATCACTATCCTTTTGGTTGACTCACTAAGGTAAGTGCGCTGCATTGTTAAGATGAACTACATACTTAGCTATTTGTTGTGCAGAATATGACTTATTATCATGCAGTTGCTTAGCCTCTAATACGAGGGTTGACTAGCTGGATATATATGTAGCATATATTATATAGGTAAACTCAGATGTTTACCTAAACATTTTATAAGTGTCATGAGTCCGGATCCAACTTTCAAATGATGTAATGGGCAGTTATACGTTATACAACAAGCATGGACTTACATGCGCTACTCAGTTACCCAGTAACAACACAACTATTTTCCAGTATTATTTGATATCATGCTGACATGATTTATTTGGCACGCAAGAACATTTTAATATTGTCCCCACATCAGCCTGTGTTTTTTGTCTGCCCGTTTCTTTGGTAACAAATGCTTACCTGGTTAGTCTTGACATGTCATATTTCATTGTTTTTATAAAGGAACTTATTTCAAGGGTGATTTCTTCTCCAATATATTTCAATATATTCTGCTGCAGTTACAGACTGCTCCTGTGTAGCAAACAGGCAGGAATTAGGATGGCCATCTTTGTTCTTTGATGAATACAGGCAAAAATTTGTTGCATAGTCCACTACATACCATTATACCAGATAAAATCATATCAGGACACTGCCTTTCAACTGGTATTTAAAATATTGTCCATTCATTAGCAAAGTATTGCAGAAATGACATGTCACATACAGTGACATACTGCCTTTGTTCCTGCTAGAGCAGGTGACCTCAAGCGGGTTGGCTAATCGGTTGTATAAGAAGATATGGGACAATGAAGCACATCCTCTGAATGACCTATATTTGTATATACATGGTATAAACTTGGTAGAAGGCTGAGGCTTCCACCTGCTTCAACAATCTTTTGTGCCACAGGCTATTAATATGTTTGACTTTAGGAGATGATTGCCATATTTCACATTTCATAAACATGTACAGCATTAATTACCCTGCACAGGGTTTAATATAGTTTTTACTTCTATAATTTACTCAGGAAATTTATCAGTTATGTTTCTTGTTTTTATCACAGGGCACCATGAGGACTGCAATTCTTTGCCTGTGGCTTGTTGTGGTATTTTGTGCCGTAATACCTCAGACTGAGGCCATATCAAGAACATGCCTAGGATTGAGAGGTGCAGCAAGACGTGCCTGCTTCAGCCTGAGCCAAGTGCGATGTCGATACGTTAGGTACGGACGAAGAGTATTCAGGATCTGCCGAAGACGGAGCTCCCGAAGACCAAGGAGGTCTAGCAGAAGAAGGAGGTTAAGAGGAAGAAGGAGCTTTAGAAGACCAAGGAGGTTTAGAGGAAGAAGGAGGTTTAGAGGAAGAAGGAGCTTTAGAAAACCTAATGGAATAAGGAACTTTAGAAGACCAAGGAGGTTTAGAGGAAAAAGGAGGGTTAGAGGAAGAAGGAACTTTAGAAGACCAAGGAGGTTTAGAGGAAAAAGGAGGGTTAGAGGAAGAAGGAACTTTAGAAGACCAAGGAGGTTTAGAGGAAAAAGGAGGGTTAGAGGAAGAAGGAACTTTAGAAGACCAAGGAGGTTTAGAGGAAGAAGGAGGTTTAGAGGAATAAGGAGGTTTAGAGGAAGAAGGAGGTTTAGAAGAAGACCAAGGAGGTTTGGAAGATCAAGACGTTATTGATACTTGGATGCAAATTGGCACAGCTTATCCAGGCCTTCACATCAAGGAATAATGAAGTTACTTATTCAGTATCACATTTATTCCATTATCACATATGTGTGTAGTGAACAGGATGTAAAAATAAGCCAGTGCTCCCAATAAACATTCTGCATAAGAAATTTGTTCTTTTTTTTAAACGTATGTGTCACTCACTACTTCTGTGGATGAACTATTTTTAACAAACATTCACAGCAGATATAAATTTTTGCTCTAATATATATCTCCATTGCTGTGCATTCACTTTCTCAATTTTTTGATAATAATGGAAAATCTTTAAAAAAACAACCTTATATAAAATGTGTTTTTCCCTCATTTCTTATAATCCTAATGACAGTAATAAATTATGTAGAACTAAAGTGTTTATTTGTAAGATTTAATATTTGACAACCTTATTGCCATACTCTTTGTATATACATTATGTATGAAAGGTACATACCTAAAGGCATGAGTATTTAGCAGTAACATACCTAAATTAAAGTGTCTCACTTCTCTCAATCAACAAACATTAAAAGGTAAAGAGGAAGCCTCTGGTTGGCCCTCTCTTGACATGTCAAAGGAAGCCAAAACAAAACACGTAGAAAACTACTTCAAAACTCTGCAGGAGTCCCATCCCAGTCCCACACTCCCCAAGCCTTATTATCTCATCATTACACCTGTTTAGCATATATTGAGTTTCAAACAATCACTAAGCCCGACACAAATGACAAATCTGAGCGCCACTGGAAACAATAAAAAAATTTTAAATCATCTGTTAATTATTTGCTAGTGCTTTTTCTACCATATTTCTACATCATTTTTTCTTACATGCATTTAAAAGATATTGTAAAATAAATACAGTACTGGTATTTAAATCATATGTAGTTATGAGGGCATCTTAATTTGCTATCAATTCAGAATAGTCTATTCAGTGGGGAAAGCAGTCTATAATAAATATTCTGATAAATACTTTAATATCATGTATGTCTCTAGACATTGTCTAACCCTAAAATTGACCAACAAAGACAATCAAAACTGACCCCTGCTGATGGGGGTACATGTATTGTTTTCTTCAAAAAAAGAATAGATACCTGGTGCTGTGTGTAGAATGCCAGCAGCACTAGGCCTACAGTGTAAACACTTTAATATAGTATGATGGCTACTGCCTCATTGAGACCAGTATTTGTGCCTTGTATACTCCATTCTTTACTCAGAATTTTACAAATTTATTTATTTATTGTATATAAATATAAATTCTACACATTTTCTGAACAACTTAGTCGTTATTTGACGAAAATCGGGTCAATTTTTGAAGAGCAGCAGCCTTTTAAAGTATATGAATGCACCACCCTCCCTGCCTACGCTGCCTACGTTGCTGCTGCGTTGACCTATATATTGTCAAAATTCAGAGCGTTCGTTCGCTTAAAGTTACCTGACCTTTCATAGAACTATAACAAAATATATTATCATATTTATAAAATAGTACACTGACATTCTGAAAGCTGGTGGGCAAATATAAAAAAAATGAGCCAGACTAGTTTTTCATCAATTATAATGTCCCTTATTTTCTGCTAGAAACACGCTTTCCAAAACCTTAACACAGTAATATTTCATTAAAACAGTTGGGAAAGTTCAAAATGGAATGTTTTAGTTAATTAAAAGTTTGAGTTAATTAAAAGTAATTTGAATTAGGACTCCTCAGCGGCATTCTTTCAACAGAAATTTGAGATAAACCCTTGGTAAATGCCGAAACGAATCAAGTGGCTGAATGAGGCCAAAATCTATTTGTCATCACTTTTGCTACGCGAATAGGTACAGTACTTATTATCATATGAAATGTTAAAGTTTGACTGGTATCATCAGAAAACAGTATTCCAAGGTGTGACAAAAACCCTTATCACATAACTTTCAAGCATTTTGTTGCAATTACAGACTGTGTGCCGTTAACATACTGATATACATTGGCTTGCCTCATTTTTTTGCCAAGTAGTGTATCAATCTAATAGACAGTAGTTTAGCCTTAATTAACTACTTTGCTTTAACATTTGTTTAAATTATAATTGTGTGATCACTTTTAATGTGGCAATAATAAGAGCAGGTCTCTATAACTTGTATTATTTGTTCAGCGACTGGGACAATATTTACAATCTATTGATAATGTATACCTTAAAAGAGTGGATGGCGAGTATACACGAATGGTGAGCCTCCCCTGTGTACCCCGCCAGTGAGCACCAGTGGCCGCGAATGGCCGCGGACGTCCGTAGATCACTCACCAACCACTCGCCGAGTGATTCCCGCAAAAAGGTATACAATTTTAGTCTTCGAACAGCAGCCAACTTTTTAAACATGCTTTAAAATGTTTGCCTTCTCCACAGATATTCACGAGTGATCTGGAGGGACTACGAACGTTCTACAGATTACCACGAGTATCCTTAAATCGCCACCCCCACTCGTGACAGTGTGACGCTCCTTAAGTCTAAGATAAGAAGCTATTATTATAATAATGGGTTTGATAAAATGTATGGGCCAAAGTATGTTTAAGGGCAGGTAAATCATGATGTTACAATATGATGTCAAACAGAATATATTACACTACCCAGCCCGCAAGGTAATTACAACATTGCCATGGGAAGAGTGCAGAGACGGACATAACACTGAGTTTCATTTACATATTTACATATTTACATATTGTACAATATTGAATTTCCATGTGGAATAAGATAATTTGAGTATTATACGAGACAGTAGATATATTCATTTTCCATATGTCTTCAATAATTAAACTTAGTTTGGAGGGCTAAAATTTAACAATATTTATGCATACATCTTAAACAGACATGGTCAAAGTTTTCGATTTCTGAATTATTAGCAGAACAAACTAGTACAATGTGTTGACTATTACAAACTTCACATTATCAGCTCTCTGAGAGAACATTAAAATTCATGTGTTCATCTAAAATATCCCGTAAATATTTGTGTTGTCAACTACTTCTAATGGAACACCAATGCTTCTGCGTAGGTCTAAAAATACAATATTTGATTATCAGTACATGTTCAACCTGCAATTATTCTCAAGACTTTCTTCATCATTATTAGCAATTAATACAACATAGCCAGCAAATGCTAAAATCGAAACATGAACACCATTTATATTTACGCGCAACTTTAATCTATTCCACAGTGCTCTTGAATAAACTCCAGGGTCAAAAGAAATTGACCAAAAATTCCGTCAATGCACGATTTTAGTATAATTATGATCTAACCTTCGTTTTAAAGCAAAAAGTTAAAAAATCTTTTGGGAAAATATTAAGTTATTTAAATTTAAAAAGTTGTTTTATCACACCCCAGAACATAATGGTTGATTGCTTATAATGGAAGTACGATCAGACAATCATTAAAAATTAGTTATGAATAAATCTATCTGGACAATTAAGAGATATGATACAAATGATATTTTGGCTATCACACCCACGTAAAAAGCACATTTCATGTCATATTATATTGCACAGTTGATTTCTATCATTGTGGCTGACAAAAAATATATTGTTCAGAGGGGTTAGCCTCAATACATTCAAATTAAACAAATAAATAAATAGTTTCATTAATCTTGCTCATTTTATCATTTCCTTGACCTTGCATCAATCATGGACATTGATTAACCAGTTCTGACTGTATGAAGTTTCTGAGTTATCGTTTGGAACAGAAAAAGTCATTAATGATGGTGCAAGATTTCAATGGAGCCAAGGTGCTGAATGACATTTCACTAAAAATCACAAATGTGTCTTCATATAGAAGTTTTACTGTGTTAAACCGTAACTCAAATTTTACCCATTACTTTATCTTGTAAAGGGCTATTGAACAGCACTAAGTGCTAGTTACTGTGTGTTATAAATATATAAAAAATTAAATAAATATGAATATTTATTATATTATCAAACTTCATTTATCAAGTACTCTTTCTTGGCAAAACAATGAATTGAAATGACTTCATATAGTCAGCATTTTAATCCATGACAAGGAAATAGATACCCATGAGTGATGCATTTAACTGAATTTTTTAACTCTTTTTTTTTTAATCACAAAATAAGCAACATTGTTGATAAAAATCTTGCTACTTAGCAAGGAAGTAGGGCTAGCCTCTCCAAATAATGACAGAAATCAACTTATAATAGGGGTGTGATAACCAAAATATTGTCCTGCTAGATTTCCTCATAACTGTTTTGTAATGATTATCTGAGCATATACTTCCATTTTATGGAGTAAAAAGGAAGCTTCAGCTTCCTAAAACCAGTTACCATAAAGTACTCTGGGGTGTGATAAACCAAAAACGTAAAATTAAAATATCTTAAAATTTACCCCACAGATTTTGTTGCATTGAGACTAAGGTAAGACCATATACTAAAAAGGTGCATTGACAGAAGTTTTGGTCAATTTTTTTAACCCTGAACTTTATTAAGGAACACTGCGATTTACTTCCTCAATAAACAGGTAAAAAAGGGAGAAAGACAAAGGACCGCCTTGTCTAACCCCACTTTCTATATCGAACCATTGTGTACCATAACTAACTTCAATACAATCCATAGATTATCACATTCTGCTCAACCTTTTGATTTTTTTTTCATGATTTACCTCCTTTCAGCAAAGTATGCTAATGACTTGCATAAATTGATATGCTAAATGTTTTTCAGTTTCCCACTGTGTAAATGATTCTTTCATGAGGTAAACATATTTGGCCAGCTAGTATTTTATGATTAACACTTGATTTCTAAGTTCTAACAGTTGTTCCAGCAGCACGTAATAGTTGTGCTTGGACTTCAGGTGGTAGGGTCTCAGCAAGCGGTACCCAATGTCATGACTCATGTATGATATTGTATGTGCATGTTACTTGTGAGAATTAATTCTATGGAAGTAAAAACGTACATCATCTTTAAGCAGAAAAAAAAAAAAAAAGCTCAAGTAAAATTGCAAGTAAAGTGAAAAGTTAAACATGTTAAAGTAGGCCTAAATAAAAATAAAATGTATGAAACTTTATTGCAGAAAGTAAAATTTTTATTTCCAAATTGACAGTACAAATTCTCAAATACAAGGTTCTTCAGTTTGAAAGCTTATAAATGACACCCACAACTCAAGTCAACTCAAGATAAAATTGCTCATCGTTTGTCTTTACAAAATTCCTTATACATTTTTTTTTACAATGAATGCTTTTCAAAACTCAAAACCTAAGTTGCAAAGAAAACAATTAAAATCCAGATGCCAAAAAACACCGCGTGGCTACCAAGGAAGCTGGAGGGTGAAATCGACATGCCTGAATTTGGCAGGGGTTTCTTGACTTCAAGCGTGAAGTTGAAGTTGATGCTTATATAAGGCTCAGGACAACATTCATAATAGTTGATTTGACGTGCGATACGATTGTCAACCAATTTAAATCGATCATCAGTCCGAAATGTAGAGACATCAGCCTTATCACTACGAGAGGTCAGATTCAGCTGCAAACAGATAAAATCCAGATAAAATCCGAATGCAAAAAAACAGCATGTGGCAAAAGATATCTTAGTATTATATGAGACGGTATATATATTCATAAAGTGGCAGGTCTAGATATCTAATATGTGGAGAATTGTGCACCTGCCCCATTTAAGTTTTGTTTTGAATTCAATGCAGAGTTTAGAGTCTGTGGTTTGTAGCTGTAGGAAGTTTAGTGATATGTATAATAGCTTATGATATATTATTTAATATATATATCATATTATTAAATAATAAATATCATATTATTAAATAATATCACTAGCGCGTCTGCATAGCTGCTGGGTGGCACCAGGGGTTAGTAAAACAATATACCTTAGTCCCATCGTAAGTCCAGGATCCCAGTTTAAGAGCACAGTTGGCTTCTGAGTCCTCCTGGGTGCAATAGAATTGCCAGAAATGCTTGGGAACCCATATGCACAGTCCACTGGAGTACACTACAATATTGTAGAGATTGTCTCTGTTCGACCACCTGAAAGGAAGCAATTGGTGCACATTGGACTGAACATAATCATAGCAGTTTAGGGTAACAAGGCAAGCACTAATATGCATATAAACTCTAAGCCACTAAACTGATTTCTCAACATGTTTCATTAAAAAAATCTCATATTTTATTTGGAAAGTGACCATGCATACAACACAATCCAATAAAAAAAGAAAGAAAGAAAATAGACACCCAAGAAGGCAAAATGTGACTGTCATTAAGTTATAGTCACTAACTTCACAATGTAACCAGTCCTGAAAAACGTCTTTTGTGAATTTAACTACCCACAAATGAATGTGATATGCCCAATACAAATTTGAAATACCCATTGTAAGGTGTGATGTCAGGAGTCCAAATCTCACTAGGTGGAAGTCTTATGCTTTGGACTCCACCGAAGGTGTCCACTTCCCATGATAGCCTTTTGTCCTCCCATTGCTGAATAGAAAACAAAAGAAAGAAAGAAACCTCAATTACAGACACTGGCAATATTATGCTAATTTTTTTTTTTAATTTTTTTTTTTTTTATGACAATGTCATAATCAAACCACTATAGGATTCCTCTGCAAAATGTTCATTGATGTGTTTTACGATGTTTATATCAGGACGCTAGTATAATTACTAGAATATGATGAACAACCTGGAAATATCTATTGAATATTGTGTTAAGTGAGTGTACTAACCACGTTTTCCCAAACTTCAATTGACACTGAACCAGATATGGGAGAGTAGTTGATAATCTGCATCAGGGAGAGGCCATAAGAGACATTCACACGTTCATCTTCTTCCCCTGGCCTCCCATACTTCTGATAATTGTCAAGCAGAAATTTTAGAAGCCTGTCTTCATCTCGGGAACAACTGGATTCTGGTGCCAAGGCAACCAAGATCTGTAATGAGGTTTAAAGCCAGGGAAACTTTATGTATTGAATAAGGACAATGATAGATTTGACAAGACAATAAAGACAAAATATTAAACAGCATTCATTTCATGCTGTTCAGTCATATGCTATTAACACCTGTCTGCCCACGGGTCATGCACTGTCAAATGCCTTGTTAGAATCTTATTTGAAAGAAAAAAACTGCATGGCCAAATGTGCTATGTGCGTTTTCCATGCGAGGATAACGCATGGGAAACACATGGTTTCTGCCTAAGTATGTGTTTTTTTCCATGTGTTTATCCAAACGCATGGAAAATGAACATGGCACATCTGGTTATTTACTAAAGCTGCTCAAATGCATATACATGTAATATTATGTTTTTATAGTCAAATTTATGCACATAATACATTTTTCGGAATATATCTTTCCTCATCCCACAAAACTCGATGCTTAACTCCTCAAAATCTGTTATTTTGTATGCTATTAAAGCTGTCAGAAACACTATGGGTGTGTCCTATATGTTCTTCCTTGCTTTGTGTGGGCATTCGCTGAGGGTTTTGCTGCAGTGCGGCCTATGTTTTTTGTCAATTCTAGATCCCACTTTTGAGCGTATATCTGCTAACATTTCTACGCTTGAAAATAATATTAAAATACATGTGTGTACTATAAATTGTGTACGTGGTGTTACAAGTCAGCACTGAGCTGATAAACACTATGGTATCTATTTTCCAGATTCTATGATTGGATAGCAGGAAGGTCGAATGGATTCAATGGAGTTAGAAACTAAAACTCAGTGATGTGATGATCCGTTACGAGTGAATAACACAGACATGATTTGCTAATTATGAATTTTCTTGTACATTAGCTCACAATATTTTCTTTGGAAAAGATTTCGTTTTGAAAGATAGTCAAGCTTAGGAAAAAATTATTCAAGGTCAAACTTGGGGCCGGAGCTTGTATAATATTATTTGATGACAATTTGACTCCGTGCAACACACGATCGACTCAATAAAATAACCCTCTGACCTGCATTTACAATATACAACATATTTTGAACACATTTTGCATGGTTGTACCCACCTTAATGTTTTATGGAAAATATTATCTAATGGAATATCATTCGTATAATAACTGCAAATTGCAGTTTTATTTGTTGTTTTTTGGGTCCATTGTGCCAAAAACATGAGTCAAATGTCGCGGTTGTCACAATCCGTTTAAATTGTGTTTGCACGGATATGTCATATTATGTAGAAAAATAAATTCCATAACAGCCCCGAAGACAGTTGTTTAACTGAAAAAGCACACATTTTTACAGTGGAGCTAGTGAACTAAGTGAAGATAATATAGGATAATTACCAACAGAACAGTTGCGATGAGATATCTCCAGAACTCAACCTGAAACAAAAAAGAAAATACATAATATGGATATTCTCTACTTGAAAAACATTCGAACTCCACATTAGTTTCAGACTTACCATTCTGGCAGTCTGAATGATGATGCTCTATGTCCGCTCACCAAAGAACAGTGAGAATCCTATTTGGGTCAGTAGGCTGGTATGCTTGCCAGATGCTGTGGAGATGCTGGCTATGTAAGTGATTCTGGGTCGAAAGTCCGAACACAAACAAAACAAAGCTAAACAAGCAACCTGAGCTGAGATTCCAAAGCCATCGAGGCATTATCAACTAAAGAGAGTTTTGAGAATTTACCTCATAACTCACTAACACTTATATTATGCCTGCACTATTTGCTCAAGGGCATCAGACCACTAATAGGTCATTGACTTACTAGAATATGAAAGTAAACGTCAAAAGATCAGCAAGTTTTGTACATTGTGAAGCTGTGTGTAAGTCATGTCAGGCAAATAGGGATGAAAGAAGGAAGCTACACACATGAAGGCAAGAAATCTGGGGTTAAAGGAGCTGAAAAAGCTCAATTAAGTTTGTGAAGTTGAGGACGACTCTCGTCCTATAGAATGGTACTTGAACCAAAATGTAATTCCTTCATCAACTAACAACTGTTCCAATCAAAAATGTTTGTGACTGATCCATGTGAGTGCCTCAATGGCTGTCTCATGACCTTATGCATCATCTGATATATTTTGGCCGAATTCAGATAATATTATACATGTGCAAACTTATGTATTTTTTTTTTAATTAATAATTTCTAGTCTTATAACATGCAATAAATTTACATTATTTGATGCATTAAATTATCTAATGCATTACATTCACTTTGAAACTTGCATAACGCTTGAGGTACCTTATTTTAGCATTACATACGCCTTTTTTTTTATTGCAAAGTTGTTAAAAAGTGATATAGATATTAGTGAACCATTTTTGGTGTGCAATAGGATCAACAATTGTTTGTCATCAGCTTGTTGTATGAACTAAATATTTAGACAAAGACTACCGAGAATTTCAGCATATTTTGACCTCACATATATTGAGCTTTTGCGTGCGTATCACGTGATTGGGGCTGTCTGCATTCCTTAATAAATATGGCAACTGTATTCTTTGTGTTTGGTTTGAGTCAATCCCAGAGGGACCTTACATAGCAATATACAAATTTCTACGTACATATTGATAACTGCCCAAATAACCTATTTTTTTTTCTTACACCTATTTCTATGTGTGAGTACAAGGACCTTCGGGAAGTCTTGGGTCTGTGATAGCACAGGCGTTCGCCAACTCTTAGCGGTAAACATAACTGTTTAATATAGGATTAGTAAAGTGTTTACCGCTAAGAGCTGACACAGCGCTATCACGTTGGCGAAAGCCTGTGGTAATAGACAACATTGCTTTCATCTGTAGTCCGACTAAGGCTAGGGTAGGGCTTGGATGATCTCTGTTCATCCAAGGGTAGGGAAAGGGGGGGGGGGGGTGGTATAACCGCCCAGCTGCCCCTTGGTATTTGTTCCTGTGGAGACAAGTATACAATCTGGAAGCCAGGTGTACAATTTCTGGGGGAAAAGTTCAATAACCCTGCCCAACTGCAAAGCCAGCTGCATGTTAATACATCCTTAGCATGTCATGTGGCCAAGTATATCATGTTGGACAGCAAACCCTAGAGGCTAGAGCGATAATTTATCCGGCCTAGCTCTAATACAGGAGCCACTTGAGAAAGACCAGCAATAAAATGAGTTGTACAGTTCTTTCTAAAAAATAGCCATTTCCCACTTAGTGATGAAGCTTGGCAACGTCATCTTCCAGCACCAAAGACAGACAAGGAAGTGCTGGCAAAGGAACTTTACTAATCAACTACAATTACATCAAAAACACAATGATAACATCTACATATAAACATACACACAAAGCACACATACACATCAATATAGGTAAATATAGAAATTAAGTAAAGCAAAGTAATTGTCCCAAAGTCCAAGGTTGAAGTAGTTTATATCAATTTGATTAAAAGGATTGGTTAACCAAAGATAATTTTTGAGTAGCTTGAGGTTTTAAGTATTTATTCCAATCCCCCAAAACTTTGATGACCTCGATGGGGACCTTTGCAGCAAACAGGTGAGAAGCACCAGATCTCCTCAAGCTGTGGCTGTTGAGGTCCGATGTAGAGAGCCCTGACAGGGCAATCAGTGACTTCAGTCTGGTGCGGATTGCAGATGGAGTAGGGATTTGAAGGTGTCCTGAGGGGTCTATGAAGGCCCAGGCAGTTGCATGAAGGGGCACAGCTCCTGCTAGGGTGATGAACCGGAGCAGGGTAGTAGTGGGACAGAGATCAGTACTTAATAGGGGCAGGGCAGTTTGAAGTACTCGTTCTCGATATTGCAGGGACTTGGACCAGTGGATAATGAGAATTGTTCCATTTTGATAAAACGCTATGTCACCACGCGTGATTGATTTTACAGGTGCCCAATTAAAGGAGGAGGGAACAGTCACATTGCTGATGCGCAGCATACCGAAAAAGCAGGCCAAAATTACTGACCACAGTTGGGCATCTGCAGTCCTTGACAGGTCCAGATGAGAGCGCATAGCAGAGATATTATCACATGTTAATGTCAACTTGTAACGTGGTTCACATCCTTTGTAACGCTTAACAGCTTTGAGTAGTGATAGCACAAACATAGCACAAACATTTAGATAGCATTGAAGAAGGTTGTGTACGTTCTTTTTTTTTTTGGTGCTATCAAAAAACAAAAGACTTCAGTCTTGAGACCTCAGCTTCTGTGATTATGATTATGCCATCACTGTGTGGGGCTATACCAGTAAATGTAACATTGATAAAATTCAACATATGCAGAATAGAGCAGCTAGAATCATATGTACCAATTATGATTTTATCAATACCAGAGGGATAACACTAGTCAGGCGATTGAATTTTTTTTATGTTTCGCAGAGACGTGATTACTTTATGTTGGTTTTACTTTTTAAATCTATTCATGGGCTAGCTCCCCATTATTTATGTGATGACATCACTATGCAAAAGGAAGTCTCCAACCGCAATACAAGAAATTTTGATGAAAATGATGTACATATACCTTATGCTAATTCTGCTTTTAGCAGCAATGCTTTTTCTGTTAGAGGTCCTACTATATGGAAAAGTCTTCCTAGTGATGTTAAATGTTGTGATAACATTAATGTTTTTAAAGCCAAATGTAAAACTTATTTTATCAATGTTTTGTACTAATCAACTGCATGCCAGTCCTTATAATTACTTTATTTTTTTATTATATTTTTACCTCTTTAAATGTCCATTTCTATTTCTGTTTTATCCATTAGGGCCGTATTGTAAAACAGTTTTTATACTGAATATGTTACCCTGTATAAATATATTTTATAAATGAATAAATAAGAGGGCACAAGGAATTGATATAAAGCATAGGGCATGTGATTTGGAAGTAAATAAAAATGTAGTTCATTGCCAAAGAAGCCTTGTAACAATGTTGACAGTCTCAGAAACTGACCAGGGGAATGCAGTCTACTCACAGCATCTGCAATATCATTAGACTTTCCCTTGACGTAGTGAGCAGTAATTGAAATGTCTTGGTTAATCACCAACTGTGCAATGGCTTTAAGTATCCAAGCTGCCATGGTAGTTGTCTTTTTGAAAGTCGTTTTCTATTCGTGTAATCCAAAAGCAAATCCTCTATGTGTTTAGCCTTGAGCTGATCCAGTCTTGATGTTCCATGCACTGTGTCTATTTCCAGCCCTAAATAAGCAAGGCGCTGGCAGGGATCCACAACCTTTTTCCAGTTAATACGCAAGCCAAGCAGTCTCAGTAAAATGATTAAAGCATTAAAAGATTGGGTACATGAATCCTTATCGTTTTCTCATCATGCGTTGTATAGCCTGGGTGATCCTATTATAATGATCTGGTACAATCCATTGGGGTAATACGGATATAA
Organism: Alitta virens; assembly: GCA_932294295.1. NCBI lineage: Eukaryota > Metazoa > Annelida > Polychaeta > Phyllodocida > Nereididae > Alitta > Alitta virens. The sequence goes on along the minus strand of OW028574.1, from coordinate 46,392,769 downwards.
CCATGGAGTTATAAGCTTATGACTCCATGATATAACAGAGCTACTGCTAGAAGGAGGAAAAATCATGAACTTAAATCTTTGTAAATACTGAAATTGGAAAATGACAATAACACATAATTACATTGTATACTTAGTGGTATCATGCAGTACCCATGAGCGGTACCCCATGATAAGCATTATTTATAGTTCAGGTGTGTAATATAGCTTTCTACTTTGAGGTACTTGAGTCATTCCACAATGAATTTTAACATAAAATTGACAAAAATATGGAGTTTAGAAAAATCTAGGTTTCAGGTTAGTGCATGTTGTCATTCATGGGCAATTTGACGTTGAGTTTATTGAAAATTGCCTTTTTTTCCCCAGACTTTGCACCCCATTTTCTTTGAAACTGCAGGTCTGATACACATTTTATTCCTGGTACAAATGGAGCCCATATCATAGAAGTCATACATAAAATTGTGACCTTCTACATGAAATATTCTTTTTGTTATAGCCATTCAGAAATGGGGTTCCAGAAAAATGCGCAAAATGAAAAAGCAATTTCAAGCAGACACAGTATTATGGAAATTCAACCTGTACCTCTCAAAGTTTGTCTAACAAGAGTAATTGTACCAAATCTAAAGCATGTCTAATTTGAAGGTCATAAATTCAATAGTTTTTGAGATATAATCATTTAAAAACTGGATTTCATATGACGTTGCCAAAACGAGTGCAAAAAACGCCTAAACCTTGACCTTTTTCTATAATTTTTCTTGCTAAAACGACAAGAGATTTTAATCTAAAATTGTGCACACTTTCTATATACTAATGTAGCTTTCCCTCAGAATTTTTTAAGACAAATCTGAGATGGTCAGGTGTGAAATCATTCAGAAATTTGTTGAATTGACACGGAATGACCAACTTATCTTTAATGATGGCAAAATTTGTAATACATAATAATAAATAATAATAAATAATGCCTAGCTCATTAGATGTAACACCTTGAACATAATACAAGTGAACATCAGAACAACTCGTTATAAATATTCTGTGTTTTTGCCTGACCATTATGATGGCATTATTTTGGACCATGGGCGATCTTAACGTTGAGGTTCACTTGTATACCATAATGCCAGTATGCTGGAGTACGGCAAAACGAGTTATAGCAAGATACTTTAATCTTGATGGATGTCGGTACATACATAAGTAAAAATTAATAAAAGGATTCCCAATTAATATAGTTAGACATAAACTTGGCTGTTATATATCAAGGTTCACAAACTTGTGAAGGACACCTAGGTGAACAAAAATTGGTGATCTTTGCATAATTTGTGAAATTACAAATAAATACATATAGGCTGACATAACATACAAATTAGTGTAATAGAATAACATTTTTTATTTTTCAATGGCCAAGTCAATGGACATCAAAGAAACAGTGGGTAAATACTGTGGATTGAAGGTGAATGAAAAGAGTTTGAAAGACCTTTTTTTCTTCTTTTTTTTCTTTGTTGGGGGGGGGGGGGGTGGTTGAAGTCCTTGGTAAAAGCATGGATGTATCAGACTGATACATCCATGGTAAAGGCAAGAAATTGGCTTATTTTCCCCTATGCTTTAGTTGTATTTTTCAAACATAATTTACCTCATATTTTAATATTTGACTAGTTAATCACTCATTATGTGCAATTAATAAACATTAGATTATTAGTCAAAATGCCAATCATACAAGGTTGGGAATTCAGTTTTATGTAAAGGTGGATTCACTGTTGTGATGATTCACTTTAAGCTGTAGTTGCACAGAAAAAAACCACAAACCACAACCATCTGGAGAAATGGGGTATGCCCACATATGGAAAACTTCAGAGCCAATAAAATAATCATCACCAAAAGATAAGGCTGGAAAGGGGTAAAACCAAAACTTGCAGCTTTATACATGGATAGCACAGTGGGGCACTCCGAGGTGATTATGTAATTACCATGTATAATTTCTTCTTTAATGCAATGTTCCACTTTGTGTAAAGTTCTGGGGTGTTCAGCCCTGGGAGGATTGGGAACAGATGCAGGGGGGATAATTCCAGGGGCACAGTCAATTAACGAGAAGCCATGCATATTGCCATTCAAAATAAATGCACTGTCAGGATCACCTTCTAGTTCTTTTTCCCAGATTTGGAGGCAGTTTTTAACTGATGATGACGCATTCTCTAGTTTTTTGATGATCTGTCCGCTTTGTGTAGCACCTCAGGATGGTCCTCACAGCAGGCACGACATACATGGGCAAATTGACAGGCCTTCAGTTGACATCCATTATAGCCATTGAATTTAAGACATTAACTTACCAGATTTGGGATCCTTGGCTTGAGTTGCCTTCCTCTTGGTGCTGGTCTCTGTGACAAGCTGTGCTGGTTTTTGCAGCTGGCTTGTCATAAGGAAAGGGCTTGAAGTCCCCCACCTGAATCACATTCTGGCCTGCTCCTTCCTGTATACCTTGTCATATCCAAGGACATTAGGCCAAGCAAAGGACTTTGCAAATACAGCTACCTGGATCAGGTAGTTGAGGTAGTCCATGACCTGATCCAAATTGGCACCATCCCTCTATCACCATGTCTCTTGTGATGCGAATTGCACCTTCCATATATTGGGCCACTGTCAGCTTGTCATGTGCAATCTTCCTGACTGCATTTGAAGCAAATTCTAATCCACCAATATTGACGGTAGTGTTGCTCCCCCCTGGTCAGATTCGAGACATAATCCGTCACAGGCCGGTTCTTTGCAATGAAGTTGCCTTCCCGAACTGGATAGGATCTATAAAGTGCTCACCATTCTCCTCTGAGATACGAGCTGAAGTCCTAGGAGTGAGAGTTGCTGTGGCAGAGGAATTCTGCAGAAGTTCCAGGACCTGGGTAGCAGACAAAGATCCACCTTGTTCCAGGATGGTCTTCGGATCAGCAGGTGCCTCTGCAGATGCATTTTACTGCTGGGCACTCTCGGATGTGGAGGCATTATCTCCTGTCTCTCTCGTACTTCTTGTCCTGGTGTCCTCAAAATGGAATAATGACACACCCTGGATCAGCAGTAACAGCTGTCCAGGAATGAGCTTCTTGAAGTACTGCTTGACCTTCACTTCATCCAGCAGGCATAGTGAGTAGCTATCGAAGCCAGCCTCTGTAAGTGCTGTTTTAGTTTCCTCAGTAAGTTCATTTTCAGCACACCAACTGTCAAATTCAAACGAATCAGAAGCCATATAGGAAGCCAAGCAAGAGCAAAATGCAACAAGATGTGGTCACTTAGGGAGCCAAGCAGCAAGTGGGGTGAGCACAGGGAAGAGCTTATCTTACATGGGGTTAGATAGGCATGACATTAATTAATGATGTCCAGAGGTCAGTGACCTGGCCAAGCTCCACCCTCTGTCCTGAATTAAACACTGTTTAATCATAAACAAGTCTTAATGCAGACCTGGTAATGTACAGCCCACTGACCTATATAAAGGTGAGTGGTACAGCCCCACTCTGATCAGGGCCGTAGCCTGGGAAAGTCTAGGGGGGGGGGGGGGTCAGTTTGGTGAAAAGGTCATGCTTGTGATGCTACATTTAGCGATATTCCAGGGAATAGGGCTACGGCCCTGCTGATGGTCAGTTGTCAGGCTCAGATGCCCTTTGGTACTATCCATAGTTTCCAAATACTTTAGATTTGTTTTCGCTTCAGTCCTGGATGATTGGGCTCTTTATGAAATTGTTTTATAAACTGTATTGACGGTATATATTGGAGCTATGGTTGAAGGTTATCCCATTTAAAATTTAGCTAGGGTGCATATGTTGTTTCCTGGAATTTGCAGCTCATATGCAGTCAATGAACCACTGACTTTGCCCCCATTCTACACCCCCATGTAATAACTGCTCAAAAGGTCAGTCAAAAGGATTTATCTGAATTTGTACGACTGAAAGTAGATGCAAATAACAACCGTTTGACAGCCAGCATTATTATATCGTTGTAATAATTATGTAGAATCACTCTTCAATTTTCTCTTGATTCTAAGAGCATGATGTCAGTTTTGTCCTTGTTTGCATTATAAGTTACATGTTTCATATCTAAAATAACTTAAAGCCCAGTTCACACGGTCATAAGCGGGGATGGCGAGAGACCATGGACATCTAAGACGGACTATACTTGCTCACTCAAGGTCAAACCGGATAATCTCGTATAAATTCTTTCAACGAGTGTCCATGAGGCACTCGTAGACCGCTCGGTGGTCCGTCGGACAGCCGTCAGCCAATCGGCAGGAGAATGACGGGTGGGTCATGGAGAAGCCAGAAGCATATGTTTATCTCCCGTTTTATGACATTTGCCGCTGCAGTTATGAACCATCCATCCAGTGCAGTGAGCTATGTGATGAGGGCTGCATTGAACTGTTCAATGTCTATATTTATAGAAAATCAGCAGTTTTGCTGCAATGAACTTGGATTATCCAACGTGGAAGATATTCATGAAAGGAATAAAACCTCAATAAAACTCTTATGTACTGAAAAGTGCAAGATGCCCTAAGACATGATGTAAAAGTTATTTACGAACTGAGTGATGTCAGAGACAATTTGTCAGAAACTGTACTTGAACCAACAGAGGTTCGCCAAATAATATTTCAACTTTCCATAAATTGAATTTCTTTTTTTTTTACATATAATTTCATGTGTACTATTATATATGTTCGAATAAAATAATATATATAGGCTTTCATGAGTCATGGACATATTCATAGCTGTATGAGTCAGGGGCGTAGTAAGGTGGGGCCAAAAATTGAATTCAAATGATAGGCCTAACAGAAAGGGTAAGATTTACACCAAACCCTTCCATATTAGTGTAGTATGCTGTGTCACAAAACCAGCTCCCGTAGGATTTGAATGCTAAAATAGATTTGTTGGCTGCCAAAGGCTTAAACTATTGGAAAATCGGGGGTTCAAATTTTCTGACCCCTTCGACCCTGACTATACATCCGTACTTTTTAGTGCTGTCCGTCATCAAATTTCTGCTATGTAATAATCAAGATCATGGAGTTTTTTTAGGGGTTTTTGATGATGCTTAATCCATTTATGATATTTTAAAAACAGCTTGATAGCAGTAAAGCACACCATTAACAGGGCACTAGCAGAATTACATCTCACAAATGTCTCATAATATGACAATGCAATTTTCAGGAGAGGCTGCAGAATGAATTAAACACTGTTATTATTCATTTTCATTCCTCCATCTTACTTTCGATATTGTTGGCATATGCAACTGAACAGCATTTATAAAGAGAAGAGAAAGAGAGACCATTCTTGTGACAAATACAATTGGCACTTTTCCAACCTCTAATTGCATCCACATTTGGTCAGCTCAGTCACAGCTCGAGTATATTCGCCAAAAAGCAAGGCTGGAAAGTTGGTACATGATAATTATCTTGCATAGCCATGAAGTTTTCCCTCATAATGAGTGCGGTAAGGCACCTTGAGTGGGGGAGGGGGCAGTATCTCTTCCTCCATGGTCTTGCATAAAAAAAGCTCCCATCTAAGCAGAGGCAGAGTACTTTGGCCAGTAAATGTACATGCACAACATTCTGAATTCAATGTGTCAATCACCAAGTTAAAAAGATTTTACGACAGGATCGCTTTTTTCCATATATATATAGTTTCATATATGAACTAACCCATGTTTTCTATAACAGTTACTCCAACAGACTGCACACCCAAGTCAGCACATGAGAAATTATGCAGTCCCTAAGATGCTAGGCATTTTAGAGATTCAATCATTTGCACACTTTCTACAGATAGATATACTTAACAGCCTTCCAGTTTTAAATGCAAATTGGCTAGGTCTTCCAGTGTGCCCATGTGACACAGATCAAGGTGACCAACAAATATCAATGTTGCAAACCAGCCGAGGATGTTTAAGCCAGTACTGCAAGTGCATATTTTTCCTTTAAGTTTGGACCTTGACATTTTTAATTTGATAGTGTGTAATAAATTTTCAACAAACAGCACTTCTAAGTTGTTTTAGTAGTGGACATGAGCTCCATTATTAAGGTTGCAGTAAATTCATGTCTTGATGAACTTCAAATTCGGTATCAGTTTTGCCTCCTTTTGATGTGTCCAATTCTTTATCCTTTTACTCAAAGTTTATGACAGCGTCACAAATGTTTTACATAATAGGCCTATCACTGATGATCAGTCATAGACCATGATATCCTTCTGGAATAAGTCAAACAAAAAGTATGGAATTCGAGGCAGAGCTCTAAAATGGTTCACTCTATACTTGTCTTGCATCATATTGTTTAATTAGAAAGGATCTTATTAAAACAAATGCTGGAGCATGGGTGCCACAAAGCTCCAGACTTGGTCCAGTGAGCAAAATTACGGTCTAACATTGCATCTGATGAGAAATATACTAATGATTAACAACTAATTCTATCAGTTAAGCCCGACAATCTTCTCATTCAAAGGAATTCTTTACAATAATTGAAAATACAATGAGGACATCGGGGAATTCTTGCAAGGTAATAAGTTGTAAACCAACATTAGTGGAAACTTTTATGCTGATTCAAAACCCACAGCAAGTGAAAGAAATTTGATTCAAGTTCAGGATGCTACAATCAAATCAACAGACAAGGTTAAAAACCTTGGTGTCATATTTGACAAGTCAATGACTCTGGAATCGCCAATGTATTACAATAAGCACTCAACATTGAGGCGTCAGCTTGTATATCCAAACTATTGAGAACCCATTGTCAGTGAACAAATAAATCTCAGAAGCGATGGCAAAAATTTGCACAGTCTGGAAAGATTGCACATCACCTCTGGAATAAACTTTACCCGAAAGTATCAAATAAACATCCATCAATGATATTAAAAATTATTTCATGCAGAACATGAGTAAACCTGCTTGAAGTGTTTAACCAGGTATATGAATGCATACAACCTTTACTACACAAATACTCATCCGGATTTAGAAAGGGTTATGGCTGTCAAGATCTTATCAGAATGACTGAAGACTGGGGTAACGCATTTGAAAATAACCAAACAGTAGGAATTGTAGCCATTAATCTTCCTAAAGCAGTTGACTGCATGTCTCATGGCCTATTAATTACTTACATATGGCTTTAGTATGGATGCTTGCAAAATGATCAAGTCATATCTTGTTGCAAGATTACAACGAGTCAACATAGGGGACACCTTTTCTGAATGGGTAACAAACATTAAGGGTGTTCCACAAGGATCTATTCTCGGTCCCCTGTTGTTCAAGATTTTTATAAATGATCTTTTGTTTTTCAATATAAGTTTAAAGATCTCTAACTATGCAGATGACAATACACTGTCTTACATAAGCTCTGACATAAATGAAGTAAAACGGAAGTTTAAAGAGGACTGCTTAAAAGCGATGGAATGGTTCCAAGCAAATTACATGAAAGCCAATGCAGAAAAATTTCAACTAATGTTTCTTAGCAAAAATTAAATAACTAGTAATCAAACCTTGGTGATAAATAGTGAGTGCATTAGGTCATCCTCATCCATAAATGTGCTACGCACAGAGATTGATAATAATCTAAACTTCAGTATCCCACATGTAATCAGACAAATATGCCTTAAAAAGAAATAAAACATTATCTGGATAAACAATGTGAGAACACGCTATATGACAGCTATATAAGTAGCAACTTCAACTATTGTCCCCTTGTCTGGATAGACAATAGGTGAAAGAGGGCTGCTTGAATTGTAAAGTCATGGAACAAATTGGGAAAATAGCAACATATCTACCTTGCTGTATGAATACTTTTGTCCTGATTCATCATAATTTGGTGCCGATGTAACTACATTATCAGGAGCTCCCATGTAACAGGTCTTGATAATCCTGCTCATTTGACATCTATTGTTAATTCCGGTAATTATCAAACTGGTCACCTGCATGAATACTTTTGTCTGCAACTGAAAATTCTCCATAGGTTACCTACAGTTACTTATAAACGTTCAGTGTTCTGCAAGATTTTGTAAAAATAAAAAGGCCCTTTCAGCTTAAATATTAATCAATCATACTAATCAGAAACTATCAATTTTGTATCATCAGTAAAAACAATTGTAAACATACTTAGCTGATGATAATATCAATTTTAATTTCATTTATTTATTTTGCTCAGCTTACATAATTATAACATATTAAGAGAAAGCGTATTTACTTTTAGCCAATTGGATATGGAGGTTAATTCATTATTTAGTCTATCTGTATCAAAGTTACTGTAGTTACTATTTAGTGTGGCGCATAAGTATGTGTCATCTGCATAAAGTATTGGATAAAAAAATTACTGGCAGAAGTGATGTCATTGACATAAATAATGAACATTAAAGGTCCCAAAATAGAACCTTGTGGGACACCACATTTTATATTTAAAGGATCTGATACTGTTTCCTTATATTCTAATTGCTGTATTCTGTTGTTCAAATAACTTTTAAGTAACTCTAATTAAATGCCTTTCATGCCATAGTAATTTAATTTGTGTAATAATATCTGATGGTCAACAAGTTCTAGTGTTGCCAATTCGGTGGAGTGAAATTTCCTAAATCCATACTGACTTTTATAAAACACTTCAGCTGGGAAAAATAGTCGAACATTTGATTATATAGTACTCTCTCAAAGACCTTGGACACACTTGACAATATATAGATTGGCCTATCATTAAAAAACAAATAATCTTCTTTATTTTTATATATTGGTACCACTTTGGCCTTCTTTTTTTTAACAAATAAGGAAATATACATTGAGTGACAGATTGATTAATGATATTAGTTAAAGGAACAGTTATTTCATTGTTTTGGTTTTAATGAATTTATTACTTCTGCTATTGCTTCAGTGGTAACAGTCGTAAATTCAAAATTATGTGAAATTGGGGTTGTCAAATAGTCTTGAAAAGATATCTCAGAAGGTAATAAGAGTGTTTTGAGTTAAATCCTGACCAACATTAATAAAATATTTATTATTCTTTTGCGATAAGTTTTTCATTAGATACAGGTAGGCCATAAATCTGAAAATATTTTTGAAAATCTTTCTTATTCTTACTCCTGTTTTACATGCCATTAATAGTAGACCAGGTCTTTTTGAGATCAAATTTAAATTTGTCAAAGCAGTTTTGGTAGTACATTTTCTTTGCCGAGTTTATCATTTGCCTCAGAATTTTGGTGTATGTTTCAAAATTTACTGAGAACATTTCATAAAGAGCATGATATATTGGTGTTGATTTCAATTTTACATAAAGTTTATCCTTGTATTTCATTGACCTAAGAATTCCTTGAGTAATCCATAACGACTTTTTATGTTTGTACTTTTTATATGTAACATACTTCACTGGAAAGTGTTTAGCTATTAAAGATTGCAGTGTGTCATTGAAATTATTATAACTAACAATAGAGTGTGTGGAGAGTGATGCTAATAACTTTTGCGTAATATATTCACGTTTTAGTTCCTTTTGGAAGTCTGTATATGATTTAGCATCAGATGTCACAACCTTTATGCGTTTAACTGGTGTTTTAGATAATTGTAAATAGTCCAGAGCTATAAAGTATGGCAGATGATCTGAAATTTGACTCAGTATAATTCCTGATATTGTATTAAAGGGTTGATTAGTTAGTTTTACAAAGATGTTATCAATTAAAGTTCCATATCTTGATGTAAATAAGAGTGTTGGATATGACATGATTCCAGCAAGGCTTCTTAAACCGGGTGCAGAAGTGTTGTGTTATTATAGTCTAACAAGACCCATTAACTATTGTGTTTCGAATTACACTTACCCAGATAACTTTAAAGTGCTGTTCAACATATTTTTAAATGACTTTTTGTTGATGTTAAATGGCAAATGTGAAGTGTATAACTACGCTGATGACAATGCTGTAGCTTTCTGTAACAAAGATCCTCTCATTGTCAAACAAACACTTGAAGTTATGTCAAACATGTCTATATGTTGGTTTAGAAATAATTTCATGCAAGTAATCCCTCAAACTTTCAATGTATGGTGCTATCAAAAAATAACTGTGATATTGATTTCTATGTTGATGGTGTTGTTGTAAAAAACATGGATTGTGTTAAACTGTTAGGTTGTCATATTGATAACAGACTAATGTTTTCTACTCACATAAAACAGGTGATTGCCAAATGTAATAGGCAGGTCAATGCTCTAGGGAGACTCAGTACTATGCTTGACACAGAAACAAAGTTAAAAATTATTCAAACTCTAATTGTATCTAATTTTCAATATTATAATACTATTTATCACTACTGTAATGTCACTGATACTAGAAAAGTGGAGAAAGTCCTGAAACGTGCTCTGAGATTTGCATTCCATGATTTTCACTCTGACATAGACACGTTTGACATAACTTCAAGTGTTTGTTTGACAATGAGAGGATCTTTGTTACAGAAAGCTACAGCATTGTCATCAGCATAGTTATACACTTCACATTTGTCATTTAACATCAACAAAAAGTCATTTAAAAATATGTTGAACAGCGTAGGACCCACTAAAGAACCTTGGGGCACGCCCCTTTTTAAGTTACCCCATTGTTAAGAAAAGCAAACTGTGAGTCACTGTAAGTGCGCAGAATAAGAGATATTCTAGTCAATGTTTACAAAGTCAAATTAAATGTTCTTCCTCCAATTAAGTGTAATTTCTTCCAAAAGAATGATACAGTTTATCAATTACGAGGTGCTAACCTAATTCAACCTATGTATAATACTATAAAGTATGGTTTTAATTCTTTTAGGTATAATGGTCCAATGTTATATAATAAATTACCAACCGATTTTAAGAATCTAAATTTGATTGATTTTAAGAGTGCTATTCGGGATTGGAAGCCGAGATGTGAATGCAATTCTTGCTTTTTATGTTCTGTTTTAATCTTATTTTAACCTTATCATTAATTTTATGCCATTGTATATAGTCATTCTCATCTGTACATAATGTCTCATTGTCATCTTAGTCGGAGACAAGCATCATTGGTTATTTTATTGTTCATGTAAAACCAACTGTAAATAAAGATTTATCTTATCTTATCTTATCTTATCTTATCTTATCTGTTAGATAAATGTGTTGGCAATGAAATTTTCGGAAAGAAACCACTGGAAATCATAAATTCAAGGAAGTCAGACAGGTTCTTTGTGATGAAGTTATTGCAGTGTCATTAAAGGTCACAAATTAAACAAAAGGAGGCAGGAAGAGCTTAAAAACATTAGGGTCAAGGTATTTGTGATCACCCTACAAATGTTTTAGACGTGTTCAGCATCAATTAAAACCCCATCGGAGATCTTAGGATCAAAATATATGTTTATAACCAGCAGATATCCACCAAAAAAAAAAAAAAAAAAAAAGCTACATAACATATTGCAGTAAGAAGGCAAAAATGAAGACGGGTAAAGGACCCAAACAATTTTAACCTCATCATTTTCCAACTATTTATGTCCTAAATAACCCATTAAAAATATCAATTTTAGCACGCAAATCCTACGGAGTGTCCTTGATAAATTAACCCCTGGCTCTTTTACTTAACCACTGATATTTAAGGACAAACGTGATAACGTCAATGACGTCAAGCTAACGTCATATGGTTGCAAAATGATCATGCAGGGGTCGTAAATATAAACCGCGTAACGCTGACAACAATGCGAGGAACCTAATAAACATTTACCTGTTAAAATGTCATAAGTGTCATCTAACACAGTCATTCACCACAAACGTTGCAGCTGATATCAATAACCCACCTAATTGCATTTGCTATCTTGTCAATTAAAGGGCGTAAATATGATCTCATTAACCACTTTGTTAGTGCTAAACATAAATGGGATTTTGATGTTGATTATTAACATGAAATCATGTTTTGACGTTCGTTTGAAAGCCAACAGTTATCATAGGACCTAGTCCAGGTAGGAGGAGGCTGCAGGCAGCTAAATCAACAGGTAATGCATTTTGTTTGCAATCTATAGGAACATGAAAACGATATTTTTGTGTATCCATGATTTTACTTATTGCTAGCAAAGGCATGACCTTTATCTTAAGAATTAAGGAGTGTGTTATATCAGAATATATTCACAGCTGCACAGGCAGTGTCGTAGCTATATTGAGGCAGAGGGGGCTGTATTTGTATTTGGCCGACAACAATTCAATCCACGGGGCATGGTTAATAATTAAAATCAATTTGCAAACCGGTCGAATTCTCTTAGGCTTGTGCCCTCATCTTTTTACTTTTTTAGCCTGGATACTGCCCTGACTAATAAACATGCAATTTAGACCTTTAATTTCTGATTGATTCATGTTTTGCAAGCATAGGAATCGGTAAAATGTGGCAAGCAGCATGCGTCAAATTCACATTGATTTCTTTTCTCTGCAGGACACGTGATTTTCCAGTGGTGCATTGATAGAATTGTGGCATATTATTTCTTGGAACTGGTGTTGTCCTGGAGCATCTTCTCACGAAACCAGTAGTCATTTGTTAAACTTAGCTCTGCAGCCGCAACAACAGCAGCAGCGCGTCATCACCAGCATCAGCAGCCGGAGAACAGCAAGGCTGAGAAATAATGAAGACCGCCTACTTTCATTTGTCACACCTGTAGAGCTCTTCAGTTCAACTCAGACATCATAAACAACCGGATGGATTAAACGAACGTGCTGAAGGAAGAGTGATAGTAATACATATCAATTTTACAAACATTTTGATCAAACAATATATACTTCTATACTGTTACTGTGAGTAATATCATCCTAAGATGAATTCGAGCAAAAATCGCTGCCAAGAAGTGTACGGTGGGCCTGAATACGATAGGCGTCTTCGAGTATACATGCGAGCATATGACATGCAGAAACCAGCCGCTTCTTCCTTGGATAGACATAAGCGATCTGGACAGCGAAAAGCCAGTGGAAGTTCCCATATCAAGCATGACAAAGGATGCTGCAGATCTGGAGTCAGCATCACCTACAAGGACCCTGATGCTACTCTGGAAGTGGCTGGAAATGATGTCGTATATGTGAGCCGGATCGTTGTGCACAACAACAAATCTGACATCACGTCTCAGATTGTATTCGCAGAGCCACATCAGCCTCAATCTACATTGTCACGTACATCCAAAAGGTGTTCTCGATCAGTTCCCTCTTACATTGCATCCAGATTGATGCCAACTCCATCTCCTCAGGACAGTGGCTATGAGGAAACAGAGAGTGACACCACTCCTGAAGAACACAGCTTCACTTCGAGTGACTCTAATCTTGGTGTGGATAAAAGTAGTTCAGATTCTTCTGTATCTTCTTCTGGAAGTGAGGCTGATGATCGTCTCTTTAAACTTCCACTTCCAAAGATTTCCAAGAGAAAAGGCAACCAGAAACACTCGCGCGTGTCTTTTTGCGAACAGGTCAGAGTGGCCAATTTCTTCGCTGAAGACCAAAGTGATGAGAGTGCAAGTGAGGAGGATGACTCCATCGAAGGACATTCTCAAAGTAAGGAATGGCGTGAGAGCATCATTGAACATAATGAACTACTCAAGACTGACTCATTCTGTATAACTTGGCAGAGGGCACCCATACCAGTCACTAATAGTGAGTTTGGCCATTTTGAATCACCAGTAGAGGATGAGCTGCTAGATGAGGCTGGATCTTCTGCAGATGTGAAGAAACCAATTGAAGTAAACAACCAAAAGCCTCACTGTATCCCACTGGATGCCAGGCAAAGGGTTGTTCTTACAGCTCCATTCACTCTCATCTTCAATGTGTCTCAAGCTCACAAGACAGGGTCACCCCGGATATCCGCTCGCTTGACCCCCATCCACACCCACTCAAAAGACGAAGCAAGGAAACAGATGAAACAAAAGCAGAAAACCAATTCGGCTTCAGCATCAAATCAACTGTTTCGATGGCCGTCTTTTGACTCCAAGGAGCAGAAGAGCAAAGATTCCAAGCAACAGAGAAGGGCCAGTCTTCAATGCATTTACCCCAGTTCGCCGACCAGATTGGAGACTCCTGCAAGACGTTGGTCAGCCCAGACCACAAACTGTCATGGACACCAGCCTTGGTTAATAACGTAAATAACATAACAGACTAAATATGAAATATATTTATTATATAAAGTATTTACAATTTATATATATTATAAGATGTTTTGCAGTGCAATGGCTGCTGGCAGCCTCGTATTTATCCACGATGTAATCATATTTTTAAAATTTTAATATATTATCACAAATGCCTTGATATTATCTTGAAAGTTGTAACAATGTTAATCAATAAAAAAAAATCATAAATGAAAACAAGTTTCATTGGTCAATTAAATTTTCGCCCCCTCAATACAAATAGGCCTATTGCCAAGTATTGGGCTGTTACGTCATGTGCTATGAAAAATTTTACAAACGCTACCTTAAAATTGTTCACCATGGCAGGTCAATGCTCTATGTCATGTGAACTCAAACGGACTTTAAATTGCCACCAGCTTTTCACTTATAACCGTACTATGCTCCACATTTCTGTATTCCAAAATATAGCTTGGTTATATACATAAGCTGCTTCGGATTGGGTGCTCGATTCCGCATTTTACACACATTTGAAAAAGAAACTTGCCATACTTAAGCTATTGTTTTTCACAATGAGATATAACATATATTCTGCAGATGGTCATGGTTATCGGAAAATTGTAGGCATGGCCAGCAATGCACCAAGATCAAAATTGAGCTTAACAACCAACAGACTCCAAAAAAATACATCAGTGAAAGCTTTTAGTATATGGAAATGTTCACCTAATCGTAAAATGAGCCATAGGCCTATAGTTTGTGTTCTTGTACCCCACCTGCTCATGTGTCCTGACACATTTTCATTGTCATGTCAACATAGCATGCTGGGCATCCAACCACTGGGTCCTGGGTTTGATTTCCGGTTGAGCCTAAGTTGGATGGCTGTTTCATCCTTCATCTCATTGCCATGGTCCTCGCCTCTCCTAATTAGCTCGACAGGTGCAGAAATACAGGACTTAAAGCCTTAAGCCACCACCAACATTATGCCAACACATGCTTGCCATGGTCCAACTCTGGACTTTTTTTCTGTATCTTCTGATGAGCTTTTGATTTTAAGACCAACTTATCAGGGTCCAATTTCTCGCCAAAATGTGAAGTATAAAACAATAACTATGATGTATAGAATGACTCACTCCCATAGCCCTTTTGATTAAATTAGCCAGACAGGTCATATCATGTAGACATAGAGAACGTTGGCTATGGTTGAAATGCTATATAAAGAGCTATAAAGCTAACTAACAAATTGGGGATGGGGTTCAATCACAGTCAAAATGTTTAGTCAGCTGTCTAAAAAGGTTATTCAGAAAAAAAAAACCCAATTAGGTCAGCTGTTTTGATTAACAACCTAGTCAGGGAGATTTTCAATACACAAACATGTAACTGTTGAAGAAGTGACCGTATGAACGCTGTGCAAATCCATTTTTTGTACAGGGAGCTTGTCCTCATATCTCCTCATGGACTGCTCCATTTCTCCACGGCCGTTTCAAACGACCTTCTATAAGGGTATCTAGTCTTGGTTTGACACAACAAACCACCATAAGTTTAACATGCCCTCGCTGTCTGATGAAGACCCTATTCCTACATGGCCAAATGTGCCATGTGCGTTTTCCATGAGAAGGATAAATGCATGGAATACGCATGGTTTTTAGCTATTTATAATGAGGCAAAAACCAGGCGTTTTCTATGCGTTTATCCAAACGCATGGAAAACGCACATGGCACATTTGGACATGTAAGTGCCTGAATTCAGGAGTCAGAGGTACCCAACACCACAAGGCAGATCTTCTAATATGTAGCGAACATTATGCTTTGGATGGCCACACCAAAACATTATCCATAACACCAAAGATCTTAGATAAACTTGCACAAGTCAGATTGAAGCTGATTGGAGTGAGTACATATGGTGTCAAGTGATGTATTTGTTACTGATCATAAGTTTACCTGTTCAGGATGCAAGCTTCTGTAAACAGGCAACATAACTCAGCGAGAGGACATCACAATAACATGGAAACCACCATGCAACATTGATTGTAAATATACTGGAAGAGAATTCAAGATCCTGAATATGTCCCAGATCACCTCCAAAATTTAGTCTTTTCGGTGATAGATTATCCACCCAACCATCAAATTGTATACATCCTACCCTTTTTGAGACGTCCTGATTTAAAAAACAACAAAATAAATGAAACCAAAAACATAACCTCTTTGATGGAGGTATTGATTTGTAAGAAAACTATTTGACAGATCTGCATTATTGCAATAAAAGCCAAATTTATTACTGTTTTGTGCGCATCATCTAATAAGCATGAAAACGAGTAATTCTGGATATGGAGCCATTCTCAAAATGGCCGCCGCTCGATCACGATTTTTGAGTATAGGCTTCATCACAGAGCAAATTCAGCATTTGAAATTATTTGATTTCACTGCATTTATATTTCAAAGCCTTTAAATTACATTTACACAATCATTTGCAGACTGAAATCATTGTATTACAAAGGAATAAGTAAGATATTTGACGAAAGTAGATGTAATTGCAATATTTGGGAAATTATCACAATGTGAAACGTAGTGTAATTCGATTTCAGTTATATGACAGGCCTCACAAAAGAGCAACAATGCCTAAAAATTCTTTATAAGCATCTTATGCCTATCCTCGCATGACTCCAAATATGTTGAAAACCAGTAAAGTTTGCCTATTATAATAGATTTGTTGCAGCAATAACTTCTGTCCCCTTCACAATAGCACAGGTTAGAGCTCTTAGAAGCACTTGCAACCACCCTACAGCCCTTCTTGCAGCCACGAGCAACCAGCTCTCCACAAATGGAACACACCCTGCCTCCACATTGGGTCCTATTCGGGTGACTGTTGGATGTTTTTCCATTCCCCCTTACTGGATCTGGAATATCAGGACAAGCAGTGAATTTACCCCAGATGTTACCACCTTGGTAAGTCCATGGATGTATAAGTCCTTATACATCCATGGTAAGCCGAATATGCCAGATCAGTGCGTCCGGAATGCAATATGTAGGAGGAATGTTATCAGTGTCCGTCTCTTCTGAGTAAACAACACATGAGAATGGTGAATTGCTGAAGGGCTATGTGTCTGATTCAAGAAACACCAGTGACATCAATGTATTTCTGCCACATACTCCATGGTGTTGTTTTGCCGTTCCTGCAGAATAGTCTCAGAATCCTGAAAAACTGTGGCACCCAGTAAAGCTGTGAAACAGAAGTGCTCTTCATCAATGGATGTCAAATTTTTGCAGTAATTAAGACACTTCCCAGATGCAGAAGAGACACACAGCTGGAGAATTGGCACTGCAGATACTTGACAGAACAACTGAATTGGTATGTTCCCATGTTTGTAAGAGAAGTGTTGAATCTGCTTCCCCATGCGTTGAATGCATAGTATAATCCTTTATGTAATTTCACAGGATACTCATACTATGGAGTTTTCATGAAAGCTATTTCATCCACAGTCAAATAGATGGTTTCATTGCCATAATTTCTCAGTAACTCAGACAAGAGTATCAGTTGCAACTAAGCATTGCTTACTTTAAAACTGCCACGTAGGTACATCTGAACAGTGGTTTACAAGTTCCATTATGCACTCCTTCAAGGCTGGCTGAAAAAAAGCAATTTTCTGGGAGCCGATTTTATTGCCTGTTTTATTATTGGATCCAATTTGCTCCATACAAAATCCAGGTATTGTTCATATCTCTTGTTCCAATGGACCTATGGACAGGGTCACCAGCTTGTTGAATCATGCCTGAGAGAAATTTTACATTCATCAGGAAGCAGATTGTGGCAGATGTTTGGTCGTAATACAGTTTTATAGGAATTCAAGTTACACTTTAAACAATGAATCATATGAGCTACGTTAGGACCACCCAACATCCATCTCTGAATGGCTGCTAACCCAATAGATTCTCCATCTACTTTCACCAGAGCCTTGCTCTGTTCATGGGTATGGCCAAGTGGTAGTCATGAGAATTTTTGAGCAGGCATGTGTGCAGCAAAGATTCCGTTTTTTATTACCAGCATTAGCTAGCATTTCATATAATGTCAGGCTAGTAAGTTGATTTATTTACGTCCTCTATTTCTGCACCTGATGGGCTGCCCTCTAAGAAAAAAGGTGCCATGTAGAACCAAACTGGATTTTTCAGTTTGTCACAAATACAGAACCCTACAAGGTCCCACATGAGACCCACCACTGGGTATTTGGCAAGAACCCTGTACAGTGGTATTTCAAGGGACCTGTATAACTCAAAATCAAATAATATTAAAAGACTCCTGTGAGATAAAAGGATAAACAACCAAGACATGGATTTTAACTCATGCAGGGTGTGCCCATGGTATTCATAAGCATGATAAGCAAGTGTCGCCCAATTAGCCACCAAGAGCTGATAGATTTCAATGGAATCTAAGCCCATTGATTAAAGGCCAACCAACAGAAACTATAAATAGAACTGCTGCTTTATTATGATCCTTAAATCACCACCATGAACAATGGTTTCCATGGTGTAGTGGTCAGCATGGCAGCTTTCTGTGTGGGTAACCAAAGTTCGATGCTCACTCCTCAATTTGTCTAGACTGAAGCAGAGCTTAACAATTCTGAAGAATCTTTCAAAACGGGGAAAAAAAAGTACCCCAACATTCATAAAAAACCTGTTGGGTAGTTCACAGGTCCCATAGGTGCTTTGAAATACCTCATTGTACCTTTATTTCTTTGAGTGTAATTGAGACAGGCAGTGAATGTTAAAGGGAGGAACCATATTTATCTAATGACTGGGTGAATTTACCATGTACCAGTCCTAGATTTATTGCTAATCAACCTTCAAAAATGAATTTACCATATCTAAATTAATAGAAATTGATGTGCCAAATAATATAGTAGCTCAGTTTGTTACATATGGAAACCAGAGTATTTTGATACACCATCTTGAATCTGGCCATTTTTCAAGATGGCTCCATATACAATATTTTTAGGCATATTTTAAAGAGCATTTGCAATGTCATGCTTTTTTCTCTCTGATGTCATGCTAAAAAGTATCTGATGTGCTAAACGATAAAACTGCCCTCGACGGCTCCCCCTTGATGACATTTTGCATCAATATTGCAACTTAAAGTTAAAAAAAAAAACTTAAATAATGACTGAAAGATATCGTATTTCATTAATTGAATATGAATTGTTTGGGGTAAAAAGTAGGATAAATTTGAAACGTTATAAGAATTTTTGTGGTAAAAAAAATGATTTCAATTTTGAATGTTTTAATTTGGACACAAATCAGTCTTGGATATTGCATGTTGTTGAATATTGTGAAATAAACCAATTTTTTTAATATGAAGAAAAACCTTGGTAAACATGTGTAATTTTTTTTTCTTTTATCTGTGAGGGTGCGTTATTGTAGGCCACAGGAATGACATACTGAATACTATATTTAGCAGACTGATGTCTCACTCTTGGAAAGTGCAGATCACTGCTATTTCTGACATTATAATTATGTATATCAGACTTTCTTTGAAATATGTCAGCATAGAAATATAATGATAACTGTCTTTTTTCAAATTTATAACAAAATTTTAGCTTATGCATTGCACATATATCCGATATTTTCAATAAAATCAAACTTTTGAAAATATGATTTGTGTGGATTGTATCATTTGTTTGGTATTATACGAACAGCTTTCTTTTGTAATTTAAACATAGTATAAATTTTTGATTTTCAACAAAGTATCTTATACTTATTATGTGGTACAATTAGGGTATTGTATAAGGTTAAATGTATCTTTTGGGGTAAGTAATTATTTAAGGCATCTGTCTGGGTAATGCAATTTTTGGAAAAGTCGTACGAAGCAGCAAGAGTTGTCATCTACATAGATGACATGGAAATTTAAGGTGGCTAAGTGAAAATCATTTATTTTTATTATGAATAGAAGGGGCAAGAATAGACCCCTGAGGGACACCTGTTTTAATACATATATAATGCTTCTGATTTATAATGTACCAGTGTCAACAAATTGTGTTCTATATAATAATTCAGACACCACCCCCTTCAGGTCATGAAATCATCATAACATTATAATGTGACATCTGTATCTTTTCTGATATAACCAATGTCAATAAAAACCATATATATATAAACTATAATAAAGCTTACAATTAATATTCCTACCTACTAATTCTAGCTAATTCCGTTGAGTGTAATTTTGTTTTGCCATTATATGTAATTGAAAACATATTATTAATTACACATGTTATACACACAGGACTTTTATATAGTTGATCACTATAACTAACATTAAATTATATACGTGTTTTTTTTTAGTGGACTACCTCCAGGGGGCTATGGACATCTCAGGCGCCACCTGGCGTTTTTAGGAAGAGTCACATGACTCCATGAAACCGGACCACTCTGTGTACAAGCGCAACCATGATGGTGGGTGTGTCTGAGTGCAAACTTAGTTATTTCTTATTTTTTCGCGGCTGGAAAGTGAAATTTGATGTATTTTAGTTTTCATATGTTTTAGGATGGAAGTGATGAAACTGGTAATCTGTTAACAGAGAATAACCAGGTATGCGTGCAGAAATCTCTGCTTCCTATTTCTTGTTCAAGTTGTCTTGTCATGTCACTTAAATTGGTTCTTAATCTTAGGATCATGTTGGGTCATAACATTCAGATTAGGCCTTAAGTAAAGAACCGATCCATAATGAAGCTACTGCAATGGTGGAATAATCCTTCAGCGGGATTCTTCAAAAAATCGATTATTCACCTGAGTGTGGACTGTGGTGTCATACCTGTTGGATCATTGATCATTCTGCAGCAAACATTGCCTAGCCTTGTAAACACAAACTGTAATGCTGGTCACTAAATTACCTTTACATGTACTTAATTCTGTGTGAGTGAAATGTTTTCTGTGCAGGTTGCACTGTACTGCACACCTATAAGTTATATATGGAACATAATGTTATGATGATTTCATGACCTGAAGGGGGAGGTGTCTGAAATTGTGTCAGATTTTATCACACACCATGAATAGTAGCCTATGTTATATTTTCTCATTACCAGTGAGAAGCACAGACTAAAGAATTATAATGATGTATCTTCTATTCATTTCCAGCCACATGCAAATTCTGCAATTGACTTGACTGACACTTCACTTGTTGTTGATATTTCTGATGCCTTAAGTGAAAAAGACAAAGTAAAATTTACCGTCCAAACCAAGGTGAGTGTTTGATGTGGTGTCTAATGTGTCATGTTGAAGCATTTAAATTGTTTACTGCATGTTGAAAGTAAAATGTAAATTTTTATCTGCTTCAGACTACCTTGCCCGAGTTTCAACAATGTAAATTTTCTGTGGTGAGACAACATGAAGAATTTGTGTGGCTTCATGACCGTTATGAGGAGAATGAAGATTACGGTGGCATTGTTGTAAGTTGCATTTTAACCGCTGTCTGACATAAAGGAAATGTATAACACTTGGAAGTAAACAGTGCTCTGATCATTCAAATGTTTATTACATCATTGTTCATGTCTTATTTCAGATTCCACCAGCGCCTCCAAAACCAGACTTCGACGCATCAAGAGAAAAACTTCAGCGCCTTGGAGAAGGAGAAAATACAATGACAAAGGAGGAGTTTACTAAAATGAAACAAGAACTTGAAGCGTTAGTTTTTCCTTCATAATTAAGACGCAATGTTGGTGATGATAAAATACTTATTGGTTATTCTCATGTAACAGATACGATCATGAGTACTTCATACTGACTGGTGTAGACTTTATGCCTTTTTCAGTGAATACCTTGCAACATTTAAGAAAACTGTGGCCATGCATGAAGTGTTCTTGCAAAGAATCGCGGCTCATCCCCTGCTTCGGAATGATGTGAATTTCAGAGTGTTCCTCGAATATGATCAAGATGTAGGTCATCCCACTTTTCTCTATTCTTTCGTTAAATTTCCGAACAACACAGGTCTGCCTATTTGGTATTTTGGCTCCTTTCTTTATGGAAATTGTTCAATGTATTGGTTTATTTGTAGCTGAGTGTCAGGGGCAAAAACAGAAAAGAAAGATTAAGTGGCTTTTTCAAAAATGTTACACAATCAGCCGATGAAGTTGTACTCGCCAATCAGAAGGTGCGTCATTTATTTTCATTAGCTGCCATACCAGTCTTGGATTTCATTAAGCATATTTACGTGTTGCTAATATTTACTTGTCACTTATGTTTATTGCTATTGCTCACACTTTTGCAGGATGTTGATGACTTTTTTGACCAACAAAAAACGTTCATCATCGAGTATCATGAGAAAATTAAGGACACTTGTTTCAAGTCAGATCGGATGACAAGAAGTCACAAAAGTGAGTTGAAATATCAGCCTAAAATATGATAAATTTCCTTTCACAGATGTGTGCAAAATTAACGTTTACCCTGTAACATCATATACTTTATTACAGATGTAGCAGATTCTTACATTAAGATATCTGCAGAATTAATGCAGTTAGCAACAGTAGAAAATTCTGGTGTCACACAGTGAGTAAAAAATCTATGCAAATGAATTGCTTAAACATCTAACGAAACTACTAACAGCATTAATATATTGTTGTTTCCATTTTAAAATTGTATGCTTTGCTTATTTTGATTTTAAGAGACTTGTACTGAGTTAAGTGTAGTTAACCCAATGCACTCTTAGTGTAGCTGCATATCACTAATGTGATTTTGATGGATTAACCGAGTTGTCGAAGGCATAATATTTTAATTCATGTACCAATGTAGCTGTACTATCACTAACATATGTCCTACACTGCATAAATTGATTACTTTTGCTGTTGTTACAAACTGTTGTATTTCATTTAAGGTTATTTTGAACAAGGCACAAAGAACCTGTTTTTATTAAATAATTCTTCTCAACACAGGCTGTCAAAACTGAACTTAACACCTGTGGTGCATCACAGTTAATATAACTCTGTGATGGCATTAAAAAATAAATTTAATTGTGCCTTGCTCGAAATTACCAGAATTGATACATATCAGTTTGGCATGACGTCTCCTAAATGTACCCACCCAGCAAATAAATCACTGATTCACTGTCATCTCATGTCATAATGATGTTGTCCTCAGCTTGGTAGTGAGCCCGATGTGCTGCTAGTTTTATCGCTTTGAGTATATTAGAATTTAATATTAGCATTGTCTTATGTTAGTACACAGAGGTACCTTGTTAATTATGCAAAAAAAATTATATATTGTATGACAGCAACTTTTATATGGCTTCTAGAATAGACTAGAAACAGTTAATCCTTTCACTGGGTGCTTTGCGGTAACCCAACCTGTGCAATCGTTCATGTCAATGTTTCATATGACACCTCAGTCCATACAGGTGTGATTACCTGCTCATGAGTTTGGTAGATTGTTTCATTCTATGTGTAGAAGAGCTTGCAAATTAGTCATTTAATACCACAACAAATTTTTTAGCAAAAGTAGTTACGCTTCCCTGCAGGTTCAGTTCACATCAGCATTTACTTTTAACTATATGGATCTATTCCATTACTTTCATTGATTTTTGACAAATACAAAGCATGCAGATGAATTAAACATGGATTGGTGCCCTCCCCGCTTGATACAGAACGAAGCCCTGGTTAAATGACCCTCTGACGAGAGACTTTGAGGACCTAGGTGATGACCAAAGTTCCGGAACTCCAGAATCTGCTGCGGTAGAGCGCTATAACAACCTCCGCCAACAAGCGCACTTGTGGTCCCAAAGCCGGTAGGGTGCACTCTCTCCTTTGGCCTAGGGCTTTCTTAATATCAATACGCTGTTATATTCGCTGAATATCTCACTACCAAGGTGCTGGGCAACTTAACTGACATGAGCTGATGCATTCCCTCAAATGGTTCCAATCAAATTAACATGAAATCACTGAATGTGTTACTTTTAAAAGGTGGTGTTGTAATATGTATGTTTGTAAATGATCTGACAGTCTTGCTTTATTGTGTGTAAATCTCAGTATCTGCTGTTAAATTTCAGGCTAAAGGAGATTAGTAAGGCAAGAAGAGTGTTGAAGGAATTGAATGTTAACTGATTTATTTATGACTTTCCCTGTTTCTGTTTTGTTACTTCTCCGTTGTGTAATAGGATACGTAAGCAGAATTTTTAGTGTTAGTAGTTCAGGTTTCAAATTAAATTACTTTCTGTGTTCAACTTTTCATAGTTTAGGTGTTGAGTTGTTAAGTTTTCAAAGGAATGTTACTTGATTGAGATGTAAAATTCTGCAGGAGGTAGTTGGCAGTCTGTTTTCGTGTTTATAGCTGTGTAGGTATTGAGGGACAATTTTAAGTTTTGGTGATGGTTTTTCTTGACTCCAGGAATATATTCCAAATTTTTTCATCCAGTTTTAAGACTAAGCTGTGAACTCATTAATAAATTGATTCCTAACAATGCATGGTTCAAGATTTTCTGATTGATTACTAGAGCATGCGCTTTGTTGTCTATAAAGTTAGATAACTAAGATGGTGTTCTTTCTTTTTTCCTACAAATATATCCTGGGAATTTAAGTGTTCTGCAGATTTTAGCTCTGCATCAATTGTACAGCCTACAGCCTAATTTTTTTGTCAGCAAAAATGTATGTCAGTTTCTGAGTTTTGTTTTTGTTTTCAGAATCTTGAACAAACTGTCAGAGGGCCTTGAAAAAGCTAGGGTAGGTACACATGAATTATGTTTTTTCAATTTCAATTATGAGTTCAGTATCAGTAAAGTAAAACTGATTAATGGACGCATGCGAACTCTTTTCATATCTGTTGTACTTAATGACTGCTTAAGTGTATGATGTTAATGGAAATGGCTAAGTATATTAAAAATTCTTTATATTTTCAGAAATCCGAGGGCAGAGTTGCTTCAGATGAGGACCTGAAATTGTCAGACACTTTGCGCTACTACGTCCGAGACACAACTGCTGCCAAGAAACTTCTCTATCGCAGAGCCAGGGCTTTGGCAAACTATGAGGCAGCTAACAAGAATTTGGATAAAGCCAGAGCCAAAAACAAAGAAGTTAAAGCAGTACGTTTATTTGGTTCTTATGTAGATTAATTACTGGAGTCATTTGTTGAGGTGTAGTAAACGTCTAAGTACGCATTATTAGTTATGGTATATTTGATGCATCTTCTTTTGATTTCAGGCTGAAAATACACAGCAAGAGATGTGTGAAAAGTTTGAGTCATTGTCAGAAACAGCAAGATCAGGTGGGGGTTCTTTTCGCAGGTTTACTTCGATAATTAATGAGGTGGATAAAGTTGAAGTCTTGCATTTTTTGACGTATGTAAATTGAATATGCTTCTTTGACAGAACTAAAGGACTTCAGAACACGAAGAATAAACCATTTCAGGAAGAATATGTCAGAGTTGGCAGATCTTGAAATAAAACATGCTAGGGTATGAATTAAAATTGCTCTTCAATTATTTTACATTATTCACAAAATATTCATGAACAACATATTTGTTAGATTTGTTTAATATCTTGTGGTGTCGCCACTGTCTTATAAGGCTTGCGCAATGTGCACCCTCTGGTGTTTTCTGTAATAAAGGGAAGACATTGACTACCACCCATTGGTGCCCAAGCAACTGCTCGAGTGATGTGATGTCTTTATTCTGGAGTTATTAATGTCAGTTGTTGACTAAATTCACCACAATATTAATATTTCAGCCTGTTGTCTGCTTTATTCCAAGGAAACTTGTTTCTTGTTTATTTTGTAGGCACAGGTACAGCTATTGAAGAGCTTGATCATTTCCATGAAGGAGGATTGATGAACTTGAATCAATTTGTCTCCGCAGCACATCATTGTGATGGTTTCATATGTGGCTCTAATTACTCAGACTCTCCTGCAGTAAGAGAAATCTGTCCCGTTTCATTAAAGATGATTTTGAATGTTATGATTTACACAACATTCCACCTGATTCGTTGAAGGGAGAAACTCCCACTATTTTATTAAGTGCTGGTGTGCTATGTCTTTATATAAATCTATTTGTGTATAAATTTGGTGTTTTTCGTGTTTTATTTGCATTATACTGGCCATACTATTATGAAGTTTGAAATGCCGTAGCAAGTATTGGCTGTGAATTTCATCAAATGTTTTTTGCTCTTATTCACTTGACTTGAATGTTGGTATTCCACTGGTATCTAGAGTCCAGACATTAATTGAAGGCTGTACCAATGATGGGGGAATGGGTGTGCAACACCCCCCCCCCCCCCCCAAATAATTTTGCCAAGGGGGCTCGAAGAGGTACACTGCAGTCTTTGCCATAAAACTTTCACAGTTTCAAGAGTATCTATCCTGGGGATCCAAAAATCTGATGGAACTGTAGGCTGGGCCCTAGTCATTGTATTAAATAAAGAGCCACACAGGTCCATCAATGTCGCTGGAGGGGACCTAGGGCTGAGCTGAGCAATGAAAGGTCAATTGACTGAATATTGTATAAAATTGTAAAATGCCCTCTTCATGCAGGCCCGTAACCCACATTGGTCCATGTCCACACATTGGTCCACATCATTTAAGAAGAATTTGTATCGAAGGTCCACAATTTTATCTTGGTTCTAGTCCTCCCAATTGTCCTCATGAGAGAATTAGTACATTATGTATTACCCATGGCAGCCCTGCAAGGGTTCAAGGTTATTTTATTTTATCCTAACTAGGAATTCAATCCTTATGTACTGGTCGGGCCTCTGAGTTTGTTTGATGTGGAAACATTCAGGGTTACCTCACTGACCATGAATAGACTATTGGCGCCCTCTTTAGGATGTTGGTGGCTCCACCTCACGATAAGTTTCGCAATATAACAAGTGCACGCCAGATGTCGACAGTGTCCATACATGAGACCACAGAAGGGAACTGCATCCATGGGAGAAAAGTTCCGTCAAATTTAGTAACCAATGTGTATATATTGGCTTGTTTACTGCATGTTGAAAGTTTTTTTTTTTTTTTTGGACACAGACCAATCTGATTTTTTAAAAAACCATATTTCCCCTTTACCTCAGTGACACCATATCTCAAATTTTGCATGTTTATTTTTATTTCCAATGTGTGGTGAGCCAGAATCGAATACTTTGATTAAGCTACTCATGCAAGTCTTAGACTTATAAGTTATAAACTCAAAATACGGCTCATTAATATATTATTTATTGTTCTTTTGCAACAGCTGATTAGGTGAATAGTTTCTACAGCTCTAAAATGTTACTAGAAGACTTGGAATTGTCATAGGCCTATCGAAGTTTAGTGAATGAAATATGACACTATCACAACAACATTTTCATATCTGTTTATTATTTCAGGACATTGATGGTCATTTTATTGGGGGGAGGATTGTTGATGACAATTTGCTTTTATTTTTCTTAATATGTTGTGTTTGGGTAAGCTGCATGGACTGGAGTCTTGTCTCGGGGTAGGGTGGCCCATGGGTGACCATAGGTGACCACTGGGTGAGTGAGCTGTGTCATGTGTAAACAAAGAAGTCATGGACCTGCCAGTTGCTCCGCCTATAAGATGTCCCTGCTGCTGCTGCAGCTGCTGCTGCTGCTGCTGCTGTTAATATTTCAAGTGATGCAAATAACTTGATGACCACTGAGAAAACGCTCAGAACAGCTACATCTTATTAGACACGTTTTATTATTTATTAGCCAATTAAATCACTTTTTTATGTTACATCTTTCAGTCATTCCACATTCCAGCTAGGTGTCTCCCACTACCAGATAATGCACAGCTGTAAAATAATTATAACACAGAACATGATAACTACATTTATTAAATTACACAAATAAATTGTTTATTTACTGAATTTTCGCATAAAAGTAAGTTTGAGGGGCGCAAGTGAAACATTCTTATAAACTTTTAGAATAAACATGCTTGTCAATGACAGGTTTTTATTGGTTTATAATCAATGCTCAAGTCAATTGCAGCACTGCACCAGGCAACCTGTCTGTACAATTAAATGGGATTAAGTGCATTAGGAAACAGACAACAGCAGTGCTGTACTTCACTTTTAACCAAAACTGACTGAAACGAGGCCCCCGAGACCCCCTTCCCCCAGCCCCCAAATGCCTGTAACCCCCTCTGATTGTATCAGCGCCCCCTCTCGGCCTCTGTTACCCCATCCTTATCGAATTAATAGAATTAATAAGGCAAATGTCAAAATATCTGATAGACTAATCAAAACCTGCGCTGGCCACATGCCCCGTGTATCCATAATGTAGATGGGAAGTTTAGTGTGCATGGTGTTCAGTTGCTCACACCCCCAGCTGACCCTCGCACCCGAGGATGCCCCAGCCAAAACTTTGAACCATCACTGTCCTGGATATCAATATATGACCACATACTGTCCTACCTTGGGACATCCCACCACACTAGACCTAGCTGTGCGGAATTTCACTGAAGGAGCAATGCTATCGACCTTTTATAACAATCTTTACGAGAAATGAAACTTCCTAATTTTAATTTGCAATACATGTATATCAATAAAAGCTAGGTTTTCTTGTCTTGCCAGGACATGCAGTTTCATTCTGGGGGTGAACAGAAAATGGGCGCTAAAACCACTGAAGATTTATTTCAGTATTTGAAAGTTTTTTTTATTTGGTTGTCTCCTAATCTTGGGATATTGCATAGAGTCAGTGAGATCACATTTTATTGTGGTTGGATGGAGATTGAGTCCACGCCCAGATTAATGTTGTTGTTTTCCTGGAGGGGGCGCCCATAGGTCACCTGGTGTTCTGTGTCAAAACAAGGCGCTTGGCGGGAATGGCGCGCGATTCAGGCGTCCCTTGGCCTTCCAATGTTTATTTGCCACAAACTGACGCGCTCCTGACGCTATGTCTTCTGGACAAAATAATTTGAAGAATGGTTTTCAACTTAAATTGACCCTGACGTACTGTAAATTGAAATCTTTGGCTATATGAAAAAAGAAAGAAATGAGGTGAAATTAAGAAAGAATGAAAAAGGAGAGGAAGAAGAAAGAGAAATAGACAACTCGTTTAAAGGCCCTCTATACAAAATCAATATAGTACACCAACAATCTGGGCATTTTTACAATTTCGAATCTGTTGACTCAATAAGCCGAAAATTTCATCACACTCTGCTTTTGCCTTTTTATCTTTAATTGGTGATAATAGGCCTATAAAAGTACGGGTGTTCCTTTGATGCACTGTGAATCTTTTATTTAGATATGTCGTATCCCTATTTGGCAAGGTTTAAACTAGAAAGCCTCAAACAATTTTCACCACCCTAAAACCCATATAGGACCAGCATGGGCTTCACTCTCCATATCTTTGGTAAACTCTTGTTATCTGCAGATAATCAAGAGACGTTGACATCATTATTATTGTATTATTGCAGTGAAGGCCTGATAGAGGGGGTAGTCACTTTATATCAGTTGAAATATCGGCTGGTGGTGAAAACACTATGGGTCAACGATATAGGGCGAGGGTCAGGGGGTGGACAGCGGCCGGGGGCACTTGTAAGGGCATCATAATAAACACTGGGTGCAAACTCCAAGCCCCCATCACCTCCTTCCCCCTGGCACTAGCCGCTGAAGCCCCCTCGGGCCTCTCCTCCCCGTTCCCCTCTGATATGATTCATATACTTAAAATAAGACACTCCTTTCTCATATCTAGCAATTTTATCTTCATCAAAACCTCCTCGATTCTCTTAGATAACTAATAACTCAGCCCCAAAAGCTGATATCATCTGTAATTGTAACCTGTCACATTGCAAGTTTCGGGAGCAGATAGACTTGTATTCTGAATGCGGGTCCCAAAATTATGATGCACAATTTATTGACTTATCTGCCGCACCTGTCACATTCTATATACTTAGAGCCAGAAATGGACAAAGTTATTTTTGCCATTCATCAGTCTCTCGTACATTATGGTGTGTCATTATTCTAGTTAAATAAAGCTTCAACAGGCTTAGGAGTCGTCAAACTCGAACAATTCATCAAAAATTCAAGTGGACATTGACCCTTGTAGCTTTTAAAATGTTAAAAAGGTTTAACATAGCCATCTTAACTTAGCTGGAACGGACGCAATATATTTCCTTCTTTATTTTATTTTTTCTTTAAATTTCTTCTTTCTTTCTTTCCCCGTCCCTATAAATAATTTACCACAAATAGATTGTCTAATCCAATTACTTATGAGAAAGCACATGACTATATCTTTATCTACACCTACATTTAGAGATGGACATCTACTTTTTCGTCTAAACATGAAAACGTCAGTAATATCTCAATCTCATTTGCATGACGTCGAGGTTATCGCTGTGCACGTGTTATTTCGGTGTCCCTTGCAGCGTCATGTCGTTCCGTCGAAGCGTCTCCAGGGCACCTGGCGCGTCTTTTAGGACGTCTTCTGGGGCGTCCAGTTGTGCAGGTGTCGGGTGTTGGCCGTCTCCTGCAGTGGGTCGCATGCCTATCTGCAGGGGTGCATTAATATATTGATTGTAAGTGATTCTTCATTGCACCCTGCAGGCTAATTTAAGATAATTCGCTTTCCTAGTAGGCCTATTTATCTAAAAAGGTTGTTTTTAGTTTTTTTTAGATTTTCACACAAGTTTGAATGTAGGCAATTAATGTTAGATATGTGTGGTGCACATAAATCATTTATAGTTAGACCATTGTATTCTTTAAGTATACCAAGGGCCCCGGGCCTATTAATAACAGGTTCTAACTAGGTGGGGAGAGGGGGGGGGGGGAACAACTTCCAACAATGCCAATTGTTTGTCACCAATCAGTGAGCAATGAGCATGCACCTGTAGTATGGTATATATGCAAGCGAAAAATGACCATGGTATGAGAAAATAACGCAGAATTCTGCTAGATGACTGCATGCAGATTTGGAATGGTTTGAATTTGGGCATGCAGCAAAAGTAGCTGTTATGATAAATCACCCGGTGTGCTATCTTGTAGGGTGGTTCATTTACCCCCTCCTGTCCTCCTCATGGAGTTAACAAAACGTGCAAGCGTGGAGACGCTGGGGAGGCTGATTCATATGGGAGATTGCAAATTCTGCCAATTTGTATGTAGTTATGCTAATAGGCAAAGAATAACAGCAGTGCAAAACAGAGATATGGACAGACAGGCCTGTTGCTTGGGACTGATAGCAAGGGGGCTTATCGTACCCCACGCCACTGGTGCCCCTCTCACACCCTCCCTCCTAATTAATACACTTATAGCAATTAATGGAAATATGCGTTTTTAATACACCACATTGACGTTTGGAAGATAGCGAGTCTCGCCAGTTTACTGCAGCAGATAAGTTCTGATGGTTTTTCACTCCCACAAACAGCCAGACCGTTTACGAGCAACCATTTTTAATTAAAGTGCTAACGCCACATATGTTCGACTGAAAAGCAGACGACAGTGGCTTCCATTTTATCCGGAACATTATCCTAGCTTTCTCAAAACAAAATGATCACTCTCACTTTGCAGGATAAACAAGTCGATCATTAGATTGCGCTCAGTAATTAGTGCTCTATGACTCCAGAGATTCGGTTTGTTTATCCCACTATGCTGTGTCCTTCCGACCTGTCAAAAAGGGCGGGGCCTTGGCACCTTCCATTACGTAAATAAACAGACAAATGCGTCCCTAATGACGCTGACAAGCGCGTCGGCTATCATATGGTGACGTAGGACGTAATCAACGTCACAATCAAGGTCATTGTGGTCTGATGCTTCAATTATCCGTCAGGTGGCGGGTGCGTTCGATTTCAGCCAAGGATTCCTGGAATAACCTGTCGCCATAATTGCATGCTGTCTTCTTCTTAATCTCTATGGAAACTTGTTAATGCTTTCATGGTTAACCACGACACATTTAAGCTATTTGATTAGAAATAAAAAATAAGTTTTACTTGGAAGACAATTTGCTTACCATAAGGAGATCAAGTAGATTAAGTAGATCAAGTAGATCTAGTGGTAGTAGTTGTAGTAGTGGTAATAGTAGTAGTGGTAGTAGTAGTAGTAGTAGTAGTAGTAGTAGTTATTGTAGTAGTAGTAGTAGTAGTAGTGGTAGTAGTAGTAGTGGTAGTAGTAGTAGTTGTAGTAGTGGTAGTAGTAGTAGTGGTGGTAGAAGTAGTGGTAGTATTAGTGGTAGTAGTGGTGGTAGTAGTAGTAGTGGTAGTAGTAGGAGTGGTGGTAGTAGTAGTGGTAGTAGTAGTGGTAGTAGTAGTAGTGGTAGTAGTAGTAGTACATGGCCAAATGTGCCACGTGCGTTTTCCATGAGAAGAATAAACCTTGGATGACAATGAACCATTTGGAAAAAAGAAGAAGAAAAAAATGGAGCACTATGACAAAAATGTTTATCACATGACTTGCTGCTGTTTTTGCTAAGCACTAAGGTCATGTCTCAAATGGGTATAAGGCTTACTATAAGCCTTTGGTAAGCAAGAAGAGGGGCAGTCTACGCTTGCAGTACAGTATTGCGGACTTTTCCTCGAACTGATGTGTAGTGCCGAAGCATCTGTAAGGTTCCCCAATAAAGACAAAGTGTTAAGTCAGTGACCTGGGGTCATCACACATCCATGGAAGGTACATTAAACATAGCATATAATGTAGTCACAAAACGAGTACATGAATTCAATTTTTTTAAATCAAGATTTGATACTACAAATAAATAATGTTATCCACTGTGACCTAGTAATGTGAGGATTTTTTATCATTGACTACAGGTAGCACATGCTTTTATTATAACAGATATAGCCAATATAAATTAAGGTGTTCATAATACCCCATCTTCCCCTGTAGGTATAATGCAATAGGCCTATCATTCAGATCCTAATTCTCACAGTTCGTGATTTTGGGGTAGGCCTAAAAGAAGTTTTTAGGCCTATTTCATATCCCATAGTGCCCCCAATTGTTTCCGCTAAGATTCTTGCTGAAAAGTATACGTCCATGCAAGAAAATATTAATATGCAGTTTTGGCTGCAGTTTTATGATTTAAAGCAGTAGTAAATGATTTATAGGAAAAGAACAGCGAGTGGCTATAATGCGCGTTGAGGAGATGGAAGTGCAGGTAATATATTGGAAATTGGCGCAGACAATGGTCTCTTTGAATTTCACTCCATTTATCGTAAAAGGATAATAAAACTAGAAGAGGGCAGGGTATGGTTTCAAGAATGCTCCAAGATTTGTCACCTAAAAATTAGAGCGTATCATTCATCATTGAGAAGTGTAAATGGGTTGGGTAAGGTTGAATAATATGCTGGGCCATGAGTTTTGGAAAAGGGGGGGGGGGGGGTATTTAGGAGAAGGGGGCATTGCTCTTAGAACAGACACCATTAGACTGCTGGGTCGTATCTTTACACAAGAGTGTCAGTTGGCTGGCCCTCTATTGCCATTCGTAATGATGATGACAGTAGTCACTCAGACTTTATAGGGCACAAGTTGTGGTGTATCTGATTGCATCTTGTCAGCAGATTTATTAATACACTTGTTTCTTGAGTTGAAGAATTTGAATGGCTTGCCCCGGGGGGAGGCTTATCAGGCCCAGGCATCGGCGTCACTGCTCCGACCGGCGCCTCACCTGGATTGGTGGCTGTCTGCTCCCGGAGTCAACTCCTTGTCAAACATTTGTCAAGCATGGGCTCCGTCCCACCCTACACCTCACTTCATCGTTCTGCGATTTTATCATAAGTCTACGCGTGTTTTCTATTTCGATCGTGTAGATCTACATGTCACACCGTGCTATTCGGTGTACCAACACCCCCCCCCCCCCAAGAAACCAAGGGTAGGGCAATGCCTTTGATGTTGTAATTCTTTCTTTTTTACTCAACCTACACATTTCTGACCTTTGAACTTAATTACATTAAAAGCTAATGCTGCTAACTGAAGATCTATGGCCAAGATGAAAAAGAATTCATCATAAAATGTATACCAAAAAAGAACTAATGCAATATGCAAATTCTTTTATAAACTGTTTTGAATCATAAAGTATCCAATAAAAAGATGAACTTTATTGATTACTTTGTATATTTCATGTTACTGCAGGTCGATCGCATGAGATTTGGAGGTGTCTTGTACTCGGTGTATATGCTGAGGCAATTGTAAGACACCACCCATGAGGTAAATGTGTAACATGGTGTGGACTGCAAGCCTTACCATCTCATCATTGCGTCTGCATCTGGCGGCTGGTCAAGCTGTCCCATATCAGATCCAGTTGCATTCAGACATTAGACACTAATGTGTCCTCATTTTTTGCCATTCAGATTACATCGGTATAATTAAGTGTAATAATAGCCCAAGCTTGGATTAAGGTGCTTGCTTGGATTTTAAAAAATATTAAAAAAAAAGAAACTTGCTAAAATATATACCTACTTGTGTGTAATTAAGAAATACTTGAATAACATATATTGGTATGGTCGACATTTTACCATGCCAGTAGCATGTATAATTTTTTCCCTGAATTATAATCACAGACAATCTGATCATCAGCAAAACAAAGTGAAATTGGGAGGTTTTCATTGATCAATTCTTTTTGCCAACTTTTCCATTGTACAGTTTACCTTCACGTTATGTCACATATTTTCCTTTGCAATGGATATTCATAAACTGTCACACGGGTAGTAAAAAAACATGTTCTGTGGCTCCACTTTGGGGGTCGCCTCACACCAGAAATTTGGGTGATTGACTTTTTTTGCTGCATGTTTTGAGGAAAGGCGGCGCCCTGTGATATAGGATCCCGTTTAAAAAATGATTTTAAAAGCGTTGCTAGGGGCAACAAGAGCTCTTTCCTGTGACTTTTTAATCGGCCTTTTGTGAAGTTGTTTTGGCCCGAGGCCTCTGAGGATCCCCTGCATGGTTCACTGGGTGCAGCTCAGAAGGGATATTCCTGCCCTACCCCCCCCCCCCCCCCCGGGGTTAAAGGAAAGTTGAAATATACCACGGACTAAATAAAGTACTATTTTAGAGTACCTTAAGAGACAATGCATTGTATACTGCATGGTTATTTAGTAACTATTGGACCTGTATTCGGTATGACTTGTCTGGTATAAATAGCAAGACTTGCAATTTGGTCTTGTAATAAAATCCGTTGGATTTCATGACAATAACAGTAATGGATATCCAAATAAAATCTGTTATATTGGCAGTATACCTACTTATTACATTTCTATTTTTCTACAATTTATATTTGGTTTATAATTGCAATTAAGTCACCAAAAAGAACGTAAAACAAAATGATAAATGCTTCGAAAAGTTGGTTTATTTGCAATCATACACCAGAGGTCGACACTGGGCTTAGTGGCTACATAGATCATGTTTCATGATGGATGGAAAATGCATTTTATGTATTGACTATTGTATGGTATTACAATTGCAAAGAAATTTATAGAAAAAAAAAAAAAATCACGATAACGTATAAATAATACTTGTTTAGTACATGTTGAGATAACTTTATACATTTGGGCTTTGATCAATAATATTATTAATATATTTTATAGAAATTTAGGCCAAATACCTGGCAAAGAGGATGACTTTTCATATTGACAAAACCTGGGCTTGTATATTGAGGATGAAGAACAAAACGACTAAAGTCTTTGAGAAGTGATATATATATATATATATATATATATATATATATATATATATATATATATGGGCCTACTTTCATACATATTCAGATATGTATTAGAATAACTCACTTGTGAACTTATGACCATATTAGGAAACACTGAAACCAGACATGCGCAAAATCTCACTCATTCAGAGTGTATTTCCTTCATATTTTAATTTGTTTCAATCTAAGAGAACCAGTAATTTATTGAGTAAATCTTTAACATTTTAATGTAAACTGGTTGGAAAGGACCAAAACTCACTCATTCACCACTGCAGAACTTGGCATCTCTGCTGAAGTGGTTTTAAATTTGAACTTATTCACATTCACATATTTACAGCTTTGTGACTGAGAAGGGCTTAAAATCGAGGTGGTCTTAGTATTGGGTGGTCTTAATATTGGGTGGTCTTAATTATTAGGCTTGCACTGCACTTACGAGTTAACAGAACCATTGTAAAAAAACGGAATAGGCTTCTACCTGTATTTTTTGCAAGTGGATTGAAAGTATTTTGTGTATACAAACAATAGACAAGCACTTTGGAATATGGGTGTCATACAGAAGATGTAGAAATATGACACTTTCATAAATAGCATGCTCCATTGTGCTCGCATAATGCTCTTCATATATTGGCGTTATCATAATTCACCGCTAAGTGGTCCAATCATGACGTCACTAGAGATTGCTGTGAGGCTCTTACGTTACGTAACGTGACGTCATATCCAAGAAAGTGCCCCTCCTCCAGTTCCCAGGGTCGGATAGGGTGAAGGAATGGGCAGCATCTTTGCTGATAGAAACCTGACACCCAGAAATGATAAGAGCAAATTGCTGTGAATCATATCACAACATATCAGCAATTTTACGTAATCTTAATAGCGAGAGTGCAGATTATCTCCCCAGCATCTCTGAACCAAAGATGTTGAGAGCACCATTCACTTTTGGTGTCGAATATTTGACAAGTTGTCACTATAAAACGCGTGTTAATGATACTTTTAAATTGTGATGTTTACAGTGAAAGGTTTTTAAATTACAATGGGATATAAGATATACAGGTCAACAAAGAGTAAGCCTATCTAGGCCTCTATAGGAAGACTATTGTCAATATTGAAGAAGATTAATATAGTTCTGTCTCTTTTGAAATTCATTCATTTATTCATTTAGGACAGTCATTCATTCATCCATTATGGACCAGTTCAGAGCAAAATTTAGCCCCGTGTTTGGCTTTCTATCGGCAGAAGTGTCTGAAGTCGGGTTATCAAGTTCAGGCTTGGAAGATCCATCTGATGCGAGATACAAAACTGACAGACTTGTCATTTGTACAGCCCTAATGCAGTTGAGTTGAGGTCCCGTCGCCCTGGCAACCGCTTCAGCAGCGCCACCAATGAAGCATGCGCGCCCTCTAGCCTGTGTGATGCGAACGATAAGGGAGGATTGGTATCTGCGGCCACCCAGCATCTCGGTGGCCAGTCAATCTTTATCGGGGCAGTCAGGTCCTCCTCGTCCCTTCCTCGGTCCCCCCTCAGGCCCCCCCGTCCCCCCTGGGAGCTGCACTCGTTATACGGGCCTCCCCGCAATTTCCTTTATCATATTAATAATCGCGGACCTCCAAAGAGGAAACTCCAGTGCCCAGGTCATCTGTCGCTCAATGGACCTTTCTGGAATTATCGCTCACTGCCATGCAGGTCCTTTTGCCCTAGTGGCCATATATGACCACAGGATATGATGCTAGTTCATAAACACTGACATGCATAAAAATAAACTAAAATGCTTGGGTCCAGCAACTGGCATCAAACACCATCGATAGCGTAGCCATTTTTTGGGGGGGCGACATACCAAGTGTTTTGCTGGCAGAAATAATGATAAAACTTGACAAAACACACACATACTTTGGGTGACAAGAATTCCTTTATAAGGCAGACAAAATAACATCTAGGAGCCATTGAAAAGGCTTAGAAATCATTACACTTTATCATGGGGTTATTCTGAGAGAGGTTTTAAGTCTAATATGACTGCAGTGTAGGTCTTTCTTCATGTTCCTTCAAGAGTCCAGTATCCACTTCTCTATATACTTGTAGGGCTAGGTGAGACCTCCAAAACTTTGCCTGCGCCACCTAACTTGACTTCCAGAAATAGTTGCTTCATGCAGTCAAGGCAAACAAATTTGCACGGAGAGACAGACTGTCTCAAGTGTATACCCATATTACCCAAATTTCCCCAATTAAGCACACCTATGCAACCCTTACACAAATTCCCTGCTACATCTGTGGTCACCTTGCTTATTATCATTATATTTTATCATGGGGTGGATCTGGGAGGTGTTGTAAATCTAATGATATAATTGGAAAATTGCCTCTGGGGTCTTCTTGAAATTGGGAGGAAATTTGTGAGGAAGATGACAGTTTCGTGTCATGGCATATGGCGAGAAGCTCAAGTCTGTTCAGTGAAGCTGTTTCTGTAATCCACTAATGCCATAATAGCTTCATTTTGGAGCCTCTCAATAATGCTAAAGGGCCAATTGTCATTCTGATGTGTGTTTTAAGTCAGAAGGCAAAAACGCCTCGTTAGTTTTCATGCACATCTCACGTGCCATCTGACCACTGTACATATCTCGAGGAAAGATATGTATGACATTGTGATTGTAATCGCTGTATGCATGCAAGCATTATTCATCATTTTCAGCCTAATTTATCTACTTGTATGGGTAATAAGAAGAGATAAGCATAATCCGAATCAGCATGCTACACAGTGTATCACAAATGACATTATTGCATTGAAGATATGCCATACGATTTTTGGGATAGATATGGTTGTAATCAACATTGGAGATATAGCGAGAAAGAATGGATAAAATTTGACTGAAAATGATAAGTTAATCAGAATTTGCATGCTACATTGTATTAGCAATTTATATTAGAAAATCGAAGATATACAAAATATAAGACTATGGAAGAGAGAGGATGTTGTAGGCTGAATATACAACAAGGAATTGGATGCACTATACATGGACAGAAGTGTCTCTAAAATGATCATGTTTTATTGAAGATCTATTACAGTTAAAGACAAAACTTTATATTATTGTTTTTAGATCATATATGTCTGTTCCAATCTTAGCGCTTAAGCCTTAAATACAGTCAAACAAATAATGGTACCAAATATTATTCAGGTAGTAAACCTGGTTATATATACAAATGTATATATTATAATTTTGCAAATCTATAGTCAAAAGCAGAATGTTATTTGGCAACATTGCATTGCTAAATTCTAATAAGAAATCTGATGCTTTAATTCCTGCATAAGGTAATCCTGACATTGCTATTTAGTAATATCGTAACTTATCTTTTAATATTCCAATGCATGCTGGGTAGGTGGAATGGCTTATAGGTAATGGATTTTATTATAAAGTCTGTTCTAGTTAATAAGTACCACGATATAAACTTTGCCCAATTCTTTTGAAACTGCATGATCTGGAAAGCTGGAACTACATAGAAATTTATGGGAAGATTGGACCCAAATTAAATTTCTGAAATTACTTAAGCAATTGGCACATATGTTATGAAATGTGTCTTTGAAAGTAGCCGAAATGACTTTGTGAGCTTTTACTGGTTGTTTTGTAATATTTCTAGACATAATTCTGTCTCGGGTACCTTTGTTACAGGCTGTGATCATGTGTTGTAACAATGGTGTCTTTCATGATTGCTACCCTAGGCTGTCATAATTTGCCAAACAGAACCTTTCATGTCCTCACACAGGCTAAGTTGCCTAATGCTATTTGCCCAGAGGGTTAAGTGAAAGCCCGGCAATTTAAGGACGTTGTGCCATACATCTTGTGGGTACATGCGCGTGTAAATATGATATTACCCAGCAACGTTTAGACTTATGTGACATGGATTCCAACAACACTATCCGTTTCACAAGCAAACCTTTGATACAGACGTTACTTTCACAATTGTGTATCTACCACTGCCATTTATTATTGTCAATACACACCCAGATTGCAGAAAGAAACCAGTTACTTACATACTGATGTTAAACAGATTTCACTGCTGTGTGAACAGATGATTATCTGTATTTTACATATTTGTATTTATGTTTGCATACCATGCTAGTTAATGTTTGCAGTGCTTTATTTGTTTTGATTGCATTTAACCTGTTGGAGGTCTAGAACGCATCAAACTGCATTTTGCACTTAAAAAAAAAAATCTTTCATTTTTTAAATAATTTTTAAAGTAAAAAATGCAAGTAACAGCATTTGATATTAAAAAATAACATTTTTATCTTTTATTTTTGTCAATTTTTCAAAACGGTCCGTCACAATCCTTGTCACATTTATTGGATGTCTTAGGTTGGAAAAAATGGTATCATCCGCAGAGAAACGCCTCAAAGTGTCAGCATAGAATGAATAGAGAGAAAGACGGGAATGTGGATTTAATGGGACATTGAAGTCGCTTGTTGCAATGATCACATTGGTGTCAGTGGGGACATCCCATGGCGCCAATCTGATGAAATATTGCAAGCCCCCTTGACCGCCATGATGTTTTTCAAGAGCCTGAAAATCAGTAGACAGCCTTTCTGCTCAAGTTTCATGGCAAGAGGTTTAAAACGAGAGAAATCATTTGCAGAAGAGTCTGCCCGGCATGGCATGATCTATCAAAACAGTCGTCAAAAGCAGCCGGCCCTCGATATGTCAGTTTGATAAGGGGCAGGTGAACTCATCAGGCGTGCACAGACTACTTTTATCAGGCTAAAACTGAAGGATTGTGATCGGTCAACCTATCGCCTTACTATGAGCAATGGCGGTTGGATATAAAGTTCTAACAGGAGGGGTTTAGAGCGATAATGAAGTAGCAGTCTAACAGTTACACCACCGTCATCCTCAATTATAGCCATGCAGGTCCCACTAAGGTCCCAAGAAGGCTCTGGCGGTTGTCACAATGTTCTTCGCTCTGTCTAACTCATGGGTCCAAATTACAGCGCGGGAGAGCGTTGGCCAGGACGCATGACGGCCTGACAGACGGCCTCCATAATCAGCGTCACTTACGCTCCCCGCCAGACAAAACATCATCATGGCTGCCACAACGTTGTGCTTTTTCCACTTGTCTGCATCTTTTGCTTCTGATGGCTGGCGTGGCGCGCCTCCCGTATCGTGCAGTAATCTAGAAGACGTTCTGTCGAGAGCAGGTAACCCGACACCAAAGAGCGGACCACGAACAGACTATCAACAGACTATGAAGAGGCCACCAGTCTCAGGTTGAAGGCTGCGACGCGAACAATCGCCCTCTTCCTGGCGACACTTTCTGCTCCTTCTTTTTCATCTGCTTTTGCAGGAGTCAACAGCATTCCTGTAGACATGATGCTTTGATTGATCTCACTTGGGTCTCCTGTGCACGGCTGAGTGCAGAGTCTCGGCAGAGTCCCACCGTGGGAGCCCAGGGGTATTTCAAACACTCTTCCCTTTGTTGCGGCAGAGGAATAATGATCTGCGTAATTGCAGGCTGTAATTAGCGAGGCCGAAATGAGCAGCGGACGTTTCGTCTGTTGGAATTGTGCACTTGTACGGAAGTGTCCTGGGGAGGGCTGGGAGGGCTGGGGGCCAAGGAGGTTCAAGAGACGCATGCTGAGGTGGCTGTAGGGCTAAGGCTGGCTAAAGGGCAGCTGGCTGTAGGAGGGCAAGGGGAAGACAATACCACCCTTCTTTGGTTTCCCCTACCCGCTGAGAGGGCCTTTGTATACCCCTTCAACTGCTCGGGGAATGCTTGGCCCTTTTGACCAACAATTCTATCTGTCATGATCTTGTCCGTTTTTCTCTTCACACTTCTCTGGGACACGTTCGTTAGGGCTAATGTTCTAGCTGGCCTCCTGATGGGACCTTACAGTCCTCCTCTTGGCCTCCCGTAGGCACTGGGGCCTATATTCTGGCCTCCTACAGGAGTTAATAAGCAGATAGCTCCAACTTCAAAATCAAACATACGTTATCAAGACCTTTCCTGTCTGATAAGGGCAGCTACTTGCATCTCAAGTTCGAGGTGCTGCTGCAAGACCTTTTGTCAGCATTCCCAAAATATGCACCACCACAATTGGACTACCATCCGCAGTGGCACACATCAAACTGAATTGAATGCAAATAGCACTTCCAATCTTTCTATATCTCTACACATTTATTTGCATTGCTTTTAAATAAACAATTTGCATAGCATATGAACTGTTTGATTTAACCAAATGAGTATTCCAAGGTGTCTTCGGAGTCATCACTGCATCATTAGAGTTCAAGACAATAAATATTTTAGTTTAAAGTGAGTTTGAGAATATTCAGGCTTTATCCCTCAATAATTTGCATTTTCCATACGAAGATGGAATAATAATTTAGTACATTAGAGACATTTTATATGGACTCAAAGTTTAACTTGCTAAATGTCAGTCACATAAACCAGGAATTTTTGCCTTAATAAAGTACTGTATCTGCATATACGTGTACACTGTACCTTGGTGGTAATGTCGCTGGCCAAGTAGTGGAATATTCAAGGAGATTTTTATGAACCCATTCATGCAAACACATTAACTGCTGTCGATAGGTCGGGGATTGCAGAAAGTGTCTGCCAAGTGACAGAATTAGTTTATTGATGTTCATGGCCAGGTGACTTGACAGAAATTTGTGAAGCGTCAGAAATACTGTACCTTTACATTCGACTCCAGACAGCCTATTCCTGGCTGCAGCTATATAGCATCTATTCAACAAAAAAAGACAAATTTGCGTAACTGAATTCATATACTAAATGGTGCTGCATGTACTTTAAGATCCGGCTTTGAGTAGCCAGCTATAGCCAGAAAGTTATGTTTAGTGGCAGGTAGCATCTTACAGCAAAAGTTGTCTAGCTTTGTCTAGGTTTAATTTGACTGGCCGTTTTTAATGAAACTAACTGTATATGACTTCAGGATTTCTACTTAGTTTCTTTCATTTGCATTACAAGATTTAATCCTGGGAATATGGAATAGGCCACTGTAGTAGTTGACTAACTTTGACGGCATTGCCTTACTTTAGGCATTTGTTCGCTGCAAGTTTCAATCTTGCACATATCACAGCCTGAACCCATGGCCCCAAATGGAAAAAATTCCTTCAGTTTATTAGAATTGTTTGGCACCTTTTCAAGCTCTGAAGAAATTTAGTTACCATCTACTGGATGACAGTGACATATAAGAGAAGTAGAATGCTTTAAGAATGATGAATCGTTGACTTAAAGATTTTTAAATTTTTTTTAAGAATACACGAATAATAAATCTGTGTTGATTCAGTTTCTACCCAAGACATACCAATTTTCATAAAGTTTAGAATAGAAGTTTTCTCAACTCCTGTAAAAATAGCTGATATCTTAGAAGTTTTTAGTGTCAGCTGCAGGTGAAGAAAGTGGAATGAGAAATAATCAAAGGAAAGAAAGAGAAAAGGAAGGTGGTGTGGATGGGGTTCAAATTGATATGTCCACTTATCAGACAATCATGTGCTTGTTTTATTAAAGGCTTGGTGGCGTTTGGTCTTGTGATAAGTGCTTGGTGTGAGTTTTTGAGAACGGAAGGGTTTGGCCCAGGTAATTCTTGCCTCATCAACCTCATCATCAAGTGGCTGCAAATTGAAAGGGAAGCATCATCGATCGTGTGTTAAGTAGGGGGTGCGACTGCGTAATATTCCTTGCGGTGAGGGGGTGGTGACCATTTTTTACCATACTCTCAATTTCAGGCAGGCCAGAAGCGTCGCAAAGTGGCCAGGAATCACTTTGATTTACAAACAATTTCATCGCAGTCCCCACCTTTAATCAGGAGGGTTTGCACAGACCCACGGGATAATT
Source organism: Alitta virens (assembly GCA_932294295.1). NCBI lineage: Eukaryota > Metazoa > Annelida > Polychaeta > Phyllodocida > Nereididae > Alitta > Alitta virens. The sequence continues at coordinate 46,349,331 of OW028574.1, read as the reverse complement.
TAGTCGTCAGATAAAAAGGAACCGTGGCACTTACAAGGTCGGAGGACAGGGGGAGCCTGCAGGCCCGAGGGCACATCTTGTTCCTGTCATTCCACGGGCATTATAATCACATTAAGGCAGGTGTGGGGCCCAGCAGGGAGTCTCCTTCACCGTATTGCGGGGGCATGTAGAGGGTCAGGAGGCTGCTTGCCAGGGCGAAAGACGATACAGGGGGCTGGGCCGGCAGAAGGGCAAGTGGCTGGCTTTGCGTGCAAAAGTCTACCTGGCTGCCTGGGAGCCCGCTGACAGCTCCCTGACAGCCTTCACCCTGAATCATACACAGCGCTGGCTAGGAAGCGGGGCTCCAGGTACAAAGGCAGTTGACGGCCATTGAGGTGAGGCGCCGTCACGTCTGTAGGGCCTGACCGACCCGCCCAGCAGGGGGTAAGCCGACCAGCCCCTCCCCGCCGGTCAAAATCTGTCAGGTAACCTCCATAATTTCCCACTCTGCTGCCTGAAAAATGGCATTCTGGCCCTCAGCACCCCCTCTGCCCCCACAAAAGGCTGGTCCTGTGCACGGGTTTTTTTGGTCCTCTCTGCAGGAGTGCCCTCTCCACCCCTCTTGAAGCAAAGCACCTGAAAATTACAGGCTGTTTTGTGTGGAGGGCAAAAGTAAACAGGGCAAGGAGTTGGGGTCCAGGGCACTGCCCACCCTCTCCATACATCTCACCCAAATGACTGTAATTCCTCAGACTGAGATCTCTGTCTACATCATAATCTCCTTGGCAGACAATCATTGAAACTGCCTTTCCCACGATATGAAGCCAAAAATATACTTGTCTTTCTGCCTCCCATTTAAGTCTGCTTTTCTTCTCTTCATCTTTTCCGGTCAAAAGAATCTGTAATCCGTCTTCATGCTTACAGATTTGGACAGACAGATGCAGACAGACAAAAATGACACTTTGATTATCTAAAAAATGGCATTTTATTATCACCTTTTCCTTTACTCAAACTGACAGGAATTTAACCCCAAAAATAGAAATACTAAATTGTGTGATAAATGTACAGCATATTTATTCTTGCAAATACGACGGATAATTTCAAATTTTTGCTACTATTCTATAACATATAGAAAAGTAGTTATTCCAATCTCATATTCACGTAATTTCATTGATTTGAGTTGTTGATAAATTCATAAATGTTTTGTAATGTTGCTGCTAAAGAGAATTGTGCTCCTTTTCCTTATAAATAAAGCGGTTCCATTTTTAACATTTTATGCAGTGTAATGTAATTGTTTTAATGTTAAATCATATCAATAACCTACATTTAGTCCTCACAGAACTGCTTGTAAATAGCATTGTCAAAATTTGTACAAACAGCTACATGTCTTATTCATGGCTGTCAAGCTTGATCATATCTGGAAGAGATTGCTATTCTGCTTATGTGTGTAGACCTCCAGACAAACTCTTGTCAGATCAGGAGTTCATGGCCATTTTGACAAGAAATGCATCTGATTATTCTGATATATGCTCATATCTGATTTGATCTCATTCATTGCAAATCACTTGTTGTATGGTTGGGAAGTGTACGAAATGCTATTGAATATGTACATTTGGTTATCACCCATGATCACTATAGTACAATGATACAATTATGGGAGAACTATGAGAGAAAGATAAATGCATTGGCTGGCCTTATTTATTGGTGAATGAAACGATGATTTAAGAAAGGATATTTGTTTTGGTTACATTTTGGCCAATTTTTAGGTTAGATAGATAGATAGATAGACTTTATTCAATAACATCAAAAGGGTGTACATACAAGACTGAAGTGCAAGAAGTACACTGTATTAGTGCTATTGGGATAGCACACTAAAGTTCGAAAACTTATTTCCAGTGTGGTCCCTTCTAGATATATTTATGCCTAGTTTTCTTAACATATTGAACGACACACAAAATCAGGGTAAATATAATCAAAACTAATCCTGCCAAACTGAAATCTTTGACTCTCTCCCAGGACAGCGAAATCTCGCATACGAATCGAGCACATTAACAATTTCACCAGACACTCTCATAAATTTAACTGAATTACTCTATTTCCAGGCTTAGCTAACGTAGTAATGGTTCTATTTTTTTTTCTTTTTTTCATTATTGTTAGATGACAATGAAGCCATGTGTAGGTTATAGGTGTTAGGACGTCATGAACGGCAACGAGGCCTATAGATCAATGACAACAATTGATTAAGCCGAATTATCAGATTGGGCATGCGTAGTGGGCAGATGAGAGCCCCACTGGTTGCATGAGGCGCTTTGCATTTACATAGATCTGCCAGTCAGGCTAATCGGCCTTAATAGAAACTCCGTGCAACAATTGGACAACTGATGTATGTGGGAAGTTTGAAAATGCCGTGTGTAAGAAGACAGTTGAGTCATTAGGGTACATTTGACTCAATGTCTCTATGCTACTGGTCTGAAGCATATATCCAGCTTATATGACCAGCTGCCAGACAGACGTAGTGATGAGATGATGAGGTTTGGAGTACACACCATGTTACACATTTACCCCATGGTGGGTCTTTTACTTGCCTCAGGATAGCCCTTGAAGAGTTGCCGGGCCAGGCATTGAACCCGGACCTTTCAACATGCAGAGCAGAGCTGGCCAATGTGGAACTGGAATTTAAAGAGACATGTTAGGTCAACGTACATAGGCCTGTATATTTGTAATCCCATGTTCCATGATTGGGTCAGCCAAACCGTATTGTTGCATCATTACGTCTGCCTTTAACAGTTATAACATAATTATACACTGTAGCCTATATAAGTTGACCGAGCTGCTGACCATAGTATTGATAAAATGGGTAACATATATGGCCTTTTCCTGTTTGTAATGCTTTGTAAATAATATGGAATGAAGCTGGATTGAAGATTTAAGAAAACCACCAGAAAGTTGGAACTTAGTTAGTCATAACATTTAATACCATAAAAAGGTCATGAATTTGTGTTTAATTTTGGGATCTCGATGTGAACAAGAATTAAATATTTGTTTAAATGTCTCTACCTATACCTTCTTCAAAATTAGTTTAGAATGTACATGAATAAAGAATACGTAACCATGTGGAAAGAGGTGTCAATTTAAGTGAAGTAAATCAAAGTTAAAATTGGCAGCAGCAGGAGTTGGCCTGTTGTTGACTTTGGTTCATGCAATTAGCAGTGCTTGATATGTTTCTGTGTGCATGTGATATTGCCATTAGAGCCCTACTTGTCACGAAACTAAACAGAAAATAATCTGTGGAAATCTCCAAAAGTCACCTCGCACCAGATGCGTTAATCTTGACATTGAATTGTGCTCGGTTGCCTCGTGAATAGTTTTTGTGTGTTTCACCACAAATTATAATTGCAGATGATTTATGAGAGGGCCGTGGCCTTGGTGTGTCCAAGTATGGTGCTTGCATGGTCCACGATTTTCTCACATTCATCTTTGGAATGTTTAGTTCTGCTAATCGAAAGATACCGTTTGGGGTAATTTTTTGTCTTTAATTGTAAAAGCTTGACAGATTTTACGTTGTAAAAACCACAACAAATATATTTGACAACACATTCACCAGTATATTGTGTAGATTGATAATTCCAGATTGAAAACTAAGCGAATTGCAACAGCCTGCGAAAACCTCCTTGAGACCATCCTAGGTCCAGATCAATGTGAGTTGCAATATAAAAAATGAACTATTAAGGTGAGATATGTATGTGCAAGTATAACGACAGACTGCATGAGATATGGATAGAACCTTTGCTGTTTGGTTGCCACCAGTTCTGCTTACAAGTAAATTCAATGCCACAGGTACAAAAGAGTACACAAACTTAGGCAAGCCTATATAACTCAAGTGAATTTGTAACTCGTAACCCCTAGCCTATCCTACCTTGCGCATACTTTACTCATAAAAATATGGACCATTGTTAGCTCAGCATTTAAGATGATTGTATGGGTAAGTACAAAAAGAAAGTATACTATTTGATTATGAAGTCATGTTTTCTGACGGTCATGTCGCAGACATTCTGGATCTTTCTGCAATGAGGTGAACCACACTACGGAACGAAACAAAGGCTATCCAGGCCACACGATTGAGCGATGTTAGGGGATGTCGGCGCTCGTAAGGACCATGTTACGTGGCGTTATCTCCGTCGGACACGTAGCGCCATCTTCCGGTCTTGTGATGTCCGTGGTCATAGCCCCCCTTCATCCTGCCCTTCTTATTTTTATGACATCTTTTTGACATGTAATTCATCCGAGGGCAGTCCCGGGGGTACGTTATCTGCCCTGTTCACTGCTTCTCAAGGGGGCCACATGATGACCCCCTTCTAGTCTCTTTTGCGCTAGGCAAGGGACAAAAGACTTGCAGCTGGTTTTACAGGCCCTGCAGTCACTGTGTAAACTGGACTGTCTCCTAGCCTGTAGGTAGACCGAAATATTGCTGAACGTAGCATCAATATTAAGAGATTGTGTTTCTTACTTTCTGTATTAAAGTGGATGGCAAGATAATTAAGAAAATATACATGAGTTTTTTCTCCACAGGAGTTAGATCCCACTGTACTTCTGAGTCTCTCTGTAAACTGACTGCCTGGTCATTAACGGTCATTTAACGATCACCCAGGGGCATCTACAAAAGCAATGGGAGTCCACACCGCTTCCTGGGGACACTGTCCACCTTCAGGACACCCCAAAGTCCCTTTGAAGCGGACATAGGCCACCAAGCCCTCGTGGTCACAGGGGATTAACGTTGATGGATCCTCGGCCCTATCTGGCCCATCTTAGCGGTGCTCTGTCAGTCTCTGAAGCACTTTGTACCCCTCTGAGGGTAGCCTGGAATCACCCTGCTCAGGAAATCCTTTTGCTTTATTCTCCACTTGTTTATATATAAACACTGGCAGCCTGACCTCTCCAATCACATCTCGGCCGCAATTAACACTAAAAACAAAGATTGACCTAACCGCAATTACTTATTTTTCTATTGCGACGAAACAAGTGGAAACTCTGTGCGATATTTTACAAAAGAGCACTAATGAAGTCTAGTATGCAGTACACAAAGAATAAGAATATCAACAGTCCAGTTTTTGATCAACATAACTTGAAAGTATGTTATTGACTGTGTTTCATTCATGTCATAATTTGTGTTTCTGACTATAATGAAATTTTAATAAAACATTTCACTTTCAAAATTAATTTTAGTGACGCCATGAAGTCCAGCAGCAAATGAAAAAGTGACCAGGCGAGGGGTTTGGCATTGTTTCCCAAGGGGCAGGTATTGCCATCTGCAGAGCGGTGCCCCCCTGCCCCATAACCCTTTCTGTAAATCAATTTCGACGGCTGTTTCATGTGGTGTGAGTTTCATTCTGCTTAAACAAATGTGGTCAGGAAGGCAGATTCATGAGAATTGTGGTGTGTGGTTTTTTGAGGGGTGAGCAAGGCCTGGCATGGGTTGCTTGGGGTTACAAGGTTACCCTTTGTATCATAACTTGTTTTGAGGGGATCTTTTTGAAGTTTTGTTTTTGATGATGATAATGGAATACTACAGCGTGACTCGAATCAGATGCATATTTCTATTAATTTATTAAATTGTGAAAAATGACCATGTCCTGCTAACTGGTTTATTGTCTAAAAACTAATCTAAGGATTAAACGATTATTACAGGTTTTGTATTGGAAAAACAACAATTTTTTCCTGAGTTATTCAACTTGTTAAATCTCATTCAAGAAACAAATAAAGATATTTCATATAAGAAAAAAATAATTGAAATCAACTGGGACACAAGGTTACTCGTTTCAATTCTGCAGATCACAATTGAAGTTAATTATTGATTCATTTTGTGACGAATTGTTCCAGAGAATGCAGGCATCCGGGCGATTAGGAACAAGATTCTAGGAGGAAATGCGAGGAATGACATAAACGCCTTGGCTCAAGCCTAACCAAACGTTGATTTTGGTGGGCAGGAGTATAGCGCCAGGTGGCCATAGCTGCCTTGTTGTTCTGATGTGTTTATAATGGGTGTAGTCCGCCGGAGAATTCCTCCTATGTAGGGCTAGAGTTACAGCATGCAGTAGAGGCCAGGGGGAGGCCAGCGGGTGGCTTGGTTACCTCTGTAACAGCCCGTGCCCCCCTCGCCTTGTGTTCGATTGGAGGTGAGTAGGAATGGAGGAGAGAGGAAACCTCAGCCTCCTAGAATAACGATACGAGGAACCGACAAAGCTTGCACTGACAGCTCTCCTGCCTGTTTTCTTAAAGAGCTGTGTTTGCACAAGTGCGGGGAGCAGTAACCCCCCGCCAAACTCCGGCGCTCGCCCCTTTGCCTTCTCCAAACACCCCGGCCCCCCAGCAGCTCCCCCCTCAGCCCGCCCTGTTTTTTAGCCCGCCTCAAAAGCATTCCGTCAGCCGGGCATGCCAGGCCTCCTCTTCCCCTTGGAGCTCCTGGGGAGGCGCCTTCCTCACAACTACTCTTCCTGGTTTTCCTGCTAGGAAAATAAATGCCAGGAACTCTTCAGGAACCTGTCTCAGCCCAGTAGTGTACACTGCACATGCAAAAATCAGTAGAGGCTTTTTTTTTTTTTTTTTTGGTTTAAATTTTTTGTTGTGATCGTATGATGAGCGCAAGTTCCTTAGAGATTACATCATGCATGGACACAAAGGGCATAAGTGATTGTCACTCAGTTTAACCAATTTCAATTTTAGATCATAACTTCAGAGCTATGAATATCCTGCTGTCGAATGCTTGTTCCAGACATATTTTCTTATAAACATCAGCCATATAGAATGAACAAAAATTATCCCCATTTTTGTATCTATTTATCTTATTTTCTCTGGTGCACACCACAGTCAGAAACTTCGTGATGCTCCCTCGCATGTTGACACTGTCAGTTCCAGCATCCCTCTTCCAAATGCTGCATGGGTGTGACAGGATTTGGTTACAACTGTTCATAAGAGGACAACGGATTGCTACATCCTTAGTGAACTTACTCATGGTTATAAACCTATCCTTAAATTCCACCTATATAATATCATATTACCCAGCATTGATTGAACTTCGCCATTGCCTGACAGAATATCTTCAATGAAAAAGTACTACCTTAGACTGCCTTACAAGTAGTAGTATAGTAACATTTCTCTCATACAAATATGTAAAAAAAATACCTAAGAGTGGCAGGTACTGGAATACATGTAATTACAACCTATCATGACATTATACAATTATATTATACAATTATAAAAATAAGATATGTACACCTGAAAATGTCAATATATATCGTTTTATTGACAAGCCTGATATCAGGAATTGATACATGTGTCATACAACATTACAAAACAAACAAATATACAACATAACAAAAACAGGTCTAGTGTCTACATCTACTATATATACAATCTATAATCTACCAGTATTTCTAAATATTTACTTGATAAAGTCGGTTCCAGTTTTGTTTACATATACATACATGACTATAAAAATGAGAGTTAATACTGTACAGGTCAATACTTCAAGTGGGTAATACTGTAATGATTTCAAAACAAATTTGAATAAAAAGTCAGTTAAAATGGCAAAAGAAGGTGTCCATGGGTTGGGTCAGTGGGTGGGGTCTTCAGAGCAGCATTGCGCTGACCTCTGAAATGGCGAAAGGGGGTGTCCATGGGCTGGGTCAATGAGTGGAATCTTCAGAGCAACATTGCGCTGACCTCTGAGATTGTCATCATGGGGTGTTTGAATTGAAAGGTTCCCTGTCTAGTGGAAGGGGGGCACCAATACTGAATTAACATTATGAAAAAACTCTATTTAGAAAGTTGCCTAATGCCTTTAGCACTTCTGGATTCTTACATGACAATAGGGCTTGGAATTGTTGAGATTTTTCTAGGTCATGAAAATTAGGTATACTATCTGTTGCTATATTAAGTAATTCTAGCCTTGGTATTTCATTTTTATTACATGTCAGTAAGCAGTGAGATTCATCTTCTATTTCACCACTGTCACAATATTCACATATTCTCTCATGCAAAGGAATTTTTGGGGATTCATGTCTACCAGTTTCAATTTTAAGATTGTGGGAGCTAACTCTGAATCTTGCTATATTACTGTATGTTTTTTTGGGCAGATTTAACAGTAGGTATGGCTCAATGCAGTAGCTGGTTTTAAATGTTTTATAGGTCCTAAGTTTAGGTTGGGCGTTTGTGTCATTTATTTCATGAAGAATTCTATCCAATGTATCGGCCTCGAAAATAACATTTGAGGGTGTACATATCTCATGTCTCACAATGTAACCATTGTGTATTTGTTTTCTACCACTGAACCCCGTCAAAATATTAGAAAATAAAAATGTCTACTATCCAGAAATTATATTTCCCTATTATATGATTCACGGAAAAAAAGTGCTTCGTCTACAATTCATCTAATTGAATAATCCCAGTCATGGGCAACAGCTAACTGTTATACATGAGGATTTGTACAACGGCGTACATAATGCTAAATTGCGCTGGTGAGTGGTACAATGTACTTTAACACATTATTTATCATTTATTCTCAATGCATAATTGCATGTAGATGTACATGTACATCTGCACTTGGCATGATACAATGTACAAGGTATATACAACACACGATGAAGTAAGTGAGTTCTCTGCCAGATGACTGTGTGATTGTTTACAGAGGCAAGTGGCCCCTGTGTTTCTTGTGAGCCATCGGATCCCAGCATCCACACATCCAGGTGTCCAAACACTTCTAGCTTTCCTCCTCCTATACCAGGTACACAGCATCCACCTGGGAAACATGGCCCCAAATGCTCGCCTGATGCTAGACATGCATGTGCAGCTATGTATACAGAGCATAGAAACCCACCATCAAATCACCAATCACCATATCACCAGATAGTGACAACTGACAACACTTTTTTTTACAGCATTATTTCCTCATTGTTTTAATATACCTCACAATTAAGTCTTACTATTAAACGTATTACAGTGGTGTTAATTAATAAGTTCACTTTTTTGGGTCAGTTATATTATTGTCATTACAACTTTCTCACAGCATTAAAGTTTCCTTTTCAAATTATTTTAATGTATTAGATTCATTCGTTTTATTTCACATTCATAAAACATATATTATAAATTTAATTTTCAAAATATTTTGTATAGTTTCTATACTATTTCAAATTAACAAAACAAAAATATAAACAGTGCTCTTCATCAATGATGACATATACGAAAGGTATGAATATTATGACACTAATGAGGGTTTGACCTTGAACAAATATAACAATTAGGAATATCACAACGTTCATTATATGTTGCAATCATACTTAATTTAATATTCCTCTTAAAACCATCTTGACTATGTGTATGTAGTTTTTCCTTATAGTTGACAGACATGTTATTTAAATTATTTATGTACCTATACTTAATACTTTGCTTGGCAAATTCATGATTAACTAATGGCAATCTAAATCTATGTACTTGTCTGGTTTCATAATTATGATTATTACACAATATATATTTTCTTTTTTTTCATGTGGCCCACAATTAAGACCATCTCACTATTGAGCTCAGTACATTCTTGGCTCTAGTGTTCTGAATGTTTCAACTGCACTTCGTGCGGCACTCAACTTCAGACCAGTTAGGCCTACACAAACTTCAGAATTTAAAATTATATTTTTGCAATGAAAGATTTTTAAAGACGGTCGGTAAAAGACTCAAAAACAATAAAATTGCAAATTGTATCTAAGAGCAGTGAGCCAGTGGCAATTGAAATGTGACTGGTTAGCCTCTGCACTACTGGAGCGCACACAGCATTACCATACCAGTGAGACTTTACTCCAGTCCTCATTCATATTTATTCATAAACACTTGTCTTGGTTTGGCAAACAGCCTGAGGTTATTAACCACAATTTGGAGGTTAAATGACTTATCGGGATGCATTTTATCTGCACTTTTTAAGCTCATAGTCCCAGGCGGCCATACTGATTTTTGCTTTCCTATCGTCCCAACACATCTTGGCCTCAGGCTTCTTGATAACTGCGACCTGTCAACAGTGCCTCAGTGTCAACTGTAACTGAGTTAGTTTTAATGAGCTTTCAAATGGCACTGTATTGTTAAGGCAAGCACAAGAGGCATGAGGGGCGCCATATCTAATTTGGAATCTCCTCAGATTATCGCTCACCAAAGTCAGTGGCCAGATCACATGACCTGCAAAAGGGCCAAGGGCTTGTGTTGTAGGGTATCCCGGCATTCAACGGGACTTCTAAGGACCTACTGGTCACCTGAGATCACAACATAGTCCTTGAAATAGAAGGCAGGGGTGACTTCTTGGAGACTGAACACATGTTCATTGTGTTCTTGGTTTCAATTATATTTTAACTTAAATGTAGATTTACACCTGGCCACATGAGATTTATTGTAGAGGTCACAGGCAGATCCGTACAGTACTGTACAATGTACAGTGTACATGTATGAAGAAGAGGAAGAAGAGGAAGAAGAAGAAAAAGAGGAAGAAGAAGAAGAGGAAGAAGAGAAAGAAGAGGAAGAAGAAGAAGCATATGAAAATATATATGCATGTATAAAATAAACCATCGTTGTTTACGTTCAGCCTTAGTTGCAAATAAACTATTGTACTTATGTTATTTTATTGTACCCTTATCTCGATCTAAAATAACATTTTACCGTACGGCATTCCCTTTACCAATTTTTATGGTCTCTTACAAAGTTAAACAATTGCATGAAAAAGCATGCAGTCTTGCGCGTTTTCACTCTACCATTTTTATTTCGCAAAAAATACATTTAACCCAGATTAGTGTATTGGAAATTAATCTCACTTTAGGTTGGTGCATGGCCGGTTAGCATGAATTATGCACAAGTGCTGGAACTATCGATCTGTGTGACATGAAACTCAATGAATGATTACTCAGTCATGCATTCAATAATGCAACATGTTGTGCCATGATCATCAAGTATCAATGACATATTCTATCAAGGGACATGCATATTGACTGGTGATGAGTTTAATAATGTTAATTCTAACAGAACATGTCAATGAAGACAAAATAACATGGCGTAACAATACAAAGTGGGGAGGGGGACATGACAAGAAAATTGTCACAGACAGAACTCAGCTGTGATTACCCAACATCAGAACACAACACACAATGTCATATTGATCATGAAAAAATTCTGGGGATTCTCAAATATCCTCATAATGTTGAATGAAATGCGATAATTTGCCATGTTAACAGAAAAAGTGAACAAAATTCAATTTGTATTGAATAAGTGTTGTTAGATTTTCGAAATTTTGAAATGTTCATTAAGTAACAATCATGATAGGCGTGAATTAAATTCTTTTTTTTATTATAAGAATTGTTCATGATAGATGTGAATTTAAGTTGCATCTGGCATTGTGACAGCAGTTGTGATATGAATCAATCTTCAAATATGAAAATATGCAGCGACAGAGACAAAAATGCACCTTAAGTCCATGGACAGATGAACCGAACCAGTTGAGAATGACTGATTAAAGAAGGTTATTATCACAGACTTGCGAAAATCCAATTAAGTTTTGTTGGCTCCGTGAGTTAAGAGAGACGTTATAAAGGGAAAATTAATGCAGCTCAACATGTGGCATTTTACCCACAGACACCTTGGAACAAAAGCTTTTGCCAGGATCATTCATTCACCATGCTGACTTGATGTGCTCAGTGTGCTCAGAGCATCATGTGATGACAGATAACTTGTGTTGCTGCTGCAGGCAAAATCTGCCGAGGTCAAAGCATTGGCCTGAAACAAGAAGGGATGGGGAGGATGGGATGGCTTGCGACAGGGGTCAGTGCTGCAGCCATCCCTTTTCTGCCTAATCTAGCGACCCCGGCCTATCTCTATGTTCAGGTGTATGCCTATGAATATTGGAGCTGGCCAAGTGTCATTTTCAAGCTATTTAACAACAATGCAGCGATCCAGATGGTCCGTTAGAGATAAGGCCAAGATGCGGAGTCTGATGGATGCTACAGCAACCCAAACCCCTCAGGCACCCAGTCCCCCTCCCACGGGGCCCTGCCCCCCTCTCCCCCAACTGCTACTTCACGTGACTAACAGAGTCAAGCATTTTGACCAGAAAATAAGCAACCCAGCCATTTCCAACTTTTCTCATTTCACTTTTGCGTTTCTGTAGATCTTGTCATGACAATTTCGAACTGGTCCACAAGTGACTCTTCAGTGGATGGTGGATTAGGACATTGCGTCCTGTATTTCTACACCTGATGGGATAATTAGGACAGGCAGGGACCATGGCAAGGAGATGATGGGTGAAACAGCCATCCAACTTAGGCTTGACCGGGAATTGAACCCGGGACCCAGTGCTACCACTGAGCTAGACCCAAACCCCAACTCTTTTGTGGCAGACTCTGCTGTATGAACAAATTTCTGGCTGTGCAATACCCACACCAACGTGTCGACCTGTTGGCAAGTTGTTGGCACTGCATAGAAAGATACATCTAGATATTTTATTGACAGAAACAAATTTGAGAGTTTCGTACATTAGAGAAGAATCTAATTGAATGTGTTCTTTTTTAATAAAATGATAACTAGCTTTTTTAATAAACCACGTATATGACGTGTTGAGGCATATAGGCTTTACTATTGGGGTTGGCATGTGAATGGTTTGATTATAAAGCATTGTTACTACTCTCACTGGAAAGGCACACTGTCATATACTAAAACAAAAAGGATGTAAAATTCATGCACAATCTCTAAATCATTAAAGATTAACTACTTTCTGGAAATCTCTTGGAAAACAGTAGTCTTTATCCCTGTTGCGGATGAAATATCATTTTCCAAATGGAGGAAGCAACTCATCAATTGCCAAAAGTCAGTTGTGATTGAGCTCATTATGATAACTGAACTACCACTGCAGCTCCAACATTTCGTGCCTTCTGGGAATATGGGATGATTCTTTTTCAATCCACTTCATCAAGTTGGGCTTCATGTGACCCCTCTCTGCTGTTTTAGGGGTCATCTCATGATCCCCTTCGCTTAAAAACCCTTTGCGATTAATGAAGGGGCCCCTAACCCCGTGGGAAGGCTTGATAGGGCCTCATTTAACCCTCAATCATCCTTTATCGTCAATCATCGAATCACATGACCTCAGGGGGTAACAAATGCCCTGGCAATGAAATATTCCGACTTGAAGCTAAGATTGAGGGGACTGGCTGAGTGAGTGCAAGGAGAGAGATGACTGTTAGACAGTGTTCGTTCTGCATGTTTTGATATCATTAAATTATTGTTGCAAATGTTTTTTAACATTCATTTCACTGTTTCATTGTTTAAATATAACTAAGTTCATTAGCAAGGTCCAGGCACTCTTCATGAGCTACATCCTAACTGGATGTCGATCGCATGAGACGTTAAATTGGAGGTGGCTTGTACTCATGTGTCTATGCTGAGGCAAGTAAAAGACCCCACCCATGGGGTAAATGTGTAACATGGTGTGGACTCAAAGCCTTATCATCTCATCATTATGTCTGCCTCTGGCAGCTGATCATACAAGCTGACTAACTTCAGACTCATGCAGTAGCATTAAAATATAGACAAATATTTAAATCTGAGCATCTCTGCCAGAATTTACATGAGCCTCTAGTGGTCATTCAAACTTGCCCTGACTGTTTCCCTTAGGATGGTTGTCGTTGGAAGTCAAACAAGGTCAAATCCACGAAAGGCAAATCAATCAAACAGTACACATCCAAAATGATGTAAGAGGAATATTCAGGACATGTTTGGGCATGTCAATCATATAAATGCCAAAACCTTATAACTATGTAGTAACCACTTAACAACTAAAAGCTTGATGATATTTTGGTTACCTAAGCCCTGACAGATTTCAGATTTGCCACATTGCAAATTTTCCACATGCAGCCTCTGGGGACACAAATTATCCGCATAATGGAGAATGACAAGACGAAAGTATGAGAGTCCACGGCAAAGTAAACGACACTCCATCCTATGGCCAATGGTATCGAAGAAAGTACTGAGATGTGGCTCATACAATGTAAGGATTTCGAACCCACACATCCATCGGCATATGCAGCCCATCTCCACCATCTGGCTGTTCTGGAGAATCACAGGGGCTGTGAAGGTTTGTGAGGTCTAACTTGTGAACCAAGTCATATATCAATCCTATAGTTATTGTACCTATTTAAAACAGCCACCTACAGAAACTAGGAAGGAAAATACTGCAAGATTAAGCACAGTTAATCAGCATGAATGATAGTAGACGCCAGACTTTAGTGGTTTGCTACAAAGTAGTGGAGAAGCACATGAAGACTGATGCTGGCCAGCGATGCTTATAAGGAGGCAGATCAGCAATAAATCGAGGACTGCAGTATTTCATGGAGATGGCGTGTGTAGTTGGGACAGTGATGGAGTTGCACTGTCCACTGGACTGGTCATCCGTCTGCCCAATGGTCATCTTTGGCCCAAATGACCCCCGTCCAGCCTCATCCCAGCACATCCTCGGCCATAACATTTGAATTCAACGGCCGTCCCAGCCATAGACCAGTAATTCAAGTGCTACGCGCGATCGCCCAGATACGCCTCGCTTAATCAAACAGATCGCGCGATAGCAGCAAAGATCGTAGCCTTTCCGGTCCAAGCACTTCCGGGTCACAGCAACACGAACAGCAGATGGCGCCACGACCTTCCTTTGTCGTTGGCCAATCACTCCTTCCAGCTGAGGAGCCAGGGAGGGTGGGCGACCACCTATAATGATGTCGAGCGGGTGTCTGGGCCCTGGTGCAGTCATCCTGCATTGAGCATGAAATGCCCTCCCCATGCCCCACAGCCCTAAAGGGCAAAATATGAAGTTGGGGGTAAACGGTGGCAATGAACTGGAAGGGCAACACCCCACAACAGATTCCCCGTGACCTCCCACAGCAAATGCTGAGTATTAATATTCTGAGTTGAGGGCACCTAGACCATGAAGCCAAGTAGACTCTTGTCACCAAGCACAGAGAATGCATGCCTCTGCAACGGCATGGAAAATCTTCTGAAGTTCAGATCAAATCCCAGACTTGGCTGGGCTCCTGCCTAACTGAAGTAATTTTATATAGGCATGGACAAACTTTACCACTAAGTCGTATTCCCTGTTCCAAAATGTATCTGCTCACAAAATTACATCGGAATTCATCATTATTTATGAAAGGGTGGCAAAGCATCGTGTTTTCTTGGAGAACGACCTCCCTGATGCTGTTGTCTGCCAAACTGATGGTCTGTATGCCTGTGAGGAACCCATTGCAATTCAATAGCTTGATTTATCTTCACATATCATTTTCTTGAGAGAGAGTATAGAGTTGCAATTGTGAGATTCAAACATATGAAGGCAGTCAGGCAATCTGTCATGCAAGAAGTTTTTATGAACTTATGTAGCAATTTCTAAATATGATTGGGATCTAATCTGATTACTCGAATTTTGGCTGCAGCGAGCAAAAAGGCTAGTGTGTTGTACATGCAGTGATCTGGTGTATGAAAACATGTAACATGGGGGCTCGTCAGAGTCTGCATATTTGACATTCATTCTACAATCTGACTTCAATATCGTCTCTGGTTTCATAGGGCACAAACACTGATCCCATCTGAGGTCCTGAACTCTGTGCCAAAAGTTACACGGACACAGACCAACTGTGATCATGAAAACAAACACGAGATCATATCTAAAACCAGAAAAATAAAGGTTTGGCTTCACGTTGCCTTCCTATGATTTGACAGAAAGTTATTTTTCATAGAGTTAAGAGACGTGGAGGCGCCACTTGTGCATATGGTCACCAGGCCCCACGTGTTTATGTGGCATGAGCTCACATTTGTCAGTTGCACCATCCAGTTCTGGGCATATCGTATTCCGGTTTAAACGGTGTCAAGTGAAATATTATATGAATTTAGGCGATATCTATATTTCCTAGGTTTGCAGGGAAGAATGGACAATTTGAAACGACTCAACGGTGTCCATATTTTAAATATCAACAATGCAAATGACACTACAGTTGTCAAAAACTATTTGAACTTTGTAAGGAAATAGGTAAAATCAGCTATTAGTTCCATTGAAATTTAAAAAAATCCTGAACCACATTTGAAGTAACTTCGTGGTATGTGCACTGGAAATTTAAGTCGAGTGCAACAATACATTCCCCACACCAAAACAGCCACGGAAGTTTGAATACTTTCTGCAGCTTTAGATCAGTTTCAAAGGTTACGAACTGTCAGGTTCTCATACAATTTTTTTGAAGGTTACGTTTGTACGTCTGTCCATCTGTCAGCAAGATCCTATCTGAAAATTATTGATTTAATGAAATTTAGTGAAAATTTGGGCGTGGCTGTTGGGTTAGTTGATTAAATTTGGCCATGACTTGGGTCATTGCCAAAACCCAATAATTCCTCCATTTTGTAATAATATTAATTGAAAAGTATAAACTGAATTCTATGACAAAAATTCATAAAAGTAAGTCACTATAAATACAGTGGAATCTCACAGTTATGACCAAATTATTGTGGTAAATATTCCAACATTAATAGTGGTATGTTTTGATTAATATAGTTTTATAAGAATGCAATTTGGCCCAAAGATCTATTTTAAAACCAAGGTGCTGTTTTTAAACAAAGGTGCTGGTTTTGGCTGGGAGGCGGAGTAATGTGAGTTCTATTGTACTACATTGATGTTGTTGATGTTTTGCTACAAGCACAGTATATAAAAAAAGTTATTGTCACCTCGTTTACATTCTGACATATTTTGTAAATGTTTGTATACAATGTTATCAGTTAGTTGAAAATTCAAATTCAAATAGATGGCATATTGAATACATTTGAACGTTACATTAACCAATTAGGGCAATTAGTTGAGAGTTTACAACATATACCTGTTGAGGGTGTAGAGTAGCAGGACTTATCAACAGGAACCAGACTCCGGTCCCAATTCCTGTGTCGTGTGGGACGATCAGATAAAAGTGTTAGAGGGAGGCCCACAATGGCGTAAGGTCCTGGACCGATTCTACATGCAGATAGCTAGAGTGCTTTTATCAGAGGCTGAACTGCCCTGAATAAGATTTTATTCCATATCTCACATCAAAACAAAAGCAAGCGACTCTCTGAAGTATATCTGCTTTTTCATCAGGGTAGACACAGAGCAGACGTTTTAGGCAAGCATTAGTGTTCAGGCATGGGCGCCCAGCTCAGATCACTGTCTCCATTCTACATAGATATTCTGATATTTTGATATCGTTAATAGCATGCGCCTTTGCTCTATTATTTGACCAAAGATTTAATTGAGCTTTTAGTCTGCTCTTCCCTCAGTCTATGTTCAGATCTCTCAGAGGCCGGATCGTTTGGTGGACGGATCGTGGATGTACCGAATTAGCTTGGGATTACCATTATATGATGTCAAGGTCGAATGTGTTGTGTTGTGTATTCCATAATATCTATTTCATAGCATTTATAGCTTTTGAAATGTTCTTATGTGGATTTTAAAGGCTATTTAGTTAATGAGCTTGTCCTAATTGCCGGAATTTCGTGGTTTATCACAATCCTGAAGTGTCATGGAGAGAGATAGATCTCACTTGGATAATCAAAATGTCTTCATCAAGATGGAAAGATCAGCCAATTAATGGATCCAATCTCTGGATCATCGAGATCCAATCATTCCATCGCTCAAGATGGGAGTGTGAGGCGCGTTGTCATGGATACTGAGCCACCCATGATGCTCTCGTCCAATTCAAGGCATGCCAATGCGAGCAGTTTCAGCTTGGAAGAAGCGTTTTAGAATGTTGATACGAGTCAATTGCTTTAGTTGGAATAGGCCTACTTAAGAAATGTGAACATTTTGCTAGGGAATCGAGACTTAGCTAAATATTCATCTGATACTGCATATTAAAGATACGGTTCTTTTTTTTTGTCTGAACTATAAATCCACCAAAATCAACTGACTGGCCTGCAGTACTACTACGTATGTAGACGCAGGAATCGATATTAAACCCCAAAATGGAATTGTCTGTTTGTCATGCCCCATTGCAAACTTTTTTATTTTTATTTTTTTGCATTTATGCCTTCCAAACACTGTGATGCTTTTAAATCTAAAAATAGGAATTTTTTATCTATTGAATTTCAGAAACTAACACCAAGTCTAACAGTTATACTTTAACCCAGGAGTCAGGCACCCCATGATCGATTTCATGGCGTAAATCCATTTGCTCGGGACATTGAAACCACTATACCTCTTCTTTTTTTTTCAAAATTTTGTTCTGACTTTTGGGGTTTTTTTGAAAATCCACAAACAAAGCTTTGGGCACACGATGCCTCATTGGAGACAGGCATTTTCTGTATTTTAACAGGTTTTTAATTACAACGCCAGGTGCAGAGAGAAAACTGCTGCGATTTTATCTACATTTTCAAGTGGCTTCGTTCATTTGAGGAGGGGGGCCTCCCCCAGGGCTTTTGTCTTCACGTCACACAAGGGTTTTGAGCATGTCTGACATTTCCAAGGCATTTAAAGCTGTCCGAGCATAGAGGTGTTTATTTGTTTACCTTTTTTTCCCTCTTCTTAAACTAACTGTTGTACACAGGGCAACATACCATGCATTCAGGTAGATGTTTCTACCAAGCAAATTTCAAGCCAAAATAATAATAAAAAAATTTAAAAATTAACTTTCCCCATCTCCTGTATCACATTTAAAACAAATTTCTAAATTGTTGTTTAAAATGTATTTTGCATGAGAAAATTCGGTGTATTTGAGTTGATGAAATATATTTGTAAACGTTTTTATTTATTGTGCAATATTATGAAGTTCTAGTGTTTTTTGGGGTTGTTCATTCATTGGTATATTATTTAGAGTAATGCAGACAACATTTTGCCAATGGCAATGTATACTTATGTAGGCCTAAGTATAAATATAACAGTCAGTATTTTAGCAATAATTAGTAGGCAATACTAATTACACTTCAGAAACGAGTTTGAATTTGAAATTGTTTCACCTGCATTGCTTTTCTTATCTTGTTATTATGTTTGAAGCATATATATTTATTGCAAACCGACTCAGATAAGAAAATGATAAAATGTTGGGGTGAGGGATGTCTGTTGGGTTATATGGTGGTCAGGGACCTGTAGGGTAGAGTTGGTTAGGACGCAGAGGCCTTAGGGGGGTCGTTATGGACAACAAAGGCCACACGAGGGGCTCGTCATCACCCTTATTATCGCTCACCCTCGGGCGGTGCCGAAAATCAAAAGAGATGAGTTAGAAATATGCCAGATTATGCAGCCATGATATCAGATCTGCATGTAAGCAGGGGAAAAGTACCTGCTGTCTATCTACGGGACCCCAAAACAACAAAGAGACCCCCTCCCGCCCCCAAGATAGGACCCCTGCCTCCCCCCCCCCATCCTCATCACCTGCCCAGAAGTCAAATTATTCATTCGGCGATATGACATCTTCAAAAGAAGCGCTCATAACAGACACGTAATTATTACCCCTTTATTTGACGTTTTCTGACTGTGAACCCTCCATCCGTTAATCTGTCATTACGCCCCCTTCAAACATTTCCAATTTTCAAATTACTTGGCAACTTCATGCCTTCAGGAAAATCGCTTCCGGTTATGTTACGTCATTTGTAATGTCTGTGTCAAAATTACACCAGAATAATCACAAATTACCACAAAATTACTGTAATATAGGTTAAAGTATTACTTTGCGAATGATAGTAAAATTTCCCACCTTCATAAAAAAATCTTTACAATTTTTTTTCCTGCGTCTGCTGTGCTACAAAGTAATCAATGAATTAAGCGAGTAAAAATGCAAACATGATTATAAACAAACTTAAGAACATTGACTGAAAACCTAAACTGTGATATTAAGCAAGTTAGATTCAGAATAGCACGACTCTTAATTAGAGCGCAGTTAAATTCTTAATTAAGGAGCAATTTCGCTGTCTGGGCTAAGAGTTGAAATGTTTTTTTTCATTCTTCAATAACTTCTCTTGTGCTTAAGGTATGTTTCAGAATATTTTAATTGACGCGTATTGGTTTATTTCATTTATGGATTATTAATTTAAATCGGGTATCCAGAGAGCTTGAATAGGAATATTGAATGTTTTTTAATAATAATAAAAAGTTCACAAATATTCCTTTACTTTAAAGGAATTTTTTATAGGAATTACATATAAACTGCATGTTTACTCATTTATAACTAATAATTTTACTATTCAACATATCTTAAAAGGGCGAATTACTTAGTAACAATGTAAGTAGACGTCTACTTTCAGAACAGATATAAAAACTTCAGGCCTGTGTGGATTTGATGTCAATATTGGAAGAGAAAATATAGATATATGGACGTTGCCATTTAAATTATATAGACAAAATAAATACAATCATCTGTGAAGTAACACAGTAAATAGTCTGTGGAAATAATGAAATAAAAGGTTAGGAACCTCTCTCAATCTTAGTCTAACCCCCCTCCCATGGGTTGCGTCCTTAAATCCCCCCCCCCCCCGGCCCAGTACCACCCAGTTTCGCGCGCTTTCTGATCGATTGCTTATAAGATTTCGATCTCCAAACCAAGATCGATTTCTGGCCGACTATCACTCTTGCTATGAAATCAAATCTTGGTCTGCAATCACCACCACTCGTTTTTCATGACTTTATCGATTTTTCAATTTTTACACTTTAATCGCTACTTGAGTGTTCGATGTTTTGTCTGTGTGCCCGAAATATTTATGTTGTTGTGATTTAATACTTCATACACCCACTCTTGGCTCCATGCTTTGAATTTATAATAATGAAATTATTGGAAGAAATGTCGCAGATAACAATAAACTAGTGCATAATTACAAAATTGCATTTTTTTTTAAAGGGGTTCATCTGAGTTCAGTTTTCGGGAGAAGTCCGCTAACTCATGAACTATAATATTCAGGATCTCCTATTTTGAATGAAGTATACATACAAATGTGACAATATGATAAATAGCATACCAGTCTGTAAGTCACAGTTGAAGGGACTTTATCGTGTATATTTGTGTTTGTAAATATTGTCATATCAAGTTGGCCAGCTTCCCAAGGGAAATGTGGCGGTTGTTAACTAAACTGTCTCACTCATAATTCATGCATATCGTTACTTATAGCTGGGCAGGGCTGTGCATATAGAGCGAGGAATATTAATTGCTTGTTATAAATATTTTATTCAGTTCGTGTGTGGCACAATGACCTAAATGCTACTGAAGTTTGTATATATAGACTTAAAGTTGCCTTCTGAATTCCTGATCTACTAAGCTATATAGTGAATAATTTACTCCATATGAATTTAATATGAGCTGCAGTTTAATTGTCATTTTTTGTCATACAAAATCAAAATTTCTTAACACTAATAAAGCTACAAAAATTGCTCTGCTTATGTAACTTTTGATTCAAGAAAAACATTTATAAGGGATAACCCCCAATTTACCATATGGGGAAGCATTTTGCCCCGAAGGGTTAGCTTACCCCACTTGCTGTAATAGTTCTTCTAAAGAGTTTTTGAGGGAGGTGGCCATTTTTTAAGCCATGGCATTTAGCCTTTCTTGCTGTTAAGTCGTCTGTGAGCAGGGTTTATTTTGACTTTGTTGTGAGCAGCTGAGGTGCAACATTCAAGCATTGCCTGTGACCCTTAAGAAAGATGGGAGGCCACAAAATGAGAGAAAAAAATAGTGATAGCATCGCTGTGTCGCGACACTTGTCTTATCTGTAGTCAAGCTGCCCACATTTATAGGACTTCTACACCAGCCCATTACTGCTTTTATAAACAAGCCCCATTATACTCCTTCATTTACCCCCCTCCCCCCACCCCTCATATGTCTCCTGCATAGCACCTCTTCCAATGCCAAAGCACTTGGACAAAATGCTGGGCTCCAAGATATGCATACAGCCACCAATCTTAAGAGTTCTTTCATATCAAATCTGAAGTACACATGTCGCCCATTAAAAGTCACACATACTTGGCCAATGTATTTGCTTACGTATGCCTTATTTTCTTTCTCTTTCTTTCTTTCTTTCTTTTTTTCTTTCTTCTTTATTTCTTTCTTTCTTTGTTCCTTCTCTTCTTTATTCTTTAATTCTTTCCTTTCTTTCTTTCTTTCATGTTTTGTCAGTCAGTCATTCAGCCAGTCATTCAGCCAGTCATTCAGCCAGTCATTCAGTCAGTCAAAAAATCAAACGGTGACTGTAGTTGTTTTACATCATGTGCAAACATCATCTTGATGATACCTTGAAAATTTGGAATACATTTTGAATAATTCAAAAATTTCAGTTTATGGTCATTTTATTGCTAGCTCAATGAAACTGTCATATTTTATTGCATAAGTCAATATGTGCATTTCACTTTCATTTCTCATTACATAATGCCAAATTCTACCCTATTCTTTCTGTGTCTTCACTCTTCAGAGACAAGGACTGATAATCTACTCTTTTATCCGGTGAATCATATCTTGGCACTTTCCCGTGAATATGACGTAATCCCATATGCACACGGTGGTCCCATGTCATGCCATATATGGAACACATGTTAACATGTCCATGTTAATTTCATATCAATGATAATACCGCAGCATGAAAACTGCCTTAACCATTCATTTACTTAAACACAAACAAGGTTACGTATCAAACGTGTCAATCATTTTTAAGCCAGGAAATCTACTTTCATTTGTATTTTTAATATAGGGAAGCAAACTTGCTTTGTACATATTAAAACAATATTTCATTATATCATATATATTTTTAGTAGGTTATGTCAGTGCATGATTTGGTATTTTCCTCTACTAATTATAGTATTTGATGTAATTAATTAGTATTTCTATATTTTTCACAACTACAATGTGTGGAAGAACACAATCTAGACTACACGTATATTATCATATATTAGGGATCAGTGGAGTGGGTCAAGGTGGAAATCAAAGTATATTATGACCTACAGTGAAAACAAAAGACAAAAATGTACCACGTAGGTCAAGTGTTCTTATAAGCCTGCATATATGAATGAGGGACTGAGGGTCAATGAGCTAAAAACTAAATTCCAAGCTCCATAAATCATCTTTTAAACATTCATAGGTGATTGATAACTTGCACATAAATACTAGAAAGGTTTCATTTTAAATTTTGAACACATGTATGTCAAATAATAGGCTAGTATCTGACTATTCGTGACCCTTTCAATTACAAAGCGCCTTTGTCAGCAAGGAACATGAAAAATCGATACTTGGAAATGTCATGAAGTTTGACTTGCACATTAATCATAAATCAACATTACTCTGCTTGATATTTTGGGTGCCTTCCAGGGATATTGCACAATAGAATAGAATAGAATAGAATAGAATAGAATAGAATAGAATAGAATAGAATAGGTTTTCCTAATCCCTGACTTCCTAATCACAGACCATTACTTTTTGGTGACTTCCATATTTTCTCACAGTAGTTCAGCTTAGGGTGTATGCAGTGGGTTATTTTTATGTAAATTTTTTGATAAGCGAATTAGTCAAAGGAGTCGTTGGGAATCTTGGCTTTCATCAGTTAAAGATGATAAATGAAGCTGATTTGTGGGTAATTGACCTGTAGTTTATGGTTAAAGCAAGAGAGGCATGTGTGAAGGCCCGACGGAGTGATTTGCTGTGGGGCCATGTGTGCGATGACCAAATTACGCCAAATTAGTCGGCCAGAGGTGACCGAAGCGGCCCCGTCATCGCGATAAGCGTCAAAATCCATGTCGCAGGCCTATGACTTTTGTCCCACACCGACTTTGTGCACGTCAGTTCATGTTTTGTTGTAATTTGGGCCTATTTTAGCTGCAGGAAGGACGGGCTTTGGCGATTCTGCCGATAAGACGGAACTGGCGCTTCTTGTGGTGCTGGTCTCGCGGGCGCCGTGTCCGACGCGCCTATCCCTCCCAAATTGAGGCACTGGACGCCGCCATGTCTCTGCCACAGACGTCTAAATACCTCCAAAGTGCCATGACTTCAATTTGCCCTGGCTCCATATCTATATCTTGAAAAGTTAATCTGGCGTTGTTACTTCTTAACTGCACTGTCTGCCACCCGTGCTACACCCTGCGCCTTTGGCTACATAAGCCTGGGGTTGTATTTCTTTCTTAATGACTTCACATCATGTCCTTCCCGCTGTCTTTCCCCACTGCGTCTTTCTTTCCTCCTCTGTCTGTCTTCCTGTCCATCTTCCTGTAACCCCAAAATGTCTTCTTTGATAGCCGTTTTTATTGGAGACACTAGTTATCATCTCTGTGTGTAATTAATGCTAATATCTACAGGCCTATTTCTCCCTGGTGTTTCTGGGTTTCCTGTGTGGTTTTATATGTGATTTATCATTGCAACGGTCGTTATCTATGTCAAATAAAGGTATTTTATTCGTAATTATAAAACATACACCTACTGGGCTGAGAACTATATTTGATATGAGATATTACAGGTGTTTGACGATGTGTAGATATACCTATCAATCACACTAGAAAATTAATGTCAGAAATAATAAATGATAAATCAAGTGATGAACGTTGTCAACTTGTGCACGTATATGCTATTAGCAATATTACAGAACGCAGTGGAAGTGCTGATATATAAAAGAATATCTAAATATATATGCTTTTCTCATTCAAAATGGTCAATTAGATTTGGTTCAATGCTTAGTAAATCTTTTTTTCTTCAAATTGTACAAATTGCACATTGCATTGCAAAGCCGCATTATGCATGCAACTTTCATTCAGTTCAGCAAATTATGGTTTATTAAAATATTTCATTATATTATTTTTCATAAGGGCTTGTTGTGTGGTTATGATTGAATGCGATACAGACTTTTCTACTAGAAGAACCAAAATTAAGGACCATCTGAAGAGTTGAGAGCATGTAGAAATGTTGTGGTTTACCAACGTCCATGCAGTACCACTCTGTCACCACTCAACTGACGTGATATCATGGCCAAGATTCAAAAATACAAAAAAATGGAAGAATTTTTTATTTGGCAAAGCATTCTCTTCATATCTCTAACAGCTGTAATATCTCTGATATTGTCTAGAGTCAACAGACAAAAGGATGTTTTGCATGAAAAAAAAAGAGAAAAAGCGCCCCAAGTTTGGCACATTTCTAACTTTGGAGTAGAATTTCTCTAATGCATTTTTCCAATCTTTCAGTCTATCTTTCAGTCTTTAAATTGTGTTTTTCTTCCGTTTGAGCTGAGAAATAGTGAACTGTTGGACTGTGTTAAATGAGGACCAATTAAACGGAAACGAGGCTTGGAAATCACGTGACTATGCGGGGTGTTACGTAAGAGGGAGGGCAACTTCTTGCATTAAGGGTTTTGTCCATTTCCAACCGCAAGATCGTATCTCCAGCCCCATACCACACTCGGTCTATATCTGATCTTTGCCCATAGAAAGCCCCCTATACATTCGGGTCCATTTTAGACACATTTAATTCGTATAGTCTCTGATAAGAACTCGAATTTAAATGATATTCATTCTTATTTATTACCGATGCGATGACCAACCCAAACACTCCGCCCAAATTGAACACCAGGGATTAGATGTATAGCATTCTCTGTTTAAAGGGGCTAACCCTGATTGACCTTCTGTGTAGTCCAATTATTTTATGATGAATATTGTAGTTAATAAGCAATTAGATCGGTCCTGTCATTGTCTTCTTGCAGAGTCTCAATGGTACTGATCGAACTGAAAACTAGTCAGATTATAAACAACCGTCTGAGGCAGATGTAATGATGAGATGGTAAGGTTTAGTCTGCGCCATATTATATGTTTACCACAAGGGTGGGGACTTTATCATCATATACGCGAAGTCTGCCAAGAGCTTCCCCATTGCAATTATATAAAGGCCTATACTGGAATGTGATTAAGAAAATGCACATTGAAAACTGTGTAAATTTATCACCCAGGAAATGTGCTGGAGTGAATTTAAAAAAGTCAATAATGCGCCAACGCTTATTCTATAATTCCTCGATATCAAAGCATGGCAGGATTCAAAACATGACAGTAATTAGGCATTGATTATGCAAAGCGCTTTTTGGATAGTTCCATGATTAAGAAAAAAAGGTGTCTGGCTTGGTATTGCATCAGTCAGTCATGCACAACTAGGGAAAGTGATATGAAAACAATTATGATGGATTGTGTAAATTCTGGTCAATGAAAGGAGATTTAACCTCTAAATGCATCCCTTGTGGATTATCAGACACAATCAGACACAATCAGACATGTTTGCATCGATGAGATAATAAGGATCGAGATAATTTCGCGTCGGGTCTGTTTGTTCATTTATCAAACCTTGACAAAAGATTTGCAGGGGCTGGGCTATTTTTCTGGCTGCCTGTTCATTCGATAGTTTAATTAGGCGATTAGGAGTTTATCGAAGTCTGTTTAAGGCAGACATCACCTGCCCAGCCGTCTCAAATGTTGAATAATTTCCGATTATTTACAAATCGATACTTCAACAATTGTGGCCAACTTGGCCCCGCCATTGCTTTATCTTCACTTAAATATGCAAGTTGTCCATTTAACTTCGCAAAAACTTCCTTTAATGTCTTGAATTTTTTTACATGTTGCGCAAATTGGCACAAGTTAAATTCGTCCACCACGCGACTGTCAACTTAACCAGTCGTGGTGTTCTAAATTACGACCGAGTTAACGGAAATGACGTCATATCTGTTGATCACTTCCGTAGCACGTGGTTTACGAATGGTAACTTTCTAAAGTTCCATGTGCATGCATGAATATTGATGGTATTTTCAAGACAGAGAAAGCCATGCTGCCTACCTGTTATGGTGTACACTACCTCATTATGGCATGTAGATAAATCTCTGCAAAGTGCATACATAAGTAATTTATGAATAAACACTGCACTTTCCATATGGTGCCTTGCAGAAGGATGTCATTTCGTGAACTAAATTACTTCTTAAAGTAGTAAGCCAAAGTCTGCAAAGGAATATGCCTCCAAATGTGACCATTTTGATTATTTCTTCAAGAAGTGCATAAAATGCAATATTTCTCAGATCCAGTGACCTAAAAATAGACATTAAGATATAAAATTAGAAACAGATCTTGGTCAAAGATATACAGGAACTCGTAATATTATTTTTTAATGCTTTATAAAGTCCTATATTTTCAACATTCGCTTTGAACTTCAGCAGAAGCTTGGTTAATTCATTGGTTAATTTGAACACATTTTCAATTTCTTTCCACACTTCATGGACCAGCCAGACATGGCACTGAAGTGAGTTAGATCACAAACATGTCAGCTGGCGAATCTTTAAATATTTTAGAGACCCTCTGGTCCTGTTTCTCTATGGTTGCATGGCTGTCTGCCAGTGAATGATGTTCTCTCTGGATCACTTGGGATGACTCTCTGCCTCTGAAGCCACAAATTGCTTCATGAGTTCAGATCAAGAGATTTAGATGATGCCCTTCAATCCACAAACACGCCACTTGCTTCAGGGTGATTTTGATTGCGAGATATATCAGTGTGATTTTATGCATAACATTTCATTTATGTAATTTATTCATGGTATTTATTTTATATAATACTGTGGAACTATTTTGAATAATGGAAATTGAGTTACCTCCAATAAAATATATTACATATGTACCATTACACTGATTAAATGAATTGTGCTTAGTCTCAGCTTAAAAGTACACATAAAATGCAGTCAACTGCATGCAATTCCGTTTATGTTAGAATAAAGTCCAAAAATTATTTAATTACACAGGCTTACATATCCAGTTTAAGGCTACATATCCAGTTTAAGGCTTCACTAAATCCTGATTAAGTCCAGACATTGTATTTTATTGATCACTAAAACGAATAGCCATCATGTGTATTGACTTGCCATTTGATGGTGTACCAAAAAAGCCAACATGTTTCTGTAATGTCCAAAGTTTCTTTTTATTATTATTTTATGATATTTGTTCACTTAGCTTATCCGATATTTATATTCACTCAGTAATGTATATGGTTTGCAGGGTTAAAATAATATACAATTCACCCATTAATTATTGATTCTTTTATTGAAAAGTCAATATTTGCACTTTTTATACTGAAATTTTTTGTGCATGCGTTTAGATGACATTGCGATATCATATCAGCTGTTCATGTTTTGACAAGACCAATTTTCTGTTACGTAATAGATTATCTTAGGGGAGGAGCAGCCGTATTGGCATATGATGGGGTTGAACAATTTTAAATAGTTCTTCTTTGTTATGCAAATTAACGTATCATGATTTCATACATATTAATGGCGTAAAAGTATGGTTATGCAAACTGCTATTACTTTAAATGGATCGTAGATACGTTTAGGCGGATGTCAAAATATGAAATAGTTTGACATTCATTCTTTCCATTATTCATGTTCACAAAGGCTGTGTCAGTCCCTCTATTGTCCCATTTCATAATATCTCACAATTAGGAGTACCCGAAATAATGGCCATAAGTCCACACCAATGTGCACCAAAATTCCAAATGAACTTAGAAACAAATTCTAGAATTAGATGATTAGATGACTTGCAATATATAGGGTGGATGGACCAAACACCAGCCCCAAATCACAGTGCCGTTAACTTCCATCAAAATAACGTAATTCCTTGACATACTTGGGGAAATAAGTTGATTGAAATTGAAAATGTATGTTATTTGCAACACATTTGCTTCTGAGTAAAATATAATAATGTACATTAACACCAAACAACTTCAAATCAGACATCTCAAAAACTTTAAAAAATGACCAAATTCCAACCTTTGGTCTTAATTCCAGCCTAGGGTGTACCAAATTCCAGCCATGTTCTTGCAAACATTTCCTGCACTCTTTAACAAATTGCTTGTGTTATGGAAATTGAAATTGATGATGCACATGTATATGTGCTGATATCAGTTAACATATTAACATAATCTATCACTATCGATTGGTGCCTACCGTTCATATTTTGCAATTTTGAACTCTTTGCCTGAATTCATATTAGTGTGATGGCCTTCCAATATACATCTCATACTTTACAATGACATCTATAAAATCATGAAGACTTGAAATGTATACATTTGGCTTTGATTTGATCACCTCATTTCCAAATCTATATTATTTGTGTGCAAGACATATACCTAAAAAATAAGGAATTTAGACATTATCTAGGCCTAAACTCCCACAACACAGTCACAGGGGCCACTTTTTGAATGTTTAAACATGAGCATAATAAGTGGTCTTAATTAGGGCATGGTAGGCTGGAATTAGGTTCTTTTGACATACTTATCTGTATCTCATCATATGAAGAATATTGTATGAGAATAGGAGTGAAATGCTTCCATTTGAGAAGTTTATTCATGTATTTAACTAATGAAGCAAAATAGGTTGTTATAATTTTGCTATTAAATGAGTTTATCAAGTTGAAAAAAGTTTAACTGGCTTTCTATTCTGTTCCAAACCTGAAATGTCTCCTCAAATGTCATCCGGAATACAGACAGATTTAAACGCAAAATGACATAAATTTATCTAAGGCCCCCTAGAATCTCAGAACATGTCAATGCCCAAGAAAACATTCACAAAATATATCCAACTTTGATACAATTTGACCCATAGGAACACAGAAAAAGGGAGAAATCAAAAGTGGCTGGAATCCACCCTATATACATGTATATATATTATTTTATTTTTTTCGTGGAATGTTACATGCACATTTCTTTTATAATATTTCCCAGCAGTCAACACTGTTATAACAGCTATTGATTTTTTTAGCTTTAGTAGTTGAACTTACAGAGGCACTTTCAAAGCCAATTAACATTTTTCCTCTTAAAATATCAGCAGCAACTGATGCTTTGTAGTTTGACCTCTGTCTTTATGTAGAGCAGAATTATTGGCAACGAATATTTGTTAACGTTGAAATTGACACAATAGGCATTGTGACCAAATAAGGAGTTTAGTAAGCACCAAGTTTTGTTTGTTCTCACCTGGGCTCTGCTTCCGCACTCCACTACCAGGTGTCGTGTTTATGCTTTCAACGCAAGATGGCGTGTGTGTCGCTGGTAGCTTGCTGTGCGTGGAATTCCAGGGAATGCCTCCAAAGTTCTCTTGGTCGTAGCGTCCTACGAAATAGTGTTTATATTTTATTAAACTGATATCTCAGTAATGTTAGTATAGTAACTATTACGATATGCAGATGCCTGTGTGTCCATGTCAACTTTGGAAAACATATTATTCATTTCAATAATTTAATGACTATTTAGAATCAAAGACTAGTCAGAATTTTACTTTTACTATCTCGAAGGCAATGTACAATCTTATAATTCGGTAAATTTCTGTGGATTTTCCAGGAGTATTTGCCTGTTACTTCGTACTCTATTTTGCTGTCCTTTTTCCAATACAGCATGTAAATCAACGTTTGTTGCTATTCTTGCCACAGAACTATTAGTAAGTGCCCCCTCCCATTTTGTTCAGTTTTTGTGATTTATGTCTCCTTATTGGCCAGCCATTACTGGTGAAATATACGGCAATTCTGAACGTCATGTGGCATTTTTCTGTTGCTTTGATGATGCAAAATTACTCCGCAAGGTAGAAATACCAAAAACCTGTGCATATAGTGGCAGTTTCTGGTTTTGGCAGGCCAAGTGAAATGGAGAAATTGTGTGGGGGGTTATAATTATGGCAAGGGTAGACAGGGGTAGTAGGCTAGGGGTAGGATCGAGGAAACCCTATCCCTGACCCCCTGCCTTCAGGGATCCCGCCCTTCAATTACTCTGAGCAAAATCCCCGTGAATTCCCTGACTGCTGATAGATACGTCACTTAGGCCAGGTCTAAATGAGGGTTTCCCTAAAAATCCTTGCTTAAAGTTACAAATAAATGACAGCAAGCAGCCTCAAAGTTTCTGCCAGCCACCGCCATTTTGAAACGACACTGACACTTTTCTGTGTACTTTTTACCCCCACATGTTGGTAGATGACTGCATGCATAGTGCATACCAAACACATTTGATTGCAAGCCGGGCTCTTTATTTTCTGAGATACTTCAGCTTCAATCTCAAGTGAAAAATTAAAATATAGAGACACATTTACATAATCGCGTGTTCATTATGTTTTTTCTTGGACGCCCTGGACCCGGCGTCTTATTGAGACTGACAGAAAAACAAAACAAGAAAATATATGGAGGCAAGATTAGAGCATTCTGTCCTTGCCAAATGCCACATTAACTTGTTACGCTGTATTTTGGGACATGTTGAAGGCCACGACTTATGCACTAATTGAGAATATCAGCCAAGTCAGTGAAGCCTTACTTCGTATTTTACTTCATTTAATTTGTTAACATCTTCACTCTCCATTAGTCGACAATTTAGTATTATGACAATAAATATAAGTACACATAAGTTAAGAATTAGTTATATTTCCCAATCATGAACATCAACAGGTGCATTCTAGAGTAGTCGTTGCAAGAGCATATTAGATGTTCTTTTCTCCGTGTCGTAAAAATATTTATGATGAATAAATTGTATACATTTGCCTAATTTTGGCAAATATAGTGTATCAGCCATACTACAAAGTATGGAAATTTGCTTTATTTATGTAAAAACCGATTGATTTGATTTCAAAATATTTTAATCAAAAACAGTTGTGATTCCTGTCTAAACATGATCAAATTCAACCGAAGTTTTTCCGTAATCTCCCCCACCATCTGTCATTTTTCATAAATATGCAACAAACAAAAATTTACATTTCAGAAAAAAATCATTTATTTTGTACGAACAAATGTACATAGTACCATTGGACAAATGCCATTGATTGAGTGAATATTTTACAGAAAACAGTGACAATAAATACATCGTGAAATAATCACCTAGGTACGTGGACAAAACATGCCATGGTCCAAATGAATATAGTTCATGAATTCCCTTCTTGTGAATGGAATGTTGTTATAAATAACTTTCAAAAAATGTCCATTTTGTACAAAAACAATTTCTAATAGCAACATGGCGTACAACACTTTGTTTTTCCACAATTAATACTTAATAATTAAGATGACTGTACATATTAGCAGAGACACTTGGAAGACCTAGCACTTCCAGACCACATTCTACACGAATTACTATTCGCCATATAAGTTAATAGGAACGGTCATATTTCACAGTCTGATTTTATACAATTAATGTACATAGCAATTGAGAACTATAGTCCATGTTCCAAATGACTGGAATCACAAATAGCAGGATAAGTTAACTATACAATAGTAGCCATGTCCTTGTATGTACAGGAACGCTGTGCTTGAGATCATTTAGGGAGCCATGACGCTCCCGGAGTCGCTGCGTCTTCGCGTCTTGGCGCTGCGTCGTGACGTCGTGTGCGACGTTGTAGGCGACGTCATGGAAATGAGGTATAGCAGCCTTCATGGCCTACAGCGAACGGCCTTCTATCTGACCCGTCTGCTTGTGCGTCTGTCCAGCATGGCTGTCCAGAGCTGAATTCCATGCAGATTTCGGTCGTAATTGGCAGTTACAGCAACCACTGCTTTGGTCACCTGACTGTGCGCATAGTGGATGCCTTGTCTAGGCCCTGGAGCCAGTCAAAAGGGCCTTTGTAGTCCACTGCGCATGCACCTGGTCCACGTGACTGCCCTAGGCCATGCTGCCCTCTAGCGGGCCCTCTCGGCAACACCCGTCGACCTAAGTTAAGTAGTACTCCAAATGCGAAGGATGGGGACAGTCCGTTAGGTTACGTAAATAGACGATTGTTGTATGAGTTATTGAGACTAGGCCATGGCGCCTACCATGCTAGAGTTCGTGGAGAGATTGAGGCCGGAGGAGGGGATGCCAGAAAAGGAGGAGGAGAAGGGGGAGCCTGTCATGGAGCTCGGGTGATGGGCGAAGGAGAATCCATTGCTGAATCCGGATGAATGCATGTTGTGGGAATTATGCATCGCAGCTGAATTGTGCGTCATGAATGAAGTTCCCAGGGACCCACCGGTCATGTAGGGTGGCATGTGGGACATCCCGGGGCTCATGGTCGGCGAGAAGGTCGGGAAGCCCTTGTCTCCCAGGGGTTTCAGAAGGTCGTTCATGGAGGCCCCACCCTTCTTCTTCTTGCCCTTGGTTGACATTTTCCTGTTCCGCGTTTGGATGCCATCTTTCTTCATAGTCAAGGGTCGATTGACCTGTAATCAAATAAAATTACCATAAATATTTTGGTCATACAAAATCAAATTTAAACATTCGCCTTAAAAAACATGAGCTAAAATCAATTTTAAGCATTAGAATTCATCAACATCGTTATCATTAATGTGAATGAATAATTTTATTCAATTATATGAGTTCGAAGTATGCACGAGCCATACACGGATGCAAACATTGCCATATTTGATGAGCTCAGATTAGCATCAAACTAGCAAACCATAAAAAACAAAAACCACACGGGCCTTTATAAGGGAGGGTTGCTATATTTTCCTTGTCATCAATACAGTGTACTGCATGAAAGGGCTTTACTTAGAAGCTTTATCACACGATCAGTCACCTGATACATGGCATGGTCAGATTTGTCGGACTAACCCTGGAGCTGGCTTAGCCATGTTTTTCTGAAGTTGCACAAGCAAAGAGATCCACTTATCAGACAATCAGGGATGAGATCACAGAAGTACAGACAAGATCAGAGATAGACAGGGTGTGTGCCCCCACAAGATCAACTGCTGTGTGTACAGCCACTTGCAGGGGATCTAGATAGAGATTGTGGAAGACCTTTTCAGACAGACCAATGGAAAAATAATGTTTGGTCAGTGGGAATGAGCCACTGAACAAAACGCCTAAAAATATCCCCCAACGCCAATGTAAACACTGTACTTATCTTGGCTGGAATCAGAACCTGGGACCCGGCATTACAGCACAGCTACCAGACCTCTTAATTCTCAACTTAATTCCGTTTTAATTCTTAAATAGGTATTACGTAACTCAACGACCGTCCTGCGACGTTCCACGCGCCCATTACGTCACACTGGAGGTTACGTTTGGTGTGTAGTTAAGTCGTGATGTCTGTTGGTGAACTCTACAAGAGTAGGGCAAGGGGTTTACGGGAAGTTGGGGAATAAAGTCAATCAATGTCAAAGGACAAAAGATTTTTTTCAAAGCTGCCATTACACAGTTGCCTCATTATTCCTCTCATGTGCGAGTTCGTATTGCTGTCATCTGGCCAAGATAAGAGGGAAGCAAGGGAGACAGGGGGAGGAGAAGTGCCCCTCAACTCTTTGCCCCACCTGAACAAACCCTGCTCCCCCGTGTACAAAGCCTACTCCTAAACGTTGTTAATTAGGACGGTGTAACGCTACACCTCCAGACGGTCTTTTGACGGGGCCAGGCCGCTGTCTCGGTCTGCTCCCTTCTCCCCCGTGGCGAAAATTAACCCAACTCGTCTTGCTAGCCTCCCCAGCTGGACACAGCGCCGTCCACGACGCTAAAACGCCACAGATAACGGTCCTCACGAACGCAACCAACGTCCTGACCAGCGTCATAACGACTTTATCGCACAAAAACCTCACTCCCCAGCGTCCATACAACAAATTGCGTCCCATCATGCTTCATTTTAACAAGAAAATTCTCATCAAATTTCTTGTAGCACTTCCAAATTTCAAACCCATGACAGATGCCTTGGGGAATTTTGAGTTTAATCGATTTCACAAAATTCTGATCCACCAAATTTTGAATTTTGTATAAATATGGCGTTATAGTTCACCAACGAATTTTCTACAAAATTTGGATGTTCAAGAAGCTGAATTTATATATAGTATATACTTTTTGGAAAATATTTCTTGCACAATGATTGAGATGCAATACTTTTGAAAATATATAATTATTTGTTCATATTTATATACACTGTTAACCTTCGGTTTACAGATATAAGGTTTTCACCGAGAGTGCCCTAGGATGCCAAATTCACCCTGGCATCAGGCCCACCCATTTCCTGTACTTTTCTCAAAAGCAATGTAAAACAGGGAATTAAGTATTTTGCGACTATTTTTGGAGCAGTTTTCTTTTTGGAGTCGATGGACAGTGAAAGGAGGCACGCTGACACCTGCTCCAACCCAACTATTCTTTTCTATTCTTTTCTATTCTTTTCTATTCACTTTCTATTCTTTTGCAGCTAGACTGCTTCTTGGGTTATGGCAGCTTCATCTAATGGAAAGTGACAGCGTCACAGTTGTGCTATAATCCGTGTGAGAAAAGAAATGGTCAAATCTTGGACATAAGGACAATGTCAAGCAAATCACGCAATGTCCTTCTTAACTCCATTGACCTCTGGTCAAGCAGTGGACACCGGTCAATGCACGGGCCCACCCCCTTGGACAATCTGATTTTTGTGATAGAAAGGCGAGGGGAGCTCTGTAAAATTAATCCATCCCACAGCACAGGGTAATGTGACACGTTGAGACTGCACGCCCTCTACAAGGTTAATTGTGTAATAATTGTAGCAATGCTAGCACAATGATTACATGATTTTGCATCATATCATGTTCAATGAAGGTTATAATGGGAGTCTCCATGCCTGACCCCCAGCCCCCAAAAGTCCTTTCCAAGCGATTTGCTCCACCAGCAAGCCAATCATTACTTTGTAATTGGTGAGAAATTGCCAGCTACATCCAGCTTATGTTTTGTGCCCAAGCCCAAGGTGGTGGTTAGCAAAAAAACTAAGTTGGTAATCAAACCGTCGCCATGACGACGCCTGTCGCCATGGCTTGTCCAACAGGCGGAATAACATGGACTTTCACTAATTCCCTCCCGAATCAGCCGAATCACCCACATCAGGGCGAAAGAGCATGCGCCAATGATGTAGTGCGTCCGTCTTTAGGAGGGAAAGTGGGCCACGATGAGACAGGGCAAATCACACGGTCAAACTGTGCTCAGTCATCAATGCAAGGACCCAACCCCCCATCTCATAAAACCCTATGGCTGGCTTGATCCAATGCCGGGTCAAAGGTCACTTGTCAACATGACCTACAACCCCCAACATCTCATATCTGCCCTCTGCCCTTGCACAATGCCCTTTGCAATGCCCTTATGCAGATGTCTTCCATGCAATGCCCTTGTGCAATGACCTTGGGCATGGTTATGACCTTGACTTATGCTCAGACGCCCTCTGGGTCCTTGTGGCTGAACTATGGTTCTTTGGAGCACTTGAAACTCCAGCACAAGCAGTTGATTAAAACTACATAGGGTAGTGGGGATATATGTAGAAAGTTTAATGAACATGGCATCGGTTGACCATTGAGTGACCAGCGGTCAGTTTGAATTGTTAACGAGGAGACAATGAGAGGGGTGATTTGGTGGCGACGGTCTGCCATGACCCCAGGCACAACGGCGCACTGTCTACCGCCCCTTCGCCATTCGCACCTTGCCAAAAGGCTCTTTGCCTACCTGGAAGGCTTGGTTCGGTCTAGGGGAAATTAATTCTGCAGTCACTGCCAGTCAGTCTGGGGGAGACGGGCAAGGGCACCCTGTTATTTGGTCATATCGCTAGAGGGTCTTTGGCATCTTGGCCTTATGCAATGCTTTGTGTATAGAGCAACATCCAAAATGGTCACTCAGTCTACAGCTGCTTACTTGCCTTTATGCCTTTTTTGCACCCCTCCCCCTTGACTCTTAGATCGGCTGCAGTTTTGACGGTTGGATTGAGGCAGTCGGCCTATTACTCCACTCACTCGTTTGTTACTAATGTGAGTCGTGGTCGGGAAATTACAGCCAGTCGCCTGCGAACGTCAATCTGTGTTTGATGTCAACTGTCACCTTCAATACAAGACCACTGGGCGCCTCATAGCCTGTGCACTCATGTTGCATGACCATGCCGCAATCTTATCGACTATATTAGCACCCATACAACATGTCTGTGCCATGTCTCAATCATTTCAAACTTGGAATTTATTCATAACGAGACACTCCTTACTAGCATGCACAATTCCATTCTAAAAAGTCCCTACTGCTTTTGTGATATATTTTGACAAAACAAAAGATCAGAGTGCAAGAAACCTGGAGTCACACGTTAGGCCAATGAAAGTGAAACATGTCTTTTGCATGTCGCCCCAAACTTCAAATAGAGGCAAAGACATTGTCACCACCAGTCACGGCCAAAACAATGCCAGTGATTATGGAGCCACGATACATCCCATTACTCACGCTAAATGCCAAGAAAACCACAATTTCTGGCAATTTAGAGCCACGCAACGTCACTTGTAGATTCACCTAAAGAGGGCGAATCGGTTAGAGGACGAATCGACGCGGAGACTTGCAGCCGTTTGACTTCGCTTGGCAATTTGTCTCCCCATGAAATATGGTCATGAAATGCGCTGTATAATCTATGATATGCATGTGTTCCATGCTTTTCATGGATTGCTGGGTCAGCTCCGAGCAGATGGTGCAAGGAGAGACGGATCGAGAAGAAAGGGGAAAGAAAAGAACAAAGAAAGGGAAAGAAAGATGAAAGAAGGAAATCGTGATTTATGGAAGCAGAAGGAATAAATGTAATGGAACAAATGAAACGGAAAGAAAAAAGGAAAGACTTATATTGGGATATGAAAAAGATTGAAAGAGGAATGAAAAGGCGTCTGCATGCAGTATATATATTTAGGCCTGCTCAACACTAGGTTTCAGATGGTCAATTCGCCCCCAAGTGTTACAATGGCATTTTGGTTCCATGTCAAGAATCAGAAGAGAGGCATTGCAGTGGATGGCGGACACATGTGACACCAGAGCAGACTGTAAACATGACAGAGCGTGAAGAGCGGTCGCGCCCCCTTGAGGGCTCCGTGTAAAACAGGCAGAAAGGTTGTCGACAATGTCGCCAGGATGTCGGCCCAGCCAAAGCAGGCGACAGGATCATGGCGCGAAGAAATATATGCCCCCCAATGGAGTCGGAATAATCATGTGTAAACAGTGGAACAGCCTTTGTGACAAGAGAGAGGGGGAGGGGGCAGCAGACTGCCATTTGACATGTTTTCAAGCCTCTGGTCTAATGTTGTCTGTGGCCATTGTCCATCAGACATGGCTCCTTCCTCGCTCCAATTATCTCAAGTGCTCATCTGCTCTCAGTCAAAATAACTCGTGGCCAACTCCTCCAGTCATTCTATACTGCAGGTGAGATCTTTCTGAAAGATCCTGCAAGCCATGACTTCCATGACGTTGCCAGCGACGCTCTCTTTTACGCATGCAAGACGCAGCGTCGCGCGTCGCTGTGTCCTTCATTTGGACTGCTCGTCTTGTAGCCAAGCATTTGATGAAGAGACGAGATAGGGCAAGGCTGTGTGATCTGAGATAGAATAAGACACATCTGAGATATCTGCCCATCTATTACTTTGATCTATCTCCTGACATGCATCTTTGGGTGGTCCGATACATTTCTGATTGTCATTTTTCATTGCGAATGAATAACAATCATTCATATGGGCGTTATTGACATGGAATCGAATTAATTGTGATTTCCATCAGTGCAATCTATCAATCAACTTCCTGGGATGATATTAGAAACATCGACATGACATGTCCGGGAAATTTAGCCTAACCTAGTAGGCCTATTCATATTGCACCACAGAACTCATATTCATGCAATTATGGTGATTTAGTAAATAGGACACAAGTAATAAAACGGTGTTGTTTGGCCGAAAATTGTGCCATCTGCGAAAACTATTGATAAACCAGTATAATTTCTGTATAGGTAGAGCAAAATCCTTCAAACATTTTTAAAGGCAGAATTATGCAGTTGCCTGGGACTGATATTGTTTGTGTTCATTATATCTCCTCCTCCCCCCCCCCCCTCTCCCTATATTCTGAGGTGTCATCGGACGTTTTTGCATCGCACCGCCCCGCCAGTCAAGGCCTTTGCATCGTGCCATCTTAGGGTGATTTTGTGGCGGCCGTGGCGGAACGTCGGCCCTGTACACAGCGTCACGGGGTCAGGTAATTACCCCAAAGTACGTCCTAATGGGGGCTGAGGGCGCGACCGACTCCTCGGTTCTTTTTGACTTACCATTTTCTAATGAAAGGGTTGGGGCAATTTTCTGGTATTACTTGACGCCAAGCTGGCTCGCGCCTAGCCGCCCCCTTTCTCTGCGTTTTTCTTGCCAGTCCACCAAGCAAAGAGTCTGTGACAGGCCGGCCCCATGGCACCAGCGCCACTGCTGCACAAATGCCACTATTAATACTGCCATTATGTGCAGACATTTCTCCAGCCTGTCTGTAACTTATAAGCATCGCTGGCATTCCAAAGGCTGCTAATTATAGTCACAACTTACATGTATTGTAAAGGCAGAGAAGCACAGTCTGAATTGCAGCAGTATTATCTTTAAATCTCAAGTCATAATTACACAAGGCTGCAGTCCAGGGGCATAATACATGTTGCATGAGTGTTATGACTGCCGCTCGCGAGCGCATAATGCCGTTCAGCCAATGCTTTATCTCAATGCATAACTAACGGCCGTGGGAATAATCAGCAGGCTAAGCAAACAAAGACTGACCACAGGAGACAGATGCAGCTGTTCTGGTCATCCACTGGACATCACGCAAGCAACAAGGCAAAGCAACCAGGCAACCAAGGGGCAGCGAGGGGTAGGGCTTCCCGCCGAGGCTCAACTAGCCGGAAAGTTTCTTTTGTGCCCTTGAAGAGGCTTGAGTGGGCCAAGGGGCACCTGCTGGGCTCCACAAAGACATTGTGATGTACAATTTTGAGTGTTGATAGAGAGAAGTAAACAAACAGCCCATGGGACACGAGGTGGGCAGGACAGTGTACTGAAGACACCATTGCATTGGGTCTATAAATTTCAGCAGATTCAAGCTCACAAATCTCTGATTCAACCCTTTCTGGTTACGCAACAATCATCAGATTTGAACACATCCCCACAATCCTTTAAGTGGGCCTGACCCTGTCCCCAGCAGCCAATTTGGCCATTTCTTAGAATCACCGGCTCCTTAGGCTGCTGCAAAGGATGCTATCATTACAGCCAATTTCCAAATGAACGGCTTGGCCTGCTACTTGACCACAGCCAATCATGCACAAAGACCGGCCTACTTGCTTTATAAACTCAAATGGGATAAAAGCATCTCTTTTGGTGGTTAAAAGAGCAGGCCTGGTTGCATCCTCACATCTTTTGTGTCCAAAGTAAACAGTTTGAAAGGTGCCTTGAGACAACTACTGGGTGATAATGGTCTTCATAGCCACTGCCCAGTAACAATGCAAAACATCAACCAACTCTTTGTGAGAAATCTGTTTGAATACTGACCAATAATTAAAAATCCCAAGGGCGTTATTTGAAATCTATTACAACGTTGGCTAATTCTCTATAATCTGAATCAGATTAGTATTTGTTTATTTCTTCTATTCTAGTGGAAAACTAGTTCCCTATAAACCTATATCTTCTTTCATATTTTCCGAACCTCCAGGCAATGGGGAGTTCTTTGCATACAAACAGAAGTTCACTAATCGTGTTTGATAAAACTAACATTTGGCTAAAATGGCATGAGACGTGTTTGCCAACAGCTCCAAGAGCTCTTGAATAGAGATCAGATCAAATGACTTCTTTGTAAACAGGCTCTGATCCACGTCTCAGGTTACTCGTGTATATATGGTTTGAGAGTAGAACCACACAGTGTTTGATAACATTTTAGTATGCTGTTGGTTGGTCACTTTCAACAAGTTTCGTTTCTTAAATGTACAGTTAATGAAGAATATTTGGACAGAATATGACAGATGCTTTGATATTTTCATATATATTTTTCTTTTGGGGCCATTTTATGTAAGTACATCTGTGGTGAGTGTATCTGTATTCTTATTTAAATTACCATAAAAGCACTTCTCTCAATATGAAAAGGCTTCATATGAAATATGATGCAATTGATATATTTGAACTAATCGTACGGTCAATAATTGTCTAATTTCAGCAGCATTTCCAAGGAGCATGCAGTCAATGAAGAAATATTGTATAATCGCACATAAATAGACACCAAACACTGACATTTGCTTTGACAAATGGAGTCAGGGAGTGTATATATGTGGAGAATTTTGAGTTTAAAGTGCTGAAGAAAAATGTCAAAAGGAAAAATGACAGGGCAGTATGAAGAGAGCTGAGGTGTTCGGTGTTGGTAGGGCAAGGCAGGAGCAGTCTGGGGAATTCAATCTGCCGTAGCATGTCGCCAGTACTCGTCTGGCTGGCCTCAGTCTGTCAGCCATGAGCTATGGTGCATGGTGGTCGTTCATTGCCATTGCAGCTACCCTCAGCATTTCGCATATGATCTTACACATATGATCCTGCACACATGAGCCTGCACATATGATCTTTGTTGTAGTACAAGCATCAGGGCCACTCTGAGGGCCATGCAGGGCCATGCAGGCATTAGAGCTCCGTCTGCGAGTGTATGCCCCCGAAGTGCCAGTGTCAGTCGGAGCTGGTGCCTAAATCGCCCCCACACTCAAGACCCCTCTCCAGTTTCACCCCCCATCCCTACAAGTTCAACTGATACCCCTCAACTCCCCTGGACTCCTTGCTCAAACATCTTGAGCTTGTGGCTACATGCCGCGACAACAAAGTGATGAGTCCCCTCATCTTGTAGTTTGCTTTAGACTTCATTTGTTTACAAACTGGTTGAGAACGATCATAGAAGGCATGTGAAGGTCAAGGAGAATACACGTCTCCATTGGTGTTACAAATACAGCTGTTGAAATCACCAACA
This sequence comes from Alitta virens, assembly GCA_932294295.1. Classification (NCBI taxonomy): domain Eukaryota; kingdom Metazoa; phylum Annelida; class Polychaeta; order Phyllodocida; family Nereididae; genus Alitta; species Alitta virens. The sequence continues at coordinate 46,307,611 of OW028574.1, read as the reverse complement.
ACATTATGACAACACTGCATTAAATGTGTATTAATTCATTGGTAAGCATTAAAGCTGAAAATATTACAAAAATGTGCATATGAGGTCATAGCATCTGCTGAATGGACAGGGTGCACTAGAAGGGGTTAAAGGCCGGGGGTCCCGTATATAAGGCCACAATCGAGGCACCCCATCATTCTGGGTTTGGCCTTCAAGCAGTCAACATCTCCCACCCCTTTACACAGATACTTGAATATCAAATAACCACAGTGTAAATGTGCACACCATTGCATAATTCGTTTCGGTGGACCAATGTTATTGAAAGTAAAAATTTGACAATCTCAGAAACTTGTATTTTCGTCATTATTCGGAGAAATAGTGCTCTAAGTGGTCAAATGTGTTTGATAAACCGGGCTTGGTGGTGATTGGCTGATGGTCACATGATATTATAGACTCCACCCTCTGAAATGCCTTGATTGTTTGCAAACACCATGCAACCACGTGGTTTGCTTACCAGATATGTGATTGTCTGATAGTAATACAGGTCTATAGAATACAATATTGCAGGATGATAAGATAGAAAAGACCCACCTCAAGCTAGTGTCAGGCATTCAAATGTATCCTCAAAAGCTCCTAAAATAATTTGAGTGCCAGACTCAATTCGGAGTGATAAATGTTGGAATACATCATTTCAGTGTCATAAATAATTTCAAAGCAAAATCATCCATGTCATTCCAAGCAAAGCAAAGTGCTGTAATCCATAATTTGACTGGAAGGTTCCCATAATTACATTATTCCTGTCAAATGACTGTCCTTCATGAGTGTATATATACATATGATGTTCACTGTCTGATATCTATTCTAGAATGTGGCTTTTGCAAAATAGTACGAGGGTCAGAGGGGGGGGGGGGGGCTAGGGGGTACAATAGAGTATTAAAAGGGAAACAATAGCACCCCCAATCAGATGCTGGTTCCATTTCCTTCTCATGTGGCATTATGTAACACATTTGAATATGACCATGTAACTTATGTTTAAAGTGGACACCGTTAATTAAATCACAGGGTTAATAATGCATATTTGCTACATTCACAACCACAACATTTTCATATCACATTATTTGCTGCTAATTGTATATATTTCTATGCTGATATAATGCACATTATTCAATCAATATCTTGCTATAATAGTAAATTTCTTCATTTGACTTACAGATAGACAGGTAGATAGACAGATAAATAGATCGATTTTCCTACAGAACTACATAACTATGTATCTAACGTTTGATCTATTAAATTGTATCTATAATATGCTTTCTGCATAATTATGATGAATGTTTACTATATTTCTTTTTAAACAAACCATCTGTGAATTGACAGGCGTGATGGCCTCTTAGCTTACATTGCAAAGCAACAGCCATCAAGGGTGATCTACCCCCATTGTTATTGGTCAATCTGACGCAATGACCACTTCTGATTACCCAATGAATAAAGGGGTATTCAGTCGTTTCTAGAACCCCAATTACCTTATATGGTATGTGGCACTAATTGCCGACCCAGGGGTAATCGCTACCCCTAGACCCCCGGCCTTTAAAGGCCGGGGGTCTAGGGGTAGCGATTACCCCTGGGTCGGCAATTAGTGCCACATACCATATAAGGTAATTGGGGTTCTAGAAACGACTGAATACCCCTTTATTCATTGGGTAATCAGAAGTGGTCATTGCGTCAGATTGACCAATAACAATGGGGGTAGATCACCCTTGATGGCTGTTGCTTTGCAATGTAAGCTAAGAGGCCATCACGCCTGTCAATTCACAGATGGTTTGTTTAAAAAGAAATATAGTAAACATTCATCATAATTATGCAGAAAGCATATTATAGATACAATTTAATAGATCAAACGTTAGATACATAGTTATGTAGTTCTGTAGGAAAATCGATCTATTTATCTGTCTATCTACCTGTCTATCTGTAAGTCAAATGAAGAAATTTACTATTATAGCAAGATATTGATTGAATAATGTGCATTATATCAGCATAGAAATATATACAATTAGCAGCAAATAATGTGATATGAAAATGTTGTGGTTGTGAATGTAGCAAATATGCATTATTAACCCTGTGATTTAATTAACGGTGTCCACTTTAAACATAAGTTACATGGTCATATTCAAATGTGTTACATAATGCCACATGAGAAGGAAATGGAACCAGCATCTGATTGGGGGTGCTATTGTTTCCCTTTTAATACTCTATTGTACCCCCTAGCCCCCCCCCCCCCCTCTGACCCTCGTACTATTTTGCAAAAGCCACATTCTAGAATAGATATCAGACAGTGAACATCATATGTATATATACACTCATGAAGGACAGTCATTTGACAGGAATAATGTAATTATGGGAACCTTCCAGTCAAATTATGGATTACAGCACTTTGCTTTGCTTGGAATGACATGGATGATTTTGCTTTGAAATTATTTATGACACTGAAATGATGTATTCCAACATTTATCACTCCGAATTGAGTCTGGCACTCAAATTATTTTAGGAGCTTTTGAGGATACATTTGAATGCCTGACACTAGCTTGAGGTGGGTCTTTTCTATCTTATCATCCTGCAATATTGTATTCTATAGACCTGTATTACTATCAGACAATCACATATCTGGTAAGCAAACCACGTGGTTGCATGGTGTTTGCAAACAATCAAGGCATTTCAGAGGGTGGAGTCTATAATATCATGTGACCATCAGCCAATCACCACCAAGCCCGGTTTATCAAACACATTTGACCACTTAGAGCACTATTTCTCCGAATAATGACGAAAATACAAGTTTCTGAGATTGTCAAATTTTTACTTTCAATAACATTGGTCCACCGAAACGAATTATGCAATGGTGTGCACATTTACACTGTGGTTATTTGATATTCAAGTATCTGTGTAAAGGGGTGGGAGATGTTGACTGCTTGAAGGCCAAACCCAGAATGATGGGGTGCCTCGATTGTGGCCTTATATACGGGACCCCCGGCCTTTAACAAGAATGCCCTGGGCATGCGCAGTGACCCGGAGAAGCTTCTAATCACTCGCTGATCGTATCTGATCGAGATAATATCTGAAATGTAGAGTAGAATCTACCAGGCTCCCCACTGATGACAATGTGTCTCTTGCAAGCAGACTGGGCTCGCTTCATTGCACAACTAATGCTCAGCCGGAATGAGCTGCTTAAAGAGCAAGAGTATAATCGGTGAATGAGCAAGAAAAACAAATAGTTGACTGGGACTCTCATCCGACCGTCTGGCGACTTGAGACAAAGGCAGAAAGCGGATCTGCCGTAATTACCCTTCAAATTCCCTCAGTGTAACAACAGAGCCAAGCTCCTAAATGCATTTGGGGACGAAGAGCCGACATTGTCTGCTAAACACACAAACATAAGAGAGAAAGTGGCCCTAGGCCCTGAGATTACTGTTACATGAGCCTGGGCGGTTTACAGTGGTCAAAAGCTACACCAATCAAGTCCTATTTGGGGTTCATGGCTGCGAGCTAGAGCTGGTTTAAGTTGAGCCTTTTGCTTTATAAGTCATGTCAAAACTTCAACCAGCCTGGTTGTCAACGCTATGGCGCCACAATGTATTACCCAGCCAAGTCCAAGCATTCTTTGCAGGCTGAGCCAGGACCTATTAAAATCACCCATTAATCTAAAAGAATCGGCCTTAATATTTACTGCACAGGCAGTCATGGGTCACTTTAATTTATACTTTGGATGCCTGCTTACACAAGACTCTACGTAGGTGGTGGGGAGTCAGGTTCCACCTCGCAGACTGTGTGGCTCGTGCTAAATAAATGAGACAAAATGCCACGGAATAAAATGGCAAATAAAATGTATAAGAGAGACAACTTACGCTGTGGAGTTTGTAGTAGAGGCCACAAGCGTTGCATACGGGGTCTCCGTTGTGATTACGTCGCCATAACGTCGTTGTTGTTGTTCCACAGTTAGCACAATTCGTTCCTGCTCGACGCGCTGCCGACTGCAAGAGAAGCTACACAAATAAATACACAATTCACAAACACAAAAACATCAGTTCACAAAATTCATTACAATATCTAAATGTGGTAATTTTCGCCTGCTTTCATGGCTATTTTCACTCTATAACTGATGATATGGAAACGTGTAGCTATTTTTAACTTGAACTCAGACTACAAGGCCAAAATTAGTTGCACTATAGTAAAAAAATACGAAAATCATTTACTGGTCGATTACCTAACCATATGAGCTGAACTTGGTGGGGGTTTAAATTTCATATAATCTACGGCATTAATATCTTTATGGAATATGATCTGGGTTGGAGGGGGTAAGGGTAACACAGGAGACCCCTCTCTGACCCCTGACCAGCTCTGCTCCTGTATCCCTTGTCACCCTTTCACCCTGAGCAGTCTTTTGCCCCCAACGACACTTCCAATTTTCATACTAGATTCTCAGAAAGCATTCGAGTCACCCACAGAATATGGCTACTATGACATGAATGCAGCCATACTGGGTCACTGGGAAAGTCTATTGAAAGGAAATGTGTTGAATTCAAAAGGAATATATATTAAATATATACTAGACAGATGTTTAATATGAAGTAACTGTAAATTGTTGCTAAAATATGTGTCCAGGTCTTGTATTTTACTAAAATCCATACTAATGGTATTTTGCGTCTTGCTGCACTCCTATTTTTGCTCCATTTATCATTGTTTGTTCTTGTTTGTTTTATTCAGTTGTGTCAGATCGACCTTACATCATTCCATTTGACCAGGGCATTGCCTGCCTTCCCCCCTGGGACAGATCACATGCAAATCCCAAGAACCACAAAGAACAGCATTCCTCATAAACCTGATTAATTACCGGTTCCTGGCTGGCTGGCTGCTGGCCCACGTAACCTGGTTGGGCAAGTTTTGTGATTTCTCTAAAAAATTCATGTCGATCTCAAGGGAATGATCAAGGCCATTCTAAACGCCTCCAGTCATGTGAAAATCATTCGAAATAATTCCAGAGAACAGTCGAAGCAATTCTGAAGGACATTGCATATTCTGATCAAAAGGGAATTTTGTGATCACGTTTTCGTTTTAGATTATAGTGCAACAATTTTTTTCTTTTTATTAAATGACGTCAGATCGTTATTGCTTTGATCTCGTTATTAACAGCTTGATCCGTCCGCCACCCAAGTTGCATGTACAAATGCATGTGCCTTGGCATGATGCAATTTATCATTTATCTAATTTGTGTGTGTTAATGTTTCTTGCTAACCTGTTTTTGTCCAGTTAAGCATCAAATTCTTTTAAAAAAAAACTAACATATTCCATCAATCGGAAACTGTCAAAATGATGAACGAAAACATCTCGCCTGAAACTACACTAACGAGATTTTGATGTTGCAACGCCTAATCCAGTTTGGGGAGGGATTTTTTACTCAGGTTAATCCTGTTTAAACCTACCATGTGCGTCAAATGTTTAATAACTGACAGGCTGAAGCATACATTAATATGCTCCCCATACAACAGCACACCTTTAATGATGTTTGTTTTTTAATTTTTCTTGCTCTATTTATTAATTTATTCCCCGCTGTTACAAAAGCTTATTCAGTAAAAATGAGCTGAGCATAAAAGTTGTCACTTATAAAACTCAACACAGCTTGTTTACTTTGAAAAACAATGGTTTTGTTCATGCTATCCAAATATTAGAGGGAGCTCGATCGAATATTCTGGGTGAATAAATGTGAACAAAAGTTGGTTACCAGCTGTTGTTGGTCATTGCAAGGGAATATTGTGAACATGTCAAGAGCATCGAAATATCAGGCATGCTGCAGCCTGCTGGTAATAAATGCACACGTTGCAAAGCGCACTAGTTACCGAACTCAACATCTGATATCCTTAAACACATGTAATAACTTCAAATTATTCTTTTTGTCCTAATGGGATTTCAGATAGAAGGCATAAAAACTAAGCACCATGTTGCATCTATAGTATTTGGAAATTTCGAATATGCATCAATTTAATGTACAAGCAATCCAACACAATTTTATTGGATTTTTGATGGGTCGAATATTAATTTGCAATTATTTGATTCATAATCTGTCAAACTTTTATGCGGACTGTCAAGAGCATATCCGCAATAAGGTACTATGAGAGAACTAAACTACTCCAAAGAGACACAAATGTGGCCATGCTGTCAAAACACAGGAAGGAAAACCTGTCATTTTCCTATTAAATGAGACAGAAGAGTCTCTTAAGGGATTATTTAGACTAAGAAGATGTTTCTTGTCATTTGAGAATCTTGGGAGGAGCAGTAGTCAACATGTCTTTGGGTGAAACTTTCTCAGTTTGTCCCGTGTAACAATACACCTTGGCAGGGATAATTAAGTGTTAATCTCACCGCCAATTATGTTTACTAGCAAAGCAGAGATTTTCTCAAGAGGATGGGGTGCAAATGACTCGGGATGTTTAGAGTGGCCAACCCAGGGACATTAGTGGCACCCCACCTTGCCACAACAAAAGGGCTTTTGTAAGGACCCCTAAGGGAACCTACTGCGACTACAACAGCCTCTGGCAGACAACACACCTTGTCCAAAGCTTTGGCAAAACATGTCTCCTGCTTGCATTAAAACCCAATTACAGTCAAGAGAGTTGGGTAAGTCTGCAAAGTGACTTAAGGAGGTGCCTTATTCAAAGCTCCAGGGATCATTAGAAGTCTAGTCTTAAGTGAGTGTTAATGGCTACTCCCCTGGTGGCCCATTCATATTGTATTGTTAAACAGGATCGAACACTTCATGGCAATCAAGAAAAGAGCAAGAAATTCAATGAAGTCACTGACTCCAAAGCTTTACGACTGTCAACAAAGGGGTTGCAAATCTTACAGTCTAATGACTGGGTTTATGGCCTCACGAATAGCATAAAAGAAATCAATTATGTGACTGACTCGAACGCTCTATGGTAGTCAAGGAGAAGCTAAAATCAATTTATGGTGACTGCCATCACATTTTCGAATGATTTGCGTGGACCAAGAAATGTTATGTCTAAAATACAAAATAGACCAAATGTCATGTACATCAGTTGAAATTAAACAACTATACTGACCAGTCGTCTCTTTGGTTTGATGAGGGGTCGGTTGGCTCCGTTCATTTTGTGGTAGAGGCCGCATGCGTTGCACAAGTAGTGTCCTGTCCCATCTCTTCTCCATAATGGCGTTGAAGTCGCCCCGCAGTTCACACATTCTCTGCCTTCTGTAACAAAATCGAACGGTTAATTTAACGAAAATACCAAATGCATGTCATGACATTTCATTGCACAAGAGCTAAACCAACCCAAAATTAACTCATCAAACAACTTAAGTGTTGCCCAAACAAAATCTTTTCTGAATGCTGCCACGAAGCAAGAAGTTTTTTTCTTTCTGTGTCTATTGTAAGGAGTACAATGAGAGATTAGTGATTGGGTGCACTCCCAAATAGAGCCTCAAAGCCGAGTGTATATTAGGGCTCTAACAACAGCTGATTTCGTGCTTCCGAGCTAAAGATTGGCAGATAAGTTGCACATTTTAATCTCGCAATGTCTGCTACCTTACACAAGGCCAGCATAAGATCGTATCTCGAGTTCATTGACTTGTGAATTATACGAGTCAAAGGCACTTTAGACCAGCCTTAAACATACGCAGCGAATATCAAAAGCATTCACTCTATTTACAATATTTAATGGCCTGACATTTTGACATGATTCGTTGACTGGGCTCCCTGCCATATTTCTATACTGATATTTCTTTTTGCTTTTTTATGCAACTTGTAGATAGTGTCACGCATGTACACACAAGCTGCATGAAAATATTCCCTATTCATGAAACGTTAATGTGGCAGAATCTGAGAAAAGTCGTCACAGCCACGGAGACAAAACAAACCATGAAATCTGCCATCTCTTATCACTTTTATCAGACTCGCATCACGCGTATCATATCTCTTATCTTTGATCAGTTATCGCCCGTATCTCTTATCTGATGCCTGAAGTGAGCATCGCTTGTTCTGGTGTCAATTAAAAAGATACAGGGTCATCCCATGTTAGGCTCATCCAGAGTTGTGTGTATGCTCAGGCAGTGGGGCCTCAGGCCATCTTCTTTAGAGCAGCATTCCATGGGCTTTTCATATTTTGAATTGGCCACAACATGCATGTCTCACAATATACAAACCACAACTACAGTATTTAGGCTTACACAATTACCCCCCAATGATATTAGGCCTGACAACAGGTGATGAATTGCCCACCACTCAAATTGGTGATATATGCTTTCTCTGGTTCATTTTTGGGCAAACTGAGACAGTCTGAAAGTGATGTTACGCGTTGTGTAGTGTTATACTGTATAAAGGAGAGTGCTGAGATGTTTCAGTGACAGATTCTGGCAGCACCGACTAGAGGGTGACCTGTGCCCCAAATGGGGTTTCATTAGTGCCGCACTCATGGTTTCAGCATATTAACTTTTCTCCCTGGCCGTGCAGGGGTCACTAGGGGCTCCATTACCCTTTTCAGACAGATGGCTTTCTTCTTGGAGCATGCAATCTTCCAACCACTGCCTCCGCCCTCCTGCCATAGCTCCACCATAGGCCATTGGGACACCTCTGACACCTTCCTTGTTTTGCGCCATCATAACTGCACATTATTGGTTAATCATCCACCTCTAAACAGCAGTCGTACCAGCAGGAGAGGCCCGTCAGTCCCAAGTGGCCATGTACCTGTCAAATACCTGGCCAACTCTTGTGCCAACCGCCATAACCAAGCCAACAATGGTTACAGTTCATGGATGCTTTCAGAAAATATGATAAAAATTGCCATGGTTTTACGTCAATAAGCATATTTCACATCTTTGTCATGTCGTGTCAAAATTATTACGACCTTTATCAAGGGGTATGAGAGATATTCTTTAACTGACCTTGACCCAAATGAGGGTCATAAATATCAGCATAACTGTTTACTCAGACATCAACAAAGAGAATTATTGGAAAACCAGAAAAAAAAAGTGCAGAAAGTAGACAGCCTGCTGAATGTAACTAGCAGTCTAATGGCCCTTTGGGGTTTGTCAATAATAGTCTGGTGAAGAGAATACCCCCAATGAGGCGTCTCAAAAACCTTGACGTTGTCCAGGGGTGCATGGGACGAGGGTGCGGACAGATGCCCCAAAAGTCACCGTGCACCTGTCCCCTTGAAAATGCTGACACCATACAGCGGGACAGCGGACCAACTCTTGCTATTCTGACTTATCGATCTTCTACTTTGTCGAAGCAACGATTTTATTCCATGTACTTTGCATGACAGTGTCAGTGACTGGGTGGAAACAAGCTCTGAATCCCAGGATACCACATTGACTATTGCTCTCCTAACACATCCCCACTAAATAAACTAGGCTGTAAGCCTAAACATTAAACGAATCTTTGCAAACCTCGACAAATTCCCATTGTAAAACAACACGAAAGGATATTATTGTTTGACCTGTAAGCGTTATCCACCTGTATTGGTGTTCTGTAGTAAATCATTGTCAGTTATTCAAGGCTTGCAATATTCATTCGTTGAATTGTTTCATAGTTATCTTGTATTCCAGAGGGTTCTTATGATTTGCTCAAATACAGCAAACGATTGACTCAATATTGTTTGACATTTCAGCCCACAAGGCACAGTATCATGTGCAGGTGCCCAATCTCTTGTTTTCACACCCCTGGATCGCCTAACACATTGAATGTACATGATTGGTGACATTTGCAATATACAAATCTTGACAATATGCCAAAGATAAACATGTTAAGCTGATGGCAGATTACTCTTGCTCTTGGGGGAGAAACTTCATGTTTCAATTGCTAAGGTGCATGTCAATGACATGTAAATTTGGCAGATATGACCTTCGGGGGTGAGAGGGGGGCCTTCCATCTCTTTTGGATCGATTCTTTGTTAGTTTTCTTAACTTTCCATTGGCCTATTTGTACGAGGTGAGGGGGTGGTGAGATTAGCATATCAATGTGCAATGCTCAGCTATTGTGTTGGCGTCATTTATTATTTACACATCATGACAAAACTGAGTGTAAAATAAGGCTGAGACAGCCCCAGCTATGCTCAGTGGCATGGACATTATCACTGCATCGATCTGTGTGCCTCGGACGCATGTGTTTTTATAGATCTATATGTCGCTTTGCTCCCATTAAAAAGTCATCATTCTTTCATTGCACTTTTAATACACGATCATGAAGTTGTTTGTTTAGCAATCTCAACAGGATCTTGTTTCTCGCTGGCGACACTTGAGCATAAACGGAACCACGTGGGTCCGAGGCAGCCTGGTTAATTTCCATCTGACATGACCTGCCAACGCCGAGATAAGCAGGCCCGCAGCAAATGAGCCATGCAGGGAGAGGAATCACCATGGTAATCGGAATAAATTAACAAACATGGGAGCAGGCAGACTTGAATCAGTTGTTGGCCTGGTGGGCACACACATCCCGTGCAAACAGGTGGACCTGTCCAGTGTTTGTCATCAAGTACTGATGACCCGATCCCAGAAACTTCATGCAAGAGGAGAATTGCTCCCTCTGAAGTCAGTTCACTGATTTGACCACCACACCAGGCCAAACCAATTAATTGTGCGTTAAGGAATAGAATATGTGAAACACATGGGCCAATTAGGACCACTTAGGCTCATGGGGTGACAGTCAAAGCTAGAGAAACAAGAAACTCTCCATGCACCCCCACAATCATGGATTTAGTACACAGATTTGTTCTAGGGGTCAAACCAATGTCACCCCATTGCTAAAGATATTTTAATCGGGGTTTAAGATACTATCAAATCACCCAATCACCCTATCACCTTCTCATTTCTTTATGGCATCTTTACAACTTGCAAACCTTCATAATCTTCCATGGATCATCAGGTGAAGATCGTTAAGTAACTAGAAGATCATTTGGTGAGAAAAAGTCCATTTGAGAGTTTGTGCTAATGTTTGGGACACATGGGCTCGTGTGGTTGGACGTTGGTCATTTAGATAAACGACTTTGAACTCTTCACCCCAGAAATGACCTCTACACAGAACTTTCTCGGATCAAAGAACTGGAAAGTTATAAACGTCAGTTACAATCACACTTGCTGGAAATACAAATGTGAAATTGAAACGAGGTTTCTATGGTCAATTAATATGGCATACCAGCAAGCAATAAACAGTTTAGTATAGTCTTACTTACAGAAAATTCAAATTATTATGTAAGAAAATAAACTAAATTTCATGATCTTTAAGGGATAAGAAGAAAGCTGGGATATCCTCGTGGGCTGTTCACTCGTTTTACATCGTAAGCCCTAGAAGCAACCAAACTGACAAGGCCCAGCCTGCCTGGATACCTGACACCCAAGCAGTGAACAATATGCCAGGAATTAAGCAGGGGGCAACATTCAATCCTATTGCCAACATGTGTTTCCTTTCAGAACTGTCGCTTCCAATCACATTTGGTTTGCAAGGCAGGAAAAGCTGCTCAAGGGTTGGGTGACTGCCCCACACCTGATACACAGGGGCCAGTGACCACCCCAAAACAAAGGGCAACAAGTACAATATGTTTGACAGGGATTTACTAAGTGTGAACATGCACTGACTAAGCTAGATTTATCCAAGGACTAGGCATGTTGTCCAGTACGTCAGATCTTGGACCCTGTTTAGTCCAAGGTCAGATGCTGGAGGTACTCTAGGCTATCAGTAAACATCTGATGTGACCAGACTAGCTCGTAGAAGCAAATATATGCACAAATTCAGCTGGCAAAAGTGACATTACTACGATTTTTCCAACCGATTAGATCCTGAGATCTGTCCAGAGATTCTTGTTCATGGCTGGATCAATTTGAATCAAGCCAGAGCTGGAGAATTTATTGGACAATTGTGGTAATGTGGTTGATAAGAAAAACACGATTACATGGATTGGCTGGGCTGAATCATGAGAGGCAAAACCTGGGCTGGCTTAAAGAGGTGTAATGAGGGCGATAATAAGGCGCCCAGATCAATCATGGCGGTTTAAGTCAACAATTTTGTTAGCAACGTGTTATTATTTCGACGCCATCACGCCATGTTGCTTGTAACTATCGACTACAGAGGGCGTTGGTTGTAGTCTCACTTTTAGTGACGTAATGATGACGACACTAGTTTCAGTGACAGGAGAGCTCTTCCCCCCAAGAGACGATGGCCTCCCAATGCCACACACCTCTAATTACCACCTGAAGCTCGAAGTAACATTCCAATGCATGAAATTGATTCCATGAGATTTGAGAAATGTCATTTTGGCATTAGGAGGTTAGCACCTGCCTGCAGCCCAAGGACAATTAACACTAGCAGACGAGTCGTGAAGCCAAAAAACGCTCGCCTAATTGGCACAGGCTAATTTGCCCTAGGCCTCCTAATGTTAGAGTAACATCAGTTCTTTTGGAGATTATGTTTCTAACACCATAATCATATTTCAAGTCAGTTAATAAGATTACCAATTTCAGAAAACAAAATCAGACCATTGAACGTCCAAATTTTGATCGATTTTATCACAACTTGTTTACATCGTAATCCAAGCTGCCTCATGAAAAAGCATGTTAAATAGTGAATTGAGATTCATTTGTATCTCATGCTAAGTTACAATAGACAAGACAGCAAATTCTGCAATGCCTGGGAATTTGAAATTTCAGCGATGCCAAAACACGCAGGTCTGACCAGCCAAGGAACACATCTCTTGCAAGGAACACATTTACATGAACTGGCTGCCATGGCTTCATGGGCAGACACATTTTGTGGGAACATGCTTGATGGATGTCTTGTTACGACTCCAAGATATTTAGTCTGACAGAAAATTTAACACCTCCAGACAAGAGAATACTTCAAAGGTGTCCCGAGAAACACTTTAAATATTTCACTCTCAATTTTTCCAGAGGCAGAAAGGGGGTAAGAAAGAGGGAGGGGGTGTCAGGGAAAAGAGCAGTGGGAGGGTGGGAGACAGTGGTCAAAACAATGCCTTTAAAAGGAAGCAGGGTACAAATGCTTAGTACACTAAAGTAGTCATTGGGTCTGTAATGAGTACAGGAGTATACGAGTACAATACTAATGGTGCAGCGTCTTGGACGTTATGACGTTCCCCAGCGCGTCAGGACGCACCGAAACCGTCTCAGGTTGCAACGACCTTACGTTTTCTTTAGCGTTTTCCTTGTATCCTATTCAGAATGACGCCATTCTGTTTCCTGGTGTCGCTCTCAGCTCTTACACGCCAATTAAAGCTGGAACCCCTTGGCAATTACTCGGCCTTTTATTTTCACTTCCAACTCCCCCATTAGAGAAGGGCCAGTACTTCACTATGTACACTTGATGTATGCAAACTACAGCTCAGTTTTACTCTGAATTTGGCCTAATAGAGGCCACTAATAGCTTGGCCTATCCCTCCTTGTCATGGCCTAATTTCAGGGTGCTAGGATGTGCCTTTAATTAGCAACTCTCTCGATGAATTTAATGACAATTTTGGCTACAAAAAGCAGAACTAATGCTTTAGAATTCAATCGAACTCCGAATTCTAGCATTTTGAAATTTTCTTTTGTTACAGTGTAACCTGTCCAACTTAATGATTGATGGGCTTTTCCGTCCTCTTTAAAGTTGATATTCACAGGATAGAGGACAAAATCGAGCTATTTAGGGCTCATAATATTCTACTTCCCCTGACGGTTTCACACTGCTGTCTTTTGAAGGTGCATCGCTCCTGGGCGAATGTGGCATGCCGGAGCCTTCTCTTGCCCAGGAGGTCACCAGGCTGCCCATGACGCTGCCCATGACGTTGTCCATGACGTGCAGGACGCTGGGCGAGACGTTCAATGCACAATGGTCTCTAGGTACCCTAGAAGTTCCCCCAAAGGTCCCAAATAGTCAAGGGAAAGGGGTGCGAGCAAAGGGCGCACGCAAAGTCAGGTTTGAAGTAAAAGCCCCGAGGGCTGGTCACTGACTACCCTGTGGTATGAGGGCAGAAACTCTGCATGAAGCACCCTGTATCCACCCATAACTACCCTCTTCAACCGGACGACGTGTTAATGTGACTACACGTGCTACAACGTAATACGTAATCACTAACTGCATATGTAATGACGTCATTAACGTCATTAACATTATACAATGCTCTAACAAAATATTAGCACCCAGATTGAGCATCCCAGTTCCCAGGGACTTAGATTTGATGCAACCCCGGTGACTGGAGAGGATGACAAAGCCATTCCTCGTTGCTATGGCAACTGGTACAAACAATACAGAATCAGCAACACGTAACAATAAGGTGAGAAGAATGCACCTTGTGTGAAAAAATGGTGAAAGCTAGAAAAAATTGCTAAAATATAGAGTGGGCAAAAACAATAGGTAGGAAGTGGCAGGGATATAAGTATAGTTATGGAAGGGAAGGGCCAAAGGCAACTGACTCCAGTAATCAGCACCTTAGTAGGGGGTGGGGGGCAGGGGGGTATGCACCGTACCTGGTGTATCTTATACCCTATGATTAAGGAGCCCTCCAGCGGGGTCCGCCTGCAGCCCCCAGCCCTGTCAACCCTCGTCCCTGACCTCGCTAACTGCCCCCCCCCCCCACCCAAAGAGCCCCCGAGAGACTGTATACCACACTTCCCGCCAATTCAACAACTAGACAAGACTAGAAACAATAAATAAACCATCGAAAATCTACTCAAACAATCCGCCATGGCGATGTAAATATTTTCCTTCTTGAGAATGTGCCTATCATGATTAGCATCCATGTTTCACTGAAGCTTTCACAGTCTGCTTGTATTAACAAACCCTTCACTCAACTTACATGGTTTTTGACATAAAACTGTCAGCTTCGTCATGCTATTTTTTTGTGACATGCACATGTGGCAACTTGTCAAATTACCATATTTCTGATTGTAATGTGACCTAATCATATTGTAGTCATGGTTCTGAAGCTCTCGTGCAATGTAAATGGCTATGATTTGCAACGGGGATTTTAATATGCAATGCCAATGATTTATGAAGAAAAATAAATTAAGAAAAAGCCTTACCTGAGCTAGACCTAGACTTGGTTCGGACCCTGGCGAGTGTAGCAGCCTTGAGCATATTAGCAGGGTGGAAGAGGGCCGAGGAAGCGTAGTCTGTGCCCGCCATGACATTGTAGGGGTACGTGGGCATTGGGTGGGCAGTGCCCGGGGAACAACTGCTCATGGACAAACTGGTGGACATAGAAGACAAAGCTGAGGAATAACCGTCCATGTGGGGGAACTGTGAATGGTGGCTTTCGTGAACTTTGCTTGGCTTAATATCCAACACACCATAAGAGTCTGATGAGGGGAGACCGGGTGCTCCTACGGGGCTGCCGTTCTGGCCAGAGGGACTTCCCCCGGCCGCCGTGCCCGTCGTGTTTGCCCCCGTGCTTCCTGTGCCATTTGAATTGTTGATTTCTGGAGTAGTGTCTTTGGGAGGAGTAGGGGGGAAGCTGAAGAGCTGGGCGCTGGTGGTGGTGACCCCGCTGTTGGATCCGCCACTGGCTGCATGGCCCGAGGAGGGGTGGACGGAGTGGCCGAGGGAGGTCTTTGGGGAATGGCCGGAGAAGGGAGAGATCCAGCTGGAGTGGGCATGTCCTATTGCTGGTTTGCCATCAGACAGGGGCCAGTGGGGTAGATGGGTGTGGAAGTGGGGCCTGCGGACTTGGCTCCCTGCACCTGCAATACAAGAACAAGTGTTAGACACATAAACACATGGGTTGCATGGAACACATGGGATGGCAACACAAGTGCATGGCTGCTAGGCATAGCTTAATAACAACAAATCATGACTAATACGGAATATTAGAACTTCATTAATTAAATGATAAAAATATCCAAAAAAATTCCGTTATCACAACAAGAAAAAATAAACAAAATTTACGATGTGCAAAATCCCCCTGTATAGTTATGTGAAAATCTATGGGAACAGTATGTCCCTAAAACCAGTTAAAAACACTATTCCCTTCGAGCCTTATACTAATTCTAGATATTGCTAAAACTGACAGGACACTGGAAGCCACAAATGGTCACTCAGCATGAAAAGGTACACTGGCTGTCTGTTGGGAAACTGTTCATTAAGTGACATTTTGTGGCATATCTCCATCATGGTTAGTTTAAAGAGGGTATCTACTCCACAGGGGACCACTTGCCACCCTGGGCTAAAGGGGGTTTTTGCTGGGGTTTTTCTTCTGCCCTACATATTGTGCCTAACAGGGGTCCTGCTTAGTTGCTTATTTTGTGTGATTAACAAGCTGGGCAGTAATCTAAGTGACTTGGATGGATGTTTAGTGATTGATGAGAGGCTGGCAGTAGTTTCCAGTCTTTTATTACTGTATATGTCTGCAACTCTGTCTCTGTCTTGAAGTATATATGCTATATTCTTGATTTTAGCATCTGTCTTTGCCTATATTCTTTAATTTTTATTCCTTTCTCAACTTGCACACTCGTGTTGCTAACTTGCTGACATTCGTGAAGTAGCAATTTGGTGCCGTTTGGAAAGTGGCCTAATTGGCTGTGGATTAGTGGATAACCTGGGGAGGATAAGAAGCCGAATTGACCAATGGATTGTGACGTGCCACAGCAGACGACATATGGTGCGTGTTTGGCGCGGAACAGAGCGCACAAAATCAACTTAGCTAATTCGTTGATTTGAAGCACAGACTCAAGTAGCAGCTCATTACACAGCAGTCTGGCTGATGGAAGGGGTCTGTGTGGAAATAAACAAGCCCATCAAACCAGATCAGGGCCCATTTCGGCCGGGGGGATTTGCCCCCCAACCCCCTGGGCCCCCGTGAGCAATCACTCGCAGCCAAAACAGAACGATCACTTAATCAGCCTGCCAAACAGCGCGATCACTCTCCCTGTAGTTTCTGCGAATGAAGACCTATTCTTTGGAGTATAATCAACACTACTCGTTAAATGGCAGCTATTTTCCGTTTATACGTAAACTGTCAATGTACTGGCCCACACCATGCTGTCATGTGAGCCATTAAATTGCCAAGTGGGGCTATCCATCAACATTGACCATCTTTTACATGCAAATCAATGGCAGGCAACCAGTGAAAAATGTCAGCCATAAATACCTGATCTATGGCAGTAGATCGAGTCAAATGTAAATCTGTGGTTGTATATCCACTGTAAAGTA
This sequence comes from Alitta virens, assembly GCA_932294295.1. Lineage (NCBI taxonomy): Eukaryota > Metazoa > Annelida > Polychaeta > Phyllodocida > Nereididae > Alitta > Alitta virens. The sequence goes on along the minus strand of OW028574.1, from coordinate 46,290,438 downwards.
TTGCTCCTGAGCAAAGATTAGCCCAAGGGAGACAGCATGTCTGTCCATATATTGCATTAACATAAATATTTGACCTATACAAATTTTATGATTGATTGTGCTATTTATTGATTTAAAGCCAAACCCATCCGTTTTGCATATATTATATTGACCTATATTAGATAGGATTAATGCATAATCCGTGTGATTATAAATACACAGTTGTCTCCGTTTGGTTTGTGAACTAATTTAACTGAAAAATTTGAAAGTGCAGCTGAAAATTCAAAGCAATTATTGCTCACTGATGACTGAACAGCTTCAACGGTGTGCTGCGAGTGTTGAATATTTGTCAAACTTGTTTGGATTGGTTCAAATAAACCTGTTCCGCATCTCTGCTACTGAGGCAGAAACATTGCTAATTGCTGTGGGGGTGATGGAGGTGTTAACGGGTGCCTGCTCGGACCATGTTTAGGCCATGTTTAGCCAAGAGAGCCATGTTTAGGTCAGCCAAAGCCTGTTTAGACCATGTTTAGGTGACGTATTTCAAATGCTGAGTCGCCAGTGACTCCTCACCATCTCAACTTCTATGACTGTTAACACAAACAGAACTAGGGCAACTGAGGCGAGAAGTGTAAACAGGGCTGCTGAGGTTGCACTACTGATGGGAACTTGATGGCTTGGAACTGAAGCCACTGAGACACCCTTGGGACAGTTTTTGGACCACTGAGACAGGGGGTTGGTCCACTGGGACATCTTACAGCATCCAGTATTGCAACAATGCTGAACAGTACTGATGACAAACAGTGAAATGCCAAGGTGTATGCTCACTCTCTATGCTACATGCTGTAATATTCTAGTGCTGATAAATGGAAACACCATTCATAATTCATACACTGAAATGATTTTATGCATGGTTGGTATAATTGGGCTCCTAATTGATTGATAGTTTCCTTTGTCTATTGTACGCCTTCTTTTATATCAGTCATGGATTCACAGAGCAAATCCCATCTATACATTTAACACAAAAGAATTGCTATAGAAGCTAAAACCAATGTAGATTGTACTGCTGAAATGAATTAGTGATAAATCTAGCCTACAACTTGTATAAAGTACGTATTGTAAGAAATATTATTTTCATTGGTGTAACTTCTACTAAAATGATTGAAAGTAAAATTCATAATTTTGCAAGTTTTGGCTTTGTTTTGCATTATACAAGCAGTAATTTAGAACGTCTGACATCACGCTATGTAGCATATTGTTCAAAAACAATTCTTCATAAAAAAGACTATATAGAAGGCCAGACAAGAGAATGAAGGCAACAAGGGCCTAAATATCACTATAGTCTACTCTCTGGCCTTGCTCATGCTGGATGTGGTCGGGCAAGGGCGCCAGGCAAAATTTAGGCGGCTCCGCGGTGTCCCGTGCCCTTAGCTGCGGGCGACACCAAGCGGCAATTGGCCGAGTTCTAAGAAACCGCAAAAAATGCCACACGTGAATGAGATACTAGAGTTTTACTACTCAGGACCCCCGAAGAGAGACATTGCACTCATATCACATACTACAATACAACCCATGAAGGGCTTAAACTGCTCCTAATGATGTTTGTTTAGACAGAAAGACTGTATGCAAAGTGCTCAGCCTACCAGACCCTATATATCATAAATACTCCTGTACTTGTTACAAATTATGTACTCGGCTAGCATGGGACATTTGTACACACTTTGACGACAATTAACTACACAAATAGCATATAATATATAATTTCAATATTTGAGTGGGAAAGTTATAATGAATTACATGATATTTGAGTGAAATTAGATTTTTAACCCCATTTTGGTGAAAATAGTTTGGCTAAAAAATGGGTTTTTTGGTGTTCAAATAGCCTTTTTGAAGCCAGAATAAGTGACAAAAAAAACGTGAAATTTGACTTACTGTAGTCTGAATGTGGAGACCTGTAGGTGTGCATGCCGATTGTAGGGTTGTAGTGGTAGGAATTGACATGGTTCGCGTTGCCATCCATGTGAAAAAACATGTCACTGGCAGAGGGGTGGGGTGGAGGGGGGGCTCCTGCCCCGGTCATATCATCGGGCAACATGTTGGCGGCGGAGGGGCCGGCGTCCGGGCGGAGCCAGTGAGTGCTCCCCTGGTGAATGGACTGCTCGGTCATGTGCTCCATCCTGCCGCCGTACGCTGCTCCACAGTAGGCCGTGGTGGGGCTGCGACCCGCGACGGGTCTATCCTACGTAAAGACAAGTCCAAAACACCACCCGTTAAGTCCTTAGTCTCTCAGCAGTGCGCTAGTAATCCGCTTGTGTATTCCATACAATGCTCCAAGGACTGTATACAAAGTCTATCAGTCTGTGTTAGGTCAATCTGAAAAAGAGATAGAAAAAAATGCCATAAAATCAGTTATCATATCTATTGATCACGCAGGCAGGGTCCTCTGCACCTCTAGATGACCTATCGCTATATCCGCTTATCTCATTGATGAGATATGATATTTTATAAAAAGATAGTGCATGATTTTTATCAGCGTTTGCACATGGCTTCCCATGGCATCCTATAAGCAGTAGAAGTGAGTAATCCGCGATGCAACTTACAAGATAGGCCAGAGCAGATAGGATGTCTCCGATAGTCAACTTAGCTGCTGCTGCTGTTGCTATAGTTCTGAGATATCTTGTAGAGTTTTTCCTTGCAAAAGATGCGATTGCGATCAACTGATGCTAGTGCCGTGAACTAGACAAGACTGCGATTGTTTCTCTAGCTGCCTCTTTCTAACCAGGGCAGCATGGCGCCAGGCTGCACGCATGAGGGCACACCCAGAAAATTAATAGCCAATGGCTGGGCGCATTACACCAGATATTGACATAATAACAGCCAGCCCCTGAGATCTGCGCTCTGATTGGCCAGTGCGCTGGGGGCTCGGATGGGGGCGGTAATTCTAGGCCGTCAATCAAGGGGAGGCAGTTTGAATATCGCTTATGCAAATGTAAGCAGGATGAGGCTGCATCAACCTCCCATTGAGGATGTTCAAAGCAGTTTGCCCATTGCTCACTCTACTTGCTTAGAGAGTTTGCACAACAGTACTAGAACTACAGCAACAGTGAAACAGCAAACACTAAAGTTAATTCACATAAAAGTGATAGAATTGAACCTTGGACTTGATGTTGAACTCGTTTAAACACTAAGCCAGCCAGAATGTGCTACTCACACTTCAACCATTTGCCTACCACTCTAAACCTCTTTTACTCAATTTTCGCCCCAATAACCACTCGATTAGCTAAGAACACACTTTCCTCATTGCCTAGACTGGCTGGCTCCGACCTCATGACTCGGCTGACAGCGAAAATGCCTCATCCAAACGTTTACATGTGTTCCTAACAACTTCGCACAAAATGCAGCAACTTTTTCCTACTTTACACGAATATCTTTCATATACTCAGTTATGCTAGTATACACTTCATGCTGGGCAGAAAATTCGAATTATATTTAGGCCTGTGTTAGATGTAGCTACACACAGCAGGCCTCTTGCGCCTAAATTATGATAGATGACCAAAAGGCTTAGCCAGGAGTCACTGAAGACGAAACGTACAAAGACGTTATTGAGAGGACGTAAGACGCAGCGTACTTGCGCCCCCGGCACTTCCCTCAGCAGCAGCGGGGCGCGTGGCCCTCCGTTCAAAACAACCGAAAATTCCCTCATTATCACTCCAATAAAATGCATATATCTCTCTTTCAAGTTCTTTTATATACTCTACAAATATGATAATCATCATTTTTAAAAGTTTCCCTCAGTTTGTCATAATTCTGTAGTATATTTTCTCTGTTAATACCTCTCTTATCACTGAAATATACTGATAAAAGATAATAAAGTTGCTTAATCGAATTGTTATAATGAAGTGTCAGAATTAAACAAGATTTGTACTTGTAGTACCTGCATGTACTACTATCTGTGTCTTGGAATAATTGCATTATTTCACCTGTGGGTTGAATAAATATCTTATCAATACTATATATGGACAGTGCAATGCCAGTTTGATGGACAGATAAAGTTAAACAGGTTATCTTTCAAAAATTCAAATGCATAGACCCATATCTTCAAACTATATATAGAAGCCAAGTGGTTGGAGGGGTTTCATGGGCAGGTGATACTTATTTCTGTCCACCTGGAGAAATTTGCCTCAAGGAGCCAGTCTTGTGTCATAAATATCCCCTGGCCCCAGATGCGCTGAACTTAAAAGACTTTCATTGTCTTAGGCAACATGCATTGACACTGTGTAACTGTTTTGAATCAAAATGAGTGTTTTTTTTTTTGTAATTCCCATCAGATAACAATGAGAACTGCTATCTGTCTCACAATTGCATGCCAGTTGATGATAGGAAAACCTGTAAATAAACCAGTTTAAGTTATTTTTAGATATAATGTAGTTGCCTTCTTATATATTCTAAATTTTTGTAAATTTGTCTCACTTTATGATGTACTCAATGTTATGATGACTACATGATGACCATAAGCATAATGTACATGATCATACTCTGAATATATATGCATAATACTGGAAAGGTACATTTTTAAGCAAAGCAAGAGGATTAGATAAAATCATGAAATAGGGTAAATTGAAAAAATACAACTCATTCTGAGTCATTCAAGACAGGTGTGTCCATCTGGCGGGCAAACCAGGTGTCATTCCACAGACCCCTTACATCCATATTTCTTGGTTCTGCCCCAATTTTTCATAAATATCAAACATAGCATGTTACTATATATCTCTATTATACTATATGCAAGGATTTTGCAACTACAAGCACGAATTTCCGTCCACAGTGACTCACTGCAGCTAAATGTCCACTTACGCCAGATGGCGACACAGTGCAGTCGCCCAGGAACTCTCTCCGCCAGGCAGTAAGATGCTATGGGGTGGCTTACTTTTAGTTGTTTATTCATGTTCTAGTGCATTATAAAGTGGTTGTTGTAACTGATTTCGTTTCAATATATAATTTCCTTCATGTAGAGGCTAAATAGTTTATTTAGATATGATCCTTTTATATATAGTCGTTGGGAAAACATGGTCATTAGGTCTTGTGAGTGCATGATGCAAACGGGTAGTGCACATCCATACATACAATATGGAATTTAACTTCTAAAAAAATGGCTTTTTAATAATGGCAGACAAGACATAGGTTTCCTTTAAAAGAAAAGAAATTACACTATATAGGTCTCGGTTCACTTCAAAAGCATAGACATGCAAACAGTAATTAAATTAATGCTCCTTTACAAACTGCAGACTTTCCTGGAAGAGCAAAATTGCCAAAGCCCATAACATGTAGACGTCCTTGGCCATTAGATGTATTGCCACAGAGTGTGGGCGCAATATGAGTTTATGGGAGAGCATATTAAGACATCAAATGATGAGACGGGCTGGCATTTAGCCCTGGCGATTAATTTTCTGGCTGCACTGTGCTCTCTTTATCAGCCAGATGCACTTGCTCGAGGTATTTGTTCAGTTTAGCGAGGTGTAAGGCGTCTTGGGCAGAGGATTAATCGAATGCGCCCGGTGGGGGGAGCACCATGGAGCACCAGGCAGCAAAAATCGAATCCGGCCTCATGGTGCAAAAATGAATTATATGCACATTCATTTTGCAGTTGGGCGCGCCCTCTGTCTGTGCCTAATAGAAACACTTAGGATCGTCTGCTTCAGTCGCTTCTGTGATGAATAGACCGCAAGGATCCTGCCTATGGCTGATTTCTTATATTCAAGGCTCATGCATTGGATGATTAAGACAAAACAACCAATGAATATGTCTAAATATCACTTGTACTAATAATATTATCAATGAATGGCATTTACATGATATATCTTCATAAATATATTGATTTTATAAATGTTTCTTTAAAATTTACATGTAGGCTGTATTTATTATTTACAATAATTGACATAGATATATATAGGCCCATGCCGCCTATCCACATATATATATATATATCTATATATTTAAAAAAAATCTATTTGCTCATTCATTAAAAAAAATATCCCACTGTTTGTTTTGTAGAGCAATACAAATAAACTTAAACATGCATTTTTTGCAACATAAACTGGTATTATTTTGGGAATTTAATTAGTCTGAAATTGATATTGTTAATTAATACGATTAAGTCTTTTGTGAAAGTGAAATTCTTTGAGTCAACAGATTACTTTTAGGGATTACTATGGTCTCAATATACTGGTAGAGTACCATTTAAATGTAATGTTTTCCTGCGAAGGGATTACGGCAATTAAGCCCCTTAATTTAATGGGATAATTGTTTTAAGGTAATTACCGCCGTGTGAGAAAAAGACATTACCCTTTGAGTAGCAGGTGTATTACCAAATAGTGGTACGAAGGCGGGAATCTTACCCCCAGTATTTATTTTTTTAAATAGTAAAAATTGCTCTCAATCCGGGCGCATAAAGGGTAATTAAATGGTGTCCCTCCCAGATCTATATAAATGCATTAGGTAATGGGCTGGTAATGGTGATGTCATTACTATTAATAGTCTTATCAAATGGCACCAGTTAAGATTTAGCATGATACCAAAAAAACTATATTCAAAATTTCAAGTGCCCTACCCACTTCCAGATAAAGTAATGTACAAGAATAATACAAGGGGAGATTATATTGTCAGTGGAAATGTATGAATGTATGACATGTATAGATAACTCTAAAAGGTATTGTTCAGACAATAGGTAGACGGAGTGCACTCATTTTCAACGGCTACTCGACAGCAATTACGTAACTCCGGTCACTCACTGTTATTGTCCCATGGACCCAGAATGGATGTCACAATCGCGAGATGCTATCGTGCACAATTGGGATGTTGCAGTTGGCAGGTATTGAAAATAGGACTCCAAAATTGATATGGAAAATAATATCTGGACAATTATGATATGGCAGGGAGGGTGGTCGATAGACGGAAGGGCAGGGGCAGATAAGGCTGTCCCAGGCAGTAATCACACGGTCAGATGACCCACTGCCTTATCAGTCCATGACCGTCACTGATTATCCGGATCAGCCGGGTCAGTTCTGATCTTTGGCCGGGTGTTTAAACACTCATTTCTGCTCGACAAATAGCCATTGTTTAGCTCCCCCATTCACCGTGCAGTATTCAGCGATTACAGGGGAATTCCCTTCTCCTTAATTACGGCAATTCGTGAGAACCCTAACCACAACACTGCAGCTTCCCGTGACAATCCCACAACCCATGGCCTTGTAATAACAGTTTTCATTTCATAAGCCTCATGCATTCATAATCCAGCAGCTACATTTCGGGGGGCTTGGGGTAGAGGGGGCTGTTTCGAGGGTTTTTCAGTTCAGAGGCCACGTGCAGTTTGTTCTATGGGGCACGCTGCCCGACCATTGTCCCTGCACCCCGCACAAAGGCTAGGGTTAGAAGTCAGTCTCTGACAATGGACAAAGTTGCAATGGAACCAGCCCCATTGAGACGGACAGACAAAACAGCTGGGCAGCTAGAGAAATCCCCGCGACTCCTGCCCGATCGGGCCAGCAAGCAGCTTGTCAAGGCCCCATTCACAGACTCACTCGCCCTCAAAATTGCATTTTTATCAGTTGTTGCAGGATCGGCCGTTTGTTTGTCCTGAAAACGCTACGTCAATGGGAGCGCACACATGACGTCAGGATTATCCCACAATCGCCGATTCAACGTCACACGGCACCCAGTGCACAATGCCACGGAGTAGAATGGCAAGCCCTCTGTGCACTTTTCCAGCTCTCAAATTCACAGAAAAACTTTTCATTCGCTTCAAAAGCCTAGGCTGCCTTTTGTCGACTTGGTTTGTTTGTGGCCTCTCCACTGTGGAGCTCTCCATGCAGCAATGAATTTCATTTCTACTTTTGCCAGTTGAGGCAATGTGCAAAAACTTATCTAATCTAATCTAATCTAATCTAATCTAATCTAATCTAATCTAATCTAAATCTAAATCTAAATCTAAATCTCATCTCATCTCATATGTCCCAAACATAGGCTCTATATATTACCTATCTGGCATGTCCAAAAATCTTTTCTTATATCTTTTGTTGCATTGGGCTATATTATAATCTTATCTTATATTATAATTTATTATCTTATCCATGAATATCAAATTTGTGCTTTAATTTTCTCTTCAATTCTTATATTAATTCTACTGCATGCCTCATATTTTGAGCCAAACAAAAAACGGCCACTGGGCCTTCTTTATGCATTTCTTTTTTGTTGAAGATCATTGTCTGCCGTATCGCAGTTAATCCCTGCCTGATCCCTGACTGTCTGATCGGGGGCAGGGGAATGGCTCGGCAGATGCGCTCTTTAATCCCAGCCTGACATATGTTTTGGGGGAAGGCGTTGATTTTTCCACTCGATTGCTCGGATGATCCCTAGCAGTCTGTGATGAGCAACGTTGTCTCTCATTGGACCTTCTGTATTTATTAAAAGTCTATTAGTTAAGGTTGAGCGCTTAATGAGTTGCAGGCGTCACGCCTGAGTGGCTGCAAAGCTTTGTTGTTGCCTGGTTATCCGCCAGGGGACTCTGCAGGCGTAATAGCGCCACCACAATGGGGGCGGAATAAGATTTAAACGCTACACTCCCTAATTACAAAGTTGTTCGCGGCGAATTACCAGTGTGACTAACACAATTGGCTGCAGAGCATTTGGCTATTGGGCCACTTCAGTGCATCTCCTGTGGGACCTTGGCAGACAGACTGTCCCAATCTATTCCTCAAATCATATCAAGTCCCCGAGTCAAATCATATCAAATCTGTCCCAATCTATTCCTCAAAACGGCAAGAATAGGCTTTAACTGTTAATCTTAGGAAGAGTCAACTTACTTTTAAATAGTTATGCATTAGTATATTTATATATATTCCCATAACATGCGCGGCAACAGTTTATAGAATAATCAATTAAACTAGCAAAAAGAGATGAACAATCCTGGTTATAGCGCTTGGGTTGCAAAAATTATTCATATACTCAATGAACACTTGCAAATAATGAGCTAGAATCCATTATTAAAACATTCAAATCTAAAATATATGAGAAATATCAGGAAACTATACTAGCTGAAATCAATGATTCCACGTTACAGCCAAAACTTAGAACTTCAAGAATGATGATACACAAGAACCTTATCTCTTATTAAACCTTAGCAGAAAAATATATAATAGAGGTTATGCCTAAAATGCAATATGCATGAAATCGCTTTCTTTCTTTTTAAATGGGGTAAATGTGTGACATGGTGTGGACTCCAAGCCTTATAATTTCATCATTACGTCTGCCTCTGGCAGCTGGTCATATAAGCTGACTAAGCTTCAGACCCCGTAGCATTGACACATTAGACATTTCTTTTTTTTTTCCTTTCTAAATTTTTCTTAATATAATAAATCATACAGCGCTATTATAATTGCTTCATCAGTTCATGCTGCTGCAACCCTACCTTGCGGGATGCTGGAATCAAGCCAATTGTAACCAAACCCCCCTCATCCAACTCTCATCATCTCATCATTCGGGGCTTTATTGTGATAATTAAGGGGACAATTGGCGTTTGTAAACAGACATTGTAGTGAGCGATATCCCGGTGTGATCTTGTGGCAGAGGGGACTGCAGGTGCAGAGCTATGGAACTGAGGGTGATGCTGCAAAGACCTGCACCTGCCTACCCCATGTGCAGTGGAGCGTGACCAGGGGGGTGCCCGGGAGTGCCCCGGGGTCAGATCTATCAACGGGTAACTTTTAACCCCCTCCACGCTTCTCTGTTTATTGAGCCTCCAAGCGAAACAATGGCCGATCGTATTGCAAGCAAAAAGACAGCGATGAGTAAACATTCAAGTGCCAACCAATCATAAACATTGATTTAATTGATAAAATTGCCCCGGTTGTCTTTCACACTTCAACAAGCCCAACTCCTGCTCATGACCCAAGAGCTCCTAATGCGCATGGTTCCAATCCTTTAACCACTGTTTAATCGCTCTGTAATCAGTGTTATTAATGTAACAATTCAGAGATTGGATCTTTCCTGTTTTTCTCTCTCTCTCTCTTTCTCTCTCTCTCTCTCTCTCTCTCTCTCTCTCTCTCTCTCTCTCTCTCTCTCTCTCTCTTTCAACATCATGATCATCATCATATCAGATGACTTGATGAACTCAATATTTAGCCAATTGTGATCTGGTTCACCTAAAGTTCTGAGAACTAAAAATAAACTAAAGTTGTACATAATTTAATTAGTTTATTTAACTGATTCAATTAATTGGTCTGTAATCAGTGTTATTGTTTTATTCAGAGATTGTATCTTTATTTTGCACATTATAAGGCATTTCAGAAATAAGTTAGCAAAAAAGTCAACAATTTGTATTTAGTTTATATGGTTAAAAGGTGTTATTATTAGAAGTTCGAAGATTAAAACAGCTTTTATTTTTATATAAAGCAAACTGAACGTTTTCCTAAATGTGATGAATTCATACGGAAATGATGATTATTATTTTTGATATACCATAAATTAACATCACTAAAAATGGTAAGTTATCTTTTGAAATTAATTCCTTTTACTTTCACAGACGCCACGGGGCGGTTAACGGGGCGGTTATCATCATTTATGACCATTACGTAATCTTGGATACCCCTCTCTGCTTCCTGGTTTCATCAAAGCAAGCAAAAGTAGAAACACTTTCCCCCAAAGCAGTGGACACATTTCGCACCTCCCCGTTATTCTTACATCATGTCATAATCACACATGTTGTCATGTCATATCATCAGTCTATCATAAGTGACACATGTTAACATGTACTTGCGATTCTATGTTTCATTTATGGTTATTATGTAATCATTAATTGTGATACTTGTGGCCGGATATGATTGAAATGTCTTTTCTTTCTTGAAGACAAAAATCATATAATTGTAATAATTATGATAAGGACAACTTCCTGTGTTAAAAAAAAATTAATATCTGCAAATTACAAAATTTACTAGGATGAAATATAAATTCCGAAAGTTATATTACACATTTACTTGGATCAAATCAAAACCAATGAATGAAAAGTCTGACTTGCTCGCAGATATATTCAACTGATTTAATAATGAATTCATTTTTTAATGTATCAGACACTATTTATTGTGTATCCACTGATGTTGATTGATTGATAGATTAGAACAAAGACCAAAGTAAATGATTGATTGATTGATTGATTGATTGATTATAACAAAGACCAAAATAAATGAAAATACATATCAGAATTTTGTAAATGTTAATGTTTATCCTTGAGTCTTTGATAGAGTGTCTATTTGATCAGATATTTTGCATAGCATTTTGCTTATAACAATTATGTTTTTTATAGGATATAACACTATACATGTATAATGGGAATATCCAGAATCCATATTTAATACCCCTTTAACTTTGTCATTGATCTTGGTACAAGTTAATATTTGATGCAACAGGATATGAAGCCAAAAAGTACCCAAGGATTGCAAATCAACATCACCCAAAAATTTTAGTTTCACAACCATTTTAAATATATTCAAACACGGGCCTAATTCAGGCGGGGACCTGCCCCCCCCCCCCTTTCACATTTCTTGTATTGTTACATTGTTTAAAATCCCACTAAATATATTTGTTTTACCTGCATGGTGCAAGGCATTGTTTTAGGTTAACTTGAAATTAAGGCAAATCCTTTGCTATGCATTCCTTAATTCCTACAAATAAATGTTTATATACATTTGAGCAAAAATAAAATAAAAAGTTGCTAAAACCTTTGATAGAAGTTAAGAAATATTGTGAGAATTTTTATTAGAATGCAAAAAAAATGTGATTATATTTATTTGAGAAAAAAAGTGTGGACATGGAAATGAGCACCAGAGTTGCAAACAATTAATACAGCTCGGATGTACAATGAGCAGTTCAGAGGGTATTTTATGGAAGCATCTGCTTAAAAAAAAAACAAAAAAACGTAAAATTGTTAAACTTTGGCAAAAATGCGAATTCTATTTTCGTTAATGGTTATTTATAATTATTGATTGTGATACTTGTGGCCGGATATGGTTAAAATGTCTTTTTTTTTAATCGTATAATTGAAATTTACGATGCCTATTTATCAATCTTTATATAGAATGTTTTGTTTGCACTCTATATAGATTATACATTTTCAATCCCTGAGCGGGTAAAAGTGGGGGGGGGGGGGCAGTTCTTAGTGCAGATCTGCTGACGGTTTGGGGGGGGGGGGGAGGGAGTTTGTCGAATTCCTGTGCTGGCTGATAAGAGAGCCCCCTGCTGATATTTGACCCTTGAGCATCTCCGGGGGGTTGGGATTGGGGGGGGGGGGCGCCCCGCTAGGTTTGATCCCATGAGTTCGAGATGTAGAAGCGAGATGAGGCAGCCAAGTGCGTGCGTTGTGTTCTAATGTACCGCAAGCTAAACATCAGCAAAGCATCTTCTAAACAGCAGCTAGAGTTTGTTGCTGTCCATCTAGCATCTAGTAAGTACGTGCTTAGAAAGATATTTTCAGATATAATGCCATGATGTTCACATTTGTTACTCAAGAAATAATTTTCTGTATTATTGCATTTTTATGTCACTTGAATGTTTATTTAAACTTAATTTTTTCCAAAATTGTGTCTTATGATGCTATACTGTAAAATTAATGTCGAAATATCTATGAAATATTTCAGATTTATGCCATCAGGTTTCTTAATTTATAAGAGCTTTAAAGGACGTATATATCGTAATTTCAAAATATTGGCAATTTTCCTCAATGCTACTGTTATAGCCATCAATGTAAAATTAGATGCCTACATATGAAAAAAAAGTTTGTCATCACTTGGCTTGGTTTTCGTTTTCACAAAATTTTGTATTTGTACGAGTAGTGGCCGATTGCGAATCTTGATGAGTGCTTCACTCGCTTAGTCATCTCATACAATTTTCAGAGCATGTTAGTTCTGAATATTTTTGGGATAACTTTGGCCGAATTCAACAATAACTCCTAGTATGTCCGAACAATAAGCATCTACACTTTACACAATCGTCGCATAGATTATAGCGTGACCAAAAACCGCAGCCGCACCAACTGAAGATTACATCATGTCAACGGGTACAAAGTATTACGAAACTCATGATAGATATAATTGCGAAATGCACAATAATACATCCATATAGGTTTAATGTTCCTTCAAAGCTAGAATGATATTAACGCGCGAAACTTCAAGTGCATATTAAATTGATACTGCCACACATTGTATTGCTAACTACATTGTCGAATGAATTTACGCGACCGTATTTCTTAATAATATTCAACCGACTGAATAAAGACACTAAATGATCTAAAGACTTTTGACTTGTATGGTCCACAAACAATTTATGTCGGGCCTATTTTTACAAAAAAATGGCCGTAGGCACCATGTAGGGATGAGTCAACAATAAATCAAAGATCGTGAGTCACATATCCGTAAAAAGAAGCAGAGAGCATAGATAATCGCCATTAAAGTGAAACATTGGGAAAATATTGAGAAAATACAGAAATTTAGAGGTGTCATCATAAGCTAGAATTTATATGGTCACGGCAAATAGGCCTAAATAAATGCATTAAGATTGTAAAATAAAATAGTTTTGTTTTGTTGATATGTAATGTAGTAATTCAGTATTATTTTCTCATCACAATCTACTTATTTTATAAATATGTTTGTTAGTTGACGAAATCAAAACAATCGAATTCGATTTGTTCAATTTAAAAGAGTTTTTTTTTTTTTCATCATCCTTAGTTAGATGCTTTCAGAACAATTTAAACGTTCCAACAACCAAACATCTGACATACTGTGTTGAATAATGCGACCATGAACGAAAATCTAAGTCCAATTTTAATATGAAACAAACAGTAAATAGCATCAGACGATTACAGGAAGAAATTACAGAAAAACGGCTGCCTGCCGATGATATCTCACATAAACGTCCATCAATGATCGGCCGAGATAAACCGAAATATCAGGGAAAATAGAGGAAAACTAGAGTCCGTATTGTCCAAAACAATTCAAGATTTAACTTGTAATTAAAGTCCTTGGAGTTAAATCATGGCCAGAAGAAATGGAGCCATTAAATTGGTTGTTAACGCAGAGAAAGAAATTATCAGATCGAGATCAGATCTGGAAATGTGTCGCAGATTATTGTCGCCGCCATATTGGATCCTCATGTCTAGGAATTTTCTCCGTTGCTTAGTAACCGAATTAAATATCGTCCTCAACTTAATTACGCGAGTCCACGTGATATAGTCAGATCGAGTTACGACGAAATGAATTTTGAGAGAAAAATATAAATCCGTTGTACACGTAGGCTAGCTGTGTGATATATATGGATTGCAGCTATCCTGTCTGAATACTGCTTCCTCGAACAGCTAGTTTTAAACTGGCCCAGCTGACAAGCAGAGCTGTGGTGCAGGGGAGAAAAGCGTTAGATAATCAGAGCGCTAATCCGCCGTGGCCATGTGAGATATGACAGGCAGGGTGTTCTGTGGCTCCCTGATAGGACCCCATCTTACCTTATCTGTAGCTTGCAGCAGTCTAGTGCAGAACTCAGCCAGAGCAGGGGCTACTGACTCCCAATCTAGCAGACCAGCTCCAAGTCCTTTGTATATACACAAGCCACCGGGCTAGACTTTTTTCCCTTGCTGATTTTTTTTCCAACTGCTAATGAAGGATATAGCTGATGAGGAGGCTGCAGATATGATCAAGATGCTGCTTGGATGATGCAGATCTAGATGCTACGCCCTGATGCACGAAGCAGCGCGATCTGAGGGTGCCCAGTGCGCGTGCGCGCTATTTATGACTCCGGGGCCGGAGCTCCTTGCCCAGCATTATCATGGCGCCGACACATCCCACGGTGCAGCAGCCTCTGCATAGACACATCTTCATCACAACAAAACACACCAAAGACGTGTTTGTCATCGACATGACATGTACATGAGGTATATTACATGGCATCATCAAGCCATAGGCACACATGCATGTAGAGCTGTGATCTAGTTTAACATACATCTAGCATGTTTTTCAGAAAAATCCCTGATTCTGAACAAAACATATTCGTTGGTATGACAGCCATATATGATTATAATAGAATACAAACACATAGCTAGTTGTGCAAGACAAACTCATAAATACCATGGTCAATTTGTTAAATTTTGATAAAAATATCTAGCCACGACTGGTCGATTTGACCAAACTCAAAAGCTTTTGCATTTGATTGAACACCATCAGTCCATGCCGGATTATATGCTGAATTTGTTTGGGAAAAAGCTGGTAAATTGCTGCCATTTTTATCTATAACACAAATAATGAGACATGAAGACAAGTCAATTGTTTGTCGCACCAAAAGACTGAGTATTCAGGAAGTACTCTGTAAGATGCTGTCATACCATCAGTGGTGTATCAGATTAGATACTTCGGCACGTGGGGTAACTGAGGGTCCATACACTGATCACAGATAATGCTCGATTGTTTGTGTATATATTTATTGCGAGCAGAGCGAGATTGAGGCAAGGTAGATAAATTTACATCTCATTTACATGACGTTATCGCGTGCATCTGTTGTCATCATAGTTCTGGCCAGCAGATTACGTCCATATTGGGAGATTTCTGATCAGGCAGATAAGGGACAAGCCCATATAAGTCCATGCTCAACAATAGAGGGTATAATAAGGAGTAAATAGAGGAAATACGTGGAGAAATAGCGGCTCCTTGTGGCTCAATCCCCAGCGCCAATACAGGCATCAGTGGCCCAGTTCCTGCAGCTAGATCTAGATCTGCCGCCATAAATCTCCCAAGCACCCGCATGTTGCTGCTGCTGCTGCTGTTGCTGCTGCAGGAAAAGCTCCTACCCATCATCTCTTACATAAGCTTTGACGAAAATAATGGGGGAAAAGGCTAAACATGAATATAATGAAGAGAAATTGAGATTTTAAAAGTCACGTTTATTTACTGGAACTCTTTACCTGACAAAATGAAGGACATTTATGATCTTAATTCTTTCAAAAAAGCACTTAAAGTATATATTTTAATGTAAATCTTATGCTTTTATATTATTTTGCTTATGTTTTATCTTTTTATTTTATTTTTTTATTTTATATTTATATTGATGTTCTTAACAGGGTCCACATGAAAAACAGTTTAACTGATTGTATACACCCTGTGTAAATATTTTCAATAAATAAATTACTGAGTTGGTTTATTTAGAAACACACCAAATATATACATTCAGTAAAATCAAAGGCTCTTTTAAGTGCATGGCCGTATTCAAACAGTAATTAACCAAGATTAAAACTTGATGTCAGGCATTCTCTTAATTGAAAGGAATTATTGTTTGCTTGCCAAAACACGTATATACACAATGGCATAAACATACCCTAAATACCTCAGGTCATGCATTGTGGACTATTCATAATTATTAAATAAATTCTAGACTATTCATAATTATTAAATAAATTTTATGTCTTTCACTTAAACTACAATTGAACTCTGTTGTTGTCTCATTCATTTTCTCGGGCTGAAAAGCTTTGTTTGAACAATTAAAGCGCAATAAATTTTCTATGAACTGTATAACTGCTATACAAAAAGTAAAATTGGGCAAATATCACAAATCTATTTTACAGCTTTCACAACCTCGATCTGAAATTTCCCGAATTTCCATCCAGGATAGAAATATATTTGTATAAGATACACATGCACGTCTGTGTAAGATTTGTTCCAGTAGGTTCAGTTGATCCAAAGTGAACGAGCATTGCATGTCTACTTATCCTCTGAAATTTCGTAAATGTATTTCAGTAAGTTGACCAGAGGATATGCTGGTTTAACTGATATAACGTTCACTCTAAACCAAATATTACACAGAAGAGGAACTGGAATTTATTAGCCAAATCCATGTCACAGAAAGATGCTTACAAAAATAAACGTAATGTACAAAATACGCAGTCAATAATATATTATTTTATCCGGCAATAAAGCTATTCATCCAATCAAATGTAGACTCTAAGTTCCAAAATAATCAACTCGCTAGGAGGTGTATCAGCTCTTAAAATACACTAGGGCATATTCTTTCACTGTGGTTTCACAAGGCCAGCTGTCATTGTCACAAATTTGTCACTTTCATCGTACGCGATTCAAACAGGGCAAAAATCCAAATATTTAGGAAAGGAAGGCTAACAATCAGTTAAGCAATGAAATAACGTATCGTTGGTTTTTAGCTTGGGTAAGTTTCTTCTCATCTGTTGCAATTCACTTTGAGACAGAACACGAATTTGTGTCCAGCCTCGTGTGACACAGTTTCTGGGTGTGCTGAAAAGAGAGAATTTGGCTTTTGCGGCAGTTATTATAGCTCTTTTGTGTATCTCACAATAAATAATATTAGAATAAATAAATAAACACAAATAAAAACAAAGCGAATCAAAATAATGAACAAGGAAAATAAACATTTTGTCCGTTATATAACATAGGTTTAAGGATTTTACTGGTCAAAGCACATTTCCCCATCATCAATTATAGTGATGTATACAAAGCTACATTTGACAATTTTTCATCCGTTTCAAAAGTGCATTGTGTCAAGGAACTAAAAAAACTGCACATTTTCATGCAAATATGTTAGTGCTGTTACGTTTAACACCATTGTTCATAGTGAACAGTCCACTGTAAAATTGTATTTAAACTGCTATACATCAACATGCTTGGTAACAGCAAATTTTAGAACGTTCCAAATAAAATAGATACTTCATGTTTAATAATAAAGAGATTTTTTACTTTTCATGGATACTTTGCTCCTAACCACTGATCTGTCTAGGCATGTTGATTACTTTGAGACAGAAGACGAAGAGTCCACATTGCCATTCATGCTTGGCTAGAATTGCCAGCAAAATGGCCCTGGCAGTTCAAATGTCTCAAATGGTTTTGGGAGGATATTAAGGAAACGAGTTGCTTTTACGATAATTAATTTGCAAAACATTCGCCATTAAAGAAAACTTTCTTTGCGACATTTAATTGCCTGTTTGAGAAGGCAATCCTTTATATGGTTGACAAGAGTCTTCTGTGAGCCGGCAGCCCGTGGCTTTTTAATGAAAGCTCTGTTATGCCTTATTTTGTTCATCTGCAAGGCTTTAATGTGAATTGCAGAAACATATTTGAGCCAGTAATTTGCATGCAGTTCATAAATCATCTTAGGAGGCCGTATGAAGCAGAGTGAAGCAGAAGGAGGCAGTAGGAGGGTACTGAGTAGAGCAGCCTGGATATTCTGCTTCCACTTCTAGGCCATGCAGCTATAGCATCCTCCAATCCCCCCCCCTCCTCCCGGGCCGGCGCTTCGATCGCCCAATCCCCTCGGCTCCTGACCTCCCAACACAACCACGTATCAATCTTGCCGAATGCTCAGTTGCCATGGCAACTATCTCTGCTTTTTGGTGTTTTGAACATTTTGTGCATTAATCCCACATTAGAAGTCGGAGGAATCGGGACGACCCCTGATTTAGCCATGAGAAGAGGCGGCCCGTGCCTTCCTCTCTGAGCGCTCCATTATGCCACAGAAATGGAAATAATACTCCACATGATTTCTTCATTTTGCCCGGCTTTGTTGGGCCCTAGCTGTGATGGGTTGTCGATGGAGCAAAGGCCTGGGCTGAGCAAATGACCAGGGAGGAAGGGCCGGCTGCCACGGAGGGGGCACCAGAGTGAGGGCACTAGGAGAGCACAGGGCAGGGCAGAAGAGGGAGAGGGATGGACTGCTGACCTCTGGTCAAGCGGACTGAGGAGGCGACAGGCCATGAAGGGCCAATGAAAGGTCCACAAAAAGAGGTCAGCCTTACTCAGTGCAAAGTTCCTCCACATCACAACATGTCAATGACTTCATGGCCACATCATGGACCTGGAAAAACATGAGCAAAGGCTTGTCTCTTTTATCACACCCTTGGCACTATGTAATTTCCTGCTCATAGAAGCTCATAGAAGCTCACAGAAGTTCATAGAGGGAGAGATGATTTCATTAAAGCCCTACACTTGGACGGCTTGACAGACACTGTGGTTCTTGACACTTGACTCCCTCTGCCCTACAAGTGACCTTGTCTAGGGCTTCCCTCACAACACAACTGACATCAAGACCCTTTCAAGATTCGCCCACTCGCAATTTATCCACCCCTATCTAATAAGAGGCTCATTAGGAGACATACAGCGCCACTCTGCGGATCTACTTGACACCTCATATCGACCACTTATCACACATCAAAACATAATGCCGTATCATATCCCATAATAGTAAGTTCGTGATCAATTCCACACAGAAGCTCTAGCACTGCACTTTTGCTCTTGCACTAACAATGTTTACGGGTCTCAGAGGTTTGACTGAAGACACAAATATTTACTGATGTCGATTAAAAAGGTCATTTCGACGCAAATAGCAAAAGATTAGTCATGAACACAACACAAAAAGGAAGACATCTTAATCACTTTCAGCCATTTAGTAATATATGCAATGACTCATTATGCAAACAATAACTTAATAAGTCCATTTTCATTATCTATCAAAAGATGGTTGGATGAAAAGAATACATACTTGAGAACATTTCATAACATTGTGGACAATAAAAAGAACTGTAAGGTAATTATATGACCACTGTCTTTTATCGCTAAAGTTAGTGCTTAACGTTTCAGTCATTGCCGTTTACAAAGTTTCATGCATGTCATTTTGCAAAAGAGCTCGTTATTTATGTCCCGTTTTATAACTGTACAAACACGTGGTACCTGGCCGTGTAACAGGCTCTGACAACAACTGCTTGCTCCGGACGTGACGATGCATTAATAAACTCACCGCAGCTGAGAGCACTCGCTCCAACTCATTGGCTGCTGGTTCAATCTCCGTTTCTGAATAGTGACTTAAAGTCAAAATGGGCTGACATAAGATACTTATTGAAAAAGTAAATAATGAAATTGATGGTAGAACATATACAGTCTTGGGCAAAAAAAAATGAGGCAAGTCAATTTATATCAGTACGTCAACGGCACAAAGTCTTCAGTTGAAACAGAATGTTTGAAAGTTTTGTGATAAGGGCTTTGCCAACCTGGAAATATTGTTTTCTGATGATGATATAGTCAAATCTTAACATTTCATATGATAATAAGTACTGTGCAAAAGTGATACAAAATGTATTTTGGCCTCACTCAACAACTTGATTCCTTTTGGCATCTACCGAGGGTTTAAATCAACTTATATTTTATGTCATGGTCACACAACAAAAGGTTGGCAAGCAGGAAATTTTCAGGTAGGCAAGTCATTTTGGAAGGCTTATTAAAGTCTGAAATGAGAATTGTAAAATTATTGCAAAAGGAAGGCTGCTGAGAAGTGCTACTTCAAAAATACTTCAAAATGGAAACTTCAGACAAAAAAAAAACCATTCCATTTTTAACTTTTCTAATAGTTTTAGTGAAATATTACTGTGTTAAGGTTTTGAAATGAGTGTTTCTAGCAGAAAATAAGGGAAATTATAATTGATGAAAAACTAGTCTGGTTCATTTTTTGTTAGTCCACCAGTGTAGGGCTTTTAGAATGTCTTCCAATTCAAATTTTCTTTCCCTCTGCTAGCCTGTCTTTGTTGTGTGCCCATAATATCCTAATCAGCTTAGATAATAATATATAAACTGAATTGTTCAGTCAGACTAAAACCCATTTTTGTCATATTTGGTATTCGGCTAATGACAGCATATTCCTGGGTTGTTAAATTTTGACAGATTTCATAAGGAAACAGTATTTCAATGCAGTATAAAAGCCCTTTTCGTAAAGGTTTGATGCATTCTTTTGCTAAAAGAGATTTTTTGCAGTAAGGATACTGATACACATTTGCTTGCCTCATTTTGTATTGCCTAGGAGTGATAGTAAGTTTAATTAAAAAGGGCCTGTCAAATTGAACCTAGACAAAGCTAGAAAACTTCTGCTATACCATGCTAGTTGCAACTAAACGAAACTGTCTGGCTATAACTGGCTACTCAAAGCCAGATCTAAAAGTACATGCACCATTTGATGCATAGGTTGACAGTTACGCATATTCGCCATTCTTTGTTCAAAAGATGCATGTCTATATATGTTTTCAGTGGTGGTAGGTGTGAACTAGCTGTGGACACGAGCATCAACCATATTTTATGAAACTAACTGTATGTGCTCAGAAACTCTTCATGATCTGGATGTCAGTCGCATAAAACATGGATTTGGTGGCGTCTTTGGACTATTTACCCATGGGGGAAATATGTAACAAGGTGTGGACTCCAAGCATTATCATCTCATCAATATCGCCTATAGTATTGACCATAATAATTTCCACTCTTTTTTTGTTTTTCTTCAATGACACAAAATTGACAAAAATGTCAGCAACAAGTCAAAGCCCAACTTTTGAGCTGATAATAACATTTCTAGGAAAGAAGTAGCTGATAGTTTGTTATATTCTCCATTGTGATTTCTGCTATTACTCTGTGGTCACAATGGTGACAAGATGACAAAATAATAATAATGTATATATATATCTATAAATAAAATTGCAAAGATAGGAAACTTGATTGCTGCTCTAAACTGTTTATGATTAATTTGATCAAAATCAAATGGACATTGACTTCCCTCAGTCTCAAAACTGTTATTGCAATGCAATGTCACGGAAGCTCAATAATAAGATCATTTAGCTATATCAGGCTAGATCAGATTCTATACTTGATTGTAGGGCAAGTTTACATAACAAGTTTTTAAACCTAACTACATTAACATGTGCATAAATACATCCACATTTGAAAAAATTATCAAATCCATTCCTCTTTTACATAGGGACAGATACAATAAACAACGGTCAGACATCCCATTGAATTAAATTCATGTAATTTACGTCATGTAGGAGGTTATTGATTTGAAGCATGCAATTCTAAATATATGACAATAATATACTAGTATGCAGTAGGAGCAGTGGAATCTGCAGAGCTGCCAAATACCATTGCCAAATTCCAAGGCATTGGTACTGTGCTATTATACAAAGAGACTGGCGAGGAGCAGTTGAGTAAATGTACGAGGGGCGTGTGGTCGTGGTGTTTGTGGGGCGGTGTAAAGGCAGAGGTCTAAATGCAGGCAGAGCTCCTGTTTGCAGTCGGTCATGTGATGTGTCAGGCAAGCAAGCAGTCAACATGGAGCACAATGGCCGACCCTTATCTCCCCCAGCCAGCCTGCCCTTTGCCTCCCAGCGCAGCCCTGTAATTGAATGATTTAATAGAATAATTTTCAGGTGCTTGATCAGGAACACTGGGGCTGGCTAGCACAGCTCCCTGCCCATGGCCTGCTCCGGGGGACTAGAGGGCTACAGGCAGGTGCGCGGGCCCACGGCGGCCTATCTATCAAGCGGACTATTGTAGAGGCGAGACTCCCGCTGATGTGTTGGCCGTTTTGGGACGAGGCCGGTTCGACCAGGAGCCAAGTGTGGGGCTCAAGTGCCGATTGGGACGTTCGACGGCGTGGCTTGGCTGCAGCAGGGCCCATAGCTTGGATGCTGCTGCACGTGGTACCCCGTCCTCAGCACCCCAGGGCGCGCACGTGCGGAGGTAAGAAGAGCTTCAGACCTCCCAGATAGAAGAACAATCAGCCTCGTTATCGATGCCAGCAGGAACAATGGCCCTCTCCCATCGTTTTGTCGACAGTTTGCAATCCCAGACTCATCCTCTACAGCTTATGGGGAATGAATTTTCATTAAGCAATCATAATGATGAATAAACTGAGGGTGCTTGCCTTCTCAATGAACAGTGGGTGACACCACGGTCTAGTATGACGCTGACCTTGGGTGTCATTGTCACCTTGAACTAATGGAGCGTCCTCTGTTCGTTTATCCATTCATTTATTGAAACATTATTATCCTGCTACAACAATGACCACCTAGGGTGCATGTTCAGCAGCAAGTGAGCAGCCAGTGTTTATGTTGTGTTTCTGTTCTACCATGTAAACACTTGCTCCATAACACCTCTGCACACATTATGGGACAGGTGCCTCTGATATGATTAATAAGAGCATTCTCATGTCACATAACTCTTCTATTGGAGTGCCTTTATGTTAGTTGATTGATCAATATTTTCTTTTCTTTTTTCTTATCAATCTTGTTAAGTAAACAATTGTTGATCTGTTCAAACCATCATTCGCTTTTTTCAATTATAAACTCTTGAAAAGCGTATACATATATATATAAACTTTTATTGACGAATACATATCAAAAAGATACATGTGTCAAGTTAAAACATAAAAACATCATCGAGTATGTACAATAGAAAAGGGTAAAGAAAAGTAAAGAAAGCCTGGATATAGCTAGGCTCTATTGTAGCTCAATATGAAGTTATAATATATATACACAATGAATAGTTTAATCTAGGAATATTAAATATTCCTAGGTTTAATATGCACCATAATGTACAAATCACATGTTAAAATAATACTGATTGTTAAATAGCTATGTATGTATAGTCTCTAAAAAATACTGTAATGTCTCTACACATAAATACACAATAAACTGAGTCACTAAATAGTTCGATAATTTAAAATCATCTCATATAATATATACAAATGTACAATGTAAGGGAAAAAAATAAATAAAACACAAGAAGCAGCACCACATAGGCCTTCATTGGCCTGCTTCCGTTATATTCTCTTGCCTACATGTCCTACTTGAGTTTAGATTGATGCAATGTTAATTGTTAACTGGCAGTCAACATATTGTGCTCTTCAAAGATATTCAGTACTGGTAATTTGGAGCAGAAACCCCAACATGTATGTACACAATATCTATGCCCTTGGTGTGTGGGGACCCATGTTAAAAGTGATCTGAAAAAGATTAAGATACAACAAAACAAATCTATTAGGTAATTTTCAAGGTGGGAAGAAGGGCGAGACTATCTGAATTATATAAGAAAGCACATTTATTAATGGTTGAAGACATGATAGAATTAGAGTTGTTGAAAATTATTATTTTACAAGAAACAGAAATTATTTAAGGGCACCTCAACATACCATAGAACAGTACAGTAAAAGTTATCTTGGTAAAGCTCCCCATCTATGGTTACATCTGAGTGAGTCATTGAAAGAAAGAAATAGTTTAAAAGCATTTATAAAGGCATTCACTAAACACAAAATAAAGTCTTATTAAATTATATCATGTCTGACAGCAAAATGTATACATAAAATTTATGCATTACTCATTATAAATGTCTTGTAAATCAGGCTGATGTTTATAATCTGAATTGATTAATATCACTAACTTATACCTTACTACTCATTATTTTTGTATATCTAATTATTTATGTAACGTTTCATGCTAGTATTATCATCAGTATTTATTTTTATTTCATTTATTTATTTAAATTTTTTGTAAGAGGGGACAACTTGGAATAGTTGTAAACTCTGTTGTCTCCTGTTGTGATATATGATGTTTCCTGTTGCAGTGTTTTGATTTCTATGTATGTGTATTGTGTGAAAACTTATATCATGACAAAATAAAAAATCCTAAAATCCTAAATATAATTATATGATAAATATGCTGGTTTGCCACAACTATGCCATATTATAAACAATTTTGTGCTAGAATATACATAGAAATTGTACCTTTATGGCTGAGTCCGTTTTCCCATCATTGAATTTTAAAATCAGTCAACTATTTACTGTTCGGAGAGTTGTGGAATATAGTAGCTCACTTCTTATTGTAGCATTTGTATTATATGGGAATCTTCAGTATCTGACAGAAATTATTTAGTGTAATTAATAAAACACTGATGGAATGGGTAAAACGTATAATATTTTCTGAGGTGACTTTCTATTCTGAGCATGGAGACAAGAGTTTTGGTTTCAATGTTCCCACTATGTGCAGGTTTCTCCTCATTTGGGTCATTCCACATACACGGTGCACTTAGGCATTTCAAGTGCAAATAAAAAAAATCAAAGTTCATCAAAATTTTGAATTTTCATACATTTCTGTCTTGTAACATGACAACAAAACATTTTGCATCTTTTTCCTTTGAATATATTTAAATTGGTTGGTCATACATGTGACCTGCTATGTCAGTCATTATATAACAGGAAGGACAGTATCTGAAAGGGGAAATGGTAGTAATTTCACCCAAGTTTCCATTTTGTAATCATGAAGTTCAGCTCCATGCCATTACAAACCCCTTTTCTTGAATACTGAAAACAAATGAGGTCCAAGTCAGTGCTTAAATGCACAAACCTAACAATTTTTTGTTTTTCATCTTGCAGCATTTTAATACAATGGTAACAGGAGGGACATTGATTCTGTGGACAAACTTTAAGAAATGGATAATCTTACTGCAAACTGCAAATATTTCACAATTTGCTTCACCAGTTGAAAATTCAACTTCTGCTTATATCTATGTGAATATAATAAATAATTTTATTTTACATTCATTGAGTATGTAAAAAGATGTTAAATGAGGTGTGGGACATGCCTTTTTTTTTTTTTTTGCCTTTTACAGCAAAAAGATCTAAAAATATTAGTCATGACAGACTTCTTGTGTGTATTCATACCTTGAACAGATTATAGTGGCGGCCCATTCTTATATCACATTCATATCGTTAAAATCATTTTGCATGTTATAATCACATTTGAAAGTTGAGGGACGAGGGGTTGCAAAGTTTCTGTAGAATGACCCAATTTCCCACGGAATCTGCGGATGGTATACATATATAACACAGACTCAAACTTTATTACGCATGGCCACTCAAGAGGCTGGTAAGTTGTTTCCACTGCTTCCATTCAATGACTTCATCTTAAGCCATTATAATTCAAGCCTAAAGCACTTAAAGAAAAGTTCAGTGATGAAATACTGAAATTTGATGGTAAACATAGCAAATGATGAGCATTCAGTTGTTAACTTAGCAAGGTCCTACTTTGACCAAAGGAAATCGCTGTAGGATAACAGTTTAACATTAAATTCTGTCAAAGGATAAGAAGATTTTGTGTGATAATGCCTACTACCCATGGGACAAGCAAGAAAGTGTGGCTCATAATCAGATCAGTAATGGACTTTCCAACCCATGATCACAGGTCAGTACAATTATATATATTCTGATAGCTAGGTGCCCTACGTTAGAACCCTAATACAAGAAATGCAAAATATTGACGAATTGAGATTTTTTTTTATTTTTAAATTAGGGTTATATAAGAGCATTTCGTACTCAACCCATTTCTCTAGAAAATGAACAAATTGTGGACTGACGTTGATGGGACGAAAAGATATTGCCACTGAAAGACGTGAAACAGCAATAAGAGAGCATTGGTTGAAAATGAGAGATGATGACATCCAGATGAAAATCAATTACAGCATGTCGAATATGATGACATGGGAGCATGTAGAGGGGGCTTCAAGTCAACCAAATAGAATGGGGGAGAGTCAAGCGGAAGTGGGGAAGCAGTGGCTGGAAAATATGTCAGTAGACGCTCCATCAGATAGCGCCATAGTTAATGAAGTGCTGCAGGCTGCCACAGTCCTGCCACAGTCCTACCCAGGCCAGATGCACACTCTCTCCCATCTTTCAGGCAGACCAGCCGGCCGTAAAATTCGGGCGGAGCAGAACTAAGGATCCCGGCCGTCCGCTGTCCCGAGCCCCACCCCCGCCAATCAACCAGCCGTTTCAAGTCAGCCAGCCCCAGAGAAAATGCAATTTTCTGCTGAGTTTAGCAAGCCACTGGGACATATTTTAGCGATCAAGGGTAATTAAACGGAACGGGTGCATAGCAATGGAGCTTAGAGCGCCTATTCCTGGACTATTTGATGGCGAATCTGCATAGTCCCCTGGCGCAGCAATACTTTGAAGGTGCATGGGCGGGTGATGCGCAATGACACCAAATGCCCCATCCCCCTGCCACGGGCCATCTGGAGGGGTGTGGGGGTGGGGTGCAATGTCACTCCTCCCTCAAACTCTCAATAAACTTGTTTTACACGACAACCTTGTCACTGATGTCAGTACCCTTTGAGAATGACATGCCTATCAACCCAATTTACAGCAGTTATAAATATGAGAAACTAAAGGACAGCAGACAGCGGATAGTCGCTGGGTACTGTACAAAATCAAAACATGAGAATCCAAGTAATGTCCACTTTAGCTACAGGACTGTAAAGTGCAGCTGTAACGTGGGCTTCCGTCTTTGTATAGTAAATGGCTGTTAAAAGTACGATGCTTAAACATAAGGAAAACAAAAATATAATATATATATATATTAATCTTTATTCATACACCATTGGTACAAAGTTTGAGTCATATAATTATATCAAATTTAAAAATTTACAACAGAATAAATTAATTGAATCATTGTAAGCAAAGAGTATTTAAAAGTTTAATAGTCTCACGTCTAGTAAGAATTGAATCAAACAGTCCATCCCTCAAATTTGCCAATTCTGATATAGTATGGGAAGTCCTGCAATCATCCAACATTTTACACTGCTGATCACTGAAATATGTAGTCCTACAGCATGGTTTGGTAACATTCTATTTGATGGTGAATTGGATGCTTAATAGCACAATCATTATACATCCCATTGGAATATGAACAACCTCACTAAAATAATACGTTCTATGTTGAATTCTGCATCTATATGCACATTTTTAGGGTTATATGTGCATGTTACACAATTTTTAGTAGTTGTACATGCTTAATGCCCATCCAGTGTTAAATGGAAAGGTCATTTACGTCTGCAGTGCTTTGTAGGGGATAGCTTGACAGTCATAACTAAAATGGGGTAGAGTCCTGTGTAGGCCACTGGGGTTTGATTCTTCACCAACAATGTTACCACCTTTGCCCCAAGGAGGCCCAGGACTTTCAGGGACAGTCGCGAGTCACTAAAATCCATGTCAGACTAATGTAATGGGCACTGACTTACGTAAAGTATAAGACCTACCCACAGGCTGGGTTACAGCATGTAGTGTTGACAATTATCATTAGACAAGGCATTCCGTGTTGGAATGACTGGAATTAATAGGTGGAACTGCAATTAGCAGAAGCCAAAAATAAAAAGTGGGGGCGTTGATTAAATTTCCCTTTGACAAGTGTCTCATGTCAGAGAGGGCATGGATGGGGTCTTTGCAGTCTACTATTGGAAGGGCTTCTCTGGCGGACTCTACACAGCCAAACAGCGTGAAATAAGCCAGTCCAAAGTCTTGACAAAGCAAGTCCAAAGTCTTGACAGAATGCCAGGTGAGCTGTGCACTGAGCTGGAATGCATTGACCACCTCCTGTAGACAGTGTAGCCCTCTATTAATTAAACACTAAACAACCGCTAATATCCGACCACAAGACTTGTGGGGTTTCTCTTGCAATCACTACCTAGACTGGTTAAAGAGCCTGATGCTTCTTTATTAGGAAGATGGTGACTAGTTAACTGAGATGAGATTATCAGGAGTGGAAAGGAGTTGACATGAAACCAAAGGTAAAAGGTGGGTTTATTGTCTGTTTTAGCATTAATACGCTGTATATGTACTGGTTTATAATCTTTGTTATCACCATCCAAGCAGTTTCAACTGACTTGACAGGCCTGTTCAAGCATGAGTCTTACTCACCTCCCTGGCGAATATAACGCGGAGCAGTAGTCAGCGAATCAGGCCAAGCACTCCATTAGTACTATCACTGCCTATAGCATGCAGCTCCCCATTTACACCTGGGTGAAGTGGAGCAAAGAGTTACAGAGGATCTGCTCAGTTCCTCCATGCCAGGGTGGAGGCTAGAACCTACAACCTTTCGGTTTGAAGGCAAGCACCTTAAGCACCCAAGCACACTGTCAACCAACTTCACACAATTCCTTCCTGTTGGTCAGCAGGCTCTGTTCTTTCCTGAACTTTCTCAACTTCCTGGGGAACATACAGCTGCCACAATCACACAGAACCATCACTGAGCAATCCGGTGCCATCTCAGCCCATGGCCAACCTCCCTATTTGCACCTGGGTGGAGTGAAGCAGTGGTTTCAGGAGGATCTGCAGTTCCCCCAAGCTGTAACTGGGTCTGAATCCGTGACCTTTGGTGTACAAGTCCAACACCTATCCACTGGACATGTGATCATATGGAATGGGTAATAGTTTGCTAAACCTGCTTTAACCTAAAGTAACCATAAGGGTCACTTCTTAGCACCTTTGAGAAGCATAAGATGCACTTAGTTTCCACCAAGTAGTGGGACAAATAATGAGATGTTTGAAACAATTCTGCACTCTAAACAAAGGATTGTCAAAATACCTACCTGGAGGGTAGTCTTATATAGTGAAAATAAATAAACTCTAAAATCTTAATATATATATATATATATATATATATATATATATATATATATATATATATATATATATATATATATATATGTCAACCTACCTAACAGGTAGTTATATTGACTACCATTGCCATATTGACTACCTCAACTCAACAATTTTTTTTATTGTAGTGACATGCAAAGATGTACATTGCCCGGCCTAACAGATCTCTATGTCACTGGTGGCAAATGAAAATTCATATTTCTGCGCTTTGGATACATCAAACATGTTACTTATTAAGTTATATACACGTATGTATATAGTTAGTTATGATAAAGCAATAATATAATCATATATATAAATTCCAGAGACCAAAATCACACAGAAAACCACCTAAACATTACAAATGTGTAATAAAATCAATTAATAACCTTGTGCCGAATATCAATACCCCTAATTATTTGAACTACTCTGGCTGACTGAGTAGAGTCAGAAAGTAGAGTTCATATTTTTGCCCCCAGCCAGTCACTGTTAAAAACAAACAAGCCTAACTTATACAATTGCACTTGGCCACTAGAAATATGGGGAGATGACGTGTGATAAGTTAGTTAATAACTGAGTTAACAACACTGTTTCGGCCACATTGGTAACCCCAAATTTTTTCCCATGAATGCATCATAACTATTATACCATCAGAATAACTGCAACCGTATGCCGTTGAAAAAAAAAGTTTCAATCTATTCCTAAAAAAAGTTTCAATCTATTCCTAAAAAAAGTTTCAATCTATTCCTAAAAAAAGTTTCAATCTATTCCTAAAAAAAGTTTCAATCTATTCCTGCAACAAGACCAAAACTAATTATTTATGCGACAGCATTACAATGCAATTTGATGTCTCTGGCTTGTCGACTCGAAGCCATCCTATGAATGTTTATGTGCCAAGACCATACTGTGACTTATACAAAAGAACATTTGCTTATTGCGGTGCTATTTACTGGAACTCTTTACCTGACAAAAAAAAGGACATTAATGATTTTAATTCTTTCAAAAAAGCACTTAAAGTATATATTTTAATGTAAATTTTATGCTTTTATATTATTTTGCTTATTTTATTTTTATTTATTTTTATATTTTTTATATTTATATTGATGTTCTTAACAGGGTCCACATGAAAAACAGTTTAACTGATTGTATACACCCTGTGTAAATATGTTCAATAAATAAACTGGCTGCAAGTTTGAATGTTTTCAGTCAGAAATTTCTCTGGGTCTGTGACCGTTGATTGTACTGTCTGCAGGTTATTTCCACGCTTCCTTACTGTTCTGTTTTGGATACTTCGCTGAACTGCTTTCATGATGCATGAGATAAGATGAGAGTGTACTGTAACCCACACCCCAGCCATTATTGTTCCCGAGGACTAGAAAAGAAAAAGAAAAAACTGATTACAACCGTGGCCAATAAACTTGGCCAACATATGCCAACTCTTGATTTGAGCTGTGTATTCAGGGATCCTTGTTTTCAGAGCTAGAAATGCATTTATACATGAGTGAAATAAATCAAAACAAATATATTAATCTACTTCACATTTGGTACAGTCCTTTTTTATTTGTAGACACTCTTTTTGCTGAATGATTTGAGGTGACCATGGCCAGGTACCTATAATTGACTTACTGAGATGATTACGTCACATATTATGCATGCATTACACAATTTCATTTGTATACTGGCAGCTATATGATTTCCTGTAAAGATTCTTGGGTCAGCGACAAAAAGACAGGAGTTGACGAAGTTTTTGTAGACATTTTAGACGCAAAAAAACGGAGAGAAAACTCTATGATACACCGCAGACTATGGCAGCCTACAAGACCAAACTGTAGGATACCAGCAGTCAAAGTTTTGCAAACTTAAAATATGATTAAGGCAAGCAAATGTGACATTTGAAGCATCCAGAAGCAAGTAACTGAGAAAATGTGCTGCGAGACAAAACCGCTTGGGATACGGTGGACAATATGAATTCAGAAATGAATTTGAAAGAGTACAACATAATTAGGTTACATTGGATCGATGATATGTTGCTAATACCATGAAGACACTCCTAAGGAAAACATTGACTCCAAACCTTCAAGCTTCCCTCATAGAATCACAATATGACAAAGAATATACTTGAAACCTTCCATAACTTTAGTCCTATACCAGATTTCTGCAGGGCGTGTAATGTTGCTTCTGTTGAACTTCCGCAGCAACAGCAACAGCTGAAGTATATTTTCTGTTTTATGCATGGTCAACATGTCACCAACCAAGGTTTTAAAACAACCAAAGCATTGCTTGACCTTACAACCTGATTGGTGGAACTGACTAAAATGGTTAATTCAACCAAATATACTATTCCAAGAAGATTTTCAACTTCATTATGTATCAGGTCACAGATAAGTCTATATCCTTGAGTTCTGATACAAGTGAAAATATTTGTTTCCCAAGTGATGAAATTTGACAATCAAACATTTGCACTGCTGTGCGAAACAGACATTTATAAAATCAGGAGGAAGAAGAGACTTGATATATATCTTTGTATTCTTTATGGCTCAGAGTATCAAGTATATATTCAGGACTGATTTTTACAAGCGTAACATTCCAGATGTTGTATGTTACCATTGCCCACAGGTGGAGGCATATATTGTCTTTTGTACCTCTACCATTTTAGTCTTGTTTTAGTGTAAACACCCACATACAGAGGAAAAGGTGAAAAGATGGTGATGGAGCCACTCAATAACAGAAAAGGCTACAGAACCTCTAGAACTACAACAGGGGCCTTCCACAGATCTGAGAACACACCATAAGACGTATATGACGTCACATTACGCAACATAGCGGGAAACCGAAGAAGCCCTACGGGAGCGTAATTACGCTAACGACGACGTCAGGATTAGCGATAAACCGTGTCGGACAGCGCTCTTTTCCGCCCCGACGGCCTCGATAACGCAAAGCCGGATCTGGATACCCTGCAAGGGCCTGGCTAGACGCGTCACCCCCTGAGTGCTCTACGTACTGATGACGTCATGCAAATGATACGGGTCGCAATGGAGAACAGTCGAATGAACTCACAGCACCAGGCATAGCACAAACAGCAATAGGGTGGGTAAGGAATGGTAAACATGTAAAACTAGTCCAGCAAAATTCTGTTTACAAGGAAAAGGCACTTTTATAATATTGTGCATTTTTCGACTTCTTGGATAAAACAAGGCAAAAACAATGTCATGATGGAAAAACTGCAAATATATGACTCATGAGTTAGGGTGACAAATTCAAAGGAAATAATATGCAATGCATACTTTAAAGAAACTCAAAGAGTTTGTCATACATAATTGCTAAAATTATAGACCTTTTTTTTCTAGTTAAAATATTAATTGTCCTATTAAATTAGGCATATATAGTAATGCAACCTTGAGCTAGACAGGCAAGTGGTTGATGATCTCTGATGGACAATATTTTGCTCTAGCCTGGCGATCGACTTCTAATGGGCCCATTTGGGCAACACAATTAAAGGCCTAGGGAGGACGGTGCAATGGGCATCATAAGCTACAGCCACGACGCTTGAGTGACGTTCAATTGCGCTGGGCAGGACGCTGTGCGCGTCGAGGACGGTGCGTCTTCCGCGCTATTTCTTCCCGCCAAAAGACGTCTTGGCGCCATAATGGAAGGTTCGATCGTCTGCTCAGAGACTGCTGGGGTGCACTGGGCCGGCAAATGAAGGCGCAAGATTTAAAGGCCATAGATCTAGGGCCAGGGCTTCTCCAGAGAAACACACCATCAACAATCATCACACAATGATCGAGTCTGTCCCCTAGCTTTTCCTCTAGTTTGTCACCCCAAGAAACTGATTTGTCTGGCCAACTTGTATGGCCTGTTTGGCTTATCAAATTTCACAGATTTTGCAGGTCTATCGTTGTGATATTTTGCTGTTCATATTCTAAAGGTTCTGATTGAATATGTAGCTGCTAAGCATGATGCGGTCTCCAAGCCTGCAGTCTTATAAATACATTTAAATAATATATCTCATCATTACAACTGCCTCTGGTTGTTGGTCACACCAAAAAGGAGCTCACTTTCGTAATGATCCAAACAAGATTTTATCTAGCTATATGCCCGACGCAGCGAAATTATTTCAACACATCAGGTCTTTCTATAGTTGGGTAATTAGTTGCCTCGCTGCTCTTTGTTTGCATAGATGATAACTTGGGAGATGGCCACCATATTGTGGGAGTGATAAATGTGTGAATTGTAGCAGTATGCACCTGTGCGTTAATGTCTTAGAATTAGTCAGGGAGATGATTCGGTTGGCTGAAGGGCCTTTAATGATGTGAATGGACAGGGCTGGGAGGTGATGGGAAAACGTGCAATGGTTTGTTAAGTGAAGTTTAAGCACGGTTGAAGGGAGAGAATAGAGCCTCAGCTGCTCACAAGATAAATCACAAAGAGTGCACAATACGAGCAGACATGTTTGATGAACTAATTAACATTAAAGACTCATTGGTGGGGGAGGGCAGGGGCAGGTCGGCCGGCTATTCGGGTTCCCTTTTGTCCGTCCTCGAGAGCCCAACCCAGGTTCCCCTTAGAGCTGGCTGCAGGGCCTCAAGAATGCTATAAAACAGCAATGAGCTCGTGGACAGCGCGGGGCGGGCGCGTGGACGCCCATTGTCAGTTCTGGGCATCAGGACAGGCCCTGCCAGAACCAGCACGAGCGCGGATGTATGTGAGAAACGCGCCAGAGTGTCCCCCGCGCGCACAATGACGAGCGTCCCGCATTCCCGAGCCCTGGGAGAGTCCGCCCTGGCAACCACCGATCCGCGCTAACCCGACGCACGTGCGCGTGACCACGGGAACACGAGCAGACGACGAACAGCCCTCAAAATATGCACCAACACATCCCCGTGTAAGCAGCATAATGAAATGGCCATTTAAATGTCAGTTGCAGTAATCCTTCGTCTGGATAAAGATCCCAGTTCGTCTGAACTGCGCTCTTCCATCAACCATGGCCTCGTTGCACGCATCTCATTCATGTTTAATGAAATGGCCAATAATTGTATGTTGGGAATTACATTAGCCAATTAGAAAGCGACGTAACTGAGTGGCGGGCAATCCAGGGGATTTCTGGGCCAGCATGAGATCAGGGCGACATGAAACATTCATGTGGGACAAGCCTCCCTGAGCCCCCGCCGGTCTAGCTAGGCCGTCCGAAATGGCCAGGGACTTCTAGAGATGGCCCGCCCAGATAGCCCCCGCGTTGCCTGGTAACACAAATGGAAAGGCCTGCAACTTAAGCGCGGTTTTAGGGCCCAGTCGGACTGGGGATTTCAGGCACTGGTCACAAAACTTCCCCCTGACGCACACTGCTGGTCGAATCGGCCCCAGTCTTACTCGCCAACATTTCGTCTCATTCCGTCTGACTCATCCATCAACTTCACTTTTTGTTTACCCGGGATGCACTTGTCAACATACATTGGCCATTCAAATTACACGCCTGATTCTTATGGCATGCAGTCTTCAATTGCCAAAAAAATGCCAAAAAGTTGGTTTGCCGATTTACTTCATCGTTCTCTTGTTGTAAATCTTTATTCCTTGAAGATTGCCCGAACCATCTTAGTCTGACTATATACCAAAAAAGTGTTGCCATAATCAAACTTCTTTCCTTACTGCACATCATGTTTGCTGTCTTTCTGATGAGACAAGAGAACTCACTGGAAGGGCTCCGAGAAAATTTTGTAGAATGGTCGAATATATAATCTACAGAACTTTGTTTCAAAGAGTAAATATAGACCAACATCCATGTGAAAATATCACAAGGTGTTAAGTAGATTTTATTGACATAAATTATATGGTTTCAACCATTTTTTGATTGCACATGGTCATGTGAAAGATGTCACAACTATAGTAACTGTTGTCCATGACATTGCTAAATATTAGAAAGGGAAATTTCCAACAAAAAGTGCTACACATAGGGTTGTGTTCTTACGTTTTAGAAAAACAATTAGGACGTTAACTGTACAAATGACATATACTTACATTAGGATTTATCACATTAGCAGTTTATCACATTAGGAGTTTATCACATGAAGAGTTTATCGCAACTCCCAAAGCTCACTAGAAAGGGCTTGGTGCACTTGTACTAGTCTACTATATTACAACATTGACCTGTTCCTATGGTTGTCATATATATGAACGGATCTTTAAGAATTAATTATCATGATTCAATCGGTGAATGGTTACCGAAATTGCTAAGTAATCTCAGCACGTCAAATATTACATATACAATATATGTATGCATTGAAGAAAAGCTTTTAATGGATGTTGGTGCCATAATGAACATGCTTAATTAAGTATATGCCATCATTTATCACAATCGTAACAAAGCTAGCTACAGTACTGTACTGTAAAACGTGGATCAAAATAATATTTTAATATACTGGAATTATTCAAAAGAACAGGTTTCCAATGGTCTAACAGCTTAGAACTAAACCGAGGAGGCTACTAAATTCAACAGCAAAACATTAATAAAAGTTTGGTGAAAAAACGACATGCACAATCTTTAACTTAACAATACAGTCAAAGTGCTTGAAATGATGAACACTGCAAAATAAACCCAAATAGCTTGGGTCATCCGATATATATTATTTCATGATCATGACATGCTTGTGCAAAAAATGGACTCGACAAGGCCCACACAGAGTCAACAACCAGTGTATTATCAGCGCCATACTGTAAGTAGCAGCACTGTAT
Source organism: Alitta virens (assembly GCA_932294295.1). Taxonomy (NCBI): domain Eukaryota; kingdom Metazoa; phylum Annelida; class Polychaeta; order Phyllodocida; family Nereididae; genus Alitta; species Alitta virens. The sequence continues at coordinate 46,254,408 of OW028574.1, read as the reverse complement.
TGTGACAAAGGGTGACCTCCAAGCTCTAGTCATCAACTGCTTGACAGCCCAATGTTCAATTCTGGCTGGGTTTATCTCACTGCTGATTGACTCATCACAGGCGACATGTCCTCTCCTCTCCCTGACAATAAAAAGAAATAACATCATCTGTCCAATGTTCTTAATGCTGCTGATCACATAGACTCTGTCAGTCACGGAGAGTTTATCCTCTTATGGGTTTATGTATGATTGATGGGACGGTGGTGTTACCTCACCCAAAATATAAAGGCATTACGATCAGATGCAATTTCTACCATGCAGTGAATTAAATCCCCACAGCAAATTCTATCATTAAATCTGACGTAAACAATAAAACAGCACAGCTAATTAGGTGTTAGGCCATAATTAGCCAAATAAATTAGTATTTTTTCCTCCTCTCGGTGAAGTGATTTGCAGAGCAGACGACCATGTAGCGACGCCGCAATGCTCCATTTAAGGCGCAGTCCTAGTGGCGACATCTAGCAACAAACGGATGAAACAGATGTGTTCACAACCAACCATCCGCAGTGGAACTGTTACCATCCGCAATGAATATGCTCTTCCAACTTGTTCTTCATGACATTTAGTTTGCTTCAAATTAATTTCTGGGAAACATAGTCTATTGTAAAACTTCATGCATATATTACCTATTCATTATTCGATTTTGGGAACATATTTGACCACAGCTAGGATTTATAATGAAAGGTGACAAGACTGAATGCAACACTGGGAAGCAAAGATTTTTTTTTCTTGCAAAATTATCCTCGACAGGGATATCGTTAGTAACTTGACTTTCAATAATTGATGAAAAACTACGTATTACAAGTACTATTATAGCACAAACTGGAAAAAATTACTACAAAGCCTGGCAAAATATTCCTAAAATTGCTCAACCAGATAGGTGTAGTCTGAATAAGACCTCAATAGGTTGAGAAAGAGAAAATATTTAGTAACCTTCTCGTTTCTTCTTTAAAATATAAACATCTTGCAAGTAAACACACGTTTCAAGAAAATAATCTGTATGCCTGCAATGGGCCGTACTGGGGTGAGATATAACTAAGAACAGACTACTCTCATAACTGAATGACTTGAAATTGTCCTATATCCATGGCATGATATTTTCAGTCTGACTGACAACCCAAGAATGCCAATTGACCAACTTTTGTAACTTTGATGACGCTTCGTTTTTAGCCTTTGTGACATTGATAGATGTGTTCCTTCAATTCCTATTCTTAACGTTTGCCACACAAGTCTGCTAAAATCAATGCATGGATATATTGGCATGTACATATATCTAGAAGTAGCCTAGTGCCAAGGGGCTCGAGGGAGGCAGGGGATTTCTTGGTCAGAAAGTGCGGGGCCAGATTTGCCCGAGGATTTTATGGGGGGACAGCGCATCATGCCAAGGAAAGGCTAGGGGAGGCAGGGGAGCTGGAGGAACTATCTGATGGCCAGTGTGATTTATTCGCCCGATTTCATATTCTGATAAGGCCGTACGTAGCAAGAGGTTGGGAGGGTGATTCCCATGGGGCGAGAGGGATTACCCCAGTATGATGGGAGCGGGCCGCACATCTCATACATAGCGCGACCCGGCCCAATATAATTGAGTATTGATGGGCCAGCGGGCCCGCGATAATGCCAGCAGAGGTGCACTGTCAAAGAAAGGACCCATGTGCTAAAACTCCCCCGACACCCCCTTAATTACCTTACTTAAAATCAAGTTTTGATCATATCGCAAAAACTGAGTAAGTCCATCTACTGCTAAATTGAACAACGTCCTGAGGGGACTGGGTTATGTGGGTGAATTTGTGGCATGAGGAGTTGGGCGCGCTTCGGGGACTGTTTGAGGTGGCGCCCGGACCCCCCACTGCGCCGCCCCCAAGACCTCATCGGCCTCTGGACCCCTGGTGGCCCCCCGATCACCTCCCTCTGATGTCCCTTGTGCAGGTCGCGAATATAGAGGTGATGTCTGATGACTCTCTTTCTCAAATGACAACCCCTCAAGTGGCCTCAACAGTGGGATAACATCATAAAGTGAGCTGTGAGCTGGCACTGCCAATGACACTTACCCACTGAATGGATAGGCTGTAAGGTGAACTGGTGTCATGGGGTGGCATCCGTTCATTGCTGTATATAAGTCTCCTGCAATGGATTTCCCTGGATACGCCGCCAGGGCATTCATTGTAATCTCTGGGTCTGCTCAAACGGCAAAACACTTGACCCGCACAAAACAGATCCCCGCCTTTAAATCTCTTTAATATTTATGGCTTGTATCATATTTTGACGTTTAAACCGGCTTTCAAGCTCATAATTCACTCCCCAGTTGGGCAAAAGTCGACTTAGTTATCAGGCTGATATCTGGCGTATTATTTCGCAGATAAAAATCAAATTAAGGCGAATGTTAGGGCTGCCTAATGTAGTTGAGGCAGAGGGGATTTTCTTTTTTACTTCTTTTTTCTTTATTATTTTTGGGAGGAAGCTTGGAACAAAAGACGGATCGGCTGAAAGAAGTCTTGTTAAAAGAAGACAAGGGAGCTCTGTGTTTACTTTGGCGGGGCTCAGGCCATTCAGCCGCATTTAATGAAGTTCCGCCTTTATGATGAAGTTATTGTCGACTGGCAGTGTTTCTTTTGGGAGTTGGGCGAGAGAAAAGAGGGGACCAGTCAAAAGGCCCATCTTGCCTGCCACCTAAAGCGCCGCCATATTTGCATACGAAAGCGCGTACAAGATGGCCGCCAGTGATAAGCCAGGGAGCGGTGATTAATAACCACACACAACATTAATATGCAAATTGACTGTGTAAAATTGTCACAAGTCGGAGCTGCGATAAGCGGAGAAATATTATCTGCAGTAAATTGGCCATGCAGGAGAGGGGAGAGGTGGCCATTTGCATATATTCATATCATGAGCAGAGCCGTGTCGTTGATGGTCGTCACTGCAGCCATAATCCCCTCCTGGAGCAGATCAAAGAGGTCAGGATTTAGATTGGAAATCTCCACCTCTAAACACCCTCCTATACATTATTCAGACAGGCCATGATAAATGGCCGCAAGATTCCTCAGGCTTTGGTAGGCCTGCTGGCCTCCTGCACAAGAACTAGGCCTGCAACATTACACCGAAAGATTGCAACTCTATCGCCAGATTACTCCCTCATTCGCCCAAGGCTTACAACTCCCGCCCAACCTGGCTTCCAAGTTCTGTTGCTGATGCTGCAAACTTTTTAGTTCTGTTTGTCACATTTCTGTTTTCATTTACAAAAAGTGACCAAAAGTTCTAATTAGCAGTGTATTCATGAGCGTAAAATACTTTAAGTCTCTTTAATTATCGTTTGTGCATATGCTTTACATACAAAAATGATAAAGAGACTTTAAAAAAAAAAAAAAAAGTGACAGAAAGCATCATGTATTGGAATCAAGAATTTCCAATAACTTTTGTGCGAAAAAGTTTGTTTTTATTTTCAACCCGAAGGAACATACACGTGTAATACAATTAACTTAACAGTACTGTAGCAGAATAAATGGAAATTACGGAAAAATAATACTTTTTAATAACAAAGAAATTGAGTGATCCTTTTATAAAGATGACTGTGTTTACATGAAGAACTGTGGTTCATAATCTTATTTAAACTATGTGATTTAACACTGCATTAAATGGTCATAAATTTAACCAGCTGATTTAAGTATTCGCATTAACTTCTCAGTGCAGAATAATTAAAATCTTAATCTCTCAGCAACCTATAACAAACTGTTGCTTAGACTAGACTAGACTAGACTAGACAAGACTAGACTGCATGAACTGGACTAGACTGCACACTTACTAGTTTAACTTAAGGCAGGACCTTAAGCCTTCGAGCATAGATAGGCCTATGGCTTTTTTTCTTCTTTTTGGTTCAATTTCACTTACATTATATCACTACTAGTGACAAATAGGCCCTCTTGGGCTTAGTCCATCTCGTGTAACTTTTATTGATTTGTGCATTTCTCTATTGGACTCTATAGATCGTCGTATCGTATCGTATCATATCGTATCGTGTCGTACATAGCCCAAAGATTTCTACTTACAAGTTCAGGTCAATTATACCATGTGTCTGGTCACGTAATATCTAGGTACGATGTAAAAGTATTGTGCTACCAGTTTCTTCACTCCGTCACTTTCTCCCATAGACTTGATGTATGTCGTCCGTTTGTGCAAACATTACAATGGAACATAGCTTCCACAATCTTTTGCTTAAATTCACGACCGCATCTATTTACTATCATCATTTGCACATTAAATAAAAATGTTTACCTAAATAATAACTTAACTTCATCTGGATCTACATAAAACATTATTAACTGCAGTATGAAACTTTATAGAAAAATATTTAAATCTATACACTGCCACCAAAAGTTTTGAAACGTTCAGGCCCCTAATAGTTTCTTCTTCTTCTTTTTTTTTTTTGTTGACAATCATATATTATATATTCTAGCAAAATCCTGGTTTCTGATTGGCCGACAGCTGTGGAATATCACACAATTTTGGCATGTCTATATTGCACAGTATATTCATTGGTCCCTTATTCTTGTAAACATGTATATGACCAACATTATTACAATTAGGGTGGATGGACCCAATTCCAGCCACTTTTGATTTCTCCCCTTTTCTCTGTTCCCATGGGTCAAATTGTGTCAAAATTGGAAAATTCTATATTTTTGTGAATGTTTTCTTCGGCATTAATATATTTTGAGATTCAATAAGGCCTTAGATAAACGCCATTTTGCGCCTACATCTGTTTGTATTCCAGATGGCATTTGAGAAGGATGCATTTTTCTATACGATAAAAATATAGGGATATTAATAGGGGAAAATTTCCTGAATTATAGTGGATTAATAGAGTTAGATAAATAAATTTATAGGGACATATAGGGGAAACTGAAGGGAAAATTAATGCACCAAATGGCATTGTGAAACATGTGACAATCGCAGGCAAAACATTTTGTTTTGCTTGTAATACATAATGTAAAATTCAAGCTAACCCATCTCTGAATACAGCTTCAACAGGGCCTGAGTTTAGAAACGTCTCCGTGACGTTTGAAAACAACATGTGAAGACGAAAGTGTGACATGTCGCAAGCGTAACATTTGTGCAAAATGACCCATGGACAGAGCACATAGGCCTACCGAATGAAATTATTAAATCAAAAGAATAAATGGATTGTCAGACTCCTTTTACAAACTGATACAGTGCTATAACTTGTCCTTCTTCCTACAAAGGACAATTATAACATTACTTGCATGTGAAGTCCATATTTAAAAATCAGTATTCAATTTGCTGACAAAAAAAATCAGACCATGAGCCCAGGTGGTCAATAAACGCTATTTTATGGTTATAACAATAATGATAAGAATTTGGTAATAGTGTAACTAATGCAAATTGTTATACCAGAATGTTAACAAATTAGAACTACATAAATTTGGCTGTGTTTCGCTTGTGACAGTGACTTTTCCATCAACTGCTGCAATACAAACCATTAAACAGAAGAACAATCCACATCTTTTTACCACATCACTTAGAACCACTGTTAGCTACACGATATTCTCAAATATGAACATCAATTTACTTGTTAAGTTCGCTGCCACACCAAAATTGTCATAAAATGCTCATTCTGATAGATGCTTCTGCTGTAACTTTGCGTCAGAATGCATGTAATGAAGAATTACTTAGTCTGGCACAAAAATGCCTAAAAGTCTTTATTGTTTGTGGATTAGGCCGTAACCAAAATAAAACATTTTTATAAATATGTGCGTGTGTGTGTGATTAGGGCTTTACGTCCTGTATTTCTGCACCAGTTGGGCTAATTAGGACAGGCAGAGACCATCGCAATGAGACGAAGGATGAAACAGCCATCCAACTTAGGCTCGACTGGGAATCAAATCCGGGACCCTGCGGTTGGAAGCCCAGAGCGCTACCTCTGAGCTAGGCCCCCGCCCGCGCCCTATGAACATCCGCGTAACATATCCAACATTATTTTGAGTTACTGAATCTAAAAAATTTGCATTTGAAACTGAAAATGTTCAAGGTCACCCACATTTGTAAATGAACGACTGACAGTAACATGCTATGACTCATTGAAAAAAGGTTCGCATCTTCAAGATTTCTGTAGCTCAATTTGGAGCTGAGATACACTTTCAGAATATGCCTTTAAAAGATCCAGTTTGAAGATTCCTATCTCCCAGAGGACTTTGGCAATTGGGCCAGTTATTGGTGCTAGGGTAGTACCATAACTTTCAAGTAGGCTGTCAATCAGAGAATCCCTTGTTTCCTAAATTGAAAATCAAATCGTTGGTCAAATTGGGCAAGCCAGTCACTGCACGATGTGTTTTGAATTAGGCAGACTACCTGGAGAACCGGACATCTGACCATACGGTAAATCTCTAAATCATTAATCTGAAAGGCTGACTTTTGAATGAAGTTAATACCGGTGGGTACAAGAATGAAATTAATCAGAATTTACAGATAAAAAAAATATATATGAGGGAATGTCCCCAAATATAGGAATATAGGGGAACAAATAAAACATATAGGACAGAATAGGCCATACCATTAAATATAAGAATTAACAGGAATTTATAGGGTCTGGGTGGCCTGACCAATATCGTACTTAGCCTTGCCTTCTGCAATATCAGCTGTCTCGGTTCCATCGATCCAAACTGCAAATCCTGATGCTCAAATTTATTAAACTCTTCCCTTTCAATTTATGTTCAACTGAAGATAAACTATTTGCCATGCATCCATGACAGAAAATCCTGACGTGACAGAAATTCTGAAGTCAGAGCAAGGGGAATACTTGGTCAGAGCACTCATGTGGAAGTCACATTTCGCCGGACGGGTTGTTTTTAATGGAAAATCCGTGACCTGCAAATCTAATGCATTGCGGGTTTTATGTCTGCTATCTTGATAAGACCAAACTCAGCTGACAATTTACACCTTTGGCAGGCCTGTTCAATTATGAGTCTTTCCCAACTCCCTGCACGGGATTAGGCACCCAGAGTGCAGCCATTACTGTACTCCCTGAGACAAGCACTCCCCAATTGCCATAAGGAGGCTCTACTCGGTCCTTCCAAATTGAATAGTTCATCTTATTGTAAAAATAACTTTCAGGAACGTGTAAATATGAGAAAATGCCCTGACCCGAAGCCGTATGCTTCCCATTGACAAACCTTCTGCAAAGCAGCTGCGCGAGCCCTATTAAAGCCTTTCAATTAAAACCCTTCAGGATGCTCTTAGAACCCATAATGGTTGATTTTAAATGAAGTAATTTTAAGTTAACAGGATGGGAAATTATAATTGAGGTCTTATCAAAGATCACGTTAAGCAAGAATGTCACTTCTGGAAACAGAAAAACATTCTGATAGATGGGTTGATATAGGTTTGTTTAAAATCACAATTTTTGCATTGGAAACCACTATTATTTAAAGTAAGTAGTAAGTAAAACTTAATTTCACGTCGTATGACAATCAGTAGCGACCTATGACATATGTGTGTCATAAGTGCCCGAGCAAGGTTGCTTCAGCATGACAGATTACAAAACTCTTAAAAACTAAGAACTACAGTAAGTACCAGGTGGAGCACCTTTACAGAAGAGCACCTAAGTTACAAGGTAGTAAAATCTAAGTACAGATACATGCATAATAAAAATTAAAAATGTGTCTAGCAGTTACATGTTATTGCATATCTATACTATACCAATGAAATGAAAAATGTATTTTGTAAAACAATGCAAAGTTTTCCTATTCCATTAAAAAATATATATATATACGTCTGCACTGATACTGCAACCACTACAGCGACTACCACTACTATTACGACTAATACTGTTTCTGCTGCTTTCAAGAGACAACCATGATCTCAAACTCCTTCTTGATGACTCCCTTTTCAACAATTTTTGCATTAAAAAAGTTGCAAACCAAAAATAATGGATTGTCTTCGCCGCAACAGTACAAAACCGGTGAAAATCAATAGATATTCTCAGATCTGCTGTTATTTATTTTATCTCCATATTCATTAATTCCTTCATAGCAAACACTAAACAGCAACAAATCAAAGGAACTACCCATGCTGGTGAATATACATAGCTACTTAAACAACTCCATGCAGTCTGTAAATCAAGATTTGCAAAAACACTGTCAGGGTAAACGACTAGTGCTATTGACCACTGTTGACCGGCGCATGACCTTTGACCTCATTTCGGCCAACTACTTCCGTCTGGGTCAACTGGCTGCACGTGCGCTGGTCATGCGCTTCCCCTTGATGATTAACAGGACATTTCACTCTGAATAACTTTACAATACTGAAAATTTAATCATGAAGTCAACAAAATATACAATCTTGATATCATTTCGAAGGTTTTGTTCTTCATATATTGAAATTACAAAACCCCAAAACTATGGTGAATCTTATTAGAAATGACTTCTAAAGACTTGGTCTTAATAACGAAGTGGTCTTCATTTAGGGAATTTGTCCATGTCTCAGTATAGATTTAACAGCTCCTCTATGGTCTCAGTGCTACTGGTCTGAAACTTAGCAGCTTATATGACCAGCTACCAGAGGCAGATGTAATTATGAGATAAGTCTCTGCCCCATGTTACACATGTTTACCTCATTAGTGGGGTGTTTTACTTGCCTCGCCGTAGACCACAAGTACCAATTTAAAGTATCGTGCCATCAACGCCCAGCTGAGTCATAGCTCATGAAGAGTGTCTGGGCCAGCAATCGAACCAAGGAACTTCAGCAGAGCTTCAGCAATTGGCTGATGCATTGTAACCATGGTGATCTGAGTGGTCTTCATAAGATTCCTTTAATACACCCACATAGATTTTCAGTAGATGGATTATATTGTCTCAATTTGTGATAGCTCAAATAATGTTGTGTTCTTCAAATTTTGATGAACTAGAAATGATGGCACAGAAGGACTAGCCCTCGTGATCGACTTGAACATGCCAAATCATAATTTTAGATGATAACTTTTCATAGACCTCAACAAATACACAAAATCTTCTTCTTTTTTATGCCATAAAAATTATTTATTTTTAATTTTTTCTATATCATTAGTTAGTCGATTCAATATAAATAAAAAAAAAATTTTCTCATGAATAATATGAATACCCCTTATTCCTAAACTCAATCACCTTTTGATAATGCTTTATTGTTTGCCTACTCTTTGTCTCTGCTATTAATTTATTTGCCTATTCATTTGTACTGAGTTCAAGGGTCTCCCACCAAATGAGCCGGGCTATAAAGCAGTCCTAGAGCAATTAATTAGAATTCCGCACAGGTCGATTCCGCCTTATTTAACTGGGATCACATTGAGCGAAGTCAGGCTGCACTGAGACCGTTGGTCAGCCCGAGTGTCCAGCCAGTGGTCAGTTACTGGTCAGTGGCTGGCAGTTCATGTTGACATTGACACAGCCGACCATTAGTCCAGCCAAGGCGTGACCACGTACAATGACCGTGATAATTAAACTGACCAGTCCGAAGGCCTACTGACCATGCGTTTGTCCTGCAAGGATAAATTTGCGGAAGTGGTCATCCTGCCACAGCTACTTCAACTGGACGCTCGTTTATCACTGAGTGGACAATGGTCAGTTGAGTGTCCAGTGCACTGACCACTGCTCCTGACCACTCCAGCAGCATGCGGCATCACTCCCCTTAAGCATTTAACCTTTAATTTACGACCAAATCATGTAACTTTCAGCCCGTAGATCATAACACATTTCCTGCCCATATAACATTGAGTTAACTGTCCCTCCCATCCTGTATTTATTTAAACAAATTTAATTCATTATCGCAGGAAATTCTGCAATTATTGTCATAATTTTGCCACAGTAATCCAGTGTAAACGAATACAAATTGTCACCGTACGATTAAGACCACCCTTGGCGCAAAATTTATTAATCTAATTTTAATATTTTAACGTATTGCAAAAATAAATCATTTGCGTCCAATCCAGAGGCAAATAAATACATGCCGCACCGTAAAGCTAGACTTGCTTAGACTAGGTTGCGTAACACATAATTACACGAGAAATCAATCGTTAAATAGCATAACAATCATTGGCAATCAGTCAATGACCTTTTCCTGCTACAGGAAACACTGAAGTCATAATACTAACAAAATTAAATTCATATAAGAAAGGCATTATATAATAGGCCTATTTCTATTACATAACATAATTACACGTGGCTTGCAGTTACTAATGTTTAATACTTGGATAAATCACTAGTTTATCGAAGGTTATACCACCCACAATTAAATAAATTATAATAAATAAATCTATCTGACCACTGCTACAAAATAAATCTTACTATGTATGATAATAAAACGTATTCCAGAAATATAAAATATATTTGGAACGTGCTTTAAATCAACCCAAGAAATATAATCAATTAGTTACCTTAACTAATCATGCTAATTATCAATTAGCAAGTAGTGATATATAGTCTTACACTATGGCCTATTTTCATCTTAACACAATGTGTGTCCATTACCAGTACATGGTACATTATTTATTAAATAAACTGAATGAGCTGGTTATTTTAAGCAGAGTTGTGGCTCAGTGTTCAGCGGGATTCAAACCCACAACCCACACTTATCCTGGCAGGCTGACCCTCATAACAAGATATATTCTCCACTCAACTGGTGTGAGTAAATCAGAATGCTTCATCGTCATCCAACATGGGTGAATGTTGGACGGTTGGCACCAATGATAAAACCCCTTCTTTGTCACAATTAATTTAAAGTATACGATATTGCCTATTGTACTTCCTGCTGCTTCTCTATAACCATAACAAATGGCTATGGATAGGAAACTTGAAGTCGGTAGGTACAGGGAGGGTTTTCGTGGGTTAGTATTGAAAAAGTTGGGGGTTTTCACTTATAAGTAACATTTCTGTCCATTATTACAGCTTCAGGCTCTTCATGATAAAATGTGATCGAAAAAAAAACTGGATGTTAATTTATTATGGCTCCTTCTATAATATACAGTATGTATGAGATCCTATTAAAACTTCTATATAAGCCTCTATCGGCTAACAGAATCAATTTGTCGTTGCTAGGTTCTTTTCTTTGACTTCTCTCTTCCTCGTATCTTTATCTTGTTCATTGTCTTACATTCTGATAAATTCCATCAAACCGAAATAAGACAATGAATATTACAAGTCTGACAGAACGATGTATGTTATCAGCAACTGTCGAACGAGATGGGAAAACAATTGAGTGAGAAACAATCAGACAATAAATAGGAGGACAAGGGGGGTGCAGGAGGCATTCTGGGTAGGGTGACACTTTCTTCTAGTTGTAAGAAATTCTCCCTCCATTCCTGGAGAGCTTATCGGGAGTCGAGTCTTGGGCGGGCCAGATAAGCCAAGGATGTGAGGCCGATTTGACTTTTGAAACGGATAAGGGTGTCTCCCAGTTGATTGCGTGTACAAGGAAAAGACAGATTCGTCAAATCCGTCAAAAAAGTTGACAAATGAAACCAATTAGAGGCTGAGGCAAGGACTGACACCCACCTTTGATGCCCATCTGTAAGATGTTTATCGTGGACCACCCAGCTAGGATCTGCCCTGCTCGTCCTACAACTCATTTCGGCCCAATCTGCCCTTATCGCCAGCCCAAAGATCATGCCACGCGCCATGTTACAAAGAAGCAGCCTGTCTCTCGCTATAGTAGTGGGCTGAGAAGCTAGATGCAGGGCATTGTCTGTCACTATGGGAAATGCATACAAATAAGCAATTGACCTTAGTATATTCAGTCAGTTTTACCAAAACCTCCTTTGTCATTTTTCAGACCTTGTAATGCAAAGTATTATAATGATGGGTTAATCCATATGAATTCACCGAAATTCAGACAAACTTCCCAGGTCACCATCTCAAAAAATTCTGCAAAAAAATACCATTTGTAGGACTATATAATTAATGGAAAAATCCAAAATTTTAGGTCTCCAGTGTCAATGGTTTAGAAGATACAGCAATTTGAAATTTTATAAATTTTTTGTGGAAAAGCACAACATCATGAGTTTCCCAGTTCAGACGTCCACATCTCTCTTATTTTTCATAATGTAGGCATGAAATTTTGTACCTAGAGTAAAGAAGTTGTATTGAAACCATGTATTCTGTTACATCAGGGCTATTGGTGATATTTTTCAAACTTTAATGCTCTGAAAAAAGGGTGAAAATGGGAAATGTTGCAAAACGAGACTTTATTTTTTGTAGGGCTGTGTGGAATCTATGCAAGAATAAGAGCTCATATTTTTTTTCTTGCTTCTTATGGTTCACCTGCACATATATGAATGGCCAAAACCACCTTATTTGCAAAAAGATGGAAGCCAGAGTAGTTTTAAAAAGACAAATAATATATGATTGTTAAAAAAAACCTTTATTCTAATGTAATTTTGACCAACAAGAGAGTTCACCATCACTTCCAAATTTTTTTAATTTTTTTGGAGATGGTGACCTGGGGAGCATTAGGTGAATTCATATGGATTGACCCTGATACCAACAAGCTAATTTTGCGCTTCTGCCTTCTTACTGAATGCAAAGTGCAGCCAGATCAATTTGAAACATTGTTTTTTGACATCACAGATTACCTTGCTTCAGTGGTTTATAAAGTTAATTTAAGGACAAGAATTCAAAGTAGATTGTTTGCCAACAGTCTTGACATACCAATGACTGCCTATAGTTGGCTTTCAACAAAAGAGCATGGGTTATGACCAGGAATTCAGAACAATGGAGCAAGCAAGACCTAGTTTGCAAAGTGAACTTGACTACGCTTTCTTACCCAAATTTATTTTTGCAGTTTGAAGCCCAGTCAGTTGTACAGAAAGGATGATGGCGAAACAAGTTAATTAAAATTATGCTTTTTATCTTTAAATTTCTTTCCATTGGCTTAGACGTCAGCCTCAATCGAACCTGTGTTATAAATATGTTCGGATTCTAGATTCAAGCTCCAGTTCTAAGATAGGCCCGCAAGAACCGTGACATAAGCAAGACCCAAATTTTATAAATAGGCCTAATAGTTATCCCTATTCTACCAAGTCAGAAGGCTAGCAGATAACAGCTGCAGGAATCTCATTCTCGTTATAACAAAAACCTTTACAGATCTCCGCAAAAGTACAGATGCTTCCTGGTAAGTTCGTTAGATTAATTCCATTGTTCAGCCATTATAAGGGCACCGGGGGTATAATTATTTGCAAACTAGGCTGGTCTGCTTGCAAGGGCCTAATCTCATAGCAGAGACCTAAATGACAATGTAAGAGAGACATTGGGCACATTTTAGGTCGTTGGGAGTTGGCAATAAAATGTGCCCCGCCCCCTACAGCCTTTATGGCAGGGCAATGAAGCCATCAGGCAGGCCCTGAAGCAGCTGCAGCAAATATGATTTATTCCTATCTGCAGTTTAATGATGTGATGGCCAGGGTTTCCAGCCAACATTTGACCAATTCTGTGGCCATTAGTGGCTGCTATTTGCAGAGCGGTCAATTCCTGCAGGGACAACATGTGTCGCGATGCAGGCTGGTCTGCTCTTCCTCTGAGGTTAATTGGGGGTCCCCTTGATCATATCTCCCTCAGCTGCCGCTTACAATAATATTTAAGCAGACGACAAACGCCCGAGCGCGCCAATTCCACGCACGTTGCCAGGCAGCCCCCGCCAAACAGCCATGAGGAATGCTGCCTCCTTATCAGATCTGTAGCAAATGGCTGCCCAGTCCAACTATCTCTTCATTAATGCCTTCCCTCCCCCATCCACCCATGCAGGGTCATCTATGCTGCAGTTTGCCCATGTCTCACTAATGAGGAATAATGGCGGGCCAGAATGTGACCAGAAAGTCTTTTTCCAACAATCCCAGCTGATGTCCTACTGTGCTACATGACTTCAACCAACAACTAGACAGTATCGGATATACATATGGACCAAATGACACTATATGCATAATAATAATATCATTTCATCATCTATGGAATGAATATATTAAGGTCAAATTGGACATTACCCTCCTCGATCTAGTTTAGTCAGCAAGTGAAAATGACCTTTTAGTTTCAAAAATTCTTTTCACACATGATCATGAAGAGGAAAACATGGTAGTCGGTCGCATGAGACATTTAATCGGTAGTGACTTGAACCTATTTGGCTTCTATGCTTGGGCAATGAAAATGGTCATACCAACATGATCCGTGGAGCAATCGTCACATTGAAATGTGTAACATGGTGTGGACTCAAAATATCACATATTAAAATATGTACATTTGGGAGTGGTCCTATAAGGCAGAAATTATGCCACTATCAAGGGCCACACCCTAGTTAATACAAATGAACAAACTTTCACAAATTCAAACCATGATAATTTTAAAACTTCTAAGTAATGACATTGCAGATGTATATAGATACAGTCACTAATGTAATGTCAGCGTTAATTAAAATGATGAGTTGGAAGAGGGATGGTGAATCATTGATGATGCTGGTGCACCTTCGCACTATGGATGCCCAGATAAACTTTGTCCATTTAAATGAAATTCACATGCTGTCAGAGCTGAGCATTTTCTAGATTTGAAGGTACAGAGCCTGTGATTCCGCCTTGATGACCTATCATCTCATTATTACATCTGCATCTGGATGGTCTTACAAGCTAAGCTTCAGACCAGCAGCATTGAGATATTCTATATCAGGGACCAGTAACCATCAAGTAAATGACTAAAATATCTCAATATATATATATGCTGTCCCACATAGCATTTTTGATTAACTTCGTCAAAAATTATTACCACATGATAACACTATGCATCAATTTTCATTTGGAGAATTTTCATCACATGCTCTATCAGCATAGCATTTTACTATATCAACTTAATTTTATTGAAAATCACATGCTGTTGGTTAACCAAAGCATTAATTTAATACAGAATGCGATTAGGCATGGAGTAGTATTGCCTCAAGTTGTAAGCTACTGATTGCAATCTGCATGGCTTGACCACTAGAATGCAAATAATACACAACAGAGGTACATTTAGTATACACCAGATGGCTGCAACTAACGTCCCTCAACAACCAGGCGACCTCTGGTGCCATTAGAACACCAACAGAAGAATGACAACCTACACTCATCAAATACAAAGAACTCACAATGAACTCTTTAACATCAAATATGAATGAAATTAAAATTCTGTCTCAGCATTGAAAATGACATGCTGTTTCAACACAGCATTTTACTCTGTCAATTAAATTACATGCTGATGACCAACCACAAAACACATCAAATATGAATGCAATTCAAATCCTATCTAATGATGTCTCAGCATAGCACTTAGAACTCAGTCCTACACTATAACACTGTGTTTATAAATTTTTATCGAGATGAAAATCACATGTTAAAATGTAGCAATTCCATTTGATGAATTATCACATGCTGATGACAAAACCACAAAGAACACAAAACGCATCAAATGTGAAATTCAAATGCTAGCTAATGCTACCTCAGCATAATACTATGTCAATTCAATTTGATGAAAATCACATGCTGTTTCAATGTAGCATTTTACTATATCAGTTTAATTTAAAGAAAATCACATGCTGTTTTGAGTTTGCCTTTAACTATATCAATTTAATTTGATGAACATCACATGCTGTTTAACCCAAGCAATTTCAAATAAATACAAAACACGATTAGGCATTCCCTTGATTTGCGAGTTACTGATTGCAATCTACAACGTGGCTTGACCACAATATGCGTGATGCACAACTGAGGTACACAAAGTGCACACAAGAGGGCAGCAACTAACATCTCTCAGCAAGCAGGTGACCTCTAGTGCCATTGCAGCACAAACAGAAGAATGACAAATCAGAGTTGAGCAAACAAAATACGAAACACATCTGCCTTCAAATAATTCATCTCTGTTTCTATATAAATAGGCAAAAAAAATCCTACAAAATCATGCTGGTGGTCCTCATAGTTCATTCAGTTCAAAACAAACATTCTTAGTAAACAGGAAGGCGTTTGAGTTCTGGCCGTGGTTCCTTTTTCTTATCATAGACTACAGCAGGTTTGGGTCTCTTAATCTTACGACCAAATCGTCCATCTTTTCGATGCCAACGACCACTCTTTGGTCGTATTCCTAACCACCGATTCCTCCCCGCTTTTCCAATAACTCGCTTGTTATGGTCAACATTTGATACTCTTCCAACAGTTGCAGTGCACTTTTCTGACACCATGACTTCCCTTCGAGATGGCAAACGAATGATTACCATTCCATCGGCAGTTTTTCGTAAAACTGTTGCTGTAACCCCTGCTGACCTTGCCATCCTTCCTCCGTCGCCAGGGAAACGTTCCACCGTGTTCACTAATGTTCCAACAGGTAGGGAACCAACAGGGTATGAGCAACCCTCCTCTGGTCTCACTGGAACAAAAAGATACATTGTATAAGTACATAACAATCACCAGTACCTGTACCATTCTCATACTGCTATTATGATTGTTATATAATAATCAACATATAATCTTCACTAAACTGAATTTGTGAAAGTGATAATGACCTAAGCGATGATGGCCTAAGCAACCACACTCTAACAATAACAGGACATCCTCATTATCAAGCTTACATCTGAAAATGTGCGCAGGAAAACAACTATAAAAATTTTCTTTTGAAAACTATAAGGGAAGTTCTGTTCACATTAGCTTTTTGTCAGCCAGAGAGAGAGAACACATGTATTGAGGTAAGTCAGTAACACCATTTTTCTAATTTATTGGTAATTGGTGAGCAATATCAAGATTAATTTATGTACAAGTTAAGCAAGTTAAAATCAAGTACAGTGTATTAGGTGGAATTCAACCCAATAGTAAGACCATCATATTTATATAGTAGATTCTTTGCAATTGTTGTAAATATGAATGCATGAAAGCACTCCAAACAGTGAAAAGTCAAAAACTTTATCAAACGTGGCAGGATTTATATAATTTCAATATGGAATTTAGGCTATCAAGTGTACTGAACAGCTCAAGTTAAATTTCATAGCAAGCAGTTCCAGCTTGAACTTCACTTTTTCAGAGACTGATTATGAGTATATTATTTATTCTTACAGACAACATTAAATATGTTGAATACAAGCAACTCGCGTCTCCAATGGCAAGACAAGGAAGTGCTAGATTTAGAACCTGGTACTAGATACATTCTCCTGACAATCTGGCTTCTCCTGGGCACGGTGACCATTCTCCTGGACTTGTATGTTTTGGTTTTAGTAACAAAACACAAAAAGACTGCATCAGACAGGCTGTTGGCCAACATGGCAATTGCTAGTATCATCGGTTTGGTATGCTTAAACACTGGAGCATTGTGGGGGTCAAATCCAGCCCTCAACTACATTGTTTTGATGGGCAACGAAATCAGCTGGTGCATGATTGTCACCCAAATGAGCGTCTTAGCAATGGATCATTACTTTTACATCTGCCAAGCACTGGCCTACACTGAAAATCTGGCCTCGTTAGTGTTGCAAACAGTTACAGCATTATCATGGACACTATCCTGCATGTTCGCACTGACATCAATGCTGTTACACATCTTCATGACAGGTGTTTTTATCCTACATATGCTGAAGATAACTATCATTACAGTTGTGTTTTTCACTGTGCTGTTTGCATATTCAACAGTGTTCAAAACAACTTGGGAAAAAATCAACTCAGATAAAGCCACTGCCCAACTATCAACGCTAAATATTCATCCACAGGTTCATCAAAATCCCCAACCTCAAAGCCAACCTATGGGAAATACTACAGCCATCCGACCTGCCCCGGAAATACATCAAGCAGATCACTTGCTTGATATGTCCCTTCGAATCAGTAGATGCAGTATGCAAAGACTGCCCACAATATCAAGATCCTCACCACAAAATACTGGCATCCCGGAAATCATGGTTCTTTCCCCAATTGCATCTATGCACACAATTAAATTGGGCAGTTCAAGGTCAGATCTACAGAGTCACCATAATTTGCCAATAAACAGTGACCAACCTAACTCAACAGATGGAAAAGAACATTTAGAAAAATACATTCAAGAGAAAGGGCAGACCAAGGAAAATAAAAAGACTGCAGTAGAAATATCATCGCACAGCACCATTGTCACAGTGGAGACAGAACTAGGTGCATGTCTTAATACAGGACAACAAAGTTTCCTTGAGCTGTCTGCAACAAATTTGAAAGCAACGGTGTCTAAGAGAGAAAAAGATATCCACTTGGAAGTAGAGGTCACAGACCCAACACTTGGGCGCTCTCATGTTCGAGTTGAGAATGTCTCATCTTCAAGATCAGACATCAATACAGCGAGTAGTTCAAGCATTGGATATCTGCCCAGCCTCCAAGAACTGCCTCCATCTCCATTGCCTCAGCGCGCAAATCCTCTTCTCTCAAAAATTTATTTTATTGAATTCATTCAAGCTGACCAATTAGGAACTGATAGCAATAACGGACCAAATACGCCCTGCAATCAGCAAAATGAAGATGCACCTGCTGTTTCGCATGTGACATCTCATCGGAACTCAAATCAACTCAAGATTCACAGTTTCTGTCGTATTGTAACAATTATCATCATCTGTTTAATGACATTCATTCCTTGCATAGCCTTTATTTTAGTTGAGAACCACAGGACTTGCAGCACCCCTGCAGTTCTTGTCTTGCCAGGTTCTATGTTGATGTTGATACATTTCCTTGTGCCCCTCAGTAACATCCTAGCTAAAGCAAACCTCCCACTGTCCCCTAAAGAGGCATTCAGACTTTACTGCACCAGAAATCAAATCCATCCATTGGACAATGAGACAAGTAATAACAATGCTTCAGAGGAAAATGTATAGAATTCACCCTAGCACATTACTCAACACTTGATTTGAAATAAATTGAATTGAATTCATTCCAATGTAGTTTTATGAATGTAAAAAAATTGATGCGAGTGCTCATCATGGATGTAAGTTATATACAAGGGATGGGATTACAGATTTTACCAGATCCGACATAAAATCAAACAGCGCAACAACATTAATGTTTGTCAAGGGTAATCCTTACCTAATGCTCCAGAGAAATGACGAGTGGATCTGATAAGATCTCCAGCTTTCATATTATGTGTTGCAATTATGTATCGTTGTTTGTCACTGCTGGCTACAAGTGCAATCCTAGCTGAACGGTTTGGGTCATACTTGATGGCCTGGATCCTCTCCACCAAAGGTTCTGTGCTTTCTTCTGGGCCTCCCCTAGACCAGGCAATCATTCGATAGTGTCGTTTGTGACCTCCTCCTCTTCTGTGAAACCAAATTCTGCCTGTAATAAACACAAAAATTAACATGTCAGTTTGTCATTGACTTCTAAACTTCTTATTGAATGTTAACAAATATACTACAGAAATTGATTGCATCAATAAAGTTAAATGCCACACACCATTAGGACCACGTCCACCAGTTTTTGGCATTGGTATTTTTTTAATAGTGTATTCAAATGTTTCATAAACTGTCTTGCTTGTAAGAGGCTCAACCCATCTTTTGTTACGACTGCTGGGAAGAATACTTTTGGGTGCTCGTCTGTTGTCTAGATTACGTTCTAAAGTTGCGCTAGTATGGAAGGCACACCTGCAATATAAATTAAACAAAAACAACCCCTATGAATACAAAGTATTATCCATCAACTATTATGACAAATTAGCAATAAAGTACCATGTTCATATGATGCTTACCGATTCATCCACTGTTGTGCCACCGTTTTCAAAGCATCTGACTGACTACTAGTAACATATTTGGCGAGAGAAATTCCTCGGCTTTCCAAGGACAGTCTTGATATGCCCACAATTAGCTTTGCCAAAGACATGACCTGCAATATTTAGAGAATATTACACGAGTGCATAAGATGCATCACCATTTAAATAATATATTCATTTTATATTCATCAAGTCATTGGTTTCAGAATACTAATATAGTTCAAGCAATTCTATTTGCTTTATTGTTTCTCTGAATCTAACACCAGTTGGCAGCTATAATATACACCTCTATAGGAGCAGCAGGATATAAAACCCTGTCTGCAAATGGTCAGGCATTGGAATATGGCTCATGTTTTTTCTGCACATGTGTAAAGGGTGCTGCATTTAATGCCCTACAAGGCTGAAATATGACATACTATATGATATCACATTAGAATTATGTCATAGTATGTCCAAATTCCAATTTTAAGTCTTCATATGGTTGAGCAGTGGGGCTGAATGTATCATACTTCTGCCAGATTCTTTCCAGCTATTGGATCACTCCAGGTAAATTGCAATTGTTCACAAAAATCATTGGTGTAAAAAAGTATCCCCATCACCAAAAGTTTAAAGAAATTCCTTTTTCTCCTGATTTTCAAAATTTTGCATGTGGACCACAAAATAATATATTTAAAAAATTTCGGCCAATGACCCCCTTTGTAGCTTCGTAGCTGAGTTAGGCCAAAACATTAATGGTCGTTGGTCTCCCAAAAATTGGCACATATGCTCCATATCAGCTGATGATTAGGTTGGTTGCGCTTGTGTCTCTTTTCGGGCACTTAAACCAAGGAATGAGAAAATAGTGCTTCAAAAGAATAACCCACACCTTGTGCTAGGCCTATGAGGCCAATGATTAACACTTGTGCAATGTGCATGTATGTGCCTAAATATAGCACATATTTTCTACAGTGGTAAAGATCAGATAAATACCAGACAAATAATAAACCATTCATATGGTGATACTTATCATTACATTACTTACTCAAGTGTCTTACGACTCAAAGACAACTTACAGATGTTTCTAAGATCAAAGAAAGTTATTTTTAATGAGAGATAATGGCATATTTTTTACAGTACATAAAATGAAGATGTTTGGAAGGGCGACTCTAAGATTGTTTGTAAAAATCAAGCATGAATTGTAAGAAGGAGACCATGTTATTGTTTTGGATGACATTCACATGTATGCTATATCCAACTGCGCATTTTAACGTGGCCATATAATTTTTATGACATTAACATGATGTACATGATTATTAATTTATAGTTAAATTGTTTTCTCACAGGTTGGTATACCCCTAGGGCATATCATATTTTTCAGGGTGGTTCACCCATTCCTTCTTAAGTGCGGATTTAAAATAGCTAATAGAAGTACAGTTCACGGTAGATTCACTTAAACCATTCAAATCATTTATAACACGCTGGGAGAAAGCATTCTTTTTATATTACTACTACAGCTACTCATGAAGATTTTATAATCATGACCCCTTGTTCTAGTATCAGAATTCCAGCTGAGCTGAAAAATAAATCTTTTCTATATTGTCAAAACCTTTTATAATTTTAAAAACCTGAATTAAGTCTGCCCTTTTTCTCCTGAAATTTAAAGAATCGAGTTTAACCGAGTTTAACCTACATAGTCTCCCATTATACTCTAATTCTGAGGGTGATGTTATTTTTTTGGTTGCTCTATGTTGAACCTTTTCTATCTTAGCTTGCATCAGAGTTAATGCCAAGATCTTTTTCTAATTAATGAACATTATTTAGGTTATAACTACAATTTAAGTTTTTGTTTCCATAGTGAAGTACTTTACATTTATTAGGGTTAAAGTGTAATTGCCATTTTTACGACCAAGCAACCACTTGTTCTCCTAAATTTCCCAAAATTTTAAGAACAGCAATCAGCTAGCCTGGTATAAAAGCCCCATGAACAATGCTACAGAATTCAGTAGTTTGCTATTACCCATAATGCACTACGATTTTCACTCTCCATTGCAGGAGGCGAATACAGTGACATAATTCCAGTCTAAACTTTAACACAGCGGCAATGGGGCACGAACAAAAACATTGCTATCAATTATGTGAAACAGTCTAACATGTGGCAAGCTTATATCATTGTGGAGCTTGGAGTCTCAGCTCTTCATATCTGAACTTTTTTTAAAGTAAAGACAATTATCCAACATCTGAGAGCATGTTTTTGTATTAATCCATGTTTTCACATCAGAACTCTATCAACGCATGTAGACAACATGGCCTATGACTCCAGCGCTTGAAAGCGGACAGCAGAACACTTATAGCTTGGCTGGGTCCTGCCTATAGGCAGGTAGGCGCTACCGTTCCCTCATGGCTGATTGGCCCAGCACTGAATTTCCTGATTGGCTGTGCTATTTTTAGACCAGGAAGTACCTTCTGGTCCAGGTCTCTGCTATAACAAAGCCTGGGATGCGCACGCTACCGGAAGGAATCCCTCCTGGAAGATGGCAGCCCCTACCTACATTCTGCGTCAGCTAGACGCAGCGGCCAGCAAACCAAGTGATCCTCATTTGGCGGGTGTGACCAGCATTTGATGTCAAAACCCTCTGACCACCACACACCAGCCAAAAACCTTCTTTTGGCACCATGCTCAGTTTTACAGGGTTATGATTGGTTAAGGAGTAAATGTATTTATAGTGAAATTGTGGATGTTAAATTTAGCAAATTAAAGTAAAGAAATTAATATACAGTTTAGGTCACAAACTATTTGCAGTTCTAAAATGCTCAGAATTCACCATTGAGCTAAAGCTCCTGGGGGGGCCTCTGCATGGCGGTCTGCAGGCTCCCAGACCCCGTTCTCACCTGGGTGACCAGCAAACCGGTTTCTGAAATTTGGGAGCTATGAACACTGAATGAGTAAGTTCAAGTTTGGTGTTAATGTGGGAAACTGGTGTGTCAAGGTCACTTCTGTTTCATTCAATAGCAACATATTCTGCTATTGCAATTCCAGAAAACTGCTCTCCCAGTAAGAGTAGCGTCAAAATGGACAAAAGACTGATTCATTTGATTAAGTGACATTCACCAAACACTTTCAAACAGATTTCTAGCGAGAAATACCTTGCAGAAGAGCAGAGAGCTACCATGTCCAACGGGCGATAATTAAGTAAATGATCCTAAGTATGCATGTCATGAACTGCTAACATCAGTAACCGTTATCCCACTTACTCTGGTAGTAATAGTGTACTGCAATACCGAGTTATTATCTTAAAAGCCTATTTTCCATCCTTTTCATGATACAATTCACTTCAGTCACGCCTGTTGTTCACCATTCCCTCACAAGGGGGCGGCTGTTGTCACACCTGATATTCCACAGATGTCGCCACATGTTACTCAATCCGTCACGCCACCTACATACATATCGCACTTAAAACTCCTTTTAACATACCCTGTTTGGTAACTTTTCTACATACAAAACATGAGACAGTAGTAAAAAAATTATTAATTTTATTAAACAATTTAAAAGTAAAAATAAAGTATGCAAAACTTTGCAGGTGAGTTCGTTTTCATTGTTTTTCTAAAATGATGCATATATCTTTCCTGATAAAGCTTTCCTGATAAAGCACCTTTGAAGTCAAATTTTAAAAATTATACATATATAGCCTATAGGCACAGTTTTAAAAGTCTTGTAACATATGACCAGAGTTAAAAAATTATCACAGTTAATATCAGGAGCTTCCAAGTCCAATAATGCTTGCCATTTGTTGTAAATATTGACTCTCAACTGGAAGAAAGTATTGTTTTTCCTGGGCTAGAGGTTCACACTGAAAATAATAAAAAATCTTATTTACCACTCATTACAATACAACAACAGTGATGAGAGACTCTTCCTATAAGAGACCATCACCTCAATGAAGGAAGTGTGATCTCTCTTCGTCCATCAAAATATTTCAATATCTTGTTATCAATTTTATTTTATAATTTTTTTTCAACCCTACATAAATCGCATCCCATGCCAACACGAACACATGCTCTGAACCAGACTACATAATCTCATAACATAAATGCATGAAGAACTTTTAGCTTCCTTGCTGATACTCACCTCTGTACTGTAATTTGCAGGCATGACTTTCAGCACTGTCATGGACTTCTCTGTTTCTCTAATTTTAACCTCATTTTTCACACCATCTTTGTCTCCAAATATATTTGGTTTCTGTCTCAGTTTGTAATCAATAGGAAATATATGGCCCTCTGTAGAGAAGAGGTATTTCGTTGGCGCTTTATTCAAGTGATTGTCTGTATCAAATAACTGGAAAAGAAAGTTAAGGAGTTTCAAACTTTATTCGGAAAAAGTGCAGTATAGCGGACCCAAATTTATGACCATATTTAACGAGCATCGTTGCCAGGCCTATGACGTAAAAATGCTTGAAGTTAATTCATGACGTCACAAATAAACGAGGGCGGTGATCATTTCCAAGGCAAGAATGTTGTTTATTTTTTTCTTTAATCGGGGGCTGTCACCCCTACCCCGCTGTTCGACACAAATATTATTCATATTGTCGGAAAAAAAATTTAATAAGAAATAGTGATGATTTTCATATATTCATGAATGCCAAATAAGGGCATGAATTTGGGTCCGCTATACTTCACTAAACCCCTTTGTTCTTATTGAAAATTATTGCTTCATCTTAGCCATAGCAGAGCTAATAGAAATGAGATGAGTCACTTCTCTGCCCCTTATGAATGCGGGGAGCAACATATAAACAAGTCGCTTACATCACAACACAGAGCACAATCAACAATAAAAAGTAAACATCAATTGTGACGTCATGGGTAATTGTTTCCCGCCAGGTGTGCAAAAAGCTAAAGGGCAGGCCCTGCAGGGTCTCCCTAAACGTCTCTGCATGGCCATATCCTGATTCCTCCATATCTATTTATTAACAAATACCACTCACCAGATATAAATATTTGCAGGTTTCACTAAGGAAGAAACTTTCCATGCGATCTTCATTAGTCTTGTCCAGCACATTGTGAATAGTTGCATAGCCACATCTGAAACAATGCGCTAAAAAATTACAGGAAATTACCATCAAAGAACCAAATACGACAAGGTAAGTACATTAAATAATTGATGCCAACAAGGGGTCCTCCAACTAATGTACATAAATGTTTGACAGAGATAAAATATTGTTTTCCTAAAAAATGCAATATTTTGAACACTTACTGTACCCTTGAGTGGTTATTCAGACTATTCAAAATATCCCTTCCCACGTGCATGTAAAAGGGGTTTTTTGTAGCCTGATACAGTAAATATGTTGATTCCACCAGCTCAGGTCTCAGTGGGTAAAAATGTACATCAGGTCCTTTGAGGTTCCAGTTATAGCGTTCCGGTAGTGCCCCGTATCTTTGCCAAATGGTGTAGTAGAGCGCATGGAGACAAATGGCCTCTTCTAGGTCACCCTTTAGTAACTGCAAGTCAAGCATACTTTTTATAACCTACCCAGAAATGGAAATAGGCAATATGCTGTATTGTAACAATACTAATATCATTCAACATTGTGCATTCATACAGTCAAACCTTCCGTAAGGGCCACCTGTATAGAGTCATTAGAGTGGCTACCTGCTGTAAATGGTCACTAAATTCAAATTCCCACAGACTGAATTCTCATTATATTACCTCTCTATTAAATGGTGATCCATCTTAAACAGCCAAATTTATCCATTCCCTTGGGTGACCCACACTGGGCGCTAAATACAAGTTTGACTGTATTCATAATTTTACAATCACTGAGATGGCAGATACAAACCTTTTATCATGTATGCTGACCACAACATGCCATAAATACACATTACATTGTATAGCAATGAAGAAAGTACTGTACCTGAACTGCAGGCCAAGCTGCTTGTAAGGCATCTATCCAATTGTTGATGACCTCTCCAGTCCTCATGTGGACATTTACATAAATGGGTGGGAACCCTGAGCCGCTGTTGCATTCTTTTCGCCTGCAAACATGACTCATGAATAAAATTTTGACTCATGGTTCTCTCAATCACCAAAAAATCGATTTAATAATTGCCAAATTAGCATCTGTTCTAAGTAACTTCTTACCCTTTTCTCATGTAGTATTTGATAGTTTCATAAGATTCATTAAACATCTGCAAAAATTCATCATCACCAAACAGAATGTAAGCCTGAAATTAAAACATGGAACGCTTGCCAAATAAGTTTAACACAGAATGGATACTATTTGAGGAAAAAAAGGTCAAAATAGCAATCTACCGATTAACTGTACTGACTGCTTTCCAATCATAATTCAACAACTCACTGCACAACATCTGGCTTCAAATGTACATTAAAAAAACATAATTATCATAAACACACAGAGCATAAAACATGCACATTTCATAGTCCCGAGTTACATACCTTTAATAAATATTCAAAAAAAGAGTCCAAACCAGCTCCCAGTCCACTCATTATTCCAATCCACTCACCAGTTTGGATATTCACTACATTTCCTAAATTACAAAAAAAAAGGGAAAATCTTTACAATTTCCAAGGCAATATCTTCATATTAGACCAACTGTGTACTGTCGGTCTATCTTTATATTTAAAAAAAAAAAAAAACAAGTCCAAAAATAGTTGCATCTGTTACATTTATATCAATGCAGAGACAGTTTTGCAACATTACTGGTAATTGGTGTTTAAAACACAAATGCAATGCAATATGACACTCACCAAAAAGACCAGTAACATTAGATTTTAACTTCCAGAGCTGCCTTATGGATCTTCTTGCAACACTTTCATACACAGGATCTTGCAGTAAGCGACTCAGGAGACCAAACTCGAGCAGAAGGGTTCCAGCGCCAGCCAAGCAAGTCTCATTCAGACAATTATCAGGCACTCCATGCTGAAGGTTCACCTAGTTCAAAGTAATTCCCAAAACTACATAATGAGCACTCAACTCAAGACCATGAAATACAGTGATTTAATGTATGTCAAATTAATTATTAGTATTTATTAGCAAGCTTATTTCTCACTCTAGGATAAGGTATGCCAGTACCAGTTGCAGTAAAGGCAGGCAATAGACGGGTCCCTAGGTCATGGGCGAGGTGAAGAAGTTCGTTGTCATACCACGACGGAGCCATTGGACCAAAAGGTTGCTCTGGGTCCATAATAATGAGATGGGCAGAAATCAGAGCACCCATAACTCTACAAATAAAAAGAACAATGTACCTGTGACGGTCACTTTTCATACAATTTATAGCAAACAATAAATTAGAGAATGAACAATGTTCAAGCAGTTGGTCAGAATACACATTAAGTTTACCTGATGGTGGCTTCAAATACTTGGACTGTACAAGGTTTCTCAAAAGAGACGTTGTTGACAATCAGCCTGACAGCTTTTTGAAATTCAGAGCTGTTGCCCATAATCTAAATGCAATTAAAACATCAAGACATACCTTAATAATATAAGCAACAATTTTAGATCCAAGGTAATATGTACTCCTTCAGAGTTAAGGTTAGGTAATATTGTTCAATCAAGTCTTAATGGCTCAGCGTATAGTACAGTGGAAAGGAATTGACAAAATTGAAACTTTACTAATTCCCAAATTAAGACTGGTTGCAAATTTATGATATGAATCATTATGACGATAACTTAAATGTTATCATGGTTTGTCACTTCTTAATTTTTACACATTAAACAAGTACACTTGTTTAAAGTACAACTTACAGCAATGGTATCAAGCGCATCCACTAACGTCAGTGCATAGTCACCAAGAACATCATTTATGTTTATATTAGACCTGAAAATTAAATAATGCAAATAATACATATATATATGAACATGCCCACTGTATCATAGTAAATTTGTAGAATTGCCATGATTTTCTTTATTTCTTAATTTATAGCAGGGATGTGAATCATTCACAGTGAATGGCACCAATCATCATGATCATATCAGCTCATGAAGTTTGTAACTGCTGTTTAGTGAGAGATAAGGAAGAATTAAGAAGCCATATGTCACCCAATATTATTGATGACCTGTGTCACACCCATCTGGGGCGATAATAGGTGCATGCAGACAAAGTCTTGTCTAACAAAAAGTTGCTGACATTTTCTCGATGCAAATTCACGTAAAATTACACCTACGGATTTTCTTTATCCGGTCCCCTCCCTGTACAGTGAATCGGATCAAGTTCATCTCTAGGAAAAGCATATTTCATGTAGTTGTCATAACCAAAATAAAACATTTCCTTCGCCTCTTGTAACATGGCCAGTCTTTCAGACTCCGCAAACGTGCTGTATTTCTTGTCATAGTCATTCCAATTTTGTTTGAACAAATGTATGTTTCCATTGACGTTTATAAATATGCTAAAACTGACGAAAACTGTCCAGAATATCATCTCAAGTTGACATCAATGTTTCCACATCCTCCCAGTGTACTTGTTTACTTGGTTTACGTCCCCGTGACGGTCTGATAAGCCCCGCCCACTGCGCGTCTATCCTTGCGCGGAGCACAAATAGTTCGTCATTGAGTACGAGTTTAAATATTTATAGTGATTTTTATATCATTGTTATGTGTTTTTATATTGAACAAGTTGATCCCAGAATCAGAATTTTAATGCAGTTATGTAAAAATTACATGCAAAAACTACCTAAACTTTTAGACCAATCATCATGAAATACGTGCATCGGCTTATATCAAATCAAAACAAAAGCACGTGCAATGAACACGTGTACAGTGTGTCACACGAATCACACTAAGACTTTTCCTCATGACATATTGCCCATACATACATTATAAACATTTAAGGGACTTTTTTAAATTTTGGTATGAACAAATTGAACAAAAAAAAAAAGAAGAAATTATAATTTATAAGTATATATTATCAAGGTTTCTTCCAGTATTGATAATTTATATATTGGGGCAATTTGTTTCTGATGGATATACATCTACATGGTTGCTTTTTGTACTCTGCATCAGGCAGAATGACCTTAAATTTAGGCATTAGAATTTCAGTTTAAATTCGGGCTGAAAATTTTCTTCATTTCTAATTAAGTTAATTAATATAATAATTTAGCCAGCTGAAATTTCATTCCACAGAATTTCACTATGACGATATGGGATGGGACCTTGTGTTTTCATTAATTAGAGGTGACCCCCAAAACTCTTGGAGGTGCTTAGTGTAGTGCTACAGTAGTAGTGTAGTATATATAATATAACTTTTAATCTTCACAGTTAGCACATGCATGTACCCTATAACTTTTTTCATACTTCACGTATACATACAGGTGTTAAACATTTTCTTATTTTTTCCTTTGCAAGAGTTTGAGGGGGGGGGGGGGGGTTAATTTGGAGTATAAGACGTTAACTCTCTAGCTATTGGCCGAAGTAGGCATATTGAATTATATACATAAAAAATGTCAGTCAGACGCCTAATGCATATATCCTCCATATATACAGTGTGACAGTGATAAACAAACCCATATGGCAATGCCAATGTGATATTTCACAGATCTATCATGTATCAATATCTTTCCATGAATATAACTAATTGCTAGCTAGATACATATATATATATATATATATATATATATATATATATATATATATATATATATATATATATATATATATATATATATATATATATATATATATATATATATATATATATATATATATATATATATATATATATATATATACTATGTAGCCTACTAGCAATGTGCATAAAGTGTCTTGAGTCTAGTTAAACAAGTATACATCTATATAAAACTTGGGCATTGCCCCCTCCCTACACACACACTCAGACTGGCTACGCCCCTGTAAAAGCTGAAAATTCCTGAAATTGATCTTGGAAAGTTCTAAAAATAACCGATAGATGTCAGCAGGTTCTAGGATAGCTAACGACACCTACTGGAAAACTTTAGTTATCTTTGAGCGATATTGAGATATTTTTTACTACTTTCTGCATTATTTTTATGATCTGTAGTAATGTAAACCTCTGTTTTGAAAATAGAAAGTTGCCCAGTTCTTGATATTTGGTTTTCTCTCTTGAATTAAAAAACCGGCTGACGTGTGTTTGAAAAGTCACGTGACTAGTCCTCTTGACGCACACGTCCATGTTGTAAGCTTCAGTGAAAGAGGAGGCTCCTCATAGAAGCTGCAGCTAGCTCTCCGGTAACCGACTAATTTGACCAAGGGACACGGGAAATAAACCAGGAAGATGGGAAGTAAGTATATTCGCGATCGTGTAGAAATCCACCCAGGTTAAGTACATTTAAAGTTCACCGATTTGGGTTGAATGATACAGGTGACGATGTGGCATGTCACCGAATGAATGATGCTTCGTACCGGCCCCTCCCATTTCTCTTGTTGACTAATTTGCAATTGAAGTGAAAAGCTCGAAATTGTGGTACATATAGGAAGTATACTTTGAACTGAAAGTTGTGATCCTTTTAACAGGCTGAAGGGTTTCATTGGAATATGTTGAAAGTCACCAAGTACCATGAGCACTTTGACAGACCCTACAAGCGGTCAAACTGCCCTTCTGAGAGAATTCTTGCATAGTACGACTACAAGCCTAATTTAGGGAAATGTCCAGTTTGAACTCTTTGTAGAGCATCAAACGTTATGAGTCATGTAGAAATAAAGTTTCTGTGACTAAAATCGCTGGAAAAGATTTTGTAACAAGCCATTTATCAAAATAAGCCACAGCTTGCACAAGTCAAGATTTGTAAATTTTGCCAAGCCACATATAATGATGCATTAACTTCCTTGACAGGTAGGGTTTATTGGGTGTGAATCACAATATTTGTTCAATTTGTAGCCACAGGTAAAACATAGTACTGATAGTTTTAAGTCATACTAAGGATCGAAGTTAAGGAAATCTTTGTTTTGGTGCTGCAGATTGGTGGGCATAATCCTGATGCAGCCTGTCAACTATTTGTCAAGCCTTTTTTTAAATCGCAGTTACCACCCAAAAAAAAAAAACTTCAGAAAACTATTAAATGTTAATGATTATAATTTTGATAACGTAAGGATAATTGTACTCATTGAGATAAAAAGGTTCTGTGGTTTGAGAAAAAATAAGTGATTGGTGTATGACTGACACTTGTACTGCAAGCATGTTGTTCATAAGGTCTTGTAATTATTTTCAGTCAAATTCCTGGAATTCGTAAAGCCATTCTGCGCAGTCTTGCCAGAAATTGCCAAACCAGAAAGAAAGGTTAGTATTGTTCTGTTACATTAAATACAGTGTTATCTCTGGGTAAAATGCCATATGGTGCAATGTATTGACCGTCTTCTAGTAAATTATTTCCTATGTTATATTTACAGATCCAGTTTAGAGAAAAAGTACTATGGACAGCCATCACGTTATTCATATTCTTGGTATGCTGCCAAATTCCTCTCTTCGGTATCATGTCCTCAGACTCAGCCGATCCATTCTACTGGATGAGAGTGATCTTGGCTTCCAACAGAGGAACACTTATGGAGCTGGGTATTTCTCCAATCGTGACTTCTGGTCTCATCATGCAGCTGTTGGCTGGTGCCAAAATCATTGAAGTCGGAGACACTCCTAAAGATAGAGCCCTTTTCAATGGAGCGCAAAAATGTATGTTGCTTAAACTTCTAACTTGAGTCACAATCAATCTGTATGAGAAGTTAATGGTGTAATGCTTTACTAATGGAGAAATGTATTGTCTTGCAGTGTTTGGTATGGTTATCACTGTCGGTCAAGCCATTGTTTATGTAATGACTGGCATGTATGGTGACCCTGCTGAAATCGGAGCTGGTGTTTGTTTGTTAATTATCATTCAGGTAAGCGCACACAAAGGTTTTCTTTTCAATTGAAGTTGAGGTTCAAGAAAAATTTCACGCTCAAGTTTCTCTAATTGGTTATTTGTCATATTTTTTCAGCTCTTCGTTGCTGGTATGATCGTTTTGCTTTTGGATGAACTGCTGCAGAAGGGTTATGGTTTGGGATCTGGTATCTCACTTTTCATTGCCACCAACATTTGCGAGACAATTGTGTGGAAGGCATTCTCTCCTGCAACAGTCAACACTGGCAGAGGTAAATATATTGGGGTGGTTAAGAGAGATGTACACTGAGGCTGTCAATTATACTTCATGGCTTTAATTTTGTTGTACTTGCTTTTCAGGAACTGAGTTCGAAGGAGCTGTCATCGCTCTCTTCCACTTGCTTGCAACTCGTTCAGACAAAGTGCGTGGCCTGAGGGAGGCTTTCTACAGACAGAACTTGCCCAACCTTATGAACTTGTTGGCAACAATCTTTGTGTTCGCTGTAGTTATATACTTTCAGGTAGATAAGTCATTCTGTTGAATAACATTTTTAACCTGAAATTGTTGATGCAGTTTTCAGAAGTGCCATATCATAATTTTTGCATTTTTTTTACAACTTACAGGGATTTCGTGTGGACCTTCCAATCAAGTCAGCTCGTTACAGAGGACAGTACAGTTCTTACCCCATCAAGCTGTTCTATACTTCCAACATCCCCATCATCCTTCAATCTGCTCTCGTGTCCAACTTGTATGTCATCTCTCAAATGTTGGCTGCTAAATTCTCTGGCAACTTCTTTGTCAACTTGCTTGGAGTTTGGGCTGTAAGTATTTACATTTTGCTCATCATAATGAATTCATTTGTGTACGTAAGTTTTACATAATTGACCAGATCTGTTAATGACATAAATTGTTATTCACAGGATGTTGGCGGTGGTGGCCCAGCCCGTTCTTACCCCATCGGTGGTCTCTGCTACTACTTATCGCCTCCGGAGACGCTTGGTCATGTTGTAGAAGATCCTATCCACGCCTGTCTCTACATCGTTTTCATGCTGGGTTCCTGTGCTTTCTTCTCCAAGACATGGATTGAAGTGTCTGGCTCAAGTGCTAAGGATGTAAGTTGAAGTATTATGGTTGTAACTTAAATATTTTTTTGATGTTCGTGAGATTCCATATTTGATATTTCAACTTCTGACAAATCTTGGCAATTTGTTTTATTGACAAATATACATTTGTATAGCACCATATCTGGTTACATTCTATGTTGCATTTTCCACAAATATTTTTGAGCCTAGTCACAGGTAAAATTGAAGACAACTATTTTGCTGCAACAGGATCAGTTCATGCATATGTTGTCAACTTTGCTCATCAAGCTTTTGTTTTTTAATCACAGGTTGCTAAGCAACTGAAGGAACAGCAGATGGTCATGAGGGGACACAGAGAGAAATCCATGATCCACGAACTTAACAGATACATTCCTACAGCTGCTGCTTTTGGTGGTCTTTGTATTGGAGCTCTCTCCGTGCTTGCGGACTTCCTCGGTGAGTGAATAGTGTACCATCTCAACATTACCTGAATTGATTAACTACTGCACTGTATAATTTATACATACATGCTAATTATTGACTGTTCGTATCAATTATCTAATATATATCGATTTGGTTCCAGGTGCCATCGGAAGTGGAACAGGTATCCTTCTGGCTGTTACAATCATCTACCAGTACTTCGAGATCTTTGTAAAGGAACAGAGTGAAATGGGAGGAATGAGCACATTATTGTTTTAAAGTGACAAGTGACATCTACAAAAAGACTATTAATATGAATTAAACTGAGTATAACATTTTTAGGATTTATCTCATGTACAAGATGTACTTTTAGGGAGTTCAAGAAATGCTGCTTTGTCATCAGAAATATCGAAAGCAGTTGTTGCTCAATGTATCCGTTGACTTAGGATACTTGTGAATGAAACCTTTTTGACAAATTTTCGACGATGGGTTATTGAACTATCCCTATTTGGGGTAGGGATCTTAGAAATATGTAGATGTTTATAAATTATATTTCGCATCAGATATCAGTTCATT
Source organism: Alitta virens (assembly GCA_932294295.1). Classification (NCBI taxonomy): domain Eukaryota; kingdom Metazoa; phylum Annelida; class Polychaeta; order Phyllodocida; family Nereididae; genus Alitta; species Alitta virens. The sequence goes on along the minus strand of OW028574.1, from coordinate 46,220,739 downwards.
GACATGAAAGAATATCTGTAATTTGCATGAATGTGTGAAAGAATTCATCAATTTGAAAGTGTTATTTAAAGAATTGTTCCTGTCTGGCTCAGTGATGAGGATTTAGCATGTCACTGCTGGTTGTGGAAGTATTGACTCATGGTGTGAATGACAGTACAGATGGAATCATTGTTTCACTGAATAAAGCGTATCACTGTTTTATGTGCATGGTGACTTCTCTTGTTATTTAACACTAGCCAAGTACTTCATGGATCTGTTGTAAAAACGTGTAGCTGAAGACCAGCTGAACGGCATGATATCTATACAGGGTGCGGCATATAAAAACTTGCAGCTACTGCTACCTCTTTTGTTATTACCTCAAATGACCGTGATCGCATGCAGCTGCAATCATACACACGAAGATAATAATAGTCCTAAATTATCTTTATTCTTGTTTCCTCAAGAATTATAGATATGGATCTAAAAATAGAACATGCACACTTATCACACCTTCAGGGCATTTTCCCCTCGACCTTTGTAATACAAGCATTAGATTATGTCCCTGATCATACAGATGTGTTACAGACACCTTTCTTGACGTTTGCCGCCAAAAATAGGGCAAATAGATTCATTTATAAGAGGGTAGACCATTGACACCTTTGAGGTGGAAAGTGCCATTTTGGATTCTGATAAATTTTCAGTTTTTTGTCTTATTAACTGGCCCATCCTCCTGAAAATCATATGATTTTTTCCAGATTAGTTGTAGATTCAAAATAACCCTCTGGAATGCCATTATATATCTTTGTTTCAATTTCATGACCTTGCTGGATCAAAACTGGAGTCAACCTTCTTATCATAAGATAAAGATAAGATAAAACTTTATTTATAGTCGGAGGTGCAAGACAAAACAATAAAACATAAGCTATAAAGCTTTTAGCCGACTGGTAAAATAACAATAACAATGAAAGAGATATATATACAGATGATTAGAATGAGATTATGATTAAGTACTCAATGATCATAAATTATTTTGCTGACAGATTATACATGATCCACAATTACACCTTTCTAAGGAATTACAACGTCTTAATAAATATTTGCACTTAGCTAAATCATCTACTTGTTTTAGTTCAACAGGTAAGGAATTCCAAATCAAAGCACCTTGATATATAATAGATCTGAAACCATATTGCATAGTGTTGTAAACAGGCTTCACTAGCTTAAGATTCTCATCTCATATGGCGTAATCTGCCTAGTGAAGAATGAACTTGTGATGGGTTTTGCCATGTCATGGAGTACTTTGTAAACAAATTCCGCTAGACTAGTTTTCCTTGTTACATAAAGCATTTTTTTTGCATGTTCTTTCTTGCAGGTGGTTGTATCGGCTATCATAATCATTGCAAACTAATCGTATTGCTCTTTCATTTAGTATTTTTGTTTACTTTCTCAAGTTTCTTGTTTTGTCCTATAGTGAAAGTATTATATACAACTGTACAATAGACAAAATTAGACGAGATAAATGATTCATATATTCTGAGTTTACTTATCGATGTGTTTGCATAATCATTGGAGTGCATTAATTTGTTTTGCTGCCTTTCTGCTGATAATTGATACATGACAATCAAAATTTAGTTTGTTGTCAATGTTGTTACCTAACAGCTTAACAACAGATTCAGACTGTATTTTTTGATTGTCAATCTCAAAATCTATGGAAACATTTTCTCTACTAAGACATATCGCTTGGAATTTAGATGCATTTGCTTTCATAACATTTTTGAACCATGAAATTGCTTGAATGGAAGCCACTTCTAGTTTGTCCTTTATGACCATTGGGTCTCTGTGTGCATAACATGAGGTGTTATCGTCAGCATATTTGTAAAGGCTGCAAGAACTACTTAATTCAAACAGAAAATCATTTATGAAAATGTTAAATAAGAGAGGACCTAAGAGAAAATCTTGGGGAACACCAGTTTTCAAATTTAATCATTCGCTTTTAATGTTACCTAGTTTTACAATTTGTTTTCTATTTATTAAGTAGTCCAATATGAATGAACAGGCTTCACATGATAAACCCTATGCATGTAACTTTGCAATTAATAGGCCATGAGGCAGGCTGTCAAAAGCTTTAGATAAGTCAATAAGTATGCAGCCAACATATCATCTAATACCATAATATATATATGCATGTATAAAATGCATTAAAGCAGGATTTTCTGCAACTATATTATATTTTCTGAGGCTTCAGAGGTGTATTAACTAATCTCTAATTTGTGTAAAATTTTCTGCAACTAGAGACACCATGCAAGCAGACAGAAGTCTGACTTCTGTGATAATTATGTGTCTCTCAGAACACGCCCTGCAGCATGCCCCCACTCAATAATTCAGACACTGATATTGTCTGACATTACAAGTCATACCCCTTACTAAATGTGGCAAAACTTTAAAAGACCTCATAAGCATTTGAGTAACCTAGAGCTATCCCGAAAGAGGAGATGCCCAGTGCAAGTTTTTAGGCCGCACCCTGTATTATATTCTGTGCTAAGGCCTTATAGGTTTGGAACGCTGTATGGGCCTATCCCTTCGTGCAGAGTTTTACAATGACATAATCTAGATACTTGGCTATTCATAACATGTCAAATGTGCACGAGATGCAAATGATGAATGAAATACAGCAGTTTCGAATGATCCTGGTACTCCAGCACTGGCAGCACAGTACCTTTCCTGGGTGGATCCTGGCAGAGAGCTTAAATGACTAGAAATAAATGTTGGTTGTTTTCTCAATAACAGCTACAGAAAAGGCACAGATACCATTTAATTTGTCTTTAAATTTTGCTTGTAATGCATGTAAAATCAGATCTGTACTATCTAACCATGCAGAATAAATTAAGCCGCCCTGAATGGCTTTTTCAAGACCTTTAGAAAGATCTACAATTAAAAATCGTAGTTTTCACTTATCATGCCATTTATGGTTACACTGTATTTGTCACTAACAGGCGGCTAGTGCTTATATATGCTAAAATTAATAGTACAAATGTAGTACTAATAGACTAAGTGAATGGGGAGTTGAACTTGGCTTGATGCGATAAGAAAAGACTTGTCCAGCGCAACATCCTTTCCTCATCCCACCAAACTGCAATTTTAAGGATGCCTTGATGCACAGCCTGATGTGGACCGTTAATCCAGGCAGACTGCTCATTCCTGATCTTTCTGCACATAGCGAGTATAGCACTATTGCAGATGCCATGTATCATGTATGCAACCTGTGCACTGATGATCAATGGTGTTCATAAACGTGCCACCAAGATCAGGCTTTAATTGCTTGCCAAATCTGAAAGGGTTGAGACTGTAAACTGAACTTGAGGCTTGCACTAGTCTTATTTGAACCAGTAAATATCCAACTTAGTACATGAGTACTGCTAGAAGTAAATCAATTATCACAAGCTGTAGCTGCAACAGCTGTTAAACTCTTCGGAGAGGTCTCCAAAGCAGTGAGGCAAACAAATCGGAGTCCTCCGATTCTGAGAATGCAGTGGGCCTTCAAGTTCAACAATGCCATGGAGTCCCAGATTATTTGCTATGTAATAGAACTAAACCAAACCATCTTCTGACAATGGGTACACTAGCCAGTGGAATTAATGCCTTTAAGTGCTATAAACACAACAGGCCAGCACTAACTCTTGTCTTACGAGCAAGCCTGCAAAGTCTCATTCATGTGGTAAGTTGCAGTTTCTCCAAGAAGGTAATGATATAATACAACAAAGAAATAAATTGGATTCAGGAGTTTATGTAAAAAACATTTAAATATGCACTATGATACATACAGATGACTGTTCTAAACATTCGCAAAATCAGAATTCACACCTCGAAATTCTGCAGCAATTATAAACACACTAAGTCATTACAGAACTACCCCCACCCCCCACCCATCAAGACGGATTTCACATTCAATATCTTTCGGAATGCAATTTACAATGACAATTAAATGACCAATCAGAATAAAGTGATCAACATTTGGCATACCCAAATTGTCAGGAAATGAATGAAGATGTGTGCACAATGTACACATGCAATCTCTATTTACACCAGTGCTCAGCTCTATATTACATTCTACTTCATATATTTGTCTCCTTGATCAGCCAAAATTTTAGCTGATGATTTGGCATCATAAAATAGTTCATTAATTTCTTCAATTTCTTCTCTGCTAATGTCTTCCTTGCCGTTTATTTTGGCTAGTAGATAAGAAGGCGTAAGAAGCTGGACTGCATACCTGTCAAAAAACAAATGAAAGCCTTAAGATCTGGTCTTGCTCACAAGTACAGAGCATATAAATAACATTTCAGTGATTCAACAAAGTCAACAGTAAAACAAACGCCATACCTGAGAGTTGTTTTCACACCAATATCACCAAGCAGTTGGAGAGATTCATCTGCAATGTTTATGTTTTCAGTCTGTGCTCTGATTTTGATGATCTGGAAAAAAAATAATTCAATTTACATATCGGAAAAACTGTCACCTAATTCTGAACAAATTATTACTGAAGACACATAACTTAAAAATTACCTGAATCATCTCTTCTTGAGAATATGGCAGGGTTCTGATGATCATGAGTCTGTCTAACATATCCAGGGGGACTCCATGGGGTGCCACAATATCATCTGTGCCTCTGTAAATTCAATGTCAATGATAAACATTTAACTTTTTTAATCAATGACAGCACATTTTGAGACCTTTATATGTAAACTCAATAAAGCATCAATAAGAGCTGCTTACTTAATTGTGCACTTTCCTCTGTTTGTGGCAAATATTACAATGGGGGCAATAGTTGATTCCAGGGCCCTGTGCAAATATGTAAAGCACTCAATATCTAACATGTGAACTTCATCAATGAAGAGGACTCCAGGCACCAATTCGGCAACTCCCTGATCTATGTACTTATTCACCACCTTGTTGATTTCTTTCCTCAATTTATCTGAAAAACGACAAGAAAACAATTGCGATTGCACCTATCCAAATTCCTACTACTGGAGTAGTTAAATTCAATTTATTATTCCATAACATTCAATTTCACAATCAGACATTCAAATCATTCCACTTCATGCAACACCATATTTTTTTAATTTCTCCACACAAAGATTACCTTCTTAGACTTACCAGTAATTTCAGTTTTCCTTGGTTTCATCAACTGGCCCATCATGGACATAATGTCCTGTCCTCCCTGAGGTCTGGCGTTAGCAATATCAAGGTCATGTAATGTGACATCTTGAATAACTTCCTTTTTCTTATGAACATCTCCTTTTGGTAGTGGTACATATTCTTCTGCTTCCAAGTCAAATTCAGTGGCAAATGTGTCAGATCTTCCTTGACGCTGAAATAACAATATTTACTGTTTACACACAGACAACAGAAAACTATAAAACTGAATCATATGCTGATCTGCATTGGACAATTTGGTTCCTCTGACTAACACACAATCTAAATATCTAGAGAAAACCCTATACCTCCCAATAGAGGTTTCATATTGGGACAAGCACAGACATGTTAATACTATTAGACAGGAATTAACCAAAGCATTCATATTACTTCACATATATAATTTTTCAGTCACAGAGAATAACAGACAACTATTTGTTGTGTCTTACCTTAACAGCACCACTGTTAGCTTCAATGTAAATTACATCTCCAACTTCAACCTTTTCTTTTTGAATACTTTCATATATGGAAGGGTCGAGCTTCAGCTGTTTCGTGCCTTTGGCAGTTTTCAGACCAATGATTACATGACTGACAGTTTTCCCATAACCTGTGAACAAATAGATTACACATTTAGGCAAATCCTCAACACAATGTTTCTACAGTCTAAGAAAATGAAATGTCCAACCAATGCTTTATAACACATATTTACCTCCCATAGGATTTTCTGTCTCTGCTGGTCGCAGTTCAGTGACTTCACCTTCATAAACTTCTTTAGTTTCCTTAATCCTCAAACCTGCAACAGCAATAAAAGTAACATCATATGCACAAGAAATTTTTCCAGGTCATTAAAAACTTTCTATAGTCTTTCCTTCTTTAAAACAAGATAGCTCATCGATGGATTCACATACATAGTCAGGTAACAAGAAGCTATTCCATGGCATACCTATAGCTCTTCTGAAGTTTTCCATCAACACTTCAGTTTTCTTAATCTCCGACGAATAAACTTCACTGCCGACCATCGGACAAAATGGTACCTTGTTACCGAGTTCCTGAGCTATTGCCAATGCAATAGCAGTCTAGAAGGAATAATGAAAAGAAGGATTGAACAAGATTCTTACAACATACGTAAAAATTCAAGCTTACATATTATGCTCTTGCATAATTAGTTACCTTTCCTGTGCCAGGGGGCCCAGCCAAGAGAACAGCTCTGCCGGACATCTTTTTTGATCTGATCATTTCAACAATAATACCTCCTGCCTGAAAAAAAAAAAATATAATATCACATTCAGCAATTTGTACTTCCAAGTGCAATTATTTAATATTAGTCAGAATACAGTTACAGATTTTGATTTTCTTGAACATAGCTAGCACAGGAGTGATCATTTGTGACATTTGTGACATTTGCCCAAACATGTCAAAGAACCATCATTATGATCATAATGAATACTCACTTCACGTGCCATTTCTTGGCCGACAAGACCGGCTGCTGACTGGATGGCATAGCCATTTTCGTCCAGTCCCAGGCCTTTCACGTGACTGTGTACCGCAATTCGCTGGGTTTTCGTTGTACTTTTTACTTCCTCTATCTTCATCTTGGCGTTATTACTTCTGATTTCTTAAAATTTCTGACAACACGCCGGCAAGTTCGAACAACGTTTTAAGAATGACGTTTGCGCATGCGCATGTTACCTCGAGCACATATGCCGTAAAAGCAAATACTTTCTTTTATTAAATGTATAAAGTTAAAAGGTATTTAGTCAACGAAATTATCTATCAATTAATTATTTTAATTCAGTGAGCAATTGACCAACCTTAAACAAAGATTTACAATATTCATTTGCCTCGCAAACACATCTCAGTGGAGGGATGTTGCCAATGACAACAAGGTGTTTGGCTGCTTCTCTTCATGAGCGCATTAGCAAGTTCAGTGCGCTTCTCAGCATTGGGCAAGGTAGGTGAATAGATGAATAATAGTAATAATAGTAACATCAGTCATGTAAAAAAAAATATATCGTCTTTTCAGAATGTGAGACACTAAAATTACGGTTTGAACTCCATAAGCCAACTTTTTAAAACTTTGTCGCACTTTCACTTTGTCTTCAAAGTTTGAAAGTTTGACAAATCTATAAAAACTTTGTTTACAACTTAATTTATCAATTTTATGCGCGTTTTAAAATATATTCATGGAAAGCATCTAAAAAGGGTGAAGACATGAGAACGCGAGATACTGGCACTGAGTAATTACTGGCAAATTGTTTTCACATTATTTTCATTATATAATTGCATTTTGTGTTTTGAGGAATTTCAAATTTTTTTTGTCCAACCAAACAGTAGTGTATTAGTTGGGGATTGCCTAGATCTCTAAAAATCCTAGCTGTCTTTTCTTTTTCCTTTTAGTGCACTTTATTGTAATTTTTGTTTTTCTTTATTAACTCTTTACTTCATATCTTAATTTATGACATATAATATGTTAATTTAAGTATAAAGTAAAGTATTACCAGTACGTAGGACGCCCCTCAGGCACTGTTTAGGCTCCTTTAAAGGACCTATAGCTGTTCCATGCCAAGCCTGGCCACACTTGGTCCACCAAATGGTAGTTGTAAGCTTGTGTTATAGGCCTACAATTAAAATTTTAAGACTTTCTATTGGAACAAGTAAAGAGCCACATGTTATGAATAGGTTTCCTTTTTTTTTCTCAACCTATCAGGCTATCATACACGTATTTTGATACTGATCTGCATAATTATCAACTCAATTATATATTATTAAAGTTTACATTATGTATATTTGCAGACAAAAGTTATTACTAATCGCTATGAGTGATCCTAAGGATGAAGAGGAAGACTTTGCCTTGCCGATTTCTGCAGTCCCTCCCAGAGTTGTTTTGCAAGAGGAAAGCCAAGTGGAGGTCTCGGCCAGTCCTGCTTTTCAATGTTTGGATGATGTGAGTTAGTTTATCAGGCTCCAGTTGGAAAAAAAAGTAATTCTATCACTTAAAAAAAAAAATTCTATTCAATGTCAATCACACATTTCAGCTCTTTCATGAAGGAAAACTGCTAGGCACCAAAGTTGCAGAATTGAAAGCAAAGTATTCTCAACTTTATGACACATTACAGAGGTAATTACCCTAGAAGTTCATGTGTTAGCCACTTTGCCTTTATCTAGAAAATGTTGGCTTAATATTGCATCAACATCATTTAAATTGTAAGACAGCCTCATATAAGACCATTTTAACCTCAAACTGTGGGTGGCATGTAGTAATACTGAGCATCAAGTGTATTTCTACAATGTACAATGTAACATATTGCAGCTTGGCATGTAGTATTGTTTAAATTTTACTTTCGTAACAGTACTCGGACAAATGAATCAGAATTACTGCTAAAAGAAAAGGAACTGGTAAACACAAGGGAACATCAGAAAAGAGATCTTTCAGAAGATGAAGCTGGGTTTATCTCTGAAAATATCCACTCAGAAGCGCATAAATTAAGACAGCAATTACTAAAGCACAGCAATGAACTTGCTCAGGCAGAAGAGAGACAGTACCAACTGGATTATAAAGTGGATAGGTAATGTTTTTTTTTTTATAAGACATTTATCGCAAGAATTAACGTTTCTATTACAGCATGCAGCATAAAAACTTGCACCAGCAGCTACTGCTACCTCTTTTGTTATTACCTCAATTGACAGTGATCCCATGCAGCTGCAATCATACACACAAAAGTAATTAATAGTCCTAAATTATCTTTATGAATATATTTTCTTGTTTCCTCAAGAATGATAGATATTATGGATCTAAATATAGCACAAGCACACTTACCACACCTTCGGTCATTTTTACCTCGGCCTTTGCAATACAAGCATTAGCTGATTAGAATATTCAATTTTAATAAGAATGTAGATCAATGACACCTTTGAGGCTGAGAGTGCCATTTTGGGTTCGGGTCAATTTTCTGTCTTTTCTGTTGAATTAACTGGCCCATCCTCCTGAAAATCATGTGATTATTTCCAGATTAGTTGGAGATTCAAATAGCCCTCTGGAATACCATTATATTTCTCTGTTTCAATTTCATGACCTTGCTGGACCAAAACTGGAACCAACCTTCTTATCATCTAATACCATAATATATATAAACTGATATTGTCTGACATTATAAGTCCAAAAATATCACAATGACCAACTGCTTATTATTTGGCAAAACTTTCATAGACCTCATAAGCATTTGAGTAACCTTGAGCTATCCCAAAAATGGAGATGCCTGGTGCAAGTTTTTTTGCAGCACCCTGTATATTCTACAGCTCTTTTGTCTAATTGACAATACTGATCAACATCAATGAAAAAGTTAACAGAAGAACAGGTGATCCTGACTTATTCAGATGGCTAAAATTGAAATTCCTGTATCACATCAGAAATTTGAGTTAAATTTGGTTAATTTTGAAACACTCAGCAAGGGATGTATATTTGACCAATCCAATAATTAAAAAGTTCCCGCTCTACAACCAACTACTTAAAAGTGTTAAATTGTGAAAATTTTTGCTTCATCCTATAATTGTGTCTGTTGAAATTTTTCAGTTTGCAAGAAGAAAAGTCAGAAAGGGAGAGAGAGTATGCAAGGATGCCTAAACAAGGGGTAATTGTATTTAAATTTTGTATAATTTTTAACTTAACTATGTTGCATGACTCTAAGTCAATATGCACTACTACAGGGACAACGATAGCCATCACTTTTTCTTTTTTCTATTAGATGATCAGGTTCAGGCTGTAGCAAATTCTTTCTGAACCATTACACATCGAAAATCACTCAGGTCTTTTTTTTTTTAATCCTTTTTCGCACACGCATGCACTGTTCTGCACATTGGTCACCAATTGTACTGTTGATCACAGGGGGTATGCAAATGACAATCTTGTTGTCACAAACGATTTTTTTCACATTCACACACATCCTTGTCATCCTGTGTGTGTAGTCAAATATTGATCTTCAGACATTTCTGCTACAATGGTGTTCATAGACTTTCTCTGCTTTATTGATTTACATCAGATACTGCAACTGACTCACCAGTTTGTGTGAAATTAGGTCCTATGTGATACGTTGAAAAGTTAATGAAGTTACAGCCGCATCCCCAACTTCATCAATAAAACTTTAATCAGGAAATATCATTTAATTAGTACATCAATTAATGTAATACCTGAATCAATTAATAATCCATGACAATATGTGTAGCGAAATTGCCTACTTTGGTGTACAGTTCAGATATATTAATGCTCTGCTTTAGGTCTTCTGATGTTTTTTAAAAAATTTCAGTTCAAGAGTTTTAAAACTAACAATTACGTGATGAAACTGGTGGGTTCAAATTGGATGGGTGTCATCAATACCATTATCTATCGACCTGTGGTCTTTCAAACAAAGGCAGTGCAACTGGCACATTTCTAACATACAAAGTTCAATATGATACAATAACTGCTATAATTTGAAAGCATGCAACCTAGTATTTCGTGTGCAGCTCAATAGGAAACATGGGATAATAACTTCCCCTGGCAATTGAAACCTCCTCATCAGTCTCAAGTGTCGTTGATCCAGTGGCGTGACACAAGAATGCTCTGAGATCAATAACCATTCAATACTAGTCTATTGACCAGCAGAGGCACCATGGTCAGTGCTGCAGCACAAAGCTGGTTCTTTTGATCCAAGACTGATTGACTCATTCCAGTGTTGAGAAGATTATTGACCCAATCAATAAAATGAGCTCCTCAAGGACCTGAGAAGTTGCAATGAATCTTGCACTTCCCTTCATTCCATTGTTGACTTTGTGCAGTCTTTGGGACATTAATTCTCAACCCACACAAATTCAATGCGACTGTGATCTCAGACACAATTTATACATTCAACTTGCTGTATACTGTCTTTCAAGATTTACTTTGTATGTAAAAGTAATTTGAATCCATACTTCTTCCCAGTGGTGTGAACAACAATGACATGTGTGATAAACAATAGAACCATCACAATTTGACTACCACATAAATAAAGCCTACTATAGCATTACTATAACACTTACTGGAGTCTGGAGAGCATTTGAACAATAAAAATAGACTATTTATACTTTGAAGAGTACTTAAAATAAAATATATTGAACTTATATGTACCCCTATAAATTTGTAGGCAACATGGTATATAAATATGTCACAATGTGATTTGTCTTCAGGAAGTTGAAAAGAAGATAGAAGAACTAAAAGCGGCCTGTGAAGAAATGCAGAAAGAGATCACTCAGAGGCAAACTGAAGCCAAGAATTTGAAAGAAGACTTAGACAAGAAAGACAGACAATTCCAAAAGGGCATGGTTGAGTTTGAAAGGTCTGCTGAAATGGTAGAGCAACTAAAGGTAACCCATCTTATCTTCACGTAGTTTTGGATGTCCTTTGTCACTTGATTTAATTAATGCAAGCTGCTCATTGTCTGTAATTTGCTTTCAGAGTGAACTTGTGCCAATTAACAGCCAACCAGGACAAATTTCAAAAGAAGCAGATAGACTGCAACGACAGAAAAAGTCAGTATGCTGTGCATAGTATTAATTTATTTCTTTAGATTACTGCATGTGCTGACATTTCGTTTTCCATTTTTATACAAAGTGAGGTAATCAAGAAATGCAGAGAGGTGGACAAAGAATTGAGCATTTTAAAAGAACAACAAAGAGCATTCCTGGCCAAGCAAAACCATTTACAGGATGAGAAATTTGATCTTGAAACTGAGGTTGACAAACAGGTACAAAGCAACTACATAACTTTCCGGTTTTTAACGAGTAGCTAATTGGAATCAGATAACCAGTTTAGTTGCTAAATTTTAATGAAGCCATTTACTATTAATTCCAGACAGGTCGATTTGGAGATTTGGAACAGGATTACCATGCCTTAATTAAAGAATATGAATATGCAAAAGAAAGAGAAGCCGTTCTTATGGGAGACAGGTTTGCATCTTTTCAGTGTACATAATGTTCTTTTCCAAAAATTCTTGTGAGATATTCAACACTCATACCATTCACCTATTTCAGAGCTACCCTTGATTTGAACTTGCGACACATAAACTTGGAAAAGAAAAATATGCACGACCAGCACATGCGTAAAGTAAGAGAGAAGGACAGAGATCTAAGAAGTTTAAAGAAGGCCGAACTGCACTTGAGGATAGCAGAAGATGGTCTTACCCACACTAGACAAATTCATGAAAAAGTCAAAAGCCAGGTATGAATTGAAACTGTTTGCAATTCAAGTTGAATTAGTACATGAACATTTTACATCTTTAACAGAAAGCCAGTAATGCAGATTATCTTGTTTAAAAATCTTGAATTACAATTTGTGTTGCAGTTGGATGCTTTACCAAAAGACGATGGATCTGCCGCCACGAGGAAAGCAGAGCTAACCAAAGAGGTTGAACTGACAAAGAAATCAATCAACTGGCAGGTGTGTTAATTTCCTAAATACAATCTATAACATCACATTCCATATACACTGATCTTGTCAGCAAAACTATTTGACTTGGTTTGTGAGGTTCTACTTTCAAATTATTGTGTCCAACTCTCCATTATGGTGGGGAATCCAATACCCAATATGCTTTGATATAACAAAATCATTCAACTGTAAGTTGTTATTTTTCTTACACGATTTCTTACATACATTTCACCAGGTTTATTCGAAGTTGTGCAACTCTCCACCATGATGGAGAATTTAATCTGGCTCAGATTAATGTTTGAGAAAGAAAAAATGTTTGCCAGCAATACCTGTACAAAGCACTGAGTTTATCAGACAAGGGAATCCAAAGATCACTTACTCTATGATGTCATCCTCATTCTAAGTTTCATTCAATAGCCCCCGGCATCGCTAGTGTGAATGATTGCTAAGAACCTGTGACTTGCAAGCATGCATGGTTGCTAAGGGGGTCATGTGACTGACAGGCACAGTTGCCATGGTGCTAGAGGTTTCTTTTCAGTCTCTCTCTGGTTTGGAAAAATAATAGATGCTTTTGATGATTTGACAGGCTGATAAAAATATAGATGTCTCAAGTCTTCAAAAGAATACTTTAAGATGGGTGCCTTACAGTAGTAAAAATATGATTTTCTGATAGTAGTAACTTAGCGATTCCCTTTGACCTCTTTTTGGAATTCTTGATCAAGGGAATTTCTTTCAACCTATTGTGATAACCAAGCAATTCCCCAATATTCAATTGCTGGTTGTGGTACCCAAGCAAACTTCTAGGCCTTATTCTGGGCAAGTTTGATATTTGAGACTGAACATTTTTATTTAGTTTCTGGTTGTGGTAACTAAGCAAGTCTCTTTAGCCTCATTCTGATCTTGGTAACTAAGCAATTTTTTCAACCTCAATTTGAAGAAGACAGTTTTCTATTGTGATAACCAAGCGATTCTCTGTAGACTCTTTCTGTACTTGGTAACTAAGCAGTTTTCTTCAATGATACGTTAGGAAGCAAATTTTATTCAGTTGCTGCTTGTGGTAAGCAAACAAATTTTATTTGCCTTTTTCTGGCCAAGGAATTTCTTTAAATATGTGAGACTGAAAAAGTGGATTTAGTTAAACCAATTAATTCTCTTCTGCCTTGTTCTAGCCTTTGTACCAAGCAGTTTCTCTCAACCTCAGTTTGATATTTGAGAAAGAAATAATTTATTCATTTTTCTGATTGTTGTAACAGTTTAATGTTTGAGAATGAAAAAGTTTTTACCAGCAATGCCATGCAAAGCACTGAGTTTATCAGACAAGGGAATCCACAATCCTGCATGCTGCCCCTGCATTTTGTCTCCCAATTCAGTCAAAGTTCACAAGATCACTTACTCTATGAAGTCATGTGACCAGCCATTCAGCCTCGTTCTAAGTTTCCTTCAAGAGCCCCTGGCAACACTACTGTGAATGGTTGCTTAGAACCTGCATGTAAGTGGGTCATGTGACCCACAAGCACACTTGCCATGGTGCTAAAGAACTGAACTGTAACTTTTTATGACGTCATCAATGCAGTAGTGATTATTTTGATCTTAGTGATGTCATGAAAGTAGTGCAATATCTAAGTCAGGGATAGTGGATTACAATTTACATTTGATGGGCTGTTCCTGATAGGTTTTCTAGATGAAGAATGCCAAGTGTAGAATATAGGTTTATATTACCACCCTGAATCATGGAGAATCGAGTACAGCCTGTACATGATATTTATTACTAAATAATTCAATCAACTGGCAGGTGTGCAACTTGCCAACTCAACAAAAAACATACCTTCTACATACACTGGTCTTGTAAACAATTTTTGGACTGGGTTTATGATGTTCTAGTTTCAAATCTCCACCATGCTAGAATCCGACACAATACTCACATAATATTTGGTATAATCTTAAAGAACACATAGTAGACTCTTGTCTGCAGCATTCATCTATCACATTTTTGTCTTTTTGATAGGAATCATTGACCACAAATGAAGCTCTGAAAATTCAGCAAAGTACAGCAGAGGAAGAACGACTACTGTATGAGCAGAATGACATCAAAATAGAAGTTATCGAATTGACCAGATTAGCTGCCATTAAAGTAAGTTCACTGCCATTAGTTTTACAACACATTAGTTTTACCACACAACTTTATTGTTGTATAAAAAAATGTTGATAATAATAATTTTAGAATGATGAAAGAGAACAGAAAGCAAGGGATTTCATGAGAGCAGAGATGAGATACCACAGAGCCCTGCAAGACTTGAAAACAAAGCAACTGGAGATCCAGGACAAGAGCAAGAAATATGCAGAAATGCAATTAAAGTGAGTAAGCTATGATAAGGTTTTTTCTTTCCTTATAGCGAATTTTTTTTTTGGGTCTCATTTAATCAGTACGTTTTGGTTAGTGGTTGTTTTTATTTGTCTGACTTTGTCTTCATTTCAGGTTGAAAGATTTTGCCAAGTTGTATGACATCATAAAGAATGAAAGGAATAAGTGTGTGAATCTGATTCAAACGAGTACACAGAAAGCTGCTGAAATGAAGGAGAAAATTAAAATATTTGACAATGAAATAGAAATCTTAAGGACAACAGATGCACAGAGGGAGAGGCGAGTACCACAATAAATTATGTTTTCAAGATAACTTCTTTTCAGTTGTAGTATTCCTAATCTGGACTTTGTAAATTACACTGCTTATGGATTAAATGTTAGTATTTCTTTGCTGTCCAATGTGTCCATATAATATTCTGAATACGTGTATATCCAAAATAGTGCACGCTAAAACTAGCACTATGCTCATCAACTCAATGGGCAGCAAGAACTTGCCCCTGAAAATTGCAATATCCTACTCCTAATCGAGGTTCCGTTATTCATTTCAGACAACTTCAAAAGCATCGGTTGAAGCACATGAACGCAATTGTAGTTCGGGATAGTTTAAGAAATGAAATTGCTAAACAGCAAAAAATAGAGACAGAAAATGAAGAGAAATGTATGCAACAGGAGAAACACATAGACAAATTAAACTTGTTAATTAACCAAGCAGAACAAGAGATGGATAGACTACAAAACAGATACAAAAGTGCAGTTCAACATCGAAATGACCGAGGCATACAACTTATTCAGCGAGATGAGGAAGTTTGCATCTTCTACGAAAAAGTCAATATTCAAGGTAAAAATGATAAATATAAAACATCAAAGATAAGTTCATAAATTGAAACTGCAATAATATAATATTAATTGCCCCTGGGTCATCTAGTGGTGAAGGGAATATAACTTTGAAGGTCCTGGGTTGGATACCCAATAACATGTGTGTGTATGCCAAGGCAAGTGAAAAACACTGTACTTGGGGTAAATGCATAACATGACTTAGGCAATCCTATCTCATTGGTCAACCCAAGGGTGATAAGAACTCTCCTTAGACAGCTGCATCTGATCTAATAATTGTTAATATTCTTTCCAGAACAAATGATACGAAATGGAGATGTTGAAATGCAGGCAC
This sequence comes from Alitta virens, assembly GCA_932294295.1. Taxonomy (NCBI): domain Eukaryota; kingdom Metazoa; phylum Annelida; class Polychaeta; order Phyllodocida; family Nereididae; genus Alitta; species Alitta virens. The sequence continues at coordinate 46,204,605 of OW028574.1, read as the reverse complement.
GAGAAGAAGAAATAAGATTTATGAAAATGCAGCTGAATGAGGAGAACAGAGCAATCCAACTTTTAAGTGAATCCTTGAAAAACAAAGACACAATGGAGCAGGAGAAACAAATCTTTGAAATGCAGGTTAATATAATCATCAGTAGGATATCGATAACATTCAAAATTTTATCTTTCAAGTTGAGCACAGTGTTTTCGCAGGCATTTCAGAGAATTTGAGTTGGTTCCGTAGTTCCCACTCATAATCATGCCTTCACTCATCATCAATACACTTCATCCAAATCTTTTTTTGCAGATGGAACAATGCAAAGTATACATGAAATCTCTGGAGGACAAGATGCAGGACCCTAATGATGCTACAAGGGTCAGGTACCTGGAAGGGAAGGACCCAGGTCCAGTTCAACTGACGGACAAATTGGAAGAGGTGCAGTGGAATGCTTGAATATAATCTCTGCTGTGTAGTTATCTTTGTCACACATATCAGTAGTACTTGAGGTGTGTATCATTAATTTCAGCTTGAATCGAGGCTGGCAGAAAAAGAAGAAAAGCTTTTAGAGAAAGACCTCATTTTTGAACAAGTGTGTCGATTGTCTGAAAGAATAAAAAACAAAGCTAGCGCCGGAAAGGATGACACTCTTTCTCTTGCCAAAAAGGTAAACTGAAAATCTTTACTTTCCTTTAATATTCAAATTTCTGCACTTGGGTAGAATTTTTAACGAAATTTTAATTTCTTGACTGTCATGTATTGTTTTTGCTCTTGTAAATATCTTGCTAATCAACACTTATGAACAGCTTAGCTTGTGAAAGCTGTTTGTGGACACTGGATACCCTAGTTTGAAATCTAGTTCATTCTAAAAACGGTAATAATACATACAAAACTTCCTTGCAGATAAATGACCTTCAAGCAAAAATCAAGGACAAGACTCGAAAGATGATGGCGATGGTTGCTGAGCTGTCAATGCACCAAGCAAACGCTCTCCGGCTACAGCAACAAGTCAAAGATAAAGAAGCTGAACTGGAGCAATGCTACTTGAGGATGGAGAAGGGTGAGCCTCCTAATGAAGAGATGGAACATGAGTGGCTCAAACAGCTGTCAGAAAGCATCAGGAAAGCAGAAGAAAAGGAGGCCATCATGATGGTAAATCCCTAATTCCTATTAATTTATGTTCGGTGTTATTCTGGCGTTTACACACCATTTAATTTACAGTGGATCCTCAACCAAGAGAATAACTGAAGTGGTCTTATTATGAGACTTTTTCACTTGAAGTGTCAGTTTTGAGGATTACTGGTGACTGAAACTTGATCATGCCTGATCACTGGATGGTCTTAAATGTGGGGCTCCATTGTAGTTTTGGAACATCGTCATATCATTCTGTTACATGTATTTAACTGCAAATATTTGATCAGTTTTTGGTGAAGCCTGCCAATCAGAGCCTGAAATTTGAGACATTATTGCATTTTTTGCTACTGTTTCAATATCAATTTCATAATTTTATATTTAACTTGTTGATTTCCTCAATGTCCCTCCAGTGTTTTTGTGGTCTGACAAGTTTTACAAAATACTTTATCCTTCATAAATTTCGCGTTCGTAAGTAAGCTATATGCTTTAGTGGAACTTATCTTATGGAGTTGATGATGCAATTGGGTAAAGACTTCAAACATCAGCGGCCTAAGTAGGACTCGGCACAATGCCCATTCGAGTTATGTCTGTCTCTCTATCCCATCAAATCAAATCATTTTTTATTTTGAGTCGGTGATTTTTGAAACACATGGATAACATGTCCCTCTATCCCATACCTACCACAAACTTGAATAACCTTTGCAAGTTCCTAAACATAATATATAACTCACTACATAACTTGTTCACAGGCAGAAGAAGAGGCTGAGGAGTACCAACTTCCAAGTGGAGGGGTCACAATGGCAAAGAGACGACCAAATGCCTACATTGATGAAGATGCAGATTTACCAATCCCTCAACCTTATGGTGCTCAAGCTCCTTTTGAAAAATCAAAGGCTGGCTCTACCATGAGACACATTAGAAAACCCAAGCCAAAACCAATTGAGATTTAAGTGTTATTTCAGAATTAAATCATGGAAATTTATTTGACCTTTGTTTTTGGCCAGGAGTTTGAATTGATGTTGTTTATAACATTAATGATAAATCAGTCAAGCTTTTGTGTTGGGTAATATGAGTACTCATCCCATTACCGAAATCAGATGTCTGTATGCTCCTGTACTTCAGTGTAACCTTAATCCGACAGCATTTCAGCCTCCATGTGCCAATAATCATGTACATGTATCTACATTAATTTTGATCCAGCTAAGAATTTTTTGCTCGAATAAAGTTTTCTTCTTTTTCCACTGGAAAAAGGAAATCAATATTTGCTTCTTCTTTTTTTTGATCTGGGAGATTCTTTTCTTGGAGATTCTTTTCTTGGAGATTTTTTCCAAATTTATGGCCTTGCAAGGGCTCTTTGAAGTTGTGTAGTGTTTTTGTTACACAATGTATGCCACAAATCAATCAATTATCAATAAAATAGGAATAGTGTTGATTGTCCTTAAATTACGAAGATCACAGAAAAATTATAGCAGTATTTAGAACAAAATGGAACTGAGAAAGATCTGAGAAAAAATAAAGCTAAAACGATAAGAAACTGATATAGCAACACAGATATGGCTTACCAAAAAAACAAGAGAAAACTGAATTTGTTAGAACAAGAGGGAACTAAAGAAATCAAGTGGAGTGGCCTTGATCTTTGTCAAGACAGAACTTTAGAAGGTAAGAGATTAGTTTAAAGAAAAAGTTACTGGATAAAGTAAAAAGGAACAAGGACCATGTAGAGAATGGCCTTGTACAAAAAGGGAGCAGAAAGAATAAGCTTAATCTTAAGAAAAAATATACATAAAAAAAACAGAAAATGTTACCAAATTAAAAAACCAAAGTAGTTACCAGATAAAGTACACTAACAAGAAGGAAATAAGAATTATGGTAGAAAATGGCCAAAACTAGAACCAAGTAGAAGAGGGCCTTGAACAAAGAGGGAACTAAAATATAAAAGAAAATGATTGATTTTCAAAGTAAAAAGAGAAGTGTTCAGAATAAACCAGGACCTAGTAGAAGAGGGCATTGAACATAAGGGAACTGAAAGACAAACAGGAAAAGATTAATTAAGAAGAAAAAATGATGATGTGTCAAAATAAAAATGAACTAGGACCTAGTAGAAGAGGGCATTTAACATCAGGTAACTGAAAGACAAACAGGAAAAGATTAATTAAGAAGAAAAAATGATGATGTGTCAAAATAAAAATGAACTAGGACCTAGTAGAAGAGGGCATTGAACATAAGGGAACTGAAAGACAAACAGGAAAAGATTAATTAAGAAGAAAAAATGATGATGTGTCAAAATAAAAATGAACTAGGACCTAGTAGAAGAGGGCATTGAACATAAGGGAACTGAAAGACAAACAGGAAAAGATTAATTAAGAAGAAAAAATGATGATGTGTCAAAATAAAAATGAACTAGGACCTAGTAGAAGAGGGCATTGAACATAAGGGAACTGAAAGACAAACAGGAAAAGATTAATTAAGAAGAAAAAATGATGATGTGTCAAAATAAAAATGAACTAGGACCTAGTAGAAGAGGGCATTGAACATAAGGGAACTGAAAGACAAACAGGAAAAGATTAATTAAGAAGAAAAAATGATGATGTGTCAAAATAAAAATGAACTAGGACCTAGTAGAAGAGGGCATTTAACATCAGGTAACTGAAAGACAAACAGGAAAAGATTAATTAAGAAGAAAAAATGATGATGTGTCAAAATAAAAATGAACTAGGACCTAGTAGAAGAGGGCATTTAACATCAGGTAACTGAAAGACAAACAGGAAAAGATTAATTAAGAAGAAAAAATGATGATGTGTCAAAATAAAAATGAACTAGGACCTAGTAGAAGAGGGCATTGAACATAAGGGAACTGAAAGACAAACAGGAAAAGATTAATTAAGAAGAAAAAATGATGATGTGTCAAAATAAAAATGAACTAGGACCTAGTAGAAGAGGGCATTTAACATCAGGTAACTGAAAGACAAACAGGAAAAGATTAATTAAGAAGAAAAAATGATGATGTGTCAAAATAAAAATGAACTAGGACCTAGTAGAAGAGGGCATTGAACATAAGGGAACTGAAAGACAAACAGGAAAAGATTAATTAAGAAGAAAAAATGATGATGTGTCAAAATAAAAATGAACTAGGACCTAGTAGAAGAGGGCCTTGAACATAAGGGAACTGAAAGACAAACAGGAAAAGATTAATTAAGAAGAAAAAATGATGATGTGTCAAAATAAAAATGAACTAGGACCTAGTAGAAGAGGGCATTGAACATAAGGGAACTGAAAGACAAACAGGAAAAGATTAATTAAGAAGAAAAAATGATGATGTGTCAAAATAAAAATGAACTAGGACCTAGTAGAAGAGGGCATTGAACATAAGGTAACTGAAAGACAAACAGGAAAAGATTAATTAAGAAGAAAAAATGATGATGTGTCAAAATAAAAATGAACTAGGACCTAGTAGAAGAGGGCATTTAACATCAGGTAACTGAAAGACAAACAGGAAAAGATTAATTAAGAAGAAAAAATGATGATATGTCAAAATAAAAATGAACTAGGACCTAGTAGAAGAGGGCATTTAACATCAGGTAACTGAAAGACAAACAGGAAAAGATTAATTAAGAAGAAAAAATGATGATGTGTCAAAATAAAAATGAACTAGGACCTAGTAGAAGAGGGCATTTAACATCAGGTAACTGAAAGACAAACAGGAAAAGATTAATTAAGAAGAAAAAATGATGATGTGTCAAAATAAAAATGAACTAGGACCTAGTAGAAGAGGGCATTTAACATCAGGTAACTGAAAAGAAACAGGAAAAGATTAATTTTCAAAAACAAAAGAGACAAAAAATAAACTAGGACATAGTAAAAGAGGACATTAAACATTATGGAACCAAAAGTCAGAAAGAAAAGGATTACTTTTAAAAACGAAATAACGAGTTAGACCTAGTAGAGGTGGCTAGCACAATATAGAACTGAGAGAGACATAGAAAAAGATTCAGTGTCCTTTATTTTACAAGCCAACAGAGTGTATTTAGAATTGAGAGAGATCTGTTGAAAAAAACATTGATTTTCAAGAAATATCTGAGAAATATGACAGTACTAAAGGAGCTATTATTATCCGGGAGCAAAAGTTGAAATGGTTAAAGTGCTATATCAAATGCATATGCAAATGATAATACTAATATATCTGTATTCTTTTTTTTCTTTTCTTTTTGTGACAATTGGGTGAGAATTAAGAGAAACATACAGAAGCAAGACAGAAATAGTATATGAGTGGCATTAAAAAAATTAATCTGAAGGACAACTTTAACCAGGCATTGGCAAAGTTTCCTCTCACAGGGAATAACAATTGGATGACAATGAAACCAGAATTGAAAATAAACACTTTTTTTTCTTTTAATGATTTTTGAGACAGTTACACTCTTGTTAGTTGTTCAAAAGAATACCTAGTTCTCATATAGGCTATTTCAACCTGGCATTTATAAATTTCAAACATTTTCTTTCTCACAATAGTAGTCATTATCTGTAATTTTGAAGCACAATGGAAGGTCTGTCAAGTGGGGTAGGCTCATGTTTTTAAAACATTAGGACGTCTGTAGCTCCAGGATAGCCCAGTTTATGTGCATGACAACTATAATAAATAAACACGTAAGAAAAATAAACATAATGGAGACTTCCTAGGCCATCAGACTTCACTGGAGCATTGCAATGTATACAAAAGCCACCGGGCATGATGGTCGGGATGCCATTGATATGATGTCAGTTACCTTTTCATTATGAAGTTGATGTCATGGACTTCACAAAGACTTAAACCAATCACACCTTGACTCAATGCCTTTTTTTTTCATGCATGGTTTGTCAAAGTTGGTTGGTTAAAATCACCACCTAAGACCAACTCAATTAGGTATTTGTGTTCTGGTAAACAACATGGCTAAAGGATTCAGTCTGAATGTACTATTGACCAGACAAAGGATTTTCAACACACTATGTCTTATTGTTTGCTACATTATGTTTGTGACCTCTAATGGAACTGCAGGTAAGATTTAAGTTTTGTTGTCTTTAATTATAATGCCAACACATCATTTTCTTACGACTGATACAAGGTTACTGCGTACTTAATATGGTTGAACAGATCACATTTCATGGTGAATAATTAAGTGTGTCAGTGATGTCACAGAAATTAACCAAATCACTCAAGGTAGAGACTTTCAAAAAAGCTTTCGATCATAGACCTATTGCATTCTATTCCATTTTGAATACTAAAGCACTGCAGATAGGAGACACCCTCTGTAAACAAGGGAAGAAAAAAACCCCCAGACAAGCTGTGTTATATCTCATAAGGGGAAAATATTCTAGAGAGTTCCGCTTCACTGCTTAGTGTCACACAATGTATGTTGAGTATTCCTGCATATCAAACACATTCAAATCAACAGAATTATGAATATGACACATGCAAACAACTCCAGGACACCTCACATGCAACCATGTGCAGAGCATTGGACAGTGGCCCCATTAATGTCAATACATTGCTTGCATTTGCCTTTGACCGCAAGAATGCTCAAACCCTCAAATATTCAGCAACTTGTATTATTGACCTGTTCCCACGGTTATCAAGATTTTAGTATGATTTTGCAGTAGAATCCCCACTTAATATAAGACAATCTCCCCGCAATTTAACCTGCATTGATGCAATTATATATATTTATATATACATGTATATGGGTCATTCCACAGAAACGGCGCACCCTGTCCCTCAACTTTCAAATGTGATATATATGCGGTGTGAGGATGGGCAGACCAGTGTAAAGATATAAATACATAAAAGAAATATTTTGCAGGAGTATGTTAAAACTGATATTATGGCTCTTTTTGCTGAAAAGGCACCAAAAAGGGCATGTCCTTATATATCTCTTTACCCTGCTCATGCTCATCATATGATATTCACATAGTTATAATCAGGAGAAGTTGGAATTTTCAACTGGCGAAGAAAATTGTGAAATATGTTAAAGTTTGACCACAGAATCAATGTCACTGTTACCATAATATTAAAATGTCGCTAGATGAAAAACAAATTGTTATGTTTGCGCGCTTTTCAAGATGAAAGCACTGACATGGGGGACTTCAGGATGTCTGCTTATTTTACACATCAAATAATATTTTTCAATATTTAAAGCAAAGGGTTAGTATTGGCAAGGGGTGACTTTTATGCGCGTCATTTCTGTTACCACGTTTATAAGGAAGCTATTTATCACAGAAATAGCTTAAAGCCATTCTGAAAGCACTCCATTACAAAATGGAATGAGAACTTTGGAATATTACCTACATTTCCCTTTGAGATATTGCAAGTTTCCCTAAATGTCAACCCTGTTTCTGTCCTTCCTGTTACCATAATAGCTGACATAACAGGTCACATGACCAACACATTTAAATATAAAAGATGAAGAATGTTTTTTGGTGTCATGTCACAACACTGAAATGTATGAAAATTCATAGCTTTATAGATTTTGAAACTTTGAGGGGTTATTTGTTTTGTATTAATTCTAGTTGCTGACAAATTTAACTGACATGTTGGACTCTGTTCTTATACAAAACTTAATACAGCCTGTACCTCATAATCAAGATTCCAACAGCTAATACATTGAACCAAGGGTTGTCTTAACAATGCTTAAGGGGCGTTCACAATATCAAATATAGCTATACGTGCTAACTTATAGCTCTTTTATCATATATATAAATTCTTTCCATGAGCATACGTGAGACACTCATAGATGGCTCGCCGTCCGTCAAACGCTTGCCGCATGTTCGTCGCCAGGCATTCGTCAGGCATCTGTCAGGCATCCGTCAGGCAGGCCTCAGGCTCGTCGGCACTCGTGGGCCGTCGTAGATGGGCACGGAAGACAACGGGCGGGCGACGGACGTCCGCCTAGCGTTTTACAAGTGGATGGCGAGTATATACGGATAGACAGTGGCTAGGTATGGCCAAGGATGGCCACGGACGTACGTATAACATACATAGAACGCTCAGCAAGTGAATCCCGAGCGATTACGTAATAATTTACGTGTAAAACGTCCGCCAAAGTCTTAAAAATGTTAAAAAATGTTGCCCTCTCCACGTATTCTCTTGAGTGGTTAAGCACGATCAGGAGTGTTCTACGGATTAGCGCGAGTATATGTAAAACAGTCGGCGAGTAAATCACGTATGGACGAGGAAGAGCAAGAGTAAAAAAAAAAATGTATACGTGGTAATACGTAGGTTATATCCGTGAGAGTGTGAACGCCCTTTTAATGGCAAGGTTCTGCTTTGCCAGTACAAACGTAATTTGATACCATAAGGCAAAAACTATAGTACTTAATTTCCCATGCAATTATACCTGTATATACTGATAAAAACATTAAGACATAAGCATTCAACATATTTTACACAAGTATACTTGGTATAAAAATGTATCATTAAAGTTTAATTAGGGCAAGTTTATGAGGCATGAAACTTCATGCATATACAAAAATGATGCTATATATACGTGGTAAATCGTTGAGGACCATTTTGTTGTGTTACATTGGCGTTTAACTTTGAAGTTGTCATAGAGCAACTTGATGTTGTGACCAGTTTCTATTGTCTTTACAAAATCAGTCCAGCTTATAATCATGTTTGAATGCCCAAATTATCAACAGTCATGCTTAATGGGTTTTGTTTGCTGGTATGGTGCTTTCACGGTTTGGCAGAGAAAGTAAACAAAAAGAAATGAATTGGAGTGAGAGAGGGTAACCACACTCAAAATTCAGTTAAATTGCTGGGTGAGAGAGAGATAATGGAACGACAGTGGACCAAGATTGATTGCACCAACCAGACAGTAGGCTGATCTAACACTAGGCCAACAGTGGGCCAACCAGATACTGGGCAGATGGCCAACTAAGGGCCGAGTTATCAGGCTGACAATATAGTGGGCTGGCACAACATTGGGCCAAAGGTGGGCTAATCTGGCACTGGGTAGACACTAGACAGTGGACCAACATTGCCCTGACTAACTAGATAATGGGTTTACAAGAGAATGGTCGACACAACACTGAGTTGATTAGACAGTGGGTCAACACACACTGGACAGAGTCGGCCATTGTAGGGTGCTAATGCCGGACATTACCCAGATGTGGGACTCCATCGAAGCACATCGCGAGTCACGTCTGGGGCTAGTAGGGTGCAGACTTGACAGTTAACTGATGTTCCAAATAGCAATGCAAGTCGGCCCAATGTCAGGCCCAATGTCAGGCCCAATGTCAGGCCCAATGTCAGGCCCAATGTCAGGCCCAATGTCAGGCCCAATGTCAGGCCCAATGTCAGGCCCAATGTCAGGCCCAATGTCAGGCCCAATGTCAGGCCCAATGTCAGGCCCAATGTCAGGCCCAATGTCAGGCCCAATGTCAGGCCCAATGTCAGGCCCAATGTCAGGCCCAATGTCAGGCCCAATGTCAGGCCCAACTTTGGCAGCAAAATGAAATTGACATGGGAAAACTTCATCAGGCTGGCATTATTTTGCTTATCTGCACAAGGTCGGCGCCACTCTGATGGGAGTGTTGAAGCAACACACTGCCAATTTTAATTATTGTTAATGTTTCCCATCTAACTTGCTAGATCGGCTCGACATCAGCATCACATTGGCCGATGATGGCCAATGTTTGAATGATGTCATTCTCTGTGTGATATGCTATCTGGGCAAAAATGTCAGGTTAGATCTTAATCTTTCATTCAATATTCATCTGCATTCCATTCTGATGTATGCCTAATTCTGGAACAATATCTGGCATGTGTCCTACACCTTTTCTTATTTGGATTAACTGTCATTTTACCAAATGCCAGAGCAGACATAATTACTCTTAAGGAAACTGACCAAATATGGTGTTAGGGATACTGAGATGGGTAGGCTTTGTGGGATCTGCGTGAATCCATGTTGCACACACCAATGGATGGGGTCTTTTACTTGCCCTAGCATAGACACTTAACTACAGGGCTCCGAGACTGAACTCAAAAGATTGTCTGGGCATGGAATGGGACCCAGGCCCATCAGTTGTCAGGTTCTTAACCAATGACCCCTATACTGTAGCTTCTTATCCGAAGTGGCAGGCTGTACAGTCAGACATATCAGTTTGGAGTCTTTGGACAGGGTTTTCATATGAAGCACCATCCAGCATTGGGGATATAATAATGTTGTCAGTGTGTAGTGAAAAATCAGAAAGTGAGGATATAATAACTATCAAGAAGACACTTAGAACTCTCGAATATGTGGTTTATATGTAAATAATGTGTTACCTCTAGTTTTTCAAAATATGTACACATTTAATACTGATATTCATGAGTATAGCACAAGGCATCGTGGTGATATCAGGTTACCAAGACCAAGAATTAATCTCTTTAAGAAATCTATTGTATATAAAGGTCAATTTTTATGGAATAGCTCCTAATTAATGTAAGGAACTGATGTTCTTGAGATAACTTTAAAGTTACTGTTAAAATATTCCTTGTTAATTTAGATATTATTTGTAATTTAGACTATTACGTTGTAAGAGCTCTTAAGGGTACATATTACTCTCAATGGCTAAACGTTTACTCCTCCTTTGTAAGAGTATTTTTGACATAAAGCTCTAGTCTATATGCAGGGTTAACTAACTGTTGTTTTTTTGTTTTTCTGAGTGTATTGATGATGTGTTTTCAGGAGACGAAACAGAAAGTGAGTATCAAATATAATAGAAGACTTTTAGAACTTTCTAAAAAAGCTCGCTGACTTTGATGACTGTCCATCAAAATCATGGGTTGTAAGGTTTCACAGACATTTTTGGGTGATTCTGCATTACCATGAAGCAAACATAGGCTAGCTCTCTGTGCAGATGTCTCAAATTTGCACAGACCTACAACGCAAGCCATAAAGTTCAGAAAGTCTTAATTACTTCTTCTGTCTACTATTTTCTGAACAACTGTTACTGCAAATAAATGTATTTTTTCTGTGTTCTTCCAATTTCTTGTTCAAACACCATCCAACTCTTTTGAAATAATCTGTGATTTTAAGAAAACTACACCTAGATCTACTGGTGGCTGGTGCTAGACAGACATGCCAAACAATCTTTTCCCGCTATATATATGAATTTTTTTCCTTAAAGCATTAGCACATTTATATTTACCTTTTCATGTTATATTAGCATTAGGTAGTGCAATCAAATAAGGGATAACAGCTCTTGAACAGTAGTCTGGATTCTAGAATTTGCCTTTTTTCCCCCTTACTCGTCCAACTGGTTTCTCCATTGAAATACCAACCAAAGTGGCAATCACAAGAAAGGACATCAACAACCTAACTGGTGGGTCAGTTCTGACCAATAGTATCACCACAGAGTAAATGCAGAAACTACTTTCCATGACTACAAGCAATACTGAAAAAAAGTAGACCTGATAAAGACTATATTAATTGGTAATAGTTACACAAGAAATTCTGTCTGCCATTCAGTTGAAAATGATGAAAACACATGCTTTAATCTAGGATAAGCAGGAAAACTACACATAACTTGCAAGTTGATAAATGCAAGTCAGGATGCAGCAGATACAAACTTGATTTGCTATGTTTTCCAAGCAAGTTAGCCATGAATCTTCTTTCACTTACAATGACCAACATCTTAAAAATTTGCCATAGTAATAATACTAATAAACCATGATACTTGAACCACACACATAATAACTTGTTTTAGAATCAGACACTTCTGGATGGAGGGCAGACTTGTATGCATTATTAGGCAGAAAATCAGTTATACAACTCATATTTAAAAAAAAAAAGCGTTGAGATCACTCAAATGCAATATGTAATATGTAGCAGCTCCTTGGGAATCATGTTATGTAAACAAACTATCACATATACATATTAAGACAGCTACAGCATATTAAAAATAGCACCGCAAGTTTGTTGTATGCATGTTACTAGCTTGACATTGTCCAGGGTTGTTTTTCGTTCAGGGTCTGTGGGGTTATTACCACAAGTAAATTCAAACCCAAAGACAACCACACAAGTATTACAACATGATCTTAATGCCAAACCAAATATGGTGAAGGTCCGATCAACCAAACAGGTAATAGCATTTCACCCAATGGCAACCCTAAAAGTGTTAGAAAATGATGCTATTACCCTATATAGTATACAAACCCAAATTCGAAGAAAATCCGATCATTCAACACTGCTCAAACAGAAGTTATAGCATAAGACAACCATGAAAGTTTCAGAACCCAAACCATGAATAACATCCCCATTCATAGAAGTAACCATGCTTCCATCAAAATATCATACCCCTAAAGTGATTATTTCTTCCATTGAAGAGCTCAATGAATGACCTTAACCAGAAAGTGCAAACGCCACCACCAACAACGCCAACCAAGTGACAACAATAACTCGTCTTTTAGGCAAATCGATGAGCTGAAAATTATTTTTGTTGAAGATGCAGTTGACAAGAGTGCATTGGTTTACATAACTTGTGTACATAATTCCAGAAATGCCATATATATATCTAGCTCTCCCAGTGTCTAGTTTTGTATTGATTATACACATTAATTTTTCATTGAAGGCCAGGAGATCATCTGGTCCTGTGACTTCAGCGGCCAATCAGTCTGTGGAGCTTTGAACGTGACATCACAAACGTACTTCCATTTTGGCAGCGGGGAGACACCAAGCGAGGGCACTGGGCCATCAGGTGATCACTCTTTGGAAAGGTTTCGTTTACAGAAACAATGTAAGGAACTGCTTTCCAGCGTGTGCTTTCTTACTAGTGTGTGGCACTGCATGAACTAACCCTAGTTTTGCACATTTGTGTTCACATTAATCAATGTTATTACTGTCAAGCAAATCTGATTAACACCAAGGCATCGAATACACCTCAAGTTTGCCACTGGTGCCTCACAGTTTGCTATTTTATCTAATCAATGTTCTTCAAACAAATTTTTTCACATGCACCTTTTGGGAGAGAATCAAGGGGCCTGAGGTAGGACTAACAGGAATGCAAATATTTAACAAAATCATTAACTCAATTACCTAATGCATTTGCATATTAGTTTACATTTAAATTTTCTACAAAAACCTCTCCTATAAATATTTCATATTCAAATTAACAGACACACCCAGCAGTCAGTACATCTACTTAGAGGCTTCCTGGGCTCGACAAGAAGACCGTGCAATCCTCCGTCTACCAATGATCCCAATCGTGCAGGATGCTTGTCTTACGTTTTATTACCACATGTTCTCCAGCAATGGTTGGGAACAAGGGAACTTGAGAATTACAATTACAAGAGATAGCGTTTCTGTCTGGTTTGTTTCTGGTAAGTGTAATCATATTTATCAAAACATTGGTGCACTGCATGCTGTGTTAAATAACTCATTGTTAAGGTAAGATTATCTAAAATCTTGTGCATGACCTATTCGTATATCCAGGTAACAAAGGCCCTCATTGGAGACAAGGTCAACTAACACTGCCAGCAAACACAATCAATATCCAGTTCATAGCAGCGAGAGGAGGCGGTTTACAGAGTGATATAGGCCTGGATGATGTCATGATAACTGCCGGGCCTTGCGAAGGACCTGAAGCTACCTTAATACCTGCTCCTTTACCCCCTTTACCAACCCTGGAACCTTGGCCAACACCATCTCCCCTACCTCCTCTGGATCCAATAACTCTCTCACCCATACCACGTCCAGATCTAGAAACTAATTCACCTTTACCTACTCCAGAACGAGCAAGTCCCAAACCTATACCTACTTTAGAATCAACCACCCCATCAACTCGACCCACAGACACAGATCAAACAACCACTCCTAAACCCCCTGAACCAACCCTTGCACCTCTACCTCAAACGCTGAAACCGAATCCTGTAACACCAACTTTACAATCTGCCCCACAGGGATCACCAGGTAATGTTGATTATCACTTACATTCCGATAGTAAAGAATGTCAGGGTGATCTAGTGTTTCAGGCATTGGCCGGCTTCTTTGAAGGTCCTGGGTTCAAATGAAAGCCATGACATTCTTAATATGTTAAAAATTAATCAGAGTAGTTTGCATGAGAAGCTAAATGGTGGTGCAAGATTAACACCCCCACCCATGGATCATTCGCATTGAGACAATACAATATTATACGAAAGCACTGAGATTCATTTGCAAAACATCAACGACCCTTAGCTTATTCTCATGTATAATGTTTCTTCCTTGCTTTAAATTGTTCAGCAACTGGGACCATGGATGTATAGATAATCCATTGATAATGTATACCTTTAACTTTTATACCATGTGTATATATATTGAATATAGACATAGTGAGTAGAAGTAGACTTATTACACGTTTTTATCTGTTATTTTTGACAAATGTATCATGTATGATATTACTGTGTCAATAAAAGCATATATATATATATTTAAATGAGCTTAAGGAATTTCAGCTGGTGATGACTTTGTAAACTTCAGAATTAAAATTTCTCTGGGATATAAAACTAAAAGATTGTCTTTTCCATACCCCTGTATATAGGCCCCTGTGACCCTCGATACCAATACTGCCCATCTTCAACGACAGAGACGCTTGCCTGGATGATAAGTCCAAGTGGGCAGTTTCCGACATTGGCACCAAACATCATCAGTATGTATGCACGCTATTATTCTCATAGGTTGCAAAGCACAAACCTATCAAAAGTAATGTAACAAATCTGTTCTTTTTCAGTTGCTAAAAGCACTTTCGATTGGAATTCGGGTAACAGAAATGGCCTTGGATTTATGATCACTCAAGCTGAAGGAGGCCATTGGTCAGAAGTTGAAGAAAGTGGGCAGCCACTCCTCTCAAGTAATTTTCCGAGTGAGACACCTACTGCTTGCTTTCACACTTAATCAACCAAGCCGACACTGTAGATTTTTGTATATTAGTTTCAATACACTTGTGCACATGCTAACATTGTGTGACATGATACTAATGTAATTTTATCCTAACTGAGACTAGTAACTGCACTGTTGATTTAAATCTAACTACTACTTATGTGATGATTGTGGACTGTACATAATTCGACTAGAGGCTAACCTTTCAGTAACAAGCAAATCACGGATTGAAAAACTGTTGAATTTCCTAAACTATTTGCACTATTGTTCAATCACTGGGTTGATGATTCTGTGTTGAATTCAGTTCATATGAAATGATTTTAATATTTTCATATCCCCACAGGAAGGTGGTTAACAATGTTTTCATCCCGTGGAAAAGGAACAAGTTCGATAACTTCTCGCTTTGTTCACACAACTACGTCAAAAGGATGTTTAGAGTACAAGGCAGTTCTTGCTGGCCAGGCTGCCTTGACAGTATATTTGAGACAAGAAGGTGTTCCTATTGGTTACAGTGTTCACAAGCATGTTGGTAAGCTATCATTCGAGTAACTAACTATTCATTAACAAAATTTGTTGTTTCCTTGGACTATGTTCCATGGTCCCCCAAGCTGAAGGGTGGGTTGGTGATTAGGGCTTTACGTCCTGTATTTCTGCACCAGTTGTGCTAATTAGGACAGGCAGAGACCATGGCAATGAGACGAAGGATGAAACAGCCATCCAACTTAGGCTTGACCGGGAATTGAACCCGGGACCCAGTGGTTGGTAGCACAGAGCGCTACCTCTGAGCTAGGCCCCCGCCCTCATCCCCAAGCTGAAGGATGATATGGCCCAGAAGTAATTCCACTTGTGATGTCACACTGGCATTCTATCCGTTGGGTCTCAAGTTTAATACCTGATGGGGCCTAAGTTGGATGACAGTTTCATCCTTTGCCTCATTATCATGGCACCTGCAAGGTCACCTGGGGCATTCAACAATCTATGTTTGGTGGTTTCGAGATTCTGGAGGGAGGCAATCGAAGCCTCAAACAAGCATTTCTCAATTTCCGTTCTGAATGTTTTTCTTTTTTTCTAAACTTTGGAGGGTGGTGGGTGGTTGATTAGGGCTTTACGTCCTGTATTTCTGCACCAGTTGGGCTAATTAGGACAGGCAGAGACCATGGCAATGAGACGAAGGATGAAACAGCCATCCAACTTAGGCTTGACGGGAATTGAACCCGGGACCCAGCGGTTGGAAGCCCAGAGCGCTACCTCTGAGCTAGGCCCCCGCCCTTAAACTTTGGAGGGGAGTAACTTAGGTTTTGTGTGTGTGTGTGTGGGGGGGGGGGGACACCCTCCATTGGTCATCCACGGCCTGCCCTTGCCTGTCTTAATTGGCCCACGTCAAAATGCAGGATATAAAACCCCATATCAGCCACCTACATGAGGAAAAAAATACTTGTCATTCCACAACCTTCCATGTGCAAAATAGTATAATGAACTTGGAATTTGTTGTATTAGTAAGTCAGGCACCTGTTTTTATCTACAGGATTAAAATTTCCATACTGAACAACACAACACATTAGTGATCTTTAAAAAGTTAAATATGAGAGCAGTTTGGCCCAGAAATGTCTCCAAGCCCATCAAACATTTACCACGCACTATCAAGCCTATTGAACCTTGATTTGTTATTTAAATGTAAACTTGGCAAGTCTTCCTTGTCACACCAGGTGTATCCAACACATTTCCTTATTCCCTAAATAAACTTCCTCTTTATTTTACAGCATATCCCAAGCAGGTGGGAACAATTCGTCTGCCTATTCATGACTTCATGTTGGCCGATATTGGATTTTACATTTCCTTCAAGGGAGAAGTTCAAGACACAGGAGATTTTGTGACAATCGATGACATCACATTGTATAATGACAGTTGTTGACCTAATAGAGGCAGTATTGTAGTAGTATTGTAGTTCATAGTTTGAAATAAGGTGCAGTGAATGTTTTATGTCTTTACGTGAAAATAAAGCAAAAGGTACATCAACAGGCATTACCTTAAGGCAGCAAAACCCATGCAAAGCAAATATATTTCAATATTTTTACTTCTGAAAATGTTAGTATATTACCGCCACGTACAACAGGATACATAAAAGACTATACTTGCGACATTTCCTGAAATGACAAAATTATTTCCATATTTGTCATGAAATGAATATAAATGATCTTATACTACAACTATATATTTGAGGAAAAAACTGCAAAGCACATGAAACCCTCAGCCTGCCACTCGTATGCAAGGCATATATCTTCGTAGCTAGCATCAACATAAATCTGCCAGATTGACATGAATGTGACCTGCAAAATAGGTCAAAGTCACCCACCCTCAAACTCCTAGGTCTCACACTAACAAAATCTGGTATACTACGTACCCCTCTTGGGGCTAGCATCAACATGCCTAATCTTATAATTTCAAGGTCACCCACCTTCGAACTCATGCAAGGTATTCCCCTAACGGCCTAAGGCATAACCCCTCTATGTTGCAGAAGCCTTGCATCAACATATCTAAACATAATTTTTACAAGATTCGAATAATTTTGACCCATGACATCAAAAAAAGGTCAAGGTTATCCATCTTTTAACCCATCCAAGGTCTTCCCCTAAGGCAGAATCCCTGTTGGTTGCACAATCCTAGCATTAACATTTCTGAAGTTATTATTTCTACAAGGCCCCAACTGATTTTGACATGTGATGCAAAAATAGGTCAAGGTCACCCATCTTCACACTCATTCAAGGTCTTTTCCCCAAGTATATTCCACTTTAATTTCATGATCCTAGGATCAATATATCTCGAGTTATCATTTCTACAAGGGTGATGGACAGACAGATGGACAGCATGACAGACATATGGCTGAGGGTTAACATGTGTATGTGCTTTTACCACAAGAATCACTATGGTAACAATTTAAAACCTACAAATAAATGAAGATGAGACAATGCCAAGAACAAAATTGGGATCAAGATATGGCTCTTGTGCAATGCATGGAGCAATGTTTAAACCGACGCACCATAAGTCGCCTGGTAGAAGTCATATTCATTCGAAAATCCCATCACCAAAATGCATGCATGCTAAAATAGACAATTTCCTATGGAAATGGGAACAACTTCATGGCCGTAGCTAGCTATGAGGCCTCCTCTGAAATGTTGCTAAACTATTGTGGGTTTTTTAAATACCCCTAATTAATCTTTCATTTAGGTCTACTGGCATTTTTCTTTAAGCATTGACCATGTCATACAGTTGAGATAAAACATTTACATACAGGAGCTGGAGGGGGAAGGGTGGATTTTCATCGTTTTCAGCCTCAGGATAGCACTTTTTACCACTTTACAGATATGAATAAATAGAAATCTAAAAAAAAAAAAAAATTAAATTTCTGGAATATAAAAACTATCCAGATGGGATGTTTATGTAAACAAGTCTTTTTCCTATTATCTCCACAAATGTTCCAACGGATAAAGCTTAGGGCTTTGAGATGACCACTCCAAAAAATTAATTATTTTACACTAGTAATAGTCATTCAGTATGTCCAATTTCTCAGCTGAGGGCTTCAGATTTTCTTGCTTCTTTTTTCATGCCATAAATGTGAAAAACAAATTTAAGCATCCCTGGTCTACTGGCCACCTAAAAGCATGATGCTTCATACTTTTTTTGCAATGTTTTCTTAGGGTTTAAGGCCTAACCAAAATCCCTTCAAACAAATTTTTGTATAATTGCAGGTAATCAAACACATGAATTTTTGTCTCACTACTCTTCCTTTCTTCATTTCATAATATTATGTCGGTAAACAGGATGTGAAATTTAACATGGTGTTTCTGCAATAATGCTTTCATTGCACAATATTGCAGCTTGCTGGAACTCAAGCCTTTCCAGGTTTTTCTTCTCTTAAGCTTGGTGGCTGATGGTAGTTTTACTTTCTCTCAGATCAAAGTGTATGATGCTATTAACCATGCAGACCTATAATTATGGCATGCAGTTGAATCTAAATCAGCTAGTTATTACTGGTCTCCAAAATATAAATCTTGTAGTATCTAGACTTTAGTTACTGGGCAATGAACGCATCTTAATTCAGCATTTTTACACCAGATATTATGTTACAGTTGAGACTCTATATAACACGGGCAGGAAGGGTTCCCAAGTGGGGTGGTCGTCTTATAGAGATGTATGTCTTTTTATAATAAGTCTAAAAATGTATTATCTAATTATCACGTAACTGTTTTGAATAAAGCCAGATTATAACATTACATACTTTCAATATATATTGGGCAAAATATCAGTGATTCAATATTTACAGACATTTATATTCTGCATTTCTTCAAAAATTATAGACTGCATTTGACCCAGAATGTATGTATTAGGGTCAATAGGTCTCCTATAATACCCCACAATCAGTTGTATACCACATAGAAAAACCATGTGGTATAGCCTATGTGGTATACATGTGTATACTACATGGCTTACCTTACAAGGATGGGAAATGTATACCACACACTTCTATGTATGGCAGGCCAATGACAAAAAATCTCTTTTTGCAGCTAAGCGCTTCGCCGTTTAAACTAGCGCCGCCGCTTTAAAACAATATTCGGAGTCACAATTCTACAACCATTCAAAAGATAAAATTGTCAGCTCCCTAAAAAAGTTTAAAATTTTGAAATCGGACAAGAATTAACGATTCCAGGAGCAAAAAACGTAACAGAAAGTCAATGATCTGTTCAGTCCACAGATACAAGCCATTGTGTGGCTGTGTTGCTATGGGCAACGTCACAGGAGCGTCATCGCTTCGGTAATACAATCGAATAATACGGAACAATAAAACATTTTCTGTCCAAATCTAGTATAAAAAACAATTCTGACAAGAAATATTTAACAACTGGTTTGTAAATATCATTTCGTAATTTTTTTTATTAATGTGAAAATGTCCCAGAAAGTTTTGAGGTGATGACGTTGTTGACAGTTATGCAATGCTCTGATTGGTCAATGGCAAAAATTAATTTTTTCTATACTACATGAATGCATAGCCAGACAGCTCAACTAAAAGTGAAAATTGTGGGGTATAAATAAGACCCAAGTGGATATGTGGTATATTTTTATATTCCCTCACTTGTGGACAGATTGGCTTCAGAATTCACTCGTGGCTAACGCCACTCGTGAATCCTGGCCAATCTGTCCACTCGTGGGGAATATAAAAAAATACCACATAACCATTGGGTCTTATTATAATATATCAAGGGAAACATATTTGTGGAGTGATAAATCGTGCATTTTAACAATGATTATGAATGTTTTCTGTCAAGTGTATGCAAATTTCCAACCTCAACTGTAGTTCTAGCTCCTCTTTTAACAAGTACAAAAAAACACCTAAAATACAGCTACCATTTATTATTTAAAAAAAAAGATTAACCCCACCCCCTTCTAATCTAGGCCCTATAGGTCTTCCCTGGTTAAAAATCCTGCAGAGAAACGATTGGAACATTCCGTGTGAAATGGACCAGAATGAAGAAAAATTCCCAGGTTATGTCTTCAGATTTGCTAGAAACTCCTCTATTACCAATTTTAATAAGTTTAATAAGGAAATGAGAAATTGTTTTTAAAAATGGAAGAAAATTTAAAAGCACTCGTTTGCACTCTTTTAAGGCCTAAAGCTAAAAATTTTTAAGAAGCTCTTACATAACAACTACTATGAGTAGAGCAGAGAAACTTTACATTTCCTCATTAAGCATATTGAAGTTGCAAATAATGTAGTTTCAAGCAACTCTGAAAACATGACCTGGGAACCGCCGGTCCATTTCACATTGAATGTCCTGATTTTCTATAACTATTACACATTCAAGCATGGAGTAACCAACCATGACCTGAAAATGCTGGCAAAATTTTTGTTTCCACTCATATCAAACGAAATGCCCATTTCACACACAATACTCAAAATTGGCTCTGAAGACCTCTCTAGCACTATGTTGCATCAAACATTCTGGTGTTAACCAAATGAAATTCACAGACCTTAATGCGAGTCTTTTCTAATATATTACAATAATAGTACTGAAGACCCTTTTTGAAGTTGCCCAACTGGTACAATGACATATTTCAATAGAAAAAAAATCACATGAAACTCACAGAGCCTAAAATGCATCATTTCATAGGAATGTGCTGTGATCATGGAACTCAAAAGAATTCACAAATTTATTAGCCCTGACAGACAAAGAATAACACAACCAGTGTACACAGTACAACATACAAAAATATCCAAAATTGGTGTATAGAATAAATCAAAATTAAATCTTATGTGATTCCCTTCACTCCTGCATTTGTAATCATGTATCTGCGAGAATCGTTGGGTAAATGCGGTGCAAAGGTAATGGAGAGTTTGCGCTCAGGTGGGCCAGCTGTTGCAGCAGAGTTACTGCGAGACAACATCAGTCTACATGTGACAAGATTGGACCAGCTGATTCCTAGGGCAGGTTGAATGTTGTTTGCTCTGGGGCCTTTGCTGCCACTTGGATCTATTACCGCTGAAACCTGTAGAAGAAAACAGCTTTTTATTTTCAATACTCAACATGAGGAATTGGCACAAATTTCTCACCTGGCAGACAACGTCTGATAAGTCCCTTTCATTAAATAAATATCAGATTTCTCAAAATATTCTATACAAAAAACTTACTTGATTCACACAAACTACTGCACATCCATGTTTTGAACTAAGCGTGCGCAGCTTTGACCCAAATGAAGACAACAACTTGGCTCGTTTCGGCATATCTTTCAAGCCATATTCACAGCGGAACAAAGCAGCAATTGAATCAATTATCACTAGTTTCACTTTTCCTTGACTTAGTAAAGCGGGTAACCTGTGGGCAATGCAAATTTCCAGATCTTCCTAGAAAGTAAACAAAAATTGTAATGAGAAAACTATTACTATGCCTCTCAGTAATTGTTGCAACATAGTAAATACCAGTTACATGATTGACGACTGTATGATAGAAATTACAGCAGTGCATTTATTGCACAATTTAAAATATTCTTCGAAGCTATTTCTATGTCCAACTACTAGTAAAAATGTTAACTTGACTACAGTAACTTCTCACAATTTCTGCAATGTGTTCGATGAATATGTTGTCAGTCCAGTTGATTTTTAGGTCTGAGTATTTCTGCTTGGCACAACCCACCATTTGCATGAGCCTCTTATTTGGAAAAACATCTTCTGTGCAAACATAAACAGCTCCTACAAATCAGAAATCAAATTAGGAAAGTCCATTTCTGATCAAAAATAACAGATGTACACCAGTGCAATCTAAACAAATTGAGTTGAATATTCCTGCTTAATATAAATTCATAACATGAACATGTAAATCTGTTATAAACATTGCAATAATTGTGTATCATCATAATCGTATACCTGCATTTAAGCCACCCATGTGAGTGGGCAGTTGTACTGTCAAACACAATTGAAGACACCATTGTGTCTTCCCTGCAGCACTTTCACCACATATTTCTGTGATTCCTCGGCACAGCAATCCTCCTGGCATAAAAGAATATAAGAATAAACCCATTACAATGAAAATTCACAACCTCCAATGCATTAAAAAAAATATGTTACAAGCCATTTTCAATGCAACGATGAAGCAATTCGATAAGTTAATTACCTCTAAGAAATGTGTCCAACACAGTGCATCCACAAGATAGACGTGGTATCCTGTGGCAAGGGGGGCAATCAGGACCAATCAACAGTGATGCTAGAAAAGAAAGTTTGTGACATGAAGGCAAAAACAAAATCAACCATGCTGCAGAGACAAGACCTCTTTGTACACATTATATTTTATATATGTAATTCTTTTTAATGCTACCATTTTGTCATATATTACCTGGAACAATTGGTTGTAATATCAACAAGTCTGCCACAGCTTTCAGAAGAATTGCAGCATCTGAGGCAGAGACATTCGTCCTTCTTTCTATTTCAGTCCCAGACATGCACACAAGTTTCTCCAAATTTGTCAGTTGAGCTGAAGGAAAATAAAACTTGTTAAAATACAGCAAACTGCACATACACACAGGGGTGGGAATAAACAGGATTGAAAATATAGGAGTTTGAATAAAAAAATTGTTCAAAGAAATATAGGAGTTTTATAGGAAATATAACCAAAAATATAGGTATATGCAGGAATATATATTGGCAAACCTTGACGAAAAACCGTAGTTCACCTGTCAGACTTTTATGAACTGATCAATAATATCTGTCCAGCGACACTTGCATAGCTCTAAAATGATATATTCTGAACAAATAATGGACACCAACCTTAATTGCTAAGAGTAATTGTTTTAAATAAACTTATGAGTTCAATAAATGCTATTCCGACCTGAAAAGGCTGAAGGATAAGCTCATTTTGTGGTTCACAATTGGTGATGAACCAATATTCTAAACCAAACTGCCAGATTGTCAGAAAAATTGAGGTCAATCGCAATTTATCTGTTCATGATGTACCAAAAAATAGGAAATATATAGGTTGTTGTTTTTTTATAATAAAAAAATAGGATTTTTCTCAAAAATATAAGATATAATAGGAAAGTGTAGGACGTTCCCATCCCTGCATATAGTTATCGCCACAATGGTGACAAAGGGTGCATGTCTACTGTGCAACTGTCCAAAATTGGAAGTATACTGTCTACAAGTAGACTGCTTAATAGTTAAGCGACAGCAAGCAGCCTTCAGAAACTGACCACACAAAAAAGTTTGCTGTTTGCAGTCAAGACTGCACAGAAAACATTCTATGATTCTAATATCAAAATTTTTGCTGTTTATGACTTGTGAATGATACACTGTCAGTGGGCAATTTTTAATCGATGACCATGGGTCAAAGCGGCTTGGTGTTCATGTGTGCGTGTTCACGCGCGCGTGTTCATGTGCGTTGTTCACAATGAGTTTCCAGGGACCCTCTGGGTCGCTAGCAGAGACACAGGTACGTATACATACCCTTGTCATGGTCATGTTTTAAGATTTACACATGTTGCAGCAAATATTATGTGGTTGCTAAGGGCTGAATGAATGAATTCTAAGGAGCTGTGGGACAGGCAAATTGAATCTTTTGAATGAGGAGGCACCCCATGAGTCTTTCTAGGGCCATCTTTGAAGTGACAAATAATTTGAAAGACTCCTCAGATAAAGCCCTTCTAATTACCATACACAGCCCCTCGCAATGTAGGGCTCTGCAATTGAGAATTTTAGGATGTGCCCTTTATGCCATGAAACAGGAGAAAGAATGTGACTTCAATTATATTGAAAATGTATAAAAACTTAATTTATGATTTATGCACATAATTTTACTCAAGTCACAAAACTTTATGTAGGTATGTAGATCTACCTCTCTTGAGAGCAGTAATGATGCGAGGATTGATGTCCAATCTGTCCATTGGTAACAGTGCCAAGGGCATGCAAGTAGAGATGCCCTTGCAGTCCTGGTAGACCTACACACCTCTGGATCTGAGGTCTTCTGTCCTCTCTTTTTCTTTCCGCGCCCAGAAATGACCTTTCCGTTAGGGAGCGCTTCCTGAATTTCTGCATTTTCCAAAAGGTGGCGCTGCGATCTGAAAAAGTGAAAATGTCTGCCGTAGACTGAAATCTGAAGGATAGTAATTTCTGAAGACTTTCTCAGGCTGGCTGCCTCAGTTCTGTACAAAGATACCACAACATAATGGCCTGTCAGTTGGGCATTCAAGCGACGTTCCAGAATATCGCGTCTGTCAAGTCATACTTGTTCCCGAAGACCAAATCAGCTGAAAATGACCAAACAACTGGTACGTGTCAAACCAGTGTAGTCACATGACTTTGTTTATCTTTTGATTGGGTACTGTCATTAGCTGTCAGTTGCTGTCATTAGCAAAGGGCCCTTGAAATTTTATGTAAATAGCCAGCTAAGTGTCTTAGTTTTCTAATTATAGATGCCATATTAGGCATATATATATATAAATATGAAGTCCATGTATTATGATCCAACAAAAAAATGTATAAGAAGATAATAGACAAATATGTACAGATTTGTCTTTACATACAAGAAGTTTGCCTTCTAACCCTTGAAGTATACAGACTGGTTGACAAAATATTTTTGATTATAATGCTTGCGGAAACATATCTAATCTACACAAGAATATATGATTTCTAATAACAGCACTTAGTATCAATACAGTATATAGTAAGCTAGTACTCTCATATTTAGAAAACCCCAACTGTAATTCAAAGATATTTTGGCAAGCAGTGTGCAAAGATCTAATATATGCCCTTCTATAGTTCAACCATAGAAATGGCATGGATGAATTACACATCAGGGTACAATAAGATTTGAATAATTAATCTCAACATCATACTACACATATAGAATTTGCGTAATAGAACGTTTTCCTGGGCATAAAGCTGGAGTCTCTGTCTGGATATATCACAATCATCATCAGTGAGATCAGACGTAATGGTATGTCCCAATTAAGTATTTAATCGGTTGAGTAACCTTAGGATCATCATTATACAAAGTAATAATAGGAATAGGAAAATTTCGTAAAAGTATAGAATGAAAATGCATAACTGCATTCTTCTTCACATTACAATTAACATCATGTGATAAATCAAATTGTTCACCAACATTACAAGTATTTAGCATGCGTGCTTAGATCATCCACATAAATATTAAACAAATGAGGAGAAAGAATCCTCCCCTGTCTCACTCCATCAGAAACTTTAAAACATTCAGAATACAAACATCTTGATTAGTATACCAATAAACAAGTAATCTAACAATGTAGTAAGGTACCTTTCCCTTAACAAGTTTCTCAAACAGAACATTGTGGTAAACTTGCCTTGCTGGCATCAATAAAACATACAAATACACTACTGTTAAGCAATCTGTAAGTGTCTATGATTTATTTCATTACACTGATCTGTACTATGTTGTTTTTAAGAACCAAACCGGTATAACTTACCAAAAGTTAATGCCATCATAGATTTCATAGAAGCTATGATGGATCTATAGTACCAAAAACTTATACAATGCCATATGTATATATATATATATATATATATATCAAATATTAATGTGGGTCAGCAGGTGCTGAGACTGAGGGCTGGGATGATGCTGACTGGGGATGGAAAGATGATGGAGAGGATGATCAGGATGCAGGTGAAGCTGCAAAAGTAACAGACACTGAAAGCCAAAACTGGCTGCAAGATTGTGTTCTTTCAATTTCACCCACCGGAGAATTCATTGCACTAGCCAATGAGGACAGATTCTGTCTTCTTGCTCGTGAGTATGATAATGCTGTGTGTTTCAATCGTTATCTTAATTTTATCTTAATTTGTGATAAACACTTATTTAACAGGCCTACAGCTGATTTTCTATTGTGAAACAATTGTCATTTGCAGAAAAATGGGATCCTCAAGAAAAGAGTGATATTCAAACTAAGTATTCATCTGCCTTTGAAGGGGTTCTGAGTCAGGAGGAGGGGTAAGTGTTGTTGAATTATAATGTATGAAGGTGAATGATGAAATCCCAGTATGGTAGCTAATTAATGTGCTTGAAAAGCATGTCAATATTTTAGTTAATCTCTACGACAATGAAAACATTGCGACCTGGCTTCTCTTTGTTCTTTTAGATTAATTTATTAAATGCATGGCGTAAGCCTTTTAAACATGAATATCATTATCTGACCAGATAAAAACAGATTCATTGTGATAATCATATACTCCTATGTGACTTTGTTTCCAGTGCTCTTGCACTGACGAACTTCAAAGTCAACCCTCTCTCTGTCCGACCAAGGTTTGTCGTGATTCTTGAATGAAGTTTCTTGTGGCCTTTAAAAGGGTGTTATGAGTTCTTAGAATCTTAAAGTTATTCATTGTGAATCGTTGATTCAGTGTTGATATTTATTTGCATGACACTGAGCTTCAGATGACCTTGCATTATAATCTTGAGCTACTTCACTTGAGATATTCATTAATTTTTAATTGTGAACTTTATCATAATATATGTAGTGCATGTGGTCATTAAACAATATAATATGCAATGTGAAACCTTTTTTGTGTGATATGAATGGTATTAAAAAAACTGGTGAAGTAGTGTTTGCAACATGCTTTGTTTCATGTATGTTCATATTGCATTTATATTGGTTGCATAACTAATCCTGGGTTCAATGTAATTAAAATTAGACATTGTAGACAGTTTTAATGAGTGCATATTTACTTTAATACAGAAAAAACATCTTATTCAAGGGAACTTAATGCAATTTAATGATCCTGGTGTGAACTAGAAGTGCCTTGTTTGTGCATGACTACATCTTCCTAAAGCAATGGCCTATTCCTCCGACCGGCTCCGTAGCCACCTTGTGGAGGTGTATGGCTTGCTTCCGGAAGATGGCATGACTATTGTACTTTAACATTTGCCTTCACCACTTGTTTACTAATCCATGTTAATATTAACATCTTGAAAGACTTGCTTTCAAGTGCTTAGGAGAGTGAACATACACTTAATTTTTACACATAGTACAAAAACTGTTTGTGTGTCTGAATTGTTGTAAATTTTGGTCATTTAAATTTGGAAAAAATAAATGTCTTAAATGATTTCAGATACTGCTTCATATTTATGAATTGTTATTTTTATAAATTTATGAATTGTTATTTTATGAATCTTTTAATTACTTAAAATATGAGCCTTCTACTTCAAATATCATTATACTTGAAGCTAAATATTTTATAATATTCATAATATTTCAGAGAGAAGATAACGAGTCTCTTATGTCTACCCTTGGCTTCTCAGAAAAGGTAGGAGAGCTAAACAATTTAAGAGATGTCTAGCCATGTTTCAGTTGGTTCACATAAGTTAATTATTGACAAATACATATTGATATATATGTCATATTTGACATAATACTGTCAATAAAAATTATATATATGATATTCCAGGAGTTCACAGGGAGGACCTGACTGGACTTGTGTCATAGTTGGATTCAACTCTGGCTATGTCAGGATGTACACTGAGGTAAATCATTGGCATATTTTGGTAAATTAAAGGCAGAGAGGCTTAATGTCATAAATAATATTGCATATGTGGAATTAAAGTGCGATTGCCTGTCATGTCATTGTTTGGTTATTATTTGAACCTCTTTTACTTTTTCAGAATGGAACAATGCTGCTGTCTCAGATATTCAGCCTAGAGCCAGTAGTTGGCATCAAATGTCGAACATATGAACCTCCCAGACATGCAACTGATGCTGAGAAGGTAACTTACTTCTGTTATCTCAAGTTTGATTATGAGATATTACGATCTACTTCTTTATCTGTTATCTTTATTTTTTTTAGCACGAGGAGCTTGTAATTCTCTACAAAAAAGCTTTGGTGACCATTGATGGCTTCAGTTTCTTTCAATCACTGAGAGCATGTCGCAACCAAGTTGCTAGAGGTATTTGATATATATATTAGATTGTGTTAACAGTTTGCATGATTCAAAGCCAAAGTCATTCCATTCATAATTGTGGGATGTCAGTGGCATGGTTTCACTTTAATGTAGTGCTATACAGTATGTAATATGTTAACTAAATTGTAAAAAGTTTATTAATAAAATTTAAATTGGAATTACTGATAAACTGTGATTAGTCAGTTTTATATGCACACTATTTTATGTAATGCCAGTTTATATTAAATACATTCTGTTTTGAATGATTGCCATAATTTATCATATTTTATCCTAAATTTGACAGCAACAGCAAGTGGTGCCGAACAGATTCAACCTCCCCCTCTTGCTTACAAGAAATGGGCTTTGCAAGAGCAGGATCAAGTAAATGATCATATAGCATGTGGTGAGTCATAGTTCGTTTTATTGAGTGTGAACAGTAGCTATTTGTCAGGAAGAATTTTTGGGAGTCTCCGTTTGTACTATATGTTGATAACACTTCATGTTAATTTACAGGCCTCTCATCTGGCAATGCTTTTGACCAAATGAAAACAGCATCAATGCTTGGAGGGTACAATGCGACTATAAAAGCCTCACCTCCTGTTTGTCACCTTTACATCACTTCTGGAGTTGCACCCTATGTTGGCTTCTTCTATGCTGTGGAGGTAATCATATGGAATTGTATAGCAAATGTATAGCAGAGAAAGAATTTTGCATTTAGTTAGGCTTTTTGTTTTTCTGCTGAGCATGTAATAACTCATAAACTTGTTCACAAGCACTATTTATGCGGTGCTGGAAGTGTTATATTATTGTCACAATTTGTAAATTATGTATTAACCATTGCCAGAGTATTTGTAGACTCCGGTAAATGAGTTTTGAAATGACATGATCAGTTGAGTTTAACAGACATATTAATTCCTAATTGTTATTTAATTTCAGTCAGAGCCTTTTTTATATGTAAGAAACATGTGGCGTATGCTGTTATGTCAAGTGAATGAGTTTATGTACCCTTGTAGCAGCACTGTTACAAAATGTGATCGTTTTGTTAGCATTAGATTTTATGAGTTGGAATGCTGGCTTTTCTTTTGGTCTAGTTCTGGGGTTGCTATAAAGTAACCGAAGTTGATAGCACCCCAGTAACGAGGGGTACAAAAAGACCCCCTAGCTGGGTCGAGGACTCCCTTTCCAGTCCCAAGAGGAGGAAAGTTCAGACTGACACTCTTTACCCAAATAATCAAGTTAATGACCGAGCCTCTAACAGACCACAGGTAAAATTATAACAGTCAAAAACTATACTAACACTATGGTAGCTACAGTATTGTCTCTTGTCAAGTGAATGACCACTGAATGCCTCCCCACCCTTAAAAAGTGTTGTCTGCATTCTTCCTGGCAACACCAAACTCTAAATCAAACTTATATATTGTGCTTGGTCTACTAACACTATATTTATGAGAGTAAGTCATATTTCATATGCATCAATCTTTTGATAAAGCAGGTAATTAGCACAAGTGTGTTTTATGATTAATTGCAGGGAAGCACTCAACCTATGCTTTCTGATGTGGCTCATGCTGTTGCAAGCAAACTCAAGTCTGCTCTCTTCTCACAATTATCTGCTGCAAGGTGGGCGAGAGATATTTGTAGCTTCTCTATGAATTATCTGAATCAATTATTTACGATTGTCTAATGTTGTCAATTCCATCTTCAGTGGTTGGTTTGGCCTCGGAGGTCGACAGGTTGTTGACCACAGCAAAGAGAAAAAGAAACCAAAGATTGAACCTGCAACTTCTCTTCCTGCAAGGTATGCCACTTCTACGTGCAATTATGGTACTATAGTTAGAGCGCTTCTTGCCATTTTGCAAGATTTTTGAGATGTGACATCTTTTACACGTTACAATAGATTTGGTCTGCCCGACAAACGGAGAGTGGGAGAAAGCGTTGTTCTTTGTCCTGACAACAGATTAGGGGCTACTACTGACAGCTATGGTCGAGTGATTCTGTTAGATATTGAAAGAGGAATTGCAGTGCGAATGTGGAAAGGTAATTGTGTATATAGTATCATTGTGAATGAAATTCTTGATGAAGGAAAAAAATATAAACAGATTGACAGAAAGGATTGTTTTTACTAATTCTGATGTTGTGCCATGCAGGATACAGGGATGCTCAAGTAGGGTGGGTAGAAGTGCACGAAGACCAGCCTCCTGAACAACACCAAAGTCATCAGCCTCGAAGAAAAGCAATATTTCTAGTCATATATGCACCTCGCAGGGGTATTCTGGAGGTAAGACTTGAAAGCCTTTATGAAGTAAACCAATAACATAACAAATTCTTTCACTACTCGCAGCATGACATTATTAATTGTCACTGTGACTTGTAATGTTCCATAACTCAGTAACAACATATCATTTAAATAACAGGAAATTTGATCCTAGAATTGTTACTTTTTACTTGAAGGTTTGGACGGCTCAGCAAGGACCAAGAGTGGCGGCTTTCAATGTCAGCAAATATTCTCGACTCTTGTGCCCAGGCTACAAGATGATGGGATTGAACAATGCAACTTGGAAAGATGTCCGTGTGAACATTCCTCAGTGCTACCTTTTAGATGGGGAGAGTGGGATCAAAGTCCTGGACATTCCCTTCCACTTAGCCCTCAGCGACAAAAACAGCAAGAGGGCCCGTGACCTGCACATCTTGAAAAGACTTAAAGCTGCTTTGAAGGATCACCAAACTGAATCAGGTATATGGAGGACTGTACAGGTCTTATTAATAACTGAATTTAAAGTAATCATGTTTTGTGGTGTCTGTTAATGTCAGTTGTAGCCCGTACAATTTGGCTATCTTATCAATTGCTCTAATTTGAATAGGTCTGTTCTATTTGAGTGTTCATTTTGAAATGGCCTTTTTGCCTTATGCATCGTTCTGAATCTTCCGATGCCATGCATTTGTACGATACAATACAATATAATGACCTAAAGAAGCTATAAATCTATGAAAAAACTTATTATAATTCTTGACAGAAAGAATCTTGGTCCATTTCTGATGCAAATTTTAAAGGATATATTTGTTTTTGTGCAACAGGTGCCCTTCAGACTGAGATAATTGATACGCTGCTTGATATGAGGATAGGAAGCATTAAACAACAAGGTCTGGAGAGGGTGCTGCACACAGGATACTTGTCTGCGGGATGCATGCAAGCTGTCCTCAAGGCAGTGGCGCACCAGCTTCAATCCCAAGATCAAGAACGGGAGGATGATGATTCGGAGAACTTTAGCCTTGATTACGAGAACCGCATGTTGTTGCAATTCTGCAAAGCAGAGAACCGCTTACTTGAGACTTACCAAGCCCTGGAAAACCTGCAACGTCAACCCCCGATGTATAACGAGAATGCTGGAAGTACCAGCACTTTGGCGGCAAGTTTAGGACTTATGGAAGAAGAGTTTCATAATCTCTCTGAACAATTTGACTCTAACCATGCAGCCCTTGACAAAGATAGAAAGGTTCGTTTCATGGATGATTCTTCGATGTCTGTCACAGATTTTTTATCCTGTTTCGAATGTCATGTTCAGCGTGAAGACAAAATGGCAGAGGAAGGTCATAAAAGCGCCAAAGGTCACATCATTTGCAATGTCATCATCAAGGAAAATCTCCCAGAAAGAAAATCTCACAGGCTAGGTATGATGACTTTACCTAGAGATCATGTCAAACCACCAATATTTGGTCTTAACTGTATTTTACCATTAGGTTTTACCTAATGTTCATGTGTGCACCTGCTGAAAATTTAATTTTCTGATATTTCAGGAGTGCTGCTCTTCAAAAACCAATTAGAAAATGGGGTTTCTCCTGAATTTGGTGATATTCTAAAGAGCAGTTCCTTACAGCTAGAGTCTTTCCTTGTAAGAACATAAAGGTTATTCTATCATATATCATTCCTTCATTTGATTCTAACTTAGAAATTGTGTCAATGACCATCCTTTTCTTTTACAGAACCTTCTACTGCAGTTCTGGCTCATGGAGGACAAACGGAAACTCTCTGAAACTACTAATTTAGCACAACTTGTTAAGACCATTAGTCAATTAAAAGGTATGCTGATGTGATTGGTCTACTTGTCAATATTTTGACACTGTTTATTTTACCTTTCATGGGTATGTCTGAGAAGATTGCAATATTTTGATCTTTCTTTGTAGGTGGCATTTCTGTGACTGGTGGCCACAACAGTGTGTCCCCCTGGTGGCAACAGATGCAAGATATTTGCAGCAAATCTGAAAATATTGGTACAACGCTTCTCGCTGCTCTGGTTGGGCGTTCTGTGTCTATTGAGATGGCCAAGGTTGGTCTTTTACCCTTTTTTTTTTTTTTTTTTTGGGGGGGGGGGGGGAGATATTGTAAATTGTACTTTTGAATCCACATAAAACAAATTTCATATGAAAGAAAATATCTCAAGACAAATGCAATTTTCCAATATATCCCATCATATAGACAACTTATATCATCGTCATAACAAATCCATTTCTTCGGCGTATATTTTATTAGAGTAGATTCAAATTTTTTATCGAAATGAGTGAATGGAGTCCTTAGATGACCTAATATCTATGAGTGTTGGATGAATTGTATGGTTTCAGGCTGAGAATGGTATGACTGGTAGCACGCACAGCACAGAATCTACCCCAAATATGTCAGAATGGGAGTCAGTGACCGTCGACTGCACTCAGTGGACTGTTCTCATCAAGCAGTTAGAAGACTTGCTGGTCTTGCAGTGCCTCCTCAAAATGAAAGTTGTGAACCCGGAGAAGACCAGTGCTACTCCAACATCTTCAGAACCCATCAGCATTTCTGTGAAAAAGATACTGAGTGGTGGCAAAGGTATGTGCAAACAATTTCTCATTGAAATTGTAAATTATAATCTCTTGTCTCAGGAAGTAAATTGTCTCTATTTTAAAATGTCTATAGGTATTTTTAAAGGGGCCATTTATTTTAAACTGCATATAAAATCAGGGATTGTGGGTGGTAACAAAAAGTAAGCAACTGACAAACATAATATTATGCATAGTTGATCCGGAATATGTGCAGCCTGCAGGATGTTTGGAATAGTTGAAATTTAAAATCTCCTCAGTTTTAAACACTGGTAAATATTATTCAGTGATACATTATGAATCGCTTGAAATGTTGTCTTTGTTATAACTTCTTTCTGCTGAAATTTTAGGAGTTTTGCCAGAAGTGGCAGCCAAGTGGATAGCAGGAGAAGGCATCAGCCCTACAATGTTGTGCTTGTCGCAAGAGGATGAGGAAGGTGAACTCAATGACAGTTCTGTTGATCGAGCTGAGGAGGCCTCGGAGAAAAAGACTGAGCCTTCAAATCCTGTAGTGGGTGAGTGGTTTCGAAGTAATCATTACAGTCAAATTCTCTCTGATATGACAATTTTTTTTTATTGGAGTGACGTGTTTGTGGGTTTGATTTAGATTAAAAAGTATAACCTTGTTCTCAGGTGACTGCCTTGTTTATATAGCCAGAATATTGTATGATAGTCAGTGTGGGTTTACTCTGTACAAGCACAACTTTACTAGCATAGAGGAACGTAATGGGGGGGGGGGGATTAGTTTCCCTCATAACTGGGCAGGAAACGCGTGTGTAGACTAACAAATACATTTGTTATTATGAGCGATAGGAAATATTTCTACTGTAAAATTATATTGCATAAAATGCCAGACTATAGCACCAATCTAACTGCACTGTAAAAATAACGATAGCCAGTGTTTTATGGTTTAAATCGCGTCACATGCGTGATGGTGTCACTGTAAAATTCCAAAAATTGCCGTGCATCACTGGCTCAACTGTGGCGCAATTTAAAGCAGTTTAACAGTGTTTAACAATACTGAAATGGTGCAGAAGTATTTCCAATATAGTTTTTCATTTGATTTTATTCTGCTTTGGAGGAGATATGATTTTTCTTGTTTGTTTACATTTGATAAAACCTGGCAAGCTACTCGTTTACCAACCCAGTTACGAGGTTGCCTGCCATAGATGTGGTACGCTTGTACAGGGTGGGATTAAACTGTATTGGTGTAATGTTGCTATTTATATCCATATAGATAAAAAAATAGAGTAGAGAGGAAATAGATTTCCCTCTCCTTATAAAGAGTAATTTCATGGGTTTTTCTATATACTGATTGGTCAGTGGGTAGCCACATTCTCAAGAAGATGATCTTTCAGCATCTTCTTTAGGCTGGGAGTGAGTGAAGTCACAGCACAACCTATTGATATCTCTCATTGTACATTGTGGATTATGGATTCTCTAATAAACATGAATTTGGAGTTATACTGTGAGTTGGACTTAATTGTTTATGCATAAAGACATAGGCAAAAACAAAACATTATAATGGCTCAGGGAATGACATCTGTATGAAGAAGTGGTTTTGTAATTTGATGAAATGGGTATCTTGATTGCAGTTCAACTTCAAGCTGTGCAGAAGCGGCTTCCCCATAGCTTAGACTCTGACATCTTAATGGCAAACTGTGCTTGGGAATATGTCCTCCTTTGGACAAAAGACGTCGAGGTAGGCTTATGAGAATTTAACAGCTTATTTGCACATACAATAACTAATTAATATAGATGCGGAGTGGTGTTTAAAAGTCTTCTATAAAGCAGTGTTTTGAAGTTTAAATAAAATGTTGTACTATTTCGAGTGATCTTTTAATAGCACTGATTATTGATGATTCATTTTAATGCAGGTTGTGTTTCCATTGCAACAAGCGGTGGCATATTTGAAATGCATACAAAATGCAGTTCTACAACAAGGTTTGTAGTTATTTGCTACATTGCGTTTGACCTTGTTTCTTTATATATTTATGCCATTTAGTTACGTTTAGCTTTGTAACACTCTTTATTTGAATGATCTTTCATGTCATTTCATGAATCCAGGAGTTGCTACCATGATGTGGCAGATGTTCATTTCCAAGAAATTTTCTTCTGCTGGTTTTCTATTTGAAAAAGTGGGAAAGGCTCCAAAAGACCGGCTTTGTCGAAGGGTATGGAAACAATAATAGAACAAGACGGAATTTGTCTTGAATTATGATATTTGCAGAGTAATCACTGTGATCTTTTTGTTGTATTTCAGGACATTGGCTTAAGTGAAGCGTCAGTGGAGAAATTTCTTGCAGCTTGTGCAGAACTGCTGGACACTGTTTTACAGGTAAACAGGAAACACTCCTGGTCAAGTGCTAACTCCACCCTGCGATTGCTACTTTTCGAGAGCTACATATGCTCGTGTTAACTTAGTCTGGGATGCCTCAGGCGCTAAATGTGTTATTGTTTCATTGCAGGCTCGTAGAGATGTAAGAGAAGTTGCTGTCTTTCAAGTTGAGGATCTCTGGCAAGAAGTTGCTGGTCCGACTTCATTAGCGGAGTTAGCCATTGAACAAAAGGAAGTGAACATTGAACTCGTTGAGCACCATTTCCACCTGGCCATCATCCTGCATGCCATAATCTGTTTCAGTATGAGAGCAGTAAAACCTCTGTCATTGTTCGATACTAAGGTAACTCATTTATAAAACGAATATGAGAAACATGACTTTTCTTGGTGCTCCCCACAAAACTGCAAAATGAGGTCTGTTTAAGGTATAATGAAAACTCAAATACGCATTGTTTTGTTTTCAGGGCCGAAATGCATTCTTTAAATCTCTTCAGTCTACACCAATGTTGCCCAGCAGAATAGTGGATGATGCGATCACGGAAACCCGTCAAACAGTAAGGACCATCAATTATGATAGTAGAAGCGCATAGAAGCTACAGTTGCATGATATCAGAGTTGCAATTAGTTTTAATGAGAGTATAAATTCCAAAAAATATATGCTTACCAGATTTTTTTTTTCTTGCAGTTCTTATGTCGAGTGATAAGCCAAGCTGTGATGTTGTTAAGTGATAAAGCACCAGAGGGCAGTCCCAGCAGCAGTACGGCCACCACACCAGATCCAGATGCTGAGGAATACCGACCCCCAAGTTCCAGAACCACGTACGCAGTGTGGCCTCCTCTTGCACTACGACTTGCAAAGGACCTTGGAGTGGACTTGGATGTTATAAGGCAGCATCATATCTGTCAGCTTTACTCCAGTGGCTTAGAGAAAATGGCTGAAGAGGTAATTAAGATGTCAAGAATGGTTCAAGAATAATAAACTTTCACTTTCTCATATTTTGTAGTCATGAGTCAATCTGGCTGGACCATGAGACAACGGGACCCCTGGCAGTGTAGGTTGGTCATGAGTAAGCTCTATCACAAGACTTATAATTCATACAAGGAAATTTTTACATTTTGAATCACAGGTGCTGTTAACAGTGAGTGACCACTCTGGAATGGGTTCGCAACTACTACTGATTGCAGGTCAGCGTTTGGCCCATTATGTGCTGACCACCGACCCTCCAACTGGAGTGGACTTCATGGCTAAGTCACCACCAAGCCTGTCCACCTGGATCAAGTCACTTGTAAGTTGATTTACCACACCCACCCATTATATCTTTATCATGTATAACTGACATTAATGATGGTTAAATGGCTACAAACTCAGTTTGGTAAGAATTTGTAGAAGTCTATAGCTAAGCTTAAACTCATATTAAATACAACTTAGGTTTGAACGGTTAGTTATTATTTGACCGACATTAATAAGTACTTTCTTTCGCATTTGACAGGATTTTGCTCAACTGAGAGTCCCCTATGTACCAATTCAAGAAACCGCAACTTTAATTGGCCATGTGGTTAACCAGCTGCCTGAGTCTCATCCGGAGTACAAAACTGCTCTGTCCATGGTTGAACTGGTCCAGAATATATTGTAGTCTTTAATTGATTTATTAATGGTAGAGTGCTCCGTTGTATTTCTGTGAGGTTGTATTACAGTGATGTATTACCACTAGATGGCGCTCTGTGACTGACAGGTGCTGCCACTTGTTGAAAGTTTGCATTTAACTAGACAAATTTTAATAAAGGTACTCATGGTAATACAACCTCATGGTATTGCAACGGAACACTCTACTGGTTTTACTGTCACTTGTTATCAAGCATTGATATTGGTACAAGGGTTATTTATAATGCTGCTTCCTCTTGTCAATATGCAATGCCAGAATTATGCATTAAAGATTTATCTTCTCTGACCTGTTATGTTGTTGAATTTTACTGCTGGGTGGGTTAGAACACTTTCACATATGAGCTGTAACATGGCTTGAGCTAAATGATATCCCCATAAAAGAATCCAAGTCATTCTCTCAGCGCAGAGGGTTGTGTTGCACCACCTCTGCTAATATTAAATAAGCTACTAGGCTGGGATTCACTTTTATATAGACTTGGCAAGTTGCCAACACCATGAGAAGTTAGTGCCCAAGCTGAGGCAAGTTAACCGAGGCATCCTTTAATATCTACACTTGAGTTAGGGCGAAGTTCAGTATGATAGAGTTAGACGTACTAAGCATGCTAAGGAGCCCATGTAGGAAGGAATAAATTCACTAAGGATTTTAATCACCCTCAAAGAATTGAGCAGCCCAGAACCTTCTATCCTGCCAATCCCACAATTCGAACGTTCTATCACGCCAATCCCACAATTGGAAAAAAATGCATCAGCCTGGTCTGTGCTCGGGCCCTGCCCTGGACAGCTTTTTATTTTCTCCATTTACTTTGCTCACTTGAATATATCATTGCCATAAGTTTGAAAAGACTTGATTAAAGACAAAATCCACTTTTCTTCAAAGCATTTATTTGTATCAATATGGTTTCACAGTTCACAAGATAAAATCCCTGTTGGACTACATACCATGGCTTATGACACTGAGAACTTAATAATTACAGACATGGCTTACTTGGCATGCCATTTATAAAGACGTATATCTTTGCTTAACAAGACCAGTAAATTTCTGATTGTCAAGTGAAAGAAATGACACTACGCCAAATCAACTGAATGATGATGCTCAACAATTTCTTAGAACTGAAGCCAGAAACAGCATCTGAAGGAAACTATAACTACACCACGAAATAACGACACATACACATACAGGTTAGTGTAACAGCAGCTTCATCTGCTGGATATAGGATGCATTTCATGTTACCTTGATATGCTGTTATTACATACTCGGGTGACTGCGTAACAACTTCAAAGTTATTGCTCACAGCAGAAAAATACCCCCAGCCCTCCCGTGACTTCTAGTTTATTTCAGTTAAATCCCTCCCTCCTCCTTCTCCTAAAAGATGTGTAAAACTGGCTTCAGTTACGAAGTACCCAATTATCTGTGCAGAACCCATTAATATTTCATGAATGTAATAGAATTAGCAGAATTCCAATAACAATTACCTTATCATTATGAAGAATTCAACATTTAATGTTTTCAAGTAAATATTATAATTTCATAAGTGGCAGCAAAAGTGAACCCACATTAAATTTTTTTTTTCTTTTTTACCAATAACATAACTCTGGTATGCCGAGTCACAATAGCCAAATAAATAGAAAGTAAATATAAGGGCAGAAATTTACATGATTTCGGGAAACAACACATTGGACACAATTGCACACACACACACACACCGTCACATGCGCACCACTCTTTTTAACCACATTTGTAACGAGTGGTGCAGAGGAAGTTTAATAACATGTCTTATATGAAATTGTTGAATTTCCTAGTGTAATGCATTTATACTCGTATTCACAACACTCATTCCTCATATAACATCTGACATGGACAGTAGAAGGGGAGAAATTAGTAAATTAATTACCTACATTAGGATGTATCATTTCCAACAATACAGCTGCCTGTACTAAATAAGCACACGAAAACTTTACTATGCACTGTATGCAGAATACCAAAATATATAAATATTACAAATATGCCGGACTTTATAACCATGTGCCTTTTATTACAATCACATTTAATTCACAAAGATTTATGACATTTTCTCAAGAAACGGGGAAACAAAAAGGCACCTAGAACTAAATAATAATTTAAAACATTAGGTAAGAGTTTCGGACAGTAAATTAATGGGAAATTTTTTTAAACTAAAACATTACAAGTGGGCACATTGCTAAAGCTCTACTGCAAGTCCTCCATTGATAAAAGCAATCTGTACAGTATGTACACGGCCAAATACCTTTTACATTGTATCTACGAAGTATTCAAATTAATTACATAGTGTTTATA
Source organism: Alitta virens (assembly GCA_932294295.1). Lineage (NCBI taxonomy): Eukaryota > Metazoa > Annelida > Polychaeta > Phyllodocida > Nereididae > Alitta > Alitta virens. Next base: position 46,165,013 of record OW028574.1, on the reverse strand, counting down.
AACAGATTTTTCTCACGATAAATACAAAATAACAGCATTACTGTTAAACACGCTGATCATAAATCTTACAAGATTTTGCCTTACACAGGAATTCATATTCCCCCATAAACCACTGCATACAAGCATGCACAAACTTATGTAGATACAGAATTGTAATATGGCTAAAATCCCTGATATTGACATGTCAGTCCTCGTTTTTTTCCCATTGGTTTAAGCCAAATGCATGTGTTTGGACCAGCCTGGCATTTTCCTGGGTGCGGCCACAGAAGTGAATTCTACATACCTTGGTAGAAAAATATGTCAACTATCTACTATGGACATCTTTGGGCAACTTCTAATGGGATGAGCACCGTCTCATTACCGAACATCAGTTCATCATCAACATAACCCTTGATACACAGTTTACAGCTGACGGCTATAACCAATGATATCTACTTTCAAACAGTGTAAGTATGGCAGTTGTAGCCGTATCATAGTTTTTGAATTAAAAGTGATTTCTTTTGAATTAAAAAGTGTGAGACTTGATGAGTGATGTGATATGAAACAATGGAATGCTGGTAGCAAATGTTGAATGTCTGTGATGCACCTTGGCAACTGATGAAATGATTGTTATTGAACAAGTTCTAATGGTGATATCAATCAGCTTAAGGGCCACAGGATGGGATAAACGGCACTGGGCCAGCCCGTGTCCCGAGAGAGGAGATCTTTTATTCTCTAGAACCAGAGCATGTCAACACTAGGTGGACAAGCGGAGACGTTTATTGGAAGGCATCTCCTCTTCCTCCTCCTCTTCTGATGATGAATCGTCTTCGGGGTAATCCACAAGACTGCCTACCAATCCAAACTGAAATCAAACAATGAGCAATTAACACATGTTATAACTTAAATATTATCAGAGCATGCACTTTTATCACTTTATATATATAATAGTCTAAGGATACCAACACACACCTTATCACAGCCATATCATCCACTAGTGATTCTTATCAATTAGACTAAATCACAATAAATACGTACAAAATATTGTATATTTAGACTCTTCATTTTACAAGAGCAGGTAGAAAAGAGCCGAGTTACTTTAAGGCCCCCTTGTGGTTGCAGGCAACAACCAATTAACAACTCAGTGATATATAACACAATCGCCAGTAAAATGACAACATCAATTCTTATGAAAGCTAAGTGATGTGGGGGACGAATGGGATACTTTTGAGCCAATGGAGGGAGCTCCATTTCAGTCCTTACAACCATTGTGACGTCACCAATGCACTCAAGGCTCTTATTGTGTGAGGACGTCATCAAACAATGGTTATAGGACCGGCATGTAGCACCCCCTATGGACCTGAAAGTCCCCCATAAGCATATATATGTGACGTGGCTCATTATTGTATTGGCTCTGATTATACAAGTTCTTGTTTCCGATATAACCACGCCATGACTTACACACCCACTAGGTATACAAAGCAAAATAGTACACACCTTCTTGACAGGTTTACTGGCAACTTTCTCTTCCTCTGAGGGCGAAGAAAATGGAGCACGCAGACCGGGGCTATTACAGGGACTGTTCGTAGGACTGCTTGCTGGCGTTGTTACAGGAGAATTAGGTAATAAAATATTCGGTGGACTCTTCTGAAGCTGTAGGTTGATTGTGCCTCGGTTTAGTAACCGATTGCCCATTACAAATTCTTTGGCTTCAGCTTCTTTTGCTGTGAAAATAAAAGAATTTGAATCAATTAATGAAATAAATTTGAATTGAAATAAATTTATCTATCTCATCTTTTTTTTAAATTTTCAATTAAAAAGTCTCATGTTCTCTATACATTTAGCTTTAGCTGGGTTTTTATTACTTTTTAAGTTCTCGATAATTGGTTAATTTACTAGATCATTTTATGCAACACTATCATGCAAATTATTTAACAGATTTTAGTGACTTCAACACAAAACTACACCCATTGACATTATTTAAGTTCCAACCATTATCCTATTATACAATAAATAATATACCTAAGAAGTTCTTATGAAATAACTAATCATCTGCGGTACATGTCACCAAGAATGTTAGTCACACACACCTTTCCTGTTTTCTAAGATTCGGTTCAGCTGCTGGTCGAACTCAGACTCCATGCCTGCTTTGAGAGGGTCGCTCATCGGGATGAGGGGTTCCTCTTCATCCTCCATCAAATCGTCTTGATCAAAGTACAACTCCTCTTCCTCTTCCATCCGCCGAATCTCTTCTTTGTCAAAGCCGTAGCGATGACCAAACCGCAACAAAGGACCACTGCTGTAATAATAAGACATTCAACATGTTTAACACCATAATTTATGACTTCTCTGTCACTAAGTTTTATGTTGTACAGAAGTTAAAGACCACCCCACTATTAACACCACAAAGTGACATCGCTGTCACGCCACCCAATTTTTGCACTAATTTGTATTCTTGCCATTGTACTCTCCCTTGCTATTAGGACTACTTTGAAATCAGTAACACTTCTACCAGTAAAATTTGCCATCTAGGTGGTCCACCCTACAGCTCCACCCACTCTTTAAATCATTTGCAATCAAAATATTAAATAGAAAAGTCTTAATTTATGCAGATATTTTGGGTTATTACTGACATGCTGAGTCAGTTATCTCTCTGTTGTACATTATGCAGCACTGCATACCATTGCAATTATTACCAAAACTACAGCATCACTACAAAATGATAAATTACAAAAACAAAACCATAAAACATACACATCCTCCTTGTCCTGATCACACGGCTGGTCATAACGATCCTTCTGATCATAACGATCTTTCAGTTCTTTAAAAGTTTTCACATAATCTATGTGCTCAAAACCCTTGTAGTAGTTTTCAATGAAGTGGTCTATCAACAGCTTTATGTCCTCCTGTTTTCCAAAAAATAAACCATAAATTAAATATCTAACATATAACATACCAGATCTTTTCATAAAGAAACAATTGCAACATTTAACTCAACATCATTCCATAGTAACTTTACCTTTTTCAGGTAGTCAAACAGTTCAATGACTGCTGAATTGAACAGGTTATAGCGATTGCCATTATTCTTGAATGCATCTACCACTGGCTTAAACAAGTCCCCTTTGATAATGTAGCGGTAGTAGTACTCATCTTTCTTGTTAACAATTCTGCGCATCATTCGTAATGCACCTAAAACGAAAGGACAGGCCTTATAATTAAAACCTATGAGCACAGAATTAATGTGGTAAACATTCAGTATCTCTTTCAGCATAATTCTAAAGAGTAATGCGGCAAGTACAATTCTATACTTACTCAGTGCAAGGAAGGCATGTTTAGATTTGAGCAGCACCAAGACCCGACGCAAAAGATCTCTTTGGATAATGTAATTCTTCATTAAGTAACCGTGATGTTCTATACAAAATGTCAACAACTCCACGATAAGAAATAGTAATTGCGCAGTCTGGAAGTCATCTGAAAACACAGAATACAATGCCTAGTTAACAGGTCAACATCAAAATACACTGTATGTTTATTACTTCCTGGGGGATGATCAAGATTTTGTTTATCAAGTTTATTTCTCTATACTCAGCACAAATTATAACTTTAGTGACTTGAAGGAGTTTTAAAGACTATTCATTTGAATACAAACCTCTGCTGGGTTTTGTGTCCACAGTGTTGGCGAAGAGAGGTGCAGTCAATACGTGCATACTGTGTTTGTAGAAGAAATTGAGGAACTCTGATTTCTGCAACTGAAAATGCAAGGACAACCTCTTAAACATTGTGTTGCTTTTACAGATTTAGACACATTAATGACTAAATATGCCATAGTAAAAATATGAAAGTATGCAATAACTTAGCAACTTACACTCATAACATTCCCAGGGGTGCTCATGTTCTCAGGATCAAGCATCATCCGTAAGATTCCTGACAGTTGCACAGCTCCTCCTAATTCTGCAACGACAAAAGACAGAATTCAGTCAGTATCTACAAGATGGCCATGTACAAAGAGTTGCTGAATAACACTTAGTGAATCAATGAAATGGTTAAAATTATATAACCTATTCAGGGTGGCTGCCACTTGAGTAAAATTTAAGGCCAACATTTTCAAAATTTAAGACCATATCATAAGCACACCAAATTACGAACAATGCAAATACATTTTTTGTATAACTTCAAACCAGAGGAAAACTTTCATAATTTATAATTGATTATTGTCATAACTGTATGCCGTCATGGTTCAACTCCATTAACGGATTTTCTGCACAAGAATAAATTTCCATACATCAACTGAGAAATAAATTTTAAGACTTCCAGTAGTAAATAACTTTTTTAGGCCTTAAAATGTAAGAAACTGGATTTAAGACTTTTTAAGACTTTTCAAGGATGGGCGGCCACACTAATTGTGGTTTTGCTTGGCATCACAATAAACAACATCATCATACCTGGATCAGTATCATTAATCATCTGTTCGATGACTAGGTTAATCAGAAGTTCTTCCTGTAAGGCAATACATATGTATTATAGAAAACTGCCAAAAACACTGTGATTTACAAATAGCACACAATATAATGACAGTAAATGAATACGATATGAAGTCTTACATCCTCAGGAACATCCTTCTCTCGACCTTCAACTTGGTGCACTACATAGTCTCGCACCATGGACGGATTGAATTCTACTATATATGAGAAGATATCAATGGCTGCAAGTTTCATTTGGTCGCTGTCTAGCGTCTGAAAATGTCAGGAATCAAAATTTTAGTTTAATAATCATTCAAAATACTCATCAAGTTAGGTGGGCAGCGGCAAAACTGCGACTCTGAGATGTTTTAATGCTCAAAACCAACTTAACATATTTATCTGTGTACAAAGGGTACTGTAAACATAATTTACACATGTCCATCTGCAACTTCACTCCAAGCTAATCAAAGAGTTCCTTTAACTTTCCGCAATCTGCATGTGACAGCCAAATAACATGTGAACCAGCCTTTACAAAAGTTAATTTTCATATTCATTGAAGTGAAAGTCATTATTCTGGAGAAACAGAAACTTACAAAATTATAAAGTTAACTTACCAATACCGTTTCCAAGAGTGATAAAATCCCCATTTGTGACAATGTCTGCAAGAATAAAAGTGAAAAATTCTTTGTGAGTATTTTCTTGATAGATCAGGACAATAAAGAGGCACAAATCTGAAGGAGTTATAGGGCACCGTATAGGACTCAGAATTTATTAGTATGAGAACAATTTCACAGCCCATAAACAAAATTTTAAATATTCAAATATGACATAGGATTGAACATACCTTGAAAAATGTGTCCCTAGGTTGTAACGCTTGAGAAAACGACACAAATTCTTTCAAAAACATGACTAAATCTTGTCTCTTCACATCGTCTATTTCATCGTTCATGATTTCGTTGAATAACTGCCGCAAAAATCCTCTGTTCTCCTGCAAGAATAGGACAAATCATTATATATTGTTACTGCTGCAATAGCAACTTGAGCACTATTAGTTACAGCAGTTTTAGAGCGAGCATTGAAAACAGTTCAGGGACAGATCAGACAGATTGTAAAGTAATTGACACACTTTATTTTAGCCTATTCCTAATGTCGTTGTCATAAAATACTTCTCTGTGCTATACAGGCCATTAGTGGAGAAGATTCAGAATAGCATTACAACTGTACAGAAACGGGGGTAAACTTTGGTCAAAAGAGGTGAAAATAAGTTTATTGCCCAGATGTTGGGGACATTATATAATTCATATCAAATGTTTCAATCAGTCTTAAAAGCTTGCTTCGCGCTAGCCATTCACAATTTCACCAATGCCAAACAAATCATAGAATCAAATATTTATTTTGAGGGGGGGGGGGGGGATATTTTGAATGGTGGGAATTTTAGTGAATTATAGTATCAATAAAAATACCACCATTCAAAATATCCCCCCAAAAAAATAAAAATAACATGGTACAAGTGGATTCTATGATTGAGCTATCAAAAAACCATTACAAATCCTTTGGATGCAGACACCGATGATTTTCCAAAGTACATTTCGATCTAGACAATTCCTATTACTCCTAGTATGAGGCAATTAACAGACCTAAACATGCTAAAATCAGTAATACACCTGAAATATGACAGAGCTGCTCCAAGGCTAATAATGAAAGCAACATGACTAATCATCCCAGAAAGGTTTCTTTTTTGATAAAGGACAAGACACAACATAATAACCCATCCATTACCCTAAGTTTTTGAAGACACTTCACATAACTCAAACAATAACATTAATCTCTGTTTAGGCAATCATACCTATCACTGATACTGCAAAATGTACACAATCCCTGTGGCTTCAAAGCTAACAAAATTTCGAATCTAATACCGACGGGCTGTATAATCTCCAGGGAGTTGGGAAAGGTTCAAACTTGAACAGGCCTGCCAAGGGTGTAATTGTAAAGTCAGTTGCGACTGCTTGGACAGTGAAAACACAGACTATAAACAACATTTACATTTTACACCTGTTAAAAATTAACCAGAAATGAAAGCCATGACTCACTGGTCGATTCATGCATGAACGTCATGCTAGCATTGCTGGTTCCCAATAGTTTAGATGTATATAAGGTATAGTAAATAGAATATGAAAAATAACACAGGCCATGAAAATTTCAATAAGCTACATAATAATAACTAACCAACCAACAACCGAAATGAACAAATACTGAAACCACTAAGCATTTTAGTTTTGTAGTGTCGAACAATGCAGATTCAGTAGGATGGCCCCATGAATCTAAGTTCATATTTCGGGTCACTGACCCTACACTTACTGATTTAGGACCACCCATGATGATACAGGTCTTCATAAAGAAGTATAATACGACAGCAAGTTCTAATACACAATTTCAAACATGAAGACAGGCCATTAGTGGATTAAAGGTCTGTGAAATGATCTTGAAGTGGATACACAGTACAATCTTATACAGTGTACTTCCATCCTAGATACGTACACTGTGACGATAAAAATTAAGTAACATGATCTTATGAACTTTTATTAATATGTTGTTGATTTTCCATTGGATGGTTATCTCTCAAACCTATTCCATCTTAACCAGTAAATAAATGCTAAAATAGATGGCTTTAATATTACCTAGGTGTTAAATTTGTACAATATACATCACTATAATTAAAGTAGGAATTCCATAACGCAAACTCAATGTCTGCAAATGATTATTGTTTGTACCATGATTACTATGTACTTGTAATTGCAATTCAAATTTGACACCTTGGTACATAAAGAATTCTGATTTCAATTACTTCCCCTACACTGGAGTTTTCCGGTTGCAAATTGCAATTCAGCAATGTTCTGGGTTGCTACCAGGTTAATTCTTGGTGCTGTCAGACTGTCTGACAGGCAGTTTTACCAAGCCCTGACGGCATAGACGACAGACAAAAACAAGATCCATGTACAATGGATTATGTCACACAACCTAGATAAAACTAATCTGAGCAGGACATGTGAGAACCATATAAAGAAAATTTGTAAAACTTTCCAAGGATGAGTCTTAACAAAAAATATCAGGATTTCCAGGATTGGACAATCAGTTTTGGAATTTCCATGACTTTTCTAGCATTTCCAGGACAAGTACGAATCCTGTCAGACCAAATCTGCATATATTCCTACCAACAAGCCTAACATCAGAAATTAAATCCAGAATCATAAGAAGCAAGTTTCACAAAAGAAGAAGAAATAATTCAAGTGCATATTATAAATGCAGAAGTAGAGCAAGTTTAAATGCATTGTACTGATCAATGTCAATATTAACACGTGTTTGTCACTCTACGCATAGCATCAACCTAACATCAGCAAACGTAATGAAGCATCCAAGATCCAGGAGTTTAAAACAGTAACAACATAGTTCATAATAGGGTCAAGACTCAAGAATTTGTAACTTCTGCTAATGCAGTGGATCTACTCTCCAATCACGCAGAATGATCAAGCTGATAGTAAGGTTTCAATGTCTGCCAATCCCACTACAATTAATAATCTTCCTTTGTTTTGTATTATTACACAATAACTAGTTTGCATGAGACCTGCTCTTTTATTGAATCACTTTTAATGCAATAGTGAATCACAGCAGCATTATCGCATTTATCATATCATCCATCAGCACAACTCATGATAAGCAAATGCAGAACAAACAACAGCAAAGCATAGCTATAAGCAAGTAGGACGATCCGTCGAGTAAGAAAAGATAATTCTTAAGAGCCCATATAAAGATAAATAGGTACGCGTGTACTAAACGACATAACAATACACCTTGATCTCTAGGTTAGAAATGCTTTCATTTTGCAATTAAAAAAAAACATTTCTAACCTATAGATATTTACCACATTACTGTATTTACAAGCAAAATAACAACTAAATCTAGACTCAGCTATGAATATACAAAACATCATTTCTCTTACATAGTGCCAAGACAAAAATGCAATCTTACCTGTATCATTCCAACAATCTCCACTTTGTTATAAAACACAAATGAATTTAGTGTAGATAATATATTTTCCTCAAAGACAGATGGCGTCGGAAGAATAACCTCCTGTATGTATTGTACCCTATAAGTCTGATGAATTTTGTGTACTAATTCCGGGTTATTAAATGGTATAACTTCCTTGAAAGCGGCCTGCTTTTGCAGAAACTCCCTATGTTTGATACGTTGAGGAAGATATGGGTTGTACTCAAGAGCTCCAATCACATCAAATATGTTGTCGTCATTGAACATGATTTCAAATAAGGAGTTCTTGTTCATAAGAAAAACGCTCTTGAAAATTTCATAAAGCTTGTGTAAGTCTGCTGTGTTTTCAAGATCTTCGCACAAACGAAATAATTGAAGAAGTCTGGGAATATATCCCTCAAGTTCCATGAGAGTTGCTAATTTTTCCTGGTAAATCATGTCATTAGTCAAGAGAGCAAGTATCTCATCGAGTTTTCCCAGTTCGACATCAGGCAGAACAATAGGGGCATCTGGCATGACCTCGGCATGATCGATCTCCAGTCTTTCATCTTCCGACTCCTCAAGAAAATCCTGAGTGTTATCTAAGCTGGGATCCCTGCCCTGGATCTGCATATAAGAACACAAAAAAAATCAACATCCAGTCGAGCTACTTGTAAGTTATAACACAGTCACAGAAATTCTGAAGTTATGATACAAAAAGGCATACCGCACAAATCTTCTCCCAGATTTCATCACAACCTGCTTTCTCCTGAAAACTCAGTGCTAGGTCGTAATTATTGGCCTCTGACCACACGATCAGGGTTTCCTGCAAAGATTGGCAATAAAATAATTACAGGAGAACAGACACATCAAACTTCAGTGATAAAATAATGCATGGTAGCATTTAATAATAGAGACATGCTTTCTTTGTCACTGTGTAATCCAACTCAACATTGCATCATTCAACAATTACTTACTTAGAAGTTGGTAAAATTGATTATAATGATAACATGACATCTTTTTCATTCACCCCAAAATATATAATACAAAATTGAGATGTTTATAATACCCAAATGCCTCGTTACCTGTTGTTTCTGATATGCTGTATCAGTCTGAATTCTTGATTCAAGCAGCATTATTCCTGCAAGTACAAAAGAGGATTAAAATGAAAACAGTGCTTCCGCTGTGACAAAATAACTTTGAACCTGCAAACTGGAAAGACAATAACAGACCTGAAAAAGTCAGTGACATCTTTATATAGTGGTTAAATACATCTAGAACAACAGAAAATGGCAAAATGCACAATCACAAATTGCCAGTTATTCACAGAGAATTGCATATTATATTGAATAAAGAACAAATGGCAGGTTGTTTACCAATGCAAATGCCCATGGAGCACCCATAATTAGCGGCAAACATACTGTTATTAGAGTATTAAGGATCTAAGTCTCACCGTCAGATTCGGATCGGACCAGAAGGGAAGGCCCCTTTAGTCTCTCCACATACGCCGATGTGACATGACCCGTCCCTCTGTCGTCCCACATACGGTCTTCATTTAGCATGTACAGCTTCACACGTCTTCGCGTGTTTAATTCAGACATTTTGTCGTCGAGACTAGTAATCCACATCAAGGTGAATGGCAAACCCTTTCGCCTTTTCTAGCTGCGATGAATCAAACAATCTTCCGGTGCATGGTCAAGTCTACGGGACAAAAATAACGTCAACATTAGACAAACAACACTGGAATAAACACAGTTACGCGTCAGACGGTGATGATTTATATTGTTATGGAATCTCCGCTAATCGGACGTCCGTCTGGTACTACATAATGGTAAATCAGACAGAGAGAAACTAATCATTGTAAGCATAAACCTTCGCTACTTCATCCCAGCAAAATGGACGTCCGCCATGTTGGATTCTCTGCAAAACACTGCGGGTTCTACATTTAGTAAATCAGGTGGTCCCGCCAAATTCAAACAGGTGCGCCGAATAATCACCAGAGGTCAGCACTAGATTTCTGAAAGAGGGCGTCACTGCTCTTCTGGCCAATCAATCTCGATTCTGTAGTCCTTTTAATATACTAATCCCACTGGCGGATCCAGAGGGGTGGACATTGGGGTCATGCCCCCCGTAGCAGCTTAAATACGTTCTGAAATGACTGGAGGATCCTGGCCCCTGCTTTTGCCGCCCCAACAGACGCAAGGCTGGATCCGCCAGTGACTATAATCCTATGCTGGCATAGAAGTTCTGCTCTACTAGCCTCTTTCAAGCACATTACAACTTGTTTATTTAAATTTTCTGTCTAAAGCCAGGGGCAGAGGCCAGGTTCCCTTTGAACTCTTAGAGGCACGGATCTCGATCCTTTTGCCCCCTGACAATATAGAACTTAACAGTGCATTGTCACTGAGATCCCAACTTAGTATACAAAAAATATTTTTGACATGCCAGGAGCCATTGTAAGCATGGTCTCACAATTAGGGAATGTTTTGGCTCATTATATTGATTAACATGATTAATCAGCCCCAAAACTTCATATTTTAGTTGCAGGCGGGTGCCAGCATAGTGTACAAATGTACAACTTTAGCAGTTTAGGAAGAAAACTATTGTCAATCAACAGATAAATCACTTTATTAAAACTGATCATTTTTCTTCAGAACAAAAAGTGTTCTTGAGACTACTTCAGATTAAACACAAAACATATTTTGTTGTATGTATATTAATCTGCAACCAAATAATCAATATTCAGTACACTATGTCCATTTGACTCCATCATGACAATATCAAATGAAATTTACACATGCAGTCCTGAAGCCTGTTAAGTCCTGTATAGATACACATTTAAAACAATACCAACCTTATTAATTATCTTCAGTTTTTGTTTCCTTATTGCTAATCAGCTGCTAATTAAGGCCATACAATGATATATATATATATGCATCAATAACAGGTATTCCAAAACAGCTCCAAACTACTGAATAAAGGGCATAAATAGTTACTGTCCTTTATTCTGTCTCTTTGTGTTTGTGATAATGCAACTTATAAGAACAATTCACTTTGATACTAAGGTTACTTTCTGTGTAATATCTCGCGTCTCTGAAGTTCAGTGTTATGTCAGCAATTTCAGTTTACTTTGTCAAATGCCGCAGATAATTTAGAAAACAGAGAAACCATAGAAGCTCGAACTTTCATTAGTCCATTCATGATATTCTGCAGACAAGTAAACATGACTGAAACATACTACATTCAACAACACAATTTTTTGTTCATAAAACTGTACTGAGTGATGAAAACTAATATCTGTAATAAAGTACTCCATGCTATTCAGTGACAAAGTTTATTATTTGCATACACTTCTGAGAACACCTCATATCTCTTTGCTGCATTATTTCAAGAAAATTATACTATCTTCTTAGTATATGATTACCCTTAGGGAGTGCATGAAAAAGCTTTTGGACGTTTTTTTTTATTGAAATTTCTACGACCTAAATGTTTGTTACTTTACACCATTTAATCATGTTTAATTGTAAATAAATTTACAATGTAGCACTGGGAGATTCATACTTTGCTGTTATCCCCAGAAAAAAGTATTTGTTTTATGAGGTAGTAACCTGCAATCAATTGTCCTAAAACAAGTCTCTTCGTTTGCTTTACCAATTGAGCATTACTACTCCAAAAAAATTTACCTTTTCCCCAGGTTCCTCCGAAATGTGATTACTAATTAGTCCATCCTCACTCCATCAATAATGCCTCCTGAGTCCCTTAAACTTAGTTTTATATATATATCAATTCAAACCAACTTGATCAGTGAACATTGAACCATCATTATAAAGTACGGTATCATGATAAATGACACAATCACAATACAGTGTAAACGAATATCATGATCAATTTCCCACAGCACAGTTAATTGCAAATTGTAAGTGAGCACAATACTTATCTGTTAGACAAAATGACAAGTTAAAAAGGCAAATATGAAGCTCATGACTACATGCAGTAACAAAATATCAGTAAGTTGGTTCAATGTGGCATCTTATGCCATTAACAATGAGCAAATTCAGTCAATGCTGATTAATACGCAACATTTGCGTAATGCAGACAACTTTCGAAACACTACCAGCCCAGATAAAATTCAGAGTGACATGAATTGACATCGTCCATGCTCAATCTTAGCAATTTTTTGCTTATCCATATTAAATGCTTTGTCATTCAAAAAGACTAGTCCTTGCATATACTCTATTCACGCCTCAGCTATGTGCTTGGATGACCTGCTTCAGTCCAGCTGACCAGTATTAAGTAATCATCAAAAATTCAATTGTGATAATTAACATCAATATGACCATGTAAACAAAGGTCAGTTTTATGAACATCACATTCTGTCGTTAATGGTTGACATGCGAATATGGCCTATTGGCACTTGAAATTGGTTTGACATTTATTCCATACCCTGGTCCTGTGTAGATGCTTGGGGTGAGCTGGTCTGATTTGTAATGGGTATACGAGTAAGCCCTTGACGGACAAGGCTCCATGTGCTATTGCTGCAGAAACATTTTATGCACCGTCTGTATGTGTTTTTTAAGGTCTGATTTTTGCACACATCCTCTCCCACAAATAAAACAAATGAATGGTTTTTCTCCTGTGTGGACTCTCATGTGAATTATTAGCTTGGATCGAGATACACAAACTCTCCCACAAAGTTGACAAGTTGCTTTTTCAGGAGAACCATTTGGTGTTCCAGAAGGTTTACTTGGGCTAGCTGAAATCAGAATAAAGGAAAAAGAATAATATTACCATACATCATTTATTACTTACAATGTCAGAGCAATCACTTAAATTTTCTTTCAATCGCTACCATTCCTCTTTTCTCTCACTTTTCCACCCCCAAACTCAACAGAACCACCGACAGAATTGATCATTTTCATCACACTACACTCACCAGTGCTCTTCTTAGCTATGGCGGGAGATCTTGCTGATGGGCCAGGCACGGGTGGAATGTTCTGTGATGGACTTAGTGGAGTTGATGACTGAAAAGTACAAAATTGCATGTTACTGTATGCACTGTATACTTGTGTTTGGCTCCGTTGGTTGTAAGACAATTTCTGTGTTGTAGTTACAGATTTGGATTGGTTTAACTTTAACTTGTAAATGTGATATCAGAGACTATCACTGGTCACTATATAATGCAAACAATTAAGGTTGTAATCCACAACAAGAATGCAAGCTATAATTTCTGAATAGCTATAGGGTGAGAATTGAACTTACTGCAAGTGAGCTGGATGCTCCTGGGGATACTGAACCAATAGCGATTCCATGTGGCTCAAGACTTTGATATCCTGGTGAGTTGAAAGAATTATAAAGATTCGCAAATTGCGTGCCCAGGTGAAAAAAGTCCGTCACTTCATCCTTCACGGCAATAAAATCAGGATCTTTGTTCCGCAAGTCTTCAGCTTCATGTTTTAATCCTGCCATTTTAGAATCCAACGGATCAAAATTGGATTTAGTTTCATTAGTATCAGTTTTTTGGTCACTTTCAGAGTTTACAGCACAGCCATTCTCTTTATCGTTATGGAAATATTTAGATTGATCCTCCGCATCACCATCATCCTCTCGACTATTTTTCCTTTTTCTTTTTCTCCTGTGTCTTTTGTTTTCTCTCCTCTCATCGGGATCACTACTTTCACAACTTGAGTGAGAAGAACCTTCATCCTCACTCTCTTTTATCCTTTTTTGTGGGAGAGGTTCGTCATCTCCAGATGATGTGTGTGGGTTTTTGAAAGACTGGTTAATGTTAACAAGAAAAATCTCCTCATTATCAAGAGTCACACCTATTATTCCCTCAATACTAATGTCTGCATGGTAATTGAGTGTATTCCTACACAAAGCTAGGATGGTATCTTCCAGCATTGTCTTCACCTGACTCTCCGCCTTTTTCAAACCCATTTGTCCAGCCAGGTGTAGAGTACTGAAAAGTAATTTTCACAGTATAATTTTATCATCTACCAGTTAAACAACTACAATTGCGATCTTACTAATGCAACCAAAGCAGATGATGGTATAATGCATCCGACGTAACGAAATTGACATCACTAGATGATGTCATCAAACAACTGGGCTGGACAGTTCTGGTGTGACCTTTTTACATACATGACATCACCATAACAAAATACTAGATGACGTCATCAACAATTGGGCTGTGGTGACGTCATTCATTGTATTGGTATTTCCGGGTACAGCATCTTACGAAAACTGACCAGCCCTATATATTCTCTGATCAGCCGCTGACAAGTGACAACCGATTAGGAGTCAGGGTTACCAGTAGACATCCAGCAAGAGTGATCAGGCCATGGACGTAGGCAGTTGTTATGTCACCAAGGTCATAGCAGTTTTATCATAGGCCACAATATTGAGATGACTCTTTTTACAGCAAACACGTCAGCAAACTATACGCTATACTATGGGTGACAGCTAGAGAAGTTGCAGGCGATAATAATGTCCATGACCCAGGAGCTCCCACGGACAGGTCAAACTCCTACTGACAGAAAAAGATTGTAGATGAGGGACCTATATATATCGTTCTTGCAATCAGAACAATTTTGATCCACCTCTGGACATACTTATAGGTTATCACATGGCAAGAGGCTTTATCTCCCTGGTATCATCACACGTCGAGGGTGATGATACCTGGGAGATACAGCCTCTTGCCATTGTGACAACCTATTTATCCAATGATTTCTTTTTTATAGATATAATTGAAAATTACATGATAAGGTACACCCATCATAACAGTAGCTTGTGCATGGCTCCTCAATTCAACTAGCTACTGTAGCTTCAATACATTTTTCTTATGCTTCTAACCAGCACTGAAGTTTTGGCTGTCTTGAGCAACTGATATTTAACTCTTATTCCAGCTCACAACTGCAGCTGAGTCTATTTTTAGCACAGCAAGCTTATGATTTCACTTATGACATCACAATTCCAGTCAGGTAAATGCCACTGTCGGAGCTAAAATGGCACTGTTTGGGTGTTTGTAAGTTTTACGGTGACATTCATGACTTGCTGAATATACTAGTTTGTTTTGAAACCAAAACAATGCAGAATGATTTAATTTCATTGGTCAACTTTAATTTGGAGGTGTGTCCTTGAAATTGTTGATTGGTGGAATTCAATATCATCCCTGCTTATTTGTTGCTCATTGGTTAAGTATTGTCCCTGCAGTTCCTGTCTCTGATTGGCTAATTCTTGTATTAACCCTCGAACAGCCGTATCGTCCCTCCAAGCCCTTTCATATCATCCCTCTTAATTAGATCAATATCACCCAGGGAAAAACACCAGTATCAGGGAAAAAACATCAGTCATAGGATAAATCGATATATCATCGCCTACGCTTACGGGCCTTGGCACTGTACAATCTAATTCTTCTTACATGTATTTGTTTCCTATATTATGTTATATTAGTAATTTCCTATATTCTGTCCACAATATATATATATATAGGCTTATAATTTATATTATAGAAATTATACATGCATTATTACAGTACAAAAGTTGAGCTGACATTTGAAACATGTGCAATGGCTAATGGGACTTGCACTATTCATTATTGATAATCGAAAGATAGAATTCTCTTCACAAATATATATCCATAGACTGAACTGGTTAGACATTAGCTATCACTTTTTTTTTTCACTTCCAGGGTGTATGACGGATTGACAGCCGCAATAATTACCTGAGCAGGCCCGAATTTATTAGATAAACACTTGGTCAGATCTTCGTCAATATAATCCTGCGTATGGTCGTAATTACTTGAGATAACCTTACTTTCCTGCAGAGACAAAAAAAAAAACCAAGGAATGAATAGTTAGGCCATAAAACAACAGACGGCGCTTCAACGCAGAGGATTAGGGCGCCACCTGCAGTTTTAACTAGAATAAATTATGCTTTGACAGCGGCCTGAAGCCAAGTAATTAAGTTGTGATGTCTTTGTTCTGAGCCTGATGCCAACAAACTGAAGCATTTCTTACCCCTCTATGTAAGGAACTTCTTACTATATGCTATATGTAATTGTGCTGAATTGCGTTAAAATCTGCTGTTTGTGCATCTCTAATTATCGTCTATAAATATTTTCATTGAAGCCTTGCTCAGCCTCAGCCATGGCCAGTTGCTGTTGCAACTAAATTTTTGTAATTTGGCTGTTAGAATGGGCTTGGAGTTGTTTAAAATGATTGTCATATAAAAGTGTCTGTATTGTTAGCTTTACATTTTATGATTAGGAACTGTTAGGATTTGATGAGTAATCATATATATACAAATTTATATTTTCTTTTGCTACTACAGAACTACTGAGCTGTGCATTCAGAAAACATCATGGGACTAAAACGAGCTGAGAGCCAATTGCAGATTTTGCTGGCTGACACTATCTGGGCAATGTGCAAAAATACACTAGCCTTCAAGGGAGGTATCAGAGTTGAAGGTTTAATTGGCGTTACAATTGACGAGGAGGAAATATTCCTTATACCAGTGAACCAGAAAATCTCAAAAGAAGTTCCCAATGAAGTAGCTATTGTTGAAGCTGAACAATCCACCATGCCTGCAGAATACAAAACAAAGAGGAAAAATGAACCCCAAAATTACTCCAACACGAGTGACAACAGCAGTGAATCCAGTGAATCGGACAGTAGTGAAGTCAGTGACTCTGAGTGTGACAAAGAACGAAAGAAAAGGTCAAGAAAACGTAAAAGGCGGCGTAGACCCTCTGGTGCTGAAATCTCGTCAGACTTTCAGAGAAGTGTTGTGGAAAGTGGGACAAAAAATTGCCAGCCAGTGCCTGATGAGTCAAACTTTTACAGTGCTGAAGCACAAGAATCAGAAGAAAATATGTCACCACCTGCAAGATATGGACCCATGATGGTCATTAAACCTGAAACTGGGCATGATGACCAAGATTCTCATGGTGAGGCTGCGGAAGACTTAGTTATTGTTAAGTCAGAATTCGGTTCTAGAAGACCACCAAAACCTGGCTCACAAAATACAAATAAGTGGCACGTATCTGGCGGTCCTTTGGAGCAGCAGGTAGCACCTAATGCTCATCAGAGTCCATTCCAAGGAAATTCAGTGAGTGTTTTAATTTTATCAGAAATGAAAATATCCTGGTGTTATGCTTTTAATCTTTTATTTCAGAGGTTCTGTAGCTGAGTTAAGTATTGATTTTTCCCTTTGGTTTGTTGCAGTTTGTCACTGAAGTACAGGGGGGCCATGCAGCAGCTATATTACAACATCTAAGCAGTATTCAGAACATGGCTTCGATGCAGTATTCGGCACAAGGTCCAATGTCCATGTGTGCTCAGTCACCACAGCATTTCATGAACCAATCAAGACCTCAATCTTTTGATGGCCACAGTCAACCGTCTTCTTCTCAATCGCCTGTCGCCCAAAATGTTGGCGAGCATGGTATGAAATTTGTATGTTTTTGAAAGAAAAAATGTTCACTCTCATAATTTATGGATTATACTGTTCAGTCATGCAATAATTGCACTGCCAGCCATTGATGCTTCATTTATTGAAAGAAATTTTTCATGTTATTGTTGTTTCAGTACAAAATAATTTTTCAGGAGAGGCATTTCATCTAACAAGAAAAAGAACATCATTTTCACCACGTCAAATCTCTGCCTTGGAACAAGCATTCAACCAGCATGGTCATTACATGAATGCACATGATAGGGCAGTATTTGCAAGGAGCATTGGACTTACAGAAAAGATTGTGACTATTTGGTTCCAGAACAGACGACAGAAGTTAAAGAAGTCTGACAGACAGGGACCGATGAATACACCCCCTATGTGATTACTGGAAGCTTTGTCAAGATGATACATCTTGCAGAGACATAATATTTGGCTGAATGCCTTTGTCCCACATGCATCAAATCATCTGTTTGTTAATGATGTGTTATATATTGATCTCATGGTTTAAACGCCAGTTTACATATTCTTAACTATCAGTATGGTGTCTTATATTTTTTCACAAACACTAACTTGATGGTGACCACCAATGTCATGTATATTTATTATATTGAATTGCGCAACCTCCAATGACATTTTTTTATGTGTACATCACTGTATGTAAAATATATATGGGCTGTTCCCCTGCTTCCTTTCTACATTACGATATTAAGAAAATACTGGTCCCCCCCCCCCCCCTCCCCTGATATCAGTTTTCCTCCAGACACCCACTCCCCCCCCCCTCCCAATATCTGAAAAATTTTCAGGTCCACCCTCCCCTTTTTTTTTTAAATGGAACAGCCCCAATGAAGGGAACATATAAATGTGCTAGCGCAGTAGCAGACACAAATGGTAGTGTTGTATACCTAGTTATCATTCTCTCATTCTCTCTTTTGTGGAGAATTTTCATTGATGCATTTGAATGTGAAAAAAGTGTTTATGATGATATGAATGTTGAGTTTTAATGAACACCGTGGGTATATCTATGAAATCCAAACATTTTCAATGCATGCTTATGTTAAAATAAGTTCTAGTCAACTTATAACCAGTTCATATCTCATTTGGTGTTTTGTATAAGACAAACCAACTATTTATTTAAATATATATTTAAATTAAATGTTAGAAAATTAAAACCTGTTATTTATATGGTACTCAGGGTTTGTTAGATTGCTATGTATGATACATACAAGTTTAAAATACTAGATCCTTTGCTACAAATCACTTGCTATGTAGCAAATACTTCTAGCACTCAAACATGTGCTTAGTTTATCCATAGAACTGTAGTTCTATGCAGTTCTATGGGCCACATATAATTAATACTCTACATGATAGGTTTATTATGTTTTAAATAATTTTTGTTTAGGTTGTGATTTTGTTATAGATTTGTGTGCATGTTTTTTGTTGGACATAAATAGGCTTACATTGGTATTGATATGCCATATATATATGTAGTCCACAAGAACATACTCAAATAAATCTGGCATATTTGTGACAAGTCTTTGTGATCAACATGTAAGAATGCTATACATGTAATTAATGTGTATGTATGTCATGTGTAAATAAACACTCGTGGTATGACATGTAATGTAATTTATTTGTCTCAATTTTATGCTGCTGATCTGAACCTTTGTTGGAGACAGACATAATGACATGATATATAAGGCTTGGACTGCAATCCATATAGCCCATATACCCTATGGAGTATATGGACTGGGTCTTTTACTTGCCCCAGCATAAACACGGAGTACAAGGCACCACCTCATTTGGTATTCCAAAGGTTTTTATTCATCATTTTTATGCATTTGTCTAAGCAGAACTGAAAGGTGGCCAAATTAAATGCACAGAGAATGGGAATTCATGCAAGCATAAATCTGGCATAGGCTTCAAGCATAATTGGTAGGGAATTTACTAGTCTTTAATGAAAAATTCACTGGTTGATGAGCCCCTAGTGAAATATACTCATGAGAAAAGCTGTATAATTACATACTTAAGTCCACATGATTAATTAATATCATTATGTGGCAAAGATGCACTAAATTACCTGCATGTTGGTCAGAACACCTTGACCAGATCATAAATGAATAACCACTTAACTATTTCCCCTAGACTGGGCCAAAATGTAACATGTACCCGCTGGCTTGCAAAATCCAGTTCATCCCCTTCAATCACAACTTTTTAACAATCAAAATTACACAGTTTTCATCTTGAAGTTCCTTTCTTTATTAAAATATTGCTGTCACATATTATATTTACACAATATCAAACACCAAACACAGTACTAAGAAGTATGATGGTAAGATGATTGAATTTCTGGATAATATGATGGATTGTATGGCCAGGTAAATATCCTAATGTGTCAATGTTTGTGTGACTAATGCCATAAAAGGAGACTTAAATAATATAAGTTACATATTATGCAAACTCATTTACCATATTTGACCTATTTTAATGGTCAACATAAATCCAGGTTAATTATAAAACATATTTCAAATCTTTCTCTTAGGTTATGAGATATTACTATGTACAATGATAATCCTATCATATGATCAACATATCACTTGTATAGTACGTCATAATGTCCCGGTTTGTAGAGCAAGAGTATCTTTGGCTGAGATCCTTCTGGAAAGTCATGTGCAGTAACAGTATGGCCCGATCCACGGTCCATGTACTCTACTCTTATGGGGACGTCTA
Organism: Alitta virens; assembly: GCA_932294295.1. Classification (NCBI taxonomy): domain Eukaryota; kingdom Metazoa; phylum Annelida; class Polychaeta; order Phyllodocida; family Nereididae; genus Alitta; species Alitta virens. The sequence continues at coordinate 46,144,371 of OW028574.1, read as the reverse complement.
AGGCACCAGTCAATGCTATGATGTGGATGTGATCACTCTCCTTCCCCATTGGTTCGACCTCCTACAAATGACAATTATTTTCTGGCATTATTACATTTGCATACATATGATAATTCAGTAATTGTATTAATTATTGTTGGTAGTACGAGAAATTGTATTTATTTTGTTATTCTTCTCGACCTTAAAAAATTACAATAAAACATATATTATCGACGCTCAAAATCGAATATGCTGGGTAGTCCTATATCTGTTCAAAAACTAAGCAAAATATTAAAATAAATAGCTGACCAATGGTTTGTCAAAATATTTGTGTCATTATTCTATAAGTACAAAAGATGATAAATGTTGCAGTAAACTTATTATCCCATCAAGGTGGGCTTTTTTTGTTCATGACCTTAGACCAAGAATGACGTCACTATATTTTACACGAGCGAGCAATGCAAGTCATACTGCCATCACGTTTCCATCCGTAAGTGAGAGCAATACAGCAAAAAATATATATACTTAACTAAAATGTCTGTGTCATAATAATGTTATGAGTGTCATGCCATACTACTATGAAAAGTTGTAGGATATCGATCTACATTGGAACTATCCACCGTTATCATGCTTCGGCATAATCATATTATATATTATAGTTCATTATATAATACATAGAAATTAAAATGCAAAGTTACTGACAATTACAAATTTTCAAACTGAAACTGCCACAAGGTAAAAATGGTGATTACAGCACACCACAACAAAATGTACCTGATTGCAGAATTCCTTCACAGTTCTGCCACCCTCGACAAAATTTGAAAAGAAATCATTTTCCTTTTGAAGATGACCAGACACCAATAACCTGAAAGGGTGTGATACAACAGAAACTAGTAAATTCTCTAACGATTAAGTGAACTAGAACTTGATTACCAAACCAATAAGTGGTAAAGAAACTAGCATTTCTTATGTCATTTACCTACCTCAAATATACAACAAGATAGTCTGAATATCCTTGGTCATTGAATATTTCCATCAACTCATTCACTGAACACTGTTTCTCTACCTTTTCTATAACTTCCATGAACTGGGGGAAAAAAAAAGGTTTTTATTAAACAAATAGATGTCATCTTGTGAGAGGTGCACTTGCTGAGTTTCCACATGTAACTCGTATCAAAAATGTCATAGACTTGTTTATTTACTTCACATAATTTGCATAAATGTGTTGGAGCAGGCTCCTAATAGACCTATCAGTTGTTACAGTAGGGCCATGCCATACTGTTAAAAACACTAAAAGATATCTTATGATAAAAGCTATTACATACACAAGATTATAGCTTTCACATACCGTGTCATGAAAATCTTCTATGGTAAATGGGGGAAACCCTAATGAGACCAATTCATCTTTACTCTTTGCAGCAAATTCTTTAAATCTGAAAACCAAGAGAGAGAAACGAGAGTAGTCTAAACAATAATAATTATATCATGGATTCATGACTATGCATAGAATAAATAATGCTGTGAATGGTGGTATATTATACTAGCTGAGAAAAAACTTATGGATTATTGAATTCATATTTAATTACTTTATTATATTTATATATTATCAATTCAAATACAATATTATTTTTTATATCTGTAAAGACCATTTTGGCTTTCTGGCATCACTCAGGCCACAGGAAGCAAGAGGAAAGATAGCATCATTTTATTACTGATGTTGTATTTTTATAAATACTTTTAATATTGATATAGAATTAAATTAAACCTTACTGAAAATTACCATAAACTATTGCACTTTTTTATGGCAATATTCTACCTTTGCAATTCTTCGCTGTCTGATAACAATCGTTCCATGTATGAAAATCCAAATGCCCTAAAAAAGCAATTGCCATCACCCCGTGTTCTTCTCATGTAGCTGTATTTGCTTTGCAAGTCCTGAAAGGAGAGAAAGACATAGATCATTTAGCTGTCATAAAGATTACCATTTAGAACTGGGCATTCAATCAGTGAAAAGAGGATTCTTGCATGGTGACACAAACCGAACATGTATAGGTACCTTAATTTTTCCTTTGAAGACATCATCTGATTCATATTCTTTCTCTATGGAGCTGAAGTCTTCTCTTGGACCAACCAGGGAATTACTTTCAGCAATCTGACAGAATATTTTTAAATTTTCTTAATCAATAGCTCTCAGTGCACAACATTTAATAAGACAAGTCGATCAATAATATAGATATCTCATCTGGCATACATCCTGATCCAGCCCCCCAGCCTGTGCCATTCCAAAGGAATAAGCGGCTTATTATATTATGCGATATATATCTGATATATATATATATATGCATACTGTGTATATTTACCTGTTTTTCAATTGCTCTCTGAAAAGCCATTGTGGCTTCGTCATAGTTCACATCTGCATAAAAAGGCAGAGAAAGACACATGTACCTCAATCATTATTGACTGGCAGCATTGGAATGATTAATTCTGATAAGATTAAATAATCTATTAAAAATGTATTTTGACAAATTAGTGCTGTTTCTTTACCAGCATTCAATCTATATTCTAGAATGACTAGATTAAAACTGTTTGATAAATTTAATTATGTGTTTGTCAGTCTGTCTTGATAGACTCGGTCAACCACCAACTGGTCAAGACCAGTTAAGCTGTGGCTGTCTTTGTGAAATGGAGTAACCACTTAAGCTAACTACAATAAGCTACAATATATTACGGCTACTAATAGTAATATGTAACTGAAGTTCGGGGAAGAGTGTCCAAAACAAAGCAAAACAATATTTTGGCATTTCCAGGGGTGGCGATAATAGGTATTCATGACCGGTTTTATACAGTATGTACGGAAAATATCACACGTTTCTTCGCGTGCTTCACTTGAAGAATTACATAACATCCTTAGACATACTTGGATCATATTTCAACTGCACTCCTTCATCTGCCATTCTCAAAACTTCTTCCTCACTTCTTCTCCAACTGTTTACGAATACGCATGCGCCACCTCTCGGATTGCGAACAAAAATAGAATGCGCCAAATCTAAGACTGTTTATCACACAAACTTGTTCATACGATTTTCCAGATGATTTAAACGAGTTAAACGCAAGGTAATGATCATGTTTTGACACTTTGTTTGAATTGAAATTTGACGGTAAATGGTAATTTTCAGTTATACCTAAACTTAAAGTTAGGGCTCATTTAAAGTGGGGTGGGGGCGGACAGGAAGGTTTTTGAAAAAGTGGTGGAGGGGGCCGGGTCGTGTTTTTTTTTTTTTTTAATGAGTGAATGTTCAAGAGTGAGAAACAGAAAATATGCAAATCATAGTCCTACACTTTTAAGCTGCAAAAGTTTTGCAATTCATTAGAATCTTAGATATTTCTCCTCCCCACCTCCCTTTTACATGCTGTTACAGCTAGCTCACTAAGTCTATCTAAAGCTACAGGCCACAGTAGTATGATATTCAGGTTCTCATTATAATATGCGAATAGTATATAGCTAAGAATTCAAGTCCCAGTTGCCGTAATTATATGTTTTCTGGGCTGAGTCATGCTCTAAGCAAGTAAGATATACATAAAAGATAAATCACAGGTCATTCGCAAAGCATTAAACAAATACTGATCACAATATCACATAAAATTAAAATTTATATAATTATATACAAATGCTGACAACATTTAAGTATGGAGAACAAAGTATAGAAAATGTAGACACTTATAAATACCTTGGCCAAATCTTGAATTTACGTAAGTCTACCCACAATAAAATGCCAGAATATTTATATACACAGGCCAATAAAGCAATCTTTGCACTATACAAGGTAAAACTAAATCAGCCTTAGGATATATTCCACCAGCACTAGCATTAAAAATGTTTGACACTTACTCCTCCCTATACTTGAATACAATAACATGTTATGGGCCACAAATAAAGAAATCCAAATATTAGAAAAAATCCAATTAAGCTATCTTAAACTTATACTAGGAGTAAGAAAACAGACCCCAACAACAGAAGTATTTGATGAAACTGGTAGATTCCCTCTTCTAATTAGACAGAAAATAAGCACATTAAACTACTGGGCAAGGCTAGCAAAATTGCCAGATTATGACATTCTAAATAGATGCCTAAACATACAAGAAATATTACACACACATGGCCAAGATAATTATTATAGCAAAGTAAAACACATAATTGACTACTCTGAAATCACAGACTGATCAACGAAAGATCCAGAAAAATTGGTAAATGAGATGAGGTTAAAATTGTACAAAAAAGAGCAAAAAAGAATCATAAATGCAATACATGACTCCAAGGTAAACCCCAAACTAATTAATAAGGACTTATAAGATCTTTAAAACCAACTATAGTTTTGAAACCTACTTAAACCTCAACCTCCCAAAAAAGACTTACAGTAACATAGCTAGGTTTAGAATTAGTTCGCATAACCTCAAGATAGAAAAAGGTAGACATGAAACCCCTGAGGTACGACTCGAAGAAAGAATCTGTGAGAATTGTTATAACAACGAAGTAGAAGATGAATTTCACTGCCTCTTAAAATGTATTGCTAGTAATGTGCCAAGAATTAGAGCTAAATAAAGAACTTAGTAAATACATTTCTGACTTCAATAATCTAACCCCAACTGAACAGTTTTAAGCAATAATGTACAGCAAAGAAGCAGGTGTAATTAATGCTCTTGGCATATTTCTAAACCATGTCCTCTAAATTTTGTTTGGTGTTTTGTTTATTTTCTTCCCCTGGGCTCCGCATACTATTATTTTAAGTCCATATATACATGGATAGCCAGATTGGTTAAAACCACTAGGGTAAGCAGCATATATTTGTCTGTTTTCTTCTTTTTTTTTTCTTTTATCATTTGTCTATATTGTAAAATTGTATTTTATTATAAGTATTTTTACTAGTCACAACCTGGATCAACTTGCAGTAAAATACAGAGTTACAAGCTTTTAATATAGACTGTTAGTATTATTATCTTATTACTGTAGAAGTACTGTATATAATTATTGTATGTTATTTGTATGTTTGACAAATGTATCAATTATGATAATATATCCTGTCAATAAAATTATATATATAATAATATCACAATAAGATTAAAATTCAGTTTACATATTTACATATGTTCCACACCTAAAAAATGATCACATGTATAAATATTTAGTGTCAATGGTTGCATATGAATATGAAGGAGAAAATTTGTAGACATTTCAGGGGATTCTTTGTGTTCTTGTGGAGGTGTCAGGCACAATATCACAATGTGAGAACAAAAGTACCAGGCAACATTGCGCTGACCCTGGCACTTTGACTCATCTAATTTGTGTTGACGGTCAGTTGTAATGGGGTAGTCATGTCAAGGTATAGTCATGTCTAGGAAGTGGCATGTCAGAAGAGCCCAGTGGAAATTAAAGTCTACATTACTTTATTAAGGAAATTACCAAGAGCATATTATGTATTCAAAATTTTCACTGAAGTTGCAAAATTTATATTGAAGATATGAAGCAAGAAATGTCACCATTCTGCTTCATGATATAGGTATGTAAACCGTATACACTAGGAATTAGCGCGTGCCACCCTTGAAACTTGCAAAATAATACAATTACAGTTTGTAAACTGAATGGTTTTTGTATAATTTGGTGTTTAAAAAATTAAGGTTTTAATACCACGATAATCCTCAAATACCAAGTTAAGAAACACTTTTGAAGGTTGCAAATTTCGCTGATTCCAAGTGTATACCTGTTATGTTAATTTATACCAGGCTGCCGCCAATGCAAAAAGAGCCCCAGTCAATTTTCTAAGATGGATATTGAAGAGACAGCGGAGGGGCTGGATGATGGGGAGGAGTCATTGGGAGACATGTCTTTTAATGAAATTGAGTTTAATCGCATTAGCACCAACCTGCCAGACCAAGTCATTTACTCTGAGCTGTTTACGGAATACCCCAAACAGAAGGTCCTTCAGACTGTCATTATGTTCCTGGATATTTCTGGTAATGTGGAATTGGTTTTTTGTAATTTAAATGTTTTGATCAATACACTGATAAAACATCAAAATATCAGTTGTATCATTTTATTGTTCTTTCTTTCTGCAGGATTCACCTCTCTTTGCGAAAAGTTTAGTGCCTCCTCAAGAAATGGCACAGACAAGCTGACAAAAACTCTTAATGGCTACATGGGCGCTCTAGTTCAAGAAGTGATCAGGTATGGAGGCGACATCATGAAATATGCTGGTAGGTCAATTTTTGAAGAATTTAGGGATGGCCAGTTATCTTTTTCAAGTACATTATATTATCATATGAACAGTTTTGAACATCTTTGAAGTTACAGTGATTTCTGTACATTCCTTGCAGGTGATGCTATTCTGGCTGTTTGGGTTGTCAATGGCTTCAAAGAGATGCAACCGACAGTTATTCATGTGTTACGTTGCTCTCTCATTCTACAAGAGAAGTATGGCAAATGGATAACAGATGTAGGGGTGACCTTGCATGTCAAACTTGGTTTGCATTTTTTTCTCTCCATATTTTGTGTTTTTATTTAGATTCTATGGGAAATAGGCTTTTTTTAATATAGATATAAATGAATCTTTCTCTCTTTCAGGTATTGCCGCTGGAGAAACAGTGATTAATTATGTTGGCAACAAAGAGTTTTGCCATTATGCCTCGGCAGGGTTCGCTATCAAGGCAGTAAACGCAGCAGAGAAATTTTGTAATTCTGGTGATGTTGTTATATCCCCAACGGCATGGTGTCACATTTGTGGTTTGAATGTGACCGCTGAGAAACTTGAGGACAATAAGCATTACCGGGTTAGTTTTACTGCAGAAGTATTAAATCAGCACAGAATTGCTTGGAATTATTATTTAAAATGCTCACTTTGATGATGCTTTTCAAAAGGGAAAACAATTTATTTGCACTTCAGAAAGTAGAGTAATAACTTTGCTACAGCTATGCCTTACTTTAAACCTTTACCTCCTTTCTTCTTTCAGCTGGTATCTTTAGAAGATATCGCAGAGCCAGAGGAATGCTTTGTGGTAAAAGGAATCATGAAGCTTGGTTCGGAAGATGACATCTCTTGTGCTAACGAACAGGATTTTGATGGTAACCATCTGAACTCCCATGGATGGCTTTAGGGCTTTTCCATTTAAAAATGTGGTGGGGGTTGACCTGAAGACCTCCCCCCCCCCCCACCCCCACTTTTTGGTTTTTGACCCCACATTTTTTAATGGAGCTGCCCTTAGTAAAATTCTTGAACTTTATTTCCATATATAGATAATGTTCATGTTAATAATTCCATTCAGAAGATTCAGAAGAACAAGAGGGTGAAATCATCAACCGCATAAGAAAAATGACAGGTGAACTGAACAATCAGCAAGCAGAGTATGGAAGCAATTGTTTTAGCATTAACTGTCTGCAAATTCAGTCTGAATGTTTTATTTATTCTTTTTTTTTTCAGTCTTCCGAAAAGCGGTCTTAGAAACATTCTCATCAGCAGTGGATAATGCGCTGAGATTATATGTGGCTCCCCCAGTATTGACAAAGGTACATGAATTTTTTTTTTACCCAATTATGATGAATTGTATAGAAATATCACTGCTTGTTAACTAAAAACAAAAGAAAAGGAAAATGGTTATTAAAAGCAGGGAATATTAGATAATGGGAACGTATTTATTTTTAGTGTCTTCAGAAATTAATTATGTATAAGGACAAGAATATTGAAGTGAAACCTTGAACATAAACTGTCTGTCTAATCAGTCTGAATGTTTGATTTAAGTTTCTATTAATTTGTAAAACCGCAGATCAATGATATGCAACCACTGGAATACCTGTCAGAGATGAGACAAATGACCATTGTGTTTGTTAACCTGGTTACGACAGACAAACTGTATCAGCACCAGATTGGCTTGCTTCAGAAATCCTTCGACATAGTTTACACCCATATGAAGAAGAACCAAGGTGAGTCGTTTGCAAATGCAGAATATATCTGATGCTGATGCCGTCATAAATATCATGTATGTAATAACATCTGTATTCCTTCAGGTTGCTTGAATAAGATCTTCATGTTTGACAAGGTAGAGAAGTGATGAGATGTTTTGATATTTTGTTTCTAAGTTTCGAATGATGTTTATCCATAATGAGCTTTTAGCTTTCCTGGCCTTTTGTTCTTAAGATTGTTCGGGAATTTTGAAACTTTTTTAAACTTACACTTTTTTTATCGTGGTATTTGACATAAATATTACAAAAAATTTAATTTCAGATTTCTTTCAGTTCAGGTTATCAATGGATATGTTGAATTCATTTTTAAGTCTGCTTACTGTAATAACATCACATTTACAGGGATGCACCTTTTTGGTCCTCTTTGGACTACCTGGCTTCAAACATGAGAATGATTGCGCTCACGCACTCCAGAGTGCCCATGCAATCTCCTCCCTTCTTCTGGAAGTGGAACATGTCGAGTAGGTATAAATCCATTTGTTTTATTGCTGTTTCGCATTGGAGATTCTCTTACTGGTTATGCTCAATCCAGGCGCGTGTCCATTGGTGTCACTACCGGTCCTACATTTTGTGGAGTCGTTGGCCATTCGCAAAGACATGAATACACAGGTGAGACTGACTCATGAAATTTGATTTTTAGCCCAAAGAAGAAAGTTACCTCTCTATATCGTAAGACGTAACAGGACCTACTCTGTGTAAAACTGTGATTTACATAGCCATATTCCTTGTTTGCACTAATCAGATTGAACTAATTTCTAAACAAACACATTAGTCCCTCCCTTTATTAAAGGGAACACTTGCTTGGTATATATAGACCTCCTCAATCCTACATAGTCACTTTTTTTCCTTTCAGCATGTACTCATGGACTTAACTCGTGGGATTTACAAGCTCCAGCTCCACTGGAATCGTTGAATTCTTTTAGTATTCCACAGAGCATTGCACTTCGCTCTCGTGTTGTTGTCTGTTATTTTTCAGCGTCCTTGCCCTCTGCGACGGCCTTGACCTTTGCACGAGGGCAACCCCGTGGCGAGCGGATTTCTATGTCAGTCTCTGGCAAAGAAGTCCCCGCTATCACTGCGCGGCTGGACTTCTTTTAAGCTGAACATACTTAAGACCGCCGCTCCTCAGAGCGGGCCTCTCATTGCCTTGTTCACTTCCAGTAACAACATCGCACTGTACTCGTTTCAATTCAATTATGCCACGCAAAGAACGTTTCTCTCAGGCTAGCTCTGCCCAGTGCCTGTCTGTGGCTGCTGTGGCTGGGCACGTCCCTGACTCTTCTCCGGATTCCTATCCGGGCGTTCTAGGCGAGATGAGAGATCCACATCGGACCGCACTTCCAAGCGCCCTGGACCAGCATCCAACGCCGCCCGGTCTCTGTCTCCCCAGCTGTCCAGCCATTGAGCCAGCCGTCTATCTCTGCCAATCCCTCCGGGGCTTCTCGGCAGACGGGGTTCGTGTCTGATACCTCTACTTTGACTACGACAGCCCCTCTCTGGCCTCCCTTATCGCCCTTGATGGTGCCATCGGGGCAGTTGGCGTCCGCCCTCACTGGGTTGAGTCTTCTCCAGAAACGATTTCCATTGGTCTTGGAATACTCCCACGGACCCATTCAGGCTTCCCTTGACTCCAGCCTCTGGACGTTCATGCTATGCCTTTTAGACCAACTTGGTCCTACCTGCCTTCATCTACGGACGACCAGGTGGGATCAGTTTTCCCATCAGACCCGACTGGCTCTGTCTGATCTTATGCCTCGGGTTCTGATCCGTAGATGTTGCTGCCCGCAGTCACCGGCCCCAGTTCAGTCTGTGATTGGTGGACCGACTGCCCCACCCAAACTGCGGGACGCTCTGCCTCCCTCTACATTGGCCCAAGATAGCTTGGAGTTGTTGGGGCGTTCCGTGGTCTTCGGCCTTGCAGCTCAACGCAGCTCTGCACCCATCCCCATCTACGTGGGTACCCGGGTTCAAACTGTGCTTCCATGCAGGCCCAGGTTTTGAACCTAACCCGACCCGTCTTTCTGCTTGTGAGAGAGAATGGGCCGGCATCCAACAGCCTCCTATTGACCATTCTGGGATGGTGGATGTGGAGACGATGACCAGAGCCCAGCTCTCCTGCTTGTCCACCTTAGAATGGCCCCTGGGTGTTCCTTTTTCGCATCCCAATCTAGATCCTCTCCGGCTCAGCTGGAAGCCCTCACAGGCTTTGCTGTGCTAGAATTACATCAGGCTACTTCTTTCGGCGGGGCTCTCATAGCATCGGCTACTCTCGCCCGCTGTGAAGCCATCCTGGACCGACTGCTTCCACTTCCCGCAACTGGCTCCAGCTTCAACCGGTCCGCCTAACGACTTCGGACGGTCTTTTCAGCGCGGGGGGGGGGGGGGGGGGGGCTGCTTCACTTCCTCCGGGCATGGGAAGTGTTACCTAATATGCCTTGGGATGCCCAAATCCTCAGGCAGGGTCTGCGCTGGTATTGAGTTCACCCCCCACCAGTGTCCAGCCAACCACGCTTTATCTCTCTGCCTCGGGACCCTGTACAGCGTCAAGTGATCTTGACGGAGATCCAGGCCCTTGTCAACAATGCCGCCTTGATCCCCGCCAACCTGGTCGTCCCAGGCTTTTACTCCCATCTCTTTGTCGTGCAAAGAAAACTGGAGGCTTTCGACCCGTTATAAACCCGTTATAAACCTGAAAGCCCTCAACCAGTTTATCAGGTGTCGCCAGCAATTGTGAGTGGGAGAGTTAACAACCTCTATCGACTTGGCCGACGCTTATCTGTATGTCCCAGTGGATCCCGCTTTCCAGCAGTTCCTGCGGATAGCCGTCCAAGACCAAGTTTGGCAGTTTCGAGCCATGCCGTCCGGCCTCAACATTGCCCCTCGGTCCTTCACTCAGCTTCTGGCTCCTGTAACAGCCTCGCTTCCACCGCTGCCTTTGGCTGTCGACAGCCTCGGGTTGTTGGTTCGCCTGGAAAATTCCGATCTGGTGTCCCGGGAAGCCTTTGTCTTTCTCGGGGTCCATTTCTACCTCCCATCCGGCACAGGTGCTCCACCTCCTGTCAAAGTCCAGGGAGTGTTCCGCAGCTCCTGCCCCAATCTCGCATTCGCCTCCAGCACATCTTGCGACTGAATGGCATGCTGAACCATGTTGCGGGCTACGTTACCCTAGTGCGCCTGTTCGTCCGGCCCATTCAGTTCTTTCTCTTGGCACTTCACCTCGACCTACCAAGGACCTAGAGTCCTTCCTGCCCGTACGGGCTATGGCTGAGCGCTCGGGTGCCCCTGCGTGCTCTCACCCCTTCCATAACCTTGGCTACAACGCCAGTCTGGTCGGTTGAGACACACACTTCGGGGATCAGCTCTTTTCCGGTCGCTGGTCCTTCAGGAAACCCGCCTGCACATCTCCGTCCTGCACTCCAGGCGGTGCATCCTCAGGTGCTAGGTCGGTCTATTCGAGTCATGACGGACAGCGTCGAAGCAGCAGCTTATATCGGTCGGGCGGTACTCGGTCTTTGACCTCGTACAGCGAGGCCAGGCAACTGCTTCTGTGGTGCAGGGACCACATTGTCCATCTCATACCACATTTCATTCCCGGACACCTGAATGTGCTGGCGGATCTCTAATCCTGCCCACATCAGGTCTTGTCCTTGGAATGGACCCTCCAGCAGTCTGTCTTTGCCCACCTCCAGACCCACTATCCTGACATGGAGATAGATCTGTTCGCCACCTGCCTCAACCCCAGGCTTCCACAGTTTGTGCCTCCGTTTCCCGACCCTCTGGCGTTGGATTCGGACACGCTGACCATGGCATGGGAGGGCCTGCGTGCCTGCGCTTTTTCCCCCTTCGCCATTATCCAGGAAGTCCTGCACAAGGTGGCCCTGTCCAGCTTGACTTGCCTCCTCATCCCTTCCTGGTGGCCAAAGTCAAGCCTACGGCTTCTCCAGACCCCTCCGGTCCAGTTGCCCCCTTCCAGGAAGTTGTTGTGCCAGCCTCATCGGCCTGTGTACCACCAGAGAGCCGGGTGGCTGAGCCTTCACGCCTGGCCCTTGTCCGGCAGCACTTTCGTTAGGAGGGCCTTTCAGACTGAGCTGCGTCTCTGGCTACCGGCCACCTCCGACCAAGCTCCATTCGTCTCTACCAGTTGCATTGGTGTGCCTTCTGTGACTGGTGCAGGGATCGCCAATTGGATCCCCAGGATCCCTCTTTAGAGACTCTTGCTGACTTCTAGTTCATCTTTATAATTACAGGCATTTAGCCCGTTCCACCATTGCCTCATACCGTTCATCCTTGGCTGGTGTGTTGGGGGATGTTGAGAGCGTCCCACTGGGACAACACCCCATTCTGTCTTGTCTGCTTCAGAGTTTGACTGTCATCTGTCCTCTGTCCCGTCCCAGTCCTCAGGTTCCCGCCTGGGACTTGTCACGGGTACTCCTTTCCCTGGCCTCTCGGCCGGATTGGCCTCCCAGGCTGACGGTCGTTTCTCATGACCAAGCTGGCTATCTTGCTGGCTCTCGCCACAGGCAAGAGAAGATCCGAGCTGCAGGTCCTTTCTCGGAATCCTCTCGACTTTACTCCCCAGGGTGTCTGGCTGCGCACCGTGGGGGGTTTTTGCCTAAAGTTGCTGTTCCGGGTCATGATCCTGCCTCTTTTTTTGTGCCGTCTCTCGTCCCGTCTGCCGAGACCCAAGAATGAAATGAGCGGCTCTGCCCTATTGCCTGCGTACGCCGGTACTTACAGGCTTACAGTGGTATTCAGGAAGGTCACCATCTCATCCGGAAGATCCAGGGTGACAGTCCTCCTTCTGCTCAGTTGGTATCACTGTGACACCGACATACCCCCAGCGCATGCTCATGAAGTCCACCGCATGGCTGCATCTTGGGCATGCCAGGCTGGCCATCACTCCCTCGAGCAGATACTGATGGCTGGGTGGTGGGCCAATGCCAGCACCTTTACCAGGTTTTACTTGGCTCACCTCCACCTGATGGTCTAGTCCGGCTGACACTTGTGGTCTCGGGCCGACAGATTCCAGTCAGTCATGCTGAAAGTTTGTCACAAGTGACTATGTAGGATTGAGGAGGTCTATATATACCAAGCAAGGGTTCCCCTTTAATAACGGGAGGGACTAATCTGTTTGTTTAGAAATTAATTCAGTCCGATTAGTGCAAACAAGGAATATGGCTATGTAAAACACACTGTTTTACACAGTGTGTGAGTCTTACTCACAGAGAGAAGGAGATAGGGGTTCTTCTGGGGAGGGGTATCAATTTCACCACATTAACTGAGATATTTCCATAATTATTAACTGTGTTTTGTGATGTACTAATTGAGTGTGGCTTGAAATAGACCCTTTAAAATATGGGGCAAATTATTAAGACATCGTGTGGCTTTCCATTGAAAATTTGTCCATTGAAAATTTGTCTTATGAACTTCTAGCAATAGGGAGAAAAGTGAACATGGCAGCTCGACTGATGATGTACTACCCTGGTATGGTGACGTGTGACACAGAGACATACCACCACTCAAAACTTCCCAAGGACAGTTTCGTAACCTGCGAAGTCAAGCAGATGAAAGGACTGATGAATGTCGGAACCATCCGACAGTTCATGGGATGTCATGGGTGAGGCTGACATTTGAATTTTGCAGTTTGGCACCTTCCTGGTACAAGTACTCTGACCATTATCTATGCCACATAATTTTCATTTTGTATTGTAAAATTGAATGAATGTGGTTAAAGCTCAATATTTATGGCATTTATTTTTCAGACAACCTGATATTAAAGGAGCATTGAAGATTCAAGAGGAGCAACATCCACTCATAGGTTATTATGTTAATTTATGATACAATCAATTATGAAATAATCTGGTGAATCTTAAACTTTTATATAATATATCTTCCTCTATTTGTTGCCTGATCTTAGGTCGGAAGAAAGAACTTGATGGATTTCTGTGTGAAGTGGACCATATTTTGAAGAATGAAGAAGATGCAGCCCTCAGAGAAATGATTGTGTTTCATGGCGACAATGGAATTGGGAAGACCCGTATATTAGATGCAGTAATTTTGTGCGCAATGGAAAGAAATATCAAGTGAGTCAGCTTGCTGATACACCAATAAATTCATTTCAGAATGAAAAATTACCTATCAAGAGTAATTAACTTTGGTGAATTCATGTGATTATGTGTCACAAGGGTCACATTTGTGCATTTTTTTCTTTTTCTTTTTTGGTGGTTTTCAGGACACCTGACCTATCACCATGCACTGTGAATTATTTTTGATTCACTTATTAATTTCAGAGTAGTATCAACATCACTGTCCTTGAATGATGCGAAGATGCCTCACAAAACTGTGAAAAACTTGATGATGAATTTACTGGAGAGCGTAGGTGACTACTTTGGCCTGGACGACATCCAGGAAAAGTTTGTCAATGTCTTTGCCAAAAACGAATACATCCAGAGTCATCTCTTCCTGGTCAATGATTTGATGGATTTCAATTTCAAGGTAATTAGATGCGAGTCAATGATTTCTGTAGGTCTTCCTTTTCCTGTTGAGTCCTTTATCACTGTAATCAAAAATGTTGTAAATCTGATGAAAGTTTTCAATTGATCTGAAGCGACAAATTTTCTTTGGTCTTTTTTTTAGTCCAAGCAGATCATCAGCGAAAATACAACTGAAACAAGGGCAGAAATGCTTCATAAGCTGTTGTGCCAGATAGTGCATGATGTAAGTTATAATTCTGCATTTCAAATCTTCAGTTTCAAACAGAGTATATATATATGGATGTCATCCTTTGAAAATAAGGTTTAATATAAAACATGATGTGTTAATAAGAAATATTTTTTCATAGATGTGCATCAATGAGCAGCTGGTGATATTCACCATAGACAATGCACAATTCATGGATGATGAATCATGGAAAATAATTAACTTCATGGGTGAAGACAAGCACTCCTTAGTCGTTGCCACTTTGCGGATTTTGGACACAGATGGCAGTGAGTTCTGCCAAGCTGCACAAGATATTTTGAAGTCACAGAGGACTCTGCACATACCTCTAAGTGGAATTGACCCCAGCCTCATTGCGTCTCTGGCTTGTCAAAGATTGGACGTGAAGGAGGTCCCGAAACGGCTTTGCAAGTAAGTCAAATTGTATCTTCGATTTATAACAATAAACCATCTCAAAGCTAGTGGTATGGGGGGGGGGGGGGGGGCAAAAGCATGACTTAAGCCACTGTCACACGAGCCGGTTTTGCCGTAGTGAACCCGTAGTATTACGTAATAGTTATGTAACAGCTCTTTCCGCCGGTTTGGCGACAGGTTCTGGCAGCAAAAAGGGGCGGGGCAGCACCCGTCCAGTTACCCGCCGGGTTCTACGGGTTACCCGCTGGGTTACCCGCCGGCTTTCACGGGTTACCCACCGGGTACGGCAAATTAGTTGACGGCTTCCAGGGGTAGCCCGGCGGCTTCCACGGGTTGCCCGGTGGCTTCCACGGGTTAACCCGGCGGCTATCTCGTGGAATTTGCCAAAAGTGTATAAATAGGGGCTGCATCTGTTGTTGTCCATTATTCTGTCTCCGGCTGCTGAAGAGGAAAGTACATGCATCAACCCCAACGAAATAGAGCCTTGCTACTACTAGCTGCTCAGGCCAATTATACATTTATTTTACAACTTGCTTGTATGGAAGCACTAGCTGAGGAGGAGGAGGAGGAGAGGAAGAGAGAAGAAGAAAGAGAACTGGCAGCCAGGAGGAGGAGGAGGAGGGTTTGGGTGAAGCCTTGGCTGTTGAGAAGACCTCAGATGGGATATTATGATCGTCTACTGAGAGAACTGTTCCACGAAGACACCGCAAGTTATACCAACTTTATGAGAATGGAACCAGCCATTTTCCGAGAGATCGTTGGCAAAATTGATCATAGGATTAGAAAAGAAAACAGCTGTATGAGGGAAGCTTTGGACCCAGGACACAGACTTGCCATCACCCTCCGCTATTTGGCAACTGGAAACAGCTACAAGTCCCTCATGTATGGCTTTAGAGTGGCCCACAACACCATCAGCTTGATAATTCGAGAAGTCTGTGAAGCCATAATTGCAGAGTATTCCAATGAACTCCTGGCCTGCCCCACAACTCCAGAAGAGTGGAGAGAAGTCACTGAACTATTCTTTTCGAGATGGAACTTTCCTCATTGTGTTGGAGCCATTGATGGAAAGCATGTGGCCATCAAATGTCCTCCCAAAGGTGGTTCCGTGTATTACAACTACAAGGGATACCACTCCATTGTACTCATGGCTCTTGTGGATGCTGACTACAAGTTCCTTAATGTAGACTGTGGAGCTAACGGAGCTGGATCGGACGGAAGAGTATTTAGCACGACAGTCCTGAGGGAAGCACTTGAAGAAGGGACCCTTGGGTTACCGCCACCTGAACCAATCATTCCTGGTGAAAGACCTCTTCCCTACTTCATTGTCGGAGATGATGAGGCCACTGCCCCTAAGAAACATGAACAAGGAGCAGGGGATATACAATTACCGACTCTCCCGGGCAAGAAGAATTGTGGAAAATGCATTTGGGATCCTTTCAGCAAGGTTCAGGTGTCTCCTGACTACCATGCCACAGAGGACCAAGACAGTGGAATCCATAGTCCTTGCATGCTGCTGCCTCCACAATCTGATGAGAGTAAGGTATCCAACTGCCCAGAACAAAATGGTGGACCAGGAAGATCCAGTCACACATGTAATCACCCCAGGAACTTGGAGGGCAGCTGGAGAAATTGATGAAATGCCACCACCCACTAGAGGCCATTCAATGACTGGTGTAGCCAAGAGTCAATGGCAGTACCTGGTAGACTATGTTAATTCAGAGGAAGGAAGTGTGCCATGGCAAGATGACATGGTATAATAAAGAAACCACAAAACAACCCCGGCCTTTTTCAAGGCCACCAAATCCTCCCAAAAGAGCAGACAATGTACTCTTCTTGTGTAATAAAAAAAAAGTTCCTGTCTGACCCACACAAAATATTTTATTGGTTCAGAAGTGCCGTAGTTGTTGGTTGTTCAGAAATGCCATATTATTATTTTTTTTGGTTCAGAAGTGCCGTAGTTGTTTCTAGTTCAGAAGTGCCATACTTTTTTTTTTGTTCAGAAGTGCCGTATTTTTTCTCTTGTTCAGAAGTGCCGTAGTTGTTTCTTTTTCAGATGTGCCGTAGTTGTTTCTTGTTCAGAAGTGCCGTAGTTGTTTCTTGTTCAGAAGTGCCGTAGTTGTTTCTTGTTCAGAAGTGCCGTACTTTCATTATTTTCATTGCAGTATACTAGAAAAAACTACGGCAGTTCTGAAGCAAAAAATAATAATACGGCACTTCTGAACAAGACACAACTACGGCACTTCTGAACAAAAAAAAAAGTATGGCACTTCAGAACAAGAAAAAACTACGGCAGTTCTGAACCAAAAAAAATTGTGTCTTCGTTGCTCAAAATTATTAAGTTAGTAACAAATTTGTTTGCTAAAGAAATATGAAAACTTTAGTAAAGTGTGATAATAAGCAATCTACTGAAAGATAGTTCAAGTGTATAATAAAGAAATATTGTGATCTAATCAAAAGGAAATATGAACAAGTTACTTGATGTGAAGAAATTGATTTTGGACTAAAATATTATTATTTTTTGGACAAAGATAGAGAAAAGTTTGGAGGGTTTTGGGAACTTTTTTTTTTGGTTGATTGTTAACACAAATATGTGTACAAGGCGTGCTCTTTTGGGAGGATTTGGTGGCCTTGAAAAAGGCCGGGGTTGTTTGGCCTTGAAAAAGGCCGGGGTTGTCTACAAGTTCAGATACTGGCTCATATTCAGTGGTGTTGAGCTACTGGTTGGCATGTCGGAAATCATCGACGGAGGTCCAGAAGGAGGCAGTGAAGAAGGTCCAGCTGCAGTTGCAGGTGGCCAATTCTTTTCTGGACTCAGGATGGTCGTGTACTGAAGCCCAGGAGGAGGAGGAGGAGCGAAGATGTGCTGCTGGTGCTGCGGCTGGTGGTGCTGCTGGTGGTGCTGCTGGTGGTGCTGCCGCTGGGGTTGCTGTTGCTGCCTTTTGGTAGGGGCCGCCCTTGGAACGCTTGACAGGAGCCCAGATTCTTCTGCAGCACTGCTGCTGTTTTCCTTTCCAAGTCTCTTTGCAAGAACATTGCTCCCTTGCCGACTGGGAATTCTGGTGATATGGTCAACTAGAAATCCGAAGGTGGCACATATCCACTGTTCTTTCTCTGTTGGATTTCTCTTGGCAGTTCCGGATGGCCCCTGCCTCATAAGTTTGCCGGCACTAGTCCTGATGGATTCCAGCCAGGTCCTGAGTTGCAAACCGGTGCAGGGAACATTCAACTTGGCAGCCATTGCATTAAGGAGGGCCGTCTTCTTGCCTGAGTCCTTATAATCCGATAGGGTCCGGTCATAAAATATCGGGTGGTCCCGGTACCAATCCGCAACTTCCTGTTCAACCTGGTGTGGCAGGAAGAGCTTCTCCTGCTTCTTCCGAGGCTCATTTCCTCTAACTGAGGGAACAGGTGATGCAGGACCTGCAGAGCGAGCAGGTGAATTGTCAGGAGAAAGAGCAGGCGCAGGAGAAGGTGCAGGAGCAGGAGCACGAAGGCGCAAAAGAGGAGCAGCAGTGGACTTCTGGGACTCATCCGTGCTGGCAGCATCTGAGGATGACCTCGTGGCAATTTTTCGTCTCTTCTCAGGTCCCTTGGCAGGTACAGTCCGCTTGGCAGGTGCAGTCCGCTTGGCAGGTGCAGTCCGCTTGGCAGGTGCAGACTTCTTCGCCATCTTCTCCTTCACAGGAAGAGCACTCTTCTTCTTTGATGAAGCAGAAGATACTTCATCATCGCTGGCTTGATGTGAAGAAATGCAAGCATGGCACAACCGGCTACCGGGGCCGGGTTTCGCGGCTTGGCCAAGGGTCCCACGGGTGCTTGCCGGGTATCCCCGGGTATCCACGGGTGGCCGTATTGGGGCCGTTGGCTTGGAGCCGGGTAGCGATTTCCACAACTATTACGTAATACTACGGGTTCACTACGGCAAAACCGGCTCGTGTGACAGTGGCTTTAAAGGTGTCTCTGTCAGTCATTTCAAAGGCAACGTATAGAAATTAACACTGGCACGGATCTGCCAGTGCCTGAGACAAAATCCAATCCCAGACCCTCAGATATAAGCGTCTTGTCCAGTAGACCTGTTGTGATCCACAAAAAACAAGTTGTATTCCACAGAAATATAGATTTAAATAAATATTGATTTGAAACCGTTTCAAATGAGAATGTCAGATTGTCACTCTCAATTTCATATGCGTGTATTATTATCATTTTACTTTTACAGGATTTTGGTCGACAAAGGGCATGGAAACCCATTCTGGGTTGACCAATTACTCCAAGAACTTAACATATCTGGCCGTACTGTGATTATGTCAGACAGAGAAAGACGGAGAAACCGAGAAATACAGCCTGAATCAATGATTATGCATGGGCAGCTCTACACTCCGGCTAAAGGCAATTCAAATCAGGTAATTACTCCAACCATGTGTATGGATTTTAAAACATATTATAATGGCTGTGCCTCTCCTTGTTTAAATGGTGACTTGCTAGTTTTGATGATGACTACATGATTTTGATGTTGAAACAACTGGTAACCATAACAAACTGTATGAGATCTGGATTTGTCCTTCGTTATTTCAGGTGGCTTCATCAACTAGTCATAACAGGAGCACACATAGACCTGTTGAGGATTACATGGTGTGTTTGATAGCTCCTGGCAGAGACCTGAATATCTCAATCCCAGACTCGATCAAAGGTTAATTCCTGTTTATTTGTTAATATTGTTATACTTCTAAAGTACTGTGGATAAACTATGTGAAACTTAACACATTTATTGTACTATTTCCCTCAGATGTACACATTTGCTTTGGTGTTCAATGAGCACCAAAACACTGTTCAGAGATATATAATTTTTTTTCTTCTTAAATCTCTGACAGGGATGATCCAAGCAAGAATGGACAGGATGCGGGAACAGGATCAGGTGGTTCTGAAGTGTGCTGCAATTTGTGGCCTTTCCTTCCTTGTGGAAATGCTTGAGACCATCCTGCCACACAAGTACCGCAGGTTCATGCGTGTATCCATAAGAAATCTGGTGGAAAAAGACATGCTGACTTGTGCCCAAAACATGGATGTTGATATATTCAGCAGAAAAGATTCCACCGTATCGATTTGTTATTGCAAGGTTAAGTTCATGCAATTTATGGCTTTTGGTATATGAAAGTACATGACTATGATGAAAGAATGTAAAATATGACTCCACAATCCATATCTGTCAGGAAAATCAAGTAATTATTTCTGTTGTATATGGTGCCTGATATCAGTCAATAAGAAATATGGTATTTGGGGGCGAGATGACGTAGGTGAAAATGAGAAAATCATTATTAGCAAAATTTAGCATCTCTTCAGTGTCACATTCACATCTCTTGTGGTCTTGTGATTTTATACAAGCATGTTGGCCATTTTAGCGTATTATCATAATTTCATGTGTATATTCATATAATTGCATATCTCGCGATCTTGCCTGCACATTTTCCCCACCCTAGTTCTATAAGAACTCCTAACAAATTTATTTGACATAGTATATGAAAATATTCAAGATCAGGAGAGCCCTTCTAAGACAGCCATGCTGTCGCTGACAAAAAGCCCCCCTCACAACAGTGTATACAATAAATCAATTAGAATTTAATTTAACTTAAACTTATCACCCATACATTTATAATTTCAGAAGCAAGCCCCACCATCGAAAGTGTTGCAAGGGTGCAGTGAGCTCCGTTTCCTATCCAGCAACTACCAAGAGACTGCTTATGATATGTTCTTGGAGAGCAGTCGGCAGCAATTTCATGCAAATGCTGCAAAATTCCTCGAGAAAAAAGTAAGTAAAACCTATGGGTGTATTATATATATATTACTGTGGTAAATATGAGAAAGGGAATTATTACCCCAGTATGTTTTATTAATATCCAGGCCCACCGATGTGCAGTTTGTGGCAATGGTGACTTTCAAGAATTCTATGAAAGTGGGCTTGTCGATCCATTATCTGTTTTTGTGAGTGTACTCTTAATAAGGCTGATTTAAGGATTGTTTTTGTTCTGATCTTGGTTTACTTTCAATGTCTTGAGTCATTATTTTTAAGATCATGGGAATATATAAATTGGTATATATACAAATGCAATTAAACATTTAATCAGATTTTAATCTTTACTCTGCATTGGACATCAATTCAGTTATGATACATCATATTGTACATTAATACAATAAAGCTTTTTAATGCAAATGAACTTCAATTCAGTTCAAATGTTGTACTTTACAGGACGATGAATATGACAAACCACTGGATGGCTCTCGGTCAGCCAAGAGCAAAATGTTTGTACAGGGGGACAGTATGCCAACTGACCCTCAAACTTTCGAAGCAGGACTGAAAACTGCTTCTGACATGAAAGGTAGGAAAAATTCAAAAAACACATGTAACACACTGCCTATTGAACAGTATTGATAACAGTTAAACTGGTTGTAAGTAATGGATAATTATGTAATTCTTCTTTCAGTTGTATTTGACTCAATGGGTCGAAGAGGTACTGCCATCCTGGGGCGTAACACCAGTGCCAGAGGAGGACTTACAGGAAGCATTGGTCATATCACCACGATCATTCCGTTAGCTGAGTTAGCCTGTTTAATGCTTTTATGGCTTTTATATCCATTTCTAATATCCAATTGTAAGTGACAATACTAAAAAAATTTTTACTCCACCCTTCAACATATCCTTTAAGATCACTTAAGCATGTGTACAGTGGTTAAAGTGGTTTGATATTTTGGGAGGGTGGTGTATAACTATTTTTGGTATGAAGATTAATTTACCTATCTATACCTTATGTTGTAAAATAGGGGCAGTGAAAAAGAAAATCTGGTGGACGAACCAGCTAAAGAGACTACGAAGATGAAAAAGTGCACCTGCCGAGAAATACTCCTCAATGTGTACCCTGAACTGATAAGACACTGGCGAGCCGCAGGAAATGTAGAAAAGACTGTTAAGCACCTCATAGACTGTGGAGCAGCGTGTCTTGAGACGTGCGACAATGACCAAGTAATCTCATTTCATTATTAGATTTAGATGCAGTCTTTTATTCCACTTGCAAAGTGTGGCGTAAACAAGGAGAAAGGGCTCTCTCAGACAGCTGCTATTGCTTTTTGAGGTTGTTAAGGGCCACTCATTCAAGTTCAAACTGTATGGAACTTAAATCTGTGGAGTAACATCTGTTGAAGTACTAAATGTCAATAAGTCTGGCACTTTTGAACAACTTAAAACGAAGGTTGCATAATACTGTATCCTTTGAAAACAGGCCCTTCTTCACCTGAGAGAAGCAAAACGAGTCATTCAAGCTCTTCAGGACAAAGAGAATCCTTTTATGGGAGAATCTACAATCAATGACGACTTCACTCCATCTCTGTTTGAAATGGCAAAACTTGAAAGTCTCCTTGGGCAGGTAAGAGTATTATTTGTACTTCTGATAAAACTGCAGAATAATATTTAAAACAAAAAGAAAATTTTCATTTTACCTCTTTTGTTATTTTTATATCTGGGCCGAGGCCTTTATCAAATATAGGACTATCATAATATGTTGTATGACAGACCAGGTATATTTAAACAAACGAAGCCTCAATTTTTTTTGGAATATATGGGTCAATGATTGAAGGGAGAATTGGAAGGTTAAACGAGCTTACCCTAAGTGAAGTTTGACCTTGATTCCATCGATATTCCAGAGGTCCCAGAAAAGAGGAATGGGATCTGTGATTAGACCCCGAAGCCGCCGCCATGAGCCACCATGCCAGCCATTTTTAATGTTTGGCTGAGCTAGCCACTAACTTTCTGAGCCATTTTTAGCCATTACTAGGCATAAGCCGCCATCAAATCTAAGCCATTACAATAGAGTGAAGATTAGACATAATAGAGGTGGGGGAGGACAGATTGACTCTGTGGCATGTTCAATGGAAATGTCAACTTCAAGTTCCCTAATAATTAGGCCTAAGTGCAATTAACTCTTCATAGGCTGTCATGCCAGTCTCTCAGCAATAGTTTTGTAGACTTGATTTTGTTTATATGTGAATTACTGCTTGATTAAACAACCCACAAGTTTAATATTTCTTCATACCTCCTCTGGATGATTTTAAGTCTTTGACCCATGCCAATTGATATACCCAATGGTATAAGGTCAGTATGGAGTTAGATATTATGTGCAATTTATTTCATTATAGTTATGCTGTGTTATAATAGGAATAAAAATAAATATCTACTGTTTTATGGTCATATTTTTTCATAAATGACATGGAGCAGCATAAAATGCACCGAAATGTTGAAGCAACAAGTGATAAAAAAAATTAAGGTTTGCAATATTTTCCATTGTAATTTCTGCTGCTTAGACTCAAAACAAATGGCCATAATGAAAGGAAGGTGGCCAAAAATAATCATTGGGAAAATAGGGAACTCGAAGGTATTTAGTACCGAGAGGGGTTTTCGTGGGTTAGAAAGTTGGGGTTGGTTTGACTTATTTGTAACATTTGTAGTTTTGTGCTGCTCCAAGCTCTATATGATAAAATATGACTAAAAATTGAGTGGACCTTATTTATGGCCAAAAGGAGCAGTATAACATGAAAGGGGCCAGTATCTTATTAAAGGTGGTGGTCAGTTTGGATCAGTATGAAATTTCATGAGCTGTGGACACTGCTGTAAGCTGAAAAAAAATTTTGAATTTCCAAAGGAAGTGTAAAAGGTGGATGAAGATAGCTATACATTGTTCAAGTGACAAAAAATTTTCATCTGCCTCAGGGTGTTGTAAGCACTTTGTCTCCAGATGAATTGTAAATAGGTAAAGTTAATTCTTTGACATAAAGTACTACATCTTTCTTTTATATTTATTTCTATTTTCATATATCTTAACTCTGTCAATTAACTATTTCTCATTCCGCCATACCACAACAGCCTCAGCCGTTAAAGTTCATGAGCCGTTATCAGCCATTATTTATTATGGCTCAGCCAGCTTAATTAGCCAGCCATTTTCATGTTAAGCCAGTCATTAGAGTAAAAATAAATGGCTTCGGGGTCTATCTGTGATGCACATATATTTGGTGATAGTTTTGCTTTGGCATATTATGTGTTAAACTATTCAAAATCACTTTAAAAGTATATATTTACCAAAATCTATAGACCACATATCTTAATTTGTAAATTTCATTAAATGGAGAAAAAATATTTTGGTTTAATTGGAATCCTACGTATTAGCATGTAGGCAGCAGAAGGCAGCAGTTTCGTATCAATACGTTTCATTTTCTTTGGTCTGCTACAGGTTAATGCTCATGAATATATTGCAGTTTATAAAAATTTAACATAATTCAACAATCATTTAATATCCCACTTCTAGAAGTCGCAAATTTATTATATCATTGTTCTAATTGGCCTATAAAGCAAACATACCGGTGGCTCAGTCCTTTATTTTGATAATCTTTTTGAAAGTTTATTGGCTGGGGCAGAGGATTTCAGAACATTGATAATTGAGCATAACGCTCGGGACACCCAATTTTCCAATTTTTTGGGCTCTCACTACCCTGTTAAAATAAGGAATTCCGACAATAGTTTGGAATGATATGAAGAACATATAATACCATTATTTTATGCTATTAGCTTTTTTCTAATAGATTAATAAATTTGTAAAAATCTGAGTAATGAATGGAGTACACAAGGCACAAATACCAGTCTCAATGAGTTTAGTAGCCATCATACTGTATTAAAGTGTTTACATTGTAGGCCTAGTGCTGCTGGCATCCTTCACACAACATCAGATATCCATTCTTTTTTTTTTTTAAAGAATTTTCTTGTTAACTTATTGCATTATGGTTGTAATTTTAATCAACAGGCACTCTATGCAGCAGGGGAACGTAAAGAAGCTGTCTCTCGTCTCCAAAAAGCACTGAGTCTTCTTGGAAATCCACAGCCGCAGAGACATGTTAAAATCTGCCATCGAATTGTGCAGGAAGCCACAAATCAATGGCTGCACAAGCATTTTCCATCCAGATACTGCAATACTGTTGTTGAGTATGTACAAAAGCCATTTTTGTAAATGCAGAAGTTTATGAGGCTGTGTCACTTACACACTGCAAGCTAATGAGGAGAAAACTACCGGAGGACACTGCCACAGTAGCAGATGAAAGACAATAGGATGACGCATCATTTATTGTGACAAAAATGACGTCACGGCATAGATGACGACATCAAACAATACTTATCTGCTTCAGTGTCCTTGACCTCTGGTGGTAGTTTTCCTCCCCATTGTTAATTAGTGATGTATTCATTAGTAGATTCCTCATGAATGCAAGAAAAAATTTCTGGCTGTTGTGTTTAAGGTTTATTTGCACATTACAGGAAAGCCAAGAAGGTCTGGTTCAGCGAACAGGTACGCTGTCTCTCACTGCTGTGTCAGGAACACATTCTGGACAAGAATAAGAAACAAGCGTTCCTAGTTGGATTGCAATTACTCAACATCGCTGAACAGGCTGATGTCACTCAGTATCAGGTGGGCCCAGATGTTATTAAGATCTGCTCAGATGATAACTAATCATTCAGCTTATAAAATGTGTCTGTATATAAATGACCTTTGTCATGATTTCTGCAGCTGATCTTCGCATACTCAACAATGATGCAATGCTGCCAGCTACTCAATCAGAAGAGCAAAGGCTTCCTGTACGAGGAAAAGGCAAAGATGAAATGTCTGATGGCCTTGCATTCCGCAAGTCTTGATGACTGGATTGTCATCTCTCAGGCATACCACACCAGTATGTCCCTCAATCTGACTTGGGGCCATGTGGAAGAAGCCGTCGTATCAGGTCTCTCTCTCTCCATTATCAATAACTCTAGGTTTAGGCTATTAAAACAGCGACCTGCGTTATGAACTACATAAACTGTCAGAATTATCTCTATCAGTTTTTGAATGGCTGTGAATTTCTAGGTGAAAGAGCAAGAAAGATTTTGATGTCCATGGGCTACACTGATCTCTGTTTCAAGATCATGCCTGAGTACTGCCATTGTCTGGTTCTAGTCCAAAGGTAAGTATACGCTGGAAGTTTGCACAATTGTGCATTGCAGAGCTAACTTAGCCCTGTAATCAAATGTATGATCTGACCAATAAATTACTTAGCCACCACTGTCAAGGCAAATCCTTGCTGTAATCATGTCGCAATTAGATTGAATGCAAAAATCAAACAGTCCAATTTTTGATGTCTCAAAGTTTATGGATCATTGCAACTTTGTCTTTCCAGCTTTGAATCTGCAGTAAAGCTGCTGGCAGATCTGACCAAGATAGGCACAGTTGATGACATTGTGGACATAGTTCAACGAGCATGGTTCTACAATATTTGCTGGTGTCTTATTTTGGAGGGTGGTGAGTATTCTGGATTCTCTAAACATTATATTGAAAACTGATCTAAATTTCTGAACTTAGTGTCGTGCAAGTCATTAAGGTAATGAGAATATCACTTGAGCACTGATTACAATTATTCAAGATGTCGCGTCAGTTGATGTTACAATGGGGCTTTTTTTTTTTCTTCTTCAGGAATATCAAAAGTCAGGCCAGCACAGTGCATGGAATTTGTGACAAAGATGAAGGAGAACAAGGAATGGAAGAGTGATGAGGTGTCGTACTACTACAGCATTGTCAACGTCTGTCTCTGGTGAGAATATAGGGATCACAATTTCAAAACTGGTTGTATTGTGAGACTGAGGAGGTGGTCACAACTTCAGCTGCAGTAAAATTCCTTGGGGGCCACCTTCATTATGCAACATTATTGACATCATAAGTTTAATATATCTGCATCTAAGTAAGCTGTTGCCTGTTTTTTTAATGAAGATTTTTCTTTTTATGACAGCTATCTTGGCAGATACAGCATTGCATGATTTCTAGATACAATATGATGCAGTATTGCCATTTGCAAATAACCATATTTACGCTGTCTATACGACCCTATAGGTTAACTAGGAGAGGACCAGGAAGCATCAGGCAAGTTGAACCGTGGCTCAATCTCCTGGCAAACCTGAACACCCCTCCTCTGGATGACTTCATCAATTGTCTGGCACTGTGCCGATGTTTGGAGCTACACATTCTGCAGATTGTTTGGAAAGTGACCAACAGGCAAGCAGCCACTACTGGCAACCTCCACATCGTGATTAAAAAGGTACACTACACTGCATTAATTACATAGAAATGACAGATGTTTTGCTTCATGCACATGGCCCTGCTTATGACTGAAGCTAGGGTTTGTGTAGCAGGAGTTGTGTGTAGACATCAGACAAGTAAGTATATAAAAAAACCTGACAGGAAGCATTTCATCTTTATGTACACCTAAACTATTATATTTTGTGTGCAAATATCTTTTCACCCCAATTGCAACTTCACTGATTGGCCCTAAACTAATGAGGCAATGATTCAGTCATTGGGTTATATCTTTAAGCTTGGTGTGCGTATCAGATCTTTATTAGCTTTCATAAACTTTTCAGGCATTCAATGAACTGGCGAAGGCTAGTAAGAAAGTGAAGACCATCGAACCACGACTGCTTCATCTCAAGGCTTACTACAACATGATCCAGAACAAAGCTAGGCAGGCCAATAAGCTGCTCAGGCAGAGTTTGCTACTGAGCGCCAACCTGCACAACACTCTGGAGGTGGCTTGGGCCGAGCAATCCTCTAACGTAAGTCACAAATCGTTTTGACACTTTATTTTGAAGTGTGTAAAGTGTACACCACCCCCAGATATCACTGAGGTTATCCTAGCAGTTTGTGACCAAATGAGGTGGTGTTTGCATCAAAGTGTACAAGTTAAGGTGCACCAGATCATCTATAGTACTCAGTAAGCACGAGTTCAAGTACGACTCCGTAGAAGTATAAGTACAAGCATTGATGAATATGCTCCAGTACTTATAAATAAGTACTTGGAATGTTGCACAGAACTACATGAGCACTCTGTTGTAGTCCTGACCAGATGCTTTAACATAGTAAAGTAGGTTTCGCAGTCTTTATTTCCCCTTCTTTATAATAATACCAATAAATGACATTTTTCTTTTTCAGATCTGGTTTGAAGGAGCAAATGCTGACATCTCTCAATGGCGCTACAACATTGAAGACCAAGCTGAGAAACCCAGAGACCCAAACACGGCTTTCTCCTACCCACTACCCTTGCCTGTCTGGCTTACATATTGAATGTAAGCCTGATGCAATACCTTCTAATTACCGATTTTTCTATGCAACTTTTCATGTGTGGTTTTTAACAATTTGGACAGTACAATTAATCTAGAAATTCATCCACTTCTGATTGTTACATTGTTTTGACCTTTAATCTCAAATTTATATTATTCTTACTCTTGTAACATTGATTTAGCATCACTTAAGTGAAAAATAAAGCCAATCTTATTAACAGATAAAATAACTTTATTGTCATTGTTGTTCCCTGCTTTCAGATGCAACGTGAAATATAACTACCATTTGCAATTTGCACCTTCTCCCGTTTTAGCCTTGAAGGCTCACATTAATATAACAATGTAAATGGCATGCACAGTATTCGAGCCACACTTACATCAATATTCTTCTTACCTTAAAAATCCCCATGATAATAGTAAAACACTTTAATATGTTGCTGGCACAAGTACAGGC
Organism: Alitta virens; assembly: GCA_932294295.1. Classification (NCBI taxonomy): domain Eukaryota; kingdom Metazoa; phylum Annelida; class Polychaeta; order Phyllodocida; family Nereididae; genus Alitta; species Alitta virens. Next base: position 46,115,634 of record OW028574.1, on the reverse strand, counting down.
TTTCGCCAATAATTTTCTAAATACCCCCTTTGAAGGAACAAACATGACAAAATTTGATCCCTTTACAAAAAACATTGTGATCGATACAATCCATATATATATAGTTATCGTGACCGTGAACTGTCACAGTACATGGCATAAATTGTGACCTAAAATCAACATGAAATTGTAATCAATACCATATTAATAATTGCAGTTACAAAATTGCTGCATGAAATGCAACCTTATCACTACCTGTGATTTCATCAGTCTAACAATATACACAAATATTCCACATAGGAATTGAGCAGAAAAAAAGCTCTCGACAAATCTATTTGACTATTACCCAGTCACAATTAGCACAATTAGCACAATAGAGGCTTTTAATTCGTCCACATTTAAATGGTTTTGAATTATTTCTGCATGGTTTTAGTTCATTCATATACTGACATTCTAGAGATATAATACATGCCAACTACTGTACAGTACTAATGAAGTATGTCTAAAATATCTTTTATCATACTCATAAAGCCATTTATAACATGAATTGATATACTAATGAGCAGCATAATAAAAATATCAGCAATAACAACATTCGCACAAGCCAGACAAATTGATTAATAAGTAACATTGACCAAAATAGAACAATAATTGAAAAGGGCGGTTCCATTTTTAAAAAAGCGGGGGGGGGGGGGATCAGAAAATGTTCAGACCTCCACTTTACCCCTGGTATGTTTTTTGACAGACCCACCCCGCTTTTTCCTTCATTATGATATTAGAAAGTACTGAGTTTTTAAAAAAATGGAACAGCCCCAAGTTAATAAAGCTGACTGCATACACCAATATAGTTTACCTTTTCAACAAACCCTACAATACATTATGCTTTCGAATTAATGAAATATCACATTTCTCTAAACGGCGTGAAACTCCCATATATTTAAGGAATTTCATAAAATGCTCACAAAGTTAAAACTTCTCACCATGTGCACAAATACACCTTTCATACAAAATGGTTAATACGTGACCACAGCATGAGAATAATTGGTGAAGCACACATTTCTCAGCATACATTTTAGTGAATTATAAAACCACCTCAATTGGTCTTGGAAATGTGATGAAGTTGATTTACAAGCTAAGCCTGTGTGATACTTTATGTACAGAAAGTGTTCAAAACCAAACAAGCACTGACAGGAGATAGACCAACTTTGCGGTTGGTCCTGTTGTCAGTAATTAATCCAATAAATTGCTTTCAACTGACCAGCCAGTGAGATTCAGAGTTTCTAAGGCCCCTAAATTGTCAGGGGATTGACTAATTGATGTGTTGTTTGATTTAATGAACATTGATGAAGAAAAGTGACCATATAATACATAGACATCCAAGTTTCCTATTAAATATGACTCAACCACTAACTGGTTCACTTTTAAGTACTGTAGCTTTTCATTAAGTGCAACCACAGGCACTTACTGAACTGCTGCTGTCTCAGTTGTATAGTGAAACAGAAGGCATTTTACTCTGTTAGACTGCTTGTCTTTTGCATTTTCATTTCAAGCGGCAGCTTCCTGGGGCCATTGCCTATAAACAAAGTAGCATGGTGCACACCTGACAGTGGATTTTTGGACAGCGAAATGACAGCTGTCAAAAGACGCAAGTCAGAGAGCTTCTTTCTCAAATGACACACCATTTCTGTTTTTACTAAACATACTGATAATACACATCGGCAAGTGCCTGTGGTGCACTTTAATATGTGCATTAATTGTATTAACACAAAGAAGATACCATGACGGTAAATGTTCCAATCTCAGAATATCACAAGAGGCGCTCATAACACATCGCGTCATCTGTTTTAGTTTCCAACCAATTAAAAAATGATGAAAATTCAATGCGTAGGCATAAGACCACATTATTCAACAGTTCAATTAAATTAATTTGTTTCTTCAAGACAAAAATCCCAAGTTCAGATGGACGCAATAAATACAAATGAACATAATCCATTCACTACCAAGTTTTCACATTATTTATCACCCACTGCTGACGTGGATCCTGCTCATCACAAGTTTTGAGTTGCAGTTTGGAATTGTCCCCAGCCCACATGCATTTGCCTTGACTATTATGATGCATCAATCCAGACACCTGTAAATATAACATAACAATTCACAGCAGCGTTCCTTTAAAAAAAATTTGTACATTATTTGTCACAGCACTATTTTACCTCTGAGAAGTTTATCTAGCAAAGAAAATACCAGTTTGAATTTCAATTACAAGAAAATCTTCTTTTTTTTAAAATTGGAATTCTGAAACTATCAAGAATCTGAATGTTGCTTGCACTATTAGAAAATTATCTCTTTAAACATAGGTGGCAAAAGGAGAGCCCAGGCGTGTTTCTACTTGTAACCTTGAGCTGGTGTACCAAATAATTTGGCCACAGCGGATCACATAGTTAGCTCTGAAATTTTTAGAACTTTTGTCCAAACAGCAATAACCACTGCATCAGCAGAGCAGTGTTTTAGCGAGTAAAACCAACCTCAGCCGAAGTTGGTTTGATGGTGCGAATCAACTGTGCCACAATTTTAACAGTCCAACCAACGTCAGCTTTGAAATGTGTTACTGTGAAACATTTTAAATTATTATTTTAAATTATTTCAAAAATTCTAGATGATATCAAGATTGCTTACCTCATCCCACTTCCATGGTCCTGTCGGCTGAACTGGACAAAATACAATGGCAACTCCTGAGCCTGACACATCAATGCAACGCTCACCCAAAGCCATCTGTCCTCCGCGATTTAGACGGAACATCTATAATGAAAAAATAATAAATGCTTAGTTTGCATATTGCTTTTTATATTTTCTTCTACATTGTGTCTCATTAACTGAATAGCAGCATTTACCAACAATTTCATACTGTTGTTTACTTAAAACAGCATGTTCTATCCATTATTAAATTAATTCCATTTCCCAACAATAACACTACATTGTGCATATCCAAAGTGCTGCCTTGTTTAGCTGCAGCAGAAAATAATCAGCATGTTATTATTTTATATGCATCAATACAAACATCTGTATTACCTGGTTGCCCCCTAAATGATGACAAGGTGAAATTCCTATTGCTCCTCCACCAACACGCTGACCCATTGTGTCCCAACACTGGAAGCCGTTCTTTTCTTTGATCTGCAAAATTAGGCAAAGTGCAGACAATATGATATCATATAGAAGCAACAGCAGAATAATATCATAAAATCATTACTATCATTACAAAGAACTGCATTATTAACATAACAGTTCATACAGTTAGTTTCATTAAAAACGTCCCGTCAAATGGAAACTAGACAAAGCTGACATAGCTGGCTACTAAAAACCGGATCTAAAAGTACATATTTATGATATGTTTGATTAATTTCTTACATTTACCAAGGTTTATATTTATCTGGTGATAGATGTAAGCCGATTATTAGTTATAGAAGTGGACAGAAGCAGCTGGCTTTAGCATGTTTAGACCACAGCCAGGTACAGGTCGCTACAGACAGCTAGGGTCGACCATATTTTATTAAACTAACTGTATACAGCTTTCACATTTCTAGAATAACTAACATAATTGATTCTTACCTCTCCCCAGTTGTGATTAGGTGGAGGAGGAGGATATTTCTCGTAAACTTCATAAGCAATGTTATCCATGAACCACTTAAAGCTTTTGCATTGGTGATCCTTCTTAAACTGGAGCTGCTTTGTAATATCTCCAATTGGATAACCTCGTATTGTAGGTTCACGAGTGTAGAAGTATTCCTTGAATTCATCATCCAACCACACTTCCACAACTCTCATGTAATTCTGTAAAATATGAGAAATCATCTTGAAGCACAAGCCTAGAACACAACATTACATGCACTGTGTTGACACAAAAAGTGAGCTGGACATCTAGTAATAAAAGAACTGAAGTACAATTAGAGTCCCTGTTAAAGATTAATATGTTATATAAGTAGGGGTTCTAAAATTTTTCGTAAATGCAAAGTCAACAACATTTTTATAAACATCATCCAAACTATTCATAGCTTACACTAATTTCGATCATCTAACACAGCTTTTCCGTCATATATATATAGCAATACAAATAGATGTGCTTCTCACCAAACTTCATTTTTATTAGAAAAAATAGAACTTACAATTAGAATGATGGGTATTTTTGGGCTAATTTTTCCAAATCCATAAGGCATGGCATTCCTGTACACGTGACCCACATGTGAGCAAGGTACCCATTCAATACTTCCACCACACTGCCATATCTGTGGAAAGAAATTTATTCCATGAATAATTAAGAATATTCCAACTACACAGTATAATAAAACACTGAAAAGGCACTATAATTATATTACAAAGCAGACAGTACGAGACACTACTGACCTTAAAAGACAACTCAAAATTTTCTCCACCCCATATCTGAAGGCCTTCATCATAAGCTCCGAGCTCAAAAAAGTATTTTCTCTCCATTGCAAACAGACCACCAGCATGAGTAGGAGACCTGATGATCAGCAAATCAAATATAAAAACTTTATGTTTGGGATGGAATTCCATGCATTCAGAGTTTTATTAATGGCAACGAAAATGACATTTGTTTATAGATTTCCAACAACCTACCCCGGTACATCTCAGAACATGGATTTATGCAAATTTAATGAAGGAAATGCAAATTTAACGAAAGATCATTATTTCTATCACTACATATCAGCTTAATATACTAATAACTCATTCTTCTTCATACATCTTACAAAAATTAGTTATTATTATTTTTAGGTTTGAGAACACCAAAGAAAAAGCTACATTGACTTAGCACAGAAGCTGCATGAATGTCTCATATCTAGGAGGACCTTAAACCAAATGCAACATTTTAATATGAAAAAAACCAAAAACAAACATCAAAAGCTTAGTGAATGAAAGTGATGCACACACAACTGACCATACCAACACCAAACAGCAAAAATCTTTCATATTTCAAGAGATAACATGCAAATTTTGTAAAGGCAAGCAAAAGTTTTTCAGATAAATCTGAGAACGAATATGTCCCAAGAATGAACTTCAGAAGGTGGTGTCTCCAAACGTTTCGTAATCAGGAAGAGTAAGATGGAACTTAAGAACTCACACCACCGTTTCAAACCATAATTTTACACATCTTTCAGAAATGATCGATTTATCACCAAAAAAAGAGTGTGTTATTTGTAAATTGTTGTTCACATGCAAAATGAAACCATACAAAGACTTTTGCTGTGAGGTGGTTTACATGCACACACAGATGATCGAGGGACCCAAACCAGCCTACCTGTAGGGTTCGCTATTATGCTGCCTTTTCGCCAATTCTGTCTCAGGCACACGAGACTCCTTATAGAGGAAGCCCCACTCAAAGATACCTCGGTAGTGCTCACCAGCCTGGTACACAGGAGCCACTCGAAAGTTGTCCCAGTCAATCCCGTCAATGATGGGAACGGCCATGGTGGTTCTGCCAAAATGTGCTACAACTTCATCTACTGACCCATAACACACACAGCACGCATACCCCATACCCGCAACCAAGCCAGGTGAAACTAGTGCCTTAGAAATAACTCTCTGAACTCAGCAACACTTCAATTTCGCATCAGGTAGATTATATAACAGAAAGGTATTTCAGTTTGCAATGCAATCAATTGCAATCGCCAAGCCTGACCTGCTTACTCAATTAAACTACAATGCAATCTTTTTGGAAATTTCCAGCGAGCAGGACAACAGGTATTCATAATAATGAATCAAAATTTACATTATGGTACATTATAGTTATAAAAATTCACAAACTATTAAATCTTCCTGATACAAAATGGACAATTTTGAGTTCAGAGAGATGAGCATGCCACTACCCAAGGACAGGGGTGCTTCATAAGGGCAATGTTAGCGGGGGACAGTCTAAGTGTGAGAAGTGAAGAGTAACGGATGCAGGGACGGCACACAGCATCTCCCTCACCAGTAAGGCTCGCTGTTCTTCTCTCTTTTATCCAACTCTTTCTGAGGCACTCGACTCTCTTTGTACAAAAAGCCCCACTCAAAGATGCCTCTGAAGTGGACCCCGCCGTGCCCATACGTCGAGCGGTATGCAAAAGACTCCCAGCTGATGCTATCCACAATAGGCACTGCCATGATTGTTCTACAAATTGCAAGGATTTTACATGTGCCACTTTAGTACAATGTAAAATAGCGGTTTCAAAATGCCAGCAAAGACGTCACATATGTTTTTACACAAACACCAACAATGCAAAGACTGACCCATTAAATTATATTAAAACAAATATTAATGTCCACCTATAAGACAAGCATCTTTCATTAGAGTGGAAAATTACTGCATTTTGTAAGTGGAACATCAAATGTCATTTTCCACTCAATCTAGTCTGACAGCACCAAAAATGCATAAATTGGCTCAAATATCACATGTAACAATTTTCAGCGCACAGCAATATTGAAAATTGTTTGCAAATATGATGACAAGCAATAAAATTAACAATTCAAAAACTAAGTGCTACAGTTACAAACGTAACAATAACAGCTAGTAATTATAATTATATAGATTTGCATATTTTCTTTTCGTAAAATATCTATTTACAAAAACCCTCCTTATCAAATATTTCCAAATTGTTTTGGCATTAATTACACTGCCAATAAATGATTTATTTTACAATCTCAATTGCAAGAGGTGCATCATTACTGCATGTAATGACACCACTCACATCGTTTCAGTACTCCTACCTCGTTACAACTGTGATAATATCAATACACATTGAATAAAGTTATACAATACAAATCCAGCTGTCAATCATATCAAGGGTGTACAGTAATTGTACATGCATGTTTTGTATATCACAAAGTTTTATATTGACTGAACACCACAAAAGGATGAGGCAACACATTTGCAATTGTGAAGTAATTTCCTTACATCAATTTGGAGGTGACCATTGAAAATTTATGAAAAACTGATGTCACTGTACTGTGAATATAATTTGGAAGATAACATTTTTTTTAAGGACATAGTTCCTACATGGGATTAGACTGATAACTTAAAGACCTTTATGTGTACAGACAATAGTGTCGCTGTTATTCCAAACCCTCATAATTTATTTGTAATTTTTTGAGGTTGATTAAAACAAACTGTTTTGTTTTAAATTAAATTGCAACACACAATTAATGGGCATAGCATAATTAACACAGGCCCATGGTCCAGCCAATGGCAACCGTTTGATGAAGTTATCTGAATATGATGTTATCATATAATTACGTCATTTGGTGGTTTGGATGTCTTCCTGGTGCTCAAAATTGAATGAATTATGAGGATTTGTATAACATTGCAACAATATGTTATCTAGAGTGACACATATTCAGAAAAAAAAAAATCTTGAACAAAAGAACATATATAACTCACTGTTAGTGTATCTAAAAGCAGTGTAATTTATAGCAACTACACGTCAAAATTGAAGTGCATGCATTTGTGACTATACAGCATTATTGACTTGCAATTGAGCATCACTGCATTCAAATGTTATGTTTACATTCAGTTATAATATATTGTTCATGATACTCAAACGAGACCGACAGCTGATGAGTAAGCAAGACAACTCCATACAAGTATGACATTGAATAATGTAATGGTAATAAATATATTGTCACTTTCATTAGTTTCACTGCATGTTATAACTGCCTTGCTTGTTGATACATAGTTCTAGTGATAATAAATGCCAAAATGTCAAATTCTCGTAAGTTAAACCATGTAATAACAATAGAGCCTCTATAATCATAGATGCAATGTGATAGAAATGAAGCATTATTTAATTTCTTTCAGGAAAAAATAGCCTATTAAGGACAACAAAATCACTCACCTATCATATGCGATTCTGGCTAGCAAAGGCACCAGCCAATTGCGGTTGCATTCACAATGGGCATCCAGGAATACTATTGCTTCTCCTGTCGAATACTCGGCACCAAGTGTCCGAGTTCTAATTAAACCCATTCTGTCGCTATTACGGAAGAGCTTTACTTTCCCGGGAGGAAAAGTTTCTTTGATGTATTTCTCTAGCCTTTCCTTCAAGTGTACTGCAAATTATCAACATCAAAAATCAATAAAAGATTCTGAATGCGACAAAGTTTGTTTTGGGACAAAAGTGTGAAATTCGAATCCCACTGGTTGAAACTATCTTTGGGTGCCCCTCCCAAACCCAATCATGTCATATATATCATCTAACTTTGCATTGTATTCATACAGTTGAAGATGACTGATGTGGCTGTCATTCATTTTGAAAAGACATTTACAAAACTGCTACGTACATTTAACTCATAAAATCTGTATATGAACACAACCGACTACGATTCAAGGAAACCATGAATACAGTTGCACATATACAAAAGAAAAATAGAAAAAAAAATTTCTTACCTTTATCACTGAAATCATCCACCATCACGACTTCATGCAGTAAATTAGGAGGACTCATGTTGATCACACTATGGACGGTTCGCATTAAAGTGGACCAACCTTCATTGTGGAAAACAATAATAACTGATGCATTTGGAAGTTTCTCTGGGTAATGCCAGTACTTGCACCTGAAATAAGAAAACACACGTGTGTTATAATATGCAATGAGATTGTATATTTGTAAAGCTTTTGTTATTAGGTTATACATGCACATACTCTTCAAGCCTGGTATCAGGGATAATACGATCCATGGCGATCTTGTCACTGGCAACCATGTTGAAACCAAACTCTCGTATAGAACGATCTGCTGCTTGTTTTTCTGACATGCTTGTATAAACTGCTTCCCCATTCTCTCCTTAAATAATGAGCACATTTATACATCACTACAATGAGTGGTCAATGAAGACAAACAGAATGTTTATCAAAAGAATAATTTAACAATAACAAAACATCATTATATCAGATAAAGTTGATGTTGACAAGTCCAAACTAAAATTTCTTTGATTAGTTTTAAATGCATTTTATCGTATTTGGCATAAATACATTTTTAATCGGTCTGCCAATTGTATCATATTTTATATTCACACCATTTTTATCTTATAAAATATATAATTGTACAGTGCCTCCGAAGATTTACGTTTCTGAGAGCATGCTTAATTACTAAATAACTTGTATTTGTATAGAGGAAATTCATACCTGGCGCCGACACACTCTTTAAATTCCTTGGCTCAAAATTTCCGAGTATGCCATCCTTGAATACTGCTTTTGGTCCGTAGTGTTTTGTTGGCTCCTCAGGCTCAGGACGCTCAATCCCAGCCCCGACCCCGGCACCAACATCCTGAGGTACTGCATCTTGGTCCGCCCCATGCTGCTGAGGCAAGGGTATCTGGTGGCCACCTTCTTTCTCTTCTGATTTCTCATCTTGCTTCTTCTCAAATCGCAGAATGTCATCTACTCCGGATCTTTTCTTACTCTGAAGAGAAAAGGTAGCTTGGAGAATTCTTAATATAATCATTGCCTATTTGGTTAGGTTGCCAATTTGGTGCTCACTTTCACCAATTTTTACACAAGTTCATCCCATTATCCTCCCAAATGAAATGACCAATGCTATGTTCATGAATATTGCCAATCAGTGGCAATCAGTTGCCGATCAAAAGAGCTTTTACTTTAATTCAATTCATTTACTTATGGTTAACACAAATGGTTAAAACAGCATGGTCTGTTTTTAGACGCAGGGCACAATGAAATTTTAATACATGGCAAACATAACAAACTCAAAGGATATATCACCTCATTACTACAGCTGACTTTCCATTAGCACTATCAAGTTGCGACTTAATAAGGTTTTTCAACCATACCATCATTTGATATGGGTAGTCTACCAAATCAACCTAGGTGACAACTATTCCATAAAACACCAGACAGTTTTAACTCAGCAATATAACATTTGTTAACCCAGCCACAAAGGTAGATCAACGCGGTGACAATCAGAATGGGTTTGTCACATTTCCAACCTGCGGGCCACATTAACACGACCATAGAGGTACAGCAGTCTACCCGAATCCCAAAATCACCCTGCTCCCCTGTCAGTGCTCAGTGAAGGCTTCTATCATTAACTCAGTGGATTACTGTAGAAATGACACTCCTGAAGATAGTCTTTACACCATTTTCCTGTTGTTTTTTTTATATTTGGGGCCTTAACCAGCTATCTTCAGTGGTTCTAATTTCCCGTTTCTATTCTTTATTTGCAATGATAACTGCTCAGTTTAAATGCATATTGCAATGCTTTGAAAGTGCAAAACCATGTACATGTTCAGGCTGAGAATTGAATTGGGACCATCATAGGATCTGAATAGTAAACTACAGTACCTTAATTCACCAATAGCACTCGCCGAATTCACTAAATACACCCCTCGATTTCAGTTAATACGGCGCTGCCGAACTTGATATGCGCCAAATTCACCAGTCACCATTTTTATTAACTGCATTCAGCTTTACCAAAATATCTATTTTCTTATAAGATGAATGAATAATAAGAAAAAACATACCTTTGATATGTAATTAGCTTTTGACTTGTGTTCTTGGGAATCCATTTGATTCATCAACAAGGGAAGAAGAAACAGTAGAATTATAACAAATATGAAACTCTTCACTAAAAACCTCAGTGTCAACCTCATCTTGCTGACTGGTTAGTTAACTGATAATCTCTGAAGGCTTTGGTTTGAATGTTGGAAATTATCAGCGATGAAATATGATCAAAGTCATAGATGATACATTTAGCAAAGTATCATCCTTGGTCCATGTATCGAGGCTCCAATTCAGCCTTCATAAACTCAGGGTGTAGATGCATCACTCAGCACCTGATATTATGAGCCCATCTGGACGTGTCAGTCCTGTAAATAATTACACTCGCGTCAAGAGTCAAATAAATCATTAATCAATAAAATGTCAACATGCAAACACCAAAACAATAAATATAGTAAGACATGCCCCAGGAGGCATTTAACGCATTATCTCTCGAAAAATACTTCAACGCGCCCTATACAACATAATTCACTTTGAGGAAAATATATGATCAGTGTTTACTTGGTAACCTCAATACAAGTGAAAAAGTACACAGATAGGCCGACTACGTGGCCAGTTTCAGGGAATTGTTTGTTCAGCATGTCTCGATAATTTACAAGCAAGAAAATACCACCCATGGTGCCTTTACTCAGCACCTGTATAATACACACAAATTGCAGCAATACTTACTGAATGTTACGCACAACAGAATGCAAATTTCAACGATCGGACATCTCAAATTCAACGAGCGATAAATTGTGTTGCTGTTCTCGGATATCGCCGAAGGTGTCGCTGCAGTACCCTTCGGCGCCGCCTAGCGGTTACTGTGAGAATAACAATTTGACAGCTCTGTAACCAAATTGCAAAACTGTGAATGGGTTTATAGACATTTCGTTACACCCAATTAACACCCGTGCAAGTAAGAGGGACGGTTCCAGGGGTAACCTGACGGTTCCAAGACTTTTGAGGATCACTTTGTGATGGGAAAACAACTGTTAGACAGCACACAGTCTCTTCTTGACACTGACTCAGTGACAGCTGAACACAATCAGTCTGAGAGAGACTTAATTGCTAAGTGAGTGCATGCTGAACTCTGAAGTGTTTGTGTTGTCTGAAATGGCTGAGCTACAATCATGCACCAAGAAGACTAAGACTGACCAATCAGATTGGGTAAGATGTATCACAAATTGGGAGACACAAGAGTTGTTGACAAACTTTTGACTACAATTTACAACCAATTCGTTGACCGGTCATTACCATCTCGTTGACATATTAATGCAAACTCGTGGACAACTTATCTGCCCAATGACCATTTCGTCGACAAACCAGACTCCGAGGAATCGCGGTTAAGAAAGTTTCCACAGCGGTATACTTGCTACGAATATTCGTATGAATGAGATCTATAAAAGGATATCCATAACGTTTCTGTACTCCAATTAAGTATATACGGAGATAATAGGGGAGACTGATGGCCGGGAAACACTTTTGTCAACGAGTTAGCAGATCCAACTCGTTGACATGTCAACGAGTTGGTATAGCCACGATTTTCTGTCAACGAGATGGTTGGGCCGAGGGTGTTGATTGTCAACTAGTTTGCCGTCCTCATTTCAATGGGTTGGTTGTCAACGAAATGGTTATTGACGATTTTGTGTGTCAACGAATTGACGTGATACCATATATAATATTTCCCTGCGACAGATTGAGGAAGGTGTCACTGCAATGTTGAAGAGATGCCTATTGCCCTGACAGTGCGGTCACCTTAATCAGAATTTATGAGTGAAGTTTGTTCACTTTTGTTGGATATTCGATATTTGACATTTGTTTGAAATTCGCAAGGTGAAGTTTGTTGGATATTTGATATTTATATAACATAAGTCCAAAAAATAATAACAGTGGAAAGACTGACTTTCAAAACACATTAGCATATGAAGTTATCAAGTTAACATCTTCAGTTGTTATTTACAAACAGTTGTTGCGCCATTGGATATTTTACCTTTTGATATAAAATTAGGAACGAGGTTTTTCTTCACCAGTGAACACGTGTTTGGAATTGGGGTAGATCACGGGGAGAGAATTGCAATTGGCTAACAACAATAATATATTAATGGCATCCAGTTTTTCTATCAAACCTGAGATGAAAGGGAGCTAATTTAAATTAGTTTGCCAAGTGAATTTTCATAATGGAATTGTTTTGGGTGTCTTGGATTTTGACTTCAATATTTTTTATAATTTTGGGTTTATTTATTACACATATTGTTGTAAAACACTCTAATGAATCTATTAAAAAAGAGGAACAAAAAAACAACTGTTAGGGATTCAAAGTAGTAGGGTCTACAACTTGAGTAAAACAATTACCAGCCAATAAAAATTATATTTGTGACAAAAAAAAAAGAGTTGAAGCAACGAAATCCAAATATTTGAATTATGTAGTATTACAGTATAAGTAACAAACATTCATCAAGTCTGAAAAATTGGTTGTTGACCAGATGAAACAGATAAATTCATTTGGAATCACTATTGTGTAATTTCGACCCATATCTCCAAAGAAATACAAGTTACAGACTTGCAATATGCATGAAACAGAAGTTTCTGTGGCAGACAAGTATGAAAAACATCCTCCTACGATATTTATTTCTCAAGATATTCCCAGTTTGGTTGTTGTAGGATCACTCAGAGAGAGGGAAGGGAGCTAGGTCAACAACCGGCAGAGGCTAAGCCACAGGGATGTGGGCCGCCGTGCATATCCGCAGCCCCAGCTGTCCCCCTTCTCTCAAAAGAGCAGCGGAAAAGTTTACTTTCTTCTGGCAGACAAGTTGGTAAGCAATCGCCGGGCCGATTGAGGGTTGGTGGACGAGTCGGTCTCAATTGGCGGAAGAGTAGGCTTCAGCAGAGGACGAGTTGACTTTACCGGTGGACAAGTCATCTGGCAGATGAGGTTACCATTACCGGTGGACAAGTCATCTGGCAGATGAGGTTACCATACTCTTGTTTCCAGTCATTTCCCAGTCTATTTGAACACCATACTTGGCCATTTGATATTCGTTTGATATTCGAGCAGCCAACTGAAGACACTCAGAATATATGTAGTCAGTCAACGAGCGGATTCTCAGGGTCTTCGGATCTGCAGGAGGAGGAGGAGGCTGTGCGATGGCTTTGATATGCTGGTCAATCCTTGCAGCTGTCTGCTGAGCAGTCTAGACAATGTCAGCTAATTTGGAGCTTGTTGCAGAAGAATGATCACCAGTACTTCCTCTTCTTGAAGGGACCACCCTTGGTTGTCACTGGGAAGACTGGACTTGGCTCGACGTCAACTTCTTCAACTTCTTCCAGTTCTTCAGGCCCAGAATCTTGCTGCCCTGCACTGGAGCTTTCATCAAAGTTGGCCAGTTGCTTGTTGCTCTTCGCAATCGTCTTCTAACCCTAACCCTGACCTCCTTCTCTTGTGACTCCATGGGTTGACAGCTTGACGAGACGGCACCCTGGAGATGTGTTGCTCAAGAAACCCAAATTTGCAGATAATCCAATTCTCCTTCTCTTTCGGATTTCTCTTGGCTGTACCGGAAGGGCCCTGCTTGATGAGCTTCCCAGCACTGGTTCTGATAGACTCAAGCCAGGTCTTCAACTGTAGCCCAGTACAGGGGACACTGAGGGTCTGTGCCTTGTCCTTGATGAGCCTCATCTTCCTCTGATTATTCTTGTAGTCACGTCTGGTCCTGTCATAGAATATGTCATTCTCCCGGTACCAGTCAGCGATGTTTTGCTTATCATTGAGAGGCAGAAAAAGCTTCTCAGTCTAACTTCTTGGCTTCTTCTGAGATGCAGCAGGAGCAGTGGCGGAGGAGGCCTGGATGGCAGGAAATTCACTGGTGTCACTATCATCATCTTCTTCTTGGGTTTCTTTCTTCTCCTTCTCTACATCAAAGTCTGGATCTCTGTCACTGTCATCTATGTCAACATCAGAAGACCTGGCAGAAGACTTGGCAGTGGACGGTTTAATCGTCGCACACATACTTCTCTCGCCGGGTTCTTGACACCCACGTGTGCAACGGTTAACCCGCCGACTTCTACGAGTGTCTCACGTGTGACTTGGCATATGCCACGAGTGCCTCTACGGCAACGTCGGCTTCACTACGGTTGCTAACTATAAACAATATAAACAATCACCCGTGAGTTTTCTACGGAGTGAGCAAAACATCTGTCGATTTTGGCGTTTGTTCTCGGTTCGGGGACGGCCGCGAGGAATTGAGTAAGTGTGTTCACCGTCTTCAACGACAACCTCCCAATAACCACAGTTGCAGTACGGATGCCCAATTTTGCGCAATATTACATCATTCTACGAGAGCAATACAGCTTCACCGGGAAACCCGACTATGTGAAAACCCCCCTTAAGCAATCGCCGGGCCGATTAAGGGTCGGCGGACGAGTCATTCTCAATTGGCAGACGAGTAGGCTTCAGCAGAGAACGAGTTGAATTTACCGGTGGACCAGTCGGTTGGACAGTGGACAAGTTGGTAGTGGACAAGTCGTCTGGCAGATGAGTTTACCATACTCTGTTTCCAGTCATTTCCCAGTCTATTTCAACACCATACTTGGCCGTTTGACATTCGTTGGATATTCGCGCAGCCATCTGATATTTTGCTGAATGATGTAAAGTTATTTAAAAAACCATGTAAAGGGGTTACAATGTCCATGTAAACATGTTTCCAGTCATTTCCAAGTCTATTTGAACAGCATACTTTGCCATTTGATATTCGTTTGATATTCATCTGATATTTGTCTGATATTCCGCTGAATGATGGAAAGTGTTGTTAAAAGCAGGGAACTTAACCCACCCTCTATTTTTGGCTTCATCTTGAAAATCCTAAACTTGTCAGCAGGCTTTTATGCATCTCGCAACTGAAATGAGCTCACATTGCTATAATTGAAAATCACTTTTTTGTTTTTGTTGTTCCCTGAGGGAATTCTGCTAACATCATTAGGATATTGTCCTCCTAAAATGACATGTGACATCTATGTTTGCAGTTGTGCAATTGAGTTTATTGGATTAGGGTGGGTTTAGGGTTAGAAGTTAGGGTCAGGGTTGTCTGAAGGGAAGTCATGTGTCTGAGCCAGGTGGTATTCTTCTTACTCTTTAACTCGCACATCAGTAACCATGATCAGTGATATCTTTAGTTCAGTAACGACACTTTCTGCCAACTTCTGCCAAGTTGGCTCTACTGTCCATTCCATGTCACAAGGTCATACTCTCAGCTGCAAGTCCTTACTTCAAGGCAATGTTTACATCTGGTAGGTAGAGAACTATATTGAACACCAATCTCTGACGACTTCACTGCCATTCAGGCTGGCTTGATCAACTGATAACTGATCAAAATGCACCAAACACTGACCAGTAAATGAGATAGACAAACAATCGTGCCATCAACTGGGAAACTATAGCCTGCAGTTAACATGGTTAAGGTATGACTCTACCATTGCAACAATACAAAAAACTGTAATTGATATTGATGATGCTACCAGCAAGACAGAACTTCGGATCATACCCTATGGTATAAGGGTTGCACATGAGCTATAGAACTGCTAGAAGTCAACCAATTAATGGACGCTTTGCACGTCATGGACGTGAGAAAATATTTGACATCCAATGGTCCATTAGCAGCGAATATGTGGTATGACAAAATCGTTCTTGGACCCAGTTTAGTTCTACTAGCCTTAATTAATGCTAAATTCTTGTTATGATTTCCCCATTTCTTACATTCATGGGCAAATGGGTATTTGGAAAGTAAAAGAGGTTTTTTTAGTACAGAATGACACAATAACATAGTGATTTAACTTCCAGTCTGTTATCTATTGATTTATAATTGTACTTATCTATTTCATTTAGATGGCTGAAAAAGCTCCTGACCCAACTAACAAAGAAGAAAATGGTTTTGACTTCACAGACACCACATACAGCAGCAAGTTCCTTGGGGACCTGTCTTTCTTACAAACTGAAGGGGATTTCTCAGATGTCACGGTGTGCAGTGGTGACCTGTCCATTCCATGTCACAAGGTCATACTCTCAGCTGCAAGTCCTTACTTCAAGGCAATGTTTTCATCTGGTAGGTAGAGAACTGTATTGTACAATAAAAAATAAAAAGTAGCTTTTTAGGGTAGAATTCTAAATTAATGTCCGTACTATTATAGGGTCCATAATAAATTCCATCGGTCATATTTTATCATAAAAAGCTTGGCGCAGCAAATAAAATGGATAGAAATGTTATACTAATAAGTCAAACCCTAACTTTCTTACCCCATAAAGTCCCTCTCTCTGTAGAAATTAACTTCAAGTTTCCTATGTTTCCAATGACAATTTTTTGCCATCTTGTCCCCATTATGTCCATTTGTTACATGGGCACAGGGAAGCAGCAGAAATTGCTATGGAGAATATGGCAAACTTTCCTATTTCTTGAGCGCTGCTCCATGTCATTTATGGCAAAATTTGCCAAAAAAACAAGTGACATTTATTAATAATCCTAGTTTAGTTAAAGCATGCAGCAGCACGAAATGGGCAGAAACCTTACAGGACTGGTACATTTTTTCAATGTGATACGTATCACAATAAAAATGTTTTGATACACGATACTATCACGATACGCATATGGGCAACTGGTCCAGACTGGAGAAAGAATATCCAAAATGCAAATTTTACTATGGCTTGACCAATTAATAATAAATTAATAATTTGTGATAATATTTAATATTTCCATGTTTATAATTATTTTTCCCTTAAACAGCAAAGTGTAAAGGATTTAAAAATCTATTTTGAAATTAATTGAAGTTGAGTATTGAATTTTATTATTGCTATTTACCTGGTGAATTGTGGCTTACTACTATAGGATCTCTGTCTTCCTTTGGATAAAGAAATTCAAAATCATCTTGTTTACATTTTTAAAATCTCAAGCAATTTAGTAATACTTTTATTGATAACTCAAGTATAAGTTCTGTACACGTCAAAGGCTAAAATATGGAATTGCAATTTGTGAGCTTCTTAAGGATTTTCTGCAGGGTAGCATTACTAATTGCAATTTAATTCCAAGTGTAGGAGTGAAGCTCAATAAGCTGAGTTATGAAATTTGTGAATAAGTCAGATTGCTATTAGCTCTGCAGACACGATTCCTTTGATTCAGAGTGACAGACAACAGTGAAATGTTCTGGATTCGATAAACTGTACACAGGTGGCTGTATATCATTAAGTCCAACTGTGAAATTGATGATGACATCTCTAATATTCTTGACTTATTATATTCCCCATTATAATTTATGTGGTATTTCTGGGACCATATGGAAATGGTCATAATGTATCATTTCTGTCTAAATAATGTTGTATGAAAAAAATTTGTGAAATAAAAGAACAAAAAAAAATATTGATCATTCATATTTCAATCTACAACATGTGTAATTTATTCATCTGAACTGCAATTTTTATTTTCTTAAAGTTTATCCAATTATGGATGGTACCTTATAACTGTGCATTCCCCTTGTACACATCCAACTCGGGGACTGCCCATTACTCTGACAGCCCATTAGTCCGACGGCTCAATAGTCCGACAGTTCATTGGTCCGACAGTTCACTGGTCCGACTATATAGTACATGTTGATGTGTTAATTGGTAGTGTCCCAACTTATATAGACATAAAATAGGTTTTACTCGCAGCAAAAAAAAAAAAAAAAGATTCTATCTATCTATCTATATATATGTATGTATCTATATAAATTATGTATCTATCTATCTAGCTAGCTAGCTAAACTGTCATAACCCATCAGATAGTTAGCTATATATCTGATGGGGTAAAACAGTTTTTGAGTAGTAATTACTGCCCCACTGCACCTACCCCATCATGGTCTAATTAAAAGCCAAAATGTTGAAGATCTGACCCTCCAAAGAGAATTAAGTGATAAATATGCGATGCCAAAAAGGTTATGTTCTTGGTCCCGGATTTATTTATCTCAAAAAGGACGGAAATAAATTTTGGAGGTGATCTGGATCATATTATAACTTGATCCTGGATCTGGAAGACTCTTGTAGTATACATATAATTAATGCTACTGGCCAAATAACTTATGTTGGTCTTTATTTTCATATTTATGTTCAAACGCCTGAAGTTAATGGGTGGTATAGTATAGCAGTATAGAATATTTGATCCTGTTCAAATGTTAGGCAAAGAGATTTAGTACCTCTCAGAAGATTGAAGTGATGCAGCTTTTACTTTTTTAGATTACCCAGACCAAATTTGGACCAAAGTGGGCCAACACTGGGCCAACAGTACTATAGTTATTTGGCCAATGAAAGAATTGGCTGACTTGGCTTTGGGCCGACAGGTCATTCAGCTAACAATGGCCCACTGTTGACTCAAAGTGGGACAAACCATCTACTCTTGTCTCCATGGCCAAACTGAAATTGGGCCAACATCAGGCTGACTTTGACATTACATTTGGCCAATGTTGGGCCCATCTGTTGATGTTAGGACCTACCTAATTTCAATTAGCTTAGGGGGCTGCGTTATTAACACCCTCCTACTTGCTGGAAACAGGTGCGAGTATATTATCTATAAATAATTAGGCCATCTTCTGTCGGACTAATAACGAACCGTCCGTTACCGTCGGAACAGTGGGCTGTAACCATGCAACTCAACATCTAGGGCGCGTCTTCGCGATAATTTGATTACCATTCGCCCAATTGTACACCCAAGCTTTAACAACCTATCATAATGTCTGCAGCTAGCTAACAGTAATGTAATTAAGCTGATTAAGAGCCAGTACACATACACACTAAAGTGTTATACTTTCTTACATTTATAACAAGTTAGGAATCTAAGTGTCTGCTGTTGATTGATTACTGGACCGCAACGAACTGCAATTAAGGACGTCGTGTAGCTTCGTGTATAAAGTTAAGTAGACCTTATGATTATGTAACTATTAAGTACCCATTGAAATGTCCGTAATTACTTGGAACAGCTGGATTGCATCAGTTACTTTAAGGTGACAAGACATGTCATTAACCTGTGCGGTATATGTGCTTGGCCATACTACCATTAACTGAAGAGGGCTGCAAACAATTAAGACCAAAAAGCCATTATCTATTGAACAATGTCCAATCTGTACTCCGTTATTTCACTAACTTACTGCGTTTTGGTTTTGTTTTTCTTTTAGTGTTTGTGAAATATGCATGTGCATATTTCCAGACATTGTTTATATGGCCCCAGCATGTACTGTGGTAATCTGATTTCTGATTTTTACTTATTTTTATATATTTTTGTTAGGAATGCAAGAAAGTCAGTCAGGCCAGGTGGATCTGAAGGACATTGAGCAAAAAACATTGTCAGCAATCATCACTTACATTTATGGTGCCAAGATAAAAATCACCACCACGAACGTACAGAACTTAATCCAAGCCTGTGAAATTCTCCAGTTTGATTCCCTAAGGACTGCTTGTGAAGACTTTGTCATTGCTCAAACTGCTTCGAACAACTGCATTGGCTTTTACCAATTTGCTCGACTTTACAGTTTAAAGGTAAGTGTTTTTATTATCCTTTAAAAAAAAATTTAAAAATTTTCTTTGCGCTGTTCGCGCTGGCTGTATTGCAAACAGAAGACTGCCAAATTAACTTTTTATGTGTAGTGTTTTGGAATTTCAAGATTACTGGACATGATAAAGATTAGACATAAAACTGGAAAAGATTGTATAACATTGATATGCACAGGCATTGCAGAGTAGATATATATAATTAAGAAGAAACCCAGAAGTATTGTGCTAATTTCAGTGGGCACACTTCGTGTTAATTGACTAAGATTTTGGCCAGTATAGTATTAGAGAAAGTTATGTATATGAGACATATACAAAAATATAGATTAATATATATAAATTGACTTAATTTATATAAATATTGCCACAGATGCCGAAAGCACTGAGCAGAAAGTTATGTATATGTGACATATAAATTAATACAAATTGGCTTACTTCATGGCAATCAAGCTGTATAAATATTGCCACAGATGCAAAAAGCACTGAGAAGACATAAACAATTGTATTCACATGATATCATCCATGGCAACCCATATTTCATTGTAGGTCACCGTTCAAGTTCAAGTTTCAAGTTTATTTATAGTATCCAACAAAAATGTATACAATACTAGCCAGATGCCATCCTGGCATATTAGGCCACAAAGATACAAATGACCTTTGGAATATTTCCAAATTTATAATCTGAATATATTGCCAAAATAGTGAGAAAGAAGCCAGCTTGTACTCAAAGACTTTAATCTGTTGTATATGCAACTTTGCAGCTGTGCGCGATACTTTGCCAGAGAAAGACTCCCATTTGATTATAATTAGAGAGCAGTGAGTACAAGGTTGTGTAAAAACTGAGTTACACAAGAGGGCGCTGTTCGATGGCTGCCTTTGCGTGGCAATAAAATATATCTTATCTTCTAATATTATCTTATCTTATCTTATATTATCTTATTTTAGTTAATTAGTAGAGGTCAAACGTACAGTACTAACTAATGTGCATAGTAGGTCAATTCATAGATCTATGCATGTTTACAACTGTACAGTGAGAGGAAAGGACAAAGAAATAATTATTTCTTCTCATAATTAGGTCACCTTATTATTGTAAGGCTACAGGAAGAATGTCTCTATAGTGAGACGAGAGAGTCAGGAAGTAATTAGTTACTTCATAATCCAGACAACCGGCTGTGAGGGTGCACACAGACCTTCGCTGTCAGTAGACCAACAAATTAAAAATCCATGTTATCCACATGTTTTCATGACCTCTTAGACTTGCTGTTGCATTCTAATTAAATTGACCCTTCAACATAATGTTAATAAACAGCAGTTCGAAGGTTGTGATTTTTCTGATTCCTGTTTCAGAAACTGCTGTCATGTGCTCGTTCGGACATGCTGTCGAAGTTCAGGGAAGTTGTAAAAGGACAAGAATTTTTGAAACTTAGGTTTGATGATGTCATAGAATACATATCTGATGACAAGCTTGAAGTTCAAACGGAAGATGTTGTTTTTGATGCTGTGAAACTGTGGACTAACTTTGACATCGACAACCGAAAGCACAATTTCGAATCGATCATCAGTCACGTTCGATTGCCATTCTGTAGTAGTTCCTACTTGTGTCATGAAGTAAACAGTAGTAAACTGATGACGTCACAATTGTGTCAGACATATTTGGAAGAGGCCCGGATGTTCCAAATGCTGCCAGACAACCGGCATGAGATGCACAGTCCCCGGACGGTGGCAAGGTCAGGGTTCAACCTCAAGCGTCATCTGGTGTTGGTTGGAGGTCTTACGAGTGACAATGAGCAAACTGGGTAAGACTTTTTCAACTTTCCATAAATAAATAGAACCCAAAAAAAAGAAGCCCAATTGCACATTATCTTAAAGAAAATTCTTTGAAATATGTTCTGCCTAATTCAACCATGCATAATGCAGTCATTGCAGTATATTACCAGTGCATAAACTGCATGCTGAGGCCAGCAAAAATCCCCACCAATGGTGTAACTATGCTACATGGTGTGGACTCCAAGCCTTATCATAGATCTCATCATTACGTCTGCCTCCAGCAGTTGGTCATATAAGCTGCCTGAGCTTCTATTCAGACCCAGTAGCGTTGAGCGATGGAACTGCTCATATTCTCACATTGGAGCTAAAATGTATCTATTTTTTTCTCTGGTCTTTCCAAAACGTTTTGTAAGGAATGAAATCAATCTCGGCCTAATTCAAATTTATTTAACAGCGTTTAGGGTACCTGCTGCCCAGTGAACCATTATCAGCTGATTATATCTTAGTATTTATTAACTGCTTAGCAAAAAATGTACATGCAAATGCAATATAGCACTTCTATAGTTACAATGAAATGCTTCTGAGAGCTTCTGAGCCCAACAGTCTCTGAGATTGCAAATGTGTTATCTCTTAAAACTCATTGCAAATTATCAATATTTAGTGTGGCTTGCAGGCTTTTATGATCAGCTGACATTGCCATGCATTGTTATCTCTTACAAAGATGAACTTAAATAATCAGAAATACACAGCTCTATTGTATAAAACACAGAGGTTGCCTTTTGTAGTGAACCAAATCTCAGGAGAGACGAGCCTTTTACGTGTATCTGTTTGAAGCCATGTACATTCATTCAAGTCATCTACACAAACATGAAACAATGGGTCTACATTAAAACATATTTATCCACATTGATTCAATAGGTTGTAATGTTACATACTGCATTAGGACAGGCTGTTGTAAATGGCTTCTACTATAGTTCTGTAAGCTAAAGCTTGATAGAAGCGTTGATGTTAAATACATTTTGGCTTCACTTACATCAATTTTGTTATTGCAACGAAGTGCAGCCAAATCCTGTTCCAACATTGGCTTGTGACATTAACTTGCATGAATGATTTTTAAGTCAATTTAAGGCCAAGAAAGCAAACTACATTGTTAGTAAACAGTCTTAACAGACACACTATATATTAGTGATGTTGCGAGTACACTTGAGGTGGACTACACTTCGTTGCATTCGGCTATAATTGCTGGCATATGTCACATTTTCACTCAAGTGAGCTTTAATTTGTTTCAAGTACTTTTATGTTCATGGTTTGACTTAAAGATGATTGTTGTGAATATTTCGACAATAGCCAAATCAAAGACATGGTCTGATCAACCAAGTCCAGTAATTACCATTATGTGTCCTTTCAGTTGAATAAATAGATCAAGATGAATATCTATTAATGGTAAGGTGGTCTGAAATGGGAAAATAAAATGGCAGAATACAGTTGTCTCAATAGTGAAATGGTCTCAAATTCGAGATCCACTGTACATTCAAGGGAATTTCGCTTTGCAGATGTTGCTGGTACCTGAAGGAAGAAACTCCCTCCTGGGAGCTGTTGGCCAGGCTGCCCAAGCCAAACTGGAAGTTCTTTTCTGTGTGTGCAGTCCAAAGCGGCATCCTTTTGAGTGGCGGTTACCATGGAAACAACAAGGTAATATCTTGCTTCCTATTTGGTATTATTACGATCTTGATGCATGTAGGCATGGATTAGAAATGTTGTGGGATTTCTGTGTAATTATCAAAATCATTATGTATAGGATTACACACTGCTGCCCACCTTATTACCTGTAGTATAATAATCTTGGTGTTAGGTAGTAAGTGATTACATCTGGTGTGGGAAGTCCTTTGACAGTTGTTACAAAGTCACGTGCAAGAAAGCACTTCGATGTGATTATCAGTGTGGTCAAAGTGAGAGAAAACACAAGACCATTGATTTTATTATATAATATGCCTATTGTGTTTGGAGTGTAATTTAGGCATTGTACATATGGGTCATTGGACCACATAATTTTGGATTTGTATAGAATTATACTGAGGTGATCCTTGTAATGACTTCTGACCTCATTGATGTGGTATATGCAATTATGCAACAATGCCTATTGTGTTTGGATGCTCTGTCCTTAAGAACTGGACTGAACTAACTATTGAAAATTAACCATCACATAATTTGTACATGATTATACTGGAGTAATCCTTGTTCGGTGTAATTAAATATGATCTCACTGATGTGGTATGGGCATTAACTTAGTTTCTCTTGATCTAGCAATATCCTAAGTGGGTAGATCATATGGCTATGCGTCTACCTTCCGTGATGCAAAAATGTTCTCAAGTTAACTTAGAACTTTAAGCCATCTGGACCATTGAACTTTCCAGTTTTTTTTTAAGCTTTGATGCTCTTTAAATTGTGTAGACAGGTTATAAAGCTAAAGATAGATCCAAGAAACTCTTTATCGAGCTGGCCATGTAATGGACTTCCCATCATTGCACTTGCCTCAAGACATTTTAAAAGTACTGATTATTTGTGATGTGGAAATATAGTTTTCATTGGAGAAGTGTCATAAGCTTACATTATTTTCTTGCGGTACACCATTGTGCAAATTGTATTGCAAATCAATAGCAACATTATATATATATGCTATCGGTTTTTGTGAAGGTAATTTGTCATACTATTCTGTTGATTTAGACATTTGCTAGCTGACCATTATTCTGATTTGAAAGTATCTTGGGTGATTGCAGAAAGATTGCTGGCTCTTTAACACTCGAGAGAAGAAATGGACCACGATGACCCCGCTACTGGCAGGACGATGCAAACACACGTCTTTGGTCCATGTCGGAAAGGTGTATGTCCTGGGAGGAGAGGATGACCGGGACCAAAGACTGAAGACTGTGGAAGTCCTCGATCTACGGAAGAAAGAATGGTCTCCTGCACCATCGATGCCCAAGGGCCTTTCGGATCCAATGTGCATCAGCCATGGCAGACATATCTTTGTATTTGGAGGCATTGAGGATAGGATGAATGCATCACAAATGATCATGATGTTTGACTCAGTCTGGGGCGAATGGTCAGTCCGAGCAGATATGCCTGAACCATGTCGATTAGGTGCTGCTCTCTCTATCAATAATGTCATGTATATTGTTGGTGGGTACTCTCGCTGTTGTCTCAAATATGACCCGGATACTGACACTTGGCAGATTCTTACTGGACGACCAAAAGAAAAGCACGGAAATGCTCCCGCTGTAGCTTGGCAAGGCAAAATTCTTGTAGCTGGTGGAGATGTGAGTAGCGCAATGTGCACAGGACTTATTGAAGTGTATGACCCAGAAGTTGACCAGTGGTCCTGCTGGCCAATCAGGCTGAGGCAAGAACTCTCTTGTCATCATATGGTAAATGTAGACTTGTACGGACTGTGAACTAATTGAGACTAGGAAAGTGCAGTGTGGATTGAGTGGTCTTATTTTTTAATTTATATTACCAAACCATAAGTATAATTTATCAAACAGTTTCACAAACCCCTTGGGTTATATATACCTTTTGTTTCATCTTCGTTTTTAAATTGTTTTAAGTTGGCAGAGCAATTGTTGTATAGAATATTGTGACAGCTTTTTGTTGCCGATTTTAGTTGACTGAAAAATGAATATGGTTTTCCGTTGTTCGCATTTTGTTTGGTTTTTATTTTGAGTGTGCAATGAATGAAATTAACCATTTATAACGTTTATCTTGTGCTAACCATTGTGAAGATGTATACCTTGCAACAAGGCAAGTTCAATCTATTGAGTTGTTCATGAATTTATGAATAAAATGAAGTGCAATAAAATTTTATGTACGCAATAAGTGGATTTTTACTGTTGTGAAAACCGCATAGTAGATGGAACACTGAATGTTTATTACATTTTACCCTCAGCGAACTAATGTTCAAAGAGTATAATATTGTAGTTACTTGGGTACAATGATGCCCATCTGATGGATGGGTTGGTGGGTGGGCGGGCATCACACTTTATTTTTGGAGCATAACTTGAGCATTAATGTATGGCCCATCCTCACTGAAATCAGGTTGTGGCTACCTCTGCGGCGGGAGAATGATATAACTCGTAGTGGTGCTGATAGACCTGTAAATGTGATGGAAACTGAATATCAGGTGCTATCCCATCTATACATGAACACAAAACATCAAAATAATGTTAAAAAAACCTTTTTTTTTTTAAACATTTTGCTATATGCTACCAAATAGGAACTTTGCTCGTTTGACCAGGCAATTTAATCAGCTTCCAGGGAGCTGTGAGGGAGCTGTGAGGGAGCTGAAACCAGGGAGCCAACTTCGCCTCTGGTCATTGCTTGAGATAACCAGCAATGTACTTCTATGTCACTTAATGAATTAGGAACCTGCACTGTGCAGTTACCTGTCAAATCAAGCTGAGATACATATTCTGATCAGGAAACTACACTGGGGTCAGGTAATTGATCCCAATGTATTTCTATGTCCCTTAATAAAAATTTGATGAGTTAAAGTAAATTATGACTAGCCTCATTGCCCACATTATATGCTGCACATGATGAAGTTAGTCAGTTTTCTGAAACAGCATCTTGTTAATCATTAAATTCCATTGACTTATTACATGTGAGGCAAAGCTGTGCTGGTAACTGCAGTTACGGGAGCAAGGAATAGCTGACCTTATCTCAACCTGATCATAAGAAAGCATTGTTTTCATACTTCATTGTCAGGGATCGAGTAACTGCACTATTATCAGGAAACTCCAGTCACCCATGCAGTTTTGGCTGGTCCCTGGTAAAGGGAGCAGCTGCAGGGGAGCTGCAAGGGAGCCAACTTCACATTTACAGGGAGCTGTGAGGGAGCTGCACGTGAGGGAGCCAGGTCAGGGAGCCAACTTCACATTATCAGGGAGTGGCGAGGGAGCTGCGAGGGAGAGCCAACTTCACCTGACTTTTTTGCATTAATAGTGGCACATTGTCAGCATTTCTTTTTTAATTTCCAATTTGGAAACCGATAAAGAAGCCTGAGCTTTTTGATTATTATACATCTCTAAGATTGTTCCTGAAGGCCATGGCCGTTTTCCCATACCACATGCACATGAACACCAAATGTCATCTTGCCAATTTAATTACATGTACTTCAGAGCACCTCACCACTGACTTATACATGGTAATGACTACTCAGGCTAACTACCACTAACATGGGCCAAAAATATGGTTCAATTAGTTTTTATTAATTATAATTCTTCCAGTATATATGTAGCCTAATTAAAACCCCCCAACCACGCGTGCTTTTTATCAAAATCATTTCCTTTTATGGATCTATCAGTATAAGTGGATTACTTAGCAGCTGCTGAACGCAAGCGACAAATTGGAAAGTCATGTTGACGCGTGACAGTACGGGGAGCGCGCCATGGCGCCATGTTCAAATGGGAGATCGTCTGTTTTTCGTTCTTTTTGCTTGTTGACATGGGATCTGCGCATCACACTGCAAAAGGCTGTGCACATGAAGTCCTTCACCTTGACCTTCAGAGATTAAATCGGCCAATTTTGCTTTGAAAAAGGCACATGTATCTCACCTCTCTGACCGTCGACATTAGGGCCTATTTCTGTATTAAATTATACGTTATTGAAGGCAGACCTGTTTACAGAGTTCCCTCATTGGTGACCTCTTGGACATGTGTAACCTATTCTACGCAATTAGCTGGACAGAGTGACAGAGGTGACTTTGTGCCCTTCAATTATGAAGCCCTAATTCCCTGCCATATGTCAAAAGTCATATATCTGAACACTAAGATCTATATAAATTGGTTTAAAAAAAGAGAGGGGGCGAATTTGCTGTTGACTAACCTGAAGAATAGGCTGTTAATGAGTGATAAAAAAACGGACCCAACTTAGGCCTATCGTCACTCAATGTACCAATGCATCACATAAATAGAAAGAAACAACAGCATGTAATTATAGTTGAGCCTGATATAGTGACAGCATCTTTTACACAATAAATGCACGTATAGATATTCTATGTAAGCCATTTAAGATTTATGAAAGCTTTAACAAATAGTTGGCCTGTTTAAGACAACCGCATGCCTCCTTTAGCATGTGGTATTATAAATGATCCTTTACACATCAATAAAATCAATGCAGCATCACACATCAACAAACCGTTTGCTTACTACTACAACAGCTTCCTGCAACAGCTAGTGTGTAGCTAATAATAGATGATCAAATGAACAACTTACATGATATTATGTTTTTTAATGTTTAGAGGAGTGGTCCTCAATTATCAGTAATCCTACAACTGGCTTCACAAAGCCCTGAATGTCACTTCAGTAAAGATAAACTGCATTGGAAGACATTAGCTGGCAGTTAAAGATGCAAGGAAATTACAAAAGGATGTTTGAAATGTGCGTATTTTAAATGCTTGTATCATATTCTGTTAAACGTATATTAACCATAACATAATTAAAGTTAAATTTTAAGATCTCCAATCCAAGAATTTAATCACGTGATATAGGCCTGTCATTTGATTACCTGGATTAATCTGACATATGCACTGTTGCAGTCTCAAGTGTCATTTACATGCATTTTAAATCCAACATCATTATGTGTAAGCCATAAACATACGGAGAATTGTGAGAAACAAGCCCGGGCCAGTTCTAGGCCGATAAAGCCTTGCGTCACCCGCGTAGGCCCAGGCAGATGCATTCAACGCCAGACGCCTCCATTTAAGCGCCAGTAGCGCTGGAGGACGGTTCATTGCCGATTGTCTTTGTGACCTGACTCATTGGAACATCAGATGCTTTAGTGGTATTAGTAACTCCAAAGACCTCATATAGCATAAATTACAGGGATTACTAATACATGGGAAGGATTCATCTGCAAGGACTTGAAAAGTAAGACCCTAATTAGTAATCATCTTTGTGACAGCATGAATAAGTCAGTCATCAAGTCTTAATTAAGATATTCTATTGTCAATAACAATGGCTGATAATGACATTTTGAGTCTCAATAATTCGCTGAATTACACCGTACCGGTGCTGCAAGAGGACCCGCTTTTGTTGCGAATTCTGTACTTTGGACCCGCTTCCTATGTCATCACAGCGATCTACCTCTGCATCATTGGTTCGACCGGAACCATCTTCAATGGACTTATCATTTACCTTTATATCAAGGACAAGTCCCTTCGCAGTCCGATGAACCTTCTTTTTGTCAATCTGGCTTTGAGTGACTTTACTGTTGCCTTCTTCGGAGCGATGTTCCAGTTCGGTCTGACCTGTACCCAAAAGTACATGAGTCCAGGAATGGCCCTTTGTGACTGGTATGGCTTCATCACCTACTTAGGAGGTAGGTCTTTCATTCTCTGTTAGACTAAGCACATCAGTCATAAGCTAGTTTACATAGTGGTGAAGGTGCTGATGGTTCCAGGTTGAATACCCGGCCTAAGTGACAATCTCAAGGTTATTCACTGAATGTCGTATCCACCTGCATTGTTATTATATTACAATCGTTGCATATTTCCTTTCTGTGTTTAAGGCATAGATCTATTTGCTTTTATTGAAATGTTTATGTAAGTAAGTTAGAAAGTCACTCAGTCAGCTAGTCACTCAAGTCAGTCAGTCAATACACTTCAATTAACTAAACAATAATATTCAATTGACTTGATAAACTGTAATTTGGGTAACCTCTTGATAGCGGTCTTAAGACGCCTCCACGCATAGAGAATAAATACTTTTGTCTGTTTGTCTATGTATCTATGTGTGTATTTGTCCATGTATGTTTCAATTAGTGTATATGAATTGTGTGTCTCTTTGTGTAAATAAATGTCTTTGTCTGTTTGTCTTGCTGTCTGTCTAGCTGTCTGTCTGTCAACTTTACTTTGAGTCGGATAGTAAAACCAGCAATACAACTTCAAGCAAGTGAAAACACAAAGTAAATACAGAGAGACAGAATTGCCCCGAGTAACTCCAATGAAAAAAAAAAAAGAAAACAGAAAAAGCAGTTCTAGTACCCAAACCGACGAACTTAAGTTTTAAAGAGGTAAACTTCTAGGGCAGGTATTTGGCACTAGTCATACAGAATTATGCACAGTAGATAAAGTACGTGTCAAGTGGAAGAACTTTTGATAAAACTAAATTCCCCAGAAACCTAACTCAGAAAAATGCACCTCAAATCTATGCTACAAAACTTCTTTGGCCTCTTTCCAATCATTTACATTTGATTTGAATGAACCTGAAAGAACAAAGAATAAGCATAAAATGCATTGTGTACTCAGGCAGTACACTGTTCAAAAGAGCAAATATACCAACGCAACTGTTTTCTTCAAGATGCAACAACATTAAGCCAAGTAACACTTCTGTATGGATTTTGGACAACAGACAGATATCTAATGAACCATTTGTAAACCTCTTGCTTTTAATTATTGCTCTTTGCCAAGCTAAAGATAATACTTGCCAGTGAAGGCTTTGTATTTCACAGGTATAGTGAATATACAGTGGCACCAAAACTTATTGGGACACCTGCAAAAATCTTTAGAAAATCACAGCATGACAAAATAGGCTTTTCAAGATATGTCATATAAGACTAGTACTGATTGTTTTGTTGGATTATGATGATGGTTTTCCTGTTCATAAGCTTTGCAGAAATATAATACACATAAATGAATTTCTTACAACCAAAATTTATTTGGACACTCTAAGATGGAAGTTTCTTTTGTATAAATATCTTGTCTATTCTCCTTGTAATCATAGTTAAGTCTTAAGAACAACACAATAGTATTAACAGTGTGCGCTGGTTGGTGACTAATCCCCCTTAATTGTTGCACCTGAATTGAAACACTTTGATCAGATCTAGTCATTAGTGAAGTGCACTTCACAGTATCATCATGGGTAAATTGCCAGAAACATCAAGAGAAATACGAGAAAAAGTCATCAAATTTAATGATGAAGCCATGTCTACAAGACAGATAGCAAGAAGACTGGATTTGCCAAAAAGTACTGCACACAACATCCTGCTGAAATTTAAGAAAACTGGTGCAGTAGCAAATGTGACAGGTCGAGGCAGGAAAAGAAAGACCAGTCAGCGCACAGATCGCCTGATAAAGCAGCTGGCAATGAAGAACAGAAAAACATCAGCAGCCAAGATTGCCACAGAAGTGAAAAATGCCACACAGACGGATATATGTCCTCAAACAGTGAGAAACAGACTGAATGAGACTGGATTGCATGGTCAAGTGCCCAGAAAGAAACCATTAATCTCGAAGAAAAACAAAACTAAGCGCTTGAATTTTGCCAGAGAACATGCAAACAAGTCCCCAGAGTTCTGGCAATCCATCCTGTGGAGTGATGAAAGCAAATTCAACTTTTTTGGATGTGATGGGAGAGGCACAGTGTGGAGGTCAAATGGGGAAGCCATGAGGACAGAGTGTCTCCGGCCTACAGTCAAGCATGGAGGAGGGAATGTAATGGTTTGGGGATGCATGTCAAGCAAGGGACTGGGAAGACTCCATTTCATAGATGGGATAATGAATTCCGAAGTGTATGTGGAAATTCTTCGGGATTGCATGCTGCCTTCAGCGTGAGACATCTTGGGTCGCCGCTTCCAGTTTCAGCATGATAATGACCCCAAACACACTTCAAAGAAGGTGACCGAATTTTTGAAGCAGAAGAAGGTCAAGGTACTTGTCTGGCCACCTCAAAGTCCAGACTTAAACCCCATAGAGCACTTATGGGAAGAAATGGGGAGGCGGCGACAAGCCAAAAACCCAAGAAATCGCCAGGAGCTGAAGGATGTGCTGCAGAGGGTCTGGGATGAGATTGAGCCCCACGTATGTCAAAACTTGGTTGACAGTATGCCCAGAAGACTTCAAGCCATCATTGCTGCAAAAGGGGGGCCAACAAAATACTAATACATTTAAAATATGTAAGTGTCCCAATAAATTTTGGTTGTAAGAAATTCATTTATGTGTATTATTTTTCTGCAAAGCTTATGAACAGGAAAACCATCATCATAATCCAACAAAACAATCAGTACTAGTCTTATATGATATATCTTGAAAAGCCTATTTTGTCATGCTGTGATTTTCTAAAGATTTTTGCAGGTGTCCCAATAAGTTTTGGTGCCACTGTATTTCTTATGCAATTACTCCAAAAATATACAAGCATATGGTATTTGATATTGGCAGATTAATAAAATACAGTTTAGAGAAAAAATCTTAATGCTTGAATAGGGCGCATGCCTGAATAGGATTCATATGGCAAGTTCGTGACAACCATACAGGTACAGTTCTAATTTGTACAATTGCATAAAAGCTAGTACCACAACTCCATTTTGGATTTCAGTACATCATTTCTTCAACTTGAGGTGTTCTTCTTAAACTAATTGCTTCTGTAATAATACAAAATGTTCCACTTTGGTGAATGGTCATGTAAAAGGTCGATGATATGATAAGATAAGATGAGAAACGATAAGAAAATTCTGAAATTTACTTGCCCAAAAAAAAAAAAAAGTATCATGTCATTATAAGTTAAAATTAATTGGGCCCTTGCTGCACTGGCAAAATGACACTGATCTCTGTTTAAAGAGGTCTTTTTTTTGCTTACATCCTCACATTCATTTCTCTCATCAGCCTGACACCAACGTCAGAAGCACACACTTCAGAGCTTGTCCAACAGTGCATTTGAAAGCACTGGGGTCTTTGACACAAAATTGTTCATGAATTCTAAAAATTTGGTGTCAGATAAATTATATTATAGGAAGAGATGTTTATACAGATATACATAGCAATTGTGAACACTGCATCTTAATCCTTTTTGTGTCGTGTTTTTGAAATTGTTCAACATTTTGCCGCACAGACAGGCCCAGATTTAACCCAGCTAACAAAGGTATATGGTGTATATATGCAGGGCGTGTTCCATTACCTGAGTGTCAATTTTTCACAAGGCCATGTAGCCACTGACAGGTAGGCATTATTGCAATGACAGAGGTGTCACAAAGTGCTCAGGTGAGCCACTTTGGTGTAGGTTGAGCTAAAAACTGTCAACAATTCAAAGCTCCTTTCTGAGGGACTCAATGAAACTGTGCAGTCAATACTTCTTTGTAAGTGGACACCAGACCCTCTGATCTATGTTAATGGCCCAGTATCAAAGCACTCAATGTTGATGGCATTGGCCACTTTCATTTTATAGATCTCAATGTATAATGAAGTATAAGTATGGAATTCGGCAGTAATACCATGGGTGATTCAAGGCCTTACTTGGTACCAGTTTGAATGTTATCTAAGGGTCACTCTGCCCAGATAGCATGCTACACTGGTGGGAATATCGAACTGATGTGAAAATGTTGTCTGGGGCATAGTCATTTTTACGAACATAGATCGAATGAAGTTAGTCATCCTTAGTCAACACCAATATTGTCATTAGTCATAGTGACTAACTTCTTAGTAACAATATATCTCCTTTTAGGTCCAAAATGATTTGTTGACTACTACGACTGAATTACTTATTCGATAAAGCTCAATAAAATGTTCAACAAGTAAAGGTCTCTAAAAAAGAGACTTGTAACAGAATCGGTTGAAGTATTATTTTGTGTTAACCATTCAGATCTCAATGCAAATGTGCACAAGCACCAGTGATGTCATAGTCAATCTTCACAAAACTGAGCAAAAACTTAGTTCATTTACCGTAGTATGTATCATAATCCATGAGAGTTCTGATACACATAGGATATCTTAAAGATTTAAATTCTGATACAAAAAGAGACATTCTAGGTACCGTCAAATAGTTATGCAGTAGTCAAAAAAGATTTTTTAAATGTATATTCACAGGCACTAGCCGAACTATACGGAGCACAGTCAGTCTAGAAAGGAGAAGGCTACGGACTGATCATGCAGCAATGTCTACTGTTCTCAATGGTGAAATGGTATTGACTCTGATGTTATGTCCAAAATTGATTGATTTGAGTTTTGAGGTATTTTAAATGTGAGGTAATGATAAGAGGTCCTACCGTCCTATAGATAGCTAGCTGTAACCAACCAACATCACTAGATTTTTTTAACACAATTCTATACCCATATTGGAACTTAAAATCAAGACCAGTGTATCAATGATAACTTACTAATAAACACTTTGTAGGCCTATAGGTAATATAAACAGACTGCATACTGGATTCAATCATTTGGTAGGCTTCCCCTTTCAGGCCTTTCCTACATTGGTGGAGTTTTTCAGCAATTTTTCGGATTAATTGAATGCAAATCACGAGAGACAAGTCAAGTTTCTTACTTACATTGCTTTAGTGTGTACACACAAAATCAGAAGTCTTGCAGGGTAAAAGATTAGCACATGCAGCTACTGCTACCTCTTTTGTTATTATCTCAATTAACAGTCATCACATGCAGCTGTAACTACAGACATGGAAGTAATAATAGTCCTAATTTTGTTTAATGAATATATTTTCTTGTTTCCTCAAAATTATAGATAATATGGATTTAAGTTTAGCACATGCACACTTATCACAATTTTGGGTCATTTTCACCTTGGCCTCTGCTGTATAATATTTATAAGCATATATAGAAAACACTGAAGAAGGATTCTGTGCAAATATTATATTTTCTGTAGCTTCAGCGGTGTAGTAATTAAGAAATCTCTTATTTGTACAATTTTCTACAACTAGAGACTGCAAGCAGACAGAAATCTGACTTCTGTGATATGTCACTCAAGACAAGTCCTGCAGCATGCTCACTCTCAATAATTCAGATAATACCCCTGATTAAATGTGGCAAAATTTTAAAAGACCTCATAAGCATTTGAGTAACCTAGAGCTCTCCCTAAAGAGGAGAAGCCCAGTGCAAGTTTTTAGGCTGCACCCTGTAAATCTTCATGCACCGTTACCTTTGGGCTTCCACAATTCAGATTTTGTAATTGGAACAAGTCTTGTCAGCAGGTGCATAGTACGAGATGAGGACATTAACGGGTTAAGGTAATCAGTGACAATTCTTTAATCTTCGTGTGAGTTCAGAGCACTGCAATTGGCATGACGAATTGGCACAGGGACTTCCAAGCCTGCAAGAGGTCTACATTGAACTTGATTAGATCAATCCATCTGTGCTACAACTCCTAAAAAA
Source organism: Alitta virens (assembly GCA_932294295.1). Classification (NCBI taxonomy): domain Eukaryota; kingdom Metazoa; phylum Annelida; class Polychaeta; order Phyllodocida; family Nereididae; genus Alitta; species Alitta virens. Next base: position 46,080,645 of record OW028574.1, on the reverse strand, counting down.
TACTGCCTTAAAAATGCCTGCTGGGATTCCAAGTCAGATCAATCATGCAGTGTTCCCACATATGATACTCTCAGATTACTTTGACATTGCAACTCCATTATATAAGATGGGTAATTCAAGATTATCCGCGGTGGTCGGGATTCTGTGAAATATAGTGAAATACATACCCTAGCCCTCAATTCATAAACACTGGATCTCTAAACAGTGTTAGAGCGAAGATATTTATAAGGGTAATCCAATATCTATTAATTGAGGGCTCAAGTAAATATGAATGAATAAGAATTTTATATATGTAAATTTTGAAGTGGCTATCACTAAAATTTCAGTTATTATCTTTTGAAGTTCTGAAAAGTATGCAAAATGTTAATGTTAACGTCATTTTGATAATATTATTATTTTTATATGGTAAGAGATCCATAGTCTGAATTGCTGTTGTCATGTAGGTTTATCAAGATGGAAAACCGAAGATTCTACATATGGCAGGTGATCCTGCAGAAATTGTCAAAATTTGATAGTTTATCAAACTATAATCAATATGTTGGATCTGTACCACACAGCTGTAATATCTTCAGAATCATGGTCTTTATGCGGAGGTGCATCGCAGTTAGCATTACTTGGCTATTGCTTGCCAACTGAACTCGTTTATAGTTGCGGTGTATTTGTTAGTAAATTGAGTCACAATTGGACAATCTTGGGTGCTAGCGAACGCCAAAGCTCGGTTATTGTTTTTGTGCTTTTTTTTAAAAATGCCTCATTTAAATAAATTGATGGGTGAATGCATGTCTTCTGGGATAGATGTGGATTGATATTATTACTTGCACTAGGCATCTTCTCTTTGGGATAGCTCTAGGTTACTCAAATGCTTATCAGGCCTTTTTAAGTTGTGCCACATTTAGTCAGGGGTATAAGCAATTGGTCATTGTGATATTTTTGATCTTGTAATGTCAGACAATATCAGTATCTGAATTATTGAGAGGGTGCATGCTGCAGGGTGTGTTCTGAGATTACTTTTGTGTGTATGACTGCAGCTGCATGTGATGATTATTACTTGAGATAATAACAAAAGAGATAGCAGTAGCTGCTGGTGCAAGTTTTTATGCCGCATCCTGTATACCACCTTAAATGAAGAACCTATGAGTAGCTGATACATTGATCTTGTGTCTTTTCTTATAAATTCATTATATCTATACATTTAACATTGTTGCTAATTATTTACCCTTGTATACAGATAAATAAATAACTAAATAAAAGTGCTGAACACAGTAAAGGCATACGCATACAGTGTGCTGACATGCAGTATCTTTGCAATGATTGTGTAACTATATTACCCAATAAATGCAAAGACAAATATATATATATATATATATATATATAAATATAGATGCAAAAACTATTTTCTAATCAGTGCTTCCATAATATCAAATTACTATGGTAGCCTATTTCTTACAGTGTATTGAGCTTATTAATTTCATAAAGCACATTTTTTTTATCATACTGATATGTTTATTTTTGTGATTGTGAACATTTTCATACTTTTTATTATATTTTCTACTCGTATTCAATTAATCTTCCCCACAATACATTGCCAAAATGCAATTAAATAATTTTCCGACTATTTCAAATCTCAAATCTCAAATTTTATTTTGTTGGCTCAATGCTACTGATTTCCATTCATTTATGTGCATAGGTAAGATGATAAAAAAATATGCATAGGTAATATGACATAATTATATTCTGATAATATTCAGGTGAACAACAATTACTTTCAGAAGACCAGATGTTAAGTTATGTTTGCTCCCTCATGATGACTGTAAACACTTTTGTTAATTTAAGAGCCTTCTGAGAGATCCGTGCATAATCAAATTAGTAAGATGGAATTTTATGATATTTCTGCTTCATCACAAAATGAGGTATGACCAATGGGCACTGACCACCTGAATGACATTCAAAATTAGGCTGCTTTTACATTTTCTGGTTGTGACTGAAGCATAGTCAGCTTAAGTGAATTATATATCATGTAGTAATAGTGGCATGTAAAGATTTTGGCGTACCAAAATATGACCAGCTGCTTGTATAGGGGAACTCAGAACTCAGAACAAATTTATTTGAAAAAGTATATAAATATATACAAGATCAGTAGGGCCCTTCTAAGACAGCCATGCTGTCGCTGACAAAGGGCCCGCCTTACAACATTGTATACAATAAAATCAATTGTAATTTAATTTAACTTAAACTTAAAACTCACCAGGTACAACTGACATTTATATAATGATGGTGCCTTGTTTTATTCATATGCTTACAGTTGTACATAATTGTCATATAGATGTTTTTAATATGTAAATAAATTATGTTCATGTAGATCGCTCTTTTATTTTACTTAATCATTATATATATGTATATTTTTATTTTTATCCTTGTTTTTTTATTTTTTATGTCACATGTATCTTTTTGATGCTCTGCGGTCAATAAAATTCTATATATATATATATATATATAATAGATATATTAGAAGACATGCTTGTGATGGAGGAATGATATTTATCAATCTGAAGCAAATCTTTGACTATGAAAAAGTTTTTATTCAACTTGTAAGGTTCATTTATTGGAATTGCATATGAAATTAAGACTGGAATTGCCGTAAATGCACTAATCTTGGATAAATTAGATGCCATATTGGTGAGCATTTTCTTTCAGTTGATCTTTGATATAATTGGATGACATTCACATATTATATTTGTGTAGCATCTTCTGTAAGACGGGCGCCCTTTGGGACATGGGGTATATTGGGACACCTGCCATATTAGGATAATAAATTAATTCAGAAATCCAATGGCTGGTCTCAATGTTAAGGCATCAAGATATATGGTAGCTTACTTAAGTGAAAGGTTCTGCTGTGGTAGACCATTTCATAATTTCAAACCCTAGTGTTTCTTGAGATAGTGTGCCCAGCAGTTGTGTCATAGGCCTACCCATGGTTCATAAGTGCCTTTGGTGGAAATTATTTTAAGCAATTAGTGGTCTTTTTAAATCACTGTATGGGGACCATTGAGACAGGGTGAGGTAAATTAGGGACAGTGTCCTGGTGGAAGAAGTGACTACATAATTAACCAATATTCTTTGTAAGATCTAATATTATCATAGTTGGTTTAAAAAGAAAGAAAGAAACCTCATAATTAGAGTGACCTTTATCTCAACAAATAAGGGTTTGATGTGGTATTTCAGGGAAAGGCTGTGTCGGACTGTCAAGGGCACTTTACATAACAGTAAGGTCCCTACAGGTACTTGAATTTCTTAAAAAAGTTAAACCAGGCAATGAGTTAGAGATTTTACAGTTTTTACTGGTTGTGTAGATCCTGAAAGTCCATTTTTCATATGATGTTTATTATGGCAAGTTTCAAATTATGATGGAGACTTGTTTGATCACTGTTATACCTAACATGTATCAATTATCAGCAGAAAGGCAGCAAAACAAATTAATGCACTCCAAAGATTATGCAAACACATTGATTACACAAGCAAACTCAGAATATATGAATCATTTATCTCGTCTAGTTTTGTCTATTGTACAGTTGTATATAATACTTTCACTAGGGTGCATCAGATGCTTTTACATTGGCAAACCTGCTTGTCTTAGTCCTCAATCTGTTCTACCTTTTAGAGAAACTGTTCTGATAAAATTTTATTTCAATAGGATTATATTTAGGTATGCCACCATCCCCTTGAAGTTTTCCCACTTTATCGTACAATTAGTATGCATTAATATGCTATCCGCCAAACTGAAAACTTCTCTGACGATGCATACATTGTGCATGTACTAAACATAAACAGGCATTACGCAAACCCTTTTAGGATTTAATGAAGGTTAATCATAATAATGGTCATAGGTGAAGCTCCAATATTACAAAATATGCCTTTTGTGCACATAGGCTTCATTTTTGCACATAACAATGCACATGCAGCAAACCCGATACACGTCTAGTAGCAATTTGCTAAAAGTTTTCGTATTAACCCAGATCTTGGCCTTCACTGCAGTTTTCATTCATATGGACACTGTTCATCCAAAGGCTGGTTGAGTAAAGACACCTCTTAGGGGGATTGTAGTTAAAGTGACTCTGACCTATGACCGGAATTTTGGAGAAATGAAATTATGGCTGATGATGATCATCATCATCAAAGGAGAATGATCATAAGAATCCACCTTCCAAATTAAAGTCAAATCTTTGGTTGGGGCCAGGTAAAACTCACATGTTTGCTTCAAGATCAAATAAACAAATTACCACCTAGAACAGTTACAAGCCAACATCAAGTAAAGAAAGTCCGAGACATCTTTGAACTGGTTAACAGTTATTGTTAGAGGACCTGTACTTTAGCTGTGGATGTGCCTAACAATGACCTCAAGTTCATCAAAACCAGACCGCAGTGTGAAGTTATGTGTCCCAACATATCAAGGTGTGCTTTGCAGGCATTCCTAAGACAGCATTTAGTGTTTGGTGGGTAAAATTATACTCCTTGCACTCTTCAGCTCTCAGGTGTATGCAGGCCAAAAAGCAGCAATAGCAGCTAATGCTCTGTTAGCCAAGAAACCTGATGAGAATAAACCAAGTCAAAATTTGGCACTGGTCATGGAGACATCTGTTTTTCCAACAATCATATCTCCTGTGATGGAATAAGCAGACCTCATCAATCCGGGTTCAAGGTATCTATTACCAATTCTGGAGCTATATACAATTTTTAAATGCTACCCAAATGGTTGTCTGCTTCCTGCAAAGCATCCCTTGAAAATGCAGAATATAATCTAGGTGCTTTGAATGTAGTCAATGACTCTGCAGAACATGGCGTAAAATAGCATCTAATTTTCTTCAGGCATCAAAGAATAAAACTAAATATCAAAATTTGTTGAAGAGTGGCCACAAAAAACTCCCATATCTGAGAAAGGTAAAAAGCTATTCGCATAAAATGTCTATTGTAAATCGGTTATTGGCACTGTGTTTGTGTGTCCGAAGATAACAATTTGCATTGGAAACATAATTAATCTTAATGGTGATGAGTTTCAGCAGGAATTAGTTATTTGATTGGTTCTTTTTATTTGTAGTTAGGTAATTAAATTTATTGATATAATTTCATTTAATCACATAATATGACAATTGAACAACTGACCCCATGCTTGGATCTATATATTTACGTGATTAGCACGAATTTTGAAAAGGAAGTCTTATTTTCTTTGGATGTAATGTTTCACATATTAGGACATCAGTAATTTTGAAGTATTGGTGTATCTTATTACTATGAATGATAGCAGTGTAGTATTGCTTGAGCACTATTAATATGTGCTTTCATTGATCTAGCTTCTTTTTTACTTTTTTTCACTGGTTGTTTGCAACTGTATATTGATACTTGACTCAATGGAGCACTTTATCTATCCAGTAAAACTGGTTAATATAAAAGTTCTTTAAATTATTTTTGTAATAGATGTTAATATTTACTATCCTTGTGGTCTTTCTTGTTAAATAAAAAAGCTGATATACAGGTTTTCCACAGTATTCATCATCATTTGAACCCGAAGTTTCAAATCGTGTTGGTGGGATACCTAAATATTGATTGATTTCCATGAAAATGAGCCTGACAGGCATGGAGAACAAATTGGGAACTAAGACAGACCAAATTTTGGTGCTTGAAAATGTCATGAGGCAGCTGATGCACCGAAAGTCTTTCACTATAGGACAAAACAAGAAACTTGAGAAACTAAATGAAAGAGCAATACGATTAGTTTGCAATGATTATGATAGCTGATACAACCACCTGCTAGTAACAAGGAAAACTAGTCTAGCGGAATTTGTTTACAAAGTACTCCATGACATGGCAAAACCTATCACAAAAGTTCTTCACTAGGGATTACGCCATATGAGATGAGAGATAATCTTAAGCTAGTAAGGCCTGTTTACAACACTATGCAATATGGTTTCAGATCTATTATATCTTACCTGTTGAACTAAAACAAGAAGATGATTTAGCTAAGTTCAAAGATTTATTAAAATGTTGCAATTCCTTAGAAAGGTGTAATTGTGGATCATGAATAATCTGTCAGCAAAATAATTTATGATCATTGTGTAGTTAAGTCATAATCTCATTCTTATCATCTGTATATATATCTTCTTTCATTGTTATTGTTATTTTTACCAGTCGGCTAAAAGCTTTATAGCTTATGTTTTATTGTTTTGTCTTGCACCTCCGACTAAAAAATAAAGTTTTATCTTATCTTATCTTGTCTTAACAGTCCTGACCAGTTTCTATGCAATTGACAAATTTTTTAAGGTAGTTTATTAAAAATTGTTCAAATGGTGTGCATCAAGGTTTGATAGGAGATAACTGATCTTATAGTTGTCTTTGAGTGAGTGACAACTTACAAGCTGAGTCAGTCCTCAGGCTGTGTCCCGATGTACCCCATGCCTGGATACCATTGGGTCAATTTTAATGTTCACCAGCCGAGTGTCAAACAGATCAGGGGCGAGTTATGGTGCTTAAAAACTTTAAAAATCGGATAAAAAATGACGAAGTTTTTTATTATAAAACGTACACGAAGCCAGGCTGTATTTCGAATGGAAGCAAGACTGAATGCAGCGTCATGAATGTCTTCGACTCTAGATTTATTTCATGCATTTCACAGCCAGTTTAAGTCCGATTTTCAAAACTTAAACTTTGTTATGTAAATAAACCAATGCAATGTTATTATATAACAAGACACATCCAATCTGATATCTTATAAATGCGAACAACTTCAGGCCGAGATGTATAGCTGCTGCAGCTGAGGTGTTTGGATTCGATCCTGGATCTTCAGTATAGTTTTAACTGACCAATGCCTTAGGCACTAGGCAATCCACTAATAAGGTGTACATGCTTGATATTTGGTAACTGGATCGTTAGTTTTAACATGGTTTTGTATGGGTCATCTATCAGGGCATTGTGACTTTATTATAAACAGTTTTGATGTATACAGCCATGGCCATAAGTTTTCTGACACTTGCTATAGATTGTGACTATATGGCGCTTTTTGATCTAGCATCACAGCCTAGGGTATTAATAGCGATGGCCTGCATGTCAGTCAGTTTATCCCTCCCTTTTGTCTCTCGACATAACTTCAGGCCTATAGATGCTAAGCTCATGGAACAACAGGTAATATACCTAAGAGGATGACCTTGACTTAGTTAAAAAATGGATGACCAAGACTGTTTTTAGGTCACAAGGGTAAAACTCAAACAGAACCTTGTGGTTCCTCACTCCAACATAACCTGTGAAACTGGCCACCACTCATGCTTAAACTCTTTCACAAATGAAATAGTGTTTTTGCACAACCTGGATCTGTCAATTGCTCTTCATATATATTTACGTTTCTGACAGCTGATTGCATTTTAAGCCGTACTGTACTTAACTTTAAATAGGCCAATTTAGAATGTATGATATTATTTGCATGAATCTCTATCATGGTTAAAACTCATTAATCTACAATCTTCCTATGTTCGTCATTCAGTTTTTTACATGCTACATCGCCTACAAAATTATTTTTCACAGGAAAGTACATTACAATGTCATGTACAGTACACAAACAAATTGATGTTCAATATAGAAGGGCATAAATTACTAACGTATGGTTTGAAGGTTTTTTTTTATGGTGCCCTATTATGGTCAGGTTTTTGTTTAATAGAGCTATCAATAAAAGTCTTGCACATATTACTGGTTCCTGATAACTCTATTGTTAAGCATTATTATTTAATTTTACTAAATCATTCAAAATAACTAAATATTTGTTAATCATTAGAAAACACAGCCTGTCAACACAGTAACCTCATATTGACAATATTAGGACACCGGTGCAATATTATCGTCACATTATTTTATGCATGATTATTGTAGAAAGGAATGACACCTCCCTGGTGAAACAGCCTCGCGAGTGAAATAGACAAATTAAATTCTCAAAGGTAACCATTTTAGCACATTTGGAAGCCTGCTTAGCAGACATTTCAAGCTCCAAACATGATAGAGGTTTTTGGCATATTTTCCATGTACTTTTTGCATATAAATTCAAACTTTTTGTCCTTGAATGATCTTGCAAATTGAAAAAAATATCTGAAGTTTTAAAATCCTGGTGCTTCAGTGGTGTAACTGCTCAGTAGATGAAATAAAGGAGCTTTAATTAGAACTGACTATATAAGCACACTGACCATAATAGGGCACCATACGTTAAACGATTTAATAACTCTGGATTATCATCATATTCGGTTCATGTTTTGTGTGATGTGTGTCGGCTCCATGCTATACAGATGGGTGTGTACCTGCTGCACAGGTAAAAAGTATTAAGATGGAGAAAAATATTCCCAAATGTAAGGGAGAGTTCTTCTGGTCAAACATGAACCTATGTACAATATATTAAACAAAGACAATGTTAAAAAAGGTTAAAAGTTATGATCCTAATACGGCTCACCGATTTGTTTGATGTCTGGCTATGAACTTGTCTTACAAATATGAAATCACTGGATAAGTATGCAGAGTTGCAGAACTTTCCCTCACATTTAGGAATATTTTTCACACTCTTAATTCTGATAAATGCATCTAAAACAAATTCAATAGGGGTCCCCCAAACGTTTGGCCTGTACTGTGTTCATCAGGCATGTTGTGGGAAACTACCTCTTTGTCGATTATCACAAGGTTGAGACTTTTTATGTGATAATTTATTGGAAGGATAATTAGATATTGAATATTTTCTGAATTAGGCAAACCCAGCATCATAGCTTGAAATTTCTTGGTTTTGCCTCCATGTAGTTAATGTGTTCAATGTGTTGTTAATTATTGAGATGTTAGGACCAGATAAGTATAAGGTATTATCATCAGCATATGTTATGTGTTATTTGTGTTTAAATAGTAAAATATATCATTTAGATAAATGTTAAAGAGTATTGGACCAGTGAGAGAGCCTTGGGGAATGCCCCGGGTAAAGTTTGCCAGGAACTTTCTTGACACTTTGGTGTCTTTGCACAAGCAGCTAATGACAATCCATAGCTATGCAGCTTGGCTAAAAGGAGGCCGTGGGGGTATAGAATCAAAGGCCTTAGAAAGATCCATTAGGACAGTAGCTACAATGTGGCCATTGTCAATTGATTGATGCCACTCCTCAATTCAGCAAATGTTACTGCAATTATATATATTTTTTGCGATATGCAGACTTTATTGAGTAAAACCAAGCAAATTTCAAGCTATGTTCCTGGGTTTGCCTAATTCAGAAAATATTCAGTATGCTCATATTACCGTGCTATTGTTCAGCAACTGGGACCATGGATGAGTAGATAATCTATTGATAATGTCTACTTTTAACTTTTATACCATGTATATATATATATATATATATATATATATATATATATATTGAATAAAAATATAGTGAGTAGAAGTAGACTTAGTACATGTTTTTATCTGTCATTTTTGACAAATGTATCATGTATGATATTACTGTGTCAATATAAGCATATATATATATAGTATGGCATTGCCTATCTGCTAGGCTTGTCTGCATTGCCTGTCTGCATTGCCTACCTTCAGGTCTCTTTTGAAGAGAGCTTTACTTGAATTGTAAATTTATCTTCGCCCATGAGAAAAACTCTTATTGGATCACACATTAATTGGGCTAAATTAAAATATCCTGCTCAGCGTTTCAAGGTTTCAACGAAATTCACAAGTTCAAATTATATTAGGCTTACTACAAATTATTTGCAATTATACAATTTCGTGAAAGTTCGGAAAACTGCAATTAATTGCTAATGAAATCTGTCATAGAAACTAAATAATGGCTTTATATTATTATACTAGGTATGGATTGTGTTTGGATATGTGACCCTACCTATGTTGTGGCTCTGTTCATTGAATATGACTGTGCACCATATATACAACTGTGGTTGAGAAGCTGTGTATGTCACACCTGCCCTCAGGCAGACAGGGTGATAGCACTGTTACAATAGATCATCCATACGTATTCCTGTGAAGAGATTTTGTGGCCTTTGATTCAAGAGACGTTATTGATCCACCATGCTCATTAAGTCAATACAGCTCAATCTCTGCTAGCTACAAAAGCACTTCACTCACCAAGGCATTATGGTCTAGCACTGCATAAATTGCATTAACCAGGCTTTAGAATTGTTCTATCTTTTCCAGGATGAAATTTAGATGTCTTTCCATTAGAGCAATGCTAGAATTACTAAGTTAGCAGACATTTCGACTATCATTTAGATATTTTGAGTACATGTCTAAAATGACTGCCCCCCCCCCCTTAGCCATTTGTGACCATCAAGACCTAGTCAGTTTATCTAACAAAGTTAGTCAGCCCTATTATAAATCAAATGTTATGTCATGTCACTCAAGCTGTCTAATTACAGTTGCGCAAGTGCATTCCTGTAGTTGAGTATTCACTGCACCTCCAATTTGCTCCTAGCCTGGCAATATATGCAGTTTTGAGTTTTTAATGTATTTCTCGTCAGTTGTTATTCAAGGCATCATGATCAGACCAACTTCATAATAATCACATTGCCAAAAATATTTTTTCTTGAAATATACATATGGAATCAATTGTATGTTTTAATACAATGCAAAATAATTCCCACATACTGCAATTTTAAGCAAGAATTGTTTTTCTGTATATTACGTTATATTTGTTGGTATTGACCAGTATATTTCTATAGTTATTACCCAGTTTTCTGGCCTTATTAAGAACACTATTTCTGGCAGTGTTCATGCAGCATGTAGAAAGTCTAAATAAATGGTTTTTGTATTGTCTCTGCGAGAATCCTGCATGTCTGTCTAGCTGTCTATCTTTTGACCATGTATTATCTAAGACCACCAGTGTCTATGACCATGGAGTCCTAGACTAGTGACTCCATGCTATGACTATCCATGGCTATTACTCATAAACTACTCGAGATTTCACTGGAATTTCTCTTGGTCCCCAAAAACTATACGATGTTAACAATGTTCTACAATTACCAACCACCTCGACAAGAGGACCATCTCAGTAGTCTTACAGTCAATTTCATAGACTTGAAAACCTATTCAAAGACTTGAAACTAAACGCCAGATGACGTCATGTGTGTCCAGGACGATCGACTGACTACCATAACCAATGGGAGTCCAGGATTCACATGACGTCTTCTGGAGTTTGGCTTCCATTTCTATGAGATTGGTTACCAAGTCTATTTTGCGGTAATATCATGTATCTCCGTGTGCCATGTCTTAAGGACTGTAATTTCTCCCTTTGCAGGTCTTGCTTCCGAGATGAGCCTATTCGTCATTTCTGTAGAGCGCTACCTGGCGGTTGTTAGACCTTTTGATGTAGGCAATTTGACCAACAGAAGAGTGATAGCAGGTGGAGGTATGTATTGTGTTGCTCTGTTTGAACTCATGTCAATCTTTACAAATTAAAGCTCAGACTTGGGCCATCCCTGACATTATACCTATGCTGACTTAGTCCAACATTGCCATTGCCTATACTACTAACAATTGGCTAACATAACAGAGTGATGAAGAGTGTTACAAACTTACATAAACAAAAGTTCAGCACTTGTTAGCATAGCAACTACTTATAATACTTGGGTTGGTTAAGTGTATATATATTTTTTTCGTTAGTTTGAATTTTTGACTTTGCTGAAGGTCCCGGGTTTGAACGAACATTGCAACTGGATGTCAGTGACAAGTAAAATTTAACTTTGGTACCTTGTACTTGGTGTCTATGCCAAGCCGAGTAAAAAGTAGATCAGTAAATGATGTAAATCATGATAAAGTAATTATGAACATAAATGTGAGCAGGATTATTATTGTGTTCACCTTACCTGTCGACCATTTTATAAATTAATATATTCTATAAAAACAGACGTCTAATTGTTAAAGGGGAACTAAACCCTTTTGCACTTTACCTCTCAGATATTAGCTTGGGTCCATTAAAACATATCCACGCTATTCTTAACTTGTATATATGTAATGTTAATGTCATATCTGGCATTTATTAGCTCCGTTTTGGGCGTGTTGCATGTCAGTGATGTCCCGCAAGTGTCGTATCAAATAGCCAGCTATGTACCACAGCATTCCGACAACTGAGAACTAATTAATTGAATATTTAGTAATTTTGAGCAGTTTATGTACATTGTATTAGATAAATCTATATATCTATCTACCTATTATAAACCTATTATCTGCCTATTATATGAGAATTACTCACGTAAATAGAGTTAAACCTCGAGGTCCAGGGATTCTCCATTTTGCAGGCGTGCCACTTCCGGCGTATTCAAAACGTAGGCAAGTCACGTGGTCGCTGATAGCCAATGAGGAACGACCATCGCTAATCCAGGCTGACTGTCCTATATAACCTCAATCTGTTGCCCTCTGAAAAGCATTCACCTTTTCTCTTCGCCCCACCTGCCATCCCTTTTTCTTAATTTTTTTCTCTATTTTTTTTTTAAATTCTCTCTGCTTTTCATACTCATCTCCTATCTTATCTCACTGTCTCAACAGGTACCTAAATAATTTTGCCTCAAAAATATGCTTGCCACTCTGTACACGTGTGGGTGTCCACAGAGCAACATAGTATCAAGTTATTTAATTACATGTATGTTTCGTCTATCTGTGTGTCTATGTCTTGTCTTTATGTGTATGCTCAATAAAGCAATTGTATCCAAACCTAATACAATCTGCGTCTCGTGTGTTTAACTACCTATCTACCTATCTACCTATCTATCTATCTCTATCTATCTATCTATCTATCTATCTACGTGTCCACTGTTAAATAGTGAGGGTGTGAAGCTTTAAAAAAAATGGTATATTGGAAACTGTTCTGTAGAAACTGTGCAAAACATGTTTTTGATACTTTATTTTTATACAGGTATAAAGGTGATATTTATCATTACTTGAATTTTAGCATAGCCCTCCCACCAAGCTTTAAATGTATCTTCCAATTCTACTGACACAATTAAATTTAAAAGCGCAATGTTGTGCTAATCTTGGTGAAGATTACTTTAGGGTGAGGAGGTAATGCCCTTACAAAAACCACGGTATATATATGTACACTAACTAGATACTACGATGTTTTAACAGGCATGTGAGGAAGGGGGGAGGCGTTTTGACTAAATTCAGTGTTAGGCATGGGATATACTTTCAATCGCAATTTTTATACTTAACAGGGTATGCAATATATAAATATTTATTTATTTATGTATAACCTGATATTGACTGGTGATTGGTTGTCAGCAGCTGATTGGAGAATATAAGTGCATGTTTATGCTATTTTGTTCCAGATGCCTCAATCAATAACTTTTTTTTCCACAAGTGATTAAATAAAGTTGATCTGATTTCTGATGCTCAACTGGCCCTGATTTCGATCAGTACAAATTACTATTAGTACCATTATACTTTATACAATAATATATACCTTTTATAAGAGTTATCTTTGCATTTGTGTCAATGACATAATATAGATGGATATATTTTTTACATGTTAACCAGGTGAGTAATGTTGATACAAATTGGTTGGTATAAGATGCTCATGACTATAGGTGTGAATGAGCCTGTAAGATAATAGAGAGGATCAGGAGAATACCATTTACACTCTTTCCCAACGTTTTGACTTGCTTTCTGTTTAATTGCACACTGCCCCTGATGCTTATGTAACATTTTATTTACAAAGTAAAACAGTATTCCAATTTTGTTCTCAGCAAAAATATGTTCAGAAATAAGCCTGTAGTTATACAAGATATAAGCTTAATTCAATCTTTAAGTGATAACATCTTGCATATTATGCCTAAAAATGCTTATTCTAAACTTCCATGCTTGGGCAAAAACGTCTTACATAATAAAATGTTAAACATGGTACACAAATTATATCTATAGAGGCTTTAGATAATAGAAACAGGGTTATTTTCCAATGTAGGGTGCAAATATACGTATTCATAGATCTGTGAATATTACAAATTGCTCATTGCAATCAACGTTCAATCATGCTGGGTTGCAATAAAGTACAATTAACACCTTTTATGGTGTGCTATTTGTTCTTGTCATTAAATGTTCAATGAGTGAAACGGATTGCAACCTTTGCATTGCATTCAGTACTGAGGACATAAGTGACGTCACCAGCGTTGTGGTTGGTGCCAATTGTGCCTATAATTGTTAAAACCATACCAAACCAGATTTTAAGACATTTCATTTCACTGCAATATACTCTTTTACTTAAACTTTTAAAATCAACATCCTTTAGTACCCCTTTGATCCCTGTGTAGCTGATGGTGCTGCTGGTGTTCTCATTGTCCTAAAAATATTAGAGTAATTTTGAACACCAAACTTTCCAAGCATTTTTTCATTAATTTAGTAAAAGATAAGTACAAGTTTTATATTTAATTGCTACACACAGAAAATGAGCAACAATGGCAAGCTGACATCTAAAGTACAGAGAAAAGATAGAAAACGAATTATCCAATAATACAACTATATATATATATATCCACGCATATTTGCATTAAGTGATAGATAAAAAGAAAAAAGAAAAGATAATGACAGTAATAATGCAAAATTTGGCTATTAGAAGTTTGAATATATAAAGTATAATAGTAAAATATAATTTAAATATATATATTAACAATCAAATCAATACTGACAATTATCAAAGACAATGTCAATAGCCACACACAGTATTACACACCCTAGCAGACCCAGATTGTAAATAATGACAGGTAAATAATGAAGGATCATCATTTCCACACTTGAAAGGCTACATGTGTCACACAACACACTGTTACTGTAACCAGTCTCACAAATAATCACATTTCAAACATTGAAAAATAATATGAAGCCAGTAATGTAGATCACTGACACTTTGATAAAGATAGCAAATATTCAGGAAATTAGTTTTCCAATTTCTTAAAAATCCATTACTGCATTAGGCCTATCAGCCCGGCTTGATAGTCAGGTGAAGTTGGCTCCCCGAATTGGCTCCCTCGTAGCTCCCTCACAGCTCCTTGAAAATGAGGAGTTGGCTCTCTGACCTAGCTCCCTCACAGCTCCCTCACAACTCCCTGAAACTGTGGAGTTGGCTCCCTGAACTAGCTTCCTGAACTAGCTCCCTAACCGATCCCTCACAGTTCCCCCACAGTTCCCTCGGCGGGGCCAGTCAAAACTGCATGGGTAACTGCCGTTACTTGATCCCTGACAATGAAGTAGGAAAAAGTGCTTTCTTGTGATCAGTTTGAAAAGGGGATTTATTAAGATAAGGTCAGCTATTTTTTTTATCAAGTAACTGCAGTTGGTTTTAATATTTAGGTTTATTGAACTCTGGCCAATTAAATTAAACAGAAACCAATTTGGACTTGAGGCTTAATTTGTTGTCTCATAATTTGTTGGTACCACTGTATTAGCAGTGGAAATTTACTTCAAAGCTTATCAGGCCGGTTGGCTTGAAAGCGTTATATTAAAATTAAGCACACAAATATTTAGTTTTGTTGAAAGTTATTAGCAATTAGCAATTTCAATTTCTAGTTTGTTATGTTTAAGATGTAAAGGTTCGCTGCCCTTTTTTGGCTGTTTATTATTAATCACATCCTTATTCATTATTTATATATTTATGAGTTGATTTTTATCTTGCAGTCTTCGTGTGGCTCTATTCCTTCATCTTTGCTGGGGGTCCTTTGGTGGGGTGGTCCAGCTACAAACCAGAGGGCCTGGGCACCTGGTGTTCCATTTCCTGGCAAGACAGGACCATGAGCACTATGTCCTATGTGACCTCCATGTTCCTTGGTTGCTACTTCATCCCTGTGGGCATCATGGTGTTTTGCTACTTCAGCGTTTGGAGAACAGTGAAGCAGGTGAGTAAA
Source organism: Alitta virens (assembly GCA_932294295.1). Taxonomy (NCBI): domain Eukaryota; kingdom Metazoa; phylum Annelida; class Polychaeta; order Phyllodocida; family Nereididae; genus Alitta; species Alitta virens. Next base: position 46,064,758 of record OW028574.1, on the reverse strand, counting down.
GTGAGAATCCATGAATAAACAATGAAGGATAAAAGAGGGTAGCAGTGGAAGCAGATCTAGAAGTGGCACAGCCTTGCAGGAGGCAATAGCTCCCCCACCCCCTCATTTAAACTGATAACTATTGAATATAAAAATGCCATTTTCTCGGAATCGGGGATCCAGTTTCTAACATTGGTTCAGATCGCATGACAAGTATCTGAAAGTTTGAGTACAGGTACACACTCAATAGAGGCTGTTTTGCTTTCTTGTATCCAATTAAAGGATTAAATCTTTAAAAATTCTTGTCAGTATAGCAATGTTTAATTTGATTTTAAGGACGTTCATTTGGGTAGAACAAATCAGAAATCGCACAGTCAAAATCATTATTGCGTTTCTTTTGCAGGCAGCTGATGCACAAGGGGGCGCTGGTAGTGCTGGTAAAGCAGAAAAGGCCATCTTCCGGATGTCTGTGTTAATGGTCACCTGTTACATGACAGCCTGGACGCCCTATGCCATTGTGTGCTTCATAGCATCCTATGGTCCTCCCAATGGCCTTCCTATCTACGCCGAGGTCCTTCCGTCCTTGTTTGCCAAGAGTTCCCAGGTGTACAACCCAATCATCTACGTCCTTATGAATAAGCCTGTACGTTTCTTATAGATTTTCTTAAAAATACACTCACATTTAAAGTGTACAGTAATTATTCTCAATTCAATGCTATCTATCTTTCTGACATTCCGTCGAGTCAGAAGTCACAAAAATGATGAGATTACTTAGATTAGTTTTGGAGCATGGGCCTATAGATATCTAAGATATAAAAAAATACCTGTGGCACAAGAGTATTAATCCATATGAAGGTTGCCTTAAATTTGTGGCACTTCAAATTGCATATTTAACGTTTATATTGGAGCAAGTTGAAGACTCACCCATGAGGTAAATGTGTTATTTTCAACATGGCATGCATTCCAAGACGCATCAGATCATCATTATATCTGCCTCAGACAGCTGGCCATATCAGCAGACTTGAATACTTGTCAATAGACTTGTGCAGTGTGAGATATTTAAGACATGATAATTCTTTATGGCTGTAAACAGTGTGTAAAAAGAGAACAAGAAATTTTATCAAATCAAAAATATGACTATTTGCCTAGACTATAGATCTACCCTTAGCCTTGTTGATTGTTTAGGAATCTTCTTTTTTTTGTCTGTTACAGTACAGAAGCGCCTTCCTTTCGATGCTGTGTCGTGGAAGAAACCCTTTTGATGATGCGGGTGGGACAGTTGGCACTACAGCCAAGGATGAGACATTAGGCAAAGGCAACAAAGTTGCTGCTGCTTGAAAATCCCACCAGATGGCACCGAGCAACGCACACGCCATCTGGCGCACAGAAACATACATTTAGTCCGAATATGTTGAATAACCAGTATTAAGTAATAGGCATAGGTGAATGTTGCAGAATCTATATATTAAGTTGATCTGCACCTGTCTAAGCGGAAATGCTCAATGTTAACCTCTGGCACACAATCATAAACAAATAAACAAGCATCTGTCTCTGTTAATCCACAATCTATCTCCACATGTTCAATATCACTTCATGATTCGTTTCAATTAAGTCGTCATAATTATCATCAATGCTTCATAATGCACTCATACATAATTATGTCACCTTAATACCAAAGCTGTATCGGTGATTTACTATACGTGTTGATTTTAATAAAATCACTTGTAATTCATGACTATGTCAGACCTTGGATGAACTAGAGAAGGATTGCATGCATGGACACTTCGGAAAGTAATAAAACAATATTCATTATTAGGTGATTTAAGAAGAGTCAAATTTGCCCAGAGCTGGCCCAAGGACCCCTGCTGCTTCCCTAAATACATAAATTCTTTGATGTTCACACTGCGTTTCAGTGAGCAAACCCCTCATCCGTGATGCCCTGCATCAGCAACAATTAACTCCCTAAATTTCTAAGGCGAAATTCTTTATTTCTTATTGTATACTATTGACATCACTGCCAGTGAATGCCGCATGAGCCAAGGATTCTAAAAGTGTTTTCACCAAATTTCTAGCCTTAATATTAAAAAAGTTATGGACTAAAATTAGCCAGATTGGAACTAATATTTTGTGAATCTTAATCATGTGATAACTCAAGAAGCCGTAAAGAGCCATAGATCAGACCTAGGAATATTTAGAGAAGGAATGGAAACTAGGTAACTTCAAAAGTACACTCAGTGTCTCGCAACATCCTGAACGATATTAATCTGACACCAGTTATTAACATGGCAATAAAACTCTCCCTCATCATACTCATGAAGCTCCCATCCCTACCAGGCTGTGTAATAAATTGTATACAATTTTACAACTTAATGTTACATAATACAGAAATATCAATGAGCTAACCAGACTGGTAATGGAAGCCCCCCCCCCCCACACCCCCCCACACCCCCTCCCACACCCCTCCCCCACACCCCCCCCCCCCCCCCAGCAAAAGAAAACATTTTTTAATCAAACAAAAATACATATAATACCAGAAAACGAGAAAAATGAAAAGTAAACAATGTACTTAATTTTCGTGTTATCAAAAAAACGAAAAAAAAAAAACGCACGGTTGGTTCAGTTGGAGATTGTTTACATTTTGTTTGTCAACATAATTACATGCCTCTAACAGTGTTCGTTGTATTCGTCTCTATTATTTACAAATAGGCTAGAACATTTGTTTTGTCAGCTTTAAAATGATTCTACACTCAATTGTGAGAAATAAGACGAATTTAAGATATTACACTTTCAAGTACAGGTGTTAAAAGCCGTTAAACTTCCCTGAAATGCTAATTTTTAGCTACAATTAGATGTAAATTCGCCGCTATTAGGTCCAGAAAGAAGTGAAAAACACTGCTGTGATTGCAATAACCTTGTGGTTGTAATGATGCTACTGTGCATGCTCCGCCGGATGTTTTTGAAAGTTTTGGGCATCACACTGGGGTAGTGAAATGAAACTAATCTGCAGCAAGTTACAAATTGACCGATGTCAAAGCAGTTAATGCCCTGCCCACCTCAGCTGGGGGTCTTTAGGCCATTTTACCACATTTATGACCTGTTGATAATCACCCCTAATTTTTATTACTGAGCTAGTTTCCATTCCTTCTCTAAATATTCCTAGATCAGACCATATCCATTAAAAAGATAAAAACTTTGTCTTCATGCTGGTTATTATGCCTTAATCGTCGAAAGTTGTTGAACGGAGATACAGACCTTCAGAGATGCCTAATTTTCAAAAGATGTGCACACATTTGTGTTACAATTTTGATAAAAACCTGCCTATTTATATATTTTCCAAAATTGTGTTGCCTACAAAAATTAAGTTTAAGTCTGAAAAAACAATGAAGGAAAAAAATGTCAAGTTTATACTGTGTGCAGAGGAAAGATATGCATGTCAGCCTATATGAATACATATTTAGCACCCCTTTCCATTGTTTCCCAGTGGAATCAGTGAGGGGGAGTTGTAAAACTTGGCTCATATAACAGCATCATAAATTGGTCATTAGGACGGTAGCGAAACGCAGTGTGAACCTTTGAAGTCTAGAAGTGTCCAATCCTTCTCTAGTTCATCCAAGGTCAGACACTTTCCTCACATCAATAACCATGATAACCATGCGAAGCACTTGTGCATGAGTCATTCAGAATGTCCAGGACACGCAGTAAAGAATTAGCAAAAATCATTACTATTATACTTCATGCTAGGAATGTTTAGATTCCCTAGCTTCATTTGAGCAAGATTCATTGCCAAGGGCACGCATATATATTGTGATGAAATTTTTACCACAAAATTTGAACACTTAGACTAAATTTGAGCTAGACTTTTTGTTAATTTTATATATGACCTTGAGAAATTAGAACTATTTCCCCCAAGATATTACAAACAACTGTGTGCGAGAATGCATCATTGAGTTATTAGTTTGTTCCTAAATTTGGCTATAAGAGTTCCATAAAAATCTATATTCTTCTGGATAATATATTAGCAACTATGATCATGTGTTACAACACGTCATGGAGTTCATATTGTGCAATTTGTGGCCCACGACGTTCTAAACTAGTGTAGATTAGTCTAATCCACGCACACAGAAAGCTGAATCCCGTTTTAATTCCACTTCTACTGCTAGCGCTCTAAATAATAAATCTACGTAAAAAAAGTTTAACCCTTCAATTCAATTGGTTCCATTGCATGTGGCTTCCACCTGTCATTGACTTTTACTAACCCTTTGGGGTTCAGAATTTAATTTTTAATGCAAAGGCCAGGTGTGTGTACACTTTATTTTTGGCACATGCAAGATCCAATCAGCATGGATCCCGTATAACATTGATGAATATCGGATTAGTAGGCAGTACATGACCAGTCCCGTGTCCAAGGCAACGCCAAAACATAGACAAGTTGGAACGCTGTAACCAAGGACGCTTCCTCATAGCAACCCAGGACACATAAGAAGGAGCACTGCCAGGGAGCAGCACAGAACCTCACTGACTACTCCATAATCACAGTCGTGAGAACTTCCAGTGTCACTCCACAAACCTTCAATCATGGTAAGTGTTGAATTATTACAAAATCTTGAAGTTTATATTAGTGTAAGTTGTCTATGCGCGTAACCTTTGTGATTAAACCACAGTAATTTTAGTTTTGGGTCATTTTATTATTTTGTCTTGCATGATAAAATTATAACTAGGTATAATTATTTTCATGGTAGCCTATTGAAATATAATTATGTCATCAAATTAATTTCAATGTTCATATAAGGTAGGTTTTATCAGAAAAGCTAAATGCCATAGCCAACTAAGTTTTAGTTTTGGGTCATTTATTAACAAACATAGCATGCTCATTTGCACTAATTACACGAATGTGCTCATACTTGTCAACGTGTGTAGCTGTGTCACCCATGCTGAGACATGTCCCATGTTGTATTATGTTATAAAGGGATTCAGTGACATGAGTCTAATATGTTTAGGCCTGTCTATCTTGTCAGAATGTTTCCTACTAATAGTGTGTATACCTTATGATTGTCCAAACTTCCCGAACAGGGCGATGTTAGCCTAGCTTGTTGAAATGGTGACATTTCCTAATAAGTTGGAATTCTCTAATACCACAGCGTGTTATTTAGCTACATGCGAATAGTACAATTAATTTCTAAGACTCAACAACCAATATTATTGTTGTGTAAGACTTTTAATATCAATGACACGCTTCATTGTGGGGCATTATAGTCCCCTCTCTAACAAAGTTACCCTTAAATTAAGGTCAAATATTTTTCTGTAAACCTTGTCTTCTTACTACAACATCTTTTACAAATTCACCTCAGTTCAGACCAACTGGCCAGCAAGGATATTCCTCAGGAGGTTCAAGTGTACTTATTCTTTAATAGATCTTTAATATTCATTATTATTCCAGCAGCGATCATTTCCAATACATGTTATTCAATAACTTCGTCAATTTTCGTCCGATTTTAAAAATTAATCTTGGTATTGAAAAGTCTACGTGCACAGATTTAAACACAGCCATAGAACACCATTGAGAGGCATTCATCCTTTTTATTGAGCAAGAGAGCCTTTCTGAACAATCGATGTTTGCTTTCTTTGAAGGCTAAATTCCGGCCTGGGTCTGTGGAAATTGATCGATTATTTTAGGCACTACTCAAGTCAGGCAATGAATAAATTATGGATTTATTGAATGAATGAATGAGCCAGTCTGTCGGTCAATCGAGTAGTCAGCTGAGCAGTCAGCCAGTCAGCCATTCAGCCATTCAGCCAGTCAGCAAGTCAGTCAGTCAGCCACGCCAACAGTTGTAATATGGTTTGGGCTAAAAGAATTGCCTTCAAATCTTGGATGCCAAAACATGACCAAGACCCATTTGCTTGACGCAATTTTCCAGTATTTGAATATGCTTCATGTAGAGTTCCATTCTACAAAGTTGTTCTAATTGTGATGACATCATATAATGTATTTCTTTATTCATTTCAGCGAGAATGTATCAGCATCCATGTCGGCCAAGCCGGAGTCCAGATTGGCAATGCCTGCTGGGAACTTTACTGCCTTGAGCACGGCATCCAGCCAGACGGTCAGATGCCCAGTGACAAGACCATCGGTGGAGGAGATGACAGTTTCAACACTTTCTTCTCTGAGACTGGAGCTGGCAAGCACGTGCCCAGAGCTGTGTTTGTTGATCTTGAGCCAACTGTAGTTGGTAAGTTCGGTTTGGCAGCATTTATTAAAAATCAATCAAAAGAATTGCGGACACTAAGATAATTTATTATACAAATACAAGTAATGCATTGTTATTTAATTCCTTTTACTTCATAATTTTCAGATGAGGTGCGTACTGGAACTTATCGCCAGCTCTTCCACCCAGAGCAACTGATCACTGGTAAAGAGGATGCTGCCAACAATTACGCTAGAGGGCACTACACCATTGGCAAAGAGATTGTCGACTTGGTTCTGGACAGGATCCGCAAGCTGGCTGATCAGTGCACAGGTCTTCAAGGGTTCCTCATCTTCCACAGTTTTGGTGGTGGTACTGGGTCAGGGTTTACCTCTCTGCTGATGGAAAGGCTGTCTGTTGATTATGGAAAGAAGTCCAAATTAGAGTTTGCCATCTATCCTGCTCCTCAGGTGTCCACTGCTGTGGTTGAGCCCTACAACTCCATCTTGACCACTCATACCACCCTGGAGCACTCTGATTGTGCCTTCATGGTGGACAATGAGGCCATCTATGACATCTGCCGTCGTAACTTGGACATCGAAAGGCCAACATACACCAACCTCAACAGGCTGATTGGTCAGATTGTCAGCTCTATCACTGCTTCCCTACGTTTTGATGGTGCCTTGAATGTGGATCTGACAGAGTTCCAGACCAACTTGGTACCCTACCCTCGTATCCACTTCCCTCTAGCTACTTATGCTCCAGTTATTTCTGCTGAGAAGGCCTACCATGAGCAGCTCACTGTGGCTGAAATCACCAATGCTTGCTTTGAACCCGCTAACCAGATGGTGAAGTGTGATCCTCGTCATGGCAAGTACATGGCCTGCTGCATGCTGTACAGAGGAGATGTTGTCCCCAAGGATGTCAACGCTGCCATCGCTACCATCAAGACTAAGCGTACCATCCAGTTCGTTGATTGGTGTCCCACTGGCTTCAAGGTCGGCATCAACTACCAGCCACCCACTGTTGTCCCTGGTGGTGATCTTGCTAAAGTCCAACGTGCTGTCTGCATGTTGAGCAACACCACTGCCATTGCTGAGGCATGGGCTCGTCTTGACCACAAGTTTGATCTTATGTATGCCAAGCGTGCCTTCGTCCATTGGTATGTGGGAGAAGGTATGGAGGAGGGAGAGTTCTCTGAGGCCCGTGAGGATCTTGCGGCCCTTGAAAAAGATTATGAAGAGGTGGGAGTGGATTCGGTTGAAGGAGAAGGCGAGGAGGAAGGCGAAGAATACTAGTCATTTACATGCACACAATAGTCATAGGTGTATGTGTCATGTTCAAATTCAAATAAATAATTGAAAAGTATTTTGCTATTTCGTTTTATTTGTTAAAGGGAAGCCACCAAGCTGTTTAATAATTGCATATACTGAGATTGTAAGCTCAGTATTACAATTGTGTTAGTGAGACAACTGCTCTTTGGAGCACTGCAACAACTGAAGTTAGTTCAGCAAGATTAGGGAAACCTTTCCTCACAGCATTAGAGTGCCTAGCTTAACAACCAGCCAAGAGTTTTGTTGATTAGGTTGGAGGTACTGAATGGACTTTAATTCACAGCTTCAAGCTGCAAACAAAATAATCAATATGGCGTGACAAGGCCTCAAATACATGTACACTCTGAGTATTAACAATTATAAAGTTTGTGCATTGAATTAATAAAGATATATAATATATACTGGCTCCAACCCATTGTCCAGTAAAGTTTTGAAGGTGCACCATGATATTTACGCATATTGCAATACTGTAAATGGATCTGAATGCTGTGTAAGCTATATTCCCATTGATGAATCTTTTGCGCCTTCATGACATTGCTATTTTTCTTAATACTCAAGTGGAACAACAGGATTGCCATCACAATATCATGTCTGGAATTCTAGCCCTTGGGTGGGTTTTCTAATTACTAAATTGCCTGAATTTGAAAGCGCTGTTTATTGCCCTTATAATTTTGAACATCAGTCTTAAAGGCATCTATTTTCTTAATGAGGGCGTAGAAACCTGGGTTGCAGTTTTCCCACTCTTTCATATCACTTGAAAATATATTGGCTGCCACTGAAAAATACAAGCTACGAATTTGTGTCATACATCAGGGTGTGTGTTATAGTGTGTCATATTGAGGACACCTGCTTCCATATTTATACGATTGGCAAAATACCCCTCAGTGGACAAGTATGACCTCACATCACTGACAAAATTCTTTGCGGGAGGTGCTGCCACCAGCAGCGCCGGTCCTTGCACTTGCGGGGCCAAAAGCGGGGCCTAATTTCCCTCCTAATGATGTCTAGTTCGGAAAGTGAAGACCTTTTTCTATTTTTATTTTATTTTATTTGCTCTTCAGTCTTGAACGACGCCTAATATTACCAAAGTGCGGGGCCTATTTAGGCGCGGGGCCCAACGCAGCCGCCTTGCTTGCGTTGCCCAAGGACCGGCCCTGGCCACCTGAGGAACAGAGGAAGAACATCGAAAGAGAATTCCTTCAATGAAGTTCATGGAATCCTTTTCTTAAAGGGAAACTAAATAACATATGACTATAATTACATGCAAGACAAGGGTCAGTGGGGAAAATTGTACCAAATATGGAATGCAAGGTACAGTTAATAATTGATCTGCGCAGTATAACTGTAATGACAAGGTTGAAAACTTCAAAAACTTGGAACATTCAGCTGGCCAGAGATCCGTTTCCTCGAAGGTCCCCGCAATGAGGTAGAGCGTAGTCATTTCAGGGTCTTGCATTGTGAGTCAGTGAAATTGAGACAGTAATGGTTTTTCATACAAGAATTTCCTGTAGTGTTGGCAGGTGCAAATGTTCTATTCCATGGCTGTAATCAAGATTGCATGTTCATTGGCAAATAAACCCCTACAATTTATTCAAATATTGAGTGATCCTGATCCTGAGCTGTCAAATAAAAGACAAAATGAGTGACCCAGATCTTGTTGTATCATCTGTTTGGATTGCATGAGATTACAGTGTTATGCCCTGCCCTGCATCACAAAATACAAATACATGGCAGTTATTTTTTTTCAGACTTATATTTACAGTGGTGAGAAAATCCTTTGGTTGTCAGTTATTGACAGAACTACAGGTGAGGAATTACCCCCAGGCAAAAATGGGGAAATTTGTGTTCGTGGTGATTCCATTATGAAAAGATATTTGCAGCTTAATTTCTTTTCCTGAAATTGACTTCAAAAATTACTTAAGAATGGAACGATTTAACTGATGTCACAAGACAATAATAATTGAACTGGCTCTAAGATACATTGCTTCCAACATGGAAAAGAAAAACCAAACAAAAAAAAAAAACCCCCGCGGCCCTACTATCAGGTAGAAATATATTTCGAGATATGCTGGGAATTTGTATTTTGTTGACCGTTTGAAAGCTGATAAAATACAAAGAGTTTCAGGTACAGTATTTAAGAACATTCGAATTGATGCGTTGCAATTATTTGTAATTGGTCTACCAGTTTGTTAATTGAACCACTTGCCTTTATTTAATAATTGTGTATCTATCCTGAATAAAAAAATAAATGACATTGACCAGTCAGCTAGCTTGTGTTTATCACTTATAAATTTTATAGAAGATCTTATGACATATACACACATATATAACATTATAAAATTATTATGAAAATTCATCCACCTTTGTTCTGTTCATTACTATGGCGCTCAACCCTAGATCAAGCACAGGGGCGGATCTAGGACTTTTGAAAGGGGGGGGGGGGTCAGGCAGTCGAGCATTGGACTTAATTAAGTAAGCAACGAAGGTGTCCTGGCTGTGGTCCGGGGGCATGCTCCCCTGGGTAAATTTTTCAATGACCAAGTTACTAAAATTAAACAAACATGCACTCCGAAAAACCAAATGGGTTTACAAGTTTTGAAAACAGTGTCTATGTAATATAACACTTTATTTATAAATCCTCCTAATAACACTAAAACCAACATATTCTCATAACCGATTTGCCGCTCCCCCAGAATCGGGGAGGGAAATGCTTCCGCGCGTCGTCTGCATACAAAGTAGTGCGATTACTACGCCTTATTCTTTTCTTCCAAGAAGCCACTCACTGTAAAATTAATTCAGACGATTTCTTTTGACTTTAACTCCACTAACGTCGTGAAATTGAACAACTTTACCGTGGAATTCCACCTACTGCAGAAGGTACTATTTTCGTGAAAAGCACTGAACAAACATTCTAACGAAATAAATGGGACTGAACAAGCGTTCTAACGGCGTTGCGACGCTTATTCAACGATCAATTTTTTACGTTATCCCTTGATGCTTCGCGTGAGTTATCAGAAAGACCGGTGCTACACACCGGACAAGTGCGTCTTTCGGCAGAAATTGCAAAAAGACCGGTGCTATGCACCGGACAAGCGCCGTCTTTCGGCAGAAATTGGGTGACATAGTGTAACCTTCATAGTCTTACCTCACCACCGAACTTCTTTCTTGGTTTCTTTATGTCAGTTTAAATTTTAAAATATTGCTAGATTGTAATTCTGAGCAGTTTATGGTTTTTAATTGAATGATGAATGCAATATCATCTTAGGCATCATTTTTGTAATAGTGACAATTAAGACAATGACACTAATATATTGAATATATATTTTATTGACACGTTTAAAATCATTAAACCATAAATCTTAAGGTAGTTTTAAGGTACATGTACACAAATATAGCAAATATCTATAGGGGCATATATATATTTAACAAAAACCTTTCATTTTTATACAAAAAAGGTGGTTGTTTTGGGGCGTTGCTAATTGCATTTTCCACTTACTGATAAATGCTTACTGTGTTTTATTGACCGAACCCCAAGTATGTAACTTGTGAAGTTCTTGGTACAACAAACTAATGACGAAAGCATTTTTTTAAAACTTTTCAGTACGAAGTAAGAAGGTTAATTTTACTTGGGAATTTCTTAAAAAGAAATTACGAATGTAACAAAAAAAGTTTGGGGACGAAGCAAGAAGAAGAAGGTTACACATGTACAATACGATTATAAATTACGAAGTTCGGCGGCGAAAATGTAAAGCTAGAAATGTTGCCAATTTCCCCTTCATAGAGAACACAAAAGCAGGAATTTAACCAAATCAAAAGCTGAGATGCAAAGTTATGGGTAGTGAATGAGTGAGTTTTAGTTCTATCCCACCAATTTGTAAACATTAATATGTTAAAGATTTATCTAATACTAGACAGCCCACTATAATACATGCACTAAATCTTCAATTAACTTTTAGATAATGCCTTTCTGATCTCTGCACCATTTGCGTTTGCATGCGCTTTAGTTTTTCATACAACTCCTCTCCTCCATAACAAGTACTCTTACCAGTTTAAGTTTATGGCATAATATCTGGCTTTGATATGTTGCAATTTAAAAAGAATACAGAGATTTTATCATGTGCCCAAGATCATATACTACCTACAAACAAAACGTTTCCTTTGAGAATATAAACCACTTAAATGTATCAATTAAACCTGAGCGATGCAATACTGAGTTTTTAAATCCGTCAATGAGTGTAATTTCATACAATTACGTTGATTTATTTGTCAGAATATTTTCGTCTGCTACAACTAACACTACTAACAAGCGGAGAACTAGGCCCCATTTAACCCCATAATTCCCGCAACTCCAATTATTCCCGTAACTCCCAACAATTCCTGGAAGTCCCTGATAATTCCCATATTTCCTAATAATTCCCAATAAGTCCTTGTGGTTCCCATAATTGCCAATAAGTCCTCGTGGTTCTCATAATTCCCAATAAGTCCTAGTGGTTCCCATAATTCCCAATAAGTCCTCGTGGTTCCCATAATTCCCAATAAGTCCTTGTGGTTCCCATAATACCCAATAAGTCCTCTTGGTTCCCATAATTTCCAATAAGTTCTTGTGGTTCCCATAATTCCCAATAAGTCCTCGTGGTTCCCATATTTCCCAATAAGTCCTCGTGGTTCCCATAATTCTCAATAAGTCCTCGTGGTTCCCATAATTCCCAATAAGTCCTCGTGGTTCTCTATTTCCCAATAAGTCCTCGTGGTTAGGACTGGTTCCTATAGGTCCCTGTTAATACTGACGATGCCCATAATACCTAATAAATCTAGACCATTCATTAACTCCATCCAATTCTTAATAAGTATACCATAATCATTGCATAATTCCTAATACAATCAGACTATCTTTGTAAATGCTCACAAGTTTAATTTTTCCTATAGTCCTGTCAATTTCCATTTATATATATGTAGTAATTAGGCGGATTCACTGAAATATATATTGCAGCAGTTATTTAAGTATTTGAAGAATGAAAATATGGTGTAACAAGTTAATTTAATTAAACATAGGTTTGATATGAAATAACGTTTATCTCTTAATTTCCAGTAGTATTGACATAGAGATCTTTCAGAGACTGGAAAGGACATCCAGCTGGGCAAATACAGACTCAATGGCTTTATGAATTCTGCCAGCTCATGATCACTTTTATGAGTCTTCCAGCTAATAATCACTTTCATTTTTTGTGACTGCTTTTGACTGCAATAACTTCATAAACTATGCCTTTAACCAATAGCAATCATAATAGCTCAAGCTGGCACTACTTATAACCAAACTCTTGCAAGATATCTTGAAAAAGCGCAATATAATGTTATCAATGAGGTAGAAACCTTTGTATTACTGGAGTGTGCTTCCACCAATCCGTGTTGGTCCCTGGGGTTCTTTGCCCAAAGGGTTGTCAACCTTGCCACAAAGAAGCAAGAAATTCCTATGATGAAGATTGATTGGTCCCCCCCCCCCCTCCCCCCAAATTAAAAATAATAAGACTACAAGAAGGAATGTACTATTTTATGAACTATATTCAGAATGTCCTCAGGAAGAATAATGTCACTGTTGATATTGTACAGCCAGCAAGTGAAGAAGATGATGCTGATATTCAAGAACTAGAATTTCAAAGGTACATGTATTTCTGATCACTTTAATCTTGACAAAATTCTTGACTAGATATAGCTGTGAAAAGTCTTTATTTTGCTTGAAAATATTAGTTTGGGGTTTAGTGCTGTATAGCGGACCCAAATTTATGCCCATATTTGGCGGCCATTAAAAATTAAATTTTATCAATTTTTTATCAAGTTTTAAGTTCTAACGCAATTAAAATAACATTTGGTGTAGATAAGCAGGAGTTTGGGGGCAGAGCCCCCAAGAAAAAACGAAAAAAGACGCTGTCTTTACCGTGAAGATGAAACCGCCGTTATAACTACATTAATTTTTGTGACATTTCAAATATTTTAAGTCATAGGCCTGGCAATGAGGTATTAAATATGGTCATAAATCTGGGTCCGTTATACTGCACTTTTTCCTTAGTTTGCCATATTGCAATACTCTCCATTGCTACTTCTCTGTGACAAGTCTACTTGGCCATAATGATGAATGACATGATGGCAAAAAAACTATCACTGGATAGATAGGATACTTAAAGTTAATTTGGCTGAATGAAAAAATATTGCTAGGTTTCTGATTTCATAGCCCTCACAAGGTAAGGTCAGTAGGTCCGCCAAAGTTTAAATTTTTAGTTATAATGTATAGTAATGTATTTTAAAATAGTTTAAAAAAAAATTTAAAAAAAAAGTTTAGGCAGGGAAATGGAAACAAAAAAGGCATTGCATCTCATTGAAACTTCTTTTACTTGTTACTGGTTCCCATGCAGCAGAAACTGAGTCTGTGCATCTCTTCATCATCAGATGAAAATCTAGCATTTATTTATGGTTAATTTTGAGGGCACCCACTCATTATTAGTGAAGACTTGTTTTTGTTTCGTTTGCTGTGTCACAATGAGTTTGAGGTAACATTTTCTGCTTCATGTGTTCTTAAGTACTGTGAAGGCTTGAATTTTGACAGATCAAATTGATGCACGCAAACATTTAAAGGCATGAATAATGGGTACATGATCAGAAACTGATTACTCTAGATCTGATAAACCGAAGATGTAGCAACATCATGAGCTTAGAATAAGTGTGTTATTACTTTTTTATTTTTTTCCTCCCTACTAAAAGGATTTATTTAGTTGAACCCCAAGATCGGGCATGTCATCTACTTTTTCTAAATTCAGTTAAGTGACTTACATGGGGAAGCATTTGGTGGCATTAAATAACATTTTTTATGTGCTGGACCATTGGCAGTGTTGATCCAGTTTTCCTGTAACACTTGATGGTTCTGCATAGAGTTTCCTACTTCATGGTATGTTAGGCATTCATCTGTGAGTAGTGTAATTGGTGATGTCATTGGTGTACGCCAAAAACTTGGTACTTATTGGGGCTCCTGATGCCACTGGCCCTTCATTCAGAATAAGTCACTCCACCCGCTACTACCTGTTGTTGGCGATTGCTTTTGTAATATGAGAGATTGCTACATGGCCAAATAAGTCACAAGCGTTTCCATGACTTGGATAAACACATGGAAAAGCATGGTTTTCATCTAATTATAAGTAGTCTTGAACTTGCTCTGTACATTACATCAAAGTGCAATTTGTGGTTGGTAGACATGATACTATTATATAAAGCAGCTAAGATGCAACTTTTTAATGCATTTATTTGAAAATGCTGGTGCGAATGCAAAATGCTGAATGTCCAACACCAAGGGGTTTCTGGTTCAGGTATAGCTTAGAAGAAATATTCAGTTGATAAGATACCTATTTGGAGTGATAGGTTTCAGCATAAGGAGCTTCGTCTGTATCACACTGACTTCTTCAGCTTCTGTCATTGGATAAAGTTCAGGATGTGAAATACCTCATTGTGAGGTTTTTTAACTGGCTTGTTGTATCTTATTGTGTTGTATAGTGCATATATTATGCATTGTGAAGATGCCAAAGAACTAGTTGCCAAGAATATAAAAGTGGTGTATTGTGTAAAATTGATATGTAAACTTTAATTCACTTGTCGCAATTTTTCATGCCGGAGGTACCGGAGTAATTTCATCTGTGTTGCTCCATGTAGACTCCCAGTAGACTCCGCCGATCTCCGGGAATCTCCATATTTACTCCGGAATACTTCGTGTGATCTCCGATTAAGTCAAGCGTCAACCGCGCGTGAAAATTCCACGCCGGAGAGTACAAGGTGCAACACGGTTCCACACAGGTGAACATGTGGCAACACGGAGTCAACACGCAGTCAACACGGAGTCAACAAGGCGAGTGGGTTAAGGGTCAATTGCTTGACCCCGGTAACCCCGTTAGGTGCACTGTGTCACACTAAGTCAATACGGAGAGGCCGGAGTTAACAAGGTGTCAACACGGTGTCAAATAGACTGACACGGAGTGAGTACGGATGTCTTCATATATATAGCACCGCCATCTTGGGAGAAGCATCATTCCGGCGCACGCTGTTCATCATTGATCATTGAATTGATTGCATTATCGCTCACTTCTTCTGGATTGCTGAACTCTACCAAAGCCTTGGTACTACTGCGTTGCTTTGAATAACCACCATGCCACCTAGGGGAGGAAAAGGGAGGGCTACCAAGAAGACTGTCGTGCAAGGAAGCTGGACCTGCTGTTGGAGAAGATGCAGGAAGTAATACCTCTGCAGTTTCAAGACCACAAAGTCCACAAGGCATGCCTGATTTACCTGGGCCAGTTGTACCTGCTGTTGCTGAGGTACCTGCTACAACTGCAGCTGCTGCAGCTCCATCACCACCTACAGCAAAAGCGAAAAGACACAAAAAAGAACCCCTGAACCTGACAGAAGACCAGGAACAAGATGTGGCTGACTGGTAACATGCCCAGGAGATGCTCTACAACCGGCGGCTTGCACAATACAAGCGGATAGACATTAAATCGCAAATAATCGACCAGAAGGCGAAAGAACTGTCGTGCACATCCCAGCAGCTGAAGACGTGGACGACTCTATGCGGACATCAGTGGGAAAGCTTACTGATCCAAGCAAGAAGCCTTCTGGTGGGGCCGCCAGAATCCTCGCAGACAGGGACAACTGGATAATGGAAAATTTAGGGTATCTGGAAAGGCACATCAAGAGGGTTGACGCTGGGAAACGGAAGAGAAGGTGGGCAGCTTTCCCACAGTTTATCGGCAAACAGCGCATCAACCAGCAACAGAGGTATCACTGAGGATGATGACACTTCTGATGCGGAGGTCATTGTGGATACTTCGGATGATGGTGGCAGAGATTCGGATACTAGCAGGTCCAAGGGTGGGCCTTAGAAGGGCAGCAGCAGCAGCAGGAAGGGGGCCCCTCCTCCAACCAAGAAGACGACAAGACGCCATCACATGCCTCGTCATCATCATGACTGTGATGCATCCAGCCTTGCAGGTAGTGGAGGTGGATATGCTACACAAGCTGTCACTCAAGTAAGTATACTGCTTCAGTTGTCGTGATAATCAGGAGAATTTAATTTTAATCTTGTAGTGTAAATTTGTAATTGTAATCTTGCAGTTTAAAGTTGTAGCTTTTCCATAGTAGCAAGTGGTAGCTTTGTTTCTTGGCACTTCTAGTGTTCACTGTATGGTGATGTGTCTTTTTCATTGCATTGTCAATAATGCACATGCTGTTGCAGTTGCCATGTGACTTCCTCTAATGTTCTGTTCTGTCCTATTTCCCGCTGATCGAAAAGGCCACCGATCTCCAGTGGGATATCCAGACCAAGATGAGTCAGCCGACTGACTCAGCCAGCTTGTCGAACAGGGTTTTCACGGACATGATATACCATGAGGTCATGCAGCAGTTCGTCCCTACTACAGGCACTTCGAAACCCCCTGTTGGGCAGATGTTCCCTCGTCATTCTTTCAGCCCTGCTGCCCAGATGTTCACGCATTCTTCCAGCCCTGCTGCCGAGATATTTGCACATTCTTCCAGCCCTGCTGCCCAGATGTTTGCTACTGCATCCGGCCCTTCGCCCCAAGCGCACATGTCATCTGCCCCTTCGTCTGTGCCTGCACCGACCCCCACTCCTGAGATATCTTCGACGATCATCAGTCTGGCATGGTTGACTGCAGGTCCTTCGCACGGTCATCCTTCCATGTCACCACTTGATTGCAGCACGCCTCAGGATGCTTCTCTCACCAGCTACTTGCTGAACACTAGTGTGGGGGGGGGGGGGGAGGATGGTTGGTGGTGATGACCATAACTCCTCCTTTTCGGTGCCCACGCCTCCAACTACCACAACAGAGTAATCTTCACCTGAAAACGAACAATGAACTTTTATTAAAAGCAAGTTTAAACATTTAAAGTTACAGGTTTTTGTAGTTTTAACTTTTATTTTTACATTTAAACTGTATTGCATATGTTTGCATGACAATAATTAAATGCTGTGTCATTAAATGCTGTGTACCTTTTTGCACTTGTGTGCTGCAGATGTCTGAGGTTTCGTAATAATTGAAAATGTTCAAACTTACATCATTCGTGTTGTTTTCAAAACTTGTCTTGTTGCCATAGTACACTCCCAGCTTCTGAGTTGACGTAGTTGACCAAGTATTGCCGCATTTCCTTGCCTGCTCTGTTGGTGTTGCCTCGGAACACATCTCCCATGTCTGGTTGATTGGCATTCTCCCTCCATGCACCTGGGATGAACGCATGGATGTCAGCATTTTCCTGGTCCACAGCATTCACTTGAGCAGTTGGATATTTCAGCCTCAGTCTGTCAGGACTTTGAGGCATTGTTGTGAGGAGACACCTGAACCTGGCAGCCAAAATTCCAAAGGCATTCTCTACCACCCGTCTAGCTCTAGAAAGTCTGTAGTTGAAGATTCGGTCTTCCATTGTCATGTTCCTGTGAGGCAGAGGCTTCATCATCCAAGTCTGCAGTCCAAAGGCATCATCCCCAACTATGAAGTAAGGCACTGGCTGGTCATCATTTGGCAGGTTGTCTGGTTCAGGTAATTCAATGTTCCCACTTTCTAGTGCTTCCTTCAATTCTGTCTGACTAAACAATCCAGCATCTGAGCCTGATCCACTGGCACCAATGTCAACATAGAGGAACTTGTATTCAGCATCAACTACAGCCAGTAGGACAATAGAGCAAAATCCCTTGTAGTTGTAGAACAGGGATCCAGACTTCCTGGGACATCTGATGGCAACGTGCTTGCCATCAATGGCGCCGACGCAGTGGGGGAAGTTCCATCTGTTGTAGAATCCATTGGCAACTTCTTTCCAGGCTTCTGGGGTTACAGGACAATGCATCACTTCTGCTGAGTACTCATCTATGATGGCCTGGCAGACTTCGATGACAAGGATAGAAATGGTATTGAAGGCTACCCTGAATCCATACTGCAGAGACATGTAGCTGTTGTCCATACCCAGGTAGCGCAAGATAATAGCCAGTTTCAGTCCAGGTTCAAGGGCCCTCCTCCAAAAGGTATCCTGCTTTGTAATCCTAGGTCCCACTCTTGCCAGAACTTCATGAAATAGGTCAGGCTCCATCCTCATGAAATTCTTGAAGCCACCCACATCTTCTGCAGTCAATTCAGTCATCAGTTTTTCATACTACCCATAAAAAGGTCTTCTTAGAAGCTAAGTTCGCACCCACATTCGCCTTCTTCTTCTTCTTCGGGCAGCACCAGCATTTTGTAAGAAGTCATCTTCATCAGTTGTTGATGCGGCCCTCTCTACAGCATCTTGCAGTTTCTGTTCTTCTTGCAGAAGTATATCATTTACAGCAGTAAGTAGCTGGACTTGCATGTCCAGGTACTTCACATCCAATTCCACCTTGTCGTAGTGTGATAAAGACATGATAATTATCCATTCTTGTTTAGCAGCAGCAACACCTTTGCAGTATGGTAGTCCGAAGTGGAATGATGGCTAGTGGAACGCATCCACCTTAAATACCAATTTTAGCGCGTTCCAGGAGAAAACGGGTTAACTCCGCAGTAAGATCGTGTACAGATCGTGTATATCCGTGAAGGCCCCACTCATCCGGGACATCCGCACTCATCCGGGACATCTGTGTTACTTCCAGCAACAACCATGGCTCGTTCTTTGGTGCACCGGACACCTCCGTGTACCGCCGTGTTTCAACCGTACATATCCGTGTAGAGACCATATACATCCGTGTAATAGCCATGTTGCTCCTTTTCACCAACGTCTTGCCATCGTGTCCACACCGCCAAATTTTTCGTTCGTTGACATTTCCAACTTTTTCGCCTGGACTGCCCCGGATTGAAGAAATTTCATTCCGGGACGCTCCGGTGTCTAATCCGGCTATGTGTGAAGGGGCCTTTAGCCAATGCCATTGGCTTGCATGAAGCCTGGCAACTTAACATCTCGGGATCAATACCCTACATGCATTACACTTTATGAGAAAGTCTATATCACAAGGTTAGTGACCCCTGTGTACTACTAGGGCGGGCCTAAGTTGGATGGCTGTTTCATCCTTCGTCTCATTGCCATGGTCTTTGCCTGTCCTAATTAGCCCAACTGGTGCAGAAATACAGGACGTAAAGCCCTAATCACACACACACACACACCCCTGTGTACTAACTAGTAATTGGGTGTTCATGCCAGGCTTGCTAAATCTGAGCCAACAATTGATTGGTTGTATTGAACATGTGAGCTATATTATTGGCAAATTCACGTTATTGTGTTAAAGATGTATCTGGAATAGCATCCTTACAAGTTCCGAAAAATCATACATAATCACCTTAAATCCCATAAATCCCTGTGGTGTACCACAATTCCCAATAAGCCGCTGTAAGTCCCATAATTCCCGTAAGTCCTGAATAATTCCGTAATTCCCTAGAAGCCCTTCTGGGTCCCCATAATTCCCATAAGTCATGAATAATTCTGCAATTCCCGAGAAGCCCTCCTGGATCCCCATAATTCCTGCAAGTCCTGAATAATTCCGCAATTCCTGATAAGCCCTTCTGGGTCCCCATAATTCCCGTAAGTCCTGAATAATTCTGCAATTCCCTAGAAGCCCTTCTGAGTTCCCATAATTCCCGTATGTCCTCAATAATTCCACCAAGTCCTAAATAATCTCTGTTAGATCTATAAGTCCCTATGATGCCCAATAAATCCTGCAATTCCTTTACATCCTTAATAACTCCCCTATCTCCATATGGGTCCCATGAGGTCCTTCAATTCCTATCTAATTCCAGCATATCCTGTAAGTCCTCCAAGTCCTGCAATTCCCAAATGGGAGTCCCGCATGGGAATTAAGGGGTTAAATGGGGCCTAGAACTTTGAATGGACCTGATTACGTGGTTCGGTGTAATCCACATGAAATAAATGAAGTTTAAATCAAAAATCTAACCTATAACTTGCAAGATAACTTGGCTTAATAATTCAAACTATGTTAATTTCACAATATTAGCAAAATCGGTTAGGGTGGAGTTTAGGCTAGGTTGTTAGGCAGGTTGGTAGGTTGTAAGTTCAATACTCAGTGGGGTGATGCATCACGCTTGAATGAGAAAAAGGCTCAGGCAAATTTTCATTATTTTTTAAATTATTTTGTAATAGGGTATTTGAAACGCATATGTTCTGATTTATTGATAACCACATCTTCAGTATTTTAGTCAAAATGTATAATTCTTCTGTTGTGAGACAGTTAACAGATTCAACCTTCAGACACAAGTTACATGAGGCATGAAAGTTAAAGGGGAACTCAAGTTTCACTGTTCATTGCAATTTTAATGACCAGAACAGATAGCACAACATATAAAGGGTGTTAATTGGAACCCAGCATGATTGCGTGGCACTTATTGCAATGAGCAATTTGTGATAGTCATAGATTTATGAATATAAATATTTGCACCCTGCATGGGCAAATAACCCAAGCTAATATCAGATAATAATTAAATGCATGATATGCAAGATGTTATCACTAAGATTAAAGTAAGCTTATATTTGGTATAATTATATTTCTGATCATATTTTTGCTGAGAATAGAATTGAAATACTGCTTTGCTTTGTGAATAAAATGTTACATAAGCTTCAGGGACAGTGTGTAATAAAAAAAAAATCGCCTTTTCAAAAGCCAGGGAAGGATGTAATGTAATGGTATTCAATTAATTCATTGTTATTCAATGAATCCATGTCTAGTTATTATTTTACAGGCTCAGGTTCACATTCACACCTAGTCGTGAGCATTTTATACCAACCAATTTGTATCAACATTGCTCACAAGTTAAAGTACTTCAAACAAAAGTATAACTTAATCACCTCACAAAATATGACACTTCAACATGGTTCGCATTTGAGTCCAAAATATATCCATCTATATTATGTCATAATGCAAAGATACAGATTACGGTCCTAACAGAAGTCTGTCCTAATCAAAATAAATAAGCCAGTTGGGCATTAGAACTCAGAATAACCTTATTCAACCAATCACATGAGAAAAAAAGATGTTATTGATTGGGGCATCTGTAACAAAATGGATTAAACAATGTGGTGTCATCTGCATATGTGACACCTGCACTGGGAGACAATTACCTATTCAGAATCCAGAATTACCAGTCAATATCAGGTTATATACAAATAAATAATAAATATTTATAGATATTGCATGCCCTGCATAAAATTGTGATTGAAACTATATCCCATGCGTAACACTAAATTTAGTCAGGACGCCCCCCCCCCCCTCTCCTCGCATGGCCTGTTACGGGGGGGGGGGGGGCGCACTACCATCTCCCCTAAAGTAATCTTCACCAAGATCAGCACCATTCATATCTTAATCACCAACATTTAAAGCTAAAATTCCAGTTATGACAAATATCACCTATATACCAGTGTAAAGGAAAATAAAACATCAAAAACTTAGGCATATTTTCTAGTTTCTACAGAACTGTGTCCAATGCACCATTTGTTAAAGCTTTACACCTTCACTAATAAACAGTGGACAAGTAGATAGATAGATAGATAGATTTATTGTTCATTTCATGACAGATCCCAGGGTCCTTGGCCATTTTTTGGCTAACTGGTTCGGCCACTTTGACCTCAGAGATTTCTAGTGCAAGGTATAGATGATTACATACTGTTAATGCGATTTATGTCATGAAATATAAATTTTGCCTGTACATCTTTTTAAAAGCCGATAGCCTTAATTTTACAAAATCAAACAAGCAATTGATCATGCATATCTAGGAAGAACGTTTGCATAAGAAGTTCGCGATAAACAATATTTGGCTTATAATGTCTTTAATACTTCATCCATTAATATTAACGATGAAAGCACACAACATGGAGAAAATGTTGAATCAGTCCATCATACAAGTATTTCCCATGCTCAAATTCAGTTAATTGATGTAAATTAGGTCTTTATTCATGCACAAATGTATATTCAGCCATGGTCTCTTTATTTTCAATGTGCTCTGTACACAAGACTAAGGTGTTTTTTTTCTGGATTTTCTTAGGCAAGCCACAATAAGAATATCGACGACCTCCAAGATTGTGAGCACGCTTCCACCTATGAATAAGCCCATGGACCCTCCTATGTCACCTGCAAATACAAAATTGCTCTATTTTATACCATTAATATTTGTCATTTTTAATGTATATTTTTTTTTGCTACAGTAAAAATGTTACTGGAAATAAACCGAAGTGTTAATATAATGTTATACAGATATACATTCCATTCATCTTCAGTAATCGATTTTTCTCTTTTTCTTCTATACATTTCATTGACTGCTTTATTATTGTTTATGCGTACATATAATGTAAAGACTAAACTACAACGAAATAGTGAAATATGCCTTTCCATTATTGAAAAAAATAAAATAAAATATGAACAAAGAAAATTCAGTCTCACTTAATAAAGCTATTAAACTGTAGGCTTTATTGTTCTCCATATCCTCAAGGTAAAGGTCCTTCATGAAAATGTTGATTTTTACAAAATTGTCCCTGAAATAACCAAAAGCCATAACATTAAACAGGCGAGTAATATAGCGTTGAAATATAGTGGCCAAAATGGGATATGGGGGTCAACACCTCCCCACTTGGTTCCAAAGTTATAGTAATAAAAACTAAGATAATAGTGCACCATTGAAAATGACATACAGCACATGCTATTCACTATGTGACACATATGTCACGAATGACATGAAGCTGTCAAATAAAAGATCTATCTATATATATATGTCCTCACTTTGTTGAACTGCATACTTTACACCTTTGGAACCCTTTCAAAATTGGAAGGGTAAACAATAATTTTGTTGAGGGTAGCTCATGTCTGCACTGTAAAATCTCTGACTGACCACTATAGCTTTTTGACAATGTCTGGAATGACTGATTGACCCCCATAGGTCATAGGCATTTTGACTAAAAAAGCTAGTCATCCTTACAAGTTAATCGGCTCCACTCAATGTCTTGTAGAGTGCCATGTTTTGACTTAAATTGTGAGACTAAGGCTGATTAATTTATCAGATAAAGATGACTAACTAGTTAGTCTAAAGGGCTATGGGAGATTCAGTCATTCTAGCTGCAGTCAAAATATCTACTAATAATGAAAATGTCTACAGTTGTTGACAAAATGTCTACTAATAATGAAAATGTCTACAGTTGTTGACAAAATATCTACTAATAATGAAAATGTCTACAGTTGTTGACAAAATGTCTACTAATAATGAAAATGTCTACAGTTGTTGACAAAATATCTACTAATAATGAAAATGTCTACAGTTGTTGACAAAATGTGTACTAATAATGAAAATGTCTACAGTTGTTGACAAAATATCTAAAAAAGGTCAAATGTCCAACAAGTTAGCTGTTTTGACTGACATAGAGGCTTGGTCCAGGTAATGCAATTATAACACGTTTCAATACAATTGGTAATCGTAGTTGAAAACTCATAGTCAACCCACGTATATAATAAGCCTATGTGTTGCGTGAGATATGATGACATTTTTAAAGCATACATTTGTTATATCTCATGATAAGATTTGTTCCTGAACCTTGATAGTCCCTATTTGTTATTTTTTACTTCACTCAATATTTAATGAAAATTACTCACTTGGGAGCGCTCAGCCACATCTCATGGCTCAGCCTACTGTGAAATGCTCAGGTGATTCATAGATATGTCCCTATCCTGGCATGTAATAACATGTAATAATCTGAGCAATGTGCATTCCACAGTTGGCTGAGGAAGGCGGCGAGACATGGCTGAACTATAACTTACCTATAAAATGCATTATCAATTTTAGTAGACTCGATAAAACCACTAAAATCAGTTTGAATGTCTTTAAGTGCAGAGATAAAAGCGTCCATCTGTTCGCCAATTATGACAGATATATCAGTCTTTTGGCTTATATTATTCATCGTCAATTGCAAGCCCTTTAATAACTTTGAAGTAGTGATTTCTGAAATGTCAGCATTCAAATAAATCACCATTTCTTCTTTGCTCATATTAAGAAATTGTTTTTTAGAGACTCCTGCCATTGAACTAAGAATTGAGGCCATTTCAGCTCGGTAGCTGGAGTTTCTCAATGAATAGTTAACTTCTCTATTCATAGCAGTATATAAATCCGCCAGAGGCCGCTCTTGCAACATACTTTTCCAGATGGCACTGTAAGCAGGATAAACATGGCGCCAGGCGTCACTTAGTTGCAAACCGCGTGTTCGGAGGTCTTTGAAAAATGTTTCTGATGCCTGTGCGTACTCTTCAACCTCTTTGGATGTCATTAATTTGGCAACATCATATTTCTCTCCTTCTTCATCCTTTATACTTTCTATTGTCTTGGAAATGGCTGCTGACAAGGGCTGCCAGACAGTACTATTAAATGCTTCAACTAAAATCACAATGTTATTCATTGTAAAGTCCAGTCCATACAAAGTTTCTTGGAATCTTTGCACTAAACTTAAGAAGTTATCTACTCTTTCTTTAGCAATGTCAGAACTTGGTTTGATAATTCTGGTGTACAAGTTGTAGCGATAATACAAATAACTTCTTGATCGGTGCTCAAAAGCAAGTAAAGTCTGTTCCATTATGGTTTTATCTATTGTGTTATTGTACAGCAATTCCTGTGCCATGGATTTAAGTTGTGTGATGTATCCTGCATAGAGTACTAAGTAATTTGCCCATGTGTGGCAGTACCTTGCTCTTCGTGGCTCATCATGTCGCAGCAGCTCTTCAACAAACCCTTTGGAAATATAATCAAGGTCAAAATATCTTTTTGGAGTGACTTGATACTTCCACTGCAGAGTTCCATTTGCAAAAGAATCACAAACATGGGTCAGGTTTGCCTGTGTAGTCAAAGTCAGCTGGAGACGAACATCAAGGTCTCTCATGGTTGATGTGTAAATCGCTATCTTCTCCACCGTTATTCCTGGGTTAGGCAAAAACTGATCGACCATCAGTCGATACAGATGGGTCATCTGGTAGAAACCAATGGTAGCATAAGTTGCAGTTCTTTCTTCGATGACATCCCATATTCTTACAAAGTCAAAATCAACATTGAATTTCATCTTTTCTAATCCCCAGAAAGAATGAAATTTGGTCCTGGGTTCCATCTCGGACAGTATCTTTGCTTTAATTGACCTTGATGTTTCAACTGTGTGCCCAACTTCCTCAATTATTTCTGTGATAACTTTCCATTCAGTTTCTAACCGACTCAGAATTTCCAATTCGTTCGTTCTTAGGCTGCGGTCAACTTTTTGCGAAATCTCTCTGGCTCGAATGTAGTTTTTGCGTGTTCTGTTCCAGTACTCCACCCTGTCAACATCATCAGCATAGTTTTCAAAAGCTGTGGAAAATGTGGTTGATGACTTGTAGGACGTAGTTTCACAGGGAATGGGGCATTTAGAATTGCAAACATCACCTAGACTCTCGCGGTGGTTCTCTGAAAGAAATGACAAGGCTTTATATATCTTTTGGAATAATACATGAAACCCACTGCACTCGGCTCTATCTGCTCCAAGTCCCAGTGGCTTTTTTACTGGTGAGCCTCTATCAATGGACTGTATTTGGACCCATGTGAGATCATTGTCCGAACAAACTGGACCTTAACTAGATTTAGCTTATTATTGAGATGATGTTGGTATTTTCTGTTTTAATTACCAAATGTTCTCAAGATTAGTTGCTTACTTGTATCTGCCTGAATGCATTCCACATAATCCTTCATTGTGCAAATGGTTGGATTTTCTGAAATCAGATAGTCAGATCAAACTTAATAGCTCTCAATGGAGTTTTGATGTGCAATCACCAGTCATCACAGTACTATTACATAATATGCAAGGCATGATTACCATCAGACAAGCCTGGCATGTAGGCATCCCTGCATCCACACTCTTGAACAGTGTACTGTGTTTCACAATCCCTCCGGCAGGTGGACAAGGAGAAGGTGTCGTAATATTGCAGAGTTACGTTGTCAACACAATCACCGTAAGGGGGCTTCAGGTTGTGGATCTGCAATTGAGCAACATATTGCATTGAGGCCATGCTTCTGGTATAAAAGTATTTGGATATGACTAGCTTTTTTATTAATTTTTTTATTTTTGCTAAGACAAGCCATCATGTGAGAGGGCAGGCTTATTATCTTATATGTAAGGTGCTTTTAGAATTAGTTTAATTTGTCTCACCTTTGACAGTGTTACAGCTACAAAGGCATGAGATCCTGTAGGTAGCGCTTCTCCCAAGTCTCGCACCATGGCCACGTGACTGAGATCATGCAGAAGAATCTTGAGTCCCACGCTGTCATGGGGACCTGCCATGTACTCATACTGCTCCACATTCACGATCAGACTCAGGCCTTGTTGGGAACCTGAAGTTGTCAAACATAAACTGTGACATTCCCTGTTTTCAATGTATACGGTCATTTTATTTCTTGTGTTAGTTCTTCGTTCAAAAGTTATAATATCATTATCACTAAAATTTGTCAAACATTAAATTTCATGTTGGTATAAAAGTATTTGTATATGATAAAGAGAATATATATGATATAATGTACATGATAAAAAAAAATCTGCTAAATTGTCAGTGATTGTTCTGCTAATTGCAGGTTTGCAAAAAGTGGTTTTTAGAACCAGCCTTTCCCTTGAGAATTATGCCTGTAAAGATGCAGTGGAATGATTGATTAAAGTGTTCTCTTTTAAAAAGTTCCAGAAAATGGCTAATTGTATGTTGAAGTTGCCGTCTTGTATCTGGAACAATTGTACAAAATGTAGTGGTCTTGACATTACATTGTAAGGTCTATATGATAAAATGTACAAGGATTTTAAAACACGACAGAAATTTCAAATCCACACTTATCCAGTTTGTGGGAGGTGCATGAAGACAGCAATATGAGCCCAGTACTGTTCAGACTAACAGAAAGCTTTTCACTAATTGATTTGTGCAATATATGTTATCGAAAGAGACATGAAATAGGTGAAAGCAGACTGCCTCCTACCTGACTGAGTCACTGTGAGAGGAAGTTGCCTCCTATCAAATGCAGAATTGAACTGAAAACACACGCCATGGTCTGTCAGCAACAGAGTGAAGTTGTCCGGAGAGCAAGGCTTGTTCTGCCAAAGACAGCTGAAAAACAACAAATTTTTATTTATTTTTTGTTAATTACCTCTTAGTTTTTTCTTTTGACTCAAAATATTCTATATGTCTGTTTGTTGGTCCGTCTGTTTTGTTATTAATATTGTGTGTTATTGACTCGAATGACTATGCATGACTAAACTTTATCAAAAAGCTGTCAATGACCTATGACTGTAGCGTGTCATTTATATATGAACTGGTTTCAGCAGACAACTGATTCAACTAAGGTCATTTTCCTGTACGTATTTTTATGCCAAAATTACAATTGTATTCATTGTTTGCATGCACTGTGATCACAGAACAACATTTGACTTCTTCACCAGTAACTTTTTGTGATATTAGATTCTCTTATATCAAGCCCAGTGCGAATAACCAGCCCCCATCTCAGTCAAACTGCACTTAGCTTAGTTCACCCGAAACAATTCTGTGGACAAACTATCAAATAGACCTAAAAAATATCCATCCGTGGAGTTGCTATATATCCAAATGTACTGTTCCTCAAGTGCTTAACTGTCGATATTTTGTGTACAGTGTATATCTATGTCTCAATGCTACTAGGTTAGAAGCTTCGTCAGCCTATATGACCAGCTACCAGAGGCAGCCGTAATGATGAGATGACAAGGCTTGGGGTGCACATGCACCATGTTACAAATCTACCACATGGGTGGGTCTTTTACTTACAGTTAGATGTGTAATAGTGTACAATTCCACATACAATTTTCTAAGAATTTTCAGGTTTAAGTTTGTACTGGCTTAAAAGCTTTAATACATCATTAATAAATGGCACATGTATTTATCTAGGTTTTTGTCATACACAACTACTTTCGTTATGGTATTCCACTCACCTGTAGATCATGTCATATTTTGAATGTGCCAGCGATCTCCAAACTTCGTCAGTCTTCATGTGAGAAGAATTCATAGAGACATTGTCCAAGTTTGAAGAGCTCTCGTTGGTTCCTGATTTGAAATTTCTCTTAGCAAAGATATAAGTTAGGGTTTCGTGTAGCCGGGAATGGAGAGATGCAGACAACCTGTTGAATTATCATAATGAGAATAAATGATATTGAAGATACAATTTTTAATTTGCTGCTTAATAAGACTGTTCCTTGCTTTAGTAGCAGGCAAGTGAAACGACATGTAGCACATGACCATGTCTCTTGCGACCATCCCATAGTTGATCATCATTTTCCAAATGGCGTAATGAGTATCTTTCAAAGGTCTCATAAATTTGGTCTGGAAAATACTGGCGTCACCAGAAACTTACTAATAACATGTAATTACTACCAGGAGTATCTATGTTACGGGGCCTGCATTGCAACTGTGAGTTTTTAACAACTTTGTTCATCGTCCTTAAACAGACATAACCTCGTTCTGGCCATGTTGGTAAATCCTAAGTGGTGCTTTATGATTTTAAAACTTGCTGGTATAAAACGTACATATTTATATATTTTTATGATCATTGTTGTAAAACAGCTTTGTCTGAATGTTGTTATCCTGTTTTTAAATATATTTGAATAAATAAATAAAATAAATAAATAATATACACTATATGAGGATCAGCAATGTTCATCATTTCGATTTGCCAGTGCTTGAAAGGCCAGGAGCAACACACCGAGACACATTCTTACAGCTCCGAGCAAAATACCATCAAACAGATGACACCATACATTAATGAATACACTGAGAAAATGCAAAGGAGTTTTAAGGCCTTGTCTACAAGAAATTTGATTTCACAGCCAATTCCTAGACTTGGGTCTTTAACTCAAGAGGACATCATATGAATGTATGTAAAATTGGCTATAAACTACATTAGTTATATATGACTTCCTTTGACTCCTTACAGTTAACACTGACAAAATCAAAATGTCTTTACTTATATAAATTATAAGATGCATTATCATTCTAAAACATTATGCCTGGTACCATTTGGAAGATATTAAATT
This sequence comes from Alitta virens, assembly GCA_932294295.1. Lineage (NCBI taxonomy): Eukaryota > Metazoa > Annelida > Polychaeta > Phyllodocida > Nereididae > Alitta > Alitta virens. Next base: position 46,035,153 of record OW028574.1, on the reverse strand, counting down.
GCCTTGATATTTTTATGTTGGTCCATTTTCTTACTCACTTGAAAGTGTTCTGGTTACAAATGGTCACTGTAGGGAAAGGTACTTCATTCTGATAGATGAATTTGTAGTTGACAGAAACAGGTCTTCTGATGAAATATAAAGTCCTTTCTACCACCTGATAAGCGAATAAGGCTGTCCCTCCCAGAATGAGAGTTATCCAAAACAATCTGCAAAAAATACAAATACCATTCATAGAACTACGTTGAATAAAGTAATTAGGATATAATACTCTCAGTATTGCTCAGATCTGCCTGCATGGGTACACTTTTGACTAGGATACATTTTGTTATCTTGGAGAAAAAAAGTGTATGGTCAGAAATGGTAGCGGACCTTAGAGGAGACAGCGCAGACTTCAGAGGAGACACTCGCTGCTGTGAATCTGAGCGGCAGAGCTTTCCCCAGTTTTGGTGGGATCCTCAATCCAAACTTACACATTTGAAATTGAAATGTAGTCTTCCAAGTTATTGTATGTTTTCACGAGATTAGCTGGATAGACCCCACGCCCATATAATCAGGTTATCTTGTATTTTGTATCCATTATAATTATCCAGTTGTTGAGTTAGGCTGTGATGTGCACTCTGCATGCACGAAGATGATGATGAAAACGAAATTAGGTGAATCACGTAATTCTTTGTGGATAGGTTCCTTTCCTTTACATTTGTACATCATTGTACTGCACAAACAACGAATTTTATACAATACAAACAACACATAAATGGCGGTATCTCATGCAACACATGCACATGTCATGGTATGAAATTGAACGTTACATAAAATTCATGCCGCATCTAGTCCAAAATGGTATGTTGATGCACACCTAAAAGCGTAGGTGAACCAACTGCTAGATCTGATAGATTATATAGTATACATATTTCACATGGAATTCTAACCACGTACTGATACAAATTAATATTTATTCAGAGCACTGCGTAACTCAAGTCTAAGACAAATTGATCATTTTGGTTTGGCAGACTGACAGTATATATATATATATATATATATATTTATATAAACATGTATTTTTCTGTACTTCGATCTTTGTAACTCTGCATCACTTCCAGTTCATCTTTCACTATGTCAATTTTTATTTCTTTAATACAATTTTTGTATCATTACATATTGTTATTAAAGGTGATCTAAAATGAAATTTGCACTTTTTTAGTTTTGTGAGTCACGTGAAAGAACATACCCAGAAATTCAATTTCCAGAATTCTCAGTTAATTTGTGAAGGCTAAGCCTTAAAAAACTAACTTTAAAGTTGATATTCTCCAGTCAGAATTACTGTAGTTGAAGGAGTAGCTCATTACATATGCATGATGTCACATCAGGAACTAATTACCCTGACCAGGGATCAAGTGCCTGGGAATCACTGAGGCATGACAAAGAGATGCAAGCATCACAGCTCACCTGTTGTTTATTGGCTGGTTGCTGCTTACAGCAATTATATGATATCCTGATGTGACCCCACTGGCTCACTAGAGGGCACTGTGGCATGACTAAAAGTGTAAGTTGGAGAACAAATATAAATATGAATTTTTTAGGGTTTTAAAATCACACATTGGCAAAGTTTCCTTGCAAGATATATTCTATCTCCTTGATGAATTAAAAAAAAAAATTTAGGGCACCTTTGAAAAGCAATGTCAGAGGGGATGCCTTCTACTTCAGCGGTAGACAGCTTGCTACCATAATGGAGTGCATTGGAGGCCCTTCTCACTCGTAATAACGTACATTTAATTCTGTAACAGTCAATCTGAAACTGAATCATGTCTAGCATTCAACGTACAAGATACCGCTTGTCTAGAAAACCTCAAACTACTCAATGACAATCAGGTAACGATTTCATGAGTGACTATAATCATAAGTGTTTACGCTTCCTATTTGTATCGTGGTGCAATTTTGGTGGTATTTAATTATTCATATCACGTGAATCAGATGTAGTTACGATAATTAATACAAATGCGTGTCCTTAGCAAGATCAATATGCATGGATGATTATCAGCCTGCAATAAACAGTTGAATTTATGTTGTGCATTATATGTTAATTATAGGTAGCAACGCAATCGAGGGTCGTATATACTATGCCTTTTAGCCATCCATCCATACCGCAACACTGGACCAAAATCCTAAAATAATAACAGTGGCATATTTAGGGGGTGCATTGGTCCATGTCCTCCTAACACTCCTTTGCTGGGACAAAAAAGAAAAGAAAAGAAAATAAAAATCAAATTAAGGCTGAGCTGTGCTTCAACTAGTGGACCTCCAAATTGAATGTCAAACCGCAATGCATCCTCCTGGCACATTCTCAATCCCTCCTTGAATAGAAACTGTTTTTCAAACGCTATATCAGCATTTTTAATACAGCTTGAAACTTCTGCTTCTAAGGTGTTGAATTCGTATACGCAGGGTCGTGGGTTCAAACCCAGCCACGGCATGGAGGAACTGAGCAGATCCTTCTTGAACCATGTTGCTTTATTCAACCCAGGTGTGAATGGGTACTTGGCTATAGGCAGTGATGGTAACTGTAGAGTGCTTAGCCTGATGCGCTGACTACGGCTGCTCGGCTGTGTACTCCCCAGGGAGTTGAGAAAGGCTCATGCTTGAACAGGCTAAAGGTTTAATGATTAAGTCGGTTAAGACTGCTCGAAGTAGTGAAACAGACTGTAAATATGCGCATTTACATTTACTTCTGTCTTGACATTCCTATCTGGCATGTTTATCACTAGGTAGACAGGTAGGCAACACAACTGTTCTGAAGCTCAGTCAGCTTCTATGACAAGCTGCTAGAGACAGATGTAATAATGAGATGATTATGCTTTGATTCCATACCGTGTTACTTATGTATCCCATGGGTGGGGTCTTTTACTTGCAGCAGCATAGATTTGGAGTACAAGGCACCGATAATTTACATCTCATGCGACCAAGATTCAATTACATTATGTCTGCCTCTGGCAGCTGGTCATTTAGGGCCTATGCTAAGTTTCAAATCAGTATAGCATCGGGAAAATACGTGCACATCACATTCTTAATTGAAAATAATAATAATGCTAATATGTACTACACACATATACACACTCAGCAATTCCTAAATCCGACACTGCTACACAAACAGTTTTCACTATTCCATTAAATTAATCAGTATGTAGCATTTGGCACCTCGTAATGATCAGAGCAATTGACACTCTAACGTTGATCTGAATATTTTATGTTAAATGATGTAGTAAAAATCGCCAATAAGTCTCAGGCCATAATTTCCAGTTAATGTGCAATTATATACACCAGGAACTAAATGGAGTTCTGATGGGGCAATCGGTCCATTTACCATTAAATGAATATCACTCACAACAACAACATTAACAAGAAAAAACACCTTGCATTATATCGTAGAGTACATTTACATATAGAAAGGTGTTTTAAATTTAACACAGAGGTCAAAAGAGGGATACCATGATGTTAAATTGTTATCTGTCAAGTGTTTCATAAGTGTTAGGCCCAGTTCACACTGTCACAAGTAAGAGAGACGAGTGACCACGGACGTAAAAAGGGACTATATGTGCTAACTCGTGGATCTTTTAATCACGTATAAACTCTTAAGTGAAGACACTCGTCTGTGTGGTCCACAAGTGAAGGAGAGTGCTACGGATGGGCAAGGATGGGCAAGGGTGCCAGTGGGGACGGTCGATGGCAGAACGACGTGCGGGCCTCGGATGCGCGTTTCCTGAGTGCTACACGAGCTGTACTAGAGTGGATGGTGAGTATACACGGATGGACAGCCTCCCCTGTGTACCTGCAATTGAGCACGAGTGGCCACGAATGGACACGGATGGCCCGAATGGCCACGTACATACGTAGATTACTCGCAAAACACTCGCCAACCACTCACAGAGTGACTCCCGTCCACGAGTAATCTAGAGGGACCAGGACTATTCTATGGAATAGCAGGAGTATCCGTACAATGTTCTTCGAGTGAATTACGTATGAATAAGGATAAACAAGAGTAAACATTTTTTGTCATCCGCGCTCATTCGCCATCCCACTCGTGACAGTGTGAACGTCCCTTTACGTAAATACGTAGATAATGATTTTAGGCTACCAATCATTGTCCAGGAACGGTTTTCTGCTGGCTGTCACACCAGAACCACATATATCAAACCAAGTTATGACCAAGACATTTTGATACTCCCAAATAGTTATTCAGATCCGACTGCATTCTATAGTAATGGCCATAAATAATGCCCACTCAATTTTTGGTCATATCTCATCACATGCAGCAGCAGCACAAAATGAACAGAAATATACTAATAAGTTAAACTTTCTAACCCATAAAAGCCTCTCTCAATTCCAAGTATAACTATTTTTTTGCCATATTTTCATCATCACTGCGGCCATTTACTATCAAAGGTCGCAGAGAAGCAGAAATGACAATGACAATATACAGCAAACTTTATGTTAATTGTTTTTTTGCAGAATTGTTTTTATCACCAAAAAAAAAGGTTGCTAACATTTAACGATAACAATATTATTGTCATGAAAAAAAAAGAAAATTAATTTGCTGCAGCAACATGTACAGCTGATGTATAAATATAAAATATAATATAATAAATAATACCGAAAGAAGGAATATATTTATTTTGAATCCTACTAATCTTTATTGGTCGCTTTGGCTTCGAAGAATTTTGCAGGTCTATATCTGTATCTATACATAAAATATCTCAATATCAAATATCAAATATCATCATATATTTAAAATGGAAGACAAGTATAAAATCCCTACCTTCTGAACGTGAAGCCCTTCTCCTCTGCAACTTTGTTGAGCCCATGAATTGTTGTATTTTGGCTGAATTCCTTCCAGAAACCTTGTGTTCTCACTGACGACATGATTCCTTCGGTTATTTCACCACACAGTTCATCATCCTGAATCCTAATACCAACTGTGTTATACGTAGGTGTACCTTCTGCAAAACTAACCTTGCTCCCAAATCAATTATGCGCGCGCAACAGATGTATGGCAGTGCATGACGGGTAAGCTCAGAAACAGGCCTAAGTTTCCACCAGGTGATCAATGATGCCATTCTTACAAGTTGGAACACAGAGCAGTCAGGAAACAGACAAATGAGAATCTATACTTTTAAGAAATTTAGATATAATCCATTGAAATCTTACAGATCATAAAATAAGACCAATAAAAAAACCGGTAATGGATTTGGTATGCTAATACAAGTATTTTCAAAGCTATCAACAGTCATATTTATTTAATATTAATGGAAGTAGGTTCTACTGAAGACAAAAATATTCAACAAAAATATTGTCATGGCACTTTATCGTACTGTCGACAAATTATAAGCCTGCTGCCAGAACCTTTCTGAACGTCGACTCATCTACATGCAAAGCCATATTTCGCAAATTGTGCTTGAACTGTTAAAAGTGCGTTTTAAAAGGAGCACACAGAAAATACATTTGCGAGTGAAATGGCACTAAATCAGATTTGACAATTTCCAAAGAATGATATATCTAGGCCTCGTCTGCTTTTCTAGGATTCTACTTTATTTCTTGACATGTCGACATCCTGACATCTTGACATCAACATTTTGACATGTCGACATCTTGGCCTCTATCAGTGACACTTTGAACTTTCGGCATCTTAACATCAACACGCTGACATGCCGGCACAGATTAACAGTACATGTACACAAAGTGGACAGCAATGGAACCAATGTAATCTGTTCAGGTGTTTTTTCAATAGATAAGCAGTTTCACTGTCATAAAACCATCTTATCTCATTTGTGATGATCACGGCAGCATCAATCTCAATGCATGCCCTGAAAGTCACTAGATGGCTAATGCAAATTTTGAGTAATGTTCCAGTCTGTGAAAGATCTATTGTTAACATCTCAGCATTATTGGCATCATAATACAGCATAATAATTATATCATACAAATAATAAACTTAATACCCAAAACTATTTTTTATCAGTTTGGTAGAAACATTAAAAAAAAAAATCAGCTTTTGTTTGCGAGGCTGCTACATGGTCAAGTGAGAGAGAGAGAAAGAGAGAGAGAGAGAGATTAACCCACGTGCTATTGATCACTCATTGAAATGTTAATTATGAATTGTCTACGGGTCCCAACCTTCCAAGTATAAGTGCTAGTTCCGGGTAATCCAAACATGTTAGGATCCAATGTTTCCCGCCATTTTTCCGCTCAGTTCCTATATTTACCACCAGGGGCACTGATCAGGCCAAGAGCAGGTGAAATACTGCGAAAATACATAAACTCATCTATTGGGTTCACCTTGCCCGATTTCAGCCTCTGGCTACACCCCCACCCCCTCCCCGTAGATTGTCTTTACCTGGGCCTTCCTTTGCCGGAGCGAACTGCTGTTCACTTTAGCGCCATTATTTATTATCGGTTATCTTGTGTGGGTGCTATACTAATTAACAGTCAGAGGACGCTGCAAAGACTGACCTTAATTCAGACCAAATCCATATAACAGACATATCCAAATTAATTAATCTGGCAAGGAATCAAACGGAATGAACAAAGATATACTGCTTGTGCCATTTCCAATCAGTTAGTTTTTATCCAGCATGCTGGGTGGCTTAAGAGTATGTTGGATGGCTGCAGTGTATGTTGTACAATATATGGAGAATATAAGCAATGGTGAATGGTGCGTCGTCCAGCATAGAGTTTGGTGGGATTCGGAAAATGTATACATAATATGGCATGGTGTTTTCTTTAGTTTAGTTTATTCACATTTATGAGGCGCACACCTATGTAGAAATTACACAAAATGACCCTTAACATGTTCAATTGAAATGTAAATTGAACATTTGATGGATAGAATACATGAAAAAGATGTAAATTTTAAAAAATCGATAAGTAATAAAGACTTTGAAGTAAATATTGCATATACGTAGAAGAAGAAAAAAAAAAAATCATATGAAACGCATAAATGCCTTTGAAAAAATGAAAGTCTTCAATTAAGAGTCTCAAAAAATGGGAATAGGGAGTCCATGGCTCTTACGTTGCTAGTTGTTACAGAAAGTTCTGGGTTTGACCTGCCAATGGTGCAATGTGCAATTAGAAAATGATAAACTCTGAATTACATATACAGTACTATCATATGTAACTGTTTGTTACACTCCATTCAGGTGTAGCCTAAATGGGGAGCTATGACAACGATTAATGGCAACTGTAGAAGCAGCATGCAGAGTGCGAAGTGTTATGTTCCTATTGGTGTGCCACAGGGCTCTGTGCTTGGCCCTTTGTTGTTCTCTTTGTTTGTCAATGATGTAAATTGCTTCGTTTATCTATATGCAGCTGATACTCATTGATATACAACTGGTAATAATGTTATGGAAGTTAATGAACGAATGCAGGCATCTTTAAATGAAATATCTAAATGGTATAATGGAAATAAATTGGTGCTAAATGCTAGTAAATCCAAATGTATGTTGATTTGATCTAAGTATCAGACTAGAAGGTTAAATGATAATATACAAGTGTCTCTAAATAATGTAGATATTGATTTTGATGAAAATTTAAAGATCATATATTAATGTTTTGTATAAATTGTCTTTTTAGATATCTCAGTTATCACGAGTCAAGAAAAAGGTTACAAAAGAAATGTTGTTGACTATATATAACTCAATTATACAACCAACCATTGATTATGCTATCACAGTTTGGGGTCATACAACAAATGAGAATATAAGGAAATATAAGGAAAATTCAGAGGTTACAAAATCAAGCTGCATAATTTTGACTACATTAATGTTAGGGGGATTGATTTGGTAAAGCAGTTGAATTGGATGAATGTCACGGAAAAATTTGATTATTTTGAATGTTTCCTTGTATTTAAATTTATTCACAGATTATTTGACGAATAATATAACTTTGGAATCCGATATAGAAATTAGGATAAATGTCAACAACAGAACACATGGTATGAATGTGTACATTCTTTTTCCAAATAGTGAAACAGCAAAGAAAAGTCTTTATTATTCAGGAGGTAAGAAATGGAATGATTTACCAGGTAACATCAAAGAAATTACAAACATAGATGGATTTAAGAAACAACTGAAAAGGAATGTGCACATGTAATATTTTATCCTTATGTATGTTTTTACACTGTTGTAGATTTAAATTTATTACTGCTTTTTTTATTGTCAATGCATTTTTGTAAAATATTTCAATTTGTACATATGTAAAGGGCATTGCTGAAAAACAGTTTGCACTGAGCAATTTAACCCTTTTAAAATATTTTTTTTATTATAAATAAATAAAATAAAAATAATAAATAAATGGCTATTGAAGAAGTACATGCTTGAACAGTTGTGCTGACAGGTCATTGCAAAGATTAAGAGCAAAGCTACCCAGTAAAATTTCAATCTCGTTTTTTTTCTACATTTATATAATTCACATTGCAGAATAAATTCATTACTGATCTATTACATGGAGGGAACTATTTATACGGACATATAATTTCATTGCTAAAAACATCTTTTATCCAGGTACAAAATCTATATCATATATGATAATATTATCATAAAGGCTACGAATCTTTTGTCCACATTTATCGTGCAAATGATATAATAAAAGGATAAGTAATAGAAAGATTCCTGAAGCCTTTAAATGAGGCTAGCTTTTTGTTTTTATCTCATAAAGAAAAGAGTAATGATGAAGTGTAGTTGTATGGATGATCTAGAGGTTAGAGAACTTTCACCTCGAGACCATTCGCTATATTGGCCATTGTAATTTCTGATGCTTCTCTGTAACCATGAGAAATGGCTATAATGGTGACAGGATGCAAAAAAAAAAGTTATCATTGGAAAGATAGAAAACCTGAAGTTGTTGATACACAGAAGTTTACATTTCTGTCAATATTTTACCGGGCCAAGAGCTAAAAGCAATAAAGTAAAACCAAAAATGGTCTTAATCGAAAGATTCTACGAACACATGTACAGATTAAAAACTTTGTTTGTCACCGTTTTTTGTGTCATTTTAGCGCATCCATTTCATTTACCTTTTGTGGCATTTCCAACTTCCTAACCTGACCATCAAAACTGGCAACAAGTATGTTAATTATGTGGAATCATTGAAAAAAAAGCTTACAGAACACAAATGGTACAGAAGTTTGCTGTCCCCCCCCCCTTTTTTTTGTTGGTGTATGATATTTATCCATATGCAAAGGCATTAGAAGCAAATAGTGGAAAGGTTAGGTGACAGGAAACAGCTTTATAACGCTTTGACGACTTGTTGTTTTCAGCGTATTTGCACAAAATTATGTTACTTTCCTAGTTCCATCTTTTCGTTTTTAAATTTGTCTGTAACTTTTTTTTTTGTCGTGTCAAACAGTCTCGACATATCACTGTAACTTGTCAATATTATGCACGTAGACCATGCATGTGCCATCATAAAGTATGCAGTACACTGCGGTATATATTGGTACCAGGTCAATGTAAACTCGAATAACTTTGCCTTTTTAAAGAAAATAATAAAACAACAGACCGACAAGAAAAATAGTCATTGAAATGGGAAAATTGAAATCGTATGGACAGTGATCATGCGCCAGCCTCTGCCTATGACTTATTAGTGACTCCATTTCCTCCCATTGGATTGATTCTTCGTTACTTGCAAAGAGTACTTTCTGGGTGTCATATACCACAACCAGTTGAAAGATTTAATTGTCATCTTCGTAATATAGAGTTACTCAAAAGACCCAAGTGACTTAATAAATTTAAATAGCTGACTAACTTGAGTAAACAATTGAGATATTATAAACTTTTTCTGCATAAGGCAATCCGAATAGCGTTTCTTTCATTGCATCGTGATATGGATATTCACAAACGAATCAATTCTCCCTCATTGGACGCCCTAAACTGCACGGTTAGTATCAAATGACACTTATTCGGGATTCAGTTTTGGACATGCTGAAAGATGACCCCTGCACTTGGATTATTGTACGATTTTCAGGGAACAATCAGATATACTTCCCAGGTAATAACATGATAGGAAGCGCTTCAGAAATCAAAACAATAAAGCTCACCTTCAAAATAATTGGCTATACAAATTGTTAATGTGATGTCGTCAATAATGTTGCATTTGTAAGGCATGTCAAGGAGCCCTAATGAATATTATATTATTATATCGAGTTCCGTATAGAACTGCTTACCTAGCGAAATATTCATCATGCACTCCACCTAATGACACCAACGACCTAAGCTCTTATTACAAGGTCATACTAGTACAAGGCCTAATTGAGAGTTGTGAGGGCCTGATCCTTGAATAGGTCAATTAGGTTCGATATAATGCAACAATATGCACCCGATAAAAGGGGGTTATGGACACTAATAACAATAGTTGAATAGTCTCCACACTCAACAATATTATCAAAAGAGATTGCTGTTTATCCTACCCAATTAGCGTGACAACCACATGGAAATAACCTCCACTCTCAAAACAAGTACATGCCAACTTATTAGATGAAGCTTGCCATCTGGATCACTATTTGTTTGTAAATTGTCGCCATAACAAATTGTCCATTAACATGGATTCCATGATTTATACGTATAATTTCAGTAATCAGGCATGTAATACATACACATCTTTTCAAGAGTTATATATGACCTCAGATAAACTTTCAATGTCTCTGTAATTATTAAAACCAAAATAGGACAGAGGGGTCCTTGAGTGAAATCAGCTATATTGCCGCTATCGAGGGTTGATTGATGAGGTGAGAGAGAGAGGAGAGTCAGCCCATGTTACACATTTACCCTATGGGTGGGATGTTTTACTTGCCTCAGCATAGACACTGTGTACAAGGGACCACCAATTTAACGTCTCATCCGAACGACATCCAGCTGGGATGATGCTCTTTAATTACCATCATCAAATGTTGTATTGGCACATCATTACCAATCGATATTCACCATGTCTATTATTTAGATGAGCATATTCATACACATTTCACAATAAAGGAAGCCATATGGTAACTGGAAATTAATTGCTAGCTCAAGCAAGGATGTGTGCGTTATATTGATAGCTCAATGGGAATCTGATGCCAGATGAAAGACCCATTGGAAAATATCAGTTTCATGAATAAGCCTTGATAACGTTCATTTGTATCAACAGTCTTAACATTTTCTGGGATCCTACCATTTTCTGCGGGTCTAATCATATATTCATGTATGCAATTAAAAATTATACATGTAGTAAGTTAAAAGCAGAAATAAACAACTGGATGAATTACATAGAACAAACTTTTTTAAAATTATTTTAGGTATAATGGTTTCATGTTATGTAATAAATTACCAACCGATTTTAAGAATCTAAATTGGATTGATTTTAAGAGTGCTATTCGGGATTGGAAGCTGTGCTGTGAATGCAAATTAATGCTTTTGATGTTCTGTTTTAATCTTATTTTAACCTTATCATTAGTTTTATGCCATTGTATATAGTCATTCTCATCTGTAGATAATGTCATCTTAGTCGGAGACAAGCATCACTGCTTATTTCATTGTTCATGTAAAACCGACTGTAAATAAAGATTTATCTTATCTTATCTTATTAAGGCAAAAGAATGAAAAGGCTGTCTCTGAGAAAACCATGGGCCTTATTGATGAGCCTAAACAGGACTGGTCTCAGATTTTAATGTTACCTTGACTACAAGGCTTATAAATAAAGATTTATCTTATCTTATCTTATTAAGGCAAAAGAATGAAAAGGCTGTCTCTGAGAAAACCATGGGCCTTATTGATGAGCCTAAACAGGACTGGTCTCAGATTTTAATGTTACCTTGACTACAAGGCTTATAAGCGATGACAGATGAGAAATAAATGAGATAAGACTTTTTTTTTTAAGATCGTGCAAAATTTAGTTTTCTTCAGGTGTATGTTTTTGACGTCTTTTACTAGCCACCGCACAGACATCGAGTATTAGGGCTTAGCATCCTCTACCTGAGATTTTGTCAAACTGGTTATCGTTCTTAGCTGTTCTCTTATTGTGTAAGCTGACCTAATTTTAGCAACTGAAGAGGCAGTTCCATAATAATATTACTTCTTAATGACATGATAGCAGGTGCTTTGAAGAGGTGACACTGGCTTGTCTTCAACGATGACAAATTGCTGTTGGCACTGTACACCAATTCTGGTTGGGAAGCTAATTTAAAGTGTTCTTTAAGTCACAAGCTTATATCAATCAAACATAAATATATGGTAACATGACTACACAAGAAAAACATTAACAATATTTTCACTGATGATTAAATGATATTTAATTGCATATTTAACATAGAATAAAATTACGATAACAAGAAATCTGTTCCTGAATGTGCCAGGAACTAGTCCATCAAATGTGTCCATATACATGATCAGTCGAGAACATCAAACGAGTCATTATCAATTAATTAAAAATCGTCCAGTTCAACACAAAGTCGTCGTTTATTTCGCTTTCAAACGTCTATGCAGCGAACGTAAAGCAGCATCTATGATTTCGAAGAAAGTCATGAAACTGGCTCCAACGAACAGACCTAATGAACCTCCAATGTCACCTGAAAAAGCATCGCAAAACAAGCAAATGTTAGTAAATTTATAAATATATATAGCAAATAAAGACAAATGTAGAAGCCGACTAAAGCAATCTTCCATAAATAAAAACACAGAAGAAATCTGAACAATAATGGCACTAAAATACAAAACCTACAAATCAAGGCAAATTCATCATATGTCCGATCCTGCCTTCGGTTTTCATAACTCATCTCTGATAAGAACACGTTCAGTCGAATGAAGTTGTCCCTAAAACACAATAAAGCAGGCGTATATCGTATACACAGAAATTCCACTAGGCAGAACTGTTAACGGACTTTATAGTGTATTTGTGGCACACAACGTCATGTACAATCGAAATTTTCAATTTTATTTCCCGAATTAAGGAGTTAATTTTTGAGGTGGTATAGAGACAAGCAGGGTATACGCTATGCAGTACACGTAATATACGTTCAAAAGATGTATGAGTATTTCCGTATACAAACAAACAAACAAACTACGCTGACAATGTTTTGACGAGCTTAAGTTTGTCAAAGACATGACAAGGTTGTGACGAAACTTCCGTCTACATCTTGTCAAGCATTATAGCTTGAATGATTTGGGCTGAATATAGTCTAAAGTTGTCAATCTTTGGGCTGGCCATGGATATGTGGACTGGCCGAATGGTAAATTAGAGAATAAAGCCTTTGTGGGCTTGTTGCTAGGGTTGTCACGATCAAAGAGTGTTATGGTTGGAAATTCCCACGATAATTGTATACCGTAGCGAATGTATTGCACTTTGTCTTATGAAATTCAAAACATTTTCCATCAATAGACCCAAATAGCTCCTTCTTGCTCTTTTCCATGATTGGCTCTGAGCCGAAGAGTCTGACTGCTAGATGTAAAATGCGGCACAATGAGTTGTTGTTTCTTTTAGTTTTTTTTTATGGCCTTGTTGAAGTCGAGCATTCCTTCGTGACTGATCGTAATTTACATTGATCTGTAAACATGTACATAGGTATTGACTTGCATATCCCTGTTGCTTATACCACTTGTTTTAGTTGATTGGCTTTATATTGCCATAACTTAATTTTTTCCTATGAGCAGTGCATTACACATTTTGTTTTATTACAATGCTGAAAATTTAATCTGATTATTTATACAAAATGATAAGCATGATGACCCTTAAATGAACCCAACCTTATGCATTTAAGAATAATCATCTTGGACCACAAAAAGCATCCTTTATTAAGGTAAACATTTTTTAGTGTGACTACATAATACCTAAATGTCAATATTTGTAAATGGACAATTTTTAGGTCCATTATTAGATTAGTATGGGACTCCAAAATTTTCCTGAAATATATATCATCTTTAATTACACACATAAATGGTGTACTTGATATGATACAATTAAAAATTATGTAGACAAATATCAATATTTACATAGCATATAGTGTATTTAAATGGTCTCTCACTATGAGCAATACAATTATTGTGATGGCCACATGATGCTGATGATCTGATTATTGGCAAGAACAAGGTATGGGCATGGAGTCACTAGAGACTCCATGGTATGGGTTTCTTCATAAATTTTTATTTTTCATTATGCAGTGTCAATGAACAGTACAACTTTTAATATCATTGACTTAACTGTAAGCTTAGATTATCTTAATCTTGTTTCAGGGTGCACTGTACTAGCTATGCAATTCGTGGAACATTATGTGCTTAGAATTGACCAAGAGCAATTACCAAACAAGTACAGTTTATATAGACTGCATGCCGAGTTGAATTAAATATATGCGCTTCAAGTATCGTTCTCTAGCTGTCAGGTAAGCTACTAAATAATTAATTTCTGGACGTTGTGGACAGTATACAATTACATCCTACCAAAGCTTACCAAGAGAGGAGTGTCCGTTATCTAGTTTTTAAGAATTTTAGATCACAATCCATCTGGGTTGTAATTTGTCTAATACATTATAAATAACTATAAAGGAGTGTTCTCACTGTCACGGATAAGACCTACGTATGACCACGGGGGATGAAATGTGTATACTCGCCATCCACTCACGTCCACTCGTAGAATGCTTGTGAAATGCTTGGCGGACCTCTGTGGCCCGCCCGTCGTAATATGTGTCTAATCCGTAGTCATATGAAGGTCTTATCCTTACTGTCACGTATGTCATAGATCGTTTACCGAATGTCCGTCAAACGCTCGCCAAACGTCCTTTTAAATGCTCACCGAAGTCTGTCGCCAAGCATCCGTGAGGCATCCTTGAGGCATACGTAAGGCATTCGTTGGCACTCTTAGATCGCTCGTAGATCACCGTGCGAGTGGTTCAAGGATGGGCAAGGATGAGCAAGGATGGACACGGAAGACGACAGACGTCTGCCGAGCGTTTTACGAGTCGACGCGAGTGAATGGCGAGTATATACGGATGGACAGTGGCAACAAATGGCTACGTATGGCAACGGACATACATAAAACGTACATATTACGTAAGTATAATGCTCGCCGAGTGACTCCTGAGCAAGTTATATAACTGATATAAACAATTTACTCGAAGAACGTCCGCCAAAGTTTTAAACATATTTAAAAAAAATTCCCCTCTCTACGTTTGCTTGTGAGTGGTCAAGCGTGACCAGGAGTGTTCTACGGAAAATAAAGAGTATCCTTGTAACGCCCGGCGAGTAAATCACATATGGCCAAGAATGACGAAGAGTAAAAACATTTTTTCATCCATCACTGTGAGTGCTGTCTATAACAGAAAAATTGTTATTGTCAAATTTGATTTTAAGTTCACATATATATATATATATATATATATATATATATATATATATATATGTGTGTAGGAATAAAGTGATCAATAAACTTATTTTTGTAATGTATGATTTTGTTCCTTCTATATATGAATAAATGATTCAGGTGAAATGATATGCATCAGCTCGTGGAACTTGCAATGACAACATTTGGACAAAATGTTGAAGAGTCATGCGAGTGTAAATCTTCACGCATTTGTCATCAACTCCTTGCTTGCAGATACAAATGCATGGCAATATCGTATGAGTTGTCAGACTAATTTCTGGACTTAACAAGTTGTAGACGATGACAAGTGTCTGACAAACAACATCGTCGAGTGGACAAGGTAAAACTTGTCGAGGTGACAAGTTTTTGACAATTATATTGAGTGGATATTTTTACAGTGTAACTAACTAACTAACTAATTAACTAACCATAACAAACTTACAACGAACTTCATGCTTCACCTTATTCAGTGAGTGCTTTCTTGTTGCGTAACCATATAATGTACGTCACTGAACGATTTATGCATTCCACATGGACTGGCGCATATTTCTTTTATGTAGTGTTACATTGCATCTGAAGCTTTTCAGTTAATTGCCTTCAGTATTGTGCCCTTTGTGATATATCCCCAATACGTGCCTTGTAACACAGCACTGCCTTGTGATACACCGCTGGGCTTCAGCAGCTGCTAAGACAAATTGATGCGCAGCATCTTGTGAACTAATCTTATGAAGTTATGACTCTCTTGTAACATGAAATATATCGTGCGCAAGTAATGTGGATAATATGAAATGGGATTTCTGTAGGACCACCTCACTAAATTTATGACCCATGTTTATTGTATTTTGTTATACCCTTGCAATTGTTTTTCATTGTTTCTCACACTATGGCGACTATGCACCTCACCATCAAGGCAACCTAATGTTGCGCAAAGAAACGGCCACAGAGCGAAACAGCCACATGGTTTTTATAGCGCAAACGATCTTACTGTTTTATTTCTGCATATGGTATTACGTACAAGAGAGTTAGTTTTGCTGACTTGTTCACTCAAAATAAACCATCAACAGGGAGGAGGGCATTTCTTGTTCTGACAAATGGGAGACAGGAGATTTGTTGCTCAAATTTGATTGACAGATACTCCACAGTGGATTGCAATGTAGGAATTTCAAGATTTAAGCAAGAAATAATACCACCATAATAATATATAAATGAATTTAAAATAGCCTCAGCCTGCCCTTCCACAATTTTTTCTCTTTAATTACTTCCCTCGTTAAAACTTTATAGGTTTTGGAATAGGTATCACTATGAAATAGGTATCGGAGCTTTAATAAATAAAATTTGCAAATTCCAATGTATGTTGCGGCTAACTTGATAAATAATAATTATTATTTTACTATTATTGTTAATAATTTAACAACAAAGCGTAGAAAAGCTGTTTAATGGATAAAACAACTGTATGACAAATTAGATATTTTCTGTAATCCTTAAAACGTGCAATTACGACAGTGAATTAAAGCTAGATGACATATTGTATACTGTTCTGGAGCACTGCGATGTGCTGATTAATAGTGATTACACATGCTGTGTGACCATCTTTATTGTAATTATTGTTAATTGGAATCTCTCTGAAAGCATAATTACAAAATACGTGTCAGGTGCTTTTTGTGATTAATGATTCCTCTACCCAAATTGGTCAATCACTATTCCAACCTTTGATATATAGAACAGATATATACCAACAAAATTAATGTAGTCAACAATCTTGGTTTGACTGTACTTTAGATGGAATGGCAAAATTTGTCTATCAAATAAGTTGGTAACTTTAGGTAAATTGAAACAAATACCAATTCAAAATCCAGTGGACTAGAAAATTAGTTCAATAGGCTAACTTTCTTTGACATTTTGACTGGTCCTAGAACGTATTAAAAAATGTCCAGCAAATTAGACTCATACTCGTGACTAACAACTTAGACCGTAATATGCTCACGAGGTGTCATTTTTAATGAATGACTATAACAGTCAAATTTATTGACTTGGGAACTATATTGCTCAGAGACTTGGAAGCTAAACTCCTTATGACATCATGTGAATCCAGGACTCTAATTGGTTGAGGGCCCACCTTGACCAATGGGAGTTCTGAGTTCACATGACATCATCATTTTGGAATTTAGCGATAGCTTCCAGGTCTATGAGATTAGTTTCCAAGTCAAGGAATTTGGCTGTAAGCACTTACTCATTTTTTTTGCTAACTGGGCCACATTAGACATTTATTTTCTAAGAGAATTAAGTTAATAATTGAAGCCCACCTCAAGTAATGACCCGGCTGAGATAGTCTCTGAAAAAGGGAAGGGAGGGCATTTATTTGAGTACTTGCAGTACATATGGTTAAATGGATCAGATGATGCCTCTTAAGCAATTACTCGCATTTTAAAGTAAGTTTTACAGCTTCCCCCATTTAATAAAGCAAATCTGACACCTGTTATTTAGAGAAATTGCACTTCACCGAAATCGGTTTGGCCAAAGGATCAAAGCACCAAGACCCACCCACGTACCTCACGTAAAATCATCATATGTCTCCATAGTTTCTCTGTTTATATATTTATATATATAGTAATAGTTTTTCCCTATAGATTCACACTTTATTTTGTTCGGTAGAAAACCATACATGCATAGCATGAAAAACTATTTTAATTCTCATGTCCATAGATGAAAATTGTGTTGATTTATTAAAGTTTCCACTCAATGTGTTCATAATTACTTCATTTCAGTTCGACAGCACCGGTGATGGATGGCTGCGGTTTAGTGCAGTGTAGCGGACCCAAATTTATGACCATATTCGGTGTCCATGAAATCTAAAAAATAATGAAAATTTATTTTTACAAATTTTTTTTTGGCAAGATAATAAAAATAAACAATAAACCGCGTTCATGCCTTGAAAACGATCACCACCATTATTTGTTTATGACGTCATAAGCCTGGCAACAAGGCTCGCTAAATATGGTCATAAATGTGGGTCCGTTAAGCTGCACTTTTTCCGGCTCATTAATTTCCATGATAATCTACTCAAAGAATACACTATTTTCAGGCATGCTGGTTGGTCTAGAAGTTCTACCATTAATTTGTGGTTCTGTCGGTCTCGGGTTTGAAACCTTCACTAACCCGAAACAGGATACTTCAGTCGCATTCATGAGATGTTCAATTATGGGTGCCTATGCTGGGACAAGTTAATTGTCCCACACATGGCTTACCAAATGGCCCTGGACTTTATCAGAAAACGTATAATTTAGAAACAAAAAGTGACTGCGCTCTATTATTGGAATCAGCAAATTAAAATATGAACCAGTTTTCCCCTACTTTCCCCTCTATACTTTAATGATTACTTTAAAATTACCACATTTCTCTTCATCTGTTACACACATTTTCCGTCGAGCCTAACTAGTTCAATTCCAGGCCGAGCTCAAGTTGGATGGCTGTTTAATACCCATCATCTCATTGACAGAGGCCTTCAGGGACATTTCTGACATTTAGTTACATATCTCACAAATGAAACAAAAATTAAGCAAGTTTGATACTCAGTTTTTAACAGTTTTGTAGCAGCAAAACATGGATATTGAAATCCATCATCCGGTGAGGCAGCTTTTTTGTGATCTTAAAAATTGTCCCAATGGTCTCCAGGCATGGGGTCCACTGGGACAGAGGTTGGGGACCACTGAGACATAAAAAACAACAGTATTTGTACCTTTATTTTGCAATGAAATCATTCAATTTGTAAATTGTAAATTGTTACTCACTCTAAGACAATAGCAAGTGCAGTGATCTCCTATCGGACTTTGAAGCACAACATTTTAATTTTTGTTGATATCATCATGATGAATGAATTTAGGCAATGCAATTTTGATCTTTTTTTAAATAATAAAGATATAAAACTGTGTCAAAACAATGAAATACCAAATACCTGGCACAGTTTCTCAATAAAAAAAATGTTTTTTGAGACTATTAGATATTTATAAAAATTTATAACAAATCTGTCATAACCTGAAACTTGCCTTAATAAGCATTCAAGTTAATATTTTTGGTTAATAATAATAAGTTTATTTATATAGCGCTAAAATCTAAAATCGAATATCTTTAAGCCTTCACATAAATCTGTAAATGTTAACAAATTAGATAGAATAAAACATGAATAAATAAATTTAAAATTGTCTCAGTTCAAAATCGATAAAATTTTAAAAATTTTTTTATATAAATATAAAATAAATAAGGAGACATAGAAATAGTCAAAATTTTTGACAATATTTTATAATAGTAATAAACAGTTTTCCATCAATTTTTTTATTTTTTTTTGCTATATTTAAACTAAAGATATTGCATTATAATATTTATACATGCTGTTGTGATAACCTCAAATATTTTGTAGTTGATTGTACTTGAGTTACATCAATTTAGTTATTTTAATTAATTACTTTTTATTTTGCTTGTAATTGTAATTGATCATTCTGGGATGTAATTGTAATTCCTTTGAAAGTAATTGATAGAGATAGAGATGAAAGTAATTGATAGAGATAGAGATGAAAGTAATTGATAGAGATAGAGATGAAAGTAATTGATAGAGATACAGATGAAAGTAATTGATAGAGATAGAGATAGAGTCACATGTTTCCAGTTTCAGTGGTAGTGATCTACTTGGGTGGTACGGAGTAACTAGCATTTCCAGATAACGTGGTGCCATTCCATGCAATACTTTAAAAGTCAACAGGTTGATTTTAAAATAAAGCTGCTTGAGTAGAGGTGCGATGTGATCTTTTTTTTTTGTAGAATAAGTCGAGCGGCACTATTTTGGATATTTTCTTCAGGAGACCACATGGAACTCCGTATAAAAGATTGTTGACATTATCTAATCGTGAGGTTATACACGAGTTCACCAGAATTTCTGTTGCCTCTTTATGCAGATATGGTCGCACATGTGCAATTTGTCGCAGATGAGAAAAAAAAACACAAACAACTTAGAAATCTTCCATGCTCATTCCTTTGTCTAAAATTGCACCTATGGTCTTCCCTGACTTGATAATGGGGATGGTGGTTTTACCAATTGTAATGCTGACATTATGGAGGTTCTTCAGGTAACATTTCTTTCCACTAAAAACTCTGTTTTGCTGTCATTCAATCTCAAGTGATTATCAGTCATCCACTGCTTGATTTCTGTAAGTGCAAGTAGCAACTGGTTTACTGTGTCAATGTTATCTTTTAACAAGCCAAATAGAGCTGAGTATCATCTGCATACATGTGCAATTATGCATGTTCACCTTGTGTTTGTCAGCTATATCAAACAACAAAGATGTGTAAAGGCGGTACGGACCCAATACAGACCCTTGGGGAAAAACCCTAGGGAGAGGTTTTGCTGATGACCCAGCCCCATTGATAGTCACAGTCTGTGTGCTCCAAATGCATCACCACCAGTGATACCATACAGTTAGTTTCATAAAATACGGTCGACTCAAGCTGTCTGTGGGGACCTGTACCTGGCTGTGGTCTAAACATTCTAAAAGCCAGCTGCTTCTGTCCACTTCTATAGCTAATATTCGACTTACATCTATCACCAGATAAATATAAACCTAAGTAAATGTAAGAAATTAATCTAATAAATCATAAATATGTCTTATATTAGCAGCTAGCTATGACAGTTTTGTCTAGTTTCAACTTGACGGGCCGTTTTTAATGAAACTAACTGTACCTGGCTTGTAATCGATGTGTAATTAAGTCTTCATGTATCATCAAATGCAGCACTTTGGTCAAGTAAAACCAGCAGAACATTTACTGAAATCCAATGAACACAGGATGTCATTGCATATTCTAACTAACGCTGTTACGCAGCTGTGATGTTTGCGAGTTATTACAACTTATGTTGATGCAGTTGATATCTTCAATGTCACAGTTGGCAGTTTTTATCCCTGGTGTAATAGATGCCATCTTCAGATCTTGTGGCACAGGAGAAGGAATTAAGTATTAACGGGGAACTCAAGGCAAATTGTGTTTAGATTTTAAAAGATCAATTACATAATAAAAAGATATTGCAGTGTAAAAATATGTTTCAAAGTTGAGTCTTATCTTTTTTAAGCAAATTTAAAGTGCAATTTACGCCACCCGCCAAAACGCCATTATCGCACACGGCACGCAAGGCTGGTGACCTCACTTGTGTCCTATCTTGTGGGTGTGGATCTGTGCCAGGTGTAAATAAAGTCATAATTCTGCATAGATTGTAATCAGTATATATGACCAGATAGCATGATGTCATTATATATGAGACGTTAATTGCAATTGATTATAATTGCTATTATGAGCCAAGCTAAAGTGCAATGAAGGATCCATGGGTTCAGGTAATCAGTTCTTGGATCACAAAAAAGGAATGATCCCGGTCAATTGGCTACATTAACATGTCTGATTTCATCTTGCAAATTATGTAACTAATAACACTATCCACAAAAAGCTTAAGTAACAGAAGTAAAACTTGTACCAGCTTGATGCATACTGGTATATTTAGCTGTATATAAACCAAAAGTAAAGTATATATTATAACCTTAAACATCTGTTTGGCCTAATTGTAAACATTCTTAGTATATGAAGTTATAAATACTGTATGTACAATGTTATCTCATCCCACAACTTGGGTACTTTAAACCTAATACATCTTTGTGATACCTAATTAATATCATAATAGCACAATATATGAGTTGGTGCACTTTTGATACGCAAAAAAAAGAAGTAATTGGGAAAATGATTATTCAAAGTATTGAAATAAGATAAATGTCGAGATACACATTAATTAGTCTTTGTCATTGTTTATGCTGATTTGATAAAGCATTTAATAATGTAAATGCGTGAAATCATATTTATTTATTTTATTTGTATAGTTTGCAAACAAAATTTTTTGCCTGGAAAAATGTAGGAAATACTTCAATTGCAATTGAAAAGGCAGTATAGAAATGACATGATTCACAGTCCAGTAGCTAGTATAAAATAACCCTTTATATGGAAATAAACATTGCACAACAACTATGATATATAATTTGATATCAATATTGATATTAAATAATAATTATTAAATAATAAGTAATGTTTATAATCTGATAAGTGAAATTATATATATAGAAATTATAGTTCATTTTTCAGAAGCAGGTATTAAGCTTTGCAAGGATATAGTTTGTGTATCTTATAACTCTTATAATCATCGGGATTTTTCACAAAATTCATATCACCTTTAGTTCTTTGGGGCAATTAGCATATAAGGCCCACATTCAATGGAAAAAATGAAGTCACTAAGGACCGAAATGTCGTCAATGACATTTATCCTTGACACTTTGTGATGTGCTCTCAACTAATGCTCAAGTGCAATAATCCCTGATTCTCATTGGCTGAGACCCAGGGCATGAGTGACGTATTTCCGGGCAGCTCTCCAACCCCGCATGGAAACTCAAAATGGCGGCCCCCAGAGGTCACAGTGTAATAAATGCCAGCTATTTCATTACCAGTGATGTCTACAAGTTATGAATAGTGTGGATGTGTTCTAAGGAACTCAAGCAACCATCTGGCAGGTAAAGGCTTTAAAAGGCTTTAAAAGGCTGCTGCTCTTCGAATATTGGCCGGACTTTCGTCAAATAAATACTGAATTGTTCAGAAAAATGTGTAGAATTTATATTTATTTACAATAGATAAATAAATTTGTAAAATTCTGAGTGGAGTATACAAGGCACAAACACTGGTCTCAATGAAGCAGTAGCCATCATACTGTATTAAAGTGTTTACATTGTAGGCCTAGTGCTGCTGGCATTCTATACACAACACCAGGTATCTATTCTTTTTTTGAAAAAGAATATTCTTGTTAGACCAGCAAGTTTTCTAGTATGAAGGTGTTGGGATTTCATTGATTGAGTCAAATGTCTGACTGATGTTTGATATTTTCTTTAAAATAGTCTGCAAACTCATCAGCAAGCTTAGAACTGTGCATTATAATTACTGGGCATCACAGCAGTTCTAGGTGTCTTCTTGATGTCATTTACGACTTGGTGCTGTATCACAAATAGCCCAATTTGGCCATATTTTGGAGCTAAGCATGTGGACTATCTTAAGTCTTTGCTTGATGACACATTTGATTATACATGCATGGCTCGTTTTTGTTGAAATAGCTCCCAATGAATTGTCAAATAAACTCAAATTTGTGATTGCCATCTACGTTCTACTTTGTCGGCGAGAATGACGAACTACTACGAGGTCCCTGTTATACCATGGGGAGTGACTTATAAAGGGGCATTCTCACTGTAACGAGTAAGAGAGACGAGTAACCACGGACGTAAAAAAAGGACTATATGTGCTAACTCGTGCAATTTGCAATTTGACTCCTGTAAAGTCCGTCAACTTTTTAAACATGCTAGTCACGGACGATTTGGAGGACTACGACCATGTTAGGGATAAGCAGTAGTTTTCGCACAACGCTCGGCAAGTGAATTACGTATGAATAAGAGTAAAATATTTTCGTCTTCCATGGTCACTCAGCATTTCCGTTTGGGACAGTGAGACCACCCCTTAACCAAGACTTCCTTGATTTTCACTGCATGGTGCATGACGATCAAGAATGCCGGAGAGGGCATTATACCACAGGCGCTAGCCGGAAAATTGCACTAACTACCTAATAATTAACATATAAGCATTGATAAATTATTTTCCGGCTGGCGCCTGTAATTATACCGTTCAACCAGGTCAGCTTCATCCTGCAATGATGTTTCCATCACCATGATGATACAGCGTCTTACAATGTATATTCCTTAAATATTTCTAAATTTTGTTAACCTTGTTACTGCGACAGGTTTGTCTACAACACATGAGACTACAATGGGATAATGATCTGACGACATTTGGCCTCCAAGCACAGTCACATCATTCACAAGATCAAGCATGTGTCATTTGATGAGGGTGCTGGTGTTAACCTGCTTATGCAAATTGAGAGAATTCAAAAGTTGTTTGAATTTTACTGAAATTGTATCAGTTGACTTAAGAGGGATATTGAAGTAGCCCACCAGTAACAGCTTTCCAGAAGATGTCTTCAAATTCATCCATAAATGTCTGTATGATCTGGCCATGCTGGCTTGGGCACACTTTACAGCAATAGTTCAATGATCTCAAATGAGGTGTATTTTGTTTTTTGCGTCTTAAATTTCAGGGAGGATTATATGTCACAGCATGTCTCAGTTATGCACATAATGTACATATGTATCTTTTCTGATATGAAAAAGTGTCAATAAAAGCTATATATATTTGTTTCAAGTTTTGGGTTGGTGCCTGAATGATCAAAGGGCACCATGATGGCATTTCACTAACTGATATGAGCTGTTAGCACCAGTTACATCAACCAGAGCCAAGGCTTGTGTGCGCCATCATAATCAATTACCTTGAAAGCAATAGGTATTTTCCATGATCATCTCATTCCATATATGGTTGGACTGGACGTGGTTAAAGGGTCACACACAGGAAGTGACGTCACTGACATACATTTCTGCCATATCCCCATGATTTTAGTGACCTTATGTCATCAGTTTCGGAACTTACATTCAATAAACAAAACAAGAGCACGACAGTGCAGTCCTCCAGAGACAACCATATGATTTTGTCAACCAATTGCGAAAAAATGTGTTCAGATATATTGTACACTCGTAAGCCATTTTAGGAATTTAGGAAAAAAAAGTAAAATTGTATATATAAACGATTTAGTAAATTGTATATATATAAACGATTTAGTAAATTGTATATATATAAACGATTTAGTAAATTATGAAAACAAATTAGTAAATGGTAAAAACGAAATAAAAAAAGGAGGAAGGAGGACTTCACTTCAATGTGGGAGGTTAAATCGATATACTTCATTTAAAAAAAACTATACTAAATTGAAAAAAACAAGACATACTAATTTGAAATAACGATATACTAAATTGTAAAAACGAAATACTAAATTCTAAAAACGAAATAATAAATGGTACAAACAAAATACTAAATTCTATAAACGATTTACTAAATTGTACAGACAATTTAATAATGCAGAAACAAATAACACACTAAACTGCATAAACGATTTGGTAAATTTCACAAACAATATAATAAATTGTTTAAACGATAGACTATATTGTTTAAATGATTTACTATATTGTTTAAACAATTTACTATTTAATAAACAATATAATAAATTGTTTGAGCGATTTACAATATCGTTTTAATGATTACTATATTGTTTAAATGATTTACTATATTGTTTAAATGATTTACTATATTGTTTGAATAATTTATTATATAAAATATTCTTTAAAAAATTTAGTAAATTAGGTGCAGTTTATTTGAATCAGTGTTTGTTTAGCCTACAATTTTAGGCCAAACACTGATAATTTCAGGAAGGAGGACTTCACTTCAATGTGGGAGGGACCATATTTACTGATATTAACTGGTCATGAGGGCCAAATATATTGCAATTTGGCCCAAATAAAACCAGTCTATACTTATTTTATTATATCGTCTATGTTCATTCACAAACTGAAAATCTTTGGACAGCTAAACAAATTTACAGATATCTCAATTAGCCAATTAATTGATATGCAGGGTTTGATAAGTAGGCCTACTTTGGGTAAAAGTTCAGGCTCATAAATGTTGGTTCTCTATGGAGGTTTATTACATGACCACTTACAAAAAACGACAATTGGCAATTAAAATGTAACACTTATGCTGTTTACGTAATATACATGGAATTAGCAATTTAGCATGGATCAAGATATCATTAAAATAATCAAAAGTACCACTTGAGGGTAAATTGCAATTATGCAAGTTCCTTCTTCCAGGAACATTTGTAATCAAAAGCTGCTGTGGCAGTTAATACTTAAATTGAATTGAACTATATTAACTCATGCACCCACCCCAAAAAAGAACCTACCCTTTTTTCCCCCTTTCAAACCATGCAACCAGGTTTCTTGCAGAAACCTACCAATATTCCATCACAAATGTTGGCAATTACGTCATTTTAACATGAAAATTGTGCAATCAAAGTAACAGAAAGACCTGGGTATACAGACAAGGGCGATTAGGATCGATGTCAAACAAATGGGCCACAGAGGCCAGCAGGAAGCAATTAAATCATATATGTATAAGTTTGCAAGGTTATTCCCACTTTTGCCGACACCAACTTAGAGTGCCGTTTGCTTAGATCATAGAATTGTTTAACCTGAAGACCATTGGATAGCCCTTACGTAGACGAGTCTGTACATAGGTCGCACATAATTGTAGGAAATTCACGAAGATATGGACAATTTGGTAATTCGTTTAAACGATATAGTAATTGTGTAAACAATTAGTAATCCGTGCAAACGATTTAGTATGTAGTTTGAACAATTTAACATTTCGCATATACAATTTAGTATTTCGTTTATACAATTTACTATATTGTTTATACTTTTTTTTTTCTGATGTCCTTCCGTAGTTTACTTAACTGTTTGATGAAAAAATGTTCCGCAGGTGGGGACGGGGCTGCCTTGACAACTACTTTCAGCAAGTCTTATTTAGTGGGACACTCCCCAAAATTTCTACGTTCAGCAACACGAGACGTCAGAACTAATAACATATTCTTCAATTAAAATTTTAAACACTAAAATTGACTCAACCAAGGAAATTTCAGAAAATATATTAATGCACCTACCGGTAGAAGCTGTCCGTCAATTTTGTTTGTTGCAAGTAGGTTTCCATCCTTTCCTGAAGACTGGACAGTGAATCATGAAGCAGGTCAAAATTGTCACTGAAGCTGAGGACAAGTTTAACTTTTTTGGTCAAATCAAAGATCTCTGAAGCAAGCTTAGCTTCAAATGGGCTGAAGTTTCCAAAAAGATCAGCATTCATCAGTGGAAAAATGTCTTTTATGTTTGTCACTTTGAATGTGTCATTTAGCATTAAATTCAGGGATTCGGTTGCATTTGCCTCCATAATAGCTGAAGTAGTGTTCAGTAATGTCATGGAAAATAGGTTCTCCAGGCCTTCTTTAACAGCAATATAGAAATTCTCCAAACCCGTAGATTGTCTTATGAAATTAACAAGAGCGAAATAGTCATCTTTAAGTTGTTTGATGTTGTCAGACAGAATTATGCCAAGAAGTCTAAGGTCGCGCGAATAGGTCTTAAGATCTTGAATAAGTTTCACTTTGTTCGGTTGAGTCACAAGCTCAGCGACAAATCTTTTGCTTGTGCCATTCAAGGTGAGATATGCTTCTGACACATCAAGCACTTCTGTTAGTTTAGGCAAAGTGTCTTGGTTCCACGCCGCAATGGTATCCAAGACTTTCTGCACATCTGTCTGACAACTTGTTATTCTCATTTGGAAATTATAAGTAGTCAAATGAAACCGCTGCATCAGTGTCTCCAATGTATTGAAGCTCTTATACACAACATTGGTCTTATACTTGAATCTTAACTCGTTATATTCTTCTGATTCATCAACAAACTTCTTGAAGATAATGTCAAACTGTGATTGATCAAAAGACAACGTCTCAAAGTAACTTTGTGTGAAGTTAAACAGTTTCTCCAAGCTTAATGAGTAGTCAATAAGTAAATCAATAATAGCAGCAAAAATTTCCTTTTCTTTTTTGGGATCGACCAGAAGACTTTTAATGCTGTAATTACCATCAAAATATCCACCAGGGGTAATTGGGATCTCGAGAACATTTAAAGGTGTTCCCTGTTCAAATGACGTGTGATATTTATGGAACATCTCGATGGCCATTTGAGTCATATACTGCCGATCTTGGATGTCTCGGACTGTTTCACTCTTCCAGGACGCAACGGTTGCTTCGTCTGTTTGGACATTCAGAATCTCCACCATATTGAGAAACACTGAGCCGAACTCTTTGTAGATTCTGGTCACAAACTGGAAAGTTGTTTCATCCTGAGTTTCCCAGCCTCTAATCTGCCCTTCATAAATTAGAAGCTTTTGTTTTTGCAAGCCCCATTCATTATGAAATTGAGTTCTGGCTGATGCAGTCTCTTTGAGATAAGAAAGATAATCTGCTGCAACACTCATTACATTCAGGACTTGCCCACTTTCAGATTCACAAACGGTCATCATCCTTTTCAGCTCATTGATGGCAAAAGTATCAGCCTGGACAATACTTTCTTTGACGATTTGCTGCTTTTCCAAGCTGTTCAAAAAGTTTGCGTGTATTTGATCAATATGGCCGTTGTCCAGCGATTGTGCGACATGCTTTGTAGATATTTTGGCATATGTTATTGAAGTATCATACTGAATGCTTTTGCATGGT
This sequence comes from Alitta virens, assembly GCA_932294295.1. Lineage (NCBI taxonomy): Eukaryota > Metazoa > Annelida > Polychaeta > Phyllodocida > Nereididae > Alitta > Alitta virens. The sequence goes on along the minus strand of OW028574.1, from coordinate 46,006,457 downwards.
AGGCGACATTCACACAACGTTGTAGGCATTTTCTGTTCTGGAATGAAATAAATTAATCGACTCATATGTAGACTTTGTATAATATGTTTCCTGAATGCAATCTCACTGCAAAACGGAAGTGACTGAACTAACGTTGATTGAACGTATTACAGCATTTTTTATTTAAAAATTCACGATTGAAAACTTTCAGAAAGTCTTGTACCTATTACACCAATAATTTGAGTATATGTAAACTCTCTGTAAAATGTCTTCCCCAAAACAAAGTCCAGCTCAGACAAGATACAGATTGATGTCTTTAGATCTTAAACCTCAAAACTTTCCAAAAGTTTAATTTGTTGGAGTTCATACAATGACTGCTGTATTCTTTACCTCTGGCAATATATTTGGTGACATACTCCTCCACAACACACATTCTTTGATCGTTCTTGATGATTTTCTTTTCCTCATCCACCTTTTTCCTGTGTACCATATGTGGCAGAACACAGCCAGCTAATTCTTGGCTCATCTTTCCAGCACATTCCAGGTGGCAGTTGCCCAAGGTGTAGGAGTCAAAAGTTTGCAGTTTCAGTTTTGGTTTGCATTTTCCATGCGGTTCAGGCAAATTCTCAACCTGTGACAAAGAAATTATGAAAATTAGGCATATCTACACACAGCTATACAGAAACAGGAATTGCCTGAAGTCTCATTGTTGCAGCTAGGCCGTATGTTTGACAGTTCACATATTATTCTAGATTCCACTCCCGGGATCCTCTATGCTACATGGCCAATTGTGCCACGTGCGTTTTCCATGCATTTGGATAAACGCATGGTTTTTGCCTCATTATAATTAGCCTTATTATAATTAGCGTTTTCCATGCGTTTATCCTTCTCATGGAATACGCACGTGGCACATTTGGCCATGTATTCTTAAAATATGCAGCTGGATGGTCTAATGGTTAAGACACCCACCAATTCCACATTGACCGGCTCTGCTGAAGGTCCCTCTTCATGAGCTACATTCCAGCTGGATGTCGATCGCATAACATGTAAAATTGGAGGTGCCTTGTACTCAGTGTCTATGCTGAGGCAAACAAAAGACACCAGCCATGGGGTAAAAGTTTAATATGGTGTGACGTCTCAGCATCTCATCCTTACGTCTGCCTCTAGCAGCTGGTCATATAAGTGGACTACGCTTCTGACCCAGTAGCATTGAGACATGGACATGTAAACATTGTATATGAAGATATAATTTAATGCAAAGATTGCAAAACTAAATCAAGTGTGGTACATGAAATTCCTAAAGGACATTACAAGCACATACTAACACGTGAAACACAAAATAAGCAATGTATACAAAAAAATTAAACAAATAAAAAATAAAATAAAAAGAAAGGAAAAAGAAAAACTATGACTGAATAAATAAAAGCCTTACCATGACAGTCTTGACAGCTACCAAATTGCTGTAACCAGTTTGGAGGGAGATGCCAGCATCACTGACAGAGGGCACATCCTCAGAACTGTGAACAACGACCTTGGCCCCTGTGCCCTCATGAGGTCCTTCCATGTATTCATACTGCTCCACATTTAACAGCAGTTGCAGACCGTGGTCACTGCCTGTAATATTGTGTTGTGATGTAGCACATTAAGGCTTCTGGATAGTTTTGATTACAGTAATCCAAGACAGATAGCCATCATATCAAGGGTAAAATGATAGAATATAGATATCTGAGGTGTTGAAATGAATGACATCCTTCGATCAAGCAAGCGCTTCTACACCTCTGTAAATCTTACATGGCAGACAGGCGTGTAGCCAGAAAAAGTGTATTTATAGTAAGGTCTTGTCTTGTAAAAAAAAAAATTGTTTTAAAAGTTAGGATATAAGAAAAGGGTTCAAACCCGACCTCCCTTTCGCTATAAAAGCTCCTCCATTTGGTTAGTAACAAGTAGAAATACTAGACAAGGAAGCCAAAGCTATGAATTTTTACCTGAATCTGATTCGTGAATGATATTTCGTGGGTCATTGTTGAAGCTGTAGCACAGTCCATGGTCAGTCATCACTGGCAAAAAGTCATCTTTCTTGCACGGCAAGCCATTCAATGTACACCTGAAATACAGAATTTGCAAAAGAAAAAAAGAAATTAGGACCATTTACAAAGTATGAATGATATGTTGGTGATGCCAAAAATTGCGTAAAATTATCTGTTGCCCAGATCATCTAACATGTTATCCGGGCAGTTTTACCTCGCAATCATGTCATCCCGAACATGAGCAAAGTCAGTGAAAATGTCTTGCAGAGATTCATTGCCAATTCCATACTTGTCGAAATCAAATGTATGCAGCGGGCTACTGTACATTTCCTTTAGCGCTGTGTATCGACCTTGTCTCAGTGTTTCAGTAAGTCTGGAATATTCAGAAACAAAATTATAACTTTAGTCATTTAAATTGCTGTCTAACGACTCCACAGTACAGGGAACTACTAATGATTTCTCAGTATATATAACAATATTAAATCATTTACTAAATGTTTTGTAATTTACAAATGTAATTAATTAAAGTTGTAATTAAATTGTAATTTCTTTCAATAAGTTGAAATATTGTATTATTTTGCAATGTGTGATGACACATACTCGTGTTGTACTGTTTTTAAATTTTTTTTATTATTATTATTATTATTTTCTCTATTTTTGTAACTTTATTAATAATAAATTCTAAATGTTAAATATAATAGGGGATACAACCACCCTTGGGTAATGGTATTTTGTAAATACTCGGATGTATCCCCTTCCAACACATTATATGCTATTTTTATACATGCTTTTTGTCACATATACTTGTAAATTAATGTACTTGAGTGTTGGTGAATAATAAAATGTCTAAATGTCAGTATCATATTAAGGCCATCTCCACATTCACCCTAATTAAGTTTTATCTGTGACATGACCTTGTAAATGAAGTTAGTATAATAACACAGAACCAATTCATTGGTATAAGCTGCAGCTTTATAAGAGTATTCAGGATTTAGAAAAAAAAAGTTTGTTACATCAGGATTTTAGCTGTATATTAATTATTGTTTTATTGGTTATTGAATAAAGCCACTCTTTCCAAAGGCTTGGTGACAGGCCGTTTTAGAGAAGAGTACAATTAAAAATTTAGTAAATGTAATGTGGAAGAAAAAGTAATCGAAGGAAATTTGTGTAAATGTAGAAGATTATGAGAAGTAATTTTGATTTTTAGGCCTATTATATCACATTCCTCAATATAAGCCTCAATTGTCTTCTTTCGACATATAATTTAATACCATGAAAGCTATGTGTATTTATTTTTTCTTTGAAAATATTTGGCATATTGTTTAATGTTTTATTTAGTTCATATCTGTGGGTTTTATTTTCTAGATTTTTTTTCATTTCATATGTGAAGTAGTGAGGTAATAATGAATGTTAAAAACTTAAAGCAAAGATATAGTCTTGCAGTGCACATAGATCTTTAATTTTTAACACATTCAATTTTCGAAAAAGATCAGTGGTATGGGCTCTGTAAAGGCTCTCTGAGATGATACCCATGGCTCTGTTCTGAAGAGATATTATTAAAGCATTGTATATATTAAGAAATGCGTTCAAAGGAAGTTGTTGTTTTATCTTTGTCATGATTCCCAGGGTTCTAGATATTTTCTTGGATATAGCTTCAATGTAATGAGTCCATTTCAAATATTTGTCTATAACTATACCCAAAAAGTTAAATCTATCTACAAATTTAATTTTCATACCATTTATGAATAAGTCTGAATGCTGTATTTTCTTTTGTGGTGTGTGTTGCTTAGTTTTTTCTACATTTAAAGAGAGTTTGTTTACTTTTAGCCAGTCAGATATATTTCGGGATTGACTTTAGATCAGGCAACTTTCGATTATCATATTGAGACTTTTATATCGTTTTTTTGAAGTGGACTAAAAATGTACAGCTTACCTGAATGTATTCTGGTTACAGATGGTTATAGCAGGAAATCGTATAGTTTTATTATGTGTAACTCTTATATTCAAAGCCACAGGATTACTATTATAATAAAGTGATCTGTCCAGCATTTGGTAGAAGAAAAGGCTTGCCCCAGTCAACAGAAGGATTATCCAAATTTCCCTGCAAAACGAAAATAAAGACTTTTTGTTGTTGTAATTTTTTTTTAATGTCTGGGTGGTATTTGTAACACTCTCTTAGTAATTATGAAATTACCAAAGATATTTCATTTGGCAGACAGTATAGCATCCATGCATTGCAGACATGTATGCATCCCCACATCAAATCCAAAAAGGAAAAAATTAATGAAACAGCGATCACACAGCACTAGATTGACCTTATAAATTGTATACTATGTTAGATATTCATCTTAATTTACAGCCTAATATCAGCAACTAGGATATATATTTGGTTGATGAATGGTTCAAAATGGTCTTGATTTTTTTTACATAGGCCCTATTGCTCAACTCCTTTGGAAGGTTAACTATAGAAATACCTTCTTAATTTGTAAGGAGATTTTTCGGTGATCATTCTCACTCCATGAATAGTTGTTTCTTGAGCAAACTTATTCCAAACTCCAACCACCGAGACAGACACTCCTACTGTACGCGCTGCCCTCCGGAATTTCTTCAATGCAATAGAGGGCGCCTTTTTGGCGGGAAAATTATCGACGCCGTTGATGCCGTTTGATGTGATATCTTTATCATTTTGTCGGTCTGTTTCGAATGCTAGATTGTCGTTTCCATGGTTACTGACAGGAGGAAATTGCTGGTCTTGATTTTTGGAATTATCCAAAGTCAAAGAGATGCTATTTATAGACCTCGGCATTTTGAGGTCATCCTCCCCTTCCTTCTCTGACATCTTATGAATATGGAAAGTCTGTAAAAAAGTAATATATGTTCCATTAGGTCCATAACCCCACAGGTTGACACCTTGGGCCTCTTCACAAAAATCTTTAAGTATACGAGTAGGCCTATATATATATACTTGTAAGTTTACAGAAGGACACTGTTTTTGATGAATTAGATAAATCCTTGCTTGTTACTCATTACAATATGGAATGATTTTTTTTTAAAAGACAATGGACTGGACGCTTCAATAATTTTAGCTGATAAGCAAACTTTGCAAATTGTAGGGTACCATAAGTTAAATGCTCAATGTGTCCCACCTATACATTTTATGTGTATTATTAAATATAATAAATTGGTCAAATACACCTGTAGCTGTAACTTTAGCTTCAGCCGAACATTTATTTTATTTTGCTAATTGCGTATCCACATGGTTGGCTAGGTTTAGATATGACAAAAAGTTGATATAGTACCTATAATCCACAAATTTATTCAGCAGTTTAAAAAGTCCTATGATATCCATGAACTGCAATTTTCTGACACCTACAGGAATATGTGCATGTAGTTGTGTGACCAAATGTATTCTTCATGGATATTTGGCACTTTCATTATACTTGTGATTATTAAATTATGCAGTGCTCACTGCTCACATACTCAACGCACCGCGTGGCTCAAGGTGATCCACTCTCCCCTACTTACGTATGTACACACGTATAGTCATGTATGTAGTAGTTCTATCGTGATATAACATGCACAGTACCAAACTTATAAATACAGATATGATCGTCCTATTTTAATAATCACATCATAATATTGTATAAAATATGTTTATACGCCTTACCTACAAGTCGATTGATTACCAGTTGCAGAATGATGAATCTGGCAGGAATTTGATGCACTGCTTCCACTATGCTGCCATCTCTTGCCCATATATGCATTTCGTTCAACGTACAGGTGTGTTTGCAGCGTATTGCTCCAGTTGTTCATTCCAGACTTGCACAATTTCAGGCAAATACTTTAAAAGCGTCCATTAAGCCTTTTACATAGTCAAATAGGTAAAATTGATAAATACCGACACAGAGGTTAATAAACTGTTATATTTATATAGGGTTGCAAATTAAAAGTATGCAATTAAATCACTGGCGTTGAATTTTTTAATTGCCCTAATTTTGCTTCATAATGCATACATATTTTATCTTGATAAAATGACGAGGTCTAATTCGTAAAGAAATTTGACTAACCTTCCCAATTTGACTTACTTAGTTAATATGTGAGTGTATTGGCACTATTCCATTTTACAGTAATTCACATGCTTAGCACATATTCCTAATTTAAAAAATACAATTGAAAATTCTCGTTGATTCCTTGAGTCTTTCCTTAAATGTGTGTGCCTGTTTTAACACAAGCTGTTACAACAAAATACAAATTATTTCGAAATGATATTGGTGTAATTATTATTAGGCAAGATATTTTGACCTGCCTGTATGTGTTATAACGATAATTATAATTCCCCTTAAGTACTTTGTAAATGACCTATAGGGAATGCGATGTGATAAACAATACAGTCCTAAGACTAATTTGTGCAGTGCTCTTTTGCTGTTGCAGATGTAAACCAAATAAATGTAAATAAACAATACATTATTTAGAATTTAGACTAGCTACCTTGAGCAGTAGCATGTCAAATTTCTGAGTATAGAGCATCTGATTTCTATCATCTGCACTAGGGTGGTCCAAAGTATATGGGAACAAATAAATATTAGAAATATAGCTACACAAGGTTGGCCCTTTTTCCTTTTATCGTACAATGAATGTATGCAAAAACTTTGGTAATTTGGACAACATTTAAACCTTGCTACCAAAGTTGGACTTTGTAATATGCATTTGTATTGCATCTGCACAGAGATACAATTGCTGCTGCACACTTTGATAGAATTTATGCATTGTTTCAGGGAGTGCCACTTATGAGATCTCTAAAAGGCTGCACTGTATGTTGTCACTACTACTGTACATTGGTAAGCTTGGTAATTTACTGGACCAGCGATAATTAAAGACTAGACTGTATTAAAAATGGGAACATAATTGGCAGTCATAAATATAAAAAAATTTGGCGATATGATGCAGATGCGGTTTTTCCAGTATATTAGTTCTTAGTTCACTCTTTCGTTTTCTGTGGGAAAAGCTACACCATATTAATTATACTGCAGTTTCTGTGCGTGTGTATGTAAGTCATATCCAGATAATGCTATCTAAGTTGAAAGACTCCTATAATATCCTTCTGAATAAAATTTACCTGTTTGTGATAACTTTAAGTTGCGGTTTTTGATGCCACCAAAAAGGGGGGGGGGGACATGGCATGTCCACCTAAGGAAAACTATTGCAAACAATTAATACTAAAATTTCACAGGCTATTTAAATAACATGTATGGCAAGCAGGAGTGATTGCAAATGTTACACAAGTATGGACGTTAACCGGCTTATATTATTCCCATTGGGTTTGCATTACGACCTTGCAAAAAAAAGTGCATTTTGGTAGCAACCCTGTAAATATTTCAATTTTTAAAATTTGAGAGATATAGGCTTGACCATTTGGAACAGGGGCAGCCTTGTGGAGAAGCAAAATAACAACTGCTATTTTTTGGACCCAGGCCTATAAGTTATAGGGTGGATGGACCCAATTCCAGCCACTTTTGATTTCTTCCTTTTTCTGTGTTCCCATTGGTCAAATTGTGCCAAAATTGGCAAATTCTATTTTTTGTGATTGTTTTCTTCGGCATTGACATGTTCTGAGATTCTAGAAGCCTTAGATAAACGCCATTTTGGGTTTAAATCTGGGATTTGAGAAGGGGACACTTGTGATTTGAAACAGAATAGAATGCCAGTTCAACTTTTTGAACTTGATAAACTCATTTAATGGCATAATTATAACAACCTCTGTTGCTTCATTAGTTAGATACATGCATGATGCATTAACTTCTCAAATGGAAGCATTTCACTCCTATTCTGTTAAAATGTTTTTAATATGATGAGATAAAGATAAGTATGTTAAATGAACCTAATTCCAGCCTACCATGACTTAATTCCAGCCACTAGGTGACCTAATTCCAGCCTACTGGGGGTCTTTGTTCCAGCCATGGCTGGATGACCACTTATTATACTTATAAGTGTCTAAACATGCATAAAGTGGCTGCTGTGTTTTGGGGGTTAAGGCCCTTGATAATCCTAAATTCCATGTTGTTTAGGTATATGTCTTGCACACAAATAATATATATTTGGGAATGAGTGGATGAAATTGAAGCCAAATGTATATACAATTCAAGTCTCCATAATCTTATAGATGTCACCGTAAAGTTTACAAGTATGAATTAAGGCAAAGGGTTCAAAATTGCAAATTATTAACAGTAGGCACCAATCGATAGTGGTAGATTATATTAATCTGTTAACTGACATCAGCACATATAGGTACAACACATGCACGTAGTTAAGGATTGCAGGATTTTTTTTTGCAAGAATAACCTCTGTTGCTTCATTAGTTAAATACATGCACTTATATATATATATATATATATATATATAAGGTGTACCAAATTCCAGTCATATTCTTGCAAAAGAAAAAAAAAAAAAAAAAAAAAAATATATATATATATATATATGTGTGTGTGTGTGTGTGGAATTAAGACCAATGGTTGGAATTTGGTCATTTTTAAAGTTTTTGACACGTCTGATTTGAAGTTGATTGGTATCAATGTAGTTCAATATCTTTCACTCAATTATAAGCAAATGTGTTGCAAATAACATATATTTTCAATTCCAATTAACTTATTTCCCCAAGTATGTCCAGGAATTACGTTATTAAATTAACGGCACTGTAATTTGGGGCTGGAGTTTGGTCCATCCACCCTAACCTTCATGCAACAGAACATACCTGTTACCAGGTGTCGCCTGCTGTGCGTCAACTGTAACTCCCCCTGGCGTGTACTTGTGTCATCACTGGTGCGTGGAGGGGGAGCTGCCAGTGGGAGTCAATGAAGCGTGCAAATCACTGGAGCTTGACGGGATTCAGTGTGCAGGGAGCAGCTTGTGCTGCACATGTCAGAAAGATCACTAATGATCACGGAATAGCAGGGCTCACATGCCTAAGCAGGTAGGTGAATCATTTGCATTTTATCAACACATCCCTTTAACACTGATAGAGGCCTAGTCCTAATGTGTGAGATCCTATGTTTGAAGCCTGTAAGAGTGTTGCTCAGTTGAGAATCGATCAGTGTACTTCGATCCCTGCTTCTTACAATGCTTCTAGGAATTGGCAGTCTATGAAGTCCATCCGGTCAAAAAACAATGCTTATTATCTTGTATACAATCTGTCGAGGTTCCAAGTAATTAAAGTGTAGAAAATAATTTACGTAATCTCTTTTCTATTTGGCTTACTTTAAAATTAATGTTTTATATTAAAAATTATCTTAGACCTATTGAATATTAATGGGAATAACCGATAGTTATACGTTTACTGTACTTTTAACATAAGAAACATATTAGGTGCCACCATATATGGCAAATAAATTAATCGATTGATTGATTGATTGATTGTCATGCCACCCTAGTACACCCTAGCTTTGGCCTAGCATAGGTACAATAAAATTACCCAGTAATTCTGGACATTTTATTAAAAAAAAAAAAGCCTTTGTTAAACCATATGAAGAGCTGTGAAGATGAACTGCATCTAATTTGCTCAGGTTTTAACCTCCATCCCAAAGTCAATGAGGATGAGGAAATGAAAGGCATGAAATATGACTCAACCAACCAATCAATCCATAACATTTGGTAAATGGGTAAAGAGTGTAACATAACAGCCAAATGTTCATATAGTATTAGTAAAGGGTATTGTCTTTACTATTGGATTAGTTGTATTGTTTGAAATACCCTCGGGCGGTATACCCTTACGTAGGGCTAATTAGCCCTGTTCTATATTTGCTGCTCAGCCTACTGCATTGTATTGATCTGTTTGTGAATTGACTATTTGACACTCTCCAATCTTAAATTTGCTAAATGTGTTCCACCACATACTAAATAACATCTGCTAATTCATAATGCATTAATTCTGTGTGTTTGTTTATAAAGTTGGTATACAGTTGTTGTACTATAATTATTTAATGATAAATGGTTCTATTCTCTGCTCTGAAGCTTAGCTTTTATGACCAGTGCCAGAGGCCTTGGAGATCGCACCATGAACATTACACTTGCCCCAGAATAGACACCAAATACATACACACCAAGTACGAGGCATCACCAAATTAGAGTCTCACGCACCAAAATACAGCTGATGTAGCTCATGAAGAGTGATATATAATGTGTATGAATGATATGTATGTAATAATATTAAACGATGATTTGTTGATTTTGTCCTTTCTCTTATTTCAGGGCATAATAATGAAGACCATCAAAATTAAAAGGATGGACCTGTGATGAAATTTGATTTCTTGAGCTGTGATAATATTTTGGCATCATGGAGCGCAGCTGGGATGTATCCTCTGCCTGTGTATATTTTAGTCATCAATTCAAAGCACTCGTATTTGTTTTAACACTGTTCATACACAACACACATCAACAAACTTCCTTACGAAACTTCCCGCCTCTGTTCAATGTTGCAAAGGAGCGCCCTCTGGCAGGAAGTCCTTCGCTTAACACTTGTGGCGCTCAGGGTCGCAGCGCGTTTTGCAAAAGTTCAACGTTTGCGACATCCGTCAACTCAGACTGTCGGCAGGATTTTTGTGTTCAAGATTGTCCGTACCGAGATTCATTACCCGAGGAAATAAACCTTATTTTTGCACGAGGATTTGGAACATGTGTGAATTCCGACACTGTGAATGTTCGTCCAGGGTCGCGACCGGGCGACTATTCTGTAGTGTTCAGCACTGGCCCCCAATGTTTCATAACGCCTATCAATACCCCTTCCTTGGGAGACCTGGGTGCTATGACACTGACCTTGTGGGTCTGGCAAGGCCCTACCAATATGGGGTGAGTACAATTTCATTCATTTTTAGTTTCAGGTTGGCCATCAGATCACAGGAGTGGTTAGACACCTTGAATGTAAATTAAATGTAAATCAGAAATTACAGTCTGTCATCCTTCAACAGAGGCTCAAACTACTTTACAATTACATCCTTGGCAGGCCAGCCTTTAGTCTTTCTCAACTCCCTGGGAGTATTCGCAGGGGCGCTTAATGCCAAGTACCCCTTTGCACCCTCGTGAAGCAGTAGTTGAAGAGGATCTGCGCCCAACTCCTTAAAGGGGAACTAATGGAAGTTTGTAAGTTAATTTCAAAAGTTCAATTAGATGTTAAATAATACATTGCAGTGAAAGGAAATGTCTTAAACTATGGTTTGATATGATTTCAAGCCAATTAAAAATGCAATTTGCACCATCCGCCGACATGCTGGGGGCCGCCATTATTGCACAGGGCACGCCTAATAGTGATGTCACTTATGTACTAAGTCAAGAACAGCTAGGCCATATATGCATTCAGCCATATGAATCAATTCAATCCTGTTGATTACAAGCCCTTACACTGTTCATTGCAATTATAACAAGAACAGACAGCACAACAAAATAAAGGGTGTTAATTGCAATCTTTTGGAAAAACTGCATAATTATTGCATTGATTGCAATGAGCAATTTGTATCTAAGAATAGGTATATAGGCATGGTCAAATAATATTTTGTATCACTATATTTCTGACCATATTTTTGCAAGAGAACAGAATTGGAATACTGCTTTGCTTTGTAAATAAAATATGTGTTACATGATATTTAGGGACAGTGTGCAGTATTATTTATAGTATAAATATATTTCGTAGTATCTATATTTAGTGTATATATAGTGTTAGTGGGGATGTTTTATAGGCATCATCTCCTTTACCAAGATTAATATATTAATTACCATATTGTGCTTATTTCAATTGTTTGTTGGTTGCATTGCTAGATATATTTAATATAGGCCTACCAGTTTAAAATAAAATAATATCAAAAACTAATTTTCAACAAAACTTTGTCCAATACACTATTTTTTTTTTGAAGCTTCACTCATAAACAGTGGACGAATGATAGATCTATAGATTTATTTGGCAACATAATACATTTTTCGTGTATGCATACAATGCTGAAATCTAATACAATGTAAACTGCTCTAAATTACTAAAAATGTATTTAATTAGTACTCAGTTATCCAAACATTCAGTAGTTGTATTACATAGCAGGATAATTGATAGCTGTTTCACTGATAATTTTATATTGTCAATTCTGCTGGCTGCTTTGAAATATGTGAGTCCCAGTGCCACCCAGTACATTCATACACAAAATATATTTAATGTCAAAATCTCAATTAAGAACTGATCCCTGTTGTAAACTTTTTATTAAATTTGCAATTTGTTTGCCATACTTTCATTTTCATCCCATCATTATTTCTTATATTTAGATCTTGTTATTTATAATAAATGTTTTTATTTCTTATTTTTATTTTATTAAATAATTTTATTATTTTTTTTTAAATATGAGTTTAAGGGGGCATCCTAGTCAGCGTTTTTTAAAATAAGAACTTTATTAGTGTATGTCTCCTGACCAAAAAAATTTTGTATTTTGACCTTTTTTTATTTTATTTTTTTACTGCTTATTGTAGTTCCTTGTAATTTGCTGCTTTTGTTTGTTTTATTTAATTTGGTCTAATAAATTCTCTAATTGCAATGTCAAATAGTTCATTGGCAATTACTTGACACTCAGTAAGAACTGCTCTGAAAGTGCAATTAACTGTATCTTAAACTGTTGTTGACAGTTGTTCTCACCACTTGAATTGCAATGCCGTGATCTATAGTGCAACAGTGACGTATTTCCGGTCAGTGCAAAACACTGGGAATTTAAAAAATGGCGGCCTCCGTAGTTCACAAAACGGAGCTAAAAAATGCAGTATATTTCATTACCAGTGCATATATACAAGTTATGTATAGCGTGGATGTGTTTCAATGGACCCAAGCTAATATCTGAGAGGTAAAGTGTTGAAGGTGTTAGTTCCCCTTTAATGCCATGATATGATGGGGTTGGAACGCACAACCTTTGCAGAGAGCAGGCAAACACTTAACCATTAGACCACGACATCCTATTGACATTGTCTCAGTACCAATGCCACCAATTTAAATTATTTAGCTTGTGTGACCAATTGCCTTAGGAAGATGTAATGATGAGATGACAAAGACAAAGTTTGGAGTCTGAACAATATTACACCAATTTGTTAGGTCTTCAGGTCAGAAATTTTAACGGGGAGTGGGAGATGTTTATATCGCTATTTCCTCTCAGAATTTTTTTTTCTGTGGTTCTGAAATAAAAACTTTTGGTGAGGAGTGGTCAGTTTTACATCCAACATCCAACATCCAGGAAACCTTGGCTAAGTTAGTGTTAGTGAGTTATATATGACCTTAATGACCTGTTACCTACATACGGTAATTCTGTCTGTGCTAGATATTGGATAGCTATAAAGCCCTATGTTGGCCACTCCAATGAGAGGTCTTCACCCACAGTGTGACCACCCTTGCCATGTGGTCTTGTGTTATTTATATGAAGAGAGCCCAGGCTGGGAATTGAACCCATGATATTCTGTCTGAGGCTCTGAGGAGCTGACCAGTACTGTAACCATCTGGCCATCAAGGCCCTTGATTTTTCTTTAAATGTGTACTCGTCAATATTTCTGGACCTATCAGATAACATTGTTTACAGGCCCTTTGAAAACTGACCAAGGTTCTGTATGTCTTAATATGCCAATTTCATAATTTTAAATATCTAATGTAATAATTAGAGTATTTGAATATGAATATTTTATTTTCCAAATTCAGAAAAAAATTCCTTTTCAAATGTAAATTTACGATTTCCACGTTGGAGCATTTAGGTTCACATTCAGTTGGCCTGTAATCCGTGTATTGAGTTATTATCGTGGAGTATTGACAATATTAGTTTGCTCATTGATTTGTTGGTGAAAAAAGGGCTGAGTTGATACCAACAAACGTAGCATGGCCTAAAACACTGATTTGCTTCACACATGTTATAACGTGCATGGTTGGTTCAATAAATCATACATTTTGTCATGATGTGACATGAGTTCATGACAACATGCAAATAGCATTCGCTCTATTTATCTAATATAAATACTTCGTTTGCAAGTGAAAATGAGAATTTCACATTTATCATAATATTACTCATTATAATTGCTGCAATTACTGCGATTTACATATCTCTGGTATAACAAAAATATTGTACACGTATGTACTTGATGATAAATAGTTCTATTTTTTTTTATCATAATTTCCTATATATTTAAAATTTGTAAGTTTCCCAAATATGTCCAAATGATACTTTCACATGATCTTGACAATGTGCAAGGACCTGAACTTTTCACACAGGAAACTTGTTTATGTACATATCTTTAACTGCCAATCATTTTTCTAGGAAGTATTAAAAATATTATTTATGTCCATATATTTTCACACCTGATAGTTCTACTGGAGCGGACGTTAAGCTTATAGCAACACATCACGCGATGCACAAGTTATCATGTCAACTGCAATAAAAGCTGTTTTCTTCGAATGTAGGAATGTAAAGGATAAAAAATTTATGAAAATTTGTAGAATAGAAATAAGTACCTGAAAGTACAAGTTATGCTAGATCTGTGGGATAGATATTAATGTTGTTTTCACATGCCATACATTTAGTCATTTAAAGTTAGTAAAACCCACATTTGGTTCAATTTCACTGGCCTTTATGGTGAGTTATCCTTTTAATGAGGTAAATTAATGATGTTACTATAGTTCCGCGAAATGTCAGTGATTGTAGCTATGATGGTCTTTGTATCATACGTATATACATCATGTATATTGGGGTTTGAATGTATTATTTTCTTAGGTAACAAGATAAATTCATACCTGATATTACTACCTATTAGGCTAATTTAATTTGAAGGCGTATCAGTTACTAAACTTCAAATTAATGCCACTAACTTAAAAAAATATATATATTGCAAAATAGCGAATTTTAATTGCTACAAAAATATGTTTTTGTACCAGAATATCACACAAGTCTGGTACAGGTGTCTTTTTTTAAAGAGAGCTTTACTTGTTACATCTGTGATAACCATTTTTAAACTTTTTGGATTTTACTGTTTTTTATACTTTTACATCTGTATAAATTAGTTCAATTTTATCGAATAAAAAAAGGTTAGGTTTTTAGTGAAGTTAAGGAAATGGTCACTTTTTACGTTTATTCTGTGAAATTATGTGGAAGCACACATTTTTACCCCTCGCTGAACAATTATTTTTCATGGAAACTTTTTTCCTCTCTCCTTTGGGTTTGCTCCTTGATGTGCCAAGGAATGTTTGGTTAGTTGACCTGACTTAATTCATGAATAATAGATTGCAATAGACAAGAAAGGATAGCATGAATTTAATCAATTTGGCAAGACCTGCAGAATCTACCTGAGTTTAATTAACAAGCACACTGTGGCGCTGCATGCGAAACCCCCTGTGCACGTGTCTCCATAGTAACAGGGGTAAACAAACCTGACTCATCTCACGAAAAGCACTGGCCAGCTGGCTAGAATTGATTGGGGGGGAAATTGTGACCCTCTGATATTGTTCCAGGTGCAAACCTATTGTTTACAAAACAATTGTTGCTAGTTAGAATTATTATACAACCCATTTAAGCTTAATATTGGGTTAACAATACGTCACAGTCTTGTATTTATTCAGACAAATTATGTCGTACGGTTTTCTGTACATGTATATATATACTATATAGGCCTAATAATTGATTGAAGCCATATATTCGTCTGGGGGGAAAAAGCCCCATTATTCCATTCTATTCTGTCTATTCTAATATTTTATTCTCTACGAGTAGAGTTTTAAAGGGCTATCAACATGAAATGATAATGATTGTTTTGACTAAGGCAATTGACCTACGAATGTTTTGACTAACTGTTCTTTCTCCAGACGATTATGTAATTTGTTGACGTTGTAATTTAACTATTTGAGATTGCGTAACAGGAGTAGTCTACCATACGGAAACTTAATGGCTTTGAATTACATTTATGTAGGATTTATTGTGATAAAATATATATGACACTTTCATGTATTTAAAAATGTGTTATTTTGGGATTCAATGTTTTTAAAATTTATATATATGGTACAAGTTGGCCTGGATTCCAAAGAAACTTCTAAATTTACTGCACGATGGGATTCGAACCCGGACCTTGACCTTAACCACCGAACCAGCCAGGTTAAATGTTAGATGGATAATTAGGTAAATTAAAGGGGTTGGAGAGACAATTTATTATGCCATGCATTCACAATCACATGCAGTTAGTTTCTCGTGTGGTTTTTTTGTGGGGAGGTCATATTAATAATATATAGAAACAGAGTATAGACTTATATATTAGAGTATCTTTTTCATTAGTGATAAAATCACAGCTTTAATTTGGTCACATATGTGGCTAACTAAATCTTAACTGTTGGCCTGTTTACTTTGAATGATGTTAAAATAACACTAAACGCATCAATAGTATTTTCTTTTAACCTGGTGGCATACACGTGTTTGTAAATCAGTGATCACCTATTCAGTTTATTGAGTTGTTTTATGAAATCGCAAATATTTACCTTGTATAGACCTACACGTACGTGTGCACATGGGAGGTTACGAAATTATGCAGTCTATGATACTTAATCTGCTCGGATTATTATTTTTTTTGAGACCATGCTCTTGGACTCATTACCTCTCTTATCTCATCATTTAGTTACCTGGAAAGGACATTCAGAGGTTTCTTTTATAAACTGATATTTATGGCAGGCAACAATTGAATTAAAACAGAGATTAACCTATTTCCTGGATCTCTAAAAGTTCGATAATATATACAGTACACGCCGAAAGTTTGGGACCTCCCATTGAATTTGCATTTGATGTATTGATCAGAAGATGTAAGGGAGACTTCTACTGTTCCAACATAAATAAAATAGTCCAAACGTTAATAGCAAACAGATATGCCCTAAGTGCTATATTCATGAATTTAACTTTATCTGATGAAGCCTATCCCTGATAACATGCTACGTCGGCCCAATGTTGGCCCGATGATGGTCCGACGTCGCCCACATGGGGCCGACATCAAAGCGATGTCAGATGCTAGTTGGGATATACAAAAACATTGACAAAGCTAAAAAATTTGTCTGGTCAGTTATGTGGTGTTAGGGTACCAGCTTGTCTTAGTAGTAAAAATCCGAAATCACTTCCAAGGGTAAACTGGCACAGTTGAAAAACTCTCTCACATAAATTAGGAATCTTCTGACACTAGAGCATCCAATACAAATTCAAGGGTTACCCAAACGTTTGGCATGTGCTGTACGTAGTTTTCTAGGTCCTGACACAGTTTACAGTCTTCAATGTTTATTGCAGAACGGCCTTAGAGAAATGGTCCCAATCAAGATCAACACTTTTCAAGCTCAGAGTCAGCAACCAGATGATGGTATTTCAGTACAAGACAACTGGGGGACTCCAACAGTTGCAGATTTCTGAATCATTTAGTGCAAATACTTGGACGTTCATTGCTCTGCAGGTATGTAATGATGCTATGTATACTGGTATAGTAGTAAGGAAAGAGTTATGGTGTCGAATATAAGTGGCTTTTGTGGTGGCAGTATGAGAACATTATCACTATTAATGAGGGAATTGTAACAAGCTACAGCTTGGAGGTGGAGTTAATACATGTATGATGTATAGACCTAAGTGTTATCTTTTGGGACTGCTAATCCTAAGCTACCAAAAGAAAAAGCAGCTCAAATCATATTCTGGTAGTTATAATCTATGACATTACGTACCTGAAAGAGCTTTTATAGAATAAAGACTTATTTCTGGGAAAGACTTTGAAAAATATGCATTAAGATCTATCCTTTCCTTTTCGCTATCTTAATTCTATAGGGTTTTATAATACTATTTGTTTTCAAATTAAAACAGGCTTCTCCACCAAACTTCCTTACTCTTGTTTTTTTTTCTCTTCAGATTTATGATAAGACAATCAGTTATTACATAAACGGTGTTGGTGCTGGTGGTTTGGCCTCGGGAACTTCTCAGTTGTCAGGTCAAATCCAGGATGAGGCTGGGTCTGTGCGAGTCGGTCAAGATCATGATGGTAAGCCATTTATTTTAATGGAAATACAAATCAGAATGCTAGGCAAATGGTATGGACATTGGATAATCATTATAAGGAATTTCCTCCAGGTGGTGATCAATTTATCGGGAGATTACAGGACATCAAATTCTTCAGTGATACATTAACTAACAGGTAAATATTACATTTATAGTTTGTATCATGCAGATTTAGTGCCATGGTCATTAAAGAGCGTGTGGATTCTGGGGTTTAGAATAAAACCCAGAACCCTGAAGGAAGTTTTTCAGTGGGCTATACCGCCAAATATTACATTGCTGTCTGGCACGTGAAACTTTCCTGGTCTTGAATAGTTTGGTTTAAGGGATTTGAGTGTATTTGTCAGACTTGTTCGACAATCCCTTTAATAATTCAAACTTAGAATGAAGGTTGCTAATGTTGAAGCGCATCATGTTAATACTGTAAATTTTAAACGTAAAATTTGCAGAGAGGTCCAGCAGATGTATAGTGGGAGTTTACCCCCAGTATTTATCCAATCAGAATGTCGTTGCCCACCAGATCGTCCACGACTCCGTCCTGCTTTTACAAAATATTGCATTCGTAATGGAGTTCCTGACAACAGTGGTAATGAGGTATGTGTATTGAGCCTTTACAAATTGTGTCTTATTTGTTTGTTGTTTAAACAAGTCCTGTTGGTTTAACAGTGTTTTACCAGAGTTTTGTTCACTGGTTGATATGGAAACTGATTTATGAATAATTAATGTGGAAACCATTCATACTGTATGAAAGGCCTATCTTCATGGTAATTGAAGATTTGAAATGCAGCATTGTATATTTTGCTTTTGGGCCAAAATATTTCTGTTGCTATGTAACACCATGTTCTGTTTACTACAGGTGCTAAGACTGAACAATTACTCCCACCCTCTTGGCTATCTGAATGATGGGGACAGCAACAGTTTCTGGGTGTCGTCATTTCTGGATGATGTCATCTTGACGCTAGACCTTCAAGATCAGTATCAAGTAGGAGAAATACCTTGGCAACCATTTGTTGTCTTACTCTTGGCCTTAATTTGCAGTTATTATTCTTTGGTCATCTCTATAAATTGTATAACCTTCATAGAAGTTGCATCTTGCAAGTGTCTCATGATGTCATGGTTTCTAATAATTCAAGTTTGTCCTGTATCTATTCTTAAATAGACATCTTGTTCATAGTCAAACACTCCATATTCATTGAGTCTTTGTAATGGAAAACCAAGACCAGACATTCACCAAGGACTATTTTCATCTAATGTGTAGCACTCCGCCAAGGCCTTTTATTCTCCTGTCGATTCACCTTTCTGTCATAATGTCACCCTTCAATCTTCTTTATGTGGCCAAACTTAGCAGTAGAAATGATATTTTACTGTGTTCTAAAGGTGGCTAGTAAGAGTTCTAGTATATTCTCTCGTTTTGCAGGTGTTTTACATTGTTCTACAGTTCTACAGTCCCTTGCCAAAAGCTGCGACAATCGAAAGACGGCAGACATCTACCAGCTCATGGGAGATGTGGCAGTATTACGCTGATGATTGTCAGAGTGCTTATGGATTCCCAAATAATGGACCTTTGCCTTTGCCCAATTCTGTCAATTGCATTCAACTTGGGACGTAAGTTAATGATTCATTAAATATGTCTGTTGGCACATGAGAGAAACTTTCAGTTGTGACCATTTAGAAACTTCAACGGTGGTGCAACACTTAAACCAATTTGGCAATAGAAATTAGTTGTTCAAACTAAGGGATTTAAAAAGGAAGGGTACTTGCACATGGGACCTGGGTGTGCCTATTTTTGTGAGTGGAATTATCACCACTGAACTAGACTCATGATTACTGTTCAAGATGTGTAATAGATATTAGGTCCTAATTCCTTCTCTCTGAAAATGTTGTGAGAATGTATAATTGTTGTGGATGCCTTGTTATACTTCAAGGCATTTCCTTTATGTCCGAATGTAGTGATTGAGAGAATGTGTCCAGTTAAGTAGCATATAAAGTGGAAAAACATCACCTGTCATATAATGGTATATTCCAACACAGGAATGGTCTGCAAATACCGTACTCCAAGGGAAACATCACCTTCAGTGTGTTAGCAGCAGAACCTGTAACTCGACCAGGACAGAATGATTTCTACAACAGCCCAGGATTGTTTGAATTCGTAAAAGCCTCTGAGATCAGAATTCGTTTAAGGGAGCATTATTATGTGACTCATCCTAGACACAAGTATTATGGGATTTATGAATTCATTGTAACTGGACGGTAAGTGGATTGCTAAAAAACTTGAATAGCAGTGTGTCATCTTTTAAATTCAAAGTATTGTGTCATCTTTTAAATTGATAGTATTGTGTAATCTTTTAAATTAATGATACCATACTTGTGAAATTATATTGCAACAGCAGTGTGTCATCTGTAAAATGATACCATTCCCATGAAATTATCATTATATTCTGTTATGCATTGACAGGTGTAACTGCTATGGACATGCAACAACTTGTGACACGACCCGAAATCCTTACACTTGCAAATGCCTGCCTGACAGCTTCACTCAAGGAAATAAAGTAAGTAGATAATCACTTGCTACAGTGCAACCCGACAATTATGACCACCATTAGGCCCAGCAAAAATGGTCCTAATATCGTGGTAGTTGTAATTATCAAACTTAAGAATCACTGCTCACCATCCACACATTGCAATTAAAAAAGCAAGGTTTTGGTTAAACTCGGGCTATATACAGCAATGCAAGGTACATAATTTCATTTCATAAATAATTCCAATAAACATTGGAAGCACATTGAATGAAATGGTATAAGTTTTGAAACATGAGAACGTACTTTAGTTAAAATTACAAGTAGGTGAAATATTTTGACCAACCAAGGTAGTTGTTGAATGGGATTCCGCTGTGTTTAAGCTCAAAATGCACTTAATTTTGTCAAATTTAGGAGATACCCCCTAGGTCTATCATTGGAATAAAAAAGTAATATAATCTATGTTATTTTGTCCAATAGTGTGATCGATGTCTACCTCTGTACAATGACAAACCATTCCGGGCTGGTGACCAGCTGAATCCGTACAACTGCAAACCCTGTCAGTGTTATGGCCATGCGGACAGTTGTGTATACAACTCCACACTAGATCCTTTTGCGGATGACCACGACAAAGGGGGAGGAGGTGTCTGTGTAGACTGTCGAGACAACACCATGGGCCAAAGGTGTGATGTTTGTCGTCAGATGTACTTCAAGCCAGAGGGCAAAAGCTTGTTCGATCTAGATGTGTGTGAGCAATGCAACTGTTTTGCCACTGGTGTTGAAGGAAGTAGTATGGACTGTGCAAAGGTATGAAAGGGAGATTTTTCTTCTTGATGTTAACAAATTAATAAGCAAGAGAGTGAGGAAATGCTTAAAATTAGCTCATGATGAACCAAGCAAGACATAAATTGAATAGCTATATGGGGATTTTTTATGGTCAATAGGCCTACCTCAATAGTTTATCATCAAGTTAAGTTTAAATTTAGCTCTATGATACAGTTTGAAAGTTTGAATGTAATGTTACTGTAGGAAGGTGGACAGTGCACCTGCAAGGAGAATGTTGAGGGAAGACAATGTGACCAGTGCAAAGTTGGATTCTTCAACCTGTCGCCATCCAATCCTCAAGGATGTGAAGCATGCAACTGTTTTGCCCCTGGGACGAAACAGGGAGACCTGTCCTGCCACCAGAGTGTTGGACAATGCAATTGCAAGGACCATGTCATAAGTAGGTCACAATGCAACTAATTACAATACAAATTTACAGCTAAACACGCAATATGTTAAATATACTTGAGAAACTGGGCTATTAAGGCATCACCTGTTCATTGTTAGGTTAATGTGGAAGTTGTAGTCATGATCATATTATGATTGATTAACGTCAAATATTTGAAATTAGTATTTCAGCTTTCAAATGGCAGTTATTTCATGGTGACCTTTTGAATTCAGGTTACTAAAAGCTACTAAAAAAAACACTAAGCCACATTTTTGGAAGTAAAGCCACATAATGTGACTATCTGCATTTATTGATGGGATCTTGTATACATATATGATCATATATTCCTGTCTTACTTTGAAACTTTTGTGAAGTAATTTTTTTAAATTCTCCTTTCAGACATTGACTGTGATGAGTGTGACTATGGTTTTTTCAACCTATCTGCCACGAACCCAAAGGGCTGTGACCCTTGCAATTGCAATCCAGCTGGAGCAACCAGTCAGTTTTGCAATCCTTTGAATGGACAATGCCAGTGCAAGAAGAGAGTAACTGGGCGTCTGTGCTATCAATGCGAAGATGGATTTTACAACTTCTCGGCAGGCTGCTTACCATGTGACTGTGATAAAGATGGCTCTGTTGATGGCGCAACTTGTGACAAGGACACAGGTCAATGTCAGTGCAAGTTAAATGTACAAGGAGTGAACTGTAATGAGTGTCAAGATGGATACTATGGCCTGTCGAAAACGATTGTCACTGGTTGTCGGAAGTGTAACTGCAATTCAGAAGGATTGGCTCCCAATTCTACGACTTGCAACAAAGACTCAGGGGACTGTGAGTGCAAACCACTGGTCACTGGCCGAGCATGTGATATATGCAAGCCTTATGCATTTGACCTTCAGGCTACCAATGCTGATGGTTGTCGCCTTTGTGGTTGTGACCCTGGTGGTACAGAGCGTGGAGACGTCTTACCTGCAGACAGATTGGAGTGTGATAACACAGGAAAATGTAAATGCCTCAACTACCGCATTGGAATTAAGTGCGACAGATGTGACAGTAGTGAGTAATGACATTACAGATGTCATTTCATTAGTTGCACTTACATAATTATGAGCTTGAAATATTTTCAAATGGAGTATCACATTTCTTGCATTTCCATACAACTGTAAAGAAAAATATATATATATGTTCAACTACGTGTAGTAAAAGTATCCTTTAAATTTGTGATGCAGTAAAAATTTGAAATATTCATGATATGTATGGTCTGTATTGGATACATTTAAAACTTACATGCTACGTATTACTTTTGCAGAATACTTCATAAACCCAGAACCTGGTGGTGGATGCTTCCCATGCCAATGTCAGGATGCTGCATCAGACATTTGTGATGCCAGAACTGGTGCTTGTTTGTGCACTGGTGGCAAGATTGGCAAATTTTGCGACCAGTGTCCACCTCAGACATATGATGACAGTAAAACGTAAATCCGTTTCCTTTTCTTAAAGCTTTGCAAACAAAAGAAAGATACAATTAGTCAACTGATTAGTAACTTCCTCAATTAGTCAACTGTTTACTAACTTCCTCATTCATAATTTCAGAGGTTATTGTGAACCCTGCAACTGTGAGCAAGCAGGCAGTGTAAACGCCACTTGTCATCCAACTACAGGAGCTTGTTACTGCAAGAAATTTGTGACTGGGATAAAATGCAATGCCTGTGTAAACGGTACTAGCAACTTGCAGGAAACGGAGCCTTTTGGCTGCAGCAAAGGTGATTTGATAGTTCAGTTCACTGCTCTTTATGTAGAACAGGATCATATTCTCGATGCTATGAAGAATTAGTTGTAGAAAAGGAAACCAGTACAGTCAAACCTGTGTTAAGCAGTCGCCCAAGGGGATTGATAACTTTAAATTGGCTTTTTAGGACAGGTATCCTTTAAATGAGGGGTAAAACATACAAGGCACCATGAAGTGGGACTTGTGGGAGTTGAAAGTGGTTTACAACAGGTGACTGTTATATACTGGTGGTCATGAGGGCAGGTTATGGATAATAAGGGAGGTTGGCCTACGGGGTAAAAATGGCTCATCAGCAAGGCTTGTTAGTATGTATATTTTGGGCTCCCAGGTTAAACATTTGCTTATCTAGTTGGAGACGATTATACTTTTTAATATGAAAATGCCAGTAGCATCCAGCCAAAGGCAATGTTTATATGACCGCAGCGCAGTGGCACATGCACGAGATTGACATTTTTCTGAAATGTTCAATAATCGTGGGTTACTTAATCTGCAGCTTGATCATACGGCCTATGGCCTCTCCACCTTCAGCTATAAATGAGTAAAAGATGGCATATGAAACTGTCAATGAATAGTCACCTAAAATGTGACTATACACAGATTGGTATGTTTACATATATATAATTTATTATACCTCTGCAATGTCTCATGAGCTGTGATTGGCTTAAACTGCATCACATGACATTGCTTGGAAAGTACTAGTGCCCTCAGGGCACTATTCATTTAAAATAGTGACCAGCGTCGTGGCCAACGTCATGAAAAGTGTCATCAATTCAAAACTTTGCGGTGATTATGCATAAAGGAGAGGCTGCAGACATCAAAGTTAATCCGTCCCCCATTAAGAACAAAGATGAGCTGTTATTACGTGTTTTCAGATCGAACATAGACCAAATATTAAGCAAGATACGAATAGGAGAAGGCAGAGAAACAGGTTCTCCAGCGTCATGGCGAACGTCATGATGTGAAAAAACTCTTTAAAGTGATCCATCGTTAAGTAGAGATCATACTCTTTAATTTTGTGTTTTTGGATCGAAAATAGACCAAATATTAAGTGAGATAGAGGCAGGAGAAAGCAGGTAGGCTGGCGTTTGAAAAAAGCAAGGATAGTGGATTGAGCTTAATTTGCTGTAGTGCTCCCACAAAAATCTGTGCCGCGCTAATTTGTCTTCATAAATTTGTGGCATACAGGTACATAAATAAATTATATTTTAATGTGCAGACAGGCAATGACAGTCAAAAGGTAAATACTATTAAATAAAAAAATTATTTTATTTTATTTTTTTAAATGACCTATCAGGTTTTGATTTAGCAAATTTATCATAAGTTTGGGTTTGACAAGTATCTGAAAACTGAAAAGAGCTTGTGTAAAAAAAAATGCTCCGGAGTGACAGTTGCCACTATTTCCCTAATAGAGGCAACTATCATTCCCTTGGGTCAAATAAAATGTACTAGTGCCCTCGCACCAGTCAATATTTGTATAATATATACAAAAAATAAATTGAGTTAAGTTTTTATGAAGATGAGAATGTGTAAATGATAGTGATGAGTTTTTTAACAACTACTGCACTGGCAATATTATATTATGTTGATCAGTAGCCATTATTTATGAAGGTGTCATTTCTTTAAGTACATTTGTATCTTTGCTTCAAAATGAGCATGACCTCTGACACCTTTTTATCTAATTTTGCAGCACCTTCTCAACAACCTCCTCCAAATGCGGTCCCTCTGAATTCAACAGCTTTGCGGATATTCTGGGAACCACCAGACAACTCCAATGGCGAAATCAAGAATTATACATTGTATAGAAATAATATTGCCATTGCCACTGTAAAACCTGGAGGTGAGTTTGTGGTTGATGTAAAGAAACATGATAACTGATATAAAATTATTTGGTGCATACTCTTTATAATTAATGACTTTAACTTCTTCAGATGGTGAGGGTAAGTGAGAAGCAATGGCCAGCTAATGACTAAACATGGCAAGATTTTGTCTACTTCTTAAAATCTTGACCATTGTGTGATCTCTGGGCACAGTATGATTTATAAATTAGATGCTTTTATCTTAACTTTAATGCTGCTTTGCAACTACACTTCTTTGAGAGTGGACACCTGATATTTAGAAAATAATTAAACTTTTTTTTGTGGCTTACAATTTTCTCAATATTTAAAATCTAGTATTTTTGTTTATCATCAATCACTGTGTTTTCTAGTTGCTACATTCCTCATCATATGATTTGTTGAAATTCTGTGTTTGTCAGGATTTCAAAAATCTGTGATGGTGCTTAAAAACCATAGTGTTTCCATTTTCTTTTCAAATTTATAACTTTTGAAGTTAATTTAAATTTTGCATTTATTTTCTTCCATAGAGTAAATTTTGATTTGTTTTCTGACAATAGAGTGATTTATTTCAAAATCATAGTGAACTCTCTGAGTTAATCACTATGACTTTGGACTGTTGCATAAGTATGGAGGCAAACTCATATTTTTGCATTATTTGAGATCTATAGAAGTTCTGCTAGTAAATTATGGCTGTAAATTGACTTTCCAAATTTCAGCTCGGGAGTATAATGATACAAATTTGATGCCCTTCACTGAGTACAGTTACAGCATTGAAGCAAGGAATGACCAAGGAACAGCCAGGAGTCCCACTGTGACTCTGCGCACCCCCGCAGGATCACCGACCGGTTCATTAAGTTTGGATGTGACAAACATCCAAGCAAGAAGCGCAATTCTCTCCTGGAACCAACCGGACAGCCCAAATGGCGTCATCCAGTACTACAGAGTCTATTCGACCACTTCTCTTAGATCCAACCCTATAACCCACATCCAAGGGTTATTCCTCAGTGTACGCTTAACGGATCTTGAACCTTTTACGATTTACACATTCGTGGTAAGTCCCATAATTGACTCCTAATTTATAACACTAACAGCATCATTTAAGTAGTTTATAATGTAGCAATTTTGGTTGAAAGTAATGAAAGTAAAAGTTTTGTGACCCTTAATTTGTATAGCCATTGTGACATCGATGTTGTGCTCTATCATGTGTGGTTTAAATGTCACTGCTACATTTAATGTATTTGTTTTAGGTGAGTGCGTGTACCCTTGGCGGGTGCCTTGATAGTCCAGGAGTGAATGCAGAGACTCGGTCTGACATCCCAGAGGGACAGGAGAGTCCAGACATCCAACCAATGACTGAGACTAGTTTGTACATCAGCTGGAGTCCTCCTCAGTCTCCTAATGGTCAGACTAGTTAACAACACTGAAAGACTAGTTAACAACACTGAATCTCTCTTATTTTCACATACAAAATTTCACGACATTTGTTTATTTGGCCGATAGTGAAGTTGTGACTGACAGCGGACTTCTGTTAATAAGTCTAGGGCCAGATCTAAAACATTCAAAAAGAGTGGGGTGGTAGATAAGTGACATATCTATTGTCGTTATCATTCAGAATGTTTTGGATCCATCCTAGGACATCATTATTAAAGCCCACTAGTCCACTGTTGACCACAACTTGGCTGTCAGGCACTGTAGTACATAGTGTAAATGGAAGGGTTTTTAGCTGAGGTTGTTTTTACATTGCTCTAATGATCTATTTCAGGAATAATAATTTACTATGAGCTCTGGATGAGAGGGATGCTGGATCAATTTGGTGAAAGAAACTCACCTCCGATTCGTGTGTTTCACCCAAGTGGGAGCTATATACCTCGACCCACATTAACACCTGGGGAGAATGCTGTTCCCCCTCCCAGCACCAATTACACTATGACAGAATTGGAACCCTTCACTCAGTATGAATTTCAAGTTCTGAGTGAGAATAGTATTGGCAAAGCTGCCAGTCCATGGACAGCCAGTCGCACTTTAGAAGCTGGTAAGTACACATTTGTGGACAGTAGAATTTGATTGTTAACATTAACTTAATATATCAACAATTTTTTTATTTAAATTAATTCTGAAATCAGTTTTGTATGATAATCAGCATATAATATCTATTTCCTATGGCAGTTTGCATCTTTAAAAGCAGAATAAACAGTCGACTCAAGACAGTTTATTTGTGTCATCTGCTTGATAATTTTACATATATTTTGTGAAGTTGAGAACATTCCACAATACAACAACATTTGTATGAACCTAAACTTTAGAATTATGACAAATTGGCAATAATTATTTACAATACCACTATGGGCAGTTAAACATAGCCAACTTACACTAGTGGTCACTGAAACTCAGCATGTTTTGTTATATTTCAGTTCCACTGTCCATGCCTACACCAGCCGTGTCTCCATTGCAATCTGGCACTCTTCAAATCGCTTGGCGACCGCCAAATATTACACAGGCCCGTGGTATAATCACTAAGTATAACATCTACTACTACAAGCGCACAGACAGAAATGTAGATAGGTTTGCTCCACCATTTCAATGGCAGGTATGACAGATTCATTTGAGTTTCAAGAATACTGTAGTTTTAATAAGTTGACCTTTGATGAATGTGTCATGTATCAGTCTTGTTAATTTCTTGTTATTGCTAACTTGTTTGTATTCTTGTCAGTGCAGATTAAATATAGAATGCTGTCAAACTCGTTGAAATATTATTGAAACAATTCTATGTTATAGACTAGCTTTTTTGTCATATGGGAATTTGTTATCATTTTAGTAGTGGGTTTGATTGTATATAATTTTGCAGCTAATTTCAACTGTGAATGGATCAGAGTTTGTGACACTAGCCTCGGGATATCTGCCATACACAAATCATACCTTCATCGTCGAGGCTTGCAATTCTGCTGGGTGTGTAAAAAGTTCGGCATCTAGTGCGTTCACAGCTATTGCAGGTGTGTCTTCCGGAGAAATTGCTTTTTACTTTATGCCTGTTAGTAATGCTGATGTGTGAAATTTCAAGTTTTGTTTTCATCATAATTCTTACAGCTCCACAGGATATGGGTCGGCTGTATGTCAATGGATATAATGCAACTGCTGTTGAAATTGAATGGCAGCCACCCTTGCATCCCAATTCTCCTATAGTACGATATGAAGTCCATCGAATTACCCCAGCTTTCAACTTCCCCCCATTGCAAGTTCAAAGAGGGATTCGCTTTCCTGGAGGTGGCTTTTACAGATTTGGTCCTGGCACTATTCCTCAGGGTGTCACATATACAGGTACTGTTATGTATTTGTTTGATAAAGTTGATTGAATTAAGGTTATATCATCGGTTGATGCAGTATATTCCTGATATACTCCCCTGAGACTTCGTATATTCCCGAGGGTTCGAGGGAATATACTGAGTCTCGGGGGAGTATATAAAGTATACTGCATCAACCCATGTTATGACCTTTTTATCCCATGCCTCAAATTTTTTATTAATTTTATTAAGATATATATATTTTTATATCAGTATACTCCCTTATACAGCTAACATTTCCCTTAATAACAGTATACTCCCTTATACAGCTTATGTTTCCCTTAATATCAGAATACTTCCTTATACAGCTTATGTTTCCCTTAATATCAGTATACTCCCTTATTCAGCTAACTTTCCCTCTGTATATTTCTGAGGGCAACCTGTAATGAGCATCATCGAAATGTTGAAGAATTTATACATGCTCCTCTCACTGGTCACTTTGTTTGTGCACTTATTACTTCCACCTATAATAGTTGTTAACTTACTTTCCAAGGATACTGTAGTGTAGAGTGTAGATTCAAAAACCGTTAGCAAGACAGGCTACTTCGGTTATTATCATTATATTTCGGAGGTTTTAATCAGGAGAAAATCTGCATTGTGAAAGACTAGAATAGGGCCAAGGGAAAGCAGATTATCAGTCAGCCACTAACATGCCATGCTACAAACAGAGAAATACTTCTAATTACTAGGCATACCACTACTAAATTTATTGTTGGTTTCTCATTACAGGGATACAGTTCAGTTTTAAAACTGGTCGAGCAAATGGCCTTATTCTGTATGCAGCTTCACCAGGTCAGACAGAAGTAATAATTGTCCAGGTTCGACTGTCAAGGGTGTATTTCATCTTTGATGCTGGATGTAAGTATGATGCAATTTTTGCATGTTAAACTAGCCATGAAAATTTCAAAATAACACCAATTCTCAATTTAGATTTTGATTAAGATGATAGATAAATTTTATCAGCGCTTTAGTAAACTATGGCGTCAATGTGAATTCCAAGTTCAAACATTTAAATACATACTGTTTGCAAGCTTTATATGACCTATTATATGGCCATTGACTAGCTAAGACTATGATAATTTAATTAATTAATATCATGATAATATATTTAGTGATATGATCTCTGATTTGCTGATATGCTATACAATTTCATTTTCTGTTTTGTGGAATGGATGATAATATTTTGCATGCTTGTCATATTTGTGCTGGGAGTGCCTTTTTCACTTTTTTTAATACTTTATGTAATTGGTTGAATTTTGCTTTCATGGTTATTATGTGAATATGTGATGGTCTTTTAGAAGACAACTTTCATCCGACAGCATTTGTTTTTTATGTGATCTTGTTTACATAGAAATAAATGTAAACTTTTTTGTTTTAATAATAGTACATAATCACTGCATGGAATCAGTTTCACCTGAGGGAAAGAACATGTCGGACAATGCATGGCACCACGTGCGCTTCACCTATATCGAAAAGTTTGTGCGAGTAACATTTGATGGTGATCTTGTTCACAGGAACGTAGTTCTCAAAGGTTATTACGAATTTCTGAGTGGCATATTCTTGCAGTTCCCTCCTGTTTGTTTTCCTATTCTTATCTTTTTACATCTGTTTCTCTGCTTATTCTTTATTCCATTTTTCCATTCCCAAAATCCTGCTTTTCTTTTCTAATTTTAAAAGGTGAAGACAAGGTTCTAGAACCTCTTGGCATACTTGTTATAATCAGTTACATGTCCTAGTAATATTATCCCAGTATTAATAGCAACTACCTTGCCTACTGTTGCTGGGTTGGAGAATTGTAACACTAGATGGTGGAGAATCCTATCCTTCTTGGCCTGGGGTTGGTGGTTTGAGTCCTGCCTGTGTCATGAGGTTTACAAAACCTGAAATGGCAATTGATGATATGCATTGCTCTTTAATAGGCTAATTCAGTAGGGGCATTGGTTTGCTGCACTAGAATATGTTATTTAGAGAAAAAGCAAACATAGCTATCATAGGAGCTGTTACTCTGTTAGTATCTTGCCTGTAATGGGCCATGGTAGGTACCAAAGTTCTAGGTGGGGATAGTTAAATATCGACGGCTGAAATGATCGATTTCTATTAGTGATTTAGCATGATATGATATTGTATGCAAATATCTGATGTCTTTCCAAATGCTATTCCATAGAAACAGTTTATTAATTATTTACGGCATAATTGATACACCTTGAGGAAGAGTTATTGGCGTGATGGACAGTGTAGACTGGTAACATAAGGGGCAATTGTGTGCAGTTTGTGGCTTTGTATAAAATATCAACATATTGGCATCACTACCAGTTATGTTTGTTTAATTTTTGATGAGGATATATCACATTGTCAGAAGCGTTGCGTTGTATGACACTTCTGATTCCAAAATTTTTGTTTGGATAGTGTCAGCATGTTGGAGTAAGTGTGGCATGAACTTTTTGATGATTTTGGCATATGTGACATGATATAGTATGTGGGACTGCATGGCATGAGTTGTAAGAATAAATCCAACATATAGCATATATAAGATGAATGAGTGGCTGATGCTATATTTACTTGTAAATTAGCCTGCTGGTTTCATGCCGCAACTACTGATGATGAGGGTCTGGCCTATAGTGACAACTTATGGCATACATTCACTGTCCGACGCGATGGAACTAATGTTTACGTAACAATGGATGACATCTACACGGGTAAGACGAATGTGTAAACAATGCATTATTAATTAATATAGTATTTTTACTGTGAAGTTCTTAGATGAGAAATAACTCCTATACCGTATGGATATGCTGATAGTTCTATTTTGGACAAACTAGGTGTTGGAAATCAGGCACATGTTCAGATAAACTTATATATCCTAAATGCATTTGTGCTATTTTAGCCTAGTGCACTTTATTTTTTCTTAAGTTGTCTTTTGAACTTTGTTATTGACAATGATTGTGATTGTTGGAAATCAGTACTCACCACTTTGAACATAGTTATTGTTGATGATTGTTAGGCCAAGATTATAAGTACTGCCAACCTGTTGTCTGCCATGGTGAGCATTGAGCAAAGTCTTTACGTTTGATGATTGTTAGGCCAATAATGTAAGACTTAACGCCGAGTAGTTCTCTAACAGTGGGCAAAAACTTACCAAGCTATTGTAGGTGCAGTACAGATATGCAATAACTATTCTAAATATTATGCTTAGACAGGGCGAGGTATCAGAACTTGCTGAAAGAGTCACAGTAGAGCATCCACAGTTTAATATATTGCTAATAGCAATCTATAATGGCTTTGCAGTATGTCTTCAAATTGAACCTGATTTGATGTGTTTCGCAGTAGACTCAAATATAACTGGGCCTTCCATGAATCAAAGAGAAGACAATGAACTAATACACAAAGCAGTAGTTGATGATCAATTAACATTTAGCAACCTGCTGCATTAACAAATCTAGCAAGCCTGTACATTGCAGTTCAGATGCCTAAAGGTTAACTGGGTGATTTATTTCGATAGATTATATAAGTTATTAATTTCAGCGGAATCCAATACAGCAAGAACATGGTGATACGGTCTAAATGTTGCTATTTCAAAGATACATGTATTCCTCTACCTTTCCCTCTCTTAACATTTTCCATTTCTAATCTCACCATGTTCTCATGTGTTTCTCCTGGGTCTTTGGTTAATTCTACAATTGATTCAGCTTTACTCTTACTTACCGAAAATTGGCATTAGATTGCAGTAAGATGTTATCTCATGATTCCTTGGGTTCTCGTATTGACACAATTTATCATTTATTTGCTATCAATAATTGAGTCTATAATTCAAATAGTTAATGCTGAATTGTCAGTGCAAAATGGCTTTTGTAATGCAAATTCACTTGCAGTCTAATATTAGGAGGTATTGAGTACGCTAATTTTATCTGAGTGCTTAAAATCAGTAAAAACTTTGAAGATGTTTTTAAAAGTAAATTTTGTGATATCGATCAACAGCTGAGGTCATACAGGCCAATAATAGCACAAATACTGGAATAATGAACAGTATGACAAAATACCATAAATTTATGTGTAATAATAACTTTTGTGGATTAAAACATGTTTTAGGAAATAAGACATTTTTGTTGAAACTGATCGTCAAATCATAAGATATTTATTTCTAATTTGTCAAGGAAATGAAACTGAAATCTGTGAATCAGTAGACAGAGGAAATGTTATTGGTAACAACACTGGGGTGTACATTGGAGGCTTGCCTGCAGATTTTCCTAATTATCGCACTGCTGATGACGTGGGCGCCAAGCAATCATTAGTATGTACATTGTTCTATTTTAAGTTATGAATGATTCGGACTGGTTGCTGAATGACAGCAAAATTATATTGGTATAAAATTTATCTGGTTATGACAAATTAGAATTTTAGTTAATGCAGAATTTATGAGACCTAGCACATTTGATAAATAAATATCAAGTTATTATACAATCTATGGCAATTTAGATGCGTACCGTGCCATGTGAAGGGATGAATAATTATGAAATTAATAGATAAGTAATATAACTGTTACTATTTGTCAAGAATATTTCAAATTTAGTTTGGTAAGTGATGTTGACGTGTGTTGATGGATTTTGCTATAACTATATTATTATCGCTCTACAGAGGATCAATAGGAACTATGAAGGATGTATCAGCAATTTCAAGATCTTGACCGATACATTTCCTGAAGAGAAGTGGATGACCTTGGACTTTGATCATGCTGAGTTTCGGAGTGATGCTATGCCGCAGTGGGAAGGTTGTCCAGAAGGGTTAAATGACGATAGTGTCCACTTCCTGGGAACAGGTTTGTACAACAATGAACATCAATATTATGTATCTCCAATATATTCATTGTCCAAATTCATACTACGAAATGGTAATCTTGGATTGGAAAAAAGACTCACAATAACATTAAATTTTATGCTTTCTTGAATTAATGGTGACATTGCGTTCAGTTGTTTAAAACTTACATGATTTAGGTTAACCATTTTGAGAACCAATGTAGTTAAGTCAGGTGGATGCTAAATGGCACAGATATGGCTTCTGTACGTGGATGCATGATTGATGGTTTATGCTTTGGCCAACTCAGCTGAAGGTTCAGGATGTGATTTCCTGGCTTGGCACTCTTTATGATCAAGCTACATCATTTGCATGACACAATGAAAAGGGGGGGGGGGGTGCCTTTGCTCAGTGAGGCAAGTGAAAGACACCACCCATGGTGTAAATGTGTAACATGACATACTCCCTCTTATTCTATGTCATCTCACCTATCAAATATGTGAGCAGCACCAGCCAGTTGCCTTGGAAAGCTGTGCTTACATCTTGACTTTGTGTTTGCAGGTTTTATGGTGTCAAATGAAATCGTTGAAAAGCCCACGGAATTCCGCGTTAAATTTCGGACTGAACTGTCGAGTGGCATGCTGGCATTCATCCCCAGTTCAGGAGTAAGTGTCCAATCATAGTCAAATTATTAAGAACCCTGGTTAAAATGATCTAAAATGATTTAGAAGTATACAGTGCACATACTCAGCGTTGTGTAATTTTCTAATGTGTGAAGTTATTGCTGTGGTATGTTACATAGAGATAAGTGCATTAGTTAATGTGGCATTAACAAATACATCTAAGTTTTAGGTCATGTTAGTTTTTGTCTTTCAATGCCAGATATAATATAGATCTAAATAAAGTACACAACATGGATGTATCAATTTCTATAGACAAACAGTTACACTGAGATGAAAACTTCCTGATTAAATTAGATTTTTTTAAATGACATTCGCGAATAATCAAGACGTGCTTTCTCCAATATAATTAGGTTTGACCATATTTGTAAACCACTAATTTTGACATTCATTTAACTTATACAGCGCAAGGGAGTATGTATTGGTGACAACATACTAATATTGATACATATTTGTGTATTATTAATCCATTTTCATATCTATGCATAGATATATATACACAAATGACTTATTGCATATGTGTATGTATATTGTTTGGGCATGTGTTGTTTCTTTTTATGGAATCGCTGTGATTCAATTTTTTTCTTGTAATGCGATTTTTAGTACCTTTTGAAAAATAAAATTTAACATTTTTTGGAAAGTTTTGAAAATGCATTCTCATCTTTTCAGTAATGCATTTTTTGATAAATTTTTGATACGTGTATGAAGTGTTAATTACACATTTTTTACATCATAATTACTGCTAGATATGTATGACATGTATGAGTAAAATAACATGGTTTTCAGCTGGAGTTTGATGGAAAATATTGAATCTTTTGGCAAATTAAGTGTTTAAGATTGCCTTCTCATTCGTCATACATATTCTACAAGACAGCATTTTTTGGCTTAGTCATGATTTGATATTATGATAATTTATTTTTTTGCCAGCATTTTGTGCATGTATGATATTTAAGGATTTAGGATATTTTTACTATTAAACTAACCGAGTAGTCTTAAAAGAAAAACATCATAAAATGTATAAAAATATCAACAGAAGCTGAATTGCATTATCCAGGGAACAGTCCATTATCTCACAAGATGGAAGGATGCCAACAGATTATTTAAAATAATTAAACTGTAATTACAAATTGACCATTGGCTTCATTGCAGACTGCATACTGGTATGTGCAACTAGTGGAAGGGACAATAGTAACTCAGGTGTATAATGGCAGTATGGCACTCCGGTTGGAGATCACTCCGAAGAAATCTGTTTGTGATGGCGAATGGCATGAGCTGCAGGTTAGAAAGTAAGTAACATATATTTTTAAGGTCTGTAATTAGCATGGCCCATTCTTATCATTATGAATAATTAAGAAGTAAAAATGAATGGCTTTCCTGCATTTATTGCTGGCTATATTTTTCATTTACAACATTAAAAATAATACAGATACATGTGTCAAAAAAGCAAAATATACTGTTTCACAAAGTAATCCATTTTGAATATGTTTGTACATTTCAGGTTGTCCATGTACCTTGAAATAACAGTTGACAATGAAGTAGTGAAGAATGACCTTGATCGACGACATTTAGATTGGTTGAGGCTGAAATTTGACTCATATGCCAACATTGGAGGCATTAAGCAAGGGTCCACTGCGGCTGCGCTAATTGAGAACTTGGGCATTAAGGAGGAAATTGTGGGCGGTAGGTGGAATTTTTATATTAGTGTAATATGATTGCGGCCCTCCCCCGTGGGTGTCCTCATGGTAGATGCAGGAGAGATCGTAAGCTACGAGTTGAAACCGGAAATGTGAAAAATCGTGTCCCAAAACCACTTTAAATTTAGAGAAAGGTAAAATTGTCCCAATAATGCTGCCAGAAATTTTTGCGGGTCAACCAATGAATTGTGATGATGTCACTATGCTAGAGTGCTGTGGTGACACCACGACTCTTGCCGTCAACTCTGTCCAGAGAGCGATTGACTTTCGTTTTTTGTAGACCTTATGCACAAGTCAAACCCCCAACTTTCTACCTAAAGAGGAAAGGGAAAGGAAGAACGAAAACAAACAAACAAGCAAAATGGAAAGAAAAGAAACAAACCAACAAAGAGAGAAAGTTTCAGAAACTATTACGTTTTAGCCTGGTTTTCTCCGTCATAGAGCCTAATAGATAGAATTCTGCTGACATGTGCACTCAACTTCTGACCTATTTTCAATAATATTTGTACACATTAGGAATATATTGGCCTATTACGCTTGTACTTTTTATTAGTTAAAGAGAAATGCTGTTAAACAAACTGCATCTAAGCCCAGAATAATAGATATTATTCAGTGTAACACAGACAGATCTGCACTCTGGACTCTTCTTCTTCTTCTTATTTTTTTGAATGTTTCCGCCAATTAATCCTTTATTGAACATAATACCGGTGTTAATTATTGATATTAGCATTAGCTTAGAATGCTATTGATGATTATTTATACATGATAGTAGGTATTTCTATAGAATAGGTTACATGGCGCTACTGGCTACTGAAGGATTCTTCCGTGTTCAACATAAGATTAAGATGTCAGTTCTAACAATTTACATAGTTTTATATCAATATATTTAACAGGCAGATTAGACATTGTCTACATAATTATATTATGCTTTGATTGCCCAAATTGACTTTTGAACCAACAGGGGGAGTTGCCTGCCAGTCCTTACAACTAAGGAATATGTACCAAGAAGCGCCACTCCCTATACTTCACATTGTAAACGCTGCGCTTCCTTTTCCCAGCATGCATTGCGCGCCGGAGTTCTATAACCCCCTTGGTGGATAATAAAATTCATTTAGAAATTTTCAGTGGAGTGCGTAGATTTGCCAATTTTACTTGAACAACGATTTTAGTGTCAGCTCGAGTCCAAGTGTGCGAATAAAGTACATTATAACAAATTTACAACGTCAACAAAAGCTGATCAATGTAAATGTAGGATCGATGTCACTCAATTGTACCGTTCATGACGTAATCAGCTCGGTTAAAAATGCGCCTCCTTTTTCCTTTTATAGGCATAGCGCATCCTACTTATGACATTGCATGTTCTTGGTCTTCTTTGTTACAATCTCTGTGACGTCATCAATGCACTCAGTGACCTTATTGTAGGATACGTCATCAAACAATGGTTGTAAGGACCAGCATGCAGCTCCCTGTTGCCTCAAAAGTCCCTCAATTATGTTCACATTTGAATGCTGCTCAGTCTATATGAGGTCAATTAGCACTGTATTATGGATGTATGTATTATTTTCAGTCTGTTTAGTTTCTTGCGTTAACTATAACTCGTGATTCAACATCAAATTTAGTTTAACGATAATATCAATATATGTAATGATGTAGTAATGGTCTTATTTATTTAATGCAGGTTTTGCGGGATGCATGTATAGTACAATAGTACTCGGTCGGTCCGACAATCTTGACTTGGGTGCCATTACTGATAATCGTAATGTTCGTCTGGATGGATGTCCCCCTATCTATCCTCCGTTCGAACAATGCAAGAAGACATTGCAAGCAATGATTTATGATGGGGTTAACAATGTCACATATGATTATGGACTTTTGCCTTACACAGGTAATTTTACTTTCAATGTGCTAATCTATTGTTCATACTTTATATTTTATCTATAAATTTATGTAATTTATAAATATGATATATCATGAAATCTGTTTGATTGACGTAACGCCATATTTCAATGTCTGATTAGTTAAGGTTATGTTCACTTTCGTTCGGTATTGTCAGACGATCATATATTTCTAGTAATTATAAATAAATGAGGATCCTTTAATGATGAGTGATATGTGTAAATTGTAATCAGTAATGTCAGGTATGAGATAGTTAGAGAGGAATTACTGGAGTGTGCATTGCCTGTGACGGCCACTGGGTTTAAGGTCTTCACCCATCTGACGTTTTCTACATAATGCTTACATTGTATGCCTTTTACATTTCAGAATATGTTTACCAAGTAATAGGTTATAATCGAGAAGGAAGTGCCTCAAGTAACTGGTTCTCAGGGAGAACATTGGCTGGAGGTAAGCATAGCTGTGTTTCAAGTCAGAAAGTAGTTAAAGGGGTGTCAGTTCATCCAACTTCATAAATGGAATGAGTAAAAATATTTGGCTGTCACCAGATTGATGTTGTTAATGATGGGAGTAATAGGGAATTCACTATTTTAAATATAATGGAAAAAGTGCAGTATAGCGGTCCCAGATTAATGACCATATTTAGCTAGCCTCATTGCCAAGCATATGACGTCAAAATCATGAATTCAATGTATGACACCACAAACAAATGACGACGGTTTTCATGTTCACAGCAAGAACTAAGTTTATTTTTTCTTTGGGTAAACCCCCGCTACGATACACAAATGTTAGTCTTGGCAATCTTCTTGGACAAGACCTTCAAAACTTTGTGATGTTTATCCTTTGGATGACAAATATGGTCCTAAATTTGGGTCCGCTATACTGCACTAAACTAAAATATAATTTATTCAGTATTCATTTCGTTGAATATATTTCAAAAGGGTGGCTTTATCAGCTGGAGCTGTTTTTTATTGAGGCCCTTTGGCCTTTATGTATGGTTATCCTATAGAGCTGTCCAGTAAGTTTCTTATGACTAAAATGCAAAAACTCTATCATATATCCATTCAGAATGTTTTATATTACCAACTTTTGTTCTTTCTCTTTAGCGCCAACTGGTGTTCGGGGACCACTTTCAGCTGACGTTAGAAGTGGTTATTTAATCTCGGCTACATGGGCAATTCCTCCAGAAACAACTGGTACCTTCACCGCTTTTAAGCTAGTGGCTTACAACATGGATAACAGCTCTGTTCCTCCGGTTGTGACAGAATTTAAGCTGGTTAATATCACTGCTGGTAAGCATACATTTCAAAGATCTTTTATATTAGATTAGATTAGACAAGCTTACATAAGATTCAATTCTGGACTCGGGTCCTTAAGAGCCTGTATATGCAGATCTCATATGGAGTGATTGTAGCAATCGTGACTACTCAGTTTGTATAGAGTGGTAGGCGACTAATGTTCCCTCACCAAGTCCAGAGGTATATCATCCTTGGTTATAAGAACCTGGCTGTTGCATACATGTCACAATGCATATATAAAAGTACTTTAAGTGTCCATACTGTATTTGTATGCTCTTTTTACAGGAAATATTACAGAAGTTAGTCCTGCTACAACTTACTTGATTAAGTTTGTTGCGTGCACGGATGGTGGGTGCACCGAGAGCATGAATGGCACTAGAGTCAGAACATTAGAAGAAGGTTTGTACATGTTTTTCTCACAGTGGTGTCTTATTTATTATTTGAACAAGCAATTTTGAATGGCATTATTTACATGAATTCCGAGGAAGAAAATGCAGTTTTGTGTGATTTAAATAAGTTTTATTCAGTTCTTTATACATATTTATTATTGCCAGTCTTGATACTTTGGTAATGTCCCTTTGAAAACAAGTGGTTGTACATGTACATTAAATAAATTTGTATGAAGCATAATAAAGGTGATGTATAATGGCAAAAAATATACATTGTACATTGCACCTCAGCTCTTTGTAAATACAAGAAGTTCTAGGACACTTTTTTTTTTTAAATTTCCAGAACCTGAAGGAGTGCTGTCTCCTGTAGCCGAGGAAGTTGGGGGAAGCTACATTGTAGCGTCATGGCAACGACCTGCAAAAGTTAACGGTAACCTGACTGGTTACTTCCTGTTTGTTGAAAATGTTGAGCGATACAGTGGAGCTTTGATGAGGTTCAATGTGACAGATTTGCAGGTAAGATTGGGATAATTGTCATAAAGGTGATTTGATAATTCTAGTACAAGATTTAAATGAATTTTCACATTTGCTGGCTGGACCTTTCACAAAAAAGGTCAGTGACATATGTCTTCAAATGAAATTGAGCTGCGTGATTTCTCTGTGTGGGCCAAAAAACTGCTTTGACCATATTAAATTATGGCGACCTTTTCTTTGAAAGAGTCACATCAATTGCATTGATTGACTCAATCACACAGTTGTCTTTCATTGTTCACAGCATTTGCAATGATTGCTTCAGTGACACGGTTATCTTTGAAAATGGTTAACTAATGTAGTGCAGCTGCACTTTGTTATTTTTCAGGGCAATGTTTTTTCCCAGGTTTATTTGCTATTATAGCAATTGATGCTTTCACAGTTTTCCTAAACTGTTTTGTGGATAATCCGAATAGAATAGGAAAACAGAATGAAGTAAGAGTCTGATAAGTAATTAATATTACCAGTTCAATTGCATCTGGTTTTAAAAAATTTGATTGGTAAATAATGTGAAGTACCAAGGAAACAACAATGACTGCAGTTAAAATGTAGACTCTATTTTTGATGCCTTTCTCAGGACAACTCTCTGGCCGCCCCGTTGCTTTTCGTGTTTGAGCGATTTGTCGTAATATGGCAGTCATCGCAATTATTGTACCACTGCAAAGAGCTGTGTGCACAAGAAGGGTCAGGGCTTTTTCTGAAGTACTTAATTGGATGAGGCAGTTTGAATTCAGGGCATCTTTGCCCATAAATTTCAGCCCCATTCCTAGCAAAGCAGATGCAGCAAATATGGTCAGAACAACACTGTGCTTTGTCCGCTTCTGGACCATTTCCTTTATGCAGTTTCGTAATGTAAGAAATAAGTCGACGTAAAAAAGCATTGTGATAAAGGAGGAAAACAAGAAAGCAAAGAACATAGACACTGCTGTGAATCTGCATGCCACTGTAGTTGTTGGCTTTAACGATAAGGTTGATGAAGCACTTGTTGCTTTGTTTTGGAAATGAAACATAAGGAGCACCACGGAGAGCATTATGCCAGTTAGATTTACATGCAGTAAAACTATACCTTGCTTTTTGCTCTTTTGTATGTGATTGACATAAATTGCAGTTACAAAGTTTACTTTTAAAAGAACTGCAATGTATGTTGCAAAGAGCCAGGAGTATGAAGGATATTGGGCAGGACAATTGAACCTGCTGCCAAATGTGGTAATTTCTTTGCACAGAGGAATAATTATGCTTCCTTGCAGGCAACATAACTTGACGCTCAATGAATTAAATTCTTGCAACGACTGGACTTGAAGAATGTCCTTTGATACAGTCACTGTTTTTGGTGAAATAAAAATGAATGTTTTCAGAGATTGTATACCATGGATGGCATCAGAAGATAGATGATCCAGTAAACTATTTGATAGGTCTAGCACTTGCAAGTATTTTAAATCACAAAACGAACATGTTTCAATTTTGTAAATGTTTGAGTTTGCTAGATTTAAGCGAATAAGGGTCTTTAAAGCACCGAAAGTAATGGGATAAATTGCAATTAGTCTGTTATTGGTAAAATCCAAGTACTTAACTGCTTTTAATGGAAATTTGTAAGAATTCAAGTAACTAATTGGGTTATTGCTAATATTAAGCTTAACTATCTTTGGTGCATAAAGAAGCTCAAAAAGCTCGATGTTAGAAATGTTATTCGAGGCCATGTCAAGAAACCATGCATTCTCCAGTGTAATTAAAGAAATCTTTACAGACCTAAGAATGACTATTGCTGAATAACTGTAATTGAGATGAGATATGTTATGACATGATATGGCTCTACCAAGACACGTACAATCTGTAGGACATGGTGCTTTTGGGCAAAATATTTCATCATCTCCGGAAATGGGACAATGAAGAATGCCATCGCAAACTTCAACAGGATGTACGCAGATCTTTTCAACAGTGCACCATAGCATTTGTGGACATGTCCATGTGGTACAGTTTACCTCATCATCACCATGAGGACACTCAGGAATTCCATTACATACCAGTCTGTATGGAAGGCAAATATCATTGCCTTTGCAAACAAAATTACTTTGGCAAGTTCCATCATACAATAGATAATCTGCACAACCCTCAAATTGCCAACTGTGTTTGCATGGTAGATCATTCCCTTCAAAATCTTTGTCTCTAACGCAGAGATATTCTCTCGGAAAACAGATTGTGGAATCGGAAGGGCAAATATAGTTTTGATAGTCAATGTTAGTATATGTAGAAGTCTCGCTACTAATATTTTTACATGTTTCATCACATTGTTGACTTAATAGATGGTTCATTATGTTGGAGGTTGTTTCTATGCATTCGTTGGGCTGCTTTCCAACAACTAGAGAACTCCAAATTGGGTTGTATGTTTCAATATTTGGGCATTCTTTTTCATCTTCCCCTTGCTTGCAATCCCACCTGATGTTACAAAGTCTCGAAATAGCGATACAAAGCCCATCTTGACATCGGTAGTACAGTTCCGTGCTTGATGTTTCTTCGCAAGGATTTGTGCAGTTCATTTCGTCACTGGAATCTTTGCAGTGGGGCTCCTGGTCACAGAAATATATATCGGGTATGCATTCTCCATTTGTACAAGGCCTGTATCCATCGCTGCATTCTTCAGAAGCCTCTAATGGTGGTTGGAAGCAGAGTGCACCCAGTGTTACTCCTATTTGAATCTCCAAGGGAAGCGGAATCACCTCCATAACTTCTTCTATTATAATGTCGGTGAAACTTATGAACCCTGATTTTGCCACTAAAACATCATCTCTTGAGTAGTTTAGAAGGAATAAATTTGGTCCAGGCATAAAAAATGAAGAAAGACCGTATTTGAGAGGTGCTGTATTAATCCCTTTCCCAAATAGCTTTCCTCCTATATTTCTGCAAGTTGATGACATAACACGTACATCGACTCGATGTGTATCTTTTAAATATTCAACTGTAATGCAGAAGTATTTTTGCCCAAAGTTATACATTGCCCACTTTTTCGGGCAATAATATTTTACTAAACCACGGACGGGGTAATTGCGGTAATTGTTAAACTCCTCTTGATTTACCAGGGGATATTCACACAAAAATGAGATGTTGTCAAATTCTTTATTGCAATCCAGAAGCACCCATGTTTTAGTGGATGGGATAACTGACAAGCAGAGTTCTTCTCCAATTTGGTTTTGGTGATATTGGAGCTGACTTAAAAGATAGTCATATTCTTCATTTCTTTCACCAGTCATAGAACCTTTATATCTACTGGACAAATTGAAAGACAGAGCCAGTTGTCTGTTGTGAATATGTAATCTATTATATATCATCTGTGTTCCATCCTCCCATTTTGAAATCTGGGTGAAAGAAAAAAATGGACAATTTTATGGATACCTGTGTGAATGATTAGCAACAACTTTAACAAAAAGAAAATCACCTTGCCTGAAGACAGGGCATTTTTTGCGATGAATACCTCTTGACTGCTTGTTACGTCAGTGGCACAATGCTTGTACCACTAAAAAAATTTTGTTTTACAAAAAACAGTTTTAGTTTTTCCTGCGTAAATGGTTGGAATTGTGATATATTGTCTTACCGTATTGTTCTTCAGTCTTAGTCCCAGGAATAAAACTGAAGATGTTGGAAGTAAGTTGTCTGCATTAAAAGTGGGGTAGACAAAAGCAGAATCCCTTAGACTGGGTGTTATGATAGTCACAGAACGCAACACATTAAGCCATTCTTTGTTGTTGTTTACAGACCACAGGTAGCCTCCTCTTTGGCGACATTTTGCATCAGCCGATAGCCAACTGCCTGAAAATTCTTGATGAATACCGAAACATGTGCCAGTGTTAGTAGTGTAATATGTTTTATTGAATGGACATTCTTGATAGACAGTGATTTTCTTTATATGATAAACACTTGAAAGCGATACACGCTCAAAGTCTGCTATTAGGTGAATTACAAGTTTAATTGGAATCTTGTTTGTTTGGGTCTTGTACACTCTGATTGTCAAGAATTGGCCTTTACTTTGCCAAACAATTGGCATTTTTTCTCCTGTGATGTTGAACTGATGACTCCAATTGGAAGTCACAGTTTCATCTTCAACAGAAAGTACCAAGCCACTTTCAGATGAAAAACTTTGAATGGAGTTGTTAATGTATGACACCAAGATGAAGTGGCTGGGGTAGATATAAGTTCTTTGTTTTTCTTTCAAGAAATAAACCCGAAAGGCATACATTTCCATCATTATTTCCAAACTGATGTGGAAACACATTCCATTTAATTCCGGGATGCTGTTCATATTCTTCAAAGGATGAATTGGAGGCTCTTCACATGCTCTAGTGAGAACAAAATGAATTGTAGCTACAAATACTTCTTTCAAAGAACATGGGGATTGAAGGGATAGTATTTGATACATTACAAAATAGTGATGTGAATTCTCTTTAACTCGCACACCTTCTGTCATCTCACC
Source organism: Alitta virens (assembly GCA_932294295.1). Classification (NCBI taxonomy): domain Eukaryota; kingdom Metazoa; phylum Annelida; class Polychaeta; order Phyllodocida; family Nereididae; genus Alitta; species Alitta virens. The sequence continues at coordinate 45,961,982 of OW028574.1, read as the reverse complement.
ATTGAATGATTTTATAAAGTCTGCAGAGTCAGTAACTGTGCAGTTTTCTCTAGGTTTATAACTTGTGTATCGTGATATTGCACTTATTTCTGATTGATATGGTGCTTCCACAGATATGTACCACTCGCAGGTGACATTGTGATTGAAAACCTCATTAGGAACTACAAGAGTTCTTATGCATTGTTTGAAAATAGCAATAGTTGAAATATAACCGGGACTGCACTGCAGTGAGAAATATTTATGCCACATTATATACATAAACCTTTCTCCCAAGTCTTCACAAATATAACAGGGATTTATTGCACCAATGCAGAAATAATGTGACTGATGTTTCTGGATTACTATAGATCCTTTCTGGGTGTACGAAAGTCCATAGTGGTATAAAATTATGTGTATTTCACCTCGTAGTGTTGAGAGTTGTAGGTTAGTAACAAATGCCGCATGTTCCCTGGAACATATAGGGCCAATTTGCATGCTAGGACTGGGTTGAAGCATCATACTATAATGTTTGATTATGATTCCGCCATACTGGCAAAAGTAACCTTGTGCACTGCCCTTAGAAGGATAGATGAATAGTTTGTATTCTATAGGGTAATCCTGTAATTCCCCTTCTTGTCTTGTAACAGATATTCTTCTATATTCTGTCGAGGATGAATTCGTAAAATCCCATGACAACCATGTGTCATGGTCATAACTAACAGACAACTTTTCTAAATCATTTTCATGATAGTGTGTGTTATAAATGATAAAGATAGATTTATCACTTACAAAGCGGTGCTTCATTATGATGTAGGCTTGGAAAGTGCTCACCGTGACTTGAACTGTCTTCTTTCTATGGGAACATCTTGGATATATTAATGGTGAATGCCGTGAAGGTCCGTCATGGTATGAAAGTTCCGTTACTTTCAATCTGCAGTTATGAAAGATGCGAACAAAATTTCCTGGGTTAATTCTGACCAGGAAGTGGTATTCCGTGATGTCGGAGGATTGAGAATAAGAGTAAGGTGTGTCGTTTGGTACTTTGACCATTGTGGTATAAGCAAATGCCACATTATTCAAGCTAACTGTATTGCATTCTTTAACCTGAAAGTTAATTAAAAGGTTTTCATTCTCAATAACTCCATGTATTTTGAGATGGACTGTGATGTGTGATGAATTGGTCAAAATACTTGTTGTTTCATGTCTTCTTGTTATTAATATTTTTGGCTGACTTGTGTCATTATTTTTGTTGTATATTCTAAACTTGAAGGCATTTCCTGTGAAAGGGTCACTTGATGGTGTTTCCATTATTGATAAATTCAAACAAAGTGACAGAGGTGCCTGAAGTATCCAAGAGCAATCTTGAGGCTTGTCAATCTTTAGATGTATTGCTCCACATAAACCGTTATGAATGCCACTGCATTGTGTCTCTTTAGTTGTGGAGAAACATGTTGTTTTAATATTTCCTGTGAGATCAACAATATTTTTCATCATTCCAATAAAATTTCTCTTCATACAATTATCTAATTGAAATGCCATCCATCTTTTAATGTAGGTTTTCCAGTGCAAATGTTCTGCCAGGTTAGCATTAGTTTTCTCATCCAATGATGCACAGAAATATAGGTAATTTACAAAAAAGAACATGGTAATATATGTCAGTCGCTCAGTCTTTTTAGCCATATTAGAACTATAAATTTAGATGAAACGACTAAAGTCAAAATATGGTTGCTCAAGATTTACAATTACTTGGTGATTCCCAGTGTAAGTCACAGTGAAAAAGTAATTTTATCTATCCTGAGTTCGTAACACCTGGAACAATTCAACTGTCCTATGCTCATGTGGACAAGATGCCCTATTGAAGGAAAGTCAGATTTTATATCACTGGTCAGTTGCCTCTCATTATGAATAATCACGACAAATAAAGAAATTATGCATAATGGAGACTATTTACTATATACTTTTCTCCAATTGATCAAGAATTGCTCATTTAAATATGTCCATCTTTCAAAATGTCAATTGGGATAATTTTTTTCAAATTGTCTTTATGAAATGACTTTGCTTGTTAACCTTTCCATCTTAGCTACTCAAGTATTCCTCAGTCATTTAAGTCAAATTTGTTTTTGGCCAATTACTATCGTGATTATTGTAATCGCAAACATTGCAGAGCAGTTGCAGACTAATTTTACCATTGTTAAAAAAGGTCATGGTGATACCTGATGACTGATGATACATGTGTAATCACTCCTAGAACAGCCAATTTCATAGTCTTGGAAATAATCTCATAGACTAACTAAACTCCAGAGGACGTCATGTGAATCCAGGACTCCCATTGGTTATGGAAGTCTCCCAACCAGTGGAAGTCCTGCATTCAAATGACGTACTCGAGTTTAGTTTCCAAGTCAATGAAACTCTGTGGTAAAGTTTGAATGAGTCGTTACATTTTGGTACAATGGAATACCAAGTTTAAGATTATCCTTGGTGTTTTCTTCATTAAAAGGTCTCAATATTGTGGTTTTCAAGAGTTAATTCTGAAACTTTTGACATAGAAGTCATGATTTGAATACCCAGTACTATGATATAGTGGTCCTGGGATCCAGATGATCATACATTATAATGTCTTATCAGGTGGTCATACTTCAGGGCTCCATTGTACTGAAAAATGTTTTCTCATTTCAGGTGTATACTGGTTATCGATTCATGGTCCAAGCATGTACACAAGTTGGTTGTACAAGCAGTCCGGTGGTCAATCTGCAGACTTCTCAACTTCCTCCAAGTTTTGTTGCGGCTCCGAGTCTTACTGTCTTAGGTAATTAGACTTAAACAAGTGATACTAAATCATATTAAAGTTCAAGGGGAAATATGCTTGATGACCTTTTGTTGTTTGCGAATATTAGATTTTTTTTCACTGTAGGGCCAAAACGCATCCGTGTTGATTGGACCGGACCAGAACAAATGAATGGAGTTTTGGAAAGGTACTTAATTAGGGCGTCAACAATGATCAATGATATTGGCTCTGTTGTTTACAACAGCACTGAGAACTATCTCTTCAAGACAGTGGATGGACTCGTTCCTGGAACAACATACTACTTCAGGGTTTCGGTACTTATATTCATATCTTATTGAACTTGCCAAGCGAATCAAGTGCTTAGATCTGTTTCATGCACCCAGTAATGTAACTACATTTGATTGGTCCTATTAAACATCTTTATTTGTTCTCAATAGGCTTGTACTGCTGGAGGTTGTCGATTGAGTGAAGCGAGTAGTGCAACAACAGTTGAAAGTGCCCCTGAGGGAATGCAAGTGCCAAACATCACTTCACCAAGTGCCTCTGAACTCATTATTAGATGGAATGAACCAAAACTTCCCAATGGTTTGTAGTACTTTATATAGATAAATTTTGATTATGAGGATTTATTGTTGCAAAAGGGGAAAACAATACTGGGCTAGTTGAAGAGTCAATATGCTTTGCATCCTGGATTAGAATTAGAATAGCGCAGATGCTGCTATGCCAGTTTAACATCAATTTAAGGTTGTATTTCACCAGGAATATAATGTCAAAACAATGGAACTACTTCAGGACACTCAAGCACATGGCCAGTGTACTGTATCATTTGGCTGTATATTTGAATTAATTTAGCAGCTTTAAATGGATGAACTAATTTAATTTATACAGAGATATCGACAGAAATTGCATATTTATAGATTGCACTCTATTAAACCTGCAAATTTGTCTAAATTTCATGTGCAGGTGTTATCCTCCAGTACCGTTTATACCACAATGGATTGATGATCTACAATGACTCCAGCAACAGGCAGTATACCATTCGCTACCTGCTTCCTTGGTCTTTGCATGAGTTTAGGGTCGAGGCCTGCACTGTGCGAGGGTGTGGTTCAAGTGACATCATCCAGGCTAGAACTCAAGAATCTCCACCCCAGGGTGTTGTCGGCATGGAGGTAATGGCAAAAAAATGCGTCTCCTTCTTGTTTTCTCTTGAATTTAAACGTTCATATAGTTTTACTCTTCAATTAAGAAGCTGATGTTCATCATACGGTTTCAAAGAAGCCGAGTTGATTAGTGATATTTTAGGTGAATACTGTCCTGAGGTCAGTATAATTGAACTGTTTTATAAACTATAATTTTTATCTTATTCAGCTTCAAGTTGTTGACTCTCGAACAGTGATGGTGAAATGGAATGCTCCTGCAGTGACCAATGGCTTGTTGTATTATGACGTAATCTTCAAAGGCATCTTTTACGTCGATCCTGGTGAGTGCGACATATTTTTGAGCCGTCGAAGGATTAAATCTTAAATTTAATGCTTTTTATTACCTGAATTATGAAGTGTTCAAACAGTACATATTTATTGCAGAAAACTGGGATTATTCAGTTGAAGAAGAATCTAGAAGTTTGTTTCAAACAACCACTGAAGTGGGAGACTGGATCACCATTGAAAATCTGATACCTTTTACGGACTATCAGGTTCACGTCAATGCCTCGAACACCAAAGGATTTATTATCAGTAATACATTACCAGCATCCATGCCTCCAGGATGTAAGTACAACAGTACAAGAAATGGCCATATCACATGAAAATATGACAAATAAGAAAGTAAATAATGGACAAAATTGCATCTTGTGTAGACAAAACAATAGCTAAATAGCAATTATATACAAAATAAAAAGGAGACAGGTACTATAAATGATGCGCAAACATGCATAATGAGTAGGTAGGCATCACATTGAGGTCTGCTGAATGTAATGTCTGTTGCCATGTCAGAAGGCAAACCAAATAAAAAGTAGGGAGAAGTAAGATAAGATAAGGGTGTAATTGTACAGTCGGCAGAATAATTATGTGAGTGTCATGTAAATGGAGACTCTAAAACATTAACATCTTTTAACAAAAGAAATATTTTCGCATAATTTCAGCTCCTGATGGAGTTAAGTCCCCAACAGCCATCTCGCCAAATCCTACGACCATCAAAGTGACCTGGGAACAAGTGGGACGAGACAACTCTATCCAGAAACCTGTGTTCCAGCTGCAGTTCAAAGATGCTGCTAAGGATGCACTTGTGCAAGAGTAAGATTTTTCTGTACTAGATGTAGCCATGTGACTGTAATGTATTGTAAAAATTAACTCAGATATTTGTACAAAATCTTTAAACAGAATTATTTGTTATTTCGGTATTTTTGGACTAAAATTAACGTTCTTTCCTCTGAAATTAATGTTTGGGTTGAACTGCACCAGTTGTGAGTGATTATTGTATGAATACAATTGCTTTATTTTCAGCATATTTGCTCAGCCTACCACATCAACAAGCTACTCTCGATCTGATCTTCTTCCATACACCGAATACTATTTCCGTGTTGTAGCAAGCAATTCTTATGGAGAAACAAGATCTGATTGGGTGTCAGTCACCACAATGGAAAATAGTGAGTGGCTCTTTTTGGAATAATTTATCTTTAATTCATATATCTTTAAACAGAGGAACACAGCATCATGTGGTTTGTTCTAGAATAATATTTGATAGAGATGTTTTTGTCATGCCATACAACAATCTAAATCGGAATGCAACCCTTTTTTCTCAGAGCTTTAAAAAAAGAAAACGTGCTAATTCAATGTCTATGCCATCTGTATAAAAGCCCCCTCTAAAATCTTGTGCTGAATTTAGAAGGGAATGTTTCACAGCGTGTGTGAATAATACAGTACTGATCTTTTGACCACATTTGCACTGGTATTGCTTACAGCACCATCTCCAATATTAGCACCTGTGATCAGCAACATCGGTTCAAGGTCAGTTGATGTCAAATGGAGTCCACCTGCTCAAGCGAATGGTGTCATCAGACAGATTCAGGTCATTCAGAATGGCGTGCCAAAGACTGTGGTAAGTACGAATATGAATATTGAGCAATATTTCTTTACACAAATAGTAGCACACTTTGTCCTCATGGTACAGTGTGGTACATTCCAAAGGGCCACTGATGTTATCTCTCGAATTTCAAGACTATGCACAAAAAAAGTCAAATGGACAGTAAATATTTTGTATCAGTCTATGAATTATATGCAATAAGTTTGGTACAAGTTAGAAAAGTATGCTTGGACCCTTTTCTGGTACGATTATATATATATGCCAGTATTCAGATTGGTTACTAAACACCAACTGCAGGTTACTTTGAAAAGCTACAATTCATAACATATATGAAAAATTCTCCATACCAACGATTTTCTGTCAAACATCACCATCAAAGATGCTGATGTTAATGATGCAGGTATGACTGCATAATAAACCTGTGCATAATGTCACTGTCTTTGCAGGTGGATGCCAACGATACGCAAGTGACAATATCTGATTTGGTTCCTTTCAATAACTACACGTACCAAATTAGCTACTGCACATCAGCAGGATGTACCACAAGCAATAATTCACCTGTCGTTAGGACATTAAAAGCATGTAAGTAAAAGGTTTACATCCTAAAAGTTTGGCTTATTAATTAATATGATCTTTTACCTTTGGTCCATTTATATTTCTCACTCTTTGTTTTCAGCCCCAGAAGGTCTCAATGCTCCTGATCTGGTTTCTGAAACACCCACATCAGTGAAGATCAATTGGTATCTGCCGAAATCTCCTAATGGGGAAATAATGACCTACACCTTAGAACGGCGACAAGTAGACAAAGATGGCTTGACGACAGTTGTGACAAGATTAGCTACATTACCATTAACTTACACGGACAGAGCAGCTGAACTGAGTCCCTACACAAAGTATGAGTATCGAGTGATAGCATCCTCAGCCGCTGGGAATGGGTATAGTGCATGGGCGCCTGTCACAACAAGGTCATCCAGTAAGTACTAAAAGATAAGATGAAACTTTATTGTTATCCGTAGTGTAAAACAACAATAAAACATAATCCATTACGACTAGAAGGGTAATAATCATTAAATTTATGAAGTGTAAAGCTTCCGGACCACCTTATGTTAGGGATCAATATTATGTTCTTGCACAAGTAACTGTGCTTTTCTGGAAATCTTCAAAACAAACACTGTTTTAAAAAAAATACTGATGAGCCTTAATAGAGCTTACCATTTCCCTTTGATAAGAAACGTGCAGAGACAAACATTTTAGGTTGAACTACTCTGTGATTCCATCAATAATCATAAAAATTTGAGTAGCTATCATATTTAGTACTGAATTGATCAATATTTGTAAGGCATACTGAAGTAATTCTGTGTTACGTATCATAAAATTTATGGATGATTTGTTTTTCAAGGTCCTGGTGGAGTGAGACCACCATTTGTTGTGGTTTTGAATGCAACTGCTGTTAACGTATCCTGGTATCCTCCAATCAAGCCAAATGGCATTATGGAGTCTTACACCATCAAGTTGCCGGAGCCTCGATTTGTGATCAGGCAAATGAACCAGACAAACTTGATTCTCACCAACCTTACTCCTTTTACGGAGTATTTAGTGTCTGTCATTGCGTGTTCAGGTGAAGATATTTTGTAATTTTCTCTTTATATTACTCCAGACATTTTTGTGATACTTTAAAGTAGAATTACTGATAGCAAAAGGGTCTGCAATAGTAGTTAATCATGAAATTTATGAATAAATCCAATAGAATCTGATGTTGACTAAATTTGTAATGTCCTTTGATACACTGTTTACATATAATATGCATTTCGTTTTTTTTCTTGTAGATGGTGGGTGCAGTGAAAGCATACCAACAATTATAACCACCAACCCCGGTCTTCCAGCTGGTCAGCAAGCCCCCAAAGCAACTCCCCACTCACAGTCATACATCAGCATCTTGTGGCTGGTGCCTCTAAAAGCTAATGGCCCTAACATCCGTTTTGAACTTCAGAGATCCAAAATACAACAGCCTCTTGAATGTAAGTAATTCAGATCTGCAAACTTATTGTGTGGTTGTATTCTCAATGTAACTGTTCAATATTTGATTACCATTTTAATTGGTAATTTTAGTACAGACAACAGGATGATGTATTACCATGTTAAGATATTGAAAAACAAAAACGATGGTTATCTACTTTCAATAATTCATAACAGTTTAATGTATCATAATTAAATTTAACGTCTATTACAAGTGTTAATATTGGATGCGAATAAAAGGATAACTGACAGGGTAAATTGGTTCAATGACATCTGATACTTTTGCAGCTGATGCAACTGGATTTAACAGTTGGGTGCAAGTGTACACTGGCCCAGGGATGTACTACGAAGACAGGGGCCTAACTATCTTCACCACCTACAAATACAGAGTGACCGTCTACAATGATTATGGTCAGATTACCAGCGATCCATCTGAAGATGTGACGACATTTGGTGGGAGTCCATCAAAGCCGGCAACTGTTTATGCAGATGCCATTAATCATACAACAGCACAAGTTAAATGGGAAACTCCCAGTATGTTTATTTCAGTGTTAAATCTGTTGCTTTTCATTGAATATATTGCTCATCTGTAATTGCTTGACATCAATGTTATTTTTTATATGGCTGATATGGCAGTCAGTGCCTGGCAGCCATTGACTAGTAAAGTCACAATGTTTAATGGAATTGAATTTGTTAACCTTTTTTCAGATGTTTTTGATCTCCAAGGAGGTGTTGTAAAATATGAAATTCTGCTATCATCCGATACTGAAAGTAAGACTCTGGAATATGGACCTGATGTGACGCAAACTAATGTGGGCAACCTTTTGCCAAGCACTCGTTACGAGTTTCGTGTCGAATTGACTGTGCATGGAGGAGCCACAATCACCAGTTTGCCAGCCTTTGCTACAACTCTTGATGGAGGTAGGTCATATTGTGACACCCGTTATCGTACCTCTGACTAGTGAGGCTTTATTCTGAGATAGGGTCTGAATACTTACTTTCGTATGTGGGAAGCAGAGGCCTATCTTTTACATGTATACCTTTAGGGTGGATTCAGCTTTTAAAAAGTCCTTCTCTGTTGGTGGAGGGGGAGTGTTGCAGTCCCAAAACCCTTCTCAAAGTCCACCAGCACCTCGTATCTTACAACAGCATGTTTGTTCACATTGAAGGAACATGTATATTTGAATATTAACAGAAAAGACATACAGTGATACTGATTTTCCTTGTAATTCCAGCACCAGAAGGACTACCTCCTCCTCAATTGTTAACCTTGAACGACACAACTTTACAAGTCATGTGGACTGCTCCTCAACGACCCAATGGAGAGGTCATAGGTTATTACATTCATGTGAATAACAGAAAGTTTGACACTGGCATGACCATCCCTGGATCCTACATTGTTTATGACCTTATTCCGTACACAATTTACACTATTCAAGTGAGTAGAAATTTCACTTCTTTAAATGCTTTGTTCAGGGAAAATATGATGCATAAACACCAATTGGGTTGGCCAATTTTATTGTCGATAAAAACCCTGCAAATATGGACCTCATTAAGTCGGTGCTTGTGGAATTCACATTACAACGTAGAAATAATATGACATGACTAAGTATTTAGTTATACATTACAAAATGCAACATAATCAATCATTACTGCATTGGATAAATGTGCGAATTGATTGTGACTACATTGAAATGAATGATTCCATAATTCATACAACGTTAACAATAGGTCTTCTGCGAATAGCATGAAACCTCCATAAAGCCTACACCTTTGAACATATATACATATATATTTTAATAATAGTCACATGACAATTACTTACCCTTTGAAGGGGCTTATAATATAAATTAACCAATGTGGTAACCAAATGGCTATGGTGACCAACCAAACTTCAACAGGCAAACAGGCCTAACAAAAGAAACAATTTCCTTAAGTAATATACATTGTACAAACTAATAGTTAATTAAACCAAAATGCAATTTAACATATAAATCAAACCACACAATACTAACTCAACTGCTAAAGCAAACTTACAAACTTAGTATGTACCTAAATAACGAAGTGGTCAATTCTGTAAGCATTCCAAGTAGTTGCTTTGGAGTGCAACTGTGGAGTGCATGAAATTGCTCTCCAGCTAATTCAACTGGAATGGAGGGATTAAGCCCTCTGGTGGTTAAATGAATGACTCTGGTCAGCTTAAATGAATAGCATTATAAATGAATAGCAATGAATAGCTCTGCTACAGCTTGATTACATTTTTTCTGAATTTTTAATGAAATTGCTTGGGTTACTGTTACTGAATGAATCGAACTTTGCGTCGAATGACTTCAGTTTGCCTGTATACATATATGTATCATATATTGGTGAAATTGTATTCATTTGACAACACTAATTTTCATTTCAGATGGAAGTCTGCACAGAGTTTGCCTGTTCACGCAGCGATGCCATCATAGGTACGACTGCCGAGGCTCTCCCCTCTGGACTTTATCCACCAACGACTCAAGTCCGAAACCCAAGCACCATCCGAATCAGTTGGATCCCTCCGTCTGATCCAAATGGAATTGTTCTTCGATATGACCTAATGAGGAGAGACAAATTACCATGCAATCAGGCGTAAGTATGCAACACAATGTTATCAGCCAGTTGGTAGAGCCGTGCCAAACACTTATAGGTGTGTCAATTAATTAATGATAAAATTATCCTTTTTAATAATAATTTTTTATTTGTTTTCTTTACAGCCCTTCGACTACAACTGGTCCTCCCCCTGGAAAATGCCAGTATTTGGAATGCAAACTTTTTGAGAATTTTTGCGGTGATCAGTGCTACTCTGGACCAAAAGTATGTGATAGTCACTGATAGAAAATATTACAAACTGCTTTGCCAAAATTTTCCATTTTCCTCATGTCTACCTTATCATTTGGTCAGCATTTAACATCATATTGTCATTAAACTTTATTTTTACTTCAGACTTGCTGTAAAGGTGTCTTATACCAAAATAAAGCAAACTATGATTGCTGCGATAACAAGTATATTCCGAGAAGAAACCTGCCTAATGATGTTTGTTGTGGAGGACAATTCTACACTCAGCTGCCTAATCACCAATGCTGTGGTGGCAGGTAAATTTTCACAATTTTACTATTTAAGTAATGTGTCATCTAATTAACCCCATTTGTTACTCTTCAATCTAATGAGACCCTTTAATTTATAACATGCATGATTCTTCAAAGAAATGCTTGTTTTCCAGATATGTATCTGTCAGACCTGGTCAAATTTGCTGCCCAGATCCAACCCAAAACAGGGTGGACATCGGGAATGGTGATGCGTGTTGTGCAACGACTCCTTTCTACGTCAGTGGGGCACAACTGTGCTGCAATGGTCAGTTGTAACTAGCAATTGTGCCGTTCACTGGCCTTAGCATTTCTATAACTTCTGACTGATTTGAGAGATATATGCTGATAATATTTTCAATCATATAGGAAAACTGGTGGACAAACTTGGACGGCAATGCTGTGGAGGGGAAGTAGTGGATGCCAACCTTGTTTGCTGTGGCAATTCAACTTCTGGGATGTCACATAACCATGATCCAAAAATGATCTGTTGTGGATCAAGTTATAATCACGTTGATACATCTGTCTGCTGTACTGATATTTTAGGCTTCTCAAAGGTAAAGATTTTATATTGGTTTCAGCTGAGGTGGAGTCCAAAAGATGAAAATAATTCTGCATTGGCATGTGCATTTTATTCTACAATGCCTGTATTATAAGTCTAAGTAAATATTAATCAGAACTTCATCATTTTTCAGCAAACACACCATTTGATGTAAAAAAAACTTGTTTTGATTTAAGTAATGAGATACTGTAAATTTATGTCCCAGGTGCATACATATAGAAGTGCAGCTGAAAAGCAAAGCTCAAACCATAAATGCTGTGGAATAGAAAGAATATCAAGTCAGCTGAGCTGTTGCAATTCGCAGAGCTACAGTTCAGCTACTCAATCATGTGCAGACATTTCTGAGATGCAATATGGTAAGTATAAATTAAACAGCCCCTTTATTAGGGCCTCCTTTCGGTACAGGCTTTAATAGGAATATGACCTTATATTATGAAATGATTTACAATGATTTCTCATGAAGACATTCAGTAAATATGAACGTAATGTACTTAAACATCTTTGACCATGTTTGTGAGATGGGACGACGGTATGCTAAATGTCTGAGCAGCAAGCTTAAACTTGAAGACTATCTTTTTGTATTTTAGGTTGTGGTCAAGGTACGGTATGTCCAGTCAGTGCTGGCACAGCTTCCTATTGTGACCGATGTGATTTTGACCGTACACAGCATAAGTGTGGATCTTACGTACCTAAACCCCCTGAAGCACCAAAAATACCCGGAGACCCTTCAGGATTCTGCTGGACTGCGCCGACTCGAATTTTGTCTGGGCTGAACTTTTCCTTCACTGGTAAGATATTTGATGGACCTATGTCAATCAACGTCGACCCTTATAAGTGGAAAAACATATTTTGTAGGGTTGCACTTGCATTTTACTACTTTGTAATCTGCAGTAAATGTATCAAAACAGCTATAGTAAGACTAGGACAATCAGGCCTATACAAATTAAAGATAGACATGTATAGATTTAATTAGTGCTTTAAATTAAGTTGATATTTGTTATGATGACTTTTAACTGGTGACATCTTAGGTGGAAATTTACTGGGGGTCTTCGTCAGTCATTGAATGAACAAGTCCAAGTCTGAATTTTCAATAATGCATATGTTTCATTGAATCATTTCATTTCAGACACCAACTTACAGCCTTACACTCAGTATGAGTATGCAGTTGCTGTGGTGAATGGCGCTGGTAGTGCATTGAGTGACTACATCACTTCCATTACTTTGCCAACAAAACCTGAAGAAGTGAAACCTCCCAGAGCAAGAATTGATTCCAGTCGTTTGGACACCATATTTCTTTCTTGGGACCCGCCTGGAAAACCTAATGGTAAGGCTGTTTAACGTCCTAAGAATAGTCGTTTGGATGAAGTGCAGCTATCTAACGTGGTGTGGCTCCCTGATGAATTAATAAGATACCACAGAGCTAAGAATGGCTCATACTTGTACAGGCCTGCCAATGGTGTAATTGTATAGTTGGCAGTCTGAGAGTATATGTGTCACATAATTGGAAGACTGAATCTGCATACAATAACATTTACATACAGCTATATATGTATGTAATTGTGTGAGTAATACAAATTGCGTAGCATACCTTATGCTTATTGTGTAGTTGAGTGAATAGCTATCTTTATAAAAGCAAACTAAATTCTGTAGGTGTGTGATTTGAAAATATTTTAACTTTCAGGTATTATAATGCAATATGTACTGCTTCGAGATGGTGTGGTAATATTCCGCAATCCTACCAAGCGGGAATACATGGATAACAATGCTATCCAGCCTTACCAGACTTACAAATATGTGCTGCGAGTTTGCAGTAATCCAGGCTGTACTGACAGTGATGAGGTACGATAAGATTGGTTTTCTGTAAGAAACTTACTACAGCTGTAATAACGGTCAATGATTTTGCTTTGGATAGCTGCCCATCTTCTGAAATGTCCTTGGTTTTGTATCTCAAAATTGCCTTTAATATATTTATTTGAATGGCCAAATTCTTGACTTTTCTTTCAGATTAATGTTGCCACACTGCAAAGCAAACCTGATCAAGTATTTCCACCTGTCGTTGCGTCAATGTCACCATCAGTTCTTATGGTAAGTATTGCCAAAAACACTGGGCACTTAGATGTCAAAGCAGTGAACAATACCCCTTGAAGATTTATCTTACTCGGGTTGTTCCTTGAATCCACAGTAGTTAATTGCTGTAATTCATTTCACAGGTTATCTGGAGACCACCAAAGAAACCCAATGGTTATATTGTTCAGTACAGATTGTTGGAAATGACAAGGCAGCACACTACTAACTTCACAAATTCACAACGTCAATACAATATCACAGGTATGGGATAAAATGTATTTCTATAAATTGATCTCTTTAGTCTGGAGTTGCAACCTGTTGATGTAACAAAACACAGAAATGCAAATATTTTTAGCAGTGCTTATTGGTTTTAGAAGTACTTACAGCAAAAATGTTGCTATAATGCGGAACTGTTAATATTGGGTATCATTTTCAGGTCTCTTGCCATACACTCAATATGAACTACGTTTAACAGCATGCACAGCGGCTGGGTGCACCAATAGCACATCTGTCCAGCAATACACAATGGAGGCCCTACCTGATGGTATGCAACAAATGTAATTTCTGATATTCAAGCATTTGCTTCAATTATATTGGTTTGGAAGAGCTTTTGTTAAACAAAAAAAATTTATTTCATGCAGGTATGCCATTACCAAGGGTTGTTATAGTTTCTGCTACAAGTTTGGAAATACATTGGCAAGCTCCAAAAGTTCCCAATGGGAGAATAGGAACCTATTTAGTTTATTTCCATCCTAGAAACCAGTCCCAGCCAATCGTAATATATACTGCACCGGCTGACGTGTACAAGTACACAGTGACTGGACTTACAGCTGGTCTGAGATACAGTTATTCTGTGGAAGCTCGAAATACTGCGGGAGGAACTCTTAGTGAACTTGTTGGACTCACAATGCCATTATCAACTCCCCTGGGTATCCAGGCTCCTTCAAATGTCACTGTCCTTGGGCCAAGGTCATTGAAGGTCGAGTGGGATCCACCAACAATCACCCCTGAGGAAGACATTGATCAGTATCGGGTGGTTTTGAATGCAGGACAGCCGAATGAAGTTGTTGAGGGAGTAGGCCTGAATGATATTGTCATCGTAGACAGATTGAAACCATTTACAGAGTATGATGTGAGAATACAAGCATGTCTGATTAATGTACCAGTTGGTTGTGCCACTGGCCCTGGTGTGTCTGTCAGAACCACTGAAGCAGCACCTGAGAATCAGCCACCTCCCAAACTTTATGCCCAAGGACCTACAGTGGTGCAAGTATCGTGGGATGAGCCTAAAGATCCCAATGGTGTTATAATCCAGTATCGTCTTCATAGACGAAAGAGAGCAGATGGTGGAAGAGGATTGCTAATAAATGTTTTGAATGGGAACACCCAGACGTTCATTGATGCTGGGCCAGAGCTTATAGCATACACAGAATATGAATATCAAATCACAGCAGTTAATACCCAGGGAGAGACAGCTAGTCAGTGGGCTGCTGTGCGGACCCACCAAGCTCCCCCAGCAGGTCTTGGTCTCCCCACAGTATCAGACACAGATGCTTATGGAGCGAAAGTTACCTGGCCAGCACCTTCATTGCCTAATGGAATAATCAAAGCATATCATGTTGAATGGAGAGAAGAGCTTGATGATCCAACGTTGCAGTGGCCATCAGAAGTTGTCACCCTACTTGATGGTACCAGGACCACAACAATTAGTGGCATGCAGCCATATACTAAGTACCAAGTACGAGTGAAAGTGGTCAATGGTGCTGGTGAAATTTCATCACCGTGGATTAGTTTCACAACAAACCAAGCGTCTCCTGCCGATATCCAGTCATTTTCTGTTGAGACAATCAGCTCCGGTCGTTCTGTGATTCTTCGATGGGAACCACCACTAATGCCCAATGGAGTTATCACTAATTACTTAATTTATGAAGAAGGAAATGTAAATGCCATTTACCAAGGTTTGACTCGAGTGTTTGAGTATCGCAGACTTGAGCCATTTACTAGTTACACCATACAACTGGAAACTTGTACTATTGCTGGATGTGGCAGAACTGCACTACAGACTTTCACTACGGCAGAAGTACCACCTGATAACCAGCCTGCTCCTTCTTTTGGCAGTGTTAATGCTACTCATGTGGTGATTCGTTGGACTAAGCCTGTCAATTCTAATGGCAGGATCTTGCGTTTTGATGTCCTAAGGAGAGTTCAGAGTTTGCGAAGTCGACGAGATGTGACCCCAGTGATTGTTTACTCGACTGAAGACACATACGCTGATCAGTATGAATATGTGGACTCTAACTTAAAACCATATAGGAAATATGAGTATAAAATCAGAGCAACTAATAACCAAGGATCAACAGAGAGCCCCTGGCAAATGGTAGAGACTGCTCAGGCTGCACCTCTCGGTGTCATGGCCCCCGTGGTTACCTTACTTGATGAATACAATAAAGTTAGAATAACATGGTCTGAACCTGTTCAACCAAATGGTGTAATTAACATGTATCAGTTACAAAGAAATAATTCAGTCCCATGGAGTTTTTCTGCTGAAATGCCAAAGGAATACACTGATTCGGGATTATTACCATTCACGACATATTCATACACTGTCAAGGCATGTACTGCAATTGCTAACGGGTGCACAGTGTCAACTCCCACTCTGATTACTACTCAAGAGTCCTCACCATATTTTGTAAGCCCACCTAGTCTGACAGTTTTGGGACCAACGGCAATCCGAGCTCAATGGTCGCCACCTCAAATCACTAATGGCCAAATCAACGAATACCGTTTGAAGATCAACAATATAACTCAATATACCGGGCCTGCATTACAGTATGTGGCCACAGGTCTTATACCTTACAAGGGATATAACTTCGTCCTAAGTGCATGTACTACCGGCGGGTGCACTGATAGCATTGCTGTACTTGGTCGCCCCAGTGAAGCGGCCCCAGTTGGAATAAGTGCCCCTAATCTCAGAGTGACAAGTTCAACTTCAGTAGAAATATCATGGCAGCCACCACAGCAACCAAATGGGGTTATAACGTCTTACGAAGTGAGAAGAGATGGGGTATTAATCGATACCACAAATGCACTGCAATTCACCGATTATGCAGTCAGACCAGGAATGCAATACACCTACAGAGTGACTGCCTTCAACAGCCAAGGAAGTGTGACCAGTCCTCCTGCTACAGCAGTCACCTACTCTTCATCTCCATTAGGTAAACGATGTTTTGATTATTGAATGAAAGTTCACTATATCTGTTATGTTTCAATGTGGCAACTAGCCTTAGAGGGGTCTCCCTACAATAGAGATAGATTATGTCAATTTTCTTTTTACCTCATATTGTTTATATAATGTGTTATATGTGTCTATGTAATGTAATGTAGTCTACTGAACACAAATTTAAAACTTCTTAGTTCTGATCGTAGTAGATAGGTTGGCCTAACTTTGTAGAAATAATATTGTCAAATCATTGTGTTGCTTGAAATTTTGAGCAACAGAGATAAAATTTACAAATTTTTTAATTATTGCAAGTCTTGACAATTTTGTTAACACTTTCAGGGATGAGTCCACCAGAATTAGAAGCAGAGTCATCCACTTCCGTAAGAGCAACTTGGAAACCGCCGGATCAACCAAATGGAGCAATTCACAACTATACCCTCTACATGAACTCTTCAATTGTCTATTCGGACCGTGCATTGTCAACTGTTATTGATGGACTGGAACATTGGAGCGTTTACTTGTTTAGGGTTGAAGCATGCACGAGCAGTGGATGTGCAACAAGTAACATAGCATCAGTGCGTACATTACAAGCCCCTCCCATGGGTATGCAGCCACCTAAGTTGACAGCCTATGCTGGTGGCACTGGTGCACACGATGGTGTCCTGTGTGAATGGCTACCCCCTCAAAGGCCCAATGGAATCGTCACAAAGTATGAACTATTCCGACGTAATACAACAGGACTACCTCTAGGTGGGTGATAGATGGCATTTAGTGTCCTAAATGTATGCAATGAGATAACGATATTGATATGTTATCAACTAAAACTTGAAGCTAACAATAGTTATGAGACACAGAATTCCATGTCGGACAGAATATTGGTGAAAATAATACCTTTCCAGTTCAGGTTGATCCACTTTCAAGATTTAAAGTTAAAACATCATAATAATTATCAAGTACATTCCTTTGTAGGTATAATAATTCAGTACCAATAACATTTGATTAATTTGTTTCAGATGTCACAGGACCAAGAACATCAATATACACTGGACCAGAGAGAAGTTATATCGACAGAGACCCACTACTGCAGCCATTCACTGGCTATGAGTATATGATCAGGGCATTCAATGCAAAGGGAGTGGCCGACAGTATCTGGGCAGCTGTGGTTACCAAAGAAGGACCTCCAGAGGAGGTTGTGCCACCACGGGTCAAGGTAAAAGTCTATCTACTCACTTTGCATTTGAGTTAGCTACAAGTCCCCTGTCCACAGGGGACAGGGTTACAAGGTCCTGGATGAAAAAATATTGACTTTTTGGCTTGAGTGGGAAATAGCCTTTTAGTAAACGTTTGTCACACAACATACACCCACTGTAGCATTAGACGTACCTTTTTTCTATTGTGTCGCGCTCAGATATGGTTGATTTCTTCCAATATTAATAGATTTCTGTGCCATTTTCGAATTCACATTTCGGTAAACAAAGCTTGAAGCATGGCCGCCTTGTTCCGAAAAACTCACAAGAGGGCTCTGGCGACGTTTCAACGCCCCTAGTGGCACACAGAATAGTGCTGACCAGTCCTCATTTCTGTGACTGCTGGGAGCGTTGCAATGGCGAAAGTTTAGTGAATTATTAACAGAGTTTTTGGTGCTTGTTGATGTACTTCTTGGGCATTCTACTGTCAGATTCCAAGTGGACGAAAAGCAGTCTGTATAAAGAGCTATCAGCACCGAATCGCACAGATGCACCCTCTTGTGTATATTTACCACAAAAAGCATGAACTACCAAACGTGAATTTGAAAACGCTCTTGAAAAGGATAATTCCACTGGCTTTTTCAGTGAAATTTGAATACAAGTTGATAGTTAACAGAGTCGTACTCCTGTGCATCACGACGAAATAAGGTATGCTGACATGTTTATGGAGAAATATGTGTCGTAAATGTCAACATCAAAGAAATCCCATACAACGCGTTCCGACCCTACATCGCATCTAATGCAATGTAGGTCGGTTCTGGCTACATTTGAGTAATCTTAGTTGTAACTTAACTTGTCCTATACACAATTGCATGATGTCCTTGATTTTATATTTCAGAGTGTCACACCAACCACTATCACTTTGGAATTGTTCGATCCTGTTAAACCCAATGGCAGAATCAATAAGTTTGAGGTTTTTGTGGATAATGCTCGGGTAAGCAGAGTTTCAATTTTTTTTATTCTGACTTAGCAGTCAGTGTATAAGTAGCTTTGTACCAAAAAAAGTGATGTCCATTATCTGTTACTAGTGAAGAAGATCAAATGTGTGTTTTGGTATTAAGTTTATCGAAGTTGTAATAACTTTGTTTCTTTACATAAATTCATCAGACTGAGGTAAGAATCTGGCATGGTTTTGATGAAGTATGGGCTACGGAATGAGTGTTTCTCAAATGTCACATTTTCAATCTTTTTATCTTCAGTATTTGTAACAGTGCATGATAATATTCTTTGTCATGTTTTCATAACCATTAAAACTAAGGCAATAGCATGATGCAAAACTACTGATCAAATTTCTGGGAAATCTTTTGTTGTGCAAAGTCATGGTTATTATCTTGACAATTCGTTGAGGCACTGGATGTAGTATGAACCATATCCATGGTTATTTTGAGTATTTTAGGACATTTCACAAATTAACATACTAAAAGTATGCATTTGATTGCATGATTACATCCTCTTATACTTTATACAATCAAATTACACATTAGGCATCAATTTAAATAATCACTTTTTTTTAGCTAGATCATAAATGGATGACTTTATAGTATGGACAGGTGATGGGGATTATAATGTTGTCAGTCATGCTAACGGTGATGGTAGAGGTCCTGAGGAATGTTTTGAATTTTTGTGTTATGATGAATGATTAACTTCAATCAAATTATTTCAACCTTGTTCTTATTCAATATTCCATTCTGGAATTTAGATGGATCCAATAATAAAATAATATATTGTGGATTTAGGTGTTCCAAGGGCGTTCATCAATTGTGATCCTTGGTGAAGACGTTCCATTGGAACCATTCAGAGAATATGAGGTGTTCATCAGAGCATGTACAGCAGGAGGGTGCACCAGAAGCAACTCAATAAAAGCTAAAACTTCTTCCCAAAGACCCCAAGGCATGGCTGCACCGCTGCTAGGAAATGTCACAAAGAGTTCAATTGACGTCAGCTGGAGTATACCTTCTGAGAAGAATGGAGTTAATTTGCAGTAAGAGTTTTGTATTATTTAATTTATATAATATAAATTAGATGAATTTGCATATAGATGGTATAAATGTTTTAAGTAATCTCCTTGCCCTTCTGTATGAATGAAGTATGATGTCACCAGTTTTGTGCAGTGCTATTTGTCTTCCATGCCTGCACTGTTTAAATTAAAAAAGGACATGCTCTGGCATTTTATTAATAAAAAGAAGTCGGAGCTTTCTTATGAAATTGGTGACACTGTTTAAAAGATGTACAATACAGCTGCTGAGACACTTAGGCGATTTGTAAATTGAGAAAAGGGTATGTTGTTCCAAGAATTTTACAGAAATTGTTATATATATTATATTTATTCATACCAAACACAGGTACAGAAGTAGGTGCAAATTAAATTTGAAAATTTAAATCATGAGATCCATTAGTGTAAATGTTCATTTATTATTATTTTTTTTAATTAACACAAATGTCCCAAATTATTTATTCAATTTCCTGCCTGCGCAGGTCGCATTCCATGAGTTTGTCTCTTATTTGAGTAAGTTCCCTCAGAACTGATGCCAAACATGCAATGTTCCTGTCAGATTTGCACTGTTCCTTACAGATGCGAGTTACGTGACATAGCAGCGCCTTCACATTTATGTGATTAAGACTGTCCAATTCAAAGTTTGAAAGTCGAGCTAAGTCTTTAACATTTCTGGCAAAGGTGCAGTTAGTCTGCAGCATACAGTTCACTGTATGTCTAATAGTACCGCACTTGTTTTGCAGAGCCATAAGCGCAAATTTGGCAAATCTTGCCATGAAAGTGCGAGTTTCACACAAACCATTAGTTAGGTTCCTTAGTATGTCACAGTGAGTGTGATAAGGCAACCTCCATGCTTGTCTAAGGCACTTCCGCCATGCAACTTGAATACGCTCGGTTTGCTTAAAAGTAATGAGGTTACTTCCATAAAATGACGAACAGTAAGTTCCCATTAGATTAGCTTGGATTAGTGAAGGTATTCGACCAAATTTGCTCCGGAAAGATTGTATTGTTTGTAAAAAGAAACAACGATCCTCTCTGTGTCTCCTTTGGATATCACTTGACCTCTTTTAGTACAAGTTGAGTGGGAAAGTATTCTTAAACGGATTTATCTGCTTTGCCAGGTACGAGTTGCTTTATCGACAAGCCTGTCCTCCTCCTTATGCAACCCCTGGTGGACCTGTGCAGATGTCATGTACTGACGGTGACTGGATCAGCAAGGTCAGAGGGGTTGTCTTCAGAGCGACAGTAGATAGACTTCAGCCGTATACAACGTATGAATTCCAAGTACAAGTCTCCAATGAAGCTGGGAAGATGGAAGATGCACCTGTGTCCAGTGCTCACACACTCAAAGCAGGTTTGCATTTGTTAAATTATAAATACATTATCAAATTTTCTTGTGAACTGAGGTTACAAAATAATGTATATTTCCTTGCACTACCTATATGGTATAGCCTGTTAGAAAGAAATAAATGTAGCTATTTCTTAGTTGTCTACACATATTGTAAGTAAATTACTGGTGAATCTTAGGTAAAATGTAGACTTCTGCAAGTCAGATGGATACGCAATACCTGACTGCAATGTTATATTCATGCGGATATTTTTTTTAAGGTTTATTTTGTTGACAATATTGTACAGATTTCAAACATTAATTTTTATTCCTTCAGCTCCACAGTACAAGAGAAATCAGCCACCCGAAATCCGACCTTCTGGTAACATCCTTATAGTAGACTGGAGCAAATCCTTCTTTGTGAATGGCGACATAGACCAGTTTGCCCTTTACGTTGATACGATTGAAGACTACACAGGATATTCGACCACTTACAATATCTTCAGACAGAGTTTGTACAAAAGTAAGTTGATAATAGTTCTTCATACACTTCATGTTACAGGAAATGTTGTTTACAGTACGGTTATATTGACCATAGTAATAAATGTTTTTGTTTCTTACTCTGTTTCAGGCTACAAATTACAAGTAACACTGGAAACTGATCGAGGCACAGCCAGTTCTCCAGTGCTACTATTTGATCCGTCTTCACCAAATGTAATAGGTGAGAAGAGAAACATTTGTCACATATTATTTTATAAACAGCCCTTGGTTTGTGAGAAATGTGTCCTTTGCAAATTTTGTATTTTCTATTTTATAAAATGTATTCCCTATTAACTTTTGCAGTTGATCAAACAACAGGTAGACATGCCCTTTTGGTATTATATGCATGTAAAAAAGTTGCTGATATCCATAATTATTGTCACATTTATGCATGGTGAAGGGTTTTGCTGTTTGTAACATGCTCTTAGTGGAAAGAGTTGCATATATGAGGATTAAGAGGTTGGGTGGAAGAGGGTTAGTTCACAGAGGTCTGCTGATTGAGGGTTTAGTGGTGAACATGGTACTTAACAGCATGAATTGAGAAAAAATCCAGTCTGCATGGGTTTATGGAAATGATAAACTCTAAGCAATCACTAATATTGGTATGATGATGAATGCATGTGAAAGGTCATTGCATGGTACATAATGTATACCATATTGCATGATTCATATATTCTGCGATAATTTCCCTGAGAATGAAATGGTGATAATGAAGTAACAACTCTGTTCGTTACAGTATCTCTCAATGCATTATCAAGTATGAACATTACACTGTATATATCAAAGCATGCAACATAGAGGATCAAACTTTTTGCATGTATGTAGGTGCTGGATCTGTGTAGGCCTAATAGTGCTTATTTTATTCTGTTGATATAAATTAATTGCTTTTCTAGTTACCCCTACATTGGCCTCACCAGCAGGTGGCACAGGAGAGCAGCCATTTTACCAGCAGGTCTGGTTCATTGTGGTCATCTCAATTGTAATTCTCATCATACTTTTCATCAGTTTGGCTTGTTGCCTGCGTTCATCTCGTCACAAGGTAATTTGCAATCAAACAGATTTTTATTTTTTTTAATTGTTTTCAGATCTTGGTATTTCTTAATATAATATAATTTGTTCAGATAGAAATGTTGTCTTCACTGGTGTTGCTAAATATTGGACTAATAAATACCTTACACATGTTTTATATTACTTCCATCTCCAATTATAGCAGCTTAAATTTTTTTAGGTACTCAAATTCGTTACTGACAAAAACTGATGGTTTTAATGTTAATTTTCAGGTGCCATATATCAGAGAAAGAATGCCTCTTCATCCGCAACAGAAAATCCCTCTTGATTATGGAATGGATTTGTATGGGAGCAGTATGGATTCAATGGTGAGTCAAAGATATGCTATCTATAGGGAAATCTGCTGAAAATAGATTAAATATACAGAGATTTGACACTTCTTCATTTGCATAAGCCATCCCACAAAGGACTGTGGTATTGTCAGGGTTAGTGGATAGCGTCCATTGTGCTGGTCACATGATTACACAATTGCCAGTGAAATCATTGGCATTGTTTCATATTGCAATGTCACAATTTCTGCGGAATTAACATTTTGTGAAAATCTAACCCTGACCTGGCTGAAATTGGTTGTTTCACTGTCCCCTCAGAGTATTTGTGGTATACAGTCTCCTGATCTGTTACTGATTGTTGACCTCTTGGAGATAAGTTAATGTTTGCCCCTTTCTTGAGAATGAATTTCAAAGTATCCAACAATTCAGCACTTCATAAGCAAGCCTTTTGAAACGATCCAAAAAGCGCATAGCATTTAACATATTATCCAGCTAGGATGCTGTGAGATGAATAACATCTTGGTCATGTATACGAAGCATGTGCATAAACATTTGTTGAGGGCTGCGCAATAAATTGTAGGAGCCACAAAGTTATGATAATTTCATATAATCTTCAGTTGTGTCATTTTGACGCATTGATTTGTGTGGGTTCCCTTGAGCTGAAAAATAATTAATCTTGGGCTGCCACTTTCCGTAGTTTCATTGTAATTAAATCAAAACCTAATATAATTTTATGAAAATCATATACTCTAGTGGCTAGTATTTTCTTGACAGTCCAAATTATTTGGATGAAATTCACATACATGTGAACAAGTAATTTCAGACATGATTGGTATTGCAGAGCCACCATGGCTGTCAACAGGGACAGTCTTAATAATATTTGCCATTTTGAAGGTTAACGAGTGAATTAATGAGATTAAAAACATTATGGAGCTACATCACTTGAGAAATACTGAAATACAGTATATATATATATATATGCATTCAATAACTGTCTTTGTTCGTTTTTACAGGAGCTTCCACCTGGTCCCGTAACTCTGCAGAGGGGTCCACCCAGCATTGCTAGCCAGAGTGTTGTTCACTCTCCCTCTTTGCCTCATGTCGGCTACATCAACCCAGCATTTGCTCAGCTTCAGCACCCAAGCAATGGTCTTGTGGACCTCAATCTGGACGAGAAACTTTCTCACAAGTCTTCAAAATGGGATGATGATGATGACTGGGACATAAACCTGCCTCCTGATAGTGGACTTCACAGTTTAGCAGTATGTTTCAGTATTTGAATGATTGATTTGTGAAAAAACAGCCATTCAAATGTGTATGCTTTAGCCCAATCTAGCATAAGTTGTTGCACATAAATTAAAAGATATAGTTTTGCATAAATGTATCCGGGTGACTGTCAGGGCTGTCAGAGTGCCAGTTAATTAATCAATGTTCTAAATGCCAGTACAACGTTTATGACATAAGGAATAGTATGAAGTGAATATAATTTCGTTCCCCCTAAAACCATTTAAATTCTATAATAGGTTCATTATAAAAAATTTGCAAATTTGTTCAGAAAATTAATACAATGTTTGTCCTCTTGTTTAAATTATCTGTAACATTTTGGTTCCATTTTCAGTATGGAGAAGAGTATGATGCAGCAAGTGACCGTCCAATTAGCGTGTTAAAGGAGCACACCATGTTCACAGACACACATTTGTAAAGAAGTTTAACACAAGTCACAGACTGTACAGATCTTGAAGTGACTGAAATGTAAATCAAATGAATAATGTTCACTGTGGTTGTACACAAGTTTATTGAAAAAAAAAAGCATAATTCATTGATGAATAATGAATCATGTTGTGATACGTATCTTATTTAATGGAAGTATTGTACATCATACAGAAACATTTCTATATTTTATGTACTTTTATAAATTATGTTTACAAGATTTTGCAATACTTACACTGATAAATCTGAACAAGTGAAATATATATATATTTATTTGCTTTTTATATGTGTATTTTGTATTAGTCATTTATTATAATCCAACGTGTGTACCCTTTTTATGTTAATATATTTACATTAATATTAATTATAATTTGAGACAAGGTAAGCTTTCGCATCAAAATGATACTCTTTGGTCACAATTTAATTGTAATTTATTTTTCTTGGATGTTAATTGTATAACTATAAATTCACAGCTGTGTACATATCAAAGAATACATACTTGAAACTATTCAGCAGTTTGTGTAAATAAAATATTCTGCTTAGTGTTACCATTGAAGAATTTTGCTGATCAATTCCGTCCTTGACATATGGAAAACAATATTCCTTGCTTTTGAAAATCTTGTTATTGTATGATATGATAATACATTTGTAAATAATCTAAAGCTGGACTTTGTTGTTGTCTGGGATATAGAAACACCATGTTCCAAGTAAATGAAGTGGAAATTTCACAGCTGGTATAATGGTTGAAACGCCAATGTTAGGTCAGTTGATGCACAAGGCATGGGGGTCTTTCAGAAGTACCGGTTCCCAAACTTCTCGGCTGCTATAACCAGCACCATATCATTCAATTCCTGACATTTCACATGGAAGTGTGAACAATCCGGATAGTCAAAAACAAGGGGCACACATGGGGTCCAAATTCAGATCAATGTCCTCAGTACCAAAAGTGTTCTCCCAGTATCCTGACAAGAGCTGTGCACCTTCTGACATGGACCTCTGATGAAGTCAGGGAGGAAATCCTGTTTTATCGCTCTTGCAGGGCTGAGGGCTTGTGTGACTGACCCAAGGCTCTTACAGACACGCATCTCGATCCACCAATGCCATGTGGGGTTGAGATTAGGAGAGTAAAATATCCTCATCATTATTTCCACCGCAGCCTGCAAAACGAGATGGGCCGAATCACTGCAGGGGATGTCTTAAACAGATTCTGAGACATAGATCTCCTAACACTTGAGACACTGATTCATTCATGATAATGATTGTCGATTACTGCAGCTATCATTTAGGTCATTCGTTCATTTATTAAATTCGTAGTTGATTGTGTTTTCATTTGGTGCGTCCGATTTGCCATTTTTTGAGCAGCAGATTCAAAATCCCACATCATACTATAGGAGCAACATTGTTCAATTGGGGCATGTATATAGCATATTTAGACAATGTACGGGCCTGTTGCCATTACCAATCTGTTGTCTTTCAAATCTGAAATGGTCATTCATAGTCTTTGTCTCAACATACTGCCAATTTAGCTTTCAAAGGCTCCATCCTTCTCATTTTCTCTTTGGCAAAGGTAGCAAGAGCTGGCACAGCAACACTTTGCCTCCGATGGCCTAATTTTGTGTGGTAATTCATATCCTATCTGATTGGATGCGACAGGACTTTATTGCACAATCATAGAAGGCCTTACCAGAGAATACCATATTTTGAAAATGGTGCCATAGTGCCATAATGTAAGCAGGCTTCTGATTGACTCGTACACTTACATTCCTCACCAGAGGACAGCACCTGCAGCTCACCACACTGGCTGAGAAATTGCCTATTGTCAATTGTCAATTTCTCCTCAAGGTGGCAGAAGTCTAAAAACACAAGAAAATCAAAGTGCCAGGTCAAGATTTGGCTACCTATCCCGCATGGCTGATTGGCTAAGCGCTGAATTTTCCGATTGTACTGGGAAGAATCCCTCTGGGTAATGGCAGCCCCTACCTGCGTACTGCGTCAGCTAGTCGCAGCAGGCCAGCAAAGGTCAAGGTGTCACTTTCATTCCTCAAATGAAAGAAAGTGCACCTTGACTCATTCCTCAATTGACAGAAAGTGCACCTCGCCTCGTGAAGATGCATCCTTCCAAATTCTGAAAAACCTCATTGTGTCTCACACTAGTCTGTAGCTTACCCCATTTGCTTCTATTATGAATATTTGAGGCAGGATATCACACTTTTTCAGTGTACTGTTTTAAAGAACTCTTATGTCTAAACACAGTATTTGCTCTACTAGCTCTAAGTTCCAATCACTCTTAAGGGTAATTTTGAACTGTTGAATATTTCGGAGCAATCAAGCATGAACCTTGGTGGTGTTCACTCGATATGGCACCATTGCAGCTTCTGACTTAGGCTTGATTCTTACTCAAACAGGCAGCAGACTTGTTCAAGCCCGAGCCTTTCTCAACTCCCTGGGGGAGTATTTAGCCTATTAGACAGAATTACCTGCAAGGGGGTAAGCACTCTACAATCGCCACCACTGTCCTTAGCCAGCTCCCCATTAACACCTGGGTGAGTGATAAGTGTCTTTTGATGCTCAGTTTACATAACCATTCTCTGTTCATGATGGCTTGGTTGGATCACTGGCATTAGCCAGCGAATTTATTAAACTTCACAGAAAATGAAAAATGAGAAGGTTGCACACTCCACCAAAATCGCGCTAATGTTCAGCCACCCAGTATGATCTGAGCTCTACTATGATTTCCATGACAAGGCGAGTGTATACTTTCGTGTTAGTGTCTCCTACAACGTCCTTGACCATCTCTGGCCAATCAGAGGCCTCCTCCTTGGGCAGCTGAGCATTCGCTGGCCCGCTGCGACTAGCTGAAGCCATCACATTAGAATAGCGTTTTCCTCATACCATTGAAAATCACATGCTGTTTGCATTTTCCCTAGGTTTTGAAAATCACATGCTGGGTAAGAATTATTCATGAGTGAATGAAATTCACATGCTGTTTGTAACATAGCATTTTGAGTAATGTGTTTACCTGGCCCTCATTACCATATAATTGTGCCACATTCACAATACTTTCAAGAGAATGCAATGGAAAACATTCCCATTTCTTATTCACTGTTCTTAAACAGCAAGCACATTAGTAATGTGGCCTTATTCATAAGCGAATGAAAATCACATGCATGACAAGCACACGTTGTCTCACCGTGCCTGTTTGTGCCACAACAGTTTCCATCAGTGACAAAATTGCTTGATATGACAGTCTTACAGATTATGCACTCCTCGATGTACAATTACATTTTTCATGTACACAAGTTTTATTCTATACAAAAATACACAATGCACAAGTAGGCAGCATAATTATGATGTACATCAAACAAACAATACTAAGTGATAATTTGACTTCATAGAACAATATATACCTTAATTATCTATGACTCTGAGCAATTAACACAAAAAAGACTTTCTTTTCTTTCAGTACTTTTTAGTAAGAAATGCATAAAATCACATTATTTACAAACCGGATAAAATGTTTCAAAGTACTATAATGACTAAATATATAATAGCAGCATCAAATACAGTGGCAATGTAAAATTTAAATAAATCTACCACTTAGCCCAGGAACAGTCTGTGAGATGTAACCAATCAACAAAATAACATTTGAACACATAATCTGATTAAGCACAGACAACATGTACAAGTCCAAAGCATAAACTTTGCAACAAAGATTAGCTACCATTTCTTAAGCACCCACCAAATTTTTGAAATCCCATCTAAAACAGTCTTGAATTTAATTAATTTCTACATTCCAGAAACAGCTTTATGCTAAATTAGTGATTTTCACTCCATATTTAACTTCATGTTGAGCTACACTTGCAGTCTGTAATTTTCGCAGTCATAAATTCCATGAATTGCGAAATGCTCCTAGCTGATCTTTCCAATCTTCAAAAATATGTAAACAAGATGGCTATACTTCTGCGGAACGCTTCATGAGGAACTTGAAGAAATATACAAAAAGGATGATTAGCGCACACCCAAGAAGCAGTCCAGTGACACTCAGAAACAATGCAGCTCGGTTGAATTGCCTTGCCAGAGACAAGTCTCCTTCTCGAGCACAATCTTTGGCCTTTAGACTGTAGTGAAACGCAAGCAGACCCAGAGGTACATTGCAAGAGACAAGTATGCACACTGATACCACAGTGTAAATGTTGCTTGGTTGAAACTGGTAGTCCTCCATAACCTCCTTGGTGTCTTTGACACAGAATGGCTGGTACCAACAGCCTCTTCCAGGCATTTTGGGTGAGACCGCATCACCTGCCTCCACTAACAGGGCACACATATTGATGACACTGCAAAGTATCTGAAAAATATAGCCACAAAATTTGACCAATTTCACCAATGAATGATTGAAATTTCAGAATTAGTCGAAGCCAACGACTACATATATAAATTGTTATACTATGGAACAGCACTGAAAGAACGACTATATTGCATTTGTAATTACTACGTGTACAAACACTCAAGACAGTATTCTAAAATAGGACATCATACATGTAGCGACATTGGCAACTGATGGTACGATGGTCGACATTGCGCTAATGTCTCACTAGACCAATGCCATAATGGCAATTAATGCACTTGCAATTAAAGATTGCCTACTTCTAGTGTGTTGTACGAAAATAGATGAATGTTGAAGCTGGTTGGCACTGATATGATTCAGTATATTTTGATCTTCAGAGAATAAATATATAATCTATATGACATTGACATGCACATATATTTCAAGTATATTTCCAGCAAATTCATTGCCAAGTTATGTCAGGATCTAGTATGTACACCATGGTACAAATCCTCATGTACAACAGTTATCTATTGTACAATGTACATTAGACACCGCACTGGTATTGGTACAGAGCCTCGGACCGTGGCTGCTCTGATGGCTTTGACATGCCACGGTTCTGGCCTATCTAGAATTGGCAAATAATTCAACCGCTAACCTGTCAATATCGCTGCTTGCCTCATTGATTGTTCACTTTAAACTGAATCATTTGCCACAAAAATGATCAATTATCATGTTTAGTCTTTAAAATCTTTGCTGAAAGATCTGAAGCAAGCAAGTTGATCCTTGCCACCATTTTCGTCACGTGATGTAGACAAACAAGCACAATTTTAATAAATTTAAGATCATTGGGTGTGTTACGGCAAGGACACCTGGTGGATATTTTGGAACTAACATTAGAATGGGTTTCATAGTCTATATCCATCTGTCGGAATATATAATAAATATGTTGTGTGAAATTTCTCATTTACTTGTAATTATAAATGATTTTTGACTTTATTTTTGTTATGTGTGCCTGTCTGACCAGGTCAGTAGGTTGGCCTATATTTGTATTACTTAGTCTGGCAATTTACGTTACCTTATGTATAATAAAATACCTTTATAATAATAATTTCAATCATTTATGCTGCAAATATTATCAAATTTATTCTTTGAAGTATAAATAGTCTTAACTGTGGTCAACTTCTAGGATATTCTCTCATAATGCTTAAGGTGAGGAAATAATAGGTTAAATTTATAAAGTTGCGGAGAGCCTTTTCCAAAGTCTAACTGGTCCAAACTGAAAATTTGAACGTTGACCCGTTTTTTTTTTTTTATATGAATACACTCAGTATAGTGTCAAGATGATTATTCATAAGAATTATATACGTGGTAATACAACTAGTATTTTATTTATTGCATATTGTCAGAATAGGTTGGATTTTTCTGTATTTCTCTACATATAATTTAATATAACTTCAAGTGCCTCTATCTTAAAATTTTGAACATTGACCCCATCATTTTTTGCACTTAATGTGAACCTTAGGGTATACATCTGAAATTCAAGATATCATAATTTTGGTAATACTTTTAATTTTGGGCTAATCATGCCCCATCATCTTTAATTACACTTTTCACCATAAATATCTGCGACAAAAAATATTGTATATATATATACCGTCTACAATTCCACTGCCTGCGCCATCTATATGCACTTTTAAAGTTTAATTATTGGGCGAGCAACGCGAGCGTCTAGATTCTCATTTAGAGCAACTAACCAAATGTCCCGCACAACTAACCCAGGTAGTTTTGACCTATGGTCCTCTATTTAAAGTTGTTTATTATTATTTAAAGAATACAAAACCGCCAAAATTTGGATATTATATGCTCTTTGCGAAGCAATCTGAATAAAACTAATATGTTCAGTCAGCAATACGTTGTGCGTGTGTAGCGATATCGTTAAAGTAGTAGGTTACTTCAGTTTCCAGTACATTTAATTAAAAAATATTTTAAAATCTGCGGCCGTGCAGTACATTTCAATTTGTAACCTCCTCGTGAAAAATTTTCTGGATCCGCCCCTGATTGGGCTTAGGAGAATATGGAAAACCATTCAAAAATCAGCCGAAAACCAGCAGAAACTGCGTGGAGATTCAAAATTTTTCATATTTGTAATAAGAAAGTTGTATTACCCAAATAACAGTAGATGGTCTATTATCTTCTTGTGAAAGATGGACAGAAATGACCCTTGTATAGGGGAAATTTCTTGTGAAAAAGATTGGACTACCACAAACATAAACTACTCACGTTTGTGTAAAATAGTTTTTTCTGTCCCAATTTGGTGAAAAATTTCTTTCATAATTATTTTACAATACACCAAATCTAACAGCCAAGTGGCAAGAAAATCTGTTTGTTTTGCCTCCATTTCAAACTAAGCATCATGGGAGATCAAAGAAAAGTTTATCTTTTTAGTTTGATATTTCATAAATTTCTGTTTTATTTCATATTGAGGTTTGAAAACTCTTTATGGTCTTAATAAAGCTTTCATGCAGAATGCACATTCAGGTCCCAAATCATTTATGACATATTTTTGTATTGTGACCCCACAATATAGCCATTATGACGTCAAAAATTGTTACGTCATATTTATCAAAATGGCAACAATTACAATGGATTTTAGCTATGATCTCATTAAGTTTTTGTGGACAAATAATGACAATTCAAGGAATGACGATTTTTGCATCAAAAATATGTGAAAGGGGGCTTCATCTTGGTTTATGGTAATTTATATAGAAGCCACCAAAGTCTAATTGCGATTATCATACTATCTCCCCTTTACAAGGGTCATTTCTGTCCATCTTCCACAAGAAGATGATACTCCATTAAATAATAACAGGGGCAAAAAGCTGTGTGACACTAGTGGATTCGAATTGACCGCCAATTTTGCCAATGGCAATGAGCTACTTCAATAAGGTAGGCCTACAGTAGCTTATAGTGCCCGGTGGCGAACATTTTGGCCAACACCGGAGTTGTCGACTTCAATTGAATGAACAGGATGAGAGATACATGGGCCACTTTTCTAAAACCTCTTACTGTAGGAATAAACGTCTGGATTCGCCACTGGACTTCAGCGTCGGGCACTGTAGTGTAGGCAGTCAGAAGTGGGTGGTGACCAGTGGGGGCCTTACCTTAAAGTTAAACGACAGAAATCAATGAGTGCAGGAAGTCAGGAACTGCCATGGACTTATCGCCATTAATCTGATTATATTCTGTAGATAAAAAATATCTGGCAAGGCTTCAGCCTATATCTACAGTACATATACATCTCATTGATTGTTGATGACATGATGTCATTGTCAACCGACACTGCGAGTCAGTACGACACAATGACGGGCCTATAATTACATGTATAATTACATTGTATGATACCTACCATGCATGCCACATAGTATACTGAGTGTCACGGTAGTTAATCTTTAAATCGATCATACCTTATTTTGGAAACCTAAGTCGAATTTTAAACTTCAAACGTCTGACGTCTCACGCACGTGCGTGGCAAAATTGGTAATTCGCCAGATGGCGTCACTTAATCTTCAATTTTCATCACTAGAGGGCTTGGCCACCTATCGTCACGCCAGTTTATTGCGGTTTGTGTTTATGTACTTAAAAATAATTTAAGCTTTTTTTTTGTTGGAGTTATGGACTAGCTGTAGGAATCATATATTAGGACAAAGCCTGATGCAAAATACCTAAGCCACTGCAGACAAATATATAATGTCTAAAAAAAGAAGAAAAAAATGTAGACTACAAAAACATTATGAAAAAAGATTTATTAAAAAGTATCGAAACAGTATTAACTAGTCAATGTGAAAAATACTGCCTTCATTTAATATGCATATAATCACTTGCAACCATTCATTAACATTAAACAATATGTAATTCAATTATACAACAGCATTATCAGTATTTCAACAGCACCATGATCATGATGATATATGTACAGTGGTAAAAGTTAATGTTTAATTATTACACACTATTGCCGAGGTAACTGCAAGAATTATATAACTGGTCACAACAAACTGCAAAATTTCAATAGTAAAATTGATAACTATTTTCATATTTCCATGTGGAATTCAGCCTGGGGTACCTCATCCAAGAGTGAAAATAATTTTGACCATCTTTCATTTGCATCTTCACGAATTATATATGCAAGAAAGAGTACAACTGCAAGTTCAAACAATACTCCCAAAATGCTGATTGTCAGGGATGCATATTTCAAGCATTTCGCAGTAAAAGTTCTTCCAGCATAATTCGTAGCCAGGCTGAGACAGCCACAACTCATTGCAATTAAGCCAAACCAACCATTCAGAAATATAGCAACAAAAAGTGAAAGAATTAAGTTAAAGATAGTGAACACAGTGGAAACAAGGCACATTATCCTTCCAGCCTTCCCTGCCATTTCAATCTGAAAATAAAATAATAGAAATACTGTTAGTGTGGGGTACATAAATCATATCCTATGATACAGGCAAAAATAGAGTAAGGCAAGGTATTTACAGTGTATATATTTTATGCCTGAAATTTTGCCACAAAAAAGAAGAATTTGTCAGGAACAAAAATATATATTTGAAATACTAATCACCTCTAATTATTAAACATAATCGTAAAAGGTGTCAGTTTCAGAATCATCATCTACATCCCAGGTCTCTGTCCAGAGTTCATTAGCTCTATGAAATGCTACAGCGACCGAAAATATTGTGATGAGAATTTGCAAAATAATGATGCAAAGGTTCAGTCCTAGGGCAGTGTTCCCCAGCCATTTTGCTTCAATAAGCCTCCCTCTGTTTGACAATAATTTATTTTGGATGACACAGAACAATGTAAATGCTCCGACAGGTAAACTAGCGAATGCCATGACGAAGAGCGACAAAATTGCATTAAAAAACCAAGAAATGTTCATTGTCCACCACTTTTTCTTTGCAACTGTCTCGGGGTCTTGTGGCACCAGGTGTGCCTCATATCTGTGGAGATCACACAACATGTAGCTGTCCATCATGGGCACTTGATAGAGTCTGGAGTCTGGATGACGCTCTTTCAGTCTTTGTGAAAAAATGTATCTAAGATAGAGGAAACAAAATGTAAGGTACAGTATGGCGACTTTAACCCCTTCACGACACAGGCTAGGGCCTATATATAGTATATCTTTTTAATTATGATTTATGTATTTGTTACACTGTAAATTCCTTGCCATTGAAAATTTTAACACATACATATAAAATGGATAAGTTTCATGAACTGTGCACTCACGCATTTTATTCAGCATTAAATTTCATTTGACTGAATTAATTGCAGCGTTTGGCACACATGACGCATCATGTAAAGATTGCAATTGACAGGTTTACCTTTTAGATTACCTGTAATCCAAATTATAAATTTCTGCAAAACTTCACAAGATTTCTCCAGGTACGACCATTCCATAAACAAACAATCACTATAGATGGCAGCACATTACTTTAAAAACCAAGAACGCCACCTATTACACTGTACGTGAACTAATCTTTAAAGCATATTTTTTATTAATTTATAAATAGACGTATGAATTTCTTCAGCTTTTGTCTTTTGTGTTTTTTTGTCTGCCCAGTTCTTTATTCGTTTCTTAAAGCCATTATCAGACATACCAACTCTAACTACTTCAGAGTGAGTCTCACTCATTTGGTTGCTGTCTCACTCCTGTAGACTTGAGTTATATTCATATTTAAATTTTTCTCACTCTAAGAGAACCAGAATAAATCTTTAACATTTTCACTCATTCACCACTGCTAGAGCTGAGTGTAACTGTGTTCTCTCCTCCATAGCTTCCTTTGGTGCTGACAGTTTGAGCTAATATGAAAAAAATAAAAATAAAAATTAAATAGATATATCTCAATCCTCGCTCATTTTTAGCAAAGCTTAACATTACTTCATAGACTAGTTTTCACATTGACATTTTAATGCTTAATATATACTTAAATGGGCTTACCCCAAAATTCACAAGTTTACTGACTGTGCAACTGCATTGACAGACACTGAAAATATGATTTTCCTCCAAGGTATTATGTCACCAAAGAGCAAGCTGCCCCCGGGGGGCATCTTAGGCCTTTGTGGGCGTCTTGGATTCTTGTTACTTGTTGAGGAAACTAGGTCGCTGTATGCAAATGAGCTCAGTAACAAGTTCGCATTACAGAACTCTACAACATTTTTGCTAAGGCCTATTAAGAAACCCCACACAGATTTCTGCACAATCAGTTGTTGGACAGGTTTCTTTTCGACCACTGAAGCAAATTTATTAAAAATAAGAAATATATTGGACTTACCTCATAGACAAGCTAAATACAAGTTACTGCCCAAAAGTATGTTTGCCAACAAGATCAATAAAACATGTACATTTTATAAAATTGGTCGCCTACTGCTGGAAACGTCGACGTAAAGGGGCATATCGGCCATGTAAAGCATTCTGTAGGTTTATGTGGGATTATGTGAGGTTTACGTGGGATTACATGAGGTTTACGTGGGCTTACTTCGCCTTCCCTCGCTATCCGTCAAATTCCGGCTGTAGCGATGGAAGTTTTAATCATGCATGAAAATTCTGTGAAACCGAGATGGAAAGATTTTTATGCAGTTAATACTTGGATCATACGCCGCAGTTGGGGGATCATACTTGGCATACGCCAAAGCTTATGTGAGTCTTACGTTGCCTCCCTTCAGTTATACGTGGCTTACATCGTCTTCAATCATCAGGCGGATTAGCCAAGTAAGCCACTTTAGCAACCACATATTTACGGTAAGTGTCCAAGTATACCACAGAAGTTTATACATAAGCAGATGTATAGTGAAGTGCTGGAAAATCCATATCTACTTAATTTACGTATGGTGTACGTAGGCACCATATAATCTGGCATAAGAGCCATGTATCAACCATGGAAAAAGTGTCACGTGACATCGCCTTAGATTATATAAGCTCAGCTGGTGTTGCCAACCTTCATTCACACCTTTGCCATTGGAAGAGATGGATATACACTTGCTGTTCCTCATATCTTTTAGGAAGAAGAAGAAGAAAAAAAGTTTAATGTCTAGACTTTAAAGTGAAAATGGGACCGAAGAAAAGATGCAACATAGCAAAATCGGCAAATATTCCTCCACCTGAAGTTCTGCAACGAACTGCTGAAGATGATGATGCTGCTTCTGTTGCCCTTGCCAAGGATACAGACAAGGATACGAACAAGGATGAAGAAGACACTGATATCAGCGACAATCCTGTGCTACAGACAAGAAGGAAGAAGAAGAAGTCCTCTGCTGGTGCTGGTGGTGCAACCCTCCCATACAAGAAGACCAGTCTTCTGTGCAAATTATTACTCCTCCTGATGATGCTGCAGAGAAGAAGAGCAGAAGGAAGACTGACAAGCTTTGCCTACCAGCTGATAAATACAAGATTGCAGACTGGTAAAGGGAGAACCCCATGTTTTTCCTGCCCAGCAACTGGAGTCAATGCGAACATACATTTGGAAGTTAATGAAGGTGGGATCTTCTGGAACGGCAATGCAGAATCTGACTAGGAAGGAGACGTGGGTGTGTGCTAACTTTGGCTTCCTGGATCAACACATAATAAGGGTCCCTTCTCGCCAGGCAATCAAACTCAAGAAGAAAATTGAGAAGAGCACAAGAGGCATGCCAGACATTGAATACTCCAGTGCCAGTCAGGTTGATTCAGGACCAGAGGAGTTTGAAGTAGACCATTAAGAACTTCATGAAAGTCATGAAAAACAAGTCAGCAGAAGTAGCAAGGGAGGGCCATTCAAGAAAAAGAAGGGGGCACCTGCAGCTGAACCATGTTCATCCCTCATTAGTGACCTTGTTATGACAGCCCGGTTGACAGCAGCCAACATTAATGAGATGATGCAGCACGTAAGGCAACCTGCTCCAGATACAAAAGCCGCCAGAGTCAGAAAAATGGTCGAATATGTCTACTCTGAATGTGTTCTCTTGGATTTGGATACTTATGAGGAGCTCACGCCTAACGTTATGACTATATGCTTCTGCAAGTTAGAGGACAAGCCAGACAAGCAAGAAAAGTCAAATAGCAGCAGCAGCAGCAACAACAGCAGAAGCAGCAACAGCAACTGCTGTATCCTTATTACCAGGGGTTTCAGTACCAGGCCTTCCTGCAGATGACTCCTGAGAAACAGTGGACCACATT
The DNA here is from genome assembly GCA_932294295.1 of Alitta virens. NCBI lineage: Eukaryota > Metazoa > Annelida > Polychaeta > Phyllodocida > Nereididae > Alitta > Alitta virens. The sequence continues at coordinate 45,924,475 of OW028574.1, read as the reverse complement.
GCAACTGGTGTGGATGCCAAAAAAGAAATTTCAGCCTGGGTTCTTTCACTTTCCAGCCTGTGTCATCTTCCACCTTCCCGTCTGCACTCCCTAGAATCACTGTAGCCAATGCTTCTGCATATGCTGCACCAGTTTATTCGACAGTCCATGGACCTTCTTCTGGAGTTCCTGGAAGCAACCCACCTTCTGATGGATCTATGGTGTCTGGTGATCCGAAAGCTACATCCACTCCACTGAACATGAGTTCCTGGGTCAGTTGGGCAGTCTGACCAGTCCCAACTCTTCCTTCTTGCAGCAATTGCAACCGACATCTCCTCATAAGTAAAGCAAGTCTGCATTGAACCTCCAGCTTGACTACAAGTCCTTCCTGGTGCAAGTCAGCCTCTTCCACCATATCCTCTGCCAAAGTCTTCTTCTGCCTGGTCCCAAGTCTTCAGTCCTGCAGCAATTGCACCATCAGCAAGTCTGCATTAAACCTCAAGCATGATTACAAGTCTTCCTTCCTGGTGAAAGTCAGCCTCTTCCACCATGACTTCTGTCGAATGAAGACTTGTAGTCATGCTTGAGATTCAATGCAGACTTGCTGATGCTGTAGGACTGAAGACTTAGGACCAGGCAGAAGACTTCAGTAGAATTTCGTGGAAGAGGCTGACTTGAACCAGGAAGACTTGTAGTCATGTTCCTCAGGGGCAAAGGTTTCATGAGCCAACTTCTCAAGGGGAAGGCATCATCTCCAACAATGAAGTAGGGTACAGCCCTGCAAACACAAGCATATTGTGACAGAGATCAGTGAAGTTGGCTACCCGAACCTAGCTACCTGACAGCTACCCGGCAGCTACCTGAAGATGTAAAGTTAGCTACCCGAACCCAGCTACCTGACAGCTACCTGGCAGCTACCCGAACTTTCCATGTATATAACTCAAAAACAGTCGAGTGTAATTTTTGAGTTTTTGCGCCAAAAGATACTTAGGGCAAAGGTTTACGTTCTAGAATTTTTTCGGAATTTTCTGAGCATGTCGAAGATGTGATAAATCAAAAAAATTGAAAAAATGACGTTTTTTACCGTAATGCAAACGGTAGCTTTTTGGAGTGTCCGGTTGAGAAAGCGCCGGTAGAAAACAAAAATTAACTTTTGTGTCTAACTTTTAGCATAGACAAAACTAGTCTTTACAACCCTTAAAGGGGTCAAATTCATTAGTACTTTCGGGTAGCTGCCAGGTAGCTGGAATTTGGCTCGCCTCTTTTTTGCCACCCTCTCGTAAACGGTTTCACGGATCTTTACCGTTTTTGACACAAAGATACATTTGGCATAGGTCTACATTTTAGAATTTTTCCAGAATTTTCCGAAGCGTTACGGCTCTGAAATATCAAAAAAACTCAAAACCAACCTCTTTTGCCATAGCTGCGATTGTAAATTTACCGGTTGACCGGTTGGGACAGTACCGGTAAAAAATAAAAATTAACTTTTGTATCTTACTTTTGCAATATGTAAAACTGACCTGTGCACCCGTTAAGTGGGTGTAATAAGGCCTTAGATTCGGGTAGCTGCCGGGTAGCTAGCTTTGCTATCGCATATTCCCAGAAAACGGTCAAACGTGATTTTTCCGTTTTTGTGCCAAAAGATACTTAGGGCAAAGGTTTACGTTCTAGAATTTTTTCGAAATTTTCTGAGCACGTCGAAGATGTGATAAATCAAAAAAATTGAAAAAATGACGTTTTTTACCGTAACGCAAACGGTAGCTTTTTGGAGTGTCCGGTTGAGAAAGCGCCGGTAGAAAACAAAAATTAACTTTTGTGTCTAACTTTTAGCATAGACAAAACTAGTCTTCACAACCCTTAAAGGGGTCAAATTCATTAGTACTTTCGGGTAGCTGCCAGGTAGCTGGAATTTGGCTCGCCTCTTTTTTGCCACCCTCTCGTAAACGGTTTCACGGATCTTTATCGTTTTTTAAACAAAGATACATTTGGCTTAGGTCTACATTTTAGAATTTTTCCAGAATTTTCCGAAGCGTTACGGCTCTGAAACATAAAAAAAACTCAAAACCAACCTCTTTTGCCATAGCTGCGATTGTAAATTTACCGGTTGACCAGTTGGGACAGTACCGGTAAAAAACAAAAATTAACTTTTGTATCTAACTTTTGCAATATGTAAAACTGACCTGTGCACCTGTTAAGTGGGTGTAATAAGGCCTTAGATTCGGTTAGCTGCCGGGTAGCTAGCTTTGCTATTGCATATTCCTAGAAAACGGTCAAACGTGATTTTTCCATTTTTGTGCCAAAAGATACTTAGGGCAAAGGACAGGGAGGGGGACGTCTTGGGGCACTCTCCTATGACATTAACATCACATATCCTTACAGAATTCAAGTAGCCATATATGAAAGTCTATGCAAGACAGCAAAAGAAAAATGGTGTCTGTAACTTCACATGCAAACATTTGACAACACCTTGTCTGGTGGCAGGTGTTAATTAGATAATTGATTCTAAGTTTTTGCAGGGTCAGATCAGATCGAATTCTAGCTGTAACAACATTTTGGTAAGCTTTGATTCATCGGATTCATCCATAAATTTGATTGACATATTAAATCGAAGTCAAGTGAAGTTGGCTCTCCGAATCTGGCTCCCTCGCTGCTCCCCTCACAGTTCCCTGAAAATGTGAAGTTGTCTCCCTGGCCCCAGCTCCCTCGCAGCTCCATCACAGCTCCATCACGGCTCCATCACGGCTCTCTGGGTCAGGGGGCCAGTCAAAGATGCAGGGAGCCAACTTCATTCACTATTTCAGGGAGCTGCGAAGGAGCCAGATTCACGGAGCCAACTTCACTGGACAAACATTTGACAGCCAAAATTTCAAAAAGACACGGAGTCAGTTTCATTAAAAACGGCCTGTCAAATTAAACCTATACAAAGCTAGACAACTGCTGCTATACGATGCAACCTGCCACTCAACGAAACTGGTTATAGCTGGCTACTGAAAGCCAGATCTAAAAGTCAAGTACCACCATCTTGTACATAAGTTGGGAGTTACGCATATTCATAATTTCTGGTTGAAAGATTCATACATATTTATGATATATTAGATTTTCAGTGGTGATAGGTGTAAGCCGACTATACGCTAGGAGTCTACAGGCTGTCTAAAGTCAAATGTGATGAAACTAACTGTATATCTGATGCATTGTTTGCATGAAATTCTTCACCAAACCATAAAATAAGCAATATCCAGTGTGTCATCCTTAAAATGGTCCCGTCACACATTGGTGCTAGATCTCCTACCTCCTTATAGGAGAGTGTGCCTTGGGAATGATTAGAAATAAACTCCAGCTGTTAGAAGAATGTAAGAATTTTCATGAAAATGTTCAGTTTCGTGCTATTCGCTTTTCATTGGCGTTCGTAGGTTTGCTCCGTTACAAATGTTGGAAGGTGACTGAGGGTGGACTATTTTATTATGTAGACCTATTAATATTTGTAAGTATTATAATAGACTGATCAACATGGAGGAAGAAAGATTGACCAGGAAGGTATTTGAATATGATTTGAATGTCAGTATAAATAATTGGTCCTATGAATTGAAACAAAGATTATGTAAATTTGATTTAGATGGAATTGTTAGAGATATATTACCTTGATATCAATGCTGTTAAAAACATGTTGTACAATGGGAGATGTCCAGATTTAATAGCCCAAGTTAAGCAGGTCATGGCCCGTCCGCAGCGAGGTACGTCCTTTAAGTTAGATTACCCTCTTTAAATTGGATTATTGATTTGAAAACTCCAGTGCAGCAGCCACAATTTACCAGTGGCAGGACCTAACACAACACTAAGTTGTAGTACAGATTGTCCTCTTTGAAATCGATGGACTGGATATATATTTCTATTTGGGCATTACCCAATAATTGTCTCTTTCTTTTGAGCACTGTAGACATCCGTATTGTGCATGTCCTTAGAATAAAGGACGTCCTTTGATTGTGGTACAGATTGGTGTGTTTTTCATATTTATGTTAGTGTCTTTCATTCGTAGTACGGGAGTCCTTAAAAGGAAAGACGTTTTGAGGTTGTCCACTTTTAAGCAGGAATTACTTAATATGCCCACATGGCATCTTAACATCATTTTTCAATATGTTCCATAGCAGTTTTTCTGACCCTCCAAAACAAATTCATGACTGCCAAACCCCAAAATATATGAAAAACTCCCCCATTTTGGCAAGCATGGTCATAAATGCTTGAAATGTTGTCTCTGTGGGAAGCCTAGGGTTTACCTATGCCATCATTAGGACAAACGAGGCAAAAACGTCATCAAAAGTTTGGCAAAGAAAGAGATTTCACAGGAAAACCCCACTTCCAGATTATTCAATATTTATGCAGCAACGTCAAGAGACATTTGCCATCCTTAAAATGAAGTACAGACATCCTTCAATGAAAGTATGTCCTTCGTTTTAGATACATCCTTTAATCTGCGGTCGGCCTAGACCTGTTAAGGTACTAAAACATGTATGAATTGACACATAGTCTGGAAAGTTATGTTAAGTGCAATATCTCTCGAGAAAATAGATCTTTATTAGCTAGGCAGTACAAATTTTGACAAAGTTGTCCGATATGAGCCCAGAAGTTCTGGATGGTGTTCAATACGCACGCTGTGAAATATCAGAGCAATTGAAGAACTCCTCATGCCCAGTATATGATTTCAGCCTTTCATACGGGTAATTCTGAACTAATATGACTGTATCTTGAGAACCAAAACTTGGTACAGCCCACTAAGTATATATATAGATATTTACTCCATTACTAGGTCAGAATGTGTGAATACAAACAACAAGCAAGAGAAACTAGCACTGTCTACTCTCAAGAATGACAAATCTATCACCATCCTGCCTGCAAAGGACGCTCCACTAGCTGTCATCTTGCCCAAAGAGATGAAGGCAAGAGCTCTACCAAATGATACAACACTTACAAACCTCTATCAAAAGATCCTACCCAGAATATACCTCCAAATTTGTGTCAAGACCTTAAAGGACAGTGGCAACCTCACATTAGCACAATACCGCCACCTGTACCCCACTGCTGCGGATGTACCCAAATTCTAAAGGACTCCCCAAGGTCCACAAAGCATCAGTGCAACTACTTCCCATAGTGGCCTCTAGGGGCTCTATCACCTATCAAAAACTGTCCAATTTCACTCTTTGTCAGAAGAATGCTTAGTGTCCTATTATTTGGCAGCTCTATTCACTAGCGTCCCAGCTTTACAAAGCTTAAAAATCGTCAAAAACATGCTAGATAGGGACCAACACCTGAAAGAAAGAAACAACTTTGCACCACAACAGGTCACTGAACCCAGTAAGCGTCTCCTGTCAGCCCCATAGTGGCCAACATTTTCATGGAATTCTTTTAAGAGCTGGCACCCTCTAATTTCACACCCCCCCCCCCCCCCCCCCTCCCCAAAGATATTGGGACCGGTACGTTGATGACACGGTACGTTGATGACACAACGAACATCATTGGGCAACATGTGGATGAATTCTCTGATCACCTGAACAACATCCATCCAGCTATCAAGTTCACACTAGAGAGCAAGAAAGACTATACCATACCTATCCATGGACACTTTGTCATATACCATAAACCTATACAGCCATCAACCTCTAGAACGCAAACTTTGTGTGATCCGAATATAGGACCAACACCATTAGGTTCAACAAAAGAATGCAAACAGAAGGAACTGGTCCACATGAAGCACAGTCTCAGTCTCATGCCCAATGGTACATGCAAAACCTACGAACACCATCAGGAACAAACTTGTGGCTCCCAAAGACAAGACCAAACATTTAGACATATCTGGGGTGATTATTAGATTCAGTGTCAGGACTGCCCTGCTCACTACACTTAAAATTAAACAAACTATATTTATCTTGGAGACCAGATTTATATATTCACCAGAACTTACATTACACAAAATATCAAAATAGACTACATTGCTCCTATAATCTGTGCTATTTTTTATATTGAATACTGGCATTCGCTCAAAAATGCAATTTTTGCTTAGTATTCAACAAATGGCTGTTTCCATGGGAACCTACTAATTAAAAAATAAAAATTTGGTAACTTCTAGGATATTCACTATATCCTAGTCAGAGTTTGATGCTTTGAATTAAGCTATTAACAATATTTTCAACAATATAATGTGACAATCTTCTCAAAATGGCATATTGCTTAAACAAATTGAGAGGTTTGGTTACCTTGGTGACCATTTTCCAACTATGAATACACTGGAAGTCTACAAATAAGGTATTGTTAGAAAGACCATAATGTTAGCTTTTTCAATCATGAGAGAGAAAGCTAACTTTTCCTCAATTATTTACATAATAATGAAAAGAAAGTCGAGCTATTTGAAAAAAAGTCTAAAATTATGTTATGAGTTGTTTCCATGACAACCTGGGCAATGTCAGATGAACGACCACTGAATTTTTTTTTCCAGATATGATTATTGCTTTTAGGCTATACAATTTTTCCTAACTTTAGCAGCCTGGTCGCAATAAACATTTTCATTGTAATTTTTATATTCCTGAAAATTGCTGACATGGTTACCATGGTAACTAAATTGCCAAGTGGTGCATCAGTTTTGACTTTTAAGACCAAGCAATTTGAATAGCTTAAGTCTTCATGATTAAAATGATGTATCATATGCCCATCTGGCTCTCAGGGTCACAGAATCTCCAAAAATTGGCCCCTGGCCACTCATCTAATTGGAGAGACAAGAGGGATTCATCACCCGTGGCTTCTTCTAATGATGATTTGACTTTAAAAGCCATCTTAAGACCAAATATCTTGTGTAAAAATATGTACAAGGAATTAACCAAGATGTCAAACAGAGACTAAATGAATAATAAATAGCCATAAGTGCATGGGTGAATCGAAATAATTTTTATCAACAGTTTCATCAGTTAAATATGAGATTCTAATTGTAGAGTGTTGTTTGTGTATGACCAACCAGCAGGGTGCGATAAAATAATTTCATACACATATTTGCTTTTTTGGTTTTTTTTTTTACTGTAAACATGCAGTGTCCTTTATTCGGCTTTGTTCCAAATTTGTACAGACTTTCACATGATACATTAATTTCTGTAAGATGTGAACATAGCTAATGTGATAAACAAGACCTTAAAAACACAGGAAGTTGTTAAACTTGGTGAACTTCAAAAATAATGTGCGAAGCAATAATGATTTATTACAGGGTTGGCTGGCATTTTCTTTTCTGGAATAATCCAGTGCTACTGGAAATTTCCAGAATTTCCCGGCATAGCAAAATTTCCCTAGGTTCTGGCATTTTCTGGAAAAATTCTCCAACATTCTCAATTAAATCACAAATATATCCTGAGTAAAACTTTATTTTTGCATACCACAGGAGCAAAAACCAAGTATAGACCACACTTAAGGGTTTAATGATTATCCAAATGCCATCATCATTCTGGGTACTAGGCTCTGGTGTAATATTTTTTAGTTTTAAAAAGCATAATAAATGATACATTACAAGTGAAACGCTAAAACTCGATTTGTGCTTGTCAAAAACAGGGTATCTGTAAAAAGTATACTATTTTCCATTTTCAGTATCGAAAAGGAGTATAATAAAGATTTATAGTTTATAACCGTAAATTATCAGAAATTATATAAAATTACCAGGAACCATCAGATAATGCTAGGTCAAATGTGTGGTGAGTACATGTAATTACCTGTTGTCTGAGGCAGCATCATACTTCATACAAAAAGGTCACCCATCCTATTCACTCGATGTGTACAGCTACATGTTAATTAAGGCTCCATTATATTAAAAACTAAGTAGATGTGAAGGAGACATGAATATTCCAGATAATGCCATTGGCCCAGCAAAATCTAGAAAATATTATTATTGCATGCTGTTATAAATCCAATGTTTCAAAACGAAATTAGATGCACAGTTAAAAACAAATGAGTGTCACAATTATTCATTCACGGTGCACATACAAGAATTAACAAGTCAAGGGAAGTGTCTACATATAACTTATTAACAGTCCTTTGAAGTTCTAGTACATCATGATGAGTAAAATAGTTCTTGGAATATGCATTCATCCCTCCAGTACAGAGATTTTCACAAGGGAGACGTTTTTATTGTCATCTAGCTCCACTTCACCCATTTGGGTCTTTCGGCTGACGTTCGCAATGGAACGTTCCCCTTCCGGTGGAAGTTCGCCATCTTCTGTGGTTGTTATGTGAGTTATGGTACTCAGCTGAAATTGTACAGATACAAATTTAATTTCAGATAAAACTGACCTTGTGACATACGTCAGCCACGTAAAATGCAACAGTAATATATATTTCAATAACAACAACACGAGGAATTGTTGGAATAACAGGCTTTCAGGACCAACTTTGAGAATTTATAGTAGACACCACAGGACCTGATGATCTACGAAGTCAACATATAAGGACAGTAATTTTGTGCTGACCCTAACAGCCACAGCCAATACCTTAATAGTTTGGCCAAAGGAATATTGCCCAAAGGGTTTTAAAAGATGGAATTGGGATCTGGGAGTGCTCTATTGATTTTGATTTTTCGTAAGACAATGTGAATAGGCCAACTGATTTTGTATATTGTTCAGGAAATCTGTTTGGTTGAGCATTAGTCGGAGTACATGGCCAAATGTGCCATGTGCGTTTTCCATGCGTTTGGGTAAACGCATGGAAAACGCATGGTTTTTGCCTCATTAAAATTAGCTAAAAACCATGCTTTTTCCATGCGTTTATCCTTCTCATGGAAAATACACGTGGCACATTTGGCCATGTAGAGGTGTGTAAGCCAACTGAACAATTCATGTCGACAGTTTCAGATTTGTTTCACTCATCACCTTCTGCAGATTAACCCTGGCTTTCTTCTGCACTTCTTCAGCCTTGGAGAGGAACATGGTTGACAAAGATTTAATGACAAGAGAAATGTAAGCGAGGCCAACCAAGATCCACATGTAAATACAGACTCTGTAGACAGTGCTGCCTGGTACTTCCTGGGCACCTGGAGAGATAAAATTGATAATTACAATGTGTAAATAAGTGTTTTTATTTATTTATAATACAATAGTTGGAAACAAATGAGCTAAAATAAGACTAACAGCAATAAAGAATTTATATTGATAAATGCGAATTATGAAGGAGATATGAAAAAAATTAAGATCAACTGATATGTATATTGGATTACAAGTAAAGCATGTAACGTATACTCTGCCATAGAGATTGATGACAATAAAGGCACTTACCAGCTACAAGATCACCAAAACCAATGGTTGAGTATGTAATAAAACAGTAGTATATGGAAGATAAAATGTCCCAGTCTTCTACAAAAGTGAACACAGCAGACGGTATCACAAACATCACAACAATTCCTGCAACCATTAACCCTGCAAAGATATAATTTAAATAATTATTTTCTTAAGCATGAATTGTAAAGTAAACCTGCAACGTTTTTACAGGATGTTAATGACAAAATGGGTACCTGGTGCTTTTCTTTGATCTGCAAGAATTCTCGTTTGATTGACAGAACAATTTTGATTGATCAAAACATTCTGAAGACTGTCAAAACTACCTCTTTGATCAGCATGAAAACAATTCACTAAAATGTTTGATGTACTCATTACTACACAAACATTTCAGGCTTCTATGATTGATTATGACTGATTGGTCAATCAATATATGTCCACTAACCATGCAGTGGACCGGCAAATCATGTGAACCAGGGACCACTATACAGTGGACCGACTGATTGACTGACCAATTGACCGATCGAAGTGACAGACTAGCCAATGGAGCCTTTAATACAAACAAATCATACCGATGATATTGAGCCATTTGTTGACGGTGGGGGCATCGGGGCGGATGTTGCACTTGGTCAATTTTTGCTGAAGTCTGATGAGTTGGTCGCCCAGCCCCCCAAGGACAACCAATGTCAAGGGGATGCCAAACACAGCATACAAGACACAAGCAAGTCTTCCCCAACCTGATGCTGGGTAAATATGGCCATATCCTGAAAATTGGAGAAGAGATAAGGAAATTCAGTTCCATATATTTGAACGACTGCATGAAAAAGAAAATGCATGATTTACGCTGACATAAAACCCCAATAAATAAATCACAGCTGGTTGATGGACATGATGATGAATGTTAAAATATCACAATAACAAATTATGGATGGAAGAGAGAGAGAAAAGATATTGAGAAGAACAAAAGGGAAAAGAAAGAATATTTTTAATTTTAAAAACAAAAGGCTGAAATATCATTAATGTAGTAATATATTCAATATACAGCAATTGTTGATGGAAAACTGAGGATACCGGCCATATAGTGTTCAAAATGACCTATAATTGCACTCCAATCGCAAAACTTTTGAGGAAAATGCCATCTTCCTTGGATATTTTCAGGCTCTAAATACCGAGTAGAATCTCCACTGGACTCTTCTGCGTGTACATCATTTCAAATCTATTCTCTCTTAGTCGCTCTATTTTCTCTAGCTCAACCATTTTGATGACTTACCTATGGTCGTGACAATTGTAATTGAGAATGTGAGAGCCCCTGCAAAATTCCATAGAGGGGCTAATTTGCTGACATTTTGCACTTTGGCAGAAGCTATCATATTCATGTATTGACCTCCTTCACTTCGAAGGTCTGTGATGAATCTGTACAAATCTGCTTCACTCAAACAAGAGTTGTTACCTGAAATATAAAACGAATTTCATATCATAAATTATAAACTTATACAGTGTGTACTGTATTACTGTATTGGTATGTATGAAATGCGGAAGAGAAAATATAGAATAATGTTAAAGACTATGAAATCCTAAATGCAATTAAGCTGTATGTACGTAAATATGAATTTGTTTCATTAATTCTTTGTAGATTGCATCCATTGAATATTGTCTTAACATTTGAACAGACTCCTACATTGTGTAGCTCAAAAACATGATCTAAACTGCGCATCAAAAGTAACTTATCACCCTTATTTTGAATTTGGTAGATTAAAACTGAAACTTATTTCAAGGTTTTGGATTAATATGTTACTGAAACTTGTGAGGCATCTTTGTCTTGGTTTGTTCATTTGGTCATGCTTGATCGCTCCTGGATAATCCAGAGTGGAATTTTTTTTCGGGATTATGATCTGTGACTGTTTGGTCCCCCCTGCGTCCCTAGTTTTTGACAGTCTTGTCTGTTCATACTTTCACGTTGCACACTGATTTTGGTTTTTACGTACTTTGTTTATTAAAGGTTCTTTACCAATGTCGTTGTTTGGGTAATAACACTAAAGGGCTTAAACTAGCACACTACTGGGACATGTGAAAAATTTCTTTCTAATGTTCAGTTTTAGATTAATCATTTAAATTTCCAATTTGAAGCCTTCAGGCTTATTGCAACCATACAATTTGACCCTAAATAGTTTAGCGGTCCTGAGTGACTCATCAGGTGCCCATGTTACATAAATGAATGATCAATAGTTCACAATACCTAGAAAATGAGCAAACATTTGGTCGAGCTTCTCCCGGACATCTCTTTCGTTTTTGCCCTCCATTTCGCGAAACATGGCAGCCCCAGCGCAGAGGTAGGCAATAAGAACAACAGAAAGAATGGTCACCTGCTTTAGTTCCATGGGTAATACCCTGGGCTCATATCACTCATCATCCTGGAAAGACAAAAAGAAAAATACAAAGTGTAAAGTCATAGTTTAGTATTCACGGTGTCAAACAAGGACGTTTTTTGTCACCAATTTATATGGGCCTTTAGTCTATTTATATCTTATGTATATGTTCTTGGTCCTTAGATGACAGAACCTCAAGGATGCATGTCAGTTTCACCTGTACTACACTGTATGCCTATTTAGCTGTTACCAGTAGAAGACCCTACCCATGCATGTGGCATATGTTACATAGGTGGGCTCCCAAGCCTCATCATATCAAAACGCCAGGCTCTGTCATAGGGAATACAACAAAAGCAGCTCAGCAGCAGCAACAACAATGTTGTGGATATGTACTATAATTATGATAACACTAAAGTTGGCTATCTTACCTCTCCCCTATCACAAAAAGCTAGAAAAAAAGTCTAATCCAGTATAATTCCAGATAAAAGCTGCCATTATTGACCGTTAAATCTTAATATACTTTATGTATACCTAGGAAACTTACACCACTTGAGATGTTGCCATGCTGCGTTATAAGATATTGTGGATGGGCTAGCATATTGAATAAAATGAGTTTAATGTCTATTTCATATATAGTTAGCTTGGTGGGTGAGCTAGAATGCTAAAATACTTGCCAATTTATGATGTTGTTAGTTTTCGTGCTGACTTTAAATTCATGCAATACTTGTTCCTTTCAGTTATGATTACTCATACTTCAACTTATAGGCCTAACGTTGTCTATCGGTTTTGGTCTAAACTGAAGAGGTGAAAGTTTTTGTCCGCACTTTATACACTCTGTTACCCATGTAGCCATAACTACTTTAATACAAGTTCTAGACGAGTATACACAACTGACTGCTCTTAAAAGAATTTCAACACAAGACTCAAGGAATCACCTCGTAAGACTAATGGCCAACTTGAGAGTAAAGAACACTCCCACGGACTGAAAATTTTGCCTGACGAAAGTTATTTCCATCGATCTTCATTGCAAAATCACACCTCCGGCCAAGTATTTTGACAATGAATTATACAACAAATCAATTATAAGAGCTTTACATTTTCTTTTGGATTTCCCCTTGGATAATGTATTTCACTAGTGGCAGTCCATTTTCCACATATTTTTCTCATGTCTCTAACCAACAGCTTGTGTGTTATTGTGTCGAGCATACATGTTTGATTGTTTATACTTACAGTTGTATCAGCAACATTTCATATAAATAAACATGTGTTGATAAAGGAATTCACAGCTGTTGCGTTGCTCTCATACTTGAGCCGATTGATTAAATTACCTCCCATCTTTGTCTTAATTTACAAAAATAATATAAATGTAAAGCCAATAGTCACGTATATATACCTGTAATTTTGACATTTTATACCAAAACGTAGAATGGACAGAGAGTATATGTTGCCTCTGCCTTGCACATGTCATTTTTGTTACGATGGCCTGTCTACCTATCTATCTATCTATCTATCTATCTATCTACCTATCTATCTATCAAGCTATCTATCAAGCTATCTAGCTATCTAAATAAATAGATAAATAACTAATCAAATAGATACATAAATCCACTGCGCTTCATGGCTTGATTGGGAACTCGGTAATAATACACATCGCTGAGCTCATCAAAATTCCGAAATTTTTATGAGCTAAAAACTATCCAGTTGAAATGAACACTCAGAAAAATGAATGAAGAAAGCAGATATTAAAAAATGTCTAGTGAATTTCATCGATTATTGATTATTGCAATGAGGGCTAAATAGAGCTTGCCTATTGGGAGTATGTGAGGCTTGACTGGGGAACTGAGACGCATGGGGAATTGGCCCACATAAAAGGGAAGTGAAGTGTAAATGTGTAAGTGATATACGTCACGTAACTCGTAAAACTTCAGTTAATTGAGCACCGCGGCTGCTTATTATGTAAATTTGGTGCATCAATGAGGTTGAAATTTATTGCTGTTGTCAGCCTGAGATGTTGCAAACAAAAAACTGGTATGATAAACTAACTGTATGTTTTACAAGTAATGCGAGTGCGTGACTGTTTGTCATATAAATCAATATACATGAATTAATCATATTTATAATTGAAGTAAATAGTTATATAAAATGAAATTTGTTTGAATAAGGAGAAAATAGGCTTAATTATCTTTCATAAATGATGCAACAACACTACTATCCTTTGCCATGGAAGTATACAAATGAGTCTATTCAAATCTGTAACAAAATATTCAACCGTTTCTCAAAATGTATTTTCAATTAATATAAATTTGTTTTATATAAAATAAAAGCCACAGCATTACCTCTAATGGGAAATTTATTAACTATTTTCTGTGCTACGCGGTGATACATCACCCTCCAAAAATGTAAGAACACTTGAACATGCAGATGAACCTATTGTGGTCAAAAATTAATTTGAGTGTCTTTCATTTTTGCATGGATGGTGTTGTGTAAGACATCAATGATAAATTCGAAAGAGCAAGTAACTTAAAGTATTCCAGACACAAAAATACTGCCTCTAGAGCACGGTGGGTATTTGCATTTGGATCCCATGAAGGTGTGGATCATTAGTTAACCTGAGAATGGCGTGTGGCGTTGCTTGGCAACGGGGGGTGCCAGAAGGCTTGCCAGTGGGTAATTCAGACATTTTGGCTAAGATGATTGATATTCTTATTTGAGTAGAGACAGTTCGTTGTGACTTGGGCTTAAGCAAACACTTCAGCTGCTGGCAAAATTGTTGACAGCAACAACATTGCAAGTCACGTGATAACCACACAGGAAAGAACTCTTCGGTTCAAGAGGGAGAAAATTGCATGGTCATGTGATTCATTGTTGTAAGTGGAGTGCATTGATTTGAGAATGAAACTGAGCTCTTTACAACCCATATGACAACAGTGATGCGCCCTGGGGTTCCTCTTTTTTCCTGATTAATCCATTAAAAAACATAAAATGGTAATGGAAATGTGAAACAATAAACCCAAAACACACCAGAACATTCCAGCATGTTTGTGGAAAGTGATAAGGGGAAAAAATGTCCAATGCCTCAGACATCGAACGGATCCATTTTGGGTGTGACCAGAATGGATCCACCAGAACAATCAGACCTATCCAAATAACATACCACAATGGCTCGACGTCGGCCCGGCATCGGCAACGTCATTTAAACATTGGCCCGATGTCGGTCTGACCTGGCAGGCTTCTAGGGGTCGGCAAAAAGTTTCTTCAGACAAGCTTTGGTGAAAATGAAATGACGAGTAACAAGTGAATCGAGCTATTACCAGATTATAAGCAGAAATAATCCAGCGAGAATGAGCAACTGAATGAAGCATAAGAATGATGTGGGAAATAATGAGGATAATTTTTTTTTTGTAATTAGTACGAACAAAAGTTCTATAGATCCAAATCACGCATTGATTTAAGATTTGATTGTAGGGCAGCTCTGTTTGCTGCTTCACCAAGATAAAATGCCATATTGGCTGGCCCTGCTCTGGCCAATTAAATGATCGGTTTGATGTTGGCCTGACATCAGTATAACCTGGCATTTACTTAAGGCTATTAGTCAATCAGCAGTACAATTCATAAAGCAGCAGGATGACAAAACAAAAACAGCAAGTCCTGGAGATATATGAAGACAACCGTATATGATGGCAAACATATGCAGTTTGTGAGACAAAATTCAGCGGCAATTGCTCTTCATATTTTACAGGCACTTTTCAAACTGTAAAATGGAGAGATTATTTTCATGTTTAAAAGTCATTTCATGACAGTCAATAGTTGGGCATCTAAGCAGTCAATATCCGTTTAGTGTTGATAAATGGATTTTAGGGAACTGCGGACAATCATACGAAAATCAACGCACCAAAGGGGAGAACTTGAAAAGCATTATGACTACAGAATAGCTATTCTGAGACGTCTTTGCAGTGATCAAACCTGAAACATACACAGTTATGGAAATCATGTCTACGTATTTGCCCATTCTGGCACTTTGGATTCCTTTTTTTGAGCCAATGTTTGGCTTGATTTGCATTGGATTGTTCTTCTGTTTTCGGCTTGTCCAACATGGCCGCTATTTTTAAGATGGCCACCAAAGCCCTGTTTGCTTTAATGGGAATTGGTTGCAAGTGGGCTGTTGGGAGTTTTCAAAGATTATCTTTCCATACTGTCAGCCTAAGGGAGATTCATGAGTAAACCAGACATCGAACATTATTTAATCAACTTCATCACAATATTAGTAATGGAATTAAGGAGGGGCCCCAAAAGCAGTTTCTACAAAGAGCAGCCATCACCTTAGTATTATGCTTGTACTCTAAGAAAAAAAAGAGTGGAATCGAGCCCTATGTCAAAAACTACACTCTAAGAAATAAAGGTACAATGAGGATTTTTTTTTAGAGCACTGCCTCCCAGGTTTTTTATGCATGATGAGGTTTTTTGTCTTCACCAAGCTCTGGAGAACTGCCTCAGAGGTATTTCAGTTTTGAAAGGTTCTTCAGAGGTGCCAAGCTCAGCTTCAGTCTAGAAAAATTGAGGAGTGAGAATTGAACTCTGGTTGACACATAGAAGCGGCCATGCATGCTAACCATTACACCACAGATACCATTGCTCCTGGTGGTGGTTGAAGGATCAGAATAAAGCAGCTCTATTTATAGTTTCTGTTTAATGGCCTGTAATCAATGGGCTTAGATTCCATTGAAAGTAATCAGCTCTCTTTGTGGCTGATTGAATGAGACAATTGCTTGTGAATACCACGAGCACCACCTAAATGAGATAAAATACATAATTTGGTCTTTTTTAAGTTAAATGCTTCTTTTAGCATTAAAAGTAAAAGGTATTTAAAAAATTACTCCTGGTGGGGCCCACCCAGATAGCATTCCAAATCGGCCCAGCATCGTTTCCATATAGGCCACTGTCGTTACAACATTGTATTAACATCGCTAACATCGCGCCGACGTTGAAATGATTTGGAATGCTATCTGGGCACATGGGACCTTATAGGGTTCCGTATTTGTGACGAATCAAAAAACCCAGTTTTATTCTACATGGCACCTTTTTCCAACGTAGGAGTAAACTTCAATCCCTTTTGGGAATAAATATACCTCTGCAGTACAACATTGGAGTATAGTTTTACTCACTACAGAAGGATATTTGATTTATTGGCAAAATTTCTGATAATTGCAAAGAGTTATTAAACCAGTAGTATACTATATATCTTGAAAGTATAGTGCGTTTTAGTAATAACATGCAACGGCAACATGTTTTTTTTTCTTTTTTTCAGAAAAACTGTATCGAGACAAAATTTGACATATTAGCCGCTACCCCACCTTTTGAAGTATTGTCTTAGGGTCCCAAAGTATCTATCTAAAACCGGTGACTGTGGTTATTATTACTAAAAATTTAATAAAAGTACAAATAATAGTTAAGCTAGTGCAATTTAGTCTACATTGCACTACTTCCAAGATTTAGCCTTATCATTATTTTAAAATTTTTAGTAAGTTACATTTTGCAGAACTCTGGCCCGAAAGTCAAATATTTAGTGCTGTATGCTCTCAATAGGGTAGGGCTGGGTGCGTGCAGTGAGAGTTTATTTGAAATCATTACTTTGGACAGGCTTTCCATAATACTGTATTTAATAGTCCAATTTAGTTACAGTACCACACAGATGAAAGTGGATAAATTCAAAGCACTAAATCTCTGGTTTATACTGCAAATTAGCCTAATGGATTTTCCGTGTTACAACCTTTCTTTATTCAACTAATAGCTTTAATAGCCATGTATATTCACGGCATGTGTATAATGGAGGTTAACTAAAGAGCTTAATTTCAAGCCAAAAAGGAAAATAAGTCCGAAGTGACTATAGTCTTAGTGCGTGCCATTCTTGGATAATTGGTTTGACTTTTTCTGTCTGTCAAATTTGCAATTTTCTAAGATGCTATCAAATAGTTGAAAATTACCTTTATTAATCATGGCACACTACTAAATTGGTGTGAATTAATGATTTTATAAGATATTAATTACTTAAAAATAAATTATACATTGAGAGAAAATCCAGACCAAAACATTGCAAACGCAATGGAAATGACATCATCACCATTGTTTAGAATTGTGATGTCATCACTGGGTTTGTTTACATATTGAGTTTTTGATGGCATGCAAAACTAATATTTATATTATTTATTGTAAATTAAAACTGAATTGTTGACCAAAAATTGGCATAATGGTAAAATATATCATGAAACAAAAAAGCAGTATTGATTTATATCATTACTTTCATGTGAAAATTTGACAGACAGTGCACCTTTAAATAGTTATGATAATAATAATCTTTATTCATGCTAAAGGTATATATATATATTTACAATAGATATGCAATAGACCTATTTACAAGCATAAGTTAAAAGCAGAACATTTAAACCAGTAAAAACGGCATCACTCAGTGCATAAATAGCATAAAATCACATTAGTATCACTTTTTTCTAAAAACGTATCTTCTAACATGCGTCTGTCTCTCATCATACACACCTCTCTTATGCTGATGACATCGTATCTAATGTTAATCACCTCTTGGTCAAAAACATTTACATGACCTTGACTAATTAGGAATACTAAGTTGTTGGAATCAAACTGAACTTGCCACTCAAATTGGCAATCTAAGATCTCATAAGGCAACTAGATTTTCTAGATGACAGAACAGTATTCTCCGCCACATTGGATATGCATTGGGTGGCTTTTTGTAGTTTTGGTGTCTGAACCTCTTGTGATATCCTCTCATCTTCTTACTGTGACTGTCATGTTCTTTATTTATCACTCAACATTTGTGGCTCTAATACATGTACAGCAAGTGTTTGTGACAGGTATTAATGCTTTACTTTAAAATATACTAGTTGTTAAGTTCAAATCTGTCCCATGGCTTTTCCCAAATCGTAGTCTCGAGCTAATATAATTCAATAAACTAAGAGGTATTGACAGGTTGATGACGAAAGCTATGTTCAATGCATCATACCTTTCTTTATTTTGTGTGTGGTCTGACCTGATTTTTTGCAAGTGTTCTCAAATCATTTCGGTGAAAGTTTATATTATCTGAGCATGTATTCAAATCTGTACAACACAAGTTTGCCAGCAAGTATATTATACTATAAATAGTCAAACTAACTTAAATAGAGGACCTGTGAATTGGGTGAAACAAAACGTAATATAATAAATGTTAGTTTTAGTTTTCATGACTATGACTCGCATAAGCAACGGCATATAAACACTATATTTTCATAACAATTGAAGTTTGTAAATTAATCACAATGTATAGACTCTCATGAAGATGAATTGCTGATACACAAAAGGCTAATGTCTGATACATTATCATCTTAGCATTGAAAAAGATATATACCTGTGATATTATAAGGACTGGCTGCAGCCTGCATCCCAGGTTAACACCTTTTCCAAGAGAAACGTTTCCTGAGTTGAAACCCCACATTCTCACATTCTATATGAGGCAAATTCATAAGGACCAATATATTATAGTGTTACAGTATGTCACGTGATTAACATGATTGCCAATGCATAGCGTGTGTACGTTCAATAAAGTATCTTATTAAGATCTCAAATGTCCAAATTACTTCGATAACATATTTCAAACTTCAAAACTTCATGTAGAGACATCGTAAAATATAGGAACATGAATTCAATGCTATATTGGGACTAGTTTTAATTTGCCTCATTGATTTGCTTACTCATAAACGTATACAGACTTAGCTTTAATATACTTTTCATGCACCAATGTGTATGACAACTGCATATCTTTGCTTTTATTGTTTACGTTATTAATTTTATCCCATGTATAGTTATTTATGTATATTTGGACCTCGTGCTCTTATGAAATTTGATTTATAGATGAGTTTTGTAACATCAGTTAGCCTGAATTACTTAGGGATATAATTATTAGGGTTTTACTCTACCGAAGCTAAGAAATTATGTCGTTCTAGATAAATATTAGTATACGCATTGTCTGGTGACATTCAGAGAATATAATATTATATAAATGATGTTAAGATGTCTTGTATAAATTCTGTATAAAAAATGTATCTATCAAGGACTAATAACTGTGAGAATAGGCAAGGAGAACTTACTTCTGTCCATTTTACATCAGCTGAACAACGAACTACAGAACTTTTTGACCATAATCAGACGCAGTTTATAATGAATATATATTCGTAAAAATGTTCCTTATAACGCCACATATTTTTGCTAGACTAAATGTGATCTTCATATGGTCCTATTTGTAGAGGTCTAGAGTAAATTGAATAACTTCACACACCAAAAAATGCAAGAAAAAAAAAGAATTGTTTTATCCCCACAATCAAACGTTATCTTTCTGTGATGCTCACAGGGATGTAAGTTAAATGTAACACAACATCAAATAAGAAAATAAAAATATGATAGATATTACTAACCTTCATAAAAAGGAGACCTTAGATCCAGTCATAAAAGTTTAATCAAAGCAGCGACTTGAGAATCTTCCTTTCGTTGCCTTTTCTCCACATGAAATGAACAAAATTTTTTGATGTACCAAAGAAATCGAAGAAGTGAGACATACTGCTCCCTCTAGGGTATATGAGTGTGATAAATGTTTAAAATGCCATCTTGTGACTACAGACACAGTTGCCAGTGCATTTTGTAGATTTCAAGTTCAGCTGTGCAGTATAGTAATGAAGCTGAAATCTAGGCAAATTATGTTTGTATGTTGTCAATAAGCCTGGTCCCATGTCATGGGTTGGTAAATGTTTCAAATTTAGCCCAACATTTGTGAACATTTCAGTTAATATGAATCATATCTCAGCCCTCTATGCATCATCTGAAAGCTTTGGAAGTCCTCTTTTTGGAATAAGTTCAGTATTTATCAATTCGTTTCTAGTCAAGGCATGTGAGAAGATACATGGCTGCATGTTGTGCTGATGTTTCATGTCTCGGTCTGACACAGGGTGCAGAACTTCCAAGTAAAACTTGAAAATGCAAGAGAATGGAGAAATCAAAGGGAAACTAAACAATGCATTTTTGTTTCTATTTAAATTGGGCTCCTATGACTCCAGACAAGAGGTTCTGATATCTGTTTCAGACCATGGTTTTTTACAACAAATTTTGTAACTGAAGGTCATGAGCCAGGCAAGAAATGATATGGTGACATTGGTTCCAGCAAAAACCACATGTACAAAATGTATTTAATAAAAAAATGTATGTATCATACATCAACATCTTGCTCATGAGCTGGCCTGTTTGGAAAAACTAAGAAAGGTTTGCAGGGCCTATGAGGTATGATGACTAGAGTGAGACTGCTTAAAAAGGAACGCTCTAAAATTTGGAAAAATATATATGGAACTTCTTAGATGCGTTTTGGTGAAAGTTGGGTATAGCTATGATTACTTTTTTGGCATAATTTCTTCCTCATGGGCTTAACTTTGCATTGGTATTTGACAATTATCTATTTCTCTCATCTTTCCTTGTCTACAGACCTGTTTTTTTTAGACTAAACGAAAAAGAAATGCATGCCTGCTGCTTTATTTTCTGTTTAGGTAAACTCATGTTTCTTGGAATTAGTATACCGGAACATAGAATTGAATACTTCTAAAACCAGAAACCATGCAGATATGGTACTTTCTATTCTTCAGGTAGGCTGTTTATGTAATAATAGTTAAAATGGCTGTGTTCAAAGCATATCTAGTTGTGGAATATCATGCAAAATCTTTGCATCCTTCTGCAGTTTTGAGAAGAGTTATCTAATTTTATAAAGCAGTAGGTGTAAGTTTGGTCAGTATTGGTATTTCAAAATCGAAAGAACCCAAATTGCATGTCTGTTTACTGTCTGGATTGCATAGCATGGTTTGACCCCCTTGCAGTAGAGATATTCTAAAAGGCAAGGCAGATTTGTCTTAACCATATTTTTATTTTTCGTTAAAATTCTGTACAAGTGTACTTGAATGGAACAAGGTTTGTTTTGAGAAAACCGTATTCGAAGTTAGTATTTTCTCCTTTGTTGTGTTTAAATATCAGGTAAATATTCATCGCCGTCATGTTACTTAAACTTTTACAACCGCAATTAACTGCATTTTCAAATTTACTGATCTAGAGGAGGTACTGCAGTCATTATCAATTTTGGCCCAATTTTGGCCCAATTTTGGCCAAAATTGTAAATTTTACCAACTTCTTACATGAGACCGTCTATAAACAATGACCAGGAATTTAAGTAGATTTAATCAATTCAATCATGTAACTGAGCCAGTTCTTTTGCAATCAATATTAACATATCAACTGAAATTAAAAAAAATTAATAAAAAGTGATCCAGAGCCCTTGGAATGTTTGCTTGCTGTTAGTGGCTAGTTGTGGGTTGACCATTTATGTGGGAGACTTCTGTATGAACTGTGGGAGATTGGCACTGTGTAGTATAGTAATGCTTAACTATTTAGGAAGCAACCAAATCAAGGTACATGAAATGGAAATCCGCCTTTGAAGCTCTTTGAATTGATCAGCTTCAAAAGGGAAGTGTGTTACAAACAAATAACACCAGGTGGCATGGGCTGAACATCCTGACACCTAACGTGAGAATAAAAAACTAATATATTAGCTTAAATCTGACCATCAAGCAGCTGACTCAATGAACATTACAAAATTTAAATGAAATGTCTTAATTTTAATTTGTAAATGTTTGTACTATTCTGCAGTGATGTAGTTCTAAACATTAAATATGTTAAATTGCTGGATCATTGAAGAAATCTGCTTTTATTGTTAGAGCAAATGGCTATAGTCAGTATGTCTATCCACCCACCGAGATTGACTACAGAAACTAAACTGAGTGACTACTGGATCTTGTTAGAAATACTGTGCAAATTAATAGCCTCAATTAAGGTTGCAGGTTTTGGATGGTATATGTAGGCCCTATTGCACCAGATGGGAACTTATTTTAAAATGCAATAAAACTAAGCAGAAAAAGACCTGGACTCAATATGATCTAAAAGAAAGAAAACCTAAAAAGTATAAATAGTATATCTATGATCAAGATGAAGACATATACGACTGACGACATGATAGATACAATAAAAGACAATACAGACACAATGACAAAATGAAAGATAATACAGATCAGCACACACAGACACTTAAAATGGCTGTGACTGTAAAAACGGCGAAAAAGACTATTGGTTTTTTGCTTGTTGATCATGAGCTCTGAACGGATGTTAGGCAAAATTCTCCAAGTGACTTGTACAAGAGCAAGAAGGATGCTTTCATCAAATTGAAAATGTGTATTATAATTATAAGGCAGCAAAAAGGTCTATCAGGCAAGACAAAAAACAGGCACAGATTGAGTACGAAAGATCCATGATACATGGCCAAATGAGCCACGTGCGTTTTCCATGAGAAGGATAAACGCATGGAAAACGCATTGTTTTTAGCAAATTATAATGAGGCAAAAACCACATGGCACATTTGGCCATGTAGAACAAATAGATAAGGAAGAAAATATCGATGACAGATTAATTTGGTATGCATTCAGAAAAGCAAGACAAATAAACAAAGGGAGGGAAATGAACTCAGTGAGAGATTATCAAGGAAATCTTGTTACTGAACCTCACTACATTGTAAACGAATGGGCAAAGTATTTCAAAAAGCTGTTAAATACACCTGTGGAAAACTAACAGAAGTATCACAAATTCTATAATAAAATTAAAGCAAGTGGCTATTATGGTGTAGACTCAAAAATATAAAAAATATGGAGGTAAAAAATTGGTTACAACTACCAACGCATTGTATTCAGTAGTCCAGTGTCAAATTTTGTTGGACAATGTGAAAGAATCAGTATGTTATCAGAGCTCAATCAAGTGTTAGACACCCATGTTATAGCCAATAAAAAATAATGCATATAAACAGGTTACTAAAGCCAAAGTAACAAAAAGAAACAAGTGAATGGAAGGCTACTACATTGTTGTATAAAGAATAACTGATTTTAAAGCTTGTAGATTATCTATACAGAGTGGTTTTGATTGCTGGAAATGTGCTAAATAAGATAAACATATGTTCAGATTATGAGTTACAAATAATGAGAAAAGTAGTTATATGACAGAATACTGAAAATATGTCCAATTGTGATAAATTTCTTTCATGGGCAACTGTTTGAAAAGCAAAAATACTTAATAAACCTAATATCGCTAAATTATATAATTTAGATACTTTCCATATTATGTAAACAACCAAATCTGTATATATATATGTATTTTTTTTTATTGCAACTGATATGATTTATGTTTATGTACACATGCTCATGCATGATCTCAAATAAAGATTGATGACGATAGTGGATCAGCGATAATCTTGCCTCAAAAATAAGCCCAACAGCTGTTTGAACTTTGTGTCTTTTCTGAAAGAGTTCGCTTTATATATCAGATTAGGCACTCCTATAGACAATTTTGAAAGGCTTCTCTAAATAGTCAGTTGAGTTCTTTCCTAGTTCCAGCTGTCACTTAGCTGTTTATTCATACTTTAGGTAATGTTTCATATCATGCACACAGTTTTATTCAAATAAATTTTGTAACGAATAAAAACATTTTCTAGATATCGTAAAAAATGCGGTTTCCCTGTGTTACAATGTGCGGGAATTATTTGCTTTGAATTCTCATGGTTAGAATAAACTGATCTACACTTAGTCTATCAAACTTCTTGATCCCCTATCATGATACTTGCAGAACCCTAGGGTTTTGCAAAATGGGAGAGGGTCTGCTGAGAAGACTGGGGTCTCACACAAGTCTACAAAATTGAAGATATTTTATGAAAAGATATCTGTGAAAACCGTATGCTTCCACAAGGCTTCTCAAGTATATCGATCAAGTTTGACCAGGTGATTGACCAATAATTCTAGTGATTTTTACACAAATATTCGGATACAACAACAAGTCCTCAACATAGATTTAGGAAACCAATATGAAATCAGGCCAATACAGTCTGGATGCAGACCTGAACCACCAGTTGTTGGATCATCATATCAAAATTTAAGTTTAGAGTGAGATGATTTAAATAATTTGCACAAGGCCAACTTTATGTTATATGTCAAAGCAAACTTAACCCGTCATAGTGAAACTCAAAAGAGTTCTTCGATCCGGTGGCACATTTCACCTGGCCCACATGTTTCACCAGTCAATAAAACTTTTCAGAAAGTGTCTATATATGTGAACAAATCCATCCTCACTGCTTGCACATATTAATATAAATAGCACTGTAGCAGGGAAGGTCAACTTTCAACACTTTGAATAGATACATTTTAACCTTAAATTGATGAAGTGATTGATTCAGAAACTCACCATGGGTCCACTGAGTCTCATCTGCAGGATTGTCACCTTTATCGGAAAGTTTAAAAAGCTTGTCCTCCTAATTATTGGACTGTGGCTGCTTATTATGTTGAGATATCATTCTAACTCTATTCAGTCAGCTTCGTCTATTATGAAATACATACACACCAACATAACAAGAGGTGAGTTTGAACTCAAATTTGTCAAGGACTTTAGGAATAAAAAGTCAACAGCAAATCCCAAAACTGCTGAGAGAAAAAGTACTATCGAGGTTGTCAAAGATGTCAAGGAAAGTGAAGAAGAAAAATTAGAAATTATGGTTCAAGTACATGAAGAAGATAAACCTGAAAGAATACAAAAACGTCAAGAGAAAAACCTTGAAGAAACTCAAGAATCGGTAAATAAAGAAAAACCAGGAAGAATTCAAGAATTTGGCACGGGAATCCCACTCACTGACAAATCTGGAACAGACAGAAGCAGAATACCAGTGGGAACCTTGCATGATTTTCCTTATATCATCAATAATGAGACACTCTGTGATGGTGTAAATCTGACTTATCTCATTTATGTTCACACTGCTCCAAAAAACTTTGAACGTAGGAGTCAACTCAGACAAACATGGGCTAAGAATTCAGTCATTCCTGCTTACCAGTCTAGGATTATTTTCATGATAGGAAATACTCCTTATAAAGATCTGCAAGAAGAAATATATAAAGAAAGCCAAACATTTGGAGACATTATTCAAGAGGACTATATTGACAGTTACAAAAACTTAACTCACAAGGCTGTAGGGGCATTGAAGTGGATTACTCATTTCTGCAATAAAGCAAAGTTTGTGATTAAAACAGATGATGACATTTATGCAGACATCTTTCGCTTATTAAACCTGATAAAGGAGAAATACTGGAACACCAAGAGGTATCTCCTAGGACTTGTTTGGCCAGATAATGCCATGCATATCATGAGGGAGACGGACAATTGCTTGAAGTGGTGCATCAAGGAGTCAGAACTCAAAGGAAAGTACTTCCCGAAATACCTATCAGGGGGATTCCTAGTCATCTCTGGTGACCTAATTGAGGATCTATATTTAGCTTCCAAAAAAACCCCCTTCTTTTGGGTGGATGATGTCTATCTCACAGGCCTGTTACCCAAGAAATTGAAAAATGTAAAATATATTGACATTAATGATCAATACAAATATAATCCAATTGACTTCGCAAATATACAATTTGATGAAAAAAATCCTAAGAAACTGATTGCAACATTAACCCACAGGAAAGGAATATTCTGGCTGAAGACTCTGCATCATATGCCAGTGAAAGACAGAAAGTTCATAGGGATGAAACATTACTACAATTTAATTATTGAGGCTGCAGGGCTTTTAAAGGGTGAGAGTTGACATTAAAAATAAATAAATAGACTGCCTGATATTTGTTCATACATGAGGATAACTCATATGCAGTTTTTACCGATCTCTTTATGGATATATTAGGATTATATCTGTACATATCACTTTACCATGACGCCCTGAGCAATTGCACGAATTGCATTGTGGCAAACAAACATACTCAATAAGTCCGAAAATAGGAGTAATTGGGTACATTTTGCTGTATAACAGATATATTTCATTCAGTCTTGTAAGCTTTGTTAAGAACGTCCATGTAGCAATAAACTGTGTGTCAAACCAGCAGAGTGTCTGATTTAATTGTTAAATTGTAGGTACATTATCATTGTATGTTTTTTATAACACTCCTACAACACATTTAGCACCATACAAGTAATTTTAGGCTCCTGTTATTTGTATTGGGGTCTCCGGTAATCCTCATCTTAAGACAAAGTCAGCAAAACAGTTTTGCCCTGATTTTTTTAAATAAACATGACCACCAAATATGATACACGCAGGATTGCTAATTAAGAGGTGATATCCAGGAGAGATAACATATTCTGGTTCCAGGGATGCCAATTAGAAGAGAAAGACTAAAACTGAAGGATTAACCTGCAGAATACATCATCAGTTAAAAATCAATTTCACAGAAAAAAGAAACGTAACAAGAGAAAGATGATTTATTACCAAACAGCTGTTTGTGAAAAAAAATGTTAGGTAAACATATGATGATAACATGAAACTTATAATTGAAAATATTATGGATAAGGTCAAAATCAGAAAATAATTATCCACATTTTAACCTTATATAATATTCTCAAATAATATGGGGCAGAGAAATTTCTAATATTGACATAATATCATACAAATATAAAAATGTTTGTAGGGAGGTGCACATAAAACCATCTGTCACTGGACAAAAACCACAGAAATTGCCAACAAAATATACTGGCCTTATATCAGTCAGCCCCTGATAACATGCTACGTCGGCCCAATGTCGGCCCAATGTCGGCCTGACCTCGTCCACGTAGGGCCGACGTCAAAACGATGTTAGTTGCTATCTGGGGCTAGTATGACCATGCAGCAACACTACAAATCATAATAAAGAAGTTATGGGGCTTATGTGAATAGTTGCCAGAGAGGCAGATGTAATGATGAGGTGATATTGCTTGGAGTATCTATCATAGCTTATATTTATTTAGAATTATCGAGTTGGAACTCGCTGAGCTTTTAGGTGACAGCACACAGTGTTTATGAAGAAATAATATACGTGATGGGTGTCAATGGCCATTTGTTGGTAAAATGGGAAATGGACCACATTTTCCAAAGCAAAATGGCTTTGAAATAAAAAAATCTTCAACTTCAAATCAAACTCAGCATCACTGATACAACGAAGGTCCAAACCATGGAACCTAATGTTTGCTGGATAACAAAATACAAGATCAAGCATATAACCAAATAGTTGGCAAAAATGGAACGTAAATACAGAAAATCAGTAGCTTTTAAATTAATTTCTTCAAAGAAGAATGGTATGATTGTACCTTCCCAACAAACACAAACACGTTTTATGAACGCTTTTTAAACGTAATGAATTTTGTTTTATGAACGACGTCCACATACATTGTTTGACCAACATGTTTTAAAACGTTTCGAAGACGTACTTAATGAAGGTTTTCAACATCATTAGTTACAACTAATGATGAACTAAACAAAAAACTCTGAGAACCGCCATCATTCATGATTGCCCCTAGCTGGGGTTAAACCTATTACATATCAACCTTCATACAGTGCCTAAACTGAGCCCCACAGTCCTACACCCTAACCACTACACCAGTCATTTAGAAACAAGGTAGCCTGGTCTTGGTATTATCAAACAAAATGAATAAGCTGAAATAGCGAAGCCACTTTCATCAAATCATCCAATATTACAATGTAATTCATAGTATCTTGATGTCTTGCTGTGTGCTGTATCAATAATTAAAATGAGGATCAACTTATTTTTGGCATGGGTTGTTATGTTATCAGATGTTGAAAAACTAAGGTACATTTTTTTAACCTATTCACACAAAAGGATTTGAATCCAGTACCACTTGAACAGAAGGCTGATGTGCAACCAACTGAGCTATCCAGTACTAGGCTTGATTACTTCTCTCTGATACTAGCCAAATAGTAGCCATTATGACAAGAATAATATGATGTATAATTAATATCAGATTTATTATGTAACATCGTAGATATCACTCCGCCATTTCTGTATATATTTTTACATGAAGCCATTATAAAGTAAACATTTCAAGGAGATCCTCCAAATATATTTCAACACCTGATTACATAAAACGTTTTTGTGAAATGTTTTCCAAACGTTGTTTGGTTGTTTGAAACGTTTTCAGAAGACTTTATTGAACAATATATGAGACATTTTCCAAATAATATTCTGATGTTTGCTGGAAGGGGTTTTTAGAAGATACCATAAATACAATTTTGTATTATGCTTTCCAAATGTTTTTTAGTCAACATCCATGGACGTTTTCCAATCATTGCAGGACTGCTTGTTTGAATAACGTGTTTTTGACGTTTGCTAGAAACGTTGTAAGAACAAATAATTATGAAGAAAGTCCAAGTAATTTAACAACATATATTTTGGCTATTTCCGAGAAACATTCTCAGAATATCCAAGAAAAAAAAAATTTTAGGAAACGCTGGAAACATTTTAGGATAGTCAGAATATACCTTTTTTATAAAATGCTTAAAAAACGTTTTTTAGTTGTTTGCTGGACACATTTCAAGAACGTTTAAATAAATCAATCTTATAAAACGTTTTCCAAATGTTTTTTGTACGGTTCACAGAAAACTTCCAAAAAGAAAACCAGAATCTTTTCACGACGTCCTGTGTTTGTTGGGTTATTGACACAATACTGAGATAGCCACATAAGCTGAACTTAGAAAAAGAAAAAATTTAAGAAAAGCACAAGGTATACCAAATGTACTTCATTTTTAACTCTAAGCGAACAAAGTTCGAAAAGCGTTTTTGTTATCATCAATATCCATCTGACAGGCGGAATATTTATTTCATGCTAATTACATAAAATGGAAAATTATGTTAAATTGTGTGCTACTTTTGAAAATATTTAGAGAAAAATGAAAAAAAAAACATAAATATTTTCGTTTCCAGAGTAGGACTTACACACTACTGCAGTTATATGCATACTAAACTTAACAATTTGATGCTCTTTCAAACCCTCATATAAATGACCTTATGATCCTTAAATCAGTTAGTGCTATATCTAGATTATAGTACTTTCACTTTTAAGCTTCATTTTGACATTTTTTTCATCCTTCTTTTTTGTTTTTCCAAAAAATGGAAAATCTGGAAAAAATGATATAAATTGTGTTGCTTCTTTCATATTTCTTAGCATCTCATACTTCGCAATGACAGCCATAAATGTTGTACAATTCATGTGCAAACATTTATTAGATATTTGATCAGGCTATTGCCATGCTCAACCCATTCAACAGATTTTGTTTATAATTAGCAATTTCATAATAATTAGTTGCATAATGATCTATATTACTTTCACTTGACTCCAATACTTATTATTGTTTTCTTCATATACACCTGTAAAGTGTTCAGCTATAAATACTTACTTAAATGCCATAGATTTAATGCAAATCAGCAACCCAACAATTCAGTAACTGTTGAAGGGAATATGGTAATTGACAATATATAGTTCCTTCAGTTGCCAGCTCAATGTAAATATCGAGCAAAAAATTTTTTGACCGATAAAGGCATTTAGATAGGTGTGTTGAGTTTCATTTCATACAAATTAAAAAAAATTAAAAGGTTCATTTTGTATAAAATTATACCTAACATCTTTATGTGGCATAACATTGTTGCTGAATTTTGTATATATACCTTATTAGGATCATTGCCATATATGACTATTTTGGACATATACATGATAATCTTAGTTGTAGATTAGTAAAGGGAACATGAATGGATTGCTGTTAATACAGGGTTCCTGCAGGTTTACCTTCATAAGAAGTAAGATATTTGAAAGACATTATAATATCATGCGCACATGAAAAAAAAAGACCACCAATATAGTAATATACCCAAATAGTTTTAATTTCATCATCCAAAAAACTATCAGGGTATATAGAGTGTTACTGTATAACATTTCATAAGGGTAAGTGCATTAGTGTTAGAGTTCAGCTCTAGAAACGAAGGTGGGGTTAGATTTCTGCTTAGGAAATGAAAGTGCAACGCCCGCCCTCCTGCCTGTCGGACAAACACAACAATTTTAATGATGCCTGTGTGCTATGTGGGATTCGCTGAGGTTTTAGCTGCAGAGCAGCCTATGTTTTTTTTACAGGCAGTGTATCATAAAATCATCACCTGGCTTTTAAAGTTGCTTTAAACTAAGCCACATGGTACACATCACCTGGCACACGTTTCATCACCCAGTGAATATTTCAATGTTTATCCACTGAGTTTGCAGTGACAGAGAAGGAAAGAACTTTTAAGAAAACTGTCAGATAACATTTTTGAAATTTTATTAATTTTATATAAGAAACACATGGGATTCATTAAATAAACTGTGGCCATGGTTCCACTGAACCTTATTTACAGGACCATGAAAATATTAAGAACTAATATTAAGATGCCGATTATTCTGATTTTTGGAATATGGTTGCTTTTTATGCGGAGATATCTTGTTGACACAAATCATTCTGCTTCTAGGAAATACATGAACACAATTGTTACAGGAGGTAAGGTCGAACTTCCATTCATCAGGTACCTCAATTATTCTACTCATAATGCTACCAGTAAGGGAAAAACTGTCAACATTTTTAGAGATCATATGGAAAATGAACTAGTAAGTGATATTTTAACAAAAAATGTGGTTGGAGATCTCAGTGAAAGCCAAGGCTTGGTGAAGAAATCAGATATCAAAGAAGATAAACCTGAAAAAGGAAAAAGCTTAGGAGGAGATACACTTGAAATAAAGGAAGTGCTTGAAAATACCAACCTAGCCAAAAATGCAAAACTTGCAAACAACAAGCCAAGAAGAGAAGCTGAAGATGATGCGCCTAACAAAGTTACAGAATTTGACAAAGATGAACCAAGAAAGAAAACATGGCAAGATGTCAATGGGTCAGTGGAACATGATGCTGTGCAACTCAAGGTTATGGTCAAGCAAAAAATTAAACTCCCCGAGATAGATCAAATCCATTCAACAGTAGTTCCAGCCTTTAACCAAAATACAACAAAACAAGTCAGTGCACCTGTTGGGACTTTGCATGATTTTCCTTACATAATTAATAATAAGACAATTTGTGATGGTGTGAACTTGACATATATCATCTATGTTCACAGTGCTCCAAAAAATGTCCGGCATAGACTTAAACTAAGACAAACATGGGCTAGGAATTCAGTCATTCCTGCTTACCAATCTAGGATTGTTTTCATGATAGGAAACACTCCTTATAAAGATCTGCAAGAAGAAATATATAAAGAAAGCCAAACATTTGGAGATATTATTCAAGAGGACTATATTGACAGTTACAAAAACTTAACTCACAAGGCTGTAGGGGCATTGAAGTGGATTACTCATTTCTGCAATAAAGCAAAGTTTGTGATTAAAACAGATGATGACGTTTATGCAGACATCTTTCACTTATTAAACCTGATAAAGGAGAAATACTGGGAGTCTAAAAAGTATTTGCTTGGAAATGTATATCGAACAAATTCTATGCCTGTTCTGAGGGATACAAGAACTTGCATGAAGTGGTGCATCAAGGAATCAGAATTTAAAGGAAATTATTACCCCCGATACCTTTCAGGTGGATTTCTTGTCATATCCGGTGACCTAATTAAGGATCTATATTTAGCTTCCAAGAAAACCCCCTTCTTTTGGGTGGACGATGTCTATGTATCAGGTCTGCTACCAAAAAAAGTGGAAAATATAACATACATTCCAATCAATGAACTATATCAATACAGATCAAAATTATTCAAAGATACACAAAATGATAAAAAAAAGCCAATTGTGACACTAACAAACTACAAAATACAGTTCTGGTTAAGCACTCTTCATCACCTGCCAGAGAAGGACAGACATTCTTTAGGAACAAAATATTATTCAAGTCTGATTTCTGAGGCAGAACAAATGTTAGAAGAAAAGATGTAGCTTCTGTCGTTTTGTAGACAGGATATGTGATTGAGTTTTGAAAAAACTGGGTTACATTCACAAAATATTGGCCATGTACTAATTTATTTTATGTCTGAATATACAAATATTTTATAGGATTCACAATTAATGTTCCCGGTTTTTATTTTATTTGAGGGTCATATTTATTGATGCAAAACATGTATACAACAGTTCCAAAATTCTAACGAATAAAAACACCTTTTTCAATTAACTTAAAAAGTTCCCTGTCATTCCAGTGATAATGTTTCTGCCTTTATGTAATTTCTTTCATGGTTATACAGAAACAACAGACTTTGCAATGGAAAATAAGTAAACGGTATTTATTATTACAAAGGGGTATGTTATCAATTATACAGCTTGAATTTTATTTTTGTGCTCCTTCATATATTATTTAGAATTTTGCATTAAGAAAAATGTTAGCAATCCAGTACATAATTCATGGATGTATAGCAATACTGACATGGAATATATTTTATTCCTTGGATACATTTTATCTGTTGTTGTAAGTGATGATAAATTTTATAAAGATATTAATGAAATAAAACTATTCAATCCTGGAATATTATTTTGATACATTTCCCCGGTTTTTTCACGTCAAAATATTTCAAAATCATGTAGAAATGTACGACTCGGAATAAAAAGTGTTCCCTTATGAAGTAAATGTTATTTGACTTGAACAATAGTATCCATAGGTTAGTTTGTGTAGTGTTTGTTCAATTTGAGAGTTATTCAACATTTTCTTTCTTTCATCAAACCAGGCACTGGTAACTGTGAAAAAGTCCTTATAAGAAGATGCTCAAAAGATAAAGAGGTTTATATTAAAGTAAACTGTATCTATTTTGGAAAGAAAACTTCATTTCTGTCTTACAGAGAATCGGCAATTGACGCTTTTGGATGATTAATTGATTCAGTGATTGATGCAGTAATTATTTATGACAAAATAATAATAATAATAATAATAAAAATCTTTATTTAGATTCACAATAAAATAACAATAAACACTACCACAAAGGTTATTATGTGACTAAAACAATAATAAAACAGCAAGTAAGACAAATTAAAACAATCACAGTTGGCAAATACTACAGGAGCACGCAGGCCCCTCCCGTGTGTGTAACAACTTTTTATACCTGGGCCTAGGCCTGTATCAAGTATAGAACTATCATAGTATGTTCTATGATAGGCCAGGTATATTTACGAACGAAAAGTCTGAGAAGTGAAAATTTATAGGTCAACGCAGCAGCAGCGTAGGCAGCATAAGCAGGGAGGGGGATAGCTCGGTTTCACACAATAGTCAAATTCTGTCAAAACCATTAGAACCGTAAAACAAACGCGCAACTAAAAACCAAATTTGACGAAGGTCTGGCTAGTAGAAGCCGGAAAAGTTTGATTATAGTACAAATTCAAGCCTGTCAAAATCCCTGATTTTTTTACGTCATACAAATCGTCAACAAGATCGCCTAAAACGCCATGGAAGGGGTTGCCTACGCTATTATATATATTTTAAAAGGCTGCTGCTCCCATAATATTCGTCCGATTTCCGTCAAATAAAGACTGAATTGTTTAGGAAAATGTGTAGAATTTATATTTATATACAATAGATAATAAAAAATTTTAAATTCTGAGTAAGGAATGGACTATACAAGGCACAAACACTAGTCTCAATGAGGCAGTAGCCATAATACTGTATTAAAGTGTTTACATTGTAGGCCTAGTGCTGCTGGCATTCTACACACAACACCAGGTATCTATTCTTTTACCCATGTTCGACATTTACCACATGGGTGGGATCTTTTACTTGCCTCAGCATATAGACATCAAGTACAAGGGACTGGCAATTTAACCTCTTATCTGAACCATTAGGCCCCTCAGCTGCTGTGTAGGTAAGCTAATAGTCATCTATCTCATGGAAAAACCAGCTATAGCTAAAATTGTGTTTTTCAGGAGGGTTGAAACATGAGTCTTTGTTAATGTCACCTTTTGATTCAACAAATGCATTTTAAGGTATACAAATTATGTGGCCAGATTTGTCAGTTCCAAGGGAAAAAAATATACGTTAAATTAAACTCTAAAATATGATAATAAACTCTGTTTTTAGACACTTACCTTATTTTGGCAGAAAGATTTTTGTGCACATGGAACAATTAAAACACCACGTCAAGTTGTCTGGATGTGCCATGAAGCCATTGCAGCTATAGGTTTCTTGAGTATAATACATGGAAAAGAACACATTTTTGGAGGCAATTGTTTCATCTGAGTTTTGACTGAGGTTGGATTCTCATCTTTCACAGAATCATTCATAATTCTACGACATGCATGGTCAGTTATCTTCAAATACATTATTATTAAATTGACACTACAATCATTTTCAACTGTTGTCTTTTTTTCTTTTTTTTGGACCTTATAAATGTAAAAAATAAATTTTCGGGTTAATCATATTACACCAATGTTTATTTTTCTTGTTATTTTCCAGAAAATGTTATAATGTGATGCAAAAATGAAAGCATTCCTTGACATTATTGTTGGTAATTACAATTTATACCACTTCAGCAAAACTATACTCTCATCAAAATGTAAAGTGTGGAAAGATAAAGACCAAGTAGACTGTAATGAGGTTTATTCAGCTTAGCAGTATTGTATATGTGTACAGTTCAACCTCAGATGTAGAGTTAACTGCAAGGATATTGTGGCTTCCCATTTAAAGAAACACATGACTAGAGGCTACAGAATTGTGTTTAGAGGCTATTCCAGACATCCAGAGAATTAGATGGAATTTCCAAAGGTAATGTACAGAGCTAGCTGGAATGTTCACAAGCAGGAGACTTGGGTCTCAACAAAGAAATTCCAGATGCGTGACATGCACAAAGAGATTATGTACTGATGGATATTGGTATTTCGAAGTAAGTGAAACATTAGACAATAGATTCATAATTCTTTACCACACGTAAATAGCAGATGCAGACTGTTTTACTTAGAAGTCTTGAATGATACCCCAACTTAATTTCCTAGACTTAGACTCGCCTCCTGTGTATTTAATGACATGCTACAGCCCTATTACACATGAAAGTCAAATAGTAAATATTTATGACACTGGATAAAGTAATTGATCAGATGTTCGCCTATGTTTACTCATAAATTACCATGTGCTTAACACGAGGAGCCTGGATGTTAATTGGAAAACAGCTGGACATACCGAATCAACCATGGAAAACGAAACTTGATATAATACCTAAAAAGTATTTAAAATCATTATATAGTGATAGCTTTATTTCATTTACATCTATGCTATTGTATCTCAGGTTTCAAGATAATTGTAGTTCAAAATAATGCTCCATTTACTGGAAAACTGGAAATGTTTTTCTACCAAAGTGTTAGAAATACTGCAATTTCAAGATGTGTCATAATAGGTAAGACTATATAATGTAAGACACAGACCTACAATACACATTGAATAGAAGTAACCCCCAAAAAAACTATGGAGAAAGAAATTCAATACCTAAAAAAAAAGAGAGAAAGAATACCTACAATAAAACAAACTTAAATGACAGTTAAAAATATTCAATTTTCTCTTTTTTAATTTTATACTTAACCTTAGCAATTGGTAATTATTCTGTCTGGACTGCACCGTATAGACTCTCAGAATTGCTTTACTAAATAAAAGTTTATGGTATAACGTTATTTTGTGTTTTAATCACTTCTGTCGACATTGTCATGAAGAAAGCCTTTGGCAAATGTTTTTTTTTTGGTTATCTCTTATTTCTGTTGCAGACATTTGGTGAGTTTATAAGCATGACATTACCTTTAAAATACATTGCGAAATTATTTTTAATGGATAAAAGAAATAGTAGCAATTTGCAGGTAAAAAAATATTTTGCTTTCAAAGAAACTATGAGAGGGGCGTTGTGCTGAGGATCTACCAATGATTAATTCGGAATTTTCTCCTTGGGGTTTGGCTCGCGCCCCAACAATGTTATCCTCACGATAATGCTTGTATTGTTAATAAAATTTTGAACATGTAAGAATTGTTATTATTATTTTAATATATGTCTGAAACCTCTACAAAAAGTCAAATTCTCTTTCAGCTATAATATGTGAATATCGTCTATAGGCCATTTTGTTATATTGGCAATCTTGAAAATTTGTGGAACCAGAATTATGGGTGTTTGAATTTGGGCCTATAATTATGATTACAAATTGGCACGAACTGACCGTAGTAGACTGCTTCTAATGGTCATATTGGTTGTGAGGCATCGCCCATTATTTTAAGCTATGTTGGCAACCTTGGAAATGAGGGGACTGGAGTTAGTTTAACCTATAAACATATGATAAACAAAGACAAAAAATGGGTACAAACTGGTCTTGATAATTAGATGACTGGTGATAATGATCATATTATTAGTTTAAAATCCCTCAGCTATTTACCATTTTGTCCATACTTTAGGTTTTTTTTAGTCATCTTGGCTAGCTGGGGAAATGTGAAATTTTTCAAGTGATAGCATTTAGAATGGAAAATATTTGGCATAATGTATATTTGTCCTATGAGCTAGATGACCACTTTTGTTGATCACAGATAACATTTAATGTAGATCATTTACCAGTACGCTATGAACATGTGGAAAACTTTTGGATGATATCGAGCATTATCCTAGCCTGGCAGCAGTGTTGTTGTAATTTGCAACAGGTTGAATATATATTGTCTGGACAGTATATACGCATCTGTGCCGACTATCACCATATCACATCATTCAAAATGAGTAATAAAGTTTTATCGATGATGACTAAGTCATTCAGCGATAACATTTAAACAAATTTAAGAAGCAGAAGTGGAAAATTGCTGATTTACTATGGAAATGATGATAGTGGAAAAATAACAGCATGTCAAGATTAGTAATAGTGTGTGCACTCATTATTTTTCACTATAAAGATTCATGTAGGTAGGGGAGCTGTATGGCCCTCATTTGGCGAACTCGGATGTGATTTAGGTTATGGTCATACATGGTAGACAAATTTTTTTCTCTGGAGTAAGCTTCCCAATTGTTCCAGCCTGTCTTGCATCAACACTTTATAAACAGAGAGCTTATTGCATTCATTCAATATCTAAAAATACCACAAAAAATGCCTTGGTGGATATTTGCCGATAGGTATTGTTTTTTTCCTGTGGATCCTTCTTTTAAGCTAGTTTCAGAGAAAAATGTTGGGATAACCGGTATCATGGAATACATGTCCCATACGAACAATCAAATTTGGTGATTTGGATGAAAAAGAAAAGAAAACATCCTTGGGATCTTTTTGTGCCAAAATGTATAAAGAGATGTCAACCAAGTCAAGGAACATCATTATAAGCATGATGAGGAGGTGTTACTTTTTAACATGGTCAACCCGATGCCTCAGTTGGTAGTTGTTAGGCAGACAAATCTCTAATTCTCGGGAGTGGAGCTAGAAAGTACTGATACTTAAACCCTTGCAGAACTCAGCATAATTCTCTTAATTTAAACTTTATTCATCATCTGAGGAATTTTTTATTAAACCATATGGCAGGAATGGTGAAGTTAGGGTGAAAACCTCAGCTCACATTGAACAATGCAGAGCCACCCAACCCATAATAACCACTGCTTGCAAGATAGCTTTATAGGTTTATGTCCTTTATGGGCAGACCAGGCCAAGGTGGAAACAAAATCTGGAATTTTACTGCACTGGAAAGGATTCATGCTTCATCTGATGAATATCATGACCTGGCATAATTATGTTCGCCATGCTCAGGTCTAAATTTCAATGACAGACTGAACAACTTGTCATTTATCACCATCAGCTGGAATTTAGTGCTAAGGGGTCCTAGCATTTACATTGAGTGGTATAGGGCCAATCAATAGATCTCTAACCTATGCCCGTGCTTCTGCAGTTACTGTTTTGGCCCAATTAGGATATCTAAATCCACCTCAACATGAACCTGCTGCAGTTCACTGAACAAAATAAGTAACTACTCCTGTTTAGCCATGTCAACTGTATGTTGTTCTGCCCTTTATCACAACCACCTGAAGGGTAGCACAAGATCTTTGGCCAGAAAACCAGTGTTCCTGGAGTTCTTTTGGATACACCGCCTCAGTCACCGCAGTGCTACCATACCCCATGGTACCTCTTATTATATGGATAGTCTAACTCAACCCACAGTGAAGAGAGCCAGTGGCCAAGTATACTGAGATTTCCACACCAGCATCCTATGAATTCTCAACAGTGTTGACGAAAAGCATATTCATGCTTAGATTCTGTCTCCTCCTGCTCCTTTAAGTTCATGCCAATCAAGCCACCTTTATTGTGCATAATCCTACCCCTATTTGTGCAGTGTTGACTTGCCAATTATTGCAACAATTCCCAAGAAAATTAGGCTACTGCTGTTCTTGAGATGGATCAGTGTGCAGTCATTGTTCTAGGAGTATACAAACAGAACTATGTTGATACCATCCTGAAGTTGCTTTGTGGCTGCGTTCTAACACATGACAGGCACATAATTCAGATGGGCTCAAGGAACCTGGTGGCAAGGATCAATTTTGCTGCAGACTTAAAGTTTAAGGTGTAGGATTGTTTACTCTATGAGTTCACAGAAGTGAATCAATGCAGCCCCAGAGTGAAGATTATCATATGGTTAAGTCTGACGTGAATCAATGAGAAAATTAAGTTTGTTTTAATTTTAACAGAGATTGAATGAAAATCATTATTCCAAACGAAAACCTGATAGATTTGCTTTAAGATATAACCATTTGAGTTTAACTGAGATACCTATATGGTTTCTGAATCAACTCATAATGCGACCAGGCCATATGGTTTATTTGCTGAATTTTTCATGCCTCAGTAATGTACAATTTGACATTGTGTATTCCATGGAACATCAGCATTGATCAGTACATCTGCCACGATTGACGTACTGGGATTGGTAGCAAGCCAGAAACTGGAAGGGACCAAAAGTATTGCCAACTTAGGCCAACTTAGGCCAACTTAGGCCAATTTGTAAGTTTTCTTTAAATTTATTATTATTATTTTTTTCTTTCTGAAAGATAAGACTATCATTCATCTGGCAAAGTAACTGCCATTAATCAATTAAAGAAATCGAAGCTGGAGCACTATATTTTTCAATTAAATCCTCATGAGAAATAATATAGAGGAACCGATTGACAATAGAACCATTTTGTTCTGGCAGGAGGGTTGGGTTTAGTTGGACAAAACAATTACACAATGGTCACATTGCGAGACTTGAGATATGTACACCCTCAAATGATATATATTGACATATTCGGGCATACATGTGTCTTTATGTCTCAGATGTAACCATTGCATTGTACACAGTACTATAACAGGTACAATATACATATTTTTTTATATAATTTTATTGACAGTATTATGTCAAACATGACATTTGTCGCAAACATGAAATACATTCAAATTCAACAGAAAATTTCGCAAAACATGAATACATTAAAAAATGTCATTAAAATAATTAAAGATTAGCAATGGTTCCAGCACCCAAGTGAAAGTTATTTACATAGATGATCATAGTTAACATCATATCAGAAATTCTATGTACGATATCATATTGTTATACATGCACTTCTTATAAATGTAAGTAGATATAAGTAGATATATCACAAGCTCTTCAAAAACATCACATCACATACAGTAGTCACATAGGTATATACATTATACAATACAGGTTTATGTACTAACACGTTATGTCTACAGTTTCAAGCAGTTTATATACAGTTGTTCAGGAAGATTCGTTCTGAGCTGTTGTTAAGGTCACTTTTTTAATGATTTGAAGATACAGGATTTGACTGTGCAACCCTAGGAGAGGGATGGTTGCAATCTACTTCAGCAGCTAAGGCTCCTTAGACATCACTATCCTTGTAAATTTTCACATGTTATGTAATGTGTCAAAGTTATCAATATATTTCCTGGCTATTTCATTTAAGTTCTGTCTTGATAATGAATTGCTGTAACATGTTAAAATACATTTCATTTACGTTACATTTTAAGCAGGAACTTTGGGTCTTTTATGTCTAACGGTTTCGATACAAAGACTGTGAGCTGGTTCTGAATCTTGCAATCTTATTATATGTCTTCATATTTAGGTTTATTAGTAGGTAGGGTTCTAACCTACAGTCATTTTTAAAAAGTATGTAGGTCCTTAGCTTTGGTTGCTGTGTCAGAATTAGGATGTCTAGCCAATGAAAGCACCCTGTGTGGTGAAGCAGGTTGGGGAACAATATCACAAAGACTTAGTCAGGGTACTGCAAGAAGGCAAACAGTTCCAGTTCTGTGGTGACGACATGCATTTTGCTGTTGGAGTTGGTGACAAAAGGTAGGTATGTAGACCTTCCCTGCAAACACAAGCATATTGTGACGATCTTGACACAACATTGTAAAATATTGTCACAATATTGTAGATCATATTGTTGCAGCATGAAAGTGTAGACCCTAGAAAAGTGTGCAGCAACATTTCTGATAATATTCCCAAAAACATTATGAATATATTGTTAGAACAATCAGATCATTTTTTTATGTAATCCTTCCAATATAATATTTTAAGAGTATTGCAGATTATATTGTGACCACATTAAAGTGTTCACAGCAGAAACATTATTGCACATGTTTCCCTGAAACATGACCAGAAGATACTCATGATATTGATATTATTCTACTGAACAAATACTGTGGCTACTTGCATAAAATATTGATTAGGTCCACTTCTATATCAGTATATAGCTCTGAAAATTATAATTTAAAAAACAAACTGTACAAATTGAAACTCAGCATAAGCTCTATATTATTTACATTTACAAGACAACAGTGTTTTTGATCTTCATCATAAGAGGGACAGCAAACACGGAAGTGAGCAGCTGTGGCTGCCATGAGTTGAAGAGTCTGCACAGGAGTTTCACATAGCAGAGCTTGGGCTGTGAGAATGCATACATTTAATGTGGGATCACGTCTGGCCCGCAAAGGAACTATAGGATGGTGTGGCATGCCATCAATGAATTGTATCACAGTTTGTTCATCATCAGATTTTGCAGCTAAATTACCAACTTTTTGGCATGTGCATTGAGATCTTCAGTTGGAGAATACACATTGTCTCTAAATCTTTTAAGCCACTATGAAAAGCTAACCAGTGAGCTGAAGCTTTCTGTTCATGTGAACCTGTAAACGTCTCAGGCATGTAGTCAATGGCTAACTTAATAGAAAATTGAAAAGATACTAGAGAAGTAAAACAAAGGATTGAGAGAAATAGTTGAAGCAGAGAGGAAAGTTTTGAAAGAAAGCAACACACTGTAACATACCTACACTCAAAATAACCCTGGCATTTTCAATTATGAGAGCAAAAGTAAAAGCCACTTTACCTTGCTATTATATGTTGAGGGCAGTATGATGCATCTGTTGATGGGTTCTTGGTTGCCTGGTTTCAGGAGTGTTTTTTTCTGCCAACTGGTCTTGTCTGGTCCTCACACAGGTCACAGTCCACCATGTAAATCTTTTTAACACTAGCTTTGCAGAGAGAGTGACCTTTTATTATCCTTATAGATGGAGGTCAAGATATAAAACTGACTCTGAAATCATTACAGCTCAATACAAAGAAGATTGTAGAACATTAGTCCAATAGAGCTTGTTTGCTATTGGTTACACAAGGTTTAAAAGAATGGGCTTCTATGGCCCAGCAGAGAATCATTCCAGCGTACGCAATGGATGTTTAAGCCAATTAGGGCTTAAAGCAATTGAAGCTTGAAGTTAATTTATGATGATATAGCCAATTTCTATATATCATTTACTATATTTAAAAACACTGCATGAAACAACATACTGGTCCAAGCCACAGTCATGAGAATAATTTTGAGGCAAAATTCAGAAACTCATTACAGTTTAATAAGTGCATTTTATATATATACTTGGTGTTTAATTTAGCACAATTAAGAGTACCTTAGTAGTAAACCATGCAGTAATATTTCTATCTCAATTCTCAGCAACTGAACAGCAACAACCTGTAAAAGAAATAAACTGTGTGCCTTTAACATGGTGGCCAATGGGTCCCCCTCGGGCTTTTTAGCCCTCTTTTGCCTGTTCACACATCTCTGGTATGAGGAAAGAGGGGAAAAACCAAACAAAAATAGATTAGTTAAAAATATAAACGCATGTGCGACCTATGATTCTGTACGAGGAAGGTTGGCAGACGGGCCAAAGAGGCCAAAGAGGCCAAAGAGGCCAAAAAGCCCGAGGGGGGCCAACTGGCTGCCATGTTAAAGGCCGGGCATCCCCCCCGGAAGGTCGGACAGGGCAAATGACTGACCCGAAATATAATACAATAAATTATTAACGCATGCACGATGTGTTGCCCTACTACTCTTGGTCAGAAAAATGTGAACGTTGACCCCTGTTTTTTTTTATATGATTACACTCAGAATATTGTTTTATGCAGAATATAGTGGGTTTTTCAGCATTTCTTTATATAATTTAATATAATTTCAAGTACCTCTATCTTAAAATGTTGAACGTTGAACCTGTCATTTTTCGCACTTAATGTAAACCTTAGGTTATGTACATCTAAAATTCAAGATATCATTACTTTGGTAATATTTTCAATTTTGGGCTAATTATGCCCAATTATCTTTAATTTGAGGATAGTTTTAGCAGATTGGCAATTAAACTGGCGCGAATGTGTTTAATTCTTGTCTACTATTATATGATAAGTAAATGGAAACTTCGCCAATTAGTCTAGTTTTTGTCAAGTATAAAAACTTTTAAAATTAGAATGATACAGCTGGTATACTGAAGTTTATAGATGCCACCAGGTGGAGTGGCTGTCATCAAAAAGACCCCTAGTGTGTTCGAGAGCAGTTGCTTTCTGTTACCAGAACTGGTGAATTGCTATATTTCATAGCTGTTAGAAGCTGTCAGAAATTAACGGTTGTGGCTGTTACTGCTGTAGATAATAGGAAAACAGTGTAAGTGGAGTATATATATATATATATAAGTTATAGTTATATCCCTCATAGTCGGGAGTTAACTAACATTTGTGTTTGCCTTCGGCGTGTTAAACATTACCCAGATAGCATTCCAAATCGGATCGACTGGCCCGATTTGGAATGCTATCTTGGTCAAGACTGGGTGACTTACACTAAAATACCTGATAATCATTGGGCGTTTTGGTGAGTTTGAAATTATTCAGGGATTTCGTCTGGTTAATTGTCGTAACATGATCTAGGGTGGATGGACCTTAGTCCAGCCTGGACCCAATTCCAGCCACTTTTGACTTCTTCCTTTTTCTGTGTTCCTATGGGTCAAATTGTGTCAATATTGGCAAATTCTATATTTTGTGAATGTTTTCTTGGGCATTGACATGTCCTGAGATTCTAAGAGGCCTGAGATAATTGTCATTTTGCGTTTAAATCTGTCTGTATTCCAGATGGCATTTGAGAAGGAGACATTTGTGGTTTGTAACAGAATAGAATACCAGTAAGCTTTTTTCAACTTGATAAACTCATTTAATAGCAAAATTATAACAACCTGTGTTGCTTCATTAGTCAAATACATGCATAAACTTCTCATATAAATAGAAGCATTTCACTCCTATTCTCTTACAATGTTTTTGATATGATGAGATACATATATGTATGTCAAATGAACCTAATTCCAGCCTATCATGCCCTTATTCCAGCCACTATTCAATACAAATTCAATAAATTCACTATTTGACCTAATCCCATTCTGCTATGGGTCTATAATCCAGCCATGGCTGGAATTAAGACTACATATTATGCTTATGTCTAAACATGCAAAATGTGGCTCCTGTGTTTTGGGGGTTAAGGCCAGGATAATGCCTAAATTCCTTGTTATTTAGGTATTTGTCTTGCACACAAAGAATACATATTTGAGAATGAGGTGATCAAATCGAAGCTGAATGTATATAGACTTCAAGTCTTCATATTAATATGGATGTCATTGTAAATTATGAGATAAATATAGGACGGCCATCACACTTGCTACCTTTTTACAACAAGTTGTGATAGATTTTGTTAATCCTTTAACTGACATCACCGCATCACCACATATAGGGGAAAGTAAGGAGAACTTGTCCGGCAGGAGAACTGAGTCACCCCCCCCCCCCCCATACAGCTAAAAGTAATATTGGTTCACATGACTCCAAAGTGATCATAACTGCATGTCTGAAAGGAACCATTTGAGATATTTATTTTTCTGATAAAGTGAAATTTCTGTTTTTGGTGTCAGTAAGTTCAACTATGTATACAATTGTTCATTGACAAAAACCAAAAGAGGATAGATTAGAAACAAACATCTTTTTATAGT
The DNA here is from genome assembly GCA_932294295.1 of Alitta virens. NCBI lineage: Eukaryota > Metazoa > Annelida > Polychaeta > Phyllodocida > Nereididae > Alitta > Alitta virens. The sequence continues at coordinate 45,879,546 of OW028574.1, read as the reverse complement.
CAGCACATCATCAGAGTACAATCATGTAACTGACATTCTGTTCTCGCCATGTGGAAAAATAAGGTAGTAATTTCTCCCTAAGCAACAGCTTTGGGGAAACTGGGCCACCTCTGGTGGGGAAAACTGAGTGCCTGTCCTAGGCCTCCTTCTGTTCGAAAATACAGTCAAAGTTTTTGATAAGGAATCATAATGGTTTACAAAACAAGTTTGTTAAACCCAACATCTTAAACTTTTACATTTTAAATTATTCTAACATAAATTAGGCCTATGTCTCCTACATTACAGTAATTTACTGTTGGATTACAGCTAAAGTTAAGGTATTTAAATTCTATATTTTTTGGAGATTACATAAAAATCATTAAATCCTGTAAACTTTCCACAGGAGCTTTGATTAGACTTTACAGAATTATGCCAAGATGAAGTTCAAATGTCCTAATAATAAGTTTAACCTATGAAGTTTAAGGCAGGAATTTATTTTAAGCCATGTAAACATATTAAGCTTTCAATGCAGTGATGTTTGTTGATTATGCGTTATGAAACATTAATCATTGCTCCAGTTTTTCAGTTACTAGGAGGGACCAGTTCTCCCGCCCCCATGGCCAAGTTCTCCTTAGCGTAGGGAGAACTCGGCAACTTTTTTCTGAAATATAATTTTCTCTTTATACAAGAAATGGTTGAGAATTTTTTTCATAAAGGCAACTAACATAATTAGAGGGATACTTATAGTATAATTTAGAAAAAGTGAGTTTGCTTTATTATTTGAATTAGTAAAAATTAAAATGTGATAAACGGCCCAGTTCTTACTTTCCCCTACATTTACACCATCAATTCCCATTTCCATAACACGGGCAAGGAGTTCAATAGTCCAGGAATTGTTTACAAGAACATGGCTGGAATTAAAACAAATGGCTGGAATTTGGTAATTTTTTTAAGTTTTTGACATGTCTGATTTGAAATTATTTGGTATCAATGTAAATCAATATCTTTTACTTAATTATAAACAAATGTGTTGCAAATAACATACATTTTCAATTTCAATCAACTTATTGCCCTAAGTATGTCTAGGAATTACGTTATTTTGATGGAAGTTAACGGCAATGCGATTGTATACTGGTACTTATCAGTGGTACAAGCTGGTCTGAGCATGTCTTCATTACGTCTGCCTCGGCTAGCTTGTCTCGTATTATAACTAACTGACCAGTTTCAGTATTTTACTAAAATTGTGTTTATTTCTATTATTCGCCAAAAAATTTCCTTCAGGATTATAAAATCCATTTAAATTTGTTTAGCATATACATGTTATATACATGTGGGCCTCTATTTATGCGCATTGTTAAGCAACATGCTCACATCCACTGTTCTTTATCGAAATCTTGCGTGTGCACATCATTAATTGTTTGCAACAAGTCCATCAATAAATCACGATCTTAATGTGCATCACAGGTATATAATGAAAAAGTTAATTGATAATTTTTAATAAACTTCACTAATTTGAGCATCGCACATATATATTGGATAATCTCATCACGAGCTCATGTGTGGCTGTTTTCAATAATGTTGTTATACCCGTGACTTCAGCTATAGAATTACAGAGGCACGTACTAATCTAATTAAAGAGTTCACGATTTTTTTCCATTATAATATTAGGATTCTATTAACTTATATTAACTAAACATTCAATACCTGAAAATTCTAATTGTGTACACCGCCCTCCAAAAATGTAAGACCACTTGATCATGTACACAGAGGTCAAGGTGTTCTTTTATTTATTGGATAATGGTGTACTATTTAATCAGTGTAGGAAATTATTCACAATGAAAGAAAAACTAAATAGGTCTTCTAAGGAAAAAAACACAAAATCAAGCTGAAATCATTATTTTCTAAACTGAAACTTTAGATGAAAACCAAACGGCATGCACATACATGTAAAACAATGGATTGCGCAATACGGAATAACCTGAATTGAGTGTCATCGCTAAAGATGCCATCCTTCATGAATTTGAAGTTTTGTTTTGTTATTTTTCTATTTTTTTGCAAGCGAGAAACATACTCTTTACAAGTAAACTTGAGGTTCCATTTCTGGGAAGCTAAGTTATTTCGGGCCCATGTCCTGAAAGTGACTTGACAAACTACTGATTTGTTTATAATTTACGATCCTGTATTTAAGTATCACATATCAAGAGTTCATGAGAACTGAAGAGCACGCTATGACTTGTCACATTCGACTTGCCATATTTCCAAAGAAGTAGTGAAAGAAAGAGAGAAAGAAAGAAGGAAGTCCTTGAAAATAAGCTGCTGCTGCTGCTGTTAGTTGTTGTTGTTTGTTGTTGTTGTTGCAGAAGAAATACAACAGAGAGTAGGATCGTGTCTCTAAATGAGTCGAAAGCTTGAAGTCTAAAAAAGGAATGCAAACATAAGTGATGTTTTCGAAAATCAACAGTATACTTTTTTATGTAAACGTTCACATTTCCTCTTTCAACGTTTCCAGTACTATATTTTCCTCCTATCCATGTCACTAAGGGAAAATTCTAACCATAATACACAGAGTAATACACAAAGGCAACAAGACTGATAGGCTCATAAACTGCTTGCCCTTGCCCAGACACTGCTCAGGACTGAGGGACTCTGACCAAGTAAATGTTTATACAAATTCATACAACATTGCATAGACATCATTACGTTATTATGTTACCCATTCCAAACTCATACATCTCACTCTGTTTCTGCCACTGTTTTTGATTATTTGTGCTGGCAGGTCATTATTCCAATATCTTTGAAAAGCATTTTGCGTGTTTAGTTGATTAGCCACAGACAATTGCAGATGAACCAAGGAATACTTATAAAACATGAAAAATACTGGGGCTGAATTACAGAGTAGAAAAATTTCATTGCGGACAAAGACTATCTTTTCTATTGTTTAATTTGAAGCGATTTTACATCAAAATAAAATAAATGTAATGCTGTCGATAAATCAATCAGTAAATCAATCAGTCCATCAACACTTTTAAGCCTTAGACTTAGTGTATTTGGCAAAAGAACATTTGTGCTCCATTTTCATATTTTTATTACGAGATCATGCGATTCTTGTGCAATCCATGAATAATTTCCGAGAAAACGTTTCTTATTCAAAGAAAACTTCCCGGAAAAGTGATGAATACATGACTTGTGGGATTTCACCCGTTTTCCCCTCCCTGTCACATAACTTTGTTTAGTCACTGGATGTATGTACCATTACATAACAATGTCATTTTATTGGTTCGGGTGCTAAAGAATAATTAATACTACTGAAATCTACACCAAGTTTTAAGCATCGTAATTTTAAGATTAAATAAAAATTGAGACCACTGTATCGTTGTAAATTACATTACATTAAGACTCCTCTCCTCTCCTCTCCTCTCCTCTCCTCTCCTCTCCTCTCCTCTCCTCTCCTCTCCTCTCCTCTCCTCTCCTCTCCTCTCCTCTCCTCTCCTCTCCTCTCCTCTCCTCTCCTCTCCTCTCCTCGACTCGACTCGACTCGATCCGAGATATCGAAATAGATCAGATTAAATTAAGACCAGTTCATTCATAAATGATTGATTGATTTATTATTCATTTATTTATTTATTGTGATGTGCCTATATGAGGCACTCAGCCCACAGGGGGCTTACAAGTCACATATAACATGTAAAACACTTTAAGTCAAGGTTACGAAGTGTGCATAAAACAGAAACTCTGTAGTCTACTGAACTGAACAATCTGACATAAAGAACTAAGATTTATCATCAATATTAAGTAAAGCTAAATTTGGTTCTATTGCAATAGCTTATTAAAATCAGCAATTCATCTGTAATGCAAAATTTACAAAGTCTGTGAACTAAGGTGATATTAAGGATCTACAAGTTTCGACTGCTAGGGGTTCTTAGCTTTGGGGACAAAGCAAAATTTTCGAGCCAATTTCTTGTATACCGATCAAACAGGTTCTCACTAACCAAATTAACATCTAGTTAGCATTCATTGAAAACGTTATTCGTAGATACAGAGCTTAAAATTTGAAGAACTTCATTGCTCCAGTTTTGCTTATTACAATGCTTGTCCCACTGAAACCATTTTTTTTAGTCAATCTCCTACTTTGCATTTTCATCAAATGGTTCCAATACCTGACCATATTTACTAGTGCGTATTTTACCTAGCAACATGTACAGGTGGATGGTACTAATGATAAGAGCTGCTTTTATGAGGGGCCATCAATGAGACTAGAGATGAGTGACAGGGAAATTATGTTTGGCAAATAAAACAATATCTTGTCATTTTATGCTACATAAGCTTTCACATTATGATGGTTTTATTTCCCAGGAATACCTAAAATAGAAAAAAGCTGTACAGCATGGATGGCGAAAGCCCACAAAAAGGATATTACAAAATGAGTATAAATTCATAAATTTCACCTATTGTTGTACGACACCAGAAAATTGTGCCTTGCAGACCCACATTTTTCCACACTGCCCAGCTTGCCATTCAGTAATTGTATGTTTGGACGAGAGGAAAAATGGGCTTTATGACAGAACACAGGCAGAAGAGAAAAAAAAACACTTCTTCAGACAAGAGGGTATGACTGAGGGTCATAATTGAAGATATATAGGATAGGATAGGATTGGATAGGATCGCATAGGATAGCATAGAATAGCATAGGATAGCGTAAACCCAGCTTAATGTCAGTACTGGATAGGATTATTTTACTCCATTTTTTAAAAATATTCATTCTAATTAAATTGCGTCTGAACCATCACTCTCCTACTAGTGAGACAACTGTGACTGGCTGATTGGGAGCATTAATTTAGAGAAAGTAATAGGCCAATTTTGCGTAGTATTACCCGGATACATTTTTCCTGTCATTTATTTGAATACAGCATTCAGTAATTTTTCATCCTACAATAGGACGTTTGATTGCTCAATGCAGCGTTGTTTTACGTAACATACGGCTGACTCTGACTGAACAATGTGACTTGTCACAGAGCGCTGCTGACTGTTTCAACCAAGCTTCGAACAGGTCTGTACTTGGAAGTCATGCTGCACCTAACTCAAGTTGACTCACTAAACATGTCCTAATCTGCTTATATGTACATGTTGCCGATCATGTAAATTAACTGGCTTGAGGCTGCACAGTTCAGCCTTCTCAACTTCCTTTCCAATTAACAGATGTTTCTTTTGTGGAACGTTAATAATTACATCACGTCAACCAGAGGAGCTTTGTAAACAAACTTCTTTTCTCTCCCCTGAGCTGCTGTCCCCTGCTGATTATATATGCTATGCTAGTCCTGGTTTTTTTCTCTCTCTCTCTCTCTCTGTTTGGCATTATTTCGTTATGTTAGAAATATTCAAGCAGAAGAAACTTACAGCTGAAAAGAATGTAAAGTTGATAATTGTGTTTGATAAAAACAAAATCAAGTTGAAATTTAAAGAAAAAATTATCTTAAGAGAAATAAATAGGTAGACATCAGCTTGTTGGATATTTCGAAGCAGGCCTGTTCTAGTATGAGTCTTTCTCAACTCCCTGGGATCATTTGGAATGAAGCAGTGTTTTAGGCTCAGTTCGTCCATGCTGTGGGTTTGTGTACCTAAGATCTTGTGTACACAGTCTAATACCGTACCACTGGACCACAATATGATATTCACAATAAAAATAGGCACAGGAACTATTCAAAATGTTTAGTGCCATGTAAATTACACTATGGTTATGTTGTTGGGTACACAAGTTTAAAATTCTGTATTCAACTGAAACTTTGTGGTCAAGTCTGAAAGAGTTTGGTCTTATTCTACTAACGGTTCACATTCACTAAGATAAGATAAGATAAGATAAGATAAGATAAGATAAGATATCATTTTATCGATCGTCATCGATTGTTTTTGGAATTATCGTTTTCTAAATTCAATTTTATATATTTAAATGTTTGCTTTACTATCTTACAAATAAATCAACTGCAAAAAAACAAAAAAAACGAAATAGTGAAATGTCCACATCAATCACTTATATAAATGACTCAGTGCTGTTGAATAATATCCCTGTCATTCATTGAGTGGGGGTGGTGAGGGGGATGGGCCAACCAAGCAGCGCCCCCTAGCTTGCAATGCAGTGCATATCAACAGATTGGGAATTTAAAAGGCAAAGGAGAGTGGCGCCAAAGCCATATGCAGTCAATCTCACCTACACTCAACAAGATGTCATCTCTCCATGCCATTTTATCAATACTGATCTTGCATCTCACGACAGCCTTTCTCATTCCGAACCAGCACGTCAGTGACGATATGACTAGTCGTTTCGCCCCCATAGACAAAAAATTTGCAGAGGACTTAGGGGAACGTTTTGATTATCCGAGTCTTCGGGACATTTTAAAAAGATCTACAAAAAGGCAGCAAAGTAAGTGTCATTTTTCATATTACTTTTTCATTAGTTTGCCTTTTTTTGACATTTCTATATTAACTTGCATTTATATTAAGGCTCTCTTCCTTCATTTCTAAAAAAAAAAGAAAAAAAAAAGACAGAATTTAAATTCCTGACGTCATTTTATCCCTCACCAAAATAGATAATAAAAAGCTGGTGTCCTATTATTGTTGACTGTACACTTTGGATGGCTGCAATGAACTCATTTATACTTCTTTTAAAAGTAGGAGACCATTTTGTTTTGTCTTTTTAATCGGTGTCATATATGATTCCCATTTGATACAAGTCTTTTTCTTTCTTAAGGCTTGAGTCAACATGTATACGTTTACTTGCATAGGGCAATTTGGGTTTGGTGCGTATAGCGGACCCAAATGTATGCCCTAATTTGGCGTCCATCAAAAATTAAATTTTATAAAATAATTCACAAGTTTGAAGTTCTAGCACAATTAAAATAACAGTTGATGTAGAATAGCGGGGGTTTGGGTGCAGCAGCCCCCATGAAAAAGCAAAAAATAAACTTTGTCTCTACAGTGAATATGAAAACCGCTGTCATAACTACTTAGTTTGTGACGTCATACATTGATTTCAAGCATGTTTACGTCATAGGCATGGCAATGAGGCTCGTTAAATATGGTCATAAATCTGGGTCCGCTATAGCCTATACTGCACTTTTTCCGGCAATTTAATTGTACAACATCATATTTGTAGCACACAAAATTCTATCATACATTATTATGAGATGCGTGGAATTTTTGCACAAAATTACCCAGACATGGCATTATTAAATGTTTTATGATAGTATATCCAAGCCATTACATGCTAAAAAAAACTACAATGATGCATACATTCTATTGATAATTCCAAAGAATCTAATACCACCTTAATCTAAACCACTATTATTACAGTTTAAATTTGCAAATATCACATCCGACACCAAAGTTATAGAGGTCAATAGGAACATGAATTACACTGAACGAAATACAAACCTCAGAGGTCATGTACAAATATTTGACCTGCAATCTATCATCATTACAATTGAATTTAAGGGACATTAGATTTTACGGATCCCTTATTTGTTTACAACACATTTGCACATTTATCACACAAACCGGCTGAATGTGAGTAACTGTTCAATGGTTAAGTCCTGTATCGCAAAATTGCTGACAAATTGACTCTATGTTGGGTGGGAATATCTTAATAGGCGTATATAATTGTGAGTCAATAGACTGGTGTTGCCTCATATTGTAGTTGATAAAATAAAGCTTCTATATTGAAACAATATGCAGCTGGATGCGCATGTAGTCATAAGATACTTTTGAATGACAGAATCAATGTGTAAACCTACCAGAAGCAGAAGTAATGATGAGACTATAAAACTTGTAGTTCACTTCATTTTGAAGTGTCCCCATTTGTGGGTTGTTTTAAATGCACCAACATAGACATAGAATACTAAGTGCAACTAATTTCCAGACAGTCATATTGACACCAGAAAACCTATGTTTGGTCAATTATGCTGAATTCCACCAGCCCATCAGATAGCTCTCTCAAAGAAAACTTTTGCATGGTATCGAACTCCAGACCCACATAGAAGTTAAACAATGCTTAAACCAATAGGCCAATAAGATGACTGTCTGGCCTAATCATTCAAGGTAATTAATTAAAGTCTATCTGATGATCTAATGCAGATAAAACTAGTATTTAATATGTAGTGACGTGTAGTGACGTTGATAGAAATACCCAAAACACACCCATTCAAGTCAAATAAATACATGTAACAGTATCTTTGATATCAGCTAAATCTACTTAGATATTCTATTACATCCTTGTTCAGCCACTAACATTTCTGAGAAAGAGAAAGCAGGAAGCTTCAAGTGAATGGTTTAATATTTCCTTTTCCAAAAACAGGGAATATGGCCCATTTTCTGCATTTTGCCCTTTATTTGTGTCTATTCACTTTTTCCCTGGGTTTTCCTTTTCAAAAAATCCTATACGGTTCTCTTTTTTATTCTTTCGTATGTTGGTCAAATTCACCACAACCAGTGTGCACTGAAATTATCTGTCAACTGTCACTGTGTAATGGCACAACAATATTTGCTGATCATACAACTATATCATATTTTATGCGGGTTCAAATGAGAAAGTGCACAGAATACATGGAACCTTGGCCCATAAAGTAGAATATTTATACACAATAGTAAATTGGCCTCAAATATTTATGTGCTGAATCAGCTCTTTGTTTTTGCAGAACGGTCATAACTATGAATATTAACCTGTAAAAACCTTGGGATTATTGGGATTATAATAATTTTCATATTAATATTTAATAATTTTGTAGATAATTTTACCGTGTATAGAATGACTGCTCCCGAAATGCTCAAATCAAAGTCTGACAACTTGAAGTTAGTCTTTGTCTATGCTGAGGCAAGTATATAAATAACCCCACCCATGGTGTAAATGTGTTAGTTATACCCTGTGGGTGTTGACTTCAAGCCTATCATCTCATCATTACGTCTGCCTCTGGTAGCTGGTCATATAAGCTGTCTAAGCTTCAGACCAAGTAACGTTGAGATATAGACACACATACATTGGAATTGCTTTCCAGAACATATTTCGACGGAAGCAATGAGAATCTATGTTGTCTTAGTATAATCAATTAAAATATGCCCAATAATATAATCGAACATCAATTTTATGATATTCTAAGTTTTAAAACATTTCAAATGCTCAAAAATATAATTATCTTCTGTTGCTATTTCATTTACTTCATGCGCTTAATATTTACATTACTTTACCCCATACTGTACTGTTTTTCACCTTGTCCAACTCCATCTGACCTCAACTCAACTTGCTCTCACACATTTTCCCCTAATCTGCATACTCCTTCCTTGCTGCTAGGTGACATCTCATTACTTACATTACATTTTGTCTCTTGGTTCGTCCACACTGTGCTAAGCTTCGGCAGCTGGTGAAATAGTCGAACCTTCACTTGCTGTTAACCCAACCACATTGGTCAAGTCAAAAGTCATAAATAGGCTTGAATCTGTTGCTTTCGTATTGTGTTTTTCTTTATGGAAGGACAGTATGTTGGTAATGCCAATTTAGTAGAAAAATTAGATGGTGCAGATTTAATTGACTGCAATTAGGCAGGAAGGAAATTGCAAATGTAAAGAAATCTACAAGCCCTTATCACAATGACGTTCTTGACCAATGTGGCTGGGTAAACAGCAAGTAAAATAATTATCAGAATGGTCTTAGTCGCTTGCTTCGGTATAATTATAGTGTTTAGTAGTACTGTTTACAGTAGAACTCGTACTCTTGGAAACAAAAATCCTGAGAACGTCATGTGAATCCAGGACTCCCATTGGTTAAGATAGGATTGATACAATTCAATACAATACCATACAATACAATGTCTCTATTCCTCACATCTACATGACTTTCTTTTGCAGGTGACCGATTATTAAAGTTGAGCTACAGCGAATGCCTTGTGAGGTCAGTAGATAGGGAAGAGTGTGGCTACTATGGCATCTCCCAGGAGGAGTGCGCGGCCAGATCTTGTTGCTGGAGCAGGACGAGTTTGCCAGGAGTTCCATGGTGCTACCACTCAAGCAGTGAGTCTTCTCCTTGTTGATTTTTGTCCTCGTTGAATAAGATGTCACGTTCGTTTCTGTAGACTTCTAGACTTATGTTATCTTTGGGAATGTTCATGGCTACTTTACCATGTAAAAAGGTATTAGATGTTAATATTCTTAATGTGGAATATGCCATGTTGTCATCATGAGGTGATTAAAACTGTGGGTGTCTTATCAACAGTCTTATTGTGTTATTAAGCTCTCTCTATTAGTTGGTTATGCAGAATGCTATGATTAAGTGATTGTACTCTGGGGCAGATGAAGAACCAATCTTGGAGTATCAACCAAGCAGTCAAGCAAATAGTGTCCTATGTGACCATTTATTGGCCATTCTGATATAAAAGGTCATTATCAGTTACATAAAATCAATCATGTTGTAACTAGACCTCTAGTAAATGATTTATTAAAGACTTGGCATGACTCTCATGACGTGACGAAATTTAATTATTTTATTTTGAAAGTTTCTAGGTGATTAATTAACTTCCAAATTGCCCTGTAGCCTCGTGGTAATTATATTAATAATACTTATATTCCAAAATAATTAGTATTCTCTCTTGAATGCTTCATTGTCATCTGTTAATTGTAAATTACAATGACGTCATTCCCGTGCATTCGTAATTCAATTCATTGCCATTATTTTGAATATTAATTATTACCTGATCAATCTTAATAAGTTTAACAAAGAATGGCACCCCCTCACATACGTAAGTGCCTTAATTTTTACACAATATTTTAAATTAATTAACGGTCATACCCAATTCGCAAAACTTCTTCCAAAAAAGTGAGCTTAATCGGACCTATGTCAGCCTGGTGTCCTTCTTGGCCCGCCTACAGCAATATCGTCCCATGTCAGTCCGATTTGGAATGCTGACCGAGTTTAAGGGAGTTTTTAACTGACCACCAAGAAAGCGATCTCATGGTTCTTACTATAGGTCTTAATTCCCATAGAGGATTATACTTTTATACAGTATTTCTCCGTCAATACAATACTGTGAACAATTGATTTTGATTTAAAACATGCCTGACCGGGCTGACATTGGAATGACGTCGGTGCCATCCGCTCAACATTGGTCACATTTCCGCCGGACCTCTGTATTGTCGGCCTGATGTTGGCGCAATTTGGCATGCTCAAAATCATTAAAAAAGATGACCTATGAAGTTTTTATATAACAATCTGTCAAATTCATACTACACTTGAACAAAAAGCCCTCCCAATACTCATTTATTGTCATGAAAGACCGTAAAAGTTATGACAAATGAAGACACAGCTGTGCATATGATCCTGGTTTTGCAAACATACTCATGTTTATGGAGACAGGCAGCTATGGAAAGATGATTAATGACATCATATAGACATATATTTCATGAGTCTGATAGTCTTGCGGAAGTGACAGATGCATAATATTTAACACCAAGATAGTATGCCAAATTTGGCTAACGTTGGTTTAGAGTCATTGTAGTTGGCCCGAACGCAGCAATATCGGCCTAGTGTTGGCTGGAATGCTGTCTGGAATTTTGACACAGGACATAATCGAGAATATGCTACATATCTGATTTTAACATAATATTATGTCTTATTCCAGAGAATATAAGTTTGGTTCTTTTCTTACCCAGAGTACAACAGTGCCCCGTTATAAATTAGTGCATGGAAAACTTCAAATGTTTTTTCGTTAATTTTCTTAAGAAGGAATAAATTATGGGGTGACCCAAAGCTCCCTAGGACAGCGAAATGTAGTGAAACAAAGCCAAAATCGTGATAAAGACTACCATTTGGTGTACAATCATCCACTCTTATTATTATAATAACTCCATTATCATGATTCTTCTATCAAATATCATCAGACAGGTATTGAATGGAATTGCTGAGCTCTAACAAAATTCTTTGTTTTTGGCAGAAGAAAAATTCAACAGGCTGTGAAGAGGGTGCCCTAGACAAAGCCAGGGATGATCCCTTGTCTGAAAAATCTGTACGAAAACTTGGCTTCAGGACAGAATATCAGCTGTCTGTCATTCGGTGTGCCCCATCAGCTGTCTTGGCCTGAAGCACCAATACTGGCTTGCCAAAGCTGCTTGCCCAGTCAGCCATCACACAGGCATGCCATCAAGAAATTAAACGACTTACCAAGAAACTATCAATGATGATTTTAGTTCAGAGTTCTGAATTCAACCACAAAGTGACAGTAACTTCATACACTCCTGGAACGTTTTTAATGAATATTTCAAAGGATATTTCTTGAAGAAAATCTTTCAACAATAACTAATAAGTCGACATCACTGACTCTCGTTTAAGGGTAGCGACATGATGTTCCCCTAAATCTTGCAAGATATCTCAACTTCTGTCTTTGAATGTTTAATAAGGCATTGCATTTAAGCTGAACTGCATGTTAATCCCATGGAAAATTTACCTTTAAATCTTTATTTATTTATTAATACAAATGTATTTATTTATTGACGCTGTGACTATGAATTGTATTATATACTTATTCATTGACGCTCTAATTGTTTATTTCCACAAATGTACTTATTAATGATGTTCAATTGATCTCAATTTTGCTTTGGATTGATTTGATAGGTAGATGTTTTATTTGATACAACATATATTGTGTAAGTTTTACAAATACATTCCAAGCATAATAAATGTAAAATCTGATGTCATTTTACAACATTGTATCTCTTAATTCAGTTGGGTATTCTTCACTTGTTCGAGATTGCTATTAAAAATATATATGCTTAATTTATGAAATAATCAAACTTATTATGTTTGCATTTGACTCAATTAAAGTGAGTACCTAAAATTTTAGTCTCGTAGTTCAGTGACATATAATATCGTGTTTTAAAGCTGATTATTTACCGCCTATGTTTATGACTCATGGAAACTGAAATGAGATCCTGAAAAACAGGTATACTCTTACATGTTGGACTAAACAGAAATACTTTCGGAAAACAAGACTTGCGTCACTTTCAGATCAATTTTCATCGTCCTTAGGAAAAACAACAGTTTTACTTCGGAATCCATCATTTTGTGTTTTAAACTTACCTGTACAGTTTAAAAAAAATTGGCCAAAAATATGAAAATAATAGCAATATGTTGTCCCAACATGCATGTGAGCACTTTTTCTTTTTACACAACTGCCTGTTTGAAGACATTACTTAAATGATAATAATCTGCAGTTTTGTCATTTTTAACAAAGTGCCACCATGTTTAATATTTTTTGGATCATTCAGCAGAAAACGGTATTTTCATAGTTCCAAGGCTAATCCAATGGATTTCAATGGACAATAATAAATTCGCAACATTGGGCCATCCCTATTTGTTTCAATAGATAGTTACTGAGAAATTGATCAAACCACTTTCCAGAGAATGAACCCTCGACCACAGACAGCAGAAGATAGAAATACATGCAACATAGATTTTAAATGACGGTCAAAAATAGTTTTTGTACCTGGAATTTGACACAAAATTTACAATCTATTAACCCCTAATACCTATAATGTCATATTATATCTGATTAAGAAGATACCTTTTAGCCTTTCAACTAGAAATCTATAATTGCAAGTACTTTAGTGCTTATCTTACTACTTACTATACATCCTCAGGGTAATTAAAGTATTCTACTTGGAGTTATGACAGTTTAAGGTCTTCATGGGCACCTAAACGTGATATGACATTTTTGTGCTGGGCGATCGTTTAACTATACAAACTACAATGTTATTTTGTGGCTCTTTGACAAGAGGAGGAATCAAGCTTCCTGAATATTGAATTTGGGCTCTCTCACGCAATTAGGAACAGAGATATGAGCTGCTGAGTATGGCAACTTTGGCACTCTCTATTCTCCAGAACCTACACCTACTTATCGGTGATTGAGCTTTTCTAAGTAAGAACTATAACTATAATTTATCAAATATACAAAATAGCGGATCATTCCAATTTCCTCTGAAAGCCATCACTGATGGGATGTGGAGTGCAATAATCGAGAAGGAACGAGCCCTGAATTTGTTCCTAGACTGAGGCTTGATTTGGAATTATTGCCAATGCTCCAGAGATTTATTGTTTACTGAGGATGTTTAGTTTTGATATACATATATATCGCCAAGTAAAATCATGTTGAGAGGTTAGAAGTCTGCAACTAATGGGCAACCAGTGACGTTCTTCCCTGATATTGAGTAATTTGATCATGTTTCCTCAGCCTTTCTGTCAAATGTATTCAGGGCTACTTGTAATTACATTATTGACTGAAATATTTCCCATTTCATAGAATAGAAGATAACATCTCCATAGTCCAAATGTAAGTTCGAAAGGCAATCAACAAAAAAATGTGCCGTTTAGATTCACACATTAGGCTGATTTGTTGAATCATTTCTTCACATCTGTTACCCTGATAGCATTCCAAATCGTCTCAATGTCGGCACAATGTCGGCGATGTCAAAACAATGCTGTACCGACGGCGGCCGATATAGAAACGATGCTGGCCCGATTTGGAATGCTATCTGTTCTGACACAAGAGCCTGAGAGACTTGGAAGTATACCAGTAGAGGACAACCCAAGTACCCACATATTCTCCCATATCATGATTAAAGAGGAGAAAGTAAGAAGAAAAATCAGAAAACTTAAGGCAATAAAAGTTCTGGGCCTGACCCAATCCATGTGAACGTTATGAGGGATGTATTCCCCTTGGACAAACCACTGGCAATGCTCTATAGAAAGTACTTCCGAGAGGGTTATTTACCACAAGATCGGAGAGATGTCAATTTACAAGAAGGATCCAGAACTAACAGAGAGAACTATATGGCCCGGTATCCCTTATACAAGTCAAGTCACCAAGCTTCTGAAGAGAATTATCCTTGATCAAATATGGAAACATACAAGAAAATGTGGTCTACTTCACCGTGATCAGCATGGCTTTCAAAAGAGTTGTTCATGCATTACAAATCAATGTTTACGACTATGGACAAAGCGCAGACATCGATCATTTACTTAGACTTAAAAAAGGCCTTTGACAGTGTGTCTCACTAGAGATTACTAAAACTGCGGCACAGACAACGTGTGATCATGAGAAACAGGGAGACAAGATGGTCATCTATTACAAGTGGGGTCCCCCAAGGGTCCATACTGAGACTAGTACCATTATTAACGATTTGCCCAGAGCAGGAAAAAACGATGTCAAGCTCTTCGTGGACGACACTAAGTTATATGGAATGACAAACAACCTGCTTGAATGTTGACTTAGTGCATGGTCAAGAACATGGCTCCTAAAATTCAATAGCACTAAATGTACAGTAATGAGACAGCAGGAATGTGTAAATTATGTCTGCAGCCTAAATGGAAAATAACTAGAACAAGTCGGAGAACACACTCGAAGGACCTCGCAGTTACCATCAGTGAAGACCTGAAACCATACATATACACAGAATAGTGAAAGTCCAAATCAGAAAAAGGCTTAATCCAAAGATGCTTCTCCAATTTAAACAAAGAAACAGTAACTCTGCTAAATAAATCAATAGTCCTTCCAACCCTGAAGTATGCCTCACCTGCCTGGAAAAAACACAGAAGAGCTGCCTCGGGCTATGCAAGGAACCAATAGCTATGCCGTCTTTAGAGAAACATGGATATGTTAGAAACATATAAATGTGTAAACAACCAATATAAAAACCCCGGGAGGACTGCTCTTCGACCACCAACAATCAAGTACTTCGTGAGAAACATCTACCAAGGGAAATTGCCAAAAATATCTTCACCAATGGGACCGTTAACAGATGGAATGCCTTACCCACCGACATTATAGAATGGAAGACAATAGAAACATTCAAGGAGAACCTGAGAACCATACCACAGGAATAAAGGGATTATTTACCAAGTGTATCCAAGTATAGGTACAATTAGAATAGCAAATGAGATTATTTACTCAAATATATAGGAGTCAGGTGGAGTTCCACTTTATTCTTTATTGTAGTCCCCTGATTTTACTAAATATGGTGAAATTTCTGTGTAGATCTATAATTGGGTGCAGTGGATTGTGAATATTACGAGAGTGCTGATGCAGCTAACTTCTGATATCTGACACTCTCATGAGCCAGAATCCAATCAGGATCCAACAAAACAGCCTTAAGCAATGGACAATAACCTAACAAATGAATCAAGGTCAACAACATCTCCATCATTAGCCATTCTTCAACAAATAAAATGATGCCTCTATAGTATTAAGGTTTAATAAATATGAATTGATGAATAACCTCATTGTGAAGAATGACGTCAAATGGGAAGGACAACTTACTGTCGAAGAAAATTTTTGGCGTTCACTTTTTCATTAACCTTATAAAATGAATGGAATCTGGGCAAAGCATTGGTCCAAGAAGAATTTGACTGAATAGCTATTAGAGCATATTATTACATCATGTTTGATTCATGCATAGAGTAGCATTCTCTGCACCATACAAATATGACTGGAAGAAGATCAAACAAAAAATAAATTTGATAATGCTCACTAGACTGACCAGCTTTTTCCCCCTTCTCAAATTTTATCATCCTTATCCTTAAAATGGCTTTAGATCTAACGCTACATAAGCTGAAGTACACTTCAATGAATCAATGTCATTCCTTTGCACATGATGTTCAAACGTCTTGGCTGACTTTTACCTTACTTTTCACATACTTATCACCCGAAATAACAAACTCTTTGCCTTTTCATAGTCTACTTCCTTTTCTGTGTACTATAATTATATAAGTGGATAACCTAAAAAACAGACGCAGCAAACAGTGCGGAATGCAGTCCACCCTTGGGGACTATCAAGTGAGATCTAAGTGCGCAGCATTAGGCATGCCCTGGGACGCTAATGCGCTGGGATGTAGTGTGATATAACAAGAAATAATGCAGGTATGTTTTTCTTGCAGCTAGAACAAGTGTTCTGCACTGATCCAGCTGAACCTTTGAATTTGCAGATAAAGTTTGGAAGTAGCAAAACTTCTAGTTACACAAAATACATTGGTACCTAAATGGACTTTATTTTTCATTCAGGTCTGGCTTTGGCCATGTATGGTTGCTGGAGAATTTGATAATGTAGATGAGAACTAGAAATAATACCTATGCTTGTGGGTGTAATATACTGATCATGCATATGTACCGATTATGTTGCCTCAAGTAAAAAATTATATACCCCATAATTATTTTCGTTCATTAGGAAAATTGATAGATGCTGTAATCATTGAACTCTGTGTTATTAGAACTTAAAGTCTGAATTAAGTTTGGTCATTCTGATGTAGTACTTTACATGCCCAAGAAGAACCGTTTATATAAGCATGAAGCTTAAAGATATATGATGCCACAGTAATCTAATTCTTGTGAGTTTGATCAACCTGCATAGTAGAAAAAATAATACTTTCTTCACCAGGGGAAAGATAGTGCTAGGTATAGACACCGGATACAAGGCACCATGTCTCGTGTAGCTTTCTTACCAAACAATGTAACTAGATGCATCTGTTACTTAACAGTGGATTAAACCATTAGATACAGAGCACAGTGATGCGCTTTTCTACACTCTACCACACATTAGTGCAGTCAAAACACAGATGTTCTGAATTACTCATTTGTCATGTCTCAGTTCTATCAGAACTTTCATTCATTTTTTATGTCTTTTATGAACCAAGTTTATGAAACTCCCATTGGCAATAACATATGGGCTCAGCACTACAACACAGCTGCACTATAGTTTTGTCGATATTTCCAACATGGAATGAAAAAGATGTTGAATACACTGCACTTGTTGCTCTCTCCCATTTGGTGCTTCTTTTCTGACTATTCTGAGTGTTTATGTGTATGACGAGCTTTTCAACTTTTAACTGTCATTTTCATGGGGTCAATAATTATGTATTGGTTGTGGGTGAAAAATCATTGATTTAAAAGTCTGTACTTTGGTACATATATATGTTGCAGGGCTGTGAAAAAATTGTAGAGTATTCTTGTACTCATATACTTTCAGCATTCCCGGCAGTTTTACTCAAACAATGTACTTGTAGTACTTGTACTCATCTTGTACTCATGCTTCCATAAAGTACTCATATACTCACTGAGTAGGTGGACATGCACTCCACAGTGCCCTGTATAGGCTGCTGAGGTGTAAGGTCTTCACCCTTCGGGCCTTGCCACTATAAGGCCCAGGAATTTCAAGGACTTATACCTTCTTCAAGGGCTTACCCTTATCTGACTAGCCCTGGATTCATATTGAATCTAGATTATTCAGAAAACAATATGATTATCTCTGTATATATTCTGAAACTTTCTTATTGCCTGGACACAGACACCAATTGAAAGTTGATAATACCAAGCGAACAGATAGGCAACGATTAGAAGGATAGTCAAGAAAAGGCGAAAGAAAGTGGGCAGCACCCTTCTATCTAGGGTTTCCTTTGTCCTTGGCTTATTAAGCTTTAATGGGGCAAATGCGCTTAATTGCGTAACCTAGTCCCTAGGCCATGGCCATCTCTTTTGAAACTTGACCATGCTTAGATCGTGCTCTGGTTGAGCATTAGCCTCAGTTTCGTCCGACCTGGCCTTCCCACACAAAAACCTACAAGAAATATTGACGATCAAATTCGTGAGTAGGATGTTTTGTTTACGTCATGACGTAATTGTGACGTAGAGCGTCCTAGGAAGGACGTCACACCTACGGGAGTGGCGCTCTTTAGTGTGTGACACAATGCAACTTTGATTAGCTGACTAATTAAGGCTCCCGTTCTGATAATGATTGTCACCAAATAATGATTCCTTATTAGTAACTTTATTTACCACAACGGAGATTAATTTCTTTGTTAATGGTAATTATTATAATCAATTAAATATTGATGGTTTATGATATTTACCATTGATGAGGAATGAGGCTGAGTGGCCTAGTTTATAATATACAATGTGCACGTAAAATGTAGTTGCCTTGTGTCCAGTTCCTGTCCTCCGCCAAGTGTATGACCCCTTAATCGGCTACATTGAATCTCTTTTCAGTGTACATGGCCAAATGTGCCACGTGCGTTTTCCATGAGAAACGAAACGCATGGAAAACGCACGTAGCAAATTTGGCCATGTAGACTAGTCAAAATAACTATATTTAAAGACATTTGACAGACTTCTTTAGAAATATTTAACTAACCAAAAAGCCGGCAAATTTAATTGAAAGGAAACAATGATAAAGAAGGTTCCGCACTTCACAAATCTTGGGAACACCATGGAGCTTCCCAGGAGAAGACCTCTGATTGGCTAAAAACGGTCGCGGACGTGATCGGCGACCCGCACGAAATTGAAATAAGTAACGATGCAGACCCAATCTGACACGCTATCTGGAATGTCCTCTACGTCATTAGTCATAATGACTAACTTGAAAGTCAAAAGCTTGCTATTTTACATGACGTTGACTAAGTTGTTGGATAAGGCTGACTAATATGTTGATCAAAAAGGCAATGGGGGGATCATGCAGTCATTCTAGGCACAGGAGTGGGGCTGTATGCTTTCAGCCCTATAATTACCATCTAGCCATTAATTCTCGTGTGGATATAAAGATGCACGAGGTCTTACCCTATCAGTTGCACCCAATGACTCAGCCTTGACTAAGCATCAGATACAGTATCTGATATACAGTTCCACTCATAAAATTTTTTTTCAGCTACAGCTATCCAGAGCTAGGAACAACTACGTGAAACTGCAACATGCCGAACCTAATAGCCAACATTAGCATATAAACTGAATATAAACTTTATTAATAATATATAATTGTCACTCATCTTACAAATGAACAGGCCTTGCAATTTTA
Source organism: Alitta virens (assembly GCA_932294295.1). Taxonomy (NCBI): domain Eukaryota; kingdom Metazoa; phylum Annelida; class Polychaeta; order Phyllodocida; family Nereididae; genus Alitta; species Alitta virens. The sequence goes on along the minus strand of OW028574.1, from coordinate 45,859,704 downwards.
CAAACTAGTCATGATATGGCATCAGAGTTTGAAGAATTAAAAAAACTAATCTTTATGGAGGACCTTAGTTAAAGCTTTCAATAGACAGCTCTGGCTGGGTCGTTTGGTTACTTTAGTGGTGGTGGGTGGATTAGAGCTTTACGTCCTGTATGTCTGCACCTGTTGGGATGAAACAGCCATTCAACTTAGGCTCGACCGGGAATTGAACCCTAATTGAACCCAGGACCCAGTGGTTGGAAGCCTAGCGCGCTACCGCTGAGCTAGGCCCCAACCCGTTAATTTAATGGTAGATAGGAGGGTGTTTAAGTCGTGGTCTATCTCAGTCCATCTTGTAAATATAAAAAACTGAAGATAGTAATATGAGCTGCGTTGTTCTCTTGGAGCACAACTTTACTGAGATACAAACCTATTCTTTTATTCAGAAGCAATATCACCAGTCCCTTGTGCCTACCAAAGTCTGGGTAGATCTCCCAGAACTAACTAGAAAATATGCATTCTATTATTCAAAAGCCACAATAGTAGAGGGACGGTCAAAGTGCAGGGTAAAGTTCATATTACTCTATAAGATGTCATTTCCTATCCGAGTGCAATATGATATTAATAACCAATCGGAAATACTTTATGCAGTACATTTTGTTATAAATAACTTCGTATAGTGCAGTGTATTTACAACAAATGTCGAACGTCCTTGCTTTGTCCTGTCAAATGATGATTTATGAGGTTCCTTTACAGCCCAATTTCAGCATATTATAACTACACAAATTAAAGGACTCAGCATTAGCAAAATTTTCATGGCATACAAAATATATACCACATAATGTAGCTTTAAAAGTGCGTTTGTTTGACATTTTCTAGGAGAGTGTACTGAGGTCTACTGCAACGGGTCAGTGACGTTTAATTACACCAGACCAAGACCAGACATCCATTAAAATGGAGATCCCTGCACACTGATGCCAGTATGATAACTAGGACTGCAGACGAATGTCATCCACTGGGTGCATGTCACTAAAAAAACTAATAAAAAAGTAGAAGGTTATAGTCAAAGCGGCTAATTTGTCAGACATTTTGACAAACTTTTTAGATATTTTCCATACTTTATACATTCTTAACTGCGTCTAGAACGACCAGCCATAATTCTGATTAACAAGTTAGTCAGCCTTAATGACAAACTTCTATGTCAGGTCATGCGACCTTACAGGTTTATAACCGATATTGACCAAGGCTGACAATAAGTTGCACGATAATGCTGACTAACTTACTAGACAAAATGTCTATCTGGCAATGTCTGCCGTTCTAGATACATTCAATATGTCTACATCTTTGTCAAAGCAATTGTCAGTGAGTCTGAATACATTAATATACGTGTGTACTTTTGAGCAAAGATGACGTAGTATAGTCGTAAGGGAGATAGTATTAATTACTGTAGTTCTTAAAAAATCTATTACATGGACACTAGTAGCATAGAACCAGCAGCATTTAGAGCCAAATGCGATGATAGTATTTTTAATGGTTCATATTAACCACATGGGTGTGGTCGTTCACATGAAAATGATAGTTAAAAGTTGAAAAGCTCGTCATACACATAAACACTCAGAATAGTCAGAAAAGAAGCACCAAATGGGAGAGCAACAAGTGCAGTGTATTCAACATCTTTTTCATTCCACGTTGGAAATATTGACAAAACTATAGTGCAGCTGTGTTGTAGTGCTGAGCCCATCTGTTATTGCCAATGGGAGTTTCATAAACTTGGTTCATAAAAGACATAAAAAATGAATGAAAGTTCAGATAGAACTGAGACATGACAAATGAGTAATTCAGAACATCTGTGTTTTGACTGCACTAATGTGTGGTAGAGTGTAGAAAAGCGCATCACTGTGCTCTGTATCTAATGGTTTAACCCGCATTACACAGTCAGTTGGTTCTATTAATATTGTGATATTTGGTATGACAGCAGCAATAAGACCAGTGTGCAAAGAAAATAAAAATGATATGGACACAAGGAGATGGAAATCAGGAGATTGTGCACATATCAAAGAGTAATAAATGCTTATATTACATAATAGGGCATATATATGGACCTGGAGAGCAAATAGTTATATTTTTCATGAGCAGCTCTACTCTGCATCTCTAACATTTCGGCCACAAAGAATATTCCTCCTATGCTGGCACTGTATGACAATATGAGTGTGCAGTTTGTTGGATATTTGATATTAGATATTCGTATAATAAAAGACCATAAAATCATAACGAATATCAAATGAATATCAAACCGTGTAAAATGATTGCAAATGACCATTAAACATGCTTCCAGTCAATTCCATGTCTAGTTGAACCTCATACTTGGCTGTTTGATATTCGTTTGATATTCGAGCAGCCGTTTAACATTCGGTTGATTGATGTACAAAATCAAGTGAAAAAACTATAAAAACTGGCTGTAAATAAATACTGAAGATGTAACCCTGACTTCATATGCTGTTGTGTTTCGAAAGTCATTCTTTCCACTCTTATAATTTTTTGGACTAATATTATATGGATATCCAATATCGAATATCCAACAAACTTCACGCTCATTACGACAATTACATGTGACATCACAGATGTTCGTATTTTCAGTATGAGTAACCAGATACTCTGAATATCTTAGAAGCTCTTAGACAACGTCTAGTATATATTCCAGTCAAAACCTTTCAGTGACGTAACTGTCCAAATACATCATAATCCAATATATTTCCCAAAGGATGAATATATTAGTTTAAAAGGGACGGCCATGACACAATGTCAGATGAACAACACAAGCAGCACGAACTGTTAAATTTGAATCTGCAATTAATTGGCCCAATCAAAAAGAGGAATCCAGCCATCTTCTTCCTGTATTTGAAGCCCCATGTTAAGTGGATTGCATCCTTACAACTTCCACTAGATCTAGTTTTTCTTATTGCTCAATTTTAGCAACTTTGCTTGGTGCATTTCGACATCTTTGAAATCATCAACATTTCACACATTGCCATTACTTAAGTCCAGGAACAACTGTTGCCTCTAAATTACATGTGCATGCTGTAAAATCTGATTTAAGTGCTCTTCTTAGTTCGTCAACTGTACTGAGAAACACAAGATTCTGCAATAAGTGTTGTAAAAGAAGAGATTAAATTATTGTTAGAAAGTGAGCAGCAGATGACTTCATGTGCCCTGCATTTGGTAAAACATCTTTCATGAGACCATTTTAAACCAATTTCAGGATGCAGAACATTAAAAAACCGATAAGAATAACAGAACAAAAGAGAATTTGAAAGAATTGAATGAAAATTGTTTGGTTTTTTCAGTTTTCCATGTCATAGTGTTAGCAAGAATCTCTCTATTGTTGCATGCGTTTGTAAATATCCAATGAACACAAACTGTCATTTATTTTTCTTGACATAATAAAAAAAAATAATGTTTGAAATTAACTATAATGATTGGCTATATTTGACATAAATCCTGTTAACAATTAATCAAAATGATAGATATTAAGATACAAGTTTTTATTATTGATTACCTTCAGTAAAAACAAGGCAGGAGTGTCAGACCAAGTTACAAGACAGGAAAGACTGTGGATACTATGGAATTAAAGGCCAACAATGCACAGACAGCGGTTGCTGTTGGCAACCGTCTAACATCCCAGGGGTGGCTTGGTGTTACCAAACGGAAGGTGAGTGTTTGTTTTGCCGACTTCATAATACATCATACACACTACTAATGTTTACATCATTTATGTTTCATATAACGCAGGATTACTATGCAAACAATGCATTATGGTAACGGATGCACATCAAATTGAGCGATGGTCCACGAACCTTTTATTTATGGAGCATAAATATGACAATATAAAATGATAAGTTTGTTCTGATTAGTGAGGAATGAGTTTGTGCATACTAACAGATGATTTGTAAATTTTTGGTTGAGGTATAAATACAAGCAATTGCCTCAGACATACAAAGAAAACAAATGCATTAAGATGAAGTTATCAGTATCTATGAAGGTATATATATATATATTCCATTCTCCACCATAGTGTGCGCTCTATCATCCCACACATTGTGCTAATGATTGTAAAAGCATTGTAAAAGCATTAATTACATTCACAAGTCAACAATGTTTTGCAGCAGCTGTTTATGCAGCTAACATGCATGTCGGGCAGACATTGAGCCTATGTTGCTGACTGAGAGCCTACATTGAGCCATTACATTGAGTCATTGTCTGTACCCCAGATAGAATGTCAGATCGGGTCCACACCGTTCCAACTTTGGCCATCCTCGGCCATCCTCGGCCGACATCACACTATTTTCAACCAATCTGCATGTTATCTGGGACCCAGGTAGCATTCCACGTTGGTTGATTTGACCTGGGAGACACCGGGCCGGCACCAAGTCAGTCTGACATGTTATCTGGGTACCATATTTTCTTGATTGCACACCTGGTCTAAAGCAACAACTGTGACGACAGTGTCCTGGAAAAAAGAAAGAAACAAATGTGATTTAATCCTGTATCTGAGTTAAATCCCGTTCTAATTTTTCACACCAAATAAAATCTTTCTGTAAAAATATATTAGGAAGCTCCGGCTTGTCATCCAGAAAATGGTATGTGACAAGATTTATGAAGAATGTCGGAGCCACCAACAAATTAGATAAGTTGACTTCAATTCTTTTTTTTTTTTTTACTGCAGAACCGAAATTTTCCGGCCAGTGTGGTGACCCTGCACATCCGCCGCAAACGCACGTGCGTATCATTGGAGGCAATGAAGCTGAACCGAATACGTGGCCCTGGCAGGTGTCGCTGCAGTGGATGGGGTCACACATCTGTGGGGGAGTTCTCATCAGTCCTTACTGGGTCCTCAGTGCTGCTCATTGTTTTAATGAGTAAGTACTAAACTGACCATTGCATGCTTACATTCTCAAGTCTTAAATTATCATTAAAAATGTTGGTTCTGGATCCCATCGATTCCATTTAGATAAGATGCCATTTTTGGAGTCATAGGTTTCAGCATAACAGAAAGTCTGTGTGAAACTTGTGACTCCCAAAAGGTTATCTTATCATATACAGACCACAATTTCCAAGCGTAACCAGAAGCCATTGTATCATGCGTCACACAAGGAGAACGTTATATCAAATTGGAGTAAAACAAAAAAAGTTTATCAAAAGTCACTCATTAATATTGAAATAGTATATGTATTTTTTTTTTAATATTATTGGGTGGTCTAGCTACTGTAGTAATAGCTCTGTTGCCGGATGTACGAGTCCATTAACCCTCCCCTGCATGAATACATCATTCACATTGATGTTCTTGGTCTCTCAACAGGACATGATATTTGCACGTCGACACACTTAATTAACACACTACAAAATGGTTTAGTGCAACTCCGCAAATATTCCATGCAAGGTCTTGTTTCTGCTACGGAAGTCAGACATCAGACACAGACACACACAAAGTGTGACTGGAATGAACTGTTAGATAAGGAAAGTCTCTTGAATACAAAAAAAAGTCTTGCATGAACATCGATGTGTCTAATATCACTCACGCGAAGGGGAAAAATATATATTGTATAATCAAGTCAATAGATAAAACTTTTCGAATTCTATCTCAGCTGACCTTTTGATTGTATCTAGAATTATGGATTACCAGTCCTTTTGACTAAGAAGTTAGGCCTTATGATTTTATCAAACAATAAGACAGCCTTATAGTTAGTATAGAAGTTAGGCACTCTGACCAATTGAATGATATACTTGACTATATGGCTTATACCAGTGACAAACTTTGCTAGGTAGAGCGGACTATAATTCTTTAAAGGGGAACTAACCCCTTTTGCACTTTACCTCTCAGATTTTAGCTTGGGTCCATAGAAACAATTCCATGCTATTCATAAATGGTATATGTGCCCTGGTAATGAAATATCCTGCATTTATTAGCTCCGTGTTGTGAACTACGGAGGCCGCCATTTTTAAAATTCCTGGTGTTTTGCACTGACCGGAAATACGTCACTGTTGTACTATTCACCAGGTGAGAAACTGTCAGCAACAGTTTAGATACAGTTAATTGCACTTTCAGAGCAGTTCTTACTGAGTGTCAAGTAATTGCCATTGAACTTGAGACAAAGCAATTAGACAGAGAAAGAAATATATATTATTTAATGAAAAAAAAAAGATAAAAGACATTTATATATAAATAACAAGATCTAAATCTAAGAAATAATGATGGGATGAAAATTGAAGTATGGCAGAAAAATTGCAAATTTAATAAAAAGTTTACAACAGGGATCAGTTCTTAATTGTGATTGTTTGTTGAAAATGAGTTTTTGATATTATTTTTTATTTTAAACTAGTAGGCCTATATTAAATGTTTCTAGCAATGCAACATACATTTGAAATAAGCTCATTGCAATCAATGCAATAATTATGCTGTATTCTCAAAAAATTGCAATTAACACCCTTCATGTTGTGCTGTATGTTCTTGTTATAATTGCAATGAACAATGTAATGGCTTGTAATCAACAGGATTATGAATTGATTCATATGGCTGAATGCATATATGGCCTAGCAGTGTACATAAGTGACGTCACTGTCTTGTGTGCCGTGTGCAATAATGGCGGCCCGCATCATGTCGGCGGTTGGTGCAAATTGCATTTTAATGGGCTTGAAACGATATCAAACCAGCCTTTAAGACATTTCCTTTCACACCAATATATTATTTAACATCTAATTGAACTTTTGAAATTAACATACAAACTTCCATTAGTAGTCACTGTCAAAATGTCGATGGTTAATTTAAAATTCTGAAATGTTAGTCCAATTGCCTTAGGTGTCAATAACTGACAAATACATCACCATTAATTGATACATTATAGTTATCAATAAATTATCAATACATATAATGGGATAATATAGACTACTTCGCTATTTAGGCCCACTTTGCAAACTTGTAAACAATTGAGCCGAAGCTCTTGTTGATCTTCTGTATAGGAGAATCATAAACAATTTAACAACATGAAAATGCGAATATTACGTGAATATCATAACTCATTTCATATCATATATACCTAGCAGTCAAGACAATCATATCTTTTGATCCAATGCTGCATTCTTGCGAAGTTAACAATGGTGACGATTCTTCTCCAATTGATAACACACTTTTAGGACCACTTTAAATGTGGCTTAACAGTAGTTTTAATATTGGTTTGTTTTCATTATCTTTTTTTCCTGTTTCTTTTTGCTTGACAGGTGGGACATGTTAGAGGACGTCTCTGCCAAATTTGGTGCCCACGATCTCACCACTGAAGAGCCCACAAGTGTGAAAATCTTGGTTGATGCCATCAAAGTGCACAGAAATTATAACAAGGTGACTTATGACAATGACATTGGTCTGCTGCGGCTGGAAACCCCGGTGACCTTTAGTGCTGAAATTTCCCCGATTTGCCTCCCACCCCTGGGAAAGTCTTATTCTGTTGGGGCCAAGTGTTACACCACAGGCTGGGGTCATCTACAAGGTAGGTGCATTGTATTTCTAGTTATAATTAAGAAAAGATTTAAAAAAACTTTAACCAAGAATGTTTCATACATGTTCATACACAAGAATTTTTCATACATTTTTTCATTGAACTTGACAATCAGTTGATCAATTTAGCCATATTTTCAGGAAAAAAATAAGCCTCTTCATATATACATGCATACTTGCCACACAGTATCATTATGATGATCTGAATAAAGGTCAGAAATCTTGTTTTAAAATTTTGAAACTAGTGTATTCTACTTTATTATCAATGCTATATATACTTAACCAATAATTTGTTTTTTTACTTATTCAGCTTTAGATTTTCTTATCAATGTTATATGCTCTGATTTCTGATGTTGATAGAAATTCTCTGTCAATTTCTTATAAGCCCCGCAACAATATGAACTTTCCTCGAATATTGACGTCTGGAATTTGAGGTTACGTCAGAAACGAGATGAGTCTAAAAATTGTTCAGTAGCCCATCTAAAAGCATTGCTTCAAACTTTCTTGCAGTGGAAACTAGCTCTTAAGTTAAAATCGTGCCTTAAGGACATAAGGTTGGCTATATCCAATTTAATAGGGAATACCATTTCGAAATGATTAATCAATCTGAGCGAAAACATTTTACCATCTGATCGTTTCATGTCAGATCTGGTTTCTGCCAGTATTTTTGATGCACTTTACTGATGCAATTATTATGATGTACTTAATTTGTTGGATTGCTGAAAATGATCGTCCAAATCTGTCGTTCCTGTGTGTCGAGATAGAGCATTATGTAAGAGACAAGGAAGGCATGTTTTGACTGCGAATGGCACTTAATGTAATTAATGGAGTCGTCATTTGCCTTTTTATGTTTTCTGCGTGTATTTGGCATACTGTGTGCTTAATTGGATGGGCCTAAGATGAAATACATGAGTTTGAAATATGCATACACAAATCATAAAATGACAGATGCTTGTACCTTCGCAATTAATTTTAAGTGACATGTCTGAATGCGATATACGTATACAAGTGCAAATTTCATTGATTCTGGGAAGAATATGTCAAACTATAAAAATGTTTCAATGCAGTGAAGCTTGCACTGTAGTTAAATGGCCAACAAGTACCCAGCTATTCTAGCAGAAATCAGGGAAGCCTGGAAAATTATTCAGCTCTTCCAATTGAAAGAACAAAAAAGCATTAAAAAAAAAAAAAAAGCACAAAAAGACAAACAGGTAAAACTTGGGGAATCTGTCAGATTTTGAATCTCCCGAAGGAAAATAAATTTTGATGTTTATAGCTTGATTTATACTGTAATTTAATACTGTATTGTCGTCAAACATTTCTCATGAAATTTCTAATTTTCAAGGATAAAACATGCCATTTTCATGAAATGCTAGGAATTAACCCTGCCCCAATCCCAAATGGGAACTATATATGACAATGGTCGTTGGTTTGGCGCTTCTTTCCCCTCCAGCATCTCGTGCACTCTGCATATATCATACATGACACACGCTAATGTACTCATAAACCATACTTCAAAAGGATACGTCTAAGCTTAGTTCCTGTGTCAGATAGCACAGGTGCCAAATCCAGTGCTTCATATTACTATATGAAAAGTGAATGTAACGAAATAAATTTGAGAAAAAAATAAATAAAAAATGTGGTCCAGACAGGTTAAATGGTTCATCTAGTGATTAGAAAATGTTTTAAAACATTTCTTGTGGTTATAATTAAGATATTGCCAACTCCATGGATCGCCCACTGCTCGATTCCATGGATGAGTTCCTTTGCTTACCCCAGCAGAGAACCCAGTACAGGGTACTTATAGTGTATAGTGATACACAGCCCTAAAATATATGATCACTTAACCACTGTGCACATGTTCAAGTGGTCTTACATTTTGGGAGGGTGCTGTATATCATCTCATCATCATGCTTGCCTCTTAAATTTCGTCGAGCAGTATTTATACAATACACTATAATATAATACAATACAATACGATACAATACAATACAACACAACTTATTTCAATTTCCTTGACTAGAGAAAAACATCTCCTTGTATAACACCCGAAAGAAGAGAGCACCCTCACAGCTTGCCCACTCTAAATCCAAGTATCGGAGCAAAGCATCAAGACAAGTGACGAATTTGGTAATTAAAATTCCCCAAGGACCAGATCTGCCTCAGGGGGAAGCTCTTCAAAGGCCCAGATCAAATCTTTTTGTGTCAATTTCTTGATATGTGTCACTTTTTGCAACCTGATGATGTTTACTCGAAATCGTCCAGCACCATTTTACCCTCCTATTTCCAGGGATATTTCTCTCTTTTCCTCTTTCAAATAATACAATTGGATTGATTAATCCTTTAATAATTTCCATTTTGCATTAAGATACAGTGGTACCCCGGATAACATGCCGTGGCTGGACATTAGTTTGATCACTGCTGATGGTCAAGACTGCAACGATGTCCACCTGGTCTGGCCATAATTTGGGATATAATCCAAATCAGATAATGACTTTTTCTTATCCCAACTTAGGCTAGTACTATGTTTGTTATTTCAACCAATGACCTCTCCAGATAGCATTCCAATTCGGGACAACATCAGGACATCGGCGATGTTAATACAGTGTTGTACCAGCGGTGGCCAATATTGAAACGATGTTGGCCTGATTTGGAATGCTATCTGGGTCAGGCCTAATTAGCTGTCTTATTAAAAAAAAAACCAATTAACTTTAATGAAATAGATACTACAGCTGATTTCATTGATTTACAACCTAAAACCAGAGGACGTCATGTGAAGTCTCAGCCAATAGGATTCCTGAATTCACATGGCATCATCCAAGTTTCCAAGTCTATGTATTCTGCTGTAAAGAAGCTAATAATAACATTCTGGCACTAGATTGTATTCATGCACTTTCAAAGCTTATGAAATTGTAATTCTTACATACCTATCATGTCACATTGGGATTAAATTTTCTTTGTTCATAAAGGTATTTAGTTACAATTATCTTTTTTTTTCGTTCAATGGCTTTTATTAATTAGCCGTAATCCTCCAGTATCATTTTACAGTGGGATTAAAAGCCAATTATTGGAGACAATATGGGTGATTTGTAAGCATTATGCAACATTAATAAGGTGAAAAACTAAACTGCCCCAGTAAAATAAGTAATAAGGCAATGCGGGAAATGACTGACAGTTAATTGTCATGTGCATAAAGATGCTTGATATCACCATCATTGCTGTTGAATAAACAATTGTGTACTGAATATTTGACAAGAAATTACTTTGTGGTAGGGACCCCATTGAGACATTTTTACCATTTAATATCTCACAAGAGAAACAACAACAAAGTAAACTTGCTACTCAGTAACATAGCCTCTAAGTCATATGTGTGCAACAGTTCAGAAGCAGCAAACCTTGGATATTGATTATTGAAATTCATCGTCCTGTGAAGCAGCATTTTTATAAAATTAAAGCTTGTCCCAATGGGCCGCAGGCCCAGGCATGGGGTACATGGGACACAGGTTGGGGATCACTTGGACTTAAAAAAAAACAGGCAATGGTCTTCCACAGCTGAACTCCTCACTTGGTCTTGCATGATGGCATCCACAGAGAAAATGAAGGTGTCCCCTTACTTCAGTTTGAGGCCAGTCTGGGATTTCTTAATTCTTTTACTATCCCGTTATGGTGGGTGTCCCAATGTACCCCATGTCTCAGACTATAGAAAGAACACAGGCTAGCATCTAGCATCAACGCTTGGCCAACGTCGAGCCATTGTGACAATGGTGACACGTTATCGGGCCAATGAATTGCAAACCAAAGCTAATGCTGAGGTTTTACTGCGTTGTGTAATTTGTTTTCCTGTAAGTACATTTTGTGGTGTTGCCTTTTGTCTGATCTATGCTGAATGCAGTTGCAGGTAATAGTCTCTGGTCACTTCAAGTTAATTAACAGGACTCCTGTCTTGATGAAATGCTCCTGTACAGGAAGTTGCGGACACATTTGAGTGCTAGTCCGCAGCAGGAAGCCAAAGCAGTGCCATTATATCCGCTTCCGCAACTTTGGCCATCAGGCTTATTCTCGTTTCCAGATGGACCTTAGATGTTTAAGCTACTAACTGACAATTGCTGTGAAGTGACTGTATAGTAATTCACTGTTGATGGTTTACATTATCCTCTCCCTAATTACTCGTTAAATACAACGGTGAAGCAGTGCAGTTTTTGGACATTTTTACTGTGTATACGAGACTGTCTGGAATGAATGACTCGTACAGCCATTTTTACCAGAAGCTGGAAATCAGATAGAAGCCTAAATTTAAATGTTGCTGATGTTTCAGGGGCAGATCCAGCTTTATGGGTTGGAGCACGTGCGTCATGTTTTCTTCAGTAACTTATATTGGAATATTTATTTGTATCTTTAAATTAGTATTCGTAAACTTTTACTATTTCAAAAGGTGGAGTCAGCCCAGACACCCTGTACCAAGTGATGCTACCTTTGATTGACTTGGACACATGTAACAAAAAGGATTGGTACAACGGAGAACTGACCCTGAATATGGTGTGTGCTGGAAAGAAACAAGGAGGAATAGATTCCTGTGAGGTATGCACGTGAAGTTGTTTGTCTGTCTGTCAGAAGCTGTCTGTGAGGTTTAATGTGTCTGTCGACATAATCTATTTTCTATACCTATATATAACATTGTTGAAATTGTCAAATTAGTAAGAAACGTGTCAGAAGCAAAATGTGAAAGTAAAATTATGTACAATGCAGTACACTTAACAAGACCCTTGACCTAATATACTACCCGCGAATGGCAAGGACTTGCCTTTGAGGACTGCACTTTCCATATCTCTATCCAAGATAGCATTCCAAATCGGACCAGCGTCATTTCTGTATCGGCTGCTGTCGGTACAACATCGTTGATTTTGGTATGATTTGGAATGCTATATGATATCTATCTATCTATCTATCTGTCCATCTATCTATCCATCTATCCTATTCATGTAGTCACTTGCTAAGTAAGACCACAATAGTGAATTCATACACCATTTAAAAGTAACCACTGTATGCAGTCCTCAGGTTAATTGTGGTTGGATCTGCAGTTGGTCTTAATTCAAAATTCAGAAGTTGAACCCCGATAGCATGCCGAATCGGCTCAACATCTATATTGACGATGGTTGATAGTGGCAATGTTGAAATGGCGAAGACCTGATCTGGCATCTGAGATTGTTTATCGTAAATCATTTGTCACAAATACACTAACAATGGAATGCCATTTGTCAAATTATGTTGTACTTGTTCTTACAATGCCTCTGTTTTTCACCTGATGAATCTGCTTCTGGTCAACTGCATAATACATTGGTTTTCACTTGAGCATGGCTTCATTGGTTTCACGTTTCATTCCCTTGCAAATTCATTTTATCTATTTGATGGAAGTCTCTCTCATTACGTAATTGCAGGGTGATTCAGGAGGACCTCTGGTATGTTTCACAGAAAACAAGTGGGAGCTGACTGGCCTAGTATCATGGGGCCATGGGTGTGGAGGCGAACGGAAGCCAGGACTCTACACCAATGTGGCAAACTACATTGACTGGATAGAAAATATCACAAAACAATTCGCACCCAGATAACATGCCACACTGGTTCGATGTTTTCGATGTTGGCCCTGTATCGGTCATCGGCCTACTTTGGTACAACATCGGTCCAATTAAGGTCGACCCAATCTGGCATGTACTCTGGACAGCAAAATAAACACAGAACATCTCAATGACTTCTGTTCTGATGTATACCCAGATAGCATTCCAAATCGGTCCAGCTTTGTATCCATGTCGGCCACAGTCATTACAACATCGTATTAACAATGCGACATCGCGCCGATGTTGAATCGATTTGGAATGCTATCTTGATATCATCATATATGGTCACACCACAAATTAAAACGAATATGTGAACCACGAAATAATGAATTTGAATTTGAATAGCTACATCTTGAATATCCACTGAAAGTGTCAGAATGTTTCATGGTGTTATTGTACTCTAATTACATGGCCAATATCGTGTGCCCGGAGAGCATGCCAGATCAGGGCAACATGGTTTCAACATTGGCCATCATTGGCTGATGTATAGTCAATCTAGCATGTTATCTGGGCACCACTTGGTCAATATTGAGCCAATGGTGCCGACTTTGAGCCAACATAGTTCCTGAGCATTTGGCATACTCTCCAGGTTTAAATGCATATTTCTTCCATCTCCCTACGATTCGACATTAAATGGACAACTCTGGTGGCCTGATGTATCTGGTTGGGACAGCCTCACTATTAAAAGCATTCTTTTGAATTAGAACATTTCCAATACAGTACGCCAGCTTGGTTTAGTGTCATACCACCATTGGCCTTGCAATATTCTGTGGGAAAAAGCTAGTTTCATTAAACGAATTATGAATTAGGATTAAACGGATTTATTGAATGATGCTGTTTGTTAGAAATCTAATTAATGTACATTGCATGACTTCCCATGTTTTAATAAAGTTAACAATCTTTAATAATGTCTTCAAATGAATGCCGTATTCGTGTCAAACAGGGAATACAGAAATTGTAAATTACTTCCGTCAAATTAAGGCTATTAGGTTTCATATTATCAACGACATCAACTGGACTCTTTAAGCTTCAATTAAGTCCACATAAAGTTTCATTAATTGAATCAGCTGAGCTACCTTAATATCATACGATGCTTCCACAATTTCCAACAAAGATATTTGGAAAACTATTTGATATGGACTTTATGAATATTACATAAATTTCTTTCGGATTGGTAAATTAGAAATATGATGCAATGGTTGGATGAGAGGATTTTGTGAATGATTGGGACATGGAATTAGGACCAATGCTTCCTGTGCAACCCTATATGCAATTGGTTGGGATTACCTTCCTGAACTAACCAAACCAATGTTGTCTAACCGATTTTACCATGCAGTCCAATGGTTTATGCTCAAACAAAACACGATTACTGATCCAACAGAAATTATGAGCAAATCTCGTCCTGACAAGAATTAGGCCATAAAATCTAGACATAATTTTATCAACTCTACTAGTGCTCTAGTTATAGTCAACTACTGACAGCACTGTACGAGAGCCTCCTGCTTGTTGCTTCAGCAATGGGTTTTACATAAATTTATCATCTTGAAATGTGGTATTATGATGGATGAAACGAACTTCGAAACCGCCAGTTTGTATTAAATAAATTTTTTTTTATTAAGGATTACAAAAAAAACAAAATTTCTTGATGATCTCCGTCTGTTACCTGATTACTAAATGAAACACATCTATATTACTATTGTCGTGTAAATCGCTTTGTTGCAAAAAGAAATTCCTTAAAAAATATTTTTAAAAAATCAGTTTATTCAATCATGCCCTTGACAAGATTAGTTTCATTCAGACTGTAGCAGATTTAAAATGAAAGTAATTCCACAAGGGTTAATAATTTCACTCTACCATAGTGGAAAAAAGGTACATTTTAGAATAAATATCTGGTATCTTCAGCATCAGGAGTAATGTTTTTATCATAAAGGTGCTTCCTTCTATAAACCACTTAGTTCAGTAGTCTTATAGTTTAATACCAATACGAGTATGATTTACTTGAGCATGCCGTTGGCCATTAAGGTATATAGTACATTAAACTTTGCATTCCACGTCTTAGAGATAGTCAATCAGCACATGCAGTTCTATTTGCATAATGGGGTTTGCTAATAATAAAATGACTTGCTGGAATAATTGTTTTCCATTGTAATGTGTTTGCAGTCATTGGCTAGAATTTGTATAAATACCCAAATCTTTGTCATGATATCAATTAGATTTCATATCTATATGTATAGTCAAATAGCTTCGTCAGTAGTTTGACTGAAGACAAATTGGATACTACAAAGTGCTAAGGCAGAGCAACTGAGCTCAACTGACTGACCCAAGGGAGTTCAGGAAAATCAATTTCTCGTGGCGTAAATGTTGCTTTTTTAAAATATGAAAACAGTTAAGCTGTTTTTCCCTGATAGCCAACACGCACCTTTAGTCCCTAGCCACGTTCTACAGAAGAATGATAGATGCTTAAAACTAACATCCACCAGAGGGGGCAAAAGGGATGGGTATTGAGTGACGCCTAGTGGGAATACTTCACAGGGAACACTACTAGGTTGAAGAGTACCAAAACACTAACAGCTGGAAAAAATAGAAGAAAATTAATTCTTACTATTCCATCATCATAAATAATATGAGACTTAGTAATTTAATTGGGGTTAATATAGGTGAAGTGTGGGATAATTTAGCACAAACCCACCTGGAAAGCCAAGCTCTCCAAAATTAGTAGCTCTGCACTGACAGGACCTGGAATTTTGGTTAAGTTTTTGATCACCCACAATTCATGCTAAATTGGTTTAATTGTATTTTTTCTACCTGTCATCATTAAGTCTAGGCCCTAAGTTAATA
The DNA here is from genome assembly GCA_932294295.1 of Alitta virens. Lineage (NCBI taxonomy): Eukaryota > Metazoa > Annelida > Polychaeta > Phyllodocida > Nereididae > Alitta > Alitta virens. Next base: position 45,843,732 of record OW028574.1, on the reverse strand, counting down.
AAATATAATCATTAAGCCCGTATCCAATGAGAATTTAGCAAAATCATAACTTCTTACCCATAACCGTAAGACAATAGATCTACCCTTGTGTTGATTTTGGGAACTTCTACCATTACTATTGGTCCCTGAATAACTCTAATATACGTTAATGTTGTAGTGTCCAAAAGGAACATCAAATTAAAGAATACATATTCCATCCAAATAGGCTTAATCAACAATTTTACTTTCTTCCTTCTTGATAAATTTCTAATCGAAAGACTGCGCTTTTACAGTCGTAAATATATCTATAACTCACGCGAGGCATTGTGTTACATATATTGTATACCGTTGGCAAAAAATCATTACAGCATAAAAGAAAATTATTGCAAAGATGTTGCAACGTTTGTTCAGTGAAATTCACGAAAATAGTACCTTCTGCAGTTGGTAGAATTCATGTTAAGATTGTTTCAGCCAAAAGAAAACATCTGCACCAGTTTTACAGTTGGTGGCTTCTTGTAAAAAAAAGAAGTTACGGATTTTCAATTAAGTTAATGTAGAGACATAGTTAACAGCCACTATCAAAATAAGAAAAAATACTATCGTTACAGTAATGTTCTAAAGTGATCTACGGTAAATTAATGCCCACAAAATAGCATGCATGCAATTATTAACTTTATAGAATAGATTCAAATTATACAACACCCAACGATAATATGTTGGAAGAAAATAATATGTGGAGTTTATGTATGTGCCTGCCTCTGATGTCGTGCACAGAAATAATGCTGCTGTGAACAAAGGTGGATAATTTAATTTCTGGTGGTTAAACTTGTTGAAATGTATCCTATATGGCATCGATGCACACTGCCGCATAACCGAGGCCTATCTCATTCTTTCTATCTTCTCCGGTTGTAACTAACTGTCACCATTACTTTCACCCAGGCTACTTTTCCCTTAAGTGAGCACATGGTTGCTACCAACATGGCCGCCATCACATTCAGAAAGAGGCTGAATGGCACTTACCAACCATGCTTGCAAGATTAAGCTCCTTAGCAACCATTCACACCATTGTTGCCAGGGCCCTTGAATGAAACTCCAGAACAGGGAGACAAAATGCAGGAGCAGTGGCAGCATTTTGCTTATAGGTTCTTGATTGATGAACATTTGAAATTAATACCACCAAATTTTAAATTCAATGAATTTTAATGCAGTTAATGACGAATCAAAAAATGTTTTAAATTGTGCGTGCATGTATTATAGTGGGCTTTCTAGTACTTATCTATGTAATTAATACGTGGGTAGGGATACAAGATGCACCAGGCCAGTGATGCGGCTGTTCTGAGTTTTGCGAGCACCTAAGCAACCATTCACACCAGCGTTGCCCTGGCCCATGAATGTAACTCAGAATGAGGCTGAATGGCAGGTCACATTACCTCATAGAGGTCAACCTTTTTGAACTCCGAACAGTGAGAAAAAAACTGAACTGAACTGAAAAATTTGCACATGGGGGGAGGAGGGGGGGGGGAGTTGACTAATTCAAGCGCATAAATTCAACCCCCCCCACTTAAAATGTACTGGGCCAAGGGGGTTACTGGGTTAGATGAAGACAGAATTATCAATTATTGCTACTTACAGAACTTTACAAATGGTGCACAGATTGGAATTATTAGTCTGTGCTGTATGGTATGCCTTGTTTGCTGCAAAATGCTAGCACCGTATTTTAATTTTTAAAACATTCTGAAATACTTTGTCAAAATTTTATAATTGTTACACGAGTGTGGTACACTTATACATATATATTAGTATTTTGTAGTTGACTGCCATCTTGTGTTTCTGTGGTATGCTTCTGCCAAGTGGGGCTTAAAAAACAATCTGTTCTACTACCATGCCACCTTCTGGATAACATTACACTGGTTAATCAAAATGCACTAAAATTCAATGCTACTGGTTTGAAGCTGATTCCGCTTATATAACCAACCAGAGGCAGACGTAATGATGAGATTATAAAGCTTGGAGTCTATACCATTGTAAACACAATCCTCAGTGTGCATTATTATGCAATCTTAATGTACATTATCTTGTATATGGTCTTTCATGTTTATTATTGCACTGATAGGAGGGAGGCCATCACATCAATGTACTAACATGGTTTCAGCTGCCAGTGTGTCACCAAACTTGCATTGCATTGTTCTGAATTTAACTTTCGAGATTCTTGCAAGATGCTTTTTCTCAAAATTTTATTAAAACGGAATATTTCACAATTAAGGCAACCTCACAATTAAACGCTTGCAGTAAAAGTGAACACATTTTAATTGGGTGACAATTTAAAGGCTTTAACTGGAAGCCAGTGGATGGTGGACCATTTTTATTTTTTTTTTCTATTTGCAGTTGGCCTTTACAATGTTGTCCAGAAAGACAACTTTCTTCTTACAGCTTCTTGTACGGCTCTTGACTGTTTGCAAGCAACATTTGCCCTTGATTAATGTTTAGAACAGTTGTGTTTTTTGTTTATTGCCTTTTTTAACACACTTCTGCTAAGTGGTCCTTTCATCATTGCAGTCAGGTGGCGCTCCAGTAGTGCCTGGGCGCACCTGTTCCTAGTTTTGGCAACACTTATCAAGTATTTATGGGGTTACGGGCAAATCTCTTGAGAAATCGAGACTGGCTTAAGAGCAGGTATCTACACAACAGCAACCAACATCTAAATCACCCCTATTCCAGGACTGCTTCATCCAAGTACAATTAAACCAGCTTATAACAATATTTTTGGACTGTTAAAAAGTCTTCGTTATAACCTTACATGCGGGACTAGTGTAAAAGATTACCAAGCCATAACTTAGCCAAGCAAGCATGACCCTCATTAGCTGTAACTGGGCTTTCCTTATAATGCAAGTGTGTTGGCTATGAGTATGTCTTACTGTACAGTGTATACTCTCATTAAGAGTTAAGACCATTACCATTTCATACCACCTTGCCATTTTGATGGTAGGCGGGTAAAAGGGGCTTTAAATTTTGACAAATGTTTTTAAAAATTTACAGCAGAAGGTAATTCCAGAATTCGGTCTAATGCTTTTTTACTCTCTACTTGACCAAAACATATTCCCAGTATGCTCTTCACTTGTCTTACACATTCTTATTAATAGAACAAACAGAGGTTACGTAAAACCAAACAGATCGTGCAAATGAAGAATACACCCATTTTTGTGTCAAACACTGAGAAAAAAAAGTTTAATGTTTTGGTCAAAAGCATCAACACTAAGGAAGTGTGGAAAACACGATGTATGATTATGTCTTCACGTGTTGACTTTGCACAATGATATCAGACAAGACAAACTCAGAGATAAGATAAGATAAGATCAGATCAGATCAGATAAGATGAGATGAGATGAGATAGACAGACAGCGCTACAGGCAGACAGACAGTCCAGTAGATCTTCCAGATGGTCAGTACTTCTGGCAGCTGGTCAATATAAGGCTAAAAAGTCTAGTGGTTCAGAGACAAAAACACAAGGCAAGTGCCTCTGGCCACAGAGGGAATGGGAGTCGAGAGGCAAATATAAGAGATGTGATTGAGTGTGAAAATGCACGAATTCTTGGTTTACAATGCTTAGAATACATACAGATAAAATCCGATTTGACATTACTTTCGAAAAAGATCAATATTACTGAAGAACAGAAAACAGAAAATTGCTTTGTATATGCCTCTTTTTATAGAGATATTTCACACAATCAATTTCTAGTTTCAAAGGAAACCTTCACAATGTGAATTTTTTAAAAGCAATGTTTCCATTGATCTTATCAAGTGCACTGGAAAATATCATTTTTTACACCGAAATCTTGGGTGTGCAGAATTTTTTCAACTATTTTATTGTCACTTTTATACTTAAATCTCAATCACACTCACTGTAGGTAATTCGATCTATACTAGATCAAAATAACCATACCAATTAACAATAACTGTACCACTTTAGTTTACGTATGCAATACAAATGTAATGCATTATCATGCAAAAAAAAAGGGTCATTCAAACTTTATTTCAAGCTCATAATAATAAAAGAGACATGAGGTATTGATGCAAAGGGGATTGTGTAACACTGACGGACCCTATGTTGATGTAACATGCAATTTAACACTAGATGGGGGAAGGGAAAAAGTTTTATTAGACCATTCTCAAGCCAAGGAGCATCACCTTTCATGGAAGTCCATCTAAATTGGCTCTTAACCGGCACATGAGTGGGCGATAATCACCTGGTTTATGTTTAATACCGGAGAATGATATCAGTTGCAGCTTCCACTTCAGTCGACCTGGAATGTATCGAATCACAAGTAGATAATTAAGAAGGGCAAGAGTGCAGTACTGATCATTTCCTGCCTCACATGCTGGCTTGGGTCAACCCCAGATACCATGCTAGATTTGATCGACATCAGCACGACATCGGTGATGTTGATACTGACGGCAGCTATTATGGAAATGGCATTACCATTTGGAATACTATCTAGGATGGCTACATTGGCTAGACATCAACCCAACAGTCACTGACGCCCAAGGTGGAACACTGTTGACCTAATCTCTGTAATCTGGCATGCCATCTGGGATCAACTCTGCCTAACATTGGTCCAACCTTGACCCGAGGGTGGCTAAGTGTGTGTGTCTGTGATTAGGGCTTTACGTCCTGTATTTCTGCACCAGTTGGGCTAATTAGGACAGGCAGGGACCATGGCAATGAGTTGAAGGAGGAAACAGCCATCCAACTTAGGCTCGATCAGGAATCGAACCCGGGACCCAGCGGTTGGGAAGCCTGGCCCTCAGCTCCTCGTTTTCTCGAGCTGCTGCAGCCGTCTGAGACCTGGCTCTATGGACTTCCAACACGATGTCTTGGTATTGGGCCCTGGTTACCATGTCCTCGGCTGCTGCTGGCGTTGGCGTCTTGGTGGCTGCTGGTGTCTTGGTGGCTGCTGCTGGTGTCCTGGTGGCTGCTGCTGGGTGAGGCCGCTTTGGTGTTGTCTGGCGACTTCGGGGAGTCACGCTCGAAGTCGCTTCGACGCGGCGCAGCTGCACCACCCTGGTGCTTGGAGATGCTGTCTCCTGGGATGTAGGCACCCTGCTGCTCAGGGTCCTTGTCTCTGGCGTCGCCGGCAGGGATCCGTCAGAGTTCGGTCCCTGGATAGTTGTCAGCTTTGTGGCCGCTGTCAGTTCCTCCGCTCGTGCACGAGTGTATCCATGGGACCGCTCCAGGTGGCGCCTGAAGTTAGTCCTCCGGTCCGAGGGCAACGCTGCGGGGCACACGGGGCACTGGTAGCCCACGTAGGCTGCGGCGTGGGCCACGCTCACGTGGCGAGTGAGAGACTTCCTGTCTCTTACACGCTTTCCGCACGTGGCGCACATATAGTTGAGGCCCTCTACACCCTGGGGCGCCGCTGGTAAGCCAACTCTCGGCGTGGTCTCTGGGGTCGTGGTTTCTGGGGCCGAGACGTCACTCTCTGTCCCCCATCGTCCGTCGTCCCCTCGCTTTCCATCTCCTCCAGCCTCCCTTTGTGTGGCCGTTCCTCGGTCCTGGCTGGAGTAGTCCTTACGTCTTCCATGGCAGACTCCGTAAGCGGAGCTGCCTGGTGTTCCTTTGTAGGCGACTTGGTAGCCCTGGCGTGAGAGACCTCGCCCTCTGCGCTGGGCCCGGCCACCCGCTCCTTGGCGTACCAAGGCCGCCTTTTGAGGTTGTCCAACACCTCCTCCTGGGTGGTCGCTACACCCAGGTCTCCGATAATCCATCCACTCAGAATGGGCATATCTTCTCTCCGTGGACGGAGACGAAGATATCTCCGCATCCTGGCCGTCTCCGGCAGCTCTGCTGCCCCGTAGCGCTCCACTGCTGGATCCTCCAGCTCGTACTCCTTCCTGGACATGTAAGCCCACATGTCCAGGTGCAAGAGACCTAGTCGCTGCGGGCTCCAATAGTCCGGGGCCAGGGAGATGGGAAGCTCTGCTGTTGGTGACAAGCCGCAAACGGCTGCCACCTCGGCGTCACTGGCTGAGACTTCCAACTCGGCTCCAATGTCGAGGCCCGCTGCCTCCATTGCAGCCAGCACCATATCAGTCTGGGCTGATGTCAGCTGGGGTCCCTCGTCCTCCACTACGCTGTCCAGGGGCACTGCTGGCATAGCAGTAGCCTCCTTAATGCTCTCATCTGAAGAAGACATCCTTATATTTGCGAAGTTGCTCTGGTTGTATCCTCGAAATTGGCTAAAATTCTGACTGGCTAGTTGTTTCCTCTCTGCTGGTTTCAGAAGGTGTGAGACAGGGCGCCCCACGCTCTCCAGCTTTTTGCCGCACTTTTTGAGTCATGTGACAGGTCAGGTGACCAGAATCACAGGTCATGTGACCCTAATCACTTTGTTGACCACTTGACCTTTCCTCCCCCCCCCTCATAAAATTTCTTAATTGAGGACTGCACCAAAAATTTCAAAATTAGTACAAAGGGGTACCTGTTCGTGTTTCGAACTTGGTGACCTTTTCCCCCAGTGGAAATTTTCCATGAATGCAGGTCACTGGAATCAGTGAATGCAGGTCACTAGAATCAGTGACACAGTTTCACAAGACACAGAAAGTGAGAATTTTGTAGTTGCTAAATGTATAATCCAGCAATTCCTATCAGCCAAATAAAACAAACCATCAGGAACGTTTCACGTTCCATGATGACAAATAGCCAATTTCTTATCATTAAATGGCAATACCACGAGAAAATAACCATTTGTCCTTGTAACCATAATCCAGCAAACTATATCCCTTTACTGACCTTTCCAGATTACCCAACTTGCTATATATAAAGTTTATCATGGTACTTTAAACATTTCCATAACCACTACAGCCCTTAATTCTTGCTAATTAAGTTATTTTGCTGATATTTCCAGTGTTATGAGGCATTTTAACCATTCTCATTACCTAATTTCGTGTTTTGCCCCTGCTTTTAACCAGCAGTGCCCAAATTCTACCTTTGCAGTATTCCTCCCTCTTTTATTAAAAAAGGGCTGCACCTGTATTGACCATTTGGGTGGCACGTCTAAAAACCCACTCTGCAGGACACGGCCACGTGTTCAGTCCAGAGAATCAGGTACACGAAATGTCCAGTCACTAGAAAGTGACTGCAGCGACGCACCTCTTGTAATGTCGACATTTACCACGTGTTTGAGAGAATCTTTAATAAAAATAAATAAAAATCATTTGCATGGGGAAGACTACGTAAAATCAAACTATATATTGTCTAAATGAAGCTACAACTGGTATTTATTGTATAAACATGTGATATCACTAGATTCCCAAAAACAAAGTGCCAGAAGTCAAGCAATAAGTGCTATTTCCCTCTGATATGCAGCAACCAAAATCTTAAATTCACTGGTAGCCTACATTGTGGCCTAACCTATCAGGTGGCTTCCTCAGCCTACCTGGTAGAAATGGAGCCGCTTCCGGATCCAATTCCCGAGAAGGAGCTGAGGGCAGCTCCAAATCCGGAAAAGGAGCTGAGGACAGCTCCAAGTCCAGAAAAGGAGCTGTATCCAGATTCGAACGCGAATCTGCCACTCTTCTCGTATCCAGGGGATCGCGTGTTTGCAAGCCGCGCCCCCTGTGTTCTCCTGTCCTCGCAGCTCCGCCCCGCTCTGGCTGCCCAGACCAAGGCTGCGCTGCGTCACCACTCAATTCTCCGGGCAAGGGCGGATCCCGCCCCTCGTCTAGGGGGGTCGCACTCGCTCCGTCCTCATACAATGATGGGTCCAAATACGGATCGTCTGATGGGATGTCAGGGATCCGAATCATGTCATCTGGAGTCACCTCAGCTAAGTACTTCTTGAGCTGATTAATGTGGACTATGCGTCTCTTTCCAGAGGCTGGGGCCTCTATTTCGTAGTTGACTTCTCCCATCTTCCTCGTCACCTTGTAAGGTCCCAGAAACTTCAGAGCCAGCTTCTGCTTAGCCAGTGGCGGATAAAACAATAAAACCCAGTCTCCAATATGGAATGACTGCTCCATTGCCAGCCTGTTGTAATGCTTCGCCTGCTTCTGGGCCGCTTTCCTCATTTGGGTTCTGCACTTTTCGAAGGATTCTTCCATGGCTTCACGTATCCACTCTACATATTCCACTGGACAGTGGTGCTTATGTTGGAGTGCGTGGCCATACATCAGATCTACAGGGAGCATTGCTTCTCTGCCCAACATCATTCGATTTGGCGTGATATCCGTGGATCTATGGGGCGTAGCCCGATAGGCACACATCACGTAAGGAAGCATGTCATCCCAGTCATCTCTCCTTTCGTTCACCAACTTCGATAGCATATCACCCAATGACCTATTGAAGCGTTCCACCAACCCATCGCTTTGGGGATGATAAGCCGTGGTCCTGGTCTTATTAATCCCCAATATTTTGCACATTTCCTGGAATAATTTCGATTCGAAATTAGTCCCTTGGTCACTATGCAAGTGATAGGGAGCTCCAAATCGCAAAATCACATTGGTCACCAAGCAATCAGCCACCGTGTAAGCCTCTTGATTAGGAAGAGCATAGGCTTCTGTCCACTTAGTAAAATAGTCGGCGACGACTACTATATACTTGTTATTGGACTTTGTGACAGGCAATGGTCCCATTATGTCAATGGCCATCCTTTCCATCGGCATTCCTACTGGCACCTGATGCAGGGGAGCCTTTTTCAGGCCGCCCTGTTTCCGCTTCTGACACGCATCGCACCAACCTATCCAACGTATCACATCCTCCTTGTAGCCAGGCCAATAGAACCTCCGTCTCAACTTGGATATGAGGCTGTTGATCCCCATATGGCCACCAAGACGAGACGTATGAAGCTGGTTGAAGATGCCGCGTCTGATGCTTGCTGGGGCCACCATTTGCGTCACCAATTCACCAGTAGGCAGCTTATGGCTTCGATACACGATGCCTCGCTGCAATTTCAAGCAATAAAACTGGGCCCATATATTTCGCACTTGGGCCGAGTGCGTGACAATAGCGTGATAAGGCGGTCGCTGTCCAGCATCTAACCACTTCTTGGCGGTAGCTAGGGCCATATCCTGGCCCTGAGCACACCGTATTTCCTCCAAGGTGAAAGACTCTATCCAATTTGGATCCAGAGATCTCTCACTGCCGTCTCCAGCTGTTTCTCCAGCTGTCTCTCCAGCTGTTTCTCCAGCTGTCTCCGCCATATACACTCGCACCTGGGGTCCTTCAGCCTCTCCTGGGCTGATTCCAGTCGCCACTCGAGGCTGTCCACACGTAATCGCGCGGAAGCCTCGTACCTGGTTCCACTGCGTGATGGAAGCCACAAGGTCAACATTCTGACCATGACCTTGGTCAGGACATTCCTGGCGCTTACAGGCCCTCACGGGGATACGTGAGCAGCCATTTGCGTTCGCATGCTTCTTGCCTTCTCTGTATTCGATTACAAAATTGTATTCAGTCAGAGAAGCTATCCATCTCGCCAACATTCCTTCCGCATCCTTAAAGTTCTGCAACCACACCAAAGCACGATGATCAGTGCGCAAACGCACTGAATCCTGTCCATACAAGTAGGGCCGGAATATTTTTGCCATTCTGACCACAGCTAACAATTCCTTGTACGTAGTGCAATAATGCTTTTGCGATGAAGACAAACACTGCGAGGCGTAGGCAACCACGCGCTCCTCTCCCTCAATCATTTGCGACAATACACCTCCTATCGCAAGATCAGAGGCATCCGTGTCTAAGATGACAGGGCACCCTTCACGTGGGAGCACCAATATTGGTGCAGTCGTGAGGGCCCTGATTAACCTTTTAAAAGCGTTTCTGCATGTCTCATCCCACTTAAAGACGGCCTGGTGCGCTGTTAAAGCATGTAGTGGTGCTGCTAGTCCAGCAAAGTCACGCACGTACTTTCTATAGTACGATGCGAATCCTACAAAGCAGCGCACCTCTTGTACTGTGGTTGGTTCTGGCCACTCTCGCACCGCCTTTATCTTTTTAGGATCTGGTTTCACACCCTCTCTACAAATCACATGCCCTAGAAAGGAGACCTCACTCTTAAATAACTCGCATTTGCTAGCTTTTAATCTTAACCCAGCCTGGCTAATGCGTTTGAGTACAACTATCAGGTTACCTAGACACTTCTGGAATGTGGGCCCCTGTACCACTATATCATCCATGTAACATAGACAAGTGGACAGGTCCAGTCCTCCTAACACTAGCTCCATCAAACGTTCCAGTGTAGCTGGTCCATTTGTAACACCAAAGGGCATCACTGTAAAGTGGAAATGTCCTCTGGGAGCAGTGAATGCGGTTTTCTCTTTGTCTCTGTCATCCATAGCTATTTGCCAATAGCCAGATGACAGGTCCAGGGTACAAAACCATTTTGCCCCTGATAAAGTGTCTAGACAGTCATCAATGCGTGGCAAAGGATAAGCATCCTTTTTAGTGCACGAATTCAATTTCCTATAATCCACACAAAACCTGAAAGTTCCATCTTTCTTTCTAACCAACACAGGGGGGCTAGACCAGGGGCTGCTACTGGGCTCGATCACTCCGAGTCTCAGCATTTTATCCACTTCTTCTGACAGCGCCCTGTTTTGAGCCCACCCTAATCTCCGGGTCGGCACCTTGAAAGGCCGATTGTCACCCGTATCGATCTTGTGCGTGGCTTGACTCGTACGTCCCAGCCCGTATTTACCTCCCTCAAAACAATGTTCATACTCCATCAAGACCTTTCGGAGCTCTGACCTTTGATCTGCGGTCAGATCGTCAGTTTCGTCCAAAAGAGGCTGCAAATGAACGGGCAGTCGTGTTTCAGTGTTCTTCCGCTTGAGTTCAAAATTGACCTCAGCAGCATTCACCGTTTTCGGTGAATCCACTTTTTCGACTTCGCTCAATTGACCTACCACTTGACCTTTTGCAATATGAACACTCTCAGTCGTGGGATTGGCTATCCACACGTGAGCCCCAGAGCATTGAGATGCCAATAATCCTCTAGGTATCATTATGTGTAAATCCTGTCAAACCGTGGGCAACGACTCGAATACGAGGTCGCCCCCGTTAGATACGCCCCAGGACACCAAATTGACTGAGACCTGTGACACGTGGCGAGCTGGTATATGGACGTCTTCGTGTAAGATTGCTCGGCCTGTTTTTCCAGGGCGACCTTCTCTACACGCGATATCAACGCCTCCCAGTCTCAGCATTCCTACTGAACACATTAGCAATGCACCGTGTCTCTTCAAGAAGTCCATCCCCAGTAGACCAGGGAGACCTCCGATATCCGCTACCAAAAATTCACAAGGATAAAGCACCCTCTCTAGACAGAGAGTGAGCTCCACCTTACCATAAATATTGATTGGTCCACCGTTTGCCGCCGAGATCTTGCCTTCCACAGGTCTTAAAGTCTCTCGTTTTGCGCCAGGTATCTCATCGTACTCCTGCTTACTCAGCAGAGACATCTGCGCACCGGTATCGATCAGGAGATCCACGTGACGTGTCCCTACACTAATCGTAATATACCAGGATGCGCTCGAATTCTGCATGGCCACTTGTCTTGGCCAATGCTGTCCCACTTTCACCCCTTCCCAACATTCCGGAGGCTGAGGGGCCGCTTTTTCAGCAGGCTGAGGGGCTGCTTTTTCAGCAGGTGAAGGATCCGTGGATACTTCCTCCACCCTTACTCGTTTTCCGAGTGTTTCCTCTCCTTCTTATCCTTGCCCCCCTTTTTGCCCTGATCGCTCCGCCCCTGGGACCGTTTATCACCGTGCTTACTCGATCAGTGTTCCCTGTCCCTGCTAGGCGCTCGTTTTTTGGAGCGATCATCATCAACATTTCGCTTGGGACAATCCCTGCGGAGATGCCCGGTCTTCTTGCACCGGTAGCACCTCCGTGTTTCAGGTGAATAATCGTGTTCCTGCCGGCGAGTATTACTATAAACCTTCCCCTTGTCTTTGGACATAACCTCGCCTAATATCGAATATACCAAATCCTTCAAATCCTGCCTCGTGATGGCTCCCTCTTTTTCAGAGGACGGGCCGCCACGTATAGACGCTGAAGCAGTAGCAGCCACGGAAGCCTCGGGCTGTAGTATTGGCAAAGCGATAGCGCCAGCCGGCCCGACGTCAGGCTTACTCGTTTTCATGGCCTCGTACGCTGCCTCGTACTGCACTGCTAGATCAATGGCCTCCTGCAGGGTGGGTGGCTTTAAAGCCGCCAACCAAAATCTCATACTAGTAGACCCAGCCGTCTCCATGAAACGCTCTTTTGCAAAGCGTTCCTGCTCGGCGGGGGCGGAAGCGGGGTTCGCTTTCCTGGAGAGATCTAACAGAAACAACCCATACGTCTCGAGGTCCATTTCTGGGCCTCGTTTTGCATTAAACCATTTATTTCTGTACGCATCGAGGGCACGATTCGAGCAGAACAGAGCCGTCAGCTGGCTCACCATCTCTCTCCAATCGTCCCGATAAGTTAGGGGCCGCATTTTCAACTTAGCTTGACCAGTGACGCTGGTCCAAAGGTGAAAGCATTTCTCCTCGTCTGTCCACTTATTGAAAGTGGCGACTCGAGTAAATTCGTCTAAGTGGTCTATGAAGGCCGTACCCTGGCCGTCATATTTTGGAGGAATAGCTTCTTTTCTCCGCCTGTACCCCGAAGAACCCAGACTCCGTTGCGGAGTACTGGTGGCCGCCATGACAGCCCGGGCTGAGCCACGTGGTTCCGCACGCTCAACCACGGAGGGCCGCCCTTCAGGCGAGGAAACAGGCGTCGACGCGGATGAATCATTCGACTCATATCCAGCTGGCGAGGGCTCCCTTCGGCGCCCTCGATCGCTGGTTGTCCGCGTATTTTCCTGACTCGTGAATGCGAGTCCAGGACTTGGAGTCCTATCCGCCGTGGCCTCTCGTCTACGAGGGCGTCCCGGCGTTCGCACTACTTTACTCCTAGTCGAAGCACGTAGAGCTGACTCATCCGCCGTTTGCGAGGGGCCCGGCACCGGAGTCGATGCGGGCTCACTCGTGTCGGCTAATGCCAAGCCAGGCCTCTTACGCAACTTTGCAGGCATTATACGTGGGGCTAAAACACACTAAATAAGGTAGAGTATTGTAGCGTGAATTCTACTTAACTGTAGATATGTGTAGCTTGAAGTTTGAAGTCGCAACGTCGCTGCTGCTGACGCTCAATGTAGATGCTGACGGTTCCTGTGCTCCGCTGCAACTGACTAAACCACGCGGTCGCTGGCACCTTTATCCAGCGTGGCCGTCGCGAAGTCATGTTTTTTTCAAAAAGTTCAAAACGTTTTTTATGTCCTTGTCCATGCGTCGTCCATGTCTTCTATCCAATTGGGGAACCCTACATTTGATTCTTCAAGTCCCATATCGGGCGCCAATTTGTAAGGTTCCCCAAGAAAGACAAAGCGTTGATATTCCAGTTTTAAAGTTTATTTTGCCCTGCCCCGCCGCACAGCCTGCCTATCCTCTGCTTCTCCAGCTACTGACGCGGTCTGGGTGTATTCCCGCCAAGACCCCGTGGTCACGTGGTCCGGGTCACCCAGTGCGCGTCAAAGTCGGTCACTGACCTAGTAAGGTCAGTGACCTGGGGTCATCACAAAGCATTGTGTAAGGATATGTTTCGTTTAATTGCATTAACTGTGTATATGACCTACTTTGCGTGTTCCCCCATTTGCAATTCCATGACCATCAATTTGCTAATTACCTAGCACAAATTGCTAATTACTTTGCACAAAATGTTAATTTGTTTTATGAGGCAACTCACAACCTCCTATTATAATAATGGAGGCTGTGTAGGGTCACAGCGGTTTGCCAATATATGACATAATACCACTGGACACCTCTTCCAGCCAATCACAGGCCTGGATTTGGCATAATACCCGTATTCATTGTTGTCCAATATATCGCTAATGGGAAGATATAAGGCTTGCTGTGAGAAACATGATCAAACACTAACACTAGAACAAAACCTAACACTGGATTACTAACATTCAAACCAAATGCAATATATTAAAAGTAATTAAATAACAAACTACTGGAGGGGGGGGGGGGGTGGATTGCTACAACGTAATAGCAACATTTAAATACAATTTGTTTTAAAAATAACAGCTGCAGTCAGGGATAATGATTTCTGGAGTTCATTAATCAGAAATTAGTGGCTGTATATTGCAGTGTAGGGGTGATTGGTATTATTTCTCACAACTGGATGTATATCTTCCAACAACAATAATTTGGAAAACAATGATTATTTAAATCTATCATAGATGCTGTATACATGCGAACAATATGCAAAAGAGTATGGAGTAAAGTACAACTCCATCAAATCATCATGTATGCTATTTTTTAGACAAAGACAACAGTTAATCCCAGATATGGAACTAAATGGCCGCAAAATGAACTGGACAACAACTATGAAACACCTAGGGAACTGCCTCAGTTATAATCTAAGCGAAGAAAGAGAGGTACAGCACAAGAAAGGTGATCTTGTTGGACGTGTTAATTGCCTTCTTGGAAATATCGGGGGAGCACGAAAGGATGTTAAGAGATAGGTATTCCTATCGGACTGTTGCCACTTCTACGGTGCCCAAGCATGGCAATTTAATGAGGTCACTGTGAAGAGTGTTCATACCATGTTGAACAGATGTGTGAGACGACTTTTAGGATTACCATGGAAAACACACTCTAGATTCCTTCCTATTCTGATGACATGCAGAAACTCTGAAGAACAATAATGTGTGCGATTCACATCCATGCTCAAGAATATGTGTAACAGTTTAAATCAGCGAGTTAAATTCATAGCTGATCGAGGCATTGCAATATCCAGCACATTGATTGGAGACAACTTATCATATATTAGGTCTAAAATGATTGATGCTTTGCCTCTGGAATTAGTATTGCAAAAAAGATCTCTTTCATTCACTCATCTCAGTGATCAATTGCTGCAATTAATGAACTGATGGAGATGGACTCTATTTTTGTTGAATTTGAAAGGAATGCTTTCTGCAATTATCTTTTAACTGTATAATTTTATTGCAACTACTGTAAAACCTCTGCATAATTTGATATATCATGATTTAATACATGTGTATTTAAATAAAGATATATATATATATATTGAGGCAATACTCAGGCTTGTGAATGGCCAGAAAAGGTGTTGAATTGTATAATTTTGTGTGGTCTGAAATCATAAATAATTGTCAGTATTTACTTTGTAAGCCATTCATGTCACTTAATATTTTTCCTAAGTGTTAGTAGGAATCAAAATCTTGCAAAAATTGAAGACTATTATCCCATCAAATAAACATATGCTGGAATCACTTACAAGTCCTTGCAAGCTCATTAAAAAAATCCATAAAAGCTACCATCTGAATTGCCATCCATCCTGTTCTATTACTAGTTACAAACTGATGTCCATTTAATCACCCATTAAAGGTTTCTTGGATTAAGTCTGTGAGTGTTTGTCTCATGGTATAAGTGAGTTATTGACCGCGGGATAGATGAAAGTGATAGTTATTGCCCTGTGTGATAAGCCTGAATCAGCCTCCCAAGGAGAAATAATTCACTAATACTATGAGAGTAGACAACTTAAAACAAATTTAAACAAAAACTTAATCCCTCTTAGAATTGACTGTTGTTAGTTGCTTGTCATCAGGTGGTTGATTAAAAAAAAAAAAAAGTATATTGTCTGCAATGAGTGTATAAGAAGCAATAGTACTCCACCGCATATGGATCTTATTTTTCACAATGATATTATTGAATGGTCAGGTATGTAGATCAATTATTTTTCCAAAATCATAGAAATAAAAATTTAACTTTAATTATCAAATTCTTGCTGTGATGAAAATTTGAACTGATGTAAAACATCCCCATTTGATGCAAATTTGAGTGGTCTTAATTACAAAATTGATAGTAATTTTAATACAATGGTCAAGTTTTTTCTAAATTTAGTTCATAATGAAGTGGTTTTAAAAATGAGGTGGTCTTAATCGTGAGGTGGTTTTAATCGTGAGGCGGACTTAATCATGAGCTAGTTTTAATGATGAGTTGTCTTTATTTTGACATTGTCTTATATTGTGGTGTTCTTATATTTTCAATGGATACGGTTCCAAGTGGTTATAATATTGAAGTGTCTCACTAGTGAAGTGGTCTAAATAGTGAGGTGGTCTTGATTGTGAAGTGGCCTTGTATTAAGGTATTCTTGATAGTAATATGGTTTTAATAATGAAGTGGTCGTAATAGTGAGTGATCTAAATAGTGAGGTGGTCTTAATTGTGAAGTGGCCTTATATCAAGGTGTTCTTATGGTAGTGATGTAGTTCTGATAATGAAGTGGTATTATGAGCGAGGTGTCTAAATAGTGAGATGGGCTTAATTGTGAGGTGGTCTTTTATTGAGGTACTCTTATAGTAGTGATGTTGTGTATAAATAAAGCAGTTTTAAAAGTGTTAAATGTTGCCATTTGTTTTCAATTATATAGCTGTTACTAATAAGAGCTTGTCTTAGTTGTCACAAACCCTTCAGTGTTGACATAGTTATCACTCCCTGGTGATCACTGAAGGGGAAAATATTATCAGCCTGCTTGATCTGATAACTGATATTGGCACCAGCAAATACTGCCTTCTGATTGGCTGAGGAGGGTCACGAATGGTATGAGATTTATCACACTCGGGGCTTCACTCCCTCTCGATAAATCCCATATTGACTCTCCCTAGGTCCATAACTAACACTTGCTCAGCAAAAACAGCACTTATACTTTAACTGATTCCAAGGCTCCTGACTACTTTAACTGGCTTCTAAACTCAAGAGGCAGCAATGTCATTTGCAACAGCCTATCAGAATGTAGCTGAATACATTAGGAAATGTCTTGAGCAGCTGGTCAATTAGAGCCCGTTTTACACAACAGTTAGATCACAGCTACCTTGCTTTGCATCATATGGTTCTCCAAAACTATAACAACAACACATAAAAATATGATAAGTTAGAAACATGGGTGGCAATTATTTTTTGCTAGTTTACCAGTTAGACTTAAATATAAACAATTTGCCTAATAGCCTATAAGCTGACCCATGGCATTAAATGTACACTCAATTCTTCAACAAAGATTGTTCAGTTAATTAGGTCACTTAATTGGCTTAAATCTGAGAGCACACAGTGGTTGGGAGATATTGGCCAATCAGGAAGCACCACCATGCATGTGTGTAGATGGTAAAAATATGCCAATTATCTGCCACAAGAGATGAGAATTGAACATTCCCAGTGAACAGGCAAGGAATTCCCCGAAAATAAGTGGTAAATACCCATAAATAATGAAAGTTATTGCTTAGAAGAATAAGACGGAAAATTTATTTTTTATAAAATTTTGCCATTTTTGAGGTGTGACATGATTTTTTTGACTGAAACTGGCCTCATCCTTGAAGGCAGTTGTGAAGGGGGAGTAAAAGCTGTTCTTGACAGTCAGTAGCCTTGGTCTTATTGTATGCTAACTTGCTAAGTGCTGTCATGATGGCAATTGCCTGTGGTGTAAGGTAAATAAGTTTATATAATTCAAAAGAGGCCAATAAATTAATAACAACATGAAGAAAACATACTAAAACATTAATTTTTTTTTTATTACGCTGTATTAAAAAGTCTAGTTGTGAAGGACAGACATACAGCTAGACAGCTAGACAGACTCATTTACAGACAGACAGACAGACAGACAGGATCATTTATTTTTCATCACACACATTACATTCATTCCACTTATGCACTTTTTATTACTATACCTTAAATTGCTGATGAGAGCGGTGTCTTAAGTCTTACGTAAACCCCTGATTGTTTGCCAATTAAAGGTCAAGTCTGACCTATTTAAATAGCATTGGCAAGAATGATAACACGCAGCAGCAGAAAAAAAGCAAGAAAACACAAGACGGAATGCAGACAACAGAAACTAAGAAAGAAAAACAAAGAAATTTGTATGTACAAAGAAAAAACCAAAATGGAAGAAAGAAAATTAAGAAAGACGGAAAAGAAGCAAAAGATAAAGTTGACAACATGTAGAAACATTTTTGTAGGCACCTACTGTAACTGAGACAGCGAAGGGACTGCAAGATAATGTTTTTGGTTACCTGATGATTTTTTATCATTATTTACTAGCTTTTTACTGTTATCGTATGACTCTAGCAGAAAATATTTTCACCTTATTTTCTCTGCCCTGGAATTTAGACATGTCTCTCATCAGCATGCAGCTTGGGGTTGAGATAAAAGTCAAGACGTGAGGTTTTGTGACGTCACTGGCGCGTCTAGGGCTGTGAAACTTGTGGAGCGTCATTCTGTGTGGCGCAGCAGTAGTGGGAACACCGCGTACTAAAAAGATGTGAAGTGTGCTGAGAATGTGATAAACAAACAACATGGAGTACGAACAGTCGACCCATTCGTCTGGTGCGAATTGGAATACATCATTACGTAACGATAGCATGTCATATTATGAGGAATACTTGGACTTAATTCCTCACCAAAGTTTTCTACTGCATGTAATTGATGGTGAGTTACTTCTTTTAACTAAGCTTTACCAGGTACAGCTCAGTAACTTAGCAACTGCATCCTGCTGCTGAAGCAAATGTCATACTTGCATCACTGAGCAGGGGATGTACTACAAAGAACCACTGAAAAAACCCGCACTTTTACTCTTTCCAAAGCAGTCGACTGGCAAACTACAAAACCACACTTAGAACTTGGAAGTAAAAGTTTTGAAATATATGACTTCAAAGGAAATGTTTTGTTTCATGCAACCGATCTTAAGTATAAATGTCATGATTTAGCCATAGATAACAATAGCTTTAGCTAAGTATTCAAATTAATTTGCCTCTCTGACATGCAATATTTCCGTTTGTTGAAACAGAATTATATGCACATGTTATTTGATATTTTCCTGATCATTTCTTATGCAATTCACATCATTCAGTCATGTCCATGAAACAAGCTTTTGCAAGAATGTGCAAATTCATTTTAGTCATTCATATGACATTACAATGGTAAAGTTTCCATCCAGGAAGTTTGCTGTGATGATATTGGCATTCCTTAGTTCAATGTTGTACCGAGAAGATGCTACCTGTCACCAAATGAATGAAAAGAATATTTTTGTTACATATCCAGTTATAGCCATGGTAATTTTGTCAGACTGTTGGAGAAGCAGCCAAAATTATTATGGGACAAAAATAGCAAACTGCAAGTTAGGTGTTATTGAGAGCAATGAGATGTGTTTCCATAAAAAGTCCTTGAACGTTTTCCAGATCTTAAAAAGGTAAAATAGAATTTGCAGGATGGCATTCATCTTTGTTTATAACTACATTTATTTTTCTGCGTCTTTCATTATATATGCTGTGGAGTGATGGTAGGCCAGTTCCAATTATTTTCTCAGAATTGCGAATAACAGCTGAGTTTCTGGTTCTTGTTTAAAACACTTTCAATTATGGCACGTCAATAGAAACTGACTAGAATACACAAATACACGGCGGCACCAGGGACTTGCTGGAAGAATTTTAGAGTTCGTAGAAACAAGTCCTTTTGGAACGTGAGAGCCAAGAAATTTGAAGCTTGAAACTTCTTCAACAGTCTGATCATTGATGGCAAGGGAAGATTTCCTGTTCTTCTTCTTCTAAAATCGATGATTTAGCTTTGAATGATGTAAATGTCAATCATGTAATACGCTGATGAAATTTGTGTGCAAGTTTTACTTACATTTTGACAAAGTGTGACCAATATGATGATTTGTTTCGTTTTCTGAAATTCTGTTAAATCTCAGCTCAAATCAAAGCAAGTCTTCATTAGTAAATTTGGCATTGTCTGAGTGAAAAATCACAAACTGAGATGATTACTTCTCACACGATGCACTTACTGCATTGGAAACCTAGGGTTAATGACATCATTTAAGAGTTTATAATATATAATGCTTTTCTGCATTCATATTGTCTGCAGCAAAAAAAGGCAACAGCGATGGCCTCGGCTGTCAAGTGCTGTGAAATTTTTGAAAGTTGGCGTTGAGGTATGTTTCCTGGGTGTAAATCACAGAAATGCACATATCAGCTGAAAACAGGGTGGCATAAATGTAATTTATGTGACCGGAATTACGTGCATCTGTGATTATCTGTCACTGTGTTTGGAGTTTGGGGATCTGATTACTAGAGTTGGAGCCAGACAGGTCCAGTCCTGCAGTCCCTTGGCAGTCAGGCCTGTCTAGCTGGTACGACCTCCCCAGCCTCTGCTTGTAAATGACTTTAAGTGCTGTTAGCAATAGAGCCATTCAACCAGAATATCAGTCAGACACTTTGTCTGCCAGTCTGACCTGTTGAGTCAGTGAGTCAGTGAGTCAGTCAAAGTAGAAGAATGCATGATCAACTGAACATATTAAGTCGATTGGAAGAGGTTTAGTATAATGGGAAGAATACAATGTCATATAACTATAAACCATTTAAGACTCTTTAACAACAAAACAAAATAGTGCACCAAAATAACCAACTAGTAGTAAGTGGGTAAACATATTTTATAACACCCACTAAGCATTACAAGTGCACTCTATTTCGGCTGACTGTTTATCAACCGAAACGTTCAACTGCTTAGTGTACACTGTTGATTTTTACCAGCAGGAGCGAGAAAGCACTCATTGGCTGATTGTGTGAAGACTATGTGGTGCCACTAGATGGCCTGATGCCGTCCCTTGTCCTGTTCTGTCAACACAAAACAGAATACCACTGCAGTACATTAAAAGAAGTTTCTGGCAGGAAATTGGATGCGAAGGGATTTCTTTGGTTACACTGTTCACATTTTCAAGTAGATTTTTTTTTATTAGGGATTAGAATGTGCCAAGCAGGCTGTAGTTCAACTATAGTGATTGATTGACTAGTTGGGTGGCTGACTGACTGGTAAAGAAAAGACTTGGCAGCCAAGTGGTTAGCATGGCTGCCTTCTGATTTGCAGCAGTGATTCAAAGTGCATGAATTCAAACTACATCCCTGTTCCGGCCTGCCAGATAACCCGTTGGATCAGCTCGACATCGGCATGACGTCGGCCTACAGTTGCCACCCAGATAACCTGGTAAATTGGTCCGACATCAGCTCATCATCATTTTTGCCAATGCCGGCATATTGTTGAGACAGTGTTTTCACGATTTGGAATGCCATCTGGGCAATGTTGAAGCATCGATTTTGTTCCAATTTGGAATGTTATCTGTGTGATCCCATAGTACGTCATCATCATCCCAGATAACAAGTCATATGGGGCGACATCAGCCCAACCTTGAATCTATGATGTTGACTTACATTCTACCTGGGATCACCATCATTATCATAATCATCCCTTTTGTAGACTCTAGTGGTTTCTTGTGGTAAAGACAGGAATTGTGCACTTCATGTTCTTGGTTAAATGTGGTCGTCTCCATATAGCTTGCCACAGCAGCCGCGAAGACTAACGTTAGCATGAAGTTGACCCAGTGTGGCATGCTGTCTGGGTCTCAATTGACTTCATGGTTTCCTGTTGCAAATGCAGTTAGTGTGTAACTGTGTGAGTTAAAAACCAGCTTCCCCTACCCCGGTTGGCTGACATTTTGTTTTCTGCCAGTCACACATGCATCTGTTGTTGCTGGGTATTGTCATCTATCTATTTTGCTTGTTCGCCTGGGACCTGTAGTTGCTGTCACGCAATGAGACAAATATTCAGGAAGAGCTATACAATACCCATCTTTGCTCTTTATGCTGCTCTTCCGGGTATTGGGTTCTTGAACCATGTCATGCAAGTTACCCGAGGAACAGTTTACTGTAAGGTCCCTCTGATTGACTCAGACCAAGAGCAAGAGTTTAAGTTTCACATATTTATTCCTCCTGTCCCAATGTCACATACGTCCTATTTGCCCAATAGGCTAGACCTTACTCAGAGCACAACGCCCTGCTTAACACCAGCAGCCCCTATCACGTGATACCCACGCCATGGCAGTGGAAATACCCCACATTCTAGGTCAACGGCTACTAGCATTCAAACATGGCAGGATGCAGGTCATCACATCACATCCTCCCAATGAGAAGGCATGTCCTCATGCCTTCGGACGAGCAATGGAGACCTTAAGTGCACCCAATACCTGGAGTTAATACAACTTCAACTTTAAAGTATTCATAAAACTCCCATACCTTAAAAATCTATCAAATCTAACAGTATGGAGGACGTGTGACTGGCGATCAGGAACACATATAATAAACAAACATTCAAATTACAATGACAAAAACAATCCATGAACATTGACAACCAAATGTCATAACCCCAATAATGCAAACATTCAAACAGACAACATTAAACTGACGGACAGACATTATTCATTCATTTTCACAACAAACAACTGTAACAGAGTCACTTTGCAGTTCTTTTGCACAAGGCAAGCACGGTGTTCACACTGAACAAAGTTGAGTTCCATTTTAAAAGTTTCTGTCACATTGACCCCATGACCTGGGCCAGCTGTCACCTGTCAAACTGACAGCTACACTTTTAAATGTTAAAATCCATGATTTTGGGCTATTTTTTCTCGAGTCCAATGTTCACTAAATGGTGTATAAGCCCCTCCAGGGGCATATTCCAATTGATAGTTCCATGGTAAGTGAAAAGAACACCCAAGTGTCTATTTGTCACATCCGTCCTTGACCAATGTTGCAGATGGGGGGCTATCTGGGTTGTCATCATGTTTTCCAGGGCAGGAGACTGGGGAGGCCTCAGGTTCAGCCAGCTGGAGAACCTAGTTCAGGGGACCTCTCTCCTTGCACATCTCCTCCGTGGGCAGCCTCTGGACCTCCTGGAGAAAAGGGCATCCACCTGGCACTCTGCTCCAGCACTTCCTGGTGGCCTTGAGGTCCCAATCAATGATGCCAGCACTTAATAACTTCATTCCTCTATGAATCAAAGTTACACACCAACCACATGTTTTAGCAATTACTTTTGCATTTCCCCAATAGTTGGACATACTATTATTCTCGGGCGAGTGAACCTAAACCTACAAAATGACCTATGGTCACAATAGCATCATTTTTAGTATTTCCCCACAATAGGTACATGCTTGGCCACTTCTATATATATTCACATACAAATATAAGAGACCAGTTCACTCCTTTCTATCACTTCGCGAATTACACAGCCTTTAAAGGAAACAACTTTACTGCAATAAATTAATACGACAGCAAAGAGAGGGCGCCCTGTTTCCTAAAAATACTGCTGTCCTACTTTTTACTCAAAGTACCATCTTATTTTAATTAAAAAATAGACGAATTGGGGTTATAATCGCACCCCACATTGTGACCATATCGCTCTGGAGGCTGCCTATGCCTGGTTGGGACAAAAGAAACAGCCTCAGGATCCAATGATAAGTGCTTGAACTTTGGATCCTGTCCCCTCTAGCTTTCCATTGCTAGCAGGGGCTCCATCCTCTCACACCACGTGGCCTGGGGACTCCTCAACCCCTTCCAGCTCCACGTGGTCTGTGGGGACCACATTTGGCTCCCCAGCATCAGGAGGCATGGCCTGTGGCATTCCGCACCTCAGCGTCAGGGGCGGATTCTTCACAGCCAGGCAAGGGGGCTGCCTGGTCACCACCACTATACAGTGAAGGGTCAGTGTAAGGGTCACTTTCCAGAGGCTGGGGACTCAATTTCGTAATTGACCTCCCCTATCCTACGCATCACCCTATAAGGACCCCAAAAATATGTCATCCTTCTCATCCCTATTGCCCTCTGAGGTCCCAGTGTCAAGGGACTCATCAGAAGTGGGAAAAAGGTGTGGTCACAGCAACGATCATTGCTGTACTCCATCCCCACCTCGGCCTGCCAAGACATCCTGCATAAGGGAATAGAAAATTTCTCTCACCTGGGCTTCGGTGACTGGGGCCCCAGATGGGGGTCCAGTCACCTGGGGAAGGGGGAATGGCTTGGGCTCATCTGCTTGCACCATGGCCACAGCCCATGGGGGCCCAATGTCGGGCTTATGGGGCTTGGCAGCTTGGTAAGCAGATTCATACTGAGTGGCCAGGTCAATGGCATCCTGAAGTGTGGCTGGTTTAAGGACCCCCAACCAAAACCTCAGATCTGTGGACCCAGAGGTATCCATGAACCTCTCTTTTGCAAACCTCTCTTGTTCCTCCCCAGTGGACACAGGATTGGCCTTACGAGACAGGTCTAACAGGAACAGGCCATATGACTCCAAATCCATATCTGGGCCCCTCCTAGCATTCAACCACTTATTTCTATAAGCATCAAGGGCCCTAGTGGAACAGAACAGAGACCTTAATTGGTCTACCATCCGGCTCCACGATTTTTCGTAGGGCAAGGACACCATTTTCAAACGGGCTGGACCATCTATGCTGGTCCACATATGAAAGCAACGTTCCTCATCAGTCCACCCATTAAAGTCAGCCACCCTCCCAAACTCCAACATATAATCAGTAAAAGCAACTCCCTGACCATCATACAAAGGAGGAAGGGCCTCTCGACGTCTCCTACGTCTTCTGGGGTGGGCACGAGCACTTGGGGCAGCATTGCCAGCCATTACAGCTCCAGCTCCAGCCCCTATATCAGATATTCTGGGAGTAGCCTCCCCAGCCACCATCCTGCCTGGCTGGGAGCCACGTGGGGTGTCAGTCAGCTGGCCAGCCATGAGGCTGTCAACTGGCTGATGCAACACCCTATTAGGCCTGGGTCTTAAACTCGAAGTACCTGGCATCTTTTCAAACCAGACAAATTTCAAACAAGACAAACAAGAAATTGTCAATAAGATCAACAATGTGACTGGGCAACAACTAACACCAAAGAAAGTGAAACCACTTATCGGCCTCCACTGCAGTGAGTAATGCAGGAGGAATTCCTATGTGCCAAAGTCAGTGTCAAAGATAATCCTTATGTCAAAGATAATCCTTTCTCAATGCGAGGTTAATCCTTGTAGCACAGAAGCTCTCCTTGGAATGAGTCAAGTCCCACATCGGGCGCCAATTGTAAGGTCCCTCTGATTGACTCAGACCAAGAGCAAGAGTTTAAGTTTCACATATTTATTCCTCCTGTCCCAATGTCACATACGTCCTATTTGCCCAATAGGCTAGACCTTACTCAGAGCACAACGCCCTGCTTAACACCAGCAGCCCCTATCACGTGATACCCACGCCATGGCAGTGGAAATACCCCACATTCTAGGTCAACGGCTACTAGCATTCAAACATGGCAGGATGCAGGTCATCACATTACAATGCACAGTGGAACCATATACAAAGAAGTCCACCCATCATCAAATCATTAAGACTGCCTCGATTTCAAGACTTATTTCTTAAACTGATTACTATGCCATATACAAACCAATGTGACATGTTATAGGGTTACTTCAGAATTATGATCACTTTGTTAGTAAATCCCAGATAGCATATGTCACATCGGCTAGACATCGGCCTGATCTGGGCAACGTCGGACCAACATCAGGCCAACATTAGGCCAATGTGGCACGTTATCAGAGATTCACTTTGGTAATTCACTTAGGTCGCCAGTGATTTTGTTGCCCGTTGTATGTGTAAGGGAGTCACAGCACCACCCAGATATAGTAATTGTATATGGAACATAGACACCTGCATTCAGAACGTCGTTTCCGACTGATTGAAACATTTGATAAGAATGGAATAGCCACCGAAACATCTGGGCATGGAGCCATTTACATTACATAAGAGACTCCATGATCTGGGCAATAAACCTTTTTCAACCTTCTTTTAACCTTATTTTTTTGCATTCTCCTAGAATAATGGCACACATAGCATATATTTGATGATAAGGACATTTTAGGGTTGGAAAAGTTGGTCAATTCATAACTGCTGTAATATACCACATGAGATTGATGTCGGTCAAAGTTGGTCCGACCATTGCTCCGTTCTGGCATGCCATCTACGCACATCTTATGCTCGAGCTAGGTACCTATAGTTTTATCCTCTGTCAATGCCGAATGCAGACCGCTTAATTGGTCGAGAGTTAGGAGATTTTTCTGTATTTACAAAATGGTCAGTTCAGCCACGCCCTCCCTGTGGATATTTTCAATATCTCAAATTGACGTCATATATGCACTGGCGTTGAGCTATGCGCTGCCTGTTCACAGGTCGTTCAACGATATCTGTAGTTGAGAAATACAATATTCCGTTGGTGGTTGGTACGTTGTACATATCTCTAGAACACTCAGAGGCGGTTTTGTTTTTCGGTATTTTAATTGCCATGGATTCAAAGCGCTGACCGTCATTCGAATGAAATGAATTATAAATGCAAAAATAAAATAGACAGAGGATCAAATTAATAATAAGTTATCACATGTAATTTTGAGAATACAAGAATTTATTTCATTCAGTTGTCATATTTCACTCAGCCTTCGTCATATTTCACTCAGCCTTGGGCTTCGGGAAATATAAAAACTTCGTTGAATAAACTTCTGTATCCTCAAAATAAAGGTGACAACTTATAATATTGTGTTTAATACATATCAACAGTTAGGTCATTAACATTCGCATGATATGTAAGAATAGTTATATTATAAGTTATCACATGTTTATTTTGAGAATGCAAGTATTCCATGAAGTTTTCATGCATTTGGCCTTGATAGAGGATAAGATTAAATACCTTTTGGAGTCATAAGTTTCTAAAGTGGTCCAGAACTAGCCTGACAGCAGTGCTGTCACTTTTCGCAATATTTTGCAACAGGTTTTAATAAATAATGTCTGACATTTATCAGATCTTGAACTTCCAACGTCAGATTGGCAATAAAATGGCAGACAGGCCATGGGTCTGATATTGCACTGGATCTGATATCGCATGGACGTAAAAGTGCTTATAGGTCCATGGATATCGCATTGCACTGAAATTAATATGCAATATGCAGCTTTTTGTTAATCAAGTTTCTAACCTTGGGCTGTGGTAATGGCTAAATTTAATGGCTGTTGTAGTGATTGTGTTTCCAGAGCAAAACGTAGTACGAACCGGTCTTATCCTGATGGCTTTCCAAATAAGGCCAACGTTGGGGAAATATTGTCGTCGTCATGCCAACATTGTCTTTGAACGCATTATTCATGATCAACTTAATGAGTACTTTAGTTCTCTGAAATTATTTTACAAAAGTCAATATGGATTTAGACATTCTCACTCAACAGAATTGACTTCGTTAGAATTGGTAGAATTAATCATCACTGAAATGGACGTCAAAAAAGTACCCATTAATATTTATCTTGATTTATCAAAGGCCTTTGATACACTGGACCATGAAATACTTCGGTTTAAGTTAAAACTCTATTGTGTGAAAGATCTTTCAGTGAAATTACTTCGAAGCTATTTTACTAACAGAGTGCAATATGTTGTTGTAGACAATATCAAGTCTAATCATGTTACACTACAGCTTGGTGTTCCACAAGGATCCATTCTTGGTCCTCTTTTATTTATCATTTATGTCAACCTCGTTGCTTCCCTGAATACTTTTCAGGGTGAAAGAAATCTAAATGATGAGTTGGTCAGCTTGAACAATTGGATGAAGGCAAATAAGCTATCTATTAACAAAAGCAAAACGAAAGCCATGATTTTCCATGCACCCCAAAGTAGAGTTCAAATTCCTACCATTAAAATAGAAGACTCTGTTATTGTATTTGTCAATGAGTTTAACTTCCTCGGCTAAATATTAGATAGACATCTAAATTGGAAAGCTCACCGTGATATGATTACAAAGAAATTGTCAAAAACAGTAGGCATTATGCACAGATTAAAAAATATGTTGCCTCTCTGTGCCTTGTTACATATATACAATTCCCTTGTGTTATCACACTTAAACTATGGAGCTCTTCTTTGGGGTTGGCAATGTCAAAATATATTCATTTTACAAAAAAAAGCTGTCAGAACTCTTACTAACAGTAAATATAATTGTCATACCAGTGGTTTATTTAAAAAACTAAATCTTTTAAAATTCCACGATATCTGTGCACTGTGTGACCTGAAATGCTGCCATAAACGATTCAACAATGCCTTGCCCCAGTATTTTCTTGATTTACTACTGCTATTTAGAGATGATCCTCATTACTATGAAACTCGAATAGCTGGTAAACTACGACTTCCCTTAATTAAACATGAATTTGCAAAACAGAGTATTAAGTATAGATTTATTAAAACCCTTAATAATATGTCCATAACTTACAGAGAAAAACTAGAAATACATAGTTTAGATGGATTTAAGAAATATGTGAAAATTAGCACTGTAGCATCTTATTCCGCAGACTGCAGTATTGAAAATTGCTATATATGTATAAATGTTCATCCTACTGCTTCTTCATTATACTTTTCAACAATATATTCTTTAACTTGAGAAGAGTAACGTAGATGAAACTACTACTGATGAGTGTAATTTCTGTACTGTGTTTGATTTAATGTTCACTATGTAATATTAATGGATCTCTCCAGGTGGCCTCACGCTAGCGATAAAATATATTTATCCAAAAATTGTTGAAACAAGCCATCTATTTGTGGAGTTAAGATGAGGTTTCACTGTAAATAACTAATGAGGCGATACACAAGTAGGGCCAATAATAAACTGCTGCCTCGCATAAGGCGTAATTTGGTCGATCAGTTTCAACGTACATCTTATTTTAGCTTTGGGTAACTTTATCTAGTTAGTTACACCCAGCTCTTACAGTGCAGGTGTAGCTTGGCTAGAATTTCTATGAACTTGTAATAAATCTGGAAGAGGAACTGCCTGGCTGAACTAGACTTAAGTTCTTTTCATCTTATTGGCCGCTTCCATGTCTCACCTGGTATCGTCTTCATCCGATTGTCTGCCAAGAGAAGGAGAATGATTCCAGGTCATTGACATTACCGGTCATTGACCTGCTCGATTATTTGTGTCTGAGGGGCCAGGCAATCATTATCAAGATGAATATAAGCATTGTTCATGCAATTGAAACAACGACAAATCACATTCAAGCCTGCCCATTGACCTGTTTAGCATTATATCATTATGTTAGTTATCAGTCATCAATTACATGTCATTCTATGATGATGTTTTGCCTTACACATGATAATAACATTAAAATTGCATGGTCGGCAAATGTAATTCAAAAGAAATTTGCTCCGATTCAAAATGAGAGAATTCTTGTCATACTTAAATTATTGGGGGAGCTGGGTTATATTAATTTATAACTTTTAAATCGAATCAAATGGTTAAATCGGATTCAAGAGTTTTATTTCTGAAAGTGTTTTTCTATTTTTGGCCATCACTGTAAACCACATCTTAGGCCTAATGAAAATAGATGATAAGTTCTGATCAAGGCAGAGATACAACTTTTTTTACAAGGCAAGTTTACTTTCTCCAGGTATGCTACTTAAGAATGACAGGTGATATTGCTCCAGGATGAGTCAGACTCAAAGTTGGTTACAGTAAATCTCCACAAGAAATTTCCAATGCAGCGGAGCAGGCTACTGTATCCTATGAGCTTCAAAACGCCAACTTTTGACGGTGAGGACTTCCATGATAAATAACAACTGGCTTTTAAGTTGATGAAATAAATTCATCAACTCGATTATCTAGGTTAAGTTGTCAGAGCTATCTCCTAACAAAAAAGATGCTTTTACAAGAAGATTAAGCGAATGTTACAAGATTAAGTTATGTTAATAGTACACGTTATTTTAGGATTCCTTCTTTCATGTCTCTGTTTCCTGGGCTTGTTTTTAAGCACATTTACAGGAATGTGTAAATCAGTGATCAATATCTAAATACTGAACATTTAAAGTCAAAAAGCAAAAAACTCGAGTTGGCCAAATATATTTCTTACAATGAATGAACCGAACAAGTAAGTCGACCTTCAACAATAAAGGCAATATTGCATAAGTCGACTTAATTGTCAGATGAGACTAACCTGTTAGTCAGAATGGCTTTGGGAGTCAGTCAGTCAGTCATTCCGAACACCTTAATTGGTTAAAATCTAAATGTATTAGTCAAACATATTTTCCAGTAGAAGGCCTTTGTTGAATAGTGATCATACACCATAATTCACTCTCGTGACGTATTTGTAGGCTGTAGGTGTCCAACACAGCTGGTGTTGCTCAAAGCTTGGATAATCCAATCAAACTTCTGTTCTGACCTCTCACTGAGTCTAACAGTTATTATGTTGATATGACTATTTTCACTCCTTAATATTGATGTGACTCTATTTTCTTCCTGTTCTATTCTCATTCATTTATATTGATGTGGCTTTATTGTCTATTTTCAATGAATTTATCATGGGTGTTTCCATGATAAAATATGCTACATCAGCCCAATATTGGCCTGATGTTAGTCCGATGTTGGTCCGATGTTGCCCACATCAGGCTGACGTCTAGCCGATGTGATATGCTATTTGGGTTTTTATTTAAGAGCTGAAGCAACTGAACTGTTTCTTCTCATTTTGTACCATTAATTGGATATACACTAATGGACTTTAAAAACGCATTATCTCGGGTTTGTACAACATGTTTTACCTATGCGTTTTTAAAGTCTATTAGTGTATATTAACACCTGACAAATCAGACTGGCTACATTGGGTTTCCAACGGGGTGAAGAAGAGGATCACTCACAATTAACTTGCCATGACCCAGGCAAACGTAACAGCCATCTGACCCACATTAAACTTTCTAAGGCCCTCTCCGAAAACAAGTTTTTTTGGCAAGCAACAAACTTAGGAGCTTCAGCTTTACATAACAGCATGACATCACATTGTCAATAAATCACATGTGTAAAAGGCAGTTGAGCTTGATACTGTATAGCATTTACAATTATTTGGCTGGATACTCTATAGCATTTACAATTATTTGGCTGGATACTCTTTAAACTAAGGGATTGGCCTGAATTTTTCATAACAGCATGACATCTCATCGAGCCTTGTGTACATGTCATTTTTTTGCCTATATTTCTTTGCTTTTGGATTGCCAGATGTACTGGTTTACTTAATTACATGTTTGGGTCAGTTTATGCTAATTGCTGAGCAATAATGGTTAAAAACAACAAAATTAAAGAAGGAATTTAATTATTTAGATGAATCAATTACCTACTTAAGTTGGGTAATGCAAATATTATACTCCACCCAGATAGTTTTCATATTGTTCTGAGCGGGATATATAACCAATAAAATTGTTGGTTAACTCTCTCCTTAGAGCAAACTGAACTTGTTTTGCATAATAAAGGCGGTAAAACAAAACAAACAAACCAAATAGTAAATATGCTTAATAGTGCAAATCTAGTGTACTAAGTCTATATAACTAACATTTTTGTTGCTTATATCCCTCCCCCTTTGGTGTCGCGATAAAACCAACAAAAAAGTTAGTGTATTACTTACTCCAATCTGTCCTTTCTTGTTTCTCCTGGAGCAATCTAGAGCTGGGAGGTTGATTTGCTCGACTTGTATATTATATTAATGAGGACTGAAACTGCATCCTTTGCTCATCAAAGTTTCAAATGAGTTTTTTTTTTACTTATTAGGAGTAACTAAGACTTTTGGCTTACTGAATGAAGCTTCCTTAAGCAGCATGATTAAACCATAGTGGAAGATTGTCATCAAATTGATTCCTATTAATCGTGAGGTGGTCTTAATAATGAGGTGAAATTCATGATAAAATACGAATTTGTGGGTCCAAAAATTAATCTTAGTTGTGAGGTGGTCTCAACCGTTAGGTTATCTTGTGTAGGATTCTAAAATCTGTTTGATGTCGGGCAACATTGAAGCAATGTAGACCCGATTTTGGATGAGGCTTAATATGTTTTTGACCAGAAATTAGTTAATATGATTAATTACACACATGTCACTGACTACAGCTCATTGCATCAAACTGATTAACCTTTCACTAAAAAGTGCTTTTTGGAGTCAGTCATTCCAGACAAGAATGTCTAAAAATGTTTACATGATGTTTTCGTAGCTAACACGAATACATGAACATTTTTGTACCAAGTAATCTGTGTAATTGTACAAAGACCAAAAAAATATAATGGGTTATTTGTCCATATTTTGAGCAAATATATGGATAAGCTTTCTCAATATACTGATTTATATAGTTTTACAACTGGTATATATACATTTCCCATATGTGGCAGTCATTATATTTTAGAAACTCAAATTGTGAGATTTGAAGTTTTTATTTTCTTGATGCTTTCCTACCCATAAATAATACCATGTATTTGTATCAAGTAATTTGTGTAATAGCACAAAGACATACAGTTTATATTGGGTTATTTGTCCATATTTTGCAGAGCGTTTGGATCGGATCCCCTTTCTCAATCAACTGATAATATATTTTTCCAACTATATAACTTTCCCGGGTGCATGTGGCAATTATTACCTACCTGCAGTCATTATATTAACAATATGGAAACGAAGTTATCTGTCTCCTTTTAGATTCAATCTTCTTTATTTTACAACATGCTTCTATATGCTTTCAGTAAATGATTGCAAAGGCTTTCGAAGTTTTCAAAGAGAAGAACTATAAAAGAAGCTTTTACTGATATTAGTTCTGGGGAAATTACTCTTGGTTCGTGCTTAAAACAACGGACTGACAATGAGCTCACTTCCAAGTTGTCATGGGCTTAAGTTACTAACCAATCATGTTGGAGTTTTAATCTCAGGGAATTGTTCCAACCGTCAGGGTGCCCAGCAAATTGGATGCTGCGAAAGGTTTACCATAGAAAACGATTTGAAGACCGTGCTATTAGCATAAATTATTTTTAAGTTTTGTGCTATTTGCTGTATTTTAAACTTGAATTGTAGTAGCCACCAATAAATAATTTAGGTGCAGAATATAATTTTCAGTGATATGATATTGAAGGCCAACACTCTAAGAAACAAAAGTGCCACATAGAAAAATACAGAACCCTGCAAGGTCCCACGTGGGACCCACTCCAAGGTATTTTGGAAGAACCATATACATGGTATTTCAAAGGACCCTGAGGTTTTTGAAATACCTTTTATATATGTATTAGTCAAAATGAAATAAGTAATATCCATTTGTTACAACAAGTGATGAACTAAAAAAAAACTAAGAAAAAACGACAAGGACAGCTTGTATTCATGATTGTCCCTAGCTGGGTTTGAACCTACAACCTACCTACAATTTTCTAACATTTTTTTAGACTAATCAGTAGCTCTGTTTCACATTGTTCTTTATAACATATGTTTGAAGCAAAAATATTCAGAAATAGAATCTTGCTTTTTATTGAAATATAATGGCAATATAATCAAGATTCCCACAAAAGGATTTGAACCCAGTCCCTCTTGAATGGAAGGCTGATGTGCAACCAACTGAGCTATCCAGGACTAGGCTCATTTGTTGTTCG
Organism: Alitta virens; assembly: GCA_932294295.1. NCBI lineage: Eukaryota > Metazoa > Annelida > Polychaeta > Phyllodocida > Nereididae > Alitta > Alitta virens. The sequence continues at coordinate 45,810,397 of OW028574.1, read as the reverse complement.
CTGATACTAGCCATTAAAGATATTAGACAATTCAATAAAAGACTGTAATAATATATTTCATGTTTATTTTACCGTCAACAAATACCAATATGTATATACAGCATCAATTCTATAGAATAAAAAAATCAAAATGGGATCTTCCTCAGGGCTACTTCCAGTGTTTCTTATAATGACAACGTTACTAGAACGTACATGCAACATTCGTGTCAACTCACCTACCCGCAACCTGCGTGAAACACGTTCCTTGTTGTCAGGCCAGCTAACAGAAACTGTAAATATAACTGCTGCTTTATTCTGATCCTTGAATCACCACCAGGGACAATGGCATCAGTGGTGTAGTGGATCCTCAATTCTTCTAGCCTTAAGCTGACTTAACACCTCTGAGGAAATGGAGAAAAAAAACACCTCAACATGCACGAAGAACCTTTGGGGTAGTTCACAGCACCCATTGGTCCTCTAATAGACCTCATTTTACCTTTATTTCTTAGTGTGAGTGAAGGGTAACAACATGCCATTGGTCAATTTTGAAGAACAGCCCAATACAATTTTCCTCATTCCACAAAACCCCATGTTGGACTCCCCACCATCCGCTATTGTTATAGTATTGTCTTAATTTTAGTTGCAAAGATTTAATATCAAGTTCCAGCTTTATAAATGTTTTATGCATATACTTCCGGATGCAAAGCCCTCAACCATAATTAAGGCTGTTTATTTATACAGGGTAATAAACATTTTGAGCAACACCTTTTTTACAAAATGACCCTGTTACAAATAAATAAAAACCATACAAAGAAGAATAATATAACAGAACTAAAAATAACAAAAAAAAGCTAGTGTATAAATAAAACAATAATTATTATAATGATGTAGATAAAAATATTTCCTGGCCTCTTTTTTAAAATATCCAGACTGCTACACTTTTAAGGGAGTACCAATATATGAGAAACACCTTTTGGTAAATTCCAAGTTTACACTTGGGACATGTACATTATTTTCATTACATGACCTTGTTTCTCTGTTAGACATTTGCATTGTTATAAAATTAATCAGATAATCTGGAACTAAACCATGGTATAGATTTGAACATTAAAAGTGACATAAAATAATCACGTCTTTGCTTTACATTTAACCAGTGTAATGCATTTACAAGATCAACTCCTCTAACATTGAAATAATCATAATTACCCTAGCAAAGCGGTTTTGCATGTGCTGGATTTTATACAAGTCGCTCAGACAAGAGTAACCCCACATTGTAATTGGGTGTTGTCTGGCTATAGGTCTATATATACAGCAGTATCATATGCTCATAGTTCTGAGCTGATGCTATTATAAGTATTCAGTTACAGCCTTCAATCTAAAAAAATGAGTAGGGTTCATTAGCATCATTACATGTGGAAACGTATTCAGAGGTAACTCTGGTACCTACAGCACCAAAAGGTTACATCCTGGCATAGGCCTGTCAGTCTAAGAGATTACCCCTTAGAATATGACTCCTTTGTACTGGAATCATTCATTAGGCTGTAGATGCTGTAGGCGTATTGTTTTCAAGATTCATTTCGTTAGTACAAATAATATAGTTATATCCCAAGTTATATCCCAAGTAGGAGGGAGTATAAACTATCAGGGATACAACTTACAACCCTCTATTCGGCCTATATTTAGTATTTGCATTGTACTAATTTCTTCGTTTGATTTGTTTGACTGCTTTATAATTATGAAATGCACTGGTTGTACTTACGAGAGGGATAATTACAGCTAATTTCATAGAATTGAAATCCATCTCATTGAATCCGAAGCTAAACTCAAGAGGACGTCATGTTAATCCTGGAATCCCATTGGTTAAGGCATCCTCTGGCGTCTGTGAAATTGGCTGCAACATTTTCCTCAGTTATATATTCCTACTAAGAACGATAGACAAAGTATAATGGTAGAGTAGTTACAGTTGGTCAGAGCACTATTGATGAGCTGCGTCTTGAGAACTCCATTATATGTAAATGCCCTGTCCATGTTCGGATTAGGATCACTGTAGTCAACCTTAGGCACCTAAATGTTGCTTACGAGGTCAACTGATGAGATGAGAAATGGGGGGGGGGAATATATGCATTTCCCTCACTATAGACTGTTAGTATAAACCCAAGCCCCCTCCTAAAATTGTTTCATGTGATCAACACCTACAGTGGATGGTCTTGGGTTCGATTTTCATGGGCTGAGACATACTCAGGACGACATTGCATGGCCTCATGACGATGCCATCGGCCGGACGCATGGCCTGTGTTGGCCTGTGGTTGCCTGTAGTGGCCTGTATAGGCCTTTGTTGGCCTAGTCAAAGCTGTCATAGCTGGCTACTCAAAACGGGATCTAAAAGAACATAATATTTGTCTAATATTTATAAAAATATTAGATTAATTTCTTCCATTTGTCAGTTTACACTTTTCTGGTGATAAATTTAAGCCGATTATTAGCTATAGAAGAGGACAGAAGCAGCTGGCTTTAGCTAGAGTCGACCGCATTTTATGAAACTAACTGTCGTGGTAACAAAACATGATATATCAGGAAGATATTGGCGCGATGTTGGCTTACAAAGGCCAATGTTGGAACAATGTCGAACCAATCTGGCATTTTATCTGGCGACCGGAGCTGCAGTACAAACCAAAATATTGTCAATTAAAAACGGCTCGTCAAATTGAACCTAGACAAAGCTAGACAACTTCAGTTATTAGACGATGCTACCTGCCACTAAACGGAACTGTCTGGCTAGCTAGCTAGTCAAAGCCAGATCTACAAGTACATATTTATGGTTCAATTTGACAGGCTTTTTTTAATGGAACTAACTGTTGCACGCAGGCAGCTAATCTGACTTAATCTAATGAGGCCCAATTTGAACGATAAAATAAAAGTGACATTAAAGAGTGATATACCATGTAAGTCTTCTATTATTCACTACAAATTGGACATACTAGTGTTAGAAATTTAGACAAGAAGTCAACAAAGCTACTGGCCAAGGCAAACAAAATTTAGTTTTTTTGACAAAACAGGATTTTACATGGATATATGTGTCATAACTTGTTTATATGATAGAATATCATAAATATACTATATGGAAATTTAAAAAAATGCAAAGTAACATTTTTGAATTGAAACAAATTCTATATATTTCTTAAAAACCACTAATTATGAAAAAATTCAGATACTGTAGCCTGATTTTGCTAGCAGTGCCATACCATAGTAATTAACATATACATACTTCAACATTAGAGCATAAAAAAAACCTCAAACATTGATATAGCGTATGAAGACTTTTGTGATTCAGCACATTTTTCACAAATATTTTCCCTGATTTTTTAATTTTTCTTCTTTATGGTCGGTTGTATGTCATTAAAATAATACACATCAATCATTTTTTTTGAACTTGCCAGGTATACACCAAACTATGAAAAACGCAAACTCAGAAATCTGGTGGGGGAAATGTGCTACACTCCTGACATTCATTCATTGCACATTAATATATCTTTTGTCTTTTAGTTACCATTATTCATGTAGTTAGTATTTTGACTGGCGTGAAAAGTAATCAAGAAAATATAACTGGATACTTTCGTCATTCTTTGCAAGAGCAATCCTTAGTTAATAAAAGTGTTCCATTCCTGACCGACTGATAGATGCCTTATTAGAATAAGTAGTATGGAAAGACAAGGTGTATCCAACAAATGCTTGCTTTTTAGCTATAGAGGAAGTAAAAGTAGCAGAAAATACAATCAATATGTGGCAGCTGCGGTAGAAAAATCATACAGCAAAAATTTGGCAACCAGGCTTCATAAAGTGTGGTAAAAATGCCCAAACGTAGAAAATAACTATTTTTTGTTTACACCGGCTTACTGCAAAAGAAGATTAAACATGTAAAAGTAGTATAACCGCATACGCTACATCCCTGTAAATTTATGATTATTCAAAATCATTGTCAAGTCTAAAGAAAAATAGAGACCTTTGGCAGCCATGTTGAGGGTAAAGTTAAAGTCAAGCTCAACTAGACTCGTGTTATCCTGTCTCTAATGATTCAAGAAGTTACCAGCGGCGTGCCTGTATGTACAGGGCACTGCAAGGGTTGTACAAATGTAGATAAATTGCCATGGGCAAAGTATTATTCATGACTGAAGACACTTTCAAGTCTTCCACAGTTACTGTTACCATCTTGCAACTAAAGTGGAGAGGTAATCTCACTTAACCCATTTCATCAAAAACAAACCAATATTTGGCCAGTTTACATTACAAATGGGATGTTGCAAGTTGTACAGCTTCTGATTAGCCGAATAACAGATTAACATGGATATATTCTAAAATTGCTAGATTCCATGCTTTATAGTGTGCACAAATCTGTATTTTGTACGTGGTATATACATAGATATACATAGATAGATAGGTTCATAGATATTACTTATGCACGGTGCTGTACATAGATACATTGATAGATTATGACAATTTTGCCAGTGGCATTTGCTGATAAAATCTCATCATCTACTTGTGCTATTATCCTCTACTATTTTGCATGAGTTGCTGCTGAAAGAAAGTGTGATCTGGGTGTTAATCCTATTCCTTGTCTTAACTGATACTACTGAGCTAACATAGTAACAACATGTTCCTAGCTTTACCCAAATTCACTCACATCACAAAGCTTGATTGTTGCTCTTTTATTTTAGCTTTGCTTGTCTTCTAAATTTCATTAAAGGTATTGAATTTGTATACATTGTGCTGGGAAAATGTGTAAACTATCACACTACCAATGAATGATGAAGAGCACTTCAAGTAATGAAGATTAACTGTCACTGATACAATGCACCTTTTATAATAAAAGAGGTACATCCTCTTACTGGCACTGAGCAGATAGCAAAAAGAGAAACGCCTTATGTCATGATATACAATGATGCAGTGTCCGAGTGAAAATTATGAGGTGAATGTTTATTGCTGTAATATATTCAATCCTTTTGATATATATACACTCTCAGGCAAGGGAGATGGGAGACCAGCAATATCTTTAGACACTGTGTCAGTACCATATTTAGGGAGCCAGTTGCCAAATCTGGTCAATGTTACACTGTAACGAGTTTTCGTAGTGGTCTTGCAATTTAACCGTAGTTTTTACAGTAAAACACTGTAGATCTGGTATGCTGCCTGCTACCGTAAATCCTTTACGGCAAGATACCTTGAATCTATCCCATGGCATAATACTATAGAATTTACAGTTAAGGCAAAGAAAATGGCATTGTACCGTAGTTTATCCAGTAAATTGCTGTGAAATACACCAAATCCACCATACAACATGTTATCGCATATTTTACAGGACTATGCCATAAAACTACTCTATGCCATTATACTGCAGCATTTTATGGTAAGTTGCCATAAATTTCAACTGTAGTATGATACCGTAAATTTTACAGTAGATGGCCCAACATTGGCTTATTTTAGGGGCTCATCGGTAGAGCCAACATGAAAGTACAACAGTAATTTATGGTGAGGTACCATTTGTTGATTATACAGTAGTGATCATCACAACTTAACAGATGCATGTGCTGTAGATTTTATGGCAACATCCTTTTGTTTTATTTTACAGTAACCCAACTTGTCACCATAATTTTTGCAGCAAAATGCTGTGCAAAAATTTGCCAGTAAAAAGCCGTGAAAACTACAGGAAATTTTTTACAGTGCTGGCGGACTCACATTGAGCCAATGGCACTTGTCACCTAGCAAACATTGAGCCAGTCTAATAATGTAAATTCATAATAAATATGTAGAAAATATATAGATTGGTGCATGGGCTGGGTGGATTACCATCCTGTGAAGCTCTGTTGCTCAAGATACTGTCTACTCGACACTATATTAAGTATACCATTTTGATTAATAGGTCAATTCATAATTTTTAGCTGCACGGTCTTGCAGGCGTTGTGTTTCTACGGGTCGTGCTGCAAATATGCAGACGACGATTCTTTGTGACATGGAATGATGTCAGAGATGCAGCTTCTACTCGGTAAATTACATTTATGGATATCAAAAACTGAGCACATAAATACCTTTCTAGGAAAACAGGCAGAGAACAGTCCACCGGAATGAGCTCCTTCCACTCTGCTGTGACCTTTGGAATTATTTCTACGTAACAGATGACGCTGTCGTAACTTCACGAGGTGGCTGAGTCATCGTTTCCTGTCGAGTCATTTTAGCCCGCAATTTGGCATTTGGGAAGTTGGAAGTCCAAGGATTGTATAATGCGGAAAAGGACATTGTTTTTCAACTTGAGGTGATGAAAGGCCCATCTTGACTTATCACCAGGTCTTTCTTTATTCCCATTGTTTGTTTAAAAAAAAACTTTGGCTGCACTGCTAGCCCTGAATGCATGCCTGATCTGTCAATGTCGACCTGGTGTCGGCCAGTGTTAAACCAATGTTGACCCAATCTGAAATGATAATCGGAGGGTGAGTTAAAAGGACACCTGCATAGCATGATGTTCGGGTCGAAGTCATCCCAATGTTGGCTTACGTCGCACCAATGCAGCATGATATCTGGGCAGTCATAACTTAAGGCCAGATAGCCTGCCCCATCGTCATCGGACCTCTATCCAGCTATCTATCCCAGACAGCAGTCACATTGGCTAGACGTTGGGCCGATATGGGTGACAGTGGACCATCATCGGGCCAACATAGCATAGGCATATGATCAGGGATTGGCTGACAATGGCCAACACCGAGCCGACGTCCCCCAATGTGGCATATTATCTTGGTTTGGCATAGAAATGTTGAGACCAATCAGTAAATCACCGTATCAAATTCATTGTGACAGACATGCTCGCCCGCCAGGAGTCTGCCATTAAAAATTCACCCATCGGAAATTGTGTTCATCACATGTCTACCCTGTAGCAACAAGTACACCGTGATGTCAGCCAAAACGTTGCCTTAACCGCTAGGCCACCCAGCTGGTCTTGTTTGTTAAATATTGAACTTTTCTAATGGTCATTGAGGCTTGCAATGGGATTTCTTGATTAAAGCTACCCAAAACCCAAATTGTAGTATGAAAACCCTTATGATTTCACAATATTCGAAATGCGAAATGGCTTATTATTTTATCTAGCAGCACTGAAATAGTGTTGGTAGAGCTAATTTGGTTGCTTTATGATGCGTTGCTTGCAGCTGTACAAACAAGAGAAAAGTCTGTATTAGCAGCTTTTGACATTAAGGACAATAAACTAAGAAAAGGGACCTGTAACAATTCTCATGACCTTAGTATATAGTAAATCAGATTGGGCGTTTCTGACATGTGATAAGCCAAAATCAGCATCCTGCAGCTGTTTTGGCGTCGAAGTGACGTCACTGTTGTTGTTGCAAAACTCGCAATTCATCATCATCTTGTGGCAATAATAAACATGATTTACCCAAACAAAACAAAAAAAGCTATTAACCTTAGTGGTTCTGCTCAGCCTAACCTATCTGCTATTTAGTAGTGTTAATCACGTCATTTTGTAGTATACACACGTGACATATACCTACCACAGCAGAATAACAATTCCATAATTTTCCTGACATAATTACAAGTTTGGCACCTATACAGCTGCTGAGCACGACAATTTGGGATGATATTGGGGTTTTTTTTTTGTCTATGCCCCTAATGCATTTGAATGGTACCTTTTTGGTCAACTGTAGCCCCAATTCCATGGCGGTAAACCAAACGTAGCCACGATTGTTGTTGTTACGCGACCAAATTTGACAGATCATTCTGTAATATTTATAATAGCATTGTCACCATCTGCTGGACAAGTCTAAAGCCCCGTTCCCACATAGCCGAGTTACTCGTAGTCAACTCGTAGTAATAACAAAAATTACGTAACACCCAAAATTCGAGGAGTTGGCGACGAATTTTTGCGGAAAAAGTGACCAGGAGTGACTCGCCGAATTACTCACCGAATTACTCACCGAGTTACTCGGCGGGTTCAGCGAGCGACTCGCCGAGTACCAGGAGTGACTCGCCAAGTTGCAGCCAATTAGTGAACGATTTCAAGGAGAGTGTCAGCGAGTTAGAGGAGTAAATCGCCGAGTACCAGGAGTAACTCGCCGAGTACCAGGAGTAACTCGCCGAGTACCAGGAGTAACTCGTAAAGTCGACGAGTTATACTCATGATACTCATCAGGGTTATTAAAGTAAATTAAATATAGCAAATAAAATCACAGATCAAATCACAAATACTAATTACAATATCAATATTAGATTTAAATTTTACAAAATATACACAAATTTATACTGATCATAATATCACAATAAGATTCAAATTAACACAAAAAGATAAAAAGTTATACAAATATAATCATTGCCTGGTAATTACAATTAAATATATTGCTTTTAATTAATGAAAGCAATTACATATTTTTGTAATTGTGAATGACAATCAAGACAATGTCATATTACTGTGTCATCTTTGAACAAACCATGAAATGACAGGTCAAAGAACCCCAATTTAGGCAATTAGGCAATTGACACATGTATTGAATTTGCTGTATGCTCTACACCAATTCTTTGTATCATTCAAAATGCTAATAGCAATTACTGTGTCATCTTTGAACAAACCATGAAATGACAGGTCAAAGAACCCCAATTTAGGCAATTAGGCAATTGACACATGTATTGAATTTGCTGTATGCTCTACACCAATTCTTTGTATCATTCAAAATGCTAATAGCAATTACTGTGTCATCTTTGAACAAACCATGAAATGACAGGTCAAAGAACCCCAATTTAGGCAATTAGGCAATTGACACATGTATTGAATTTGCTGTATGCTCTACACCCATTCTTTGTATCATTCAAAATGCTAATAGCAATTGACATAACAGTCATGGCAGTTGGCAGAATGAGTAGAAATGAATTGCAATAAAGCTCATCCAAACAATGTATATAAAATGGTCAAAAATATTGACTACACCATTCAAGTCAGGGCCATACACAGAGCACCTTGCCGCCGCCAGACTACCTGCCTTCTCAGACGAATATCTCGCTTAATATTTGGTCTATTTTCAATCTGAAAATCTGTGTGGAATAAGTATGAACTCGACTATAATTCAATATTTATTTGACGAAAATCGGAATAATATAAATGGAGCAGCAGCCGCCGCCAGACAACCGCCTTCTCAGACGAATATCTCGCTTAATATTTGGTATATTTTCGATCCGAAAACACGTATGGAATCAGTGTGAACTATACTAAAATGCAGTCTTATTTGACGAAAATCGGAATAATATAAATGGAGCAGCAGCCGCCGCCAGACAACCGCCTTCTCAGACGAATATCTCGCTTAATATTTGGTATATTTTCGATCCGAAAACACGTATGGAATCAGTGTGAACTATACTAAAATGCAGTCTTATTTGACGAGAATCGGACTAATATTAGGGGAGCAGCAGTCTTTTAAAGTAGCGCTCAGCCTTACCTGCATTGATACAGTCCGGGCGCGGACGTCTGCGAGAGCACCACTGTTTGCCTCCGCCAACCTAGCTACATTCTCAGACGAATATCTCGCTTAATATTTGGTCTATTTTCAATCCGAAAATACCTATGGAGTCACTATGAATTATACTACAAAACAATATTTATTTGACGAAAATCGGAATAATATAAATGGAGCAGCAGCCGCCGCCAGACAACCGCCTTCTCAGACGAATATCTCGCTTAATATTTGGTCTATTGTCAATCCGAAAATACCTATGGAGTCACTATGAATTATACTACAAAACAATCTTTATTTGACGAAAATCGGAATAATATTATAGGAGCAGCGGCCTTTTATATTATATACGACCCCCTACGCTGATGATGCATGTACTAAAGGTAGAACTCGACGAGTTACTCGGCGAGTTACTCCTACAACTCGGTGAGTTACTCCTCGCACTCCTGAACATCCCCCCGAGTGTAATACGAGTGAAAATAGCGCTGAGTAACTTGGCGAGTTCGAGGAGTAACTCGGCGAGTTCGAGGAGTAACTCGGCGAGTTCGAGGAGTAACTCGGCGAGTCATGGCCGAGTTTTTGGACTCCTGGATAATTCGCCGAGTGTGCCGTGCAGCGCGGCATACTCGGGATACTCGGCATTCTCGGCTCCAAATCTCACGAGTTCGCTACGAGTCAGAGGAGTTTCTCGCCGAACATCTCTCGAGTGCGAGGAGTTATCGCAGAGTTTAGTAAGAGTTGGGCCCGAGAGGCGTGTTACGTAATACTACGAGTTGACTACGAGTAACTCGGCTATGTGGGAACGGGGCTTTAGATGTCGTGGCTAGCTCTCTTCAGCAGCCTTGGGAGAAACACTATGAAACAACTCAATGCCATATATTTTAGTACCCGTCTTACTACAAAAAAGACGAAACCACAAATTTTCAAGCAATCAATTTCTTCAGACTGATGATACGGCAGCTATTTGAGCAAGTAAGCCTGCTGACATTATTTTCGATCGTCCGCATGCATCGGTGGCCAGATTGTAATTCAATTGGTGAAATTGTAATTTGTCTGAAGGAGAAACCGCTCTGTTACTAGAAACATGATACTTAATCTATTACCAGTATCCTCCATTAGATTGAACTCAGTAAAACCTGTCCTCAACAAAAAGGTGGAAGTTGATTAAACAAGAGCAAACTTTCCAATTGCTTCAACAAGTTGAAATTTGGTGCTGTAATATGCTTGAATTTTGCATGGTTGCAGATAGCAGTGGTGTTCAGATGAGCAAGCTTCTTTAAGAATAACAGTTCCGTCATTTTCCTGACATAATTAAAGCCCTCCGACTTTCACATCACTGGTTATTTGTAAATGAAATTCCTATTTAGGTCTAAATTTAGGTATGTTCCTAATATCCTAAGAACATTCCAAATCGGTCTACCAATTGGTCTGTGAGATGCTTGCCCGCTATCTGGTTATAAGGGCTGGGTTTGCAGAATATTTAATATATTTCCTTCATTCGCTTAAAATGAAGAGGAGTCAAAATACCTAAGGCTTAAAGCATAAATTGCTATTATCAAACCAACACTGGGCCAGTGGGCTGGTACCCAAGTAGCACTCCACATTGAGCTAGTGTAATTTCTATATTTGCTGCCGTCGGTACAACATCGTAGCGCCTGTGTTGATGTGATCTGGAATATTATCTGGGTAGTGTCGATGTTGGGCCAACATTGAGCAATGCCAACACCTGACCAACACCCAGATAGCATGCCAAGTGTGATTATCAACATGAATCGAGGTCGGCCAATGCTGGACAGATATCAAGCTATATTAAGCTGATGTGGTATGATTGATATGAGAAGTGCAGCCCTCTAAAGCAAGTTCTTAATTGATGAGGTGAGAGAGAGAGAGAGGAGGAGTCCACCCATGTTACACCTTTACCCCATGGGTGGGATCTTTTACTTACCTTATCATAGAAACTGAGAACAAGGGACCGCCAATTTAACATCTCATCCGAACGACATCCAGCTGGGTATGTTGCTCATTAAAGGTTGCCCGGGCCTGGGATTGAACCCGGGACCTTCAGAGAGTGGGACATTGACTCGACCTGCCATGCTATCAGTCTGCTTGTTGGTAAATTACCCATCTGACCTTTCAGCCATTGTAATAACGTTATATTGAGTGTTGAATCATACATGACTGGTGAACTTAGCATTGACAATCATCTCGCAAACTTCAACGTCAATAACACATAGCTTTCCTATTAAATCTTCATATGTGAATTAGCATGACAACAGAATCACAAAAAGTTATATTTTTCTTTATTCTCCAATTGCTGAAAAAACAAAAGGAAACCATTTAATGCTGAAATCCTTTGTAATTATTTAAATGGGCAGCATGGATCAGATGGTTATAAAGGAAAACCACAGTCCCTGATCTGTCAAAAAGTTTTTTCCTTTTATTCCCCAATTAATTTCTGTCATTTGGAATTTAAATTTTTTTAAATCGGATGTAAAATTACTGATCTATCCAATAAAACATACATGAAGCCTTAACTCAGTCAATTTTTGTCCTATTTTCACGATTTAACTTTTCTTATGTAGAATATTAGATTTTTATCAATCTGTTACTTCAACTGAAGTCGAGCCGGCATTTTTACGGCGTACGCGTTTCGTCCTTATTAGTCATCAGATATCTGTATCTTGCATATCAAATGTTTGCAATGGGTGCTTCGTGCCCAATAAGGCTTCTTTTCTGGATTTGCCGGATCGGATTATTGTCGGTGCGACGTCGGCGGAGTTGATATGAAGTTGCTCTGATGGGGACCAATATTGAAACAATGATGTGCCGATTTAGAATGTGATCTGGGTGTAACGGGATAAACATTTTTGTGTATCAAGCTATCTTAAATGTGATCCTACCGATGCAGTGGCTCTGAATGCCTGCACATACATTTAGATAAAGTTTCACTCAACCTGGGATAGATGTACACTTTCTGTTTGTTCTATGGGTTAACCACCCAACAATTAAAAGCGGAGAGGTGAACGAGGCAGCAATTCATATTATAGATTATTCCCAGATAACATTCCAAATCGGCCCAGCATTGTTTCAATATAGGCCACTGTCGTTACAACAACGTATTAACATCGCCCACATCGCGCCTACGTTAAAACGATTTGAAATGCTACTGGGTTATGCCCATGAACACAAAAAGTTTTCATTATATATTGTACATAGCATATCGGGAAATTTTTTTATTTTAATTATACCAAAACATATGGTAAAAATATTGTTGCAATATTTTATAATGTATTTCACATTGTGAAATTATGTTGTCAATGACAAGTTTGTTTGGTAATATCATTTATTATATTTCTGCAGGCTTTTATGGGGTCCACACTTTCATCATGTGAGCAATATGTTCTGCATATTTTTACATAATGTTAGTTAATATGATGATTTAAATATTTTAGATTTTGGTGATATTTTTGGGGAATATTATCTGAAATGTGTTTGGAGTCCATGTTATCACTTAGTGACAATGTGCTCTACAATATTGAACATTCTGGCAATCATTTTTGGGAATATTACTTGAAAATATGACAAGAAAGTTTTTTAGGGTCCACACTTTAATGTTGTGAAAACATTTGTCAAATGTTGTAGCTTTAATGTTACAATCTGTTTGTGTTTGCAGAGTGGGAAAAATTATACAAGACAGAGCCCAGATAGCATTCCAAATCTTTTCAATATCGGCACGACGTCGGCGATGTTGATTCGATGTTGTACCTACATTGGCCTAAATAGAAACGATGCTGAGCCGATTTGGAATGCTATCAGGGGTGCTCCTGAACCCTGTGTGGGTTTTAGGGCTTTACATTTGTATTTTAGCATAATTAGGACAGGCAGGGAGGTGCAGGATGAAACAGCCATCCAACTTAAGGGGCGTTTACACTGTCACATACAAAACCTACGAGTGACCACGTACGACAAAAAGTGGCTATACGTAGCTAAACGTGCTCACTTGTGGCTCCGTTAATTACATAAAAATCCTTTCCACAAGCATACGTAAGGCATTAGTAGATTGTTTGCTGGATGTCTGTCAAACGCTTGCCGAACGTCCGTCAAATGCTCGACGAGCGTCTGTCGTCAGGCATCCGTCAGGTATCCATCAGGCATGGAAGACAACGGGTGGGCAATTTAACCCGGAACCCAGTGGTTGAAAGCCCAGCAAGTGCTACCACTGAGCTGTGCACCCACCCTGCGCCTGAACCCAAACTGCAATTTATTGAGGCACAGCTTGGTCCTTTATTGTTATTTTTTTCTTACCTTTTTTGTCACTGCACAGAAATAAATGCAAGAGGAAATCATTAACCACCTCGGAAGACCAAATTTCCACTAGAGACCTGCCAAGGATTAACTCATCACTCACTAACTGCAGTTTATTGAGGCTGAAGGGCTTAATTTGAATACCTGACGAAAGGAAGGGGTTGCTTGCCTGAAGCTATTATTGGGCTCAGAATGCCTAGACTCAATTGATGCCTGAGCTTCACTCAGCTACTTCCTAACTTTTAATCAGACATGATTTTTATTTCCAGATTTACTACCTTGCTCTTAATTATAAGACTTACATACATTGCTTTACGTTTTGAGTGTTTAGTTAAGGCTGATCTAGACATTTTATAACAATATAAAGTGTTCTATAGGTTTAATTGCTTCCCAATTAATTTAAGAATAACTCTGCCCCCATACACTAACGTGAAACGATCAGAAAGGTTTTCTCCATACACAAGATATTAATCGTAAATATATACACTTGTCAATAGAATCCCAGATCTAGCTTTCCAAATTGTTTCAACATTGGCTGACATCGCTTTCTATCATATTGCTGGTCCTGTTAGTAGCAAATTCCTATAAAATTCTGAGGTATTACGTGTCATTTGCCACAACATTAAGCTTAAGACCATGATGACTACAATTGTTAAGTAGATTTTAATATATTACACCGACTTACAATACACATCCTACTTCTAAGAATATCATAGAAATAAATTTAAAAGAACAAGCTATTACAGCAGTTCTTGCCACTATCGAGGGTTGATTAATTGCGTGATAGAGGGGAGAAGTCCACCCATGTTACACATATACCCCATGGGTGGGATCTTTTACTTGCCTCAGCACAGACACTGAGTACAAGGGATCGCCACTTTTTAAGTCTCATCCGAAACGACATCCAGCTAGGATGTTGCTCATAAAGGGTGCCCAGGCCTGGAATTGAACCTTATACCTTCAGAGGAGCAGGCGAGTGTCTTAACACTAGACCACCCAGCTGCCAGTATATTTCTTGCAACATTTGAAACTTACATGCATGATCTTCAGCCCACATACACACTCTTGGAAGTGTATTGAGGCGCATCTCCAAGCATGTTCATGTCATTGCTTGCACGTATGCTAAAGGGGGGTTCTCACATAGCTGGTTTTCCTGGAGAAGCCGTATTGCTGTCGTAGAATTATGTTTTGACGACTTCACCACAGTTGTTGGAAGCCCCCAAAAGGGACGGTGCTTAAGGTGACGGGTGAGTTGGCGGCAGTGAGGTGTGAATCACGGACACCCAGCAGATCACACGTAAGATACATACCAAACCCGACGGATGATGCCCAGTCTGATGCCGGGTGGGCCACGGGTAAATCACATTTATGACGGGAGACTCCACAGCATCTACGTTTGACCCGCAGGCTTGTACGTGTGAGGGGCATATCAAGCACGTGTCAATCACGACTGTCCAGTCGAACTGGCAGGAAGGTTATCACTGCCAGACAGCAAGGATCCCACTGAAGGAGGGTTCAAGGAAGAAGAACCAGGCACCACTGGAGAAGGTGCAGCAGAGAAGACACCCAATGAAGATGAAGGCCCAGGTCCAGCAGACTGGTAGGTACCTGCAGGCTGGAACGTGGGAACTGAGAAGAAGCTCCTGCAGGCTGTAAAGAAGCTGAAGCAGACGGCTGTGTAGACATTGTCTGCAAGGTAGTCCATTGTTTCTCAGGAGTAGCCTGCTGGAACTGGGTGAACGTCAGCTGAAACATCTGGGCCTGCTGCTGCTGATGGAGCTGCTGTTGCTGCTGCTGCTGCTTGTTCCTCCTGACTTGCGCCTTCAGCTGGGCTTCGACGTCTTCATACGTGTCCAAGTCCAACTGAAGACACTCAGAATATATGTAGTCAGTCATTGAGCGGATTCTCAGGTTCTTCGGATCTGCAGGAGGAAGAGGCTGTGCGATGACTTTGATGTGCTGGTCAATCCTTGCAGCTGTCTGCTGAGCAGTCTGGACTATGTCAGCTAATTTGGAGCTTGATGCAGAAGAATGATCACCATTATCTTCCTCTTCTTGAAGGGACCACCCTTGGTTGTCACTGGGAAGACTGGACTTGGCTCGAGGTCAACTTCTTCAACCTCTTCCAGTTCTTCAGGCCCAGAATCTGCCCCTGCCCTGCACTGGAAATGTATCAAAGTTGGGCAGTTGCTTCTTGCTCTTCGCAATCTTCTTCTTTAGGTTGACAGCTTGACAAGATGGCACCCGGGAGATGTGTTGCTCAAGGAACCCAAAGTTGGTGATAATCCACTTCTCCTTCTCTGTCGGATTTCTCTTGACTGTACCGGAAGGGCCCCGCTTGATGAGCTTCCCACCACTGGTTCTGATAGACTCAAGCCAGGTCCTCAACTGTAGCCCAGTACAGGGGACACTGAGGGTCTGTGCCTTGTCACCAAAAGCCTCATCTTCCTCTGATGATCCTTGTAGTCATGTCTGGTCCTGTCATAGATATGTCATTCTCCCGGGACTAGTCAGAGATGTCTTGTTCATCATTGGGAGGTAGAAAAAACTTCTCAGTCTTTCTTTTTGGCTTCTTCTGAGATGCAGCAGGAGCAGTGGCAGAAGATGCCTGGGTGGCAGGAAATTGACTGGCATCACTATCATCATCTTCTTCTTGGGTGTCTTTCTTCTCCTTCTCTACATCAATGTCTGGATCTCTGTCACTGTCATCCATGTTAACATCAGAAGACTTGGCAGAAGACTTGGCAGTGGACTTGGTGGAAGTCTTGGCAGGATACTTGGCAGGAGACTTGGCAAGAGACTTGGCAGAAGACCTGGCAGGTGATGTGGCAGGAGACCTGGCAGGAGACTTGGCAGGAGACCTGGCAGGAGACTTGGCACGAGCATAATAAGTAGAACTGGCAGGACTAGCAGGAGCTGCAGGAACACTGGACTCAAACAATTCTTCCCCAGAGGCAAGTGCAGAAGGCTTTTCTTCTGTGACTTTTTTCTTTCCAAGATTGCGTCTCTTCTTGGGTCCCAAGTTGAAACAGCAAACAGGAACAGCAGCAGCAGCAGCAGCAGGAGAGCAGAATACGGCGAGGTCGATCAGTTTCTATCAAAGGCAGAGGTGTGAATGAAGTTTGCCTCACTGCGAATGATTATGTACTGCTGGCCGAGGTCACGTGACGAGCCAACCGGTCCTGCAACCGTCCTTCACCCATCGTTAACCTAGCAGCCGGTGACTTACTTGTGGCACACATGAGTCACACATAGCGTACATAGGTATTAATTTTTCTATACGTAGAAACCAGTGACTTATCCATGGTACATGTGAATGCACATGTTGAAGCCGATGGTTCAATCGTTGCACACATACCTCTCCCGCCGGGTTCTTGACACCCACGTTTGCGACGGGTAACCCGCCGGCTTTTATGAGTGTCTCATGTGTGACTTGGCGTATGCCACGAGTGCCTCTAAAGCAACAACGGCTTCACTACGGTTGCTATCCGTTGATTTTGGCGGTTGTTCTCAGTTCGGTGACGACTGCGAGGAATCGAGTAAGTGTGTTCACCATCTTCTACGACAACTTGCCGATAACCACGGTTACAGTACGGATGCCCAATTTTGCATTCTACGAACACAATACTGCTTCACCGGGAAAACCGGCTATGTGAGAACCCCCCCTTAAGCAGAGCACCTTTCATTTTGCAATCTAGTGCACCCGTAGATGTGTATAATTTAACAATTTTAATCATTTCATGGATACACATATGACATGCGTGGACATGCTATGAAGAGACCTGCAATGCAACGCATATTTAATTGCTAACTGCATTTTCTGATGTGCAAAGAACAACATAAGTCTGAAAAAAGGCTGTTTTGGCGATTACTATGAGACTTACCCATGAAAGGTTTCGGATAGGCAAAATAAGAAATTTGTATAGAACAGAAGATATATGAATCAAAGAGAAAAAGTAGGCAGACTATTCCATGAAGATATTCAATTTAGAAAATCAGACTTAATTACCACTATTGTCCCCATCAGGCCCAATTAATTTTGCAATTCAATAAATGGCCACACAATGACCTATGGGATAAAATTTTGATCTCACGTCACCTTAATTACCCATGTATGTGTAAAAACTGCTACTTTTTACCAACCTTCAGAAACACCAAATTAGGTTACTAATTCAACAGTGATACAACTTCACTTTCAACAACTTCTATTTTTGTGTGTTTCTTGACAGGAATTAGCCTCACATTTGGTATGTTAAATTGAATTACTTATTTGATATTAACACAGTGTTCAAAAATTATAAATATTAACAAACTTAACATTCTAAAGCCTAAAGTCATTGATTTTTTTTTGTTTTTGTTTTTTGTAGAGATATGCACCGTTCAAGAGTCTCAGAGGGAAGAATTAGTTCAATCATAAATACTATTAATATCTGGAATTACAGACTAATACCTGGTAACCTTGATTTTCGTACCATTAGATGATTTCTATTATCTTCGAGAATGAGATTGAAAACTTGTGTGGGTAAACAGATTACTTTACCATGGACACTTAGTCCTTTTAATTCTTGCAGGTAATGGAACATTGTAAAGGGCAGTGTTATAAACTTAACTGGATTGACACCAGGGGGTTTGTCTCACTGTTCCCTTGTTTCACTGTTCCCCCTCTCCCCTACTCTAACTACTTACACTGTGTAGTCTATATGAGATTATAATGGCTTCTAAAACTCCAGGCAATAATGCAGTTCAGGTGCGAAGTGCACCATAACGGGCATCATCTCCTGTTCCATTACCAGATTAGGTAGTTACGATATAAATAGTGGATCGTGAGGAGACCAATATGCAGTGTTACTGACCGAAGCTAGTGATAGCTGAGGCCAGTAAAACAGCATATTGGTCGACTCTTAATTCAATATTTGTTATATTCTATCATATTTCATAATTTATAATTATTTTTTTTAATTTATTGTGGTTTTTTTTTTGGCTGGTTTTACTTTCCCATGACCAATATTGCCTACTAATATCAGGATTTATTGGTTCCGTCATGTGATGCCCTCTGTCAGGCTCTGTGCATGCTGGTTGGCTATTACGTGCATGAGGGTTGACAAACCAAATGTTCCATTATAAAACATGAGCTAACATGTCTACTATCAGAGTAGATGCTTGGTGCAAATGACTGACTGTCTCTTCTCAGGCGAACTCTCGTACTTTTTTGTGTAACTTGGTCATGAGGAGTCAGTGATGAAAATATGCAGACAGGCTGAGTATGCTATACTCTTCATAATGACTCGCTTGCAAAGGATAATCTCACAGACTGTCATAGATTCACTTCACCATTAATAATGCCTACCCTCTTGTGGGGAAAAAGCTAAAGGTGACAGTTATTTAGTGGCTATGGATCAGCCATTACCAGGAATTGATGACAAACTCACCCTGGACAGTTTTCACTCCCTGAGGTAGTAAAAGCTTCACTTATCGTCAGTTCTTTTCCCAGTGGAAAGCAGATGGAAATCCACAATTAATAGCACCCTTGAAACTTAATTACTGAAGTCTTAATATCGAGGTGGTCTTTATTTTGGAATGTACATGGCCAAATGTGCCACGTGCGTTTTTCACCTCATTCATTATGATTAGAAAAACCATGCGTTTTCCATGCGTGTATCCTTCTCATGGGAAACACACGTGGCCATGTAGGCCTAACACAAAATATGATTTTTTGGAGCATACGAGGTGTGCTGTGCATTCTTTCGTATTGACGTTTGACTTGGGAGTTTGTTGATCCCCTGCACACAATTCAATGTATCAGTGCTACTGGGTCTGAAGCTTAGTCAATTTATATGACCAGCTACCAGATGCAGACATAATGATGAGATGAAGGCTTGGAGTCCACACCATGTTACACAGTTACACATTGGGAATTGAACCCAAGACCTTCAGCAGAGCTGGCCAATTACCTTAACCATTAGGCCACCTAGCTGCGTGTGTTCAATTGTAATGTCACAGATTATACAGATCCTGCACTGTCGTAATTGGGACGCGCTGTGCATGCTGGGGGGCGTAGGCGGATTTTCTAGGTCTAAATGACGTCACGAACAGTGAACCAAATTTTGCCCATTTTTTAATGATATCGTACTGGCCGATTATGACATCATTGGATTGTACGTTCAGATCTTCTGGTCTAAAGTTCAGACCTTGTTGACGTTAAAAATGATAATTTCCTCCATTTGCTTGTTACTGAATTGGAATCATGTGGATATGTTATTTTAATGTATTATAAATACCAGGACTACGGACTTGGCAGTGTTATTTCATGTGAATTTTTATCCAGAAGGTTTGCAAAGCAAGCCTTCAGGATATTGTCAGAGGATGAGATGTGAGAGAGTGGAACATTCAGGAAAATTTTCAAATGAATAGGCTCAGTGGAGCTGAAGCTGAACAGTGCCACAAGGCTCAGTATACCTTAAAATTTATAGATTAAAAATATTCGGCTCGTTTTTTGAGAAAGATATGAGTAATATGAATATATGCGTGAAATGAGTGTGTACGGGGGCTCAGACCAAAGACTTGGCTGGGACCTGCCTAAGTGTAAACGCGTTACGTCAGCTAGTCGCAGCGGCCCAGCGAAACCATAGACATTCATGCTCAGACCAATCGTCATTTTACCTACCGGCAATTGCTCGCTCGCCAGCCTTGCTCCTGCAGCTGTTTACATTTCGCCGACAACTTCCGGTTGACTTTTAGGCGATGTTTTGAACTTTTCAAGGCTTTTTCATGCAAGGAAAGTGATTATGAAGGCGCTTTAGTGTGTTATTGACTTAGTTTTGTACGTTAGAGCATTTTTGCAAAGTTAGAGCTATTTCTGAGGTATTTCGCCGTTTTTGTGGCTCTTGGCCTTGTATACAACCCACCTCAGTCCCCTGGTGGCGAATTTAAGAACTGGGCATTAGTTGGACCTTGTGACGAATTCAATATTTAGAACAAATTAAATTTAATAACGATTGTTAACAAAAAATTCTTACAATTACATATACAGTACGTGTTAGTAGGTTAATTGTTGTATTAGCTAGACACTGTATTCAAACTTGTAAATCCATTGGTTTTTGCAGTGCATGTTCGTTTAATTTTATTTGTCAGGTCATGGGTGTTGTGTTACTTAGAATGCTAAATCAGTTATTTTTCAATAATTTGTGTGAATTGACTAAACTCCTTAGCACACGTTTTCTTGCAGTTCTCAAATAAAAAGTGCATATCTCCTTAAAAAAAAAAAACCACAAAAAAACTGTCATTATATGAAAGTGAAACCAGAAAAAAAAATCAAATACAAAAAAATCAGTACACTTCAGAATGAAATTGTACAATGTCATCACATGTGTGCATACAAATATTCTTTGATCAGCCTCATTATTGATTGCAATGAGACAGTCACAATTAACTTGCAAACTCAACAATTAAATACATATCTTATGGACAATAAACCTGTAAACCTATATTATATTGTTGAACAAGACATTAACCTTTGTTCAAAAAATCTATTTAACAAAATAAAAATAAAAACTGTTTAATCATGAAAATATAAAAACTATATTTCACCAAAGATAAGATAATTAATTTTGTGGTGATCCACATTAAATTAAAACAGTTTAAATTTAATTCAATAAAAGTATGTGTTATAATTGCACTTGAGCGTTGAGAGCATGCCACTGTAGGTGTGCCAAGAGTGAATGTAATTTAATAATTTTAATGCAATTTTATTATAATTTTAATGACAAGACTGAACCTATCTGTAATTGCTCCTAGCTGCAAAAATACACACATTGCATTGAGTGATTAACTCTCAATTAGTTATATTTATCATTACAAATTCATCATGATATTATTGAATCGTAAAGGATCAAATGATGTCCAGCCCCATCTGATAGTACTCTAGCACTAACACTCTACCAATCTACTACATGTACAATATCAGCACCTTCTGGATTCAGCGCCGCAAGGCTCTAGTATATATTTGCGTGAGGTTCCTTATCAGGTTGTCATTTCCGGATTTACATGGCCTTATTTTCTGCATGGCTGATAACCCGGGGCAGTGATTGAGCTGCAGATGTCATTTTAGACAAATCTGATGCTAAGCCTGGATATGAATAAAAAATACACTGGCTGTCAAAACAACTGCTACACTTTACCGTGGTAAATTTAATGCTATTTCTATGTAACTCATAACTGTTACAAATAACATGGCACATACTTCATTGTAACAAAAGCAGTGATTTAGTATGATAATCCATTCTGGCACAAAGGACCTTTTATTTACAACTAATTGCATAGACTTGGTAACTAAACACTGGAAAACATCATGTGAATCTAGTACTCCTATTGGTTAAGGCAGTATCTCAGCCAATGAGAGTCCTGTATTCACATGACGTCCCCTGGAGATAGATTTCCAACTCTATGAAATTGGCTGTAAAGAGTGGTCCTCTGCAACTTGTATATGCCTAGAAACATTGTCTTTAATTTGTCAAGTAAGGTCTGATAACAAAATGACACATACACTATGGTAGTGCATTGTATAAGCATCTAATTGTCCTAATTGTCCTGATTGTCATAAATGTAGATGATGAGACAACGTTTGAACTGTAATTTTCCTGTGCAGTCTGAATTTTTATAAATAGAACCTACTTAAATGAAATTGCCAATAGCCCTGGAAATTGCCAATTGCCAATAGCCCTGGAAATTGCTTAAGAACACAAACTCAATTAGGCTTCTAAAAGCAGAAGCTACAATGCCCTACACTTTGCCATAATACGTTTTATTCTGGGTGCTAATCTGCTTTGTGCACTAGGCCTACTGTTATCCGCAGTCTGGGTCATTTCTGGCATTTATTCACCAACAAAGACTTTTAATCAAGCTAATTGCTCTGACAGGGGTTAACAACATATCATAGAGAAACCATAATATGATTACTCTACATGAATATCTGCTAATCTTGGATATCCAGGAATTACGGTTTATGTGGTCAAGTTAGGTCAGTAACCTTTCGTCATATAATACATTGTTGTTGTACCAACCAATTTAAAGCAAAATTTAATCTATAAAAAAGAAATGAAACACGCAAATAAAACTCCAAGCTCGCCGAACGTCTGTCGCCAAACATCCATCTAGCATCAGTCAGGCACTCGTAGGCACTGGTAGATCGCTCATAGATAGCTCGTAGATTGCTTGTAGATCGCCCGTGCGAGTGGTTCAAGGATGGGCAAGGATGGGCACGGAAGACGACAGGCGGGCGACGGATGTCCGCCAAGCTTTTTGCGAGCATTTTACGAGTGTTCCACGAGTGGATGGCGAGTATATACGGCTATGTATACGAATGGCTAAGAATGTAGAACATACATAGAATGTATGTAGAAAATACGTAGTGTACGTAAAACATACGTAGAACGTACGTAGTAGAATGTACATAGTAGAACGTACGTAGAACGCACGTAGAACACTTGCCAACACTCTCGAGCAAGTTAAATAACACTCGTATCTAATGTAAACAATTCACTCGTAGAAGGTCCGCCAAAGTTTTAAACATGTTTAAAAAATGTTCCCCTCTCCACGTATTCTCGTGAGTGGTCAAGCACAACCAGGAGCGTTCTACGAATTAGCCCGAGTATACGAATGGCCAAGGATGAGCAAGAGTAAAAAAATATTTTCATATGCGGTCACTCGTAGGTCGAATCCGTGATAGTGTGAACGCCCCTTTAATCTGCTGTATGATATTATTATGTAAAACAGGTCTTCATTTGTTATTCGGCAGATTTTGTTAGTTACATTGGCAATCCCTGATAACATGCGAAGTCGGTCCCATGTTGACTGATGTTGACCTGATGCTGCCCACATTAGGCTGAGGTCTAGACGATGTCACATGCTGTCTGGGTTTTGTGTGTTTTAGTAATTTTGTGGTATAATTTCAAGTTTATTTTTATATATCGTTTATGTTCATAAGAAACAGAAGAGTCGACCAGATTTGGGGGTGTTGTATACATACAGGAGCAACTGTACAGCTGACTGTACGTAAATGGTTCACTTCAACACCTTCAGAACTGCAGGTATTTTATTAATGGGAGGTCAAATATTTTTATTAGTTTGATTTAGATAATATACAATACTGAGTAATTCTGACAACCCTGCAGCTAGCTGGTGAGTAATGGAGAGTGCATTGCAGATCTATTTCATTTATGGGTTGGTCAAATGCACATGTTTGTCATTAGATTTGTTTCAAATGCTACTTTACTGGCACACAGCAGATGCGTAATGATGGTATTACTGATAAATAATGTTTCAAACTCACTGAGTTAACCTGTTTTGACATCGTGTATAACTCGTAATGATGATGTGTTAGAGAAAGAATAACATCAGATTTAGAATAACTACACAGAAGTTAGTCAATATCACCTGTTTTTCCTGTTGGTATAGCAAAATCGTCGCTGACCAGTGCTAGAAGTTCTAGTCAAACAACGAAAATTTTAATGTAAAATAAGTATTAGTAGGGGAAAGTAAGGAGAACTGGGTCGGCGGGAGAACTGGGCCACCCTCATACAGCTAAAATTATAATTGATATTATCCTGAAGTTGGGTCACATTACTCCGAAGTTATCTGATTTGGAATGCTATCTGGCCGAGCCGACGTTGTGCCAATGTAGCGTGTTATCTGGAATACTGTTTAATAACAGGCTTCTGTGTTGTTTGGTCCCTTTCTTGTATGAACTATCCAATGTCCCTTGTTGTTCGGGGATCTGGGGTATTTTTTTGTCCAAAGTGATGAGATGAAGGTTGATCATATTTGGGGGGATTAGTTTCAGAAGGGCCTATTAAAGACTTGATAACTGACCCAGAATCACCAGTCGGGAATGCTCGGTCAATTCAAGCAGGAAAAGAAAGAAAAGTCCACTGGGTCGTGACATTATGCTGCAGCAAGTCAAATCAAGAAGCCTTTGCAATTACATGGTAATTCTGGAAACAATCAAATTTATCAGCTATATAGAGAGGATACAGAAACAGATGACCACTAAGTATTTCCTATAGTTATGACCCGAGATTGCCAATTTTAATTATTTCGTGGTCTGTGACAGAAAGAGAGAGAGAGAAATGCATTTATTCCAACCATAATCAGAATCATTTTTACAATAAGAGTATTTGTATATAATAAGTTTAAATATGGTGTTGCAGACAGACATTTTGGCATACAGCTGCTAGCATGTCTGCCACCAGGGGATTTCATTTGAAAGTACATTTTAACATTAGTAATACTTCGCTATGAGGGGATTAGATAAAAGATAAATAAAACTGAATTAACATAGAAAGTGGTCAGAGGCTTATTTCATAATTAATGAAAAATATCATTTTTGTTATATAAGTATACAGTGGAGGGTTTGTGAGAGACTGTGAGTGGAAGTTGGCAAAGTTTTAAAAGCGAGACAAAATGTCCGGGCACATTTACAAAGGCCTATACTGGCAGGTGGGTCACTTTAGCTACATACAAAGCATCCTTGGATGTGAATAGTCACCATTAAAATAGCATTGAGACTTTAATTTAATAAAGTTTCGGTGACAAGTATGTGGTTCCTTTTTTGTCTCACTCTAGTTAACTTAAACTTCCACTGGATCACGCAACTGAGTGAAAGCAGAACAGGCTAATTGTAAATTACGTTATGCTGTTCCGTACTACTTAACCCTATATTGTTTTGCAGATGTTGTGCAAAATTCAAGTCTCGTTCTACAGCAGTTACTGTACAACATCAGAGAGGCATACATTTGTAGGCCACAACTGGTGTAGCATTTTACGCAGGGCAATGTGGTTCATCTAAGCCAGCCGGATATTGCCAGATCTACTGGTTCCCATGGCATTGTCATACATCTGCAGTTGTATACAATTTGTTGTACACCTCCTGGCAAATAGAAATGACTTGTGTTAGAGCAGGGTCCCCCAAGACTCAGAATCAAGACTGGCAGTGAGCTGGTCTCTCTATAGGTATTACAGATGTGTCCTTATAATTACATGCGTCTGTTTTCACAATAAATATCAACTGCCCTCTCAGGATTATCCAGACACATCCAATCTCAGTTCAATGTTGAAATAAATGACCATCCGAGTCTGAATCCAAGGTTTGTTTCTTTTTAGGCAGAGAATAAAACCTTGTCAGTGTGAACGGAAAAAAATGTCCTTAAAATTAGGAAAACATATTACCTTTTTATTGTGGCATCTAAGACAGTTACATTCTTGGTAATTATATTTTAATAACTGATTTTATTGTAAATCAGTACTACCCTGTTAGCATCTGTCTGGGTACGTACAGCTAGAGCTTTTACTAAGTGCTACCTTGGATGAACTAGAGAAGAATTGGAAACTTGGATACTTCAAAGGTTCATATAATGGGCTTCCAAATGACCAATTAATGATGATGTAATATGACCCAAGTTTCACAACTCCCCCTTACTGATTCTATGGGGAAACAATGGAAAGGGGTGCTAAATATGTATTCATATAGGCTGACATACAAAGCTTGACATTTTTCCTTAATTTTATTTCAGACTTTTAAAATATCATAGCTGTCATCTCAATATTTGGAAAAATCAAAAAAATCATAACAATATACAATGAAACCATATTTCACATTTATATGTCAGATATGTAACCAAAAGCAAAAATTCACAGAAAATAAAACACACAAAAAAAACAACAGTTATCTCAGTTCGACAAATTGCGACACAAATGACATAAAAATCTTCGTGAAGACAAGATTTTCAGCTTTAAGATGAACATGGCTCCATCTATAGCTCACTACGGCTTCTTGAGCCAAATGGACATATTTTTGACCAAAACTTCCTTAGTATTAGGTGGCAAAAACACTTTTAGAATCCTGAGATCATGTGTCATTCGCTGGTGGTGATACCAAGGATGTACAACAAGAAATTAAAAAAAAATTGACTTAGGAATTTATGGAGTTAATTGCTGCTGATGCAGGGGCATCACTGATGAGAGGTGCTCACTGAAGCGCAGTGTGTACATCAAAGTTTTATGTATTTAAGACAGCAGCAGGCGGTCTTTGGCCAGCTCTTGGCGAATTTGACTCTTTTAATAATGAACATTGTTTTATTACTTTCTATCTGTCCAATCTTCTCTGGTTCATCCAAGGTACTATAGGTACTACCACCACTACCCTACCACTACCACTACTACTGCTACTATTACTACTATTACTATTACTATTACTATTACTACTACTACTACTACTACTACTGCCGCTGCTGCTGCTGCTGCTGCGATAGAAGTGTATTCTTCTTCAACATGAAGTCTCGTAATCGGTCTGACATCAGTTTACCTTGCTGTCGTAATTGCAAAACATCTAGTAAACCAATAAACCTCTTTATGGAGTTCTTTCATATTGGCATCTTTTGAATAATTTCACTCTCTTAGATGAAAATTTAATTAGCACATGTGAACAACATCAAGTGACTTTTATCTTTCTCATCCAGAGTATTATTTTTTTCGGTAGAAGGAACAATGATATGGCTGATTCTTACATCTCTTCCTCAATATTTAATCATATTAAGTCCGTTTCATATATAGACCACATCAAAGAGTATGTTTTTATATTCAGTACATCCAGAAAAATATTTCATATTGCATTTATCTCTATGTGTGTCTAAACGCAATGCAATTTCTTCATCTTCACTGCAGTGAAGGTTGAGTGTATAGCTTTAAGTATGGCTATAACTGTTGATGTATCAGAAGTTATTGTGCTCGGTGTTCAAGTCATGAGGATGAGAACAGTTTTTTTACTCAGTGTCTACGTTGAGGCAAGTAAAAGATCCCACCCATGGTGTAAATGCGCAACATCATTATGTCTGTCTCTGATTGCTGGTCACATAAGCTGACTAAGCTTCAGACCAGTAGCATCGAGACATATGTATACACTGTAAACAGAGACATAATAATACTGTCACGCATTTCCTACTGCTATCCAAAAGGTTGATGAAAATGTGTATGGGCATTCTCTTTGGCACAGAACGAATGTTAAAATATTAATTAACTTGCGAATGTGGGGGGAAGAGACAGTAAAGAATTGCAAATCGTGCAGAGAAAATGTCAGATGTAAGTTGTTTTTTTCCGATTTCTGTAAAAATAAAATTGTATTAGGCATCTCTCTGCAAATATTTAAGGATCTACATACCTTGCATTTTGAAAAAGTATACGTACACTATTTTAAATCGTTAAAGAAAAAACACAGAAACATGTCTTCAAAAGAGTAATATGCCAAATTTTTGAGAGCAAGCTTGTTTTTACAATGATGTTTTGATTTTTTTTTCTAAAGTTAAACTTTTCTGAGTCAAGACTGCTCACACGTAATGATTAATTGATGTAACATGTGTTCATACTCACTTGCAGAGGATTAGCTCATAGATTCACACCCCGATGACATGCTACGTCGGCCCGATGTTGGCCTGATGTTGGTCCGATGTTGGCTCGAAGTAGTCCACATAGGGCCGACGTCTCTACGATGTCAAATGCTATCTGGGTCAGTTTCACTGAACATACCGGAAGTGGACATATCATCTGGTGATAGTGTTTATCATCTGTATCAATCAAGCTTTATTCCCCTGAAGTCACATTTCAAGATAGGCCGAAATTTTTGATAGGCATAGAAAACCAACCATACAGTAATCTGACACAAAATGGATTAGCTTTTTAGCTTTTGTCATTTGTCATGGGATTATTGATAGATAGATAGGTAGATGGATAGATGGATAGATAGGACAGATAGATAATTTTATTTTGCCATAAGACATCGAGTACATGATTTCAAAACAAGTATATATATTGCATGATATAAGGCACCCCGTTTGCTGTTGGCTATGAATGGGAAAAGGAGGGCGGTGAACCACCGACTATATGAAATCAATCAATGTTGGACATAAGCATATAAACAAATTGAGAAAAGGGAGGAGATACAATTTTCTAACTCTAGTTATTTTGGCAAGAATAGCAGATCCTGGTACAAAAGTGACTTTTAATTAATCTACAAAAATATTTTAATGTCATTGTTATAAATGTTATTGGGTAACATATTTTACATAGGGGTTTAGTGCAGTATAGCGGACCCAAATGTAGGCCTATGCCCATATTTGGCGGCCATTAAAAATGAAATTTTATCAAATATTTCACTTGTTTTATGTTCTAACACAATTACAATAACATTTGGTGTAGATAAGCAGGGGTTTGGGGGGCGGTAGCCCCGAGAAAAAAGCAAAAAAAAACGTTGCATTTACCGTGAAGATGAAACCGCCGTCATAAAGCTTCATAACGACATTAGTTTGTGACGTCATATTTACATTTCAAACATTTTTACGTCACAGGCCTGGCAATGAGGCTTGTTAAATATGGTCATAAATCTGAGTCCGCTATACTGCACTTTTTCCCTACATAGATCCAATTTGGTAATTTAAGTGACTTTTTATGCAGGTTAGTATAATGGGGAAGGATTATAATGTTAGTATTCTGTCTGGTTGGTATTGACTGATTGACGTGTGAGAATAGAAGGATTTTGAAACTGACCTAATAGCTTTCTTTTGTAGAATAGTTAGCCTTTTCTAAATATGATTTGTTGAGCAACCCCAGCAGGTTGTTGCGTAACTAAAATGGGGAGAAATGAGAGTTAAGTATAAATATATTCAGGAAGTTGTTGCTTTAATCTTAAAATGCTGTATAATGTACCAGACATTTTATTGCCTTTAAATTCCACATGTTTTTTTTCAACTTAAATTTTCGTCCAGAATTACACCTAGAAATTATAGATAAGGCACTCTTACTATTACTTCATTATCAATAGTTATTGAAAAGTCCTAAAATTTTGAGAAGTTCCTTCTATGCTATATATTTAGTTTTGCGTATTCAGAGATAGCTTATTTGCTGAAAACCATAGATGTAATGTTGTTAGTTCTGCATTACTTGTTAACGTGAGTAACTGGGTATTTCTATGATGGTAAATGACAGTGGTATCGTCAGCTAACAGGATTGCATTTCCAGTGATTGATAGCACTTGGAAGATAGTTAATATAAATGAGGAACAGCAACGTTCTGAGAATCGAACCCTGAGGAATTCCACATGAAATTGACATTAATCCAGATTTGATATTTTAAAATTTAGTATACAGTGCAATTCCTCTGATACCATAATGTTCACGTTTTTTAAAGAAGACTTCAATGTATGATCAATGGTATCAAATGCCTTCTTGAGATCAAGAAATATACAAATAGAGAAATTGATTAATGTCACGTTTTCATATATCCTATCACATTATTCTAAAATTGCTAATTCAGTTGACAAAGACTCTCGAAATCCATATTGATAGTGAGAAAGTAACTGGTTAAGTGGGAGACAATTATATAATCGATTGTAAATTATTCATTCTAATATTTTTGACAGAGTGGAAGCAAAGATATGGGCCTTGTATCTTGTTTACATCCACTTTTGAAAGTGGACTTAACTCTGGCAATTTTAAGTTTTTAGGAACTGTTCTAGAAGAAATAGACATATTAACTACATGCTTTTGTGTTGTCAATTGAGCTTTGAGCTAACAGCCTGCACTTTCTTTCGGTTTTAATCTTAAGATTCTGACTTTACCTCATTATCGTCAGAACTTTGGGTAGAGAAAGAAGCTATTTTGTACAAATTGATTTTGGATTGCAATGTTTGTGTGTTGTCTGCCAAAGTTGGACCAATATTAGTATAAAAGCTATTGAAGCCATTTCTAAGTTGTCTGCTGTTGTGCACAAAATGGGTTGGGTAATCAAGTTTATTCTTAGTTCATTGATATTTTGCCAAGTTCTCTTCATATCATTACTACACTTAAAAAAATATAGAATTCCAATGCAGCTTGTCTAATAACTTTATATAGGTTATTTCTGTATTCCTTATACTTTATCAAATTATATTCTCGTGATCTTTCAGAATTTTGTGTTAGCAATTTTTTTTATATAATTTATCTCTGTTTTTTTATTAAATTCAAAATTCCTTTTGTATCCAAAACTGTTTCTTTTTTTTTATCTTATACCTATAATATTATGCTATACAGTTTTCCCAGGGAATTTTTGAGTCGAGCACTCTTTTATATTTATCAATGAATAATAATATACGTCATTTGCATCACTCATAGAAATCACATCAGACCAATCTAGGGTACTTAATTCACATTTGAATGCCTCTATATTCTGCCCTGTAAAGGGTCTGTAGGTAATAAACTTTGATGGTTCTGTATTTACGACCGTTGAATTTAGCAAAATAAAGTTAGTGAAATTATCTGTTATATCTGTTAATAATGATCCTAATTTGTATATTGCTGAGGGTGACTGCCTTAAAAATAGATGATCTATTAAGGTAGAGTGAGTAATTCTATTCGGTACAACTTGTTCTATGATAATTAACTTTCAATAGGTCTATATTAATATCTCCTAGGACGACTACATCTTTGTTTTCTTTAGATAGAGAGTACAAACAGAATTTATTCAAGAAACGAAATCAGATTCGCTATTATGTTGTGGGGTCCTGTAAATTATTTCTAATATAACATTCTTAATATCCGAGGAAGTATGTGCATGATGTAACTCAATACAGGAATAATAAAAAAGATGAACTTTATCAGGAGGAACTGTGATCTTTGACAAATATCCACCGCCCTCCTTATTACCATTTCATAATAGTCAGATTTTTCCATTTGCATATCATCTAAATCTTCCCAATATATATCAGTCAATGATTCTAAATTATCCACAGAGCCCATTGGTTTATCCAAGGAATGGTCATTTCAAATTTTAGATTCATTTTTTTTGGAAACTCGAGAACACCAGGAGCCACAACATTTACTCAAACAAGTAATTAAGCAACAAGACCACATGAAAAACTCATACAAAACCTGTAATGGGATGTGTCTGAAAATGCGAGCAAGACATCATATTTCAATTGACACGAATATATGACAGTTTGCAATTACATCTTATCAAATCATTGCTCAATTCAAATCGAAAATCCATTGATTTTATCGAAGCTCCCCACAAAAAAAAAAAAAGGATCGGTTGGGCCAATATAGTGAATAAAACGAATGTAAATGATTTAAATGATGCAATGCTTTGCTACTTTGAGTTACAATCATTTATTATACTGATAAGACGCTCATCAGTATGCATGACAACCTCCTCAATTGGCCCAGGAATGGTAAAGGTAATGACTGGGATAATGAATGCAATAAACAGTGCACACTATTAGATCATATAGGTCTTTGGATATAAGTGACTTCAATCAGTTGCTGTTCCTCAGTATTAGTTGAAGTACAGAAATTAGTTAAATGAACTACAGTACCACAATCAAAGAGCATTATCCTGAAATAGCCCCCCCCCCCCCCCCCACCCAAATCCGGTGGGGGGGGGGGGAGGGAGGGAGGCACGGAAGGCTTTTTAAAAATACCCGCCCAGAATAATTGATAATGGATGGGTGAATGGATGGGCGAATGGGTGGGCGGATGGGTGGGTGAATGGGTGATACGGGCTTTATGTCCAATATTTTTGCACAAGATAGGGCTGGTCAGGACAGGCAGGTGCAATTTAAGGCAATGGGGCGAATGATGAAGCAACCAATATGAGCTGGATTTAAACCCAGGACCCAGTGGTTGGCAGCTCAGTACCCTACCACTGAGCTAGACACTTGCCCTGAATGATTAATAATAACAAACCTGATATTCCGTTCATTCAGTAACCATAAAATATCATTCGCGGCACCATAGAAGTACCTGTATAGCCATCACTCTCGAAAAATTAACTTACTCTAAAAGAAATATCTACATTTATCTAGCACCAAAATGGCTCCCTTTCTCATTATATAAGCTATTGAGATAGACCCAGAGGGTTTTTTTAATGATAGCCAATTAGTCAGGTAATCCAATGTACGTAGGTGACACTGCCAACCTTGTAATTATTAGCTAATATGATGCCTCGCCCACTTTCAAAAAAATGTGGCCCAGAATCCTGAAAAAATAACATCTTATGCTGTCCAATATATGAGGATGTTTGTCACATCTGTGATGACCTGCATCCTGCCATGTTTGAATGCTAGTAGCCGTTGACCTAGAATGTGGGGTATTTCCACTGCCATGGCGTGGGTATCACGTGATAGGGGCTGCTGGTGTTAAGCAGGGCGTTGTGCTCTGAGTAAGGTCTAGCCTATTGGGCAAATAGGACGTATGTGACATTGGGACAGGAGGAATAAATATGTGAAACTTAAACTCTTGCTCTTGGTCTGAGTCAATCAGAGGGACCTTACAATTGGCGCCCGATGTGGGACTTGACTCATTCCAAGGAGAGCTTCTGTGCTACAAGGATTAACCTCGCATTGAGAAAGGATTATCTTTGACATAAGGATTATCTTTGACACTGACTTTGGCACATAGGAATTCCTCCTGCATTACTCACTGCAGTGGAGGCCGATAAGTGGTTTCACTTTCTTTGGTGTTAGTTGTTGCCCAGTCACATTGTTGATCTTATTGACAATTTCTTGTTTGTCTTGTTTGAAATTTGTCTGGTTTGAAAAGATGCCAGGTACTTCGAGTTTAAGACCCAGGCCTAATAGGGTGTTGCATCAGCCAGTTGACAGCCTCATGGCTGGCCAGCTGACTGACACCCCACGTGGCTCCCAGCCAGGCAGGATGGTGGCTGGGGAGGCTACTCCCAGAATATCTGATATAGGGGCTGGAGCTGGAGCTGTAATGGCTGGCAATGCTGCCCCAAGTGCTCGTGCCCACCCCAGAAGACGTAGGAGACGTCGAGAGGCCCTTCCTCCTTTGTATGATGGTCAGGGAGTTGCTTTTACTGATTATATGTTGGAGTTTGGGAGGGTGGCTGACTTTAATGGGTGGACTGATGAGGAACGTTGCTTTCATATGTGGACCAGCATAGATGGTCCAGCCCGTTTGAAAATGGTGTCCTTGCCCTACGAAAAATCGTGGAGCCGGATGGTAGACCAATTAAGGTCTCTGTTCTGTTCCACTAGGGCCCTTGATGCTTATAGAAATAAGTGGTTGAATGCTAGGAGGGGCCCAGATATGGATTTGGAGTCATATGGCCTGTTCCTGTTAGACCTGTCTCGTAAGGCCAATCCTGTGTCCACTGGGGAGGAACAAGAGAGGTTTGCAAAAGAGAGGTTCATGGATACCTCTGGGTCCACAGATCTGAGGTTTTGGTTGGGGGTCCTTAAACCAGCCACACTTCAGGATGCCATTGACCTGGCCACTCAGTATGAATCTGCTTACCAAGCTGCCAAGCCCCATAAGCCCGACATTGGGCCCCCATGGGCTGTGGCCATGGTGCAAGCAGATGAGCCCAAGCCATTCCCCCTTCCCCAGGTGACTGGACCCCCATCTGGGGCCCCAGTCACCGAAGCCCAGGTGAGAGAAATTTTCTATTCCCTTATGCAGGATGTCTTGGCAGGCCGAGGTGGGGATGGAGTACAGCAATGATCGTTGCTGTGACCACACCTTTTTCCCACTTCTGATGAGTCCCTTGACACTGGGACCTCAGAGGGCAATAGGGATGAGAAGGATGACATATTTTTGGGGTCCTTATAGGGTGATGCGTAGGATAGGGGAGGTCAATTACGAAATTGAGTCCCCAGCCTCTGGAAAGTGACCCTTACACTGACCCTTCACTGTATAGTGGTGGTGACCAGGCAGCCCCCTTGCCTGGCTGTGAAGAATCCGCCCCTGACGCTGAGGTGCGGAATGCCACAGGCCATGCCTCCTGATGCTGGGGAGCCAAATGTGGTCCCCACAGACCACGTGGAGCTGGAAGGGGTTGAGGAGTCCCCAGGCCACGTGGTGTGAGAGGATGGAGCCCCTGCTAGCAATGGAAAGCTAGAGGGGACAGGATCCAAAGTTCAAGCACTTATCATTGGATCCTGAGGCTGTTTCTTTTGTCCCAACCAGGCATAGGCAGCCTCCAGAGCGATATGGTCACAATGTGGGGTGCGATTATAACCCCAATTCGTCTATTTTTTTAATTAAAATAAGATGGTACTTTGAGTAAAAAGTAGGACAGCAGTATTTTTAGGAAACAGGGCGCCCTCTCTTTGCTGTCGTATTAATTTATTGCAGTAAAGTTGTTTCCTTTAAAGGCTGTGTAATTCGCGAAGTGATAGAAAGGAGTGAACTGGTCTCTTATATTTGTATGTGAATATATATAGAAGTGGCCAAGCATGTACCTATTGTGGGGAAATACTAAAAATGATGCTATTGTGACCATAGGTCATTTTGTAGGTTTAGGTTCACTCGCCTGAGAATAATAGTATGTCCAACTATTGGGGAAATGCAAAAGTAATTGCTAAAACATGCGGTTGGTGTGTAACTTTGATTCATAGGGGAATGAAGTTATCAGAAAAAAATGTGAAGTTATTAAGTGCTGGCATCATTGATTGGGACCTCAAGGCCGCCAGGAAGTGCTGGAGCAGAGTGCCAGGTGGATGCCCTTTTCTCCAGGAGGTCCAGAGGCTGCCCACGGAGGAGATGTGCAAGGAGAGAGGTCCCCTGAACTAGGTTCTCCAGCTGGCTGAACCTGGGGCCTCCCCAGTCTCCTGCCCCGGAGAACATGATGACTACCCAGATAGCCCCCCATCTGCAACATTGGTCAAGGACGGATGTGACAAATAGACACTTGGGTGTTCTTTTCACTTACCATGGAACTATCAATTGGAATACGCCCCTGGAGGGGCTTATACACCATTAAGTGAACGTTGGACTCCAGAAAAAAGAGCCCAAAATCATGGATTGTAACATTTGAAAGTGTAGCTGTCAGTTTGACAGGTGACAGCTGGCCCAGGTCATGGGGTCAATGTGACAGAAACTTTTAAAATGGAACTTAACTTTGTTCAGTGTGAACACCGTGCTTGCCTTGTGCAAAAGAACTGCAAAGTGACTCTGTTACAGTTGTTTGTTGTGAAAATGAATGAATAATGTCTGTCCGTCAGTTTAATGTTGTCTGTTTGAATGTTTGCATTATTGGGGTTATGACATTTGGTTGTCAATGTTCATGGATTGTTTTTGTCATTGTAATTTGAATGTTTGTTTATTATATGTGTTCCTGATCGCCAGTCACACGTCCTCCATACTGTTAGATTTGATAGATTTTTAAGGTATGGGAGTTTTATGAATACTTTAAAGTTGAAGTTGTATTAACTCCAGGTATTGGGTGCACTTAAGGTCTCCATTGCTCGTCCGAAGGCATGAGGACATGCCTTCTCATTGGGAGGATGTGATGTGATGACCTGCATCCTGCCATGTTTGAATGCTAGTAGCCGTTGACCTAGAATGTGGGGTATTTCCACTGCCATGGCGTGGGTATCACGTGATAGGGGCTGCTGGTGTTAAGCAGGGCGTTGTGCTCTGAGTAAGGTCTAGCCTATTGGGCAAATAGGACGTATGTGACATTGGGACAGGAGGAATAAATATGTGAAACTTAAACTCTTGCTCTTGGTCTGAGTCAATCAGAGGGACCTTACACATCTAACATGAATATATAACAAAGACACTTCAAAACGTTTAAACTGGAATTAGAATGTGTGCATGCGACACGTACACCACCCTCCAAAAATATTAGACTAGAACTTGAACATGTTCAATGTGGTCAAATTTAAGTGATCTTATATATAGTGTACACTGTACAAACTAGTTTGCAATGCCTATTTTTTTTTTTTACTTTCTAGAGATCTTTACATCGGCTTAGTGATAAACTCTTAAATGTGTGAAAAAAGAAACTTGTTTGTTTTCGTAATAACCTCTTTTACACTCCTGCCGAGTGGAGGACATCTGTTGGCTCTCTCACTTCCTGGCTTTTTCTTGCAAAACTTATCTCTAGTCCTGCTTCCGTTACTATGGAGACAAGCAGATACTGGCTGTTGATAGAGTAACCGAATGAATTTTATCAAAGGAATTTTGTCAGTGCTTGGACTAAACAGGAGTCCTGTTTAGTCCAAGGTCAGTGTCACTAAGTTTGAAGTTTATTCACCTGTTTGTAGTTGCTTATATTACCAGTACAGTTGTTCAGAGGCAGACATAATGATAAGACTTCGGTGCATTGAATTCTACACATTAATGCATTGGAAACCAATGTGGACTCATGCAATAAACTAGCAAAAATTAAGTTCACATGGCATGTCCAGGTCTTGACAAGAATCGAATCCATTTCAATGGAACCTATGTAAAGTTACAAGGCTATTTATATATATATATATGTGTGTAAGGAAGGAGAACATGTTTACATGTGTACCACTTTACACTATTGCTCAAGTAGTCCTTTATTTAGGGAAGGCGGTGTATTTAATATATAAGTATGCTCGTGGTGTTCACACCATAACAGGTTAGGATAAAAATGTTTGTGAACAAAATAATTTATATTGACATCAACAACGACAACTCCTCGTGCAAATGACCACTATAAAGTTAGTTGGTAAGCTGTCTGGGCCTGAGATTGAACCTTCAGAGAAGCTGGTCTATTCCAAAGACGTGATTTGATATCTCAAAAAGCAAGTGTTGAATGTGGACATAATTGGCCTGTCAGACGTTAGAAAACCCATTTGTCGGGCGCTGTGTTCAGAATTGAATTGTGGCAGACATTGGAAAACCCGTTGTTTTTACAAACCAACATGAGCCATTGTTTTGGGTAATCTCTTCAGATAATCAAATTGATCGTTTTTCTGCAATTTCAAAATAAAATATTTGATCGGAGTGTTTTATACACCACCCTCCAAAAATATAAGACCCCTCATTTGAGCACAGGGGTCAAAGTGTTTACATGTCCAAATGTGCCACGTGCGTTTTCCATGAGAAGGATAAACGCATGGAAAACGCACGTGGCACATTTGGCCATGTACCATTCGTTGTATCTTTAAACAGAATTTATAATCAGTATATGGCGGTATTATATATTGAATTGCGCATTTGATAATATTCTGACTGGACTGTAGTAGAGTTGCTTTTCCTGATGCAGCAAGAATATATTATGAGTAAGTGGAATGTTAATCACTGTGACAGCCGCAAGTGACTTAAGCTGACCTTGGAGAAATTAGACCTATTCTCCAAGAGCTGACTTACCTTGTTGCAGATGTCAATTTGATATTAGATATATTTCCCACATATTATGTTTTGTAATTTGTTTGACTGTTTACAACTTTATATTTAATCAACCATAAGCGGATATAAAGTTGACCTGTCACTTATATAATTTAATGTTATGGCATTTTTAATAATCTCGTGAAATAGCTAAGCTCTTCTGAGGATAATTAACTGATTGCCAATTTGCTGGAACTTCACGTCTCAATATTAAGTTTTAAAAGTAAGCCCTGAGACTGATTACATATTTGCTACATAATATTTGCAATCTGAGGACGGCAAATTAAAGACCGGGGGGGGGGGGGGGAGGAGCGGCAATAAAAAACCATGTTGGAATGATAAAGTCTATATTACCGGAAGTAAAGTATGAAAACTAGATATCGGCCAGAGAATTTTTTTGTCAAATAGAATATGTCAATATAATTTTTTCAAAACCTTGAAGTGAAGTTTACCCTGTTAATTCATCAGACTATCTTTCATAACGACAATCTTTCATACAAACTATCTTTCATATCGGAGAATATATTAATGACATCATAAGTACATCTGATCAACACAAAATGATACTATTTGCCGATAACACTACTGTAACGTTTGAACATAGAGATTTAACTGAATTAAACCAAATTGCCATTGCCACTCTAGGAAAATAGCGGATTGGTTTAAAGCCAATAAACTATCATTGAACGCCGTAAAAACGAAGTTTATGCAGTTCGATCAAGTCATCATCTCCAAATTTTTCACTAAACTTAGGAATTAATAGAACAAAACTATCAAAAGTTAAAAACTTTCAGCTTTCTGGGTGTCCAATTTCAAGAAAAATATTTTTTGGTGAGCATATTCAATCAAAAATTAATAAAATTTCAAAATCAATTTTCTTTTTATTCAGAATGAAACATACACTACCATTAAATGTAATGCTTAACATATATAATGCGCAAATTGTCCCCCACCTGACAGTGTTATTGCCACATCGTCACTACTGAAACGACTTACTATACTACAAAAGAAATGCCTTCGTACAATATATACCTCAAAGTACAATGATCACACGAATCCCCTGTTTAAAAAATTTTGATTACACAAATTTGAAGATCTATACAAAATAAATTGCTGCAAGTTATGCTTCCGTGCAAAAACTAAAGACCCTCCTGACTACCATTCTGACAAATTACCATCCATACATGCCATAAATCCCTATGCAAGTCGACAATCCAATGATATATACATTTTTATAATCCAAAGCAACATTCAGAAAGTATCACTCAATTACAGAATAGGCTGTGAATGGAATAAATTGCCAGCACACCTAAAAAAAACCCAAATATTTATCCCTGCAATCTTTTGCTAGAAATCTTAAAAAATACTTTCTTGTCACATACAATCACATTTGTACTGCTCGAAACTGCATATCTTGTGGGTAGCTCATTGACCTCCTACATCATCACCATCATCCTGAATATCAATTGACAAGATACGTTCAATAATTAGGCCACCTTGTAATTATGTCAAATTTTAGGTTCTTCATCAATAGTGCAATATTACTCCTGAGTTCTTCCATATCTATGTTTATTCCATGTATATAGCAACTATTATTGTTACTTGACACCTCTAAATTTCCTTTTAGTTTTTATTATTATTACTATCTTTTATTTTCTTACTACAATTTGTAAGGTGGGTGCTCTCAACAGATAACTAACCTTGAGCACCATCCTCTAGTATCATACACATTGTCTATCAGCCCTCTTTTTTATGAAACTACAATAATAATGTTAAAATTGTCTTATGTTTAAATATATTGCTTGTAACTGTATGCATTAGAAATCAATCAATCAATCCAAAAATTCATACTGAGACAGGCAATATTTCCCATCTATGGGTAGTATTTGATAGATCCTATTCATCTCGTCGCGCTAGGGATTGATTTAAGCTGTAGAAGGTGAATAACTAAGGTTTTCGTCCAGAATTAAACTGTTGCTAATCGTTGTCTTGGTTTCTTTTCAGGACTCTACGTTTACTTTGTGCCTATCATCATCGTGGTTGGATTGGTCACCAACATCTTATCATTCTTCGTCTTTCTCAGCAGCCATTTACGCCTGCAGTCATCCTCAATCTACTTGGCATGGCTCGCCGTGTCCGATTCCTTCGTTTTGCTCATGGCCACTTCTTCTTGGTTAGGATGGATCCACATCATGTGGGTGCATCAAGAAGGAGTTTGTCATTTAGTAGTTTATGGAACTTACGTTTGGGCCTTTACATCAGTTTGGATAGTAGTCGCATTTACAGTCGATCGCTACATA
Organism: Alitta virens; assembly: GCA_932294295.1. Classification (NCBI taxonomy): domain Eukaryota; kingdom Metazoa; phylum Annelida; class Polychaeta; order Phyllodocida; family Nereididae; genus Alitta; species Alitta virens. Next base: position 45,770,137 of record OW028574.1, on the reverse strand, counting down.
GTAGTGTGTCATCCGTTATCCAGAATGAGCATGTGCACTCGCCGAAGAGCAAAGATAGTCGGATGTGTGATAAACATAACTGCTGCACTCATATACTCCTACAGTTTAATAACGAGTAAAGTGAAGGAAAGTTCTGGGATGCGGTACTGCGGCGATGACCACCGATATCAGTTCTTAATTAAGTTCATGGTATATGTCGACCTTGCATTTACTTTAATCATTCCATCAATTGCCATTTTAGCTCTAAATTCTCGAATAACATGGACAATATATCAATTTCTCAAAAACAGACCTTCAGAAACGCCACTGCAAACTTCATCTACATCTTCATCAAGCAGAAGCACACACAACATGAGCAGTAACAAAGAAAGGAGACACACAAGAACTAAATCCACGCTCATGGTGACTTGGCGAAGTTCTCCTTGTAATGGAGTGGGCTTACGGGCCAACCCTTCTTCGAAAGGATTCCCTCAAATGAGAACGACCCGGATGTTGATCGTTGTCTCTTTGGTGTTCATTTTACTCAACGTTCCAAGCTACAGTCTGCGTCTTTACCTTACAATCATCACAGACTTTAAACTAGGAACTGTCAACTACAAGACTCAAAGAATTAAAGAGATTTTAGAGATAGTGTACTATATCAACTTCTCTACAAACTTCTTTTTGTATTCTATGTGTATGAAATCATTTCGACTAGCTACACGAAGAGTTTGCGTTAAAGCTTGTGTGTCTATGCGGAACGGATTTTTCTGGTTCCCACGAACACTATGGTCTGCTTGCCAAAGGAACACTCTTACTACCATTAATAGAAGTGTTGATTTTGAACTAAAAGTGGGGACATTCACCCCAGAGACAGCATAATTAATTTATCACATTGCACATTGCACTAAAAATCATTCCTACATTCCATTTGACTGAGGAAAATACTTCAATAATTATGTGTAACCTACAAGAAAAAAAAAACCTTTGGCAACATGTAGTGGTTATCGTGTTACAAATGCAAATTTGTAATTCCAAAGTGCCTGTGGCAAGAGATATCGAGAAGTATAACTTACACAGATTATATCCAATATTTTGTGGTTAATAATATATTGTACATAATTATTCTGCTGGACAGAGTTATATGTGAAAATTATTGTTCTTATTTATCTAAAATATTTCTGTGTTTCTATTTCTAATATTTGAGACCAAGTGTGGTTGAGATTGGCATGTTTACCGACTGACTTTGAATATTGTAATGTAATGTTTTGTGTTAACAGATGTTGTCGACTTAATTATGTTTGGGGGGGGGGGGGGGGGGGTTAACCATGGCTTTGAGCAATAGTACAATATAATTTAAAACACATTTCAGTGGTGTACAATGTACATGTACTTTTGTCTCCAAGATGCAGTGGGAATAAGGTGGTCATATATGATCCCTCTTTTTATAAAGGAATATATATTATTTTTGTTACAGTTACATATTGTCGAAATGTAAGCCTTACTAGATAAAAACTTGATATCATAAAATTTGTCTTTGCATCGTCATTTATATTGAAACCAGTTTCACAACAAATATTATGCTACTTTGGGTATAAAACCGGAAAATGAAACTTGGTGCTGTAACAGAATAACTAATGATAAAAATTATGTAGTGCCGTACCATCGTCTTATAAGCTAGACGTATAGGCCTAAACTGAGTCAAAACACAACTGTAACTAATAGTTATTGAAGCTATGGTAAAGGTGACCAATTTTTTTCTATGCTTACCCCATCGTCTCCTATAACAGGGCCAAATAATAAGTTTTTTCTGCGATCTGCTTTAAATACACTATATCTAACTCTTACAGAATGGCTCTGAACATTAAGAGGGTCAATATAAAACCGAATTCTCCATTTTATGTATTTTGCCCTCATCACCTTATCTCTTGCTCTTGACAAAAAATCGCAAGTTGACTGCGGCCACTTATATGCTTATACGATGGAAAGTGCCATGTGACAGACAAAGTAGGCCTCCTCTCCCCCTCAAGTTAAACTGTATTAATAATGTTTGTAATGTCCATGCAAACAATGAAGGACTCATTTTGCGTGACCACACACTATTTACTGGCACATTTTAGCACAGTATTTTGCTGCAAAAATTATGGTTACAAGTTGGTCTACCGTAATATAGAACAAAAGGATTTTTGCCGTAAAATCTACAGCAAATGCATCTGTTAAGTTGTGATGATCACTACCGTATAATCAACAAATGGTACCTCACCATAAATTACTGTTGTACTTTCATGTTGGCCCTACCGATGAGCCCATAAAATAGGCCAATGTTGGGCCAATTACCGCAAATTATATGGTATCATGCTTTGGATGAAATTTACTGTTACTTACCATAAAATGCTGCAGTATCATGGTGCAGAGTAGTTTTATTGTTTAGTTCGGTAAAATATGCGGTGACAGCCTGTTGTTTCGGTGCATTTCATAACTGGATAAATTACGGTACAATGCCATTTTCTTTGCTTTAACTGTAAATTCTATAGTGTTATGCCGTGGGATAGATTCAGGGCATCTAGCTGTAAAGGATTTATGGTAGCAGGCAGCGTACCAGATTTACAGTATTTTACTGTAAAAACTACGGTTGAATTGCAAGGCAACAACAGAAACTCGTTACAGTGCAGGTCAGTACATCTTTTTGTCATTTTTTCATTAACCACATACACAGAGATTTCATTGCTAAATTTCACTCAAATCCAGGCTTTTGCGTTAGCAAATTATCTGATGTGATTGGTAAAGAGCACTTGAGACGTCTGTTAGGTCAATTTGCATGTTTGCTTATGACTTTATATTTCAGCTCACTGAAGTGGAACCAGACACAAGCAGAGCTAAAGGGGCGTTTACACTGTCACGAGTGGGGATGATGAGTGAGCAAGAATTATGAAAATTGTTTACTCATGCTCATCCATACGTAATTTAATCGGCGAGCAATTTACGGATCATGTGCTCTGTAGAACGCTTGTAGATCCTCCAGATCACTCGTGGATATCCATGGAGAGAGCAAAATTTTTAAGCATGTTAAAAAATTTGGTGGATGTTCTACAACTAAAATTGTTTACCTTTTTACGGGAATCACATGGGAGTCGCTCGGCAAGTGGTTGGCGAGTGATCTACATACATCCGTGGCCAATCGTGGCCCTTTGTGGCCACAGTTGTGTCACTCGAGGGTATGCAGGGGAGGCTGTCCGTCCATCGTGTCCACTCTTGCACAGCTTGTGAAATGCTTGGAAAATGCTCGGCTGACCTCCGTGGCCGACTTTCGTCTTCCGTCCGCGCTGGAACCGTGCCATTTTATAGCCCTCTTCAATTTCACTTGTGGACCACCTGCCGAGTGGCTGAAGGACGTCTGCCGATCGGTCGTAGGAAGCCCTGCGGATATCACCTCTGGCTTCTCCATGACCAGCCCGTTGTTCTCCTGCCAAGCAGCTGACGGCCATCCGCCGATCTGTTGACGGACGTCCCTCGAATGCTTATCGAAAGAATTTATACGTGATTAACAGTGCCACAAGTGAGCACGTATAGTCACTTTTTGACGTCTATGGTCACTCGGCTTCCTTATTCATGATAGTGTGAACTGGGCTTTATAAGAGCAAGACGTCTAACCTGTTGATAGCCAATAGAATTAAGTTAAAAAATTCTAGGCCAGGTCAGCTAAAACAAAATTGAAATGTCGTATGTCACATTTGTTTGACGTATCACTTATTGGTATATATATATAGATATTAATTAGAAGTGTGCCTTCCACTAAAGCTGTTCGGCTCAGGATTAATCTTTCCAACAGAATATGCTTCACCAAGTTACCATGGAGTACCAGTGATGGCGATTAGCAAATACCTAAATCCCTCAGTTGTATGGGAGATGAATGGCGCGTTGATATGACTCGATACAGGTGCACAATTAATTTTCACATCTGAGTAATAACTATTTTCACCATGGGATCTAGATCTGACAGTGTTGGTGAAATATATTTATCTTCCACATGAAGTGATAGGGATCGATGTGGTTGATAGGGGAAAGTAAGGAGAACTGGGCCATAAGGAGAATTGGCCCACCCTCCCTACAGCTGAAAGTAAAATAGGTATTACCCTGAAATTCAGAAGATTTAATAAGGGAATTTTTTGTTTTTTGGTGTCAGTAAGTTTCCACTATTAACACTGTCTTAAATTAGATGATCATTTTCCATTCTGCTCACGGTTAACCAATATATTGATTTAGCATTTTTTGTTTTTTTAATACAAAGTAAAAGTGTAATATAAACACAAAGTTTTCCATAAACTTGAAACCTTCTGTGAAATATTCATGATGATAAGACATTCAGATGAAGACTAAGATCTGTCAGTAACATTCAATGGCTTTTCTGTTTTGAATACACTTCCCCTTGTTCCTTAAATTTCATGAAAAGAACTACAATGTGAGAAATATACATACAATATTAAGATATAACTACCTTAAAATAAAAACGTTTCTTCACACCTTCACTGAGAAACGGTTATCAATTACTGTAAATACTATTTAATGACACTCTGTTATGCATCTGCTTTAGTTCAGTTCAATTTAAAACTTTGATCTGGAAGCAGCAAATTTTATTTGATAAATTACAAAAACTGTCGTAAGTGAGACAAGGAAGTCTTAGAATAAAGATCAATTTCTTCAAACGATTTATATAAATCATCATTATCAATATGTTCACTCCAATAAAGCAATTTTTGATTGGGCATCGCTGACTGAATCTTCAGAATAACTTTTGAAGACAGATCAAAAATCTAACTTTTTAACTGTCTCTAAATGGTGTTCTGATGGTCGAGTCAGCGATGCCCCCTCGAAATCGGCTGTAATCTCATCAGTCACACTTAAAAAGGCAATGAATCATTATCAATATGTTCACTCCAATAATCTCATCAGTCACACTTACAAAGGGAATGTGTTACCCTGCCATTTTGCACCATGATTTATATAGAGGTGAGCTTTCGAAACATAAACCCTTATATTCATCCGATATTTTTAGATCATAAAAGTGAAATAATCTTAAGTGATGCATTTAAGATAGTTGAGGGACATTCCATGAAAATGCAGCTCTTCTGTGATGAACTGGATACTGTGAATTTACTTTTCCATTCCTTCCATCCTTGCTGTGTAAAGCATTTCACACCCCATATAAGTAAAAATAACCTATACAAAAACTTTCATCAGTGTACCATAGCTGCTAGAAATGAGAACATCATTTGAACTCTCTTACATCATCGTTTCACACTATCCGTCCATATCGGGTATTTCACAGGCATTGACCACTTAGTCAGAGATTCTCAAAGGTACCTACAATAATGACTAGAACAAGAGGAAATGGAACATATAACAAAGATACATACTTTAAAGCCAGATACAGTACTTTATTTCATTAAGGAAAGTGCAGTTTTCACCGAACATCGCAAATCGTTGGGAGGTCTTCACTCGGTCTTTTCATTATCGATTCCAACTGCAACAACAAAACGAAAAAGTATGAACCATGCCCAGATTGTGATGCCAGAAACAGCATTTGCAGTACATGCTAAGAGAAACGACAACCCCAGGATTTTCATAGTTCCTGTTGTAACAAAAGAAGAACACAACTCACCAAGTCGCCATATTACCTTGTTTTGGCCTCTTCGCCGTGGCGTGTGCTTCAGGACTTGAATGTCTTTTACCTGGAATAAAAATCAGACATTCAGGACCTAGAAAACTACTTGCCCCTGCGATTTAAATAAATCATAGAAACTCTCAAAAGTGAGGTTATCCTGCGCAGCTCCACTCACCTTGTTTGTTCTTCCCTGCAGCATGATTCCGAGCACGAGAGGAAGGTTGGAGAACATCACTCTGCTGTTCAACCTCTATTTGAACCACTGCAACAACAATGTTAACAATATTATTAGTGTGATGGAACTGGCATGCAAGCCAACTCGGTGAAGTGCTGAATGTAACATACCTTCTGTATCAGAGTCACTGTCATTAAAAGTGTGTACTGCTCTTCCTGAAACCACCGGAGTTCTCAGAGATTCCCCAGAGCCCTCCCCTGTAAACACATCTGAAAAGGGAAATCTACATCAGGGTTAGTAAAAAATGGAACCCGAACCAAGGAACAGAGTGTAAACTTTTCAGGTCTTTCCGAAGCTTCATGTCAGCGACTCAAGAAGGAAAACTGCAAAAATCTTTTTTCGGTTTTGTTTTTACTTCAATGTATACCTCTTTTGTGTATGATTAAATATATATATATATATATATTACTATAAAATAAAATGCATCATTGCTATATTGGAAAAAGTAATATAAATACTTACCTTGGTCAATTATAAGGTCCACTGTTTTTTTCAGTGTCTTCTTTAGAAATTGTCCAGCTCATCATACTCATGTTCTTTGACTCTCTCGTGCCTTTGATCCTGTTTATCACTACGGTCTATTGGCAACTGACAAGGCGCCGTCCTCTCAAGCCAAACCTTACACTCGGTAAATACATGAATATGTATGAGGTTGACCATCTTGGCCGTTTTACCCAAACCAATTAAAAATGGTCTTAATCCCGTGCATTGCACACATGGTAGCAAGTCTTATTCCTCACCATATCTGGGTTAATGACATTTATATGAGCAGTTTTCCCAAGTTTGCTTAACTAATATTTTAGAATCTACACTCTGTCCAACTATGATACTGTCCACTTCTATCATTTATCAACATCACACATTAGTTCTTGTGTTCAATACAGTGTAAAAATACAGTGAGACCCCACATTAATACCACTACCATATTAACAACCTCATCATTAAAACAACTCAGATTCTAACCAAACTATACTTTCCCATTGTATTTCACCTCACTGTTAAAACAAACTTGATTTATATAATTGTTCCCTAGAAAAACTGATGGGGGATAAATAAAAAACCGATATAGGATAGATTAGAAATAAACATATTTTTATAATGAGCACATAATCAGAGTACAATAGTGTGACTAGCGTATTATTCTCGCTATTTTAAGACTCAGGTTTGGTGAGAACTTGGCCACCTCAGGTGGAGAACTGGACCCCTGTCTTAGGCCGTTGATTTAGCCCACTCTTGCCCTTTCAGTTTTTAAACTGCCTAAGCTCATTGACTCAAAACCAGTACAGGAACAAATTTATCAAAGATGCCACAAGATTTGCACTCAAATAATAAACAGCTCAAATAAAAAAAAATCAAGTTTATCAGATATATGAGTACCTTCCATAATGGAATAATAGCTAATAATGTAGCTTTCTTGGCCAACAGGGTCATACCACCAACAACGGAAGCAGTTATACATCGTGTAGGGATGTTAAAGGAACTATATCTTTGCCTAGTCTTGAGCTGCACGGGTTTGGAGAAAATTTAAAAGACTTGATAGACTGCATTTCAATTCTAATATTCATTTCTAATCTCTATTATCTAATATTCTGTGCCTAATTTATTATGACTTCTGTATGTCTATTTATTTGTATTACACCTATGTTTGCCATGGTGTGCAATAAATACTATATATATATATATATATATATATATATATATATATATATTAAAGCATAAATTAAGCAGGCATATTTCCACATTTAATCTTTAGTCAAATGTATACATGGCACTGATTTACTGTTGCTTTACAGCTAAGGGTAAAGCCACTGTCACACGAGCCGGTTTTGCCGTAGTGAACCCATAGTATTACGTAATAGTTGCGGAAATCGCTACCCGGCTCCAACCCGGCGGCCCCAATACGGCCACCCGTGGATACCCGGCAAGCACCCGTGGGACCCTTGACCAAGCCGCGAAGCCCGGCCGTGCCATGCTTGCAAATGTAAAAATTAAATAAAATACCCGTGGAAGCCGGCGGTTGACCCGTAGAAGCCGGCGGGTGACACGTAGAAGCCGGCGGGTGACACGTGGAAGCCGGCGGTTGGCCCGTGGAAGCCGGCGAATTATCCGGCCCTAATTTCACCCCGGCGGCTTGTTGAGGGGTTCTACGGGTAACCCGGCGGCTTTCACGGGTAACCCGGCGGCTTTCACGGGTAACCCGGCAGCTTTCACGGGTAACCCGGCGGCTTTCACGGGTAAACCGCCGGCTTTTTGCTAACAGCGTCAGCGTAGGCAGGGAGGGGGGTTGTATATACTTTTTAAAAGGCTGCTGCTCCCCTCATATTAGTCCGATTTTCCTCAAATAAAGACTGAATGGCAGTATAGCTCATACTGATTCCATACGTATTTTCGGATTAAAAACAAAACGAATATTAAGCGAGATATTTGTCTGAGAAGGCAGTTGTCTTGCGGCGGCTGCTGCTCCATTTATATTAATCCGATTTTCGTCAAATTAGGACTGAATTGTAGTATAAATCATACTGATTCCATACGTGTTTTCGGATTGAAAATAGACCAAATATTAGGCGAGATATTCGTCTGAGAAGGTAGCTAGGTTGGTGGAGGCAAACAGTGGTGCTCTCGCAGACGTCCGCGCCCTGACTCTATCAATGCAGGAAGGGCTGAGCGCTTCTTTAAAGGCTGCTGCTCCCCTAATATTAGTCTGATTTTCGTCAAATAAGACTGGATTGTAGTATAATTCATACTGACTCCATTGGTGTTTTCGGATTGAAAATAGACCAAATATTAAGCGAGATATTCGTCTGAGAAGGCGGTTGTCTGGTGGCGGCTGCTGCTCCTTTAATATTAATCCGATTTGCGTCAAATAAATATTGAATTATAGAAGAGTTCATACTTATTCCACACAGAATTTCAGATTGAAAATAGACCAAATGTTTAGTGTGATATTCGTATGAGAAGGCAGCAAGGTGTTCTGTGTATGTTCATGACTTGAATGGTGTGGTCAATATTTTTTACCATTATATATACATTGTTTGGATAAGCTTTATTGCAATTAATTTCTACTCATTCTGCCAACTGGCCAATGGGAAGGACTTTTCCTTTGGTTTTGTAAAGTCAATTAACCTATATATGTAATAACAATCTGGCGTGACCGTTATGTCAATTGCTATTAACATTTTGAATAATACAAAGAATGGGGTAAGTCATGCTTTTTCATCATTGATCAGAAGCATTAATTGAAATTCTGAATTTCAACTGATTCCTGTTTATTATGCATATTAAAGAGGGAGATTGTTTTGATCATGGATGGAACATACAATATCAATATTAATTCCAGTTGGATTATTTTCAGAAACCACAACAAGAACGAAATATTGATAATTTATATAAAATGAAATAAATATCTAAAATGATTACTCTAAACTAGAGTATATCTATCTATAGATAGTTGTTATAGCTCCATAGACATCTTTTTTTTATTGGCAACAAGCAAACAAACATTGTTTAATTTTCGTTTTTTATTGATTACGAATCAATGAATTATTGATAGTAACATATTATTAGGTGAAGATCTTATAACTATCTGTCTATCTACATATCTATACTCTATGAGGTATTACTAACTTTATTAACAAGAATATTCTTGTTTGTGCCTAGTATACTCCATTAATTTTCCCCACCTTAACTATTATATAAATTCTACACATTTCCCTGAATAATTCAGCCTTTATTTGACGAAAATCGGATATGTAGATAGACAGATAGTTTAGAGAGACAGATAGATTTATATGCTTATTATATAATATAGAATATCTAGCTTAATATTTGGTCCATATAAGTACATAAAAGATAGCAAATAAAATCAGATCAAATCACAAATACTAATTACAATATCAATATTAGATTTAAATTTTACAAAAATATACACAAATACTGATCAAAATATCACAATAAGATTCAAATTAACACAAAAAGATAAGAATGTTCACATGTATAAAAAAAAATACCAATATACAAATATAATCATTGCCTGGTAATTACAATAGAATACATTGTTTTTAATTAATGAAAGCAATTACATCTGTTTGTAATTGTGAATGACAATCAAGACAATGTCATATTACTGTGTCATCTTTGAACAAACTATGAAATGACAGGTCAAAGAACCCCAATTTAGGTAATTAGGCAATTGACACATGTATTGAGCATTTGCTGTTGACATGACGGTCATGGCAGTTGGCAGAATGAGTAGAAATGAATTGCAATAAAGCTCATCCAAACAATGTATATATATTATGGTAAAAAATATTGACCACACCATTCAAGTCATGACCATACACAGAGCACCTGGCCGCCGCCAGAGAACTGCATTCTCAGATAAATATCTCGTTTAATATTTGGTCTATTTTCAATCCGAAAACATGATGGAATCAGTATGAACTATGCTACAATACAGTTTTAATTTGACGAAAATCAGACTAATATTAGGGAAGAGGTCTTTCACCAGGTACTTTTTTTTTGTTCAGAAGTGCCATACTTTTTTTTTGTTCAGAAGTGCCGTACTTTCATTATTTTCATTGCAGTATAATAGAAAAAACTACGGCAGTTCTGAAGCAAAAAAAATAATACGGCACTTCTGAACAAGACACAACTACGGCACTTCTGAACAAAAAAAAAGTACGGCACTTCTGAACAAGAAACAACTACGGCAGTTCTGAACCAAAAAAATGGTGTCTTCTTTGCTCAAAATTATTAAGTTAGTAACAAATTTGTTTGCTAAAGAAATATGAAAACTTCAGTAAAGTGTGATAATATGCAATCTACTGAAAGATAGTTCAAGTGTATAATAAAGAAATATTGTGATCTAATCGAAAGGAAATATGAACAAGTTTATTTTGTACTAAAATATTATTATTTTTTGGACAAAGATAGAGAAAAGTTTGGAGGGTTTTGGGAACTTTTTTTTTTGATTGATTGTTAACACAAATATGTGTACAAGGCGTGCTCTTTTGGGAGGATTTGGTGGCCTTGAAAAAGGCCGGGGTTGTTTGGCCTCGAAAAAGGCCGTGGTTGTTTGGCCTTGAAAAAGGCCGGGGTTGTTTGGCCTTGAAAAAGGCCGGGGTTGTCTACAAGTTGGTTGTCTACAAGTTGAGATACTGGCTCATATTGAGTGGTGTTGAGCTACTGGGTGGCATTTCAGAAATCATCGACGGAGGGCCAGAAGGAGGCAGTGAAGAAGGTCCAGCTGCAGTTGCAGGTGGCCAATTCTTTTGTGGACTCAGGATGGTCGTGTACTGAAGCCCAGGAGGAGGAGGAGGAGGAGGAGCGAAGAACTGCTGCTGGTGCTGCGGCTGGTGGTGCTGCTGGTGGTGCTGCTGCTGGTGCTGGGGTTGCTGTTGCTGCCTTTTGTTCCTCATAAGGTTTCCTTTTAATTGGAAAATCATAGGCATCAGCTGGGTATGAAAGTCATCGCATGTGTCCGTGTCCATCATCAGGCACTCCGCAACGATGTAATCTACCATCGCCCGGATTCTCCTTTCGTGGAGATCTACTGGATGACGAGGAGGAGGAGGAGCAGCAGCAGCCATTTGATGAAAAGATGCCTGCAGGGCACCTGTTGAGCTCCTGGCCAATTCCATGAGCTCGTCCATTCTTCTTTGCTGATGGGGTTCCTCCTGGGGTTCCTGTCTACGTTTCTTGTAGGGGCCGCCCTTGGAACGCTTGGCAGGAGCTGGGGGGATATTCATGGAAATATCCGGGTCATCCGAAATCTCCAGGGGCCCGAATTCTTCTGCAGCACTGCTGCTGTTGTCTTTTGCAAGTCTTTTTGAAAGAACATTGCTTCCTTGTCGACTGGGAATTCTAGTGATATGGTCAACTAGAAATCCGAAGTTGGCACATATCCACTGTTCTTTCTCTGTGGGATTTCTCTTGGCAGTTCCGGATGGCCCCTGCCTCATAAGTTTTCCGGCACTAGTCCTGATGGATTCTAGCCAGGTCCTGTGTTGCAAACCGGTGCAGGAGACACTCAACTTGGCAGCCATTGCATTAAGGAGGGCCGTCTTCTTCCCGGAGTCCTTGTAATCCGATAGGGTCCGGTCATAAAATATCGGGTGGTCCCGGTACCAATCCGCAACTTCCTGTTCATCCTGGTGTGGCAGGAAGAGCTTATCCTGCTTCTTCCGAGGCTCATTTCCTCTACCTGAGAAAACAGGTGATACAGGACCTGCAGAGCGAGCAGGTGCAGTGTCAGGAGAAGTTGCAGGTGCAGGAGCAGGCGCAGGTGCAGGAGCAGGCGCAGGAGCAGGCACAGGAGCAGGCGCAGGAGCAGACTTCTGGGACTCATCCGTGCTGGCAGCATCTGAGGATGACCTCGTGGCAATTTTTCGTCTCTTGGCAGGTACAGTCCGCTTGGCAGGTACAGTCCGCTTGGCAGGTGCAGACTTCTTCGCCATCTTCTCCTTCACAGGAAGAGCACTCTTCTTCTTTGATGAAGCAGAAGATACTTCATCATCGCTGGCTTGAAGTGAAGAAAGCGATTTCTCTGTGTCCTCAGCAGGAACTGCAGTTGTCCTGGTCCTAGGTGCAGTAATTTTCTTCATCGGCATGATAAAAAATATTTTCTGGAGCAGTGTATTCTTTGTCTTCTCAATTTGGTAGCAAGATGCTGAATGATCTGATAGCCACTGGTCAATCTTTATATACTGCCTGGATAACGTACCCCGCTGTGATTACATAATAAACCCAGCTCATTGCGTCATTGCGTCGCATTGGATCCACACATGATGACACTGGGCAAACACGATTGCTTGCTATGCAAGCCGGCGGGTTAACCGTGGAAGCCGCCGGGCTAACCGTCAAAGCCGGCGGGTTAACCGTAGAACCCCTCAACAAGCCGCCGGCTTTACCAAAGGGTGAAATTAGGGACGGTTAATTTGCGGGTTCTACGGGTCGCCTGCCGGCTTCTGCGGGTCACCCGCCGGCTTCTACGGGTCACCCGCCGGCTTCTACGGGTCACCCGCCGGCTTTCACAGGTATTTTTATTTTTTTTTTCAACCGTGAGATTTCTACGGTTGTGCCATGCACAACCGGCTACCGGGGCCGGGTTTCGCGGCTTGGCCAAGGGTCCCACGGGTGCTTGACGGGTATCCACGGGTATCCACGGGTGGCCGTATTGGGGCCGCCGGCTTCGAGCCGTGTAGCGATTTCCGCAACTATTACGTAATACTACGGGTTCACTACGGCACAACCGGCCCGTGTGACAGTGGCTTAACTCGGGACGCAATCTTGCAACAGACTGAGAGGGAAGAGCCCTCAGCTCCCAGCATCTTGCAAGATGGAGTCCTCGTACGTGGAGGAACTCCACTTCGGAACCTGGAGCCCTCATGGGTAGTGTTGGTTACATTGAGACACCCAGCATCTGATTCGGGCGGTCAGGGACAGTCGAAAGGACATACAAGTCCATGGCTACGTTCAGTGGGATTTGCGCCTAAGGAGACTGCAGCCTCTGGATGGTAGCTACGCCGGTCGTAGCCATCAGTGGAATCGGTCCCCCTTGAGTCGACGCAAGCGGGGCCTTTTTGACTTCATAGGAACAGGTCTGTATGTTCTCTTTGGGGTAGCCACGGCCCGACAGATCCACCAATACATGGAAGCCACCAGGGACCAGCAGGCCAAAATGCAGGATATACAGCACCTGACGGTCCATATGATGACAGTAATAAACCAGAACCGTCTGTATATAAGGAATGTCACCATCGCAGTCAGCCAATTAGGAGACCACGTGAGACAACTGGATCAATACATTGGCCAAGTTGCCCGAAGTTTGAATTCCGTGGGCAGGCGTCTCAGCACACTGGAAATCAGACTCGGTATTCAAAGGGCAATCAAGGAGTGTGAGTACCTCTATGAAGTGTACAGGGAGCAAATGCGCCTGTACCAGCAACAGCATAATGCACTCCAGAGAAGCGACTTAACGGAGGACGTCGTCCAGCCCAGCATGCTTGCTGACATCCTCAACACAATTGCACAGGCGGGATATCAGACCATTGCAGAGGGGACCTGGTATTACAAGCACGGATAGAGGCCATCACCATAGACCAGCGTCATCATCTTCCGCTTTAATATACCCACGGTCAACAAGGCAAGCTACCTGTTATATTCCATACAGAGCTTCCCTGTGCCAGTGAAAAATTCCAACATAACAGTGCAGATTAAAGTGGGAAGCAGCTATGGGGTCGATACGTCCACTGGCCAGATCTTAAAACCGGAGGCCAATCTGGGGGAGGAGCCCTTGGTCTGCAGGACAGGACCGTTGTTTGACTCCAGACATCAACCCTGTGCCCCTGGGTTCATTTTTAACCAAACTGACTTGATAAGGTCATGTCGCTTTGACATATCCAAACTGTCAAAGGTAACCTCTGTGGAGAGGGTGTCACTGCGCACCCTTGTCATAGTCACCTGTGGAGAGATGATATCGACGCGATGCCCAGGGGCAGTCCACCCGCCGGTCAAGTTGTCTCCGGGCACATACATGATGAACTGTCCGGCTCCCTGCAACATAGCTGGCACGGGATGGAGGGTGCACTGCATCCCGGAGATCCACATGTCTCAGAGAGTAGCTGTACCTCTCATCAAGGTGGAGGTGCAGTTTAACTTCACAAGAAACTTGGATCATCTATCCATAATTGAATCTTTCCCCCAATTGCAAGGGGCCACTGCGGTACATGTCAAAGATGTGAGCGAGGAGATGTTACTGAATGCGATATAATTGAGTGGCAAGACTTGGGTCATAATGCAAAGGCATGCTCCGGCCACTTCACTAGACATCTCATTGTTCGTAGTTGTGATTGTATTATGTGTATGGGGGTTCTGGGCGGCCAGAAAAAGCATATGGGTAAATTCGATATGGAACAGAATTGTCTGTTGTAAACTAAGGGCAAAGCCTACGGCAATTTATGAAGTGAGCAGTGAGTTTGCCATAATTAAGCTGCCTGTGGGTCCATCGGTCCAAGGTCCTGCCGATGCCTAGTAGCGCTGAGACTCGGCACGGATTTCTCAGCATTAAGCCAACTATTCTAGTGAGTCGACTCCAAGGTACATGAATGTTGTAGTTAGTCCTCTTAGAGAGTCAACTGGAAACCTGGTCTTACATGTCTGATACAGGTAAAGCGGATTGGAGTTATGTCACAGGTCAAAAATTAAGTAACTGGGTGAAATGGATAAAAGGATAAATGTAAGACTCTTGAGCATTTCTCTCAAATTTTCTCTAGAAGGTAGTCACGCGGTATCTGTCACAAGGTGTTGACAATACCAGTATCAGTCACGTGGTGTTGGCTATACCAGTACTCACAAGGTTTAAATCAACCCATAAAAATAAGTTTTTTCGTTATGCCATTGTCCTCACCTGTATAAAAGTGTGTATGTTAGCTTAGTTTAGTTCACTCTTTTCTTGTTTAGTTTTATGTACCTTTATTGATATGTTTAGTTTTATGTACCTTTATTGATCACACAGTGTTGATAATAGAGTTCTACTTTCCCCATATATGTGTTTAATGCTATCTGGGGATCTGGCCTTGGCAGACACATGGGGATTGATTGTGGTGACTCAAGTCCATATTGTTTCCAAGGGAGGGGGAGGGTCTCGGTATGAGAGCATCTTGCCGACACCCATTCCAGCAGAATCTTGGCTAGAATGTAATTAGTTAGTCCAAGTGGCAATGAAAGAACACGTAAGTAATGAGATAGGCCTATAATTACTAATTTCCAATCTACTTTTTCCTTTATAAAGAGGTTTTACAATTGCTAGTTTCATATTTTCGGGAAATTCACCTGAACTCAAAGATTTATTAAAAATAATATACATTGCCTGAATTATACTCGGATAAATCAATTTAAGTATGTTATTTGATATTTCATCATGGCCTTTACTATTTTTAAATTTCAGACATTTTATAAAACGTTCTACTTCATTATGAGAAGTTGCAAAGAAAAAACAATTATTATTAACTCTATTGTGTATGCATGATAATGGATCTAAGCTAGTAATAATTAGCAAACTCTTTACTAATAATTTGTTTATATATTACTTTCTTTTATACCATTTATAATAATTTCATCTGATATGTCGTTCTTATTCCTGAGTTTTCCTGCAATACAGTTTAGGATAGTCCACAGTTTTTTTTGGTCTTTTCTATTGACAGTGATAAGATTATGTACATAATTAATTTTGGCCTGCCTCAATTTCTTATACATATTGCGATAATATTTGTATTCTACATATTCTTGACAATCATGGGGCAAGTGCAATACTTTTTTTATACATCTTCCAACATTTAACTGTTGAAATTCTTAGTCCCAGAGTAAACCATGGATCTCTTTTTTTATATTTCTGATTACAGGTTATTGTCTTTAAAGGTGCATAAAAATCTATAGCCTTGGTAATTTCTTCATTTAACAATGTGCTTGCCTCATTAACAGTAATAAGTTACTTGAGAAAATTCCAATCACGCAATACAGAGTCATTAAATTTTCTGGTGGTGTATGTTTCACAATTTCTAGTTAAACTACTTTGTATTTTTGCAAGACACAAAAAATGATCAGATATATCAGTCGTGAATACATTAGATTTGATATTCGAATATAATTCAACATCAACATAAATATTGTCTATTAGAGTGGCAGAGTTATGTGTCACTCTTGTTGGCCTGTGGAAAGTTGGTATTAAATTATTTGTTAAATTTAGTTCAAAAAATTTCATTGTATTGTTATGTCTTTAAAGTTTTAAGTAATCTAGATTTTGGTCTGTACCAAAAATTATTTTTTTATGTTCATTTCTTAAAAGAACCCTATACACTTCCCTGATCACAATATTGGCTTTAAGCCCCCCTCTCTTATAGCCGGTTTTGCCGTAGTGAACCCGTAGTATTACATAACGGTTATGCAACAGCTTTTTTCGCCGGGTTGGCGACGGATTCTGGCGGCAAAAAGGGTTCTACGGGTGACTCGGCGGGTGACTCTGCGGGTTCTACGGGTCACTCGGCGTGTTATGGGTAGTAGGCGTAACTCGACGGCTTCCAGGAGTAATTCGCCGACTTCCACGGGTGACTCGCCGACTGCTATCAGCGTCAGCATCAGCGTAGGCAGGGAGGGGGGTTGTATATACTTTAAAAGGCTGCTGCTCCCCTAATATAAGTCCGATTCTCATCAAATAAAGACTGAATTGTAGTATAGTTCATACTGATTCATACTGCTCGTCTAATATAAGTCCATAAGTGTTTTCGGATCGAAAATAAACCAAATATTAAGCGAGGTATTCTATATTATATAATACGCATATAAATCTATCTGTCTCTCTATCTACATATCTATCTACATATCTATCTATCTACATATCTACATATCTACATACTATCTACATATCTATCTATCTACATATCTACATATCTACATACTATCTACATATCTAACTATCTACATTAAAGAACAGCGATTAATGTTTTTTACAAGAATATTCTTGTTTTTGCCTAGTATACTCCATTAATTTTCCTCACCTTATCTATTATATTTTATTTGGCGAAAATCGGACTATATACAATTTATTATGACCGTTATACTAAATGACAATTGACACTCAGATATAATTGTGAATTGAATAGGACATGACATTAAACCTGTAATCCAGGTTAATTTCAATTGACTAATGACAATTAACCTTTGTGAAGGACTTCTTTACATTTGGGTAATGAATTGAATTACTTATGTTATGATAGCTCATGTCTCACAATGTTATCATTGTTTTATTTTCATTTTTTATATACTTTAAAAGGCTGCTGCTCCCCTAATATTAGTCCGATTTTCGTCAAATAAAGACTGAATTGTTCAGGGAAATGTGTAGAATTTATATATTAGTTAAGGTGGGGAAATTTAATGGAGTATACTAGGCACAAACAAGAATATTCTTGTTAATAAAGTTAGTAATACCTCATAGAGTATAGATATGTAGATTTGTAGACAGACAGATAGTTATAAGATCTTCACCTAATTTTACGTTACTATCAATAATTCATTGAATCGTAATCAATAAAAAATGAAAATAAAACAATGATAGAAACTATCTATAGATAGATATACTCTAGTTAGAGTAATCATTTTAGATATTTATTTCATTTTATATAAATTATTAATATTTCTTTCTTGTTGTTGTTTCTGAAAATAATCCAAATGGAATTAAAATTGATATTGCATGTTCCATCCATGATCAAAATAAATTATGGGCAATCTCCCTCTTTATTATGCATAATAAACAGGAATCAGTTGAAATTCAGAATTTCAATAAATGCTTGTGATCAATGATGAAAAAGCATGATTTACCCCATTCTTTGTATCATTCAAAATCCTAATAGCAATTGACATAACGGTCACGGCAGTATGCTATTACATATAAAGGGTGGGGAGGCGAAACTTGCAATGAACCTTAGTCAAATAAACCAACAACCACTTGACTAAATGTTGTGAAACTAATATTATAACAAACTGTAGCCAGTCAGCTGTAAAATGAGTCAATGTTATGGACCTAGAGCGTAAACTTACCACTCAGATGAACAAAAGACAAAGGGTGGCAAACTTGTTCAGTGCTAAATTCAATCCTAAAAGCATTCCCAACAATAGTAGATGCTGTTTTGAACTACCAAAATGACTGATTCCTTGCACAGTTGACAGCTGATGTTAAGGACACCTTCAGGACCAAGCATCCAGCCCAGGTCATGGTCTTGGGAGTAGTGGCCTCAGACGGCAAGAAGATGCTGTCCTTCTTCTTCAAGCCTGGAGAAAGAGTTGGTGCAGATGCTTACTGCAAGATCCTGAGGTACCATGTCCTGTCATAGCTGAAGGCCAATTGCCCAGAGGGTATCTATGTGGGGATCCAGGATGGGGCTCCCCGCCACACGACCGAGAAGTTGCAGCAATTCTGCCAAGTTGACTTTCCTGACTTCAGGCCGGCAGATTTCTGGCCCTCCTCCAGCCCTGACCTGAACCGACTGAACTATGCTGTGTGAGACATTTTAGAGCAGGCCACCAACAAGACCTCCCACCCAAGTGTTGGCTCCATCAAAGCAGCCATCAAAAAGGGGTGGACCAAGATGTCCAAGGACTTTATATAAAGAGTTGCGCAACTTTTTGGGGGGCCGTATTAAATCTGTAATTGCAAATAATTGAGGCCCTATGGAATATAAAAAAAATTTTATTTGTTTTATCTTCCTGCTTGTTAATATCCTTTTTCAATAGGCCCATTCATGCATAATAAGCGAGTTTCGGAGTTGCAACAATTTTTGAAAGTTTTGCCTCCCCAACCTGTATTAGCCTCCCCACCCTGTATTAGCCCCAGGCTGTGTCTGATTGGCCACTGAAAGCGCTCTGTTGTGAAGATGATGACATCACAGAGCAATGACATCATCAACAGTCTTACCAATACTAGTGCAAATGATTGTGACGTCACTAGCTGTGACATCACAAATGACTACTTTCACTTCATTGGCCAATCAGGAGATCTGTAAGCTAGTGAAGACAAAACAATGAAAAATGGCCGATTCTGGTCATGAACCACTATCTCTTACACTGAGAGGCTGTTTTACTTCAACATACTCATTACATGACATTTAAATATAGTGCCATCAGCAGCAAATCTTCCAAGGAATGATCATACAGACTTTCACTGCTAACACACAGGGGTCTTCAGGGCTAACCCTGTATAGGTTAATTGACTTTTACAAAACCCAAGGGAAAGTTCTTCCCATTGCTTGGAGCCGAGAATCGCGTTGCGTAACTGTTACGTCATACTACGGCTTCACTACGGCAAAACCGGCTATGTGAGAGGGGGGCTTTTATTAGACTGTCGAGGTATCTCATAAATATCGATTCAAATTTACCCTCATCAAATATATTTAGGTCCTCCCTCACATGATACTTCAAATGTTTTCTTATCATTACCGAGACACTTCCAAAGATTTATTTTTCCTATACTCACTAATAAGTTCATAATTTTGAGCCCTCCTTGCTATAAATGATTAACCATCTGTGAGGAGAGGCCTCTTTTATTTTGCCAATCTGACCAGTCTGACACAAAATCCTGGCTTTGTTATTTTTGTGTTGATTCTGAAAGGTTTGGACTGATGCTGCTGAGCTACAGCAATACATTTCATGGAGTCTCACTGGATACTTTAAAATGGTGAAGTAGGATTTTTTTTTTTTAGGAATTAGGAGTAGGTTATAGTAAGTCATAATATTTAATACTAGTAATTTATATAGCGCCAGTTTCAAGAATCTTGCTCACCAGCGCAGAAAAAAAAAGTTCATCTCATGGAGTCATGAATGGTCTACTGGATTGAACATCAGATTAAACTGGTTGTATGCCAAACAATTTTTAAAATGACTACTAATTAAATTTACAAGTATTTTGTCAGTAATAGTGTAATAATATTAAAACCTAAAAAACATCTACATTATTATTGCTTTATAAAATATACTATGTAACCCCTTGAATATGAATAATACTGGGGAATAACATATCTTTGCTACAATATATTGGTGTTTCCGAACTTTAGGAGGGCAATGTATGAAACTTGCATAATAGTAGATAACTCTATGTTATTATTGTCACGTATAAGGTAGCAGCCATTGGAATTAATGTCAACATAGAATGTAGAAATATGAGCTTTAATGAATATACACTGTGCCATGCAAATTCAACATAATAATATTTCAACATATTGTTCATGAC
The DNA here is from genome assembly GCA_932294295.1 of Alitta virens. Classification (NCBI taxonomy): domain Eukaryota; kingdom Metazoa; phylum Annelida; class Polychaeta; order Phyllodocida; family Nereididae; genus Alitta; species Alitta virens. The sequence continues at coordinate 45,749,485 of OW028574.1, read as the reverse complement.
TTTTTCTCACTGTACTCAGTCGCTGAGATATATCTCACAAAAATGCACATAGTAACAATGTTGAGAGAATATTGATTAAGTGTAGCTTATATTAAGAAAATATTTTAGCAATATTTTTGGTACTTAAAAGTACTGCTGGAAAGTTTCAAAGATTCTCCATTCTCATCAATGCATGTATCTTACAGGAATATTATCTGACAAATACTGCATTGGTTTTTAGGGTCCCACGTTAAAATAACTTATGGTTGTGACAATATAAGTTAAATGCTGTTTAATGATTGTCATGTGATGTCATGTACAACCAGCAGCAACCTGTTTTTGTTTGCAGGGTATTCCAGTTCAGAGTAATTTCCATATAGGAACGAATGAGAAAAATACATATGCTTTTTTCACATTTAATCTCTGCAGCAAAGTATCTTATAGCAACATACGATCATAGAAATATGTAGATTGCCTTACTTTCTTACAATATGTGTCCTACATTTCTGCCCGCCAAACCTAAACAGCAGCATTTATTGAATTTTGCACAAAGCTCTTTCCAAATGTTTGAAGCCACTCATTAGATATTTGCAAATTTTATTGCAAATGTATATATATATAAGCCTTTTGCAAAATATTGTTGACTCAAACCAGAATACCAAATTTCAAAAAGCTCAAGTCAAATTGAGATGTCAGTTGTGCTTCCTTTGTCCTGCAGGGTAGATTTTTTGTTAATTTAAACACCTCCCTGCAATAATTACCTTAAAAATGTTTAATCCAATAATAAATGTTTGCATTCCTGTCACCTCCCAGATAGCATTCCAAATCGTTTCAACATCGGCGCGATGTCGGCAATGTCAAAACGATGTTGTACCGACTGCGGCCGATATAGAAATGACGCTGGGCCGATTTGGAATACTATCGGGTTGTTATTGAATCCCTATTGTGTACCGCATGATTGTTACTAACCCTGGTGATGCAGCAAGCAAGACGTGAAAGACTTCAGTAATTGAGCAGTGTATATAATGCAAGCTCAATGCAAACCAAAATAACTAAAGCAAAAATCAAGGTCTTGTACACATAATTTATCTCTGGTACTCTGGAATGCATACATATGTCCTTTATCATCGAAGCGTCATTTTGCATAGGTGTATTATAAGTACATTTATGTTGGCAATTAACACAGCATATGATTATAACTTACATTTTTACACACACATAGATTCATAAAAGGCACATAAAAAGGTATTCAGAGTACAATTTTGAGGACGGAGTATATAAATCATAGAGATGGTCTGACTGCTGGCGTTAATTCTTGCATTTGTATGCAGTTAACAATTACACAAGTTGTGTGATGGTTAATTCATAACTTAACAGTTCCCATCAAGATTAATGTAACAAGTAACGTAATTAGGTGTTGGACCATCAAGTAGTGATGAATGCCTTGTCTTTAAGCTGTTGCAGTTCTCGCAGTTTGATGACAGTTTCTTGGTGCTCTGGAGGGTCAAGGTCACCCAGCAGCTGTTCAGCAATCCTGCTTCTCAAACGACCCGTTGTCTGCAAAGAGACGCACAAAAGCAGCTTAGATTATCATCTGTAGTTGTATTAGATGGATGTTATATACCAGGGAAACATAAATAGGTGGGCAATCAGGTTACAAAAACTGAACAATGGTGACCAAGTGGTTCAGGTGTTTCTGTGATAACCAATTAGTGGGTTCAACACCCACGACTGCATTTAGCTCTATTCACGCCTCATCAATTTGCAAACATCTATAGGCCTATGTCTTCTCTGTTTCAGTGCAATTAATCAAAAGTCTTCAGGGTGGGTCCCTCTTAAGTCTAATTATAATTCGCTGTCGAGGGCTCCCCCTTGACCAGTAAGACATCATCCTCCAAAGTGACAACTTCAAAATAACCATGTTAACAGAGTTCAGTTGCTGACGTGACAAAATGACCATTGGTCAAAGGCACTGAAACTGAGGTCATGCGTTCAAACATTTTTGACCAAATGGTCAAGTGCAACTGGCAACTCCCACAGTTTTCACTTTGATTGACAGTTGTTTGTTCAACTGTGGCAATGTTATTGTTTTACGATCATTGGAGGTCCAATGCAGTGGTAGCAATTTACTTTTATTTGCTGGCTCAGACGCATCACCACTGCTCTTAGTGTGGTACTAATTTTGTCTTGGTTAAAAAAAAAAGTAATCCATGATTGAGTCCTCTCCTCTCCTATCCTATCCATATTTTGAAATACATGCATTATTGGCAACGTGTGGATTAATTAGCTGGAATACATGTTATTTGCAAGATACACTCACTACCGCAGTTTCAAGGGGAAAAAAATACATTGTAGAATGAAAACATATTATTATACAATGCACTTTATAATTATGATCACCCACAACTAGTAATTTTACCTCAATATTAAAAATCTATCTATCTATCTATATAATATATATATCTATATATCTCCATCACAAACCTGTGCTTTTATGTATGTTTTGAATACATATACAACTATAAAAGCACAGGTTTGCGATGGAAATAGATAGATAGATGGATAGATAGATAGATAGATAGATAGATGTCATGCCTACAATGCCTTTCTAAATGATTTTAATAATATTTTTTTTATTTTTTGTACCATTTTTTTTTGTCATAATTCAATAAAGACTAGGGTTTTTTTTGGGAGGTTTTTTTCTTCAGAGGGTCATGTTGTGATTGTATATGTTAACCTGTAAAATATATATTTGTTTAGTACATTTGCCTGCATCATTTCCGAATGTATGCCAAACCTATTGATCCATTCTACAGGACTACTTTATTTCTGATAACTGCCTTGCTCTTTGTTTAGTCTTATCAAACCAAAGCATTGTCACAGTTGGCTGATTAAGTATCAACAAAAGTGGCAACTCACACAGCAATAGTTGCATGTGACCATTTGGTCAAAAATGTTTGAACGCCAGTGGGACCTGTGCAGCATTTATTTGAAGACAACGATTGTCTCACGTACTATGGAATTACACAATTAGAGCTACATAAAATTTCTATCGTCAAATTCTATAATTAACACGACCACGATAATGACATCTATTTAATGGAGCAGGCCTACCATGTTTGTCATTGTTCTGGAATTCCATCGTAATTTAGCGAGTCAGATAAACACATAAAGGCCAGTTTGCACTCAGGCTAAGACGCCAAGTTTGGACTTCACTTGAAAGTTTCACCATAGACTCTCATTCGGTGCTATTCTTCACTAAATGAACATTTATGTCAAATGTGTCTTTCTGAATCAATACTGCAGTCTGGTAGATATATTGCACAGCGCACCAGCACTAACTCCCCATAAGCGGACATTATGCTGCATCTTTCCATCTCAAATAGGAGAGAAGTCACATTGACACAAATCTCCCAGATACTTACCAACTAAAAGCACTCAAGACATCCAGTCTACATCTATAAGGCTGTACATCAGTGAGCTAGCTAGCTCTATTGATACATACATCTGCAAGGTGGGGACGACACTCCATTGAAAAGGAATGAAAGAAATTTGACGAATGCAGTAAGAGCAAAAGAAGAAAAGGAAAGGAAGTAGGATAGAACAGTCAATAACACCAACATGAGACCAAAAATCAATATCTGGTGCATGCAGGTGATATCAAAACAAGTTTCACCTTTATGTATGTGTGGTTGGTGGAATAATTAGCCTATTCCATTGTACTTTTCTTTATTGGCAACACTGAATGGCTGACTATCATAGTCATTTTTATCAGACAGGTTAATCCGTCTTACAAAGTCTATTTTAACTAACGACAGTAAGGTGACATGTATGCTTTTGGCTACGAAGTTCATGACGATGAACAAGGATTCTTGTCAGCTTCTTGGAAAGTCCCATAGGTTTCATTCCTGTCCTTCGGTTGGCAGCATACCTCTATCTATACATTGTACAGCCTATGTCCAAGCATTGCTTTCGCCAATTTTAATCTTTCAATCCTTAGCTATACAAGACAATTATTTACTGTTGTCTTGCACCCACATAATGATGGTTTCTTTAGACCCTATTCGTCGAAAAGTTTCCAGAATTAGAGAGTTTTAATGTCAATTTCCTTACCTCCTCTCCCATTTTTTATGCTCTCATAGATTTGATCTGTCAAAACAGTTTGGAGCTAATTTACATGATTTTAGACATCTTCCAGATGAGATCTAGTTCATTCACAATCACATGCCCAGATAGCATTCCCAGATAGCATTCCAAATCGTATCTAGGTCGGCACGGTGTCGGCGACGTCAAAACGATGTAAAAACAACGCTGGCCCGATTTGGAATGCTACCTGGGTAAACAACATCTGCTGAGGTCTATTTCCATTGACCAGAGTACTTGGGGATTCAAAGTCCTGATGAGCAGGTCAAGCAAATTCTGGACCAAAGCAAATGGAGAAGTCCCACTATATAAATAGCCTACTTGTTTGAGGTGTAGGCGTTTTCAGTGGTCTAGAACTTAGAAGCTGAGTACGTTTACTTTGAAAAACTGCAGTAGCTCTCTTAAAAATGATCTCTTATAAGTTCTTGCATTGAATTCAGACACAGAAACCTCAGGGCAACAAGGTGAACAGACAAATAGCACCTGGGAGTGTGTATAGGAGAGGAAACAACTAAATTTGAAATTTAAGGGTTTCCTTCAACTCAGTGAATTAATTTGTAATCAAGGGCATCCCTATGTTATTCATAAATCAATAATGGTGCCTGGTAATGTCATGTGATCACTACAGTAAGGCACATATGAATGTCTAGCAATGTCACGTACACAGAATACTGTGTGCATGCTCAAGTGGTTTTCTATTTTTTGAGGGCACTGTATACATTACCATGCATCACATTACCTCTTCTCCATACTACATTTCAAGAATGTCATATAAGAACAAAGTTCCCTAAATTTTCCTTGAGTTTTTATTGAAAAATCTCTTAAATTCCCGCAGAAATAATATCAGTTTAGCAGAAATTGCAAATTGTGATAATATAAAGTTGTTATTATTCCCATTTAAATGCCAAAACACTATCATACACTGTATATAATATACCACAAAGAAAGCCACAATAGCTGGACCGTCGACTTGGACAAAACACAAAATGTTCTGGTGCACTAAGTATCCTCAAATTATATCCTGGTGTTATGAGTTTTTTTTTTCAAATCCCTAATTTCTCTCTGACTGAAACAAAAAACTAATTTATTTTTATATGCTGGGACCTCTGCAGTAGTGAGGCCTCAATACACGTTTATAATCACACCAATAAGGCAGGCCTTCCTACTAACACCACTTTGGCTGCATGAGAATGAAGGCTGGTCCCTTTATTGAAGGGCTTACGTGTATTTATAGATATGAAGCAGAAGAATGAGCAAAGAAAAACACATCAGTCCGCATCACATGATATCAGAGTCAAAAGAAACATTTCAAAGAATTCGTGACTAGGTGACGTGATCAAAAAGCCTGACGCGTGTGTTGAAACTGTTATGTCTGGAGAATGAAGCCAGACTTTTTTTTGTTTGACTGTGTGCACCTGTCACACGAGAGGAGGACAGAAGTTGACATACAAAACTAAGAGTAAACTTTCTAACCTTCTGATGTCAACCAAGTCATTCAATTATAAACTAAAGGCACCGCATCTAAAGATATGTCGCTATGAAGAGTGCCTCAACAATATGGCCACTATGTGTCAGTGTTCTGACGACTGCACTTTGATACATTTGCACCAATGTATATAATATGAAAACTGGGAATTAAAGAGTAACAGTAAGGTCTTGAAGTGGTGTTACACTGTACTGTAGTTTACTTAGATGGGATTTATGGTAAATACGAGTTTCAAGTCGGAAGTCTGGTATTTCAGTTTGGCTGCACAAACCTAGTTCAAAGGGAAAACCCCGCATGGACGTATCTAAATCTACAAAGATCTAAAACGAAATGCAGAATTTCTGACTCAATTAGATCTGAGCGTGTCTGGTTTGAGAACTAAGAGATTGATATTCCCGGATTGCAAGCTAGATCCGGTCAACTCCGTTCCAGCGTTGGCTGTCAGAGGCAACAACAATGGCGAGCCAATCAGCCACGTTATCTGAATTAAAGAAGCATATTTTAAAAAGTGCGTCAGTGCACAGCATCACTTCACCGAAAGCATGCCAAATCGGGCCAATAGTGCCGATGCTGGGCCAATATTGAACCAGCAATCCAACAACATTCAAGGTAGGTCCAATGTTGACCCAGCACAGGCAAAGTAGGGCAATTTTGAGCCGCGGTGACATGGTATTTGGGAATGCAACACTGGGTCAACACTGAGCCGATGCGGCATAATCATCACCTGGGTGGGTTACATGAGTAGGTTGTAAGTTCTGACCTCATCAAATTAGCACTAGCCCTGATAGCACTCCAAATGGGCTCCGCATCGTTTCTATACCAACATTGTTGCAGTAATGTCTTATAGTCAAATGTGTTGAAAATTGGAGACAAGCTATTGATAATAACCAACATGTAGGATGCATACTGATCGATTTATCCAAAGCTTTTGACTGCTTACCTCATGGACTTTTAATAGCTAAGTTAAATAAATGCCTATAGTTTATCTATTGAATTATGTGAACTTGTACTGAATTACTTAAGGAACAGAAAGCAAACTGTCAAATTAGGAAACATAAGAAGTGAATGGCTAAACCTAAAACCCTTCTGTTCAATATATTTATTAATGATTTCTTGTATGATTTGCAGAGTATCTGTCATGTCTACAATTATGCTGATGATAACACATTGTCCTTCTCACATAACGACCCATCAGTTATCAAAAGCACATTAGAACAACCCGCTCAACAAGCAATTAGATGGTTAAATGAAAACTTTATGAAAGCTAACCCCTCAACATTTCAGGCAATCTGCATTAGCCGAGAAAATATATCTATTAACTTTGAAATTGGTAGTCATGTAATCAAATCAGAAGAAACTGTCAAACTATTAGGAATCAAATTTGACAAGTTAAACTTCAATAACCATGTCTCACTGATCAGTAAAAAAGCTGCTCAACAGATAAATGCCTTACAGAGACCTAGCAAATACCTTGACTATACAAGCAAACTTAGGATTTATGAGTCATTTGCATACTGTTCAATTGTTTATAACTCCTTTGCAGTAGGGCAACACAAGAAACTTGAAAAATTGAATGAAAGAGCAGTAGGGACTTGTGTGCAATGACTATATAAACTCATACAATAATCTACTAAAAAAGTACCGGTAAAAAAATGCTATATGTAACACGCAAGATTAACCTAGCCGAATTTGTCTACAAAGTACTTCATGAGATGTCACGACCAGTAGATAACTCCTTCCCCAAACAAATCACTCCATATAATATGAGAGATAACTTGAAATTAATGAAACCAGTATCAATTGTTTATCAAGGTCCTCTGATGTGGAACATGTTACCCCATAACTTAAAGAACTTAGAAGATTTCTTGCAATTTAAAGACTTATTAAGAAGAAGCAATATCCTTAGTACCTGTCAATGTGGCAACTGTATTCTCTGTAAAAGAAATTCCTTGTAATAATTGTAATGGTATTTAACTACATATTTCATTTCACTCGCTCATTTGTAAATATTTCACATTGTTTTGTTACATTTTCTGTCGGCGAAAAGCTTTTAGCTTGTGTTGTACTGTTTTTATGTCACCGCCGACTTTAAATAAAATTGTATCTTATCTTATTTTATCTTATCGTCGACATCGTGCTGACATTGAAACGATTTGGAATATCTGGGAGGTCAATAAGTCCAATGCAGCATAACTGCAGTGAATACACAGCACACAGCAGCAGCCCCACAATCAACTCCACTCTTTGGAATCATAGCGCTGGTCTTGAAATCAAGGTGGTCTTACTTTCGGAACTATGATTCATTACTCTATACCTGGAACCTGAATATTGGGTTGACAAACTGTGGACTGACGTTTTAGTCAATAGCCAAACAATTTTCTTTTTTTCTTGCTTATAATAAGCTGGCTGAAGTCTAAGACTATTTTTAGTACTGACGTCATACATCACTTTTTCGTACGTTGACTCTTCATCTTTTACACTTTGTTGTCTTGGCTTTGTACTAAAATAGAACAGTGTATATGGCACGTGTAAATACAGTATGCCCGAAAGGTACGAAGTGTATGAAGCTCTTCTCTATTATCATTATGAATATGAGCTGCACGTGTTGTCTGCTGATAGCATAGATAGATAGATAGATAGATAGAAAGATAAACTTGATTAAATGAGGGTTAAAACCTGTTAAGCATTGCTTATCTTCCATATGACCCTCTGTTAGTAAAACTACAGAGCTACAAAAATTGTATAAATTAAAAGCAATGAACATGGGCTTACAAATTACGTATATACAACGTTTGGATAAAAACGAAAAAAAGTACGTATAAATACAAAATATATCAATAAAAATACAAACTAAAATTTGCATAGAGAAAAACCCAAGATCAATTTGTTTAGCATACTTTCCACATAATACCTTCAACATAAGGCCTATATCAGATACACTACATTAGCACAAACACGTAAATTTGTCTGCGTTTGAAGGAGACCAATTCATCAATCCCTACATACTTGTGTTCAGAGCAGCTGTCAGACTCAGACTACATTTCATATCATAATCAGCAACAAATTCTATAAACATTTATACTCCACAAAGATAGTTTTAAGTTTTCCCATCGTTCTGAAAGGGATATAACCAATGAAACTGTTAGTTATCTCCCTCGTGAGTGCCAACAGTGCTTTTCTCACAAAATAAGAGCAGTTATAAACATTTTTGTTGCTTATATCCTTCCACTGATATAACCAACAAAAATGTTTACCAAAATTTTTTTTAGTTAACTCCCTACTTGTGATGTAAGTTTTACCCAAAGTGTCTGTTACTCCGAGGTGTCTGCATTATTAGCGAGATTTTGATTTGAATTAGGTTAAAGTGCATTTGCTAATGATAATACATATTGAAATACATTTAAATACCATGGCATTATTATCGTTGTAATAATTACGTAGAATCACTCTTCAATTTTATGTTGATTCTAATAGCATGTCACAGTTTTCTCCCGTGTTTGCATACATTTCATGCTTCATTTCTTAATGAAACAAAACAATACCCAAACAAGACATGCATCATTGTAAAAGCATTTTGAAATAATTAAGACTTAATCAAAACAGTTTAGCAGTTAACATTTTGTTTGACTAAAATATATTTGCTGTTTCTAATAAGCAACAGTGCTTCAGGTGGCCCAAAACAGTTATTGCCCCACAGGAGGCTGATTCAGGATTTATCACACGAGAGCGCATGAGCGCTGGAGTGTGATAAGCCTGAATCAGCCTCCTAAGGACAATAGCTAACTAATACTATGAGAGTAGACAATACAAAACTAATTCAAACAGAAACTTAATCCCTCTTAGGATTGATTATTGTTTGTCATCTGGTGGTTGATTTTTGACAGCATAGAGGCAATAGTTCTCCACTGCACATGATCAATTTTGTTTTTTCAAAATCATAGAAATAAAAATCTAACTATAGTGGTCAAATTCTTGCTGTCACGAAAATGTTAACTGATGTAAAACCTGCCCATTTGATGCAAATTTGAGTGGTCTTCATGACAGAATTAATAGTAATTTAAATAAAATGGTCAAGTTTTTCCCAAATTTAGTGGCTAAATAATGAGGTGCTTTTACTTGTGAGGTGGTCTTCATGAGGCAGTCTTAATAGTGATGTGGTTTTAACAAGTGGTCTTCAGAAATGAAATGGTTTTAAAAATGAGCTGGTCTTAATGATGAGTTGTCTTTATTGTTACGTTGTCTTATATTGCGGTGTTCTTATATCTTGATACTGAAGTGGTTATAATATTGAAGTGTCTCACTAGTGAAGTGGTCTAAATAGTGAGGTGGTCTTGATTGTGAGGTGGTCTTGTATTTAAGGTATTCTTGATAGTGATGTGTTTGTAATACTAAAGTGGTCATAATAGTGAGTGGTCTAAATAGTGAGGTGGTCTTAATTGTGAGTTGGTCTTATATTGAGGTTTGTATAGTAGTGAAGTGGTCTAAATTGTGAGGTGATCTTATAGTGAGGTGGTCTTAATTGTGAAGTGGTCTTATATCGAGGTGTTCTGATGGTAGTGATGTGGTTTTGATAATGAGGTGGTTTTAATAGTGAGGTGTCTCACTAGTGAAGTGGTCTAAATAGTGAGGTGGTCAGGTGAAGTGGTCTCATATTGAGGTGTTCTTATAGTAAGAATGTTAATTGTTGCCTTTTGTTTTCAATTACATAACTGTTACCAAGATTGTTTATTTTTTGCCCTAGTTGCCACAAATCCTTTAGTTATCACTCCCTGGTGATCACTGAAGCGGAAAATATTATCAGCCTGCATGAGCTAATAGCTGATATTGTCACCAGCCTTCTGATTGGCTGAGGAGGGTCTCGAATGGTATTAGGGCTTCATAGTATCGCACAAAACACTCCAGTCCTACTGGCTTTGCTTGGTGTGGGCATGATGTCACACCTTTTGCTGAGTATCACAGTTTACAGAATTGACCAATCAGTGGCTGTGTAAAACCCTCATGTCACGGATGAAAAAGAAAAATGTAAAAGACTAATCTACATAATTATTACAAACGATAATGTGTCTTACAACAGAATCAGTACTTTTACTTCACAAGATTAGACAAATCGAAATAATTTTGAAGATATTTGACAGTATTATTAAACAAGGATATGTCATACTTTAAACAATTATTAAAAGTGATTTGATAATTTCTGATTCTTTGCCATTGTAAATTTTAGAAAACGACCATATAGCACATTTCTCGACCAAAAAATTAAAAGTTCACAAAATGTACTAGGAGGACACTTCTACAAACCTTCCTCTGGGTTTTCGTGTTGTTTTGGAGTCTGACATATTTCTGAGACATCAAACACGTTTCAAAGATTTAAGATGCGCAACATGTGTGGTATACAGCCTCCTTAAATAACAATCCTGATAACAATATCAATTTCAAAGTATGATGTCTTATATGATGCACACATGTAGTTCAAAAGTAAAAATAGGCTATCAAAGTATGATAATTTTGTATGGAATCTGTAGATTCTAAATGACATTGAGCATACACCGGGTGAGCCTATATACAATGCATTAGCTTTTACAGTTGAACATCAATATTTCCATATGTTCACAATCACCTAAGACTCACCATATATTTTACTTTTATTCCAAAAATATATATATATCTATGATAGACTGCTTGTGGTGAAGTCAGTTTGTTGTTGTTGACAGTTTGTTGCTGTTGACAGTTTGTTGTTGTTGACAGTTTGTTGTTATTATTAGTAAGATGAGATCTCCCTAACTGCCCAATGTAACTGGGAATCACAGATTGCATTCCATACTTTCTCTTTCAAGTCAGAATTGGCTGTTACATTCTTTCTTTTCACAGGGAAACCCTATACGTTCATTAGTCACGCTAAATCTAGGTGTGACCACATGTCTAGGCCCGTGGGTGACCTGGAGGAGGCTCTATTTCAGTACTGTATTTGGAAGTGGCCCACATGTGCAGGTAATATAACTGCATTCGTATTCACCATCAATATAACACTGTTTATGGGCTCATATTTACTATAACATTTTCTACAAACTGTTTATCGAGAAAAAAGGACATATACTTTATGATATCCTTTTTGAGGCCAATGCTGCCTAACGCAGACCTAGCTTCAGAGTGCAAAACTGACACGGTCATTTTTGTATAGGAGATTATTAGGAGGGTCAATGCTGTCTGGGACTGCCTGTGCATTAGAGTTTGGCAGGATGTTGCGTCATGCGGAGTGGACACATACTGTGAGCAAAAAGGCCAATGCACACTAGGCTTCCACCCACTTGGTCCTGGGTTAGATTCCCAGCCGAGCCTGAGTAGGATGTATGTTTCATCTTTTATCTCATTGAAATGGTATCTGCCTGTCCTCACTAGCCCATCAGGTGCAATTATTGCCTTGTATCATACATACCAAAATGTCATTTTACTGTCTTCAATGATGTATCTATAGTAAGGAACGAAAAAGTTGATGACAATTGTCTCGATTGATCCCGGATCAACATTGGCCGACGTGGCATGTTAACTGGGCTGGGGTGGGCGGAGGCTTAGCTCAGAGGTAGCGCTCTGGGCTTCCAACCACTGGGTCCTGGGTCCGATTCCCGGTCGAGCCTAAGTTGGATGGCTGTTTCATCCTTCGTCTCATTGCCATGGTCTCTGCCTGTCCTGATTAGCCCAATTGGTGCAGAAATACAGGACGTAAAGCCCTAATCACCCACCCACCCAACTCGGCTGGGGTTCGAGATCTTCATCAAAAAGTTTCCTCCCTTACTAAGAAGAGGCCTAGGACTTTTGAGGGCCCACTTCATAATGCCTTGAAATTTTGGGTCAATTTATTACCATTTTCAATAACATTCTAAGTAGCACCTGCCATTCACTCCATCTGGTGCATGAACATGGGATGTAAAAGTAAACCCAAACACACTAATATTCAAAGCAGAAAGTATTCTGATAGACAAAATATCAGCACTCACGTGATCTCAATAAATATTCAGATTAATGACTATTTGCACGGCTTTTTCACTTTATTGAACCTCACTAATAAGCACAGCACAGTAATCTGAGCCACTATACATTTTACTTTCCAATTTCAGTGAACCTCACTAATAAGCACTATTTGACTTTTTAAATTTCAATACGAATAAGCATAGCTCAGAATTTGAGCTACTTTCCACTTCAATGGACCTAACTACTAAGTATGGCACAGTAATCAAGCCACTGTCCATTTCAATGAATCTCACTATATAATAAGCAAAGCTCTCTATTTGAGCCACTTCTCATTTCAATGAACTCATTAATAAGCATAGCCTACTAATCAAGCTACTTTCAATGAACCTCACTTATAAACAAAGCTATTTCAGCTACTTCTCATTTCAATGACCTCACTAACAAGCATAATCAAGCTACTTTCCATTTCAATGAACTCACTAATAAGCATAGCACATTCAACAGTCTATTGTATAGTCATACTTTAAATTATGAAGTCGCTGTGGTTGATGGAATCAAAACTTCTACAAATTTTTTTGCATACTAGCTGTCTATTTCATAGATTCAGGTCAAATACATTCCATGTTAATCAATTTATGCATGAAGACAGTGCAGTAGTTAATTCCACAAGGAAGCACATCGAAATGTGACCCTCTTGGCACCAATAAACACGCTCTTAAGACTTCGTCCTAAGCATTAAGCACTTTTATATAGCAACGTAAAAGTATTTACAATGTATATCCGACTATAATCTGGAGATCTGATGCCCATTGCCACCGATTTAAATGGAAAAAGTATGGCATTGCATTGAAAGAAACTAGTTAATTGCATTGCGTACATTGAAAAAATGTTTGAGTGGAATGTAGGAAAAGTAGCTTTAACACGTCAAGAAAGTTTTTACCGCGCATTCCATATGAGGAAAATGTCTGGCCAATATTCGAAATGAACTGACATCGAGCTGCAGGCAACGACAACAAGCCGACGTAGGAATGGAAAGCTATCTGGGCTATTATAATATCTGTATTGTCATGTGTTGTCACAATGCTACTGGTCTGAAGCTTATAGCAGGATTCAAAATGAATAGCATACCACTTAAATATCTATGCCATTTTGTCTTTCAATTTATTTTATAAATTTATTTCTGTTAATTGTATAATGAAAATGTGTATACCATGAATGATTTGAATCTCATGTGTATGAAATAAAGATATATATATAGCTACCTGTTTTACAGTCATATTTTTCCATAAATGACATGGAACAGCACACAAGGGACAGAAATGTTAGCCAACGAAGTCAAACCCCAACTTTCCAGCTGATAAAAACACTTCTGTGAAACAATAAAGTAATTGCTCTTCTCTGCGACCATAACCATTAAATGGCCATAACGATGGGAAGGTGGCAAAACATCATCATTGGGAAGATAGGAAACCTTGTACTCAGAGGGCTTTTTATGAGTTAGAATGTTGGGGTTTTACTTATATTAATAGGATTTATGTACATTTTGTGCTGTTCCAAATACGACATTATTCGTGGCCATTTGTGGGGTTTTCAATTTACTTGCCTCAGCATAGACACTGACACATGGCACCATGGGTCTGGCCGGGATTCGAACCTGGGAACTTCAGCAGAGCAGGTCATTGTGATATGACCTCTAACACTTCCGTTATGTTTAGTCACGACATGTATGCCATTTGGTCATAATAACTATAACACATTAGTCAAAAACTTGTCAATATGATAATGACTAACTTTTCCAGTCAAAAACATGGCCAAAAAATGGGATGCAGGCAGTCATTTCAGACACCATCAAACTGTCGGCTGATGCCTTGTGTGATGCCCTTTTTCAAACTTATCAAAAAGGAAGAGAGCTCCTGAACAAAACAGCACAAAAAAGTGCAAAAAGGCAATGAAAAAGTTTGCACTGTTCTCTGCTTATTTGCTGCATGATCAAAGAAGCATACATCAAGGTGATGATATATACAGCACATTAGAATGAATAAACTGATTTTAACTTCTACGACATCAGATTTTTTTGGTCGAAATAAGTATGTTTTTTACATTACTGCCATATCACAAACTACGTACAAGTTGCTATCAACTGGTAAGAAGTCATGCTCTTGCTCTAGTAATAACAACAACGCTTCAAACAACTAGAAGTCTACTTTTGTGACCTATTTCGACCAGAAATTGGTGCCTACACATGTTTTAAGTCATAGAGAAACTACAGGGAGACTCTGGTGCGTTAAGTTTATGAATTCAATGACTTCTGGACCATATTTGGTCCACGAAATTGACGATCACTCAGGCGTGACGAAGGTAAATTTACAACCGGATATCTCCGTATCATCGCTCTATGTAAACAATGACGATGAGCAATGAAACCATGCAATACTGCATGGAATTCGACTGTAAGTACGAAAGGAAAGAAATCAATAGACATGACTCAGTGTTCATATTGCAACAAATGGTTCCATGATGATTGTGTTGACATTAAATAAACTGTCAGTCTGTGGCCGTGCCCTGAATGCCGATGCATGTCAGCTGATATCAGGACATTGAGAGATTGCATTAAAACTCTTATAACAACAGTCAATGAATTAAAGGCTGAGATGAATGAAACAAAAGAATGCATGCAACAAATTTCCCTGAAGTGTGATAATTTAACTCAAGAAAACAAGATCTTTAAAAAGACAGTTATTTACTGATCTCTCAAATGACCTACATAAGAGTTAATGGAGTGAATTCACTTCCAGGAACAGTCATTGTCTTCTGGTAGGTGACTCTATGCTGAGAGATATTGACAGTAAAAAACTGATCCACACCAAAATTAATTGTCTGCAGAATGGTACAGTTGAAGATGTTTTACAGAACCTGTCAGAACCTGTCAGATCCGTATGGTGCGACAACAATATGTGTGGGTGCGTCTAACTGTATGCTGCATGACTGCGACCCGGAAAACTTGGCTGAAACATACAAAGAAATGGTAAAAGTTGCCCAAGAGATGGTTCCCCAAGCATCAAGATTGCCAGTATTCCTCCATGTACAAATAATGCTGATCGCCAGCAACGCATTGATGTGATGAATGCTCATCTCTCTTCAATCGCAGATGAGACTGGCATCAATTTCATCAACAATGATACTATTTTTAAGCTCACAGATGGTAGTCCAAATGATTGCTATGTGAGTACAGATGGACTGAATCTGACTCACTGTGGTACAAATAGACTTGCAAAAACTTAGAATGAAAAAGGCTCATAGTGATAAAATATGCAAGTAAAAAAAACCAAAGAAAATCAGATGCAGCTGCAAATCCTTCCAAATGTCCTGATGAAGATGATTGGTTTCAAGTGACCAGGAAGAGGTGGTGGTGGAGGTGGACTAGGGCTTTACGTCCTTTATTTCTGCACCTGATGGGCTAAGTAGGACAGGTAGGGACCATGGCAATGAGACGAAGGATGAAACAGCCATCCAACTTAGGCTCGACCGAGAAATTGAACACGGGACCCAGTGGTTGGAAGCCCAGCACACTATCACTGAGCTAGGCCCCACCCTAAGTGACCAGGAAGAAGCAGCAACACAAAACAGATGAGCGACAACAAACAGGTGACCACTCATATCGTGACTACTCGCAGAAGACCCCCTCATGCTGGAATTGCGGCAAAAGTAATCATCTGTCAAGGAACTGCAGACACGGAGAACGACTCTCTTGTGACAAGTGTGGTGCTTATGGCCACAAGGCCAAATACTGTTCGTACAACTAATGGTCAGGCCAAGAGGAGCGAGCCGAACATGCTCCTGGCCCTGATTTTACAACATAACACTAATGAAGAAAATCTCTGTCATCTTCCAAGTCTACCATATCTTCTAAACTGTTTACCCAAAAATTTACTTAAAATTGTTTTCCTCAGTGTCAAAGGCTTGTTATGTAAAATTGATGAAGTATGTTGTCTACTGATTAGTGCTAATTTTGACATTTTTGGTATCTGTGAAACTTTCCTGGACAATGAAATAAGAGTTCATGAATATGCCATTGATGGCTATAATGTTGTTACGAAATCTCAAAATAGACACGGAGGTGGGCTATTAATTTATATTCAAGAAAGAGTCAATTTTGAAGAACTCCATGATGTCATAAGGACTGATGTAGAGGCTTTATGGATCAGAATAAAATGTAATTCTACTTCATTGGCTCTGGGTATGATGTATAGACCTAGCTCTCTCTCTGCAAAAAATGATTACCTAAACGCAATGCTTGAACAACTTGATGAAAATGTAATGCTTATGGATGGTTTAAATCACAATTGTCTTGACAGTGGTAAAAGTCCTCTTCTTAGTCTTGAACTTTTATATGACATGACCCAGCTTTTGTCTTCCCCCACCAGGATTACTTTGTCTACTGCAACATTGTTAGATGTAATTTTCTCAAATTTTCCTGATTCACATGTCAAAACTGGAGTATATGAAACAGTGACTTTATCTTGTTTATACTGTTTTGTCAAAATCTTATAATACCAGTCAACATATACATAAAGAGGTCAAGTTTAAAAACTATAAATCTTTTAATGCTCAAAACTTCTTGAATGACTTATGTAACCACCCTAGCATACATGATTGCACTTGGTCTTTTGAAGAATTCGAATAAAAATGGAATGATTTTAAGTCTGCTTTTCTTGAAATCAGCAACAAGCATGCACCTTTTGAGACAAGAAGGCTTAAAAATAGATCCAGTCCCGATATCAAAAGAAATCATAAAATTTAATGTATGAAAAAGAGAGCTCTCAAATTCAAAGACCACCAATCATGGAATGACTACAAAAGGGCAAGAAATATTGTTACTTCCAAGGTTCGTGTTGAAAAAAGATCTTTCTACACCACTGCTGCACAAAATTGTAATGGTAACTCATCAAAATTGTGGAAAGTTTTAAGACATATTACAGGTAACAAAGTCAAACAATCTGTATTGAATGATCTAACTGCTGATGATTTCAACGATTATTTCAATACAATTGGTGAAAGTACTGTGGCTCACTTGAATGTAGCCAAGGAGCCTAGTGTTTTCTGGAATTCTCCTGACTTAAAGTCTATATATAGTTATAGTTTTACAAACATATCTCAGAATGCTGTTAACAACCTGTAAAGTAAATTAGGGAGTGACAGCTCCATTGATGTACTTGGTTTTGAAAGCAAACTTCTCTGTTTAGCATCTGATCCCATTTTAACAAAGGTTTTCAATGTTTCTCTTGAACGTAACTTGGTTCTTGATGACTGGAAATTATCTAGAATCACGCCAGACTATAAAGGTAAAGGTTGTAAGGACGAGAAGGGAAATTATAGGCCTATTAGTGTTATTAGTTTCATTCCAAAATTACTGGAAAGACAGAATCATTGTCAAACTATGGACTATCTTGAAGAACATAAATTTATCACTTGCGACCAATCCGCCTACTTAAGAAAACATAACACTCAGACATCCTTACACCGTGTCCTTGATGATTGGCATGTTACTATTGATCATGGTATGCTTGTTGGCACATGTGCATTGGATATCAGCAAATGTTTTGATTAAATTAATCACAAAATATTGCCACGTAATTAAGCTAGCCATTTATGGTTTTGATGTCAAGGCTATAAATTGGTTCAATTCATATTTATCAAAATGGGGTCATAAAGTACACTGTAATGGTAAAATATCAAACCCAAAGTATGTCAATATTGGTGTCCCACAAGGGTCAATTCTGGGCCCAATTTTATTTCTCATTTATTCCAATGATATGAATAATCATGTACATCTGGGTTCATGTAATCTTTATGCCGATGACGTTCTAGAATATTGCACTGGTAACAATGTAAATGAGGTGCAAGAAAGTTACAGTTATCCATAAACTCTATAAAAGAATGGTATGATCAGAATCTCTTTGTGGTAAATAGTAATAAAATAAACTCTATGTTAGTCGCTACTAGACAGTGGTCTATAACACATGTTAACGATGCAAATTTTAATGTTTGCATTGATGAAAATGTCATTTCTGATACTGATTGTATTGACTACTTAGGTATCAAAATAGATAATAACCTTTCATGGTCAAACCAGATTGATTCATTATGTAAAGAACTCCGAGCAAAGGTTGGATTATTTTCAAGACTTAGACACTTCCAGTCTGTGGAAACTTTGTTGAAGATTTATAATGGTATTATTCAGCCTAAGTTTGATTATGGAATTACAGTGTGGGGTTACTCTTGTCAAAGCAACTTGCATAAAATCCAGCACATGCAAAACCGCTTTGCTGGGGTAATACTCAGTAATTATGATTTATTTCAATGTTAGAGGAGTTGATCTTGTAAATGAATTACACTGGTTAAATGTAAAGCAAAGACGTGATTATTTTATGTCAGTTTTAATGTTCAAATCTATACATGGTTTAGTTCCAGATTATCTGATTAATGTTATAACAATGCAGATTGAAGTGTCTAACAGAAAAGGTCTGTAATGAAAATAATGTACATGTCAAGTGTAAACTTGGAATTTACCAAAAGGTGTTTCTCATATATTGGTGATATTAAGTGGAACACTCTACCTGACTCCCTTAACAAGTGTAGCAGTCTGGATGTTTTTTAAAAAAGAAGCCAGGAAGTATTATTTTTATCTTACATCATTATAATTGTTTTATTTATACACTAGCTTTTATTTGATATTTTTAGTTCTGTTATATTATTCTTCTTTGTATGGTTTTTATTTATTTGTAACAGGGCCATTTTGTAAAAGAGCTGTTGCTCAAAATGTTTATTACCCTGTATAATAAATATGTTTTATGAATAAAAAAATAATTAACAGAGTAATAACCTGAGAAGATGTCTGGTGGCCTGGCAGCATTTCTGTCATATTCCGTTGTATTTTGCAACAGGATATTTTTATTTATTTTTAATTATTATTATTATTATTATTTCTATTTAAAGTTATATTTACCTATGTGTGTGTATGTTAATGTTATATGTGTGGTATGTATGGTGGTGTATGCGATGAAAAATAAATAATTCTGTCTGTCTGTCTGTCTGGACAGTATACACGCATCAGTGCCTAATATTATATCACCACTTCACATCATTGAAAATGAGTAATTAGGTTTTATTGGCGATGACCAAAAGTCAATGAGTGATAACGTTAAACATTTTTAAGAAGCAGAAGTTGAAATTGCCGAAGCAGAAGTTGAAATTGCCGAAGCAGAAGTTGAAATTGCCGAAGCAGAAGTTGAAATTGCCGAAGCAGAAGTTGAACTGCATGAAAATGATGGTTGTGGAAAACTAACACCATGTCAAGATTAGTAATAGTGTGTGCACTCATTATTTTTCGTACAAAATATATTCAGTTAGTAGGAAGGCTGTAAAACTGCGTGCACATATAATTCCACGAAAAATATGAAGACTGCTGCATGGCCCTCATTCTGTGAACTCGGACGCAAACTGGTGGGCAGCTTAATTTAATTTAGATGAACAACTTGGTGTATCCAAGTGCTCTTAAGTTCTCCCCGCCAATTACACCTTAAGTCGTTTAAATGGCTGTCCTGTGAAAGTATTTAACACTGACAAATAAGAACTAGATTAATTTGGTCTTGTGCTTACTTTACATAAAGGAGTCCTTTCATATACATTAAAAGATAAGTCTCCATTTTACAAAGAGTCTACCCCAGTTGATTTCTAATTAAGATGAACTTGCATGATACGGCCAGTTGCATGTGAAATCAACCCATTGATAAAATTAGTAATCAAGAATGAGAAGCAATAATGGTACCATCAAATTTAACAGAATAACAGTCATGATGGATACTTATCAAACATAATATATCATTCTTGTTTGGCACTTAATGGAGCTAACTATGTTTGATTTTCTGGAGACATTAAATTGAAAAGGATTGAGATTGAAACTGAACAGATGCATCAGTTCAATGGTTGTTTTAATGTTACCTCTATCTAATGGCATAGGATGCCTCTTAGTCAAATATGTCAAGGAAGGCAGTGTTATGTTAGTCAAAGCAATGATGCAGCGTTCGTCTGATACTTTTTTTAAACAGATCTTTGGGCTATTTGACATTCAGGGGGATTGACCATCTTTTACTAAAAAGTTAGTCAGCTCTATCTTACAAATTAGCCAGCCATAATCATCATAATCATGTAAAGTGATATTTTTTTTACAAGCAATTACTGTAACGACTGATGACACAGACCACAGATGTCAGCAGTTTTAATCATTGAACTACTCAGTAAACAATCACCTTTTCAGGCTCTAAGCGGCAAATTAACACGCATCTTGAACATCACATATCTCAGTCTAACCAAGATAGCATCCCAGATTGGGTCAACATCTTCCAACCTTGGATAAACTTCTATTCATCCAAGTTTCATCGTTGGCCATCATCATCCAATGTTGTGCTGATGCCAAGCCGACCTTGCTTGACATCTGGGAAACGACGATGAAATTTGGTAAGAGGCCTGTCATTCTAGGACATACTGGGCCATGTGTACAGACAGACAGAGATTTTTTATTTAACCCATGCAAAATATGACATATATATGGTGGCCGAGGAGTTCACTTCTTGGTGCGAAGGATCGCCCCCCGACAGTAGAGGTTTCGCCCCCCGACAGTAGAGGTTTCGCCCCCCGACAGTTGAACCTTCGCCCCCCGACAGCACCTACTTTCGCCCCACGACACCTTCGCACCACGACAGTGATAGTATACTGTCATATCACAAAAGTAATAGGTGTAGGTTTCGCACCACGAAAGTGGAGGCTGATTCACTTAACAGCAGGTATGCAACTTGTAAGAGTGGCTAAATTTCCTCCTCCTCTCCCCTCCTCCTCCCCTCCTCCTCCTCCTCCCCCTCCTCCCCAGTTGGGACAGTTGGGACTGTCGTGGTGCGAAAGTTGAGACTGTCGTGGTGCGAAAGTTGGGACTGTCGTGGTGCGAAAGTTGAGACTGTGGTGGTGCGAAAGAAACTGTCTCCCCATGAAACCACGAGACCGCGAAGTGCACTCCTCGGCCACCATACATATATGCAAACACAGCTGTATTAATTTTCGCACAGGCGATGACTATTTTGCCGAAGTGTAGGGCGCTGCCATAGGCACCCCTGTTTGAGATATAACTCACAATATCAGAGTGATGCTATGAAAACGAAAATAATTATAATACCTAATGGATAACATACATGAAATGAGTAATAAGTGGTTAGATGACCAGTAAAATATTAAATCGAAATAATATAAAAAGTGCACAATAGGTGGAGGGGAAAAGAGAGAAGTAAAGTGTGCAAAGAGAAGTAAGG
Source organism: Alitta virens (assembly GCA_932294295.1). Lineage (NCBI taxonomy): Eukaryota > Metazoa > Annelida > Polychaeta > Phyllodocida > Nereididae > Alitta > Alitta virens. Next base: position 45,727,552 of record OW028574.1, on the reverse strand, counting down.
TGTGCAAAGGTGGGGCGGGGGGCATACCGTATATTGCTGATATAGCAATTGGCTATATGACATTCACTATTATACATATTCAATAAATATTTTTTGAGGTAGGAGGCATAACCAGTTTCACTATGAGTATTAACTTTATCTAGTATATATGTGGGGCTAGTGTTCAGAAGACTTGGCAGCTGATGACGTAAGCATTTTTCAGCAAAAACATGATGTATTCTAGGGATGATATATGCTTGAGTTCTAGTATTATATGGGAGAGTATATAAATGTGGTTGGATGACATCCAATGACAGCCAATGTTGAAACGATATCGATCCAATCTGGCAGCTATCTTGGTACCAAGACATCACAATAATTGATTACAACAATTATAGCAACTATGTTTCCAACAACAATCAACTACATATTACTCCAAAATACTTATCAATAATATCTGATCACCGCTACACGCTAAAGGAGATAAGGCACAATTAAATGACTTAATCTGCTGTTTCTATCAATGTCTACACAAATTGATGATATCATCAGAACCTCAGAAGATGATGTTTATACAACTTAGCCAAGGTGACCTCTAGGCAGCCATCATTCACTGAGAATTTTAGATTGACCCAGTTTACTTGGCACATGTGCCATAAATTCCACCAACAAATAATTAGTACTGCTATAATTCTCACGTTAGTTCCCACAAATTCCCAGGTGGAAATGAAATGCATAGAATGATATACTGCAATGTGACTGACACCCCTGCAGCTTTTTTTTTTTACACTTAATAATTAGTTAATTCATTTATCGAGTTATCATGTGAAGTGGCAGAAGAAGGTCGTGACTTTTGCCATAATTTACGAATGAAAAAAAATTGATAAATAAAAATTAAATTCTAGAGACAGCACAACAGCTTGACACACACTTAGACATATCCCTATATATCATTCCAAATGTGCCCGGTCCTGAAAGTTGACCCAACTTGGAAAGCTATCTTGATCTCTCAGAATAGCTCACAGTGTGGGTGAAGATCACTGAAGAAAGTCAGTAATATCACATACCACCTTGGCACCCTGTCATAAGTTTTTCATAATGCTCAGAGATACACACAGCCAGAAGAATCTTACCGTTTTTGGCCTTTGTACTTTTTTATCCACATTAATGCGCTCTGAGGATGCGCCTGGTCCTGGGGTGAGAGGTCGACTAATGGGCCACGACACGGGTGGAGGCCAAACCCCACCGGAGACAGTTGTACTCGAGTATATGCGTACAGCAGAACCTAGTCGTGATTTGCTGAGGGATGTACCTGGAAACCAGATTAACTGCTTAAGTTTGTGAATTACAGAAGAATATATAATAAACGACAACAAGTAGTAGGCGAATAGAAGGCGATATTGTTCATGGAAATAGCCACCGCAGTCTCTATTAAAGGCCTTTTAAATATTTTGGCATATATACATTATATAGTACCATTGTGTTTTAAAAATATAAAAATTCAGATTAGGTAGAATTCCATTACATCTCATTTTGAATCTTTGGCTGTCTGCTGACAATCTAGTAAAACAGACAACATGCAATGTCACAATCAGATTTAATTACTTCCTTTTTTTGATTCTATGTAAAATGAGCTGAAAAGGCTTTCTCGTTTCAGAAATACCATCCACAATTAAGAACGGAAGCATATCTCTTCCAAAAATGACACACAATCCCAGTCATTATCCTCCATTCAATATCACAGATACCAGGCTAAAAAAAAAAAATAAAAAAAAACACAGACTTTTGTCACATTCCTAAAACAAGAATAGAATCACTGCAAACCTGTCAAAGCAGTCTGCGGCCGGCTTGATGGTACGACGGAACTATTTTCGGCATCGTATACCTGAAAATAGAAAGTACTCATATGATCACATTACTTGCAAAGGCATACAAGATTCACTAATGATGACATCCAGCTGCTCAATGCTCTGGGCGATCAATTAATTCCAAAGTCATCTTGTCATGTCAAAATGACAGTCATGGCTCATGAGTCATATCCATCATGCAATGAACAAAACTGCAAACACATTTCTCCCATTTCTCATTCGCTGCTGACATATACTTGTGTATATAACCTGACAAAACATAAAGTATACTGAGTCTCTTATCTAACAAGCGTGTCCTTGCACAATGAATGGATCCATATCATTCATTCATAAAATGTATATAAGAAAGTTCTTCATTAATAGCTCTACGAAATTTGGTGACACAGTCAATTTTGATTTTACAAAATCCGTTGGACGCTTTGGTTTTTCAAATAACCAACGAGAGTTTTCAGCTTTTACACTTTGTTAATCAGGGTTATTCACACAGTGATGTAATCATTGTTTATCTTTGTGTTGTGTTTTAACAGACAAAAAGGCAGCTAATGTTAGATAAGCCTCTTTCGAAACTCCATTAGACAGTTTTGAATGGTTATTATAGTTTAGATTTTGTAAAACACCAGAAATTTAGATTTTCAAAATACCAAACTTGGTATTTCCAATATATTGGTTTAAGGTTAAGAAATCAAAACTGGTATGGTATAGGAGACAAGCCAAAAAACGAAAGTTTGGTTTTTTTAGCGTTATCGGATGTTCTTATACGCGGGTGCTATGTTAAAGGTCTGGCAAAAAAATCCATTCCTGGACAGTGATCTTGTAATAACTGGCTTTTGGTTACAAATATGCTCACTACAAATGGGTGCAATCTTAAATGGGACACATCTCTCTCTTACCATTGTCTGCAAGTTATCCACTCTGTTGAAAGCCTCTAATTTAAGGGACCTCTCATGGTTCAACTGCTTCTTGATGGTCGACACTTCCTTTTTGATCTTGTCCTGTTTGAGCGATTGCAATCGTCGCTCTTTCTCTTGCTCGTTTACGACGACTCGAAGCCTCGTTTCATCTCTTTCCAGTTTGTCCAACTAGAAAAAAAAAATTGAAAAATAAATGCGAATTTCAATCAAGGCAACAATGCATCTCCATCAACCACCAATATCTTTCATCACAGATTATCGTGACAATTGCTATTTATATAATGAATGAATGAATTTTACCTACACGTTGAGCTCACAAAATATATATAAATCAATCATATTTCATGGCAGAATACCTTGTAAAGGACGAATTAGTATCAAAAAATATTTCTTGTTATAAGAACGGATCAAAGAAAACTTTAATGGACGACAAAAGAGACATGAGAGAATAATACATTCGAAAGGCAAAGAGCCTCGATGCAATTAAATACAAAATTAATTCTCTTGCCAACCTTTGCCATTTATATTGTTATTTGAGCATCTTGCAACAGTCCTGTACCAAATTAACAATACGTATTTCACAAGAAATCTCTATTCACTTCCAGAATAATGAAGACCACTTCGATATAATACGTTATTTAGCCTGAATAATGAAAGGGCAAATTCTCTGAGAAATTCAGAGGCACGTTATACTACAAGTATATCATTATCAATGAGTAAAACGGCATATAATGTTTCGCATAAATATTATCAATTTTGCTATCATCTGATTACAGTGAAAAGAGGGGTACAGAATCAAATGACCCTAAGGTCAACGAACTCCTTTTGCTGATTCACAGTTAACAAATCGAGAATATTATCTTGTTCTACAAAAAAAAAAAATTAAAATTGGGTTAGTACTAAGAGCACCCAACAGGTTCAAAGCATTTAAAATTGCATCACTGTAGAATATTTATAATTATCAAAATATTACTGGGGTAACCTAGATCTTATTGTATGGACAAACTGTAATGGGTACTCCTAAACAGTATCCAAATAGTTGCAAATACTATCAAATATTCAAACGATACTTTGGAGTGCCACGTACGTCACAACAGACGACACACAGACTACCCAACCAGAATGAATAAAAAGCTTTATCTGTAAACATTACAATTAAAGAAAACATTAGAACCCAAAAAAGACACTTGAACCATGGACGTAAAACCTTTACGTCCATGCTTGAACTAAGGACAAACTCAATAAAAGAGAAGAAGAGACTTTCATGTCATTTGATACCAGTGGCTACGCAATACTTGTGGCTCCTGCGATTAAGACTGCAGGAGCACAGGCATCACAATCGCCCTCTGGTGTGGCACAATTGCCCCCACCCCTTCCCTCCAGACCGCTGATTGTACATACTTACCATATATTTACAGTCAGCGGTCTGGGGGGGGGGGGGGGGATTGGGGGTCCTGCACAAGAGGGCGATTGTGATGCCTGTGTGCAGGAGTATTGTGAGATTGAGACCATCTCATCCAGAGAGAGACAACTGAATCCTCGTTATTGCAATTTGAATCACCTCTGGATGTGTTTTAGATTCATGATTTCATAGATTTCTATGTATGGGAAATTGACTTATGTGGTTATTTTAACCCAAGGTCATTGATTAAACTCAAGGTCAATGTCAGAAAATACCCTCATTTCACCATCTTTTCAGAATTTTACATCGCCTGTTTCCATTGTAATGCTCAAACAAAATACTTCAATGTAATACAGGGTCATATACACAGAGGGAAATGCTTGCAGCTTATGAAAGGAATTGGGTCATTCCTAATTGCTTTCAATCAGGAAAATAATTTACATTTAGTCTCTGATCAGAGTTATAAAACCAGTTGATTCATACCACTGATCATGCTGATATAGTTTCAGACATAAGGCCATTTGAGCTGAATTTTTTAAAGTAAGAAATTATAATTTTTTTAAGAACTATATCTTCTTAACTTCTAGAGCTACTTGGTTCATACATTCTGGGGATGTCTGAAACTGAAATTCCCACTACTGATATCAGGAAAGTCATATCTTGACTTCCTGTACTATACTCTATTTACTCTGATTTTCTTACTGGTTGCAAATATGCCACGCTTTGAATGAATGCATTTATGGCCATTTGAAAATTGTATGTATCCAAAAAAAGTAATATTAGCATTATTTCTTTCTTTTAGACCTTAATAATCTTTTAATGACCATTATGACATTTCTACCATGTGTACAAATATATTTCATGATAATGATTCGCCTATATCTTTTTATTCTTAATATTTCATTTTATCAATTAGAATTTGTTCAACAAATAATATGCTTCTAAATATAGACCAATTATTCCAAATACATACATTTTGACACAGAAATCAAAAATGACAAATTTGCAGATATGTAGATCATACAAGCGGGTTAGATTTATTTCATTAAGTTTTCAAGAAATGTCATATTATATGTGTATTGGACTATACACTCTTCCCAAGAAAATCGTAAATACTCATGCTTGAACAGCTCAACTGGCTATTTCAATGTAGTTATTTATCTTAGGTGACAGGAGAACCATATCTGATTGTGAGTGAGACACATAATTCCTCCAATATTATTTTGGTGAAAGGCTCCTAAAAAATACTAGAAGTTGTTGTTTTTTTGTTAGAGGGGAATTGCCCTGTTTTGTTTTTGCTTTTTTTTTGTGGGGGGGGGGGGGGGGGGCAGAGAAGGGCTTTCCTCCCAATAACACTGTTAGGTTTCAATGTGGAAACCTTGTTTGCACTTTTGACCTTGACTTTACTCAATGACATTGATCTTGGATCATTAAAATTACCCATAAATCAACTCCCCACACCATATAACCTATAGTGTAAATTGATACCTCATAGGTTGATTTATGGAGTATTTCTAGTTTCCTGATCTTAATGAAATTTTCCAACCCTCAATTAAAAAATGTGAAATACAGAAATATCGCATAAAACTTCACTGGTCCGACAATGGATTAAAGACGATCAAGTCATATGTTATGATTCCCAACAAGCAGTTTTTGTATCGACCCGCCAAAGTTGGCATGTTTTCCCATTGAAACCAATTATAAAGAAATTTTGGTCAATTTTGACATGTTATTTTAAAACACCTTGAAATGAAGGAAAATTATATTTGATGGGAAAACGAAGTTTATCATGCCTAATAAATGTGTTTTGGAATGTAATTTGTGAAAATTTCATAAAAAAACCGACTCGGACCATAGGGGACACCTATATATTTAGCTATTTGCACAATTAGAAGGTGGACCTTATGCTCTGCAATCCGCATGTCATTATTCATTTTCTCACTGAATTGGTTTTTTGAATAGTTTAGATAGAAATACCCTATATTTTGGAAAATAAAAGCCTAATAAAACGTAAAACAGACAAAATCCTTACACATTTCATATGTAAAATACACAAAAAATCTGGGAGAAACAGACAAAGACTATGATAAAAGCACACAAGAAAATTAGCTGAAGCAGATAAAACCCTTAGACATATTAAACTATTCATCAGACAAAATTTGTTCCTAATTCACACATTTTCCATTTCCTCCTGCTTAGCGATTATAGTTCATCTACACAATATTAAAATGTCACACAAAATGGTTTGTCTGAAATTTCACACAATACCGTTTGTCTGTGTTGGACAAGCGTTTGGATGGACCCCAGCTAACAGTTGATTTTGTGAAAATCAGACAAAATGTGTCTGTTTTCAGACAATCAGTTTTGAGAGTGCAGGTACAGCTGGTAGAAATTTTATATTTTTAAGTCTTATGTTATGCAGCTAAGATCATCATTAAAAGCAAAACCCAGATAGCATGCCAAATCGAGTCGATGTCAGTTTTGGGTCATCACCATCGGTCCAATGTCAGGCCAACATCAATATCTACCGGATGACGTCAATATCTGCCCAACTCTGCCCCCGATTTGGAATGATATCTGGGAATTACAACATTAAAGGTGAGGTTGACTTCAATGAGAGCTGAACGAATGCAGCTCGGAAACTTAATGGACCTAAATGCAAAGCGGTCCTATTAGTAAGGAGATCTGAGGAAAAAATTCGATTATAATGATAATCAGTGTTGCTGATGCAGCAACTAAAAAATACATGAACATTTTGAAAGGCGACACCTAAAATCTGGGCACGCAACCATCCATCAGAACTTTCTAATTACTTCATTTAAAAGTTCCGTGTTGCTCAGATCCCGCCTATTACGGGCTTCTGATGTGCGCGATTTGAATTTCTGGACTGATTCCATTTGTTCATATCATATACGAACGAGCCTTACACTGGCATTGCCTGTGTTGGTTCAATGTTGGTTCAGCGTCAGTACCATTGGGCTAATGTTGGCCCGATTTGGCATGCCTGATGTACCATCCCAGATGGCATTATCAGGTCAACCCAACGCTGGCACATTGTCAATCTGACATGGGTGTGGCTCGGCTGACGCCCTCTGGGGTCGACTCAAACCAACGCAAGAATTCAGTTTTACATATTTATTGTCCCTGTCCCAGCCACACGTCCTATCTATCCCCAAGCCAAGACCTTTACTGCTAGCCTCTCTCCTTGAGAATTCCAGCAGCCCCTATCACGTGATACCCACGCTACGGCAGGGGGCATACTCCACATTCTAGGTCAACGGTCTTTCAAGGTCAAGTGGAAATTAAAAAAACAGGATGCAGGTGTTCACACCAGGTTAACAGCCAATGTAGCGTATTATGTGGGCACCATATTTTGCTGCTAATGCTCCTGTTTCTGCTTAAGGTCAGCATTCTCTCAAAGGCACAAATGTGAATTTCTACTGTATACATGGCCAAATGTGCCACGTGCGTTTTCCATGCATTGAATAAACGCATGGAAAACGCATGGTTTTGCCTCATTATAATTTGCTGAGAACCATGCGTTTTCCATGCATTTATCCTTCTCATGGAAAACGCATGTAGCACATTTGGCCATGTATCAGATATATCCCATTTTAAGGGAGTGCCACCCAGATGAAAGGCACATCAGCTTTGTCGTTAGCCCAGCGTCTCCTACATTGTAATAAAGGCAGGGCTCGTTAAATATGGTCATAAATCTGGGTCCGCTATAATGTACTTTTTCCAAACTCAATTAAGATTCTGAGCTTATGTTCTTGCTGGTATCCTTGTCTTATATTTCCACACCACCAGGAACCATTGCCTATTTGAACTTCGATATTTGTGAAATTTGAACTCAAGAAAAACTCACAAATACAAGACTCATTTAAATGATACGAGACAAATCATAATGAGAGCTAAATCATCCCATTGTACTTAGGAGAGGTATCATTATCCATCAATTTATTCTGACAGAAACCAATTTTCATCTCATCTTGTAACATATACAGCTCATTACATTGTACACGTAAACATGCCCATAAGTCTCATTGTATAATTCGGGACGAGCCCTCAAAAAGTGGCTCACGTTTTGATTACTTTACTGCACGTCAGCTGTCAGACCCCGGTTTTTATATAAATATGGCTTATCGTGTACATTTATTTGCCAAATTGCTCACTTGCTCAGTTAATATCCCAGGCCAGACTAAAAGTTAGATGTAATATTTACAGTCCTATCTGTTTCACGGAATATATCATTCACATACCAATTGCTATGCAATATATACCTAGAAAAATCATTAATAATGTAACGTAAAAAAAACTAACAACTGACAGAATCAGGTGTTACAGGACACGTAAACATGTTTTTTTAACCAACCTTTAAAGTAGAATTAAGACAATTCCTGGAGGGCTCAAATCTAAGGAGATTACTTTGTGTCAAGCAGTGCTTCATCTGTTCCCTCTTTATCAGTATGGTTGTAGCTTTGTGAAATCAAGTGTATCTAAATTGGCAGTCAGACTATATACGAAGTTTTGAAGATGTATTGTGATGTGATGGTTTTATCTCTAATGCGGTAGCTCCCATATTTGTTTGCACCAAAGAGGGCTGGTCAGGACAGGCAGGTGCCATGGCAATGAGGCAATTGATGAAGCAACCTTCCAACGTGGGTCGGATTCGAACCCTATGAACTCGGCACCCAGTGGTTGGCAGCCCAGCGCGCTACCACTGAGCTAAGCCCCTGCTTTAAGCTGATAGCTAAAAAGGTTGTCTAAAGGTCAGAATGACTAAAATCACTTTTCTTCATAGTTACTCATATATATTCATACCAAAAAATCAAAAGGTGACTCCGCAAATAGAGTTTTAGTTCTTCAGTCATCGTAGTTTTGTCTTTCATTTCAGTAATAGCTTAAAGTAGGATTCAAAATAAATCCCCACCTGTTTTTCGGCATATTTTGCCTTAAACGACATGGAGCAGCACAAAATGGACTTCTCTGTGAAACAGTTAACTTCAAGTTTGCTATATTCTCCCTTGTAATTACTGCTGCTTCTTTGTGGCGAAAACAAAGGGCCATAATGACATAGCAAAAAAAAATTGCAAAAGAAAACAAAAAGAAACATCAAGTTAATTGATACAGAGAGGGGTTTCTATGGGTTAGAAAGTTGGGGTTGACTTATTAGTAACATCCTGTCTATTCTTTGCTGATCCAAGCTTTTACGATAAAATATGACCAAAAAACAACTGGATATTAAATTTGATTGCAGATTCTACTGTGGTAGCAATTAATTGAACGTTTCCTGTCCTACCACTGATAAACTTGGCATTGTTATGGCCTTTTTCACACAGAAACTCTTATGGCAAAATAGAAAATCGATTTTATTTCACAGGTGTCAAATTTAATTTTAAATCCTACAGCTGTATACATTTTGTCATTTTGACAGCTTATCGTGAGGTGAAATCTTGTTTACGTTTTCAATCAAATTTTCCACAGGTGTTTTGCTACTCCTCACATTCATGGAGGCACAATAACGAGTAATAAGGAGGCCACCTGTAATCACGATTTATATAATGTACCTGCCTATTCCACAAATCTTCCACACTGCTGTGGTGCGCCTGACAATAGCGCTGGAGTCACCACCAGGTTAGTTATCATTGTCACGCGATGTCTTCAAGACATCACCTACTCTTTTTACATAAGACACTGTCTATTGTCTCTACTTATATACTGATTTTATGAGTATTGTTTTACTTTTTCGTTATAGGTGATCCTGTTGACGATTTGTACGACGTCAAAAAATCAGGGATTTTGACAGGCTTGAATTTGTACTGTATTACGGTTCTAATGGTGTGCAATTTACGGCCGTACCCCCAACCGTTTTGACCGAATTTCCCTATTATGTGAAACCGCGCTATCCTCCTCCCTGCCTACGCTGCCTACGCTGCCTACGCTGCCTACGCTGCCTACGCTGCCTACGCTGCCTACGCTGCCTACGCTGCCTACGCTGCCTACGCTGCCTACGCTGCCTACGCTGCCTACGCTGCCTACGCTGCCTACGCTGCCTACGCTGCCTACGCTGCCTACGCTGCCTACGCTGCCTACGCTGCCTACGCTGCTGCTGCGTTGACCTATAAATTTTCACTTCTCAGACCGTTCGTTCGTAAATATACCTGGCCTATCATAGAACATACTATGATAGTTCTATACTTGATACAGGCCTATCCCCAGGTATAAAAAAGTAAGATCACTCCGGAGGCAAACCTTGCCTATGTCGAATTTAAATGAACCACGGGATCCCATTACAAGTCAGGAAAAGTATGCACCAATTTATTTAGACCCTTTACTTAGGGTAGGTTTACTGTATAATAATACTCAACCTTTTTCGTTTCTCTGAATCATGTGGATTTAAAGACCTACATCACATCCTTAATTTCCTGCAAACAAAGCTTAACCTGTTTTGGTATTTTGCTAGAGAGAGCATGAAAAAAAAATCATGTTACATGCAGCATTACTTTGAGTACTAATATAACTACCAGTACAGGATTATACACAGAGGTTATGAGACAAGTCAACATATTAATATATATGAAGGGTTTGTATTTGATATCTTTTAGCTTTAAACCACTTGCAATGTTGCAACAACTATTTTATGTCATATTTGGTATTTTGTAAATGTAAATAAATGTAAAATGTAGGCGATTATAGTCTAGAATCACCACTCAGCAGTTTCAACAGACTTTACAATTACACCCTTGGCAGGCCAATCCAGAGTCTTTCTCGACTCCCTGGAGAGTATTCAGCCTTGGACACGGGGTTAACCGCAGGGGCTTAAGAGCTTACACTAGTGCCATCTCTGTTGGTGCCTAATGCCAAGTTATCATTGCACCTGGGTGGGGTGAGGCAATTGTTGAAGAGGATCTGCCCAACTCCTCGATGCTATGGTGGGGGTTCCAACCCACAACATTTGGATAGCAGGCAAACACCTTAACCACTAGACCAAGGCATCCCATAAATAATATATATTACATAGCGTTGTTTTTATTCATGTACATATAATTAAAAGCGTTTCATATTTGTGTAAACTTTATTAAGCATTATACATTTATATAAAGTGTTTTAAATATACTCGTCAATACTTGTTATATTGTTTGTCCTTTCTCTAATGGCCTATTTGAAAAGCTGATCCTACCGATTGGACCACCATTTCGAAATGTATTCAAACAAATAAACCGATAAATTTGAAGAAAAAGTTCAAGAAAGAATGGGCTCCAAGCCTTGTCAACTCATCCGCATCTTTCAGTTTTTTAGATGTGTCCACGGTTGGGTGGTCTTTGGAATGGTTAAGAAACTGTACTGGTCAAACAGCCCATTATCAATCATTGACTACAATATAGCAGCCTGTCGTTCAAATGAGATGTCAAATTGGCGGTACCAGCAGTACTTTGTACTCGGTGTCTACATATGTATACGGAGGCAAGTCAACGACCCCACACACGTGTTTTAAAATGTGTAGCTTAGAGGACTGTGCTCTCCTAACACTAATTTAACTCCGTTATAAGCAAATGTCAGTGCAGACCAGTGCAGGCCAGTGCAGGCCATCAACCCATCTGTTCTGTTCTGCTGGCAAATATATCCTACTGTCTTATATTAAGAGTATTAACAACTGCCACTGCCCTATCTCTTCTATGTCCCCAATTAGGCTAGCATCAAGTAACTTAAAGAGATATATGCTTTCTTACAAACTACACATGTATGGTAAATGAAACAATGCCATCGGGTTATCACCAACATAGAACACCGCAACTGAACAATGAAATGGCAAAACTCACCCATATCTCCATAATGACTAATAATGGACAAAAAGCTCAGAAAGAAAGGATAAAGGCTAGAAATAGAACTGCTGTCCTAAATGGAGACTGTTTGATAACATTACTCATCAACTAGAGTGGATACAGTAACAAATGACCCATCTGATACTACTGTGTAATGCTTTTAATGTTTAAAAATATTTTTTTTTCTGAAACTTATTCCACTGCATTGCGCCTTCATAAACTGGTGATATTTTTTGGATGTTTTACTCTGTCTACCGCTAGTTCTTTATTTTGTATTGGCATTAAATTTATAATCGCTTTGGAAAATAGGAGGGACAATAGAGTTGACTAGAGCTTGTGAATTGCAACTTCTATCAAGGCGCATGAATAACCTCCATGCATTTAACTCAACTGTTGATATTACACCAATGTATACATTGTGTGAACAAAAAATATTTATATATCGGATTAGCTGTTGGACTAAAATTATACGCAAATTTACATTTAAGACTTAAGAAAAAGGCAGTGACATCTCTTATGACATTTTCCAGAGAATTCACAAATAGTGTAAACATGCTTATAGCACAGACAGTAGCTATGCGCATTGCAAATTAAACGATGTTTGGCTGTCGTCTATATTTGAGACAGAAGAGGTTGACTTGTCAAACATGTGAATACCATCTTTACAAGATGCATCATCATTGTTAGTAAGCTTGAATAACCAAGCTTTGTTGTATCCTTCCAAAATGAGCAAAATCTGGATTTAACCTCAAAATTCTAAATCAATGCATCTGGAAATGACAATAGCAAAAATTAAACCAAAGAAGGCAATCAAACGATTATTTGTTTCCTTGCTTTTGAGACTTTTTGATTTGACAAATTTTCGCGAGATTAAATTGAGTTAATTCCCCGACACTTTTGCCATTGATATTGGAAATAGTAACCAGGCACACATGTAGACATATAGGTCTTTTCAGTCTCATGATGTCAAGGTGTCTTATTATTGTCACCTTGTCTTTTTTAGGTTAATTTCTTGAGGATTTTTTGTTCCTATAAGAAAATATGTCAATAATCATTTCTGAACCAATGCTAGGACACTTATTTAAGCCATTAGAGGAAAATGTCACTGTGCCAAATCCACAGTGACCTTTGGTTCTACATGTTTACAAAGAAACTCCAACCTCCGCCCTAAGTCTCTTCTGTCGGGGGAGGGGGGGGGACGAAGCTTCGCACCAGAGAATGTACTCCTCGGCCACCACACAATATAGAACAATAACTGCCTTTTTAAACCACCATTTTCCATTTTATGAAGCATCATTTCATTATTCGATTCAAGTGTTGTGTTTCCACTCTACCGACACATTCGAGCTGACAGAATAATTTTACAGCATGCGAGTCTAACCATTCCGCTGAAGACAATAAATCACTGTCAAGTGATTTGCATCCCAATCTAAGCTGCTAAGTTGTGGCTTAAATCAGCTTTCAATTTCAGACAGGAAAATATTTTCTTTCTGTGTTAAATGTGGAAATTGTGTGAATCAAATCATCAGGTAATTTACATGATCACGAAGTACATGCGACTACCTAAACTTTGAATTTAAATGACGTTAAAGCCCAGGTGACTTTTTATATTCATTCTTCAGCTTACTGAGCAAGGATTTGAGGAAATTTGCCATCCCAGCCACATTTAAGCTTAGGAAAATTTTTTATCAGAATATACGATCTTCTGCCCAAACAACCATCCAACTCTATCTTTGAGCACAGTAAAGAGAAAAGCTCGCAATATTTGCCAGCTTTCTCAGTTATCAGGTCTGAGTGTCGAGAATAGATTTTGCTGTCCAGCAAAGTACTTGACTTTGACACCTACCCGTTTCTCGTAGTCTGACTTCCTCGCTTTCTCCAACTGCGTTTGGCTTTGTGCAGACTGCTGAGCTGCATGGAGTTTGTCCTTTTTGACCTTCAGCTGCAAATAAACCATAAACCAAAGATAAGAGTTTTATAGCAAACAAGCTCCACAGCAGTTTTGTCCTGTTTTCCCATAAAAAAAACCCGTCACTCGGCTCACTCAGTTTAAAGCACCACTTTGGAAAAACGACCCATTAGATGCAGATGAAGATGACTTACGGCTTAATGGGAGCCGTGTACTACGTATTTTATCCTGAGTATCTCACGATAAGCATAAGGCAAATATAAATCCAAAATTATATGCCTTTAATCATAGCATCGTGACAGTGATACCTATGTCTGCCTTCTGTGCAATAACTTAGCAGCCAAAACATATAAAGCAAGACAACTACATTTTATTGAAAATCAGATAAAACACAATCTCCTCGCACAATCCCTAAATTGTTTTGCTGCTTTGATGAACCAAGGATGGGACAAGTATTACAGAATAAGGTTGCATTATTGCATGCACAACTGTCATTTGATACATTTCTGTTATGGTCTGTCTCTGTTTTGACAGATTTGTGTTGCAACATTAGCTTGACATACAAAAACTATCTATCTATCTATCTATCTATCTATCTAGTTCATCATCCAGCTCTTATATAATGAAGTTCATCACCCACCTCTCTTTTTAGGTCCACTTTGACCTGGAGACTTTGTCTTATGGAATCTTTGAAGGTGTTCCTAAGAACCTCTAACTGCTGTTTTACCAACAAAACCTTCTTCTCGAAGCTCATGCGGAGCCGTTCCTCAAAAATCTTCTTGTCCTGAGTTTCTTTTTGAACTTGACGCTTCTGTTAAAAGAGAGAGAGAGAGAGAGACAGCAATTACGTTAAGGCTTCTGTTTATCCAAAACAAAAAAAGAAAGAAAAATGCTGTGCTGCCTTTTAATGCTTGGTCTAGGTACATTTAGTAAAAACCGAAACAACATAATTATGTTAATGTCTTTTAAAGGGCTGATTGAGACATTTCCACTTAACTAACAATATTACAGACTAGGTTCTGGTAGTTCCAAGACCAATTAGCACTATGTCCTATACATTGGTTTGTTTGATGTCTAGGAATTGCACTTTGTGAAATAACGTCGAATATTTTAATTCAGCTGTAACAACCCTGATTAGATAAATAAAATAAAAAGAGACATCATCAGCTACTTGCAGAAGATGATTTTAGTGGTAACAAGCCTTGATTCAATATGAACGATAGGCATCACCAGATTATTGTAACAGTTATTATATATAAGTAATTCAAAGAAGCTATCACAATATAAATTTGGGAAAGTTGATATAACAAAAGAGCTCTGATATATAATACATCTGCTCAATGCTGCAGAAATCGCTCAATCAAACAGTAAAATGCTTTCTCACCAAGTTCTCCAGGTGAAAGTGGGTGATATTGAGAGCTTTGGACTTGTCTGCTTGCAGCTGAGACAGCTGGAGAGACAGTTGATGGTTTTCAGCTTTCAGCCTCTCTTCAGTGTCAAGGGCCTCTTGGGTCTTCTGCAGTTCACCTTCTTCTGTGTGGTAAATAAACAAAAAATAAAGCAATAAATAAACTTATACATCATAAAAGTAAAATGTAATCAATGAGAAAAATAACCAGGACATTGACAAATTGTAAAAGGGCTCCAAAAACATTTGTAAGGATAGTTTGCCCTATCTGATGCCTTTAATCAAGAAATCTGAGTTCCAATCGAAACCCAGCTGATGTCTTGAATGTGACAAAAAGAAAACAAACCATCAGTGATCTTAACATTGAAATGAGATGCAATTGCCTGTATATCAGTGTTGAGACTTTTATGGCTTATGTTAGGCCTCCTCAAGCATGAGTCTCTCTAAAATCCCTCATTGTTAATCGCCATCACCGTATGTAGCCAAGTACCTATTCAACGGACTTCCTCCCAAGGTGAACACGTTTTGTACTTGGCACCACTTTCCATTCCTATTTGTACATGATATGACAATTAAACTGCAAATACCTTTAAGAGCAAGAACATAGTCATATGTTTTGCTAATTAGTTAAGGTCCTCCCAAGACGTCACAATGCAGCTAATTCATTTATATACATAGTTAGTCTGCTTCAGATATATACTTTATTGTACGCAATGATTTCTAGGAATGGAAGCTGAACAATTCCAAAGGACACCCATTTGGTATTGTTGGCTGGATGCTTCTTGTAAGGTGCAGATAATCTGGTGATTAAATTTGAGCAAATCCTTCCTAAAGGACAAGAACATAGGCTTTTTAAAGTTGCACGACAAAAGTTTCTGGAGAAGTACCTCAAGCCTTCATCCGGAAGGTATTCACCAGCCACAGCTCATTCATGAAGCTACACAAAAACATGATACCCATGCAATTAAAAGAAGCCGATCCAGCAGTTATTCATCCACATTACAATGTTCATCTTGGCAAGGCAATTTAGCTGAACTACATGTACTCTAATAGCAGTACTCAAAGCAATGTACGAACCTCTCCAGGAATCATTGCAAAGTTTGAGCCTACCTCAGGATTCATTATAAAAGTTTGTTTCCACTTCAATCCAAATTATAATATGTACCATGACGCTGCTATATGGGCAATATGGGCAATCAACAGTCATACTTTTTAGAGAAGCTCATGAAAGTTTTCTTATGAACTTCACTGATCCAATCAAGCTTCAAATCCAATACTTTCAATCTCATGAAAGATGTATTACCATAAAAATCAAATGGTGTTTTCTATTTGGAGAGCATGTCATAGTTTCAAGCATTTAGTAAAGTCATTATCCTCAAAAATAAAACTGGGTATGTCTCCTGGACCTGAACTGATACCAATACCCAATCACCCCCTGAATGATTCGATGTTCACACCACAACAATCAACAACAGTGGAAATATAATCAATCAAAAACGAGAATGAGGATACAGTAATGGGGTGGGGTTTAGTGCAGTATAGCGGACCCAAATTTATGCCCTAATTTGGCGTCCATTAAAAATTACATTTTATAAACAATTCACAAGTTTGAAGTTCTAGCACAATTAAAATAACATTTAATGTAGAATAGCGGGGGTTTTGGGGTGGTAGCCCCCATGAAAAAAGCAAAAATAAACTCTGTATCTACCGTGAATATGAAAACCGCCGTCATAACTAAATTAGTTTGTGACGTCATACATTGATTTCAAGCATTTTTACGTCATAGGCATGGCAATGAGGCTCCTTAAATATGGTCATATATCTGGGTCCGCTAAACTGCACTTTTTCCATGGGGTGCTTTGTCCAGCAGATGTCTTTGTAAGTAAGCGCAACATAACAATCAGCACATTGTACTCAGTGATGACATTAGGTATTTAATTACATTGTCAACAGTTATGAACTGTGCTCCCATGGCTGGCTCCAGGGTGCCCTGTAGGGCCCTGACTGAATATCTCATCCAGGGAACCTCCAACAATTAATTTCCCCTTTAAACTATACATACCACGCTCGATAGCAAGTGCATTCTTCTTCTGAATCACAATGTCACCAATGCCTTTTTCTTTTGTTTCCTTGATCTTTGCTCTGATATCATTGAATAACATCAGCCTGGAAGCAATTCCAAGAACATTAGTAATAACAAGACTGAAATCGACCGTGATCTTTATAGTAATACAATCCTAGAGAGTAAGAGTAAAATTTAAGAGGCTTTGGAAGACTTCTTTAATTGGTTAAATTCCACTGAAAACACATGCAATGATGCAAAACACACACACACACTCTCCAGTAGTGACAGTTGTCATTATTAATAATCAAGTGGTTCATTTTGTTTTAAAATATGACAATCAGTCTCGTTCATGTGAACTTGTGAAGCTGTGAAACTTTTTTTCCCCAATTGGCAGGGACCAGAGCCTTTATTTAGCTTTTACACGCGAATTAAAGATTCTTAAATTGCATCAAATCTCACATCAGAGCTTTACAAAAATTCTGACATACGTATCTGACAGATTGCATTCAAGACAAGCCTTTTGTTTTGTTTTTGAAATAGGACGAAGTAAAAAGGTATGCATCTGGCATACTATCTGAATTGACTGTCTAGAATGACTATAGTAAGTTAGTCAGCTTTTTCTAAGAAGTTAGTCAGCAAGGTCCACAGCTAAATCATCATAACAAAAGAATCTTTTTTATTGTACAATGAAAAATGTAAAGCCTCATTGACTGAATCTATATTAAAAGGTCAGTGTGAGCCACCAGATTGGGCCAGATAATAGGGCCACTGAAGTGCAAAAATGCATTTGCTGTGGATATTATTCATGAGAACCCACTTAAAAACCTACTAAATACTACTTACGAAGGTCACCTTCTTAAATCAACTGGCGTTCTCACCTGTAATTGTCCAATTCTTGCTGCAAATGCACACAGAGTCCAAATAGGTCTTTAATCAAGCTGGCGTACTCCGAACTAACTTTGTCGCGAGCTATGGACTCAATGTCAACCAGTGACGTCCTCATATCTTTGACCTTTGACCTTAAGGCTGTCACCTCTAGCAGAAGGTCATGACAATTATCAGCAAGATGGCACTGAACCTCCACTTGAAAGTTTCTTTGCAGGAATTCGTATTGATCTCTGACTTGTTTCATCTCCTACATAGTTATTCCAAGAATGAAGAAAAATATTCGCTTGCAAGGAAAAGTGTTATAAAATAACATGTCAGGAAAAAAAATTATGTTTCAAGACTAATGAGGGATTAACTCCAAATACTCAACAGCCCAACAGGCAAGTCACAAGGGCCACGAATTTTTATACAACCATAACATTAATTGGACAATTACGACTGTGTCTCTTACCTGTTCCTTTTGGTACAGACGACGATGGTAAATTCTCAGCAGATTTTCATAATGCATGCTGTAGCTAAATGGCAAATAGAGGTAATTATAAGCATCTTTTATGAAAAGCAGCATCTATGCCTTCCCAAAAAGCTTGTATAAGCATCAGAAATACATTCATGACATTACAAGAAACATTTTATTATCATCCTATATATGAGGGATGTAATGTAATTATATTAGCATTATCAACATCAAAATGAAGTATTAGAGCAGGATATGTCACATATTACCCTAGAAAACATTTTACATTACAACCCAGATAGCATTCCGAATCTTTTCAGCGTTGGCATGACATCAAAACGATGCTGTACCAACGGTGGTTTATATAGAAACAACGCTGGCCTGATTTGAAATGGGCAATCATGTCTGCTATAATATCAATTACAGAGTATGCATTGGTCTGGATAGGATTTTGTCACTTTCATGAACTTGTCATCCAGAGATTTCTGTGATGTCACTCGAAATTTGTCATTCTCATTAACTTCTTATGCAGCAATTACTGAAATTAACAACCTGTCGTAAGCAAAGCGCTCTCTTGCCATGATGTTACTCGCAAGGTCATTGAGACACAAGGTCAAATGGTCCTTCGAGAAAGTCACCGTTGACCCATTGTTATCTGCTTCCTGCATCAGTTTAACGATGAAATCTTCTGCAATTTGTGGTCTTTCGATGGTGAAATTATCCTTAATCACCTGCGAACAGAAAATATGAATATCTTGAATGAAATGTAAATCATTAAATCATAATGTGTCTAAGAGGTTTTGAGGCGGTGATAATGGCATGCTTTTCAGTCTAATGGCTTTGAAATGGCAAACATTTTGTTTGATGGTAACGAGGAGATATTTTAGGAAGGTTAGCACTAAAATGGAGGATCATGCTTGTCACCAGCTCACAATTTTCCATTTAGAAATTAATTGCGACAGTTTCATAAATGCTTCACTTTTAATTACAATGGTGACATGGTCCAGAAAATTAAAACCACGCGCGTGAAGATTAAAAGAAGCCAATCAACCCTTCAATTGTCCAATATAATCATCGTTTGACAAGATATTCCCATATCCAAAAAGAGATTAATTAAACGATTCTCATCTTGTCAGACCCGGATTGAGCCAAAAATTGAATAAGCAAGTGCTTGAACCCGGAGATGTTCCAACAAGAATTTGGACTGATGTCACTAAGAAATATAAGCGACCGATTTCTGTTGATATGGTATTGCATAATGTGAAATAACTATTTCCTACGTGCATTTCACTTGTTCAAATGAAATTTACTCAAACATAATACTAAGTTGCATACAGTGTAGATGGTGCAGGCGAGCATGGCATGGTGACTGACACATTTAATTTGTAAAGTTAGCCTGGGAAGTTCATCCAAGTCAGTTTTTTCACCATCGACGATTATTATCCATCAGCTGATGACACTTCCGCACCACAACAGCATATAAATGACCTCCTACACATATGGCAACACAACAGCATTCATGAACATTCATGAACATTCAGGTCCACTAATGCAAAAGTCCAAATGGAACTGTCAACATCAGGTCCTACAAATGCAGATTTTATTAAGGATGCTGAATACAGTAAGACTGGCTTATGTACAGTACAACTTAAAATGGCTGCATTGAAAGGGTTACTAGGAAACTATGGTTTATCTAACAGTGTTTATCACATTTCAGCTAAGTGCTTAAATGTTTAAGGCATTGGCTTAACTCCGTTGAAGTTTGAAATCTAGAATCTCACCCTTGGTCCTAAATTCTGACAATTTGCCCGTAATTTTGGACACTGTCGCGTCATCTCACTCAATGGCATTCTAATAGATTAGCTAGGTGTGCAATTAGTTCGCATATCCTCAATACCAGCTGACTAAGCTTAAGAAAAGTTTCGAACATAGCAGACAATTTGTGGGGCTGGATCACCATTTCAATCGCTCCAGGATGACAGCTACTGAGCTGTTACATTCTGCTGACCACCTGACAATACACCCATAAATTAGCACAAATGTGCGACACATTTAGGTAAGTGTGAAAGTTATGAATATTCATTATGGAGAGAACCCTCAAGATCAGCTAAAGGTCAAGGAGCTGGAAATGCAATTTCCGGAATCGCTACACATTGTCCAGTGCACCCACAAGTTTTCAGTTGCAGTATATGCTTGTAGACAGGTCTTGAACAGAGGAATGCAAAACGTTGCTATACATTAACAATGTTTCAGTGAGAACAGATTAACTTCCATTCAATTCAGCTATATATAATCTTGCCATGTTACTAAGCAATGCGGTTACAGTAGCCCTGACGCTAATTTTTTCATGATTTGCTAATTAGGAGAGGTTTCGCAAAAAGGAATAACGTTAAACATATTCAAAAATAATCAGTTCTTTTGGAAAGATCATAACGAAAGCAAACAGAAACTGGTTTTGAAACTTAGCTGATCTCATGGTTAGAGTTGCATTATATGTATGCTAATATACAGAACTTTAGTAATGTATCAGTTATTAGCTGATCAAACAATTACTACACTGTCTACACAGAATCAATAATTATATTACATGAAAACCTTGACTTGAGCTGACAATAAGTTGACGTAAACAAATCTAGACAATCCAGGTGTTGCCTGCCTGCCAACATCTAATGACCATCATGTGACCTTCAATATATTGGCCAGATGACCAACGGCTACTTTCTTCAAATTACATCTTGCATATAACCCTTACCCTAATATGCAATAAATGACTCCGAAGTAAACCCTAAATTGAGGACTTAAATTAAGCTCTTTAAAATCGACTATAGTTTCGAACCCCACTTAAACCTCAATTTCCTAAACTTATTACAGTAACATAGCTAGGTTTAGAATTAGTACCTCAAGATAGAAAAAGGCAGACATGAAACTGTGAGAATTGTAATACTGAACATTTTCAAGCATAATGTCCAACAAAGAAGCAGGTGCAATTAATGCTCTTGGCATATTTCTAAGCCACGTCCTCTAAATACATATATTTTTTTAATGCTTACTCTACAGAATCAAATTCAGACCCCCCTGGGCTCTTACTACTACAAACTATTAAAATATGTACATGAATAGTCAGATTGGACAAAACACTGACACAAGCAATATATTTGTCTGTATTTTAATTTCAATAATATTTTTACTTTGATTGTAAATGTGTCATTTAAATGTTAGAATGAGAATTTCATGTATTATGTTGCAAAGTCACAACCAGATCGACTTTATAATATATATCTAGATACAACATGTAGTATGGACTGTTGGATTAACCCTTTTAGTATTATCTTTGTTATTGTAAAAATAATGTATTGCTATTTGTATGTTTGACGAATGACCCAATAATGATAATATCTTGTCAATAAAATTATGTATATATATATATATATATATATATATATATACTATTGAGCTCTTTCAGTTCTATATAAGCAGCATCTTACGTTAAATGCACTCTGACATCTTGGCTCAATACCAAAGGTTTTTTTCTACTTTTCAGTGAAAGAAATTACCTGTCTCTTCCAGGCGTCAACGGTGGGCAGCGACACTTCTACACTGTTGTGTTCCACGCGGGCCATATTGGTTTCCTTCACAACTTTCTTCTTGACTTGTAAAATCATCTGACACTCCCAAGCTTCCAGCACTTTCATCATCTGCAAGGAAGAGATTTCAATTTCAAGTTGCGCTTGCACAAAGGTATAGTGGCTCAAAGGTCAAAAGAATTTTTCTATGATTAACACACAGCCACGGTCCCCACCTCAGGCAGATACTTCTCAAATTTACCTTCAAGTTAGTAAGTTACTGACGTATGAGAAGTTTCTGTTTATTTTAGTACCACAAGCAAATTTTGTTTTCTATGAGCAGTTTTTAGTGCCAATGCTTATTCCTACACTATGGTAAATAACACGAAATGGCACATACAAAATGTGTAGAATAATAAATATCTTATCTTTCTTACAGTTAGTTTTTGTTTTAATTTTGAAGCAGTTCTTCAAACCTTGCACACAAGTCTAAAGTAGCCACCCACAGTGATGGCACTGCTGTGAGCTCTTAAGCCCCTGCGGATAACCCCGTGTTCAAGGCTCCCTAGGGAAAGACTTAGTATTGGCCTGACGTAATTGTGAAGTAGGGTGATAACTGACTATTAAACCCAGATTTACATTACATTTACAAGTCACACAGCCTAATTTTCCACATAGTGAGTATATCCCATATAGCACAATCACGAGTAATTTACATTCCACTATATGGGTCATCCACAGGAATGCTAGTCGTTTCGGCCTTCGACCTGTTCGACTCGGCCGAAACGACTCGTTTAAATGAGTCGATTCGGCCTACGAAACAAGTCGGTTCGGCTCCCTATACTTTAGCATTGAAGCCGAACAGACCCTGTTCGGTCTATGAAATAAGTCTATTCGGCCAAAAAATACTTAATCTGCCCTTATCATTCCCCCCCCCCCCTGGCGCCGCTAAGAAATAGATTATCTTGATAACTAATCATGATAGAATGATGATATTTACACCTATTTGTTGGTGGTAACGAGCCCTTTAAAAGCAAAATACCAGCCTTGACATTTGAACAACAGAGGGGTTTCTGCAATTTTATTAATTAATGACAAAATATAAATCATAGTCACAATTCAAAAAAAAAATAAAGACTTTCACAATAGTAAATAAATATTGTTGTGTGTCTAATCCATGAGCGGACCATGGAATTTAGATATTTCTTTCAGCAATTCCATGGCCGCCATGTCCTTTTTATTAAATAAATTCACTTGGTGGAATTATTTTGACAAGTTTATTTAGTAATATAATTTGTAATATTTGCTGGCTTTTCTAGGGTCCACACTTTTATAATGTGACAATCTTTTCTCCATATATTGACATAATATCAATTTACATGACAATTTAAATATTGTGCAAATAATTTGGTAATATCTTTGGGGAATATTATCTTAAATATTGCTGAATGTTTTAGGAGGCCATGTTATTATATCTTATATTATATCATATTATATATTTATTATTTCAAATAATATCACAAAGCATTTCCAATTGCACTCAATTCTTTCTCTATTCCTTTATCAATGGAAACCGATTCCTTTCATTCTAGATTGCACTTAAAAAAGCAGAAAGCCGAACCGACTCAATTAAACGGCCGAACCGTCTCGTTCTTGAAGGCGATTCGGCTCCCATACAAAAATATAGGAGGCCGAATCGACTTCGCTAAAAAGCCGAACCGACTTGTTTTTGGCGAGGCCGAACAGGCTCAAGGCCGAAACGACCTGCTACCATCCACAGAAACGGTGCACTTTAATTAAGGCTTTTTCAGTGCCAAAAGCAAAATTAAATTTTTAATCTGTCTAAATCCACCAACAGTATGAATTTTCATACATTTCAGTGTTGTAACGTGATAATAACTATGTCAGCCATTATGTCAACAGGAAAGACAGTAACAGGATGGACATTTAAGGAAACTTTATGCAGTATCTGAATGGGGAATGGTAGTAAGTTTTCCTTTCGTTTTGTACTAATTTTTTTTTAGTGCGTGGCTTTGAATTTCCCAAAAAACTGTAGTCTTGATATCTCTGCATGTCAAGCAAGGAAAAATGTGACATAAACCAGATCTCTTACCTTCTTTTCATTTCTCATATTTCCCCATTATCTTGTACTTTGTTTCATTTTCTTACAGATATTTAAATGTAGACAGCAGCAATCTTACCCTTGATTGAGTTGTCAGGTCCCAAATCCTATTGTGTGCAAGACTTAAATACAATATGATACGCCTGTCCTTAGGTGGGTGGTGGGTAATTAGGACAGGCAGGGCCGTGGCAATGAGAAGATGGATGAAAAAGCCATCCAATGTAGGCTCAACTGGGAATTGGATCTGCGACTGTGCTTAGAGAAGTATTTAAGATTTAGGCAAAAAGCTGATTAAGCAATACGACTTTCCCTCCATTAAATAGTGCATTAAGGCTGCAAACACATCTATAGTAATGGATAATGACAAAATTAATCCAAAAGGAAAGATCATATGGTTGGTTCTAATTAACTTCAAAATAAAGACACAATAGATGCAAATAACAGTGTCTGTCTACATGAGTATTTTTACCTGTCTTATTAAATATTCTGAAAAATATATCTATAGCTGTATAACCAAATGTAACCCTTGAACACGATTCGGTGCCTCATATTTTACTTAGCACTTCCTCTGGGTTTTATTACTGGATCAAACTTCAAAGACTACACTTGTGTTATCATATTTCTGCAAATTTATCTGCATTGAAATATATAAACGTAATGGTGGAACTTAATTGGTGTGTTGTTATCTACTTTAAATTCCTCTGTATCTTAAGAATGGATTGTACGCTGATCATTATATCATTGGTCATTTGCTTATGCTATAGGCCTACCATGTTTCCTGTGAGTGGGAGGTATATGAGTGATTGGAATTATGCAAATCATATGAGGTCTGGGCATCACATACACATGGAAATGCTTCATCACATTTTTGCTTTCTTAAATACGCATCATGCTTCGGGGGCTATGCATCATGTGCACATGAAAACGTGACTTCATTGGTTATACAAATTATGAACTGACAGTAATGAAAAAAGCCTGTCTTGCATTTTGTTGGGTTTCCTATTCAAAAACAAGGCAGAGTGACTCCTTGCACTTCCATGATTACCTGCTCTTTGCGGATGTCCATTTCGGAGACCCCGGCAGGAAGCTGGAAGACATCGTTATCCGATATCAGAGGGGCATGACCGTGTCGCTTCATCACAGGCCAGAGAATTTCACTCCTGTATTCCTGTCTGCAAGGCAAGAAAAAAATACTTAATTGCTTCCTCAAAAGGTCAATATTCAGGGCATTTCCATCAGCACTTCATCAAAATGTCAGTAAAAAGTTTCTGCAAAGCCCAGGAGGTTGGATGGGAGACAATGAAGGATGTTAAGCCTCACTTGACACCTTCAGAAGGCCAAACTCAATGAATGTGTGCCTTGAAAAATCATGTGATCAGATCAATATGAACTTAATATGCACAGTTTAAAAAAGAGAGTTTTGTGTCTTTTTTCCCAGAATATTACATTCCGACTAAACATGAACAATGAGAAATATTTTATTCTTGATCTATTGCAATGAGATTTAGTGATTTGACAAAGTATTTTCATTCCCATATTAATGTTGTATGCGCAAACTTGACATATGTACTAACTTGGAAGATGTTCATCAAACCCACAGTGAATTAAGTGAGTGTTGTACCGTGCTGTAGGGTGACATTGCTAGCTATAGTTAACTCAAGCATTACAAGAATCAAACACAGGACAAGAAGAGGAGCTGAACTGAGTAATGTCTGAACCATTAGACCACCCAGTGATCCCTCAGTTGGCAGAGCTCTTTGAAACTAACTCCTTCAGAACGAAAGGCACTTAGTGCAAGATTGTAGGGCTCTGTATTTAAATCCATTTGAAAGTATCAACCACTTACTGTAGTAACCTAAGAATAAGACCATAATCATAACCACCTGAATATTAGGCTATACCATTTCACTGGGTCGGACTTCACACGTTCGGACTTGAGACCATCTTTATACTCAGACCATTTCAGTGATTCCCAAATTTGGTCTTCCCTAAAGACACAAGCATATTGTGACAATCTTGTGCATATTGTATAATATTGTCACAGTATTGTCGATCACAATGCCGCAGTATGAAAGTGTGGACCCTAGAAAAGTGTACAACAACATTTCCCAAAAACTTAACGAAAGTATTGTTGGAACATTCAGATTATTATTTTAAGTAATCCTTCAAAAACAGAATTGTGAGAATATTTTTACAGCATTTGACATGTTTACCTAAGATTTTGAGAGTAATGCAGTACATATTGTCACAACATTAAAGTGTCCACAGTAGAAACATTATCGTGGGCGACCATGGCCAGAAATTGTACTTTTTCATATATATCAGGAACATTGCATGACATTTAGGAAATTTTCGTGTCTAAACTTTTCATGGTCAAGGAAGTGAATGTTGTTGTTGTAAATGTAATAAGCAAAAAAAAAAGGTTACAAAATAGCTCGTTTCAAATGTTAGTTATATCAACTGCCTTTATTATGCTCAGTTTACACTTAGGACTAACGTTTTTGTTGGGTTAAATCTCCCTCAGAATAATTATCATGGTGGAGTATAATTATAGATTTTTATTTTTTGGAATAATCCCATGCATGTATAAGAAGTACTGCTGATGTCATTAGTTCGTTCACTGGATGCAGTCCAACAAGCTGACTGCTGACAGGTTCGGTGTCATTGTTTTAATTTTGTGAGTGATTTTGTCCATGTATTGTGATGATGTCATGTTTTTAAGGGCCTTGTGCATCTTTGGTTATCATGATCAACAGATAAATGAACACAATAGACTGTTTGAAGACCACCTGAGTCTTTGATTAGGTCACAGTTCAACTGAGGACTCCATGATTAGATAAATCAGGTTAACTTTTAATTTCCAATTTCATTACTTTGGTTGATATTTGTAGGCATGGGTTCAAATGAACAACATTGATGAAACCGGTCAAGAAAAAAACCAATTTTTGGCAATCCAATATGATATTTCCTACTTCCTTCAATTTAGGTTATATACATGAATTGAAAATTACTGGAGGTACCTTCATTCACTTCCTTGCTGCAATGTGTTTCATAACATATTTAAAAAATATAGCAGAGATATTTTTACAACATCATTCTAATTATGTTGTGACAATATTATCTGAGCATAATGTAATGCTATGAAAGTTTGGACCCTAGAAAAGCTACGGCAATATCATAAATAATCATATCATCACGAAACATAAGCATCTGTTTTGGAATATTATTGTCAAATATTGTCCCAATGAGTGAGTGCTAATATCAAAAGATGCTGTGTTTGCAGGGGCTTAATTGTGGAATTCCATTTGATATTGTTATGGAAACAACAAGAGGATTCTAGACTAAGAAGGCTCACATGTGGTGAGCTTTGAACCTCTTCATGTCATAATCGCAGTTCTGTCACCTGCTCCTCTTCCTGCAGTCTCTCAAAATTGGCTGAATCCATAGAAAAGAGGCTTTCCACAAGTAATACCCAAAAGCCACACGACAGCATTCATCTTGCATAACATCCATGGCAAGCAAAAACATGTGGCGGTAATTGCGGCCAACTTCTTTTCAAAACTATTTTGCATGATATGATGTTTATCTGTCATAGGTTACAATTTATGATTACATAAGTAACTGTACACCATCCAACAGAAAATGTAGCTTTTACTTGGTCAAGTATTCTTTAACAGTGCATACTTTTATACTTTCTTTGCATGGTACGTTATTTCTAAGGCTACAATTTATAATTAAAATACTTTTATGTATTTGCGTCATATGTCATAAAGAAGTTGCCTACTTCATTGGGGACGTGTTTGTGTCTTTTAAAATGACAATTTCTACATGCATGCACAAAATATGCTAGGGTTTTACTTTTTATGTCCCAGGCACTGCAAATGTTCACCCAATGAAGCCAGTGTAGACAATGCAGCATAGACCAGGCGATTTTCACAGGCATGATAAAAAAGAAAGCGAGCAAGCGACAGACAAATAACCTCATGGAATGGCCAGGCATATGATGCATGGTGGATGAAGTGAGATGCATTCAGGACAGAAAGAGTGGGAGAGAGCCATGATAGGGCAAGGAACATGAATGAATGAATGAATGAATGTTGGTGAGATGGTTTTTTCATCTTATAGGAGAATTACGAGGAAAAACATTCCAAAAAACGCATAAAATCATAAAAGCTAATCATAAAATAATATATGACGTCATAATACAGAGACGACTGCCATATACCAAGATTTTCCTTCTTTTTCTTTTTTTTCTTTTATTTTTTTGAGGAAAATCTTGCAAAAGCAGAGAAACATTTAATAAGAAAATCCTAAATCATATATTAATATATATGTTGATATTTATAAGAATTAGATCCTATAGATCTTAATGTTAGTTTTTCTTTGAGTCTGATTTCGTCATCCATGCTAAGAAGTATGTACGTATGACTTATGATGGACATAAAACTGCCAAAAAGCACATCAGGAAAGTACAGCCATATGGTATATATCTTCCACCCTAGTGCTGGCCAAAAAGGCATATTTATTGGATGCTGGGAGCTGGTAATTGAGCCAGCAACTAGAGCTGTCAAGATCATTTCTGTCCAGACTTCTCCGGGGCTGTGACCGAAACCACAAAAATTGCTTGGGGTAATGGCTTCTGAGGTGAGAAACTTCAAAATATTGCTCAACACTTACGCAAACTGCTCGTAAACTTGGGGACTGTTGATATCATCCAGGGACAGGCGCTGCAGACCCCAGTGGTACTTGCAAACTTCAAGCCGCTTCCATAGAAGTAAAAATCTCCTCATTACCTGGAAGCTCTCCATTGGATTTTCTGCTTTGGAAAGGGGTTTCTTGACAACTGCAATGAAGAATTTTAAGTATTAAGAACATTTGATTAATCATTAGGAAGTGGAATCAAAGTTGTTTGCAAGCTGAATGAAGTTGATCTACCAATATTAAGCACCTTTGTCGTTTCATTAAAACTGCCTGTCTAAATCTTTACAGATGCTATGAAATGAAAATACTACACATCAAATGAAAGTGATAACAATCTCTTTTGAAATAACGGAATTCCATTTAACACAACATTCGCAGACTCAAACTCAACATCAATAGGTAAAGGACACATTTCAAAGAAATGTATCTGCTGAAGAGTAGGTACCTACATAAGCATACAACTTTAGAGCATGAAACAGCCATGGCAAGAGTACATTAACTCACAGGCAAGGCATTTGCCATCACGACAGCACTTAAAAAGTTAGCATAAAATAAGACCAAGGCTACCGACTTTGTCAAGAACAGCTTTTACTCCCCCTGTGCCACTGCCTTCAAGGATGGGACCAGTTTCGGTCAAAAACATCATCTTAGTGGTAACTTCCATTTATGGGTTTGAGAATTCCTTGCCTGTTCACTGGAAATATTCAATTCTCATCTCTAGTGGCAGCTAATTTGCATATTTTACCATCTACACACATGATGGTGCTTCCCGATCGGCCAATACTTCCCAACCAATGTGTGCTGTCAGCTTTAAGCCAATTAAGTGACCTAACTGAGCAATCTTTGTTCAAGAATTGAGTGTAATCAATGCAAACAAAACTAATTTATATGCAATTTCACTGTAGGACATACAATGCCATATGCCAGCCTGTAGGCTATTAGGCAAATTTGTTTGTATTTAAGTCTAACTGGTAAACTAGCAAAAGAATTGCCGTCAAGCTCAGGGCATTTCCTAATGCTACATTCTGATTGGCTGTTGCAAATGACATAACTGCCTCTTGAGATGAGAAGCCATTTAAGGCAGTCAGGAGCCTTGGTATTAGTTAAAGTATAGGTGCTTTCATCATTGGGGAATGTCATACATGTTGGCAAATGCCTGTGGTTAACTCTAAGGCTATTACACTTATAATCTCTGATCACATTATAAATATCAGGAGGTTTAATGCCTGATAGATACATACAAAGACAACACACTAGTAGTAGTAGTAGGTAGTGTTATTTTTAACGCCTCATCAGCACCTGAGTGGGCTATGTAGAGGCTCTCTAGGGTAAGATTGATCATCCATAGTTGGTAGTAGAAACCAGAAGCATGCAAAAAATCAATAAGTGTCTGCGTTGGATAGCTGGAGCAGCTTGTGCAATGCGCACTGTCCTGTTTTAGCCACTGAGGATAGAGGACTTCACCCCAAGTGGTGCTTCGTCGCTTTAAAAGTCAAAAGTGCAAGAAAACTGAACCCAACAGACAAAATAAAAAAATCAGCATCAGTCTGGCCAGAAGTTAACAACTTCGTCTGAAAGGCTTTTGCAGACCAAATCAAATTTTCCCTTGTTACAGTCTATACCGTTGAACATGCAGACAAATTACCCTACATTTTGTCCCTTGTGACATCACAACCGAACATAATCAAACTGCAGAATCAAAGGTAATCCTATGGACGTTTTCTGAATGCCAAGAATTAGTGTATGTACAACCACGACAAACAACATGATAAACTGATCTGACTTGAGGTAAGGAGCAAAATAAGCCGGTATTTGTCTCTCTATGCCCTACAGTTGCTGAGTTATCAAAGCCAACCACCGTCGGCATACATGGGACATGCCCGAGTTTAATTTCCTTTCTTTCACAGTATTTCATCGTCAGTCAGCAGTCACAATTCCAACCTGCTGACTTGGAAGTTGGGGCAATTTTGATGTTTGATGTCTGGCCGGTGTTACACAAAATGTGCAACCACATTTTTGAAAAATATAGCTCCTTATTAAAATATAGCATTAGTGGCATTACGTGTAACAAAAAAACTTGCAGAGTCAGTTGATATACATGTACACTGTATCAGATTTGCAAACCACAGGGAGATTTGCAAACCACAGGGAGAAAAGAAAACGAAAGTGAGGCACAACTGATGTCACGTCAACATTGGCATGGACCAAGTGCAAACTGTCCATATGATTTTTTAAATTGCATATCTCTGACAAAAAATCATAGACAGTCAACAACGAAGTGCAATGGTCCGCAACTAATTTGCAACAGGTTGTCTGGTTGTTGGTAGTGTTGTCTCACAACCTGAATCATTAGTTGAATTATTGACAGAATAGAATAGAATATAATACATATACTTTATTTAACCCTAAGGCTAACTATTGTTATTGCTAATATTTCTGTCTATTTTTACCACAACCAAACTAAAAACAAGTGGAAATTAATTCTAATTTTACTATGAAGTAC
This sequence comes from Alitta virens, assembly GCA_932294295.1. Classification (NCBI taxonomy): domain Eukaryota; kingdom Metazoa; phylum Annelida; class Polychaeta; order Phyllodocida; family Nereididae; genus Alitta; species Alitta virens. The sequence continues at coordinate 45,695,953 of OW028574.1, read as the reverse complement.
TCCATGCTATCCTGTTTTATATTCTGAATAGTTATTGACTTTTTTGTGGTTCAGACTGTAGCAAAATCATAAAGCATAAAAGTAAGAGAGACATTGTTGCAAACAAATTTTGTATTACAGGTGATGGTTTTACTCTTACCTTTCTCACGAGGTTTGCGAAACGATGATAAGCTTGAAGGAGGTCTCGAATCATGGGTGGATGACCTTGATGAAGGTCGTGATGAGATGTTGTCATTCGCTGATAGATCCTCCAAGGTCATCGCTGACACGACATCTTCCAACAGAAGTGCAACTCCAAGGATTTCTCCATTGGCTACTTGTCTGAAAAAGGAATGGAAACAAATTTTTCAAAAATATGAAATGTTGTCAGAAACTTACTTTTTTAACCGGATCATCCGAGTTTGGAAATTTTCTGATTGGTTTATCATCTAGGAAGGTCAAGAAAGCCCATCCCCTGATAACATGCATGATGCATATCGGCTCAACATTCGGCCTCTGACAACGGCTAACATTGGAACAATGTACATATGTAAATGAGGAATGCCCTCATGAGGATGTACGATAAAAATATGGTGGTTTGGATTTTCATCTCGATGAGATTTGTAAGGGAGATCATCCTGATAAATGTATGGCCCTTTGTAATATTTATATATTGTACTGTTGTTGACTTTTGCTAGTTATTATTATTCAATATTGATGTACTATTTTGGACATGTGGTCAATGAAATTTACCACTGTACCACACCCGATCTGGCATACAATCTGTGAAACACCAATAGTTATTAAAATGTGGATTGAATGATGTTAACATAACACAACATATCTGTAATGGTCGCACTTGTAAATTAAATCCTGCAGCTTTGACTATATAGAAAATCATCTTCTTCCAACGGATATGGTTAGCCATCTTAGAGGATACAAATCTTTCGGGGATTTTGCATGCAAAATATAGTGTTGGCCTCAGACTGTACCATATTAGCAACATATGATTCATCTCCACTAAGTCCATATTTCTGCATGGTTTTTATATTACGTTCAGTCTTTCCCTGAAGGCAATGTCATAATATACTTGGCACAAGATGGTTTGCCTGAGGGTGGCTCTTGAGCAATGTTTATCACATCAGACTAATATAATAAGACTGACAAGCTCCAAGCACTCTATGCACATCAGTCATGCTCGTTATTCCCTATTGTATAGAAAGAGTTACCATATTAAGCATAGTAAGGGTAGTGATTTTCATACACTCTTGAGTAATGCATTTAACTATATTGGTGAATTAAGCGCCTCATTTCATGACTACATTTAGTCACTCTTGCAGCAGTTGGTTTTATTTGTAGGGGGAATGGTACAATAATCAGACTGATATTTTTTCATTCTTCATTTATGTATTTATTCATTTCAGCATGATCCCTACCGAAATTGCCACAAAGACTCGATCCAAAAGGGCATAGGCTTCCTATGACCTATGTGACATCATCGTGAATAGCATCACCAAATGTATGTCAATGATTAGGCCAGATACTGTTACTTTTCTGTATCAGACAGTTCAAGAAGTATCTGACATCTGCTTAAGTCCATCTACAGTGGAACGACACTTCAAGACCGCCTAATTGTTAAGACCACCTTGCAATTTGGACCATCCACTTTTTTTAACCAAGTACATTATTGACATGTATCTATAGCCTCCTATTAAGACCACTCCGCCATAAAGGCCAGTGAAATGTGTACCACACGAGGTCTTCATAGCGAGGTTCGACCATACTTAGTTCATATTAGGTAAATTCAATATCAAGAGCACCACACTGCCAAAATTCAAAATGTGCCTGGCCTTATGGAAGTGTGGGATAAGGCTGGATATCACTTATTGCCTGACATCAAACTTTTTGCTCTTTGAAAAAAAGACCATTTTGACTGATGGAAATGCCCTGAATGAATGGCAATATTGACCTCACGAGGAATCATTTCAGTTCCTTTTTGTTTTTCTTTTCTTTGTAGACTTTTTTTTTCCAGACTTCAGCAAAATCCTTTCAAGCGTGATGCAGTGACAGCATATTCTAGAGGCAAACTGTTAATTGCAATTGACCTATAACGGTGAGTAAGTACATTCAAGGGCAAGTTTACAAGTTCATTCGCTCCATGAATGATGCCTGAACCATCATATAGAAACTCATCGCTAACGCTCAATCAAAACACGAAAGAAATTCAAACAATCACAGGTGATTAAATTAGCATGTTGTTGTCATGCCCATTAAGCAATATTTATTGTGTGAAGACATGGCTACTCAATGTCATAATGACCCAACAGGATCATAAAAACAGGAAATGGTATTTAATCTAAACTGAACAGAATGCATAATTCTGGTGCAAAGTCTCAGTCATCCCTAAAAATTAAACATCAGGGCTTACAATAGTGTAAATATTGTACTATAGCGCTAACAGGCTACTCATAAACTCTCAGACGACAAACGATGGTTGCAGTGCCTGGGTGAATGACATAAGCAGCACCTAGGGATAAGAACATCATAAGATTGCACAGTGTTATCCCTATTTCAATTTACTTTTTATTTCCACCGTGTGGATTATAAGCCTTAGAATAAGAAACAAGCTTTCACAATGATTGATGGTGCCAGACACATCCAGCCCGGCGGGCTGTCTCACCTACTTATCCAGAATTCCTATATGCTCAGAGAGAAGATGGTCACTTTCTTTGAGGGCATGGGTGGGTGAGACGGGCTTTACGTCCTATATTTTTGCACCAGATAGGACTGATCAGGACAGGCAGGTGCCAAGGCAATTAGGCGAAGGATGAAGCAGCCTTCCGACATGGGCTGGATTTGAACCAAGGAAGTGGTTGACAGCCCAGCACGCTACCACTGAGCTAGGGCTATGAGGACACCTGGTAAATATTCAAACACGATATTTTATAAATAACACAGGTGCCAATTGCTGGTCTATTATTTATACACATTGCTTGACCACCTTGTATTCGTAAGATTTCAATTCACCAATAATTATAAGAACTTTTTTAAAGATTTCCTTGAGTGGTCCTGAAATTGAATCCAATTCTCTTGTACTTTTAAGAGAAGTCATTACACAGCCTAAAGACCACATAGTGGTCTAGGCCCAAGGCAGCTTCAATGAAGGTTCTGGGTTTGACTCTCAGGGTGGTCACTCTCTATTAGCTCAATCTCATCTTGTCACATGAGACCAGGGCCGTCGATGCAGGAGTGGATATATACCGCCCACCTTTTTTTGGGGGTGGGGGGGGGGGGGGGGGGGGATGGGGGTATGATCAATGCTGTCATACCCTGAAACTAACAAATGAAAATGACCTTTTTCTACACACTTTTGTTTTGGAATGTGTGGTTTGTCCTAAACTTCATATCACATATCAGTACCTATATTAAACTGCAAAAAATAGTTGACTGCGGTCACTTGTATGAGAAAAAGGCACAGTGCCACAAATAAAGTAGGCCTGTATCCCCCCCCCCCACACCCTTCAAGAGAAATTGATGCCCCCTGCATGAGACATTCAACTGGAGGTGCCTTGTTCTCAGTGACTATGCTGGAACAAGATAAAGACCATACCCATTACGTGAGGTAAACATGAACTATGGTGTAGGTCCCAAGCGTTATACGGTTATCATTACGTCTGCCTCTGCAGCTTATATGATTGACCAAGCTTCTACAAAAATAGAATATTAATAGAATGACCTTTTAGTCCAGTGAAGAAATGGTAAAAGAAAAAAGAAAACTAACCTGTCTGCATCCTTGAGTCCAGCTAAACAGAGTTGAATCCATCTGCCGACATGATACCAAGGCCAGAAGTGAACTCCAAAGGGACCACATCTGCAAAAAGATGCAAGACAATTAAGACAATGTTCAGTCATAACTTACAATTCTGTGATTCCATTACAATGATTTTATCTAATTAACACTTGCTATCTTGCTCTTCAGATGAGCTTTCAAGCTAGGCATTCTAGACATAACTGCATAATGTATCATGGCAATGCCTGTTATATCTCCATAGAGAAAAAACGGGTTTCAATTAAACAAGAAACATTATAGCCTTGACTTGATTTGGATCACATCATAAACCATATTTATTTCACAAACTCTGTGGTTTAAGGCAAGGATTTCGCAATTGTTTCTTCCATTTGGAGATTACTAGGAGAATGATTTGGGAAGGGGCCATCCTCATCTATTTTTTTACTTGTAAAATTTCAAATACCATGCTTACAGAAAATGCGATGTCTACTGTATTGCGCACACAAGCTTGATTAATTTCAGCGCTGCAATTAACTTCAGCGCTGCAAGTGTGAGTCACTTGAACTGTCTTAACTACTCGAAATAGCTATTGTTTCAGAGCATAGAACAAGAGGTACTCCTGAAGGAACAGCCTTACTAATAAGCCTCGATTTCTAATTTTGGGATATAAGGTTTGTCAGGTTTCTTGGGTGCCAAAAAAATTAGATATCAATTAGCGAAGCTGAAAGTCCTATAACTGGGACAAGCATACTTGGCTACTTTCTATCAGGGGCGTCGATTCGGGAGGGGGGGGGGGGATGTGGGGGATATATAACCCCCACCTTCTGAGAAGGGGGGGGGGAATGATCAATGCAATCACCCCCCCCCCCCCCTGAAATTCATAAATGGAAAATTTCCCCTTTTTTCACACACTTTTGTTTTGGAACATTTGTGCTTTGTCAAACAGCTTTACACTTGATATCACACATCAGTACAGGTTTATAAGTTTTCATAAGTGATCCACCATTAATTTACCTCTTGGCCAGTGTCCTCGCATTAACTGCTACTACTTGTATGAGCAAGGGAAAGTCACAGTGGGACAGACAAAGTAGGCCTGCATCCCCCCCCCCCCCCCAACCATCAAGAGAAATCGATGCCCCTGCTTTCTGTAGTATTTAGTAAGTAGTTAAGTAGTTAAGTCAATGTCATAGTATACTATATTTATTCATGCTGTTAAGGTGGTTTCATAGTGACTTTTGGTGTGTGGTCTTGTTATAGAACATCTTTTTAAGTGTAAGGCCTCCCTTCAATGCACAACTCTGGTGTACCAAGAAGCGAATATAGAGCAGAACATTTAGAAATTCCCTGCCGACTCTTACTGGGCTTTTGGGACTTATGATATAATAAGCAGCCATCAGGTCATACAAGAAGAGTCTACCAATGCATGACAAGGTCCAATTTGAGGTTGAAGAACGGTGCAGACGCAGGTGTGATCAAAATGTAATATCAGGTGCAGTGCAGACAGCGAGCCATAAATTTGGTTTTCTACAGCAGGGGATTTGTGGCCTCAAATTATCAGTCCACATATAGTGGATGCCATTTCTAGAACCAACCATGGTCCATAGCAATGCCACTAAAACAATTTGATAATACTTGCGTTCCCAATAAAAAAAATATGGAAGGAATGTTTCTTGGACACATCAATCAATAGCGTATTGTTGGCCCATCCTCCACAATGAAATGTGTGTGAATGAGCAGCTCTTGGGGAAGTAAATTTCTTGTAGCGACAAAAAATATTGAAGAGAGATGGCATTCTTGGGAAAAGAATCCATTGGATGTAAAATGGTGGACATACAGTAGAGCTGAATATAATACAGCTGTTGCACAGGTAATGCCTGCCCAAAAACATTTCATGCCAATATATCAGCACATATTTCTTCATACCAACCTATTCAGAAATGATCTCCATGGAAACAGAAGCCTCGACTTGGTGTCATCTGGGTTCAAGGGTTCAGGGATGTTTAGCAGCATAGATCCCAAGCAAGGCTTTGGAGCATTACTTAATTCATGGAGTCCAAAATGCATGCAGTCCTTTAGAGCCTAAAGTGAGTGACAAGTTTGTAAATTCAATCAGAGCATATTTAAACATTATCTTGGAAACAAATAAAGCCATTTTCTCAACTAAGTGCTTCCAATGTACCTGACCAACTTTAAGACACAACATATTCTCAATTTGAGTTTTATAGTGTTTTTGTACGGTTAAGACATTCAGAACAAAGTCTGGACTTTGAACAATGTATTGACTTAATTTTACACTAATTTCTCCTGGTCACAGTTTTCTTTGTAATCAGTTTGGACCTTGTGTCAAAAAATCTACCTATTAAACTAGCCACTGGTGAGGGAATTATTTTATGGATCGAAGTATGTGAATGTACATACAAGATAGCGCATAGTCGGCACATACCTTGTAGGCCTCAGCATTATCCGTAGCCAAGAAAGTCTCCGCCATAGCAATGCGAACTGTAGCGTCGAACTGCATCAACATTACGTCTCTTCTTAAAGTCAGAAATTCTGCAATCTTGGTAACATCTGGCTTCCCAATGATGTCCAGGCTGTCAACTTGTTTTTGTAGCTGAATAAGTTCTGAAACTGAGTAATCAAGTGGTTCGTTAATTTCAAAATCCTCGATAAGAAATGCTATAATCTGAAATTATGCTGAACCTAAGGTGTCCCCTTTACTCTTTTCAAAAGATATTTTCATATAAATTGACATTTTAAGTAATGGTAGACATATAATGTATGTGTGTTCTTATTGTAATTTGAAACTATTGGTCGCATATCCCTGTGCTTGCATTACAACTCATTGTTCAATAAAAGTCAATAAAATGTCTAAAGATAAGCAAAAAATAGCCCAATGATATCAATTTACTCATGGAAATGACCAAATCTCAAATGCCATAGATAGCTTTCAAGTCTCCTCCACCCCAAATCATTGTTGCCCACTATTTGTCAATTAATGAATGAGATTACAGGAATGCTTTAGCAACAACATATTTTATACCATACACTCTGTCGAATGTACAATTTAGTTAATTGGCAGAAAATCAAAACTGCCCCTACATGTTGAACAACACATTTCTTTCCCTATGTTAGTCATGAACTGACCATAATGATATTTTTCTGGACAGGATGTTTTGTGTAATTAATAGATAAGTCATTGAATTTGGTAAAACTTTGGACACTGCATGCCATCCTCATTTGTTGTAAAAGTAACTTATCAGACAACAACCTCAATATTTATTATTAATATTTGATCATATATTTATATTAAATCTGAAGTCAGTTTGGTCCGCAGCAAGAATCAGAGGCAATGATGAGATGCTAGAAATCTGGACATTATAATAGTCACCCCCAAAAGCATGAGTGACTTGTATAAAGCTCATGCTAACGACTTTATTCCCAGTTAGGATTTTGTAAAGATATGATACTGCCCAGATAGCATTCAAGATAAAAGGACGACATCAGACCTATGTTGGATGAAATCTGCTAACGTGGGGCTGATGTTCAACCAATGTGGAGAATGTGGCATGTTATTTGGGTGGGTTCTTTTTATACCAAATAACATTAGTATGACATTCAAGAAAAGTAAAACACTTTATCATAATCAAGACATTTGTATTAAGTCTAGACAACATCCTGAGAGAATTTGAGATCCAGACCAACCCTTTTGGTATAAAGTCAGTCTCATAAGCTCTTTATGTAAAGGATTTTAAAGACAAAGAAGATATTCATCCAAATAAAGGCCTAGAAATATTTTCATTATTCTCAGGAAATCAGTCTTAATGGTTTTTTAATGGAATGCTTTAAAAGTAGGAAAACCACCCCATTTAATAAGGAAATAATCCATTTAATAGAGGAACCCAAATTTTACACCCTACTAAGTCAATAACTACCTTCGGCTAAAAAATGTATTTGTTCATAGCAGAATGTATTATTCATGCGACACTTATCTTAAATACCCATTTCATCTTGTTTTTGCCCCATTTCTTAAATGTAGGTTGTGGCTCAGCAGATTATAACAAGCACAGAGTACTGTTAAACATCCATGTGAAAGTAATTTAGCTTACTTCTATTGAATTTACTAAAAAGGATATCATCTGTTGAGAAAAAAACATATACACAGGTACCCCATGATCCACTAAAAGCATACCATGTGTGATAAACCAGATCAAGTTCGACCCAAACCAGTGAAGGGATAGCATAATCCGCTCCTCACTTGTAAAGCTGCTGTCCTCATACATAGCATTCGCTCTTATTTCGTGCACACTTTCCTGTGAGGGTTTGATTTCCGGTGTAAAATTCGGGTAAGCATTACTACTTATTCCATATCAATCTTTGTGTATTTGCGTCTAGCCGGATGTGATAAACACAACAGTAGTCGCACTCGAGTATCGGGAACAATAATATTTGTGCATTATCTGTAGAGACTTCTCTCAAAGAAATGTATGTTTGCATATCTTTATATATTCCCTATGCTGTTGGGTGACACTCGATGAGTACACAGCTGCATATAAATATTATAATATATAATTACCAATCCCTTTGGTTCCGCCCCAATGATCGGCCGATGGACCATCTCCTCTAGATTTGTCGGTGGATGCCATCCCAGCCAAGGCACACAAGTACTGCAGAATGTCATGCAGGGCAGCGACAATTCTCAGAGAGGATGATAATACGTTACGACATTGTTCATCTGACAAGCCGCCTTTCTTAGTCCGGAACATAGTCATCAAAGTTGTGGAGTGAGGAATGTACCAAAGGTTCAAGACATGTCGGCCGTCCTCTGTGGTGAGACTGCGTGGTCTCGGACTGATCTTCCTGAAAAATATATATAAAAAAGAAGTTCGCGATTAGATACAGCATAATGGAAATGTACAGGAGATCAAATGTCACTTATTTATTCATGGAAACAACTTTATAATGGGCAACTAAAGCTCATTTTCATCAAGGCTCCTCGGGAGATTTTAAATACAATTGAAGGCTTGCACTGAATAACATGCCATGCAGAACAACAGTATGAGAGAGAAGGACAAGACATTATGATGCTGTTCATTTCCAGGGTTTCTGAAGCACATGTGAATTTCAGGCCTGTTAGCTTTCTCGTTGAGTAGAGATCATATTCACTTTCAAAAAGAGTAAAGTTTGTTTGGCTTTCAAATTGTGTCTAGATCTAATCCTAAAATCTTAACTTTGATTCATCCCTAGCTAAGTCCACTGTCCACAAGACGCGATAGCAAGCTGGCTCTTAACTAGTTCATTCTGAAGAGTGTTTTGAACCTCCAATGAGAGTGGAACTTTTAAACATAAAAAATTCACATATACTAAAACTCATTTAGCGTTTTAAATTACCGGATGCTTTTTTTTTGGTGACGCATGAAATACAGCAGGAAATTGCAGGTATATAAAATTACTTCTCCATTTTCTACTGGCACAAATCTTCCATAAACAAATGCCAAGTACTCTTATGGTAAGTGATATATTACATATCAGTTGGGATAATCACACCAGAATTATTCATTGTACTGAAACATTAATTACCTAACTGCACTCAAGTGGAAAAACGTGTCACCAAAGGCACTAACTTTCTAAAATGGGGAAGCTTTGCTGTTGTATGGTAAACAATTACCAACCAAGCTGAAAGAAGCCAGTTCAAAAGATGTGGATACAAACTGAGCTTAAAAGATTAGAAAAAAAATCCTATTATCCTGATTAACTTTTCCGTAAAGAAAGAGCAAACCAGTCTGGCAGACAATAATGTAATGAGCGAATGCTGCAAAATGCCAACGGTGCTAGTACGGTGTTTCTGTGAAGAGTCAGGGAAGGCAGTGGACATGTCGATGTCAACAACCCAACCAAATGAGAAACCACAACTCTTATCTGCTGGCATGTAATGACATGTCTCACATTCAGTTGCAAGCTATTTACCCAGGCTCTATGTCCAGTTCGTCCAGTGTTGCAAGAGAATTTTCACAAGGCTCTCCAATCATGAAATGCTCCTTCCTACAAAGAGAAATCATCAATATTCTAAACCCCTAAGAATATAGCTACTGATAAATATGAAATACACTACAGCTGTATGTATCTTTTACCCGCAAAGACACTGTTTACAGAACAGGATTGGAACCAAGCATCACTATATGAGCTGCATAAAATTTAGGCCTAATACCTGACAATGTGCTAAGCTCTTCTGGTCCTTGGTGAGACTGGGAAAAGACCCCACACCAAGCAGTTAATGTAGTTAATGTATTCCAAACAATCGAATGCTTTTTCTATTCATTAATAATACGTCAAGGGTTTTTGGGGGCATTCCACTAGACATGTGACTACACATATTTCAAAGGTCAAAAAGGGATCTAAGACAAGTAATATATTATATGGTTGATAAAATAGCACAATCTCTATTATATGTATTACATAATATGTTGTTGATGTAAATTGTCTTTAAAATACATCCTGACCTTTTGGAAATAAAATTAAAATTACTACTACAATTTCTCTAACCTTAAATCAGGGAATTTGCCCAGAAGAGTGAGTATGCTGTTGTAGTAAGCCATTATTTGACTTCTCATGGAATATTCTGCCTGCATTTGCTGCACTTGATTGCAGTAAGTCCTGAAGAGACCTCTGGAAAATATATGGAAACAAAGCAAGAATAAGTCTCAATGACGGAAAGTGAGCTACATCTCAGCATTTGATATATTTTGAACTTATAAGTTAAACACTAATCTTTTTCGTCTGCTACAATATCTTTCATAATGCTTCCACTGCAACTCCTAAAACATAGTTTATGTCACAGATAAATATCGTTCGTTATGACTAAAAATCCTTCAAACAAAAATATGGATACCTTTTGATGTTTTCCATTTCCTCTGGCTTCCTATTTGGATCTCGTTTTCGCCCTAAATCTGCCAACATCTTGTCTCTGATCGGTTTCTGGAACACAAGAATAATGACTTATAAATAAAATGCAACATACTTGTATTGGCAAATGATATCATCCTTGAATTTATTGACCACTATTGTGTGCCTTTAATATATTACTGTTCCTTTAGTCTGTATCCATCACCCATTGTGCGAATATTGAACACAGTCAAAACAAAACAGATGGATGGCCTAGTGGTTATATAAGGTAACACGCTGGCCAGCTCCACTGAAGGTCTAGGGTTCCATTTCCGGCCTGTGAACTCTTAATGAGCTACATCTAAGCATTCATGAAGAGAACCTGGGCAGGGATTCAAACCTTTCAGTGTAGCTAACTATGGCCTTAATTTCCTTGCAAATACTATAAATTTCATCAAAAATACCCTAAATTCCCCTGAAAATACCCCAATCTATCAAGACATTTCCTACTGCCTAGCACTTGGTAACCTGAGGCTGGTAACGTGAAACCTCCTGGCTGTGTGCTTGCATGGTATTGGCAAAGCAGGTTTGCATGTCAGGAATGGACAAACATTTTGTGTATCATATGCCTTACTCAACTGCTAAAGAAGCAAAAAGAAAATAATAATAATAATTATGTTACGTGATATCTTCTATCTTTGAAATTAAACATGTCTTCAATGTCGTGGTTGCCGTTGAACACCAATAATTTTTTATTTGCTGATAATCTTCAGATTTTGTTTTTTGTTGATATTTTGAACCTCACAATGGTTTAATGTTGTGCATTAATAAGTTTCATTGTTTGACCAATGTCTGATGGTGTGCAGTCAAAACGGCCTACTACTAGGACGGCCCCCACCAAACGGCCTCCCCTGGATCCCACATGAGACTTTAAATAGTAATGTTCTAGAGGTTGCCACCACCTTCTGCATCATTAATCCAGCATAACTTTATCATTTCTAGTCCGATTTTCAAAATTTAAAGTTCCTAGAAATTGCCGAAAACTCCTCTTTCTATATAGGACACTGCAGCTATTCTTAGACGTAGTAGTACGTATTTAGCGCGAAGCAACAATGTCCATTTTGATAATAAAATATTTAATGAATAAAAAATTTTGTTGTTTTCTTTCCAACCAATGAATATTCATGAAAGAATATTCATAAATATGAAATTTATATGTTCCTAAAATGACCTGCAATTTATATAGAAAAATAATTTTATTCAAATACAGTATACGTTGTAGATCTAACTAGGCAAAGGACAATAAATCACTGACAATTATTGTTTTTTTATTATGTATTTATTGCAATCCTACAAGACATTATCTGTCATTATACTTCAAAAGGTAGCATTATCTGTCATTATACTTCAAAAGGTAGCAAATCCATTTATGATTTCACCATGTGATCAATTGCAATGAATGCAACACAGGGGGTGGAGACTTGTTACCTACATTGCTTTCAGGTGAAACGCAGCAAGCCAAATCTGTAACGTTCGGTGGAGTTGCTGCAGCAAGAAAGTGACCAGATTCAATCTGGTGCTGATATCACAAGATATCTTGAAAAAACGCCAGAATAAAACCTACAAGCGGTATCAAGGCAAGATTTTCAAGGTCTTGGAGCGCTACATAGAGCGTGAAATCAGCCTAAAACGGATGGTCCGTATCCTGGCAGCTCTGCACCGAGACCGGGAGTGTTAGACTGCAGTATGTCAATGTCATTATTTATTGTTATGTTCTTATGTGTATTTATTTCTTCGTATATTGATTTCTGAATAATAACCATATAACCTTGACTAGAAATTGTCAGCTTGATATTCAATGCACAATACCTATTAAAAATACTGGATCTAGATTACTATTAACTATACATACATATATAGGGGGCCGTTTTGGTAAGGGGCCATTCTGGTAATAGGCCGTTTTGACTGTAGAGCCGTCAGATGAAGGACATGTATACACTGTGTCACAATGTGTTTGGTCTAGGAACACCATCAGTATCTAAGTAGACGTCACATAACTTTTGGCTTCCTGTAATTGCTAGGAATTGTCCATGAAACCCACCATAACTGTCCAGCAGGTTCTCCACCATGGTAGCAAAAACTAGTATATTGAAATGACGTTGTTCCGATTTGGCATGCTAGCTGGGCACCAATGGGATATATGTATACCATGGGTTGGACTGTAGCCTATCATCTCATCAAGTTTCAGACTGGTAACACGGAGATAATACAATATAATACACTGTATATTTTAGCTACAAGGTGTTTTCACTTGCGAATGGTAAAGTAAAAAAAACTGCTTTCAAAAGTGTCTAATGTTAACAAAAAACATTTACTTCTTTTATTTTTACTGGGCAATTAAAATAACACGCATTCTGCTTTGTCAACCCCACGCAGCGGGTCTATCACTAATAGCATGTCGAAAGAAAAAGTTTTGTTTCAAAGCACAATCTTTGAATTGCACACACATTTGCAGATGCCTTTGGCAGCACATGCATTTGGCACACCCACAACTGCATTTACCAATTAGTCCCTAATTAGAGCTTGATTACCTTTGCCAAATGCACAGAGAAGAATGGATGTTTCTTTGCTTGTGTTCCTCCATATGAAGAAAACTGGAATGATGCAGATTTTTGGTCTTCTGAAGTTCCTGGTTTTTCAGAATCGTTGTTTTCTGACATTTGTCTGAAACAGAAAAGCAATAAAATATGTTTACATGTACCACACATAGTTAGATTGGCAATTTAGCAAGAGCATGAGGATGTGCAGTTGGTAGATCTAAATGTTCCACTAGCACACAGCATGTAAAGAACACCAATATATCTCTCAGGTACCATTTTACAGTTGCCCTCTAAGTGTGTGCACTCCTGCAAACCTCACCTCATTACTCTGCAATTAACCCTAAATATCCCAGAACATATTCAACTGACCTTGGTGCAATCAGTTCTACATGGCCAATTGTGCCATGTGCGTTTTCGCATGGTTTTTGCCTCATTATAATTAGCTAAACACCATGCATTTTCCATTCGTTTATCCTTCTCATGGAAACGCACATGGCCATGTAGTTATTGAAGATCTGATCATAGTGACATTTTTAGAGGTTGATGTTGGTGTATTTAGCTTCCATTTCGAGGGCGAACTCATTTATACTAATCAGTTAGAATCAAGAATCTTGAAGGGTAAAACTAGCCAAAAAAGGGTAGTGGAAAGGAGATCTTTACTCAGACAATGTAAGGCAACACAGTGAATTGGATTTCATCAGCCAAGTATTAAGGGTTACACAGTGAGGCAAACATGCTGAACCACCGTTTTTTGACAAAAGTATGCACAAGACGGCAAACAATTTGGTCTAATCTTCGTGTATTAAATTGTTAATTCAAGGCGGAACTGACTTTCACAACTGGCCATCCTGTAACTTCAGAATCAGAATCAGATTTTCATTGATTCCCAGTGATTCTTAGTTGCAGGGTTCCACCTTTGTTGAATTTACCAGTAATTAGGTGCATCGATGGGGTAGCACAAGGCTAAGCTGCAGATCTAGAATTACAGCCATGCTTAAGTTAAACCTAATCACTGGGCTACTATAATCAAAGTTCAAAGCATTAATGACCATGGCACTCACGGTAGTCACCGAGGTGAAGGGAATCCATGTAACTTTGATGGTTGTAAAAATTGTTGGTAGGGAAAAATCAAAGCTTTTATGTGCCATAATATACCCTGTGTACACAATAATAGGCCTATCATCTGGATAATAGGCTTTCACTCAGCTCTACACAGCCCACAAGGAAGCTTTTTTGCATAAAAGATATAACAGTTTACTGAGCTTAGCGTATGGCCATTACAAGAGCTATATAAAGAAAGAACCCAGACACCGAGGTCAGCAAAACAAATGCCCACTGCACTTCTCTGAAAGGGTAGTGCATTAATAAATGAGCAGTAGTAATACATAAATTGTGCTTAGAAATATGCATTGCAATTCTGTCATATGTATCAGACATAGGCCGAGAGAAAGTCAAGCATTCTATATGTATTATATATCCGCTCTCCTTATGGTGGGGAAAACCTTTTATTGGGAAGATATGAGCTTTTTTTTTACAAGTAAACTGGTGCTGATAGTGATAGGGGATTTTATGGAAAGTTGGGGGGGGGGGGGTTGACTTACTAGTAACATTCCTGATCATTTAATGCTGCTGCAAGCTTTTTTATGATAAAATATGACCACAAATTGAGTGGACATTATAAATGGTCATTACTATAGTCAGATGGATATTTATTTTGAATCCTACTATCTATGTACAATCTTACATATTTTTGTCAGTGTCTATAACTTAAATATGTAAAGTAAGCCAGGATGGCAACCCAGAATTGGGAATTAAGTACAATTATGTAAAATCCATGTTAATTTAACGCAAAACTATTTCATACGCTTTCACGGTTTTATATAATTCTGATGTTTTTATCCATGTAAATAGTATTAGTTTTAAGGGCATTATTCAAAACAGCACAATATGCAACAATTAGCCCTCGTAATTTTTTTTAAATAAATAAATAAATGAGAACTTTTTACTTGGGGGGGGGGGGGGGAACAATGACAAAAACTAAGGTGTTCACGTCTAGGCATATATACACATGCAGCAAAAATTGACAGTGACCCATGCAGCCATGCTAAGAGAATTCACTGAGGTTGAAAGATACACGACCGCCTCATTACTTCACCTGAGTCGAGATTCTCTTGAGATTAAAACGTGACTTTTTAAGATACCACTGTAGGGGTTTCTGATTTAAGAGAGACAGAATTAAGGTTGTAGGGCTAGGCAGACATTCTTAGATCCAAGATAAAACATGTTCTGGCAGCTTTGAAAAAGGGACATGCTTATTTTCAATAGGCACATCTCACAAAGTACACTATTAATATCCATATGCACTCTTGGCAAAAGTAGCGCTGAGATTATCAGCAGAGTTTTTAACACTCAATTTGCCCATTTTTATGGAGCAGAATCATGTAGATTTTTAGACAAAGCAACAAATGATTTTCAAACTACATGGATTAGATGTGTGAGACGTCTGCTTCATCTTCCCTATACTACACACAGACGTTTCTTGCGTCAGCTGATTAACTGCCCTTCATCGGATATATTCCCGGTTCTTGAAGCTGCTACATAAGATGGAAAACAGTTCAAATGAGTGAGTTTCATTTTTGGCTTGTATGTGTATGAAAGATGGTCGAGCAATCACTGGAAGCAACCTGGCTGTGATTGCGAATATGTTAAAATGTGATGTTCAAAAGGTACAAATTGAAGGCTGGAGACTGTTGAAGCAGATGCACTCTAAATAATTTGGACGCCTGACGCGTAATAACATGTTCATTTCTTGCACATCCATGTTCTCCCAGATGTTCCCTTCATGAACACATGTTGTTCTAAAATTTTGTTAACAAATTGAGTGTTTTATTCTAGAACTTCAGTGTTCTAGGTAGTGTTCATAAACTGAACACTGTGTGTTGTGAGGTGTTCGGATCTAAGGATGTGTTCATGTTATGAACACTACTGTTCGGCATTTGCACACCTAGTGTTTATTGCTGTTCAGCAATGTTCATCCCTATCAATTAAGATGTCCTTAACACTTGGTAGGCCGAAGTATTTAAGGGTAAGGGGGGGGGGGGGTATATATCCTAATTAGTAGATACCAAAAATCCATTTTTCAGAATGTTTCCACCAATATTGGTAATAACAATAGCACAATTTGGACAACTATTAATTTCTTAGTTGCAAATATTCATAAAATCCATGGATTTTCATACTGTGACCCCTATGTCGTAATGACATGGACCAGCCCTAAATCAATTGGGCGCCAAAGACCAGTGACCTCTTAAGTTAGATGACCTGTCTGGCAGTGCAACAAAGTCCTCCACGTGGTAAGTTTTAATCCCTATTTGTTCAAAGACATTCTATGATTACATAAGCTGTTAATGCTTTTAAAGGAATTGAATATTCTTTAATTGTAGTTTCTTTGCGTTTTGAAGGATACATGGGAGTTATCAATTAGTAGTAGTAATTGCATGTTCTTATATAACACATTCTTGGTTTGGATGTAAAGGGCTTTTTCTTCCAAGTTCAGGGTCATGTTCTAGTTAATTTTAAGGCAAGAATCAATTGGTTCATTGGTGAAGAAGTGCAATATGTAACTATCTTGTTACTTTATGATAACTGCAAAATAAATAAGTCATGGTATATTTTTTTCGACAAAATGTGATTAAGAGTGGATTAACCAGAGAATAAAACAAATGGAGAATTTTACATCCAGACATGCACTTGTTGCACTAAAGCCCCTGTCACACTGGGCGATTTAGCCGTAGTGAACCCATAGTATTACGCAATTGTTACGCAACACGCTACCCGGCTCTAACCCGGCGGCTACAAAACAGCTACCCGTGGATACCCGGCGATACCCGCCAAGCACCCGTGGGACCCGTGGCCAAGCCGGGAAACCCGGCCCCGGTAGCCGGTTGTGCCATGCTTGCATGGCTTTAGTGCATGCTTGCATGGCACAACCGTAGGAATCTCCCGGGTGTCCAAAAAATGAAAAATACCCGTGGGAGCCGGCGGGTGTCCCGTAGAAGCCGGCGGGTGACCCATAGAAGCCGGCGGTTTATCTGTTACCCGTAGTAAAGCCGGCGGCTTGTTGAGGGGTTCTACGGGTCACCCGCCGGCTTCCACAGGTAACCCACCGGCTTTTTGCTACCAGCGTCAGCGTAGGCAGGGAGGGGGGGGGGGGGGGTTGTATATACTTTAAAAGGCTGCTGCTCCTCTAATATTAGTCCGATTTTCGTCAAATAAGACTGAATTGTAGTATAGTTCATACTGATTCCATACATATTTTCGGATCGTAAATAGACCAAATATTAAGCGAGATATTCGACTGAGAAGGCAGGGAGGCGGCAAACACTGGTGCTCCCTTTTAAAGTATATACAACCCCCCCCCCCCTCCCTGCCTACGCTGACAGCAAAAAGCCGCCGGGTTACCCGTGGAAGCCGCCGGGCTAGCCGTGGAAGCCGCCGGGCTACCCCTGGAAGCCGTCAACTAATTGGCCGTACCCGGCAGTAACCCGTGGAACCCGGCGTGTAACCCGTAGAACCCGGCGGGTGCTGCCCCGCCCCTTTTTGCCGCCAGAATCCGTCGCCAACCTGGCGGAAAAAGCTCTTACATAACCGTTACGTCACTTTACGGGTTCACTACGGCTAAAACAGCCTAGTGTGACAGGGGCGTAAGTCATAAATAGCAGAGGTGCTTGTAGTGATGACCTCATTATAGGTCACCATTTATAGCCAAGGAGGGGTGGGGGTGGAAGGGTGAAGATGGTCAGATGCACCCCAGAAATGGCTATTTAGATACAACCTATATATGACAAACTATTAATATTTTAAATATGACACTTTGTTTGCACAAAATATTCAGGAATTAAGTATTTTCAGCTAATTACACATTGACATATTATTATGATTATGTTGCATTTTCACTCTTTGCAGATTTTGTATGAATTTTCATTGATGGTTGGACATGAACGGGTGACCAAGTTTGCCAACAATTTGAAAAGCTTTGCGCTGCTGTGGAGACCCTGACCGAAGCAACACCGGCAAATTCCACAATAACCCATAGTAGCTGAAATTACTAAACATTATCTAGCCTTACTGCTTAGATGTAAAGTTTTTCTTTTAAATACAGATCTCACATGGGTAAACGGCATGGACTGTTTCACTGTCTTAAATTTGTTATATTTTATGTTTTTGTCTATAGGGTCCCTTTCGCATGATGCCTGTACTACAGCATATTGAGAAGGAAACCTGTTTTGACAGAAGTTCAGGCAAAGGGAAGAAGCAGAAGACAGAGAGCATTCTCAAGGTGTAAAAGGTAAACTATGCATGACATTTTAAAAAATACAGCTGATCTTGCAGTGTACAACTACACTTGAAAAGGCAATCTGCATACATCGGTGTACTAAAGGTCTGATCTAATATATATTCACACTTCTTATAAAATATCAAAAATTAGCTGTAACCTGTAGCTTAATGATTAGGTGATATTGATGATATTAATATATCTAACAGTCTTTTTATTGATATTTTTGCAGGGAGTCCCGGATGAACATATCGAGGAGAAGTTGAAGAGTGAGGAGGGAACACCTCTCCAAATTGTTGCATTCCAGTCTGACAGGGAGGTTAGTTAGTTAGTTAGTGTTATTGTTTAATGCCTCATCAGCACCTGAGTGGGCTATGTAGAGGCTCTCTAGGGTAAGATTGATTATCTATAGTTGGTAGTAGAAACCAGAAGCATGTAAAAAATCCATAATTGTCTGAGTTGGATAGCTGGAGCAGCTTGTGCAATGCGCACTGTCCTGTTTTAGCCACTGGGGATAGAAGACTTCACCCCAAGTGTTTCCACCCTCGCCGCGTGGAGGCCCAGGACCTTCAAGGGCATCTGACAGGGAGGAACTGACTGGAATCTACCTGGTTGGGGACAGTGTCTACATCCGGGTAGATGTCAAAGGGGCCATCATAGCTGCTGTGATGAAGCTGATGGCTTCTTATTATGTTTTTAATATAGATTACCCAAGGCAGTATTCCATGCTGATGGGCCTCTTTCAAATCCATGTGATGGAGGAGCCATACAGGCATGAAAAAATTAAAAAATTTAATTTCTTCAATCAGAAATTACAAAATGCGCTGAGGTCTCTTCCAGATCCCAAATAAATATTTTTTTTTATTATTGTTGGGGGACCCATCAGCTGTCAAATGCTGTCATTGGCAATATCTTAAAATGGTTTGAAATATTATCTTCATATCTTCATGATGCATAGTTATTATTGTACAAAAATACTACCTTATAAAATTTTATTTCTATTTCACCTCCCTGTAGTATTAATACACACTGTATAAGCTAATTTACAGGTTAATATGTCACATGATTAAATTGACGTTTTCCCAGTTCAAATATTTATGTAACACTATGGTCTAAGGCTGAATATTAAACATTGTTAAAGCTGTGTCATTTTATAAGTTTTCATTATCTGAAAATGAGGTATAAATACTGTTTTTATTTTCCTCACTATTTAGGAAGACTAAAGGAGATTGCCTTATAAGTATGTTCTCCTTCTAATATTATTAGTATATTTTCAGGCTAGCCATTATGAAATGGTGATGCTGCCTTAACTCCAGGATGGCTCAGTGATGACGTACGGCTGCAGCTCTGCAGAACACCCAGTGTTCAAGAAATGCCTTATGAACATGTATTTGGTGTTCATTATCTGTTACAGGCGTCTGCAGCATCCATGGTGTTCATATGTAGAACACCTTAGAACACATTTTACATGTTCTGTAATCATGAACACTGCTGTTCTAAGCATGAACACTAGTGTTCTGAGCCATCCTCTAAATATTAAACACTGGTATTCCCTACAATAACACTGGTGCTGATGAACTTTTAAGAACACCTGTGATGCGTTCATTATCTGTTACAGAAAAGGTGTTCAAATAAGTGTTCCATCTCTGAACACTGGTTTTTAGAGTGTGGACTATTTTAGTGACTGTGATATTTTTAGTGTGATCAGAGACATCTGTGATAGCCGAAATGGTGGGACTTTTATTGCTGGTTTTAATTCTTATGAATTAGATTTTATTTGTGACTTTATATGTTCACATTGATTCAATTTGACACTAATTGTTTTAACATCCTTTAACTTTTCTTGCTTATTTTTATTGTAGACTGTCTATATTCCATGAATTTACATGTGAATGAAAAAAATTATATATATATAACTCATAAAATGTGACACAAAGCTAGTTGCTGGACGTATGGAAACAAAACGGAAATGGCGTCACCAGCGTCATGAACGCAATTAATTCTTGTCCGATTTTCAGAATTTAAATTCCCTTAGACTCTATGTAGTTAACTTATTATACTATTAATCAGGGCCGGATTACCCATTAGGCTGACTAGTCCGAAGGGCCCCATCTTGAAAAAAAAAAGAATCATTAAAACAATTTAAAAAAAAAGTAAATTAAAGCGAGAAGAAGGTGACAAGAAGCAATCTGGGGGCCCCTGTCTGATCAACACAATGACAAGCATTCTGTGTAGAAAATTGTTCGTTTTAGACAAAAGAAGAAAGTAAGAACTAGTCACAACTTAGCATTCACTAATGTTTTTTTTTAGTTTTTGTTTGTTTTTTTACATGGTTACAACACTTCGGTATAAAAAGCCGTTTTTCAAGTGGCCTATTAAAAACAAGTATAAAATAAAATAAACAATAACATAAAATCATGTAAAGTACAATTTTGTTCCAGTTTTGAATCTATCAATATCAGTTTTTTAAGCTCTCTGGTAGTAGATTCCAAGCAACTGATTCTCTATACATAAAAGACCTTTTGTAGACTAGACATGGTACTAGCCTGAGGAACTCTTCCTGACCGCACGCCACTGTCGGCTCTTTTTCACATTGTATCTTGGTGTAATTTTCCAAAGAAAATATGGATTTTAATGTTAATACTGAGACACTCACTAGTGGTGCTGAAAGGATATTATGAATTGTATTGAAAAAAATTCGGAATTTGAAAAAATTTTTTTCAAGTGTTGTCCCCGTGATGGATTATGCATCCGGAGTTTGGAGGTATGACTGTTATGTAGAATCAGAGAAAATACAAAATAGAGCAATAAGATACTTTCTTGGAGTCCATAGTAAAGCTGCATTGCTAAACCTTGAAGGCGATATTGGTTGGAAAGCATGTTATGTTAACATGATGAGGATGTGGAACAGATTAATTTTAATGGAGGGAGACCATAAAATACTCAATACTTTTATAACAGTCATGGAAACCATTCGTTGTACAAAGATTAACCAAAATTCGGAAAGTCAGGTAGACAAGCCAGTTGGTCCATTATCGTTTTAGCTTTGGACCCTTTATGTTTTGAGCTGGCTGAAGTGATAGCCAGTTGGATGCCAATATTGCTGTGCATCTGAATCCCTTGTATAAGTGAAATGAAATTGTGAATAAATACATAAATAATAAATAAAATAGTCACTGTCTGACACCACCAGTGAAACATAATACAAGGGAGTTAGCAGATAGTAGGGCACCTTGAGCCACTTTTTACACATTCTTGGTGTCACTAAATGCGACTTTTTCGATTATTCATTTACTATTCTCAACATGTAGGTAGAAAAATATAAATTGGCTCCCTAGGCTGAATCCTACACAATAATAAATGTGTAATCTATCTAGTAATGATGTATTATATGCTGACAGCAGGAAACCTCATATGTGCACAGCAGGCTGCGTAAGGTGCTCCATACACCAGTTTAATGTTAATTATTACAGGTATCTAGCAAAAGAAGTCTCCGACTTGCATCAATTTCCCCACATATTTATAAGTGCAAGGAGCTGTGTTTATTATATGCATGGTAATAGGATCCCTAAAATTATGAATAACTTTTTAATGAACCAAAAAAAAAGTTGCCCACGCTCCCCCATACTGAATTCATTGAAATAAAATCCCACCAAACTAATTTCAGCCCCTTGAGTGAAATGACCTGAGAAAGACTCAATTTATTTTTTGGGGAGGTTTGAATTTAAGGGAGCAAGATTTGGGGAGCCCACTTGACTGTTGTTCTTCTGTGAGCCAGTTTCAAATCACTGAAACATCTTGATTTAGGGACCACTGGATCCCTAAACTGTGATCACAAAAAGTAACAATTCTAGAATTAAGACAACATTTTAATATTTTAATTGATTCTCAATGATTCATAGTTGCAACGTTCCACTGTCCAGCTGTACTTATTTTACAACGAACTGTCATTACTGCCATTTCATTAACCACGCACTGTGACGTACACAGAGTTTTCTTTGCTAAATTGTGGCCTTGATATCATCATAAATTCGCTTGTGTGCATTGGCCTGTTTGATAGGAACCAGACATCCACTCACTTCCGTTAATAGCCAATGAAATCATTAACCACGCACTGTGATGTACACAGACTGAAATTAAATTGACCTGTGTGTACGTGGCAAGCACCAGTTAACATCCCTTATAATCACTCATAATTCCTTTAAAAACAGTTCACATGCACAATTTGCGCCAAAAGTTGAGGGGGGAGGGGCACCAAAACCAGGAGTGCTCAGGGCACCAACAAGGCTTAATCCGGCCCTTACATTTGTGGGGATAGGTACCAATCTTGATTCTGTCCTGGACTCCAAGCCCATATGCCACTGTTTCACTATTCACTGCAGCATATCTTTAATGCCAGAGCCATGCTAGTCAAATGACACTTTCCTTTGTGTACATTTCAGCTCCCTCCAGAATTTTCATACTCTCACCTCTATAAAATGACCATCTGTCTCAAACTGCCATATATTTATGTAATCCCTTGGGGTACCACTTATCACAGATCTGACTGCATTTTTAAAATATGCCCGGGGCCCCAAAGTTGGGTTCAGCCTTGGCCCCCCAGAAGCCGTCATTTTTTAATGTGTCAGGCAAAATTTTGCCACAAGGACATTTTTTTTGGGCGCACGCGTTTTGTCCTTATTTGGAAATAGCAACGTCTTGAGCTTCCTTATTTGGACATGCATGAACGTCATTCTGTGTGGCATGAATCCAGATCACCCAGCCCATGTCACCCCATATTTCACATGATGTAGCTGCAGTTTGGGAATAAATTGATTAACAAATCCAAGTCTGGCCTCAAATTGACACAGGGGAACATCTTCATTTTTTCTGTGGAAAGCATCAGATCAAGTGAAGGGTTCAGCTGTGATAGACCATTTTATGTTGTTTTTCTTTTTTAAGCTTAAGGTAAAACATTTCATACTTTCGAACCCTACAGGGTGCGGCCTAAAAACTTGCACTGGGCATCTCCTCATTGGGGATAGCTCTAGGTTACTCAAATAAGCAATTGGTTATTGTGATATTTTTGATCTTGTAATGTCAGACAATATCAGTGTCTGAATTATTGAGAGGGTGCATGCTGCAGGGTGTATTCTGAGAGACACATGTCACAGAAGTCAGACTTCTGTCTGCTTGCATGGTGTCTCTAGTTGAAGAAAAGTTTACAAATTCGAGATTTCCTAGTTAATACACCTCCGAAGCCACCGAAAAAATAATATTTGCAGAAAATCCTCCTTCAGTGTTTTCTATACATGCATATGTATATTATGGTATTACATGATAAGAAGGTTGGTTTCAGTTTTGATCCAGCAAGGTCGTAAAGTTAAAACAGAGATATATAATGGTATTCCAGAGGACTTTTTGAATCTAGAACTAATCTGGAAAAAATCACATGATTTTTTAGGAAGATGGGCCAGTTAATAAGACAGAAAAGACAGAAAATTGATCAGAATCCAAAATGGCACTTTCCACCTCAAAGGTGTCAATGATCTACCTTCTTATTAAAAATGAATCTATTTGTCCTGTTTTTGGTGGCAAAGGTCAACAAAGGTGACTGTAACACATCTGTATGATCAGTGACATAATCTAGTGCTTTTATAGCAAAGGCCGAGGTGAAAATGACCTAAAGGTGTTATAAGTGTGCATGTGCTATATTTAGATCCATATTATCAATAATTCGTGAGGAAACATAAAATATATTAATAAAGATAATGTAGGACTATAATTACTTTCGTGTGTATGACTGCAGCTACATGTGATGATTATCACTTGAGATAATTACAGAAGAAGTAGCAGTAGCTGCTGGTGCAAGTTTTTATGCCGCACCCTGTAGTGTTTCTTAGAATAGTTCACACAGTTGATCCATATCCAGGTTTCATTAGTGCCTTTGGTAAAGATTTGATTAAGCATAGTATTAATTTCATATAGCCTGAATAGAGGGAATGGACGGTTTTTTGGGGTTTTTTTTAACCACTGCATGAAGGTCATTGGGACAGTCAAGGTTGTGTACATTGGGAATCTGCTGTACATACATTAAATGTTCTTTATTCAGCGTAACTGATTAAATATAATTGAATAAATTAAATATATTCTTTCTAGAGCATATTTCCTAGTAGAAATTCCTAATTTATGTCCTTGTCATGAGAATATATATATATATATGTACACTGCCAAGAAAAAGTTTGGAAAAAAAAGTTTTTTCGTTTTTTTTTTTTTAATTTCATGGTTTTGTTAACAAATGTAACACTGACTGGGTAAACAAACACAAGAGAAAAGAATGTGATATGTACAAAACCAGTAATTAGCAAAAACAAACTTGTTACAGTTCAAACTTTTGATTCATCAAAAAAACCACCCTTTGCAGCTATGAGCGCTTTACAAATCTTGGGCATTCTGGCAGTGAGTTTGGTGAGATATTCAGGTGTGATTTCATTCCAAGCCTGTTGCAAAAGGTTCCACATGTCAGATTGGCTTGTGGGACACTTTTCCCGTACTTTCCGATCAAGCTGCTCCCATAAAAGCTCTATTGGATTTAGGTCGGACGATTGTGCTGGCCATTTCATAACTGATAGTATCCCAGCTGCTTCTTTCTTTTCCAAATATGTTGTGCAGAGCTTTGACGTATGTTTGGGGTCATTATCTTGTTGCATAATGAAGTTGCGCCCAATCACTCACTGTCCAGATGGGATTGCTTGTCGCTGCAGGATGGAATGATAGCCTCTCTGGTCCAGTATTCCTTTGATTTGGAACAGGTTGCCAACTCTACCATTCCCAAAACAACCCCATATCATCACATTTCCACCACCGTGTTTGACGGAAAGTGTTAAACAGGCATCCAGCATCTTCTCATTGCTCCTGCGTCTGACAAACATTCTCCTCTTGGATCCAAACACTTCAAATTTTGATTCATCAGTCCAGAGTACCCGATTCCAATCATCAATGCTCCAATTTTTGTGGTCTCTGGCCCACTGTAACCTCTTTATTCGATTTGCAGACCTCAGGAGGGGTTTTTTCTTCGCGACTCTTCCCATAAGACCCACACTCCTGAGTCCTCTCCTCACAGTATCTGTGCATACTGGTGTCTGGCGAGTGCTGTTCAGGGAGGCAGCTATTTCAGGAGCAGTTAAACGTCTGTTCATCAGAGAAGACACCCGAATGTATTTATCCTCTTGAGCAGTAGTGCATTTTGGCCTTCCACTCCGATGTTTATCCTTAATAGAGCCAGTATCACCATGTCGTGTAAGGGTATAATGGACCCCCTTTAAAGATATACCCAGTTTTTTGGCTGTATCTTCAAGCTTATATCCTTCATTTCTCAAAACTACTATAGACTGTCGAGTTTCTAGTGTCAATTGTTTCTTTTTGGCCATTTGCAGTTGAAATTTCTGGAAAAGGTTTAAACAAAATTAACTGGAATAATTACCAGTTAAGAATTAAGGTTTAGACAAAATTAATTAGGCCGTTTGGATACTTAAAAAAAAAAGTTTAGTCTACAAGGTGTTTTAAGTGCACAATGAAAAATATGGATGACCTGTCACGCATATTTGGACCTAATTTGTGCACTATACTGTGAAAAAACATCTACCTTTGACAGCTGCAAAAGGTGTTTTTTATTGATGGGTTAAAAGTTTGAACTGTAACAAGTTTGTTTTTGCTAATTAATGGTTTTGTACATATCACATTCTTTTCTCTTGTGTTTGTTTACCGAGTCAGTGTTACATTTGTTAATAAAACCATGAAATTCAAAAAAAATATAACGAAAAAACATTTTTTTCCAAACTTTTTCTTGGCAGTGTATGTTTAAGATATATCAGAGGATGGAACCCCAAGATGCAACTTAAGTTGCTGGTTTGTAATAATTAATAGGATTTGACATTTCATGTCACGGCAAAAAGTTCCCCGATTAAACAGATCAAATTTCTTACATAACTTCTACATACCTTCTAAATAACAATGTAGGGAAAAAATTTAAAATGTAATCAAGAATCTATTTTTGCTGTTAAGTTTATCAAATTACACGACTGCCTCACGGACGCTCGTGGAAAGAATTTAAAATAGCTACGAGTGAGCACGATTTTCACGTCGTTTGTCATACCATACGTGGTAATCTTTGGTCATACGTAGATCTTATCCGTGCAGTGTGAACGCCCCTTAAACCAATGTAAACAGAAATGTATCCAAGATGTTGATAAAATGGATTCTCTGAGATCTGAAGAATACCTGAAGCAAAAATGCTTTTTTTTCACAGCAAATTATAATCAGTGGCGGGACCAGGTTTTTTTTTGGGGGGCAAACAAAATTAAGATTTTCCCAAAGTCGCTACATGTACATTTCCCCCAAAGTCGCTACATGTAGTACCTACATTTCCCAATTTTTCCCTTCCCCAAAATTTCCCCTTTTTTTCCGAGGGGGCATGTTGCCCCCCCCCCCCCCCATTGGTCCCGCCACTGATTATAATCTGGACAGGGGGCGTCATAAACAGAGAACAATCGGGGACTATTGAGTGACATCATACTGACCGATTATGACGTCATTTGATGTTCTACAGGAACATCTCAAAGTTAGTGCCCTTTGGAGCCATTTTTCACATTAAATTGTCTCTACAGGTCGCAATTGCAAAAATACATATTTTTGAGCTTAATTAAATATGGATAATAAAAAAAAATTATGTACAAAAATAGATGCAAATGAGGAAACAAGTTATTCTGTTCAAGAAAACACTCCCATATATTTTGATTTCATCTAAAATAAAATTAAAAAATGAATTTTTTTCTACAGTTTTTAAGAAATGACTGATTTTACCATTTTCATGAAATATTACTGAAATTAATACTATGTTGACATATCAATATTTTCTACAGCATCACTTTTATCTGCACCATTTCTGATTATAAATGTCAAAACACTTTAAATTAGCAAATAAGGTGAGAAATCCGTAGGAATTTTTGATATTTAGAAAAATACAGTGAATATAAATTTCACAAAATTATTGTAATTTCCGCAAAATTTTCAAGAAAATTGTAAGACTGTCATTTTGCAACATACTATTTTTGGGTCAATATTCTGTTTGAAATAGTAAATATAGTTCATATTCAATACTATTATATGATGTCAATGACTTTTCTAGAAAAAAAGGCAATTGAATAAACTTATGGTTCACCAAGTGCATCTCACTGTTTCCAGTCAGGAAAATAAATGATAATAGAGTAAAGTAAAATATAAAAAGGCTGGGCATGGAAAATCTACTGATGATAAACAAATAATACTCAACTTGAAGTTGCAATATATACCCTTCAGTTAATTTGTAATGTTAACAAGTCTTGTCTTTCATTGTTTATAAATTTTGCTTTTATTTAATGTACTGTCGTAATTTCACAATGCCATTTGGGCTACCTTTTCTCACCATGTGTACGCGATCCTGTTTCATAAATTCAAAAGATATTGATAAGACAATCTACACGCAAATAGTCACGAGTTTGGCCTTTCTTTTCATATATTTGGGATAGTTTTAGGTTTTAAAACAAGTGAGCAACTTCACTTTATCACCTCTCTGTTATCAATTTCATGCATCCTGCCATCCAGTCGATTTCATAATGAGATTAAATTGTGATAAAACTAAATATTGCATATAAAATTACGCCGTTCGGACAGACTTTAGATCAAGTAATTAAAAAGTGGTCGTCGGATTTTGGTAATTGTTGGTTAATAAACCACGGAACAAAAAATCTGAGGTTATTTTTCACCTGCAACCAGCGTTTACCACGCCGACTTTAATGTTGATTTGTATAAATATTCATATTTGTCTTAGAAACATGACATTGTAACCACATAAATGATACAATATTTACTATAACATATTCAAATTAAGATGATTAAGTTTTTTTTCAAAATCTTAGCAATAACGAGAGTTCAGATATTCTATCAAACGTATTGCAAGCTATTGCTTAGTTTTACGCACGCAACTTTCAGTCCACAGTGCAAACGTCTTCCCATTGGGTTTATAACAGAGAAGCATGTTCATTCCGATTTTTTTTTTTTGTTTTTTATTCCTCTGTAGTAATAAAAAATTGAATTGTTTTGGCGTATATCTAAATGCCTACTTTCCATTGACTTCAATGCTATTTGCCTGAATAAGACAGATGAAGGCACATTTTTTTAACATTTCTAACTTTGCTCAAAATGCAGAACCTAGCAAAAAAATTACACAAAACTTATTTTTTGGTCCGTCTTACCATCGTCGTAAGTTTGAAAACAATCTGAGATGGTCATCCAAACCATTGCCCTAATTTTGCATGTTCTTCTCTGAGACAGGTTATTTGTTAAGTTCTCAAAAGCCCCAAGCAAAAAGCAGCTGCTGACCATTAAAATTGTTCAGTTTTTTCAGAATCCAATCATACCATGCGAACATAGATTTAATAAGGAAATGTTTTCAAACAGCAGGATTTCAGTTGTATTTTTACAGAAGTTCATGAGAGACGCAACTCAATCGCCTGTTACAGTTAGTTTCACAAGACAAAGCTGTCGGCTACTCAAAACCGGATCTAAAAGTACATTTTTATGATATATTCGATTAATTTCTTACATTTACCAAGGTTTATATTTATCTGGTGATAGATGTAAGCCGAATATTAGCTGTAGAAGTGGACAGAAGCAGCTGGCTTTAGCATGTTTAGACTATGTACAGCCAAGTAATTAATTCCTGGCTAAATTTGTATTTGGACCAGGTAACGGCAGTTACCCGATTCCTACACATGTTTTGCAAGAGGTAAGGTAACTGTACTAGGATTAGGACTGCAATTACCCATGCAGCTTTGCCGGCAATGTTAATACGATGTTGCAGCGACAGTGGCCTATGGAAACGATGCGGGGCTCATTTGGAATGCTATCTGGGCATGGCTCAGGGAGCTGTCGGGGAGCTATTGGGGAGCTGAAACCAGTGAGCCAACTTCACATATGCCCCACCTGGTGAAGTTAGCTCTCTGGAAAGAGCACGGGTCCTGCTGATATATTTTCCATTGTTAGTAAATGCTGCACCTAAGCAAGTTGGTTAGTTCCCTGAAACAGAGCCTCTTGCTATTTCATTGACCTTATACAAATGAGGGGAAACTGTGCAGGAAACTGCAATTACTCAAAAAATAGCTGACCTTATCGCAATAGACCCCTTTTCAAGCTGATAATAAGAAAGCATTGTTTCCTACTTCATTGTCAGGCATCGAGTAACTGCACTAGTGTCAGGTAACTGCAGTTACCTATGCAGTTATGATTGCGATGGAGCTGCAAGGTATCTGCGAGGGAGCCAACTTCACATTTTCAGGGATCTGCGAGGGAGCTGCGAGGGAGCCAGATTCGGGGACCCAACTTTATCTGACCTATGCTTTCCAATTAAGCAGACAAGCCTCCATCATTATCTCAGAGAAAAGGTAAAGAATGTACATTCGGTCCAAGGGCTGATTCTGCCCTCGCTCCAACTCCATCACACTGTAGTATTAATTTTTTACAATATTGCAGCAATTAGCCGATTATGGATAACCTCTGTAATAGGCTACCTGGCAGAGAAAGCTCTTCTGGTAGACAGGCTTTTTTGTGTATTCCTTATATCAAATATCAGCAAAAGAGTCTTTAAGTCTTAAGAGCTCCAGGTAAAACGATCCTCTCAGCAGTTTGGAGGTTGCTCCAGACGAAGATGGTACAGATTTGAAAATTACAATTAAACGATTAAGGAGGTCATTTCACAATAGCTCACAATTCGCTGTTCAAGAATGTTTTCATTGAATCATATATACCGCAGTTAGATAAGGTCCCCAAAAGTGACACCTGTTGTGGATAAAAAGCTTACTTATAAGTAACCAGTAAAGTGGTCAACATTACTACTTGTCAGTAAGTGTAATATGGACCAGGGTGTCATGTAGTTAGTTTCATAAAAAAAAACTGTCGACTCTAGACGGCTGTAGCAACCTACAACATGCACAATTATATTGTTATTTTTCAATAATTCTAATATTTGACAAGCAATGGTGTCTGCAATGAATCCAAAGCTCTACCCAAAGAAAACACTTTATGTGATAACAAAAAAAATTCACATTGCTTATATTTTGTGAAATAAAGTAAAATTGATGAAATTTTAGTGCGCATAATTATTATGCAACTCACCAGCTCATCACTTTTCCACTACACTTTGGACAATTAATGGAATGAGAACTTGTTGAATAGCATGACAATGATGGAATAACATATACATAAGCATTCAAAATAATTTAGATTACTTCTACTTTATATACTTATATAATGTGAAATAAAGCAAAATAAAATATATTCAAAATATTTTGTGACAGCGAAAACATTTCAAAATAAACGGTAATATCATACCACTATCACAGTATTTTGGTATCTTTTTCAGTTCGAAGTGGGATTATAAGTAATTCTAAAATGTTTTCAGTCCCAGTTTTGGGCTAAGAAGTTGAAATGTGTGTCCCCCTGGAGCATCATTATGAATGTTCAATTCCGACCCTCTTTGATGAATTTCAGACCTTTAATGATTTACAAATATTTAGATTATTTTCTGGCTACACAAGCAGTGGCAAGAATATTTGCAGCAAATTTTTATTTAAAAGTAATTACCGTTTGGGTCATTTCAACTTAAGTTATTTCAGATCAATTAGTTCATATGTTTTTGTCTGTATTAAGTGAAATCTGCTATCACAATCCACAAATGGCTGCACAAGAAATTGTTGGAATATACCAATTTCCCCACCTTACTGAACTTCACAAGCAGAGGCAAATTTTGACTATTTTATACTTATGGACTCTTGCTCTACCGATCAATTAATCTACTTCATTATGTTTGATTTACCTTTCATTTATGTAGAATATCATTACTGTCATGTATATTACATGGTCGAATCTGATAAATTTGATTCTTGAAATTGTGCTGGGTGATCACCAAACCTTGGATAAACTAGAGTTCATCCAAGATCAAAGCATATAATCAGCATGTCTGGTCTCCTAAACTGCTACAAATAATTTGAAAAATGGCCAAAAAGGCTCTTGGAACATTAGAGTGGAATTTGTAGACAGATTGGATTGATATTTTGAAAATAAAACAAAATTATTTGTTTATCATACCATATGACAAATATATGTTACATAAATCCGAGTTACATACATTACTGTTTAAAATTTGTGTTTGTTCTGCTCTTCTGATATATATTTTGCAATGTTCAATCGTTTATTCCAATGTTCATCAAACTTTATTGGTCATTTATGATTCAATACAAATACCTGCATAATAATTATGCACACCTAAATTTGACCAAATATTCGCTTTATAGGGAGCTTATATAGCAACAATATGTACAGATTATGTCCGTACACATTCAACAAGTAAATACATGTGGTCTATAAACGTGCTAAAGCCAGCTGCTTCCGTCCACTTCTATAGCTAATAGTCATCTTATCTTACATTTATCACCAGAAAAGTGTAGACTGGCAAATGTAAGAAATTAATCTAATATGTCATAAATATGTATTTCTAGATCCAATTTTGAGTAGCCAGCTATGACAGCTTTGGCTAGGTTTAATTTGATGGGCGTTTTTAATGAAACTAACTGTACTATCATGGGTAGAAAAATTAAAAAGAACGGAAAATAATTTTGTTCGCTCGCAAATATTTTTCGTTTCCCACGCAAATATCTGCGTTCCCTCCAATCTTGGATGAATCTCTAGCTCATTCAAGCTCCAATCCCTACTCAAATATATCCATCAAGATAAGGGCATAGCCAATAGGCTAACTTTCGTACCAAGTTACTAGCAACTCTTCCTATAATCGTGTTTTCTGTATGCTGTCAATCAGGGCACTTGCCAATATTAGCAATTATCTATCCATCTATTATGACTGACTAATTAGTAACATGATGACATGGTATAATTTCCTACGGTGTTTATGTTATACACAGTAATTGCCATTAGTAATTCTTTTATCATTGATTACAGAAATTGTTTTGAGTGCGCATCTATCTATCTATCTATCTATTATGACTGACTAATTAGTGACCGGATTTAAGTTAAGACTACAGAAAAATAAACATCATACAACTAATGTTCTAGTTTTTTTATAATTTAATTAGAAAGATATTGACCAGCAAAGCCAAAGTAGAGCCTTTGGGCTATCATTTAGTATATTTGGCATAATTTTAAAAGCATTATATCTGAATGAGTGCCGCCCCTTTTTAGCTCTGTGTTCTTACTGTCGTGTACTCCTGTTCTCCAGTGAACTTAGGAATAATAACCACAGCTGGTAGCCCATATTTGAGGCTCAATTGTGTTTAGAAAAATTGCACATATAATTATGAAAGTTCAGAAAAACTTGGAAAATATCATGAAAAGCACAATGCCTGATGTTGGTAGTTGTTGGTGAATAAACAACTGAGATAAAATACAAATACGCAGGTTATTTTTACGTCTGAAACCGGCTTTTTAACACGCCGATTTTAATGTTGATTTTTACGCAAAGTTATTATAGTAGCATAGTTTTACAATGTTTACACGAAGCAAACGAAAATATTTTCCTGCATGCCATGTACCTGTATTTAATTAGCTCGTGTCCGTAACTACGAGTAGCCTAATCAAGTTCACAGCGTGACACAGCTCATATATTACCGTGGGTGGATCAAATTAAGTTTTGAAAACTTTTCTTGTGGCACTGTTACACAACTGATGTGCCTTCAAATTCTAATTTATTTCATGCGCTTTAAATAGTACTTTTGACAGTTAATTTATGACTTCAGTTTCATAAGTCTCAGATTATATGTCACCCTTGACATAAGGTGCTGCACTGAGGCCGTTTACATTTCCACTTTCAGCAGTCATGTTGAGTGGCATTATTTTACGTAATCCACTTAGAAATCACACAAAGACATGAAATGTTTTATGTACAACTCAACAATTTATTGCATCTCATTGGCTATAAATCATAATATATATACAAAAAGAAACCAACATTTACAATATAAACTTAACAATATTCGATATAGGCCTATATGGACCGATTCAAAAATTCCAACATTTGCGATTTGACTCGCATGCATGACGGCCTGTTCAATTGTCTTGAGACTGTGACCTCATGCGCCGGTTAGCAAACCACTTTCGAACTTGTTCACAAGTGACATTTCCGGCTGTAGCGATGACTTGGATGACATCGGGTGATGGGTAAGGATGTTCCCTGTTTCTGTAATACCACTTCTTCATAATTCTGACAGCCACAACATTCAGAGATCTCTGTTTTTCGCAGGTGCTAGATGACTTTTTCGGTGTCGTGATGACGTTACAGCTCTGACGCAGCTTGTCGCTCACCGCTGATGCGAGTTTCAACAAGAGTCGTCTCTTGTACACGTGGATGTAAGGAGCAAAATGAGGTAAGTCTACCTCACATAAGTACAACTTTTCTTCAATCATTGCTCTTTGAGTGTCAAACAGATTTTCCAGTTCTGATACAACTTTGGGGAAATCCCTCTTGAGATCCCTGAAAGATTCTTGAAGTTTGTTGATTTCTGTACAATTTACTGACTGGAGGGCGAAACTGTTAGGGAACTGGGTCTGTTGCATAGGACTTTGACTGTAACTGCCCTGAGCAGACGTATTGTTGCCCTGAGCAGACACATTGCTGACGTCACTGGCTTGGTCAAAAGGGCCACATGCATCTGACAGAGAACCGAAATCTGATGTTGTGTTTTCATTGTGAAAAACCATTTGCATGGTGTTACATATTTGCTGAGATGTACAGTCACTTCCAGAATCACTAGTGTTTGAGTCAAAACTGTAATCCATAAAAGGGCTGTTGTAAGTATCTGAAATACTGCTAGGTGGCGTAGAGTGACAGGAGACGCACTCTGGTGTCAACGACATATCCCTACTTGGCATGAATGAGCTCAGCTGATCAGGAGAAATTGATGAAAAATCTGCAGTTGAGTGACTCTTTGGGGTAGACAGTAAATTGGACATGGCGACTGACCAACTTGTAGCACTCGGATGAATTTCGCCCAACTGAAAAAAAGAAAGAAAACCAGTGTAAGTCAGCATGCTGCAGGAATTAATGGAAAATGTTATGCAGTACATTTGGCCAATAAGACATAAAAAAAAACACTAAATTTTTGCAATTGGTAATTTAGTATACTTTAATGACTTTCTTTTTTTCCTCCATAAATTACAATAGACCTATATATATATATATATATATATATATATATATATATGGAACCTCAAACTAAACACTCCCACACAAATAACTCACCAATTTTTTCCCCCCTTTGGTATTCTAACTCCAACATCCTACCTCATAATTACGACCATTTTATCATTGAGACTACAGTTTAATTTTGGGTCTTGTATTGTATTCCTTACTAGTTGCTACCAACTGTTGCCTGTTGGTTAATTTAGTAGAACTGATAAATTATAATTGGTCAATATTTACCTGGATGGTCTCACAGTCCATAGTGAATAACTATTATTTCCCTTGAAGTAATTGCTGCGATGGTGTTCTTGTGAGGGTGGATCTTCGATTGGTGTGGATCATCTTGATCAAAAATCTTTATATACACGCACACAGGTTTCCGAATGATCAATTTGATCAGCGCTCAACCATTGAGTTAATTATCAACTTGACATAGAAGCCACGACTGACACGCTTGGACAGTTTGTTTATTCAAGAAGTCCATTACAATGCAAAGAAGCCACGATTCTGCACCCATTAGAGTTCTGGCGGGAGCACAGCAGAGCCCCCTTTTGTTAAACTAATCAATTAGGATCGTGGCTTCATTAGTGACACCTGACGCCTCCGTGTTGTAGGTCTAGTGTCAAAATATGATTCAAATGCCTATATTAATTTAAATGCCAAAATATATACAGTTTATTTTCCAATTATATTCTTATTTAATTTTGTTCGCTCGCCAAGGGTTTGTTGCGTAAATAGTGCTCGTTTTTGTTGTTGTTCTCTATCATCATTGTGCATTGAGTGAATTGCAATAATGAAAGTAATTGTGCAGTTTGTGTGTGTATCAAATTGCAATAGATTCAGTGTACCTTGCTGATCATACGTGTATATGTATTGCAATTCAACATTTTCCCTTCATTATCAATGATAAGAAGTCTGTAACTGACCATGATTACCAGAACCATTTAGGCCTGAATAATACAGGGCAGGCTCTGGCGGCATAATGCACATGTCTGATGAAAAGTCGTGAAAGTTTTCTATGAAGAGACTTTTAAGCTTTAGGGTTATTTAAATAATTTCATTATCCCAAGTAACGTTGTTGTCGACAATTTTTATAATTATACGTAAAGTTATCTAAAGGAGGGTGACTCTTTTTTTTATTTTATGAAAACTTAAGCTGGACAAGTAAGTGAAATGTAGAAAGTACACAAATATCAGAAAATTTCTTTTAATTAAGCTGAGTGTCGATTCATAGCAAATGTATGCAATTGCCATTTGTCAGGGAGTAGAAAGGGGCCAAAAAGGGCCGTTGTAAATGCGTCAATTGCAATTATATAAGACTCAAGACGAATTTATAAGTCTTCATACAATAATATAATAATAAGTTGAAACAATCAATTTACAGTGTATGAGAGGCCAGGAGGAACACTCTAAGACACATTAATAGCATATCAAGTGCCCTCCTGGTTTTCCGATTTAATTGTAACCCAGCAGAAAATGATTTCAATAAAATGCCTAGCCGGAGAAACTGACTGACCACACGCCGCTGTCGGCTCTTATTCATATAGTGATCACAGCCATTCGCTAGCGCTCACAAATGTCAGATAATAAACAAGAGCTAAGGGAACATCAGATTTCTCGGACTAGTAAAGGCCCTGCTTGACAATTACGCAAATAAGTGGTACTCCAGCTGTCAGCTGTATCATTTTCAATTTAGAGTACCAACATTTAGTAGTAGGTAAAATTGGACTCACATGAGCTTCCTAGGCAATGCCAGGCTGACTTGGTAGGCATCAGCCATTTGAATTGCAGTCATCAAAGTGTTCCTGTGAACTAACTGGCAGGTTAGCATAGTCTGTAGGTTCTCTAGACTTCCTTGCATCTGCAGAATGGACAAAACATAATCATCTTTGCATAGATTTTCAATGTAAACATGTTATTAACATGAAAATGTATACATTTATCATGGAAGGATAATTAAACAAGACCAATTCGGTAAGACTGGAAAATGGTTTTGTTTTCTTTGAGACATGCATCACATATACATGATAAAGGTATATTGTGGACAGTGTAAAATCAACCAACCACCTCAGTTCAATTCAATTCAAAAACTTTACATGACCACAATAAATTATTTCCTGACGGCTTATACGCGCATGGCCTTGTAGCTCATCTGGCCTCTATCTATCTCTCTCTCTCTCTCTATCTCTCTCTCTCTATCTCTCTTTCTCTATCTATCTCTCCATCTCTCTATCTATCAGTCAGTCAGTGTTACTGTGCATGCAGACAGATAAAACAACAGAAATCCAACAAAGAAATGCACACAGGTTGAGATAGACATGGACAGGTACATGGCCAAATGTGCCACATGTTTTTTCCATGGGTTTATCCAAACGCATGGAAAACGCGCGTGGCACATTTGGCCATGTATGAAACATTCAGAAGAAAACCTAACATAGATAAACAAAGTTACCTGTAGAAACTGCTCCATGTGAAGCTCTCCACCAAAAAGCAGCCTGCCCACATCTGTATTGTCCACTTCATGAATAGCCAAATTCAGATTGTCTGGTTTACTGGGAGTGAATCTGAAATTATAATTAGTTTTTCTCATTTCACCATACTCCCATGCAGAGGTGATAAGGCTTGGAGTCCAACCCATGTTACACATTACCCAATGGGTTGAGTCTTTTACTTGCCCCAGCATAGACACCAGGTACAAGGCGCCTCCAATTTAATGCCTGTGACCAACATCCATCTGAGATATAGTATAATGAAGAGTGCCGGGACCAGGATTTGAACCTGAGACCTTCAGCGGAGCCTTAACCACTGGAATAACAGCTGCATTTTTCTAATTATATTTTTGGTAAAGGTGCTGATTGTAGAAGGATCTGCTCAAGATCTCTATGTTATGGTTGGGATTTGAACGTGCTACCTCTAAGCTGGCAGGTAATTGTCTTACGCGCTAGACCACAACGTTAATTGGTAATCAAATTGCAATCAGTCCTGCATGTAAGTTGTGACAAATAAATTGGTACTGTGAGAAATTCTTTGCTATAAACTGCATGGTTTTGTCAAATAAAGGTCTGTTGCAAAAGGCAGGCAAAAGTCTGTTCCTGGAAAATGACCTCATTATAACCGGACTTTCATGATAAGCATGCTTGTTATAAATGGATGCAATTGTGCATGGTTTCTATTCATTTTCTCTTCAGACACTACCTATCCAGAGAAGAGCTGCAAGATTTAGCAAGCTGACAAATTGTAGTCAGCTCAGAGGTCGGCTGTGATCATAAAGAACTGGCTAAAACTTCTCAGCTAAAGTTACTTTGTAGCCTCTAAGCAAAGACATTCTTGAGGTATTCAGTCATGGTGTACTTACGATTCTAGCACAATGTCCTCAGATCCATCCACAATTGGCGAAAGTACATTAGCCAATCTTGGGTCAGGTCGAGATTCAATCGGAGGACCGAGGTGTAGATGGTTGGGTCCATGACCAAAAGCGGATGCTTGTTTGCTGTAAATCTGTAATTATAATGACACCAAAAACTTAATTTCTTATATATAGTATCAATGAGTGTTGAAAAAGTACAGAGAGATAAAGCAAGACATATACCAAACAAAAATTTGCAAATGCAAACACTTGGATTGTTACAGATTTCGACAGAACAACATTTCCATAAGGGCTATTACCTGTACTTAGAATTCTAATAAATTACTTACACGATTAAGTAGTACAGAGTATAGTTATGTAACTACTGTAGTTCCTAAATTTGTAAATTATGGCATTGTAACATGGATATACCTTCGCAAGTATGTCAGATTCATACACCGCTTCCATAAGGCGATGACGCGTTGTTACCATCTGAAAGAAATTAAGAATTACTATTGTGACGTCTTTGTTGGTAAACAATTATTTCAGAGTACATTGTAAAGCCAACCTTCTTTCAAACCCAGAAGACATTGTCACCTGAGAACTGTGATAATGTCACTGTTTTCTTCATACAGTTTTAACAATGGTCGTTATTACAGTGTATGTTAAGGATAAGATACAGATTTGAGTGTTTGATTGATTGTGAATTTTACAGTGTATGATGGCAGATCACCAAGTCTTTGATCTCTAAATTTCAGAAAAGGATAGCTTTTGTGTCTATAAAGCTTGCTTAAATAAATAAATTCAACAATGACAATCACTATTCAAATAATAATCATACGTCACGTAACTCCACATGTATGAGACGTGTGGAGTTTTCGAATTATTCAGAGAAGGAGACATGGTTGGTATGCTTTTACCAAGATGTTTATAAACGTAGGATAAATTATAGTTATACTTACATCAAGGACTTTCCCAGCAGCCATAAGAATAGCTTTGTTGTCCTTCTGCTTCCTCATCCCACCACTTTCCTTCTGACTTTGTTGAACCAAGGTCATCACCATCTTCTTCATGAAGTGAGGGTCTTCTATTG
The DNA here is from genome assembly GCA_932294295.1 of Alitta virens. NCBI lineage: Eukaryota > Metazoa > Annelida > Polychaeta > Phyllodocida > Nereididae > Alitta > Alitta virens. The sequence continues at coordinate 45,656,667 of OW028574.1, read as the reverse complement.
CCACTTCATCCGAGAAGAGCTGTAAGGAGAAATAACTGATTAGAATTGCTCTAGGAGATAATAAGTTCTCAAGTAGAACAGAAACAATAAATCAAAATATAATCAGACCTGCTTATTTGCCAAAAAGTTTTATAATAATTTGATTTATTATGTAATACAGGTTTTTTGTTATAGAATAGCAAAATTCAATTATTGGACAATGACTTCGTTATAACCGAACCTTTGTAACATGCAAGCTCCTTAACAACGTATGATTCACTAACCTCTTTCCTGATTGGATCATTCTTTCCCACATGTTCCAGCTGCATCCTATCCCACTTCTCCAGGGCTACTTCTAGCAAACGTCGATTTAACACAAGTTCTTCAGTTGTGTTCTTAGGTTGGTGGACCTGATGCAGCTCCTGTATAAAATGTAAAATACAAGATGTTAGACTTGATATAATGGAAGTCACATGATATCACTGAACTCAAATCATTCCATTGCCATTAGTTGTAGAAGACTGGAAGCAAAACTCCCAGCACACAATCCAAACATGAAATATATTGATGGAAGTGTATATAATTATGTGTACATGCTGCATCTCAATACAATAAAGTGATCCATAACTTATTGTGAATAGTGGCTTTCACGGAGGCCTTTGGGAAACAGGCTAATAAATGAGTAGAACAGGATATGCTGGCCAATTCTGAATGTATATAAAGGAAGGAAATTTGCCAAAAACTGCAAGCCAATGCAAGCAAAATTGCAAAAAAAAGAAGAGGTTCAGTACTGTATGCAAGACAGCACACAAACAATAGAGGAGAGAAAAAAGGTATCCTTCAATAGTTCCACTGATGGATATTTTTTCTGTCATCGTGGACCCATGCCATGATCCATGATAGTAAACTGGTGACATCAATATAATAATGTCATATGTATAATATTTTCATGATGATGTGATGTTGCCTGTTTCATGCAGTGAGTTAGGTATTCAATGTCTAAGATACTGTATGGTGCCACACACAATTTGACACAAATAATAAAATTTGTACTCCACTCACACTTAATCCTTTTTGCAAAGATCAACATTTTTAGATTAGTCTGTTGCATATTAATTGGACATGAATGACAGGTAAATGCAACATTAAATTTTGATCAATCTTCTTACCCAATAAACATTATTAAGAGCAACTGGCAAACGTCCGGCAATTGCCAAACTGGGGTGAAACTCCATCAAGTAAATATTCTTCAGTGCTGACCTGTAAAGTAAAGTAAAAGATCGGCATGGTTATAGTAAGCAGAGCCATTAATTTCCCAAAATCACTATGCAATTGAAAAACCCTCAAATATGCAATAGAAAAACCTTCAAATGTGAAACATCATATGAACTCGGATCATTAAATGTACAAATAACATACAAATGTTCAAATGCCAAAGTCTGGTAAAGTCTTTATTAGTGGTATATTGTATTGTATTTGATTAGTGTCTTGTTACATTATCAGGTTCAAATTCAAAGCATCTCACCGAGTCAAGTTGACGGAAATAGGACATTTTTGAGGAAAACTCCGGGGTAGCCCATAATCGAATTCTTCCTTTCTGCCAAATTTGTGGATGTAATTCCTCTGATCTTCAATCTGTTGAGCCGCCAAATGAATTAGCTAAATAACGCATTTTTTAAAATTGGTTCTTAGATTTAAAAAAAAAAGTCCTGTGTTTCAATATACCTGAGTGTCCAAAATGCTCTTGGTCAGTTGTGCTTCCATCCTTAAACACACACACTCCAGCCTGTATGATTTAACGAAGTAGTTGGATTCAAGGTCTAGCCTAGGTTGACGATGAAACACATTTGTAATGGCTTGGGCCATGAGTCTTTTCTCATCACGGTCAAGGACATGCTGGTATGCTTCGAAGTGAGCATCCACTAACTGAAATAATGAAATTTCAATGTCTCAATGCTACAGGTCTTGGGAGAATTATATGACCAACTGTCAGAGGTAGACATAATGATAAGGTGATAAGCTTGGAGTCCACACCATGTTACTCAAATTTACCCCATGGTGGGGTCTTTCACTTGTGTCAGCATAGACACCAAATACATTTGTAAGCGAGGTATTTGTCTCATTGCTGCTATATAGTCGTATTTGACTACCAGCCAGTGGCAGATAAAATGATGCGATATTAAGGCTTGGAGTCCATCCTGTGTTACACATATATAGCCCATGGCAGCCTTAACACAGATGCCAAGTATGAGGTAGCCCCGAAGACCCCTGTGTGTTAGCACAGGGGTCATGAGTCATCCCATTGAGAAACCTTGAGATTCTGACTACCTTCAGGAGAATTGTCTTACAGCAACCCCCATTGCACGTTGAGCAATGAAAGTCTGCGGGATTAGTCCTTAGATGTTTTACTGCTGATAGCACTATATTTGACAGTCATTCAAGAAAGGTCATTGAAGAAACACAACTTTTTAGTGGTCGGTAATAAACACTTATCATGACGTCGCTAAAGTGAAAGTCTTGTTAGCAAGACTGCTGATGATGTCATTGGTGTGTGACGTCGTCATCTTTGCAAACAAAGCCACAACTTTCACTTTATTGGCCAATAAGATGCAGCCTTTCATGACCATGCATTCCATGTATAAGAAAAAAATCCTCTTCACTTGACTTCATGTGATAATTTCATGTAAATGATTTTATGTGCTATCAGTAGGTAATTTTGTCTATTATCTAAGTGTGTAACAGCTGTTAGCCAAAGTAACAAGGAAACAGAGTTATTCTAATTCTCCCAAGACCTGTCTTCAGAATCTCAAGGTTTTCCAATGGGATGAACCGTGACCCATGCTCGCGCATGGGTCCCGGGGCTAAGTATGAGGCAGTAGTCACCAATTCAGTGTCTAATGGATGTATACATTTGCTGCCTACATGTTTACAAAATATTAAGCTGCAAATAGAGTAATGATAACCTAACCTGCTTTTTAGACTCTAGGAATGCGGTTTCATTGCTCCAGAGGTCCAGGAGTATCCCAAATCTATCTACATCAGCTTGACCAAAGTCTTCTATGTTGTAATCACCGGCTTCTGTTGTACTCTAATAGAAAATAAAATGGATTAAGTATATAACAGCAAGATGATCATCACATATGCAAAAATGCACCTATGTTGCACTGTATAGTACTCACCCTCGATGTAGAGAGACCATCGTCCCCAGATGGCTGTTTCCTGATCGTATTTTTCTCTAAGTAGTGGCTTGCAATGAGGAGAAGGTCCTTTTGTCTTTCCCTGTGAAGTGGGAAGTAATTTACAGTAACAGCTAATTAAATTTTTATAGCATGGTTACAAATCATTTATCATGATTTATTAAAGATATAGAACATGCTTGTAATTGTTTCATTTTTATTGAACAATTTGCTCAGGGTTGATCCATCTAAAAGTGTGGGGTGGGGGTGGACATGAAGATTTTCAGACCCCCCCCCCCCACTGGCTTTTTTTTTTAAGACCCCCCTCGCCCTCTTTTTCTCTTTTGGAGAACCCTCCCACCCTCCCACCCTCCTCCGCTAAAGTCCGCTTTTTCAAAAATCATCCTGTCCACAGCCACCCCACCCCACCCTTTTAAATGGAACACTTAGGGAATAGTGTGGTACTAAGTATACAGAGGGAACAGTATAGCGATGATTATAAGTAAGACAACACTATGCTGGAGTTGCTGTTTCTAGAGACTGCGTTAGTTATATTCATATAATCTTCAATGTTGTATCTGATTGTGTTATTATTTCAAGACGATAAAAAGCTTCGGAAACTTACCTGAGGTCATTTATGGCACTGTCGTACATTATGTAGTATCCTCTTTGGTCTTGCACATGTACTCGACCATCTTCCATCGAATAAAAGTCATCATGATTTTCAAGTTCTTCAAATTCCATGAATGCAACTTCACTTATTCTGGAATATGCAAATGAATTGTTATTGCAATATCCAAAATGTATATAAAATCCAGAACTATAGGAAGGCAATAATCTGATGGTATGGTTTTGGTCAGCTTATCAGCCTTCGTTCAATTCCTGGCCTAGGCAATTTGTGTGAGTTAATCTTAAATGATATATCATTGGTATTTGGGATGCTAAAATTTGTTAGTCTTTTGTACTCCGTGACTATTGTAAGGCAAGAAACAATCCCAGCCATGGATGAAATGTGTTAAGTAACACGAATTCCAATTATTTCTTGTCACATTTGCCACAACTATTGTTTGTACAAGCTGCTTCTTTTTTAGGCGATACAAATAATTGAAAGACATAATTATAATTCCTACATCTGGAAAGATTTACAGCCGAGGGACACAGAATGAAGTATCTTACTTGAAATCATTTGGCGTGTTGTGGATGTAATCGTGTGCACCAATATTTCCAGAAAATCCTGAGGAATCTGTTTCCATGACTCCCTGTCTGTGTTTCTGTGGACTAATGATACCAGTAATGTGATGAAATACCATCATTTTAGTTTTGTTCATTATCTTAAATGTCAGCAAAAGTAGCTTTGGCACAAATTTATCATATTACCTGGTTTGCTTGGCTTTGTTGCTCTGAAGCGACAAGCCTCCATCATTGATAGTGAGGGTTCTCTCTATGGATCGAAAGTAGTTGTAAACGCTTAGACACTGGAAAATTTCATAGTGGAAAAAAAAGAGAAAGATTGTTAATATGAGTTAAATCAGTAACACACACTAATTCAAATCTATTAAATGTACAAGTCTGAGATTGCTTACAGTGCGTTGAAGATCTCTTATCCTGAGTTGCCGAAGTAACAAGTAAGAAAGATACGCCCCTTGCATGTTACTGGATTCGGATTCTTCCTCCTCTGTTTCTTCCAAACCTGTTAAATTAAAATATTTTCTTACATTTCAATCTCTCTATGAAGGTCACATATGAGTGTACATGCACAATACTATGGGACCAGAAGAGTAACCTAGCTTACAAAAAAATTTGTATTAAAGCCATGTCCTTTAATTCATAACAAGGTCTGACACTTTCCATTACAGTCATAACATGTCTGTCCAATCTGCATATATATTGCACATTTAGTTTATTTCCCATCACTAACAACATCAGTCTTCAGGATACCACAGTATAAAATAGGGCCTGGATTGTCAAACCATAAATATTTTGTTCTTTTTGTATTTTTTAACTATTTGAGTTAATGTCTTAGTTTTTACAATTGTTGTCATACAATTTAGTTTTTCACATCTACAGTCGATGACACAATAGTTAGCTGTCCGCTAATATTCCTTTTTTTCTGTTCTAAAAATTAACAAAGCTCAGATTTACCAAGGAGGTTGACAGTGTCCTTGAAGTCATAACTATTGCGCCGCACTCTTGTCGTGGAACTGCGAGGTCTGGAAGCAGGGTCTTTCACCTCATTTTCTTTTTCCTGCTCTTGTCCTTTTTCCCCATTCTCCCTACAGAGATAAAACAAGGGTTAATTTAATTTTCAACATTATATATACTACTTAGAACAATCAGCTTAGAAGATCATGAATAGTTTATTAATTGAAATGTATTGCCAATAATCTCATATTTAAGTTTTCATGCCATAGTTTCACTTACATAATATACTACAGATCAACAAAAACTAATTAAGGTGCCATTATTAATTGAATCAAGCCATTTATTGTTTCGTTTTGTGTTGGAAAATGGTGTTATTGCGACCCTGTTAAAAGATATACTCAATGAGTTGTGCTGCCTCTGGCAGTTGGTCGTATACAGTGACTTAGTTTCAGACCAGTGGCATTGACTTTAAAATCCATTGGTTCTTAATAATAAGCACATTTTCACCTGCCAAACAAGTCATTGTCAGTGTAGATGATTTTCCAAAGATCCAGGGTTGTGTAGGTTTTCTTGCCAGATCTTTCAAGTTGATAACGGACATCAACAGACAGTATGATCGGAGGGTCCTTGGCTGCCTCTGCATGCTGTTTGATGGTTTGATTCACTCTCTGATAGAAAAATATTTAACACTTTCAGACTATCAAGCATCTTAAACAGACATTTGAAGAGTATAATAAAAATGCAATCAGTTTGTCAAGGGACTTAAGTGTACACCAGGGTCATTCAAATTTGCCAGGTCATCCCAATTCACCACGTTCGCAAAATTAAAGAAAACTCACACTTTTTCAATTTACATGGTACATTGTATTACAATTTAGTTAATACTGTGGGCAGTATTACACAATAAACATTCTGATGACAAGTCGATACATTTATATTTAGTTTGGGCAGCGAATTTTGATTACCCGAAAATTTGAATGACCCGGAATGTATACTTTTGCCGAGTTACTAGTTTCATTTTTTATGAAAGGAAATTTCACCTACATCAGGATCAGAAACATGCGCAAATCTTGAATACGCCTCCAGTAAACCATCTACTCGTTGGTTGTTACATAAGTCTGTAAGTTTTCTTTCAACATCCACATTTTTCGCAGGCTTTAATTTGACAAATTTTAGCCAGTTCGAATGCTGCTTCAAAGCCTCATTGCAGTTGTCAGCACCCCAATTTTCATGGCCAGGCTAGAAAACAATTATTGCTTCTATAACTGCCATAATGGTTCATAATTTTAAAATTACACAAGCAAAATTAATTTGACAATGATCAATAGCCAAACTGTCATAACAGATATTAATAATGTAATTACCTCAATGGTGTCATATGTTTTGAACGTTTTCATGCGCTCCTGACTGCAATAAATCTGTCTAAATTTCCTTAGAACACTCGCATAAAGCTCCATCTCTTGAGCTGCACTTTTCATGGTGTCCACATCGAAGCCGATTTTGTAAAGGTGAACAAGAAAGTTCAGCTGCGCTCGAAATTTTTCGGTGTCATTCATGATGAATGGTAAACCTTGTGTTTGCTCATCTGATGCCAATCCACCACCTGAAAGCAATAATATATTGGAAAGATATACTACATGTTCACATTAAAAAAAGTCTGTAATCAAAGAATCTAATATGTCTGTTAATATAGGGTATAGTTCTAATTAAAGAAAGATATACCTATTTTTGTATTTTTTGTCATACAAAACAAATATTTAATAAAAAAGTATGACAAAAATCTACAGCAAGAAATGTTTAATTCTCATTTATCCTAAATGTCTTTTTAATTGTCATAAACACAACTGCAGTTACCAGCAGATTCTGTGGCAGTCTGACCAAGAAGAGACCCAGAAACAAAACTGGTGGTTCTTAAAAAGGGGTTTTTCAGCGGTGGGTCAGGAGGCTGCTCATCTCCCATTGATGACGTTATGAAAAATGAACCAGTCTCAAGTGATGTGTCATCAGAAACTTTATTTCTGTATCTTGCTGTGATGCTTTCAACTTGGTCTTGTACCTGTAAAAAAAAGGGCAAACATAAATTTCTTAAAATATTTCTCCTCTATTATGAAGATCATTATGACCACAATTCAATGACTTCACCAATTTCGCAGGAAAACACAATTAGTTGAAGGCTATAATAGGGTATTTCAAACAAGTTTTGAACACGAAAGAGAAAATAAGAACAACAAAATATTACCTGGTTAATCTCTTCCTTCTGCAGCTCAAAATCATTCCTGTTTGAGTGGGGTAACCATTGCAGAAGCTTATGTGGTGGAAAGAGAGAGAAAACAATTACGATTTTTTTTTTCATGTGGATAACCAAATAACCAAAACGCATTTAATTGGTGCTCCAAGAACTCTAAGAAAATAAAAAAATTTACTTATTTCCTGCGTATAGCTGCAGACTGAGCTGTGCGGTCTAGTGGTTAGGGCATTGGCTTATTAACAACCAGTTCGGTTTTTAAAAAAACTGTTAGAGCATTGCTGTGTGGTGATTGTAAACTCAACATCTCATTCATTGCATAATTACACAGACTTTACCTTTGTGTAGCAGACAAATTTCCTCATTGATTGATGATGTGAGATGAGCCACTGAAGGTAGATGGTGAGATCAGAAACTTCTACTTTTTGAACGGGACTTTCTTTGTTAGACATGAAATACTCTCTTGCTAATGAAAGCCTTTCTGCCCGCTCTACACAGTCTTTGTATTCACTCCTGATTTGTCTGTAATCAACAATTAAAGCATTAGTCAGCTAGATTATTAGTAAATGACCTACATGAAACTGATAATGACATTGCACAAATTGACACATGAGAAGTAACTCACAATAGCCTCTGCTGGTAGGCAGGGTACATCATCTCAATGATTTTTGTGTTGTCACAAAATCTTTTCCATCTCAACATGTGGAGATGTTTCGACTGCACCAGTTGCCAAATTCTGTCCAGGAAGAACTGAAAAAGTAAGCATACGTAGGATACAGCAATTTTTTCAGCAGATTTTGGGGTGAGATTACTAATCAAGTGTAATGCTACTGATATTACATATGAATGACCAGTGAGATTGCAAATTTGCAATTGGGCCAGCCATGCAGTTCTCGTGTGACCTTGTACCCAGAAGTACTATGACAAAACATGACGTCACTACAGCCCAATTATAAATGATGTCATCTAGTATTGTGCATGTATTGTATTAGTACTTACAAACTAAATAACTAAAAATAAAACAAGGTGAGAACTTGGATAGTTCACTTGTGCAACAAGTGGCATTTTCATACAAGTAATAGTGTCATGTATTAATATCTCAGTTTATAGATCATGTCTCAGAGTTACTTGAATGTTAATTGAGTCCTTGTTTGTATATTCCATTGTCTTGCCAGTGCACCTGCATCATTTGCATATTTAATGAGGGTGCAACTGGCCCCCTACAATCCATTGTTGGAATTGACTGTATATAGCAAGGTCAGACTGCACCTCAGTCAGTTTGGGTATTTCCACCAAAATAAACACTTCTCTCAACCTATTCCCCTGGATTTGACTCTATTCTGTTCTCCATACACAACATGGTGGCAGAATCCGGGTATCTCCTTTGCCTATGCTTGGCTTAGGAGAGTAGATCAATTGGAGAACTTTAAAGGAGTCCAATACTGTAGCCATCAAGATGTCACCATCATCACCAGGCCAAAGGAGTCCAGCCATATCACCAACAAAAGGTACAGTGAGCTCTTGCTTCTCCCATATCAATGTTCATGAAAATGTGACTTCTAAAATGTTCAAAATTTGCTTAAATCATTATATTTAGATTGTAAATAACTTGTCTTTAATATCAGATTTAGAATAAAGTGTAGGTTAAAGTTACAAAGTTACAATGTTAGGATTTAGGTTCTAAATAAATAAATAAATAAAAGGTTGGTTAATTAAATTACCAATAAATACATATTTTCTTCACATTTTTAATAACTCAACTACATCATTAGACATTTATCAGCAAATCTTTCTCTACAATGTTAAATACAGAAAACTATATATGTGGTTCTCATTCCTCACCTTTACTTCATTAATACACACAAATTCCATTATTTTTATTAATCAGCTACATTGCTGTTTTGGTTAAACCAGTTGTTGGACTGTGGTTTGCATTTTTGTCTCAAAATGATATTGATGGATATTTACACATCTTGACACTATAGCACCCATGGTGCCAGGGAGCTATTTAAATATAAATGTTTGGCTACCAAAATTGGATGCTTGTCCTAGCATTCGTTTATAATTTAAACATAAGGACAATAGGTGGAGTGTCCTCACACCATGTAATATTTGATTACAAAACCCACAGAAGGACCCATGGCATAATTAGCTCTAGTGCCAGCTCATTTCAATGAGGTTTAAATTTAGGGCATTCTTCCATTATGGAAGCTAGTACCGTTCCTATTACGGCCATAGGTGTCAAAACCTGCGAAATGAATAGGCCATTTTAATGTGTCTGTAGCTTTTGCAGCTTTATTGCAGAGCTAAGACCTAAATTTGTTATGATTCCCATCAGGGTGAAAGTGTTTTCCTATCACTTAATTAACAAATAGGGTTTGAGAGTGTCAAGCATATTTGTCAGGTATATATGAAATTAGTATGAAACTATATACTATTATGTACCTGGATATGCATATGTGTTAAATAATCTGTCATTGTCATAAATAGGGACGAAATGTCAAGCTATTGCTTTAACAAAATAAATGGTATTTGTGTAATTTTCCTAAACATTCATAAATTTAAATTCTCCAACCAAGCTGTCAAATGCACAATTCTATTGTTTAATGTTTGGCCTAAGTCTACTAATTGGACTGTTTAATTGTATTGCTTGCGTTGGAGTTTATCTTCATGAAACATTTACAATGTGGGTCTGTCAATGCAGCTTAATAGCTCAAAGGTGCCATATAACTGACACCCCTACTTCAAAGGCAGATGGTGCCCAACAGTTGTGTAGTGGTTAATTGCTTAAACCATTCACACCTCATTTCATTCATGTGGGTAAAATTAGAATTACTTCACAACTTTGCAGCATTGCAAGCATTTTATCCAGTAATTGTCTTAAGGTTTACATATTACAAATTTATCCCCTAAATTTAAGTCACTTAAGGTTTGCATTTATCTTTTCAAGTAAAGTATTATGCACTTAGTTTTTATTGATATAATGATAAATATTACTGATAAACAAAAAATATATATATATTAATAATTTTAACAAGCCAGGTCTGTTTAATGATCAATACATCACACATTTTAGATAAGTAGTTTAATAATACAACACAATTATTTCAAATCTTAAGTAGGATTTAATTAAATTTAGTGACGTCACATTGATTGTTCTAATTTTGGGAGAACTTCTCACTGTAACCATGACAAATAGGTTGAACAAAGATGGGTTCCAGCACATGAGCAATGAAATTGTCATCAACATGATCAAGAAGGGCTGTATACTATCCTGCATCATCATCATCTAATAGGGGGAAATCATCTTCACTGACAATGTAATTGTGTTCATCAACACCACTGATAGAGCCTCCAAGAAGAACAACACTGGGCCAAGAAGATCCACCTGACTGACATCCAAGGAGGACCTTATGTATGCACATGAAAGACGAAAGGGCAGTGGACCAAACCAATGACCACCCTACATCTCAAACTGTGTCTTCACATACTAATTAAACCTCTATGGATAACAATATCTCCATCATAAGCACAATGACGAGCCAGCTTGTGACAACAAGGAATCTAATTCACTGAACTCTAAATTGTTCCATCTTTATGAACTTAAAACCAATCTAGACTCTGATTTAGACATTACATTTTTATTAATGCACAATATGAAATTATTTTGTCTCATCACAGATAATAATCTATAATACCTTATCAATAATTTCTATTATACAAGGGGCATGTCATGTATTAATATCTCAGTTTATAGATCATGTCTCAGAGTTACTTGAATGTTAATTGAGTCCTTGTTTGTATATTCCATTGTCTTGCCAGTGCACCTGCATCATTTGCATATTTAATGAGGGTGCAACTGGCCCCCTACAATCAAATAAACACTTCTCTCAACCTATTCCCCTGGATTTGACTCTATTCTGTTCTCCATACACAACAATAGAATCCATATCTTGTGAGGGCTCCTTGGGAATTACTTATGAATTATTGTTGTGTCATCTTTGTGTAAAAGGGCTTTTTATTCTGCATGAATGAATGAAATTATTCTTATACCTGATGTAAAAGAAGAGGAAGGGATCCTGCACTGTAGTCTGACCCGAAAGATTCATCCAGGACCAGACCTATTTCTTCATTCATCAAATCTTTTTGCAAAATGATGGGACGAGGTTGACAGACTCGTAGGGCACTTCGCATTGCTTGGTCTCTTTCCAAGCGAAAGTGGTTGATGTCCTTTGGTAACTGTACAGAACTGCAATGAAAGAGTATTTTAAGATATATGAAATATAGAGTATTTTTAAATTTATGAAATTGTATCTGTCTTTAGAAGAGAATTCTAAGTAATCTGAAATACTACTCATAAGTTTATATGAAACCTCCAAATAGGAGATACCAATGTCATGAAAAATGGTTCAGATTTAATGAGACGTTGCCATCTTTTCTCATTCCATATGTTAATGCAAACTCTCAGGTGACCGGAAGCAATCATGACCGAGCAATTACACAAATTGATTTCTGGGGTAATCATGGTATGTGTTTTAAATGCTACAATGTGATCAATTATTGATAGCTGATCAATTATCATTTCATAATTCAAATTTCTTTAACTTAATGTCACACCAGATGGAGTGTAGACTTGATTTATGTCAGCAAAAAATCAATTCAATTAAATAGCTTTGAAAAAAAATTGAAAGCAGTCAAACCTGACAGGTCGTTTAATTCCTTTGGTGATTTCATTATCTTGCAGTTCACTTCTCAAGTCATTCAGCGTTTTTTGTACTTCTGATTCTTCCAGTTTGCGAACATCATCATTGTAACAGATGTGGTACGGCACATCTTCCACGAGCAGTTGGAAAGACATTCCTTTAGCTCCAGGCTTTGTTTCCCAATCTGAACAAAAAAGAACCAGAGGGCCATTAAATATATTGCTAGATACCAAGGGGGTTTTTTTAAAGTATTTTTTTCAAATTTCAGAATTTTCCCAGGTTTCAGAATCATAATAATCAGCAAGAGGTTAGCAAAGCCACGATCTGTGCATTATCACGACCTAGCAGAAGTGGACACTAACAACTAATATAAACACTAAATTTGTTAATTAATTTGTTTTAAATTCATTTATTATGGCCAACAATAAATGGAATAAACTAATTCATCATACTTTCAGTTCAATATTATTTTCACAATCAGAATCATTTAAAATGAGCACATGGTCATACATTGCTACTAAAAATATATATAAATAATACTACATACAAAAAATAATTAAATAAACGTGAATGAAGCAACTTTTTAGAAATATAAATTATCATAACGCCATTAATGGCCTGTTGCACGCGATCGATTTAAAATTATATAAATACTAAAAGTCTATTTTAATAGTTATGGAGTCCCCCAGCATGTAAAAAGTTAACTGACATACTTAATTAGCAGTTATCCACATGGAAAAGTGATATACACATAAGAGCACCTGTCACCTGCCAGGTTACCAACGTAAACAAACCGGTCCAGTTGTACTAAACTTCAACGTTTGGTGGCGTACGTGTCAAATTTGACGGTGGCGCCACAACGACGTGAACGTCTTTGACATTATTTTTTATTAATTCCACATATGATTTTATCCATCCCTTGATTCATCATATAAATGCAATATTTTTGTACTACCGAATGTAAAATACGAACCTCCCCCATAATGATTAGGATTTCAATGATTTCAAAAGTAATACCAGGAGCTAATCCAAATCTTGGTTGACAAATTAAAATGTATTGGGGGGCCGTGAGTTTAAATTAAATGTACTAGGCCAAGGGGGGGGGGGGTTAAACCCCCCTCAACCCGCTACTGAATACTTTACTATTTGTCAAGTAATACAAGTACAAATATATAACACCGAGTGGCAGCAGCAGCCAATCATTTTCAGGAGTTAGCGCCACCACAAAATTAGCAGTAGGCCTACTCATGAACATTTTTTGATGAACCCTATTTCTCATCTGAATCAATGATGCCTCATGCAAAAGAAATCAGTTGAATAAAATAAAGACCTTATTTTTATATCATGCACAATGTATGTGCACTATAACACTTAACTTTATTTATTGACGAGATAATCATAAAGGTTTGACAAAAATAACATGATACAGACATACTTATAAATACAATCAAGTAACATAAACTAAGATAAAAAAAATTCCGTTCCGCATGTGCCCCTTAAAGCCTGACTGCATTTGTTTTTAGATAGATAGATAGATAGATTAACACTTTATTTTGGAAATGGTAAAAATGATTATACAGTAAGACATTTACATGTTAACTATGAATTGTAATCTATTGTTACAGTAAATATAAGCCCATCATGAAAACACCTGAGCATTAGCTGTAATGGTGGCACCTTCAATGAAAAGAAAGAAAATTAAATTAAGATTAACAAAAATAATTATGGCTATTATTATAAGCCATAATGTTTCATATAGTGAACGGTGAAGTAATTACATATTTAGTGAATAATAATTACATTTAATACATAACCATAATTACAAATGTGACCTGAATATTTGCTAACATCTAAACATTTGATGAAGTTTGCATTATTCATGTAGCATATATATATGAACCATCAAATGGATACAAGTCAACCCCTGAACGAAACGATCAATTAAAGTAAATGCTTAATTTTCAAATTTCTGTCACATGACTTTTTCTTTCTGGTTTTGCGGAAAAAAATTTGAATATGTGATGTTAAGTCTAATTGCTGGAGTCCAGAATAATTATAGGTAGTACCCACGAAGACAACATGCAGTTCATAAATATTACATATATATGCGATAGTACAACAAATTTCTGGAACTCGGCAATAAGGCAAAAGGAAGTACATAAAGACTATTTTTTAAATATAAATCCAAGGTGCTGAAATGTTTAAGTCATATTAGTCACTGTTACAACATGAACAGTCCATCTTAACTATGAGCATCTTCCCTAATTGCAATGCTCACATGTGACATTGTTGGGCCAAGGGTCTGTGACATTTTTGGACCAAAGGTTTGTTTCTCTTCATCTGAACTGTTCATGCCTTTGACTGGCTCATCTCCACTGTCCCAATCACTGCTGTACTCATCATCACAAAGTCCTACTATCTCAGATGTGGCGTCTTCTTTGCCTTTCGAATTAATGATTCTCAATCCTGTTCCTTTAAAGTCATCCTCAGACAGGTCTGACCTAGCACTGTTGATTGGAGACCCAGCTTGGGTAGATTCAGGCAAACTAGCTCTTCGTGCCGAGAGAGCAACGTCGTTGGTCTCCTTTAGAAATCCCAGGTCCTCCGAATGTTGTTTCTTGGCAATCAGTTTATTGCGCCTTTCTGAAGTTTCATCACATTGAATACCTACATCCTCGCTTGGAACGAAGTTAGGTGAATAAGTCAGTTTATAGCAAGTCTCTACCATCACATTTCGAGTGGGGTTGGCATTCTGGACAGCCACATCCACTTTTCCAAAGCCATCCATCTGAATAGCGTGGTCCTTTACACGACATCTTGGATACTGTGTTGCGGTTGTCCTCATTGATAGTGGACACTGGATTGCTACATCCTGTAACATGAGTGAAACAAATTAACAAAAATTATTGCTTTAC
The DNA here is from genome assembly GCA_932294295.1 of Alitta virens. NCBI lineage: Eukaryota > Metazoa > Annelida > Polychaeta > Phyllodocida > Nereididae > Alitta > Alitta virens. Next base: position 45,641,507 of record OW028574.1, on the reverse strand, counting down.
ACTAATTACAGACTCTATATCTTAGTTAATAATATAATTGATCAGCTACTGCACGCACACCACACTTATTTTTTTAGGAAACCTCACAAACCTGCCTATATGGAGTACACTGAATTGCGAGATCACTCTTCTCAACAAATCTCATTATCTGACAGTCACATCCCACTTCTTTGAACTTCTGCTTTGCAGGATACGTTGGAGGAGTGGACCATGAACTCTTTTTCTTAGTACGCTCCCTTGTCTCAGCCACTCTGGCTTCTTTACCATACCTGGTCGGTGGACATAGGCTGGCAGGCAACTTGGGACCTTTATTGCTTGGCGTCTGAGACCCTGGGTGCCTCGCTCGGACGAAGTTGAAACTGCGATGGAACCTTTGTCTTCGAGTGTTGACCTTTGACATAGACTCCATCTTTTCCTGTCTCTCCTTGTACTTCATTCTCTCATTTTCATAATGGTTCTCATGTCGTTGACGTCTCTCTTGCACATCTTCCTGATCAAGAAATGTTACTGACCGGCGGTGTCTTTCAGTGATGTCTTCATCACCATCGACAAATCCCAGGTCATCTTCGTAATCGTAAGTCTCTCTACCTGACATACTGGGAAGGGTAACACTTCGCTGTGAATCCATGGATTCATTAACATTGATTGTTATTGTATCACAATTATCATCATAATCATCTTCCACATCATCATCATCATTTAATGTAAGTCTTGCGGTGTTTGGAATATCATCTTCTATTATTTCAGGAACAATTGTGGCCCGATCAGTCCACATGCTCTCATCTGGGATCTCATGAGCCTCGGGACTAGATGGAGGTGAACAACAAATATCAATGACTGCAACATCCCCCATATCATCTTCACTGGGAGTTGCGATTCTGTAACGTGAAACATGAGGCAGTGAAGAAGTGGACTGGACTTCAACTGAGACTGAGTCTGCTTCATCATCTTCAATCTGAAACAAAATGCCAATATCATGATGAGTACATGCAGTTAAATTTAAGTTAAGTTTAGAACATAACACCATTTGCTGCATATAATCCAGATTTCCCAAAGACATGAAAGAAAGTTTTTAATAAATTTACAATTAAAATTTTACATGCAACATACATGTGACACCTAGCCTATTTGCAATCTTACATATTTCCTATATATTTACATCTAATTTTGAACAAGCAATCATGATGATTAACATTTAAAAGATAATTAGAGTGATAAATATCAGGGTATTGCTACATACCTGCAACATCTTTGAAATCCTTCAATATTTAGCACACACTTTAAACTCACCACAGTAAATGAGCAAGAATGTATCGAAAGCAACTTCCCTTATAGCCACTGAAGACTTAATTGTGGGTAGCAAGTGCCAAGTTTCAGTTGATGTTTGACGTTGCTAGGGTCTACCATCTGGCAGCTGCATGATGAGTGATCATGGATGCAGTTTGGTCCTGCATCATTTATTGCATCGGTCCCTAGAGGTGCAGGTCCACCTGGATCCTTTCTCCACATCAGCAGCAGAACATCTACTTAAGGATGCTGGCACACATGCCCAAGACATCATGCAACAATAATGATCATCGGTTCCCCGTCATATACATTGACTAACTAGACTGCTGGAGTAAACAGTATTTTTAGCAGACTGACTGAGCTACACATACGATTCCCAGTGAAGGCTCCTGTGAAATGATATTTTCACTACCCAATATTATGTATCATAGTCAATGAATCAATTGTGTCCATCACGCCACTTTTGCCCATTCAAAATATCTAAACAATAAGCTGCTGGACTATGAAGTGATCTCTTTCATCAGAATGCAGCTTTCGAGAAGTTAGTACAACAGTGAAAAGATAAAACATCAAATACAGCTGTACATTCAAAAACTTTTATTCATGTAAAATGATGTGAAGTTTATATGTGTATAATAATACATATCGTCCTACACTAAAATCCATGGTATTGGCTATAACTGGATGGTGGTACGGCAGACATGAGCATGTAAATTATGACTTTCACTGATACTAACACAAAAACATATCAATAAAATTCCTACCTCATCAAATGACACACGAGCACCAGAGTCATTTTCATGGCCAACCCCACTTGAAAATTGTCTGAAATCAGCAAATTCCAGATTCTTTCCACAAGACAGGACAATATAAAATGTTCTCAAAGCAAAATATTTCTCATCTGGCCATGTAATGATTGTCCAACACATAAAATGCTTAAAATTAAACCTTTCGTGACATGCACATTTTGCCGAAAAAATTCAGTAACATTCTCACACTCAGCATTTACACAACTGTCAACAGAAGTAAGATACGTGGATGGTATCATAATCAAACTGCATGCCTCTTGCTAGGGTGTTTCACCATACATTATTTATATTTTCCCACTTATCACTGGGAGCACAGACTGACAGAGATAGCAAAACTTTCTTCGCAAACAAATGTACACAATAGTATTATTTGAGAACAATTATTACTGTAGTCAAGATTTTGATAGGAGTACATTATGTAATTTAATACAATCAAGGGTGTTTTAATAACAGAGAATATTTCATATGGCTACAAAATGTGAACCCAAAGCATCCAATTGAGACCAATATTCCTTGCAAATTTATATTTAGAGATAACATCAGATTAAAATCACCGAACACTGATTTGGATATTAATTCATGCCTGAATCATTGTCTACCATTAAGAGACTTTGACACTTTCGAAAAATCAGCTCGTTTAAAAACATGGAAAGATTACAAACAAATGGATCTCATGAGCATCCATATTGCCTGGCAGTAACATACTCGGGTTAATGTATACCCGAATGGTAGCGACAATTGTACAATAGACGCAGTTACTCATTCCACATGCTAGGGAAGACCACAAAATAAGACAAAAAATATTTAAGCCAATTAACTGAAACATTTTTGGCAAAGGGCATGCATGAACTTCTGGCAATAAAACACCATGCAACAACATATTTCTGTAAATTAGTATCATTGTCATGTCACCATTAACTTGTCATTAAATACAAATTTGCTTAAGTAAATGATTGTTGGAGTTATAATACTTGTTCAATAACAATAACAATATCTCACTTAATACTGTGATATTCACCAGCAAAACATAAGAAGCTGAGTTGACACTGTTTTTTGGTTATTCAAACACAAATGCAAATTATGCATTATCATATATTGTATTCAAAATGTAATTATTAACACAAACGACAATAAAAATTTGACTTGGCTTGAATTTCAGCTAATGTGTGTACAACAAATAGATTATCACAATAACACAAGTGATAGCAAAGCTATTAATTCTTAATTGGGGTTATCTAAAATAAGACAATGCACTGCACCCTTAAATTTCCAATGAAGAGATTTATAAATTTTTCTTACTCGTTTAAAAGCCATACATTTATCAGTCAATTGCAGCACACCCTTCCTTTCTAAACCACATTCACTTTTCTCTCGCGCATAAAATCTTATCACTAAGTACAAAATCAACATAATTTAACCATTTCTTTTGTTAATATATGGAATAAGAAATTGCAAAGCATTAGCTGAACAAACTGTCCATACTGCCCCAAACACACACCCTACTCGCTTTCCAACAGCATGTCAATAAATTAAGTACTGCGCAGCAAAATGAAATACATGCAGACTTACAACTACGTGGATGATGAATAGGAAACTAAAACTTTACTGATGCTAGCACCAAACCAGCCTTCATTGTACGATACAAGTAGAGCATTATTAATGATACGAGTGAATGACGAGAAAATATATTCCTATTATTTGGCTTAATAGTGATACACTAGACTTGTGATTTATTACAATTGCTAAAATGCACTAAAAACTGCTCAAGCAAGTTCATTTCGCTACTGTAACAGTTTCAAATCCTGCTTGACAACACTGGAACGTTACCGATACCAAATATACTTGAACAAAAGACCTGCCTGCTCTTGCCTGTCATATGAATTGGCAAGGTTAACACAGGCTCTTCTCTTTACCACCTGCCTTACTATGAAATCAACACAATACTGTGATTGACCATGCACAAAAAACATTAGATTTCAGTATGTACTGTCAAACTTGGGGACTACTTATTGAAGTTATATTGCCTATATTCACTCGCCACTCATATGACTGTCTCTAATGTCTAAGAATATCATGTACTTCACCAATGTTACACATATTTGGCACTTGTATAATATACTTAAGTTAACAGGATACATTGCACGCAAACAAATATTGACTCTACCAATCAACGTTTTTTACACAAATTATGCTATGGTATCTGAACAAGTGTTTTTACAACAATACTTACGGAGTTCTGCCTAACTTCACACTAAATACTGAAACATCAAATGAAGCTTGGAAACGTTATCGAACTATTTTGTTCTACATAATTCTTGCGTCTGCCTAACCTCAATAGGTCTATGAGTCTATGATTGTTCAACTGGGGAGGTAGTCCAAATATGTAGTACATATAAATGGCTTTATAACAAACTCAGATCTATCAATCCACATATTTTGAGCCTTTTAACATTACATAGCTGTAACAAATGCATACTGTACGTGTATATTCATTGTGTTTGCTCTTCTGCAGCAGTCTAGTAACCATACTTGTAATTCACTAGTGCAATTTATTTTTAATTGCTACAAAACTCATGTCTTTTCTTTGAACTTACATTCATTTTGAGGCATCAGTCTGAACCAAACAGGACTGTTTCAGTGACATGAATTTTAAGGGTGCATCTTTATGTCTAACAATAGACAAATATAACTACTACCAGGATTCATACGTGCAGGACTGATGCGGTGACACAAGATTAAGATATTTTTTTCTGAAATATACAATAATTTTCTCATGGGGAAAATGGTAATTATTTGGTCTAAGTGCAAATCAATTGCGATACTCTTGTTTTTAGTTTTCATAACAAAATTATAATTCTGAGCATTACATTAGACAGCAGCAGCATTGCTTCCACAAATATAGTTATACTATGTGAATTATATTCAAATCAATTTTAGTTGTACATCGAACGATATGAATTTAATGTTTCAGCACTAAAAACAGCAGCATCTATGTACTTCCTCATTGGGAGTGAAAACAGCGATTCGACCATCAGTTGAACATCAAAATAAGATTTGTCTGTCAGTATGAAGCACTAGGACAATGATGATACATATTCTTGGTATGTACAACGTCATCAAGTAATGTATAACATGAAACTATGACTCTATGATTCAATGCATAAGAATGACCAGTGTGGTGAATATAATGATATACGATTGTCAGAAGATGACAGGCTTATGATTATGCGATGACTTTGATTTCAGTACAAAATAAGTATTCCTAAAGTGAAATATGTGCTACGTGTCGAGGGTGAAGCGCCACTGTTGGTTGTATGAGGATGTATCACATTTTTCGGCTGTTAGACCCTTGGAGCGGTGCTCGATGCTGTCCAGACAGAGGTCAAAGGTCATGTGACGCAACATGCGATTGTTGTTATAGCGTTTCCACTTCTGCAAAAACAACAAGCAATTAATTTTTTAAAATATGGTTTTTATCACTTAACCTTATAGTCATATTAAATCAATCGAAATTTAAATAGTTTTTGTTATCAAAAAGTGTTCATAAAAAAAAAAACTGTCACGTGTGTATGTCCCACTTTAACAGATCAAGTCCTTAACATCTATGCATACTTGGGAGTAGATCACTAAATATTCATCATTAAGCACTTAAAACTGACTATATAGTTTGACACTTACCTGGTAACTGTTGGCACTGTTACATTGGTATAGTTTGACACTATTTCCCGGAGATGTGTCAATTAAAGTCAAACACATATCTAGATGTTTTATTTGGTGACTCTTGGTGAGAGCCCATTCCTGAAAATTTAAATATTCCGTAACATTACAACATACTCAATAAACAAATGCAATGACACTATAAATCGATAAATCAGTGCAAGCAACGTACCTGATTCCCACCAGAATTGTGACAGGTAAACATTCCGACCGTGCCATCAGCAAAATTTCCCAGAGTGTCCATGCACATAGTTCCTTGTTGGATGGCACCAAAAGCTACGTCTTGTTTATCAGGAACTCTGAAGGGAACAACCAATTCATATTTACAAAGATTTCCTTCAACAAATCCTGTAGAAACTTTTTAACTGAGTTTTCAAAGCAAAAGAAATATCAAAGAGTTTTACTAAAATTGTGATTGAACGTAACATATAAACTTACTTTAGTTCTGGGTACACATTGTCAAGATACCATTTAAAAGACTTGCATTGCAGTTTTTCTCTGAGTTCCATTCTTCCTTTGATACTGCAAAGAAAAATGCAGAGTTGTCAAGTTTAGCTGTTTGTCACAATCACTGCCCAGAAAAGCTTAAAAGGCTACAAAAAGCTGAAAATTGGTCCAATGCAATGAATAAAACATGATGCATTCATAAATGAACACAGATGACTCTGACACATTATTTGTAGTACAGACCTTCCATATGGAACACTTTTCGCTGAAGGAACGGCCGCATAGTAATACTGCTTATAGTCATCCATCCAGACTTCTGCTGCTCTTCTTGTGTTCCTAATAAGCATTATTTTATATTCATTTAACCATGGTTATTACACAATTCTGGTGAAACATGCAGATGTAGAGAATGAATAAATCCAGTAGTATAACATCAACTATCCAATCATTATACACAATGCAGCACACATTGATACATGTATTTATTTGCACATCAAATAGTTTAACTGGCTGATTTACTAAATAAGAATACACCAAAAAAACCTTATGCAAACCGTAATATAGGATCTTTAGTGACCTCTACATGTTGGTAAAATTCATTCATTCATTCTACATGATGTCTTACTTTGTGAAAATGTTTCCACTTCCCCCTGGAAACGTGTATGGATGTTGTTTGCGGAACACATGTCCAACTCTACTGCATGGAATGATCTCTAATGCGCCGTGACATTGCCAAACTCTGAATGATATTTCTGAAATAGATAACATTCATTTATACATTGTATTTTTTTTTGTAAATTGCAACAATGAGAAAACTCCATGGCTGTTTGCACAAAAGTTATATTATAAAGCATGGCTTAAGACAATATTGATGCACATGATGCTTATATAAATGCTCTGTGCACATCAGCAATATTCACCACATGATAAAATGTATGCAATTATGCCCACCATTATTAGTGCATAATATTACATCTAACTAAATTTGTTAATTCGTTCATATCAGGCTCTTTCCAGCTCTTAGCACCATCTATAAAGCTCTAGACTCATAACTTTTGATAGCTCACAACCCTTCAATTCACCCAACACCCAATCAATGCAAAGCATTTCCATTCATCTTTGTGAGGGTGAAAGGAACATGGCCCCGTTCAGCCGTATTCGGATCAAGTTTTATGGATGACCTGTGACCTGAGTGGATTTCCAATTCATCTGTCTCTACAAAGCGAAACTAAGATTTGAGATGAGTGATTGAGAGAGACAAAGGATACCACAAGGAAAGTAGATGCAATGCTAAATCATCTTGATGGAATGCAGCATCATGATCTTTGTGTGGATTCCTCTCTATTCTTATCTCATAAATGAACAACAATTAGCAAGAACTTGCATGCCATGGCATTATTATCTAAGCCGTATAATAATCCCAGATTACAGTCTTTGAGGCAATCTGAGGGCTGCAACTTGGCACAAATGGCACACAGTCATCGGACTGAGACACAGAATTGACCACAAAACAATGGATTTGTACAATGTGCATTTTCTGGTAGCAGAGCTCCCTATCCTCATATTTTGTCTGGCTCTGATAACTTGTCACCTGAGCTCAGTTTCAAATCTGCAGCACTGAGATATATACACTCCATATACAGACTGTCAAGATCACTGCCCTCAACTTAACCGACTATGAGCAATTCTGGCCGAACTGCACTGAGGTCATTGTCCTATAATTGTCTGGAGTAATTCAACCAAATAGGGCAGCAACTGCAGGATAATAAGAAGTGGGACATGGGCCAGCACAGTAGACCATACTGACTTGCTATGTCTCACAATTGCAATAGTGGGACCTACCATTTCGGTAGTGGTCTCTGGGGGCCCCAATGCAACATAAGGTCAAATGGTCACGACAAGGAGCCACCAGTAGGCAGACCCTCCTCAGCTAGGGATATAAGATACATCATTTGATACATGCAGCATATGTTCTACCGAAGTCCACTCTTCAGTTGACCAGTTCCTGTCACTCGAAAACAGAAGCGCTTTGGGGACCATCTTTTATAACTTTTTTTAAATCTTTCATTAGGCAAATGACTTCATTTGCACATTGTACAATGTGCCGACTAAAAATTATCCAGTTTCATTCTTGTCTTTACCATATTCGTAAATGTAAATGTAAATCAGGGTTTACAGTCTGTTATCTCTCAACAGAGGCTCAATTCTTTGACAGGCCAATCTAGAGTCTCTCTCAGCCTTAAACATGGGGTTAACTGCAGGGGCACCAGTGCCAGCACTGTAGGTGCCTAATGCCATGTACCCATTACACCTGGTTGGGTGAGGCAATGGTTGAAGAGGATCTGCCCATCTACTCGATGCCATTGTTGGGTACGTACCCACAACCTTGCGGATTGCAGGCAAACACCTTAACCACTGGAAAAATACATCCCATAAACTGTGAACTTGTCTCTTCACAGAATGAAGTCCTATTATGAATAAATACTAGTTGGTTAATTTCAGTGTATATCAATGGGGAACAGTCATACTAATTAGCAGATTAATCTGTATGTACGTGGGATATTATGATGTCGCACAACAGCCATACAATGGCATACATACATGAGCATATAATCGTATTAGGTACTCCTTGGTTATGTAGCTGAGGCACACAATTATATTGTCAATGTGTTTACCCAGATCCTGAATAATGGAGGAGGACTAGTCTGGCAATCCTAGTCTAGGTATGATTTGGAGATGAGATGGACAGGACAGGATGAAACAGCTGAGTCAGGAAAGACCATTGATATTCTGCCACAGACACGAGCCATTCAGTCCCTTGCGAACGGCATCCCATGTCAGATATGAAAACTGCAGACAGAGCTCTCATCCCAATCATAACCAATATCAGGAGCACGCGTCAAGTCCCCTTATCTCCCCCAAACACGATGAACTGAATAGACATCTCTCGAATAGTCGTCTGTCAGTTGATCGCAGCCTGTTCAAGCATCTCTCCCTCCCCAGAAAGAAGCTCTCTGGCTTTCAGGCTGACTAATCTCATCATAAGAGCCCAAATCGAAGTAATCCTAGACTGAAATTGCTCTTAATCTGATTAGGGTTCACATCTCCGCACAGAGTACATAGTGCCACTTTAGCCGCACTAGCTCTTTGTTGGTCTTGTATTTGACTTACTGACCAAGCCAGCATTCTACATGGAAAGTATTGCCACTAAATCTTTGCAGTTCATCACTGCAATATATAAAGCACATACCAATATTTGTTGACACTAAACGATTTGGCTTTCTTCAAATAAACCATGATTGTGTATTCATAGCAGCATTGAGCATGGATAACAAAATATTTTAGAAATGAATTGTGCAAACTTCATTAGAACACTCCATCACATTCCACTGATGGAAAGCATATGCCCTGGAAAATAACATAGTGAAATTTTGTCCCTTGAAGTACACTTTCTGCATAATTCATAGGGCCATAGAGGTTAAATACCATTCTAAATGATAGCGCTCCTAGCACTGTACAGAAAAATATGATTGCCTATGAATCAAGTCTTCTGTCCTTGACGTCTATTAATCTGCAATGAGCCTGTATGAGCTATGGATAGTAATACTGCGCCTAGGGTAAAAGACAGAAGGCTGACGCGCAAGGGCCATAGAGAGCATCATAGATGTATCATTCTATAGTGCACAAACGCCCACTAATGGACGAAGGAGGCAGACTCATAGCGATGAATATTGACACACTCAAGTTACAACACACTGTCAACAACAATGTCATTACCATCACACACAGCCCATTGCCAGGATAACATGACACTGCCAATGCACACAACATACTGTTAATTCCAGACCATTTACAACCTGTTTCCCTTCGGAAAGTGAGACTTATCTACCATATACGATACCAGAATGAACAATTACTCACTTAGATGGAATCAAAGGGATGGATTCTTTAAAATCGAGCCAGACATATTCCAGCCATGAGCCAATTACACAACCTGATAACTTCAAAATATAGAAAGAGGAGGGACAGCAGCCTAAGAGGCTGTCTCTGAGCTGATTAAAATGCTCATCTATATGCGTATGGAAGGGATATGATACTGACTGCGTGGCACAGGGCTAATTCAACATCGACAAGCTTTATTAGCAAGACAATGAGCAGCGTTGCATCAACGGTACACCCTGTCGATTGGGACTATGTACACAGAATGTGATTAGATCAAATCAATTCCTGAACAACCACTTATTGACGTTCTATCACACAAGTTTAGACACAGACACTCAAGGCTTTGAAGCAACCACTATCTTTGCTTTTGAAGTGGTATGTCTTCTAAAATGCAAAGACCATCATCCAATCAAAAAAATTTGATATTGACTGCCTGATCAAAGATCATTGATCAATCTTCTGCCAAGATTTTCCTTTATACTTATCTTGGATCATTTGTGGTACAAAATACTGATGTCATACATCATCACATGAAACTTCTCCCTGGTTCTTGTGCATAATTTGATATGAAGGATGAAGGGAAAAAAAACCTACCTAAGTTTTCTCCTCCCCAGACATCCATCATCATGTCATACTTTCCAAGTTTGTCGAAGAACGCCTTGTCAATGACAAACAGGCCGCCTGCTATCATCGGGGTCCTACAACATATATATCAGCCTTATATTATACAGCACCAGTACAAGATGGTTTTTAGCATAAGATTTTTCAATATGGGCAAAATAAAAGCATAGCATGCACTGAATAATATGAGGTATTATACGACGAGTAAATTCCATAAGCAGCGTCACCAAAATCAAATGTTGAGCAAATTTAGAATTTTCTTTCATTGGTCATTTTCTTTTTCCTTTAGTATTAATTAGCTTCAATGTTCGATGTGATATTAACTTATAGAAGCTTTAATACCATTATTCGAACATACATATATAGTAACACTGATGTACTAATTTTCATGAGATACAGTACATATTATTTCACACTAAACCTTTTAATTGGATGTTTAACAAACCTGATAGGTGCAGTGGGATTGTCTCTTCTTTTATGAATTTCATCCCCTGACATGTAATCCCACTTGAAGACAAGATTCCATTCAAATCCTACAAATAACAGATTTTCCAGATTAAGACGAATAATCGGAATATTGTGGGACTAAATTGAAAACAGTTCAGTTTCACTTTTATGTTTAGTATTCTATGAAATGCAATCATAAAGCAATCCCCATTTTAAAGACTGACACTAATATCAGAGTTATCAAAGGTGCAGTACAGTACAGTAAAATACATTTAAAATGTTTTGATTTCAGGCAATGTCCTCATAACAGTTTCTGATTTTGTAAACCAACAAGCTTCTCACCCTCAGTTCATTGTCACACATCAGTCATGCCTAGGGCATTGAGGATCGAAAAGGGACATTTAAAGCCTGACCAAAGGCCATTGGACTTCCAGACGGAATAGATGTTGATCAATCAGTTGGCTTAAGATGTCTCGTCTGACTCTCTAATTGAATCAGTGACTGACTGTTCCTGCCAGATATGGCTCTGCGCAGTCCTGGGAGACTCCTAGCCCTTCCAAGAGCCTTGTGTTATAGGCAGTCCAATTATGGCCGAAATAAGCCTACACGTGAGGCAGGAGACTGGTTCATTTCAATATTTGCAAGGAATCCTAAGGGGCGTGCTGCAAGGCACCTTTTGCCATATATGACATCTCGGACGAATCCGGAAAGCACAAAAGCAGTTTCACTTACCTCCCTTGAGATTGGCCGATGCTCCAACGTATTGAAAATTGTCCATGTTTATGACATCAATGATGGGACTGACCACTCTGGAGGGATCCTTAAAAGAGAGAAAAAGAAATTCTGTAAAGCTGTCTGGGAATCTTCCTTCATAACACTTCAGTGACTTCTAAGCACCTCGGGTTTACTGCAAACTGATTTCGGTTAACTTTTTCTTCTTTTTTTTTGTGAAGAACAGCAAAAAAGAAATGCATTTCCTCTTTTGATGTAAAGTGAGAAAAGCAAAATTGCCTTCAAAAACAAAGTATTAATCTAAAATAGATGGGCATAAAAATCATGTTTACATGGTAATCATTCCTGCAGGGTGAGCAATGCCTGCAGACATGCGCAGACATTAAAGCATGCAAACAATGCTCGGAGAGAGATTTCTTTCGATAAGGGAGATAAAATGATTTTGAAGTGAAGAAATTGTGCACATAATTACAAAAAGAATCAGCCTACGGCACATGTGTGTGCAAATCTCAATGTGTGTGAATGCAGCTGCCTCTCATTCTGATGCAGACACAGCCATAAACAAGCAGGTACAACTTGCATCAAGGTTTGGATTTTCAGGGCCAGTGATTTAATACTTAAACACCTGTCTGTGCATTTACCCCATCAGGTATTTGTAATAATCCTTGTAGATAGCAAGTCATCGATTTTAACCAACTAACCATAATTATCTTATCATAATAATCACAGAAGACATTAAAAAATATTTGAGGTTTTTAGTCATGAAAGATCAGCTTCGAAAAGGAAACGTGAGCACAGCCGTGAAGTCTGTTTCATATTTTGTAATGAAATTCTTGATGAACCCACCTCAGCCACTCTTTCAAGCAATGGTTCCAGCCAGTGGACATTGCACTCACAATGACTGTCCAGGAAGGTGAGGACTGGGGCTGTTGCAGCATCTGCTCCTTTCACCCGGGATCTGATAAGACCTGTAAATATATCAAAAGCCATAAATTTTATTGTCTTGAGTATTACATATTGATAATATGATTAAAAACAAATGTACACCTGTTTCTCGGTGGTATTTTTCTACAAATGACATGGAGCAGCACGAAATTAACAGAAATTTCCATACCCATGATAAAAAAACACTTCTGGGGAAAGAAATAACTTGAAGTTTGCTATATTCTCCACTGTAATTTCTGCTGCTTCTTTGTAACCATAACAAATGGCTATAATGATGACAATATGGCAACAAAATTATTGTTGCAAATATAGGAAATTTGAAGGTAAATTATACAAAGAGGGGTTTTTATGGGTTAGAAAGTTGGGGTTTGACTTTTTGGTATCTATTTTGTGCTTCTCAGTGACATATAAGTAAAAATAAGACCAAAAGACACGAGTACATTTATTTTGGATTACACTATAGTCAACTCCTACTACAAGAAGCCAGAGGCAAACAAACTGATGAGATGATTAGGCTGGGAGTCCACAACATGTTTTACTTGCCAAAGCACCACCAAGTACTAATCACTGAACCATGACAACTAGGTGAGTTAAGCTTTGACAGAAAAAGCACAGACTGGGATTTCAACCCACGAACAAGATAAGGCCAATACATTGAATACAACCAATAAACACTCGGACCCAGAAGTATCCAAAGTTTTACTCGATGGTAAGGTAAATAAGAAGTAATTAATTTGATGATTATCAGCAAGTTGCAACCTACATCCAAATAGAGACACAAAATGGGGATAAAGATAGTGCACCATCAGATATCTGTGACAACATAGAATGTGACAAAACGAGGCTTCAGTGATGTATGTTAAGAAATGACGCCCTTTTGTAATGCTATGCTTCAGACAAATATCATACAAGACGAGGTTAATTTCAAAACCGATTCAGAATAGCTATAACCGGCAAGTGGTAAAGTTTTACTAGAGAAGATGAGACTTCCAACTGAGATAGAGTCAACACAGTGGCTATTGGCAGGCCAGCAGTCCATTGGAAGAGCATGCATAGAAGGGCAAGATAGCAAATAGAGAAAGGCAGAAAGAGCTGGAGGCAGAGGCCAGGGGCAAGTGCAAAGGCGAATGCAGCGAACTGATTGGTAGGCTTCAATGTCAGGGAGACATTTCAATTTAACCAACATAGCGCTCCATTGGGTCGACTGAGGCAAAGCCACATTACAAGTTCTGTCAATTGCCAGGCAGAAATCCTTCCTCAATCTGACGTTAAACCGCCGTAAATATTGCACAACCGAACACTTCCACAAGGACACTCCAAATCAAGGAGGCAGGCGGACGCAACGCTGGTGCATTTCAATCACTTTCGGATTCCATTGATCACCAAATCCCAAAGGTCTGAGCAAAATTCAACAATGCCACAGCCCAATATGGTATCCAATTTCAAGGGTGTTAATTAAAAATAATAATTGCGGTTCGATGACAGTGTTGTGAAGCCAAAGGAACTCAAAACAATAACAAATTCATTAAAGCATCAATTTCTAATGATCTACACAACAGATGAATTCGTAAAATTTAATCAAAGATAGCAACAGTTTTATTCTCCGTTTCTGTTTCTATGCTCATATTTCCAATCAATTTGTGCTTTCATAATTTTAAGTCATTTGATCACCTCGAATCTGCCTGTTTTCCATTTTAACAATAGTAGCACTTTGATACCTTTTTGGATTTGACAGTTCGTTTATTATCCCATAATTTAAAGACTACCATGGCTGAAATGGCTAACCAGTTCTACTTTTAGTGGCATTTACCTGGTCATTACAGAGCTAAGAACCATTCCAGTCCCAGGCAACTGGGTCGTTGTCAGGCATCTGTGTGGATTCTCCACCATATTAAGGAGACCAAATGAGAGCAGCCGAGCTGTGCTAGGCATGACAAATACCTTATCTGGAGTCTAGCATGACAAACACTCGGCACCAACACTCAGCAGCCAATTGAAAGGCAGAATGGACCCAGTGCTGCCTCTCCCTCTTCTTAATGACCATCGCTGATGACCCGAGTGACCACAGAGTGACCACAGAGTGACCACAGAGTGACCGCTGTGACGCCACTGGTCTGCCATCACAGGCAATTGAAGACAACTCTAGACCAGCTTAATGGGAGGGGAGCATCTCAGAACAAGTTCTGTCTAAATCCTTAAGTTCTCTTATCTCCACAGACTGCTGTAAGAAGTGCCAGACAGGGGATTAACAGACAGAATAAGGAAAAAGAAGGAAGATCTACTTTTTTCTTGCAGACTGAAACTTTTACAGCACTTCAATGAGAGGCGCCCTGACCTTACAGACCTTAAAGTACTCCGGTCATCAACTGCAATATCTTCAATGATTAATGGATTGTTAAACAATCATTGAGTGGGGCATTTGCAGTTTGCAAGGCAGGCTTTACCTTCTTCAAAGCATCACTACAAAATTATGCTTTTCATTGTTGAGGATGTGTACAATGCACATTCACCATCTGTTTACTGAGAATATTGTTTATGAGCGTCCATATTGTATCGTCTAAATATAAATATTGTTTAATTTCCACAACACGACTTCAGATTGTAACACTGACTGTCATCAAAACTCTGATGATATTGCTGCCAGACCTTGTACACTCAAGTACTGCAATACAGCACATGAAAAACTACAGAACATTTGGAAATGTCTGTCTTGTGTCAGTTTGCACACAGATTGTCCACTTCATACCGTATTCTAAAATCAGGGAAATTCAACATCGAATCAAGACCACAAGGGCTGCAAACTACGGTCTTGATCAACACAATTCTATGGGCAATTGGTGACCCAACAGGCCAAATTGCCTCCCAACAGATGTACTGTTACGGTTGCACAATGGAGGGACGAAACGGTCTCTTGCAAAAGAGATGGATACAAGTGTCCCTTTGGAGCATCTCCTTTTTGCAGAATAAGCAAGGCTGATGAAGCTGGTCCTCCTTAACTGTGCTCTGCATCCTTTGGCAATATATTTGCCATGCAAGGCGAGTGCCTGGCCATCCTTCACAAAGGCCCAATCACTGCCTTAACACTTTAGTTAATCCTGGGAGATCTCCACTATCTCTGCAGAATGCAGCAGCCACTTCTCTCTCCCTGGCTCTCTTTACATCCAACTCTTTGCTGCAGCTACTCTACTGCAGTTTTTACGATCAATACAACCCCCTCTTCAGCCTGACACAAGTAGTACACATGTTAACTGGCCCATTATCAGTAAACCTTTCTGGAATTCTAAACCCATTTCCTCATCGATTGGCTGGTCCCTTTTACAATTGTGATTTTGAATTTCAATGATTCCATAACCGCAGACTCCAAAACAGCACCGAACTGCGTTAACACCACTCGACTTAACTTAAGGACTGTCTGACATGACTTAATGTGGTACATATGCGGTACTAACTTACCCTATTCACGATTCTGAAAAAATTAGCACATGCCCTACATGTTGAGCTGTTTTACAATATCATTTCAATGCTTTCAATCATATGTCAATAGCCACTTTCTTTCTCCTGTTGTAGCATTAACTAGCTTCAGACAATAGTTCAGCTGGCCATAAAGTTATATTACCCTGGAGAAGGTTATCATTACTGACCAAATGGTGGTCTGAAACACTGCACTTGGTCACTTTCATATTTTTTTTGTGTGTAAAAGAGACAGAAGCTGCAACACATCGTTTGTGACATCACAGACTGTCCACTGAACTGCTGAAACCGGACATTTTTGGACAGGACAGCCAACAAACAAACCAGATCCACTCCCTGGGAACTCTCTGTGTGGCTGTGCATAAGCTATAAATAGCACGACCAGATGGGAATAGAACTAAAGACAACAATCACATTCTCCTGTTACAAGTTATTTTCCATTCCCTCATTACTGTTTTCTCCCACATTGTAGCTTCTTGTATTTGCCAAGTAAGTTGGGGGAGAAATTGCACAAAGAGAATAAACTTCAAAAAGACTAGACTAGATAGAAAAAATAACTTGGCACATGATACCAGTCTTTTGTATCACATCCTGTATTCCTGTCATCACCATCTGCCACCAACTGGATATTGGCAAGCCTATCTGAAATCTCAATTCATCTTCCTTCATATAAGAGATTCAGATTCCAAAATTTTGTAAAATATATGAAAAAATCTAAACATTTTTTCACTTCCTACATCTTAAAACGACTGTCTAATGTACCATAAATATGGAAATTTTTCATCAGTGTTCATGGATGGCTCTATGATCGTGTAATAATACACCCAGATACTGACAAAGACATAAATACATTTGCTTTGTATAGGCTAGCCAAAGTTGAAAAAAACTTTCTTTCTCCTGTTGTAGCATTAACTAGCTTCAGACAATAGTTCAGCTGGCCATAAAGTTATATTACCCTGGAGAAGGTTATCATTACTGACCAAATGGTGGTCTGAAACACTGCACTTGGTCACTTTCATATTTTTTTTGTGTGTAAAAGAGACTTTTTCTTTGAAATAATCCTAAACGTTTCCTTTATAATCTGTCAACACACGACTTAACATTTGCAGCTAGGAGGCATCATTAGCCTTAAAAACCAACTCATGAATAGATGAAGACAAAATGAAAGGACTAGGCAAAGGAGTTTTATCTTCTCAGTTCCAGCAAGTCTTCTATTTGAAGGAGACAGATAATCAGGCATGCAAACTGGGTCTTTATTCAGACTCGACAAAGAGTTGACAAACTTTATTGGAGGGTTGACAAAGTCTCTTTATAATAAGTATCTTGAAGGTATTTCAAGCTCAGGGCACAAAGCCAGGACCTTTTGAAGCAGCAATAAAACATTTCACTCTGCTTTCATCAATTTCACTTTCATATTTGCCATGATATACTAGTGAGTTTGTCCCATTGGAGATTTATTTGACTATAAACAGATATATCTTAAAAAGTACAAATATTTCGTACACTAATAGAAGGCGCTTTCAGTTGGCATCCACCGGTTGAGATCTTCTTTCATAAATTTCTGTTACGTGACAGTCAACGATTTACTTTAATATTCGAAATTTATGGATGGGGCAGCAAAATGTTTTTTAAAGTTGGGTGGTTCAAAGAAGGAAATTATCGTTGTTTGGAACTAATCCGTGAACAATTTTGGTTAGAAATAGTTATAAAGGGTATTTATTGTTGCTTTTATTAGTTTGTCTCATTGAAGCTTTTCTGGCACCAAACACATCAATATGAATTAGCTGCAGGAGAAAGTGCAAATGAGGTGAGTTAGGGAGTTGGTATTAGCTCCAGTGAACTTCGTTAGGAAGTTGGGAATAGGGTTTGGCAGGGAGAATGACCTGCACCTTGGAGCCATGAGCATGATGAGGAGAGGGAGCATCCTCAGCAGCCAAATGATGCGACCTAATGATGCAGTCTCTGCAGAGCTCTGCAAAGACAAATTGCCATCGACGCCAGCCCAGGTTTTCCATAGATCTACCATACTCGACTGCACACAAGACCCAACCACATGCACTTGCACAAGTTGTGCCAACTTTAAAGTACTTGGTTTTTGTCTACAATGCAGCGGTTTAGTTGCTATACTATAATATAAGGTACTTTATAAAATAAAATACTAAGTATAAATCTACTGGTAATTTGCAGTCAGTCAAGCACAATACACTGACCAGACGCCTGCCAAAGGCAGCTAAATGGAAATACAGTGTATATATTTAGAACAATCTTAAACGAGCAATTTCCCCCTTATTTCCTCATCTGACCACTAGAGCTCATAGCAAGTCTGCTGTTAACTGTTTTATTCATTATGTAAATCTAACCAACTTTTAAAATTAAAGCATGCAGTAAAAAAAAAAAAAAATTGTCGATAAAAACTACTGTGAAAAAAAAACATTCCTTTCTTCCAAATCATCTGCAGAAGTGAAGACTTCGGAAATCAGCCAATTCCAAATTAAAATGCCAAGGAGAATTAAATGAAAGTTTGGTGAGGCGAACAAACAGAGCAATTGGCAGAATGATGATGGGATGAAGTTCCGACATATCAAAAGGCTTGGGGGACAAAAGAGACTTGACTAGCAAGGCAATTTCACAAAGGCTTCTTCGTTACAATCACAAGAAAGTATTCTTAAAATAACACTCTCCCGAAATAGAATTGAGCTCTCAGTACTGACAAATAAACAGGGAAAATAGGATTGTAAAAGTGAAAATAAAACAGAGCTGATACAAAAATAAGAGAGTTTGAAAGATAACAATTTCACCGGATAAATGGAATTTATAGCAGATATCTTACCTTGTCTTCTGTCATTACGCAAAACCTTGACTTTCTGGATTTTGGCCAGTTCCAAGCCATCTTCAGCTGCAAGAAGAAAGAAAAAGATTAGAATCATAAAACTATAGCTTCACATCTGATTTCATAGACTTGGAAAATAAACTCCAGAGGACGTCACGTGAATCCAAGACTCCCACTGGTTGTGGTAGTCGATCAGTCAATGGGAGTTTTGGGATTCAAATGACGTCATCTGGAGTTCCGTTTCCAAGTCTGTGAGTTCCGCTGTAAAACATAGTAGAGCAAAACGAGTCAGTAGGCTAGCAGTGAAATATAAGTTATGACCACCTTCTTATATGCTAAGTACACCATCATATATAACTAGCCATGATAAGAGGGAATAAATGAAAGCTTATGTATAATTATTCAGTGGTGACGATAAAGCAAAGCCCCAAAACAAGCTCGAAGATGATACGGTGAGCTATTCGTGACCATTTCCCTGATGCATCCATTTCTAATTGAACACTTACGTGGCAGTCTCATTCCTTGTAGAAAACCACAGCTTCTATTTTCAAGTTTTATAGCAGCCATAACAGAATAAATGTATTTTTGTCTCAACAGCAACTGGCAAACGTGATGGTCTCATGCTTGTTACTTTGGCATTCAGAAAGACAAATCCATTAGAGCCATTCACGTCGTGGGTGACAACCCAATCCTGTTCAGCTGATTAATTGTGAGAAAGGCTGGGCTGATGCTGCTGCCAAATGTCATGAAACATACAAGGCCCTCATCATGCACTATGCATCATGTGCATTGTCTAAACATTAGGATTCATAGCACACATTGGGAAACATACAGAATACATCATATAGGAAGTTGTAGTATTGTAGATGCCATACTATTGTCCCTGAGAAAGCGAGGTTAGGAACATATACCATGTACATGGACATAATATTAATAGCATACAGAGAGAGCAGCAGCTGGGTGACCTAGTGGTCAAGGTTACATAATGTAGCTACTAACATATACCATAGGACTTCTCTTACACGGACGTAATATCAATTGCATACAGAGAGGTCAACTGGGTGTCCTAGTGGTAAAGCATCAGCCAATTACAGCTGATTTCATAAACTAATCTGGAGTTTAGTTTATGACGTCATGTGATCCTGGACTCCAATTAGCTGAAGACCTTAGCCAATGGGAGTTCTGGATTCACATTCTCCAGTTCAGTTTCGATGAAATCTGTCGATGAAAGTAGATGAAATCTGCTGTTAATGCATTGCCCAGTGTTTGGTTCCAGGCCCAGACACTCTTCACGAACTAAATGTGTAAAAGCGGTAGCACTGAGACAACAAACCACACAGTGAGCACTACGATTATGACTCAGAGGTATACAGTATTAAGTTCCTCAATCTAAATGAATGGTATTCCATACTAGTCATACAAGAAATATGGGTCTCATTTTACCAACATAATTATGGAATGCTTATCCAAGAGTACCATACATGACTCCCTTTAGTCACTATGGCCACTCCAACTATTCATTGCACACATTTATTATACAGACCGATGCCATACACGTGTAACGTAAGTCTGATATCATTCATTGTATGGAAAAGGCAAAAACATAGGCGATGTATGCGCCTTGTTATATACTGCAGAGGGCAATAAGCCTGGTTCAGATGTATAAAATATGAAGCCAAGACTAGCAGTCACATCATAGAAGTTGCAGTACTCTCTTGTATGGGAAACATACATCCTTTGGCAAAGATTGTGTTGATTTATTGATCTCATGTTGCACAATTAAAAGCAACACTTGCAATAAGTTTTAGTAAATCATTTCCTGGTAATATAATCCACAATTTAAAGTTTAGGCGTACACTGCAGCACTTGGTAAGGTAATAAACACAATATGTCACCATCAAGACATCCATGTAACATATCATTTTTCATAAAACACCTAAGTTTTATAACGACGAACATATTTTTATGCATTCTGAGATTGTTCAAGCTATGATGGTATCGTGATATGCCCTATTGTCATCATATCAAAATGCATTACAGATTATTGTTCCAAGTCAGTTGACAGCTAATTTCATTGACTTGGAAACCAGTATCATAAACTTGGAAGCTTATTCCAGATGACGTCATGTTGATCCAGCACTCCCATTGGCTAAAGTAGTCCATCAGCCAATGGGAGTCCAGGATTCATATGATATCCTCTGGACTTTACTTTCCAAATCAATGAAATCGGCTGTAATGGCGGGAAAAAATTAGGGTTATTATAAGGGTAACGATAACTGAGCGAAAAGTCAAGTGGGGTCTTAACTGTGAAGTATTCCTAATATTGAGGTGGTCTGTCAGACGGGTTCTACTGCAAAACCAAAGCACTTCTGGCAATACATTTGAAATTACAGAGACAGGCATGTAAGTTGATCCAAAAATAAATAAAAATTAGAGCAAGGAGAGCCAAAAATGCCAGACACATAACGTGCAGAAACATGAAAAGGAAAGGTGAGGAATGAGAAGAGAGGTGAGGGCTGACAGTCTGTGACAAACATCTTCTGCATCGTGTCCTTTTCTTCCAGAGTCCCAATTGACATGCAAAGCATTGCCCCTAGGTCTATGGCCCATCCTCTTACTGACACCACACTCTACTGCAAGGCTACAACATGCACAAGGCAGCAATGGACCAATCTTCCACAAGCTCTATTCCCAAATGACAGTTTGACAACCTCACACTCGTTACAATTGACAGAAACAAATCAAGAACAGATAAATCGTGTAGGGTGGGATTTCGCAAGATGATCCTGATGCCACTGACATAAATCTCATCAGCTTGAGCAGATAATACTTCCAGTCCTTTATTGGCCATTGTCCTTAATTTTGGTTTCTACGAGTTAACATGAAAATGTATTGGAAACGAGTAACCTATATCGATGACACAGACAGTTATCTTTTGTATATTATTCGTTTTTGGTGAAAGCTAAATCCAACACGAATTCATTTGTCCATGGAAACATGTAGCGCCTGGCTTCTCTTAAAATATATACTCACTAACATTACACTGTACATTTTGTAGAAAAATCGAACATTGCTGGATATCATTAATCTTCAACTACAACTATCAACATTTGAAACTTGACTGAACTCAAATTCTAAACATTTTTGGAAATGAGAATGTGCACAATGTATTGCAAGCACTATCCATTTCTATCCACATTTAAGGCTGACTTAAACAAAGGACCCCCTCGAAGTTCAGTAGAAAGAAGTTCCAAAGAACCTGCCAACCACTCAGGTGGATGTGGTATGTGACAAATGCAAGATGGCAGGTCATAGAGAGAGCATTTGTGAACAATGCCAACCTTCAGGAATACAGCGTCGCCAAAATGTTTCCAGCTACCTTTAACAGCCATCAATTTTCCATGTGTTCTGTAAATTCACCTTTTTCCTCATGATACCTAGTGCCACGGCAGCTTTGTATTCGAGCTGGACATAATAATCAATGGATAGATAATTCATTGGTAGAGAGAGGGGTTTTCATGGGCTAGAAAGTTGGGGGTGTTCGATTTAAGGGTAAAATTTCTGCTAATTTTGTGCCATACAGTTAGACGCTAACATGAATCTTTGTATGAGACTGTGTATATCCATTCACTATAATAAAATAATTGAATAATTGAATTGAATTGTCATCAGCGGTCATCTTTAAATGTAACCGTTTATTTCGCTGACATCTGTCACTAAGTTGCCTGAGTTACAGTTTGAATCTGCATGAAAAAGCGTCTAAATCATTTTTAGTGGCTGTAACGGTCCAAAGTTCTGTTGAAAACTAAAATAGACATTTTTCACTGAAGACGCAAATGGCAGATTGCGAATTTGAGAGAGCGAGCAGCAGACAGCAACCGAACACGGATTTGGTCTTTCACAAAATGACAGAATTGTGGTCTCCACATCCGATTCTGCTGGCACAGCCCCACCACTTAAGGCCTCTTAAAAGGTGAGCAATTTGAGGCTGCAGCACCAATAGTGACAAATTACCCTTCAACTTGCCATGTAGAGAACATGACAACACCATTTTGTCACATCAGATGGAGGAGCTGCAGGCAAAGAACTCAAAATTCTGCATGCAAAGACTCCAAAAAGAGAACACACAAGATTTATTCTTGCTTTAATGTTGTAAACGCCACGCGTCTCACACATCTCATTTCTCGTTCGACAATATTGGGCCATCAATGTCCAGATCCACTGCAAACCGCTCACATCAATTGCGTTTGCGGTTTTCGTGGAGTTTATTTTTGTCTGGTTATTGTCCTGTTATCCGAGCAGAAGGACATCCGAAAGTGACGCGTCAAAAGACAAGGAAAAGAGACATTGAGGGAAAGAAGCAGAGAAGCAGAGACAGGCTAAGGACATTGTGTTCCCTTGATGTGTGACAGAGGATGGCTGGAGCAGCCTTTAAGACGCTTTGCTGCTCAATCCGCTTTGCTATTCATGGCAGTCTGGTGACAAATTGGCGCCAATTAACGACTGATGGCTCAGCCAAGGTGTCTTCAGGCCACAGGCCATCGCCCTAGGCCCACACTCTATCAATCAATGGCCACCAAAGCACACCACAAATCAAAGCTTTCATTGCATCACTGATACATATCACATCTACATGCATGAAATCCATACTCTATATGCAATGCTGCACTCCTGTATGAAAATAAAGTACCATGTGTAGGTCTTCATAATCATACATGATTATACATAGTGATACATGGTGTAAAGTGCAGCCCCTGGCAACTACTTATATATGTCAGTTAGAGTTATGTGACGTTTGCTCTTCGTTACACTTGCCCTAGGCAAAAGATGTATGTCAGTTAGAGTAACATGACAGGTGCATTGGTTGTATGCTCCTCATTACACTTGCCCTAGGCAAAAGATATATGTCAGTTAGAGTAACATGACAGGTGCATTGGTTGTATGCTCCTCATTACACTTGCCTTAGGCAAAGTATATATGTCAATTAGAGTTATATGACAGGTGCGTTGATTGTGTGCACTCTGCATTACACTTGCCTTAAGCAAGGATGTACAGGCAGGTCAGATTGTGTTATGCTCTTCATTACACTTGCCTTAAGCAAATACCTGTCAGATTGAATGGATGTATTAGGTGCAAGTTATTATATGTACACATCATTACACTTGCCCTCTGCTCATATGTGACTCTATGCAGTAGTAGTGTGTGCTCATCACTACATTTTTAGCTAGTCACTGCTCTACTCACATGTGTCAGTAATTGCTTGTTAATTATACTTAGTCTTAGCTAGCTTAGCCTGCTGCAAGGAATGTTGATTATTTTATTATTATTATGTTGTTAACATTGATTATATTATTAATTGATTGACTGTATTATCAATCAATTGTCAATTGATGACAAGTATCATTCCTTTTGCTACATATTGATTTATTGTCAGTGCTATGTGAGTGCATTGCCCTGTTAAGATGCCTCACTGTTAAGTCCTGAATTGTGGGAGGAGCTTACTAATTTTCCCTCCAAAACTTTCCCTCCAAAACTGCTAACCAAGCCAAAGTTGACACTCAGTACAATAGCCCATTGTGACTTGAGCTATAAATAGCCTCAGCACAATGCAGAGCACTGCAGGGGGTCCACTTTTGCTCCATTGTCTTGGTCTCACTAATCCCTGCCAGAATTGGCAGAAAGATGCTGGTAGCAGCCCTGTTTGGGGGAGGTATCACCCCATGGAATGTAGAGTTTACTGTGTTGTGATTGGTTGATAATTCCCTCTCAGCCCTGCTGGGGGGAAAACTTCAGGAATTGTACTTTAATACATATGCCCTGTGCACATTAAAAAGATCAGTTTTTCATTTTGCCAGCTGAGGAAGCAAATCCACTCTTGTGTTATTTACTTGTACACTTTGGACTCTGAATATTTTGTGCTTACTGCACTTTGGACTCTGCCCACTTTGGAACTGGGAGAACTTGACTTCCCTCAAGGCTGAGATGAGACTCAGTTGAAAGTCTAGGCTGAAATGTCATTATATTGGAGTCTTCAATGACATGGACTTTTACATTGGTGACCCTGACGTGATCATGGACCAGGACAGAGAACACACTTATGCCACAGGAAGGAGAGAAAGACAAGCCCTTCACTGCTAAGTGATGTCAACACTTGCAACTGCAAGTATAGCCAAGCACATATTGACATGTGCTTGAGGCTCAGATGAGCTAGTGAGGCATTTATGCTCTAGATCACCCTAAAAGGTGTGCAGCCACCATGATGGACCACCAGTCTCCTGGTGACCCTCCTGACCCCAGGACCTCTGCAGTGACCAGAGCTGCACCTCCCAGAAAGAAGGACTTCAAGCATCTGCACAGGACAGCCACACGACGCCCGCATGCACCGGATCTGACAGCCAGCACGAAGCGCCACCGCCACTTCCTGCCAAGATCCGCGAAGCGCCCCATGGACCTGCAGGCACCAACTCCAGAGCAGCAGGAGAGGGCCAGAATCTCAGCCATCAATGCTGCAGCAGCCTTCTTGAGACCAACATCCGCTGGGACTGACTCACGATCAGCCACTCCAGGAATGGACTGTCTCATGGAAACTGCAAATGACTAACTCACTGAATTGACAATTTCACGAAATCGACTGTCTCACGGAATTTACTGTCCCCTGGAATTGACTGTCGACCGAGACTGACTGTCTCACGAAATCGACCACCGCACGGAAACCACTGTCGACTGAAAATGTAGATCACGGAATGGACTGCATCACGGAATGGACCACACCACGGAATGGACCACACCACGGAATGGATCATCTCACAGAATTTCCTGTTTACTGGAATTCACTGTCCACTGGAATTCACTGTATGGTAGAGTTCACTAACTCTTGGAATTCACTGTCTAAAGGAATTCACTGTCTACTAGAATTCACTGGCTGATGGAATTCACTACACGGAATTCACTGTCCACTGGAATTCACTGTCTACTAGAATTCACTGCCTGATGGAATTCACTATACGGAATTCACTGTCCACTGGAATTCCCTGCCTACTAGAATTCACTGGCTGATGGAATTCACTACACGGAATTCACTGTCCACTGGAATTCACTGTCCACTAGAATTCACTGGCTGATAGAATTCACTATGCGGAATTCACTGTCTACTAGAATTCACTGGCTGTTAGAATTCACTATGCGGAATTCCCTGTCTACTGGAATGCACTACACGGAATTCACTGTCCACTAGAATTTACTGGCGGATGAAATTCACTATTTGCTGGAATTCACTGTCTACTACAATTCACTGGCTGATGGAATTCACTACACGGAATTCGCTGACTCCTGGAACTCACTGCGTGGTAGAGTTCACTGACACCTGGAATTCGCTGCATAATAGAATTCACTAAACTCCTGGAGTTCACCGCTGACTCGAATTCACTGGCCAAAGGAATTCAGTGTCTCCTGGAACTGACTAGCCTTGGGCATTGCCGCTTGGGCAGCCTAGCAAGGATATGGGAAATAGTCTCAAGGCACGACGGCGACAGCATGCTGAGCTGAGCCCAGACTACAACCAAGTTAACTGACATTGGCATGTCATGCACCCACGCATGCATTGCACTGCTGGATCCCTTGGATCTTACCTCAAGGGGGAGACATGGTCAGGATGACAAGTAGTCATGAGATCCCCACAAACATAGAGCTGTTCTTAGCTTAGGTAAAAATGAGAAATACCCTTGTTTCCTCAGGCTTGTCACCATTTGTCTTAACCTTGCAGCATTGTTGCAGCCATTTTTCCTTTTACTCACTGTGCTTCATATATTGATGTCACTGAGAATTGCTTAGCATGTTAGAATTATCTAACATTTCAGAATTGTTAAGCATGTCAGAATTATCTAGCATGTCGAGTTACTTAGCATGTCGAAATTGTCTAGCATGTCAGGACTGTTTAGCATGTCAGAATTGTTTATACTGCCAGGCTGATCACTTCTTGATCATCCCCAAGCACGCTCCTTGCTGATTGCCATCAATGAGCTAGAATAAGGGGGGGAGTGATGTAAAGTGCAGCCCCTGGCAACTACTTATATATGTCAGTTAGAGTTATGTGACGTTTGCTCTTCGTTACACTTGCCCTAGGCAAAAGATGTATGTCAGTTAGAGTAACATGACAGGTGCATTGGTTGTATGCTCCTCATTACACTTGCCCTAGGCAAAAGATATATGTCAGTTAGAGTAACATGACAGGTGCATTGGTTGTATGCTCCTCATTACACTTGCCTTAGGCAAAGTATATATGTCAATTAGAGTTATATGACAGGTGCGTTGATTGTGTGCACTCTGCATTACACTTGCCTTAAGCAAGGATGTACAGGCAGGTCAGATTGTGTTATGCTCTTCATTACACTTGCCTTAAGCAAATACCTGTCAGATTGAATGGATGTATTAGGTGCAAGTTATTATATGTACACATCATTACACTTGCCCTCTGCTCATATGTGACTCTATGCAGTAGTAGTGTGTGCTCATCACTACATTTTTAGCTAGTCACTGCTCTACTCACATGTGTCAGTAATTGCTTGTTAATTATACTTAGTCTTAGCTAGCTTAGCCTGCTGCAAGGAATGTTGATTATTTTATTATTATTATGTTGTTAACATTGATTATATTATTAATTGATTGACTGTATTATCAATCAATTGTCAATTGATGACAAGTATCATTCCTTTTGCTACATATTGATTTATTGTCAGTGCTATGTGAGTGCATTGCCCTGTTAAGATGCCTCACTGTTAAGTCCTGAATTGTGGGAGGAGCTTACTAATTTTCCCTCCAAAACTTTCCCTCCAAAACTGCTAACCAAGCCAAAGTTGACACTCAGTACAATAGCCCATTGTGACTTGAGCTATAAATAGCCTCAGCACAATGCAGAGCACTGCAGGGGGTCCACTTTTGCTCCATTGTCTTGGTCTCACTAATCCCTGCCAGAATTGGCAGAAAGATGCTGGTAGCAGCCCTGTTTGGGGGAGGTATCACCCCATGGAATGTAGAGTTTACTGTGTTGTGATTGGTTGATAATTCCCTCTCAGCCCTGCTGGGGGGAAAACTTCAGGAATTGTACTTTAATACATATGCCCTGTGCACATTAAAAAGATCAGTTTTTCATTTTGCCAGCTGAGGAAGCAAATCCACTCTTGTGTTATTTACTTGTACACTTTGGACTCTGAATATTTTGTGCTTACTGCACTTTGGACTCTGCCCACTTTGGAACTGGGAGAACTTGACTTCCCTCAAGGCTGAGATGAGACTCAGTTGAAAGTCTAGGCTGAAATGTCATTATATTGGAGTCTTCAATGACATGGACTTTTACAATGGGATTGAGCTTAACGTATCTTGCATGAAATCCATAATCTATATGCATACTGCTGTGGAAATACAGTGCCACATTGTGAGGCTTCATAATCATACATGTTGATACATGTAATGTATTGATTGGGAATCAGATACTGATAAATAATCAAGCACCAAGAGGTCCGTGGCTCCATGCATGCTACTTTGAAATACTGCCAATGTCATGATTGCTGGACTAGAAATCCATATCTCTGGCAATCCACATACTATCTGGCCTTGGAGTCCTGGACTGTATTAGATCTCATTTTCCTTTTGCAAAATGTTGTCCACGTATGTGATCCATCAGATCAGCAGGACCAAGTAGCAGCCTTACACCATATATGCCTCACAGTGTTAATGCCTGGGGCTTTTGGTACAAAAGAGAGCAATAAGCCCTAATGATATGCACCTTGCATCACAATTACAATCAGTGTGAATTTATGACCTGGGAATACAAAATATCACCAGATGTTGCAGTGAGATTACATTTTATAGAAATACAGGAGAGCAAGGTATTGACTATTGGACTTCTTCTAGTTGCTTGGAATGAGTTTTCATCACCCAGGGGTACCTCGCCTTAGCCAATTTTAGTTTGCTTTTTTTCTTATTCTTTCTTTCTAGGGCCAAGGAATAATCATCACAGCAGTGACTAGACTAGGCTGCGTGGTCATTTATCAGAATGGTTAGTGGTGAAAGAACTGGGAGAACTGCCAAAGAAATGTCTATCCGCCCATCCATCCACCTAAAGAAACTAAATGACAAAATTCTTAGGTGTGACGCCAGCCTCTCAAGCTTAATAAGGAAATAAAACAGTGTTTTTTTGGAGAAATACACCTATCTCTAGAGCCTTATAATGAAAACATAAAGAGATTTTTTTGGTACACCAAACACTAAATGCTTATATTTAAACAGGGAGCTAATACACCAAGCACCAAAACAAAAAACGAAACGAGGATTTTCTTCGATTACATTCCAATTTTTAACGCTTTGTATACATGGTAAAGTAAACATTACTGTACGCAAATTTCTTGGTAATCAATTTCTCGGCTATGCCGTATTATAAAGCTTTAAGTATAAAACGGGTATTTCCATATTAAGTGAACATATTTTGGATGGTAACACACCAATCTTAAGTTCAGATATATTAAAATTAATCACGGATTTTCTTTGGTAACACCCCCGATCTCTAAAGCTTTAACAAGGATTTCCTAAGTAACACCAAGATCTAAAGCTTTGTATGGAAAGTAAGCAGCTATGTCCTCAGATAATACACCAATCACTAAAGCTTACATTAAAATTAAACAGGGATTTTCTTTGGTAACGCAAAAATCTCTAAGGCTTAATGTGGATTTTCTTAGGTGCACCAAATTCTACAGATTTATAAGGAGAATACTACAGTGTCTCTGTAATTAGTCTTACTGTACATCCATAAGACCAAAAATACCTAGACTTCTTCGGGCAAACAGATCAAGAAGCTATTACTTTGATGTCCACACTTTCGGAACAGCCAGACATCCAAGCACGGAATTATTAGAGTCCTTTTACAGACGTCTCTGTCATCATATTAGCAAATCACAAAGTGTCTCTTCTTATCTGTTCCGTCTTTCTTAATGACAATCATATCAAGTGATTAATCAAGCAAGAGCCACTAAAAGATTGGATAAAAGAGGCTTACTGTAGTGTGATGTGGCGGTCGATTATGTTTAACCAAAAAAAGTACACAAAACATCAGAGGGATAGAGAAGAGATTGAGAGAAAGAGCCAAGCCAGTGGTCCAACGGAAGCCAGTGGAGTCTCAATAGAGGCCCAACGGCTTGCGTGCAGCAAATTCCTCTTGAATGACTGAGTCAGGATTGATCGACAGGGCTGAACATCTTGAAACGAAAGAAGCCGAAATCTGGCGCAGTCGCCTAAATCACCATGACACCCAGATGTGGCATGGCTGTAGGATGGATGCGAGATAGATGTCCCTTCAGGTGACTTAATACAGTTTGATGCATGCAGCAGCTAGACTACTTCTTTGCACAGCTCTTTGCAGTTAGAAGGCAAGTAACAACTGAATCAGCACTTCTACAGACTGCTGATGAGCAAGTTGGCCAACAGGAAGTATTGCAGGCTCAGCTGGACAAATGAACCATCAGCATTGGTCAAGCCCGTGCTTCTTAGTAAGGATACAGGTCAGACCTTCCAATATACATAACAGACTAATTACTTACAGAGCATACACACAGCTGCATGTTCTCCACCAGTTAACCAAAACCTACTGTTGACAAAATTAACGTCCATAAAAGACTCCACACTGAACCTTTTTGAGTGCTTCAAAAATGCACATATTTATGACCATAGGCACATGTTGCAGATTCAGTTTCTGTTGGACACCATTCTCTAGTGCATCACCTGTGACAGTTTTTCCTTACCAAAACATCATTATTTACTTTAGTTTAATAAGAAACCACTTGACATGTTCCTTCGCTTCTAGCAAACATGATGATGGATTTATATAATTTTTCACAGAATCTTCAAAGCTCCAACATACACTGAAGTGACCACAAAGCATAACATGAATAGTAGCCAGACCACATAAAAGATAAATAAATGAGCAACTATGCACAGGAGGAAGGGTTCCTGGTGAATGACTGATGGGGATTCCATCACAAAGAACAATGCCTTCGCCATGGCAACGGTGGTGTCTTAGCGACCGTTTCCAACAGGGCCACCCAACGAACAGCAACTTATCTGTTGCCTTTTAGACCAGCATCATCATCATCATCATTAAACAGCATCATCAGCAACATCTCCACCAGCATCATCATCAGGACAGCATCAGCAGCAGCAGTGAAAGCTGCCATTACCCAATATGGATATTGACAATGGTATGAATGGCGAGAAAAACTAGGACGCCAGTTAATTGTGTTGTGTCCCAGCCTGGGGATTTGCAAACAGCATCAATGTGCATAATTAATAATCCTCTAATCTCTTTTCATCCGAATCAAGCGCTGCAAGCTGCATGTCATTCATCCTTCTAGGGACTGGAGTGGGTGCCCTTCAAAAGGAAGATTTCTCAACCCACTAAATGGTTTTAATGCAAAATACTAAGCTCCCCTCATGCCCAGATTCCTACACAAATCCACACAGAGATCCCTACACAGATTGGACCTTTTGAATTCCATAAGCAGAATGCCTAAGGAACCTTCCTTCCACTTCTCTTTTTCACTTTTTCTCTACTCCTGTTGCCCAGATATCTTCATTGCTTTTGTGCTTCATCTCAGCAAAATTGTATGTCAGTTTCCTCTAGCATCTACATACCTCCCAGCAGCAGTAGCAGAAACAGCAGCAGCAGGAGGAGGAGCAGCAGCAGCAGCATTCACCAAATTCTCATCGTACTTTCAATGAGAATTCCAGATCATTTAGAGTATTTGCCAGTTTTAAATGTCTCGTTTTCACGTTTTATGTAAACCAGAGTGCAAAATAAAAACCACTCCATTATGTGTGTAAAGAGCCATATTTCCCCTCTCTCTGAATCATTCTCAGGGACACTGCAACACTAAGCTGTCTCTGCCTCTTGGTAATGAAGAATCATTCCATCATTATTCCTGTCAAAGTGACTGTAACTCTCACAGAATTGTCCAGATGTAACAAATCTACCCCATTATATTGTCACTGAGAATTTAGTAGCTTCCATGTATCGGGCTGACTCCAATGACTCCGTTCTTGGAGTCTTTATGTTGGAGGAAAAAGAAAAAACTTAATGTCTTGTAGTACAACTAAAAATCTTTTAGAATGATGAGTGACCCCCATGGTCGCTTGGTATAACTAGTTAGTCAGATTATCTAAGTTGGTCATACCTCAGTCAAATTTAGTCAATGTCAGGCATAGAGTGACTTGTTTGACTAAGAAGTTAGTCAGTATAAATAATGACCATGAATAATACTATGTGGTCAGCATTTGCAAGTAAACTGCAATTTCAATCCATTATGATTTTTGAGATACTAAAAAACCACTGCAAAAATGCAAAGACATTGATTCTTGCACAGTGCATACCATTTGTCTATCACTATATCCCCATTGTTTTAATACTCGAGTGAAACAGTATAATAGGAATGGATACAATAAACAGATGTGGTGTAACCCATACACTATCGTTGACATTACAACAATACCACTAACAATAGCCAGTTTAAAAAAAAAAGTCTGAAACAAAGAACGGAAAGATGCCTGCTTTTCCTCAGTAATAAATCTCCAGAAAAAGGTCACTAATACTCACTATAACCACATATGCTGCATAATATCACAATACACAAGTAAATTATCAACCGAGCGCTTGAGAAGGAGTTTTTCTAAGGCAAAGCATGGGACTTGTGTTTCTAGTAGTTTTTCATTGGCATGATCCTATTTCTCTAATGAGAAAAAAGGAACAGCGTCTACAGATATGCAAGATAATGCTGAAGAAAGAAGAAATAAATGAAGGACAGAAAGAAGAAATAAATAATGAAACGAAGAGAAAAAATAAAAGGAGGAAAGGACAGAAGATAAATAGATAAATAAACAAAGAAAGAAAGAAAAGAAAGAAGCAAGAAGATAGAAGAAAGATAAATAGCAAACGAAAGGAGAAATAAAACGAGAAATAAATAAATCAAACAAGAAAAAAGAAGAAGAAATAAATAGCGAAAGAAAGAAAGAAAGAACAAGCCCTATTGACCACATTCTGCAGCATCAATTGGACTAACTTAGACACGTATAATACCGTATATTATATTACTGGCTGCCAGACAGACACCAATAATTAGGGCCCAAAGGGATTTCAGTACTCAGTCTGGTGTGTCGTGACTTGTGACTGGTCACTAATTCTCTGACCACCAGTGACCTTGCAATCTCTGGAATAGAGAGTATTTTCCTAGTTCTTTATTCGGCAGCAGAAATGATATACTGTGATTGTATTATCTCATATTTCGTCAGCAACCAGAGCGCCTTGAAGCACAGCAATGGCAAAACAGCATTGTATAAGAGATTGTCAACAATGGTGTTATCAAAGGGTATGTCTTTCTATGGTGCCCTCATAACGAATCACCACCCCAGGGTTTCCAAATCGTTTCTTGTTTCTGAATCTCTTCTTACTTCATAGCAGTTCTTATATAAAAAGATAGGTATCATTCTAACTTTGCAAGGTAACGAAGTTTTAGTACAGCAGGTATGTCCTGAGACCGGAGTTAGTTGTTAAAGAATTTCAGCAAGCACTACGTGGTCAATAAAGAATCGAATCTCAGCAATCTGACAAAAAAAACCATCTTGAGAGAAGCTGTAAATTCAGCATTCATCAAATCATACCCCAGTCTAGATGAACAGCTGCAGAATGGTGCAGATATGGCATGCCAAAAAGTGTCCGGACAGCAAGGAGTAATTCAATTGTCAGTATCATCTGACCCCGGGGGTCATTTTCTCATTGCATTATATTGGTGGACCTAGGTTGGGCAAATGTCCAGCAGGAGCTTCAATTCTGTTATATTCCAATTCCTGTGCCATCCGACAAGCAGACAATCCAATAAATCCGGTCAACAGGATTTCCAGTATATGACTGCTCTCAAGTCCATTTCAGAAGGATGCCATCAGAATAAAGTGATTTCCAAACGCGATTACATAAATACAGTCCCACAGTGAAACTCCTCACCTAAATCACGATACTTTTCCACAATACAATAAAGCTGGACTCATTGAATGTTGGATACTTCAATGTACAAAACCTAATTAGTTTAACAGTTGAGTCCTTTTAAATATAATTCTTCATTTATGATTGAGTTTTAGGATTCTTCAACATGCCAAACCACGTTTGTAACCAGGATTTGCGCCCATGGAACCCATATACAGATACTGTACCTGTATATGGGCGCAAATCCTGGGTATCCCCCACCCTATAAATAAATTTATATTCTTTCATATTTTTACGATTTTGTGGTTCTGAGAGGTATCAGCTCCCCTCCCCCGTGCTGATGGGTTCACACAGAAATTTGATCAACCACAATTTAGCAGATTGCCTCATCCTTTTTCGAACGAAATACATAACAGGTCTCATAGCCGGAGAAATATACCATTGCATGGGCTGTAAGAACCATATAGGCACAATTTTTGTGTCTGCGACTGTCTGACATAATGTAGCCAGTGAGGTTTTACCACACAACAAAACGGCAACTCATTTGAAACTTTTTTGTCCACAAGTGTCTGTCTGGCCCATGAGTCGATTCCTTCACAAGTTTGTGTCTGGGGCAGACTTGGTGATAGCAAGAGTGAGAATAAAAAGAGGAGGGGACATCAGATATTCAGCTCATGCAGAAGGGACGTGCAAGGCAAGGACAGTGGGGCAGACCAGCTGAACCTGACACCTCAGCCTCTGCATCTTGCAGCAGCACACAGCAATGCTAGAAGCTGCTGCATCACCACATCACCACCACCAACTAACTACAGCAGTAATACAACTACAGACAGTAGCTTGGTTCTGAGAGGGACATACATGTCCCCAGCACTTGGCAAACTGGAAAGGGGCAGCAGAGTAACTAAGTGTTATTTCATTTTGCACTCCTCTCCAGTTTTTGTATTGAATGGCACAATACTGTTTGTCTTTATTTTAATTAAATAATTTATATCGATCAAGAATACACGTAAATTCTATATAAGTCTTCTTTCACAGCGTAAAGTTCACTACATGTTCATGCCGCTCCCCCCCCCCCCCAAAAAAAAATTTACTGGTGCAAACTGTCTTTGATGCTGCACCAGTACTAGTAACATCAGCAGCAGAAGACCCAGCAGCTGGATGGATGTACTCAAAGCAGCAAGGCTTCTTTCCCTGCCCACTGCATTGCAAATAGTGATTCATGTGGCCATGTTAGTGGGTCGACCAGTCTCACAAACACCAATCAGTAGTCTCCACTTCATCTGAGTAACAGCAGTAACAGTGAGTATTGCTCTCATTCAACCTCCCCCTTGTTACCCACCACAGCTAAATTACCTGCAACCGCAGCCAGATTGATTTCGTGCTAAGCAAATTGACGAGAACAAGGAAAAACATTTTCCTTTCAGCATTTGTTCAGCAGCCATGCAACATCTCCGCGTGGCATCACCACTTATTCACCAGGCACAGTTGGAATTCAAATGAAAATTTAGGGCAAACTTTCAGGCCGTGGTCCATATTCATGACATTGATGACCTTCTAAAAAAAAGTCTTCCAGAAGATAGTCTTTCTGTATACATGTGATCTTTCTGGAGAGGGTCTTTCTGGAGGTGGTCTTTCTGGAGGTGGTAGTGTTAGTCCAATTATTAGCAATTTTCATTTATACACCGTAGCCTTAATTTTGGGATTGCCTTAATAGTGAGGTGGTCTCCACCATGTAAAGCTACTTTAACTATTAACTGAATAGACTGTTAAGCCCCCTTCACATATAGCCGGATCAAACGCCGGATTGTCCCGGAGTATAACTCCGGGTAATAGCTTGTAGACCTCATGTTTATTTCCGGCATTGTCCGTGGCGATCTGGGACCACCTTGGGACTCCGGGGTAAATATTAAACATGTTTAATTTTTCATGCCGGAGGGCCTGGAGTAATTTAATCCGTGTTGATCCGTGTAGACTCCCAGTAGACTCCGCCGATCTCCGGGAATCTCCGTATTGACTCCGGCATACTTCGTGGTATCTCCGGCTACGTCCGGCGTCAACCTGACATGAATATTTCGCCGCCATTAACGCTGGAGAGTACAAGGACCAACACGGTTCCACACAAATGAACACGGTGTAGACAGGTTATATCCGCGAAGGCACCGTGTAAAATCCGGTTCACTCCGCACTCTTCCGGGACAGTCGTGTTAAATCTGTGTTGCTCCTTGTTGACATCTTATTGCCATCGTGTACACACCCCCAAACATTTCTTTTTTGTTGACATTTTCAAATCTTTGATCCCGGAACCCCCCGGTGTGAAGGGCCCTTTAGACCAGGGATCAGGCTGGAACCAATTTCAGGTGGGAGAAATATCCCATTACCAAGAATGAGAGTGGGATTTTTCCAGTTGTGATGGGATTTCTGGTCAACCATTAATGGAGTCCTTAATAATTTATGATCCACATGATTGCAATAAAAATGATCAAGCAAACCAATCATTGGTGGATTTTTAAGTTTTTAACTGTCAAAAACATCAACAGACAACCAACAAACAATTTTCTTTGCCTTCCATTTTTTTGCTGATTGTGTTCTGCTTGAGAGCACCACGTGGATTGAGTCTCACAAACGAAGTCAGACTAAACAAGTGGTGGATGAAAGGAGGACTCTGATTGGCCAGAAATGGCTCTCATTAACCAGCCAATCAGAACGCAGCTTACTTAACTGTTGTGAACGTGGTCACTGCATTCAAGCATGAAAACAGTTGTCAATATTTCGGGCAAACTTTGCGCGATTTTTGCTCATTATGACATGATCTAGTGGGATAATTGAGAAAACAATGCGCAAATATCGCAAATGCGCGGTCCAACCTGATCCCTGTAGACACAAGATATTTCGACTTACTTCCTATCCCTGATTAAATGAATATTACCTTATCGTATCAAATGTTATCTTATGCTTCAAGATTCAAGATGTATTGACCATGTTAGAAAGACATACAATTTGAAATATGTATAAAAAATTACCTCCATTTCAGTATATAACATACAGGCGGCCTTGTGCTAATACGACATACATAGCCTTTACCGATGTAATTTTATGTTATCTTATCTTGTCGTGATGTCTTATCTCATAGCAACTTTTGACAGCTGGGTGGCCTAATGGTTAAAGCCCATTGCACATGAGAGTTTTTCCATGCCGTGATCACATATGATTTGGTCACAACCCCTTTTCATGACCAAATTTTCCTGTGTGCAGCGGACTATGATCGCATCACATATGACTTGTGACGAGATCATGGGTATCTAGCACTGCTAGATATTCCATGATAAATCAGAGACTTTCCATGATGCAAACCCCGTGTGCAGCAGTTTATGCCGTGATCACAGGGGCCTGGCCTGCTAATAGCCAATCAAATGCGAGGGGTTTTGACTTGACCTAGAATGTAGCAAACCCTAGTTTGCAACAACTCCATAATGGCTAGTGAGGGGTTGTGACTCTGTCATGGGGTCCATCTCCATGTGCAGCACATTATGCTGGCATCACAAGAAGGGGTTGTGATGCCATCACATGTGATGCCATCATATGTGATTCCCGGGTGCAATGGGCTTAATTAGGCATTCGCCCCATTGGCCAGCTCTGCTAAGGGTCCTGGGTTTGATCCCCGGCCCGGTAACTCTTCATGAGCTACATCCCAGCTGGATGTCGTTTGGATGAGACTTTAAATTTGAGGTCCCTTGTACTCAGTGTCTATGCTGAGGCAAGTAAAAAATCCCATCCATGGGGTAAACGTGTCTCTCTCACCTCATCAATCAACCCTCGCTTGCGGCAAGAACTTGCCTTAGAGGGCTGCACTTTCCCTATCTATCTATCTATCTATCTATCAGATTAGGGGGGTTTTTAACAAGTTAGTCAGATAGTAAACTTCACTCTAAAGTTTAAATTCTATATAATCTTAGGATACATTATATATCTAGTCGAAACGACCCCCAAGCCTGCGCTGTTCATACACGATTTAATCGATAAGTAATTATGGGTAACCTAATATCCACAGTACGCCCTCTATATTAACCAGTAATGACAACAAACATACATAATACAGTAGACACAAAATGACACCAAGTTTCCGATGCAAATTTGAAATTCAATGAGACAAACAGTCTGAGAGTGTTGCGATATAAATAATGCAACCCAAACGAGTTTTGTGCTCATTTGCAACAATGACAGGATTCCCAAATAATAATTTAATGCAAATTTTCAATAACATGGTTGCAAAATTAAAGCCTACATGCAGTGCAGGTTGATTTTATCATGCCATATTATTTTTGCAAGCATTAATAGCTGCCATCTTGTTGAAATTAAAACACACCACCCACATCCAAGCCTGTAATTACTGAAATTAATAAAGGAAAGAGAATACTTACGACTGTCACTGTAGTCGTCGACTAGAATAATTTCTTTCACTAGATGATCTGGACTCCGATTCAAAACGCTGCAAGAGACAATATGGAGAGTTCAGATTTAAAAGAATGAACCAAACAATGGACTGGCCATAAACAGAGCGTGTGTCTATAACAGGAAATTTTGAAAGTGAACATAATCATTGTACATGTACTTTTTGTCAAAAACGCATACAGCAGGCAATATTGCAGGCATCTTTCTCATATTTTACTGTTATTTTGAGTACTGGGTTACATTTTGTTTCCTCAGAGCAACCACCACCCTATACAACCAGTGGCAGACGTGATGATGAAATGATCAAGCTTGGGAGTCTGCACCAAGTCAAACATCCACCTCATGGGTAGGGTCATTTGCCTCAGCACAGACACCAAATACAAGACACCTATCGTTTTACTGTCATACACGCAAGACGTCCAGCTGAATCGAGGGCTAGAGATTCAACACCAGACCATGGGAACTGTAGCAGTTCCATGACCAGATTATGCAGCTAAGCGTTTCATTGACAATTACAGCAACTACCAAATTTTCTTGATGACAAGCCGGTGTGTGTGAGTTATTGTTTAACGCCTCATCAGCACCTGAGTGGAATGATGACAAGCCGGTTCTTGCATAGCAACTTCAATAATAAAAATACAATGTATAATGTAAATTCAATTATCTAATAATTCCAATCTCGCTTACACGTCTGGCTTGTAATTTAAAAAATATGGCATGTGACCTTCACTCAATTGTGTTTAGAGAAACATGATAAAAGTGAATAATTATCTGAACATTTTGCAATGCATGACACTAACTTGTTGCAAGAAACCCAAATATGTCTGCCCATCAGTGTTCAGATTGTCTGGATATCTTGGCTTTATCCTTAGACAGGTTAGAGATCCCCCATCATAGCCAGCTGACACCTACTCCCAAGTGAGCTTAACAGGGGATACATTGACGCTCAATTCTGACCACTGACCACTCCCTTAAGTCCACCCTTAGTCCGCCCATCAATCATAAGATGCTAGGCAAGGAAACCATTTTGGAAAAAGGGTCCAATGCAACCACCCCCAAAGAGAATTACACTCTAAAGGCATACTGTCTGTTTTCAGGCAATTTCCACACAATTGTATAAAATCGAACATTGTCAAGATATTATTTTGGTCTTACAAAATGAATGTCAGATTTAGGCAATCGTTGTTTAAGACCAAAAAATATCCTGTTTAATTTTAAACAATTTACAGTGATGAAAAATTACTGTCGAAAACGGGCAATTTGTTGTTAGAGTGTAATGCGTTTTACAAACATTACTAAAGCCAGTATTTTTTTCGGAGATATTTAAAGAGTAAGGTGATCATGGTGATGAAGCCCATTTCTTTTATATCTCTCGCAGATCTAGCAGATTTTTCAGGATACAAAAGGATTCCATACAGAATAATTCCTTCACATTCAATAATGAGATCGAATTTAACTATGACTTGTCATTTATGCAAACTTAATGAAACTCGCGACAGGCAACTTCGAAACTGAACAGCGATGCAGCAAAAATGACACAACAATGGCTCAAAATATACGAAAGAACTGGCCACACAGCGAATGATAAACAGGAAGAATTGACCTAGGGCATGGAAGGACATGGACCACACAGAGGCAAAGGAGGACCAGTATCAGCCAGTTGCAGAACAGGGCAGCCCCATTGCAAGAGCAACCATTTTAACCCAGTGTAAAACAGTCCAGAGTCAATGTTCACAAGCCACTTAACAAAAAAAGCCAGGGTAGGGCAAACTGTGAAACGAAGGAAGCAAGCTGCGGCAAGGAGATAGGTGATGCTGAAAGAAAGATAAATGTAGCACACTGGAGAAGGATGGATAAGTGGACTGATCAGTAGCCATGTCCTTCCTCCAGCAGCAGCAGCAGCAGCAGTAGCAGCAGCAGCAGCAGCAGCAGCAGCAGCAGCCAGACTGATGTCTTCTTTTCCCATCAAGTAGTCAACCAGCCACAGCCCTCTCAGCAGCAATCTCCAAGCAGCTGTCTAATCAATGATTCCGAAGGTTCCACTCAAGCCTCGCTAGACCCATGATTATTGCATTTCATTTCACTTCGTTTCATTTCATATCTCACTTGGTTTCAGTCGAGTTCCATATCAAGTAAAAAAAAGGCAGAGCTAAACCACGCCTCCCAACTACTAACCAAAATCCAAATCAAAAATCACATGAATCCACTGGAACAGGAGCAGCGAAAGTCGATCTAATGCTGATTCCTCTTCGATCGAGAAAGATAGCCCAATATCTCCATGTAAATTTAAACCCTTCTTTCATTTTTTGTTAGTAAAATTCATGGTTCTGCTCCAAAATTACCATCGTAGTCCGATCACTGATTGGTGAGATTATGCCCATGACGAATATAATGCACATTTAGTGATATCAATGTACATTTGCATCGGCATTCTTGGGTCATGTTTCTTCATTAATCATGGAATGGAACAGTGCAAAATGAATCGTGATATTCTTATCAATGAATTACATTCCAGCTTTCCCACTCACGATGCTATCAACAGAATATGTTACAGAAGAATGTACATGTACATGGAAGGCTGTATATAGAAGAGCAGATTTGACATTATTTTTCTTTGGCTTGGAGTGGGATTGGCCGAGCAGCCTAAGCTTATATGTGATTATTTAATACCAGGATTTGAAATGAATTGGTGAAGTTCTGTGCCAAAATTTAATAAATAGGTATAGCATGTACAATTTGCACTGGACGAGTCCATACGGTTGCAGACAAAAGTACTCATAAAGGTGTGTTAAAAGTGGAAATTTTATGTACAAGGTAGACAAATGTACTTTAAAAGAAAAAAAGGCATTAATTTTGGTCTTCTTGTGGCCTTTTTAACATCTTAGACTGTTAAAGCAATTCAATAAACAGAATTAATAAAAAAAAAAAAATTTTAAATGTATCATGGCAAAAAGTATTCATACAGTAGCGAATACATGGCATGAACTTAGAAAGATTATTAAAAGTGCAATAGCAATTGGTATTTTTGTGTTACTACCTTTTATCTGGTGTATTATATCTACATGTCAATTTAACATACTGCTTGGCTGCAAGTGGTTGCATATAACCAAAAATGGTATATGTCATAGTGCACCTCTGATAATTCAATCATGTTTCAGGGGTGCTTGGAAGCTATAATTCAGAATGTCTACAAAAAGTTAGTTTTCTCTAGGACATTGGGAAGGCTATAGTTTATAATTAGGTTGACATCCTGTGTTTTTAGAGTATCCTCATAACTTTGGTTTTGTTGCAAGGTTTGTTTACTCCTTATATAATAAGCATGAGTACATTCAAATCTCAGGCAGTAGGCAACATTTGTTTCGGGGAGATGTCTAAATGCAGTTGATGCCACTTTGCCAAGTAAGCTCAACTTATGGTTAATGACTATATGTCACTGTTGGAAGAATACAAAATTCTCAGAAAGGCTCATATATTTTTTATGAATGCTGTCACGTTGGTCAGAAAGTGTAATTTAGTCTCAGCCAGATAAACCAGGGATTTAATTTTCTTCTCAATGCGTAAGATTTACTTATGTTCGAAAATCTAAATATCTCAGATGTGAGCAAGTTTCAGTAAGTGTTTGCCCAATCTATAATTCGTGTGTGGTGATGCGTTGGTACTAGCATTGGATAGAAATGACCTCAAGCAGTAAAGAGATCTGATGTTAAGTCTCTCAACATGCACATGAGTTCTTGCACACATTTTTGGCAAGTGAGCTTTCATCAGTTGCATTGATCTGCTAAGTGTGATAAACTGTTGAAGCTCTTAGTGGTAATATCTTTGTTTTTAACTCAGTTTCAATGGAGAAAACGGCGCTCCTGTGCATTCCCATCTCCTTGCAAGTCTTTTGCATGAGGTTTCCTTTGGTTATCGAGCCAGATGATGATTTAATTTCTATATCACTTCATCCTCTTGTTCTCTCATCTTCTCAGTCTAATACCTCATCCAAAATAGGTGAAAGGGGGCTGGCAATGACTTGAATCGCAAAGTCATGTTTATTGAATGATTGTGCCTAAAACTAGAATGTACATGGGATGAGCAGAGCTCTGCCCTTAGCAGCAGAGAGACTTTAATCCCAAGTGAGATCCCACCACTTTTGGTGGGCTGCATCTAGGGGCAAGAAGCGCTTCTGAGGATTGAAGGCAACAACGTGATTGGCGAATAATGCAATTGTACAATAATGAAGCGATGATTTAAGCCCAAAAACATTGGCAAGTCGTCTTACAGGTATTGCTACCTTCACACCAAGCCATGAAGCGGTACACCGCCACTAACTTCTGACATCTGGAAAATAGCAACATCTACCATGCTGCATGAATACTTTTGTCAAATTCTTTTAGTACCTAATGGTGAAGGCTGATTTATCATAATTTGGTGCAATTGTAACTACATTCACATGAGCTCCCATGTGACAGGCATTGATAATCCTGCTCAATTGACATCTATTGTTAATTCTTGAAATTATCAATCTGGTCACCTGTATGAATACTTTTTGTCTGCAACTGTATAACACATCAAACCTCCAAGTGGTTTGGGGTCATAGGGTGCAGCGTATCAACCAAATCAAAGCTTTCATATTATACTGGATGGCAAGGAGTCCAATATAGTTTTATTGAATGAAGAAACGCTACATTGGATAAGGCATAACCCGAGTCCAATATAGCTTTTCTTCATCTAATATAACTATTTTCTGCCCAATATAAATTTTCCCAATATAAATATGGATGGTGACAACAAGGAGTTTGTGGGAAAATGAAAAAATCTATTTTCTGAATCTAACAAAACTCTACTAGACACAACACTGTCATTTTCCCATTGGCGTTTTCTTGTTACTTTCATACGGCTTCAACATCAGCAGCCAAGTCCAGAATCCAGGCCTAGCCAAGTACTCAACTGAAGCCATGTCAGGCAGAATGCATTCACTGCAACTGTACTCAACCAAAGCTTAAGATTTATCCTTAAGACGAACCATATATAGTGGCATTTATTAAAGCACTCTAACGTATTGCCAATATTCTAATATGGCTGGAAGAGCGGACTATCCCAGTGCTAAATCCTCCCATCATATCTGCGTCGACCATATTTGATAGCATCTTAAATCACCATGGTGCTGCTTCCCCTACCCATGATATCCTTCAACCAAGCCGTCCATGCTTAAGAAAGATATCATCCTCTCACGCCCAAGGCCTCAACAACCAATAACACTAATAGCTTTTTCTCATTAATATACTTAAACTTGTGAAAAGCTGCTCTTTCTATATTGGGTTTTAAATTGCAGTTGCGTGTAAACTTAGCTTTCGGGCAAATTTTGGGAATGAAGTCGATTGTATTCTTAATAGGCCAATTAACAAAGGCATTTTGGAGAACAGCGATA
This sequence comes from Alitta virens, assembly GCA_932294295.1. Lineage (NCBI taxonomy): Eukaryota > Metazoa > Annelida > Polychaeta > Phyllodocida > Nereididae > Alitta > Alitta virens. Next base: position 45,597,381 of record OW028574.1, on the reverse strand, counting down.
ATTTTATGACATACATACCTGACGACTGTTCGAAGTAAAGCTGATCTGGCTTCATTGTGGAAAGTTATGATGACACTGGTTGGTGGAAGATCAGGACGCCAGGATTCACCTTTACATCTGAAATAAAGGATATGAAATATTGTGAGTAACACTTTAAAATCAACTTTATTTACCCCCAAATAAGACCATTTCTCAGTTAAGACCACATGATCAACTACATAATACAGTTTTCCATTATAAATATTCTCCCAAATACGACCAGCTCTCCAATACACAGTTTTGCTTAATGCCATAGGTATCCTTATAATAGAGTTTTTGTTGGTTATATCTTGACGCCAAACTAACTTATACTCCATTATATTTATTGCCATGTTTATTATCCCAGTAATAATTACGAAGAATTCCAATTAAAATTTTGCACGGAGTCTGAGCATGACATCACTTTAGGTGTCTGCTAATCTTATTTTAATCCCTATTTTGCTGCTGCAGTTTCCAAGCTTTATGAGAAACCTGGTAAACATTCAAAGAGTACAAAGAATTAAAACGAATCTCAAAGGAATAACTATGAACAATCAAACAGAAAACAACTTTTTGCCATAAGGAGGCCCAAGACGCGCCTTGAGTCTGACTGTACTACAGCTACTATAAACCGACAAAAAATTGTGTTAGTTTTAGCCATCACTTATTAAATAATGCATGCGTATAGACTGACATTCTCCAGATATCGTCGAAAGTCGATTCCGACTTTCCAAATATGCACAATAGGTCAATAGCACACAGTACACATAAAGCCTCAATGCAGACACTTTTCGTATATTTCCATAAAATGAGCATAAACTGTCTAAATTCGATCAACGATCTTGTCTTTGAGGGCCTTGGGAATCATAGAAACTAATAGAGAATGGAACACAAGAAGTCTCTTACGTTCATCCTGTTTTAAAGGTCAAGATTAAATAGAATACTAAGAACACAGAGAAAAAGCATTGTGCATTTGGTGACAGACTGTTACACATACTGCTGTAAGCAAGGAGTCTAATGGAGGAGCATAGTCACAGGAAGCAGTGTTACAAAGGAGAAGACTGGGCAAATAAAAGGCAGGAGGGAATAGCAGAGAGGACTAATGGTCCCTGACAGGCACCAAGTGAGCAAGACCAAGACAACCTGTTAAGACATGGAGAGGAAGGTCTAGTGGTCAGCCTCACTGACCCCAGGTCATCAATTAGAGGCCATAGCAGGAAGTGAGAAGGCCCTAGCAATGTAGCACGCATGCGCAGTGGCTTCCTGCTGACATCCATTGACCTCGCATCACCAGAGGTCAGCAGGGTATGGTTGGCTGTGCACGACATGTCCGCTTAAAGCAGCCAAAAAAGGTTGCTAGGCATTGCTATCCTCAGCACCACATGATGCTGGGGTACTCCAACTTCATTACAATGTAGCTAGCAGGAGCTTCTAAAGGCCTGGGTGGTGGGGATTAGGTCTTTACGTCCTGTATTTCTGCATCTCTGCGTGCAGGGACCATGGCATTGAGATTAAAGGATGAAATAGCCATCCAACTTAAGGCTCGTCCTGGAATTGAACCCAGGATCCAGTAGTTGGAAGCCAAGTGCGCTACCACTGCGCTGCGCCCCCACCCTGAACCTCTAAAGGCAGCTGCTGAGATGGCTGTTCAATGTTCAACACACAGAGAGAAGATGCAGCTGGTTAGCGGCCTCTAGCGGTTGAGGTATCTTCTACAGTACCCAGCTTCGATCTCTGGCCTGGCCACTCTTCATGAGCTACATCCCAGCTGGATGTCGATCGCACGAGGCGTTAAATTGGAGGTGCCTTGTCCTCTGTGTCTATGCTGAGACAAGTAACTGTGCAACATTTTACAACTGTATTCATATGATGCTAAAAAAAAATTAAAATACTAATAATGTCATGTGCAGCTTTACCCACACCTCTAACCATTCGGCCACAAAGGATATCCCTTCTAGCCAAGTGCTAGAAGGTGGGGTCACTGCTGAGGCACCGGGACACTACATCACATCCCCCATACTTTCTTGCGATTTTGACTAACATCACAAGTCAAACATCGCAATTCTATTTATATACCCTCTGTGAGCGGGATTCGAACTGCCTACCCTGGCCTTCAACCCCTAATTCATGCTCACAGAGGTGCCCGGATTGTGTCCACCATGTCATGTGCAGCTTTACCCACACCTCTAACCATTCGGCCACAAAGGATATCCCTTCTAGCCAAGTGCTAGAAGGTGGGGTCACTGCTGAGGCACCGGGACACTACATCACAATAACATGGTGTGGACTCCAAGCCTCATCACTACGTTTGCTGTTAGCAGCTGGTCATAGTTGACTATATTTGACATTGACAAGGATTTGAAACCCTGCTCCAAGCTAGCTGGACAACATGCTTGAGACGTCTTAGTTACTTCTACAACCCTGTCCAACTGTTCTCCAACCTCATTTGCTAAATACAGTGTACACAGAGGGATGAGATTCACGATTTATTTCGGTCATCTACCTAGACTCCAAAGTCTCATCCCTAGTATACATATGCTAGATGTTCTTTCAAGTGGCTTTAAAAAAATACTCTAGCCTCTATGTACAGATAAAGCTCATTACTTAGCCATGTTTCAAAGGGAAAGTGGCTTGAAACGAAACCCTTGACTTCGATAACGAGCTGCCTTCTTTCTATCCTTCTCGTAGTGGAAACACATCAACAACTAAGGCACAAGTGTTTGCTGATAGCAGTTGCAAAATATACAGCTTCTGTTTGCTTAAAAACATCTGCTGTGGTCCATGCAGGTTTTTATTTTTTCATAACCAATATTCACAGCGAGTATGCAGAGTTCATTTGCTGCTCAAACAGGTGGGCCAACAACAATTGTGATAATGTGTCCTGATGCGGGTGATTGTTGATACATTATAAACTCCAACGTGAATTACAATCTCTTATTTATGTTAAAAGCAACATCATGAATTTATGCGTTACTGGGCTGCCATATTTATGCATTTTCCACTTGATAATTTTTATATGTGCTGGAGTGTTGACGTGTACACTCTCAACACATGTGATAATCCACAGCTAGTATAATATTGATTATGCGCTCAAACGCAAACGTACAGTATGTTGTAAAATAGAATATTTGCTTACACTTGATCTAATGTTAACACATCAACGGTAAAAAAAGGATGAAAAAAAAAACCTGAGTAATTTAATTGCAAGCGATTCTCAGTAATTCTACTGTCACAAAAAGTAATTCTTGGTAATTGTTTAGAATATTTCAAGCAGAAAATTTGTTTCTATGTAGTTTTTTTGTATGCAATATGTTTTGTGTATATTACTATATTTATGCACGATTTAATATTATGATAATGAACCGGACCAAACACTTTTAACTCTGAACTAAAATTTTCAAACTTGAACAAGAGTATGATTAGACTTTACTACTACCGTAACGGAGATTATTATCGACAGGGCGGATATTATCGACACTTAACTGGTTTGTTAACAAAATTGTTAACATTCTAATGTGAGTGTCGATAATACCCGCCCTGTCGATAATACCCTCCGTTAAGGTACTACCAAACAAATGATATATCGAAAGTTTACCCTCGTGGACTTTAAAATTAAAACGGTGCTCAGTGAAAACAGTGTATATGTGAAACAATGTTGGCCCAGAACACCAGCCTCACAAAATTACACAAATCATAAAAGTGTTCAACCAAAGTTCATACGCAATAATGCAATGAGCAACTGTCATGCAATCCTTAAACATGTGTATAGACAAGGTATGTCTAACAAAGCAACATGACGGTATTTTTCTGATGAAGTAACATGCTGTTTGCTCGAAGGTAATGTCACCTTCTGTAAATCTGGAATTTTACACTCATCCTACAAAGGCTATGATTTAAAGACCCAGACAGTTACAAAGTTTTCAACAAGATGACGTTGCAAACCAGTCCAAGTCTGAAAAGTTTCGAGTCTTCAACTTGTCTGGAAACTTAAGAAACCAACACCCTCTGGCGAGAACAAATGTTAGACAAATAAGGAGACTGGTCTGTACTGCAAAAAAAAGGTGCACAAACTGGCGAGTTTAGCAAAAGGCCACTGAGAGCCTGAAAAAGGCCACCGAGCGCCTGAGGCAACAGGAGACACTATCCACACTGCAGCAGCATGAGCCGACCCCTGCAGAAAGTTGTTCACGCAAGAAACGTGATACTACGTGATGATACTATACTTAGCAAGTCAAATATGGAGTATTACAAAAAAGTAACCAGAAAATTGAAAACGTTTATGCTTGTATTTCAGTGCTTCAATGCTACTGGGTCTTAAGCTTACTTAGCTGATAAAACCAGCTGCCAGAGGTAGACGTAATGATGAGGTGCTACGGCTTAGAGTCCACACAATTTTACACATTACATTTACTCAATGAAGGGGATCTTAAACCTTGCCTCAGCAAAGACAGATGGTACAATGCACTTCTAATTTAATCGTTAAATGTAAAATATGCATATCTGACCTTGTAAATATTTTATAATCAACCTAAGTCATTCTGGCAGCAATCATTCACGAAGTCAGGGTCTTCGGCATTAGCATGATTTGACCGATCCATCATTCCACTATCCCCATATATCAGAGTGCTGCTGCAAATACTTGTTTATGAAGTATGAGCTCTGATCAGACATCAGAGGTGAAGTTTATCAGCACCTGGCCACCTTCACAAGTCAAGGTGTCTTAATTCACCTCTCACGAGTGGTTTGTCAAAGGTGATATTATGGCACCACCAGCACCAGCACCAGCTGCAAAGAGCTGTCAACCCCATGGGCCAAAGGCAAGGGCCTTCTCACCTCCTTCTGTACTTAATCAATCCTGCTTTCCTATACACACTGCATCATCTTGTGTTACAGCAACTAACAGCATCCTTGGCTTACTCCCTCCCATCATGCAGCAAAGATGCAGCAAGGATGCGGCAAAGATGATGCAAGATCACAGGTCCATCTGATGTCTTAATAAGTGTCATGTCTCCCATAGGGAGGACCTGAGTGATGCAGACATAAATAGGCAAAGTCAGTGTCCTCCCCACAGACAGCTCTAATAGCATCTTCACATTTCAAACCAAGACTTTCATATTGAGATTGTAACGCTGCAGGCTCTACTTGGAAGTTTCAATAAAAACTTGTGAAAATGTGAATCGAGTATAGTATTTCAGATTTGTAGGAGCAGAGAAAGTAAGCTAGCTGGTCTGCAAACTGTCAGAAAGTAGAGTTAGCTTGCCACCAAACTGTCAAGTTAGAATTTTGTCATAGGTTTCTATTTCAACAGTGTGGTAGCAATTCCAGTCATAAGGAGCAATTTAGATTTCATACACAGGTTATACATGGCTCTAATCAATAGCATAGGCACTATTAGTATGGAGCAGTATCAATGAGTCCATTGGAACAGCTGAAGGGTTGCACAAAGAAAATTCGATACCCACCAGAATAACGTTGGTTTTAAACAGCTAAACATACGAACACCAATTCCTACTAATCTGAGAGAGTGAACTAAACAATGCTGAACTAGCTATGGTCTGGGACTTGGAAACAATCAAAAAAGAAGAAATTACACTATAATAAGAATTACCATATTACGAGAACACATTAATGAGCATGAATCACATGTACATCTCATTTTGTCATGACTCATTAATATTAGTCTTTACCACTCAGCTGGTCTCAAGATATATCCGATTACATGACCGGATTCCAAGTGGCAACCATGAAGATGAGATGATAAAAAGTTATCCTTACACACAAAAACTATATCAGAAATGAAAGTATAAAAGCCAAATTCTAGAACTCGTTCCACCCAAAATTTCTCACTCTCACCAAAATGGCGAAACGTCACAATTTTATCTCACACAAACTGTTCTCCGTTCCAGGAATCAAACCCAGAACCATTGGAACAGCTGACAAGCACTTCAACCACTTAGCCGCTGAAATAGGAAATATTTCAAATACAAAGTCACAGATATTGCCAGGGATTATGATGGTAACAGATGACAGATATTTTAGGCAGTGTACATATTCTCTAATAATGTGCCTAGCGGTTTCATTTTATTGCCCATAAATTGCATCTTTCCAAGAAGGTATCATGGGGCTCACTACATTATTAACAAGATGAGACTGGTTGGTTTTCCTGGGGACACTGTCACTTGCTCTATACATTGCAGTAATCTCATAAAGCCAAGCTGAGGCAAGCTGGCTAGCAGAGGTCTTGCAGTGTCCTTCATCACAATGCCACAGTAACAGGCATAAAGCCCATGAAATCCCACATCAAGTAGCCAAGTAATAAAACTGGATATATTGTCAGGGGCAGCCGGTATGGCCACTATACATCAAAACCAAACAGTGCAGCAGAAACTTCCCAGCAAGACAAGCCAGCAGACGCATAACCCGCTTTGGGTAGGATGCCTGGGAGTTGAGAAGATAAATAAGCCGAAATGCTCCATCAATATCTATTATGCCCTGCACAATGACCAGATCTGTCAATAATTGCAGATTCCTTTGTGGACCTGCATCCCATATTACTGAGCTGCTACTGCTGATGTAGGATGCTGCATCCAGGAGACCAGTAAACTACATTCCTCGCACGCACTGTATTACAGTACTTACAGATAACATCAAAGTACCTGGCCTGGCAATCTCATAATTTCAGGGATTGTTAGGGAACCTGGGAGACTAATGGACCGCTGGAAAAAGTTGTGGGCATCAATACATAACTGTACAAAGACGTGGTCATTCCAGGTCATTCCAGGTACATCCATGTACAGTGGAACTCCACAATAAGACCTCAAAATATTAATATAACCTGGGTTCCAAGACTACCATTAGAACGTAGAAGCTCCAAAAGTTACCTCGATATTTAGACCATTAAATGGGTTCCAAAAGGTGTTTTAGTTTAAAAAAATTCCAATTCGATTTAACAATCACTAAGGGGACTCAGCTGAAGGTCCAGGGTTCAAATCTTCGTGAGCTACATATCAGCTGGACTTCGTCGGGATCACATGCAACATTAAACTGGAGGTGCCTTGAAATTGGTGTAGACCTATGTTGAGGCAAGTAAAGGCCCTCACCCATTGGGAAAATGTGCAACATAAATTAGGCACCAAGCATTATCGTCTAATTATAACCTTACGTCTGCCTCTGTTAACTAGTCGTATAAGCTGACAAAGCTTCGGACCATTACCATTGAGACAACACACACAAATTCTGAATGTGGATTTCCAGTCATGACGACTCTCATGTTGTACAACATCATCTGCCATTATTCCCAGAAACCTCAGATGCACTGACATTGTCCCCAGCCATATTTCACAATAGACACTGCCAGGGGATTTGTTATGGTCCGCACAGTCTGACATTTAGCACCCACTAAAAGGACACTCGTAGCGAGGGAACACAAGGGAGGTGCACCCAAGGTCATGCAGAGGTCACCCAGTTCAGACATAAAATGAACACGTTGGTGCTGCAAGGCCATAATGACCTTGACGCGTGCCTAGTTGCTTTTAGTCTAGGCTAAAAAAATGTTTATAGAACTACATGTAACATGCGTTACAATCATGCATGAGAAGGACTATTAACAGCAACCATGTTTAGGGATAATGATGTTGAAGTTGGTTTTCCCCATTACACATTACACTTGATGAATTATATGCAAAGGTCAACAGTTCCAGTATAATCATGATAATATTCAGTACCTAGCAAACAAGACTTTTATCTAAGGTTGGGGAACCGGTTGTTGTTAAATATTTGTTCAAACATTCCTGATCCAGTGACTGGCACCCCTTACATCTCATATACACCACATATTATTTTAAGCCAATATAAGGGCTTTGTAAATAGAAAATGTAGACTATACAGCAAATAATACCGAATGGTGAATTGATTTGTTGCCAACTGGTAAACAAACCGAAAGTGTAAAAGTTGACTGCCCTTGGCTCCATGAACGAACTGAAGAGTCTTCAACAACAATCCGTATAGTATATGTAGGACTCAGATCAGGGGCCAGCCCCAGAATGGAGGCCAGTCCCTAATCAGGGGCCTATTAGTTTGTGACGTCAGTTGCCATTGTGATTTTGTTACGTAACAACAGATCTGGGCCTACTAGGGATCATAATTATGAAAGGGACAGGAAATGAAATTGGCATAGCCTAATAATTAAATAAGGTACTTGATAATGTGGGGACTGATGGATCGGTCTAATTTTCCGTTTCTTAAGCATAATAAACTAACAATGCTAGTATATTAGAAATATATAACTTGTTTTAATTTGATGCTTTTTTTGGCAATCACGTTAGCTATGTCGTCACGTAGGTGATGTCGCCTGAAATCCTAAAACTTGTCAAACTTATATATTCTGTATGAAATGAAATTAACAGCGAAATAGGTTGCTATAATCAACACTGGTGTATCCTGGATCTTTTGATGAAGTATTTTGTTCCATAGGTCTATCAAGAAAATATAAAAACCAAAAAACGAGGGAATTACAGAATTGTCTATTACATGCCGAGCTGCTTAACATTTGTGTAGTGACGTCATGATTGTAGCCATTCCAAGGGCGTCCACTTTGCTCTACGACTTTATTCGATGGAGTTCAAGGAGACATCACATTACTAGTAAAACTGTGTGATGACTCAAATGCCAAATAAAGCTTTATGAAAGCTTTGTAAAAGACTTGAATGAGTCTACTGAACTCTGCAGCAGGATGAAAGGCAAGGGAATTGGTAGAGACACAAGGCTACAAGAGGCAGCTTTTGATCTGTATCAGCCTGCACAGCAACAATGCATAGAACTGGGCCCTTGGAGCAGTACACACTATTGATTGCCAAGCCCAGGGGAGGATTCTTCAGAACTTATTAGTCTCTCTCCTCATCACAGACCAGTGCCACTAATCTTCACACTAGATGTATGTTTCCAGCATCACTGCTCATTTATTGGAAACTTGTGAAGTTGTGTGTTTTGTACTGTTTGTATATATGTGGTATTAAAAGTTTCCTTGTTCGACAGACTATTAGCCCATTGCTCAACATTTGTCATCTGCTACATACGTGTATATTCATATCCTACATGAAGATTTTCATGTCAAAAAGTAATCTATTCAATAAGGAAAACTGTGACCTGTTGATGACGTTGTATTGATTTAGTTCAATTTTACTTATGGTTGTACATGTCTTCATTTCAATAAAATAATGAATTGAATTAGAATTGACTAAAACTGAATAGACCTTTTTCACAGAACATCTCAAAATTTCTCGTCTTTTGCTTTTACTTTTTAGACTCATAAGAGTATTGCTTAATGACTCAATAAACACAACTTTCTAAATGAAATTAACAAAATTCATAAAACTATAAAATGTCAAATATACATCAAAATGCACTAGAATTAATGCAGCATTGAGACATTTTGTTCAGCCAATCATAATCTAGGGCACCAACCTCTGCAGCCAATAGGAATGCAGCATTCTTCCCGGAAACTCCACTATTGGATACCTCCTCCTCCACACTCTTTCTTTATGCTCTTACTTTTTCAGTAGCCCCATGTAACTGAAACCCTGGTGCAATCCCAAGCCAGGGCAACCTTACATTGAGAGGTTAAATTGACGGTCCCTTGTACTCAGTGTCTATGTTGAGGCAAGTGAAAGATCCTACCCTTGGCGTAAATGTCTAACTTGGGTGGACTCTCTCTCTCTCTCTCTCTCTCTCTCTCTCTCTCTCTCTCTCTCTCTCTATATATATATATATATATATATATATATATATATATATATATATATATATATCAACCCTCAATAGCGGCTATATCTATCTATCTATCCATCTATTTATCTATTTATCTATTTATCTATTTATCTATCTATCTATCTATCTATCTATCTATCTAATATACAGACAGACATGTCTGTCACAGTGTCATTTGATCTTCAATTGAATTATGTAAGTTATAAATGCTTACTAAACAATTGTCTCATCTCCATCAATCATCATCCAGACATATATAATAAAGAACATTGAATTGTGAATATCACTTAAGTCACAAAAACAACTGAAGTATCACGTTTTGCAATATTTGAAATGCAGGCACAAAGCATCATCTCAGATTTCAGAATCAGACGAAACATTATTACGCAATATTTTATGGCTTTAATAAGATATATGACTGCATATGAATGAAGCATACTTGGTGCACGCATGATGCTCATTACTGAAATTAAAACCAGTGAAATATGCAGTCATATATTTAATTAAGGTCTCCCAGGAGGGCACTTGATTGCGGTACTACAAATTAATGTATCTTAGAGTGTTCCTCTTGACCTTTATACATTGAAAATAGAAACAATGAAACCTTGCATTTTTCATGCATTGAACCAGATTGTACACTGTATTTTGCATGAGGGCAAATAAATTCGTTTTAAGTCTAGACTTTTATGTACAACATCCAGATACAACTGAATAACGTTGGACCACCACATATTTTATAGACTGAAAATGAAGTGCACGTGGTCAATGGTGATCAAAAGGTATCAATATGCAGTGGAGATCGCATTTAAGGTGTTCAAACTTAAATTGGGCCAAAGAACTTATGTATGTTCTTAGATTAGGCGATTCTTTACCAGATTACACGCTTTTGGGGCGATATTGTTATGTTTATTCATGGTTATGTCCCAAATTCTGCTGTGTTTCACTATTTGACAGTCTAACTAGTTGACGAAACGAATGTAGTGTGACTAACTTTAGTCATTACGACTAACTTGCATTTTGGGAGTGCATGCTCTACACACCTCAGACATGCCCACAGTGCACAGTGTAACTCACTAGAGGAAAAAGTGTATTAGTGAGGCTAAAACCTTTCACACAGGCCCACCGAGCCAGGTTATCCCAGAGGACTTATCTAACGCCTTTATAATTGGCGTGCTTAACAGCGGCACAGTCCAGGGACACCTCATGCTAATCTCTCCCTCATCTTTTAAACATGTGCAACCGCAGAGTGCACAGTGTAACTCAGAGCCCTCTGCTCTTGTTGCAGACAGCCTGGTCACTCAGCAAGAGATTGTACAGCAATACTGTCACGCCAAAAAGTAGTATCCGGTCAGAAATACATGACAAAAAGTATTCGGTCAGAAATACATGACAAAAAGTATTCGGTCAGAAATACAGTCTCGGCAAAAAAAGTATTCCGAATTACAGTCATGGCAAGATGTTGCCATCTCAAAAGATGGTTCTTCAGTATCATTCATTTTTATATTCATGTGCACTACTAAGGCTATTGTAGCCACTACAACTATTAGCTTAGATGTTAACTTTTGCCATGACATAGTCACATAGTCAATAACCATCGCTTTCACTATCCAAACAACAGATAAACACAACTGTCACAATCCAATAGCCAATAAGACAATAAACTTGTATAACTTTCACTATCCAAACAGCTGATAACCATAACTTTCACTATCTCAGAAATAGCCAATAACCATAACCACTTTCACTGTCGCTGTCATTACTGCCAGAGGTTAGGGTTTACTACAGTTACCATTGCAGTTCACAAGTATTCAACGAGATGATAGCTGTGTGTTCAAAAAGAAAAATTACCGGAGAACTCGGAATAGCACTTGGCGTGGTTGCGTGAATTCAGACAAATACAGCACAGTCTGGCAGTATTGACAGCATTGGTTAAATCAATTGGATATTTCGGTTGATTCAGCTGACAGAATCACAATCATAGTTATCAGGCATGCTAATGAGATGAGGCATGCAATCAGTTGGTCACCTCACACGATCACACATTTGCACATTCTCTAGTGAAGGAGAGCACATGTAGGCATCATCTACGTACACTACAAACCAATGCTTGACCCTAGGTTGTGGAATGTACTCTGTATAGAGGGCTGTACTAGTAAAACTTACCAACCAATCAGTTAATCTACCAACTTATAATAAGTACTACGGATGACACCATCTACCAAACCAACCAAGCACAGCAACCGATTGACTGACTGACCAACCAACACATCTACCAGACTACCGGACAACTCATCGATTGACTAACTAAACAACCAAATGACCATTCTACCGACTGACCAACCACCGATCTATAAGCGTAAGGACATAATTCATCTCAGTAAATCATAATATCTCCAGCACAATCTCTTTGACCATGCAGCCGCCTTTCTAAATTACTTATGAGGCTGTCTGCATTCTGATGACTAAATGGCATTCCTGAGCCTCATGCAATTTCCTCTGTCACAGAGTTACAGGCTCATGCATATGGTCCTTGCATTCTTGTGTTGCAGTAAGCAGTTAGCCAGAAAAATGTAAATGCTTTGGGTTTGCAGTCGGATAGTATACGTCGCAGGTACACGCAATCCGCCGACTTTATATATATATATATATATATATATACAATTACACCTATGACAGGCCAATCCAGAGTCTTTCTCAACTTCCTGCCAGCTGGAGAGTATTCAGCCTTAATGGGGTCGAAGAGGACTAAAGAGCTCACACCAGCATCATCACTGTGGTTGCCTATGGTTACCCATTGCGTAACCATAACACATAAAGTTGTCAAAGGCAGAACTGATTTTACCTGAAGATCTGAATAGCTACTGTGAGTTTCAAGCCTGAAACTCCTTTCATTAAAACAAATTAAGCCAGTAATTTATAACTAATAGCATTAGCAAATTTATAAATAGGATTAATCCAAAAATAACTAAATAAATGATTGCTAATATTGTGCAAACAAAAACCTTCAAATATGAAGAAAAAAATAAACAAAAACCCACCAACAACAAAACTGGAAACACAAAGAGACAAGAATATTGTCCTTCCTCGAACAGGAGTTACTGACGAAAGCCATATATTATTCAGCAAGCGGGGTGGGATAGAGACGAATGGCCTTTGATTTTTTACTCAATGGATGTCACGGCCAAAGCAGGAGTCAAAGTAAAGCAGATAAATGATGGGAGAAATGTACAGAAAGAGACCCTAGATCGACTGAGCTTCCATATCACATTATACATGCCATACATCAACGTGATATGAAATCAAAGACACCACAGTCTACCTTCCATCAAATTAAACCTACAGGATGGGTTTCTTTTTTAAATGAGTTTAGAGAGGACACTATATGGCTGCACCAATAAAAGTCATTCCTTCGGTTCGATTTAGTCATGCATGTAGGATTTTGAAGTTTAGCTCCATCACTCTGGTTGCTTCAGGAGCCATTCAGTTCACTTGTAACTCATCAAATATCATCCTGATCATATCATCTGACTTTGAAAGTGAAATCCTTTCATTACGAGTGGAACTACAGAGGCGCAATATCGTCCTATCATGTTTTTCTTGAACATTGTAGAAACTAGTCCTCTCCAATAGCTTATATCCAATACTGTATTCAGAAAGCAAAGACATATGGCATTTACAAAAGCCAAAGTGCTGCTGCAACTCGGCTAAATTCCACCAATTTGAAAGCAAGCAGCCTCATTTGGACAAACTCAGCACTTTCCTTTGTTGGTCATTATTGCATGAGCATTGCCAATCTGGTGCACCTGCAGGCCTTTTAGATGCAAAGGGGTGTGCCAAGAGCCTTGTGGAGTATAACCGAGTAGTTAGAGCCCATTGAGGGTCACAGAGACAGCAGAAATGATGCCATCATCCCACTATTTAACCTCTTTGCCTGCCCTAGTCATTACCGCAGCATGCTGCCATAGTATTGTAATTACAATAAGATGATAGAAAACAGACCATTTCCACAGATGACATACAAACTTTATAGCCACTAATGGCAGTTGCAAGATCCCAAAGGAACATAACAGATGAATATTTATTATATACTGTATCTGGATACCATTATATATTTGGCGACTATTCTGGTGCTGATCTTCACATAGAGCTGGATGTCATTCGCATCTACAAAATTAATCTGGCTATGCCTGGTGTCTATGCTGGTTCAAGCAAGTAAGCAGGTCCACCAAATGTCATTTCATCATTACGTCTTTCACTTGTATCTGGAAACTGCCAACTAAAATTCAGGACAGTAGCACTGACCCAACAACGAAATATAAGTAGCATGATAATATACCACTCCAGTAATAAGTTCCCTAATCAATGCTGTAATAGTTCATAGTGACCACAGTTAAGGCTGGGATTAAGCCCACCATTTCCTTATTATTATTATATATACTATAATGTAGAATAGATTTGTTTTATAGATTAGTTCTATACTTATACTTTCCAAAGTGTATATTATTATTCCTAATAGGTCGCACAGAAGCTTCGGCTTGGGTCAAATATTTTGTATTGTACATTGAATGTGACACCGTGATTTAAAACGACTTTAAATAAAATTGTACAACTTACTATAAAAGAAAAACACTTGGAGCAATAACGGTGAGTACTTCATCAGTTCACATATATCAGTTTAGTCACTACAGACTGAGAACTAAGAGTTCTAAGCCTATGCTTATTTACATCTGTCGATTAAAAATAGATAAAGCAAGATTCAGTCTTGACAAGACAAAAGCCATTAAAATGCCATACATTCTTCCTGACATACCAGTGTCACACTTAAGCCGACGTTGCAAATATTTCCTAAGCAGGATTTCTTGGGAAGGCCATCCATCAAGCAACCTTATGATGACAATTAATTAATCCACGGGATATAAATGCAGCCACAATCCATCATTTAGGCTAAGAACAACGTGAGTAGCAAGCCCACCTCTCAAAAACGCCTCTGAGATGTTAATCCCAGCCTTAACTGTGGTCTACAATGACTCTCTGTAGTCCACACAGCCTCAGCATCATAAGCACATAAAAGACTGATAATACTTTAAACACCACCTTATATGGATAAAGGGCAGCTGGGTGGCATAGTGGTTAAGACAAATGTTAGCTCATATGAAGGTCTAAGGCTCGATTTGCTGACCGGATTTATAAGAGATCACAGCTAAAGTCCTTGCACAATGTGAAAATTGGCTATTTGACAGTAGATATATCATGTATGTAGCTTGGCAAGGTTTTTACAATGCTGACTCGATGAACACTACTGGTCTGAAGCTTTGTCAGTTTGTAGGACCAACTGCAAGAGGCAGACATAATGATGAGACAAGGTTTATAGGAAAGGTCATGTTACACATTAACCCCATGGGTGGGGTCTTTTAGTAGCCTTAACATAGGCAACAAGCACAAGGCACCATCTATTTAGTGCTGGGCATTCGAACCTAGGACCTTCAACAGAGCTAACCAGGGTCTTGACCACAAGACCACTCATCTGGATAAGTGTGTAACACGGTGTGGACTCTGAGCTTAACTACGTCATCGTTATCTTTGTGCTGAACAGAACTTTGGTCACATCACCTGAGCTTCAGACCAGTAGCACCCAGACAGTGTAATTCAATGATTCAAAGAAAGTTAAGAACTTCACATATCGTATTTCTATCATTTACTCCATTACATGACTAATGAACATGACATTCAGCAGAACTCCAACCAATTGGTCGAATTACATTTTAGAAAATGACATGAAGATCATAATTACATGTTATTTTAATTAATAGCTTTCAGCATATCACATTTAAATTGTCACATTTACTCGGTTACGATTTAGAAGTCACATCTCCAGCAAGCCTCTGCTGCTCATGCTTGAGAATCCAGTCATGTAACGTGGCTCTAATTTCAATCTTTTAATGAGCTGACAATTAATTCGCCTTATACCATGATTATGATTCACTTCACAGTGATTACCAGAGGGTGACTTGGATTTCTAGGCAAGCTAGTTAAAAATAAACGTATCTTGCCTTCCTCAGCTGCTAGACAGATCTAACTTTCCTCACTCATGGACTTTAGAAATGAAAGAAGTTAATCCAGACAATTGCCACTGTCAATTAGTTTCAAAGCTGGATTTCATAACTGGATAGTTCCAAATGTTACCAGTGAGAAATAAAATTTCATCAATCCAATTTGTCAGATGTCAAAGTCTGACCCAACCATTAATCATGCTATTAGCCTTGCAGTGACATTAAATTAAATTAAAGAAATATATATAAATGCACACCAGACTACTTCCAATATTTTTCCTATAATAAGTGTATGCATGAAATACTAATGAGTGGCACAGCTGTACCGAACCTGCACCTCTTCCACAAACAGTTATCATTCCTTTAACAATTCAGTAACGATAAAATGTAATTCACTAGGGGAAAGGGGAGTCAACCATTGATTAATAATTTAAAGAAAGGACATTCAAATGAACAATTATGATAGATCAATTAAAAGAACAATAATCATCAACATCAATTTATTAAAGAAATAATCATTTACCTTGGATGTCTAGTGTCAGGGACATCGCGATTGCTTTTCATCCGGTCACTGGCGGCTTGGTTAAACTTATTTTTCGCATAAGCATCCTGGCCAGGCAGAACTTTAGTCCGGTCAATATACGCTTGTTCGTCAAAATATTGCCATGACAACTGGCTGCTTTTCACTGCTTCTTCCTCTTTGGCGCCATCTTTCTCTGGGTCTTTTAATTTCTGTCTTTCCTGCTCAATGACTGATTCTTTCAGTCTCAATGCTGGATTTTCTAAGTCCTGGAAAGAAATTGTAACAATGTTTAATCTTAAAGCAAAATATTTCATTGCTTAGTTCTTGCCTTTACCAATCAGAGCCAATTTCATAGACTCGACAACGATTCCCATACTGAACTCCAGAGGACGTCATTTCACTCATTTGCACCAATATGAGTCCTACCCTCGGATGACGTCATCTGGTGTTTAGTTTCCTGGTCTATGAGATTTGTTTTCTAAGTCTGCGAAATTGGCTGAAACGTGTAAGCCAAAGGGAAGTTAATTGTAGCATGGAGTCATGACTCATGATTCAGTTGCAGAAAATTTGATTTTAGTCCCAATGCTATGCCAATGGGGTTTTACTATGGACTTCCATGAAATAATATTCTCAATCTCGAGCCAGGAATCAGTGAAAGCAGCAAACTGAGGGGTCATAAGTTTCTGTACCCAATCTAGTCTCTGAAAAAACTTGATGTTATTTGGTATAATTTCAGTTTTGGGAGGCACTGTGCAAAGTGGTTTTATCAATTAAAGGAATTACTGGGTGCATGGGCCCCGTTTTAGGGGGGGGGGGACAGGGGGACAAGTCCCCCCCACTTTTTTTGTACCAACATAACGATTTGACTGTTGGTGTCCAGAATAAAGGTCAATATGTCCCCCCCCCCCCCCCATTTTGAAATGAAACGGGGCCCCTGACTGGGTGATCCCACCATCCCAATAATGCGTCCAATGCAAAGGTGTCCACTGCAAAAGACAACCATGCCTTGATAAATAAACATGAATGTTTCTGATGTCATTGCATCACTTGACTTCTTGGTTCTTACTAATTAACATTGCTGTTTATTGATTGATGTGCACCAACGGAATCAAAGCATTTCTTAATGAGTCAGCCATGCAGCTCATCAGAGCAGAGGACCTGGCTACACACTCATGACAAGCCCAAGTAAATGAAGCATTATGAAGGCATTGTAATTTGTAATGAATAAAGGGAGCTGATTTACCTCCCTGTCTGAATTATGATATTCAAATTGAGCCTATTCCTCCTATACAACAACCATGTCTTGCAGTATCTGGGTTTTTTTTTTATATAGCAGCTTTACATCACATCCACAGCAATTACTTCTCTCAATGAACATTTAAGCTCAGTAGCAGCTGATTAGCACCACTCTGTGATAAGAGACCTGAGCATTGCTTAAGGCCCTTTCACACATAGCCGGATCAGACGCCGGAGCGTCCCTGAGGACAACTCCGGAATACTCCCGCATACTCCGGGGAAAGCCGTGTAGACATCGTGTTCATGTCCGGGATTGTCCGGCATTGTCCGTCATTGTCCGGGGCGCTCCTGGACCACCTTGGGACTCCGGGGGAAAAAATTAAACATGTTTAATTTTGCATGCCGGAGTTCCCGGAGTAATTTAATCCGTGTAGATCCGTGTAGATCCGTATAGACTCCCAATATACTCCGCCGATCTCCGGGAATCTCCGTATTGACTCCGGCATATCTCCGGCTACATCCGGGCATGAATATTTCGCCGCCATTAATGCCGGAGAGTACAAGGAGCAACACGGTTCCACGCGAATGAACACGGTGTAAAGACCGGTGATATCCGCGAAGGCACCGTGAAAATCCGGTTCACTCCGCACTCTAAACGGGACAGTCGTGTTAGCTCCTTGTTGAGACCGTATTGACATCGTGTACACATCGCCAAACATTTATTTTTTGTTGACATTTAACAGCTCTTTGATCCCGGAACCCCCCGGAGGTAATAAAATGTTACTCCGGGACGCTCCGGCATCTGATCCGGCTATGTGTGAAAGGGCCTTTAGCCTGCTGTAGAATGAACCCATTTAATACGATCAGCCCCGATAATTCTTTTGCCAATAGCAGCACAGGGCTAAGTACCACTTGACAATAAGATAATCCTACAAACCCCCGGTTTTTATCTTAAATAACTGGCTCACAAGGAATTGCTATCTCTGTAAATAATACTCTTGAAAAATAAAGCACACATTCTCAGCCCTATCCACTCGCCTTATTCTCATCTATGACTATCCATGGATGTCAATATGATTTGGTAGAAAATAGGTCTGCTAAATTTAGCAAAATAACGCATTTAAAATATGTAAATACATTATACACTGCCAGTCAGACGTTCTGCCTATGATAACTCATTTGCAGAGGATAAAGCCCGAAAATTTTACAGAAACAAATAGGGAATCAGTTACGGTGTTTTTCAAGTTGTGGGTATTACCATAATAGTTTGCTATATTTAGAGTTTTTGTGTGCAATTTGCCGGAACAATAACATCAGTACTGGCCAAAATTCTGCTAGGGCTTCCGAAGTCATTGCATGATTTAGCCCATCATAGCCAGAGGGTATATAAGTTCATCTTATAATTAATTGGGGGCGGGGGAGGGGGAGGGGGGCGTTGTTCAACCACATGTGCAGTGGGTTGGTACTGTACCACACGAACTGAAAAAGCTGATAACGACTTTGTCAAGAG
This sequence comes from Alitta virens, assembly GCA_932294295.1. Lineage (NCBI taxonomy): Eukaryota > Metazoa > Annelida > Polychaeta > Phyllodocida > Nereididae > Alitta > Alitta virens. The sequence goes on along the minus strand of OW028574.1, from coordinate 45,578,279 downwards.
TTTGTCTTCTCCATTGAACAGGCCTCCCGGAAATTCTGCAACAATTGGAAACAATAACCAATTCCTAGGCCCCTTTACCCTTTATTCTTGTTTATTGTGCAGACCGGATTTGGGAAAAGCCATTTTGTAAGAATACAACTGCTGTTGGAAATGCCCCAACACAAAAGCATGCCAAACACAATGTCCTAATGCAGCGACCCCGCTGACCACTGCTAATATTAGGTGGTGGGTCCTGACTGACCCTCATTATATGGACACCACATAGACATAGTCCAGCAGCAGCATGAGCAGCAACATCCCATTTGGGCAAGCAGCCACTGGGGTCAGACTGAGTAGTGCTGAGTGCTTTACAACCAACTTACAAGACACCCAGGGCAAGCAATGGCACACTTGGGACACCATCTTCACACCAGGGCCACTCGGAAACTCTTCCAGCCCATAGATGATCAGATATGGCCAATATATGGGGTGCAGAAATGGGAGAACTATGTGGGGTATTACAATATACAACAAAAAAGACCATCCGAGGACTTCAACAGAGTCTTTTACATATGTAATGCCTGAATGCTATGGTCTGAAGCTCAGCCAGCTTGTTTGCCTAGCTGCCATGGGCAGAAGTAATGATGATGTGATAACGCTCGGGGTCCAACCTACGTTACAAATTTAACCCATGGGTGGGTTTTCTTCCTTGGCCTTAGCATAGACACTTCTCAAGTAAAAGTGCCATGTCAAATACTCAAAAGATGCTACTCTTGATATATCATTCTTTGAAGAGAGCAGTGTCTGAAGAGCTGGGTCTCATAACAATACTGTTAATACACAATATATTGATGTACACTATCCATCTGCAGATCTTTGTTCCTTGCTTTTTTTTTGTGCATTTAATGCCATTTATTACAACTCCTAAAATTTCAACTCCACCGGAACACAAGTCTACATTTACCTTTCAATTTGCTGCAATTCTATATCAGAGAGCTTTCAATTAGACGTATTTGTGGCTGATGGCTATGATGAGACTGGCAATCATGTCTACTCCTCATTGCCAACAATAACACAACATCATCATGAAAGCTTTAGGATTTAGCACAGTAAGCATGTGCAGCAAAAAAACTGCATGGCGCAACACATTTGATACACACAATGGCCTACAGAAGCCATGAAAAAGTCTGAAAACTTCCCAAATACCATGGTACGGGAGCACTGAGGACACCACCATGGCTGCCGTCCCTGGCTGCTACGTCCAAATCAATGACTTCCGTCCAGACAGGGAATATACAACGGAGAACTTGGTTAAGCCGTTTGTCATTCCTGAAGGTCAATTCAAGGGCAAAAAGGGACCGTCGCAGGACCGCGGCGCATCTGAAGGTCACCCCGGTGGGCCCACCACTAAAGCCTCGGAGAACACAAGAGAACGCCAGAGGACACCAATGACAAAGCCCTGGTCCAGGTTCACAAAGACAAGAATTGTCGATCCATCACATTGTAACACTGGGGCCAGCAGCTCAACCATCCCTGGTCACTCAGTGGTCAGTCATCAGTCATCTGATAGTCCTTAGTCAGCGGTCACTTCCTTCCCTGTCCTTCCATATCTCAATCCCGGATTCACTTTTCGAAAGTAGGACTCCTTGCCGAGTCCGTGGAAATGAGCCATAACAAGCAATATTTATAAATGATAAAAACGATGAACAGGGTCCATTCAATTCTGACATGAAAATCGAATTAGATGTACAACAAAGCAGTTCAGATAAACCTAAGCCAAAATCTGTTTGTGATGACCAGTGAATCGATAAATTGAATTTTATTATTGTATTTTCATTTGCCAATTTCTATCAATGAATCTTGTTCATACCTTGGAAGAAACATACATGTATGTTTCTTCCAAGTTCATACTAAACACTGTTGCAGTGCAAATACATGAATGTCATACATATAAACTTATAAATGACAAATGCATGACAAATGCATCTCATATCATAGATTTTGTGCAAATGATCGGATTAATTATTTACTTGTCAATATACATAATATGTATAGTATTATATCGTTATGTATATGAACAGACTAACTCTAGTCCTTTTAGTAAAATAACAAATTTATTAATTATATTAAGATTTGTTATGAATGAATTATATTACTTTTTGTTAATTCCTCTGAGGTTGCCCGGGTTACAGACTACTAAAATTAATTCCCATTCATTCCCATTCAGTAAAGCTAGCATAAAGAGACTATTTCTTCAACCTGAATGACTGAGTGACACAACAATGAAACGCCTGAGTATTGAGATAGTGCAGTGGGCCATCTGCCAAATAGCAGGGAACAGACTAGCATCAGCTAGCATCACCTTGGCATCTTGGTAACCTGCCTCAGCAGCAGAAAGTTGGTTTGGTCAGTGGTCACCATAACAAACCAATTTGCCAACCTGCTGTTACAAGTTATGACACCATATTTGGCCAAATGACACACCCACATGGCATAAGTCTCATATTGATCTTGTAATTTGATACATAACGTCACAATAATGTAAAAATGTAAATTGGTGAATTTTAGGCTCACAAAGTAGTGGAATGTCAGTACTACACTTCGACATTGTTCAATATTGACTCGCAATCTAAAACTAGATTGGGCTTAATAACATTTATTGTCTCAACATGAAAAATAAACAATGATCTCAATAGCTCTCAAAGGCCTGGCATTAGCTTACATTAACAATAAACACAATTCTATCATCTTCAGCTTGTTTGTAACATATCCCTCTTGTATGCCACACACATCGATGAATCTTGAGCATATTGAATAATTATTCTGTCATTTTGACGAATACAGTATTTACTTGAATGAATGCACTCCCTACTATTACCAAAAATAATTACTTTCTGCTGTGTCTGTCCATGGAGTCATCTCTAGTGACTCCATGGTCTGTCCGGGCCTTTATTGAGGGGGGGGGGGGGATGATGTTAATTCGAGCAAATACAGTCTCCTTGGCAAAGTGCACCAACTGCACACCACAGGTTGACATCTAATGTGGACTGATTGACTGGAAACATTCAACTGGGTCAGAGGAAAGTCCAGCAGGACCCTGACCCCTGACCACCAGATGCTAGACTAAGCAATGCTAGGAGAGCATGATATCAAATCCAGAGGGTTACCACTCCTAAATAGTTTACAGTAGAAGAAGCAGCCGCAAAGTGTTCCTAAAACATTTCCCAATTCTTATCAGGTTGCCATGACAACTGGCACAATAACCTTGGTTGGCACTTGTGGTTTATTACAACCCGCCCCTTTTTCTGCTTTTAGAGTCAAATAATGAAATTGGAAAGGCACAAAATTTGTAGTGCAGTGAGAACTCAGAAGCATGTCCCTTCACTTTAACATATTTGTTTAACCGGGTTCCTTTAGTTTCACCTCAAGCTGACATTACTATTCTGCACTTGAAGTTAGTCTTGAACAATTAATTGTTGAAGCATGTTACTTTACAGTTATACTCTACATTCTTACATCAGCTTCCCTTTTCTTATGTATGCTCCAAGTTTCCAAGGCCCATAGTTTACTGGTAAAAACTGAACACCTCTACCAAGAGTTTTTTTTTTTTTTTTTTTTGTCAACCTGAATAGCACAGAGCAGATTATTTGGCAACAAGTTGCACTGTTTGCAAACTTTGCAGGTACTTCTTTAATCCCACACAATGCACACACTGCAAATCAAGATACATCAACAGCCAAACATTAATTATAAGCTGTTACTAGGCAGCTGCTATGGAAAGAATTAATTCACATACATTATATATCAAATTCAAAGCTAACCTTCTTTTTACTGGACCTTACACATAAATGCACATTTACAACATGAATCAACACAAATTCGGCATCATGCAAGAATCAGCAAGATCCGAAATAATTAGGATATGAAATGAACATTTCGACATATCATAAACACATAACCATACTCTTGATGGAGTTTTAACAATGCGAGGTGCAATCTGAATTTGAAATTCTTTCCGGACAATCCTCATGGTGCTAAGGGCTACATCTGTGTCATCAAATGTGGTTTGACCACAAGCAAGACAATGTTTGACATTATTCAGGAACACCACACAACCACATGAGTCAGACAAGGGTCAACCCATAATTAATCAATGACTGGACCAGTGTACATACTTGAAATATCAACAACATACATCAGATTTATTAACATACATCAGATTTGTCTCATTGGTTATCATAAAGAAACTGACTCTGCATCATAAATTCTCAGTTATTTTTAATAAATCATCACATCTATGACAATCGAAGACCCATTTGTAAGTGTTACAATTCAAGATGCCTTTCTGTGGGTAATTTTCTTACATCTTTAGATTTTCTCAACCTGCACAACTTTTTATTTAAACTAAATTCAGATCCATTTTTCAAATAAAATAATCTTCATCAGCGATTTTAATTGCCTTTGAATCATCCATAAAAGTCAGCAGGTCTGAGGATAATAAATGCCTCAGCCACCTAAAAACCATGTACAAGTTTTTCTTTTAAATTATTTCAATCATCACAGCTCTAACTATAAAGCAACATGATCAGACTCAATAGTATGTACCAAATGTTACATTCTGCAGTTTCAATAATATACTGGATCATTCCTCTAATTGGCTATTGTACCTGCAACCGGTAGACTGAGCTGACACAAAACAATGTCACATGTTCCAGGCCATGTACATGAATATAACACTTCTAACCTCCCTTTCAGACACTAATACCAATGAGATTAGAACTGTGAGCTTCCAATAATAAAACTACCTTGAATAACGACACAATGTATATTTTTTACCCACATTGTAAGCATCCTCACATGTACAGCAGTGAGATGGCAATTAACAGGCATTATTGTGAAACATTAGATCATAAATCTGCCAACTATACAATTCAAAAATGAGGAAACTATTAGAATGGGTAAGATAAGGGTTTTCTACCCTCCCAACAGGGTGCCCTCTGTCATCTGTATTACTGTCATTCAACACACATCAGTGCCACATCACCAACATGTACATCACAAATCAAACTTCTCTCAAAGAAGTGATGGTGACGTCTCTTGAAACCAATGACCACCATATAATCATAGTGATAACTTCATTCACACTGACAGTCTGTGTACCACATTCAGCAACAGTTAAATGTCCAGTGTGCATAAACTTGAGGAAATGCCAAATAGGGAGGTAGGCTCACTGTCAGCTTACATCTTAACTTACGAGATCTGCATGATCTGAAACATCCCGGCAGTACATCGTATAGGACAGGCTTGTAGCTCTATTAGGGATTACTACGAGAAATTTCACTGCAGTGCAATGACAGTGCCAGTGTCCAGCCAGAATCTCACAGACATAGGACCAAAACTGAGGCTCCCGATCAGAAAACACCCACTACCTGAAGATATCGGGCTACTTACATCGGAATCTCCTGTCTTGTAAATATAGTATCCAACAAAAAAGGCCCACGTCAAGGCAAACACCAGTAAAACTCTCCGATTTCTTCTCATTTCAGCCGTACATCCACACACTCAACACAACATGGCAATGTTTCTCTCAAGATGTCATTTTCTGACTCAACTGCGGAAGAGCGAATTTACCGGCCAATAACAGCAGGTGGCGCGCAAAATACTGATTGCTCCTGACATCTGGCGTTTTCTTAACGAACAATCCAACTCCACAGGCTATTTTCACCTGGCCAGGTTAGAGTCCTGTCTAGCTTGTTTTCTCAGTCTACCATGAACGTGTTTAAAAACAAATATGACAATAATAAATTTATTATTTATAAATTACAATCACAGTAATAGAACAGGAAATATTATCACAGACAATTATCAATCGAAACCATAGGTGGAAATTTCACGACTCAATAGCACCTCTTTGACTAGCTTCTTTAGCTTTCCTCTCTGAGATTTTCCTGTATCTTTCAAGTTCCTGTAAAGCAATAAAAAGGAAACCGTGGAACAGGACATAAAAAATAGGTATTATTAAAAAAATATATAAAATCCAAACTTCGGATAGGATAAAGAAAAATATTAACAGGTCGCACAATATCTAACATTGTTAATACCTCATCTTTCTGTTTCCTCATGTCATCAACTGCTGCCTCAATATACTGACTATCCTTTGCTGGGTCTTCAACCAGGGCAGGATCACTTATGCTCTGTTCAAAAACACAGACATGATAATTAAATTTCTTACAATTTCCTTGTGAGAAAATAAATATATAAACTGGTACATGGTAAAAAAAATATCATAGGAGTGCACTTACATCTTGAGGAAAATATGAAGTATATGCAGTTTTCCACAGTTCCATAGGATTCCTGTATCACAATACAAATTGATAAATCAATTTGTGGTTTACACAAGAAAAATATATACTAGATTAACAAATAAATTTGCAAATTACATAAATAGTTTGACAAGTTGACTCACCTAGCCATGACTTTTCCGAGATCATCATCTGGAAATGGTGGACTACCTGAAAGTAGTTCAAAACTTAATAAATATTTAAAAAAAAACAACTCCGAAATGAAGCTCCAAATACCATTATATATATATATATATATATATATATATATATATATATATATATATATATATATGTATGATAGCACACAGACCACAAACCATTATAAGTGCAAAATAAATATGGAGCGGGGTTTACCTATTTGCTGAAGTGAATCCTGTCCAAAAGGAATCTGAAGAGGTTTGTTGTGATCAAGCTGCACAGACTTGCTGAAAAACAATTTTTTTAACGTAAAAATTGAACAAACAAAAAGTAAATACTGATCAAGTTGTAAATGACATTAATTGGAGCTTCTGCATAATAAAGAGCAAGTAAAAAGTCTACATCAGCAGAAGTGTGATAAAGCCACAACATACCTTGCAGGTGTGGCAAACAAAAGATGGCTGATGAGTGACCTGGCCCTGCTCATAAGAGCATCTTGCTTTGAACTGAAAAACTGGAAATATTTAAGAAATATAATTTATTAACCAAAAACAATACAAAAATTTCATATACCATAAATAATATCAGTGATTATAAATACAGCGTTCATTATACAACCATAAAATATACCTGAAGTTGTGCTCCATGGTAATGGGCCAAGAACCTCAGAGTCTTGCACATTACCTTCTTCTTTTCAGAATCAAAGTCCTACAACATGAAAAATATCAGAGTTAAAGAAGTTTATATACAAATCCTTCACAACACAAAAACTGTTTACAATGGTTGTTTGTAAAACTGCAACGAAAAAAAAATAAAAATTCACCTGAAATACATCATACTTCCCACCAATGATCACAAGTGGTACTAGAAAAGGATCCATCATATCTTTGTCCTGGTAAAAGTGAAAGAAAAGCAAATAAATTTAACATCATCAAGCGAAATAAAAATGAAACATTTTATTCTGTTACTTTAATTTTGATGCTTACTGGATGTTCCTCCCCAATTCGCTCATATGTAGCTTTCTTTAATGTGTCCTTGATTGATGGGTCTTTCACTCTAGCTTCAGTAATTACAGAGTCAATACGTGAGCGTAAAGCTTGAAGTAAAGTCTCTGCGGTGAACCACAATTCGCCAGGGAGTGACAAGTCCAAAACAAGTGCAATTGACATGTGCCTGAAAAATCAGTGCAGCCTAATTAATTAAATTAAATTCAGCAAAAATAATTTTCATGTATATTAATCAGTTGTGTTAATATAACACATTGTACTGGAAGATATCTCATATATAATACAAAGTGATTAGTAAAATCTTACTTAATAGTGTCTGCAGTGACGACAACATCAATTAGTCTTGACAACCATGTTCCACCTCCAAGCTCCCACAAGTGACCAACATCTTTTGCCTGTATCAAAATGTACAGTGATTAATCATCCATGATTCATAGAGGTTATACAATGTAAAGATGTGCACGTATACTGTTGTCATCCCATCTTACCATGTTATGCCCTTTGGCTCTTCTTCCAAATGTGTATTCCAGTGCAACTGTAGGTTTTGGAGCATCATCCCTTTCAAGGAATCTCATGACTATAGAAGTTTTGCCCTAGAACAGGATTAACTCAATCATTCAGTTTAAAGCTGCATCATGTGCATCAGTTAGTCAGTCTATCAAGCATTAATTACAAAAAATAAATCATATTGGAAGCATAATTGAAATTACATCATCACTCATTGGTTAGTATTGTGATGTCATCACTAGGTTTGTTTTTTGATGGCATGACAAAACTCTATATATTTTTTTCATTGTACCATAAAGTTAAATTGCTGTGCATTAATGAGCATATAATGGTAAAAAATATCATGAGACAAGAAGGTAGTATTGGTTTACATAATTATTTGCCTATGATAAATCTAGAGACATAGGAACTTTAACTGACAATAAACCACAATAAGCAGTTGTCCTTTAACGTTTACCAGATAACTTGGAATTACTTACTGCATTTTTACTTCCAACAAAAAACACTGAAGACTCTTCTCCCTGCTTCTCTTCTGAAAGAAATGTCATGACTATATTGACTAATTATCCATGAGAATCATGGTATACACTACGTACAGACCTAGCTGTACATTACCTAAATATTTATATCTTAAATATAGCTATACAGCAGTCAAGCTCATTTTGTTTTTCATGTGCAGTTACATAATATTATAGGATTAGCTTTGATCGAAAGGGGAAAATATTTTCAAATAACACATACATATATATTTTCACACAAGCTCTCACACTGTCACTGATTTGTGTATTCATTGTTAAATCATTATGACAGCTTATAAAGTAAATATGAGCATAATTAACTGTTAATGTTATTGCAATAAATACATTCATAATCATATTAATTAAAAAAAATTACCTTCTGATACATGGACTTTGTCAATGGCAAGGTCCCACACACTCTTTTCGCTGAAAAACAATATAAAAACCCTGTCAGGCATGGCATTGCCATTGATGTATCTTGCACTGCAAGATACACCAATCGTCCAATGGCAATGCAAGTTGCAGTGCAGTGTCAGTGATCACCCATCATTTGATCATGTTTACATTAACAATACGTTGTAGATACGTGTAGTGCTACACTAGATTAAAAATTTTATTGATATGACATACCTTTTTGACATGTCTGCGGCTCCAATAATTCTATCACACTGCACTGCTTCACAGGGCCAAAGCGTTGGTGGCAACCAAAATATCCGGCAGGCGAAGAATTTCTGCTCCGCACAAACATGTTGTGACCGGTCATTTTAAGAACTCCAAAAAAAAATCTTTCTGGTACAGGCATCATAGATAATTATTGACCCACTCTATACGGCTAATAAGGTAAAATTTTAGGAGTAACATTTTTAATTGGCCAATTTCTTTATTTATGTTTCGAGTCCCGAGTAGTCACTGCTGTAGCACTGGTACCGCATCTCATACAATGTAGTGAGACTGGTCGCTAGCAATTCTTACATGGGTTATGAATGGCTGAGTCTAAGCCATGCTATGATTGGTCATTGCGTCGTGCTCTCTAGTAGGTTGGTTTGGACACGCCCCAAAAGATTTAGCCAATCAACCACCAGAAAAGAATCAGCCAATCAGCAAAATGTCAGGATCCTGACACAAAGTCACGTGATAAAGACGGCCAACACCGACTATTTTGCACTCATGCGGAGGAGGGGACCAACTTATCACTGCTCAAACATGGCTTCCATTGATCAATTTCTTGACGGCGAAGGAGGGCATGAAAAATTCGCCGAAGGGTGTAAACTTGAGGAGGTCGACAGCAAAAATGACCCAGAAAATGAGCCTTATAAATCCAAGTACAAAGCAAGAGCGATATGGGTCGGTTTAAGAAATCAGTTGCTGTGTTATCGTGACAGTTGCCCTGATAATGAAGACTGGTTGTTGATGTTGGCATTCACGGAACTGAAATTGGGAGTCAATCACATAGAAACTGAAGAACTGACTGTAGGGGAACAACACCTGAACACTGCAGCCGAGAGACTCAATCCTTACAGACTGGACAAAAGGGGTATCTGTGTCTTGCAGATCATAATGAATCAGCTGGGAATATTGTGGACCTCAAGAAGAAACAGTCAAAAGGCCCTGACATTTCTGAAGGAAGCTGAAAGTTTGTACAAAGAGTACAAACATGAAGTTGGAAATGCTCCCCTCATTCCAAAAGAACTTTTTACAAAGCATAATGACTACGAAGAGGAAGAGGCCGATATGACAAGTAAAAGAAGGTCGTTTTTTGAGGACACCCACACACACACTCTATACTACCTCGCTCAGGTGTACCCCAAGGTCGGTGACAACGACACATCAGCATCGTACTGTCATGTGACGTTACAGCGTCAGCTTGATAGCATGAAGTATGATGCATTTGAATGGTCACTTAATTGTGCTACATTGTCGCAGTATTATATCACCAGTGGTAACTTCAAGGTTGCACGGCATTGTATGGCAAGCGCCTCATTCGTCTTCAGCGAGCTCGGTGATGTTGGCCCAACGAAACTGTTGCCACTGGTGGAAGAAGAGAGCCAAGCCGATGTGGACAACAGAGAGCGGCTGCCACGTGCTCAGGCTGACATTGCCAGGTGTTGGGCCAAGTATTGCTTAGCTCTTTTGGAAACAAGTAGAGATCAACTGTATCTTGAAGTGGAGCAGTTCAATGATGATCACAACACTGATAAGAAAGAAGAACAAAAGGATGAAAATGACTTGAAAGATGATGCCAAGAAAGCTGCATCTATGGAGACAAGTGAGAAGAAAGATGACGAAAAGGAGACATTACTATTCAACATTGAAGTCACTTCATATGAAGATCAAGTGACATGTGAACTAGTAAAGACTTTTGATCAAGCCCGAGAAGTATTTCTCGTTACACAGAAATACCTGAATCTGGCTAAAGACTTCTATGTTATGGATGGTTATTGTAGTGATAATGTTGAAGTTGTACAAGATCTAAGTAGATTGTACAAATTGCTAGCCTTTTTTGAACCTAATTTTGATAGGCAATGCAAGATGCACAAAAGACGCGTTGATATGTTAAATGATCTGCTGAAAGAACTGAACCCTCAGTTTTACTTATTGTTATGTCGTCAAATAATGTATGAGATGGCAGAAATTTATAGTGGAATGCTTGATATCAAACTAGCTATTTTAGAGGAAGATGGAGGTACTCCAACTCCACATGCTGTTAAGAAAATCAACATGTTGTCTGAGCAAAGTATTTCAAAATATGTGGCATACATTGATTCACTGAGAGATCCATCTAAGAAATTGCCTGAAAGATTTTCTGACGACGATGAAAGACCGGCATTGGTAGCTCATTTTTGTGTTGGACGTTTGTACTCTAAATTAGTTCATTCAGACATCAGAAAGAGGTTGTCATACATGAATATGTCAATGACCTATTACAAATTTCTAGTCGATTATTGCAAGAAAAATCCCGAAGCTATTCCAAAGATGAAAAGTGAATATGAGATATGTGCTGAAATGGTTACCTTACTGCCGCATAAGATGGATCGATTGAGATCTCAGAATGATTTATAGTATATTAAGATTTTAGATTTGCGTGTTATGTGTGTATAATGTTTCCTAAGCGATTTAGTAGGCAAGGTCTGTTTTTTTTTTACCTATATGAAATTGTTTCTTCATTATGAAATTTTTACTCTACTGGTAAAATTAATAGCTGATAGTCCTCTAATTGTTGTGAGATTCTTAAATTAAAATTTTTTCTTTTCTAAACCCAATGAGGTATTTATTATCCACGTGCATGGTTTCAAAAATTCAATAGTGAAAAATGTAGTTTTTAATTTATCTCACATGCTGTGAGTAGGCTTATGTACAACTCCTTGTAATTTGCATCTGATGCGATATAAGGTTGCACGTTTTATGTGATAATTCATTTGTGTAATGAAATCTTTCTGTGATATAAATTATTCAAAATGCACATGCTGTTCCGACTTGTTGTGAATATTTAGACTTTTAAATTATCACTAACATTCTCAATAAAGAACTACTGAAAATTATTTAAATTTTTTTATTGATACCATAACTTACATTTGCAGGTGATAATACGAGATACACTTATTACACACAAGCATAAATCTATTTAAAAAAGACACTAATGGAAAAATGTGAATATCCACTGGCTGTTGTGTTAGTTCTACCCCTCTGCACTCAATGGTACGTGTCAGTATCAAAGAAATATCACTACGTCATGTACATTATCATAATTTCAAGTTCCTACTGGATTAAGCACTACGGCTAAGGCACCATCAAGTAGTGTGACACAAAAATAATTTACATGGAACTAAAGCATTACTACAGCTATCATATTTTTACATGCCATGAAGGACTGGCTGGTAATTTGTTCAATTTAGGTTTTACATTATTAATTTTGCAGTTATACCAATAACATCTCAGGACTGCTTCATTTATCAATTTACAACACCTCAGCCTAGTAGTAGTAGGCGGTGGAGTGAACTTTCTCATGATTCACTTGGTTCAGATATTAAAAAGAACTTATATGAGGGAAATTATGTTAACCACAACTTCTCTCAGTATGTCTTTTAGCTTTAAATGAAACAGCCCTCAGTTACAAACACGCCATTGGATGATATCATAATTTGTCACATGACAATATTAATCAATTCTATTGTTGCAATTAAACGCAGTAGCACCATAACTATATCTATTGTATGCCATACAGTATAAATATATATGAATGTAAAATATGTTGTAATGCCAAATTTACCTCAATAGACAAGAATGCCAAACTGGCCACATATATCTATGACAGCAAGAACACAGTGTATTTGATTGTTTGCTGCGGTAAATTCTTCCTGTGTTGGTTAGGTAAATTTTCTTTGATGCCTGCACAGTACATCTCCAGCAGGAGGTAGCATATTCGGTTTTTCAACAGAGGGCAGCACTAGCTGTCATACACACTGGTTATCTTGAGTCAACGCATTGGTTATCGCAAATACAACAATTTTATAGTATATTAGTAACAATTGATTGCCAGGTTTTCGACTCTGAATTTATGGATAGTGCTTCAAGAATGTCAGGAAGTTTTCCTGCAGTGTACCTTGATATGGATATAAACTTCTCTATGATGTGAACTTGTACAGTGATATGATCAACATTACACTGGTATTACTGATATGACTAATTAATAAAATGTAAAAAATGCAAATAAATCAATTCATCACAGAAAAGCAGACCACTAGTTGTGGTATAATGCTAAGCAAACATGAGCAAAGCAATTATGCACTATCATACTTTCATTGCTTTCTATGAACACTAAGTTGATAGTAGGGAGCAACTATCTCATGGAAAGTCATAGCAATATCCTAAGAGAGATCATTACAGATCTTTCGAGCCTGCTGACAAACTTGGGCAGCCTCAACAAGGTTGAATAAATCTGCAGGTACAGCGCTTCGATGCAGACCAGAGTCAAAGTACTCCTCATCATCTTCATAAATGAATATACCCTCATCACGAGAGGATGCAGGTGGCGGTTCCCATGGTTCTACCACACGGTGGGCAGTGTCCAAGGTGTCAGCGCTGTCGTAAGAGAAGTTCAGAACATCACCAGATGAATTAGAGCTCTGACTGCCCCGACTGTATCTCCATGATGAGTCAGTTGGTGATTCTGAATCATCATGACTCGAGCCAGAATGATGAGCACCACTGGATCCTTTTCCGTGTGAATAACGTCCATTGCGTTTCAAGATTCCTTTCAATTTTGGTGCAGGAGTTGATGTCTGTGGACTGTGGATCCTCGAACTTTCACTGTTTAAACTGGGCTCCTGATTTTCAATAGATGGACTTCTTGGTGTAGACAAACTGTCTTCACTGTAACAGTCATCTATATCACTGTATTTATCCTCAGAATTGCTCAACTTTTCAGAGGAGAGTGCTTTGGTTTCAGCATCCTGTTTATCTGCACTGTCACTTAGATCTAATGTGTCTAGAATGGCTTCGATGTCTGTAATGTCATAGGTGCCGGTTTCGTCATCTTTGTAACTTTCATCAGAACCTTCATCAGACAAAGCAACATTGCTCGCTGCCGATTCGTCAACTTCATCAGGTACTTCACCAGAGAAGTACTCTGTGATGTTAACGTCTTTATGGACATCCTCGAGCACACAGCCACTGTCAGCACCTTTGTATTTGTGTTTATTTTTAAGGATTCCTCGTTTTGGTTTTGCACTAGTGCTTGGTACATCTTTACTTGGTGATGACGCACTTGAATCGCTGTCGGCCATATCTTGCTTGGAAGAGTGTCCCTTCATACTGGATCTCTGAGAATGAGCGCCACCTTCAACTCTGTCAGCTACAGATTTTGAAAACTTAGGCGTGAAATCACGGGGCTTTTTCAGGATACTTTTAGGAATCGCTCTGTCCATGCCTTTTGTCTGACTAGATTCACTATCACTGTCAGACGAACTGCGCTTGAATGACAAGCACTGCTCCAAGTATGGATAATTCACTGGTCTTCCTGGCTGGACCTGATATTGGGGCAGACATTTGTAGTCGCAATTCACCCACCAATGTCGGCAGATATCGTCAATCGTAGCTCTGTGTTCAGGTTTCACAACCAGCATAATTCTGATAAGCCCGGCTGCATCTGCAAATACAATGAAAAAAACATATACATAATCATTATATGATAATTTGAGGTCAGTTACATGTTCGAGCAGACAGGCCTGATTGGATGAACGGGCGTGAAAATATTATTTTTTGATTCCGTGCTTTGACCACTTTCATAGTTGTGTACAAGTCATAATACAAAAAAGAAATTTTTTGGTCATAGTATGGAAGTGGTTGAACCACTGATGTAGAACATTCCCTATCAGTATTGCACGTTATTATTAACCTGAAGATGTGCGCCAATGGTCATTGATTTATTTAAATGTGAATTTCCAGTCATGCTAATGAACCAAATTTATGACTCAAGAGGACTTCCATTGATTTATTTTATAACCTGTGTTTCATGTTCAATTCATATTCTCCAGTTTTATTTCATTTACTGACACATAATTTGTAAATAGACAAGTCACCTGAAGAAGTAGCAGGTTCAAAGAAATCCCCATTCGTTATTTGTCTGCGTAGTTTTCGAAATTCAGACCCATCAAAAGGCATAGCACCATAAACCATTGTGTAAAGAAGAACACCAAGACTCCAGCAGTCAACCTCTGGGCCTTGGTAGGGAAGTCCGTTTACTATCTCAGGAGATGCATACAAAGGACTTCCGCAGAAAGTGTTGAGAGTTTTTCCCATTTTGTGCAAATTGGCCAAGCCAAAATCAGCGATCTGCAATGATTGAAGTCAAAAGTTAATGATTCACTCAAATCAGAAATATAACAAATCTACCACATCTTAATTTGATACAGCATTCTCTGTATTCCACAAAACATCCTCTTTGGCCTAGCCTTACACATCATGTGCCTCACGGCCCTATCCAAAGAAACATTAAAATGAACAATGTAAAAGTCTATTATAATATTTCATGGCAGTTGGACTCACCTTCACATTGCCCTCTGCGTCAAGGAGGATATTTTCAAGTTTGAGATCTCGGTGAACTATGCCGTTCTGAAAATGTGCAAATTTGTCATCAATATTAAGAAGCCTGGCACAAGACAACACCAACGTCTTTGACACCCCATAATAGTTAATCAAAATTTACAAGCAGAAAAAAAGCTTAAAAGCTAAGATCAAGCATGTCCATAATTCAAATAAATAAATCTAACTCAGCATTTGAAACAATTACCTTGTGCAAGTAATGGACAGCGGATGCTATTTGTCGAAAGAATTTGCGAGCTTCGTCATCGTAAAGTCCTCGTTTGTCATTGATGTGGTCATACAATTCTCCCCCATTTGCCCATTCCATCACAAGGACTATCTTGTCTGGGTTTTCAAAGACTGCAACAAAAGAAACACTTTTGAGTGATATATCAAACAGACTTTTATCTAACTTTATATTCACACCACTCATCAAATATTTTGGTGCAGGTTAACATTGTGACTAATATTTGTAACTTATAAAAGGCAACCATTTATTATTTCTACATTGCATTTATTACAACTATATGTTTTATGGATAAACCTATTGACATGATAGACACCAATTAGTCACATTACACCAATAGGACTTGGACCGTAATTATATAAGTAAACATTAAACTGTACAAGAAGCAGAGAAAGTGTTCTCACAACTAAGTGGATATTAAATTTGCACCCTTTGAGATTTGTTTTACAAATATGAAAGTGACTAAGCCCAAGTGTTATGATTCATTCAGCCCTGTGTCATCTGTGTCATAGCTTGTGTGCTATAGTTATTTTCATAACCTGTGACTAAGGCAAATAACTGCTCTCTAAGTTCAAGTTAGTGGACAAAATGTTTACAGGAATCAAACACTGTCCTTTCCTCAGGTATGATTGGTATGCCAGTGCACATAAGCAAAGTATCCAATGTTTTCAAACATCACTTGTGATAACAATATTATTTAAGGTGCACAATAGTCAATACATACTGTAAGGTCACGGTAGCAAGTCCCCGAGTACTTCTTGCAAACGTAGACTAATGTTAGAATATTCTGTGCCCATCACCATTCAAAACCAGCAGCTACTGGCACACGTTATATTTTAAAACTATCTTACACACTCTTGGCAAAATATCATGTGTTGCAATTGACCAAGAAAGTGCCTATGACATAGGGCCTATTAGTGCAAAATTTAAATGTCTCCATTATTATGAAGATGACATGGTCTTATTTTGAGGCAAATTATAATGGTACAACCATGGATGTATACATCCATGGTACAACTATGGACAAAACTGAGTGGTCTCAATTGTGAGATGACCTTAAGATCATGATGTGTGGGTTCCACTGTACAGTAGTCACTTTAACTTGATAAGTGGACTGAACTGTAAGTGGATAAACCTAGATCATTGTGGTCAAAAGGCATTTCCCTCAGTAGTTGTGAGAACTTAGCGCATTATCCAAGATCAAACGAACCACACATTCACCAGACTGGGTTATTACTCATTCAACAACTCGATGAAATTAACTTTTATAAGTTCAAATATGATAATACTGAAAGTCAGACGCCTTACACACTCTTGAATTTCATGACCTTGAATTATGACCTTATGAACCCAGAGGTCAATGAATTCCACACACAATACCATCGCATGCAAGCAACATGACCATACCAGCTGTAATTTAACATGATGAGACTGGGCACAGATGAGTCGAGATGACCTATAAACTTCATAGTTGGACCACGATTTCTTACAAATATCACTTCAACGAACAATACTACAACAATACAATCTGTATTTATTTATTTTTCACCATGGAGATGTAGGGACTGATGGATCGGTCTAGTGTGAATGATGTCATAGGCTTTTCCCCTGCAGGCAAATCAATTTTCAAAATTTTTCAGGCATTTCAATGACATTTAACAACTTGTTTAATATCATACAAACTGATCACGGTATTCACATGAATTGAATTGGGATCTTTTTTTCTAAAAAGCAGCTGTAAATGTTATAACATGAGGAAGGTATCCCTGGTATTTCATATTTCATAGGTGCATGATCAGACTTGCTTTGTGAATTTGTTATTGAAAAAGATGATGTGCATTTGATCCCTTGTTTGTGTGATTACTTACATTTAATCGCTTGTTTTAGTTTACTACACCCATTTAAAGTCACATAATATCATCCATATCAGTAAGAAGTGATAACATGAGAACAGCCAGTTATTACTGATACCGTGTACTTTGTCTCAAATGACATAAAATAAGGTCACCTGTTCTACATCATGTGTTTAGTCGATATTATTAAATTAATTGGTCATATATCTAAGTGTTATCTTTTATCATATAATTTTTTTTTAATTGATTAAAATTAACTTCCACGTCCCCATTTTCACAAATTAGTTCATGAATCTGATAATATAATTACTGAAACCCAAACCACATCCTACTAGAAAACTCCAACAGGAAATTTGAGATTATAATCCTTCAACGTACAATGGCGACAGACGACGACTTTTCAGTCTCAGTCCATAGCTAACCAGCTAACTTCGCACTGAAATAAAGAATCTAAGAGAGTCAAACATTAGAAAATATTCTAAACTTCCTCTCCAGACATATCTTGGACATATAAAACGCTTCCATCATTGATTATGGTCTTCCTGACTGACTGTGACTGTCTGACTGACTGTCTGACTAGCTGTCTGTCTAGCTGTCTGTCTAGTTGTCTGTCTAGCTGTTTGTCTAGCTGTTTGTCTAGCTGTTTGTCTAGCTGTCTGACTGAGTGGTGTAATTATCGGTTCCAAATGTGCATGGATGTGTTGTTTTTTGTTGTTGTGGTTTTCTTGCGTTTTTTAATCTACTGGAGGAAGTAAAGCCGACCCTCTAAAATAATAGTAGCCCCGCCCCGGCTTATAATAAACAAAATACAGTGTGTTTCTTATCAAGTAAATCAAGTAAACCACGAGACAGTGACATATGAGGTCAGTGAAGTATGTTTAAGGACAAATACCGAGGGTTAAAGCCAGTATGGTAATCACCACAACATGTCAGATGATGTCACATTTTTATAATGCATTGCTAATATACATGTTGTAAGTACATTATTTGTATATAAGTTTATGTGCATCCTGTTAGCTGGCCAACAGCTGTTTTCTTTTGGTATTTAGGACTAAATACCATGCACTGTTTACGTGTTGCGGGATTTCTTAAACAGGAAGATGACTTCACAGCCAATAATCATACATTGCATTCTACCACCGGCCAATATAAGACACAAAAATTTACTGGTCCGAACTTTACAATATGTAGGCCTACTTATGTCAAGTATTCTATCGATAGAATAAATAATGTAAAAAAAAAAGTGCAAACTTCTTAATTATTCTAAATCATTATCATGTACAAACTACATCAATTTCCAATAATGTTCTAAAGACAGGCTTCTAATTTACAAATTTGACAAATGAATACATAAAGAGTAAATTTAACAGAAGTAAAAGACACAGCAATGCTTTGAGTTTTACAGGAAGTTTCCTGTGTATTTAAGAGCACCCTCTCAAACCAGGGTAGTTGGAAAAGTGTGTTTAGGAAAGAAAAAACCTTTTATTCCAGTAAGCAGCTTTCTAGACACTTCAAGTAATTTTTTGCTGCTGCTGTAAAACAAATTGACTAAAAAGAAATGGAGACGCAGGGTAGGATTAAATTTACATGACAAATGCTTTCTGCGTGAGATTTTACATGAGTGAAAAAAATGCATGCTAAATGTTTCAGAATTTTCCCAGGTTTCAGAATCATAATAATCAGCAAGAGGTTAACAAAGCCACGATCTGTGCATTATCACGACCCAGCAGAAGTGGATACTAACAACTAATATAAACACTAAATTTGTCATTAATTTGTTTTAAATGCATTTATTATGGCCAAGAATAAATGGATAAACTAATTCATCATACTTTTAAGTATAAATCATGTTCATCCCCTAAAAAAACTAAAAAAAGAGAGAGGAAAAGGAATAAAACAATTTCGGTAGAATAATCATATGATAATTCAAATTTTCTGAGTACAGGGGAAACTATAGCTCCTATATTTTGTTAAATTCACAGCATCATTATGAACGTGTATTGTACAACAAAGTTGCCAAGGAGGGCAAACAAAGTACTGTTTGGGGGTCAGTCGTGGCCACTGGACACAACAAATCAACCTTCATCCAGGTCAGTGAATTCCTAGATCCATCACACGTACACTGCTGACACAACCTGGAATTCCAGCACGATGCCTCCATCCATTCAGCCAATGAACCTCACTATGTAAATACTACTACCATAATGCCCATATAAATTCTTGGTCCATCGTTTTCGTGCCCTCTCTAGCTATTTTCTGTCTAATATACAATAGCAACATTATGCGCATAATGAAGTCACGAAACTTAACTATTGTTTACAAAACAAGTCTGGCACACTTTTTTCTCTATCATGAAGGGCACAAAAAAAAACGTGCACTGATAATGACAAAATAATCATAACACCATCTTACATAATGACACGCTTAATTGTTTAGACATAGTGTATCATCCAGCCTGTTGACAGACCAGTTGCACGATCTGTGCGGCACCCGAGTGATCTCAGAACCAAATCAAAGACCGTAATTACGTAAAAGCACGTGCTAAATATATGGCACGTGACTATTACGAAGTCACGTTCGTTTTGACGATTTGACGTTCGTCTGCGAACATCTGCCACAGTGCCACCATGGTGCCACTGCACTAATTGGTGTTCCTCCCATCTATCTATCCCTTAACTCCTCGAAATTTTGGAGCAATGAGGATTGCAACCCTTAAAATTGTACAGAATCACCAACTTCGATACTGATTTTATCAAAAATTATGACATTTAAAACAGGCGAAACAGGACAGAAATGCTCAGTGATTAATTTTCACCCAATATCACCCCATTGCAAGTAAACAAAATGTATTTATGATCATATGTGAATCACAGTGCTGGTGTATGATAGAGCCAAGGATATGGTATATTTCCTGAATCTACGCCTTGCTATAGTCAACAATACAGGCATGACTTTAAAAACCAAGCAATAGGTACACAATCATGGATATGTGCAGACTGTAAATTCATGATAATGTGGCCTAATGTGTGTGTTTAGCCGTTGAGTACATACATCATCCCTATTTCCTAATCAATTTCATGGACCTGTCATAGTTCATGACACAGAACACTGGGAGGGTGTGGCAGTTTAAACACTGGCATTTACTTCTTAAGTGAGCTGGCAAGCAGTGACAACTGGGACAAGCTCTTTGTTGATAGTTTAGTCTAAAGTCACTCCAAAAAGTACATTTTAAACTTCCTGAACAAGTTTTTTCCCTCTCTCTCTCTTTTATAAACACAACAAATTCTGGTCTCAATGCAAACTACGCGGCGAATATGTATATATGAACTTTGTTATGTATGTGATGTTGAATTAATGATTCAATTAATTTAATTTAATTAAATTTCTAGTGTAAGCTGTAAGTTACAGTTAAACCCAATTATCAAGACCAGCTGGATTTTTTTTTAAATCAACACCACAATCTGCTTAAATTTAACAGATTTCTATATGCCTGCTCGCTTGAGGATCAAGATATTAATTGGAACTCCTTAAAAATTACGAACGCCTATAAATGAATACCACCTTGATGTTAAGATTACTTCGAGGATACAAAAGTGACAAAACTATTATAACAATTTTCAAAGTTCCACAAATTAAGGTAACTCTACATTAAGGAACAATTTTAATTGTCTTAATCATGGAGTTTCACTGTATTTGTGATTATGGCCCAGCCAGTCATTTCATAACTACAAAATCGACCATGATCCACTTGATATTTACACTGAATTTTAACGCATGACTGAAATGGAGCAGCACAATATATATATATATAAATATATATATAAGCCAAGCTCAAGGTCTGTTAAGCATGGGTGTGGCGATATCATGTCTTACAATAGAAGAGGACAACTTTACAAACTGTTTTTCAATCTTGTCTCGATAATGATGTAGGGTGACAATGGCTAGCTGTGTGATGAGCCGGGGGCAAAAATGTCTGATAGAGCAGTCCCTGTTTTTATCCGCACAATATACAAGATCTACATGTCCCCGAGCTCACAGTGTGTGCGCAGTGAATAGCAACTAACTCAGAAAACTGAAAAATTGTTTGATAACATTTCTTTGATTTCATACAAATGCATCACCACTAAATGTACTACAGATACACTGCACAATGAGCCACAAGTAAAAAACTAACGCATAAATAAACATGATAAAACACAGGAGTGCAAACAGTGTATTCTTGAAATTAGGTCTGTTTACTCTGTTATTCCCCTAAGTGAAAACATGACAGCCAGAAAATTGCCAAGCTACTTATCAAGTTTTCGATGTTTTATCACTGTAAGAGTTTCGCAATCAGCTACTTGAGAGATAATATGCATTTCACACATACCTTCATACACCTGTATGATGTGAGGGTGGCTGAGCGATGACATTATCTCAATCTCTCTTCGGATTCTGATGAGATCTGAATCGCTGTTTATCTTGTTTTTCTTGATGGATTTGATAGCAACCTGCAAAAAGACAATAAACCACAGATAAATATTTATTAATACAATTATATGTCTATGAAAAGTTTATTATGTCATTTTTAATTTTAAATACAAGCTTTCCATAACCATACAACATTAACAAATTTATCCACTCTCTGAGTCTCAAAATAATCTTTTCACTAAACCATTTGTATTTTTTATGTGTGTGTGTTCTTTTTCACAAACAAAGAAATAGTTTGACATACATTCTCAAATTTACAAATTAAAAAGGCACAGAATGAGGACAAAAAAACGTTTGTAGAAATGTAATCATGCCATTAACCCTAAAATAATTTGTCAGCATTTAGATAGCAGTTGTTACCAATGGTCATTGTTAGATCAGTAGACCATATGTATATCATGAGTATGGACATGGTAATTAATCAAATTGGCAAAAGACATTCCAGGGTCATTTTCTTCCAGTAACCAAAGCTTGATCTCTGGCAATAACAATCAAATGATTCCCTAACTAGTCTCATTAACACGTTCCCCCCTTCTGTTATGTTGACACTATTTTTGTTTATTGCAAGCTATTTGTTGTGGACAATACGGAGGGGTCATTCACAAACATTCTGGACAACCAGTGCATGTATAATGAGGGCATTTGAGGACAATAACTAATGAAGTATAACATCTACTCCAACCGAAAATGTATGTACATTTCTTTCTTCCCTCTTACAATAATTGCGCAAATCTATATCAATGCTATATTTAGTATAGACAAGTTTTTAATCTGATTCAAGAACATTAAGAAAGGGCCTTTTGTAAAAATCTGGACCTCTGAAGTTGGATTATTCAAATGGCCAGAATATGATAAAGTGAAAGGCAATTTGAAGTTGTCAGTAGACAGCTGCTCAAGGTGGACTATTCAGAATTGCAATGCTTGTGACAACATCACACAATGGCAGGGCAAATCCTAAATGCCCTCCACAGTCCAGTGACTATGGAATGCACAGCAACAAATTCCAGTTTCCATGGCAACCATGAAGTGAGGGAGGACAAAAAGCAAGAAGAGTGGCAAAGACTGAGTCACTGGGAGGACACGTGGCAACAGATGGGCTGCAGAGTCAGACATAACTCCATGGCAACTCACAACAAAATACACAATGTTTTCTATAATCTCCAAAACAGTTCAACTAATTCATTAATAAGTCAATATAATTGCAAAACCAGTGCACACGAACAAGTTGCAAACCCACACAGCCAGGGTAAAAAACAAGACAATGGCAGTCCCCATTGTTTATTGAAATCTCTAAAATATAAATTTACCCACCTCATTCTATATGGACAACAATTTGATGTGTCGCACCTTTTAATTGTATCCCCCTGAATATGGCTTTTCAGCAATACCTTACTCTGAAGCATAGTAAATCTATAACCAACTCTTGAGTGGCTGATGTAATGATGGTAAAGCACAGTCTACAAATGTGAAAAATTATTTCAAGGGTTGGTCACTATTAGCCGCAGCCTAAATGAATGAGATCAAGCAGCTCATGAATATAGCGCATGGGCCAGAAATCAAACCCAGGACTAGGAAAGTCCTGAGCTGAAGAGCCTTAACAAACAGACCGAACACCTCATCATATATATTTCTTTCTCTTTGTTTCTTTTTTTTTAAGAAAGAAAGAACTCCATAACTAGGGAGTGGTAGCTAAAATTAATGTGGGACAGGACACCTGGTTATCATTAATACATGTACAACAGAAAGTACTGATAAGCTTCACAAGTTTGTTGTCTTATAAAAAGTGATAATTTACGTGCAGATGTTCCTGAAAGTTAGAATTTTCAACCAACACACTGTTTTACCTTGCTTCACTTCAGTACCCTAGACTATTCTTACAAGATTGTTGGGGCAGGTAGCTCAATCATAAGCAATGATAAGGGCATGTTTTTGAAAGAAGATTTTGAAATAATCATTTCTCGGACAACATTGCTGTCTAACGGCAATTAAGCTCGGATGTACCCTTTCTCTCAACTGTTCAACCCTACTGAAGTAAATTTTTGGGACCTTTCTGATAAAATTTCTTTTATGGCCTATTTCTTAACATGCATAATGTGAGATTTTACCTCAGTTATGCAACTCCCAACCTGGGCTGGCTATAAAAAATTTAATTAAGACTGGCGGCCAGGCCTGACTTGCCTACACCACAAGAAGCCTTAGTAGGGAGATCTCTCTTCTTAATTGTTTTTTTAAATTCATAAATGGATTTATTTTTTAAGAAACACAGAAGTACATACTGCTATTTGTGTCAAATTGCTTGTAAGTTGCACTTCCAAACTATACTGTTTAATGAGTATTGACTTTACAAATATTTAATTAATGTCAAAATTAAACAAGGTAATTACCTTGTTTCCTGTAGATTTCTCGGTTGCCAATTTGACCTTTCCGTATGTTCCTTGGCCAAGAGTTTTAATAACTTGAAATCTATTCCGTAAGACATGTCGATGCTGATGTCTGATGACAGGCTTAGCCACCCTGCTGGTGGGTGCCTTATGTTTTTCCTGAGGCATTTTAGGATGGCTTCCAAATGCAAACCCAGGAATTTCTGTATGGTCACATTCTCAATGCGCTTCAATTTTCAAGAGCCTGAAAATGAGACAAATTCATAATACAGTCATAATGTACCACAATGTCAATGTACAGTATTAATGTATATTAATATATATATATGTGTAATTAATTATGTACAAATTAATGTGCAGACGCAGCATTGCCTTTGATTACCAGTAAAGCAGGCAAGAAAATTGTCTATGAATATGCATTTTTATATCTAAAGCACTTAAAATTATTACTACACTAGTACAGGGCCTACACTGCTACAGGCCTTATCATGACTTATGCATTGTTAATGTTATCATTGTTATGCTGTTACTGATTTCTTCTGAGTTCTGTACCACTTTCTGCATGCATTCATTCATGAGCATATAGACAGCTCTATATAGTACATCATAGATCTACATTTTGTAAAGCTATAAGTAGCATGTTTTTAGTGTGTAGTAAAAAAATACCCATCCGTGATTAGGGTGAAATAAACTCAAAATTCACTCAAAAGTCTGAAGAGACAAAACTGTAAATCCTGCAAACAGTATTTACGTCTTATTGCCATCCAGACTGCATTTCATCTTGCTTACTTACTTACTTGGTCATGCAAGTCTTAAATTAATGTACTTACGCTAAATAACAAGCGGATCATCCTCTCAAGTTCGTATCCTCACAGCTGTCAAGTGTACACTACGGCGAACAAAGTTGGCAAAACCACAAAGTTACGATGGCCAATCGCCATTTACTTCCGGGCGCACAAGTCATATCGGCCCATTCACAATTCGGCTTAGGAAAACGCCGTCACCAGTTGGTTTGAAAAACTGAAGTAGGTACTGAAAAATATCTTAAAAGAATCGATTTTAACCTGATGTGTTAATTGCGCGTATCTGCATCTGCCTACTTACTGATGGACAACATTAGAAAACATAGGCTGCGCTGCAGCAAAACCCTCAGCGAATCCCGCATAATACAGTATCCGTCCGAAGGGCGTGTGGATGGGCTGGAACGTAATAAACCTTCTTTTAAGTTATGACCTAAAAAAATTGTTTCATGCCATGATTATTTTTTGTTGATTAATATTTCATCATTTGTGTATGAGATTTATTATTGCTGTAATCAAGAAGGTGATTTTAAAGTCTAAAGATCATTAGAAGATGCAAATTCCAAGTTTCTCACAGTTTAGAAATAATTTCATGCAAGTTAATCCCTCAAAGTTTCAATGTATGGTGCTATCAAGAAATAACTGTGATATGATTTTAATGTTGATGGTGTTGTTGTAAAAAACATGGATTGTGTTAAACTGTTAGGTTGTCATATTGATAACAGACTAATGTTTTCTACTCACATAAAACAGCTGATTGCCAAATGTAATAGGCAGGTCAATGCTCTAGGGAGACTCAGTACTATGCTTGACACAGAAACAAAGTTAAAAACTATTCAAACTCTAATTGTATCTAATTTTCAATATTGTAATACTATTTATCACTACTGTAATGTCACAGATACTAGAAAAATGGAAGAAGTCCTAAAACGTACTCTGAGATTTGCATTCCATGATTTTTACTCTGATTATAAAGAATTGTTAAGAAAAGCAAACTGTGAGTCACTGTATGTACGCAGAATAAGAGATATTCTAGTCAATGTTCACAAAGTCAAATTAAATGTTCTTCCTCCAATTAAGTGTAATTTCTTCCAAGAGAATGATACAGTTTATAAATTACGAGTGCTAACCTAATTCAACCCATGTATAATACTATAAATTAAGTATGGTTTCAATTCTATTTGGTATAATGGTCCCATGTTGTATAATAAATTACCAACCGATTTTAAGAATCTAAATTTGATTGATTTTAAGAGTGCTATTCGGGGTTGGAAGCCGAGCTGTGAATGCAATTCATGCTTTTTATGTTCTCTGTTTTAATCTTATTTTAACCTTATCATTAATTTTATGCCATTGTATATAGTCATTCTCATTTGTACATAATGTCTCATTGTCATCTTAGTCGGAGACAAGCATCATTGCTTATTTTATTGTTCGTGTAAAACCGACTGTAAATAAAGATTTATCTTATCTTATCTTATCTTACAGTTAGGTCAGGCGAGCCTTTTCATGAAAGAGTGAATGCATCGTGGCAAATCTAATCAAGGAACAGCAAGTATAGATATAGGGCACAAAGAGCACTAAAATGTTACAGAACCATTTTCAAGGTAGTAGGACAAAACAGTATATTCCTCATTTTATGGCTTAATTTGGTGAAGAATTTCAAGCAAAGCATGTACCAGATGTGTCTTTTTCGAGTCTGGCTGTCCAATATTTGATTCAAGGCCAAGTGCCCTAGCTGAATGTTGTAGCCACAGTTTTTCTAGGCAGGATTATTTCTGGCTTCAGTAGGACAATGCGAGACCACATACATTACCCTAACCATGCCAGCTTAGTTCCTCCTGAGGGCAATCGTCATGTATGCTTGTACCGGTATAAACGGTATATCGAGAACCAGTGTACAGCCCTATTTATATTTTCTAGGAGGCATTAACTATTAACTTGGGGCACCTCTTTCTAAGAAAAATATAAAGGCTACACCTGAATCTTTTGACGTTGAAAGTGTATAACTTTTTATGAAATTAGGACTTTTATCTTCTTTTTTTCTGGAGCAAACTTCCAGAAATTGGGTTCCGTGAGGGAACAATGAAGGAATTTCATATCAGTGTAGTAATATAGTTTCCTATAACTACCATAATACATTGGTTACTTTCCCAAGAACACAAAATCATGAAATAGCGAAAATATTTTGATCTGCTAAAGTTACAAAAATTAATTATAAATATTTACAAGATTTTAACTTAGTGATTGAAACAGTAATATTGATGTTTCATTTATTGGCAAACACAAATTAAGAGACAAAGATCATGTGTATTTATGTTAGTCATAATTATTATTTTTAGGAAATAAATGTTTCATTACTACAAATTTAGTTTATTATCATATCAAAAGCATTATGATACTTTGCCTATTCTTAATACAGGCTACACATTAATTTCTGAAGTTATAGACTCTATTACTATTGGAATTCATGAATTGAAACATATGATATCATTGATATTTGTCTAGAGCTGCTGAGGGTTTATGCTGCATAAGCAGCTCTTTGTTTGTGTGTAATTATATATATATATATATGTATGAAATCTAAAATGTTTCTTACACATTAAGAAGGATTCATTTATAGCATTACACAGCTCTCTATCGTGGCTATGTGTAGCTCCTGGCCGCATATGAAAGCCGTCGGACCAGCCACACACCGGGGCTAGGCTATGTGCCACTGGCGTCGGGGAGCCGGGAGTCTTGCTCAGTGTGGCCGAGTTGTACGGAGGACACTTTGACTGTAACATGATTGGTGGCCGAGGATGACGAGGAAGTGAAAAGTGAATATTAGTTGCAAAAGTATTTCTCTTTTTCACGGGAATTCACTCAATATGTCGAATCGACGATCAAGAGAAAATAATCAACCGTCTATCTTGCTCTCAAACGCCGAAAATCATCAACTGTTTGAAATAATCGGTGGGAAAACCGTGGTAAGTTTGGGTTGGAGAGAATTTTAGTGTTTACAAATGGGCTGGGCAGCCTGGGGTTACACAGTTCAATGAACTATTATAGTTGCTGAAGTAGTTGAAATAGTTTAAGTTACTAGACATTCTGCCAGTACCAGACTTTTGCAAGGTTAAACGTCGTCTAGATGTAATACATTCAATGATTGTGCAGTAAATGCACTATTATTGTCATAGTATTGAGTATTGTCACTTGCAATTTAATGTAGACTAGATGTATAATTGCAGGATGGGGTAATATTTTTGTGTGTGTAAATTGTTGGGAACAGGAGGCATGAATGCTAATGATATCTATCAGGTATCATGGACAGTTTAATGCAGTCATATTATTTTAGTATTCATTATCGATGCTTGGGCCAATTAAGGACCTTAAAATCACATTAACAGCAAATTTATATACAATTAAATCGCCAGCCCTGTTAATGATTAATTGCAATCGACAAGTGGCAAATACAGTGTGAAATAGGCTGAGGATAAATTCCTCTTGAAGTGATTAACCCCTCTAGCCTTACATTGTTGCAATACATTCATATCTTAAAACCCGGCATTGGATGTCATCAGTTTTGATGAATTAGAAGTTAAGTGTGACACTAGTTAAGGCATTAGCTACCTGCTCCTCTTAGGGTCCCCCCCGGTCCGGGGTTTAAAAATGCTGAACCCTGGCGCTGACACTCTTCATGCCGTTTGGATGAGACAATAAATTCCCATTATTGGCGGTCCTTCAATTGTACGCGTCTGGACTGTGGATAGATCCCATTCATGGGTAGATTTGTATGCAACAAATTTAGTAGGCCTATTGTATTCATAATATACTCTGTGAGTATGAGCAATTTACAGAAGCATGAGTTCAAGTACTAATACAAGTACCATCTTCCTGAAGCCTAGGCCTCCTCTGCATGACTCTGCTGGGCAGTGAATGTCCTTGATTACCAATACAATACACTTACCATAGCTATCCATCATATTAATCTTTGTACCACTAACCAGTGTAGTTTGGCATTATGTACGCCATGGTACAAATCCTCATGTACAATGGCAAACCGTTGTACATGATATGAGGATTTGCACTGCTGTTGGCTGACAGCTAGAAATGGGGGGTGGCCTAAGGCAACGCCGTGAGCGCCACGCTAGAAATCATGAATTCAGCTTCTGTTCATGCCATAGAGTAGTAAAGTACAGGCTGTTCTCCTCATCTGACGTGCTTGTACATTTTATTTATTTTTCATCCAATTTTTAAAATTCGAACATTTTCTGAGATGAGTACACCCTTAAATATTATGTACAACGCGGCCTTTCAGTCTCGTACATGGATATTTTCGGGTGAACATATCTTCATGTCTCACATGTAACCATTGTATAATTGTACGATGTATTCTATGATGTATTGTCATTCCTTCATCTGTTTCAGACTTTGGCTACAGCAGTTGTTCAAGTATTTGTGGCTCCTGCACCACATTACTCGCAATGGGTGAAGAAGTGCTGTGGTGTTGTGGGGTTCATCAAAGACAATGGCAAAAGATCATATTTTATCAGGGTTTATAACCTCAATGTAAGGAAACATTTTAAAGTTGAGTTAAGAGTATTCATTTTGTGCTCAAGGTCACAATTCTGTGAATCCAAAAGACTATATTGTTGACCAGACAACCAGCACTCTCTACATGATGTACATGATCTAGCTTTGTTTTCATTTTTGCAAATAATGGAATTATTCGTGACCTCAGAGAATTATGATATGCTTGCCTCTTTATAGTATTATGAACAATGATAAATGTTAACAATTTTGATATTTCTTGTTTCAGACTAGATGTATGATTTGGGAACAAGAGCTTTATAACCAGTTCAAGTACAGTACTCCAAGGTCCTTTTTTCACACTTTTGATGGCCATGTGAGTTTGATCAATTTGTAAATAGCTTCGGATATTTCAAATTATAATTTATCACGTCAAGCTAGTTTTTGTTGGTGATGTTTCTGATTTAAAGCAGTGCTTGATGATATTCCAGATTGGTTCCTTAAACATGTAAAATTTCACAATAATGTCATCAGCAAATTATTGTCCAAACCAGTGAAATTTTGCACCTAGACATGCAACATCTATTTCGTATGAGTCTTTAGCGTTGTGTTACCTCACTTGTAGGATTGCCCAGTTGGACTTAATTTTGCAAATGAAGAAGAAGCAAATGCATTCAGACTCGCAGCCTCAAGGAAGCTGGATATGCGAGAACAACGCAAAGCAGGTACCTGACTTTTGCCTTTTGTATCCAGTGATATAATTCTGATCTGTGAATTACCATTTGTTATTCATGTTTAAAAATTTCATGTGTGTGGATTTTCATTCATTTTATTGTTAGAATTTGATGAGAAATCATTGTAGACTTTTTGTTTCATTGAAGGATGTTACTGCCTAAATATGTAGTGTAATGTTGTCATAGCATTGTATTCTGGTGGGACTAATTTCTATTTCACAATATATTGATGTGTATTAAAAATATGAAGCAGCATGAGGTGCACAGCATATTGAATCACCATCACTGGATTAGAGAATGTCTGAAACACTCAAGAAAACTGCTGCAGAAATGGTTGGGGACCATTTTCAGTGTCAAGAGTGTTTTTATTAGCTCTGCGCCTGCTTAGGTGGTTAAGGGATTTCACTCTTCATATCTATATTTCCGCCTAAATGTGCTGACTGTTTCCAGAAGAAAACAGAAGTCATCCGGAGGCTTTTGTAGTAAACAGATCTTTTACAATTTGTCAGTAGACAGAAATGATCTCTCATTTTCACATTGGGACACCCCAGTAACTCTTAGGCCTACAGTTTTTACATCTTCTGGCAGAGCTCTGCATATCCCATATTCATGCTAGTTGTTTGTTTCATTACTTTCAGTGACCCATTAGTGTTTTGTTTATGTTTGTGATCCATGCTTGAATTTTAAACAGAAAGGATGTCAGGGACAGGATCAATGTTAAGGAGACATGACAGTTGTCCCCCACCTCGCCCAGCCACCCGGCCAAATTTCAAGCGATTGATGAGCGTTAATGGTAAATGGCTGTGCACGTTCCCAACCAACAACTAACCAGTTTGATCTAACCATTTAACGTTGTTGCATGGCTGCATGGTCATTACTTTACTTTGTTTCAGTTTCAGTATGGAGTGCAGAATGGCTTGACATTTGCAAACTTGTTGTCCTGCCATTTTGAGAAAATTCATTAAATGCATACAGATGGTGTTGACTTTGGTTGTGTGTTGAAACTGGCATTGTGTGAAAATTTGCATTCTTTGCTTTGACCGTTTGATGAGTAGTGGAAATCAGAGAGCAGTGTGCTTTTTTAGCCTTTGAAACGGTAGTATCAATAAAATGATAAGGGCTGTTCCATTTAAAAAGGGGGGGGGGGGTGAACAGGAAGGTTTTTCAAAAAGGACGAAGGGGAGGGGGTGGTTCTCCAATACAGAAAAAGAGGGGGAGGGGGGTTGTTGACCAGTATTTTCTTTATATCTTAATGTAAAAAGAGGGTGGGGGGGGGGGGGGGGGGGGTCTGTCAAAAATAAAAGGATGGGGAGGTCTGAAAATTTTCCTGTCCTCTAAATGGAACAGCCTTAACTAAGTGCATTGTGCACAAGAAGAATTTTGAAACTTGGGCAAGGCAGTTTGATGTGTGCTATTAAGTTAAGAAAGGCCTAGCATAGTATTTGATACAGAAAAGACATTGCCGTGTTATTTCAGCACCCTGCCGTATCAGCATTATCTGGAATTTCCACTTGCATGCTTATGATAACCTGTTACCGCACCTAACTAACTGTTCAGGGGTAATTGCTGTTTTGTTTGACAGAAAGGAGGAAAAACCATCACGGGGCTCGTGGACCACCTCCTCCTCCTATTAACAATTCCATTCACAGACAGACAGCAGGTAAGTCGGTTCTTAATCTGGCATGGTGAGGCAAGTTCCAATAATTATTTGGAACTTCCCTATATTTTTGTTAATGGTGCAACACTAACAAGACTTTAAGTGCTACATGCTTCCTTGTAAGATAAATTAGATAATAGGAACAAGGTATTCCCTGGGCATTGGTCAGTGGAATACTTCAGCTAATAATATTATATGTCGCATTTAATCAGAGGTTTGCTAAGCAAAGCATGTAGAACTTACGTGGACAGATATACAACTTACATGGACAGATATAAAAGATTTCAAATACTGTATAGTGTCTATAGGTGTCAATTAAGGACTGATAAATCTGACACTTCACAGCTGGCTCGGATGTGCACATATTCAGTGATCATTGATCGGCTGATTGTCACATTGATGCGGAGCTCAAAGTATAACAATTTCAACATCATTAAGTTCCCTGGATCAATGAGATAGTCATCTCATAGCATGTAAATGTCCCCAAAAAGAGATGAATGTACCTTTAATCATTTGTTTTTCATTAATTCTATTGAATTTTGTGAACAGATGTGCCTGTTGTGACAAATGTGAGCAAAAGTGACACGCTCGGAAGGAAGAGTAAGGACAAGAAGAAAGGAAAGAAGAAAGGGCTCACGAAGGAGGACATCGGTACTCCCACTGACTTCAGGTAGATTAATGTTTAGAATGTTTATTGTTGTTACAATTTACAAAATTATATATGATACAATCAAAAAATTTGGCGTCTCAAAGGCATACCGGAGGGGGTGCCAGGTGACCCCTCTAGAATGTCTTGAAAAAATTCATATGTGCCCATCTACCCTTTTCATGAAAAATTGCCATGTATTAGGTCAATATCTCTATTAGATTTTGTTTTACAGCCCTTTGAAATTTTTTCGCCAATGCAATTTCGGGCAATTTTGGCAGTTTATAGCTACACCACAAATGCTAGTATAAGGCTGAATTTGCTACACAGATTATGTCTATCCCAAAGAATTAGAATACAAATATTTCTCTGTTAATTTGAAATGAAACTAACATCAGCAGGATTACGCAAATAGTTTTACACAATATCTTTTCCCCATAAATTGTATTGCATAAGCTTAACATTGAAAGCATGAACACTAAAACTGTGCTATAAAATCATTTAGTATGGTGACCTAGTGATTCTTAGTTCCAACACAGGTGTTTCTATGTGACTGCGGAAATAAGGTTTAACCCTGCTCAACGACACTTAAAAAAAATATTATAACTTAAAAGAAAGCTGAACACCATCTTCAATTTTTGTCAAGATCATGTTCAGATGTTTAAGAATACATGGTAAAAGTTTCAGAGATTTGGATAACTGGTGACATGGTCAAATAGTGATGTAAAATAGGGGACTTTTTGCACAATCAAAAAAAATCCACATAAAAATATATTTTTTACAGGAGATCGACCATAGATTTAATCAAATGAATGCTGTTTATATAATGATATATAGAAATTTAAAATTTCAGCACTCTATCATATTTATTTTTAGAGCTATGGCTTCATATTATTTTAGGAACTTAATAAAATATGAGGCTTTTTTATTATTTTGGTTTTTTGACTGATTTTGTAGCCCAATCATGCAAAATTACATTTTGTGAAGGGTTAAGTATTTATAAATTCTATTAATTGTGGGGTAGTTGACATATGTAACCGTTTTCAGTGGAACAATAACCACTGGGCCTCATGGTTTATCTGAAATCTATTGGACCATATAAGCACAGCCGTTAGATGGTGAATTCAATAATAGAAATATATATGCAGAATCATCTTCCTAAAGCAAGCCGTACGGAAGATGAGGACTTGCACTCCACAAGACCAGGGAAAGCTCAGCTGCCCAGGAGAAGGCCTCTGATTGGTTAGAAATGATCGCAGACGATAAAGGAGACACTCGCCTTACCATGCAAAGTGAGGTCAGGTCATCCTGAGCTGGATAGCGATAGCAGATAGCTGGTTTTTTGTGGAGTGTGCAACCTACTTATCGGTGTATTCGGCGTCGTTTGATTAAATCGCTGGCTGACACCTATGATCTAAGCATAGGGTTCATCTCTTGAAACGTCAAAATTCTCGAACTTGAAGAATTTATGTTGAAGGCTGTGTGAAATCAACTAGGATTTTCAAATTTGACTGCATGTGATTTTATAGCATTTTGAAAATTGCCATCATGCTCTGTTTTTGTTGTCTTATTTTATTTAATGCGATTGTATTCATTAACTTTACAGACATGTTGGTCATGTGGGATGGGATCCTGATAATGGATTTGATGTAAGTAT
Organism: Alitta virens; assembly: GCA_932294295.1. Taxonomy (NCBI): domain Eukaryota; kingdom Metazoa; phylum Annelida; class Polychaeta; order Phyllodocida; family Nereididae; genus Alitta; species Alitta virens. The sequence goes on along the minus strand of OW028574.1, from coordinate 45,543,749 downwards.
ATGAAGAAGATGATTAAATGCTGTATAAGGAAACAATGGAGTCTCTGAATATTATGTGGCTTTCTTTAAAAATGATGACATACATTGAAAACTGATTTGCTAACCTACACATCTATTCTTACACTCTTTCAGATGAATAACTTGGATCCATCTCTGAAGAAACTGTTTGACACAGTTGGAATATCAGACCATCAACTAAAGGACAAGGACACCGCTAAGTTCATTTATGACTTCATTGATCAGCATGGAGGCCTTGAGGCCTTGAAGAGAGAGCAGCAGTTCCCGTTTGATGCGGATACACTTTTAAACTGTGAGTTAAATTCGTCATAAAGAGATTTTCCAAGAGTTTTGATATAACTAAATTTCAGAATGAAAAAATGTTGACATTTAACTTGTTTGAATTCCAGCTCAGCCACCACCCCCTCCCCCATCAAGGCATGTGCCACCCCCTAGCATTCCATCTGGGCCACCCCGTCCTCCCCCATCCAGAAGCCATGCTGGTCCACCACCTCCCCCTCCTCAGAGCAAGTCTCGAGGGATGGGACCTCCCCCTCCCCCTCCCCCAAGTAGGAACGAACCACCTCCTCCCCCAAGCAGAAATCTTCCTCCTCCACCTCCTCCGTCATTCTCCTCTGCCCCTTCCATGCCTCCTCCTCCTCCCCCATCCATGGGCGCTGGTGCTCCCCCTCCTCCTCCTCCCCCTCCAGGCCCCCCTCCTCCTCCCCCTGCCCCTGCCTCTGGTCCTCCCCCGCCCCCTGCAGCACCTCGTGCTACTGGTGGAGATGGAGGTGGGGAAAGCCGAGGGGCTTTCCTGGACCAGATTCGAGCAGGTAGGTCACTGGCCCACGTGGACCCTGCTGCCCGCCCTGCTCCTGCACCTGTTGATAAACGCTCCCAGCTTTTGGATCAGATCCGAGGAGGAATGGTACTTAAAAAGGTTAGTGTTCGAAAATATAATTTTTCTAAGTTCCTAAGATGTTATTAAAGTGGAGATTGGTGAAGCTTCAACATGTCACTTCATAACTTATGATAAGTTAAGCCTTGGTGAACAGCTTTTACAGAGAAAAGCTTTCGGTCATTTACGTACCTCTGTTCTGTATTGTGATATTCGTAATGTCTTAATTTGACCGACGTTGAACTTGTAATATAAGTAGAGTAATGGTAGTGTGACCTTTCTGTAAAATGAGGATTTCTCTATAGGAGAGAAATGGTTGTTGTTTGAAGGAAATTATGATAAACTTTAGTGCCATTTGTTAGAGATGAGTGGAAATAAGTTCCTTATACTATTAAAATTTACTGGCGTGTACTTCAGGTTGACCCTCTAGAAGAACGTCCCAAGTCAGATGGTGATGAAGGGGAAGGTATTGCTTCAGCTCTTGCTATGGCATTAGCAAATCGTGCTGACAAAATTCAAGGTAATTTTCTGCTTATTGTGCAAATTAACAACATTCATGAGGCCTGGTATTATCATCCACGTGTATTTTAAATGCAGTGTGTTTTTTTTTAAATTTGGCAATATATATTGGAGCAGACCAAGGCATTTTAGCATAATTCCATATTTAACGTCTATCTGGAATACAACTGACAACAGTATTGTAATTTATGTTTGGTGCTTTTCAATGAATGTGAATGTTAAAACTATTATTTTTCTTATCAACAGTGGATGATAGTGATGAGGATGAGGATGAAGATGATGACAGTGATTGGGATTAAGGAAAAGATACTTTTAAAACACAATATAAGAAAAAAAAAATATATATATATATATATATACTATTAACTGTTAACTTCAAAATTTTTCGCAATACCAAATGTGATATGTTTTTTGAACATTATTATCCTCTATATAAGTTTCATTTAATGCAGTTAAAAATGCATGTAATTTTCTGATCTTTGATTTGTCATGATCATATTTTTAGCTTATACAACAAGTATGATACTATATATGCCTTCGTTGGTAAACATAAATTGATGATGGTAAATGTAAATTGATGATAATATTTTTAATCACTTGCTGAATAATATTGGGCTTCTTTACCTAGTCCAGCATGTTAAAGAAGGGTTTGGTTTTGTAAATACAAACTGCAGATCAACTGTTATATTTGATGTTAATACTTAATAGTGACTTATGCAATTAGCTGCAATCATGGTAACGATAGAATTACAAAGCGACTTACGGAGTGAATGCTCTGTAATAATGAGTCTGTAATCTGTCAAATTGTTGATTAAAATGTGATAAAACTTGAATTGAAAAAAATGTATTTTGCGCATTTATACACATGTAGTTTGGACATCTGTTTCAACAAAGTCTCAGCTGAACTAAGTTTTAGAAACAGATGCTGAAAGGGAGACGTATTTAAATGGAAGCCATTGCCATTGGAAGGAGAGATTCTCTAGTTCTCCCTTCTGGCTTCTAATTATGCTAGCAAAGAACACAATTGACATGCAACATAATAAGAGTTGCTGGAAACTTCACTGTGCTTTACTGAATGGTGGTAATGTGCTGGTATGCATTATTCAATAGTATACACCTGGTTTTGTACTCCAGCCATGGATAGGCCTATATTTTTTTAGTTGACAGCACAATGTTTACAGTTGTGAGCTTGAGCTCCTGTGATAACAGCCTCACACTTATAGAATCTACCTGTCTGATTTCTTAAGTGTGAATTTTAACTCCTTTGCTAAGCTGGATGAATGAAGATGCCAAATAGGCTTGGCTCTCTCTTTGTTCTGCTGACCCACTTAATTCAGTACCTGCCATTCAACAATTCACCAAGCCAGTGGCATAGGAGACGGGAGCTGTGGGGGGCCCCCAAGTGTGGTGCTCACCAATACTGGTCTCCCCATTAAGTGACTTTGAAAGTCTCCCAGGGTCCTTTCAGGCCCCTGCCCCAGTTATTTGTCCTCTGGGTATCCCGAGATCATGAATAGAGGAGTTTCACTCAAACCAAAGAAATTGTAGCACTATACAAATAATACAATCACAGTGTCGAACCAAGGGACAACAGTGAAAATGATGTCACCAACGCACAATACCAGATGATGCCATCAATAATTAGCCTGTTGTGACGTCATGTATTGTAAACAGACTAAGTGCCCCTCACTCTGGTGGTGCACTGCCTGTGAAACCAGTACATCAACACATACATGAAGATCCTCTATTGAGCACAAGAAACTAATTCAAAACCACTGCTATGCGGTGCTAGTTGTAGCGAACTTTATATCAAGTCTAATTATTTTCATAGGCATTAAAAAAATTACATTCACATGGTTGTTTGTGACTTGAGCATTTTCAATTTAAATAACTTGTATAATGATAAGGTTAAATATATGTGTGACCATCAAAGAATAATTTTGAACAGCATATTGTTGCTCAGGAATGTCAAAGTCTAAATTAATACAGTATGTCACAAGCCAAGACATTCACAACTTCCACAATTGGGATGAAAAAAAAAATTAATAAAATCCTAATTTTACATTATACAGCAATACCTCTTCTGTAAAAATGCATGCTTTGAATGTCATTGCATGTTCACATTTCATTAACAATTTATTATATGATTAACTTGTATCAAAACATTCTTTAGTCAGTATAATATATGGTCTGCTAATGGTTTTATAAAGTAATGAAATGCATGTTCTTTTTGATGGGGCAATCAATTACCCAACTGGAACATTGTCAAAAACTCTGGCAAAATAAAGAGATAATTTTGACTACCATATTATATGCATTTGTACAAAAGGTGTGAAAAAAATGTAAATCTAATATCACCGCTAAATGCTAAACCAAAGCAGTCAACTGAGCTTTCTGACTACAGAAGTTAACAAACAATTATATCAGTAGGCTAAAATTTTATGCAAAATATATGAAGTACAAAATTGTCTTTGTTGTGCATTTTATACACATGTACACAAAATTCAGTTTTAAATAATTTTCTTGACAACACATTAAACCCACTGCTCTTCAAAAATGTGCTCTAAAGTCAATATAATGATCACATTATGGGATAATCACACTATTCAGAATTAGTATCAGTATCTTCTAGGGGGACCTTTCTGATATTGTTCTTGGCATAATCCAGTAGAGCAACAATTTCGACGAATAGCCTCTTGAATGCTGCAGTATTAAAAGCAATGCCACACTTTGCACGTTTATCATGCCTATCAGCTTGGGAAAACAACATGTAAGCCACGTTACTCATAGTAATCTTTTTGTTCTTTTGGTCATGTTCCATAGCCACCAAATTAACTAACCTGTCATTTATAAGTAGCCCAAAACATTCAGACTGATGCATTACAGGTGCAAGCATTTCACACACCAGTTGTCCTCTGTGGTTATTTGTAAGGTGTGCTTCTTTTTTAATTTCTGCTACAAAAAGAAAACGTGGCCATTTTGGCTTGTGGCCACTGACTACTATTACATCCGCATACACCTCATCCTCGCCACAGCCACTTATGTTGCTGTCGTCGTCATTTCCTAATGCATTTGATGAGTAACTATGAAGGTCTTCTGTATTCCTCAATCCATAAAGAGGTGAGAACGACTGCCTCCAACTGTGCACTAAGCTCACAGGGAAACTTTCGTGTGTAGCTCGCGATGAGCCTACAGGGACCACCTGTATTACCTGCCCGGGATTTGTATTTGCATCTCCACCAAAAAATACATGAGCAGCACATGACAAAAGGGCATGGACAGCTAGTCGTCCACATGCGCTTGTCAATTTGTTTTCTTTAAAGCAGAATGAAATAGTCCATCTTCGAATTTCTGCACCAAATTGGGAAAGGTTTTGCCAAGTTCAACCAACATCCTCTCGTAGTGGATCTCTGCAATAGAATGGAAGACAAGTTTAGTGATATTTCTGAAGAACACGCTGTGGAATACTAAACAGATGAACTGGTGCAAAACTACACATGTTCAGGCAAAGCCAAGAGTAAAGTGAAGGCCTGACCAGTGACAGTTGTCCTACACATTTTACAAGTGCTAAATATTGTCTATATAAATGAAATTTTGGTTTGTTTAATTTTGCTATAAACTTAATATCAAAATTAAAATATTATGCTCACCCTGGTCATCATCCAGAACCCAGCCATCCTTGTTTATATCCCATTTTAGACATTTTGACATTTCTTCAAACATCGACATCATAGCACACAATCGTTTATTTTGTTCAGGTTGACCAGCTATTGCAGCATGCTCCCACTTGTTAATGTAATGTTGATGATCCAACTTGTGATACGGATCAACTGTTATAATGTCATAGGAGTTCTCCGGAACTGGAGTAATGCCTTTTTTTTAAAACCATACTTTGGTAGGGAATGATGAATCAACATAAACTCTTGTCTCTTTAAACTGCTCAAATAAAAGATTTAATGTCACGTGTCTGGAGTAACGGCTGCTTTCACTAGACTCATTTCTTCCATCAGATTCTGAAAAATAATAAAAGAAAATGTTTGTCATATTGCAATATATATTATACATGTATAAAGATGATTGAGAACAAATGTGAAATAGTGATGGGAGTCGGTAACATTTTTGGAGTCGATCATCAGTTGAGTGAAACCAACCGATTATCGATTTTAGTCAGTTTGGATACCTATAAACTGATTATTAAACCCCATACATTTTCACTTACAAAATATTGAATTGTGGAAACACAACACTAGGTGTCACTAACAACCGTCAATGAGAATCAATAGAATGCTTTATTTTTCAAACCTTAACTTAGCTAAACAATGCTTAGCAAATAATGCAAGTTTGAAAAGGTTCTTTTCAGAGTAATTGAAAATTTTACATCACCTCCAAACCAATGTATTTGACCCATGAATAACACTTGGTAAGTATTTTCTTTAGAGACTTTGCAATTCTTTACACTTAAATAGAACATGATATTTATCCCCTAGTAAATTTTCATTACATAAAGTACAAAAACACAAGTGCCTTAAAATGTTTCTATATCGTCCCGTCTCTTCTGGTAATTTATGGTTTAATGTACGGAATTTACACAATTATAAATTTATACTGTATGGTAATGTAAGTAAATAATTTTCTAATTTAATGTCTTGTTTATAAATTCATAAAAAAAAACCTTTAGGAGATTGAGTTAATTGCCTCAATTCAAGTAAATATCTTTATGTTTTTTTTCAACTGACTTTCCTAACCACTCAGGATTAACTTGTAAGTTATAATCCCATATATGGCATAAAACCCACAACTATATATAGACAAATATTGATTTTAACTAACCAGAAAAAGTTATTATTCTTAAACCTACAGACTATATATTTGAAACACCAATTTTTCACTTTCAGTTTTACCGGTTATCAGTTACATCCAATATTTTACCATTCACAAAGACTACTTCTGGACATCAATGCGCAGTGGGTATCTACCTAATTCCCCATAAATCAACATTTGGTGTACAGCTTTTAACATGAATTTTGTAATAAATTAAGTGTTTTGATTATATCATGGAGGCGGTTCTAGCTATGATTATAATTATCAATTGATAGCTATCAATGCATCATGTGCATTGCGGTGCACATGTCATTACATGGCATTACACATGCATTATGCATAATCGATAATACAGTGACCACAGAACTGTATCTCTGTGACAGTGACACTGTGACAGTGCAGTACTGCCAATAGCTCATTCATATTTAAGGCAATAATGCACAGTAACAATTAAGACTGACTGAGCTGCTGAGTGGTCACCCAGCAGCTCAGTAGATGCATATAAAATGGAGTATCATCTAGTCACTTAGTGACAGTGTCAATTCAATTGACACTTCATGGTATGGTTTCAAGCAGTGCCTGGCACCGCCTGCACATCCAAATTCACCTACCATTTCCCCTTCCATGATGTTCCCTTCTCTTCCTTTTGGCTTGAGGTGAGAGCAGACCATACTTTTTTGGAGGCATGGCGATTGTTATGACGAGTTCATGCCCGGATGCAGTCCGTCCGAAATGGGTGTAAAACGCGTGTCACAACGAAAAGCGGAACAAACCGCCACACACTGCATCAGTCTGAGCAAACTGCCAGAAAAAAATCCACAGCAGGGCATTTTAAAAAAAAGTCATGATATATATAGGATGGGCATATTGTCATGGTTCTAAGAGAGGCATTAAGACTGAGTTCATCCTCTCCGGACTTCCGTCCGAAGCGATGAGGCCAGTTAAAAACTATATTGTCATGTGGGTTTGTTTGCCATGAATAATTTAGTTTGTGGTAGGGGGTACCTAATTTTATTTTCCTATCTCGATTGCCAATAACTTTTATGAAGTGTAATCAAATTTTATTAATTTAGATTGGCATAGCTGATTGGCATCAATATTGGCATGCTGTCGTGATTCAGCAATTTCCGCTGAAAGACGGCGCTTGTCTGGTGCGTAGCACCGGTCTTTCTTTCGTTGGCCCCGCTGCGACTAGCTGATGCAGTACGCAGGTAGGGGCTGCCATTAACCAGGAGGGATTCCTCCCGGTAGCGTGCGCATCCTAGGTTTAACATTGGAAATGCGTGGATCGGAAGGTATTTCCCATTCTAAAAATAGCCCTGCCAATCAGAAAATTCAGTGCTTGGCCAATCGGCCATACAGGATAGGTAGACCCGACCTGCCGATCGCGTTTACACTAGGCAGGTCCCAGCCAACTTTCTTTCTGAGAACTGACGCAAAGCTCAAGGGATGCGGTAAAAAATAGATCGTTGAAAAGGCGTCGCAACGCCGTTACAACGCTTGTTCAGTGCCTTTTTAAGAAAATAGTACCTTCTGCAGTTGGTGGAATTCCACGGTAAAGTTGTTCAATTTCATGACGTTAGTAATTTAAGTCAAAACAAATCGTCTGAACCAGTTTCATAGCAAGTAGCTTCTTGGATGAAAGAAATAAGGCGTAGTAATCGCACTACTTTATGTGCAGACGACGCGCGGAAGCATTTCCCTCTCTGATTCTTGGGGAGTGGCAAATCAGTTATCAGAAAGGCCAGTGCTTCGCAACGGATTGTAGCACCGCCTTTCGGAAGAAAACGGTGATTCAGTGAATAAACTGGCAGCCAGCTCACAGAGGGAAGCAACAGTTCATGGGGTGACATTGGCTGGGACCTGCCAAAGCGTAAACGCAATAGGCAGGTCGGGTCTACCTATCCTGCATGGCTGATTGGCCAAGCAATGTATTTTCTGATTGGCTGTGCTATTTTTAGATTTTTATCCTGTCCACGCATTTCCAATGTAAAAGCCTGGGATGCGCACGCACGCTACCGGGAGGAATCCCTCCTGGTTAATGGCAGCCCCTACCTGCGTACTGCGTCAGCTAGTCACAGCGGGCCAGCGAAGGGGTGACAGTGCTGCCACCTGCTCACTGTGTACAGTGATCTCCCTATATAATAAATTGAGATCAATGGTTGTAAAATGGATAGAAATTGTCAATTAACAAAAGAAGAAGAAAAAATACTGTGCAAGGCACATGAAACCCTCGGCCTGCCACATAGAGTTTACTCACGTCGCCATTGGGGTATCCTGTGAGGATGTCATTGGATTTGACCCCTGTGACCAAAAAAAAAGAAGGTCAACTTGAACTCACCCATCTTAAAGCGCATACAATGTTTTCCTAAGGCACAAATCCCCCTTTGTTGCACTAGGCCATCATTAATGTATTGGGGCTGATCATATATCCACATGGCTGGAAACACGCGTGTGACCTAAAAAAATAAGTGAAGGTCACACACCTGTGGTCGTCCCCTAAGGCAGAATCAGTAAATTGCAAGGAATTTTACCCCTGTGACCTCAAAAATAGGTCAAAGTCACCCACTACTTAGGCAATTTTTCCCCGAGGGTATAAATCCCCTTTTAATTGTTGTTGACATGGTTTTGACCCCTGTGCCCTCAAAATTAGTTCAAGATGACCCATCTTCGAACTTATCTAAGGTCTCCCCCTAAAGCATAATCCCTGAATTACATGATCCTAGATAAAAACATCTCACGTTGTCGTTTCTACAAGAGCGATGGACAGACAGACAGCGAGACGGACTGACGGACAGACGCCACAGGCTATTGCAATACCCTTCGGCCATTAGTATGGCCAAGGGTAAAAAGTTGAACTCCTAAATGATCAAGTTGTAGCCTGTATAGTGAAATACTCTTACATTTTCAAATTGTTTTTGCATCTGAAATTTTGATATGTACAGTTCTAGGACATACCTATTTGTGAAGTATTGTGGCTCATTTCCGAAATTAATCAAATTTACAACTGGTTTAATGACCGGAATGTGGAAATGCAGTATGATGAATCCCTCAGGGCTTCAGTTGCACAGTTATTAACATGCTTCCAATTCTCTGATCACATCATAATGTGTAAATGAAGCCTGCCCACAATACAGCTGAAATTGTGATGTAAGACACCTGAGCTACTGATATTAGTCTCATGAGGATTTGCAAACATATTATAACTTATATTCTACTTCACAAAGTGATCCAATGATATGGATTTGCTTCACTTTCTTGTAATATCTTTCACTTGTAAGTATTTCTTATAATTGGTTTGTTTGAAAGTTAATCATAACCAGGGACAGATATTTAAAGAGCTATATGGGCTGTTGGTGAAGGAAAAATGTATGGACCACCAGTAAGGCTGAAGATTCAATACTGATAATATAGAGCCGTGTGAATGATGTGATGTATTCTGGACAATTCTGAAGTTTTGGTATTTTGTTGTAACTATTTGTATTATTCCAAATTTACATAAAGAAATTTTATTTTTCAAGAACCCATATTACTGGATAGTGTATTTATTTCAGGTGGTACATATGGTATACCCCACAATAGCCTAGACAGTTTACACAAATTGTCACAAAGAGATGAATTGTCTAGCGCATCAAATGCAACTGATAAAACATCAAACAGCAGAAGAGTAACATTTCACCACACATCGTACACGGTTCCACCGAACTCCAATGAGACATTTGCAAATAAACAGTACTCATCACAATCTGGACCTTTACTACCTAATGGACTATTTAGCAGAGGGCTTTCAGGAAAATCTGATTTCAGGAAAGATGTGAGACCAACAGACAAAGAAATGAGCCATAAATTGGAATATGGTCAGTACAAATCAGGAAAAGTACAAGGGCTTAATACCGGTCCGTCATATCGACAGACCATGTCAAAAAGTAGCAATGAAGTGCATACGGAAAGAAAAGGTTTGCAAACTGCAGTCAGCCATCTGGGTGAAATAGGTCCTAGAGGTTTGTCAGGACCACAAGGTCCAATGGGCTCACAAGGATTCAATGGTACCTCAGGACCCATTGGACCTCCAGGGGTAGCTGGCCCACCAGGACATGATGGTCTTATGGGTGCAAGAGGTCCTGTGGGACAAAAAGGTCCGGATGGTCACCTAGGCCCTCGGGGCCCTCCAGGAGTCCTAGGAGCAGAGGGCAAACCAGGCCCTGCTGGAGACAAAGGTCCCACAGGGCCCAAAGGAAGAAGAGGACCAAGGGGTCACACTGGCCCACCAGGACCACCTGGCCCACAGGGATTTAAGGGTCTTCCGGGTGGGATAGGACCAAATTTGTTGAATGAGGAAAAAGCTCATGGTATGTGAAGTTCTTTACCTTTTTTATTGCTCCGCATTGCACAAAATAATGATTCATTAGAACTTTTAAGCAACATAATGATATATCAATGATTTTCCAGACTTCTGCAATGGTAAAAAAGATGGCATCTATCCCACGAAAGGATCCTGCAACAAGTATTATGTTTGCAAGACTTTGGCATCACTTTTGATTGTTCCATTACCTTCTGCTTTGACTGACCACTACTTGGTCACCTGTCCTCCTGGACATAACTATAATCCCCAAAATGAGGAGTGTCAACGAGGGTATACCTGCCAACCAAAAACCTCTGCATTAGGTGAATATTATTTAATACTGCATTTGATTTTTGTGTGGAACTCCACCTTTGAATACCTCTTCGTCATAATATTAATTAGGGGAATTCATCTCATAATCACCAGTTCTGGAGAATTACTAGCAAAAAAATTGGGAAATGGGACTTGCAGGGGAATTCACCTTGGGAAATGATAAGGGCTGTTCCATTTAAAAAAGATATCGGGGGGGGGGGGGAGTCTGGGGAAAACTGATATTGGGGGAGGGCGGGGGGGGGGGGGGGATATTTGACCATTTTCTTCATATCTTAATGTAGAAAAAAGCGGGGATGGGGGCCTGTCAAAAACCAGATGTCGGAGGTGGGGAGGGGGGGGGGGGGGGGGTCTCAGCATTTTCAGGTCCACCCCTTTTTAAATGGACCAACCCTGAAAATGACTATGACTGGGAAATAAGTCTAGGCGCAGACTTCAGACCGAAAATGGGTCTAGGAGCTGACTTTAAAAAGTTCGATGAAATGACAAGTAACTTACCATAAATTTTACCCAGTTTTACCCATCCTTCCATCTGTTCAGAGCATGGATAGAAATAAATTACATCAATCAGGGTTAGGGTTAAAAGCTATCTGCATGAATCTGTCATGCCATTCATACATGTATGTAAGAAAGATCGACATACCATACTTAAATTAAGCAAAATGTTTGAATTTTTAGATGTATCAGTACTCTTATGTACATAATACATACAGCCCCTTATATGAATGCACATTGGAAAATAAATTCGAGCACTCTTGGTCTTGATTGTCCTGCTGACTAGCATTAATAAGATTGATCTGTATTTAATTGTTTTTTCCTATTTCTCTTGCAGTTCAAGAAACCAAAGAAAACTCTTACAACGGCGTGGCTGAGGTTCTAACTTTGTACAGCATGACTATCACTGTGACAATTCTATTCTTGGGAGTTGCAGCAACATCAGTTGGTGCTTGCATCAGATTACGCCAAGTTTCCAGCATAAGCAAACGTTTGAAAGATATGTCTGAAATTGACTATCATCTATACTGATTATACAGCTGGCTTTGATGCTTTACAATGTTGTGGCCAGAATGTCATTATTATATCTTTTTCTCATATAACACTGTATTTTCTTGGTGTAAATAAAAGTTTTGTAAATCAATATTAGACATTTTTATTATGCATATAATTAGAATTTGAACAGATGCGGATGCATCACAGCGTATGTCATCCATAAGAGCTCATTGAACATATAGTGTATCAAAGAGAAAGATATGTCTGAAATTGACTATCACCTATACTGATTAAAATAGCTGGCTTTGATGCTTTACAATTTTTTGTGACCAGAATGTCATTCTTTTTTTTTCTTTTTATCACATAACAATTTGTATTTTCTTGGTGTAAATAAAAGTTTGGTAAAATAATATTAGACATATTTATTCTGCATATAATAAGAATTTGCACAGATGCGGATGCATCACAGCGTATGTACATCATCCATAAGAGCTCATTGAACATATAGTGTATCAAATAGAAAATATCAGGAAAATATTGAAATATGTTGGCTGTTAAACATTAACACCTGGATTTGACCCATTAGAATAAACATTAGAAACATTCATGCAAAAAAAAAATATATATAAAAACAGACAAATTATTGAACAGCCATAATAAATTATAAATAAATAAGTATGGAGGTAAATTATTGAAGTGTTAAAAAATTACAAAAGTTACACAATTGCACAACAGGTAGTGCATATGAACAAATTTTAAACAATAATCTTTAACAGTGACAAGAAGTGCATTTGTTAGTTCATGTTTGATAAATATTAACTGATTGGATAGAAGTGCGAAGATAGTCGGTCGGTCTCTCTGTATAAAATTGACAATTTCCTTCGCAGTATGCAAGTATACAGTGCTCCAACTGACACGGCTATCATAAGAATTGCAAATGACACCAACATTATGTGGAGTGCAGATAACGAACTGTCGATCACCGACTTCATCACAGGGAGTCTTTTGGTTGCTGCTCTGTTCTCGGCTTGTAGAGCTCCTGCAGAAAAAAAAGAAAACTTTAAACCTTGACAATTATGTTATGTACAAGAGGATCGAGTCAGAACAATTTGCAAGAGGCTTAATATATATATATATGTAAGCATGTATATTATTATATATTGTTATATTATTGGTACAATTTAAATTGTCAGAAAATTATCAAATTGACAAAATTGTAATTAGATAACTGAAATTAAATAAATCAAGTCTTTAATCTCTTAACATGTACAAATATTCATTGCGAGTCATGTGCAAATAGAATTTCAAATACCACAGTGAAAGTCAAATAAAGCCGTCTACTCTCAACTCAACAATGGTGACTAATGAAACAGTGATGCTTGACCAAATTGAATGAACAATGTACTTACCATAGCAACAGAGAGCCAAATGAGACAGGTCACACTGAACACACATCTGTTTCAAAGGATTAAAATATTGTGGACTGGGACAAGATCTTTGCATCATCATCCATTGACCAACTTCCAAACTGCACTCATAATAGGACTGACAGAGAAAGGCAAATTCAGCCCAGTCAGTCGTAGTCCTTGCTTTTTCATACACAGACCATGAGAGGATCTTTTGTTTGTCACCTTGTTTGCAAATGCTACCTGAAAATTGAAAATATGACAAAATATTGGTTCACAGCTGACAAGAATCCTTCATTAGGAGGCCAGGTTAAAGTGCCCAGGTAGAGTTTTACGATACTCACAAAACATTTAAATTGTGTATTAATTCTATTAATACCTATATATTTTGTACGTACTTGAGGCTTGCCGAGATGAGACCAAGGCCATAACAGCAGGTCCTCTGTCACCCTTTGCACCCTTTGGACCTGGTCCTCCTCGTATGCCATGGTATCCCTTGTAACCTCTGTCTCCTTTAGGTCCAGGATCACCTGCTTGTCCTTGCGGTCCTTTGACACCTGAAGGTCCATGTTTTCCATGTAATCCTTGAGGTCCAATATGCCCAGGTGCACCCGGTGGACCCTCAAATCCAGGAAGACCATCTGGACCAGTCAGTCCTGGTTCACCAGGAGGTCCTGGCTCACCGCCTGGACCTTGGACACCTCGATTTCCTTTTTGCCCAGTAGGTCCACGAGGTCCAGGAGACCCTCTTGGTCCTCTAAGTCCTTGTACATGTGTCCCTGGTAGTTGACCTTCAAAATCAAACTGATCTGGAGAGGATTGTGGTTGGGTAAACTGCACATTCCCTGGGTCACCCTTTAGTATTTGCTGTTCATTAGACACCGTAGACTCCTCAGAATAGTAAGAGCTATCAACAGTCTCAGGTACAGTCATGTTCCTTCGGATCGGAGAAACAATGTCAACTCTTGGAATAAGCAATTCACCCACATTATCACTGATGTCTGAGACTGGAGGTTCATTAAATCTGGGAAAACTGTCTATTAGCGAACCATCTAGATCACCAGAGCCAGGTTCAGCAATCATTTCACCTGTAAAATAAGAGTGTGAATCAGTGCTATTTGTAATTGATCTATTACAGTTGCAAAGATTTATTTTTTTGTCAGTCTTACAACTAAGTCAAGCTGATGAGCTGCATATGCAACTATATATTATATTAAAAGCTAGATTATCTTTCTGCATCGTATACCTGAAAAACTCATTGTAATCATTACACAATGCACACAGCAAGTTGACACATTTTGACTGGATAATGAAGCATACTTACTGAGGTCAGTTGTATTTGTCATGGCAAATGCTAGACACAGCACAAACCAGGCAACTAATGCAGTGGAGCTGGAAACCCTCATCAAGCCCATGATGAGTTTACAAAATTAAACTACAGATATTATATAACTTCAGTGGTCAAGTTAATCCATCAATGCAACATCCAGTGGTTCATATTTTCAACACATGTCTGAATCAGTCTGATAGACTAGCTGACACTCAAGTTCATGGTACTTCCTGCCCTTGGGCAAGTATCATTAACGGTAACCATCACATCCTGAGGCCTAACTTCAATGCCTAGAGGAAGAATTAATCATTTTATAGGCTTAGTACAAGGTATGCCGCAGATGAAATTTTAATCTAATACAATTAGCCCAGAATCAATAATTGGTCATCCAAACTCCCACAAATATACCCACAAACATGTTCATCAATAATGTAAATATGTTGACAATGTCTATAGAAAAGTATCAACTTTGTAATTTTTTTTATCTAACAACTTACTTTACCAATTTGGCATTTAGTTAAATCGAACAAGAAGGAACTAGAGTTGTTTAGAAAAAAAAACTTATTTTCTGCAGGGTCATTAATGATACCAATCTATTGCAGAGTTGAAAGTAATTTGTTCAGGTTTGTAAGAGTCATAACAACAAAATATTATAAATTTGCAACATTTATTCATATTGCATATAGGACCAAATTGTAGAAACATTCAAAGCATAGGGCAAATGCCGAGTACAACTGCGATATTGATGAAATTTGCAAAACATCAAAAACGGAAGATAAAAAACAGAGGATAAGGCAAGTTATAGCTTGAGTTCTCCACCAGGCGTAATGTGGCGATTTCTCAAAATATTTTATGGCATCAAACTTTTACGTGTTCTTGTACTAAATTATGCTAGATACTTGATAACACAACTGCTTCAGAAGTGACTTCACACCTTTTCAAAAAGTTATTTCAGCGGATGAGTATATTAAACTTTATGAACACATATCCACTTTAATTTAATAAATTTCTGGCCACCTGCCAAAGACTTTTTTGGTTGTAGGAAAATATAATTTACAAACCTATTCACTTTCAACACAGCATTTCTCTCTATTTTTGTCTCCTATACACATTTTCCACCTGGTGGTAGATAGAAATAACAGATGGCATTACATGCCAGTACAAAACAGCAACATAGAAAGGACTTGTTCAACCAACACAGCCAGTACCTTGCTGTAGATAAAATACAGAGACATGTGATAGCCTATGTCAAAACTTCAGTGACAGCATGGAGTATCAGTTATTCACAGAATAAGAATACAACAAACACTATTTACAGTTTACACTATAAAACAAATGAAATTTATAATTGGTGAATATGCAGTTATCAGAACTGCCCAGACCCTGTTATGGTGAAATGAGACAGCTATTAAGGAATATAGTGATGGTCTGGTGTCATCACCTGGAGATTAATGCTGGAACTACAGTCCACAATATGAGGAATCACAATCTTTCCATAAAGAAATTAAAACAGTACAAAAACAGAATGGACAATATCACAATTAAACAATGGGACCATTAGACACAATTATACATAATACACTAAATACACAAACAGCCAACCCTGATAGTATTGTGCATGGCTACACTGTTATTTATTCATCAAATTTGAGGACTAGTTATGCTAAAATCTATCAATTTTCAAGGACAGAAACCTCCACTTGATGTACTGCTATAGCACCGAAGATTATGTTGAAGTTAAGGCAAAATATACTTATAATAACCAGCTACAAAAGGTACATCACCTGATCGCATTAACAGTGATCAGTTATACGCCGGCACGACTTCAATGGATTTCCTTAATATTAAGTTGACATTTGCATATACATGTGCAGATGAGTTGCGATTTATTACTGGCAGATAGAACTAATGATCAACAGTTTAAAAAGAACATCAACAACACACCAAGAGAGATGATTCTCACCTTAAATGCTCCTATAATATATTTTATGTACAATGCTGCTTATAGCAACGACACTGTTAATTATCAATTTCATAAATGTACAAAGGGACTGCAATTCCTGATTCAAGAAAAGTTCTAGTTTATGCATTGTTACACTGTATACCAATCTGCCTAGCAGATCAATTCAGTCTTCATAAAAAAAGTTCTGAAAATAAATAAGTTACATTTCAATGCTATCTAAGAAACACTATAAAAGGTCAACAAATAGTTACACAGATGTATTTCATCTAACTGGATGGGGATTGCTGTAAATAAGTCAAAATAGGACTTGAATACAAATTTCATTAACAATTTAGGAAATAATATTATTAATAAAACTGTAAAATGTTCTTGATTAAAGTATAAATTAACAAGAAAATGCACTAATATATAATCCACATTTAAATAATAGAGTAAATGTAATGAGAATTTAACATGCAAAGGTGCTAGAACAAAACATGAAGAAAGATAACTGCAACATTGGATTATAGACAAAGATATCTTTGTGGAAATAAACAGCTTGAAAATACTCTAAGCACAATTTGATAACTGAAATTATACATGGTCTGTTGATTATTTACATCCAAACATAATGCAAGCAACCTGATTAGATATTAGATACCTTTGTTTTGCAGACCATGTTTAAGGGATACATCGTATTTACAGTTAGCATTAATCAAAAAACCCTGCTCATAATGGATAGCCTACAATGGCTAAAGTTTATTTTGATTAAACCACAGCCATGAACCAGACAAACTTCTTTCCAAGTACATTTTTGCACATCATTTTCCTTAATTAAAATGCCTCATCTATAAATTTGCAGCTACATTAGCAGAGCACCTGTATCCAGCACAGATCTCACCGAAGTCCAACAATTTTACATCTGGCTTGTCATGTTGTGACTTGAACTCGATTTTCAAACCGAACCATTCCGGGACTATACAATGCCAGTCAAGTGCAAAACTACCACTGAGAGGCATACTAAATGAGTAAATGCAACTTTATGTATCAGTGGAAGCTTGTAAATGGTCTTTCAAGATCGTTAATTAGGCCTGCTACTGCGAGATGACTACGGTACTGGTAGGGACATCTAATTGTCCATCTTCACTGTCACCGACTTGAGAGTTGTACTCGGCTGTTTCCATTCTTAGGATGTATGGAATGATACTGTCAATCTGCACATTGCCAATTAAGCCGGCAAAGAAGAGTTCTTCCATAATGGCAGGACTGAGTAGACGCAAAGCTGGCAATCGCAAAAGTAAGCGACTGAGTCTGTCTGGTTGATTAGGATATGTCTCTTTCACATATTCACCTAATTCTGTGTAAGTTTTCGTCTGGAACCGCTCCAGTTGTTTTATATGACTGATTCCACCTTGATCTGCAAAGTGATGAAATATTATGATTATTTTATTATCATATGATTATGATTATTCAAAACATCAACCTACAGTTTCACAATGAAACTGGATATGTCACCACGAGAAGTGGTGACATTTTTTGTTGCGAAAAATCAAGAGTCCAGCTGTGTTTATACAAAGGTTTAAAATGAAGAGAAATTTTTTTTGGTGTGTGTTACTATACAAGAACTATGATGAATGCTTTACATAGATTTCTGTAACTTCATTAGAATTCCCAATCATCAGTACAATCAGATTTAACAAAAAGTTATTTATTTCTTTAGCATCTCCTGATATATGGACACTTCCACAAAAATTTACTATGTACTTACCAGGACTGAAGAGCACAAGTGCTTTTAAATAAGCATATTCAGTGTAGTCCACTTGCAATCTCTGCATCGAACTGACGAGGGCTTGCAACTTCATGATTGTATCTGTGACAACTTTCACACGATCTCCAGGCACATTCTCACCTGCAAAAAATAGACATTTACTTTGACTTTTCAGAAATATAAATAGCATGACTGACAATTACAATTAGCAGGCAATAAAATGTTTGAAATTTCTAAAGTAATTTATCAAGCCGTTTTAGAGAACGATAGCCATTACACCAGCGATTTATCTAACTCTATAAAAGCAATTAAACTAGTAACATCAGTTACCTTGCTGCATAGTCGTCTGAAGGTGATTCACAATGGCTGCCAGAATAGTCGGGAGATTCATGGTGTTTGTGCATTGTGCCAGTCCTAAAGTGAACAACTCACTCCAACATAACCTGACTAAGGACGTCTGCAAGTCTTGGCTGTGAAGAAAATACAAAAAGCAAATTAATAAGTTCACAGCAATGTCAAATAGTAAGTCCGGAGAAAAATAATAACATATCTCATGCATGAATATGTGAGAGGGGGGGGACATACCTGAGCATATTGAAGGCATTTATTGCACGCGCCCAGTGCATGGAGAGAAAGAGAAGCCGCGAAGCTGTCTCGCATATATAATGAACATTTAAGTAGGCGGGCATGGGGGACGGTGTCGTAAGATTGAACTGGCAGTTGTCGTCTGTCAACATGGGCCCTGCAACAAAATATTGAAATGAAATTACTGAAAAATATTGTGAAGATACATATTTTCTTGCATAAAATTGCACATCATCCTTACAGAATGCTTTTGGATATAACTGTTAAATTCCTTCTAGCGTGTGCATGTTCAATTGACTTTCATTCGGCATTTAATTGAAGCAGCATCAGACTCAGAATGCCAAATGGTTCAAAGTTGGCCGATTATGCAATATTATCCAATGGGAGACTTAAGAGCCAACAAGGAGCTCCATGCCAGTCCTTAAACCTTTGTTTTAATGACGTGATCATTGAGTGCATTGTTGACGTCACGAAGGTTGTAAAGACTGGCATGAAGCTACACCTATTGGGTCAAAAGGATCCCATAGTCAATTTACCATGAACTTCATAATTATTTGTCAATTTTAGCCACAAGTGGTTCTAGATGCTAATTAGTACATATAAATTCTTTAGATACGTGTTTCAAAAGTTCAGAGACAGGCAGCACAGTATTTTATATGGTCACGGTAAATTGTGC
This sequence comes from Alitta virens, assembly GCA_932294295.1. NCBI lineage: Eukaryota > Metazoa > Annelida > Polychaeta > Phyllodocida > Nereididae > Alitta > Alitta virens. Next base: position 45,524,145 of record OW028574.1, on the reverse strand, counting down.
ACCACAGTAATTTGACTCTACATATTAAAGCTAATGAAAAGCAATATTCTTTCTCGATAGTAAATAACATCAAAGATGTTAAACCACCAAATTCACCTTCGAAGTCAATGACACTGGAGTCCTCCGTGTCTTCGTCATTACTGTTTTGATCCAAAGAGCTGTCTAAGGCCGAGTCATTTTGTGATGAGTTGAGACTGCTGTCTGGCTGAATGACTTTTGCTAAAGTGTCAAAAGCTCTAGCAACATCAGATCCTCCTTCTACAGTTACTTCTCCATTTGCTGTAGTGCAGAAACGTCCCGATGATAAGTCCTTGCCGTCTTTCTTGCCCATTGTGGCTAAAGTGGTCACCACATTTGCCAATGTGCTCAGGTCTGTAATAATATGGAAATTAAAATTGAATAGTTCTGTCATTGTCATGGTTTTGTACTGAGCTCTCTGTCTCACCATTTTACTATCACAACTACCAGTAGTTATAAATCAAGGTAAAAAGCTATAGATCAATATTGTTCCGACAAAGACTTAATATAATTGCTCCTTATATCTTGGATATTACTGAGCTGAATTTATATCCTCAAAAGTTAGGAAAACGTTTACAACACATACATGTTATTGATATTATTAATATTTAAACTGTGGTAACATAATAGTGTTTATATTTTTATGATGTGAACAAAATTATGTCTGAATCTATGTATTGTATATTACTCAAGTATATCTTTCATGAATGATGAGGCACAGCGGCTAGTTAATAAAGAGTTTGTCACTAAACAGAAAAATTAAAGTTCCATTGGGACTGAAACATCAGATTTGAACATCAGATGATCTAAATAATCTTGGTCAGTAAGGCATGCAAGGACTTACCAGTATTAGCACCAGAGTTGGCCGGGATTCTCGTGCTCAGGACAACAGTCCCATGTTCTGTCTGGACCAGTCTTTCCTGCATGTTAGCAAGCAAACTTTCTTGCTTTTCAGAACCTTCAATCTGAAAGTGGCAAATATAAGTGATGTACACTGACAGTATTTTCACAAACTGGTAATTATCAATATGGTACCCGAATATGGCATGAAAATCAGAGTGAAAATTACACAAAAATAACTTGTCTGTTAGATAAACAAACGAGCAACAGACGATCTAAAAATAATAATTTTGTATCATTTGCTTGAATATCACAAACAGTAACAAACTTGAGCTGTTTAAATCAGGCACATCTTAAATTCACAGCCATACCTTGGTGCTGAAGGTGGGGATGGCTGCCGAGGGACTGGCAAGGTCTTTGCGAATGTAAATTTTCTGAGAAGCAGTAGCAACGTTGAGAGACAATTTGTCCTTCTGCTCTGGAGGCCTTCGTTCCTGCTGCACTGCTGCAAGCAAAATCCATGAAAATACACGAACTCACTGAGCACCTTTGTCAGTAAGAAACACTGACAACATAGAACTTACAACAAACAAGCATGGGCCATTAGACTCGAGTGTCTTGAAAGTATTCAGTCATTATGATTCACCATCTCATGACAGAGAAGCCATTGGATCAAAATTTTACAGTCATTGAATATTGTACAATTACAGTGGATTATGATTTATCAGAAAAATGTCCACTAAACAAAGGTCATTACAAATTGTAAATGTGTCTATTTTAGTACATGGCTATACTGTAATTCACAATATAGTCATGTAAAAAAAAAAGAAACTTCCGGAAGGTCCAAGGTGTGCAACCAGTGGCGCCCCTAATGTCTAAACCCTTGGCCAGAGCAGAGAAACAGTTTCATCGGCCAAACTGATTGAGGTGCTGGGTTTTAGTTGCAACAATACAACAAAACACAATCACCAACAGGCATAGTATCATTATGCAACACTAACAAAAGTATCATGCAAATGGAAATTAATATATATTATCATTAACTGAAGGTAGAAATGTCTTTTTAACATTACTCACATTCGGATCGCATTCCCAAGGCCAAACATTTCTGCAAGCGGCAGTACTGACATCTGTTTCTGTAATGTTTCGTGATGGGACAGTCTCTGTTTCCTCTACAAGCATAGCCCAGTTGCTTACGGATGCTTCGTTTGAAAAATCCCTTGCACCCTTCACAACTGATGACTCCATAGTGTCGCCCTGTAAATAAAAGACAAGGCAATAAGCATTTGAATTTATAATAGGCAATAATGATGAGTCAATGAAAGCATCACATATTGAGATCATGAGATGGAACAGCTGACATTTGTTTGATATTGGTATGTTGCAGGGACTTTTCACCATTTTGAAGACACTCTCCAGCTCTAGATATAATTGCTTTGAAAAGCATGAGAGCCATTTGCAGATGGGCTTGTACCTCCTTTCAAAATCAGGCAAGATCAATGTTAAAAAGTGGTTGCTGCATTACTCATTTTTTGATACCCTTTTGCAATTCAGTTGGACAAGTTCAGTTAGCCAAATCACTGCCCATCTATATGTTTGGGCGTGTTTTTTGTAAGTCTGGACCATTCAGTGTTTTCTAAATAGTGTGGTTTAGTGTACGGTACCATTGTTTATCCCATTTTATATCACTGCACTGGATGGCTAAGAACAGCAAGGGTATTTTGAGGAAAGAAAAGTGATGAATAATCACACCAATAACCAAATTAACAGCCTAATTGACCTAATCTGGATAAGCAACTCTTTGTCACTCTTTTAAGAGTAATTTTGCACTGCGACCTTCATCCAGGCTCTAAACAACATCCATAACTAGAACTATCTGACTAACAATCTAATTTTTTTCCAATTATACTGCCATGACCTTTAGAAGGTTTAAACCGCCCATATCACTCGCATATTCATGAAGGTCATGCACCAAATCTGTCATGCATTGAAGGGCGACTCAGTGACCTTGAAATGCAAATGAGGTCACAATGGAATGTCAGCGTTCTATGAGCAGGAATGTCAATATGGTTAAAAAAACTGAGGATTACATTGAATAACATTTTCCTCATGTCAGATGACTCAGATCAGTTCATTGACTGTGGTTAAACTTGCTCTGATTGTATAATTAGTCATGGTGATTCACAAGTTCTAACAATAATATAATTACAATCTAATCTGTCATCAACTGTTTGCTATTCTGAATGTATCAAGTGAAAAACATACTACACAATTAGAGTAGGCCTAGTACATGAAAATTTGATGATGAAATGTATAAATCATATATATTTATTTATTGATTTTATTGACAGAAAAATATCAAAAAGATACATGTGCCAGCATAACAAAATAATAAATGGCAAAAATGACAATAGAAATACATGGATCGACAGTTAAAATAATGAAATAAGTAGTGCTATATATCAGTGATTATGACTATAATAGTAATCGACATTACATAGTCTGTCTAAGAACTTCTAAAGCACCCGGAACCAAACAAATCGGTAATAACACTGTTTAAAAAGCCCCAATAATAATAATTTAACCTGAATTGGAACTCAGTTTATACTTATCAGGAATCCGACAACGACTATTTAGTGTTGGTTAGCAACTATTAGCATTTCCTGGTAGTAAGCTAAACTTAAACCAAACTTTTGTTGGAATTCATTATTCTACAGGTCAGCAGGAAGTCAAAAAATATCAATTGCATGAAAATGGCATTTTAGCAGTAAATTGTTTCTAACCAAGCCAACAACCAATGATATATAATAAATGTATTACATCTACCATAGATGATTTGACAAAATATTGCAGGCAATTAAAAAAGGTATGCGGCTATGGGCCAAGTGTCTACCACTTCACACCTTCAGCCAAATCATCTACTCTAGTCTCCATGGCCAAATGACTATGAATACAATAACTATCATTTGTGCCTCAGTTTACAGAACTTCAAATAATCTATTTCTTTGAATTGCACAAGAAATCTAATTCAGTAGCCGCCATTGCGGCGGAAAATTTAAATGTAGTATGAACTAATTGATCTATTTATGTAGTATGAACTTTTTGAACTTATATTATCAAATTATTTTGTTATATTTTCAATTTAAACTTAACTTCTACAAAACAATATACATAAGAACCATGTCAAATTCAGAAGCTTCTTATTCATATAAAAAGGAAGATAATAATTTTGGTCACGTGTCTCTTTGGTACCATTGCACTAGATGTATCATATCATTTATGGTCATTTTATCACTCATATATATATATATATATATATTCATCATTTCAAAAGTTCTAATATGGATGCATTTTTATTCTAATTCCAATTTCTATTCATTCATTTCTAATCATGAAAAAGGCAAAAAAGGAAAGTAACACGTTATTGATGCAGGGGATTCCAGCCCCAACTATGTAATAGGGTGGCCCCTTGATAGCGTTATTTGGCCTTAAAGGGGTCTCCATCAGCAAAGTGAAACATATCAACAGTTTAATAAGTAAACCTGTCAGATTATATATATTTTTTTACAGTATGTTTTTCTTGTATTTTCCCCATGTACTCATTGTATAAATGTATATGTTGTTCTTGTTTTGTTTGCAGTACATAAATTAATTCTGAGTTCTGATATACACAAGGAAAGACCTAGATCAATCAAGAAACTAATCTAAAGAAACTTTACCAGCTAATGTTTTTTCCATTTACTGGCAGGCTACCATAGAACTAACACAGTAAAGACGGAAAACCACAATAGGCTAATTACTGCAGTTAGGAGTTGATTGTGACAGGGCAGTAAGACAAATGTAAATTAAGAATGGTGCTTTAAGAGGACCATTTGCAGCAGCAGCAGCAGCAGCAGCAGAAGCAGCAACAGCAGTCTTCTTGGCATCTATTGATCTGCAGCTGTAGCAGGGGATGCTGGAAGGCCCTTTAACAGCATCAGCACCAGCAGCTCCATTAAACAACTTGACCCTTGACCTTTGTGTCAGCAGCCACGACCTTTCATGGCCCTCCTGCTGCACCAACACATCAAAGGTCAAAGGTCATGTCCTCCCAGCCCCTTTCCTCTGCCCTATCAATCAACAGGTCACCCTGCACAATGGCAACAATGTAAATGTCCCCTAAATGTATTGTCCCCTATTCATTAAAACCCACTCAACAAAAAACATGCATGCCTAGAAAGAATGACCACCGGCCTTGTCGAGTGAAACTTCCATCAAATCAAGTACACAAGGTCTTTAACAACTTGTTTTGACCATACAATTTATTACACCATGCTAGGGGAATGTTTTCCCAAAAAAAAAAAAAAAAAACTCTTCTTATACCAAAATTGAAGACAAAACAAACCACCAAATTCAGAAAAATTTACAGCACATCTAAAATAGAGCGTTTTGAGAATTCAATACCAAATTTTCCCTCCTTCAGTCGAGTGCATTGCCAACTATAGAGAAAAAGCCAGTTTCCAAGGCCAGTGTAATGTGGTGCAAAAAATTAAATATATTGCATTTCAAAAGAGGACAATAACTCTATTGTCATGGCTCCACTTTTATATGGCTCTAGGTCCTGAAATAACCAAGTCAGTCACAACACCAAGGTCGTGTTTATTATCTAACCAAAAAACTATCTACGATTACGCTATTAACACTCAGCTTATAATTGGCTCCAAGCCAAAATAGAACTTAAGCTAGCCGCCTTTACAAAACTGGCAACATTTATTAAGTGCTTGTTCCCTTACCCAACGTGACTGTTCTTCACCAAAATGATTGACTACATTCGGTGTCTTACAGGGTCTTATACTCTAATAGTAGTCTATGGTTAACCACTTAACCTTTAAGCTGACCTTTTGATATTTGTAATAAATTCCAAAATTAATTTCCAATTCAACATATGAAGCAAGAGCATAAAAAGATGGAAATTATCTAAAAGACTACTTCCATAAATGACTAATATGGCATATTGTCTTAAGGTTAAGGCTGGCTTCATTCAACTTCGCGTTATAAATCATGGAGTCACTAGGGAATCCATGTATAAATGAAGCAGACAAAACTGCGCCGAAAATCTGGAAAATTTGCAGTAGTAAAGACCATAGATAAAAAATAAAAAGTATAGGCTGACTTCCATAGATTGCACGGTAAAGGTCACTCATATGAAATAAAGTCACCTGAACTTTTTTCAAAATTTATCTGAAGCTGACTGGATGGCAGAACTTAAAAACTGCAAATATCATGGACAGCAAATGGAAACTGCGACAGCACATTTTTAATGAATGAATGAATGAGACACTGGCAGCACCTGTATGACAATGCGAAACCTCATTTCTTTATCTGTACATCAACAAAGACCTTTGTCAGGCAGTAACACCTGCAATATATGATGGATCTAAGAAATTGCTTACAGAAATATAGAACTTTATGTAGAATATATCAACACTTTACCTGAGGCACGATCTCCACATACAACGCAAGGCTCGTATCGGTCTTGAAGTTGAGCAGTTTTCGTAATGTCTCCCCCTGACTGCTGTTGCAGTTCCTGAAATAAATGGAAAATACACAATGAGTTATCATTGCAATGCGATAAATACATGGTTCCAAAAAGAATGTGAGCACTAATTTGAGAGACTTTTGCTGATAAAAAAAGGGGACACCACTGCCTTTGTGGTATGATAATTGTAAATAATCTGCAGTGATGCAATTTCGAGTGGGTTAATAACTTTCGTTGGTTCACAGAACACTTAGCAGAAAATCATATTTAGTCCGAATGCTAAACCAAAAGGGATTTGTCATGGACTTCAAGAAATTCCGAATTTAAATTTTGTGCCATCACTACAATAATGCTATGTCAAACCTGTGAAAAGAAGCAGAATGTGTGGACATTTTTTTCTTTAACCCATTTAGTTACTCAGAAGTTTAACTAAACAACTGTCTGCATGTAGGAAAGGACAAAGAATAGTCGTAGTAATTAGTAACAACAATCAATTGATGCAAAATTGAATGCACCTATTAGTAACAGCATAATTATTATACATGGTGGATAGTAGAAAGTAGTTAGGTTTCATTGAAATGCAAATTTGGAAGCACATTATATGTGATCAGAACATGTGCTAAGTTACATGACATATCTGCAAAACACACCTGTCAAAATCTGTAGGGAACTATAGGTGAGAAAAACGTGGGAAAGGTGAGACGGAGTACACATGCCCAAATAGAGCAATATGTGGTTAAGCAATTGCTGAGGATCAGATAATATGAAATGCATTCTTCTCGACCTGGTTATTTAAAACTGCAATGTATGCATATCTGCAGAGGTCTGTGAATGAGATGAAGTCCAAAGTAAACCAATGAGAAACCCTTTATAGAAGAACCAATAAGTGAGATGTAATGCATGCTAAATACCAATACGATGAGCAGTATAGTAGCATGCATTAACCTAGATTAATGAAGCAATATAAAGCGAGTAGCGAATCACAAGCATGTGACATAAATGAGGACTAAGTGTTTGCTACGAGCCAGCAGTAAATGTAATACAGCGCAAATAGAGTCTATGCCAAGCATGCTGATAAGTGTAGAGCTAGAGCATTATGCATGCATTACACAGCATTGCAGTTCATGCAGCAGTCACGGCTGAGTAGCCCCTTACTGACCTTGAGTTTGGTAGCCATGTCTATGAAGCCAAACGGCGTTTCCTTCAAGCGACTGGCCAGCTCAGGGGTCGCCATCACGATCTGGGCACTGGACGCGCTGGCTCCAGCAGTGGCAGTCGACACGACCTGCTGCAAGACAAGGTCAAAGACAAGGTCAAAGACAAGGTCAACAGAATTGATCAGCTCAAGGTGATTGCTTCTATATCATTGTCTCAAGGTCACTCAAAGGTCACTCCACTCTCATTTGTAGGTCATAGCCACTGCTCTGCTTCTACGCTGCGTCAAATAAGTCCTTCAGCCCCAAAGCTCCTCCTCGACATCTCTGCAGGCAACCGGCAGAAAGCCGCAATCTTTTTCCCAAAGGTCTATTGGCTAATGGTCATCCTAAGTGTTCTCACAAAACTCAAGGGTCAGACTTGGACCTGCAAAGGTCATGGCTGACTCCTTATCTTATATCACCAAATACATGTGTCTGACCAAGTACTACTGCCATATATATGCTGTGACAGAAAAAACACACCACTATGTCCTTGGCTAAACTATGGAGTCACTATACATTACTCCATGGCTAAACCAACTGTGCCACTAATAAACGTGTCTACAAAGCTTACAATGCCTGAGAGCACATTTCTACAGTTTTTTTCTGATTTCCTTATAATTCACAAAGTACAATGTAATATTTGGAATAAACTTCATCAGAAGCCTTCAATTCACTGCAAAACTGATTAATCTGTTCACAGCTTCAGTCTGATATCTTACAAACAGACAAAATCTGCTATTCCAATGCAATTACATTTACATGTTGCTTTCAGCTAACTACATATATATGCATGTGCACTGTGTACATGTAATACTAGCAGTGTGCGAGTCCTGCCCAGGCTGCCCAGCCAAGTGTGTAATATAGTATAGTATATGAAAACATTTGAACATAACAACCTATGGCCTCATTACACTTAGTCTTTCCTGTAACGAAATTATTTCTCTAGTATATAATACAATCATTGCAAGATAGCTATACATTATGCAATAGCAGCAATACAGATTCTTATAGTGATTTACCTGTTTCTCAACATGCTCAAGCCATTGGCTCCATCTTGTGAAGTTGGAAGATGCCAATAAGTTTGACGCAGACCACATTATTCCATGCAAGATCAAATAATCCCAGGCACAGTAGGGTTCGTTAAGAAAATATTGAAAAGAGGAGAAAAGAGGGTCACGGTGACTGAGCCATTAATCACTTGTTAGTGTGCCATCTGCAAGCCGTGAAAAATCCCTGCAATGACCTTTAGCACGCAATAGTCCTATGGCCAGGCCATCTTAACTGGTGTGTTTGTTTGACAAGTGCACACACTCAATTCTCTATTGGAGCAAACATACAGGGGTCAGTGCCTAACAGAAAACCATTCATATTATGGGTAGGTGGGTGGCTGACCTGGTCAGTGGTGGCTATGAGATCAACAGAGCAGGAAGGCTGACCACCTTCAAACTACAACTCCTCATGCAGTCATGGCCCATGGGCCAACCACCTTCTGGTTGCTTTGCTCTGTTGTAGCAATTTGTGCCAAGACCAGCAAGGAGGCTAAACTTCTCTTGATGACCACTGACATTTCCCCGCCAGCAAGATGATTGGATCAGAATGTCATCTTAAAATACTCTTTCCTAGATGCATCTGAATCATATATTAACCATCCATTCCAATTACTTGTGAGCCATTGGCAGTTTACCTGCCTATCAAATGCAACGTATGCACACATGCATACACATATCTTGTATCCACAGTTAATGTATGTAGTGCTTGAAATAATCAAATCTTGTATCCCAGGCACAATTAAGACAATGAATTTACATTCAGACTTACTTCTAAAACGGCTTATAAACGCCCACGGTCAAATCAAAAGCTTTAAAATATCTTCTTACAGCATCTCACGTTGCTGCAAATGCAATTCCACTTTAGTAAGATGCTACATTGCTGCTACAACAGTACATCTGACTATAGGGCTGTCGAGCCTGTTCTGTTGCCAGTTTTATTGAATTCTCCAGACACAGATCACCAATTATCTATTGTTAGAAAATTAAATTCCCATCCCCAACCCTATCACTTTTTGCAACTATAATTTACTGTGTCAATGATAACTACCGACATGTTACATGTTGCACTGCAATTAAATGTTTTTCAAAATAGTTGTTGCTTCTCTGTGACAGTTGCCAATGACATTTAGTTGCTATAAACATAAATTCTTCATTTCCACAATTAGTAACTAATGGCACCCACTGTCTAGTGTCTACCCATTTATTTTTAATGGAACTGTATGTCTGGCAGTTTTATGTGCCCAGCACTATGTCTTTTCATACCCCCCTCCAAACCATTCTGAATAGGACTATCCTTGATTGTGCATTGGCTGCAATGGTGTGACAAAGCTACCAACAACCATACACAAAACACCCAACACAATAGGAGCTTATATCCCCCTCCCCCTCACTACAGACACACAACATGACAGGGTTGACATCAGCCAACAACAACAGACTATTTGTGCTCCAGAGACAGGTGAATGACCAGCAGGCTGCAGGGCTGGCTACCTGTGCTGCTTGCAGGCTGTTCACACCTGTCGCACCACAGCTCTCTTCAAAGCACCACAGCAGAGCAGGACACGAGGACAGATAGCAAAGGTCAGAGCAGAACAGCAGACACTCTGACCAGTGCTGCTGCTGCATGCTGGGTCACTCCACTGCATGCAGCAAAGCTAGCATCATTGTAGCATGAAATGATACATATGATAATCAATTTATCATCATAAAAATGTCATTGTGGTCGAGTCAATGACAATTATCATCATGCGTAGCATTTTTCAGTTTGTTTTATCATTTTTCCGCTGTTTCTATTAAAAATTATTTCATTAAAGGGAGCACTTTTATTTATGCCAAAAAGCCTAAAGTTGCTTTCAAAATATGTTTGTATAACGTAATTTTAAGAAAAAAAATACGTCCTGTACAAGTCTTTAAACGAATAATTTCTTCTTTTTTTTCGATTTTGTTACCAATTGTATATCAATTTATATCAAATCACTATCATTACTATCAGCAGCAGCAGTAGAAACAGCAACCTCGCACGCCAAGGGGCCGAGGATTGCTGCAGCAGCAACAATGCCTGCTCACAACCCCCCCCCCCCTCCCCCCTGCTCTCAGGACATGCCTAATCTGAGTGACCTGAAGGGTGGTCGTGACCTTTTACCTGACATTTAGGCAGGAAACAAAGGCTAAAGGCTGCACTGCAAATGCCCCCTGCATGGGGATAAGCACTCCCTCAACTACTCTCCTATGATGTCTCCCATGATGTCTCCAATGATTCACGGTTTATCACACTCCCATCATCATGGTGTATGCAGGGCAAAGGACAACATTGGGCAAGGCCAGGTGACCTTATCATTTATCTCTACACTCTACTCACACTTGTCTCCCAGCCCCATTCACCTGCTCCAGGATCAACTTGATCATGTTGATCAAGCAGGGATGGATTGTCTGACCTCATAAGGCTTACAAAATCCCCTTTGATCATTGATACGTTTCAATGACTACTGATACAGGGTCACTTATAATGCTAGAGTACAGAAAGATCTAAATGACTGCTGATACAGAGTCACTTATAATGCTAGAGTACAGAAAGATCTAAATGACTAGCATTATAAGTGACTCTGTATCAGCAGTCATTTAGATCTTTCTGTACTCTAGCATTATAAGTGACTCTGTATCAGCAGAGTACAGAAAGATCTAAATGACTGCAATCATAGCGCTGAATGTCTCTGATTAAAAAACGTTTAGGAAACATCTCGATACAGGATCACTTATGATGCTCGAGTACAGAGACAGATGTCCTGCATGTCCACATCATCCACATCCTGATGGGTGGGTAGTTGCCAGACACATAAGTGTTAAATATATGACTCTTTTTCACAATAAGAATTGACTGCAGCCTAGAATTCTATAAACTGGAAAAATAAATTTTGTATATCAAAATTCTGTGGTGTTAATATAAGAAAGAATATATACCAAGAATCCACTCACACTCACTTGAAAATAACTGCCAAAGTCCTTATGTGACGTAGATCATTGCTTTGTCTTGTTTGAAAACAGTGTCGAAAAGCTATTGAATATGGTCAAGCAGCCATGAATTTTGACCAACAGGGAGATTATCCTAAAATTTTAATTACTGTGCTTTAAAAACATTGTGTTGTCTGGAGGTATTCAACGGAGTTTCACAGCTTAAATCTACAAATAATAACACAATCAGTGTGATGTGGCATTGTTTGTCAGTGTAACCACTTTTCTGCTAGGCACTATAAGAGACTGCCACTTGAGTAACTAAAACTTGCATTCGCTTCAATAAGTGCTGGTAAATCTCTGTGGGTAAAGACAATCCCTGCAATAGTATTATTGCTTTATATCTTTTTATTGATGAGGCATTTCCATGTAATTTGCCTTTTTTTCTTTTCTTTTTTTGACAATTAATCTCATATGTGAATTTGCCATTAAAAAAATATAAAAAAGAAGAAAAGCTTCATTGTTATTCATACCAGTCTCACTACACTATGACAATCATTTTGGAGGTTCGTAATAAATTCTTCTTCCCAATGGTGTTATTAAAGTACAGTATATCATGGAGTCTCTCGTGACTCCATGAGTATATATATGTAGATACTGGTGCCCCACCCTACAGAATACAAATAAATGATCGGTGACCTTTCTAGCCGGCGACCTTTTCGCACAATAGTTTTATATGAATTTGACTCACTTCCATATTATTCAAATCTAGCATAAAGCAGTCTTACGCTGCATTCAATTGTCTTCTCTCCATAATCTCCAACCTTCATAGGTCACGACATATTGAAATAAGAGGCCCAGAGTCAATGCATAACTGTCTCAGCGCAAAGGACAGCATGAACATGACTTTTTCCTGGCGTGTTCTAAGGTTACAGGCATTCAATGCTATAATGGCACGAATAATGAAAACAAGAAGGATATTTGGAAAGAACTACTGAGCAACAATTGCCATATATATGCACTATTCAAGAAAACTGCATTAATTATCGACTGTCACTGCAGGGTTAGAATGCTGAATGTCAGAATATGACTTATTTTAGTAAACACAATATTCAATTAAAGCCATAGCAACCTAAGTCAGGGTTAGCAGGAGGGGGAGGGGAATGGAGGAAATGCCCCAAATAAAAAATAAATAAAAATAACAAAAACAGTTTTGCAAAATCTTCCCCTTTAAAACATCTGACGCTGACACTAAATGTCCAAACCGCTATGAAACTGTTAATACCACAATTTCCAGTAATTAAGATAGCCCGTTAAATAAAATCTCAGCTATATAATTTACAAGTTCCTGTAGTTCGCAACATTTCATCCCAACATCATGAAACTATAACACCAAGACTGCAATCACGACATTTTCTTTAAAAGCTATCACCACCGAGTACATAAATGATAACATTAGACTGCTCTGAGCCTCTAACCCATGAGCAGCAACAGCCAAATGATAGAATAGGACAAAACAGCAGCAAGAGCCTTGCAGGCCAGTCACATACCATAGCAGCAGCCAAGTGGCACAAGATTGCTGGGTCGTCACGCTTGATTAAACCTGCAGATTCTAGAAACAACGGGATCCATCACTTAATAACTTCAGGTGCAGGAGATCACCAATACCACTAATAAGAGTCCATAGTCCAGTTGGATCACTGCAGTAGACTGCTCCCATAAAAGCTGCAGCTTCTACTACTACTGGATCACTGGCAGCAGGCTGCATGGGCCTGAACTTTTCACCTTTGACCTATGACTCAGGTGCAGAGAAAGTGGCTTTAGGGGCCACACTGCCAGGCAATCCAGGTGCAATAATGTATTCACGCAGCCTAAATACATGTCAGATGCTAATACGAGAGATCTAACGTAATAAATATTAAATGTAAATGTGATAAATGTCAATTGCCTCATTGTAAGCAATATTCCTTAAGTGATTACTTCAAATGTCACAATGCAACTATAGACAATACACATTTCCAAGTAGCTCATAAGTGAACTAATCTACCAAGATAGAGGCAGGCTGAATTGTAGAGATAAGGACTTCTTCAATGACAGCAGATTCTGATTATATTCCCAGCTCAAATTTCCAAACACTCATGAGCACCAACCTAATTAACAGGTTGCACAATCCACATTTAATTCCTTTTTACCAATCCCTAATTTCAATGTACAGCTTGCACTGGGAAATTCACTACCTGAATAACACATGATGATGTAACTTTTCAGGAATTTACTTGAAATGTTCATCTAAAACACCCGTGCAAACGCTTTTATGGTGGCACAAGTAATCAATTGTTTATGGTGGCACAAGTAATCAATTGATGGAAAACCCTGCTTATACCTTACCATTAAATCGATGACTCTCAATTTAATTCCACTGAATAACTGGCTAAGTAATATATATATGTACTTTTATTTGACAACTTGATGTCATTCATGACATATGCGTCACAATGTAAACTAAAAATAAAAAAAAAGCAAATGATAGTAACTTAATCAGAATGCAAAAAAAAAGAAAAGAAAAAGTAAGGCGTTTTGAAAATATAAAAGTTCATGTAATTGCCCATATCTGGCAAAGACAGGTAAAACTGAAACTAGCAGCATTGTCTCACTTCAGTTTAACGCATTGTGTTGCAATTTAATAACCAAACCGTTGTAATATGCATCGCATTTATTCAGTTCTAGATATTTTTGTTAATATTTCCATGTAGTATCATAAAATTCCATTTACGCCTGCATACAATTTTGTCCAGAATTTTTTTTACACATTCAAATGACCTCAATGAACTAGTATAAAACTACTGATGCTTAATCTGTACTCACAATATAGTACAAATACCTGGTTGTCATAGCACAAAATGCATCAACTGGCATTGATGCTCAAATGCAAATGAGATGAGCGCTTTGAACACAGAATTTGCTTAACGTGTATATATCTCATCCTGCCATTACCAGTTCAAATATGGCAAAAATATGGCCATCAACAGCAATAAAAAGTATATGCAGTATATATGCAAGACTACTGATTATCACAACAGCATGTATTTGTTACAAAGTAGCTGCAGCTTCCTTTAAAGGGGAACTAACCCCTTTTGCACTTTACCTCTCAGATTTTAGCTTGGGTCCATAGAAACAATTCCATGCTATTCATAACTTGTATATGTGCCCTGGTGATGAAATATCCTGCATTTATTAGCTCCGTGTTGTAAACTACGGAGGCCGCCATTTTTTAAATTCCTGGTGTTTTGCACTGACCGGAAATACGTCACTGTTGTACCAACTCTTAGCATGGAGTGAGAGCCAAGTATTCTGGAGGCTTGGGATTGCAATTCAATGGTGAGAACAACTGTCAACAACAGTTTTAGATACAGGTGTAATTGCACTTTCAGAGCTTTTGTTAAGGGCATGTCAAAGCTAATTGTAATTTCTTGGGAATACAGCATAATTATAGCTAATTATTGCATTGATTGCAATAAGCAATTTGTATCTAAGAATAGGTAGGTATATATATATATATATATATGCATGGGCAAATAGGCAATAACCCTGCTACGTACATGTTATGTAAGACGATTTTCCAAGCATAGGAGTTTAAATAGCAAAAGGTATTTAATGTAAAATTAAATAACTTTAAGATTACATTTAGCATATATTTTGTATCACTATATTTCTAACCATATTTTTGCAAGAGAACAGAATTGGAATACTGCTTTGCTTTGTAAATAAAATATGTCACATATAATCTTTAGGGGCAATGTGCAGTATTAGTATTATGTATAGTATAAATATATTTCATAGTATTTATATTTGGTGTATATGTAGTGTTAGTGGGTTTGTTTTAAAGGCAGTACCTCCTTCTTTACCAAGATTAATATATATTAATTACCAAAGTGTGCTTATTTCAATTGTATGTTGGTTGCATTGCTATAGATACATTAAATATACCAGTTTAAAATAAAATATAATATCTAAAACTTATTTTCAACAAAACTTTGTCAATACAATATTTTTTTAAAGCTTCACTAATAAACAGTAGTTGTATTACAAAGCAGGATACTTGATAGTTGTTCTGATATTGTGTGATAATTGCATTGTCTCAAATAGTTCAATGGCAATTACTTGACACTCAGTAAGAACTTTATGTTGTTGTGATATCTGTTCTTGTCATTATAGTTGCAATGAACAATGTAACGGATTGTAATCCACAGGATTGTAATTAATTTGTATTGCAGACTATTGCTGAATACATATGGCCTAGCTGTGTACATAAGTGACGTCACTGTATTGCGTGCCGTGTGCAATAATGGCGGCCCCCAGCATGTTGATGGTTTGTGCAAATTTCACTTTTAATTGGCTTGAAATCATATCAAACCCGAGTTTAAGACATTTCCTTTCACTGCAATATATTATTTGACAACTAATTGAACTTTTGAAATTAACATGCAAACTTCCATTAGTTCCCCTTTAAAGACCCTTTTCAAGGCTTTTTAAGACCAAGATTCAAGCCAGATTTAGTTGCAAAACTATGATCAATGATCAAACCAAATACAAAATGTTTTACACATATAAACATCAAAAGCTGCAAAATCAATTTCAATTCCGGTCATAGTATTCTTGTTATTTATGATTTAATTTTCCTTCTTTTTTTTAATTTCTAATTTTTGACTTATTTCAATATCTCTAACAAACACTCATTTTTGAAGAATTTGCAAGGCCTTAAAAATATCTGAGAATGGATTACATTGGGTTAACAATTTTTTAAGGATGCACAGCCACTCTGCACTAAAATCAAAACACACCATTTCTAAAAATAATACTATTTGATACTTACATGGACGACAGGCCCAGTGGACAGTGTGACGGGGAAGGTAAGGTTTCCTGTTGAGATTGTGATGGTCTGAATTTTTTGGTTGTTGGAGTAGCTCTGGTCCGCTCCTGGGGTTACGACATGGATCACCTCTGGACTGGAGTTTTCTATTGCCACTACAGAGGAGCCCCCATTGGCAGCCGCCATGTTTCCACTTCTTGATGCCATCCACCACCTCTTCTCGCCTCACCTGCAGAAAAATTAAATTAAATCCTCACATTCAAAAGGTTAGAATTATGCAATTGCATCAACTTACTCGAGTCCATGCTGTATGATTGTAACATGACTACAAACTAAGCGGAATTAATGCTCACATGAAGACTAGCCAGCAATTTTAAGAACAAGAAATTTAAAATAGTTACAAGCATTCTTAATACCGTTAATTCCAAAATTAAATTGTATCCCATCCACACTGTATGGTACATATTTAGAAGATTGTAAGTTCGCAAAATGTTTAACTCAACAGGCAAGATAGCATAAATGCAAAAACACACAAGTTTGTAAAATGTTATGATAGGGAAGGCTTATAGTAATCATTGATTCTACTGCTTCTTCATTCTTAATCACCGCTAATTGAAACGTGCAACAATATCTGTGGATGTTGAATGAGAAACTGCATAAATACTTTTCTGAGCTCAATGAACAGCACTATGAGCCATGAAAGGAGCATTTCACACAAAAACAAAAAAAGGCACCAAAATTTCAGTAAAAACATAAATTTGCTAAATAGACATCCATGCCTCAGCACAATATGCCATGTGCAGCGTAATATTAGACCTTCATAACAAAGAGTGGTTATTTTCATCCTGAGTCATGCAGCGGTCAAACTTATTCAACTGAACTGAACTTCTCAAGGTCAACCTTTCTT
The DNA here is from genome assembly GCA_932294295.1 of Alitta virens. Classification (NCBI taxonomy): domain Eukaryota; kingdom Metazoa; phylum Annelida; class Polychaeta; order Phyllodocida; family Nereididae; genus Alitta; species Alitta virens. Next base: position 45,506,795 of record OW028574.1, on the reverse strand, counting down.
GGCAACCAATATTGCTTGATTAATGCAGGTAGGAAACAGGTAACAATCTGCAATACACCACCTGTCAAAACGTCAAGTGCAATATAACTCAAGGTAAACTAAAAGCATATATATTGGCAATGAATTAAAACATAAATTTATAGACAAATCATTTAATCGCCTGTCCATGGCACACTATATCAGTAAAATTTACAAATTTGTTTGAAGTAAATTTATCAGTTTGTCCGTCACTGACAACTGCTACAATGAAAGTACTAATTAGGGATCCTGACAAAAGCAGTCTTTATCACTTTAGATAATTAGGATGTCAGGATAGAGTTAAGAAAACAAAGCTGAGAGCATCAAAAGGGATCAGAGATTGGGAGCAATGAGAGGCCAAGGCCTGCCAGGGGTCATGACATGTCACGACCTTTCTAAATCACTGTGACCCCAGAGTGACCGGGTCATCTCACCCTTGCTCCATTAACGCTACATTTAGCTTGGATCAATTCCCAAATGCCAATAACAAGTTAGCAGCATGCTCAGCAGCAGGCCATTGATCGCTTGTCTAACTCCATGGATCCGCTTTAAATTAACTGGTCGACAACATTGCATTCTGCCACATAACGACTGCAACTGCATTGCCCTTTATGGCAGTCATGGGCTCATGGCCTTTAGTCTGACTGGCAGACAGTGGTAGTCTAGTCATGTGATGTCAATTGACAAATCAATGAATTCTACCCAGCTAAGCCAGCCTAAGCTGAACAGACCATCCAGCCAAATTCTCCTATTGTTTTCCAATATCATACAAACAAATCTAACTCTGTGAGAACTAGAATATCGTAAAATGATTATTGAGAACAATATTTATCTCTCTATCTCTGTAAAAACTGTAAAAAGAATACACAGATATTGGAAAACAATACATATCATTACAAATCAACAATATTTCCAAAATCATAAATATTGTAAACACAAATAGCACATGTGAACTCATATCATATGCAACAAGAGTTGCTTGCATTAGACTGCATCAAGATGGAAGCAGGGGCGCCCCATCCAGTCAGAAGGACAACATCCAGGGGAGGGCAATGCATTACATCATGATAAGGAATAAAGCAGTTCAAGCAACCAAGGCCAGGCAGCCATCTAGCCACAGATCGAGGCAGGATAACTGCTGGACTGACCCTGCCATTGACCCCTGGCTGTCCAGTGACCAAGAGCTAGCAATGACCAATACAATGGCCAGTGGTCACTGGCACTAAAATACGAGCATATGGAAGCACCAGTGGGTCAATGCTGCATTGACAATGCATGTATACATGATGCCCATTGTGCAATGTCCAATTCTTTTCCATTCTTTTTTATTCTTGAATTCTTTTTCATGATTGCAACAAAAAAAATTTTTCAGCAACTGCACAATTAACCCCTAAAGTTGGTGCTCAGTAATTCAGTCTATTGAAGCATTGACCTATGACAAAGATAGATCGTATCAAATATTTAGGCTACATAGGGAGTCATTAAAAATGATTTCTCATACACATGTCACTTTAAATGAATCATCAAGTTAAAAACAGGGTTGTATTAAATTTATTTAGCATTTTTAGAGTCCCAATGAATGTAGAACTTTTTAATTACATTAACTACTAGAATAATTTAAGAAGTTAACTGCGTGTTTAGCTGATAAATTACAACTGATGTCAAGACTAATTTTCATTTTTTATATTTTTCTTTGGAAGTTTGGAGTGTTTAATTCACTGTAAGAAAAAGAAGAAGAAGGAAACTGGGTGGGCTTTATTTTAAATGAATTATTCGAAACATTAGGCCTATTTGATTTTAGGATATAGTTTATTTAAATTGAATGATTACTAATTATGATTTGATATATATCCCAAATTATGCATTTTATTCGACTGGACCTTGGGTTGCTGGTGCGAGTCTGTCCAGTCACGTGCTGCAGGTTGTGTATTGGCCTTGTGCCTAGCAACGTCACCCTTATTAGCATAATGTATGCAGATGACCTAGCAGCACCGTCCGCGACACACAAGCTAAAGGACAAAGGTCATCCGCAATCGATTGTTTTACGCCTTTTTCTCATTAATTAAGAACTAAATTGAACCAGCAATGATCCAAGTGACCCGATAACATTGTATAGACAAAAGCCTGTCCACAAAAATTGCATATGGCGCACAACACAGAGAAAGCCCAGATGAAATATGCAAAACAACCGGAGGTTACTAAGGGGTCACTCACTCTGGCCATGTGAAAGCCAGTCGGTCACGCACAAGACAACAACATACTTAGGCAAGCTTGTCAACTTTGAAAACAGCCAAGAAAAGAGCAAAAACCTGTAGGAAAGGCTCCGTTTCGATGAAAAACCTCTAAAACCAGGCTAGTTCCGGCACGTTACATTGAAGAGCGATCATTTCAAGCCTCTCTTGCACACCAGCCAGCGAAGAATGGCGGCGATCGTGTTGTTGCAGTTTGGCAAAACATTGGCCATGGGCCTCTAGAGCAGCACAGCCTTCCACTTCCAATATATATGCATCCCTATTAATATGGACGGGATAAGGAAGCTGATCTGTAAATAAGCAAAGCCTTACTTACCCGTGCGATGAAGGAAAAACGTCAGGTACTGAGGCAAAACACCCTGGCTTGGAGGTCAGAGTTCGTGACCCAGCGAAGGTTGAAGCGTCATCGGCTGCTCAACGCTGATTGGCTGAATATGATGTCACAAAACTAGTCTACCTGTCACGTGCTTCGTCTTTGGCCTGAAGGATCCAGAGGCTGGGGCAGTGACCTCAAGTAGGCATAGAGGCTGCATAGGATTTATTTGGCCAAACCTAATTTAGGACTATGCTAATATTTTAGAGAATATATTGGGCACGGCGGATATGGTAAAACTACCCCTCAGAAATGTAGGATGAAATAATCGCAAATCGTTTTTTTGCCAAATTTTTTTGTTCAGCCCACCGGGAACTCCCAGCTTCCCGCTTGGCCAATCCGGCCCTTGGGAGAAGTCAAACGAGGACTCACAATAATGAAGTGCAAAATGTTTAAAAAAATTACTACTCATGCCAGATATATAGCCTACTCCCCTCCCCTCCGAGGCTCAAGACTGAAGGGTATCAGCGTCGGCTAAATTTCAGACCGGGGGGCGCCATCATGTATCATAGTCATACATCTGTGCCTGCCTTTGAGATCCGCTATATTAATATATATTATTATCTAGTATATTAAACATAATCATAATTTTTATGGGTAGAAATGGGTAATTTAAACGACAGTAACTAGTGTGACATTGCCAAGGTTCTAATACATGTAATGATTGAATTTAAAGGTGATGAGACATTTAATAGATTTTTTTAAATGAAGACATAATCATAATCATAATTTTTATGGGTAGAAATGGGTAATTTAAACGACAGTAACTAGTGTGACATTGCCAAGGTTCTAATACATGTAATGATTGAATTTAAAGGTGATGAGACATTTAATAGATTTTTTTAAATGAAGACATAGGCCTACTACTTCAGTTCACTGTTTTCATCAGTTCAGAAATAATGCGCCACCTACGGGGAAACCAGCATGCAAAACGCCACCTGGTGTGAGTTTAACTAAACGCGCGCACATGGTTGTAGTCCGAGTTCCACACGAGCGGATTGTTTAAGTTTACCCTCGCCAGCTCAACAAAACTCTGAAATCGTATGATGCACTGCAAGAAATTGATATTAACAAATTATAGGATGATTGGTTCAGATTAGACAACTGGGCATCCATTTTTACTGGTGGTAGCGGTGTGTACAAAGATGTAAACATGGGCGATAATATGTAACTTAAAAAAAAAATATATATATAAGGTCATATTGCAAAATAAGCAATGTTGGCTCCTCTACTGCTTTAAAGTAGTTGATGATTCAGCTACAGAGTGTACAGTGTGTATGGATTTATAAAATTATGAATTTACTAAAAATCTGTTTCATGATGGATTTTTTATATTTTCAGAATTGATGTTTTTATTTGCAGTTCAGAATGGAGGAGTATATTGCTGGAGGTGTGTCAGGGCTTCTCAATAAAAAGGGAAATACATTAAAAGATGGTAAAAAGGAGCCCAGCATCACCGAGCAACTCTTTGCATTTGATAAATCCAATGAGGATACATTTAGACAGTCATTAACAGTAAGTGGCATCACTTTCAGATAAATTCAGTAAATATATAATAATGATGTGAGCGGCACTTCGAGCACTTCTTTCTTCGGAGATTTTATTACCCAACATGTATTTGGTGGCTGCTGCTGCCTGAACCTCCTCACAAGCCAATTAAATGCTGCTTTCAGGATGGCCTGAATAGTCCAATTTGAATGATCAATGTTCATAACTTCTAGGCAAATAAAAGTTTCTCTGGAAATATAACCTTATTTCATTTGGATTTGTGTATGTGATAATTATATTTTTAGGCTCGCCTTGAGAAGCTGAATAAACTTGCTGATAGTGTCCAAAATGTCAGCAAGAAAAAGCGAAAAAACACAGGCACTGTGTATAAAAGGTAGTATAACATATCTACAGATATTAGTACTCCAAATTGTTTTATTACATAATTTGCTGATCAGTGTTTTCAGTTTGAAGCTTACATTTCAGAGAAGCATCCTTAAGGGAAGCTGATCAAGAAAAACCACAGAAAAAGAAAACGAAAATGGACAAACAAGAAAGTAAAGAAGAAGATGATGATGATGATAATAATGAAGATTTGGTGAAAAAAGTCAATATGTTGGACTCTGCTACGGATCGTGTAGCTCAGCGAGAGAACAGAAAACTCAAGAAGAGTAAACTAGAAACAGACAAGAGAACTGTGTTTGTTGGAAATCTTCCAATATCTGCAACCAAAAAGGTATATTTCTCTGTGCTGATGTTTCTAGTCTATTTTTTTTTAATGGAAAAATTGCATTATAACATAATTTAGAAATGTGGAAAATTGTGGCTCTGTCCTATGATACTCGACAAAATATTGTATTTTGTGTATTTGTTACAGGTTCTTCGAGACATATTTAAAGAATTTGGGAAAGTAGAATCTATAAGGTTTCGATCTGCTGTAAGTGTTGAATGTGTTGATTATACATTGAGTACTTGTTTTGATTTTGTTATGCCAAAAATCCTTTTTTCTGTAATTGTAACTTTATGTTCATTTTCAGGCACCAGCTGACCTCAAATTACCAAGAAAAGTAACTGTGATTAAGTAAGTGTGCGTTTGTATATTTATGTGTCAGATAGAAAGTGTAAAATAATACCCTGTGTTAAAGTGCATGGTAGCAATTTAAATTTGGGATAATATATTCTTATCTATTACAGAAAGGAATTCCATGAGAAAAGGAATAACATAAATGCTTATGTTGTGTTTGTAGAGATGGCCAGCATTGCCAAAGCTTTGTCAGCGTGAGTGTCAAGTACTTCTAAGATGTTGATCATTTGTATTTGACTACTATTGCTAACTGCCCGGTAACTGGAATGAAAGAGGTTATCTATGTTCTTATTGTAGAAATGGTGCATTGGTCGATGATTTTCACATCAGAGTGGACAGAGTGGGTGTAGGCAAGGTAAGCTTTACACTGTCGCTTCTTTTGAAACTGCTCCTCAAATTATGCAATAATGACAATTGTTTACCCTCATAGTGGTAATATATATAAATATAAATATTACAGTAGACCCTTGTTAAACCTAACACCGTGGTTCCCAGGCCATTCGTTCGGAATTAACGCGTGATTCGCATTACCGAATTTAGCGGTTGTAAGCAGCCGTTTTCGGAATTAACGACGTGGGCAACCCATAGTGTTATCTTAATGTGGCTGCCATGTGGATGGAGTCATACCGGTGTTTAAATTTATATATATATAGCAATTTGGATCTTCAAATGTCTTATCTTAAAATAGAATCTATACCAGGTATGATTTCATTTTATGTAATTTTTATTAATTATCTGACATTTAAACAGTGATTTGACATGTATTTATCTTTTCATTTACAAGTTAGGCAATATTAAGATATGCGCTAGTCACGTCTAATTACACTGATATGACACAAGAAACAATACAGTACAGACAAGGTTGATCATAAAAAAAACTAACTACTTATAAATTAATTAAAATCAAGTTGTCTTATGAGTGCAAAATTATAATTGTGTACAGACTGCATGCCTCAATGCAGTTCACAAGTAAGTTAATTGCAATTAAGATAATCTGAGCTAATTGGATGTCTACTACTAGCTACTGCTGAATACAATGAGGGAAAGTTAATTGCTATTCAAACACAAACAAATGGAAGAAAAACAGTGAATGAGACAGACTGACACCCCTTGATTTAACAGACAATGATGAGGGACAATTACTGTAATACTACCGAACATTCAGATTAGTGAATTGCTTAAGCATAGGAAACTGCCATTCGGTGCCCAGAAAGACCGTTCGGATTCGGTAGAGGCGGACTTCAATTTAACGAGTCCAATTAGCATCGTGGAGATCTGTTTTCAAGCAAATTCGTCCGGATAGCACGGAATTCGGTTCAATGAATTTTGGATTAACGAGTGTCCACTGTATTACTCTTCAGTGTTATTTTATGCTGTGATGTCAATCATGTTGCTTTTGCAGGATTCTAAGGAACAGTATAACTCAAAGCTGTCAGTTTTTGTTGGGAATCTGCCTTTTGGTTGGTATCTTGGATTATTTTTTTTTTATTAAGTGTATTTTTATGCCATCAAAAGAATACATTACAATGGTTCATATCTTTTTTTGCGCCCGTACAGATGTGGAAGAAGAGGCAGTGAGAGAACACTTCCAAGATTGTGGTGACATTGACGGTGTTCGCATCATCAGAGATTGCAAAACTGGACTTGGAAAAGGATTTGGCTTTGTTCTATTTAAGGTAAAGCCCAAGCCATGACATTTGATAGTGCTGTAAATTTTTCATAGGAGATTATTTTGAAATATTAATCCCCTAAGTTCCATTGTGGTGAACCTTTCCTGTCTGAATATTAATGCTTTAGATTCATCAGCCAGGAATGTTATCGAATTTACAAATGTGTAATTGATGTTGTTACAGTATGGAATTTGCAAAAATATTTTATTTTCAATATTTCAGGACATTGGTGCCGTAGGTCTGGCAATGAGATTGGATGACAAGAAATTTCTAGGCAGAAGTTTGCGGGTTATAAGGGCATCCCAATCTGCCGCCAAAGACCAAGTTCAAGGGAAAGTTAAAAAAATATCCTTTTTCTCAGATCTTCTGCATTGGATAACAAAAATGCTAATTCAGTAACCCTTGTCTATTCCATTAGGTTAAGTTCTGCAAAGATTAATAATGATAAATAAACAATTTTAATTTAAGCTATTTAAAAATGCTCCACTAACTTTGGTTTGAGATGTGCAAAAAGTAGACCAAGGCAAGGTTCACTGTTATAATTAAATTTTTATTAGTGCTGCGTTCAGAAAGGCACTTTCCTTAACACATTTTACAGCAAAGCGTCAGGGGCTGGTCCCTCAACTAGAATGAGAATGCCTACAAATGTATCAAGCAGCTCATTCCAAGGCCTGAGAGCCAAGAAGATGACAAAAATTAAGAAGAAATTGAGGCACAAGAAGAAGTTCAATGTGAAAGGAAAAAAACCCAACAGACCATAATCCCAAAAAGCCTAAAAAATCTAAACCTGTTTCAAAAGGAAGATGATGAGTCTCTCTGTAAATCACTTTCCATGTGAGTAATTATTTTCATTTCCTCAAATAAATCAGTCCTTTATGGCATCCCATGTATCATTGAATGAATTTTACGAAATAAAAGTGTTAGTTGTGAATTTTGTACTTAAATCTAGTTCTCTTTACTATTGTTTTTGTTTTGTTTGATAGAAAGTGGAAGTCGACAGAAAAACACCATTGATTAATGAAATGTTTCAAAATTATTACAATTTATTGAGTACGATTTGCTAAAATCTCTTTACATATTGAAATTCACAAACTTATCAGACACAAGCAGTTAGAGAAATTGTTAAATTGTTGATACTTTAAAGTGGAGAGACATTAGATTGCTTCAGTGCCAAATTAAAACTCTTACGGTTATCCGTATTAGAAGGCTAACAAACTTAATTGTGATTGGTCTCAAAATAACTCAATCTATTGCAGAGTTGTAAAGCAAGGGAAGTCATTGTATATATCACTAGTTCTTCCCAGACTCAATTGTTAAGCATGATTTACATGTAATATAATCACGAGAACACCAATCAAAACATGATATTATGCAAAATAAAAAAGTAACACCACATGCCCCTTATAACAACTCCATCACTTGGCACTGAAGTGCTCAGTTCTCTGACATGGTTACTCATTGAATTAGAAACTGGAATGTTGTTACGGGTAATACTTATCCACTAATTGGGTGTATTAACCCTGCATATGAGGTTAATGTATTCTTTTGCTTCTACGAAAGCATTAGCAATGTACTTGCATTGCAAGGAAGCCTGCTCCAATTAAGTTTATTATACAATATTGCTGATGCTGTTTCATTTGGCTGCTATTCTGACATCTATGTTATCACAGTAGAGATGTGCTACTCAGGATTCAGGAATGGATGATGCATGAGTATAAGGATCACAGAAAGTTCATAACAGAAAAGGTTGAGCTCAATGATCGTATGCTAATTACTCGTCTCCTTGGGTAGAGTCTTAAGCATGGAGGTAGGCGACTGTGGATGGAGACGAATAAAGTGAGCAGGATGCAGAGCAGAAGCAACATGTAGCCAAATGTGAGGGATGGAGCATCTCTCTGAAATTAAAGAAATAAGTTAGTTAAAATTAAACAAAAAAGCAATTTTAATTAAAGAAAAAAATTAGTTAGTTTACCTTGCTTAAGTTGTTAACTTGAATACCCAAAGCCCAGTAATGATGGAAAATAAGGGATAACCTTTATAGTGGGGTTGTTATATAATATTGAGTTGATTGTAATATGAGTGATGTACAGTTTGGTTCTAAACTAGGTGGCTTTAATTGAAAAGTGGCATTATTGGAGTTTTAAATAGTCAGGTTCATCTTTTACTTACTGTTGCATCTGCCATGTATTCTAGTTCCTTTTCTTTCCAATTGATGAGATATGTGAATAATGTGAAATAAATAGGATGAACATCTTCAACAGCCCTCTGGCAAATTAAAATCAAAAGCAGATGCAATTAATTCAAAGGCTATTTCTAAACACATAATTAAAGTTCTTTTACTGATTTTCATATTTCTCATTAGGCTGTTCCATTTAAAAGTTTTGTGGACAGGAAAATTTTCAGACACCACCGCGGGGCCCTCATCGCTGCTTTTTTCTACATTAAGATATCAAGAAAATACTGGTCAACCCACAGGCGTTTGCCATCATGACAGAACAAGCAACTTAGCATACAATAAGACCAAGGCTACTGACTTTAAGAACAGCTTTTACTCCTCCTGTGTAACTGCCTTCAACGATGGGGCCAGTTTCAGTCAAAAACATTATATTACACTTCAAAAAATGGCAATATTATACAAAAAAATAAATTTCCTTCTTATTCTAAGTGATAATTTTACTTATTTATGGGTATTTACAACTTATTTTTGGGGAATTCCTTGCCTGTACGCTGGGAATGTTCAATTCTCATCTCTAATGGCAGGTAATTGGCATATTTCACCATCTACACGCATGATGGTGCTTCCTGATTGGCCAACATCTCTCAAGCACTGTGTTGTCATCTTTCAGCCAATTGAGTTACCTAACTGGGCAATATTATCTTTGTTTAAGACTTGAGTCTACTCAATGCAAACAAAACTAATTGATTTGCAATTTCATCTTTAAAGTGTTAGACATTCAATGTCATAAACCAGCCTATAGGCTGTTAGGCAAATTTGTTTTTATTTAAGTAAACGAGCAATTGCCATCAAGCTCAAGGCATTTGCTAATGTATTCAGCTACATTCTGATTGGCTGTTGCAAATGACATAGCTGCCTCTTGAGATGAGAAGCCATTTAAGGCAGTCAGTAGCCTTGGTATTAGTTAAGTATAAGTGCTGTCATCACTGAGCAATGACATATTTGTTGGCAAACGCCTGTGGTCAACCAAACCTTCCTGTCCACCCCCACACTTTTAAATGAAACAGCCCTTAAAAATCCAATTATACCTGAAGATCCTGACTTTGGGGATTAAATAGATCAAAACATTTGGCACCTGGGTGATCACCTATTCCCCACAACTCGATTGCAAATGAAAAGGGGATCTGCAAGGAGTTTTTATGAATCAATGTATAAATATATTGAATGAATATAACATACACATTACACAACATGTAACTGATTACCTACAAGATAGCTTTAACAATTGCATGCTAAAGAGATTGGTAGACTAGTAATCTGGAAAACAGTATTACACTTAAATAAGTTACCTTCCGTACACCTGCCATGTAGTCAAAAACTGTCCCGTCAGCAGCGTAACCATTCACTTGATAGGCAACTCCATAGGAGAAGGTATGAGAAGTGGCCTCGGCCATCTTGTGTGCTAGCTCCATCATGGCCATAAGATTATCAGGCTGTTGCTTCTGTTTCTTAGACACAGAGTCTGAAGAAAAATATTCCATTATTAGAAGAACACTTTAATCCAAGGCATTATAGGTAATTGTGGGATTTTTCAACTTAAATGTACACCTAAGCAAAATATACATACCAGCAAATGGAACATAAATTTGTCTGATTCCTGAATGGAATGAGACAAAGGCATCGAAATGGTATTTTGCTGTAAGTTCTGTTAATACAAGGCACTCTGGCTCTGTAAAAGAAAGTGCAAAATCTACCATGCTTTTGTAGTCAGGTGAAGGAATAGTCCATTAGCAGGAAGACAGTTCTCAAAGAACCTGAAATAACTTGTTTGTAATTTACAAAAAAAGAAGGGTGCAGTATATTGAATCCAAATTTATGCCCATATTTGGCATCCATTAAATATGAACATAATCATTATTTTTTAATTCAAACATTTTTGTGTCCAGTAGCGGGGGTTTGGGGGCAGCAGCCCCAGATAAAAGGAAAAAATAAACAATGTTCTTGCCTTGAAAAGGATCACTGCCATCGTTTATTTGTGAGGTCATCCATTGATTCAGCATTTCTACATTATAGGCCTGGCAATGAGGCTTGCTAAATATGGTCATAAATCTGGGTCCTCTATACTGCACTTTTTCCAAAAACAATGCATATCCATACCTGAAAATGGATGTGCTCCTCTGTATTCTTCATCATTTACATCTGGTGAACTCCCCTTTTGACCAAATCTCCAGTTGAAGTTGCGATTAAGGTCAACCCCAGTCCTGGTCCCTCGCCAACAATAATTTTTGGTGTCTTCGACATGTTTCCGCCCATCGGGATTTACAATAGCCACAATAAACAAGTCTATTTTTGAGAGTACTGTACGTGAAAAGATTTCAGCTGGGGATCCTTTTGGGCTTTTCAAACCTTCAGTAAGGTTGTGGAGAAGATTAAACATACTTTCAATAGGAAGGAATTCTCTTGCATGCTCGCCATATGATAATAACAATTTTGTCTTTTGATTGACCAGTTGATTAGATACAGTGGAAGATCGACTATCTGTGAAGTTGGTTATTCTCAACAAAAACTGTGATCGATTGTTTCTGGACTTATACATGGTGTCCAGTTTTATAATGCTTGAATGGGAAGCGGCGATTTCCTCTATGTGTGTATGGATTCTTGACAGGTTGTGATAGACTGCATAATCAGGCAGATATGTTTCCTTTTTGGGTTTGACATCCCCACATCTTGCCAAGCAGGCAAAAAGGAGCACTAGCAGATGGTCCAGCCATTCTTCTCCCTTCATTCTTCATCGGTTGTTGCCCAAAAGGATACAAAATTGGACAAGTGACTAATACTGAAAAAACTTGTCAAATAACTGTGACTGCAGTCATCTGCGCTCAATGGTGTTCTGAAAAAAAGAAGGAAACATTATAATGTGGCAAATGCAAGACCTATTTAATATCTTATAAAATATAGTTTTTTAGGCTGGTGTAATTATAGATGGAGTATCAATACTATCATCAAGAAGCTGATACTCCATCTAGTGTAATTACCATGCATGGATTGCTGGAGAGTAGATAATGTACATTACTATACTTTTATTATGTTTAGCTGTGTAGCACTAAATGGATAAATGGGACAATTACCTCAATTCGCATAGTAGATCAAGAGATCAAGGCACTGGAATAACCAGTTTCCAAGCTGCAGCTGTCACTGTGTCAGTGTCATTGTCACGTCACTTGGTAAGATGTGTACAGTGACTGACAGAAGGCCACATCTGTCACACTCAAAGACACTGAAGGAATGATGACTTCCCCTAGAATTGAGCATTGACCTCACCACGCCAAATAATTATTTGCATACGTTTTAACGAAATAATTTTTGACTTGTCTGTGTTTAGCAGAATCAACAGCTTTGGCGAAAGTCCGAGAATGCAGCCACGTAGCGCCCTCTATTGTATTTATGGTTATTGGCAGGTGGCAGCACAAGTAATCTGGACTACACCAAAAGGCAGTTTTTAAGGAGAAGTGATCACACGAGTAGAACAGCAATCATACATTTAGTGCGAAACCAGTGGCAACAGTTTCATGGCAACCATTTAGTAAAATAAACAGCAGATATTTTAATACTAATGGCACTATTTTATGACTATTTGCAGGTACTGTTCAACCATACAATATGTAGTATTTAGAGCAGGGGTCTTGATAGCCAAGTCATTTGGATCTGGCTTGCCATCAGTTGCCATGATAACAAAATCAATAAAATTAGATAATAATTACATATATACATTTTTCTTTTCCTTATAGCAAGTGCAGTAATTAAGGCAGCCAACACCATGATGTTAAACAATGCTGAAAGCTAACCTTATGGGCTATCCTGTGGTACCTAATGCATAACTTAGATTTTATATTTTCTTGGAAACTGTTTCCAAGGTAATATTTTCATTCGTGGTCATACGTAGGTCTTATCCGTGACAGTGTGAATGTCCCTTTAGCCTTATTGGCTCTGTCATGTTAAATTTTTCACTAATTAACGTATTTTCATGAGTTAAAGACTGGAATGAGTACATTTCACAGATGTTATTCTTCCAAAACCTTACGAAAAAAAAAGAAAAAAAATTTCACGCGTTGCTCACACAATGTCTCAGCTCAAAACACAAAAGTTTACCCCCTGCTGTTTGGTATGTGTAACAGGGTTGCTATACTCTTAGTTCAAACATCAAACTTCGCCAGGTATGTAATTGAATAAATGCAAACTACATGTAAATTTATACCAAACATGACATACATGTTTGCAATATAGTATTTATGGAATATAATGAGAATGTCCTTATTATCCCCTGTAGTAGAATTGATCTTAATATTGGTTTCATTTGCATTAGAAAAAGACAGTTGAAATATAAAAATTGTTAGGGGCGTCTTTTTGTGTCTACAATGAACAGCTTATCAACATGTAATTTATAATTTCAATCAGTTTAAAAGTACCATAAATGCATGTTGCATGGCATACTATACACGATAATTAAATTATATGTTGTCAAATCAATAAGTACAAAGTTATGTAATAATGAAATTGATTTTAGCAGGCACAGTTTTCTATGTGTAAAGTTATTTCAGTCTTGCTCTGTCAAGTTAAGAGCTGGACATTACTGAGTTTACAAGTCTGTACTTGTTGCTCCCATATTCGAACAGTGCCAGACCACAGCTGATTCGCTGCCATAAATGGTGTGAAAGGAAAGGTCACTTAAATTGGTGCTTAGACCTCCTCTAAGCAAGCCCTATGATTGGCTAAGCAGTGAATTAGGTCAAAAGTGAAATAGTGAAACTTCAGGGGTAGATTCACAGCTGGGACCGAGGATGATTACACATATTTGTTACATATTGGTACAATTAGGTTTATCTAAAAATAGTGTCACTTGTATGTACATCAGAAAGTCATGGTGCCACTTATATGTGCATCGTAAAGTCAAGGTGCAACAGACTGAAGTACAAAGGCCTACATCCCCCAATAAAAATATAAATTGATGCCCCTGCATATGGTATAAACTTTCAAAAGACCCACTTAACGGTTTGAAGTATATTATTCAAGAAAAGAATGGCAAACCATTGAGAAACGTACTCCGTGTACTGAATGGTGAATACTATATAATATATATATCTGATCTTACACAACTCTCAGAAACACCATCTGAGTTTGCCTGTGTGCTTTCTATTAATTTGGCATTGTTTAGCATTGTCATTTTGTGATTTCCTGATGGAACAAGAATAGCATAAGAAAGATAGTATACAGAGATGTCTTGAACAATGTTCATGATGCTAGTGTAGACCTCTTATGTAGGCTTTCGCGGAGGGTTTTCTGCCACGCAGCCTATGTTTCAAACTAAAGAATCCACAAAAATGAGTTACCCGATTCTGAAATCCATGGCAGATTCTTAAAGGGCTGATTATATAACGTTCCTTTTAAACTCAGCCCTGGACCAGTGCAGGCCTTATTAACTAAATGCCAATTTTCAGTGAACATGCAGACCTATGTGAAAATACATCCTTAATTAATATCATTTCATGTTTAGTGTATTATGTTAAGAATAAAATGATTGCACATTCACGGCAGAAGTTTATAAATATTAATATAAGATAAAAATAGATAGAGAGAGGTTACTATTAATGCAATATGGTTACTAGGATGATATATGCACATGTTTTTTATTATTTTTATTCAGACCCATCAACATGCATATATATTATTACATATTTTTTTAAATTGTATTTTAACATATTAACGGATGGCATCAGGTGTACCTGTTCCTAATAAGCTGCTAAGTCCAGACAAAGAGAGCAGCCATAGTGGCAATTAAAGAGGGGGGGGGGGTGTAATGACACCAGCTGCACCCAATTGCGAGTCTTGATGGGCATGCAGACGGCTGATTTTGAACGGGCATACATAATGACCCCATTATTAGGAACCAGCAGTCTGGAACAGCGTATATGCTCACAGACGTGGTGGCTCTTCATTGGCTCTTCCTGTAAAGCAGCTGAGAACTTAGACGTCGCTGTATACCCGACTGTTTGTGGTAAAGTTTTGTGGTTCCTCTGCACGTGGATTATCAGTACATTATAAAACACAAACATTGAGGCATATTTATCACACATATTCTGGATTACTAAATAAGGAGGATTTATTTAAAAGGTGAAAGAACCTAGCACTGGATTAGTATTTGCTAATTTTCAACTATGCATAGGTTAGCTGCAGTGTGCCTACTTCAGCTATATATTATGCAGACGGAATTAAGGTTTGTTGCATTTCATAAATGGTGAAAATACGACATCCTTAAAGTCAGGTTATGTAAAGCATGTTAGTATCTTCTGTTGAAATGCTTTTCGAAGTCATCTGTGAATTTCATTAGCTCTTTATGCAATGTTCCTCGATTCACGACACACTTCACATGTCGAGTTTCCTCTGCTGAAATTACAGTGAAAAGATGCAGCCCCCATCATCTTTGAATTTCATCAAATGTTCAACCGAGACTATGTAGCCCAATGGTTAGGGTGTTGTGGTTGCTGGGTTTTAGTAGAAGTGTTACTTATGCAGCCAAATATTTTAAATGTACTAATTTGGTTAACTTGTTGAAAAGATGTCATCATCTGTGAATTTCATGAATGAGGATGTTGTCATACACAGCACTCAATTTGTTACAGGTATGTAATTTGTGTGATTAATTATAAGCTTACTAGTCGTCAAGTTTGTGAAGTTTGAACTTCTGTTTTACTATCGCTTTCTGAAACAATGGTACATATGTACTTGAAAAGATGCAGTCTCTATCATCTTTGAATTTCATCAAATGTTCAACCAAGACTTAGCATGCTTAGTAGCCCAATGGTTAGGGTGTTGTGGTTGTTCAAAACCATTCTTTGACTTGTTGAAAAGATGTTGTCCCAGTTATTTCATTAAGAGAAACCAGGATCACTCTAAACAAAGCTAGGGTTGTCAAAATGACAAAGAAGATTATAATAAGACCCAATGGTAGCGCTAATGGTTATGTGGTATACTTTTGATATTCCCCACGATTAGACAGATTGGCCATAATTCACGAGTGGCGTCAGCTTGTATACCTGTGGATTGAACATTAATTCTGGTCCGATTTCAAAAATTCTAAATTTCAGAGAGCTGACAATTTTATCTGTTGAATGGTGTGTCTCGGACTATTGTTTTGGAGCGGCGGCGCTAGTTCAAATGGTGGCGAAGGGCTTAGCTGAAAGTGATATTTTGTCCCGGCCTGCCATACATCGGAAGTGTGTGGTATAATTTCCCATCCTTGTAAGGTAAACCATGTGGTATAGACATGTCAAGTTTAAAAATTCTTATTTGCCAATTTAAGTATGCTAGGTTGGTTCATTTGTTGGTTCATTTGGAAACTCCAAATTTAACTTTATATTTTGTCTGCTTGATGAAAAAATGTGGTCCTAATCAACCCTCATTTTTATTAAGTATACCAAGTTTGAGAGGGCCAAGGAAAGTTCTTTAAATAATTCTTACCTGGATTGTGGCCAGTGAAATACTATTATCTTTGTGAATTTTACTGAAAAGACGCAGCCTTCATCGTCTTTGAATTTCATCAAATGTTCAACCAAGACTTTGCAGCCCAATGGATAGGGTGTCTTGGTGTTGGTATAATGTCATGATCGATTTTGCTAATTTTAAAAATTCTTGTTTGCCAAGTTAAGCAAGTTACAATTTGTTTGGACACTCCAATTTTTACATTTTATTTTATTTACTTGCTGAAAAAATGTGGTCCTAATCATCCCTCATTTTTATTAAGTAAACCAAGTTAGTAGTAAGAGAGGGGGTATAAGGACGTATATGGTGCCATAGAGTGACATATGGTGCCATCAGGTTGTAAAGTATCCAGTGTCCTAAATATCCATATAATGAATTGCTGTAGCTCAGCAGCGTAAGTCCAAACACATTGGGTGTAAACACAAAGAATACAGAGTCATGAATTTGGTGTCAGACTGGTTGAGTGCAATCCAAAACTAAGATGCCTCCACTCCCAGATGTTTTATTATATATACCCTGGGGGGCCAAAAAGCTGCCCCCCTCCCCTCAGAACCACCCAATCTGGGATTGGTCCAAGGCCCAAGGCCAATCAAATCACATATACAGCACACAAACTACACATTTCCAACCCTCCCCCCATTGCTTTTAGACAGAATATTTCCAAACCTCCCCTAGTTGTTTTTGCCCCAAAGTTTAAAATTCCCAACACATTAAAATTGGTCAGCTCAGAAACCTACAATACCTTGGACTCAAACAAAAGCCAGGTCAAAGTTCTCCCACAATTAAACCTTCCAGCAGGCTGCCCAAGCCCATTGTACCTGTACCCCTGAGAGTGTCCAGCCACATTCCTAGACTTCCACCTGGCTCCCAGGGACAACTGAGCATTGTCCAGAGCAGAGTAGACCTCTGACTGACCCCCATATTCACAACCCCTTACCAAGACTATGCCCCTTACTTCCTTTGTCACCCACACACCATTGTCCTTCACAGAAGTCACAACTGTGGGTCAACTCCACCCCTTAGCATTCTTGTACCCCCCCCCCCTTTCCCAAGCAACATTCAAACTTACCCATTTAGTCATTCCTACACATACAATATTAAACCCCTAATATCACTAACTATATTTCATATTCATATTTCATAATCCATAATTCTCATATTCATATTTCATAATCCATAATTCATAATCACATACATATCCATTGTCCATTTACATATTTGGAATATATTCTAATAAGCTTTTGGTATTTAATTCATATTTAAATCATTTCATAATAGGATAAAAGGCTATGCATTTTACACCACTCCATGCAACGAAGTGAGATTTATGTGCATGGAGTGCTATAGCTAAGAAATGACATATATTTCATTTAGGGTGAAATGATAAAAGTAACACAAAAAAAATTTATAAATACAAATTAACCAATAGACACAATCTGACATTTCTAATTTTGTTGTAAGATAATAGAAACTAACTAACCACCTTTTCCAAAATAGGACACTTGGAACTTAAACGGGTTCACATAATTCTAACTAATTTATCTTGATTCTACTGGAGGTAAGTCATACATAAATAATAGAAGTAATAATAATAAACATACATAATTAAAAAAAATTGTCTCGAGTGATTCCTGGCCAGATGACCTATATCTGTATGCCCATGCACTCGCAGTCATCCATTAAACAAGACATACAATAAAAGAAACAATAATAATAATAATAATACATGCAATGAAAGAAACAAGAATAATAATAATCATTATAATTTTTTTTTTTATACTCAAGAGTTTTACTTACACCTTCATTCATTCCCCCTTCCCTGAATAATTCCTATCTGTGCTGCCTGGCTGACTCCTAGTATCTAACTACCAATTAGCTCTCTACTGGGCCCCTATTCTAGAATTAGAGCAAATTCACTAGAGTCAGATATGTGGGGTCTAAGACAGAAAGTCACCTTGATCTTGAGCCAAGGGACCTACAGGCAGCCTAATTGTAGTATAATAATCAGTTACCCAGTAAACTGCCGTGGGACTTCCCCTTAGTTTACAACAGACTATCCTGCTTTTGATGGACTGCACCCAGACATTCTTTCTGGCAGCCCAAAAGCCCCAGATAGCCAGAATAATTAGTAGTCCAATACATGAAATTGCCAGAGAGGTGGCTGGAGCATACCGTTTGATTTTGACCCAGGTCTTGCTGCTCAGCTTAATGGCATTCAATAACATTTCTTCGCTAACATCTCTGACATGTACCGCCGTTGCCCCTTTTAGCTGCGGAAAGGATTCTATAATGGCCTGATGGTTAAGATTGTGAGTAAAATTAAACTGACCTTCAACACGAATGGGAGGGAGAGCCACACGTTGGGACATGTGTATTTCTGGTATTCAGTGCACTCTCCACGCAGTGCCAGAAATATTGCATGGAGCAGGGCAGTGCATCATGTATGTACCAGGGCTGAGTCTTACTGGAGGATACACCTTACCTGGGCATCTGGTAGAGATCATCTCTCCCCAGGTGACAGTGACAATAGTCCGCAGTGACACCCTCTCCACAGAGGTGGTATTAGATACCTTGGCAATGTCGAATCTGCAGGCTTTTATCAGGTCAGTCTGGTTAAAGATGAGCCCCCTTGCACACGGTTGGTGCCTTGCATCAAACAGTGGACCAGCCCTACATACCAGTGGTTCCTCTCCCAGACAAGCTTCAGGTTTGAATATTTGGCCTGTTGATGTATCCACCCCATAACTGCTTCCAACCGCTGGGTCCCGGGTTCAATTCCCGGTCGAGCCTAAGTTGGATGGCTGTTTCCTCCTTCGTCTCATTGCCATGGTCTCTGCCTGTCCTAATTAGCCCAGCAGGTGCAGAAATACAGGACGTAAAGCCCTAATCACCCACCCACCCACCCACCACCCCATAACTGCTACCTACTTTAATCTGCACCGTGATGTTTGAATGGACGACAGGCACTGGGAAACTCTGAATTGAATATAACAAATAACTAGCCTTGTTAACAGTAGGCACATTAAATCTAAAAATCAATTGTTTCCTGTCAATGGTGATTGCCTCAATCCTGAGGTGTTTGTAATACCAGGTTACCTCGTTTACAGTTTGGTAACCCGCCTGGGCTATTGCTTTTAGGATGCTTGTGAGTTGCTGAGGATGTATGATATCCTCAGTGAGGTCTCCTCTTTCCAGGGCACTTTGTTGCTGCTGATAAAGCCGCATTTGCTCTCTATACACCTCATACAGACACTCACATTCCTCAATAGCCCTCTGGGGGGCGGGGGCATAGCTCAGAGGTAGCGCTCTGGGCTTTCAACCGCTGGGTCCCGGGTTCGATTCCCGGTCGAGCCTAAGTTGGATGGCTGTTTCATCCTTCATCTCATTGCCATGGTCCCTGCCTGTCCTAATTAGCCCATCCGGTGCAGAAATACAGGACGTAAAGCCCAAATCACACACACACACACACAATAGCCCTCTGGACCTCGAGGCGAATCTCCACCGTCGTCAGTCGTTGCCCAATAGCACTTAACTTAGTCGCTATAAGATTAACATACTGGGTTAGGTGGCGGACATGGTCTTCCAACTGGCTCATTTCAATAGAAATATTCTTCAGATACAACTTATTCTGGTTAATTACAGACATCATTTGAGTGGATACATGGGACATTTCCTGCATATTAGCTTGCAGCTCCCTGGTGGCACCCATATATTGACGTACCTGAGTGGTTGTAGCTACACCGAAGAGAACATGCAAACCAGTGCCAATGAAGTCAAAAAGCCCTCTCTTGTGTCGACTCAATCGAGGCTGACTCCACTGATGAGAATTGCCAGCATAGCTGCCATCCAATGGTTGCAGTCTCCTCAGCCTCCACTCCCAGGATCTTTGAACATATCCAAATACCTTGATGTCCTTGCAGCTGTCTCTGACTAAATCTATTAAACGAAGCAGCTGTGGTGGGTAGGTTGGTGTCTCCAAGGTTACCAAAACTACCCAGGATGCTTCCAATGTCCGCAATGATGTGCCTACTCTTACAAGGATGCCATCTTGCAGAGCATAAGGTGCAGTGGGCCCTTCAACCTCATTAAATGCCCTTCCAACCCGAGCTGGCAAAGTGTAAATCTTACTTGCCTGGTCATTTGCTTTAATCCCAGGTGAACATAAAATAACCAGAAACAAGAAAAGAGCTCGCACTTTAAACGAGAATAGATGTTTGCTCCTCTGTTTGGCCAGGTAGCTTGATTTCTGTCAGGAAGGGCAGCCAGACTTCTCTCCAGCTCAGTCCTTAAAGCTCCTTCCGCAGTCTGGGAGGCCACATAAACAGAAAAGGGAGTGTAGGGCTGAGTCAGCTCCACATCAGCAAACCATTGCCTCAGCCTCCTTGTGGATGATCCGTCACACTTAGCAATCCTCTTCACCTGGGCCTCTGCCTTCACCCTCTCAGTAGTTTCCTTGTTCTGAGTCGCTGGTTTTCCAGTATTTTGGTGGCAGTGGTGATCCTCTCTCTCTGGATCTTGGACCAGTGCTGAAATTGCTCCGCATTCATGATTAGCTCCTTTTTTTTTTTTGCTTCTGCACTCGTCAGACTGCTCAAGCTACCTTAGTCAGTTTTCACAACATTTCCATTCCTTCAATCATTAGGCAATTCCAATGTTGCTCATTGTTCTTTTCAGTTCACTTATCTTTGATTCCTGAGCGTAAATCATAATTCCTGAGTATAACTCATAACTCCTGAGTGTAACTCATAATTCCTTAATTCTTTCTCCTCCAGATAGAATCACGTCGGGGTCAACAGTTGTAAAGTATCCAGTGTCCTAAATATCCATATAATGAATTGCTGTAGCTCAGCAGCATAAGTCCAAACACATTGGGTGTAAACACAAAGAATACAGAGTCATGAATTTGGTGTCAGACTGGTTGAGTGCAATCCAAAACTAAGATGCCTCCACTCCCAGATGTTTTATTATATATACCCTGGGGGGCCAAAAAGCTGCCCCCCCCCCAGAACCACCCAATCTGGGATTGGTCCAAGGCCCAAGGCCAATCAAATCACATATACAGCACACAAACTACACATTTCCAACCCTCCCCCCATTGCTTTTAGACAGAATATTTCCAAACCTCCCCTAGTTGTTTTTGCCCCAAAGTTTAAATTCCCAACACATTAAAATTGGTCAGCTCAAAAACCTACAATACCTTGGACTCAAACAAAAGGCAAGGTCAAAGTTCTCCCACAATTAAACCTTCCAGCAGGCTGCCCAAGCCCATTGTACCTGTACCCCTGGGAGTGTCCAGCCACATTCCTAGACTTCCACCTGGCTCCCAGGGACAACTGAGCATTGTCCAGAGCAGAGTAGACCTCTGGCTGATCCCCATATTCACAACCCTGTACCAAGACTATGCCCCTTACTTCCTTTGTCACCCACACACCATTGTCCTTCACAGAAGTCACAACTGTGGGTCAACTCCTCCCCTTAGCATTCTTGTACCCCCCCCCCTTTCCCAAGCAACATTCAAACTTACCCATTTAGTCATTCCTACACATACAATATTAAACCCCTAATATCACTAACTATATTTCATATTCATATTTCATAATCCATAATTCTCATATTCATATTTCATAATCCATAATTCATAATCACATACATATCCATTGTCCATTTACATAATTGATATATATTCTAATAAGCTTTTGGTATTTAATTCATATTTAAATCATTTCATAATAGGATAAAAGGCTATGCATTTTACAAGGTGACATGTGATAAATCACAGATAAATCCCAGATAAATCACGGATAGTGAAAACTATTGCTGATGATGAAAACAAGAGTAACAGGGAAATCAAATGCAGTGAAAACTGTCACATGTGCTGACAACAAGATTAATAAGTGTAACGTATAATATGGTGCATAGGGTGATATTGTTTTGACAGCTGCATTCAAGTAACACCGGTCATTGAGTAACATCTGTTGTAAAGCAGATTACACCTGTATATTGTCACATCTGTTATTGATCAGATGTTACATAATGTTACATGATAAAAATATATATTTATTTTGTTGATTAGTATTTAATGAATAGATTTAATTCATTATGTAAAAACAAGAAATGATAACAAAAAATATACTGATTAATACGAATTTTATCAAATACAATTGCAAATAAGTATGGTATTTTAATTAAAGTCTTTTCAATGGCTTTCTGTACCGATGTCTCATTATTATTGTCCAGTGAAACCATTCATAATATTCTTGCCATTCTGAATATCTAGATTTAATCTGAGTAAACCAACAGTCTCCTGGTTTTTGGGTAAAGTCTCTTCTTATGTATTTCTTTATTATGTCATCCATTCTGCAAACATACACAAGGTGTTGGGTTGTCCAATACCAACACTTGCAAGAACTGTCTTTATGATGAAGGGATGGGTTTAGCTTCATGAGGTCATTTAAATTTGACAAAATTATATCAAACCAAAACACTATGGCAATTTTCTTCCATATCCAATATTCTAATCTTTTAATCACATCAGGGCACCGATGAAAGAGATTGGAGAAGTAAATCATCAAATTCCAAAGTTTCCCACTCCATAATACGCAATCTATCTGGGATGAGGAACAGATCGCAAATGATGTGTAATCTCACTGCTATCTACCAATACTAACGAGTAATCAAACTAACCAATATTAATCGAGTTTATAACAATTTTTTTTTTTACCAGTTTAAAAATAAATTAAGAAATACTTGCAATAGAGAAATATTTGATTAATGAGCACAAATAAGTAAAATAGAGAGATAATGAGATCATTCATGTTTATTTAAATAAATTAAGAAATACGTACAAATAGAGAATAAACATTTAATGAATACAAATAAGTAAATAGAGAGAATAATGACATCATTCATGTCAAGTTTAATAAATTAAGTAATACATACAAATCGGTGTATTATACAATATTGTATGAATAACGAGGTCATTCACATAAACATATATATCTACACACATACAAATAGAGCAATATACATTTATTGAATACAAATAATGAGATCATTCATGTTTATTTTTAACATATCATATATTTCCACAATTACTGATCGAGTGATTAACATATACAAATGGTACAATATCAATAAGATTTAATAATATTAGTAAGACAAAATATACATAATAATCAAACATAATACAAACACTCATATGTACACAATAAAATAGACAAAATTACTGAACAGCATTATTAACGTATCCAAACGGGACAGTGTCTAAATTAGGCAAGACTCTCCTTTTATTAAAAGTACATTTAACTTTCTTCACCAACTGCGAGTTACATATTATCCCATCATATTTTGACCTGACAAACTGCATTTGTGGTGGTAAAGTAATCGTTTTGTTTTGATCAAACGGAAGTTCTAACACAAATTCAAACTTACATCGCTTTAGAAGACCTTTGTTTCAAGCTAATACCTTACAACATCTCTTTACCAGATATCCAACCCAGACAATTATTGATTTTTTATATGCTTCTGGTTTCTACTACCAAATATAGTTAATCAATCTTAACCTAGAGAGCCTCTACATAGCCTAATCAGGTGCTGATGAGGCGTTAAACAATAACTCACACACACACACACAACACAAATTCAAAATTAATTTTGTCACTGTTTCTAAAATTAAGTGTCACCCCTTTAAATTTTGTAACCTCTGATTCATCACTACATCTGAACGCATAAGATTTAGGTCCTGTACTAACAAAACGAGAAATAAATACATCCGGTGGTAGCTCATTCGTAAGTTCGACTAGACCATCACCCAATTGAGGGTAAATTTCATACAGCCATTTTCCGTACTCATCCTTCCCAATCCGAGTAGTTTTAAAAATCACACTATCAGTATCGCAATACAAAATGTTTCTACCTACGCAATTATTGTGCTTTAAAAGTTCTAATCTAGCAAAGCAGGTAGTGAATGATGTTATAACCTCATTGGTTGTGAAACTATCTTCCTCAAATTCATCTTTTTTAACAAATTCCACAACCATAAAATCTTCATTGACAATATGAAATCTTTTCAAATCATTTTGAGAATTGTGCTGTAATTTACAAAACTCTGATGTACTGTCAATAAACTTTGACTTAGTTTTGTTGTTGCGTTCACCCAGCTTGCCCCAAAACGAATTCAAACAAATTTTTGCAATACTACGCAATGTGGGGTTTGATTCAATCTTGTCTTTATCTAATCTTACTCCAACTTTACTCTCAAATTCAGAAATATATTTATCTCGGGCAGCCTCATTTCTAACCCAGGTTGGATACCCACTTGCCTCGCTCTTAATTTTAATAAAGGTGTTAACTTGTTCGGCAAACAACCCACCCGTACGTGTTTTTGAATCGTGTTGGGAGATGGTTTGGTAGTTGTGAACCTCGTATATTTTTACAATCTCGTACCCCTGATCTTTCACCGCCATAAGTTCAGGAGTACACCAAACTCTGGTTATTTCCCGGTCATGTGGTAAATGGGTACACGATTCATGGTTTTCTTGTTCAGCACAAGTTCTACAAAGCAGGAAAGTTAACTTACCATGCATTCGTACTCGTAAGCAGGGTACATACTCCTGTCTTGGAGGCATAACTTTGACATGCGCTATACCGAAATAACTCAGAGTGTAGTCAAAATCTCTCGGAATTACTTCAGGATGATGCATCATTTTAATAATGAATGGATACAAGCTGCAAACATCGGAGTAATGCACCTCATCATTACGTTCTTCATTACATTCGTAATATAGAGTTAAGACATCCATCCGACCACCATAGAACGGTTCGCGTATCTGCATTCGTTTCAGGATATCTAGCTCTTTAGCAAACTTCGCTAGCTCAGGATTTGTCTGAATTTGTTTATCAAACTGACATTCATACATTTCAGTGACTTTGTAACCTTCAGCCCTAATCAATTCAGTACGTTTTTTGTTCATATTGTTTAGGTCATCCATGCTAAACCCCGTTCTTGGATCTCTTGCCGTGGAACTCATAGACACAATTGTCAACTTTGTCATACCCACCTGATAAAAATCTCCTCCCCTTACATAAGATCACAGGCTCACCTGTATTTCTAGCATGTTTGATTTCTCTACCTATACGCCTACTCTCCCATTCTCTCTATTCCTTCCACAGCTTCTTCGAGCAACAATCTGCTTAAATTCCTCTTCATGTTAGACATGTTTTAAAGTTTGGCCATCAGTTGATAGTTAAGTAGTGAGATGTAATTTAGCGAGTCTTGACTAAGAGAATGACACATTCTAATCAAATCAAACTTTTATATCATGATATCTGAATATGCATGCAATGCACTCGTAAATGACCCAGTAATACAAATGTTTCATGATGCGTTCATTGCACTGTACTTGTTAACCATTACAGCATCCCAGCATAAAGAAAAATTAATATCCAATTCGTATTTCAAACACTCTCTAATGTTTTCTAAAATTATAATAAATGGGGTATATGTTGAAATAAATTCAGTACATTTACACGCACTGTTATGGCTACACCCAAATCCATAGACATGTACGATTAAGTCCAAACTGTCCAATGGGCGGGGGCCTGGCTCAGAGGTAGCGCTCTGGGCTTCCAACCGCTGGGTCCCGGGTTCGATTCCCGGTTGCGCCTAAGTTGGATGGCTGTTTCATCCTTCGTCTCATTGCCATGGTCTCTGCCTGTCCTAATTAGCCCAACTGGTGCAGAAATACAGGACGTAAAGCCCTAATCACCCACCCCACCCACCCAAACTGTCCAATACTTCCAAAAAGTTGCATATCAATGTTGAACGGTTTGGTATTATATCTATGTAATATCCGCAATAATGCCTCAATAATCGATCTACCATTTTTACTCATTAAACAATGATAATGAATGATATTTTGTTACCATGCTTTTTAACCAGCAGTCTTTAGGGTCTGGAGTAAAAAGTACACATAAAATATCATGAAAATTTTTTTCAAGCACAATAATCCAGTTAAAACAAGCTTGAACTGAGTCAACACATTTACATGAAAAATTGCTATGACTATGATTAGGAATGGCTCTTTGAAGTATTCGGTATAAAAATACAAAGTTGTGTACATTAACTCCGCTAAATATTTGTAATTTACTTTTCATATGATAATATATTGTATCTCTATACATAAAAAGGCAGTATCCCAGTTGCTGAGTCACGTATGCTTGAGCCATTTAAAAGGTTATAGAATAACAGTTGTCCATGGCGAGATAGATGTCCGTTGCAATTTCGTACTTCTTGGCCAGTTTTGTTAGCATGCATAGGTCTCCTTCAACTCTCTATGCTTCTTTACAGTCATATGTGCAAAGTATACGTTTGATGTCCGGTTCTAATTAATTTATCCATGGCATATGGCATATATAATGAAATATATTTCCAGCAAAGACATTGAGAATCATGATGAAGCAATGCATCAGATACAGATGAAAGTAATTCCTTGCAACTGTTAAAAAGTTCCACAGCATAATATCCAGTAGATATCGGACACGGATTTGGAGAACTGATTTCTTCCCGAATCTGTTCTCTCAAGTTGACAGTTCTAGTGATAAAAGAGAGTTTCAACTGAATATCAGAATATCAAGAGTTTATATTTCCTTTTATCATGTGACCAATATCATCACGTGATCATTATCATCACATGATAATTTCCTTAATAAATGTACCATATGGTGATCAAACTAGGTGATCATTATTGTTACATGATAATTTCCTTAATAAATGTACCATATGGCTTACCACATTGTAAAATCCTCAGTGTAGTTAGTGACATACTATGTCTCCTTCCAGTAGTTCATAGTCGCATCCTAAATGATAACTCAAACAGTAAGTTGTGTCAAGCTGGTCTGCTCTGCAAGTTGGTCAAAACCAAAGATGCCAGAAACTTTCCATGTTTATTATTTATACCATTCAACAACACAAAGGACCCTCCTTAATGGACGGGGTAACAATTCCAATCATCAATCAATCCCCACAACTGTGCACCCAAGGTCAGTCATCCATTATCTCTCAAGCCATACAATGATCAAACTCATTCATGCATTAACTCATACCCATAAGTGTACTTGGTCACACAGGACAGGTGGCAGGCAATCAGACCTACACCCTTCTCTCCTCATTAACTCCATACCCCAGGAGACTGCATAGTCATTAGGACATGAAGATCCAACTACCCTTGATCCCATTTCAGCCATCAGGATCAAGATCATACAGAGGAGTACAATCTGGCCAGCTGGCCATGGTACATTGATGGATCCCCTGCCTCCACTAATGACCTCCTCATTGTTCAGATGAGACTGCAATCAGTGATGGCCATCTGCAGCCATCACTTCCATAGCTCTGAACATTACACATATTAAATTCATGAATCATCATTTAGTTTAAATTAAAGAGCAAAAGGCCTGTGCCTTTTACATTGCTTATCACCATTTGAGTGAGATATATATATACCAAGATAATTAGTATGCAAAATGACTCTATCCCATTAACATTGACAATAAAAATTATATCTACATTCTATTATTATTATAAATACATTTCACTTGCAAAAATGATGATTTCATCCTAGCACTACACAGTTTGACACTTTTCATATTTATATAGCAAAACTATACAACCACATAGACAAAAATCCCTAGCGTCACTACACATAACCACTGAGTCCAGCGCATTCACATCCATCCATTATAAAACATAAATTCTCCTGATCTGCAGGAACTGGGTGTCGGTGTTTCAAACTCAGACACTTAAATCAATACTTCCTGATCACACGACATCACTTTACAAAAATCACACATTATTTCCATAGAAAGGAGCCAATCCTAGCATCAAGTGCTCTATAGTTCACAACGTCTCCATCTAGTCTCTACTGCACTATCCTGGTTGCAGACCAAATTCTAAAGTCGAGTGTTCCAAATAGAGAGGATTAGCCCAAGGTCTAAGCGCTCTAGACCTCAGCAATATCCTGGCATGCACTGCCCACTGGTAACTTTATGGTGGCATGATCTCCCGCCACTCTATAGCTGGCTGACCTTCCGGACATCAAGGTCTCTCCTGACCTCTTCCTCACACAGCACCGGATTCTGCTCACCAGCTTCTTAATCCAGGCATTTCTCCTCGCAGCCCAATAAGCCAAGCCTACCAAGATCACAATAGTTGCCAAAGTAGACATCACAAAGGCCGTGAGGGGGGCATGTTGCCGGAACTGCACCCAGGGCCTCTGGCTGATCTGTATGGCATTCATCAAGACATCCTGACTTATGTCATTGACCTGCGCCATAGACACACTCTTCAACTGTGGAAAGGACTGGATCAAGGCATCAAAATTCAAATTTCTGGTGAAATTACACTGTCCCTCCACATGGATCAGGGGCAACACTATGTGTCTAGCCATGTGCAATTCCGGAATGCAGTGTACCCTCCATCCGGTACCTGCTATGTTGCAGGGGGCCGGACAATGCATCGCATATGTACCTGGTCCCAATTTTATGGGTGGGTAGACCTTCCCCGGACAGTGAGCAGAGACCGACTCACCCCACGTCATCACCACAGTGGTCCGCAAAGACACCCTTTTCACTTTGGTCACATTGGCCTGCTTTACAATGTCAAACCGGCACCCCTTTATGAGCTCTGATTGATTGAATATCAGCCCTCGGGCGCACATCATGTGTCTGGCATCAAACAGGGGACCAGCGCGGCAGACCAATGGCTCACCTCCAATACATGCCTCTGGCTCAAACAACAGGCCGGTGGAGGTGTCTACTCCATAACTGCCGGGGTGGGGGCCTAGCTCAGTGGTAGCGCGCTGGGCTTCCAACCACTGGGTCCCGGGTTCAATTCCTGGTCGAGCCTATGTTGGATGGCTGTTTCATCCTTCGTCTCATTGCCATGGTCCCTACCTGTCCTAATTAGCCCAACTGGTGCAGAAATACAGGACGTAAAGCCCTAATCCACCACCACCACCACTCCATAACTGCTCCCTACATCGATCTTGACCGTCATGTTGGATCCTTGGATGGGAACAGGGTAGCTCTGTATGTTGTAGAGCAGGTAGCTGGCCTTGTTGATAGTCAGCACGTTGAATCGGAAGATGAGCCTGCTTCGATCGATGACAATGGGCTCAATGTGCAGATGTCTATAGTACCACGTCAATTCGGGCACTACATCATTCCCTGACTGGGCTATGGTGTTGATGGTGTTCCTCAGAACATAGGGGCTGACATTGTCCTCAGTCAAGGACAATGTCCTCAGTCAAGTCCCCTCTTTCCAGAGCCCCTCTCTGCTGCTGATAGAGGCGCATCTGTTCCCTGTATCTTTCATATAAATGTTCACACTCCTCAACTGCCCGCTCAATTTCCATGCGTATTTCAATATTATTAATTCTCCAATTGACATTAGAAAGTCCCTTCGCCAAGTCTCCCACATACTTATTCAGTTGGACCACATGATCATCTACCTGGGACAGGGCTACAGACACATTCTTTATGTACAGCCTATTCTGATTGACTACTGTCATCATTCGCTCAGATAGGTGCACAATATCCTGTGTCCTAGCCTGCAGTATTTTAGTAGCCTCTTCATAGTGCCTCACCTGAGAATCTGTGGCTACCCCAAAGAGCACATGCAGTCCTGTACCAATGAAGTCGAAGGCCCCTCTCTAATGGCGTCCCACTAGAGTAGGAGGATCACTTCGACTCTGTCCTGCATAACTGCCATCCAGAGGCTGCAATCTCCTCAGTTGCCACTCCCAGGAGCTCTGTACATAGCCATGCACCTTGATATCCTTCCGGCTGTCCCTTACTAGTTGTATGAGGTGGTATAATTGTGCTGGGTAGCGAGGGGTTTCCATGGTCACCAGGACCACCCAGGAGGCCTCCAAGGTCCTGAGAGAGGCCCCTCCTCGCACTAACACTCCATCAGTCAAGTCCCTTGGGGGTGTGGGTCTCTCCGACAATTCTTCTTCTGTCACAGGTTTCTGGGAGACCTCACACAGCATGGGATCCAACACCCCAGAGTCTTGGGACCCATCCTTGACCCAGACTCCTACAAACATCATTAAACACATGATTAATGATAGCCCCACCTTGTAGTGCCTCCTGGACTGAGTCGTCAGGAGGAGTGCCTTCTGCTCTGGTATGTTTGAGCTCTCGGTCACTCTCGGAAGTAGAGTGACGACGTTTTATCAATTCGAAGTCTTTGTGAGAGTCCTTTGTAGCACGTTGAATCACCTCGTCTGAATCACTGGGGCCACTCCTGTCCTTCCGCTTCCTCAGGCCATATTCGTCCTGATCTCCTTGTCGCTTGCGGAGAGAATGGTCCAGATGCACTGTCTTCTCAGACTTCCCTTGTCTATCACTGGATCCCTTCCTCTTTCGGTACCTTCGCCTGGGTGGATCACTGTCGCTGTCGTCTGCGTAGTACTGGCTGTATTTCGCACGTCTGGACAAGTAGGGACGATGCTGCTTACTGTTTTGTCCAGTCTGAGGGGGGCTGTTATAGTCACCCTCACTCGTAACTGAGGACCTTGGCCGACGCTTCCTATTGGCTGTTGGCTGCAGTGGCTGGTCATCTGACGTGCTCCACTCAGGATCAGGCAAAGGTTGATCCGCCCCGTGATGGGATTGGGCGGAGTTTGCACCTGACCTCTGCTCCTCCCCTATCAGCTTAGGGGGCGTATCCAGAGTCTCTTCGGGCAGAGCAGGGGGCAGTTGCCAGGGCCTGGGAGCGTTGGGCTTACTAGCAATCTTTCTCCGAGGTCTGGGGCATATCCTGTCCCATACCACCTCGGCGTCCACCACACGCACCTTTTCGCGATTCAGTACTTTCTGTTTGCCTGTGGGCTGATGGGTAATCCACACCACTTTTCCATATTTATTTATATATATACACACAGTGCATGTGTCTGTGTATGGAAGTGTTTGTAAGTTGGTACTTCAACTGTACTTTTAATAAAACTTACCATGTTTGTGTGGCCTTTTCTTCCAATTTCATCTTTTTACAGGGACACTGAGGTCTCTTATCCTTTTCATCATCACAGTGTACATCTCTGCCACTACATGGTAAACTTTATAATATCACAATAGGTCATTGTTACGTAATAGGGACCCCCCCAATAACTTATAATATCAGCCAGCTCTGGACTATAGGAGGCCTTCCAAATAGCCCGGGGCACTATAATTAAAAAATGATTAAGACCCTTTGATCTTATGATATCACCGACAAGGACCTGAGTAGGGGTCCATACAGCCCCAGGGCACTATAATTAAAAGGTCATTAAGCAGTCAACCTTGTCAGGCCTGGGTAAGAACAATAGACTATTGTATTAGATCCCTCACACCCCTTCTTTCTTTCATTTGAGTTACAAGTCTGAATAAGTTCCTATTTCCCTCTCCTTTTTTTTCATCCACCAGGGGGGTTTAAGTCCTTTATGCTTCAGTAAATCGGACCTACTCCTCACCAGAGGGCTGTAACCTTCATGCACCAGTAGTTCAGCCCTGCTAACCCTTTACAAGATCCAAACTACAACGTCACTACGTCACTACTTCACTACGTCTCACCCTATGGAAGAACAAGGAGCTCTGACATCTACAGCTACTTACAGCTACTTACAGCTACTTGCAGCTACTTAAACTTACAGCTACTAGTAATATGGCTTTAGCTCAGCTCAAACCGTCAACAAATTCCGAAGTGATCAACATGACATGCATCCTTGGAGAGAAGACCAAGGTCACAGCTCATCCCAGAGATAAGTGAAAGGCCGGTTACTTCACTTTCTATCGCCTTGCCACCACCAGGAACACTTGGCGTAGTGTGCATCTTTTCAAGAGGGCCTTCGAAAAATTCCGTGAAAATATCGAGAACATCCATGAGGCTGTCAAGAACCACTCTGTGTACCAACTTATGCTCAACAAAAAACAGCACATACTGATCAGCCATTTTAACAGGGAAGGTCATGACACTATACTATGTCAGTATTCTACATCCTACTACGGAACAAGAGAACTTGACCAATGACACAGAGATAAACCACGCAAAAACCATCAACTTGTCCATGACAGAGTTTGAAAAACTTAAGGGGAGTCTCACAGAACTAATCGAAGTCGTGAGATCTAAGGTCGAAAAACCCAATGAACAAGAGACCAGTCTCATACAAGGTTTCAGATGGAGGGCCAAGGACACCGGAGAACGCTGCTACAAGATCTTCATTACTCCGCCGTAGAAAAGATGCAGAAGAAGATTACATCCACAAGAACAGTGAGCAGATGCAGACCTGCCCCACTAGCTTCACTGAATCTTTCTACGAATACGACGCAGTACACATCAACCGCTTGAGCAAATTGGAACTAATAGAACACATGGTTTATCATACCCTGCAAATGTGGCTCCTTGGGAGGTCAGTCGACATCCATCTTACCCCTCCAAGTTCCCCAGAGATTGATGCAGCCATCCACGACATGGAGACGAGCTTTATCCTTCACGTCGTAAAACACACACTTATTCAGCTCAAGTATCGCAATGTATACTTGGCCAACGAACTGATTGACATTTTCTTTTACACTCGAGGGATAGATCTAGTGAAAGAGACTCTCATTAAGCATAAAGTCTCACCCTCTTGTCTACCATTCGCACATCTACTTAATGGTTGCTACGAAGTGATAACTGAGAGTATGAAAACTTTTTGAACATGTAAACAAGAAAAATATTCTCAATAAAATGAAGAGGGAAATCCTCGTTTAAAAATGGAATTATTTTGTTGCATTTCTCTGTCAATCTAAAAATGGAATTATTTTATTGTATTTCTCTGTCAAATAGAGTTTTGAATATCTTCTACATATCTCTCAAGAAATGAAAACCACTAACACATTAGTGAATTATAATTATCAATAAGAAGTTTTTATTATTATCATTATGATAAAGATAAAAAACATAATGCATAATTTAAAACAACACTGATTCCCCAAAGATATACATGACTAAACAAAAAACTAAGGTTGATATATGTGACCAATATTTATAACATCAGAAAACGGGGGGAAAAATATCACAACAAATACAACATATAGCATTAGGTATTAATAACAAAAAATTTCACATCATTAATTATCGCAAGTTCTACAATCTATCACACTCACATTGCTACATTGCATTACGCTAGCCTTATAGTAATAAGCTTTACAGAAAACAAGAAAAATATCACAACAAATACAGCTTATAACATTAGGTATTAATTACACACAAAAGAAAACCTTCACATCATTGACTATCACAGGTACTTTACTACATCACATTATACTACTACTATCACAATAAGCTTTGAACTGATTAATATCACAGATTATACTACTGCTATCACAATAAACTTTGAACAGATTAATATCCTTCGTCTCATTGCCATGGTCTCTGCCTGTCCTAATTAGCCCAACTGGTGCAGAAATACAGGACGTAAAGCCCTAATCACACACACACACACACATCACAGTTTTTATTAAAAAAAGAAAATATATATATATATATGGATATTGACTAGATCAAACTGAGGACTTGAGGAGTTAGGTTAACCAAGGAGAAAGTAGTAAGTGTAAGGGAATGCTATAATATTACCATGGGGGAGAAAAAATAAAAAAAGGATAGTAAAAATAACAAAATAAAAAAAGGGGAAAGGATGTCAAACATTAATACCCGAAAGGTAATGTGTCAAAGATCTTAGGGACTAACTGGCATTTACTGTACGTGACTTTGTACCTTTTAATCTCCTCCCTGTTAAAGAGACGGAATCGGGCCTAATCTCTAGCAATTTTTGTATATCTCGCGGATACGAAGGTGTCTTGGCCCTCTGGTAAAAAAATTGTCAGGGTCGGCCCAAAAGAGTACCAATGAAGCTATACTCTCAAATTCCAGCTTCAGAGCATTTTCATGGTTCAGAGTAAAACCTTTAAGCTTAACCATACGACCATCCAAGTTGGTTATAAAAGCGTACGATTTGGGCCCACTGCTGACAAATCTGGTAATGTGTTCACCGTCCTTTAACTCATTAGTCCATTGATCGAGATGATCCCCATATCCGGAGAGTACTCTACTACACGAACATCGTACTCATAAACCACAGAGTCAGTATCAAAATAGAGTACCCGTCTCCCTAGACCCAGTAACACATTGTATAACCGCCGCCTAGCATTAGACGTGGTGAATGCTGCTATGAACACATTGACGTGAGACATTTCTGGTAAAAACCCTTCAGAATTGTCATACTGTACAAGGCAGCAGTCTCGAGCGATAACGTTGACATCCCTAGGTTTTAGGGAAGGATTAAGTAATATTTTGAAACGGTCAACCCCACTACCCACTAATTTATAGGGCGGGGGCCTAGCTCAGTGGTAGCGCTCTGGGCTTCCAACCGCTGGGTCCCGGGTTCAATTCTCGGTCGTGCCTAAGTTGGATGGCTGTTTCATCCATCGTCTCATTGCCATGGTCCCTGCCTGTCCTGGGCGGGGACCTAGCTCAGAGGTAGCGCTCTGGGCTTCCAACCGCTGGGTCCGGGGTTCGATTCCCGGTCGAGCCTAAGTTGGATGGCTGTTTCATCCTTCGTCTCATTGCCATGGTCCCTGCCTGTCCTAATTAGCCCAACTGGTGCAGAAACACAGGACGTAAAGCCCTAATCAACCACCCCACCCACCCTGCCTGTCCTAATTAGCCCATCAGGTGCAGAATTACAGGACATAAAGCCCTAATCACCCACCCACCCACTAATTTATGTACTACTCTATGATTATTAGACTCCCCGAACGCCCTCGAAGCTCCTGGGCCTCCACGCGGCGAGGGTGGAAACACTTGAGGTGAAGTCCTCTATCCCCATTGGCTAAAACAGGACAGTGCGCATTGCACAAGCTGCTCCAGCTATCCAACGCAGACACTTATTGATTTTTTGCATGCTTCTGGTTTCTACTACGAACTATGGATGATCAATCTTACCCTAGAGAGCCTCTACATAGCCCACTCAGGTGCTGATGAGGCATTAAACAATAACACTACTACTACTACTACTAGACTCCCCGAACTTACCCCAGAAACTATTTAACAAAAGTTTATTTGTGGCCCTCTTCCCCAAATTGTATTTAATCGAACCCCTGTCTAGGACAACCCCTTCAACTTCCTTATACTCAGATACATACGTATCCTGTTCAGTTCTGGTCATATCAGCCGAGGGCCAACCCGAGGCCTCCTGTTTACCCTTGAGGAACACTAGAGAGCCTCTACATAGCCCACTCAGGTGCTGATGAGGCGTTAAACAATAACTCACACACACACACACCCTTGAGGAACATGTTTACATAGTCTGTAAACAAACCAGAGTCCTCAACATCTCGATCGTACTTGGCTCGTTCCTCAAAGTGGTAAACTTCGTACAGACGTATAATCACGTACCCTACATTCAAGGCATCTTCAAGATCTATAGTGGTCCATGTACCCACCAGGTACTGCTCATCGTTCGTACACTTGCACTTATACGGTGAGTTTGCTCTCGCGCACTTACTGCAATGGGGGAACAGGAGTTTCCCGTTACACCTGACGGGTAAACACGGATGGTATAGTCCTCTTGGAGGCCTAACACGGGCCTGTAACAAACCAAAATACTGGCTTATGTCAGTGCCCTTGGGTATACCCTTGGGGAAGACATCATTCTTGAGAACTATAGGGTAAAGTGAACAAATGTCCACGTACCCTATCTTCTTACCATTCTTGGCCTCATAGTAAACCTTCATGGCATTCGTCCTACCTCCATAAAAACTCTGGCGAGGATCCAGACGAGGGAGTAACTCTAGTTCTTCTGAGAGGATCTGTAGGTGGGGTTCTGCCCAGAGTCTGTTTTTGAATTCGCACTCCCAGATTACTCTCACCTCTAGATTGAGTTCCTCTCTTAGATATCTCAGGCGACTCATGGTTTGAGCGTAGAGAGAATCCATACTCTCTCCGGTGTGAGGGTGTTTCACGCGTACTTCCTCACTGACATGACCGTAGCACTGTCTACACCCGTGGTACACACACCCCAGGAACTCCCAGGTGGTTTCCCTCCCTGTCTGTTGATTACAGTGGTAGCCATCTTACTTAAGCCATCCTTTACCCGACTTGGTGCGGGGCAGGGGCCTAGCTCAGAGGTAGCGCTCTGGGCTTCCAACCGCTGGGTCCTTGGTTCGATTCCCGGTTGAGCCTAAGTTGGATGGCTGTTTCATCCTTCATCTCATTGCCATGGTCTCTGCCTGTCCTAATTAGCCCAGCAGGTGCAGAAATACAGGACGTAAAGCCCTAATCACCCACCCACCCGACTTGGTGCGAACACGATGCTCTCCTCCGTTTCTGGCGTGCTGAATAAGCACATTCAAATGGCGAGTCTCGTGCTCAAGCCAGAGGATGGATGAACAACTATGCGTGTCTAACCCAGCGAATCCACAAGCGGGCATACGGGCCAAAAGTCTTACTCTTGATTTCAACAGAAGTAGGATCAATGGTCCCTCCCTCTGGGTTTACCAACCTCATGTTTTCATTCTTGAGGTAGCCTGTGGCGGTACGACCATCAGTCAACTCTACATTGTAGGGGCGGGGGCCTAGCTCAGAGGTAGCGCTCTGGGCTTCCAACCGCTGGGTCCCGGGTTCGATTCCCGGTCGAGCCTAAGTTGGATGGCTGTTTCATCCTTCGTCTCATTGCCATGGTCCCTGCCTTTCCTAATTAGCCCAACTGGTGCAGAAACACAGGACGTAAAGCCCTAATCCCACCCACCACCCACCAACTCTACATTGTACTTCTCGGTTAGGAAAAGATACCTGTAAGTGACCATGCACACACTTGCCAGGGTGTTGTATTGAAATGGGTCTACCCCTACTGTTTTTGTGATTCTCTCACCTCCCTCCCCCACATCAACCACATCTTCCCGAGAGGTTATTGACAGTAGCCAATTCTGGAACTCGTTACAACTTTCGTGTAGGATGTGAACGTCATCCTCGCAATAAGCGTGAATTTCCTTACGGAAATCAAACTGCCTTCCTCTCTACTGTTTGTACAGTGAAGGAACTCTTCATGTACCTTGGGTTTCATGGTGTTAACCCCGTAGCAGTAGGGATGAGGCATAGGACCTACAAAGTTCCACATGTTCTTTTGATTAAAGAAAACTGGGAAATACCCGTTACAGACATCCTTTAGTCCGAAAATACCGGGCATCTGTGCCAGTATTTACTTTACGATGAAGTAACAATCGTACGCCTGCCCATTGTGAAACAGGAGGGTGTAGCCCTTAAATTCCTTGGAGAAGACGAAGTTGCAGAAGTCTGCGGCAGCTTCATCCCCAAAGAAATCAGCGGCCCTCCTCCCACACTCATTACGACATACATACCATACGGAGATCATCTCCCCGTCGATGCTTGTCTAGCTGCGAGCGACAGTTGGCACATGCATTACTGCAGTGAGCACAACGAGGATTTTCACGAAAACCCGTACTCTCACAGTGATGGCATTGCCAATGCACTACGGCCAAATTAGGCAAGTGCTGAGCCCCTGTAGGATCTGCCTCAAAATCAGAGATCATGTATTTAGAGGTAATTTCATTCGGTTTCGTTTGGCGGATGTAGCAAAAGTGAACACCTGTCACTTGTTGATTACACACATCGCAAACCCTATGACCGCAGCAGTGTTCTAAACTAGGACGATAAAAAACTTTACAGTGAGGGCAACGATGAGAACCGGAACACACACTATTCTGTACGTGACGATCATAATAGGCTTGAGATTTTAAATCCCTTTTACACTTTAGACAGCTCCTTCCTCCCCATCATCAAGGGTTGCGACTAAGCTTAAGAGCTTTTCGTACATCTCCTGTAGAGAGCTTATATGTACTGGCAGGGGAACCTCCACTTTCCCTTCGTCGTATCAAGTTATCCATGCAATACATACTAAAAGTAGCTTCAACTCCAACAAATCCAACATATGATGTAATATTTCATCCAAAATACATGCATCATTATGAATCTCGTTCAAACGCCATTCGACCACTGGGATTACGCATGAAATTCTATCTTGAGGCTGCAAAAATTGATACTACAATCATTGCCGAGACGGAAGTACCACCCATTCCGCCATGGATTCTCCCAGTCCCGAAAGTTATACTGGATTTCGCAGAGCTTAAGAAAAGCGAAACCAATCCGGTAGACTATCAAAACCTATTTTATAGTATAAGGTTTAAATACGAATCTTACAAACTGAAAGCAAAGTGCCTGAAATCAATGAACCTCCTTAAAGTAGTGAGCAAATATAATTGGGGTGGGGACA
Organism: Alitta virens; assembly: GCA_932294295.1. Classification (NCBI taxonomy): domain Eukaryota; kingdom Metazoa; phylum Annelida; class Polychaeta; order Phyllodocida; family Nereididae; genus Alitta; species Alitta virens. Next base: position 45,467,834 of record OW028574.1, on the reverse strand, counting down.
CAACGGTCCTCCTTCGTCTCTATCGAGCAATTACTCGTTCTCGACTTGATTATGGTTCTGTGGTATATGGCTCCGCCAGACCATCTTATCTAAAATGCCTGAATTCTGTACATCATCAAGGGTTGCGACTAAGCTTAAGAGCTTTTCGTACATCTCCTGTAGAGAGCTTATATGTACTGGCAGGGGAACCTCCACTTTCCCTTCGTCGTATCAAGTTATCCATGCAATACATACTAAAAGTAGCTTCAACTCCAACAAATCCAACATATGATGTAATATTTCATCCAAAATACATGCATCATTATGAATCTCGTTCAAACGCCATTCGACCACTGGGATTACGCATGAAATTCTATCTTGAGGCTGCAAAAATTGATACTACAATCATTGCCGAGACGGAAGTACCACCCATTCCGCCATGGATTCTCCCAGTCCCGAAAGTTATACTGGATTTCGCAGAGCTTAAGAAAAGCGAAACCAATCCGGTAGACTATCAAAACCTATTTTATAGTATAAGGTTTAAATACGAATCTTACAAATTTCTATACACAGATGGCTCAAAAATGGAAAGACGAGTAGGCTGTGCAGTCACTTCTTATAAAACCGTTATAGCTGAATGTCGTCTTCCAGACCACTGCTCAATATACACTGCAGAATTAACAGCTATTTACCTTGCCTTAAAGAACATCGAGGACTCAGAATCAGATCGTTATGTTATCTGTTCTGATTCAAAATCTGCTCTTCAAGCAATCCAAAATAAACAACTTGATAACCCTGGGATCTTAGATGTTCTGATTAAGTATTTCTATCTTCACGAATACAAAGACATAGTATTCTGCTGGATTCCTGGACACGCTGGCATTGAAGGGAATGAAAAAGCAGACCTGGCAGCAAAAAGGGCTCTTACAAAAGAGATAACTGATTTTACCATTCCATACACTGATTTTAAAATGACTATAAAATCTTTTATCTTGTCTTGCTGGCAAAGACAATGGAATGAATGTAATAACAACAAGTTGCATTCAATCTTACCTTGCATTAAAAATAAAATACCTAGTAGGTTCAATACTCGCAAAGATCAAGGAATATATCACAGATGCCTCATAGGACATTCAAGACTTACACATTTACACCTTTTAGTCAATGAACCGGCACCGGTATGCCAGAGTTGTCGGTGCCCCCTAACAATCAAACATATTTTATTAGATTGCAGCCACTTACAACGCTTTAGAAGACCTTTGTTTCAAGCTAATACCTTACAACATCTCTTTACCAGATATCCAACCCAGACAATTATTGATTTTTTATATGCTTCTGGTTTCTACTACCAAATATAGTTAATCAATCTTAACCTAGAGAGCCTCTACATAGCCCACTCAGGTGCTGATGAGGCGTTAAACAATAACACACACACACACACACACACAGCTCCTTCCTCCCCCCTCTACAATTACATAATCATCCCCCCTACAAGAAATACACTGTCCACAACCCTTATGACCCTTACTCTTATCATAGCATGTTAGGCACTTATGGCAAAACCCTGAGGACCCCAATACCATTTCTATACTCATGATAGGGTGGAAGTGGCCTGGATTATTCCTGAGACGATGTTTCACATACAGTAAATAGATCGTTCTCTGTCTCTCCTCGCTACCCACATACATCGGTTTATCTACTTTACCGTGTCTGAATACGATAATTTGAGAGTTGGTAACGCATTCAAAAGCTGCAATATCCTCAAACGAAGGGAGGTAATTCAGCTGGAAACCAGCATTAAGATGTAATTGACGGGCTTCACAGGTCTGGACCTTCCTCCGAGTGTTTGCAGCTGAGTGAGCCGCGATTGGGCATTTCTCCACTCAACTGGACTTTTTTCTCTGTCCATCTTCTGAAGGTCCAGCTTAGCTAGAGCCATGACATCAGATCTAGCCAGACACAGGTTGTCATTATTTACAATCTTAGTTATGCCTCTGGAACACTTTAGGCGGTCATCCACGGTGAAGAGGCCCTCCATACCGGGTCTTCTTCCGGCTCCCCTATGATTTCTGATAACGGCCACATCAATTTCCATGGGCTCATCCAAGAAGAGGTCTTCATCGGATTGAAGGATTTCCTCCAAGTGGGCTAAGATCTGCTCAAGGGTCAGGTTCCTTAGAGGTATTAGGCCTATACCCTGAGGACTGTAGAATGCAGTATTGGTGATGAAAAATCTCACCAGAACCGCCCGATCATAACTATTCCTGACTCTATCTACCATCCCAAAAATACTTGTGAGAGTTCTATTTTCCCAAGACTGGTCAAAATATACTTTATATATGCTCTCCCTAACAACTCCATCAGCAAACTCCATATCATTACGACAAATTTCCATATTTCTATAAAAGTTGACAGCGTAATTCGGACCTTCGAACAACATACCATCCTCGAAGTCCATATTATCTAAAACACTATCATTTCAATGAATAACAAAATATTAATTTTAATATTAATTTTCATTTCATATCACTCTCATATGTAACGAGTGTGTAACGTTAAAAAAAAAAAATTTGTAGGGAAAAATAATTACCTACCTGTAATCCAGTTTGGGTAGCTTGTCTAGGAAATCCGTCACTGAAGATCCTGATGGTTTATGTATTCCTGATGGACCGGGTAGGGGTTCATTAACTTGTAGACCAGAGGGACCAGGTACAGGACTATGTACGGACTGGCTAACTTCGACTGTTATTTGTAATCCAGAGGGACCGGGTACTGATTCCTCAATCTGTACGTTCGAGAGACCTTGCACATGACTAAGTACAGACTGGCTAACTTCAGTCATCGTCTGCAAACCCGAGGGTACTTCTTCTCTTCCGGCTACATTGACATTTTCCTGGTCATCAACGGTTGCATTTACCACACCCCTGGTATTGAGAAGAAAAAAAAAAAAAATAAATAAAGAATTCGCATTTAAAAAAGAAAAAAGAAAAAAAGGGAGGTATATAGGAATACTCCGAGATAGGTTCGAAGACTATGTAATATATAATATGAAGACTATAGTCAAATGATAATCAAATGTTCACGAGAAGACGTTTAGCCTCAGCCTCGATGTCACGTTCACCATCCTCTCTCTTCCTTTTAGCCGACAATGCTCTGGCTATTCTACTGAGCTCGATGAGCTTTTTAGCATGAGAAGCTAATTGCTCATTAACTTTCTGAAGTAATCAATAAAACGTAATTAACATTGGGTTCTTGGGAAAGCTTGGAGAGGTAGAGGGAAAAAATAAAATGACAAAACAAACTTTTTATGTATAAATTCTTTAAGTATCCCTACCCTGCTAAGAGCGAGCTCCGAAGAAACCAGCTCCTCATCGTCAACATCCATCTGTTGATTCTCTTCAAGTGTCTCACCCCCATGAGAAGACGAGGATGATGAAGGAAGCAGACGGGGCGGAGTATTCTGAACATTTCGTACCTTCAGTACATTCGGTGGGGCGGGGGCCTAGCTCAGAGGTAGCGCTCTGGGCTTCCAACCGCTGGGTCCCGGGTTCGATTCCCGGTCGAGCCTAAGTTGGATGGCAGTTTCATCCTTCGTATTCATTGCCATGGTCTCTGCCTGTCCTAATTAGCCCAACTGGTGCAGAAATACAGGACGTAAAGCCCGAATCACCCACCCACCCATCCGTACTTTCTGTACATAGATCAATGGGTTGATCACTGAGGGATTGACTACTGAGGGGTTGACTGTCGCCGTCTCCATTATTGATGCCCCTGCCAGTACCGTTGCGGTTGCAGATACGGTTGCCGATGCAGACATTACATGGACAGACTCCGTAGACTCTCCAGACTCTCGTACAACCTCAACGGTTGTATCCCGGGTATCCTCGAGCTGTAAACCATTCGAACAGTTCTCTCCCCTCTGAGAAGAACACAGCTGTTTGAGAAGCCGTAGTTCACGTATAAGATCGTCGGCCATTCTGAAACGGAGAAAAAATTATTAAAAAAGGAAATCGATATGAGTGGTGACTCTTCAAGCATTTCAGGTATATTCAAATTCGAACCTCCTCGTCAACTATGGTCATCGGACCATCCATGGCAGGGAAGACTGTTCTGACTCTCGACATACTTCATAATGCTAAAATGTATACAATACCTCCCAAGAACATAATCTATGCGTACGGAGTGTATCAGAAGGTTTTCACTCAACTGGAAACGGAACTGAATAATATTACATTGCACAAGGGACAACCTACCAAAGAAATGATTGAGAACCTCGGTTCTGAAGAAGAGGAAGACCATAACCTCATGGTCATAGATAATCTCATGGACGAGATATGTAAATCCGCCGAAATGTGTGCCCTATTCACACGAGATGTACACCATCGACGTATTTCAGTCATAATGATTACCCAAAACATTTACCACGAATCAAAGTATTTGTGCACTATCAGCTTGAACATGAGCTACTTAATATTAATGAAGACTTGCAGAGACTTGCAACAGATACACCACCTTTCTCGTCAGATGTTCCCTAGCACTCCTAAGAGACTGTTGGAGGCTTATGAAGATGCCACTCGTCGTGCGAGAGGGTACCTGGTGGTTAACAATCTTACGGGTTCTGGTGATGAAGACATACGACTGAGTTTGAATATTTTACCCGAAGACACTCTTTTACTGTACACTAGAAAATAACATGTCAGCGCGTCTCAGGAACTGTAGGGCTTTTATAGAGCCAGTTGTCAACTCTGGTAAAGTTTCACCCAGCCTCGCTAGAAGTCTATTGGACAAGGCCAAAAGCGAACAGGCTCTATGCATCATCGAACTCATAGTCAACACCCTTCAGGGTAACCTGGAAATATCGGAGGAGGTTCGTCACACTCTAGTGAAAAGCAGGACTATTCTAAGGAAGCTATCTTTTATAGAAGACCCCGAACTAGCCAAGGATGGCCTCTGTTAGCACTACAGGACGGTATTGAATTTCCTAGCTCATTGCACACCTCTCCTCGATAAAGCAGCAGGTGTAAAGCGTCCTCTTCCTCGTTTCCGAGGAAATATAGAAGTTAAAGAAGAAGAAGAAGAATCGCAGGAATCTGAAGAAGAGAAGTACAAATCGGAACCCGGTTTTCGAGAATCACTCGAAGAAAACGAAGAAGACTAAGCTAATCTAATAAGCTAATAAGCTAAGCTAAGTTAAGCTAAGTTAAGCTAAGCTAAAAGAAGAAGAAGAAGAATGACCTCCGTAATAAAATTTAACAAAAAGGTCTTCGTAGTTCCGGAGGAGAAGTGATGGAAAATAAAAAGTTGCGGGATGAGGGTGATTGCGTAGGCGATCACCCTCCTACCGCCCATGTACCGCGAGGATCGGGAGAATCTTCTTCGGTTAAAAAAATAAACACCGGGGAGGATGAATCCGTCGGCGCGTCCAGAGACCATCTCCCTGTAAAGAAAAGAGTCTCTCTTTCTTCTTCTACTTCTTCTACTTCTTCTTCTTCCGCTAAAGATAGGAGGATGAGTACAGGAGGGAGTGGGAGTGGGAGTGGGAGTGGGAGTGTGAGTGTCTTGAAAAGAGCTAAATCGACACTCTCCAAAGAGTCTCAGAAGAGTAACGTGACAAATTTACTCAAATTTACTACCAGATTCTTCCCTACTGGCTGATAAATGAGGACGGAGATGAGGAAGGTTACATAGATTTACTACTGCATACTCAATCCCAGCTTTACCCTATTCCACCGAAACACCGAGAATTTTATTCCCTATTATTGGAGTGCGAAGTGCCCTTGAGACTCATTTCTAACCACTGACCTGTATATCTGGACAGTGCACAGACCCTGGGGGGTTGAAGCCACAGGCCCGCCATCTTACCACTCCCCACTGTTCCAGCACCCCAGTCACTGCACTCACTATTCCAGCATTAAGATCTGAGAAGTTGTGACTTTGGGACTTAGTATTTGGATTTTTTATATGCTTTAGGGTCAAAGATGCAGTTATGACAATAAGTTTAAATATTAAAAAATACATAGATTGTCAAGTTTGTAACAATGAAGACATGAGAAGCAAATATAGCATAAACTAAGTGTTTATTCACTTATCAAGATAAACCTTTCTTTGTGAATATTCTGATAAATCAGCAATACAATACCATTATTAAAAAAACACACTCAATACAATTGTAGATAAATCAATATCCTGTAATCCTAAATATATAATGTAAGAGTCTTAAAATAAAATGTACACTACATAACAATAAGACATGAAAACAGTGTCATGGCACTGGGAAGTTCGACAAATCAACATTAATATAAGTAAGTTAAAAGTAACAATAAGCTTGTATCAATCAATGAGTAAACACATTTTACAACAATAAAGTCCATTGCATATTACTGTAGTATGAAAGTATGAACGCAGTATTGAATTGAACACTTACTGGTTTTTGAATAAGATCATTTTGCCTAGTGTTTTTCTGACACGGTTACCAGTGGCTTGATTAGCTGCACTTTTGGCAATGTGATTCAGTCTCACTTTTACATAACAAAATGACACACATTTTATTAGAGCAAACACATGATTATTATGACCCTCGGAATCAAACATGTGATTGTACAAACTGTCAAATACTAAAAGTGCAGTTTCTCCTAGAACAGCAACTGATATTGCATCAGTAATCCCACTACCCCTTGGTACATTACTTTCTGAGGCGATAATAAGCCTTTGAAGAAACTTTTCTGTCACCATACATATCTTGATAACACTATCAGAAGGCTTGGTTAGTGCACCTCTATTTTTGATCTGAATGAGGCTGTGGTAGGGCTCCAGTGTGGAAAATGATGCAGTGGTCAATGCTTCCTGGCATTGCAGGCAGTGGATCCTTTTCATGACTGAAAGTGCTACAAACCCACCAATGTAACCAATGACATTTCAGGAATGCAGTCAGGGAGGTCATCAATATCTTCAGTATCATCAGGTGTTAACAAAATATTGTGTCTTCGTGATACATTAATATCACCAGATTTGTCAGGTACAGCTTGTCTAACATTGGGCTCTGTCACAAAAAGTGAAGTTGTCAAATCCTGAGCCTGACAATTTCCATTTACTGATTTGATCTCATGACGCAACAGCATTCTTTTGAAAGAGGCCTGAAATTGCCGAACAGTAGGATTATTATTGAATCCCCCTGAAGCCCTGACTGCTGCAAAATACAATTCAAGGTGGTCTTGGCTGAGTTTGTAGCACAACAAATAAGACAATGGTGATTCTGGTGTTTTCACATACTCATGATACATAGCTTCCACGCTTTTTATGGCAGCCAAAAACCCAACAAAACCAGTTTTCCTAGAACTTTTGATCATTGGCTTTCCAGTGGGCTCCTGCAGATTCAGAATGTAATCGTAAGCTTCATTCAAGAATCCCAACATCATAGTTTCATTTTCTTGTTTTATGGTTGCCTTGTAACCTTTGCCTAAGGGATTTCTAGAGTTCAAAATATCAAAAAGTTTGTCAAACGTACGAATGAATTTGCAAGTAGCCTCGCTGTTTTGAAATACTTTTAATTTTAGTTGATCTCTAGAAAAATCGATTGCATCTGCCACACTGGCACTGAAAGTTTGTGCAGCAAGGTTGACTTTCATTTTTTGTGACTTCCATGCCACATGGGCAGGTCTTAATTTGTTTCCTAAGTGAAATCCCTCAGACTCTTGCAACTGGCAAAGTTCTTGAATGAAGCTCCATTCTGCCTTCTCCCCTGCACCATCTTTCACAATGCCACATGATCCAAGAGTGTTCCTGACTAGTTTCAGCATGTGGCAAACGTCTAACAAAACATGGACATGCTTCCCTGAAACTGAAGGATGATCAAAGTTGGGTCTCAGATTTTCAGGATCCATGGAAGCACCTAATGCCTTTACCATTGAAAAGTGGCAGGAGGGACCATCACAAGTTAAAGAAACAACTGTAACACCAACATCACTCAGTTTTGAAATACACTGATGAACAAGATTAGCCCTTTCTGACCCAGATAAACCTTTGATAAGAAAGTAAGCAACTGGTACCTTCCATGATCCATTCATGCAAACAACCATAAATACAAGGGCCTCAGTGGCTAATGGAGCTGTGTCATCAACAATACCTGTACCCAAATCTACATAACCAATCATTTCATTGCCATCAATTTCAACATGTTTCCTTATGGCCATCTCATCAATCATAAGTGAACAAAGTAGTGGCTTGTTGTTTGCCTTGGCTTCATCAGCCTTACTTTTGAGGGAACACATCACCTCATCACTAAACCCTGGTTTGCCATTGATGCTACTATACTATCGTCGTAATGTTGATTGGTCTGGTAAGGCCAAATTAAATGTTTCCCTTACATAATTGTAAGCCTTGGTGGAGTGGAACTGAAGTGTTAGTGCAAATGCTTTCAACACTGGGTGGTACTTAGCATGTGAACTTTTCTCAGAGTTGCCCAGGACGCGTTTCATTACTTCTAATGGCACACCTGAAAAAGATCTCTCTAGCATCTCAATACCGGATTCTGAAATCATGCATTTGTCCTTCACCGAATCGACAACAGACTGGAGGGATTCCACTTTCTTTTTGAGTCTTCTATTTCTTTGCTGATCCAACTTTATTTTCTTCTTGCATGATGTCACCAGGTCCAGAGTTGAGTGGAGTTTTCTTTTGAGGGACTTGGGGCTTGACATGCAGTACTGATGATCATTTGAAGATGATGTTGATGGTTGTTGATCAACCTGATCTGGATCTCCAATACTTATGTCCCTTATTTCTTCATTTGGAGGACCTTCCTTCACTTGGCTTCTCACTGGTGGTGGCTTACGTGGTTTTGTGGGCTATTAAATGCAACAAACAAAAACAGACAGTTACAAACTGACTTTAATATAATATTTTTGTAATTATGCTTCCCATCTTTCTGCTTATTATAACTCACTTTCTGCAGATGCCCTGGAAAAGTGAAGATTGTAGGTTTGACATTGGGTTTAAGACGCACTGTTTGTCCAGTTCTGTCAAAACAATCATCAGTGAAGTGATCACAGCAAATGACAGCCTTGTTTGATGGCCAATAATCTTTCCTCCTTAGCTGAACTACCCATTCCTTCCTTCTTGCCTCAGCCTTTGGAAATCTATAACAATACACATGTGCAAGGATTCTTCAATACTTTTGCAACTCATTATGATGAACAATGGTGTTTTTTTTTTTTTAGTTTTATCATAACTAAATTTGTAAATGGGAATCAAGGACCTGCTAACACAGATACTTATTGACAGTTGTAATACACAAAGCTGATTTAGGTTAGTTCTGAAAACATGTGACATAATATTATGAAGAAAATATTCTGTGCAGCTTCTAGTAGATGTTTTACTTTCACTCTTATTTACAAGACCATGATTCACTCATGCAACAACTTGTCATGGCCTTAGATTTGGGGTAACTGCACGTGTTATATCTTAAATACACACATTTAGTGTTATAAAACAGACATTAACAAGATACTCACTGATGAAATGACTTCCCACTGTCTTTACTTTGAACATTGTTGCATCCCCAGGCTGCACAACGAGGCATATCATCGAAAATTCGCGTATATTGGTGCAATAAACAAAAAAAGGTGAGAAAAACTAGGCACAAGGGGTGAACATGGGGTGAGTAGGGAATGCTAAGATGGCCGCTAATTACCCTTGTGTGGCTTCACCCCCAGCCATATGGCCAGAGTGGGGTGCACTGTCCAGATATACAGGTCAGTGTTTCTAACTCGAGGCTGAGAAGGGTACTCCATTATCTTAAGAACGAGAGGAGTGAAGAAGACGGAGAAGACGAGGAAGACGAAAAAGTCGAAGAAGAAGAAAAAGAAGAATCCAATTTCAAGAGGTCGAAATTCGGGGCAAATAGAAAGAAGTTTGCGAAGGAGCAAAATAAGAAGCTACGAATACGAATACAACGATTACTACTAAAGTCAAGGGGTCAAATGTCGAGGACCGGCGTAATAAGAAAGTTGGTAAGACATCGACTTGGGCAAAAAAGAAATCCTGGATAAAAGTCTAACTAAAAGGATTACTGAGAGGTAGGAGGGACAAAAAAAAAAAAAGAGGAGACATTGGTGTTGCCTAAGGACGCGGAAGCGATCAAAAGTAAAGGAGGAAAGGACGTGACAGTTTCATAAGGAGTGACAGAAGAACCGAGTTCTCAAACTCTCTAGTACAAGCTTTATTCAAAGAAAGAGGTGTAAAGCATTACTACGGTTCAATGGAGACAAAGGCGAACTATGCAGAAATTCTTATCAAAAATATCAAGAAAAGACTTTTCCAATTCTTCCAGAATAACAACAGCTATAGCTACATTGACAGTCTTCAAAACGTTGTCCACTCTAACAACAACACACTGCATTCGAACATAGGCGTAGCCCCTGCCTCAGTGACTTGAGGAAATGAGCACGATGTCTGGGATTACCAGTACATGATCAATTCCCTTCACTACCGAAAGACACTAAAAAGAGCTCTGAGGTTGACTAGAAGGAAAAGGAGGAAAAAATCGTACCCCTACAAATACTCTATAGGTGAGATGGTGAGAGCAGCATACTTTGCCAGAAAACCATTTCATCGAGCTTACGAGGAACAGTTCACAGGTGAGGTCTTCACAGTGAGAGCTAGAAAGATTATTGATGGTGTCACGGTTTATTACCTCAAAGACTATGGAGGGGAGAATGTAGACGGTCACTTCTACGCCAGTGAATTAACCTTGGTTAGATACGACCCTAAGGCCCTTTTCAAAATAGAAAAGGTTTTAAAAACCAGAGTACGTGAGGGTGTTCGCGAGAGTGGATCACTACATCGTCTATTAAGGATCTGGATCAGAAAAAGAAGTCGAAGAAGTCAAAGAATTGAAGAAGAAATAGAAGAAGAAAAAAATGTTAATTTGTCTGCAGAGTGACCAGTCCCCGACCGTGAACCCTAGCAATACACCAGTCCTCTTCACCTGCACATTACCCGAACACTATAACCTACACACACAAAGAAGAGGTCGTTGGTACCTGGGACTGAAGGAAATTGTCTTACTGTCTATGAAGAAGGGGAATAAATGGGACGTATGCTGTCAGGGTTGTGAAACCTCCCCATTGGGTGGCATGTACAAAGCCATCATCGCCTCTCTCAGCCTGGGTGAAATAAAAAGGAATAACTTTACGAGGTTCTTTCCAGTACACTACGTGCCTCCTAGGGTACAGAGCTTGAGTCAGTAGACTGAAGAGATCTACTGTTCAGAGGGAGAAATATTGGAAGAATTGAAGGAGAACAGCAGGGGACATGCTACAAAGTGTACATTCGAGTGGAAATGGATGAAAGATACAAGTCCCTGGCGACCTTAAAGCCGGATGCATGGGTGAAACATTTCAGAGACACAGTAGGGTAACTTTCGACATGGTATGATCAGTCTAGACTAGTTGTAATAAAGCATAGCAAAGGAGATGGAGGAGCTAAGACAGCATCAGCAGACCTACCATTGAATGTGGTTTCTCCTATAGAACAGTACGCCAACATGGCGCAAGTCGAAATGGATAAAAAGACACCCGCGTACAAGCCTCTGTCAGTTTCAACCTATTTAGTAGGTATGACAAAAAGAGTTACTGGTACTTGTATTTTTATTTTTTCCACCTTATACAAAACATTGACCTGTCGAATGTCAAATTGATCACTCATTATGTAATGAGAGCATTGATGCGTTATAGCTGAAATTGAACATTCATTATGTAATGAGACTGAAGACTGACATCAAATTTTTTCCCATGTCTTTCAACTGTCAATGCTAACTGAATAATGACCTTTAATTATAGTGCCCTGAGGGTGTACAGCCCATGTACAGGGCCTTGTCTGTGATATCATAAGATCAAAGGGTCTTAATCGTTTTTTAATTATAGTGCCCCCGGGCTATTTGGAAGGCCCACTGGAGTCCAGAGCTGGCTGATGTTATAAGTTTAGGGAGGGTCCCTATTACATAACAATGACCTATTTAATATTATAAAGTTTACCATGTAGTTCTGCCACTATTCCTCTTCTTCCTTCTGCTGTTTTCTCCTCCTAAGGCAGCAACTATGATCCTGACTTCCTCCACTTTCCTCATGTAGAAATCTGGCCGTTTCTTTGTAATCTCTGAAAGAAAAAATTTATGAAAAGCGCTATCATTCTGACCCTATTTTACCTTCTACTAACAGATTAGTTACATATATATATGTATATGCATATAGCTAAACTAGTCACTTACCAGCCGCAGTCTCCTCAGCATTGAGGAGGTCATCATCTCCCACTCCGTAATCAACCCAGTCCACCTCATCCTCCTCTTCCTCCTCCTTTGACGCATTTGACAGGGATGACGAACTACAACACCACATGGGTCTGCATACTACAGTGGGGCATGGAGCCCTGTGTACTGCAGCATGCTACAGAGGACTGAGTGCTGCAGGAAGGGTAGGGGGGGGGGTAATTAAATCTTTTAAAGCATTAGTATCTATAACACCCCACAAGCATTGCCGCGATGAAAATCTAAAAACACTAACATGATAATACAGGAAATCACAGGAAGCCCCAAGAAGCAATGAAGTCATTTTCTAAAAACTTGTGGCCAATACCAAATAGGCGGAGCTAGTGTGCTCTCCCAGGATAAGTTATGAACAAATTCTTTGACAAAATACGTCGAGCCATGTGTGATTGCAAATCTGGTGAGATCAGAGAGGAATTATCTCCCATCAGGAGACATGATTTTTCTGTTGTTAGTTGAGAGATTTATTCAAGTATCTACATGCATACACACAAGAGGGCAGCACTAGCCCGAACACAGTGACATCTAGTGTTATTATATATTACAAACTATTACAGTTTACAACACTCCCACTTAGGCGTTAAACAATAACTCACATAACTCACACACAACACTCCCACTTAATTTATATATATATAGATTTTATTGACATGTAAAATATCATAAATGATACATATGTCATTCAGTTAAAAGATAACATGAAAGAGACATTAATGTAAGTACAGAAAGCAATATAATAACCATAACCAAAGTCCAAATTCACATTGTTCTTCTAGCTTCCATCATTTTCATGATACCGGCACAGCTAATAGTAGTATAAGGAGGTAGGGCACAGACATCAAAGGGAAACCGCACAAACTACTTGACTTTTGGTGGAGCAGAGGTAGTAGGGTAGCAACATCAAAGGGAAACCCATTGTCTTTTGATGAAACGGAGGTAGTAGGGTAGTAATTAATTTTCACACTACGATGAATTTGAATGAATTTGTCACCCTATCAGTTGCATCTGGTGAAGCTAGGGTAGCTTATGTGAAAGAAGGGTAGGTAATTAATTGCACACCCTGTCAACGTCATCTCGTCATAGGAAACCCCCAATTCTAAAAATAGAAAATCCATTGCAGCCTGCTGTAGTCTATGGTGCAATACTTGGAAACCCCCTAATCTAAAAATAGACGGTGCATCATTTTCTAAAAATAGCCTATGAGGTAATGGGAAATAGGGGGAGCCAGTGTAGCCCTCCAGCTGGCTCCCTACAATATAAAGCCCCATCACCCCCACTCTCAGCACTCAAACTGCTTCTAACCATGGCTACGACGAGCTCCTCCTATTACGCTATGACCACCCAACCGGGTGAATGGTCAACCTATGTCCTCCACATAGGTCATAGGAGGAGCGTTAGGGTGCGATCATTCCCAGAAGGAATGACAATTTATCGCCCCGATGTAGAAGCAAGCAATTTGAGAAAATACTCAATCACACTGGGGTGTGGTTCAGTCAAGGTTATGAACAAATTCTTTGACGAAATACGTCGTGCCGTGGATGAATGTAAATCTGAGCAAATGACAGAGGAATTCGTTTTCCCTTTGGGTGATATGATTTTCCTCCAAATCAAGCTAGATTACAAATGCCTCACAATTCGTCAATTCTACAAAAGAAAAAATCCGGCACCGGTATGCCAGAGTTGTCGGTGCCCCCTAACAATCAAACATATTTTATTAGATTGCAGCCACTTACAACGCTTTAGAAGACCTTTGTTTCAAGCTAATACCTTACAACATCTCCTTACCAGATATCCAACCCAGACAATTATTGATTTTTTATATGCTTCTGGTTTCTACTACCAAATATAGTTAATCAATCTTAACCTAGAGAGCCTCTACATAGCCCACTCAGGTGCTGATGAGGCGTTAAACAATAACTCACACACACACACACAGATTGCAGCCACTTACAACGCTTTAGAAGACCTTTGTTTCAAGCTAATACCTTACAACATCTCCTTACCAGATATCCAACCCAGACAATTATTGATTTTTTATATGCTTCTGGTTTCTACTACCAAATATAGTTAATCAATCTTAACCTAGAGAGCCTCTACATAGCCCACTCAGGTGCTGATGAGGCGTTAAACAATAACTCACACACACACACACACTTGTACTCATTGTATCTCATCAGATTTAACTACTAGTCTACTTTGTAGTCATTGTATGTCATATGATTTATGCTCAGGTCTATTAGATATTGTCGTACATGTTTTTTTAAATTGTGTATTACATATCTTGTTGTCATTTGGAGGAAAATAAACTCTAGAGTGTCATAAAAAAAGTAATGTTTCTTATCATCAGGCATCATCAGGTACGATGCATTTTCTAAAATTGCAGAGAACAAATACAACTTTGATAATTCTTGACGCAAGGGAAGACTCTATGTGACTCATCGGCTGAGTTAGAATCTTGTACGTTTTGGCCAGTCCGATAATCCGCTCCACATGTACTCTCTTGCTGGCTATCTTGCGGTCCTTCTTGATGTCTTCCGCAGCGAGTCTGTTCTTTTTCTTAACAAAAGTCGGAATGTTCAGGCGGACTTGGTATGGCAAGAAAAGGTCCTCGACATTAAAACCTTTATCCGCCATAATTTCATCAAGCGGATCACACATTGTGGGCAGACCAGATCGTTAGTTGATCTGCACACAACTATCTTCTGTGAAATGACTCCTGCACACAACAGCAGCTGGTCCAGGCACCCAAATTGTACCTTGTCTATCAGGCCTATCACGCTTAATTTTGATGAGCCAGTCTCTCAAAACTTGTGGTCTAGCCTTGGGAAACCTGTGTCCCCCTTGGTTAGTGCACAACGGAACAGAACACTGAGGCATACTTGATAATCAGAGCAGAACGACACGAGAGCTTTTCTATTCAACTGGGTCAGTCGGCCATGTAAACAAACACTGCTTTGGTAGGATCGCTAGTGGCGACGCCTGGGGGGAACTTTGGCACGGCACAACCTCATTGATGCATCGTAATAAATTGAGGGACCTACCTGAAAGTCTTTTGTTTCAAAAATATCCTGTGGTGATCCAACACTTACCTGAGGATCTCCACCCTCCCCAGCTTCCAGCTGATCCACCTCTAACCCCACCATTTGCCTCTCAATTCCTATCTCCGGATTCTCCTCCGGATTCTCCTCCGGATTCTCCTCTGGATTCTCCTCCGGATTCTCCTCCGCTTCCAGCATTGAGTTCTCCTCAGCTTCCAGCATTGAGTTCTCCTCCGCTTCCAGCATTGAGTTCTCCTCCGCTTCCAGCATTGAGTTCTCCTCCGCTTCCAGCATTGAGTTCTCCTCCGCTTCCAGCATTGAGTTCTCCTCCAGATTCTCCTCCGGATTCTCCTCTGGATTCTCCTCTGGATTCTCCGGATTCTCCTCTGGATTCTCCTCCTCTGACTCATGCAAAAATTTGCTTAATTCTTCAAAAAGCCACTCTTTACGACAGTGTGGACTTGGTATGGCAAGAAAAGGTCCTCGACATTAAAACCTTTATCCGCCATAATTTCATCAAGCGGATCACACATTGTGGGCAGACCAGATCATTCGCAAATCTGTCTGTCACTTGTGGATCCACCGTAGGCTGGTGAAACATAGGACACAAGTCCTGCAGGAGTGATACCTACTAAAACTTTGACTGTGTTACGATTTTTGTAGGTGGAAAAAGTCGCTTGCTGGGCCACTGGTTGCTTTGGTTTCTTAATTGGACATTCCGTACCATCTATAATCACTCTAGTGTTGGGGAATTTCTTGCTGAATCCACTTGGAGCACAATAGTGAACCAGTTCCCTTGAAGGCCACCAGTTTATCTCTTCCCACTGCACATACATAAAATTAATCCATGTGATGAACACATTGCTAACCTGCTTCTCAGGTATATCAAACTGAATGCTCAGTTCTGCATTTGTTGAGTGGAGTCGTAATTTGACCAATGTCAGGAGGAATCGGTCTTCCACAGACAGTGCAGGTGGAGGTCCGTATAAGTAATTTAGCTCGAGTGCTGCAGGACCAAGGGTATCTAATACAAGGCAAACCTTTCTATACGACTCCAGGCCGGTGAAGTAATGCAACTGGTCATCCGAAAATCGTTTTGCAGAATAAAGCTGGACAGGTGATGTGATAGTTTGTGTGCTGGTGGTTGACGTAACATTCACAGGAACTGCGTCTGTGTTAGCCTCATCTGCAAGGTAAAATAACCATATTATTGAATGATGACAGAGTATTATTTACTCTATCAAAATAATAAATACAGAATAGATGATGAAAGTACAGAAACGCACCTGGATGTATTTCTTCCATGGTGATCAATTCCTCATGACTTATGCTTTCCACAGCCAGCCGTGCCTCTGCTTCTTTCTCGTCAGCAGCAACTTGCCTTTTCAAGGCTCTCAAGTTTCTTCTGCTTAGTTCCCGGCTGTCATTTTTGCTCCATGCAAATACAGTGGGCACAGCATTCTGCTTCAACTGTCGCTTAGCAGGGACCAGACCTGTCAAATTAAAAGTGAACATACATATGTCATTGACTTGTGTATGCTGTGAAAAAATTAATACATTTAAAATAGGGCTGTACACCTTTATCTTTATAACGATACGATACATATCATGATACAGTAAAACCGATACGATATGTATCATGATACATATTATTAAGCTATATCTATGAAAAAAGCCTACAATACTGACAATCCACTATGAAATGTAATGAACTAATCTTAATGGAATAATCCAAACTGCTGTTGTCAATACAATTAAAGTGGCTGATATTTTTAAAAGCATCAGAACATCTGGGTAGCAGGTGTCTTGTTTACTCAAAAATTTAAAACATGCTGTGCATAACTGTCAATAGGTGCATGCATGTACAGGTATGTACTTAATATCTCTGAGATTCTCTTACTGCTGTGGTGTGTACAATACACAATGTGTAATACAAATTACATGAATTGTTATAATAACACAACAGGTATGTGCCCTCAATCTCCTAAACTAGTTAGAACATTACATAGTTTATTCACACTTACCATGATAACTTGTCTGCACATAACTATCTTCTGTGAAATGACTCCTGCACACAACAGCAGCTGGTCCAGGCACCCAAATTGTACCTTGTCTACCAGGCCTATCACGCTTAATTTTGATGAGCCAGTCTCTCAAAACTTGTGGTCTAGCCTTGGGACACCTGTGTCCCCCTTGGTTAGTGCACAACGGAACAGAACACTGAGGCATACTTGATAATCAGAGCAGAACGACACGAGAGCTTTTCTATTCAACTGGGTCAGTCGGCCATGTAAACAAACACTGCTTTGGTAGGATCGCTAGTGGTGACGCCTGGGGGGAACTTTGGCATGGCACAACCTCATTGATGCATCGTAATAAATTGAGGGACCTACCTGAAAGTCTTCTGTTTCAAAAATATCCTGTGGTGATCCAACACTTACCTGAGGATCTCCACCCTCCCCAGCTTCCAGCTGATCCACCTCTAACCCCACCATTTGCCTCTCAATTCCTATCTCCAGATTCTCCTCCGGATTCTCCTCTGGATTCTCCTCCGGATTCTCCTCCGCTTCCAGCATTGAGTTCTCCTCAGCTTCCAGCATTGAGTTCTCCTCCGCTTCCAGCATTGAGTTCTCCTCCGCTTCCAGCATTGAGTTCTCCTCCGCTTCCAGCATTGAGTTCTCCTCCGCTTCCAGCATTGAGTTCTCCTCCGGATTCTCCTCCGGATTCTCCTCCTCTGACTCGTGCAAAAATTTGCTTAATTCTTCAAAAAGCCACTCTTTACGACAGTGTGGACATTTCAAAGCACCGTAAATGTTAAAATCGAAATTATTAATGTATGCTGAACAACATGAGCGGTGAATTATGGCTTTACAGCAGAACAATTGCTTACCACCATCTACCAAACATATTACACACACATCCATGTTAGTGATCTCTTTCCTGTAGTGGACTAATCACAACTGAAGTGAAATTTGAAAAAATCCCTTCAAAGCTAGTTTGCATAATTTTTAAAAATTCAGATATGGAACAATAAATTTAACCAAAACCCTTTCATTTCCTAGGATACAGTCCATGTGGGTGCATTACGTTCATTAAGTGCATTCAAAAAATTGCTGAGGTGAGGAGATAGGACTGATAGGACTGACAGCTGTTTGGTGTCTGTAGGGGCAAACTCATTAAGGATTAACCATTGATATTAAGGTATCTTGTCTTATCATGTCATATCCGATACAGTAAGGTCCAAACCCACCCAATCAATTTCTCCAGTTCCACCTACTGTGCAATATCTTAATCACTCCAATGATCAAGGATGTATTGATCCTAGAAGGAGGTCTTTGTTGTGTTCATTAATCAGAAGCATAACGTGCTTTGATGTAGAGTTAATTTATCTTTATTACTATTAATTAGTGATATGACTGAAGAATTCACTGCTTCAGTCAACAACTCCTCACACTCTGAGTCTAGCTTTCCAAGTGTGAAGATGTTTCAGTTTTTGTGTTTGCTGTCTTGCATGATGATTGTCAAGGTGGACAGTCAAGTTTTATGTATGAAGACGAAATGTGTGTGCAATGGACAAGATGTGAGTTGTGAGGTCTATTAGATATTGTCGTACATGTTTTTTAAATTGTGTATTACATATCTTGTTGTCATTTGGAGGAAAATAAACTCTATAGAGTGTCATAAAAAAAGTAATGTTTCTTATCATCAGGCATCATCAGGTACGATGCATTTTCTAAAATTGCAGAGAACAAATACAACTTTGATAATTCTTGACGCAAGGGAAGACTCTATGTG
The DNA here is from genome assembly GCA_932294295.1 of Alitta virens. Lineage (NCBI taxonomy): Eukaryota > Metazoa > Annelida > Polychaeta > Phyllodocida > Nereididae > Alitta > Alitta virens. Next base: position 45,448,703 of record OW028574.1, on the reverse strand, counting down.
ACTCATTGGCTGAGTTAGAATCTTGTACGTTTTGGCCAGTCCGATAATCCGCTCCACATGTACTCTCTTGCTGGCTATCTTGCGGTCCTTCTTGACGTCTTCCGCAGCGAGTCTGTTCCTTTTCTTAACAAAAGTCGGAATGTTCAGGCGGACTTGGTATGGCAAGAAAAGGTCCTCGACATTAAAACCTTTATCCGCCATAATTTCATCAAGCGGATCACACATTGTGGGCAGACCAGATCGTTCGCAAATCTGTCTGTCACTTGTGGATCCACCGTAGGCTGGTGAAACATAGGACACAAGTCCTGCAGGAGTGATACCTACTAAAACTTTGACTGTGTTGCGATTTTTGTAGGTGGAAAAAGTCGCTTGCTGGGCCACTGGTTGCTTTGGTTTCTTAATTGGACATTCCGTACCATCTATAATCACTCTAGTGTTAGGGAATTTCTTGCTGAATCCACTTGGACCAAAATAGTGAACCAGTTCCCTTGAAGGCCACCAGTTTATCTCTTCCCACTGCACATACATAAAATTAATCCATGTGATGAACACATTGCTAACCTGCTTCTCAGGTATATCAAACTGAATGCTCAGTTCTGCATTTGCTGAGTGGAGTCGTAATTTGACCAATGTCAGGAGGAATCGGTCTTCCACAGACAGTGCAGGTGGAGGTCCATATAAGTAATTTAGCTCGAGTGCTGCAGGACCAAGGGTATCTAATACAAGGCAAAACTTTCTATATGACTCCAGGCCGGTGAAGTAATGCAACTGGTCATCCGAAAATCGTTTTGCAGAATAAAGCTGGACAGGTGATGTGATAGTTTGTGTGCTGGTGGTTGACGTAACATTCACAGGAACTGCGTCTGTGTTATCCTCATCTGCCAGGTAAAATAACCATATTATTGATTGATGACAGAGTATTATTTACTCTATCAAAATAATAAATACAGAATAGATGATGAAAGTACAGAAACGCACCTGGATGTATTTCTTCCATGGTGATCAATTCCTCATGGCCCTCGAAGGTCCTGGGCCTCCACGCGGCGAGGGTGGAAACACTTGGGGTGAAGTCCTTTATCCCCAGTGGCTAAAACAGGACAGTGCGCATTGCACAAGCTGCTCCAGCTTTACAGGAGGGTGTGTCCCCTACCATACAGGGGAAACAAAAATGAATATGTCCGAATCGACAATTTCAGACCGGCTCGCACGTCCCCGGGTGAAGAAGGTGCGCGTCCCTCAGCGGTAAACCAGGCTGAGGTCGAAAAATTGGCTACTGGTTCCAGACTTGGTAAACGTTTGCGTCCATCATTAGATGACGCAAATCAAAGCTCTCAATCTGCTTCTCTATCTCAGACATGGCCCAAGTTTCTTGTAATTACTGGCTGTGATGATGGGTTTTACATTACAATTTGCAGGACCTTGAAAGAAAAAAACGTAGGTTATATTGAAAATACAAGGAGATTAAAGAATTCTTCCTTGCTGGTGCAGGTTGCACACAAGGACCAATCTTTGAAGCTGCTTGAGTTGAGGGTCTTTGCGGGTGCCCCTGTTAGGGTGGAGCCCCATCGGTTCTTCAACTCCTGCAAAGGCATTATAACATCGCACGAGAGCAGTCTCTGCTCTGATGAGGAACTGAGGGACTGGCTGGATGAATACAATGTCATCCACATTCATCGCCAGCCCCCCAGATATTCACGACAGCTTCTCACACTGACCTTTGATGGCACAGTTTTGCCTGACAAGGTCAGCATTGGGTTCGAGTGGTTTAGGGTACGTCCCTACATCCCGAACCCAAAACGATGTTATAATTGCCAGCGATTTGGCCATTTTAGCGGCTCCTGCCGCGCCAAACCAACCTGCGCCAATTGTGGGTTACGGGAACACACCCATTCCCGTGACTCACCATGTACGAATACATCGTATTGTGTTAATTGTGGAGGTGATGGGCCAGCCTATCACCGTGGCTGTCCCAAATGGCAGCTAGAGAAAGAGATCCTGAAGTTAAAGACCACCAAGGATATCTCCTTTCCCCAAGCACGCCGTATAGCTGAACAGGCTGCTGGGGCAAGCTATGCCTCAGTCCTGTCTCAGATGGCTGGACCTAGATCTCCTTCACCCAGATCATCGCCCAGGCGAAGGATTGACCTAGATCCTAATTATAAATATTCAAAGGCAGGCCAAAGCACGCAGAAAGATAAACCAGAATCTAAGACTTCACAGTCAGACGATCTCCTCGCAAGAATAAAGCAGCATGCTATAGATGTCGGAAAAGGACATCTTGTAGCTTCATCAGTTAGTGCTTCACAACTTAGTGTACCCTCACAGGGTGCACCTTCCGGCGTTGAGTCGGAAGAGATACACCAGCCGATGGAAGAGGAGGCAGGGACTACCACCATCCCTAGGCCTCAAAGGGAGGGGGCAATTGATAAAAGATCAATTGTTCCCAAAAGACCCCCTCTCATCAGAAAAACACTAGAAAAATCTAGTGCACTGAGTATCATAAGACCACCATCTAAGCATGGTGGGGCCCCCAAAAAGATCTTAACACCAAAAGAGGCAGCGACTTTGAAGAAAAAGTGAATATTCATACAAATTCATACCATGCACTACAGATTTTACTATGATAATATTAAACTCTTTTAACTAATTCATGGACAGTATCATTCAGTGGAACTCTCGAGGTTTCAGAGCCAACTTCGATGAAAAAGGTTGCATGGTCCAAGACTTAAACCCTAGTGTTTTCTGTCTACAGGAAACATTTCTGAAACCTCCAAATAGTTTTAAACTGAGAAACTATCATATGTATAACACATATGGCAATATTGCCCACGATAGAGCCACTGGTGGCTCATCAATTTTAGTTAAAAATGGCATCATTCATACCCATATTACTCTTAACACTAACCTTCAGGCTACAGCAGTTCGTCTGAACCTGAATAAAACATTCACCATATGTTCCTTATATATTCCTCCACCCTTTCACCTTACAGCCAGTGATTTGCATAACCTTTACAATCAACTTCCTGAACCGCGTCTTATCCTAGGAGATTTTAACAGCCATAACCAATTGTGGGGAAGCACTTCCCACAACAACAAAGGAAAAACCATTGAAGATTTTCTCAATGACCACACCCTTTGCTTGTTCAATGATGGTTCACCTACATATCTTCACCCAGGTCATGGAACATTTTCAGCGATAGACCTTAGTATATGTGATCCAGCGTTATTTCTGGAATTGGAATGGAGAGTATTAGAGGACACTCACGGCAGTGATCACTTTCCTATTGTCCTACAAAACGTAGAAGGTACTAGAGAAGTGGGCCAACCACGATGGAAGTTGCATAAAGCAGATTGGACCTCCTTCGAAAAGCACTGCTTAGAAACAATTACTATGTCGCATTATAGAAATTGTAATAGTCTTATTGAAGATTTTACTGATGATATTACTGATATAGCCAATAGAACAATACCGATGACAAAAAATAATTCTAAACGTAGTGCAAGACCTTGGTTTGATGACGAAGTAAGAGAAGCTATTAAAAACCGTAAGAGAGCCCTCAGAATTTTTAAATCTCAGCCGACCATCAGCAATCTGAATAATTTTAAGTGCCTGAAAGCCAAAGCGCGTAGAATTGTAAGGCAAAAAAAACGTAGTTGCTGGAAAGACTATGTCTCCAGACTCACTGAAAGAACTCCCAGCAATAAAGTCTGGAAAATGATTAAGAAGATTGAAGGAAAGAACCTATCTTCACATGTAAGCATTCTAGAAGTGAATGGAGAACATCTCTCCTCACCAGAACAAATATCAAACGGGTTAGGAGAACAGTTTGCGTACAACTCCTCGTCAGAGAACTATACAAGAGAATTCCAATGTTATAAGGCTCAAGCTGAGAGATTAACCCTAAATATACAGTCTGATAACAGCGAAGATTATAACTCCTACTTCACCTTAGAAGAACTTCAGAAGGCCATCTCAAAAGCGACTGACTCTGCAACAGGTCCTGATAATATACATTGTCAAATCTTAAAACACCTACCTCAATCCTCTTTAAAAACATTACTGTATATCTTTAATCAAATTTGGGAGAATGGATGTCTTCCATCCCTGTGGAAACAGCCCTCGAAGGTCCTGGGCCTCCACGTGGCGAGGGTGGAAACACTTGGGGTGAAGTCCTCTATCCCCAGTGGCTAAAACAGGACAGTGCGCATTGCACAAGCTGCTCCAGCTATCCAACGCAGACACTTCTTGATTTTTTGCATGCTTCTGGTTTCTACTACCAACTATGGATGATCAATCTTACCCTAGAGAGCCTCTACATAGCCCACTCAGGTGCTGATGAGGCGTTAAACAATAACACTACCTACCTACCTACCTACCCTGTGGAAACAAGCCACGGTCATCCCAATTCCCAAGCCGGGGAAGGATCATAGTGATCCTATGAATTATCGACCAATAGCCTTAACCAGTTGTCTATGTAAGACAATGGAGCGAATTGTTACTGATAGACTGGTTTGGTTCCTGGAGTCGAACCAGCTTATTACAGAGTTCCAATCTGGATTTCGCCATCACAGGAGCACATTAGATCATTTAGTCAGACTGGAAACTTATGTTAGAGATGCTTTCATTAACAGAGAACACGTAGTAGCCATATTCTTTGACCTAGAAAAAGCTTATGACACTACATGGAAATATGGAATAATGAAAGATCTCCACGACTTAGGGCTTCGAGGTCGCCTTCCAGTTTTCATCGGATCCTTCCTACAGGATCGCTTCTTTAAGGTCCGAGTGGGATCAACGATGTCAAGCCCCTACTCTCAGGAGAATGGAGTCCCTCAGGGTAGTATTCTCTCGCCCACCCTCTTTAACGTCAAAATCAACAGTATAGTAAATTCCATCTCAGAAAATCTCATGTCGTCCCTATATGTTGACGATTTCCTCATTGCATATCGTTCCAGATATATGCCAACCATAGAACGACAACTGCAATTAAATTTGAATAGGATTCACAAATGGTCACTCGAAAATGGCTTCAAGTTCTCTAAACAGAAGACAGTTTGTCTGCCTTTCTATTATTTACGATCAAACCATCCAGATCCATCACTAATAATTGACAACTGTCAAATAAAAGTGGTGAATGAAACAAAATTTTTGGGTGTACTCTTTGACTCCAAATTGTCTTTCATTCCGCATATCAAAGCACTGAAAGCCAAGTGCCTGAAATCAATGAACCTCCTTAAAGTAGTGAGCAAATATAATTGGGGTGGGGACACAACGGTCCTCCTTCGTCTCTATCGAGCAATTACTCGTTCTCGACTTGATTATGGTTCTGTGGTATATGGCTCCGCCAGACCATCTTATCTAAAATGCCTGAATTCTGTACATCATCAAGGGTTGCGACTAAGCTTAAGAGCTTTTCGTACATCTCCTGTAGAGAGCTTATATGTACTGGCAGGGGAACCTCCACTTTCCCTTCGTCGTATCAAGTTATCCATGCAATACATACTAAAGGTAGCTTCAACTCCAACAAATCCAACATATGATGTAATATTTCATCCAAAATACATGCATCATTATGAATCTCGTTCAAACGCCATTCGACCACTGGGATTACGCATGAAATTCTATCTTGAGGCTGCAAAAATTGATACTACAATCATTGCCGAGACGGAAGTACCACCCATTCCGCCATGGATTCTCCCAGTCCCGAAAGTTATCCTGGATTTGGCAGAGCTTAAGAAAAGCGAAACCAATCCGGTAGACTATCAAAACCTATTTTATAGTATAAGGTTTAAATACGAATCGTACAAATTTCTATACACAGATGGCTCAAAAATGGAAAGACGAGTAGGCTGTGCAGTCACTTCTTATAAAACCGTTATAGCTGAATGTCGTCTTCCAGACCACTGCTCAATATACACTGCAGAATTAACAGCTATTTACCTTGCCTTAAAGAACATCGAGGACTCAGAATCAGATCGTTATGTTATCTGTTCTGATTCAAAATCTGCTCTTCAAGCAATCCAAAATAAACAACTTGATAACCCTGGGATCTTAGATGTTCTGATTAAGTATTTCTATCTTCACGAATACAAAGACATAGTATTCTGCTGGATTCCTGGACACGCTGGCATTGAAGGGAATGAAAAAGCAGACCTGGCAGCAAAAAGGGCTCTTACAAAAGAGATAACTGATTTTACCATTCCATACACTGATTTTAAAATGACTATAAAATCTTTTATCATGTCTTGCTGGCAAAGACAATGGAATGAATGTAATAACAACAAGTTGCATTCAATCTTACCTTGCATTCAAAATAAAATACCTAGTAGGTTCAATACTCGCAAAGATCAAGGAATATATCACAGATGCCTCATAGGACATTCAAGACTTACACATTTACACCTTTTAGTCAATGAACCGGCACCGGTATGCCAGAGTTGTCGGTGCCCCCTAACAATCAAACATATTTTATTAGATTGCAGCCACTTACAACGCTTTAGAAGACCTTTGTTTCAAGCTAATACCTTACAACATCTCTATACCAGATATCCAACCCAGACAATTATAGATTTTTTATATGCTTCTGGTTTTTACTACCAAATATAGTTAATCAATCTTAACCTAGAGAGCCTCTACATAGCCCACTCAGGTGCTGATGAGGCGTTAAACAATAACTCACACACACACACACTCAAAAATTTAAAACATGCTGTGCATAACCGTCAATAGGTGCATGCATGTACAGGTATGTACTTAATATCTCTGAGATTCTCTTACTGCTGTGGTGTGTACAATACACAATGTGTAATACAAATTACATGAATTGTAATAATAACACAACAGGTATGTGCCCTCAATCTCCTAAACTAGTTAGAACATTACATAGTTTATTCACACTTACCATGATAACTTGTCTGCACATAACTATCTTCTGTGAAATGACTCCTGCACACAACAGCAGCTGGTCCAGGCACCCAAATTGTACCTTGTCTATCAGGCCTATCACGCTTAATTTTGATGAGCCAGTCTCTCAAAACTTGTGGTCTAGCCTTGGGAAACCTGTGTCCCCCTTGGTTAGTGCACAACGGAACAGAACACTGAGGCATACTTGATAATCAGAGCAGAACGACACAAGAGCTTTTCTATTCAACTGGGTCAGTCGGCCATGTAAACAAACACTGCTTTGGTAGGATCGCTAGTGGCGACGCCTGGGGGGAACTTTGGCACGGCACAACCTCATTGATGCATCGTAATAAATTGAGGGACCTACCTGAAAGTCTTCTGTTTCAAAAATATCCTGTGGTGATCCAACACTTACCTGAGGATCTCCAGCTTCCAGCTGATCCACCTCTAACCCCACCATTTGCCTCTCAATTCCTATCTCCGGATTCTCCTCCGGATTCTCCTCCTGATTCTCCTCTGGATTCTCCTCCGGATTCTCCTCTGCTTCCAGCATTGCGTTCTCCTCCACTTCCAGCATTGAGTTCTCCTCGGCTTCCAGCATTGAGTTCTCCTCCGGATTCTCCTCCGGATTCTCCTCCGGATTCTCCTCCGGATTCTCCTCCGGATTCTCCTCCGGATTCTCCTCCTCTGACTCGTGCAAAAATTTGCTTAATTCTTCAAAAAGCCACTCTTTACGACAGTGTGGACATTTCAAAGCACAGTAAATGTTAAAATCGAAATTATTAATGTATGCTGAACAACATGAGCGGTGAATTATGGCTTTACAGCAGAACAATTGCTTACCACCATCTACCAAACATATTACACACACATCCATGTTAGTGATCTCTTTCCTGTAGTGGACTAATCACAACTGAAGTGAAATTTGAAAAAATCCCTTTAAAGCTAGTTTGCATAATTTTAAAAAATTTAGTGATGTGTGCATGTGTGTGCAATGGGATATGGAACAATAAATTTAACCAAAACCCTTTCATTTCCTAGTATACAGTCCATGTGGGTGCATTACGTTCATTAAGTGCATTCAAAAAATTGCTGAGGTGAGGAGATAGGACTGATAGGACTGACAGCTGTTTGGTGTCTGTAGGGGCAAACTCATTAAGGATTAACCATTGATATTAAGGTATCTTGTCTTATCATTTCATATCCGATACAGTAGGGTCCAAACCCACCTAATCAATTTCTCCAGTTCCACCTACTGTGCAATATCTTAATCACTCCAATGATCAAGGATGTATTGATCCTAGAAGGAGGTCTTTGTTGTGTTCATTAATCAGAAGCATAACGTGCTTTGATGTAGAGTTAATTTATCTTTATTACTATTAATTAGTGATATGACTGAAGAATTCACTGCTTCAGTCAACAACTCCTCACACTCTGAGTCTAGCTTTCCAAGTGTGAAGATGTTTCAGTTTTTGTGTTTGCTGTCTTGCATGATGATTGTCAAGGTGGACAGTCAAGTTTTATGTATGAAGACGAAATGTGTGTGCAATGGACAAGATGTGAGTTGTGAGGATTTTTTCCCGGAAGTCCCTGAGGAATCTATAGGAACAACAATCCTCAAACTCACACTTTCTGGGAGGTTCATCCCTCCATTGGATGGAATAGAGGACTTTCTTCACGTCGAAATTTATGGAGCTTGTGGAGACAGTAGGATCTCGAAGTGGAGCTATGGGTGCAATGTTGAATCCAGTGTTGGATCAACTATTGTTGGACAATGATGAAATCGGATGGATCAGTTTTTCTCCATGTCTGTGGCTGGATTGTTTGGATTGAACGTTAGTGTTATGTGCGGTTTGCTGAAGACATGGAGAAGAATCAACTTCTTCAGAAGGCAAGCCCCGCCCCCACCCTGTTCTGTCTCTATGGTATTGGGACTACAGCGAATCATCCACACAGTGATCATGTTTATGTGTCGCTGTCAAGCGTTTAAGAAAAGGACTTCTCTTCAAAGTAAGTCTTTTTTTATTTAAATCGCAATTTTTTATTACACCATTAACTGATGTAACCAAGCGTTATGCAACTTACTCCATAACACTCACAACAATTGCATCAACCGCAACTATCCCTTTAGATCCTCTTTCACAACCTCTTTTGGGCCTCTCTACCACGTGTTAATGTTTACATTATTAGTTCTAAAAAAAGCGGTTATGCGTCTTGCAACGCATGCGCGATGCGGTATCTTGAAGCTTCTATTAACCTCCGTAGTATAAAGAGTGGCGCTGCATTAGGAGATCCTAAAAATGACGTCATCCTGCAGGGAATACCCTTGACGCTGCGCGCTACAACGCATGCGCGATACGCTATCTTGAAGCTTCTATTTTCCTCCGCAGCGTAAAGAGTGGCGCTGCATCAGGAGATCCTAAAAATGACGTCATCCTACAGGGAATACCCTAGCAGGGAAGCCCCGCATAATTGTAAAGAATAAATAGAGTGGGGAAAATGTGGATATTTTATTATTATTATTATTTTTTTTTTCAGTTCCACGGGGATTGGGGCTCCCCAGGACTCTCCAGGACTTGGTGGGTGCTCCATCGCCTTCACCTACGATGAGAGGTCCAACGACGAGATCGAAGACAGCCGCCGCTGCTGCTGCCGCTTCAGCTGCTGCCGCTTCAGCTGCTGCCGCTTCAGCTGCTGCCGCTTCAGCTGCTGCCGCTTCAGCTGCTGCCGCTTCAGCTGCTGCCGCTTCAGCTGCTGCCGCTTCAGCTGCTGCCGCTTCAGCTGCTGAGACACCCCGTGGTCGCTCCGCAAGAGATGAAGAGATAGTTACTGAATTGTGATTAAATAAAGATATTAAATCGATATTATGCGTTTGTTATTCGTATGAAATATCTAAAAAATGCTCTGACAGTTTGTCATGAAAAAAATGTAAGCCGTGAACAGCTATTAAACACTTTTCTCAAGTTCGTCCGGTGCCGCGGGAAGGCCTCAGAGCTCGACTGGACATAATTTTGAATACGGACAGTGTGACTCGTTTTCTCTCCCACTTTATGATAGAAAACAGTTAAATCTAACCTGGCTTGGATTTTACCGTTTCACAGTGGGTGAATATGAAATGAAGCATATTGTACACAATTAAGCGACTCAGCGATTTATGGGTGGTGTTGTTACACCGAGATGGGGGAGATTTAGATCCTTCAACCATCTTATGAAAGGAAGTTGACACCGAGTCACATTTTTAATACAAATCAAACCAAATATGTATATATTAGTAAGCATTACTACTAGCTACTAGCTACTGATAGCTACTGATAGCTACTGCTAGATGGCTACAAGCTACAAGCTACTGCTACCTAGCTGCTGCTAGATGGCTACTGCTAGCTACTGCTAACTAGCTGCTAACTAGCTACTGCTAACTGGCTGCTAACTAGCTGCTAACTAGCTGCTACCTAGCAGCTGCTAGCTACTGCTAGCTACTGCTAGCTACTGCTAGCTACTGCTAGCTACTGCTAGCTACTGCTAGCTACTGCTAACTAGCTGCTAACTAGCTGCTAACTAGCTGCTAACTAGCTACTGCTAACTGGCTGCTAACTGGCTGCTAACTAGCTGCTAAGTAGCTGCTAACTAGCTGCTAACTAGGTGCTAACTAGCTGCTGCTAGCTGCTGCTAGCTGCTAATAGCTGCTGCTAGCTGCTAGTCTATCCTTAAATAAATCTGTTTCAAGAGTCTGTATTTATCAGACATTTGCATAATCCAACAAGAATTTGGATTAGATTGAATAGTAGTGGAAGCATAATTTTGAATGTTGAGCTCCAAAACATTGAGTCTATGGGTTTGAATGAAATTATGGCATTGACAGAGATTGGTTTGGTGGCTTTTCGATTCGGCATGACTAAATACTGAGTTCAGAATGCAAACAAAAAGATCCACAAGGATTTTTTGATTAGGTTTTGACTCAAATAATTCTTCATTTAACAAAGCGATGTTCCAAACCAAATCATCACTCATATCGATACTTTTGTGAATTCGTCTTCGAGATTGGTTAAGAGATTAGCTAGATCGGTTCTTTTGTTTCCTTCAATGCATTAAGGAAGGATGTGAATGCAGCCGGTCCTCGCATCTGTAGCAGAAATAAAAGGGAGTAATTTCGTTTCGATGGTGGTTCTTCTAATATTTCAGTAACCATTCCCTGATTGAGAATTCCATCTTGATAAAGAAATGAAAGCACTTCTGTACAAGGTACTTCTCTAACCAAAACTACAAAGTTCCTACGCAAAGCATCACGATCGCATCTGAGCATTTTGAGTTAATGTCTAAACTAAAAATATTTTATTTAGATAGCGCGCATGGCACCCACATGCTTGGTTGCGCTTGAGCGAGCAGTTGAGTGCGCGCGCACCACACACGCTTGGTCACGCTTGAGCACGCTTAGGCACGCTTTTGGGTGCGCGCGCACACTTGGACACGTGCGCGCCCTTGCGTCAAATGTGGGCACTAAATCCCCGCTAAATAACCCTCCCAAAAATGAGTAATTGTCTTTTCAACCATGCGTCAAATGTGGGCACTAAATTCCTGCTAAATAATACCAAAAATGAGTAATTGTCTTTTCAACCGTAACTATGTTCAACTCTGTATTCAACCATCCAGGTAAACCAGCCATGTGGTAAACCAACCATAAATTGTTTTATGCGCCCCTTTAAAATCGTAGCTTCTGGGGATTCCCCTGATAGGGTTTCTGTTAACCCTCCTAGTCATGGTTTACCCTAAACCAACTTTCGTGGCTTCTGAAATATAACCCTGGAGTTTATTTGATGTAAAACAATAGTTCAATCGTGGTATCATTGCATTAAGATGAACTCGCGTATAGTTAAGCATACTTTAAACAATAAACTTTGAAGTTGAGTAGTGTCACCTGGAAATGGTATATAAGGTCCAGAATTTTTTCTAAATAGCATCACAATCTTCACAGACAGCAATACACAGTTACATAGATACACTCCGAGATCGAGATGAATAACACTTGCAACTGCCCGATATCAGAAGTTAAATTCTTATACTTGCTGTATTCGATGTTTTCTGGGATCATGCTGATATTAGGCATTCAATTATTCGTAAGTGGAATTTAAACAATAATTCACCTCTTATATCATCAGATGTATGAAATTTTATATATATAAATAAATAGTTATGTTATAATGAATTAGTGAGATTTAACAGTGATATAAATTTATAGATAACTCGAATATCAACGCAATAATTAATTAATTTACAGCTTTATAATGATATTTTTTCCTAACTTTTAGGGTGCGGCCAGAAACCAAAAAAATTGTTCACTCTTGTGCTGAGAGATTGTCAGCACTTACGCGAAATGCGGAGACGGAAACGGAGCAGTAAGTTTATTTTCACAAGTATTCTGGTTAATTCTGATTACTTTTATAACTATCACTCAATTATATAGAGAAATATCTCAAAAATAATCCTTTTCCTTTCCAGAAACCATGACTTGGAAGTTGGATCTAGCAAAGATGAGACTGTGAGAGATAATAACCCCGTATTTACAGTACCAACCCTCCCAGTGTCTCCATCCATCCCACACCAATGGAGTTTACCAACTCTCCTTACTCCTACTCATGGAACCCTGGCTCACTCCCCATCTCGGCGCTCCTCTACCCCACCCTCTATAGCCTACGTCCACGCTACCCAATCGACTAGAACCAAACGATACGCCGAATCTACCTTATAATTAATTTTTATTTGTATTGTGAAAATTTGTGGTTTTTATTATTTTTATAATTAATTTTTTCTATCTGAAATACTTCATTCGTATCGGTTCTAATATTATATCTAAGGGTTTGGTTGAGACACCATCAGCTAATACTTCCCTTTTAGGATAAAAATAAGCAAATCCGGCTCTATTCTGTTGGTATGTGAAAATAGTATTACTTTTACTGATAAATCCTTCATTGGTAGAGCTACGGCTTTCCTTAGTTTCCAAAACGCTTTTAAATATTTCTAGAGGGTTTTTGACTCTGTTTTTGGATATACCTTTAGAACTAAACTTACAATGGTCTTTGTTGGCTACAATATAGGTTTTATAACAGAGTCCATAGAATATCTCACCTTCGTACTCACGTTTAAATAGCCCAGGGCAACGATTGTCATATTTAGTGTGTTCTGGACAACAAGTTCTTGGAAACCAATGAGTTTCAGCATCAACGTCTCTAACTGAACAATATCCATTTAACTTATGCTTTTATTCATCTAAGAGTTCGGGTTTAATCCCATCTTGCAGTGATTCCCTTGCTATTGAAAAGTAATTGCTATCGGTATCCATCTGAAGCATTTGAAATTTGTTTCTCGGAACATATTTACAGAGAAAATCGTAATAAAATTCCAACATTCTAAACTTGGCATATTGAAGAATGAAAAAACCTATTTGAATTGGCAAATCTAACTTAATCTTGTTTTTTTGAGATTCGATCTCATAAAATTCATAATCTTCTGAAAGTTGGGTCATGGATTTGAATCCTTTCTCGTTAGCTTTGAGACAAGACTCATTCTCACCTTCTACATATCTAACATCAGTTTGCTTTAATTTATTAAGAATAGTTGAACCGTATGCCGAATTTCCTATAAGTTTTGATAAGTCCGCAATTATTGATAGATCTGGATCTCTATCTCCCGCTCTTCTAGCCTCTGTAACATCGGTCACAAAATCCTGAAAACATTTCATTCTGTTATATTCTATCACTTGCCCTCGAAGGTCCTGGGCCTCCACGCGGCGAGGGTGGAAACACTTGGGGTGAAGTCCTCTATCCCCAGTGGCTAAAACAGGACCGTGCGCATTGCACAAGCTGCTCCAGCTTTACAGGAGGGTGTGTCCCCTACCATACAGGGGAAACAAAAATGAATATGTCCGAATCGACAATTTCAGACCGGCTCGCACGTCCCCCGGGTGAACAAGGTGCGCGTCCCTCAGCGGTAAACCAGGCTGAGGTCGAAAAATTGGCTACTGGTTCCAGACAAAGTAAACGTTTCCGCTCATCTACAGATGATGCCAATCCAAGTACAACTTATGATGTTATATCTACGCCATGGCCTAAGTTTCTTGTTGTTACTGGCAGTGACGATGGGTTTTCCCGTCTCTCAGCCATAACAATTTGTCGAACGTTGAAAGAAAGTATTGGTTTCGTTGAAAATACGAGAAGGCTCAGGAGTTCATCCTTGCTGGTGCAGGTTGCCCACAAGGACCAATCGTTAAAATTGCTGGAGCTGAGGGCCTTTGCGGGTACCCCTGTAAAGGTGGAGCCCCATCGGTTCTTCAACTCTTGCAAGGGGGTTGTGACATCTCATGAGAGCAGTCTCTGCTCCGATGACGAACTGAGGGACTGGCTGAATGACTACAATGTCATCCACATTCACCGCCAGCCCCCCAGATATTCACGACAGCTACTGACTCTGACCTTTGATGGCACAGTGTTGCCTGATAGGGTCAGCATAGGGTTCGAGTGGTGTAGGGTACGTCCCTACATCCCGAACCCAAAACGATGTTATAATTGCCAGCGATTTGGCCATTTTAGCGGCTCCTGCCGCGTCAAAGCAACCTGCGCCAATTGTGGGTCACGGGAACACGTTCATTCCCGTGACTCACCATGTCAGAAACAGTCATATTGTGTTAATTGTGGAGGTGATGGGCCAGCCTATCACCGTGGCTGTCCAAAATGGCAGCTAGAGAAAGAGATCCTGAAGTTAAAGACCACCAAGGATATCTCCTTTCCCCAAGCACGCCGTATAGCTGAACAGGCTGCTGGGGCAAGCTATGCCTCAGTCCTGTCTCAGATGGCTGGACCTAGATCTCCTTCACCCAGATCATCGCCCAGGCGAAGGATTGACCTAGATCCTAATTATAATTATTCCAAGGCAGGGCAAAGCTTGCAGAAACATAAACCTGAATCTAAGACTTCACAGGCAGACGATCACCTCGCAAGAATAAAGCAGCATGCTATAGATGTCGGAAAAGGACATCTTGTAGCTCCATCGGTTAGTGCGTCACAACTTAGTGTACCCTCACAGGGTGCACCTTCCGGCGTTGAGTCGGAAGAGATACACCAGCCGATGGAAGAGGAGGCAGGGACTACCACCATCCCTAGGCCTCAACGGGAGGGGGCAATTGATAAAAGATCAATTGTTCCCAAAAGACCCCCCCTCATCAGAAAAACACTAGAAAAATCTAGTGCACTGAGCTTCATAACACCACCATCTAAGCATGGTGGGGCCCTCAAAAAGATCTTAACACCAAAAGAGGCAGCGACTTTGAAGAAAAAGTGAATATTCATACAAATTCATACCATGCACTACAGATTTTACTATGATAATATTAAACTCTTTTAACTAATTCATGGACAGTATCATTCAGTGGAACTGTCGAGGTTTCAGAGCCAACTTCGATGAAATAGGTTGCATGGTCCAAGACTTAAACCCTAGTGTTTTCTGTCTACAGGAAACATTTCTGAAACCTCCAAATAGTTTTAAACTGAGAAACTATCATATGTATAATACATATGGCAATATTGCCCACGATAGAGCCACTGGTGGCTCATCAATTTTAGTTAAAAATGGCATCATTCATACCCATATTGCTCTTAACACTAACCTTCAGGCTACAGCAGTTCGTCTGAACCTGAATAAAACATTCACCATATGTTCCATATATATTCCTCCACCCTTTCACCTTACAGCCAGTGATTTGCATAACCTTTACAATCAACTGCCTGAACCGCGTCTTATCCTAGGAGATTTTAACAGCCATAACCAATTGTGGGGAAGCACTTCCCACAACAACAAAGGAAAAACCATTGAAGATTTTCTCAATGACCACACCCTTTGCTTGTTCAATGATGGTTCACCTACATATCTTCACCCAGGTCATGGATCATTTTCAGCGATAGACCTTAGTATATGTGATCCAGCGTTATTTCTGGAATTTGAATGGAGAGTATTAGAGGACACTCACGGCAGTGATCACTTTCCTATTGTCCTACAAAACGTAGAAGGTACAAGAGAAGTGGGTCAACTCCGATGGAAGTTGCATAAAGCGGATTGGACCTCCTTCGAAAAGCACTGCTTAGAAACAATTACTATGTCTCATTATAGGAATAGTAATAATCTCGTTGAAGATTTTACTGATGATATTACTGATATAGCCAATAAAACTATACCGATGACAAAAAATAATTCTAAACGTAGTGCAAGACCTTGGTTTGATGACGAAGTAAGAGAAGCTATTAAAAACCGTAAGAAAGCCCTCAGAATTTTTAAATCACAGCCGACCATCAACAATCTGAATAATTTTAAGTGCCTGAAAGCCAAAGCGCGTAGAATTGTCAGGCAAAAAAAACGTAGTTGCTGGAGAGACTATGTCTCCAGACTCACTGAAAGAACTCCTAGCAATAAAGTCTGGAAAATGATTAAGAAGATTGAAGGAAAGAACCTAGCTTCGCATGTAAGCATTCTAGAAGTGAATGGAGAACATCTCTCCTCACCAGAACAAATATCAAACGGGTTAGGAGAACAGTTTGCATACAACTCCTCATCGGAGAACTATACGAGAGAATTTCAATGTTATAAGGCTCAAGCTGAGAGATTAACCCTAAATATACAGTCTGATAACAGCGAAGATTATAACTCCTACATCACCTTAGAAGAACTTCAGAAGGTCATCTTAAAAGCGACTGACTCTGCAACAGGCCCTGATAATATACATTATCAAATCTTAAAACACCTACCTCAATCCTCTTTAAAAACATTACTGTATATCTTTAATCAAATTTGGGAGAAGGGATGTCTTCCATCCCTGTGGAAACAAGCCACGGTCATCCCAATTCCCAAGCCGGGGAAGGATCATAGTGATCCTATGAATTATCGACCAATAGCCTTAACCAGTTGTCTATGTAAGACAATGGAGCGAATTGTTACTGATAGACTGGTTTGGTTCCTGGAGTCGAACCAGCTTATTACAGAGTTCCAATCTGGATTTCGCCGTCACAGGAGCACATTAGATCATTTAGTCAGACTGGAAACTTATGTTAGAGATGCTTTCATTAACAGAGAACACGTAGTAGCCATATTCTTTGACCTAGAAAAAGCTTATGACACTACATGGAAATATGGAATAATGAAAGATCTCCACGACTTAGGGCTTCGAGGTCGCCTTCCAGTTTTCATCGGATCCTTCCTACAGGATCGCTTCTTTAAGGTCCGAGTGGGATCAACGATGTCAAGCCCCTACTCTCAGGAGAATGGAGTCCCTCAGGGTAGTATTCTCTCGCCCACCCTCTTTAACGTCAAAATCAACAGTATAGTAAATTCCATCTCAGAAAATCTCATGTCGTCCCTATATGTTGACGATTTCCTCATTGCATATCGTTCCAGATATATGCCAACCATAGAACGACAACTGCAATTAAATTTGAATAGGATTCACAAATGGTCACTCGAAAATGGCTTCAAGTTCTCTAAACAGAAGACAGTTTGTCTGCCTTTCTATTACTTACGATCAAACCATCCAGATCCATCACTAATAATTGACAACTGTCAAATAAAAGTGGTGAATGAAACAAAATTTTTGGGTGTACTCTTTGACTCCAAATTGTCTTTCATTCCGCATATCAAAGCACTGAAAGCAAAGTGCCTGAAATCAATGAACCTCCTTAAAGTAGTGAGCAAATATAATTGGGGTGGGGACACAACGGTCCTCCTTCGTCTCTATCGAGCAATTACTCGTTCTCGACTTGATTATGGTTCTGTGGTATATGGCTCCGCCAGACCATCTTATCTAAAATGCCTGAATTCTGTACATCATCAAGGGTTGCGACTAAGCTTAAGAGCTTTTCGTACATCTCCTGTAGAGAGCTTATATGTACTGGCAGGGGAACCTCCACTTTCCCTTCGTCGTATCAAGTTATCCATGCAATACATACTAAAGGTAGCTTCAACTCCAACAAATCCAACATATGATGTGATATTTCATCCAAAATACATGCATCATTATGAATCTCGTTCAAACGCCATTCGACCACTGGGATTACGCATGAAATTCTATCTTGAGGCTGCAAAAATTGATACTACAATCATTGCCGAGACGGAAGTACCACCCATTCCGCCATGGATTCTCCCAGTCCCGAAAGTTATACTGGATTTGGCAGAGCTTAAGAAAAGCGAAACCAATCCGGTAGACTATCAAAATCTATTTTATAGTATAAGGTTTAAATACGAATCGTACAAATTTCTATACACAGATGGCTCAAAAATGGAAAGACGAGTAGGCTGTGCTGTCACTTCTTATAAAACCGTTATAGCTGAATGTCGTCTTCCAGACCACTGCTCAATATACACTGCAGAATTAACAGCTATTTACCTTGCCTTAAAGAACATCGAGGACTCAGAATCAGATCATTATGTTATCTGTTCTGATTCCAAATCTGCTCTTCAAGCAATCCAAAATAAACAACTTGATAACCCTGGGATCTTAGATGTTCTTATTAAGTATTTCTATCTTCACGAATACAAAGACATAGTATTCTGCTGGATTCCTGGACACGCTGGCATTGAAGGGAATGAAAAAGCAGACCTGGCAGCAAAAAGGGCTCTTACAAAAGAGATAACTGATTTTACCATTCCATACACTGATTTTAAAATGACTATAAAATCTTTTATCATGTCTTGCTGGCAAAGACAATGGAATGAATGTAATAACAACAAGTTGCATTCAATCTTACCTTGCATTCAAAATAAAATACCGAGTAGGTTCAATACTCGCAAAGATCAAGGAATATATCACAGATGCCTCATAGGACATTCAAGACTTACACATTTACACCTTTTAGTCAATGAACCGGCACCGGTATGCCAGAGTTGTCGGCGCTCCCTAACAATCAAACATATTTTATTAGATTGCATCCACTTACAACGCATTAGAAGACCTCTGTTTCAAGCTACTACCTTACAACATCTCTTTACTAGATATCCAACCCAGACAATTATTGATTTTTTATATGCTTCTGGTTTCTACTACCAAATATAGATAATCAATCTTAACCTAGAGAGCCTCTACATAGCCCACTCAGGTGCTGATGAGGCGTTAAACAATAACTCACACACACACACATATTCTATCACTTGATAGATTTTGGAAACGACTAATCCGTGTTCTAAATACCATTTC
Organism: Alitta virens; assembly: GCA_932294295.1. Lineage (NCBI taxonomy): Eukaryota > Metazoa > Annelida > Polychaeta > Phyllodocida > Nereididae > Alitta > Alitta virens. The sequence goes on along the minus strand of OW028574.1, from coordinate 45,429,576 downwards.
AAGGGGGTAGCTAATAATATTTTCTTAGCTTTCATTCCACCTACTAACAGTCTTCTAGGTTTTGTATTCATCCCTGAATCACAAGCAAAATTTTGCATATGTTCACCTATTACTTCGAATGGAATATCCATAGTGCAAAATATTGGTGACATCTCACTAAAATAATCATATGGTTCCAAGTTATCCGGTTGTTTGAACCCTGGTTCCCATTCTTCGGGGACTGCGATGTCTACTTCTACCATACTGAATAGTTCATCTCATTTCACTGCTTCTAAAATTTCCTTTTCTGTCAGAGTTTTCTTATGTTTTTTGAAAAACTTGGGTCTCTTGTTTTCGATGAATTGTTGTAAGTCCGGAGTATCTTTAATCATTATTAAAAACTGGCACTCCCATATCTCCTCAAGTTCATATCCTAGACTCCTGTAGGAGTTATTCCTATCCTGTCATCTTTTCTGCGCGAGTAACCCTTTTTTCATTTCTTTCTCAGATAAATTTTTATTCATTAGTGGACAATGTCCACCGTGGTGGTGGAACTAGCAACCATCGTACTGATATATCTTTGTCATATTATTTGAACAAGATACTCCATCAGCAAAGAAACGACCATCTCTCTTTTCCTTATTTCCATTTCGTTTATGCCAAATCTTTAGATTTCTTTTATGACTTAAATAATCCATCCAATAGAACATGTTATCATATCTATCCCTCACCACAGGTTTAAAGTTGTTTTCTGCGTGTCTTCTAATGAAACTACCTACTGGGAATTCTTTACTGAAGGCATATAGATATAACGCATTAGCGTCATATCCGATTACTTTCTTCACCGGATTATTACCACCCCGAATAAATGTCTTATCTCGCTGAGCTTGTCTGTGAAAAATAATAGAAGCTCCGCCAATTATATTCTGCAAATAGGAGAAGTAAAGATCTGAATTTTTTGGTCTATTAGAGAGAAATAGGCACCATTTTTCTCTGCACTCTGAAAAACTAACTGTCTTGCTATTCCTGGAACACTAATAGCGCTCTTGAAAATATCTATTTGCTTCCCCTTATAAAAATCTTGTAGTTTGATAACAGCTTTAACGAATGGTGTGACATCTAAATTATTATACCATATAAGAAAATCTTTAAAACAACTCATATTTTTGCTAAACCAAACTGTTTTCAACCATTCGTAATTTTCAAATGTCTCCAGGACATTACATTGTTTTAGATTAGAGCAGAATGCTTCGTATGGTGGTAATTCTGGGTAATCTAACTTGGAGGGGTCATCAAAAAATTCGTATGGAAAATATCCTTTCTGTTCTTGAATTTTAAAAGCTTTTAAAAAGCTAGAATAACTTGTACCCGGAGCTAGGTAATTGATGACATCTAAGAATTTAAAACTCTCATTGGCTAAACAGGAGTATGAATTGTTATTCTACGTTATGCATCTCTAAACAACGAGCTATTTCCCTTTTGATTAAATTCATATCATATTTTGCTGAATTAAATCCTAAAACTGGAATCAGAGTGCAATAACGTTCGAATGTTTCAATCATGTTTTGAATTTTTTTACGCATTATATCATTGAAAGTTTCTTTCTCATCAACTTCTGTATTCCAAGTACTCAATTGTAATTCTAATTCTTCCGTAACATAACTAAGTTTCTCTTGTATGAGTGCTTGTGCAGTTGTTTGAATTCTTATAATGTATGCGAGCATTGATTTAGCGAGCTTCTCTCTATCTTGTTCCACTATACAGTGGGCTTCTTTAAAGTCTGGAACATTACTACAAATACTAACACTAATCGGTACGTGTTCTGCTGACATTATGGTGTTTTCAACTGAATCATTTGCAATCTTTTCCAGATAAGCCTCAAAGTCGTAAACTATGAAATATTCGTAAAATCTTTCATCATTGGGGACATCTATTCCAAATTCTTATAATTCTTGGAAAATGTTTCGTTTCATATCGGAAAAACCACCCGGAAATTGATATTTCGTTGCTAATGTACACCTTTGGCTGTGTCTTTTACAGAGGGAGAAAGTTTTGAAGTGTTTTTCACAGTTTGAGCATTGATGTTTACTACAATATCTATTAATATCAGTGATATATGATAAGTGATACTCGTAAAGATTCAAATTCATAGCATTGGTGTATCTATGAGTTGATTTAAATATGGAGTGTGCAGTTCCATCTTCGTGTAAAGAAAATATGTTAACGTTTAACTGAAAAAATCTCTAAAAATCTGGAATTAGCTGCAGGTCAACGCCTCCTTCCAAATCTTGCTCGCAAACACTAGCAAATTCTTTGTAGTATTTTTCTACTTTTTCTTCGAAATCTCTGGTGTTTCTGTACAAATCTCTCTGCTTATGATATGCTAAGCATCTGAATAGACAAAGGTTATCCTGAATTTTTCGGTTATTAATAACATGCATGAGGTTTATAATAGATTTACTGTTTTTTATATAACCTGGTAATTCACCATGACCTAAAGGGAAGCCTGTTGAAGTAATATAGAATCTAACGTTAGTTATTAGAACTAATTTCCATTTAGTGGAAGGTCTGTCTTTAGATATATAAGCTGTTAGATCTAATTCATTCAGATGATCCTTGACTTTTTCTAAATCGGATCTATTAGAAATAGATATCGGAAGATCTAAAAGTGGGTAATTGCTGTACGCTTTAAAATATCTATAATCCCCAGTTTCAATATGTTGAAGAATAGAACCGAAAGACAAGTTTAACTTAAAAGTTTGGTTTTGATCATCATATATTTCGCTAGCAAAACCCATAAGGTCTTCAATGCTAAAATCAGCTCCTAATGGATAATTATAAAAGCTTTGGGGTTGTCCTAATTCGTGGTTATCATAAATGAATGAGTGATATCTATTGTAAAATTCTTGTAATTCCTCATCTTCTATGGATAATATGTGTGCTTGACCTCGACCTCGTTGGGAATGAGAATCTCTTATATGAAGGAATAGTAAGTGTCTATTCTGAAATTCTTCTGAACACCGCCTACATTTAATTGTATTATTTGTTTTGTGATAATGTTTATGAGTGTTCAACCCTTTTTGAGAGTTAAAAAACCTCCCACAAACATCGCATAATACAGTTGACTGAATATGTGCACTCGGTTGTATAGTTGAATGCGCATTAGCGCTTGGTTGAATATTAGACTGATCATTAGTGTGGGGTTGAATTTTACAAGCCCTTTTGGGTGTTGTGTTTGCTTCCCATGCTTGGTTAGTATTGTGTGAATCAGTAAGAGTGTTTACCAAAACTTTTTTCTGATTTGAATACAGAGTGACATGAGTGACATTTAATTTCACACGAGTGAGAATCGTGAGCTAGGCTGTGAAAATTTTCTTACATTTTTGACAGTCAAACACTTCCTCGCAAACTTTCATGTGTTCAGTTAGTGAGAGGTTTTTCTTGGAAGTTTTGCGTAAATTTGGACACGAAAAAGTCTGCTGTGGAACCTGTGGTACCTGCAGACTTTGCATTAGTTGGAGATCAGTTGGGCTCTTTGGATTATTTTTTTTACCAATAAATAAGTGTTTTGTTCCCTTAGGACGTTGACATTTAAGTTCGTGTCTTTGCTTTGCGAAGAAACTTTGAAATTGATTGTTACAGTGCTGACATTTCATCATTTCCTGACATTTATGTACACCGAATAAAGAAACTGAAGTAAATTGTGCATGACATTGTACGCATTCTTTGATTCCTGTACATTTCTTTTGATGGGTATTCCTCTTAAAGCTAGTGGTGAAAGATTTACCACAAACATTACAATTATAGCATTTGGGATGCACCGGTTGACTGATTTGAGGAGTTGGAGCACGCGATTGAGTGGTTGTTTGAGTTGGATATGCAACATAACCTTGACAATTGCTTTGATGTAATTCTTGAGAATTTCTGTCATTGAATTGTCTGAAACATTTTCCACAATGAAGATTTGTTTGTAGCTGTTGAAGTCTGTTTTGAATTTGGGGGTCTTCGATCAGGTTATTTCTGTATGCAAACAATAATAAGTCTTGTGAGTTGTTGTAATTTTGAAGCATTTCAGCGAAATCATTGTAGGGTTGAGTGTTTAATTGATGAAGTCTATTTTTAACTTGGAAATCTTCAGTGAGATTGTTTCTCTGTGCGAAAAGCATTAAGTCATGCGAATTGTTGAAATTTTGAAGCATTTCAGAGAAGTCATTATAGGGTGAAACAAGTTCATTGTATCTTGAAATAACTTGCGGGTCTCTTGCAAGATCATTGCTATGGGCAAATATTGCTAATTGCTCAGCATCATCGAATGAATTTAGAATTTCTTGAAAATATTCATTGGTCAAAGCGTTATCTCTGCTCTCTGCCATTTCAATGATGAGGAGCAAGAGTACTAATCTCTTTTATGTTGGTGATTTCATACCCCACTGCACACAGTGTTCACTGCTGGCCTGCTGGCCTGCTATAGGATGGATGGCGAGTTATTTTTAGAAAATGACTTCATTCCAACAGGCTGCAATGAATTACAATGGAGGGGGGCCAAGGGGGTCTGATTCACTGCACCCTGGCTTCGCATTTTCTATTTTTAGAATTGGGGGTTTCCTATGACGAGATGACGTTGACAGGGTGTGCAATTAATTACCTACCCTTCTTTCACATAAGCTACCCTAGCTTCACCAGATGCAACTGATAGGGTGACAAATTTATTCAAATTCATCGGAGTGTGAAAATTAATTACTACCCTACTACCTCCGTTTCACCAAAAGACAATGGGTTTCCCTTTGATGTTGCTACCCTATCTCCTTATACTACTGCTAATCCATCCCTAATGGAACTTGCACTAGTCACTATATAGTCTATAACATCAGTAAACTATAATCCAACACCATAATAATATTCCTTCACTGCAGAGGGTGTATGCCATGTCTACTCTTCAGTGTTTCAAATTTCTCCTTGGGCAAAGCTTTAGTAAGAATATCAGCTGTCATTTTCTCAGTGGGGCAATATTTTAGAGTTAACATTCCTTGTTGAATACATTCCCTAACAAAGTGATAACGAATGTCGATGTGTTTGACCTTAACATGCCCAACTGGGTTATTGGCAATGGCGATGGCTCCTTGATTATCTTCCATGACAGTAGTTGGTGTATCCATGGAGACTCCAATGTCTTCAAGCAGTTTTCTCAGCCAGATGGTTTCCTGAGTTGCTGTACTCAATGCCACATATTCTGCCTCTGCTGTTGACAAAGCTACAGTTGATTGCTTCTTGCTCAACCAACTAACGGCCGCACCTGCTAAGGTAAAGAGGCTTCCTGAAGTTGAGTGACGATCATCCAGGTCACCTGCCAAATCTGCATCCGAATACCCAAGTAAACAGTTCTGGTCAATTCTGTACATCAGCCCAAGGTTAGATGTTCCCTTCAGGTATCGTAGAATTCTCTTGACAGCTGTCAAATGGGCTGTCGTGGGATTGGAGTTAAACTTTGAAACAACTCCAACTGCATGTGCAATATCAGGTCTCATTGCTATTGCAGCATATAACAGACTGCCAACAATGGATTGGTATTTGATGCGATCGACTCCATTGCTCACACCATCTTCCTTCCTCAGTTTCACATTTGTGTCAGCAGGGGTTGACACAGGTTTGGCATCCAGCATGCCAAATTTCCTCAACATCTGATTGATGTAATGTTGTTGATGTAAGTAGAGATGACCTTCACCCTGAATCACATTAATTCCCAAAATCTAATGCAGTTGTCCCATATCTGTCATCTTGAATTTTTCTTTCAGGTTTTCTTTAATTCTTTCCATCTCACCTTCACTTTCAGTGATCAATATCAGGTCATCAACATATACAGCTATAATTGACAATTTCTTTCCTCGTTTGACGTACACACATGGATCAGCTGTACTTTGCTCAAAATTGTTCTCTTGCATATATTGACGAAATGTTGAATTCCAACACCTTGGAGACTGTTTCAGTCCATACAAAGATCTGTTCAATTTGCATACAAGGTGTTCATTCCCAGCCTTCATGTATCCTTCTGGTTGTTCCATATATATATCTTCCTCTAATTGGCCATTCAGAAAGGCTGTAACAACATTCATCTGATGGATGATCATTTTCTTCTGCACTGCAAATGCCAGCAGTGTACGAATAGATGAGAATCGAACCACAGGTGAGAATGTTTCTTCATAATCAATTCCTTTGACTTGAGAGTAGCCCTTAGCAACAAAACGACTCTTGAATCTCTCAATTTTCCCATTAGCAGAGTATTTCACCTTGAAGATCCATCTGCATCCAATGCCTTCTGGTCCGGAGGCAACTCCACCAGGTTCCAAGTCTCATTTTCCAGCAATGACTTCAACTCCAAGTCTGCTGCTGCTTTCCAATCACTTGCATTTTCACCTTCTAAAGCCTCACTTAGTGATTTTGGTTCCTCAATCGCACAAATATTAGCAACATGACACACAGGCAAATCCAATGTCAGGTCTGCATACTCATCATATCCATAGCGCACTGGTGCTCTCCTTATTCTCCCACTGGTCACAGGGGCCGGAGCAGTGGTGGAAGCTTCCTCCAGGTCCATAACTACTTTACAAGTATTTTCTGTTGTTTCTTCACACAGGTCAAACTTGACTTCATTGAACACTGCATCTCTTCGGATTGTCACTTTTCGTGTTCGTTCATCATAAAATCTGTAGCCCTTGGATTCACTGCTGTATCCAATGAATCTAACTTTCTCAGCTTTCATGTCCAACTTCTTCCGCAGCTCATCAGGCACATGAGTGAATGCTACACACCCAAACACCTTCATGTGACTCAGGTCTGTCTTTTTCCCATACCATCTCTCATATGGTGTTTTGTTGTCACTGATTGCTGAAGTTGGCACTCGGTTCCCTACATAAGCCGCAGTTGCCACTGCTTCTGCCCAAAAATGCTTGGGTAATCCTGCATGTGACAGCATGCTTCTTGCAGACTCCACCAGGGTTCGGTTTCTACGCTCCGCCACACCATTTTGCTGTGGACAATATGGCACTGTTTTCTCATGGCGAATACCCTTGGCTATCAGATAAGCATTGAACGCTTGTGACACATATTCTCCTCCATTGTCAGTGTGTATTGCTTTAATGCTAGTACCACACTCATTTGAGTAAACTCTTTCAAATTCTTTGAACTTTTCCAGTACTTCTGCTTTACTCTTCATGAAATATACCTTGCAACACCTTGAAAAGTCATCAATAAATGTTACAAAATACTTGCTTCCTCCGATGGACTGTGTCTGCATCGGTCCACAGACATCACTGTGCACAAGCTGTAGCCTATTTTTTGCACGAACCTCTCCAACTGACTTGAATGGCTTTCTGTACATTTTACCTTCAATGCAGCCTTCACAGAACAAGGTGTTACTGTTCGACATGTTAACTCCTGTGACCATATCCTTTCCAGTGAGTTGCCTCAACTGTGTCATATTCAAGTGTCCAAGTCTTTGGTGCCATAAATCTGCATCACTTGGCCCACTACCACCATTCACAGCTCCTGCAGCCTTATGTACCAGGTTTGCAGTACAATTTAACATATACAATCCATCCACCTTGCGATCACCAATTCCATGGAGAGTTCCTGTATTTCCTCTTATGTAGCATCGTTCTGCAGTGAATTGAACACTATTTCCTTTCTCTGCAGCTGCTCCAACTGAGAATAAGTTACCGGCTAGCTTTGGTACAAACAACACGTTGTGCATGGTCACACACTTGGGGTCACTGACCTTAAAGGTCATGGTCAACTGCACATTTCCCATACCCAAAGCTTCAACAGTTCGACCATCTCCCACTCGAACTTGTTGTGGTTCCCGAAAATCATGATAGTCCATTAGACACTCCTTTTTGCATGTCATATGTTTGGATGCTCCTGAGTCAACAATCCAATTTACCCCAGACCGATTCTGTCCAAGATTTACTGTGAAGGCAGTGCATTTTCCATGATCATCATGGCCGCCTTCCCCAGGATCCTCTGTCGCCAAATTCTTGGCCTTGTGGACTTGCCCTTTCCTTTTTGGACAATTTCTTTTAATGTGGCCAAACTCACCACATGAATAGCACTTGAATTTCTTTTGTGCATTTCCTTCCATGTGCTTGTTCTGCCCAATGCGACCATGAGCATGTGTTGCTGCAGCAGCACTTGCAATTGACTTCTCAACATCATTGCTTGCTTTCCGTTTCTGTTCCTCATTAACTAGTGCTTGTTGCACAAATCCCAATGAGATGTTATCCAGCCGTGTTTCAAGAGCTGTCACCAAGGTCTGGTAGCTTTCTGGCAAGCTGCCAAGTAATGTCACAATCTGATCCTCTTCAGCTATTTCTGCACCAACAGCAGCCAGCTGATCTGTAAGTTCCTTCATTTGTTTTAAGTGTTCCTCAACTGTCATACTTTCAGGCATCTCACAGCGAAAATACTTCTTTTTCAGAAATAACTCGTTTGCCAATGTGTTCCTTTGAAAGTGATCTCGCAATACATCCCATGCTTCCTTTGGTGTGCTACATGAGGTCACCAAGTACAATTGAGATGTATTAATGGTTAGCACAATGATGGAGAACGCTCTCTCCCTTTTTTTGAAAAATTCTTGCCTAGCCTGTTCATTAGCTATTCCAGGAGGGGCTACATCCTCTGTCACGTGATCCCAGAGACCCTTTCCCTTCAGTAGGTGTTCCATTTGGAACTTCCACGTGGTCCAATTATCACCACCCAGTTTTTCTATGTGCACTTTGTCCTCCATGTTTAACTATCCACAAAATCACAACAATGTTTTCACCAGTTCAGTACAGCCTAAAATACCATTCAAAACTGTCACTCACTTGATACCAATGCTGTAATGTGTACAATAGCATCCAAGTTAAATATTGAGGTCACCACATAGAATGCTGCATCACCCACAAGGAGTCAAACAAGGTGATAAAATCCAACTAAATCCGGACTATGCTGTGGCCATCCATGAAAAATAATCCAACCAGTCCATCAATCACAGTTCTACAATAATCCTTGTAAAACTTCAGACACAACTGTTACCATTTTCATGAGAACTTTTTTTTTTTTTTTAATCCACGAGACTGGGCCCATAACCTGTTGTTAGTTGAGAGATTTATTCAAGTATCTACATGCATACACACAAGAGGGCAGCACTAGCCCGAACACAGTGACATCTAGTGTTATTATATATTACAAACTATTACAGTTTACAACATTTTCCTCCAAATACAACCAAATTATAAACATGACAATTTGCCAATTGTACATACCAGGTGGCAATCAAACAGCAAAACCTTATCCAGGTATTCCTGAGTAATCATTGTAACTGCAAGAATTCGCTAATCTTGACTCAGAATGGCTTGAATTGCTGGCTTGCGTGCATTATGAAAAACGCAAAAATTTGTCAATTGGACGATCCTAAAGATCACAAGATCTGCCAGATGTTTTTTTTTAATGAACCCCTTAATGAAATCATTGAAAAACAATTTTAAAACAAAGAAATAACCTTTTTCCTCAATGAGTCTTGGAAAAATATAAATTTCAAAAGTTAGACAGTCACTGGAGTGGTTAATAACCCATAAACTGTAGTGGCATTGAAGTACATTCATACTGACTGGGCAACAACAAGATTAGGCTGGTGAACATTACATCCACAATTCGACATTTTGCATGATGTACATGTTCTACATTTTGGACAAGTATACTCATAAGTACACACATCACATTGTCATTATTGAGAGGCGGTGTAACCAGATTCACATTCATAAATGCTATCTTGCATGGTTTCAAAATCCTAATAAATAAATTTCCCTGAGGTGGGCTTGACCTAATGTCATATGTGAAAGCACAAATGATCTTGGTTTACAAACTCTTTACATGTTTTGCACTCATATTCCCCACACTTATGATATTGAAGGCTTGTTTATTTTCAAGTCAATTATTTGTAACATTCAGCCCGAGTGTTGTGACCGGTGGTCTTCTGTCATGCTGTCTTCTGACCTGTGGTCTTCTGCTGCCTGTCCTAATTAGCCCAACTGGTGCAGAAATACAGGACGTACAGCCCTAATCACCCACCCACCCACCGTGGTCTTCTGAACTGTGGTCTTCTGACCAGGGGTCTTCTGTTTGGTAGTCTTCTGCTGAGAGGTCTTCTGACTGGTGGTCTTCTGACCGGCGGTCTTCTGACCGGCGGCCTTCTGGGTGTCCCTGTAGGTGGTCTTTTTCTCCCTCATGGTCTTGCCCAATACAGCTGCCCCCCCTGACCAGTTAGGCAGACTTTCTCGAATTTCCAGCACGCAGCCCTCAGCTAATGTGTCAGCTCGTGCAGAAGTAGCGACAGCGTCTAATATAACTTTAAGAGGCGGTTGCCCCCCAGCCATTCCACCAATGCAAACCACTTTCTCGTTCAATATGGGGGCCAGCCCCTTGTCAGGTGCTTCTGGAGCGGCGGGTCCGTGTGGAACAAGGTGCAGGGGTTTGTAGGGAAATCTTTTTAAAAACCCCTGAGGAGGTACCTTGTGAATGACTTCCTGCGTTGGGCAGCAGTGGATGCAGCTCTCACCTAGTTCCTGATCATCCTCGTTATATAATCGATAGGCACAGGGTAGACAATCCTCCATGTCCAATCTCTCCAGCACAGTGGGTAAGCTTTTGCAGCAGGATGAGGAATTTGGCGTGGTAAAGGGTTATACTGTTGCTGAGCACTGCAGCTGCAATTCCCTTTTCCTCCACCTTTTCTGCTGGGACCTAATACTGTTGTAGTTCCACGCATTTGTATTGAGCCTTGGCGCCAGCGAACATCAGTTTCCCGAGATGTACGTCCTTAAACTTTGGGGGTAGTCTGGGTAAGCTTGTGAGCGTTTCCAGTTCTTCCTGGGAATAGTTGTAGACTTTACCATTCTTGGTACCATGGCAAGCTCCCTACGTCTCAGCTGAATATAATAATTACAAAAATTAGATTTACCGTGCTATGTACAGGTGGCACTAGTTATTATTTTAATAAGTTAAGTATTTAGTAGGATTAAGCAGTTAAGTATAAACCTACGGGGTTCTTTTTTGTATTATAAATAACATCGTTTTTTTTTAATTAGTGTAAAAAAAAGAAGCTCAATTACCTCACACATTTGGTTCCTGCGCACTGTGTATAATAAATCGTCCAGTGTGAACATCAGGTTAACCGCCTGTTCCATATCCAGCTGTACTTAGTCACACACCGTGACAAACTTGTCACCCTTGACACTAAATTCCTTCTCTTCACCTCTGCTGAGAAAAGCTTGTTTAGTGGGTGACAGCTCCAGATGCCACAAGCCAGAATGGGGTAATGTAAGCCCATGGCTTGAAAATAGCAACTCCTGCATCCACATTGAGCCCAACACCGGGTATTCCCTTGACTAATCCTTCTGTAGAGACCATCTTTTATATCTCTTAGGACGTGTGGTTGGTAAAAAAGTCTTTGGAAACAAAATGTAACCCCCCCCCCCCCCCCCCCCGATACCCTGAAAGGTCTTTTATACACCGTGTAATGTCACAGTCTTGTGGCGCACACGTGCGGGCCAACCAATCAAGTTACTTTTTGTTAGTGTGGTGAGTTATGATCGGTGGTACGTAATTGGACATCGCGTCTTAGGACCGGTGATGCGTGATTGCGTAAGTTTTAAAAAAATAAATGCGATGATAATTTTCCGTAACGTTTTTATCATGTAATCCATGTCAAACTGGCTAGTAAAAGGCTAAAAGAAAAATATACTGAGTCAAAATTTTTTTTTTTTTCAGCAAAATAAAATTGCTTTTATTTAAAACTATTAATAACAAGCATTGCTTTACAATAATAAGCGTGTCTATACTACAGTTTAAAAATAATTATTAAATAAAATAGCGTTTAAAAATGATACTGTGACATTTTATTTTATAGACTGATCCACTCTTTTAACACTTTTGAGTAAAGTTTTTTTATTTTTAACAGAACGTTTATTAGGTGGCTTATCATCAGTTGGGGTCTTTTACCTTTTCTTTTTTTCTTTTTAACTCTTATCTATTGCTGCCTGGTCTGGTTGGGACTCTTGACGGGTTGGGTCATCCTAGCTACTGGCTTGTCATATCGAGATTTTGATATTAGAATATTTTCTTCACTCATAATTCCCTGTCCTAATTAGCCCAATTGGTGCAGAAATACAGGACGTAAAGCCCTAATCACCCACCCATCACTCATAATTCCCCCCTGCCACCTGAGTAGAATTTCCACCCCTCGCCTCTGAGATAAACCCAAATGCGCCCAACCCCCCGTAGAGGTCGGGGGGAAACTCGAGGCGGGATCTGACAGTGGGTCCGGCGGGGCCAGCTGTGCCGGCGGCGGAGGAGAATCCAGGGATACCAAGATACCAACAACTGCAGGGCGTCCTCCAGAGGGAGAAGAGATACCTACAATTCGGCTGTCGGGGTTGTCGGTATCGTGAATAACTTCATGTATTACATGTTTGGCAGGGTTGACTTATCACTACAGAACTGTCTATTGTCAGACTTCAAAAGCTGGAAAACCATGTCTGATGAAGGGTTCGCAACATGTAGCCAATTCTTCACAGGATCTCGAGAAGATGATATGTGCGGGAAATTGGCCTGTGATGTGTTTGAAAGCGACAGATTGGTACCCAATGGGGTCTCAACCCAACTAACTCTGTACCCCAACAATCCCGAGTTCTGCCTGAGTTAGTACCAATTCCTGATTACAAAGTCCTTATTGCCAAAGCCAGTCTACAGATTTGGCATGCAGAAATTTCCCACTCCGAAATCCTCGTATCAGAACCAGCCCAATGAACAACACTCTTTCGTCATACGAGGTGCTACAAAGGAGCAGGCCAAGCTGATTTCTGATATTGCTGCTAATGTGGTACAAAAGGTGCTTAAAGTTTCAGACTCCGATAAAACCAGGTTGAGAAGGTATAAGTCCTTCATTCGGCTCATCGCCTCACAAGGGACCAGTCATACTGAGAGACTTAAAGCCGTTAGAAATAATCCACCAGCAGTGATTGCCCTAGTACTAGCCACAGCCAACAAACTAGCCAGAATTGTTAAATGGGGCTATATTTAAACCATCCCTCCTTACGATTTTGCACTTGATATTGCTGGCACCATAACCATCGATCATGAACTGGATGACCCCTTGAGTAGTAAAGTCATTAACAGGGTAATATTCGATTGTGCAATACTTGCATATACCGACGTTCTGAACAGCCTTGCTACAAATAGCCAAGGACTGGGGATAACTGATGATGGAGTCAGTCTATATCTGAGCCATTCTGCTTCTTTTTTTTTTCCTTGGTAAATAGGGGTGGGGACCTAGCTCAGTGGTAGCGTGCTGGGCTTCCAACCACTGGGTCCCGGGTTCAATTCCCGGTCGAGCCTATGTTGGATGGCTGTTTCATCCTTTGTCTCATTGCCATGGTCCCTACCTGTCCTAATTAGCCCATCAGGTGCAGAAATACAGGACATAAAGTCCTAAACCACCACCATCATCCTGCCCTCGAAGGTCCTGGGCCTCCACGCGGCGAGGGTGGAAACACTTGGGGTGAAGTCCTCTATCCCCAGTGGCTAAAACAGGACCGTGCGCATTGCACAAGCTGCTCCAGCTTTACAGGAGGGTGTGTCCCCTACCATACAGGGGAAACAAAAATGAATATGTCCGAATCGACAATTTCAGACCGGCTCGCACGTCCCCCGGGTGAACAAGGTGCGCGTCCCTCAGCGGTAAACCAGGCTGAGGTCGAAAAATTGGCTACTGGTTCCAGACAAAGTAAACGTTTCCGCTCATCTACAGATGATGCCAATCCAAGTACAACTTATGATGTTATATCTACGCCATGGCCTAAGTTTCTTGTTGTTACTGGCAGTGACGATGGGTTTTCCCGTCTCTCAGCCATAACAATTTGTCGAACGTTGAAGGAAAGTATTGGTTTCGTTGAAAATACGAGAAGGCTCAGGAGTTCATCCTTGCTGGTGCAGGTTGCCCACAAGGACCAATCGTTAAAATTGCTGGAGCTGAGGGCCTTTGCGGGTACCCCTGTAAAGGTGGAGCCCCATCGGTTCTTCAACTCTTGCAAGGGGGTTGTGACATCTCATGAGAGCAGTCTCTGCTCCGATGACGAACTGAGGGACTGGCTGAATGACTACAATGTCATCCACATTCACCGCCAGCCCCCCAGATATTCACGACAGCTACTGACTCTGACCTTTGATGGCACAGTGTTGCCTGATAGGGTCAGCATAGGGTTCGAGTGGTGTAGGGTACGTCCCTACATCCCGAACCCAAAACGATGTTATAATTGCCAGCGATTTGGCCATTTTAGCGGCTCCTGCCGCGCCAAAGCAACCTGCGCCAATTGTGGGTCACGGGAACACGTTCATTCCCGTGACTCACCATGTCAGAAACAGTCATATTGTGTTAATTGTGGAGGTGATGGGCCAGCCTATCACCGTGGCTGTCCCAAATGGCAGCTAGAGAAAGAGATCCTGAAGTTAAAGACCACCAAGGATATCTCCTTTCCCCAAGCACGCCGTATAGCTGAACAGGCTGCTGGGGCAAGTTATGCCTCAGTCCTGTCTCAGATGGCTGCACCTAGATCTCCTTCGCCCAGATCATCGCCCAGGCGAAGGATTGACCTAGATCCTAATTATAATTATTCCAAGGCAGGGCAAAGCTTGCAGAAACATAAACCAGAATCTAAGACTTCACAGGCAGACGATCACCTCGCAAGAATAAAGCAGCATGCTATAGATGTCGGAAAAGGACATCTTGTAGCTCCATCGGTTGGTGCGTCACAACTTAGTGTACCCTCACAGGGGCCCTCGAAGGTCCTGGGCCTCCACGCGGCGAGGGTGGAAACACTTGGGGTGAAGTCCTCTATCCCCAGTGGCTAAAACAGGACCGTGCGCATTGCACAAGCTGCTCCAGCTTTACAGGAGGGTGTGTCCCCTACCATACAGGGGAAACAAAAATGAATATGTCCGAATCGACAATTTCAGACCGGCTCGCACGTCCCCCGGGTGAACAAGGTGCGCGTCCCTCAGCGGTAAACCAGGCTGAGGTCGAAAAATTGGCTACTGGTTCCAGACAAAGTAAACGTTTCCGCTCATCTACAGATGATGCCAATCCAAGTACAACTTATGATGTTATATCTACGCCATGGCCTAAGTTTCTTGTTGTTACTGGCAGTGACGATGGGTTTTCCCGTCTCTCAGCCATAACAATTTGTCGAACGTTGAAAGAAAGTATTGGTTTCGTTGAAAATACGAGAAGGCTCAGGAGTTCATCCTTGCTGGTGCAGGTTGCCCACAAGGACCAATCGTTAAAATTGCTGGAGCTGAGGGCCTTTGCGGGTACCCCTGTAAAGGTGGAGCCCCATCGGTTCTTCAACTCTTGCAAGGGGGTTGTGACATCTCATGAGAGCAGTCTCTGCTCCGATGACGAACTGAGGGACTGGCTGAATGACTACAATGTCATCCACATTCACCGCCAGCCCCCCAGATATTCACGACAGCTACTGACTCTGACCTTTGATGGCACAGTGTTGCCTGATAGGGTCAGCATAGGGTTCGAGTGGTGTAGGGTACGTCCCTACATCCCGAACCCAAAACGATGTTATAATTGCCAGCGATTTGGCCATTTTAGCGGCTCCTGCCGCGCCAAAGCAACCTGCGCCAATTGTGGGTCACGGGAACACGTTCATTCCCGTGACTCACCATGTCAGAAACAGTCATATTGTGTTAATTGTGGAGGTGATGGGCCAGCCTATCACCGTGGCTGTCCCAAATGGCAGCTAGAGAAAGAGATCCTGAAGTTAAAGACCACCAAGGATATCTCCTTTCCCCAAGCACGCCGTATAGCTGAACAGGCTGCTGGGGCAAGTTATGCCTCAGTCCTGTCTCAGATGGCTGGACCTAGATCTCCTTCGCCCAGATCATCGCCCAGGCGAAGGATTGACCTAGATCCTAATTATAATTATTCCAAGGCAGGGCAAAGCTTGCAGAAACATAAACCAGAATCTAAGACTTCACAGGCAGACGATCACCTCGCAAGAATAAAGCAGCATGCTATAGATGTCGGAAAAGGACATCTTGTAGCTCCATCGGTTAGTGCGTCACAACTTAGTGTACCCTCACAGGGTGCACCTTCCGGCGTTGAGTCGGAAGAGATACACCAGCCGATGGAAGAGGAGGCAGGGACTACCACCATCCCTAGGCCTCAACGGGAGGGGGCAATTGATAAAAGATCAATTGTTCCCAAAAGACCCCCCCTCATCAGAAAAACACTAGAAAAATCTAGTGCACTGAGCTTCATAACACCACCATCTAAGCATGGTGGGGCCCTCAAAAAGATCTTAACACCAAAAGAGGCAGCGACTTTGAAGAAAAAGTGAATATTCATACAAATTCATACCATGCACTACAGATTTTACTATGATAATATTAAACTCTTTTAACTAATTCATGGACAGTATCATTCAGTGGAACTGTCGAGGTTTCAGAGCCAACTTCGATGAAATAGGTTGCATGGTCCAAGACTTAAACCCTAGTGTTTTCTGTCTACAGGAAACATTTCTGAAACCTCCAAATAGTTTTAAACTGAGAAACTATCATATGTATAATACATATGGCAATATTGCCCACGATAGAGCCACTGGTGGCTCATCAATTTTAGTTAAAAATGGCATCATTCATACCCATATTGCTCTAAATTTCTATACACAGATGGCTCAAAAATGGAAAGACGAGTAGGCTGTGCTGTCACTTCTTATAAAACCGTTATAGCTGAATGTCGTCTTCCAGACCACTGCTCAATATACACTGCAGAATTAACAGCTATTTACCTTGCCTTAAAGAACATCGAGGACTCAGAATCAGATCGTTATGTTATCTGTTCTGATTCCAAATCTGCTCTTCAAGCAATCCAAAATAAACAACTTGATAACCCTGGGATCTTAGATGTTCTTATTAAGTATTTCTATCTTCACGAATACAAAGACATAGTATTCTGCTGGATTCCTGGACACGCTGGCATTGAAGGGAATGAAAAAGCAGACCTGGCAGCAAAAAGGGCTCTTACAAAAGAGATAACTGATTTTACCATTCCATACACTGATTTTAAAATGACTATAAAATCTTTTATCATGTCTTGCTGGCAAAGACAATGGAATGAATGTAATAACAATAAGTTGCATTCAATCTTACCTTGCATTCAAAATAAAATACCGAGTAGGTTCAATACTCGCAAAGATCAAGGAATATATCACAGATGCCTCATAGGACATTCAAGACTTACACATTTACACCTTTTAGTCAATGAACCGGCACCGGTATGCCAGAGTTGTCGGCGCCCCCTAACAATCAAACATATTTTATTAGATTGCATCCACTTACAACGCATTAGAAGACCTCTGTTTCAAGCTACTACCTTACAACATCTCTTTACTAGATATCCAACCCAGACAATTATTGATTTTTTATATGCTTCTGGTTTCTACTACCAAATATAGATAATCAATCTTAACCTAGAGAGCCTCTACATAGCCCACTCAGGTGCTGATGAGGCGTTAAACAATAACTCACACACACACACACCCATATTGCTCTTAACACTAACCTTCAGGCTACAGCAGTTCGTCTGAACCTGAATAAAACATTCACCATATGTTCCTTATATATTCCTCCACCCTTTCACCTTACAGCCAGTGATTTGCATAACCTTTACAATCAACTGCCTGAACCGCGTCTTATCCTAGGAGATTTTAACAGCCATAACCAATTGTGGGGAAGCACTTCCCACAACAACAAAGGAAAAACCATTGAAGATTTTCTCAATGACCACACCCTTTGCTTGTTCAATGATGGTTCACCTACATATCTTCACCCAGGTCATGGAACATTTTCAGCGATAGACCTTAGTATATGTGATCCAGCGTTATTTCTGGAATTTGAATGGAGAGTATTAGAGGACACTCACGGCAGTGATCACTTTCCTATTGTCCTACAAAACGTAGAAGGTACAAGAGAAGTGGGTCAACTCCGATGGAAGTTGCATAAAGCGGATTGGACCTCCTTCGAAAAGCACTGCTTAGAAACAATTACTATGTCTCATTATAGGAATTGTAATAATCTCGTTGAAGATTTTACTGATGATATTACTGATATAGCCAATAAAACAATACCGATGACAAAAAATAATTCTAAACGTAGTGCAAGACCTTGGTTTGACGACGAAGTAAGAGAAGCTATTAAAAACCGTAAGAAAGCCCTCAGAATTTTTAAATCACAGCCGACCATCAACAATCTGAATAATTTTAAGTGCCTGAAAGCCAAAGCGCGTAGAATTGTCAGGCAAAAAAAACGTAGTTGCTGGAGAGACTATGTCTCCAGACTCACTGAAAGAACTCCTAGCAATAAAGTCTGGAAAATGATTAAGAAGATTGAAGGAAAGAACCTAGCTTCGCATGTAAGCATTCTAGAAGTGAATGGAGAACATCTCTCCTCACCAGAACAAATATCAAATGGGTTAGGAGAACAGTTTGCATACAACTCCTCATCGGAGAACTATACGAGAGAATTTCAATGTTATAAGGCTCAAGCTGAGAGATTAACCGTAAATATACAGTCTGATAACAGCGAAGATTATAACTCCTACATCACCTTAGAAGAACTTCAGAAGGTCATCTTAAAAGCGAAGAAGATTGAAGGAAAGAACCTAGCTTCGCATGTAAGCATTCTAGAAGTGAATGGAGAACATCTCTCCTCACCAGAACAAATATCAAACGGGTTAGGAGAACAGTTTGCATACAACTCCTCATCGGAGAACTATACGAGAGAATTTCAATGTTATAAGGCTCAAGCTGAGAGATTAACCCTAAATATACAGTCTGATAACAGCGAAGATTATAACTCCTACATCACCTTAGAAGAACTTCAGAAGGTCATCTTAAAAGCGACTGACTCTGCAACAGGCCCTGATAATATACATTATCAAATCTTAAAACACCTACCTCAATCCTCTTTAAAAACATTACTGTATATCTTTAATCAAATTTGGGAGAAGGGATGTCTTCCATCCCTGTGGAAACAAGCCACGGTCATCCCAATTCCCAAGCCGGGGAAGGATCATAGTGATCCTACGAATTATCGACCAATAGCCTTAACCAGTTGTCTATGTAAGACAATGGAGCGAATTGTTACTGATAGACTGGTTTGGTTCCTGGAGTCGAACCAGCTTATTACAGAGTTCCAATCTGGATTTCGCCGTCACAGGAGCACATTAGATCATTTAGTCAGACTGGAAACTTATGTTAGAGATGCTTTCATTAATAGAGAACACGTAGTAGCCATATTCTTTGACCTAGAAAAAGCTTATGACACTACATGGAAATATGGAATAATGAAAGATCTCCACGACTTAGGGCTTCGAGGTCGCCTTCCAGTTTTCATCGGATCCTTCCTACAGGATCGCTTCTTTAAGGTCCGAGTGGGATCAACGATGTCAAGCCCCTACTCTCAGGAGAATGGAGTCCCTCAGGGTAGTATTCTCTCGCCCACCCTCTTTAACGTCAAAATCAACAGTATAGTAAATTCCATCTCAGAAAATCTCATGTCGTCCCTATATGTTGACGATTTCCTCATTGCATATCGTTCCAGATATATGCCAACCATAGAACGACAACTGCAATTAAATTTGAATAGGATTCACAAATGGTCACTCGAAAATGGCTTCAAGTTCTCTAAACAGAAGACAGTTTGTCTGCCTTTCTATTACTTACGATCAAACCATCCAGATCCATCACTAATAATTGACAACTGTCAAATAAAAGTGGTGAATGAAACAAAATTTTTGGGTGTACTCTTTGACTCCAAATTGTCTTTCATTCCGCATATCAAAGCACTGAAAGCAAAGTGCCTGAAATCAATGAACCTCCTTAAAGTAGTGAGCAAATATAATTGGGGTGGGGACACAACGGTCCTCCTTCGTCTCTATCGAGCAATTACTCGTTCTCGACTTGATTATGGTTCTGTGGTATATGGCTCCGCCAGACCATCTTATCTAAAATGCCTGAATTCTGTACATCATCAAGGGTTGCGACTAAGCTTAAGAGCTTTTCGTACATCTCCTGTAGAGAGCTTATATGTACTGGCAGGGGAACCTCCACTTTCCCTTCGTCGTATCAAGTTATCCATGCAATACATACTAAAAGTAGCTTCAACTCCAACAAATCCAACATATGATGTAATATTTCATCCAAAATACATGCATCATTATGAATCTCGTTCAAACGCCATTCGACCACTGGGATTACGCATGAAATTCTATCTTGAGGCTGCAAAAATCGATACTACAATCATTGCCGAGACGGAAGTACCACCCATTCCGCCATGGATTCTCCCAGTCCCGAAAGTTATACTGGATTTGGCAGAGCTTAAGAAAAGCGAAACCAATCCGGTAGACTATCAAAACCTATTTTATAGTATAAGGTTTAAATACGAATCGTACAAATTTCTATACACAGATGGCTCAAAAATGGAAAGACGAGTAGGCTGTGCTGTCACTTCTTATAAAACCGTTATAGCTGAATGTCGTCTTCCAGACCACTGCTCAATATACACTGCAGAATTAACAGCTATTTACCTTGCCTTAAAGAACATCGAGGACTCAGAATCAGATCGTTATGTTATCTGTTCTGATTCCAAATCTGCTCTTCAAGCAATCCAAAATAAACAACTTGATAACCCTGGGATCTTAGATGTTCTTATTAAGTATTTCTATCTTCACGAATACAAAGACATAGTATTCTGCTGGATTCCTGGACACGCTGGCATTGAAGGGAATGAAAAAGCAGACCTGGCAGCAAAAAGGGCTCTTACAAAAGAGATAACTGATTTTACCATTCCATACACTGATTTTAAAATGACTATAAAATCTTTTATCATGTCTTGCTGGCAAAGACAATGGAATGAATGTAATAACAACAAGTTGCATTCAATCTTACCTTGCATTCAAAATAAAATACCTAGTAGGTTTAATACTCGCAAAGATCAAGGAATATATCACAGATGCCTCATAGGACATTCAAGACTTACACATTTACACCTTTTAGTCAATGAACCGGCACCGGTATGCCAGAGTTGTCGGTGCCCCCTAACAATCAAACATATTTTATTAGATTGCAGCCACTTACAACGCTTTAGAAGACCTTTGTTTCAAGCTAATACCTTACAACATCTCTTTACAAGATATCCAACCCAGACAATTATTGATTTTTTATATGCTTCTGGTTTCTACTACCAAATATAGTTAATCAATCTTAACCTAGAGAGCCTCTACATAGCCCACTCAGGTGCTGATGAGGCGTTAAACAATAACTCACACACACACACCAATCAACAAATCAATGTTACCATTTCCAGGGAGAGGCAAATTTCGAAGATGGGCATACATTTTTACATCTACAACTGGATTTGAAACTGGAATGTCTGGAACAA
Source organism: Alitta virens (assembly GCA_932294295.1). Lineage (NCBI taxonomy): Eukaryota > Metazoa > Annelida > Polychaeta > Phyllodocida > Nereididae > Alitta > Alitta virens. The sequence continues at coordinate 45,408,057 of OW028574.1, read as the reverse complement.
CATACACATTATTTAATTTCAGTTCCTCACTACCATTTACAGATATCAATCTCAGATTTACTATCTCAGCACTTTTAACCTCATCAGATTTGGTAAGAGTACTCAAAGTGTATGTTACATCACTGCCCTTAATACCAAGAAAATCAATTAGTCTTCTTGTGCAGAAAGTACTCGTAGAGCCGGTATTGAGCAAACAAAAAGTGGTGCACATCTCATTTACTTGCACAGGAGCTTAAAATGACTATAAAATCTTTTATCATGTCTTGCTGGCAAAGACAATGGAATGAATGTAATAACAACAAGTTGCATTCAATCTTACCTTGCATTCAAAATAAAATACCGAGTAGGTTCAATACTCGCAAAGATCAAGGAATATATCACAGATGCCTCATAGGACATTCAAGACTTACACATTTACACCTTTTAGTCAATGAACCGGCACCGGTATGCCAGAGTTGTCGGTGCCCCCTAACAATCAAACATATTTTATTAGATTGCAGCAACTTACAACGCTTTAGAAGACCTTTGTTTCAAGCTAATACCTTACAACATCTCTTTACCAGATATCCAACCCAGACAATTATTGATTTTTTATATGCTTCTGGTTTCTACTACCAAATATAGTTAATCAATCTTAACCTAGAGAGCCTCTACATAGCCCACTCAGGTGCTGATGAGGCGTTAAACAATAACTCACACACACACACACACAGGGCTTCGAGGTCGCCTTCCAGTTTTCATCGGATCCTTCCTACAGGATCGCTTCTTTAAGGTCCGAGTGGGATCAACGATGTCAAGCCCCTACTCTCAGGAGAATGGAGTCCCTCAGGGTAGTATTCTCTCGCCCACCCTCTTTAACGTCAAAATCAACAGTATAGTAAATTCCATCTCAGAAAATCTCATGTCGTCCCTATATGTTGACGATTTCCTCATTGCATATCGTTCCAGATATATGCCAACCATAGAACGACAACTGCAATTAAATTTGAATAGGATTCACAAATGGTCACTCGAAAATGGCTTCAAGTTCTCTAAACAGAAGACAGTTTGTCTGCCTTTCTATTATTTACGATCAAACCATCCAGATCCATCACTAATAATTGACAACTGTCAAATAAAAGTGGTGAATGAAACAAAATTTTTGGGTGTACTCTTTGACTCCAAATTGTCTTTCATTCCGCATATCAAAGCACTGAAGGCAAAGTGCCTGAAATCAATGAACCTCCTTAAAGTAGTGAGCAAATATAATTGGGGTGGGGACACAACGGTCCTCCTTCGTCTCTATCGAGCAATTACTCGTTCTCGACTTGATTATGGTTCTGTGGTATATGGCTCCGCCAGACCATCTTATCTAAAATGCCTGAATTCTGTACATCATCAAGGGTTGCGACTAAGCTTAAGAGCTTTTCGTACATCTCCTGTAGAGAGCTTATATGTACTGGCCGGGGAACCTCCACTTTCCCTTCGTCGTATCAAGTTATCCATGCAATACATACTAAAAGTAGCTTCAACTCCAACAAATCCAACATATGATGTAATATTTCATCCAAAATACATGCATCATTATGAATCTCGTTCAAACGCCATTCGACCACTGGGATTACGCATGAAATTCTATCTTGAGGCTGCAAAAATTGATACTACAATCATTGCCGAGACGGAAGTACCACCCATTCCGCCATGGATTCTCCCAGTCCCGAAAGTTATACTGGATTTGGCAGAGCTTAAGAAAAGCGAAACCAATCCAGTAGACTATCAAAACCTATTTTATAGTATAAGGTTTAAATACGAATCGTACAAATTTCTATACACAGATGGCTCAAAAATGGAAAGACGAGTAGGCTGTGCTGTCACTTCTTATAAAACCGTTATAGCTGAATGTCGTCTTCCAGACCACTGCTCAATATACACTGCAGAATTAACAGCTATTTACCTTGCCTTAAAGAACATCGAGGACTCAGAATCAGATCGTTATGTTATCTGTTCTGATTCAAAATCTGCTCTTCAAGCAATCCAAAATAAACAACTTGATAACCCTGGGATCTTAGATGTTCTGATTAAGTATTTCTATCTTCACGAATACAAAGACATAGTATTCTGCTGGATTCCTGGACACGCTGGCATTGAAGGGAATGAAAAAGCAGACCTGGCAGCAAAAAGGGCTCTTACAAAAGAGATAACTGATTTTACCATTCCATACACTGATTTTAAAATGACTATAAAATCTTTTATCATGTCTTGCTGGCAAAGACAATGGAATGAATGTAATAACAACAAGTTGCATTCAATCTTACCTTGCATTCAAAATAAAATACCTAGTAGGTTCAATACTCGCAAAGATCAAGGAATATATCACAGATGCCTCATAGGACATTCAAGACTTACACATTTACACCTTTTAGTCAATGAACCGGCACCGGTATGCCAGAGTTGTCGGTGCCCCCTAACAATCAAACATATTTTATTAGATTGTAGCCACTTACAACGCTTTAGAAGACCTTTGTTTCAAGCTAATACCTTACAACATCTCTTTACCAGATATCCAACCCAGACAATTATAGATTTTTTATATGCTTCTGGTTTTTACTACCAAATATAGTTAATCAATCTTAACCTAGAGAGCCTCTACATAGCCCACTCAGGTGCTGATGAGGCGTTAAACAATAACTCACACACACACACACACACACAGGAGGGTGTGTCCCCTACCATACAGGGGAAACAAAAATGAATATGTCCGAATCGACAATTTCAGACCGGCTCGCACGTCCCCCGGGTGAACAAGGTGCGCGTCCCTCAGCGGTAAACCAGGCTGAGGTCGAAAAATTGGCTACTGGTTCCAGACAAAGTAAATGTTTCCGCTCATCTACAGATGATGCCAATCCAAGTACAACTTATGATGTTATATCTACGCCATGGCCTAAGTTTCTTGTTGTTACTGGCAGTGACGATGGGTTTTTCCGTCTCTCAGCCATAACAATTTGTCGAACGTTGAAAGAAAGTATTGGTTTCGTTGAAAATACGAGAAGGCTCAGGAGTTCATCCTTGCTGGTGCAGGTTGCCCACAAGGACCAATCGTTAAAATTGCTGGAGCTGAGGGCCTTTGCGGGTACCCCTGTAAAGGTGGAGCCCCATCGGTTCTTCAACTCTTGCAAGGGGGTTGTGACATCTCATGAGAGCAGTCTCTGCTCCGATGACGAACTGAGGGACTGGCTGAATGACTACAATGTCATCCACATTCACCGCCAGCCCCCCAGATATTCACGACAGCTACTGACTCTGACCTTTGATGGCACAGTGTTGCCTGATAGGGTCAGCATAGGGTTCGAGTGGTGTAGGGTACGTCCCTACATCCCGAACCCAAAACGATGTTATAATTGCCAGCGATTTGGCCATTTTAGCGGCTCCTGCCGCGCCAAAGCAACCTGCGCCAATTGTGGGTCACGGGAACACGTTCATTCCCGTGACTCACCATGTCAGAAACAGTCATATTGTGTTAATTGTGGAGGTGATGGGCCAGCCTATCACCGTGGCTGTCCCAAATGGCAGCTAGAGAAAGAGATCCTGAAGTTAAAGACCACCAAGGATATCTCCTTTCCCCAAGCACGCCGTATAGCTGAACAGGCTGCTGGGGCAAGTTATGCCTCAGTCCTGTCTCAGATGGCTGGACCTAGATCTCCTTCACCCAGATCATCGCCCAGGCGAAGGATTGACCTAGATCCTAATTATAATTATTCCAAGGCAGGGCAAAGCTTGCAGAAACATAAACCAGAATCTAAGACTTCACAGGCAGACGATCACCTCGCAAGAATAAAGCAGCATGCTATAGATGTCGGAAAAGGACATCTTGTAGCTCCATCGGTTAGTGCGTCACAACTTAGTGTACCCTCACAGGGTGCACCTTCCGGCGTTGAGTCGGAAGAGATACACCAGCCGATGGAAGAGGAGGCAGGGACTACCACCATCCCTAGGCCTCAACGGGAGGGGGCAATTGATAAAAGATCAATTGTTCCCAAAAGACCCCCCCTCATCAGAAAAACACTAGAAAAATCTAGTGCATTGAGCTTCATAACACCACCATCTAAGCATGGTGGGGCCCTCAAAAAGATCTTAACACCAAAAGAGGCAGCGACTTTGAAGAAAAAGTGAATATTCATACAAATTCATACCATGCACTACAGATTTTACTAGGATAATATTAAACTCTTTTAACTAATTCATGGACAGTATCATTCAGTGGAACTGTCGAGGTTTCAGAGCCAACTTCGATGAAATAGGTTGCATGGTCCAAGACTTAAACCCTAGTGTTTTCTGTCTACAGGAAACATTTCTAAAACCTCCAAATAGTTTTAAACTGAGAAACTATCATATGTATAATACATATGGCAATATTGCCCACGATAGAGCCACTGGTGGCTCATCAATTTTAGTTAAAAATGGCATCATTCATACCCATATTGCTCTTAACACTAACCTTCAGGCTACAGCAGTTCGTCTGAACCTGAATAAAACATTCACCATATGTTCCTTATATATTCCTCCACCCTTTCACCTTACAGCCAGTGATTTGCATAACCTTTACAATCAACTGCCTGAACCGCGTCTTATCCTAGGAGATTTTAACAGCCATAACCAATTGTGGGGAAGCACTTCCCACAACAACAAAGGAAAAACCATTGAAGATTTTCTCAATGACCACACCCTTTGCTTGTTCAATGATGGTTCACCTACATATCTTCACCCAGGTCATGGAACATTTTCAGCGATAGACCTTAGTATATGTGATCCAGCGTTATTTCTGGAATTTGAATGGAGAGTATTAGAGGACACTCACGGCAGTGATCACTTTCCTATTGTCCTACAAAACGTAGAAGGTACAAGAGAAGTGGGTCAACTCCGATGGAAGTTGCATAAAGCGGATTGGACCTCCTTCGAAAAGCACTGCTTAGAAACAATTACTATGTCTCATTATAGGAATTGTAATAATCTCGTTGAAGATTTTACTGATGATATTACTGATATAGCCAATAAAACAATACCGATGACAAAAAATAATTCTAAACGTAGTGCAAGACCTTGGTTTGATGACGAAGTAAGAGAAGCTATTAAAAACCGTAAGAAAGCCCTCAGAATTTTTAAATCACAGCCGACCATCAACAATCTGAATAATTTTAAGTGCCTGAAAGCCAAATCGCGTAGAATTGTCAGGCAAAAAAAACGTAGTTGCTGGAGAGACTATGTCTCCAGACTCACTGAAAGAACTCCTAGCAATAAAGTCTGGAAAATGATTAAGAAGATTGAAGGAAAGAACCTAGCTTCGCATGTAAGCATTCTAGAAGTGAATGGAGAACATCTCTCCTCACCAGAACAAATATCAAACGGGTTAGGAGAACAGTTTGCATACAACTCCTCATCGGAGAACTATACGAGAGAATTTCAATGTTATAAGGCTCAAGCTGAGAGATTAACCCTAAATATACAGTCTGATAACAGCGAAGATTATAACTCCTACATCACCTTAGAAGAACTTCAGAAGGTCATCTTAAAAGCGACTGACTCTGCAACAGGCCCTGATAATATACATTATCAAATCTTAAAACACCTACCTCAATCCTCTTTAAAAACATTACTGTATATCTTTAATCAAATTTGGGAGAAGGGATGTCTTCCATCCCTGTGGAAACAAGCCACGGTCATCCCAATTCCCAAGCCGGGGAAGGATCATAGTGATCCTATGAATTATCGACCAATAGCCTTAACCAGTTGTCTATGTAAGACAATGGAGCGAATTGTTACTGATAGACTGGTTTGGTTCCTGGAGTCGAACCAGCTTATTACAGAATTCCAATCTGGATTTCGCCGTCACAGGAGCACATTAGATCATTTAGTCAGACTGGAAACTTATGTTAGAGATGCTTTCATTAACAGAGAACACGTAGTAGCCATATTCTTTGACCTAGAAAAAGCTTATGACACTACATGGAAATATGGAATAATGAAAGATCTCCACGACTTAGGGCTTCGAGGTCGCCTTCCAGTTTTCATCGGATCCTTCCTACAGGATCGCTTCTTTAAGGTCCGAGTGGGATCAACGATGTCAAGCCCCTACTCTCAGGAGAATGGAGTCCCTCAGGGTAGTATTCTCTCGCCCACCCTCTTTAACGTCAAAATCAACAGTATAGTAAATTCCATCTCAGAAAATCTCATGTCGTCCCTATATGTTGACGATTTCCTCATTGCATATCGTTCCAGATATATGCCAACCATAGAACGACAACTGCAATTAAATTTGAATAGGATTCACAAATGGTCACTCGAAAATGGCTTCAAGTTCTCTAAACAGAAGACAGTTTGTCTGCCTTTCTATTACTTACGATCAAACCATCCAGATCCATCACTAATAATTGACAACTGTCAAATAAAAGTGGTGAATGAAACAAAATTTTTGGGTGTACTCTTTGACTCCAAATTGTCTTTCATTCCGCATATCAAAGCACTGAAAGCAAAGTGCCTGAAATCAATGAACCTCCTTAAAGTAGTGAGCAAATATAATTGGGGTGGGGACACAACGGTCCTCCTTCGTCTCTATCGAGCAATTACTCGTTCTCGACTTGATTATGGTTCTGTGGTATATGGCTCCGCCAGACCATCTTATCTAAAATGCCTGAATTCTGTACATCATCAAGGGTTGCGACTAAGCTTAAGAGCTTTTCGTACATCTCCTGTAGAGAGCTTATATGTACTGGCAGGGGAACCTCCACTTTCCCTTCGTCGTATCAAGTTATCCATGCAATACATACTAAAAGTAGCTTCAACTCCAACAAATCCAACATATGATGTAATATTTCATCCAAAATACATGCATCATTATGAATCTCGTTCAAACGCCATTCGACCACTGGGATTACGCATGAAATTCTATCTTGAGGCTGCAAAAATTGATACTACAATCATTGCCGAGACGGAAGTACCACCCATTCCGCCATGGATTCTCCCAGTCCCGAAAGTTATACTGGATTTGGCAGAGCTTAAGAAAAGCGAAACCAATCCGGTAGACTATCAAAACCTATTTTATAGTATAAGGTTTAAATACGAATCGTACAAATTTCTATACACAGATGGCTCAAAAATGGAAAGACGAGTAGGCTGTGCTGTCACTTCTTATAAAACCGTTATAGCTGAATGTCGTCTTCCAGACCACTGCTCAATATACACTGCAGAATTAACAGCTATTTACCTTGCCTTAAAGAACATCGAGGACTCAGAATCAGATCGTTATGTTATCTGTTCTGATTCCAAATCTGCTCTTCAAGCAATCCAAAATAAACAACTTGATAACCCTGGGATCTTAGATGTTCTTATTAAGTATTTCTATCTTCACGAATACAAAGACATAGTATTCTGCTGGATTCCTGGACACGCTGGCATTGAAGGGAATGAAAAAGCAGACCTGGCAGCAAAAAGGGCTCTTACAAAAGAGATAACTGATTTTACCATTCCATACACTGATTTTAAAATGACTATAAAATCTTTTATCATGTCTTGCTGGCAAAGACAATGGAATGAATGTAATAACAACAAGTTGCATTCAATCTTACCTTGCATTCAAAATAAAATACCGAGTAGGTTCAATACTCGCAAAGATCAAGGAATATATCACAGATGCCTCATAGGACATTCAAGACTTACACATTTACACCTTTTAGTCAATGAACCGGCACCGGTATGCCAGAGTTGTCGGCGCCCCCTAACAATCAAACATATTTTATTAGATTGCATCCACTTACAACGCATTAGAAGACCTCTGTTTCAAGCTACTACCTTACAACATCTCTTTACTAGATATCCAACCCAGACAATTATTGATTTTTTATATGCTTCTGGTTTCTACTACCAAATATAGATAATCAATCTTAACCTAGAGAGCCTCTACATAGCCCACTCAGGTGCTGATGAGGCGTTAAACAATAACTCACACACACACACACACATACTAGATATCCAACCCAGACAATTATTGATTTTTTATATGCTTCTGGTTTCTACTACCAAATATAGATAATCAATCTTAACCTAGAGAGCCTCTACATAGCCCACTCAGGTGCTGATGAGGCGTTAAACAATAACTCACACACACACACACTTGCTGGCAAAGACAATGGAATGAATGTAATAACAACAAGTTGCATTCAATCTTACCTTGCATTCAAAATAAAATACCGAGTAGGTTTAATACTCGCAAAGATCAAGGAATATATCACAGATGCCTCATAGGACATTCAAGACTTACACATTTACACCTTTTAGTCAATGAACCGGCACCGGTATGCCAGAGTTGTCGGTGCCCCCTAACAATCAAACATATTTTATTAGATTGCAGCCACTTACAACGCTTTAGAAGACCTTTGTTTCAAGCTAATACCTTACAACATCTCTTTACTAGATATCCAACCCAGACAATTATTGATTTTTTATATGCTTCTGGTTTCTACTACCAAATATAGATAATCAATCTTAACCTAGAGAGCCTCTACATAGCCCACTCAGGTGCTGATGAGGCGTTAAACAATAACTCACACACACACACACACCACCATCATCCTTGGTTAAATAAAATTGTAGATAGACACTACAATGAAGACCGTTGGGGTTTGCTAGGTGTTTAGTAGGCCCCCCGGGGGCAGTTTTACAATCGTGAGTCTCGATTTGGACCTGGTCAAGGGCTTGCCGCCTGTCAGCCTCTGATGGTTCAACCACTTCGACTTTTGGTAGCTGACCACTGTCTTTTTTTTCACGGTGATCGGCTAGATCGTCCAATACCAGAGAACCCTGGATTGTGGGAGTCTTAAAATGCACTTTCGAATCTGCTGATCTGTCAGAATCTTGTAGTAGTATCAACTTCTGTGTATCTTTAGCCTGGTCTTTGAAATGTTTCAGGAATGTCTTATAGCTTAACTCACCATCCAGGGTGAAAATATTTCTTGTCAAATGCTGACATGGGTTGGTGAACCTTTTTTTCAAAACGAGTGTAGACTCGGTTCAGTCTTACACAGGTGCAGTGTACAAGTCGAGGAACCGTTTCTGAATGATGGACTGAGCCCTTGGTCATCGGTTATGTACAGATTGATAATGTCCAAAGATCCTGTGTTGAGAGAGACGTACCGTTGGTTGTCTATAGCTACGGGGCGACCGGTCTTGATCTGGGTATAGAACAATCTGTGCAGCACGGGTTTTAGAGATGATTGAAACACAGTAGGGGTGAACAAGGAGCTGTGTATAACAAAGAATTTGAGTTTGTAATCACCTGCCAGTTTGGGTATGTCAAATCTCATCCATATATTCAACGATAATAGCCTCTGTATCAAATTTTGATGGGTTTCTTGATCGTTTAACCATTCTGACAATTTTGATCTGGTGACACCTGCTGGTCTATTTGGGTCGGACTGTATATGTGTCCAAGTTTTTTCAAATGATGAAAAAATGGCAGGGGCAGGTTGTGATATACTGATGAGAAATATTTTTCTATAGCAGGTGGAGGTAAAGACATTGTAAGTGTTCAGACTATGACTGGGGTGGTAGGTTGATTATTCCCCGTTTTTAAAACCGGCATGTCCAGGTGGGGCAGGACAGCACCGAGGCTGGTCCCAATTAAAAGGACCCAAAGATCAGATTCGTTCCCTGTGCTGAGGTTGACAATGGTAGCTATGAGCACAATGTAAATGACCACAATTTGTGCAAAAAATACTATTTCCGATTTTGGTAATTTTCTACCAAACACGTCCCAAGATTCTGATCTTCTAGAAACGAAGTGTAAAACCGCTGTCTGAACACCTTGATCATTCATGGTGGAATGGCTGTGTCAATCGGATGAGTGCTATATTTATTGACTAAGAATAATAAAAATGAAGTATACATGTTAAAGCGGTATTATTTTATTAATAAGTTCTTATACAAGTAAAACATCAAGAAATATGTAAAAGTATATATCAGGCACCTTTTTTAATATGTGTACCACTTAGTGTAAAAAAATTGAATTATTGTCACTTTAAAAAGTGTTCATAGTGGCATAGCCAGTAGCCTTGGCGTGTTCAACAGTCAATTTCATATGGATTGCATTTTACTAGATATCCAACCCAGACAATTATTGATTTTTTATATGCTTCTGGTTTCTACTACCAAATATAGATAATCAATCTTAACCTAGAGAGCCTCTACATAGCCCACTCAGGTGCTGATGAGGCGTTAAACAATAACTCACACACACACACACACACATATGGATTGCATTCGGGGCAAAGCCAATGACCTCACTGGTTCTGATGGTCTTCCGCCATATAGCAGGGCACTATCATTTCCAAGACAGGTGCAACCTGCTGCACACGCCCGTAGTTATGTACAAGGCTGAGAAATTCTTCTTTTGTAGTGGTATTGTGAGGGTGTCAGATAATGGGTTGTATGTTATCAGGGTCTTTGTTGACAGACCCTTACCCAATGTGACAGTGTTGACACCAGCCTCTTTGACAGCGTGATAATCGGCTCCGAGATGAACTGAGGCATCTGAAGCAGTTCTTATGGCCTCCTTTAATTTTTCGATAGATGAATATAATGTGCAGAACCGTTTTAGGGTTAAAGTAACCCCAGCTTCTGTGGGTTTCAATCTAAAGGAGTTGTCAAGCTAAAAAAAAGAAAAGAAAAAACAATACTCATATAGAATATTTAAGAAAAAGGAAGGACTTAAATCACTTCTCATAAATATATAGTAACAAAATGTAATAGTAAATGGTTTTTTTATATAATAGCAATGATTTATGAGTAAACACGTGTTTGAGGTTTATAGCATTAACACACCTTGTACTGTCTGATGTTGACACCCAAAGTGTCATTATAACCAACTGTGAGTTCTTTCATGTTGCCCAGTGGTAACTTCAATCTCAGCCCCAGTTGTATTTCTGATATTGGCACTCACTAGGGGATAACTGTTCCTTATAAAATCCCATATGTGGTATACGGCTTTAGTGCTGCTCTTGGTATCCAGACTTTCCAAAATTTTATTAAATTTAGCATGTTGATCAGTCTGGATTTGGATCAGTTCGAATTCAGAACCCTCAATCATTTCGTGAAATCTCAGGTTTTCTGCAAGCTGTAATACATCGATACTGGCTGATATATATTCGCTGTGGTCTTTCAGGACTTCCATCTCGATAGGTCTTGTATTTAGGGTGACTAACCCACAGATAGATTATCTCAACGGTTATACATTTTATAGGGGGTTTATTAATGACATCCTTTGAAGAAGATTAGTAATGATAGGAACTATGATTAAAGCAGTAACTACCACGAACTACAACAATAAGACACGCCAAAAGAATAGCGAGTGGTAAACCTATCCATCAAATAGTTGTAACACTAAGTGGTCACAAACGGCACTATACATTTGTAACCACCAACCATTACAGAGTGTGACATGCCCTCGAAGGTCCTGGGCCTCCACGCGGCGAGGGTGGAAACACTTGGGGTGAAGTCCTCTATCCCCAGTGGCTAAAACAGGACCGTGCGCATTGCACAAGCTGCTCCAGCTTTATAGGAGGGTGTGTCCCCTACCATACAGGGGAAACAAAAATGAATATGTCCGAATCGACAATTTCAGACCGGCTCGCACGTCCCCCGGGTGAACAAGGTGCGCGTCCCTCAGCGGTAAACCAGGCTGAGGTCGAAAAATTGGCTACTGGTTCCAGATTTGGTAAACGTTTGCGTCCATCATTAGATGACGCAAATCAAAGTTCAAATAATTCAGATACATCTAAGCCTTGGCCAAAGTTTCTTGTTGTTACTGGCAGTGATGCTGGGTTTTCCCGACTTTCAGCCATAACAATATGCAGAACAATTAAGGAAAGCATTGGTTTTGTTGAAAATACAAGACGTTTAAGCAATACGTCCTTGCTGGTGCAGGTTGCCCACAGGGACCAGTCCCTGAGATTGCTGGGGTTGGAGGCCTTTGCAGGTGCCCCTGTTAAGGTGGAGCCCCATCGGTTTTTCAACTCCTGCAAGGGAGTTGTAACATCGCATGAGAGCAGTCTCTGCTCCGATGACGAACTGAGGGACTGGCTGGATGACTACAATGTCATCCACATTCATCGCCAGCCCCCAAGATATTCACGACAGCTACTAACTCTGACCTTTGATGGCACAGTGTTGCCTGACAAGGTCAGCATTGGGTTCGAGTGGTGTAGGGTACGTCCCTACATCCCGAACCCAAAACGATGTTATAATTGCCAGCGATTTGGCCATTTTAGCGGCTCCTGCCGCGCCAAACCAACCTGCGCCAATTGTGGGTCACGGGAACACACCCATTCCCGTGACTCACCATGTCAGAAACAGTCATATTGTGTTAATTGTGGAGGTGATGGGCCAGCCTATCACCGTGGCTGTCCCAAATGGCAGCTAGAGAAAGAGATCCTGAAGTTAAAGACCACCAAGGATATCTCCTTTCCCCAAGCGCGCCGTATAGCTGAACAGGCTGCTGGGGCAAGTTATGCCTCAGTCCTGTCTCAGATGGCTGGACCTAGATCTCCTTCACCCAGATCATCGCCCAGGCGAAGGATTGACCTAGATCCTAATTATAATTATTCCAAGGCAGGGCAAAGCTTGCAGAAACATAAACCAGAATCTAAGACTTCACAGGCAGACGATCACCTCGCAAGAATAAAGCAGCATGCTATAGATGTCGGAAAAGGACATCTTGTAGCTCCATCGGTTAGTGCGTCACAACTTAGTGTACCCTCACAGGGTGCACCTTCCGGCGTTGAGTCGGAAGAGATACACCAGCCGATGGAAGAGGAGGCAGGGACTACCACCATCCCTAGGCCTCAACGGGAGGGGGCAATTGATAAAAGATCAATTGTTCCCAAAAGACCCCCCCTCATCAGAAAAACACTAGAAAAATCTAGTGCATTGAGCTTCATAACACCACCATCTAAGCATGGTGGGGCCCTCAAAAAGATCTTAACACCAAAAGAGGCAGCGACTTTGAAGAAAAAGTGAATATTCATACAAATTCATACCATGCACTACAGATTTTACTATGATAATATTAAACTCTTTTAACTAATTCATGGACAGTATCATTCAGTGGAACTGTCGAGGTTTCAGAGCCAACTTCGATGAAATAGGTTGCATGGTCCAAGACTTAAACCCTAGTGTTTTCTGTCTACAGGAAACATTTCTGAAACCTCCAAATAGTTTTAAACTGAGAAACTATCATATGTATAATACATATGGCAATATTGCCCACGATAGAGCCACTGGTGGCTCATCAATTTTAGTTAAAAATGGCATCATTCATACCCATATTGCTCTTAACACTAACCTTCAGGCTACAGCAGTTCGTCTGAACCTGAATAAAACATTCACCATATGTTCCATATATATTCCTCCACCCTTTCACCTTACAGCCAGTGATTTGCATGACCTTTACAATCAACTGCCTGAACCGCGTCTTATCCTAGGAGATTTTAACAGCCATAACCAATTGTGGGGAAGCACTTCCCACAACAACAAAGGAAAAACCATTGAAGATTTTCTCAATGACCACACCCTTTGCTTGTTCAATGATGGTTCACCTACATATCTTCACCCAGGTCATGGAACATTTTCAGCGATAGACCTTAGTATATGTGATCCAGCATTATTTCTGGAATTTGAATGGAGAGTATTAGAGGACACTCACGGCAGTGATCACTTTCCTATTGTCCTACAAAACGTAGAAGGTACAAGAGAAGTGGGTCAACTCCGATGGAAGTTGCATAAAGCGGATTGGACCTCCTTCGAAAAGCACTGCTTAGAAACAATTACTATGTCTCATTATAGGAATTGTAATAATCTCGTTGAAGATTTTACTGATGATATTACTGATATAGCCAATAAAACAATACCGATGACAAAAAATAATTCTAAACGTAGTGCAAGACCTTGGTTTGATGACGAAGTAAGAGAAGCAATAAAAAACCGTAAGAAAGCCCTCAGAATTTTTAAATCACAGCCGACCATCAACAATCTGAATAATTTTAAGTGCCTGAAAGCCAAAGCGCGTAGAATTGTCAGGCAAAAAAAACGTAGTTGCTGGAGAGACTATGTCTCCAGACTCACTGAAAGAACTCCTAGCAATACAGTCTGGAAAATGATTAAGAAGATTGAAGGAAAGAACCTAGCGTCGCATGTAAGCATTCTAGAAGTGAATGGAGAACATCTCTCCTCACCAGAACAAATATCAAACGGGTTAGGAGAACAGTTTGCATACAACTCCTCATCGGAGAACTATACGAGAGAATTTCAATGTTATAAGGCTCAAGCTGAGAGATTAACCCTAAATATACAGTCTGATAACAGCGAAGATTATAACTCCTACATCACCTTAGAAGAACTTCAGAAGGTCACCTTAAAAGCGACTGACTCTGCAACAGGCCCTGATAATATACATTATCAAATCTTAAAACACCTACCTCAATCCTCTTTAAAAACATTACTGTATATCTTTAATCAAATTTGGGAGAAGGGATGTCTTCCATCCCTGTGGAAACAAGCCACGGTCATCCCAATTCCCAAGCCGGGGAAGGATCATAGTGATCCTATGAATTATCGACCAATAGCCTTAACCAGTTGTCTATGTAAGATAATGGAGCGAATTGTTACTGATAGACTGGTTTGGTTCCTGGAGTCGAACCAGCTTATTACAGAGTTCCAATCTGGATTTCGCCGTCACAGGAGCACATTAGATCATTTAGTCAGACTGGAAACTTATGTTAGAGATGCTTTCATTAACAGAGAACACGTAGTAGCCATATTCTTTGACCTAGAAAAAGCTTATGACACTACATGGAAATATGGAATAATGAAAGATCTCCACGACTTAGGGCTTCGAGGTCGCCTTCCAGTTTTCATCGGATCCTTCCTACAGGATCGCTTCTTTAAGGTCCGAGTGGGATCAACGATGTCAAGCCCCTACTCTCAGGTGAATGGAGTCCCTCAGGGTAGTATTCTCTCGCCCACCCTCTTTAACGTCAAAATCAACAGTATAGTAAATTCCATCTCAGAAAATCTCATGTCGTCCCTATATGTTGACGATTTCCTCATTGCATATCGTTCCAGATATATGCCAACCATAGAACGACAACTGCAATTAAATTTGAATAGGATTCACAAATGGTCACTCGAAAATGGCTTCAAGTTCTCTAAACAGAAGACAGTTTGTCTGCCTTTCTATTACTTACGATCAAACCATCCAGATCCATCACTAATAATTGACAACTGTCAAATAAAAGTGGTGAATGAAACAAAATTTTTGGGTGTACTCTTTGACTCCAAATTGTCTTTCATTCCGCATATCAAAGCACTGAAAGCAAAATGCCTGAAATCAATGAACCTCCTTAAAGTAGTGAGCAAATATAATTGGGGTGGGGACACAACGGTCCTCCTTCGTCTCTATCGAGCAATTACTCGTTCTCGACTTGATTATGGTTCTGTGGTATATGGCTCCGCCAGACCATCTTATCTAAAATGCCTGAATTCTGTACATCATCAAGGGTTGCGACTAAGCTTAAGAGCTTTTCGTACATCTCCTGTAGAGAGCTTATATGTACTGGCAGGGGAACCTCCACTTTCCCTTCGTCGTATCAAGTTATCCATGCAATACATACTAAAAGTAGCTTCAACTCCAACAAATCCAACATATGATGTAATATTTCATCCAAAATACATGCATCATTATGAATCTCGTTCAAACGCCATTCGACCACTGGGATTACGCATGAAATTCTATCTTGAGGCTGCAAAAATTGATACTACAATCATTGCCGAGACGGAAGTACCACCCATTCCGCCATGGATTCTCCCAGTCCCGAAAGTTATACTGGATTTGGCAGAGCTTAAGAAAAGCGAAACCAATCCGGTAGACTATCAAAACCTATTTTATAGTATAAGGTTTAAATACGAATCGTACAAATTTCTATACACAGATGGCTCAAAAATGGAAAGACGAGTAGGCTGTGCTGTCACTTCTTATAAAACCGTTATAGCTGAATGTCGTCTTCCAGACCACTGCTCAATATACACTGCAGAATTAACAGCTATTTACCTTGCCTTAAAGAACATCGAGGACTCAGAATCAGATCGTTATGTTATCTGTTCTGATTCCAAATCTGCTCTTCAAGCAATCCAAAATAAACAACTTGATAACCCTGGGATCTTAGATGTTCTTATTAAGTATTTCTATCTTCACGAATACAAAGACATAGTATTCTGCTGGATTCCTGGACACGCTGGCATTGAAGGGAATGAAAAAGCAGACCTGGCAGCAAAAAGGGCTCTTACAAAAGAGATAACTGATTTTACCATTCCATACACTGATTTTAAAATGACTATAAAATCTTTTATCATGTCTTGCTGGCAAAGACAATGGAATGAATGTAATAACAACAAGTTGCATTCAATCTTACCTTGCATTAAAAATAAAATACCTAGTAGGTTCAAAACTCGCAAAGATCAAGGAATATATCACAGATGCCTCATAGGACATTCAAGACTGACACATTTACACCTTTTAGTCAATGAACCGGCACCGGTATGCCAGAGTTGTCGGCGCCCCCTAACAATCAAACATATTTTATTAGATTGCATCCACTTACAACGCATTAGAAGACCTCTGTTTCAAGCTACTACCTTACAACATCTCTTTACTAGATATCCAACCCAGACAATTATTGATTTTTTATATGCTTCTGGTTTCTACTACCAAATATAGATAATCAATCTTAACCTAGAGAGCCTCTACATAGCCCACTCAGGTGCTGATGAGGCGTTAAACAATAACTCACACACACACACACAGAGTGTGACATAGAGCAACATAACGTATCAAACATAACGTTGTAATGCAATGGCTATAAAAATAGCGTGTGGCAAACCTATCAAAATACTGCAACATTAAATAGTCATAAATGGTTCTATACAGGTGTAACCACCAAGCATTACGGGGTGTGACATAAAGCAAATGGCTCATACTTTGAGTAATCACGCGAGCACACTGTCACGACCACACACCTGTGCGACTCATCCGTGACGTGGAGACAGGCGACATGATTGACACACACCTGAGCATGCATCTGTCATGCCTCACTGAACACCATTACCTCCTTATCACGATTCGAATACAATTAATTACCTCATAACGGAAATTGCAATTACACGGTTCATTGAACCGTGACATACATCTTATTTAGGTTACCAGTACATTAGATAATAAGACTTTAATTAGACACCAATTAAATGTAATTAGACTCCAATTAGACACCAATTACACCTAATTAGACACCAGTTAGACCCTAATTAGACCCCTAATTAGACAATTCCAAAAGGAGGCTCTTACTATTTCTATTAACACTAAAGGCCCCTTCACACATAGCTGGATCAGACACCGGAGCATCCCGGAATGAAATTTCTTTAAATCCAGGGCGGTCCGGGCAAAAAAGCTGGAAATTTCAACAAACGAAATATTTGGTGGTGTGGACCTGATGGCAATACGGTGGCAACAAGGAAGAACACGGCCATTATACGGATGAATATGGTCGCTACAGGGATATGTACTGTTGAAACACGGCGGTGCACGGAGGTGCCCGGTGCAGCAAGGAGCGAGCCACGGTTGTTGCCAGAAGTAAAACGACTGTCCCGGATGAGTGCGGATCGAACCGGATGTTACACGGGGCCTTCACGAATATACCCGATCTTTACACGCGCTTAATAAATGGAGTTAACTGGTTTTCACCCGGATAGCTCTGAAATTGGTATTTAGACTGCCTGCGGTCCACTGTCCATCATTCCACTTTGGACTACCATAGCGCAAAGGTGTTGCTGCTACTACAGAAGAATTGGATATGTCTTTATCACACCACGACAGGGTGGAATTGGATGTGAAGTACCTGGACATGCAAGTCCAGCTACTTACTGCTGCAAAGGATATAATTCTGCAAGAAGAACAGAAACTGCAAGACGATGCAGAGAGGGCCACAACAACAACTGATGAAGATGACTTATTACAAAATGCTGGTGGCCCTCGAAGGTCCTGGGCCTCCACGCGGCGAGGGTGGAAACACTTGGGGTGAAGTCCTCTATCCCCAGTGGCTAAAACAGGACCGTGCGCATTGCACAAGCTGCTCCAGCTTTACAGGAGGGTGTGTCCCCTACCATACGGGGGAAACAAAAATGAATATGTCCGAATCGACAATTTCAGACCGGCTCGCACGTCCCCCGGGTGAACAAGGTGCGCGTCCCTCAGCGGTAAACCAGGCTGAGGTCGAAAAATTGGCTACTGGTTCCAGACAAAGTAAACGTTTCCGCTCATCTACAGATGATGCCAATCCAAGTACAACTTATGATGTTATATCTACGCCATGGCCTAAGTTTCTTGTTGTTACTGGCAGTGACGATGGGTTTTCCCGTCTCTCAGCCATAACAATTTGTCGAACGTTGAAAGAAAGTATTGGTTTCGTTGAAAATACGAGAAGGCTCAGGAGTTCATCCTTGCTGGTGCAGGTTGCCCACAAGGACCAATCGTTAAAATTGCTGGAGCTGAGGGCCTTTGCGGGTACCCCTGTAAAGGTGGAGCCCCATCGGTTCTTCAACTCTTGCAAGGGGGTTGTGACATCTCATGAGAGCAGTCTCTGCTCCGATGACGAACTGAGGGACTGGCTGAATGACTACAATGTCATCCACATTCACCGCCAGCCCCCCAGATATTCACGACAGCTACTGACTCTGACCTTTGATGGCACAGTGTTGCCTGATAGGGTCAGCATAGGGTTCGAGTGGTGTAGGGTACGTCCCTACATCCCGAACCCAAAACGATGTTATAATTGCCAGCGATTTGGCCATTTTAGCGGCTCCTGCCGCGCCAAAGCAACCTGCGCCAATTGTGGGTCACGGGAACACGTTCATTCCCGTGACTCACCATGTCAGAAACAGTCATATTGTGTTAATTGTGGAGGTGATGGGCCAGCCTATCACCGTGGCTGTCCCAAATGGCAGCTAGAGAAAGAGATCCTGAAGTTAAAGACCACCAAGGATATCTCCTTTCCCCAAGCACGCCGTATAGCTGAACAGGCTGCTGGGGCAAGTTATGCCTCAGTCCTGTCTCAGATGGCTGGACCTAGATCTCCTTCGCCCAGATCATCGCCCAGGCGAAGGATTGACCTAGATCCTAATTATAATTATTCCAAGGCAGGGCAAAGCTTGCAGAAACATAAACCAGAATCTAAGACTTCACAGGCAGACGATCACCTCGCAAGAATAAAGCAGCATGCTATAGATGTCGGAAAAGGACATCTTGTAGCTCCATCGGTTAGTGCGTCACAACTTAGTGTACCCTCACAGGGTGCACCTTCCGGCGTTGAGTCGGAAGAGATACACCAGCCGATGGAAGAGGAGGCAGGGACTACCACCATCCCTAGGCCTCAACGGGAGGGGGCAATTGATAAAAGATCAATTGTTCCCAAAAGACCCCCCCTCATCAGAAAAACACTAGAAAAATCTAGTACACTGAGCTTCATAACACCACCATCTAAGCATGGTGGGGCCCTCAAAAAGATCTTAACACCAAAAGAGGCAGCGACTTTGAAGAAAAAGTGAATATTCATACAAATTCATACCATGCACTACAGATTTTACTATGATAATATTAAACTCTTTTAACTAATTCATGGACAGTATCATTCAGTGGAACTGTCGAGGTTTCAGAGCCAACTTCGATGAAATAGGTTGCATGGTCCAAGACTTAAACCCTAGTGTTTTCTGTCTACAGGAAACATTTCTGAAACCTCCAAATAGTTTTAAACTGAGAAACTATCATATGTATAATACATATGGCAATATTGCCCACGATAGAGCCACTGGTGGCTCATCAATTTTAGTTAAAAATGGCATCATTCATACCCATATTGCTCTTAACACTAACCTTCAGGCTACAGCAGTTCGTCTGAACCTGAATAAAACATTCACCATATGTTCCATATATATTCCTCCACCCTTTCACCTTACAGCCAGTGATTTGCATAACCTTTACAATCAACTGCATGAACCGCGTCTTATCCTAGGAGATTTTAACAGCCATAACCAATTGTGGGGAAGCACTTCCCACAACAACAAAGGAAAAACCATTGAAGATTTTCTCAATGACCACACCCTTTGCTTGTTCAATGATGGTTCACCTACATATCTTCACCCAGGTCATGGAACATTTTCAGCGATAGACCTTAGTATATGTGATCCAGCGTTATTTCTGGAATTTGAATGGAGAGTATTAGAGGACACTCACGGCAGTGATCACTTTCCTATTGTCCTACAAAACGTAGAAGGTACAAGAGAAGTGGGTCAACTCCGATGGAAGTTGCATAAAGCGGATTGGACCTCCTTCGAAAAGCACTGCTTAGAAACAATTACTATGTCTCATTATAGGAATTGTAATAATCTCGTTGAAGATTTTACTGATGATATTACTGATATAGCCAATAAAACAATACCGATGACAAAAAAGAATTCTAAACGTAGTGCAAGACCTTGGTTTGATGACGAAATAAGAGAAGCTATTAAAAACCGAAAGAAAGCCCTCAGAATTTTTAAATCACAGCCGACCATCAACAATCTGAATAATTTTAAGTGCCTGAAAGCCAAAGCGCGTAGAATTGTCAGGCAAAAAAAACGTAGTTGCTGGAGAGACTATGTCTCCAGACTCACTGAAAGAACTCCTAGCAATAAAGTCTGGAAAATGATTAAGAAGATTGAAGGAAAGAACCTAGCTTCACATGTAAGCATTCTAGAAGTGAATGGAGAACATCTCTCCTCACCAGAACAAATATCAAACGGGTTAGGAGAACAGTTTGCATACAACTCCTCATCGGAGAACTATACGAGAGAATTTCAATGTTATAAGGCTCAAGCTGAGAGATTAACCCTAAATATACAGTCTGATAACAGCGAAGATTATAACTCCTACATCACCTTAGAAGAACTTCAGAAGGCCATCTTAAAAGCGACTGACTCTGCAACAGGCCCTGATAATATACATTATCAAATCTTAAAACACCTACCTCAATCCTCTTTAAAAACATTACTGTATATCTTTAATCAAATTTGGGAGAAGGGATGTCTTCCATCCCTGTGGAAACAAGCCACGGTCATCCCAATTCCCAAGCCGGGGAAGGATCATAGTGATCCTATGAATTATCGACCAATAGCCTTAACCAGTTGTCTATGTAAGACAATGGAGCGAATTGTTACTGATAGACTGGTTTGGTTCCTGGAGTCGAACCAGCTTATTACAGAGTTCCAATCTGGATTTCGCCGTCACAGGAGCACATTAGATCATTTAGTCAGACTGGAAACTTATGTTAGAGATGCTTTCATTAACAGAGAACACGTAGTAGCCATATTCTTTGACCTAGAAAAAGCTTATGACACTACATGGAAATATGGAATAATGAAAGATCTCCACGACTTAGGGCTTCGAGGTCGCCTTCCAGTTTTCATCGGATCCTTCCTACAGGATCGCTTCTTTAAGGTCCGAGTGGGATCAACGATGTCAAGCCCCTACTCTCAGGAGAATGGAGTCCCTCAGGGTAGTATTCTCTCGCCCACCCTCTTTAACGTCAAAATCAACAGTATAGTAAATTCCATCTCAGAAAATCTCATGTCGTCCCTATATGTTGACGATTTCCTCATTGCATATCGTTCCAGATATATGCCAACCATAGAACGACAACTGCAATTAAATTTGAATAGGATTCACAAATGGTCACTCGAAAATGGCTTCAAGTTCTCTAAACAGAAGACAGTTTGTCTGCCTTTCTATTATTTACGATCAAACCATCCAGATCCATCACTAATAATTGACAACTGTCAAATAAAAGTGGTGAATGAAACAAAATTTTTGGGTGTACTCTTTGACTCCAAATTGTCTTTCATTCCGCATATCAAAGCACTGAAGGCAAAGTGCCTGAAATCAATGAACCTCCTTAAAGTAGTGAGCAAATATAATTGGGGTGGGGACACAACGGTCCTCCTTCGTCTCTATCGAGCAATTACTCGTTCTCGACTTGATTATGGTTCTGTGGTATATGGCTCCGCCAGACCATCTTATCTAAAATGCCTGAATTCTGTACATCATCAAGGGTTGCGACTAAGCTTAAGAGCTTTTCGTACATCTCCTGTAGAGAGCTTATATGTACTGGCCGGGGAACCTCCACTTTCCCTTCGTCGTATCAAGTTATCCATGCAATACATACTAAAAGTAGCTTCAACTCCAACAAATCCAACATATGATGTAATATTTCATCCAAAATACATGCATCATTATGAATCTCGTTCAAACGCCATTCGACCACTGGGATTACGCATGAAATTCTATCTTGAGGCTGCAAAAATTGATACTACAATCATTGCCGAGACGGAAGTACCACCCATTCCGCCATGGATTCTCCCAGTCCCGAAAGTTATACTGGATTTGGCAGAGCTTAAGAAAAGCGAAACCAATCCGGTAGACTATCAAAACCTATTTTATAGTATAAGGTTTAAATACGAATCGTACAAATTTCTATACACAGATGGCTCAAAAATGGAAAGACGAGTAGGCTGTGCTGTCACTTCTTATAAAACCGTTATAGCTGAATGTCGTCTTCCAGACCACTGCTCAATATACACTGCAGAATTAACAGCTATTTACCTTGCCTTAAAGAACATCGAGGACTCAGAATCAGATCGTTATGTTATCTGTTCTGATTCAAAATCTGCTCTTCAAGCAATCCAAAATAAACAACTTGATAACCCTGGGATCTTAGATGTTCTTATTAAGTATTTCTATCTTCACGAATACAAAGACATAGTATTCTGCTGGATTCCTGGACACGCTGGCATTGAAGGGAATGAAAAAGCAGACCTGGCAGCAAAAAGGGCTCTTACAAAAGAGATAACTGATTTTACCATTCCATACACTGATTTTAAAATGACTATAAAATCTTTTATCATGTCTTGCTGGCAAAGACAATGGAATGAATGTAATAACAACAAGTTGCATTCAATCTTACCTTGCATTCAAAATAAAATACCGAGTAGGTTCAATACTCGCAAAGATCAAGGAATATATCACAGATGCCTCATAGGACATTCAAGACTTACACATTTACACCTTTTAGTCAATGAACCGGCACCGGTATGCCAGAGTTGTCGGTGCCCCCTAACAATCAAACATATTTTATTAGATTGCATCCACTTACAACGCATTAGAAGACCGCTGTTTCAAGCTACTACCTTACAACATCTCTTTACTAGATATCCAACCCAGACAATTATTGATTTTTTATATGCTTCTGGTTTCTACTACCAAATATAGATAATCAATCTTAACCTAGAGAGCCTCTACATAGCCCACTCAGGTGCTGATGAGGCGTTAAACAATCACTCACACACACACACACACAAAATGCTGGTGCTGCACAAAGAAGAAGAAGAAGGCGAATGTGGATGCGACCTTGGCTTCTAAGAAGACCTCTTTATGGGCAGTATGAAAAACTGATGGCTGAATTGACTGCAGAAGATGTGGGTGGCTTCAAGAATTTCATGAGGATGGAGCCTGACTTATTTCATAAAGTTCTTGCCAGAGTGGGACCTAGGATTACAAAGCAGTATACCTATTGGAGGAGGGCCCTTGAACCTGGATTGATACTGGCTATTACCTTGCGCTACCTGGATACGGGCAACAGCTACATGTCTCTGCAGTATGGATTTAGGGTAGCCTTCAATACCATTTCTATCAATACTTGGTCAACTACGTCAACTCAGAAGCTGGGAGTGTGCCATGGCAACAAGACAAGATTTGAAAACAACACGAATGATGTAAGTTTTAACATTTAATTCTTACAAAACTTCAGACATCTGCAGCACACAAGTGCAAAAAATACACAGCATTTGATTATTGTCATGCAAATGTATGCAATACAGTTTACATGTAAAAAGAAAATAATAATACAATGACCTGTAACTTTAAATGTATAAACTTTCATTGTTCGTTTGCAGGTGAAAATTTCCGTTGTGGTAGTTGGGAGGTGAGGGCACCGAAAAGGAGGAGTTATGGTCATCACCACCAACCATCCCCCCACACTAGTGTTCAGCAAGTAGCTGGTCAGAGAATCATCCTGAGGCGTGCTACAATTAAGTGGTGACATGGAAGGACGACCGTGCGAAGGACCTGCAGTCAACCATGCCTGACTTATGATCGTCGAAGATGATGCAGTCGCAGGAGTGGGGATCGGTGCAGGCACAGACGAAGAGGCAGACGACATGTGCGCCTGGGGTGAAGGGCCGGACGCAGGAGCGAACATCTGGGCAGCTGGGCTGGAAGAATGAGCGAACATCTGGGCAGCAGGGCTGGAAGAATGAGCGAACATCTGCGCAGCAGGGCTTGAAGAATGATGAGGGAACATCTGCAAGAAGGGCCGCACGAACTGCCTGTAGTAGCAGGAGCAGGGAGGACGAACTGCTGCTGATGAGGGACAGGAGGCACGAACGGATGATACTGCTGTTGCTGTTGCAGTTGCTGTTGCTGTAGGTCCTGCAACTGGCGCTTGTGATGATACACATGCTTGAATTGCATGAGGTGCTGCAACGCTTGGGCCAGGTAATCCGACCAATTGTCCGTGTCCATCTGCATGACCTCGTGGTATATCATGTCCGTGAAGAACCTCAGCTGGCTGAGTCATTTGGCTGACTCATCTCGGTCTACATATCCCGCTGGAGATCGGTGGCTTTTTCAATCGGCTGGAAATAGGAAAGAACACAACATTAGAGTAAGTCACACGGCAACTGCAACAGCATATGCATTATTGACAATGTAATGAAAAAGACATCACCATACAGTGAACACTGGAAGTGCCAAGAAACAAAGCTACCACTTTCTACTATG
This sequence comes from Alitta virens, assembly GCA_932294295.1. Lineage (NCBI taxonomy): Eukaryota > Metazoa > Annelida > Polychaeta > Phyllodocida > Nereididae > Alitta > Alitta virens. The sequence goes on along the minus strand of OW028574.1, from coordinate 45,383,060 downwards.
GAAAAGCTACAACTTTAAACTGCAAGATTACAATTACAACTTTAAACTGCAAGATTACAATTACATTATCCTGATTATCACGATAACTGAAGCAGTATACTTACTTGAGTGACAGCTTGTGTAGCATATCCACCTCCACTACCTGCAAGGCTGGATGCATCACAGTCCTGATGATGATGACGAGGCTCGTGATGATGTCTGGACGTCTTCTTGCTTGGAGGAGGGGCCCCCTTCTTGCTCCTGCTGCTGCTGCCCTTGTAAGGCCCACCCTTGGACCTGCTGGTATTCGAATCCCTGCCACCATCATCTGATGTATCCACAATGACCTCAGCATCAGAAGTGTCATCATCCTCAGTGCTACCTCGCCCTCGAAGGTCCTGGGCCTCCACGCGGCGAGGGTGGAAACACTTGGGGTGAAGTCCTCTATCCCCAGTGGCTAAAACAGGACAGTGCGCATTGCACAAGCTGCTCCAGCTTTACAGGAGGGTGTGTCCCCTACCATACAGGGGAAACAAAAATGAATATGTCCGAATCGACAATTTCAGACCGGCTCGCACGTCCCCCGGGTGAAGAAGGTGCGCGTCCCTCAGCGGTAAACCAGGCTGAGGTCGAAAAATTGGCTACTGGTTCCAGACTTGGTAAACGTTTGCGTCCATCATTAGATGACGCAAATCAAAGCTCTCAATCTGCCTCTCTATCTCAGACATGGCCCAAGTTTCTTGTAATTACTGGCTGTGATGATGGGTTTTCCCGTCTCTCAGCCATTACAATTTGCAGGACCTTGAAAGAAAACGTAGGTTATATTGAAAATACAAGGAGATTAAAGAATTCTTCCTTGCTGGTGCAGGTTGCACACAAGGACCAATCTTTGAAGCTGCTTGAGTTGAGGGTCTTTGCGGGTGCCCCTGTTAGGGTGGAGCCCCATCGGTTCTTCAACTCCTGCAAAGGCATTATAACATCGCACGAGAGCAGTCTCTGCTCTGATGAGGAACTGAGGGACTGGCTGGATGAATACAATGTCATCCACATTCATCGCCAGCCCCCCAGATATTCACGACAGCTTCTCACACTGACCTTTGATGGCACAGTTTTGCCTGACAAGGTCAGCATTGGGTTCGAGTGGTGTAGGGTACGTCCCTACATCCCGAACCCAAAACGATGTTATAATTGCCAGCGATTTGGCCATTTTAGCGGCTCCTGCCGCGCCAAACCAACCTGCGCCAATTGTGGGTCACGGGAACACACCCATTCCCGTGACTCACCATATACGAATACATCGTATTGTGTTAATTGTGGAGGTGATGGGCCAGCCTATCACCGTGGCTGTCCCAAATGGCAGCTAGAGAAAGAGATCCTGAAGTTAAAGACCACCAAGGATATCTCCTTTCCCCAAGCACGCCGTATAGCTGAACAGGCTGCTGGGGCAAGCTATGCCTCAGTCCTGTCTCAGATGGCTGGACCTAGATCTCCTTCACCCAGATCATCGCCCAGGCGAAGGATTGACCTAGATCCTAATTATAAATATTCAAAGGCAGGCCAAAGCACGCAGAAAGAGAAACCAGAATCTAAGACTTCACAGGCAGACGATCACCTCGCAAGAATAAAGCAGCATGCTATAGATGTCGGAAAAGGACATCTTGTAGCTCCATCAGTTAGTGCGTCGCAACTTAGTGTACCCTCACAGGGTGCACCTTCCGGCGTTGAGTCGGAAGAGATACACCAGCCGATGGAAGAGGAGGCAGGGACTACCACCATCCCTAGGCCTCAACGGGAGGGGGCAATTGATAAAAGATCAATTGTTCCCAAAAGACCCCCCCTCATCAGAAAAACACTAGAAAAATCTAGTGCACTGAGTATCATAAGACCACCATCTAAGCATGGTGGGGTCCCCAAAAAGATCTTAACACCAAAAGAGGCAGCGACTTTGAAGAAAAAGTGAATATTCATACAAATTCATACCATGCACTACAGATTTTACTATGATAATATTAAACTCTTTTAACTAATTCATGGACAGTATCATTCAGTGGAACTGTCGAGGTTTCAGAGCCAACTTCGATGAAATAGGTTGCATGGTCCAAGACTTAAACCCTAGTGTTTTCTGTCTACAGGAAACATTTCTGAAACCTCCAAATAGTTTTAAACTGAGAAACTATCATATGTATAATACATATGGCAATATTGCCCACGATAGAGCCACTGGTGGCTCATCAATTTTAGTTAAAAATGGCATCATTCATACCCATATTGCTCTTAACACTAACCTTCAGGCTACAGCAGTTCGTCTGAACCTGAATAAAACATTCACCATATGTTCCATATATATTCCTCCACCCTTTCACCTTACAGCCAGTGATTTGCATAACCTTTACAATCAACTGCCTGAACCGCGTCTTATCCTAGGAGATTTTAACAGCCATAAGCAATTGTGGGGAAGCACTTCCCACAACAACAAAGGAAAAACCATTGAAGATTTTCTCAATGACCACACCCTTTGCTTGTTCAATGATGGTTCACCTACATATCTTCACCCAGGTCATGGAACATTTTCAGCGATAGACCTTAGTATATGTGATCCAGCGTTATTTCTGGAATTTGAATGGAGAGTATTAGAGGACACTCACGGCAGTGATCACTTTCCTATTGTCCTACAAAACGTAGAAGGTACAAGAGAAGTGGGTCAACTCCGATGGAAGTTGCATAAAGCGGATTGGACCTCCTTCGAAAAGCACTGCTTAGAAACAATTACTATGTCTCATTATAGGAATTGTAATAATCTCGTTGAAGATTTTACTGATGATATTACTGATATAGCCAATAAAACAATACCGATGACAAAAAAGAATTCTAAACGTAGTGCAAGACCTTGGTTTGATGACGAAATAAGAGAAGCTATTAAAAACCGAAAGAAAGCCCTCAGAATTTTTAAATCACAGCCGACCATCAACAATCTGAATAATTTTAAGTGCCTGAAAGCCAAAGCGCGTAGAATTGTCAGGCAAAAAAAACGTAGTTGCTGGAGAGACTATGTCTCCAGACTCACTGAAAGAACTCCTAGCAATAAAGTCTGGAAAATGATTAAGAAGATTGAAGGAAAGAACCTAGCTTCACATGTAAGCATTCTAGAAGTGAATGGAGAACATCTCTCCTCACCAGAACAAATATCAAACGGGTTAGGAGAACAGTTTGCATACAACTCCTCATCGGAGAACTATACGAGAGAATTTCAATGTTATAAGGCTCAAGCTGAGAGATTAACCCTAAATATACAGTCTGATAACAGCGAAGATTATAACTCCTACATCACCTTAGAAGAACTTCAGAAGGCCATCTTAAAAGCGACTGACTCTGCAACAGGCCCTGATAATATACATTATCAAATCTTAAAACACCTACCTCAATCCTCTTTAAAAACATTACTGTATATCTTTAATCAAATTTGGGAGAAGGGATGTCTTCCATCCCTGTGGAAACAAGCCACGGTCATCCCAATTCCCAAGCCGGGGAAGGATCATAGTGATCCTATGAATTATCGACCAATAGCCTTAACCAGTTGTCTATGTAAGACAATGGAGCGAATTGTTACTGATAGACTGGTTTGGTTCCTGGAGTCGAACCAGCTTATTACAGAGTTCCAATCTGGATTTCGCCGTCACAGGAGCACATTAGATCATTTAGTCAGACTGGAAACTTATGTTAGAGATGCTTTCATTAACAGAGAACACGTAGTAGCCATATTCTTTGACCTAGAAAAAGCTTATGACACTACATGGAAATATGGAATAATGAAAGATCTCCACGACTTAGGGCTTCGAGGTCGCCTTCCAGTTTTCATCGGATCCTTCCTACAGGATCGCTTCTTTAAGGTCCGAGTGGGATCAACGATGTCAAGCCCCTACTCTCAGGAGAATGGAGTCCCTCAGGGTAGTATTCTCTCGCCCACCCTCTTTAACGTCAAAATCAACAGTATAGTAAATTCCATCTCAGAAAATCTCATGTCGTCCCTATATGTTGACGATTTCCTCATTGCATATCGTTCCAGATATATGCCAACCATAGAACGACAACTGCAATTAAATTTGAATAGGATTCACAAATGGTCACTCGAAAATGGCTTCAAGTTCTCTAAACAGAAGACAGTTTGTCTGCCTTTCTATTATTTACGATCAAACCATCCAGATCCATCACTAATAATTGACAACTGTCAAATAAAAGTGGTGAATGAAACAAAATTTTTGGGTGTACTCTTTGACTCCAAATTGTCTTTCATTCCGCATATCAAAGCACTGAAGGCAAAGTGCCTGAAATCAATGAACCTCCTTAAAGTAGTGAGCAAATATAATTGGGGTGGGGACACAACGGTCCTCCTTCGTCTCTATCGAGCAATTACTCGTTCTCGACTTGATTATGGTTCTGTGGTATATGGCTCCGCCAGACCATCTTATCTAAAATGCCTGAATTCTGTACATCATCAAGGGTTGCGACTAAGCTTAAGAGCTTTTCGTACATCTCCTGTAGAGAGCTTATATGTACTGGCCGGGGAACCTCCACTTTCCCTTCGTCGTATCAAGTTATCCATGCAATACATACTAAAAGTAGCTTCAACTCCAACAAATCCAACATATGATGTAATATTTCATCCAAAATACATGCATCATTATGAATCTCGTTCAAACGCCATTCGACCACTGGGATTACGCATGAAATTCTATCTTGAGGCTGCAAAAATTGATACTACAATCATTGCCGAGACGGAAGTACCACCCATTCCGCCATGGATTCTCCCAGTCCCGAAAGTTATACTGGATTTGGCAGAGCTTAAGAAAAGCGAAACCAATCCGGTAGACTATCAAAACCTATTTTATAGTATAAGGTTTAAATACGAATCGTACAAATTTCTATACACAGATGGCTCAAAAATGGAAAGACGAGTAGGCTGTGCTGTCACTTCTTATAAAACCGTTATAGCTGAATGTCGTCTTCCAGACCACTGCTCAATATACACTGCAGAATTAACAGCTATTTACCTTGCCTTAAAGAACATCGAGGACTCAGAATCAGATCGTTATGTTATCTGTTCTGATTCAAAATCTGCTCTTCAAGCAATCCAAAATAAACAACTTGATAACCCTGGGATCTTAGATGTTCTTATTAAGTATTTCTATCTTCACGAATACAAAGACATAGTATTCTGCTGGATTCCTGGACACGCTGGCATTGAAGGGAATGAAAAAGCAGACCTGGCAGCAAAAAGGGCTCTTACAAAAGAGATAACTGATTTTACCATTCCATACACTGATTTTAAAATGACTATAAAATCTTTTATCATGTCTTGCTGGCAAAGACAATAGAATGAATGTAATAACAACAAGTTGCATTCAATCTTACCTTGCATTCAAAATAAAATACCGAGTAGGTTCAATACTCGCAAAGATCAAGGAATATATCACAGATGCCTCATAGGACATTCAAGACTTACACATTTACACCTTTTAGTCAATGAACCGGCACCGGTATGCCAGAGTTGTCGGTGCCCCCTAACAATCAAACATATTTTATTAGATTGCATCCACTTACAACGCATTAGAAGACCGCTGTTTCAAGCTACTACCTTACAACATCTCTTTACTAGATATCCAACCCAGACAATTATTGATTTTTTATATGCTTCTGGTTTCTACTACCAAATATAGATAATCAATCTTAACCTAGAGAGCCTCTACATAGCCCACTCAGGTGCTGATGAGGCGTTAAACAATCACTCACACACACACACACTCAAAATGCTGGTGCTGCACAAAGAAGAAGAAGAAGGCGAATGTGGGTGCGACCTTGGCTTCTAAGAAGACCTCTTTATGGGCAGTATGAAAAACTGATGGCTGAATTGACTGCAGAAGATGTGGGTGGCTTCAAGAATTTCATGAGGATGGAGCCTGACTTATTTCATAAAGTTCTTGCCAGAGTGGGACCTAGGATTACAAAGCAGTATACCTATTGGAGGAGGGCCCTTGAACCTGGATTGATACTGGCTATTACCTTGCGCTACCTGGATACGGGCAACAGCTACATGTCTCTGCAGTATGGATTTAGGGTAGCCTTCAATACCATTTCTATCAATACTTGGTCAACTACGTCAACTCAGAAGCTGGGAGTGTGCCATGGCAACAAGACAAGATTTGAAAACAACACGAATGATGTAAGTTTTAACATTTAATTCTTACAAAACTTCAGACATCTGCAGCACACAAGTGCAAAAAATACACAGCATTTGATTATTGTCATGCAAATGTATGCAATACAGTTTACATGTAAAAAGAAAATAATAATACAATGACCTGTAACTTTAAATGTATAAACTTTCATTGTTCGTTTGCAGGTGAAAATTTCCGTTGTGGTAGTTGGAGGTGAGGGCACCGAAAAGGAGGAGTTATGGTCATCACCACCAACCATCCCCCCACACTAGTGTTCAGCAAGTAGCTGGTCAGAGAATCATCCTGAGGCGTGCTACAATTAAGTGGTGACATGGAAGGACGACCGTGCGAAGGACCTGCAGTCAACCATGCCTGACTTATGATCGTCGAAGATGATGCAGTCGCAGGAGTGGGGATCGGTGCAGGCACAGACGAAGAGGCAGACGACATGTGCGCCTGGGGTGAAGGGCCGGACGCAGGAGCGAACATCTGGGCAGCTGGGCTGGAAGAATGAGCGAACATCTGCGCAGCAGGGCTTGAAGAATGATGAGGGAACATCTGCAAGAAGGGCCGCACGAACTGCCTGTAGTAGCAGGAGCAGGGAGGACGAACTGCTGCTGATGAGGGACAGGAGGCACGAACGGATGATACTGCTGTTGCTGTTGCAGTTGCTGTTGCTGTAGGTCCTGCAACTGGCGCTTGTGATGATACACATGCTTGAATTGCATGAGGTGCTGCAACGCTTGGGCCAGGTAATCCGACCAATTGTCCGTGTCCATCTGCATGACCTCGTGGTATATCATGTCCGTGAAGAACCTCAGCTGGCTGAGTCATTTGGCTGACTCATCTCGGTCTACATATCCCGCTGGAGATCGGTGGCTTTTTCAATCGGCTGGAAATAGGAAAGAACACAACATTAGAGTAAGTCACACGGCAACTGCAACAGCATATGCATTATTGACAATGTAATGAAAAAGACATCACCATACAGTGAACACTGGAAGTGCCAAGAAACAAAGCTACCACTTTCTACTATGGAAAAGCTACAACTTTAAACTGCAAGATTACAATTACAACTTTAAACTGCAAGATTACAATTACATTATCCTGATTATCACGATAACTGAAGCAGTATACTTACTTGAGTGACAGCTTGTGTAGCATATCCACCTCCACTACCTGCAAGGCTGGATGCATCACAGTCCTGATGATGATGACGAGGCTCGTGATGATGTCTGGACGTCTTCTTGCTTGGAGGAGGGGCCCCCTTCTTGCTCCTGCTGCTGCTGCCCTTGTAAGGCCCACCCTTGGACCTGCTGGTATTCGAATCCCTGCCACCATCATCTGATGTATCCACAATGACCTCAGCATCAGAAGTGTCATCATCCTCAGTGCTACCTCGCCCTCGAAGGTCCTGGGCCTCCACGCGGCGAGGGTGGAAACACTTGGGGTGAAGTCCTCTATCCCCAGTGGCTAAAACAGGACAGTGCGCATTGCACAAGCTGCTCCAGCTTTACAGGAGGGTGTGTCCCCTACCATACAGGGGAAACAAAAATGAATATGTCCGAATCGACAATTTCAGACCGGCTCGCACGTCCCCCGGGTGAAGAAGGTGCGCGTCCCTCAGCGGTAAACCAGGCTGAGGTCGAAAAATTGGCTACTGGTTCCAGACTTGGTAAACGTTTGCGTCCATCATTAGATGACGCAAATCAAAGCTCTCAATCTGCCTCTCTATCTCAGACATGGCCCAAGTTTCTTGTAATTACTGGCTGTGATGATGGGTTTTCCCGTCTCTCAGCCATTACAATTTGCAGGACCTTGAAAGAAAACGTAGGTTATATTGAAAATACAAGGAGATTAAAGAATTCTTCCTTGCTGGTGCAGGTTGCACACAAGGACCAATCTTTGAAGCTGCTTGAGTTGAGGGTCTTTGCGGGTGCCCCTGTTAGGGTGGAGCCCCATCGGTTCTTCAACTCCTGCAAAGGCATTATAACATCGCACGAGAGCAGTCTCTGCTCTGATGAGGAACTGAGGGACTGGCTGGATGAATACAATGTCATCCACATTCATCGCCAGCCCCCCAGATATTCACGACAGCTTCTCACACTGACCTTTGATGGCACAGTTTTGCCTGACAAGGTCAGCATTGGGTTCGAGTGGTGTAGGGTACGTCCCTACATCCCGAACCCAAAACGATGTTATAATTGCCAGCGATTTGGCCATTTTAGCGGCTCCTGCCGCGCCAAACCAACCTGCGCCAATTGTGGGTCACGGGAACACACCCATTCCCGTGACTCACCATATACGAATACATCGTATTGTGTTAATTGTGGAGGTGATGGGCCAGCCTATCACCGTGGCTGTCCCAAATGGCAGCTAGAGAAAGAGATCCTGAAGTTAAAGACCACCAAGGATATCTCCTTTCCCCAAGCACGCCGTATAGCTGAACAGGCTGCTGGGGCAAGCTATGCCTCAGTCCTGTCTCAGATGGCTGGACCTAGATCTCCTTCACCCAGATCATCGCCCAGGCGAAGGATTGACCTAGATCCTAATTATAAATATTCAAAGGCAGGCCAAAGCACGCAGAAAGAGAAACCAGAATCTAAGACTTCACAGGCAGACGATCACCTCGCAAGAATAAAGCAGCATGCTATAGATGTCGGAAAAGGACATCTTGTAGCTCCATCAGTTAGTGCGTCGCAACTTAGTGTACCCTCACAGGGTGCACCTTCCGGCGTTGAGTCGGAAGAGATACACCAGCCGATGGAAGAGGAGGCAGGGACTACCACCATCCCTAGGCCTCAACGGGAGGGGGCAATTGATAAAAGATCAATTGTTCCCAAAAGACCCCCCCTCATCAGAAAAACACTAGAAAAATCTAGTGCACTGAGTATCATAAGACCACCATCTAAGCATGGTGGGGTCCCCAAAAAGATCTTAACACCAAAAGAGGCAGCGACTTTGAAGAAAAAGTGAATATTCATACAAATTCATACCATGCACTACAGATTTTACTATGATAATATTAAACTCTTTTAACTAATTCATGGACAGTATCATTCAGTGGAACTGTCGAGGTTTCAGAGCCAACTTCGATGAAATAGGTTGCATGGTCCAAGACTTAAACCCTAGTGTTTTCTGTCTACAGGAAACATTTCTGAAACCTCCAAATAGTTTTAAACTGAGAAACTATCATATGTATAATACATATGGCAATATTGCCCACGATAGAGCCACTGGTGGCTCATCAATTTTAGTTAAAAATGGCATCATTCATACCCATATTGCTCTTAACACTAACCTTCAGGCTACAGCAGTTCGTCTGAACCTGAATAAAACATTCACCATATGTTCCATATATATTCCTCCACCCTTTCACCTTACAGCCAGTGATTTGCATAACCTTTACAATCAACTGCCTGAACCGCGTCTTATCCTAGGAGATTTTAACAGCCATAAGCAATTGTGGGGAAGCACTTCCCACAACAACAAAGGAAAAACCATTGAAGATTTTCTCAATGACCACACCCTTTGCTTGTTCAATGATGGTTCACCTACATATCTTCACCCAGGTCATGGAACATTTTCAGCGATAGACCTTAGTATATGTGATCCAGCGTTATTTCTGGAATTTGAATGGAGAGTATTAGAGGACACTCACGGCAGTGATCACTTTCCTATTGTCCTACAAAACGTAGAAGGTACAAGAGAAGTGGGTCAACTCCGATGGAAGTTGCATAAAGCGGATTGGACCTCCTTCGAAAAGCACTGCTTAGAAACAATTACTATGTCTCATTATAGGAATTGTAATAATCTCGTTGAAGATTTTACTGATGATATTACTGATATAGCCAATAAAACAATACCGATGACAAAAAAGAATTCTAAACGTAGTGCAAGACCTTGGTTTGATGACGAAATAAGAGAAGCTATTAAAAACCGAAAGAAAGCCCTCAGAATTTTTAAATCACAGCCGACCATCAACAATCTGAATAATTTTAAGTGCCTGAAAGCCAAAGCGCGTAGAATTGTCAGGCAAAAAAAACGTAGTTGCTGGAGAGACTATGTCTCCAGACTCACTGAAAGAACTCCTAGCAATAAAGTCTGGAAAATGATTAAGAAGATTGAAGGAAAGAACCTAGCTTCACATGTAAGCATTCTAGAAGTGAATGGAGAACATCTCTCCTCACCAGAACAAATATCAAACGGGTTAGGAGAACAGTTTGCATACAACTCCTCATCGGAGAACTATACGAGAGAATTTCAATGTTATAAGGCTCAAGCTGAGAGATTAACCCTAAATATACAGTCTGATAACAGCGAAGATTATAACTCCTACATCACCTTAGAAGAACTTCAGAAGGCCATCTTAAAAGCGACTGACTCTGCAACAGGCCCTGATAATATACATTATCAAATCTTAAAACACCTACCTCAATCCTCTTTAAAAACATTACTGTATATCTTTAATCAAATTTGGGAGAAGGGATGTCTTCCATCCCTGTGGAAACAAGCCACGGTCATCCCAATTCCCAAGCCGGGGAAGGATCATAGTGATCCTATGAATTATCGACCAATAGCCTTAACCAGTTGTCTATGTAAGACAATGGAGCGAATTGTTACTGATAGACTGGTTTGGTTCCTGGAGTCGAACCAGCTTATTACAGAGTTCCAATCTGGATTTCGCCGTCACAGGAGCACATTAGATCATTTAGTCAGACTGGAAACTTATGTTAGAGATGCTTTCATTAACAGAGAACACGTAGTAGCCATATTCTTTGACCTAGAAAAAGCTTATGACACTACATGGAAATATGGAATAATGAAAGATCTCCACGACTTAGGGCTTCGAGGTCGCCTTCCAGTTTTCATCGGATCCTTCCTACAGGATCGCTTCTTTAAGGTCCGAGTGGGATCAACGATGTCAAGCCCCTACTCTCAGGAGAATGGAGTCCCTCAGGGTAGTATTCTCTCGCCCACCCTCTTTAACGTCAAAATCAACAGTATAGTAAATTCCATCTCAGAAAATCTCATGTCGTCCCTATATGTTGACGATTTCCTCATTGCATATCGTTCCAGATATATGCCAACCATAGAACGACAACTGCAATTAAATTTGAATAGGATTCACAAATGGTCACTCGAAAATGGCTTCAAGTTCTCTAAACAGAAGACAGTTTGTCTGCCTTTCTATTATTTACGATCAAACCATCCAGATCCATCACTAATAATTGACAACTGTCAAATAAAAGTGGTGAATGAAACAAAATTTTTGGGTGTACTCTTTGACTCCAAATTGTCTTTCATTCCGCATATCAAAGCACTGAAGGCAAAGTGCCTGAAATCAATGAACCTCCTTAAAGTAGTGAGCAAATATAATTGGGGTGGGGACACAACGGTCCTCCTTCGTCTCTATCGAGCAATTACTCGTTCTCGACTTGATTATGGTTCTGTGGTATATGGCTCCGCCAGACCATCTTATCTAAAATGCCTGAATTCTGTACATCATCAAGGGTTGCGACTAAGCTTAAGAGCTTTTCGTACATCTCCTGTAGAGAGCTTATATGTACTGGCCGGGGAACCTCCACTTTCCCTTCGTCGTATCAAGTTATCCATGCAATACATACTAAAAGTAGCTTCAACTCCAACAAATCCAACATATGATGTAATATTTCATCCAAAATACATGCATCATTATGAATCTCGTTCAAACGCCATTCGACCACTGGGATTACGCATGAAATTCTATCTTGAGGCTGCAAAAATTGATACTACAATCATTGCCGAGACGGAAGTACCACCCATTCCGCCATGGATTCTCCCAGTCCCGAAAGTTATACTGGATTTGGCAGAGCTTAAGAAAAGCGAAACCAATCCGGTAGACTATCAAAACCTATTTTATAGTATAAGGTTTAAATACGAATCGTACAAATTTCTATACACAGATGGCTCAAAAATGGAAAGACGAGTAGGCTGTGCTGTCACTTCTTATAAAACCGTTATAGCTGAATGTCGTCTTCCAGACCACTGCTCAATATACACTGCAGAATTAACAGCTATTTACCTTGCCTTAAAGAACATCGAGGACTCAGAATCAGATCGTTATGTTATCTGTTCTGATTCAAAATCTGCTCTTCAAGCAATCCAAAATAAACAACTTGATAACCCTGGGATCTTAGATGTTCTTATTAAGTATTTCTATCTTCACGAATACAAAGACATAGTATTCTGCTGGATTCCTGGACACGCTGGCATTGAAGGGAATGAAAAAGCAGACCTGGCAGCAAAAAGGGCTCTTACAAAAGAGATAACTGATTTTACCATTCCATACACTGATTTTAAAATGACTATAAAATCTTTTATCATGTCTTGCTGGCAAAGACAATAGAATGAATGTAATAACAACAAGTTGCATTCAATCTTACCTTGCATTCAAAATAAAATACCGAGTAGGTTCAATACTCGCAAAGATCAAGGAATATATCACAGATGCCTCATAGGACATTCAAGACTTACACATTTACACCTTTTAGTCAATGAACCGGCACCGGTATGCCAGAGTTGTCGGTGCCCCCTAACAATCAAACATATTTTATTAGATTGCATCCACTTACAACGCATTAGAAGACCGCTGTTTCAAGCTACTACCTTACAACATCTCTTTACTAGATATCCAACCCAGACAATTATTGATTTTTTATATGCTTCTGGTTTCTACTACCAAATATAGATAATCAATCTTAACCTAGAGAGCCTCTACATAGCCCACTCAGGTGCTGATGAGGCGTTAAACAATCACTCACACACACACACACTCAAAATGCTGGTGCTGCACAAAGAAGAAGAAGAAGGCGAATGTGGGTGCGACCTTGGCTTCTAAGAAGACCTCTTTATGGGCAGTATGAAAAACTGATGGCTGAATTGACTGCAGAAGATGTGGGTGGCTTCAAGAATTTCATGAGGATGGAGCCTGACTTATTTCATAAAGTTCTTGCCAGAGTGGGACCTAGGATTACAAAGCAGTATACCTATTGGAGGAGGGCCCTTGAACCTGGATTGATACTGGCTATTACCTTGCGCTACCTGGATACGGGCAACAGCTACATGTCTCTGCAGTATGGATTTAGGGTAGCCTTCAATACCATTTCTATCAATACTTGGTCAACTACGTCAACTCAGAAGCTGGGAGTGTGCCATGGCAACAAGACAAGATTTGAAAACAACACGAATGATGTAAGTTTTAACATTTAATTCTTACAAAACTTCAGACATCTGCAGCACACAAGTGCAAAAAATACACAGCATTTGATTATTGTCATGCAAATGTATGCAATACAGTTTACATGTAAAAAGAAAATAATAATACAATGACCTGTAACTTTAAATGTATAAACTTTCATTGTTCGTTTGCAGGTGAAAATTTCCGTTGTGGTAGTTGGAGGTGAGGGCACCGAAAAGGAGGAGTTATGGTCATCACCACCAACCATCCCCCCACACTAGTGTTCAGCAAGTAGCTGGTCAGAGAATCATCCTGAGGCGTGCTACAATTAAGTGGTGACATGGAAGGACGACCGTGCGAAGGACCTGCAGTCAACCATGCCTGACTTATGATCGTCGAAGATGATGCAGTCGCAGGAGTGGGGATCGGTGCAGGCACAGACGAAGAGGCAGACGACATGTGCGCCTGGGGTGAAGGGCCGGACGCAGGAGCGAACATCTGGGCAGCTGGGCTGGAAGAATGAGCGAACATCTGCGCAGCAGGGCTTGAAGAATGATGAGGGAACATCTGCAAGAAGGGCCGCACGAACTGCCTGTAGTAGCAGGAGCAGGGAGGACGAACTGCTGCTGATGAGGGACAGGAGGCACGAACGGATGATACTGCTGTTGCTGTTGCAGTTGCTGTTGCTGTAGGTCCTGCAACTGGCGCTTGTGATGATACACATGCTTGAATTGCATGAGGTGCTGCAACGCTTGGGCCAGGTAATCCGACCAATTGTCCGTGTCCATCTGCATGACCTCGTGGTATATCATGTCCGTGAAGAACCTCAGCTGGCTGAGTCATTTGGCTGACTCATCTCGGTCTACATATCCCGCTGGAGATCGGTGGCTTTTTCAATCGGCTGGAAATAGGAAAGAACACAACATTAGAGTAAGTCACACGGCAACTGCAACAGCATGTGCATTATTGACAATGTAATGAAAAAGACATCACCATACAGTGAACACTGGAAGTGCCAAGAAACAAAGCTACCACTTTCTACTATGGAAAAGCTACAACTTTAAACTGCAAGATTACAATTACAACTTTAAACTGCAAGATTACAATTACATTATCCTGATTATCACGATAACTGAAGCAGTATACTTACTTGAGTGACAGCTTGTGTAGCATATCCACCTCCACTACCTGCAAGGCTGGATGCATCACAGTCCTGATGATGATGACGAGGCTCGTGATGATGTCTGGACGTCTTCTTGCTTGGAGGAGGGGCCCCCTTCTTGCTCCTGCTGCTGCTGCCCTTGTAAGGCCCACCCTTGGACCTGCTGGTATTCGAATCCCTGCCACCATCATCTGATGTATCCACAATGACCTCAGCATCAGAAGTGTCATCATCCTCAGTGCTACCTCGCCCTCGAAGGTCCTGGGCCTCCACGCGGCGAGGGTGGAAACACTTGGGGTGAAGTCCTCTATCCCCAGTGGCTAAAACAGGACAGTGCGCATTGCACAAGCTGCTCCAGCTTTACAGGAGGGTGTGTCCCCTACCATACAGGGGAAACAAAAATGAATATGTCCGAATCGACAATTTCAGACCGGCTCGCACGTCCCCCGGGTGAAGAAGGTGCGCGTCCCTCAGCGGTAAACCAGGCTGAGGTCGAAAAATTGGCTACTGGTTCCAGACTTGGTAAACGTTTGCGTCCATCATTAGATGACGCAAATCAAAGCTCTCAATCTGCCTCTCTATCTCAGACATGGCCCAAGTTTCTTGTAATTACTGGCTGTGATGATGGGTTTTTCCGTCTCTCAGCCATTACAATTTGCAGGACCTTGAAAGAAAACGTAGGTTATATTGAAAATACAAGGAGATTAAAGAATTCTTCCTTGCTGGTGCAGGTTGCACACAAGGACCAATCTTTGAAGCTGCTTGAGTTGAGGGTCTTTGCGGGTGCCCCTGTTAGGGTGGAGCCCCATCGGTTCTTCAACTCCTGCAAAGGCATTATAACATCGCACGAGAGCAGTCTCTGCTCTGATGAGGAACTGAGGGACTGGCTGGATGAATACAATGTCATCCACATTCATCGCCAGCCCCCCAGATATTCACGACAGCTTCTCACACTGACCTTTGATGGCACAGTTTTGCCTGACAAGGTCAGCATTGGGTTCGAGTGGTGTAGGGTACGTCCCTACATCCCGAACCCAAAACGATGTTATAATTGCCAGCGATTTGGCCATTTTAGCGGCTCCTGCCGCGCCAAACCAACCTGCACCAATTGTGGGTCACGGGAACACACCCATTCCCGTGACTCACCATATACGAATACATCGTATTGTGTTAATTGTGGAGGTGATGGGCCAGCCTATCACCGTGGCTGTCCCAAATGGCAGCTAGAGAAAGAGATCCTGAAGTTAAAGACCACCAAGGATATCTCCTTTCCCCAAGCACGCCGTATAGCTGAACAGGCTGCTGGGGCAAGCTATGCCTCAGTCCTGTCTCAGATGGCTGGACCTAGATCTCCTTCACCCAGATCATCGCCCAGGCGAAGGATTGACCTAGATCCTAATTATAAATATTCAAAGGCAGGCCAAAGCACGCAGAAAGAGAAACCAGAATCTAAGACTTCACAGGCAGACGATCACCTCGCAAGAATAAAGCAGCATGCTATAGATGTCGGAAAAGGACATCTTGTAGCTCCATCAGTTAGTGCGTCGCAACTTAGTGTACCCTCACAGGGTGCACCTTCCGGCGTTGAGTCGGAAGAGATACACCAGCCGATGGAAGAGGAGGCAGGGACTACCACCATCCCTAGGCCTCAACGGGAGGGGGCAATTGATAAAAGATCAATTGTTCCCAAAAGACCCCCCCTCATCAGAAAAACACTAGAAAAATCTAGTGCACTGAGTATCATAAGACCACCATCTAAGCATGGTGGGGTCCCCAAAAAGATCTTAACACCAAAAGAGGCAGCGACTTTGAAGAAAAAGTGAATATTCATACAAATTCATACCATGCACTACAGATTTTACTATGATAATATTAAACTCTTTTAACTAATTCATGGACAGTATCATTCAGTGGAACTGTCGAGGTTTCAGAGCCAACTTCGATGAAATAGGTTGCATGGTCCAAGACTTAAACCCTAGTGTTTTCTGTCTACAGGAAACATTTCTGAAACCTCCAAATAGTTTTAAACTGAGAAACTATCATATGTATAATACATATGGCAATATTGCCCACGATAGAGCCACTGGTGGCTCATCAATTTTAGTTAAAAATGGCATCATTCATACCCATATTGCTCTTAACACTAACCTTCAGGCTACAGCAGTTCGTCTGAACCTGAATAAAACATTCACCATATGTTCCTTATATATTCCTCCACCCTTTCACCTTACAGCCAGTGATTTGCATAACCTTTACAATCAACTTCCTGAACCGCGTCTTATCCTAGGAGATTTTAACAGCCATAACCAATTGTGGGGAATCACTTCCCACAACAACAAAGGAAAAACCATTGAAGATTTTCTCAATGACCACACCCTTTGCTTGTTCAATGATGGTTCACCTACATATCTTCACCCAGGTCATGGAACATTTTCAGCGATAGACCTTAGTATATGTGATCCAGCGTTATTTCTGGAATTTGAATGGAGAGTATTAGAGGACACTCACGGCAGTGATCACTTTCCTATTGTCCTACAAAACGTAGAAGGTACAAGAGAAGTGGGTCAACTCCGATGGAAGTTGCATAAAGCGGATTGGACCTCCTTCGAAAAGCACTGCTTAGAAACAATTACTATGTCTCATTATAGGAATTGTAATAATCTCGTTGAAGATTTTACTGATGATATTACTGATATAGCCAATAAAACAATACCAATGACAAAAAATAATTCTAAACGAAGTGCAAGACCCTGGTTTGACGACGAAGTAAGAGAAGCTATCAAAAACCGTAAGAAAGCCCTCAGAATTTTTAAATCACAGCCGACCATCAACAATCTGAATAATTTTAAGTGCCTGAAAGCCAAAGCGCGTAGAATTGTCAGGCAAAAAAAACGTAGTTGTTGGAGAGACTATGTCTCCAGACTCACTGAAAGAACTCCTAGCAATAAAGTCTGGAAAATGATTAAGAAGATTGAAGGAAAGAACCTAGCTTCGCATGTAAGCATTCTAGAAGTGAATGGAGAACATCTCTCCTCACCAGAACAAATATCAAACGGGTTAGGAGAACAGTTTGCATACAACTCCTCATCGGAGAACTATACGAGAGAATTTCAATGTTATAAGGCTCAAGCTGAGAGATTAACCCTAAATATACAGTCTGATAACAGCGAAGATTATAACTCCTACATCACCTTAGTAGAACTTCAGAAGGCCATCTTAAAAGCGACTGACTCTGCAACAGGCCCTGATAATATACATTATCAAATCTTAAAACACCTACCTCAATCCTCTTTAAAAACATTACTGTATATCTTTAGTCAAATTTGGGAGAAGGGATGTCTTCCATCCCTGTGGAAACAAGCCACGGTCATCCCAATTCCCAAGCCGGGGAAGGATCATAGTGATCCTATGAATTATCGACCAATAGCCTTAACCAGTTGTCTATGTAAGACAATGGAGCGAATTGTTACTGATAGACTGGTTTGGTTCCTGGAGTCGAACCAGCTTATTACAGAGTTCCAATCTGGATTTCGCCGTCACAGGAGCACATTAGATCATTTAGTCAGACTGGAAACTTATGTTAGAGATGCTTTCATTAACAGAGAACACGTAGTAGCCATATTCTTTGACCTAGAAAAAGCTTATGACACTACATGGAAATATGGAATAATGAAAGATCTCCACGACTTAGGGCTTCAAGGTCGCCTTCCAGTTTTCATCGGATCCTTCCTACAGGATCGCTTCTTTAAGGTCCGAGTGGGATCAACGATGTCAAGCCCCTACTCTCAGGAGAATGGAGTCCCTCAGGGTAGTATTCTCTCGCCCACCCTCTTTAACGTCAAAATCAACAGTATAGTAAATTCCATCTCAGAAAATCTCATGTCGTCCCTATATGTTGACGATTTCCTCATTGCATATCGTTCAAGATATATGCCAACCATAGAACGACAACTGCAATTAATTTTGAATAGGATTCACAAATGGTCACTCGAAAATGGCTTCAAGTTCTCTAAACAGAAGACAGTTTGTCTGCCTTTCTATTATTTACGATCAAACCATCCAGATCCATCACTAATAATTGACAACTGTCAAATAAAAGTGGTGAATGAAACAAAATTTTTGGGTGTACTCTTTGACTCCAAATTGTCTTTCATTCCGCATATCAAAGCACTGAAAGCAAAGTGCCTGAAATCAATGAACCTCCTTAAAGTAGTGAGCAAATATAATTGGGGTGGGGACACAACGGTCCTCCTTCGTCTCTATCGAGCAATTACTCGTTCTCGACTTGATTATGGTTCTGTGGTATATGGCTCCGCCAGACCATCTTATCTAAAATGCCTGAATTCTGTACATCATCAAGGGTTGCGACTAAGCTTAAGAGCTTTTCGTACATCTCCTGTAGAGAGCTTATATGTACTGGCAGGGGAACCTCCACTTTCCCTTCGTCGTATCAAGTTATCCATGCAATACATACTAAAAGTAGCTTCAACTCCAACAAATCCAACATATGATGTAATATTTCATCCAAAATACATGCATCATTATACACTGCAGAATTAACAGCTATTTACCTTGCCTTAAAGAACATCGAGGACTCAGAATCAGATCGTTATGTTATCTGTTCTGATTCAAAATCTGCTCTTCAAGCAATCCAAAATAAACAACTTGATAACCCTGGGATCTTAGATGTTCTGATTAAGTATTTCTATCTTCACGAATACAAAGACATAGTATTCTGCTGGATTCCTGGACACGCTGGCATTGAAGGGAATGAAAAAGCAGACCTGGCAGCAAAAAGGGCTCTTACAAGAGATAACTGATTTTACCATTCCATACACTGATTTTAAAATGACTATAAAATCTTTTATCATGTCTTGCTGGCAAAGACAATGGAATGAATGTAATAACAACAAGTTGCATTCAATCTTACCTTGCATTCAAAATAAAATACCTAGTAGGTTCAATACTCGCAAAGATCAAGGAATATATCACAGATGCCTCATAGGACATTCAAGACTTACACATTTACACCTTTTAGTCAATGAACCGGCACCGGTATGCCAGAGTTGTCGGCGCCCCCTAACAATCAAACATATTTTATTAGATTGCATCCACTTACAACGCATTAGAAGACCTCTGTTTCAAGCTACTACCTTACAACATCTCTTTACTAGATATCCAACCCAGACAATTATTGATTTTTTATATGCTTCTGGTTTCTACTACCAAATATAGATAATCAATCTTAACCTAGAGAGCCTCTACATAGCCCACTCAGGTGCTGATGAGGCGTTAAACAATAACTCACACACACACACACACACTACCTCTGTTGCTGGTACTCTACATAGCCCACTCAGGTGCTGATGAGGCGTTAAACAATAACACACACACACCTCTGTTGCTGGTGGACGCGCTTTTGGCCGATAAGCTGTGGGAAAGCTGACCACCTTTCTTCCTTTTCCCAGCATCAACCCTCTTGATGTGCCTTTCCAGATAGCCAAAATTTTCCATGATCCAGTTGTCCCGGTCTGTGAGGATTCTGGCGGCCCCACCAGAAGGCTTCTTGCTTGGATCAGTAAGCTTCCCCACTGATGTCCGCATGGAGTCGATCCACCTCTTCAGCTGCTGGGCTGTACAAGACAGCTCCTTCGCCTTCTGGTCGATTATTCGGGATTTTATGTCTATCCGCTTGTATTGTGCAAGACGCCGGTTGTAGAGCATCTCCTGGGCACGGTACCAGTCAGCCACAACTTGTTCCTGGACTTCTGTCAGGTTCAGGGGTTCTTTCTTGCGCCTCTTCGCTTTTGCTGCAGGTGGCGGTGGAGCTGCAGCAGGTACAAGTTGCCCAGGTAAATCCGGCATGCCTTGTGGACTTTGCGGTCTTGAAACCGTAGAGGTATTACTTCCTGCATCTTCTTCAACAGCAGGTGCAGGTTCCTCTTGCACAACAGTTTTCTTGGGACCCCTCCCTTTTCCTCTCCTAGGTGGCATGGTGGTTATTAAGCAACGGCAGTAGTAGCAAGGTTTTGGTAGAGTTCAGCAATCCAGAAAGCATTATCCAGAAGAAGTGGTCGATAATTCAATTAATTCGTGATCAACGATGAACGGCATGCGGCGAAATGATGCTTCTCCCAAGACCAATACTAAGTCATCCGTACTCACTCCGTGTCAGTCTATCTGACACCCTGTTGACACCTTGTTCACTCCGGCCTTTCTGTATTGACCTCGTGTGACACCGTGTACATAACGGGGTTAACGGGCAAATGACATGTAACCCGCTCTCCTTGTTCACTCCGTGTTGACTCCGTGTTGCTCCGTGTTCACTAGTGTGGAACCGCGTTAGTCCTTGTACTCTCCGGCGTGGAAGTTTCATGCCCGGTTGACGCCGGACTTAGCCGGAGATCACACAAAGTATCTCGGAGTCAATACTGAGATTCCCGGAGATCGGCGGAGTCTACTGGGAGTCTACACGGATCAACACGGATTAAATTAATCATCATTGTACTTTTTCACCCTGCTTAAGTCAGCCAAATCCATATTCCACATTTGATCTCGTGCTGAGACTAGAATTCTGTCTGCTAAGGAGTACTACTCCCCAGACTTACGTGAGGCCTGCACCAAGTTCCGGTCTCTCATCAAGACCACCACGTTACTCTAGCCAGCAGTGCTCTGCAGATTATAAGGCAACTGACCATGAGCCAGGAGCACCGGGTCAAGTTGCAGGATGGTGAATGGGTCCTCAAAGCGAGGGTCGTTTACCAATTACCCCAACCAGGATATAGACACAGGAACAATCACAGTTTGAAGTCCATCATTTGGTTGCAGTGACTGCAACATGGCAGAAATGGTGGCGAGTACTGCGTGCCAAACACGCGCTACAGTGTCGACAGCCACGACCCGGTCACTGGGAAGCTGTGGGACTTCTACAGTTACTGATTTCACAGCTATGGGTGTTTCACGTCCCGTAAAGCCCGCTACCCGCACACCCGCTTCAGCATGGAGCAGATACACGCCATGACTATGCAGAGAGAAAGCAAGATAAGAGAAATGGGGCTGGTTCATGAGACAGTGTGGGAATGTGAATGGGACAAGATGGTGAAGAGTGATCCGGAACTGAAGCGGTTCATCAGCGATTTCGACCTCCCCCCGTCCCTTCAGGTGCGTGAGGCGCATTACGGAGGGCTGATACAGCTGTATTACGACTGTCAACCAGACGAGTAGCTCAGATATGTTGATTTCTGTGTGACTAATTTTTATTTTTTATTTATTTTTTTAAAATCTACATATTTTTCATATAAATCAAATCTGATTATTCCAGAGCCTATAACCTTTTGTCACCTGGTTCTACGGCTACTCCATGTTTTCCACCCCACATGCAGACCGATGAAGACAGCAACAATAATGTATGGTTCTATCATCAGAACCAGATCTTGTTGGACAAGGATAAGTTTTGTAAAAACCCTGGTCTGCGCCTGGTGGCCAAACTGTATCTGAACAGTTGTTGGGAGAAATTTTGGGAGCAACAGAACAAGACGCAGACCATGTTTGTCAAGACGCCTCTTGAACTAGCCTGATTGAAGAATGACCCGTGAAAGAGGTCGTTAATTTCCAGTTAGTGAATGACAGGTACCATCTGGTGCAGGAGAGGCCCCCAGTAAAGTACCATCACCGGGCATCATACCACCGCGATAGTGTGTAGAGGGGACACTGCCACTACCACCACCACCACTGACCCGACCACAATAGCGGCATCTGAACCCAACGGCAAGCTCTAGAGGACCTGAGGACATGGAGGACACGGTGATCAGGTTGAGCAGCAGCCTGGCAGGTGTGTTGGCCGTGTACCTTGCCCTCTACGACAACTGCCCCTGCACCTGCTTTCCCTGGCAATCACCCCCACCAACCCCACAGCACACTACCACCTCTGCACTTGTCACCCTGCTGGTCTTTGAGGTCAAGGCAGGTCCTTGCCATGAGAAACTGGGACACTCGTGGAACCACACACCCCCCCCCCCCCCCAGTGGGAAGCCTAAGTCAGGCAGGAAGTGACTTTTTTTTATTTTGCAGTGTTAGTTCTTTTTACTGTGTCACATATTTTGCGATTTTTTGCTCTGTATGTAACTTTTTTAAACATAGTGTTCACTGTGTGATTGCAAATTTTTTTAAAGATGGTCAGTCAGTCAGTCAGCACGTCTTTAACAGTCAGTCAGTCAGTCAGTCACCACTGTGTTAGTGATTTACAGTTGTAAAGACAGGGTGATGTGTGTTTTGCATGTAAAATGAAGTCTGTAACAGTCAGTCAATCAGTCAGTCAGGCAGTCAGTCAGTAACAGTCATTCATGAACGTCGTGTTAGTGTTCTACAGTTGTAAAGACAGGGTGATGTGTGTTTAGCACGTAAGATGAAGTCTGTAACAGTCAGTCAGTCAGTCTGCGCAACAGTCAGTCGTGACCGTCGTGTCAGTGTAAAAACAGGGTGATATGTGTTTTGCACGTAGAATGAAGTCTGTAACAGTCAGTCAGTTAGTCAGTCAGTCAGTCAGGCAAATGATCATGGTGGTTGGTTATTGTTGTCGTGTTTTGTCTACAATTGTTATGTTTTAAGACACTCGACCAACTCGTCAATCAACCAGTCAGTCAACCAGTCAGTCAATTAGTCAACCAGTTAGTAATTTTTTGTGATCCATCTGTCAGTTGATAAGTCGTTTGAACCAATCAGTCAGTTGGTCAGCCAAACAGTCATTCGAACACAACCAGTCATTCCTTCATGTAATGCTGGTTATTTTATTTCTTGTAATCCATTTGTATTGATACTTCATCCGTATTATTTAATTTTTTATAAAATATAACAGAAAATAGACCTGGGGAGACAATATTATACATGACCCCTAGAGATTTTGTGATTGTTGGCACGTTCTATGGACCATCAAAGCTGAATAAAATTCTGTGCAGAATATCACAGGTTAATATTGGATGCAGTAATAAATGAGCAGTCAGCATGGTCAGTGGTGAGGGGAGGGTGTTTTATCGCTCTATATATATGGTGAACATCAATTTTTTTTATCAGTTCTAACCAAAAGTGTAGCTTACAAAACATAGAGCCAGCTGTCAAGATTGATCACTTAACAGGTTGTGGGTTTGGCGCTCATGAAGATTCACATGTTACACATATATATATATATATATATCAGTAAAATATTGAAGCAGTCGACCTGCGAATTGGTACAATAGACACATGCTATGTGTTTGTTATTACTGAAGTCCAGCCTGTACATGAGGTGGGGGGGGGGGGGGGCTCAAAGCCTGACTGAAAGAGGTTCCTAGGTAATTTCATTTTTCTTAGAAAATGTTAGTAATTAAGGGGGGGGGGGCTAATCCCCCCCCCCCTCTGGATGCGCCAGTGCCCACTTTTGAGTGTACATGTATGCAATTTTTGTGAGGATTACACAGGCGAATTATCTTGTCCATGTTGTTTATGCCAGTATAGGCGTACTGCACTGTGTGCTACCAGTCTGCTACTGTGGCGGTTTGTTCCGCCCGGTCCGCATTTTACTGGCAGTCTGTTATTTGTCCGGTCCGGCCGCTTACCATGCGGCCGCCAGCTTAGGTCAGAAGTGAGTACGGCACCGGTGTCAGGGAATGAATTATATTCATAGGTCTGGGTCCTAAATGAACGACATACGAAAAATCTTACAGTGTTATGTAGATATATCTACATGTATAACCCTTTTCTAATATTGTCAGATGACCCATTGAACTCTAAATAGACTATTTAGAGTAGACTTCCGCTCCAGCGAAGGACGGCCCAGTAATGATTGCAGCACCACCAATCGGGAACTATTTTTGCAGAAATAAAAAGTTAATTTTCTATTCTATTGCAGACTTCCAGTAGAAGTGACGGTATTTCGGGGTGGGGGGAGGTTCCCAAATGTGTAAATATCAGGGATCAGGCTCAGGGTTTCCAAATGTAAATATTAAGGGACCACTAAATTTATATTTAAAATGTACTAGCCCAAGGCATTTGGGGGGGAGTTAAACCCCTAAACCCCTCGCCCTTCTTATTTGTTACTGTATTTTACAGGCTGTACAAATCAGGATTTGGAAATCACACTTTAGATAACAAGCAAATAATACATTTTGAATTCAGGCAAAAAAAAAAGTTCACAGAATCTTGCTCCTTTTTTAAAATCAACTTTTCAATGAAAGCATAATAAAATTTCTTACTATGAAGTTGTAGGTGAAAATCTTTCCTATCACAGTATCAGTATCAACTTTTAAGAATTTATTCAGTATTCTGTTGTTCTGAAACAGCCATATACAAAACGATTCTTAAAAAACTATTAGGTCAAGACTAATGATAGATTTGAGCATCTATATATATCACTAATATTAGACAATACTGCATGAATTTCAAACCATATCTCAATATCTTATTGATGGCCTTATCTGCCACCACAACTGTGTGAGATGGTAATACAATCATTTGTACATGTTTACTTTTTATTCTGAAATAGGCTGGTTTGGAAATGACTGTGTCCTTTGGTCAAAGACTCTCAAAGTCTTCAAACGCTCTTCTGGATATTCTTCAGAGATGGAGACACCCTGTGTACAGTGGACATCCCAAAGTAATTGAATCAATAAACCATACACAATACTTTAATTTTTTGGTTTCGGAGCTGTTTGTTGTTTTGCATTTCTTCTGCAACTTTCTTGTATGAGTTTTTGTACTTTTCTATTGAAACTTCCTTTTCAGGTCCTTACAAGCATGTTGTCCAAACTAAAAATTCAAAATGGCGATAATGTGCTTGAATGTGGTGCTGGCAATGGCGTTGGAACTGCCTTACTTGCTCGAGCTGGTATGAAACATGTCTCAATATTATGTCTCTTTCTTTGCCTACATGTATTATGCATGCTCCAGACCTGAAATGGTCCTATGCAGTTATCAAAAATCAACTTACTGTGCTCGTCATATGCACCATTTATATTTATAAGGGTGCTGACTTTAGGACAAGTCTCAGTTACATCCTGTGCTTTTTAAATTGTCTCTGCAAATTTTAATAATTATATTAATTAATAATAGTTTCCAATAATTAGACAATTTAAAACGGTGTGTGACTTTGAGAAATATATCTCACAATCATTGTTGTTTTTCCATTTTTAGTGGGAGCTTCAGGTCATGTCTTCACTATTGATAAGCTACCTAAGTCCATCCAAGCAGTAGAAAGTCATTTGAATAAGTGGCAAGATGTATACAGGAAGGAGAGCGGAATTGATATACCCAACAATGTGACTGCATTAAACATTAATGTCAAAGAATTTGATAGTGCTAGTGTTTGTCTTCCTAAAAAGTTTGACTTGGTAAGATTTGCTTTTAATAATATCATTCCATTTTCATCCATGAATATGACAATTTTGTTGTCATTAACCCTTTGTTTTTTTTTAGATATTTGTAGATATTGGAGAACCGGCATCCAGTCTCAAGATTTTATCAAGCAAACTCAAACCTGGGAAATATTTGGCTGTTTATTTGCCAAGGTAAGAAGAAGATTTTATTTTACATCTTTTATTCATGTATTATGTGTGTGATGTGAATACCAGTCTTTTTGTCACTTGAGGAATCAATGTTGAAATTTTGTAATGTTTTTATCAACAATATTGTGACAACATATTTTTTGCCATTATTAATTATTATAACTACTTTTTTTTCCCAGTGTGAACAGGATTGTGGAGCTTCTTGAAACAATTAAATTGCAGTTTCTTCCATTAGTTCTTGATGGAGTATGGGAAGAATCTCTGAATGTGATTACTCTGCGCACATCAAGCCGTTCTCCTGATAAATCACTAAGTTCAGGAATTCTCAAAGAAACTAACCAATCAGGTAATGTTCCTGTTGTGATTTCATACTTAATTTTTTTTTTTTTTAAGATTTAAGTTATATTTATTGAGTTCTTGATACTTCATTTTGTTTTACCTCATGATTTTTCAGATAATTTTGAAGGGTCCAGATACAAGTTACATGTCTCCGCCAGAGATGAAAGCACCACATCATTCCTTGTAAAATTTTGCAGGGTTTCAATGGATCATGAAACAGTCATAAACTCAGGAAAATGGACTTTTGAATATGGAGATCATGTATTGTTTTCTCCAATGCAACAACCAAAGAAAGGCAAACACAGAAGCGTAATAGTACAACTTAGCAAAGGAAAGAAATTTTACAATGATTGGGGATTAATCTGCCTTGATAATATTGAGTCACTATCCCCTGGGGATATCATACAAACATCAACTGGACAATCATTGTATCTTACATGCCCCAAATTTGATGAATTTGTTTGCCATAGTGTTAAAATTACTCAAAAGCTGTCTGCATTTTTACCGCGGGTGAGACTCTGAACTTTATTTAATTGTTCTACTTCATCCTGTTTGATGTTAGTCATATCTATTTGACTTTATCTCCTTTCATTTTTCAGTTTCACCATTTGTTGAGTCTTGGTGCTAATGTGTGTAACGGGAGTCAAGTTTTAGAAGTATCTTCACTGGGGACATCGCTCTCTGAACACCTAAGTGATATAGGTAATTAATACTTTTACATTAAACCAGGTGCATAATTATTATGCAATTCACTATTTTGGGGATATTTTAACATATATAGCATTGATTTCAAGTCACAATGACACTTTATTGTTAAAAAATCTTCAAAATAGTGACTTATATAATAATTATGCACGCGGTGTACACTATCATGTAAAATTCCATCTTTTGTGCTAAGCATGACATGGTTTGCAATCCTCAAGTCTGGGTATACCATCATTATGTCTGCCACTGATCATGTATTAAAGCTGACGATTGGTACCAGAGATACAATACATAAAGACAGTAAGTAACAACTCAGATGCTGAAAATTAATTTCACCTACAATATGCTGAGGCATGTCATAAATAACATAGGCAATGAGGTCCAACCATTGTTCGATCATGTCATCATTAAACAAGGGTTGGGTCGTCTTGTTGTTGGCTCCCTTTGCGGCTAGTAATGAAAAGTCTATCAAACCTAAGAAATAGTGGCGACTTGGCCAAGAAAATATAATAATAATTTACTTTTTATGGCTTTTGTCTGATTGTAGTGGGTGAACAAGGACATGTTTATAGTGTCACTGAAGATACCAGGCTCATAAAGGAACTCCAAGAATCATGGAATTTGAGTGGTCATCATACTGGGAGAAAGGACACTGCTAAGCGCGTGACTCTCTTGACAATGGCTGACGTGCCTCATTTGAGGGATTCTAGAATTGCTGTAGATGCAGTAAATATTTGTAATTGTTCAATGGATAATTGGATATGTTCAGTCTTTATAATATCGCTTTCAAAAGATTTATATACCCTAAAATCAAATTTGAATGTTTGGCAAGTAGTTATCAAGATATTTGAACTTGCCTGTCTGAAACATAACATTATTTTTTTAAAGCTAATAATTTTTTCATTTCAGGTTATCCTAATACCAAATGCTCCAGAAGATATTGACATGTACATCAATTATGGATTAAAGGTATTGAAGTCTGGAAAAATGATGTCCATCATGTGCTCTAGGTATGGGGTCTTTTATTCCCTTTAACCTGTGTCAAAAGTTATAAATATCGATAAAAGAATGTTCTAAGTATTTTTTGAATTACAAGTCCTATAGTCATGACTCATGATGATGTAAGCTTAGTATTACCTCGAATTATTTATAATTACAAGCAATGCTTTATATAGTGTCAGCCTATTTTTTGTAGGGCTGTGTACTGTTATTAATGAACCTATGTGTAGATCCTTCAATTTATTTATTTTTGTTTATTTATGTAACATTGTAATTTCGATTGCCTACAAAATTAATCACTTTCAATTCAGTAATGCTTCAATATTTGTAGCGCTTTAATTCATGAACAATTTATCTGTTGCAGTTTAGAACATGTTTCAAGAATCCTGCAGAATAATTTTGTGAAATATGGTGAATTGGTTCCCAAAATTGTTTATGAAGACAAGGACAGGCCCTGGGTTGTGAAACGACCGCAGAGACATCCTGAAAATGGTAAGTGATCCATGTAATGGCAATTCCTCAGACATTGAATTATTCATTATCTCCACACAACTGCTGTGGTTCACTCTTGTATTGTTGGAGAATTTATTTACTTCCAGGAGCAGAGACTTTATATTACATTTGTCGGCCGAAACATGGAGAATCTTGTCCTACAGGTGAGGTTCATTTACTAACTTTACAGACCAGGTGATTTCGCAACATTGCTCTATAGGCGTCGAATGTAGATCAATTACTACGTCCGTTGATTTCAACGCAGCGGCGAATAAAGTAGTTCTTTAATTATGGCAGAATCTGACATTGTTCTGCTTACCTTGGCGCAGAAAACTGTCGTAATGTATTCTAGTGGTTAGTATATAATCATTTAGGATGCTGAATTCCTTACTCCCCCGTTGTGCTTCTTGCTCCCCTGAAATGTGTCAGTCGCTCTGTGACAACTAACATCGCCTAAATGATATGAGCTAATTTTACTTATTGTTTTATTAAGTTTATTATTTATCAGTAGATACTTATATGTATTGAATATTTGTTGCTTTGTGGTAATGAATTGTGTAATTTTCTCGGCAGGTTATCTTATTGTGTTGTTAAGAAGATAGCATCAATGGAAGATTTCATGAATTACTCCTAATAGTTAAGTTTTTTTAACTGCATAAAATTTTGCAAGGAGAATTCTTATGGCATTCAATAAAATGAATTCAAAAAGCATCTTTTTATGTTGTGCATACTGAAGTCTTAGTTGTTCGCCATGCATCCTTGAAAGTTTAGGACATTAAAAAAATGTAAAATAACAAACTGTATGAACACCTGGTCATCATAATGGTTGCGGATGCAATTAGGTGGCCTAATGGCTAAGGCATTGGTCAGCTCCTCTGAGGGTCCTAGGTTTGATCCCCAAATGAGAATAAGTTTTACCCATGGCCATTTAGTATATGGCCTAGAGTACTGAGATCGCCTTTGGCATTTTTCTCTCCATCTGTCACCCATGTAGAAGCGAAAAAAGAAGTATTGATTATTTTTATGATCCTAGGATCATGCAATTTATTATGCTTCGATGAGAGAGCTTGGATGAGTGAGAAGGTGGGTGACCTTGACCTACTTTTGAGGTCACAGGGATGAAACTTAGTTCAAACCTTGTAGGTATGATAACTTCAGATATGTTGATGCTAGGATCATGCAACCAAAAGGGATTATGCCTTGGGGAAAAAATTCTAAGTGGAATGAACTTGGATCTATTTTGAGATTTCGGTGAAAATCATTCCGAACCTTGTACAAATGATGCCCTCAGATATGTTGATGCTAGAATCAACCAGATAATAGCTTAGCGGAAGACCTTAGATGAGTTTGAAATTGATAACCTTGACCTATTTCTGAGATTACAGGTGTTTAAATCAATACGAACCTTGTAGAAATAATAACTTCTGATATGTTGATGCTAGAATCAACCAGATAATAGCTTAGCGGAAGACCTTAGATGAGTTTGAAATTGATAACCTTGACCTATTTCTGAGATTACAGGTGTTTAAATCAATCCGAACCTTGTAGAAATAATAACTTCTGATATGTTGATGCTAGGATCATGCCATCAACAGAGATTATAATATTATTATGCCTTAGAGGAAGGCCTTGGATGAGTTCTGAGATTGGTGCCCTTGGCCTGTTTTTAAATGATGGCTTCAGGTATATTTATGCAGAATCATGCAACCAACAGAACCGGATTGTCCCTCAGGGGAACCCTGAGATAAGTCCGAAGTTGAGTGACCTTGACATGGTTTTGAGTTACATATTGGTCAATTCATGCTGCACCTTGTACAAACAATGACTTCAGGAATATGTTTAAGATCCTGCAACAACATCTGGCTGGATGCCTTGTTGATAGACCTGCAAGTCAGTTGAATGTCAAATTCTGACTGACTCTGCCAAAATGTTGCTGCTAAATACACGAAAGTCATAAATTCATGACTAACTGCTTGCAAATTATGCTGCTTCTGAACCAGTTCTATGAAAGACACACGAACAAGTTTTAAAAATGATGACCTATGGGTGAGAAAATGTACCTGATCTGATTTCCTAACTTCTGTCATCAATATATATGGAAGTGTGAAATCATGACCACATTGACCAGGGTAGGGTAATCTGTCTATTTGCGAACTGCAAGTCTTTTTTTTTTAAATCAAAATCAGTGTATTGGTTGATCCAGAAAATACATTTATTCCTTTTTTGTGGCTAAGTTGAATTTTCAAATATGACTTGACTTAATTTTGCTGCTTGTCATGATAAATGTGATGGCTTGACTTAAACAAGATATCACTAAACTAAATGCTGCTGCTTATGGGTCCACTTGTTGATCTAGCACTATCAGGTGTCTGATGTAATCACACAAATCCTCCAATGTGAAATTTGCCGTTAAATTGCTTGGTAGGCCGAGTGCTTTGCACAGTATTTTAAATTTACATCGGTTTAAGCTATATAACGATATCATGAACGGTGATGCTCTGTCCTGACGCAAGTAAAAGATCCCTTGCTGCAAGGTAAGATTTCAGTCTTAAGCCCCGGTCTCACATAGCCGGTTTTCCCGTAGTGAACCCGTAGTATTATATAATGGTTACGCAGCGCGCTTCCCGGCTCCAACCCGATGGCTACCTGTGGATACCCGGCGATACCGTCAAGTAACACCTGGGACTCGTGGCCAAGCCTGGAAATTCGGGCCTGGTTGCCGGGTATGCCATGCTTGCATGGCTCACCCTTGGCAAACTCCCAGGTGTCCAAAAAGTTGGCAGATTACCCGTCCCTAATTTTACCCGTAGTAAAGCCGGCGGTTTACTAGGAGTAAGCCAACGGGTAGTAGGAGTAACTCGATGGCTTCCAGGAGTAACCCGCCGAGTTGTAGGAGTAACTTGCCGACTGCTACCAGCGTCAGCATCAGCGTAGGCAGGGAGGGGGGTTGTATATAAGTCGCAAATGAGTCTTTATTAAATTAGTATAGTTTACCTTTTCATCTGACAACTATTTTGATGTTAGGAAGAAAGTTTGTTCTTTTGAGTGTTGTTGAAAATTATAATACAGTAAATCCAGACAGGCTTTCTTTACATGCATCAATCTTAGTGGGCAGGGCTAAATGCATTGGTAGCAATCTTAGCACTCATATCTGACCATGAGCCAGTTATATTATCAGCATCACACAGATTCACTTGTTATACAGGTGCTTTTTTGAGTTAATGGGTCTGAATAATATATTTAAGTTAATTACTGATAGAAATCAGCCATACATTGTAAAATAAGAGATTGTGCTTGTTATTTGGGGTGTGATATGTCGTATAGTATTATAAACAAGAACCCGGGCAGCAGCAATAACCCCATCTCCTAGCCCTTGGCCAGGAGGGATATCCTTTGTGGCTGAATGGTTAGAGGTGTGGGCAAAGCTGCTCTTGAAATGGTGCATCGGCCGGGAACCTCTGTGAGCTGCATGTGGGGTTTAGGGTAGGCAGTTCGAGCCCCGCTCACAGCAGGTATATAAATAGGTCTTGTGCGATGTTTGACATGCGGTGTGCGTCAAAATCGCAAGAGGTCGTGGGGGATGTCATATAGTATAAACAAGAACCCGGGCAGCAGCAATAACCCCATCTCCTAGCCCTTGGCCAGGAGGGATATCCATTGTGGTTGAATGGTTAGAGGTGTGGGCAAAGCTGCTCTTGAAAGATAAACCAAATATCTTTATTATATCATATCACATTATTGCCTTGATAGATTTCTTCATAAACTTTTTTAAGGATTGTCAGAGCATGGAATTTCCTTTTTTGGAATACAACTTTACTTTCTGTTTCCTAGGTTATCATGATGCTCTCTGTGGTGTGATAAATCAGATATTTAAAAGTCAAATATCTCAAAATTTTCCCAACAGAATTGTTTACCTTTCACATTTAAATGAAGGTTACACCATATACTTTCATGTTGTGATGGCAGAATTTTAGTATTTTTTAACTTCGGAGTTTATTTAGGAGCACTGTGTGGTCATTGTACTAATTCCTTGAGTAATTTTACTGTGATGATAGCCAGAAACGACGTCTACATTGTGATAGCTGTCCTGTGGACAGCAGATTGGTAGTGTGATGCATACTTGAAGTATGCAGAAGTTTAGTAAAATATCCCTCTAATTTCTAAAATGCACAGAAAACACAGGGGTTTGGGGCCAAAGTTTTTCTTTAGCCTACAGACCAGGCCTCTGCTAATCCATCCCCGGTCGTGTTGATCCTACAACCATGCAACCAACAAGTATAATGCCTTAATGGTGACCTTGACCTATTTTTGAAGCTATTGGTCAGAAATGTCCCAAACCTTGTACTTCAGTTGAGGCTAGGATGCTACCAACAAGTATAATGCTTTAGGGGAAGACTTGCACGAGTTCGAAGATGGGAAACCTTGACCTATTTTTTATGTCAAAGGGGTCGAAATTCATCCTAACCAGCTAACCTTGTAGAACGAACAATTTCAGATATATGCTAGGTTCATGCAACCAATTCGCCTTGCTGATATCATATAAGCTCAAGTGCCAGTGATGCATGTCCAACAGAGACTCTGGTACAGGAACAGTCCTGAAGTGTGGAAACTCCACAAAATGACCTTTATGAGGCTAAATAAATTGATGATATTCACATGCCCTGAAAACGTAGCATTTTCAAAATACTTATATATGCAAAAAAGTTATGAAGATCAGGAGAACCACATAGGAAAAATGTAGCAAGTTAATTCTGAAGTGTATATAGTCAGGTTCTTTGCATGTCGATCCCATCATACAGTCAAGCCTGTCTCCGCTTGGGACCCTTGAATCTGATAACCGATTTGCCGCTCCCCTGAAATCGGGGAGGGAAATGCTTCCGCGCGTCGTCTGCACACAAAGTAGTGCGATTACTACGCCTTATTTCTTCCTTCCAAGAAGCCACTCGCTGTGAAACTGGTTCAGACGACTTATTTTGACTTAAACTCTAACGTTATGAAATTGAACAACTTTACCGTGGAATTCCACCAGCTGCAGAAGGTACTATTTTCGTAAATGACACTGAACAAGCGTTGTAACGGCGTTGCGACGCTTATTCAACAATCCATTTTTTACGTTATCCCTTGACGCTTTGCGCGAGTTCTCAGAAAGACCGGTGCTACGCACTGGACAAGCGCAGTCTTTCAGCAGAAATTGCGCTCACGGTGCTCTCCCGCTAATTAAAATCACTATAGATGGCGCGAGCGGTTGACTTGTACACAGCAGTCACACTTAGCTCAGCCCATAGACTCTGGTACAGGAATAGTCCTGGTATGAGTGTGGAAACATAAAAAGAGTAATTTTAAAAATTGACTCAGGACTTCATAAATTAACCCACACAGGGAAAATGCTTGAGAGTTAATTCGGAAACTAAAAACATAACTAGCTCAGTTTGCAAACTTTATTTTGACTCATAATATACTCAGTTGAAATTATAGTGTTTGTACAGCACAGCATATTTCATTAACATATGCCCCTGAATGTGCACATTATTATAAAACCAGCTATAACATGTTAAATGTCCATAGATAAAAATTTTGTGACATTCAGATTCTATGCTCTAATCAGCAATTACATATACATGTGTTATTGTTGAGAGTTAAAACTTTCCACTATTATATAAGTTATTGTGCATCATTGTATAGTGCAGTGAGTAATGTATACAAATATTAACAATGGTCACTGTTATAATATATTAATAACGTGTGAAAAAAATTGATTTCATTAAATAACTTAACAGATGTGGAAGTCACCGAGTGCATCAATTTATCAATAAATTATAACCGCTTCATTAACCAAGTGTGATTGTAAATCTAGGTGCTCTACACCATTATAGATAAAGAATATATTATCTAATAAATTAACAAGTAACAATTATGGATGTACAGCAGTGGCTGCTTCTTGATCACCATAAATACGTGGCTTGAGTCTTTTATTATGGACAGACTGGAGCTTCAAATTTGCTAATCTTCCGCCCAGATGCCTGGCTGTGATTGCTGAAGAGTTTGCTTTAGACCTGGAAATGATGGGAAAATATAAGCCTTTTCAGCATTATCATATACATGAATTATCGAGTAATTATCAAGTGCATTTTACATATTAACTCAGTGCTATACACTGCTATTAGTCTGAAGGTTATATGGTCAGCTCGCCTGAACTGACAAAAGACAGATCTGATGGTGAAATTAAACAGCTTGGATTTTTAAAACACAATGGGTTTTTAGCCTGCCCTAGCATAGACACAGAGTACATTAAGCTCATAAAAAATACCAGTATAGTTCAACCAACAACCATCTTCCCAGGACCAGCTGGGCAGCTGGCCATCATAGAGGCCTGTATACATCACCACCTACAAAGGAGCTGGTGAATCTTCAAAATATGGCTGACCCTGAGCCTGGATTCTCTGCCATCTCATATAACAACTCAAAACCAATGCTCTAACCAACTGAGCTAAAGCTGGTTGATGTAGGGATCCTTGCTACATATTTGTAATTAAGCTTATGATTAGGCCACCCAGCTACTATACATACAATTATGCAAAATGAAAGGTATCTTTAAAACTTTATAGCCACATACTTTTATTAACATACCATCAAGATTGAAGTTAGATGGCTTGTATATTTCATCAAGTTCAGATGGACAGGTTTGACAGGTGGCTGTTGGTGATAAATACCAGGAAGGATCAGTGGCAGAAATTCCTAATTTGTCACAATCAGAGCAGCGATAAGGTGTCCCGTATGGTCCTCTTGGGTAACCGTCATCATCGGGGTCCCTTGCATAAGACCTTATTGCTCCTCCATGGTGCTCCGGTCTTTCTCTAAGCCATGCCCAGTGTTTCAGTTGGATATTCATCACCTGCAGATTGGGAATTACAATGGATAAATTCTTACGATATAAAGGAAAGTCCAGTTGATATCCAAAAATGCCAAGCAACTGACTTCCCTTTATCTGACATCTATTTATTCCAGTTTATGAATTGATTCAATGTAGCCTTAAATAAGCAGGCCATACACAGGAGGAAGTAGACACAGAACAAACATAGGCATACACTTTAAAAAAAAGTTTTAACCCTGGGTCGTACTTATTTATCACTAAAGAGACCCCCTATGCTAAATGCATGATACAGCTGGAAGACTTGATCACAATATTTAGATCACTTGAATAATGGATTCTGTGGGCAAAACTTGTTTCCACCACTTTTCTGTTTTGGCTATTTTTCCCATTAAATACTGTTTCCAACTGACATGAGGCTATGAATGATTTGTGCCCTTCAATGGGTTCAAGTGGTAGTCGAAACTTTGCATAACTCAAATCTTTTTGGTCTATTACAGCCAAATTCGTTGAATTGGAAAGAAATGTTATAGTCTTGGAACATTCTTGACACCAGACCCTCGATCATACCTCTACGCAGGAGAGGGTCTTGGTGAATTTGACGGAGCAAGAATCCCATTGGGGGAGCAAGGAATTTGACAGTAGAAAAGTTGATATTAATCAGAATACAAACAATCTACTCACAGTACAAAATAGAGTGATACAACGGATTTGAACACTTTCAACTTTTTTTTTGTTCGCTGCCAAGTTAAAATAAACAGGCGTAGTGATTGACCTACTGTCGTCACATGCTTCTCCATGCTTTCTTATCCATCAGACCCTCTGACACGGTCTGAGGATCTACATTCAGACTGGTCTTGAAAGCTGAACTCCAGATGACATCATGTAAATCCAAGTCAACCATTGGCTGAGTGACTCCCTGAACTAATGGAAGTCCTGGATTCACATGACGTCATCTGGAGTTTAGCTTCCAAATCTATGATCAAGATTGGTTTTACTTGCCTCTTCACAACAACGCCTACTGACAACTGCTCTGTAACCAGTGGCAGCCCACATTTTGTCTCTTGCTTGAAGGAAAGGTGAATATCTTGTCTTCCACTCTTCTCCAAGGGCCCAGGGAAAGATCTCATATTTGTAGTCTTCCTCATCCTCCTCCATGTCATTTGCCAAATACCTGGTTTACATTATAAATGAATTATTAATTACTAAATTTAAACAAGCTAAAATTGTGATATTTTAAGAACATCAAATAAATATATGCCAATACTCTGTAATCTTTAGTGACAAATTACTTACAGACCAAGGAAAAAATTGGTGCGATTGTATTGCCTCAGTTTCAAATTTGCCCTCTTGAAATATGTGAACACCATGGCAATAAGGTACTGAAAAGTTAAAACATATCAATACATGTATGAAAAAAAAAATTCTTGCGTTTTCTTTCTTATTTCCATCACAGTAAGAATATCCAGATGCATTGCACTGAATGGTGATGGTTCCTGTCTGATTGAACAACCAACCAACCTTATCAGAGATCCTTCTGCAGTAGTCCATGCACAGGAATTCGTTTATAAGAGGGTCTTCTGTTACAAAAATAACAGAAGAAGATAATAGACTATAGATGTTATACAATGTATAAAACATTGACAAAACTCGAAAACAGGTGAGTCAAATGGGGACTTCTGTAGTTTGGATGAGGCCCAGGTTTGTACATTTTCATTGTATGATTGTATTTATTTTCCGCAATTGTTGACTTTGCCTTGGAATTGGATGTGCACTAGTACCCACTACAGTACAATTAAATTTGTTGGAGTATCCAACCTCAGATTTGAGCGCAAGAGACGAGAAAATTGTCAAAATTAAATGTGCTACGAGTACCCACTCAATTAAGTTATTGGATTTAAATAAGTCAAGGTTTGTCATTGACATCCTTGCTCTATGGCATGCGAAATAATGAGCATATAATACGTCATCATATCAATTTATTTTACCCAGCAAAGCGAAGAAGGAACACATTTCCTTGCTCTTGACAGTAAACATCCTCGGTCGTTTTACTTTGATTCTCTTCGGCGGACTTTCTGCAACTTCCTTCATTTCAGATGTTTCAGATTCGACCTTTCTGATTCTCTTGTTATTGGATAATACCATGATCAATCAGGGATGATCAATGCCGGTTTACGTGACAAAAGTCTTGTTTCTTGGCCGTGGGTTCGTGATCGTCTGCTTGGCAGAACACAGAGCGTCTCCTAGCGGATTATGCCCGGCCTACCATCATGCCTCTAGCGTTAAGAACTAACAGCACCTGTAATGGTTTCGTTGCGAATATTTGCGTAGCACTGAGCAAGACTACTTAATCACCTCAAATAGAAGCTACAAATTGTCAATCATTGTCTATAACAAAATTAATCTTGTAAACAGATCAATGGATTTACATAATAAACATTATTTTTTTAATACACCAAGGCTTCATAATATCTATAGATCTATATCTAGGCCTATCTAAATTTCTTGGTAGGACCTAATATTTCTTCAGCATCTAACCATAGAACTTTTATCTATGAGCTATACTTTTCAGAAGCAATTACAGAAAAGTCACATTTTTCGCAGACATGTAGGCCATAGGCTTCTATGCCCATTAAAGAAACAGAAAAGTACCTTTCATGAATATGAATAGCTCGTGAAATTAACTAGAAAGAATAGGTTTCAAATTTTGCGTTAATTAGGCATTCTTTATGTGCTATAGGAAATGAAGAAGCTGTAAATTAGTCAAGCAAAATATAGATTCTACAAATAAAGCTGAACTCATATGGTGTTAATCGTGTTATCCACAAAGTCATTGCGGAGAGCACGTTGACTATGTACAGCAATCATTGTGTGGTTCGGAAAGTTCACTCAAAGAGACCTATAAAGAGACCTATAGCTATGCTTCGCAGAATATCTGCATCATTAAAGAATCTTAGTCCGGCAGTAAAACACAATTTTGACCCAACCCAAAATTCTCTGATAAAGTTTTTTTCTCTCTTGAATTTTGATCTATATATGGGGTCCCTCCTAACATTGCCTGGCGAGTGTACTTGTGCCACCCTTGAGCATTGTAAATTTTCAAGATGACTGCCAAGAGGCCAGTCAAGTTCATTGGACATTGGATATTGGACATTCGTTGAATATTCAACGAACAGTAAAGTTCATTGAATATTCAATGATTGAATATTCGCCAGAGAGGCATGGGAGATGCCTGGGGGAGAGGGTCACCGTGGGCCCCAAATGGCCTAACTATCATCCCCCTGCCCCCCTTGACCGAATATCAAATGAATATCAAGTGGTTGAAGATTCGCCAGGGGGGCAAGGGAGAAGGGTCGGTGCCTGGGGGAGAGGGTCACCGCGGCCCCCCAATGGTCTAACAATCATCCCCCTGCCCCCCTTGACCGATTGAATTACAGTATATCCTCACATCATAATATAATAGGCATTTCATATTTACAAAGTTTACAAAATTGCAGTCATTTATGCAAATGTAGTGTACAGTAAACAAAGCATTTTCAGTATAATACACCAAATCAAAAAACGTGCACACATGATTGATACAAATATCCCTCTTTATCAAAAATATAACATATTACGCTATGCATTACGCAGTATCAGACATGTGAGTGTTGAGTTTCAAAATAGACACACTAAAACTTAGTAATATATCAAATTAATCCTCAGATCTTATCTGAGGCTTTGTCCTTCCTTAATGTTTGACAATTTATGTTTAGATAACACAAGTATATCACAATAATGTTGTACATTAATAAAGTTAAGTCAAGTGTCAGCCTATAAAAATAATAGTAAAGCGATATCACCATGTTGACAAATTTTACTATCAAAACGCACAATTTGAGGATTGTGTTAATAACATAAGGCCTGGTGCAAATGAGTCTTAATTTTTGAAGCCAACACATGATCTTTTATGACTCAAAAATGAGGAATAAATTTATAACCGCCATCATTTCCATATTGGTATTTCCTAAAAGAGCTGCTTTCAGAGATACTGTGCTTCAAATTTCAGGCAAATTGATCAAATACAAGCAAAACAATGAAGTTAGGGTCTTCATGAAACGCATAAAAAACGGCTATTTATGTGTGACACACTATAAATCAATGTTATTTTTTGAAAATATTTTACATGGGTAAAACACTTCGGTATGATATTTTTTCACTATTTGCCAGAAAACAATGGGAAATTTAGTACATATGGACTAACAGGACTACCCAGTGGCCCCTGAGTGATTGGAGGAGACGCAGTGGGACACTGGTAGGCCTAGTGGGATACCTAATGACCTAGTGGAATCTTACAAAGTGAGGAAGTGAGGGGACCTAATGGGATACCCCTAAGATACTGAGGACCTAGGGGGACCCAGTGAGTCCCTTTCTAGTCGATTTGTCACTGCGCGATTCGTCCCAGCCAAAACTGGTACATTCGTCACTCGAAAAAAGTCTGTTTGTCACCCGAATTTGGTCGGTTCGTCACTCATATTTTTAAATATTCATAATTTCAGGCACACGCTTCTAGCCGGCTAGCCTTACTCTAAGGCCACCCCCCCCCCCCCCCCCCCGCAGGCTTTATGCTCTTACTTCACTTAATATATTCCCAAAATTTAAACAGATTCGGAATGAGAAATTATTTAATACCAAGTTAAGTTACTTATTCATTGTTTAATAAATATAAATATCTTTTTTTATCATTATACTAGAATCATGCAATTCAGCAACAATGACAACACGGAGACAACTGACAATTTTATTAACAATCACTGTTTTATGTAACAATATAAAAATTTAAATGCTCAATTTAATCAGCCATT
Source organism: Alitta virens (assembly GCA_932294295.1). Taxonomy (NCBI): domain Eukaryota; kingdom Metazoa; phylum Annelida; class Polychaeta; order Phyllodocida; family Nereididae; genus Alitta; species Alitta virens. The sequence goes on along the minus strand of OW028574.1, from coordinate 45,342,707 downwards.
TATAGATATAGAGCTATATAGCTTACTAGATACAATTGTCATTAACAATATAAAAATTTAAATGCACAATTTAATCAGCCATTTATAGATATATAGCTATATAGCTTAGACTAGATACAATTTACACTGAGTAGTGAGTGATTTATATCAATATCCACAATTTTATTAATAACAATAGGATAATTTAAGCTGGCTTTCCATATACACGTTTTGCGGTCCGTATGTCCGTCATCCGTCGTCCGTTTTTTACCCATCCGTTTCCGTCATCCGTTGTCCGTATCTAGCCTTTCCATATGTACGTGCGTTAGTATACTGTAGGCCACTCTGGACCTTTGAAAATAAGTCCTCTTGGCTAATTGATTTATTAGGCCTAATTGAAATTTACTGTCTCTAAAAGGCTCCCAGTGTCTTAACTGAATTGTAATTGACTTGTCAAATATATTTTGTTCAAAGGTGTCAGTTAATTGCAATTATTGTCTGGTTCAACCGTTGATTAGGGTTCATATAAGTGCGTTTACTGTTTTATTTAAAGTTTTATTGTTTATTTAAAATTTTATATATGTACTCTGCTTTCATTTGCCATTTATAATTTAATTGTATCTATGCTTCTTTCCCTGCTCCAATCAGCATTAGCTCTCGGCCCCTCGAATTGTAATAAGGTAATATGCAATTAGTCTTGTTCGTGTATGTAAAAATATAAATATTAAATAAATAATTCATAGCGATATTCTGTCATAATGCAGATATGCATGTCTACTTAACTGTTCGGCTAAAAATGTGCATAAGTCAACACAAGAACTTTCCACTATGAAAAGATAGACACTTTCGTGTCTGGCTGTCTATGAATAGATAGATAGGTAGATAGGTAGATAGATAGGTAGATAGATAGCTAGATAGCTAGATAGGTAGGGTAGGTAGGTAGGTAGGTAGGTAGGTAGGTAGGTAGATAGATAGATAGATAGATATATAGATATATAGATAGATAGATAGATATATAGATAGATCTTTTGGGTATCTATATAAGATTGGATCTACCTGGAGAGTATATTTTTACGGGGACTGCCATTAGTCCGACAGCCCATTAGTCCGATGGCTCAATAGTCTTACAGTTCATTGGTCCGACAGTTCATTGATTCGACAGTTCACTGGTCCGACAATTCATTGGTCCGACTATATGTATGCATGTATCTATCTAGCTATCTAGCCATCTATAATGAATTATATATAGTGTATTACTGATGGGTTTACCCTACGTAAATAAATATTCTATCTATCTATCTACCTATCTATCTAGCTATATATTTTAGGAACTTGATTTTTAAGAGAGGTTGTGAAGTTCATCAATATAACAATAGATTTCAATACATTTTTAATTCCAGTTATCAGACATGAATTTGCACGAAATTACAACAGTTGTCCAAACATAGTAATAGAAAAGATTTATTTACATCGCTTTCTGGGTTTCTGAAATTATGTTAAGACAATATTTGATAAATTCCTATAGTTCTTCATTCATGCACAGTTCTGGATTGTTATGTTTGTCACAATATGAACTCAACTATCGAGCATGTTTGTTGCATCCATACTATTTTACCATATGTTTACGTGACCATCTCTTTTGAGGAGGAAAATTTTTTAATTTTAATGACTTTAATTAACCTACTGTTATATACTATGATATATGGGGTGACAAGAAGGAGTGGAAGGTCTCCAAATTATTAATGTTAATTAGGGCTCCTCAAAAGCGACAATTTTTTTGTCAAGTTGGGGCCCATCACCGTGCTACCTCCTCTTCTTTTTTTGTTTTCTTGATGATAATGATGATGAGTTTGATGATATGTTAATGATGGTGAATACAAGTTCTGTTCTGTTAAGTTCAGTTCTCTTCTATATATATCTGATGGGTTATAACAGTTTTGGAGTAGTAATTACTGCCCTACTGCACCTACCCCATCATGTATAATTTAAAGTAAAAATTTTGAAGATCTGACTCCCTAAAGAGAATTAAGTGATATATATGCTATGCCAAAAAGGTCACGGATGATTTAGCACTACCATACGGTGGCTGAGGAGTACACTTCGCGACACGTAGTTTCGTGGGTAGACAGTTACTTTAGCACCATGACACTCACACTTTCTTGTTAGGAAAGTGGCACTTTCGCGGTGCGAAGGTTGCCCTATCGTAGTCCGAAATTGCGAAACCACGAAAGTAACCTCCTCGGTTTCCATACTACCAGGAGCATTCGACCACACATGGCTCGGCAAGTGAATTACGTATGGCCAAGATGTAAAAAAATGTTTTATCCGTGCTCACTCGCCATGCCCATCCGTGACAGTGTGAATGCCCTCTAACAGTAGCCTGCTGTTGACTGAAAGTGGGCCAAAATCAGGCTGACTTTGGGCTGACATTACATTTGGCCAATGATGATCTGTTGATGGGCATACCTGTCATTGGTCCAGAGTAGACTGAACTGACATATGGCCAATGTTAGGCTGACTAGTCATTCGGCCGAAGTTGGGCCTTTGTAACAGTGAGCCAGACTTACATCTCAGATAACATCTGACATCGGATTGGCGTCGGCCCTATGTGGGCAACGTGGGACCAACATCGGGCCGACGTAGCATGTCATCAGGTATTGGGAAAATTGGTTAATAGTGGGCCAGCACAAAATGTGAGCTAACATTACACAAACCAGTAAAAGTGTGCCAATTTGACTTAGGTTTGACATGCCATTTGGTCATTAGTGGGCCAACGTGAAAATATAAGACATTGGGTCAACTTCTGGCTCACTGAGCTGACCAGATAAAGGGCCAACACAACATTTTGCCAACACTACACTTAATTGAGCCAAAATGTGGGCTGACATCAGCTAACAGTGTCGACATTGGGTCAGCAGTGGTTCCAATGGGCCTTAATTGACTGAGGTTTGCACTCTTTACAGTGCCCTCCAATTTTTTTGTGATTTAGTTCCTGTGTAAAATGTTACAAAATATGTATTTGACAGATAATATTTAATTTACAAGTATTTACCGAGGGTATGCCGCAGTAGCAGCCTATGTAAAAAGGAAACAAACTGACATTCCCACTTCATAAATCAAGATAATATATCCTAAATAGTTTGCAGCAGATATAATAACATGCTACCACAGAAAAGTAAGTTAAACATTCATAGCAATTTATAGAAGGCAGGCATACATATATCTAGATTTTTTTAAATCCGAAAACAATTGACCAAAATCTATTTTACACATCTTTGTAGATAATTGCTAATTGCAATTCACACTTGACACTTTGGCCTGAACATATAGATATACTCAGGGCAAGGTGTCAAGTGTGAATTGCAATTAGCAATTATCTAATAAGTGCTAATTGCATAATTACAATTAGGATCTAACTAATTTCAATTATGCGTATGGGTAACGGAGCTGTAGGTATTTATCTATAAATAATTAGGCCTATCTTCTGTCGGACTAACGACCCGTCTGATAAACTAACCGTCGGACTAGCGACGTCGGATTAATAAACCGTCGGAATAATGGGCTGTAACCTATTTTTACAATATTCATGAGAAGGTCTTAATCTTTTCATCCAAGATGTTGACCATCTAAATAAAAAGATTAAGACCTTCTCATGAATATTGCAAGGGCGAGGTTCTAATTTCATGAAAGTTCTACTGTTCAAATCCTGAGGATGTAGTCAATAACACTAGAAAATATACTATTCATGCCATGGTTTTGAGAATGTAATTTAGGCTGTTTTGAGTAACAGATTTCTTGAACTCATTTCTCTCTCAAACAAAATTTACTTCATACATACAAAACTGCTGTATAGGCCTAATTTAAATGCAAATCATGACAGTTACAACAAAAGTTTAATTCCTCCTTAAAAGACAATTAAGTACATAATCGCCCTTTTTTTTATTGAAAACTAATGAAAAAAAGATAAATATTTCACAAGATAGTACTTTATCACTCAACTGTTGTCAAGTGTGTATTGCACTGTATATATTCAAATGAAAACATATTCTATTTAGGCCTATTCATTTATTAATTTACCTATTTATTTATTGTAAACATGTCTTTTTGTGCCTTTGAAATTCTTCAATAAAACCGATTAATTGCAATTAATTCATAAAAGGTGAGGGTTTAATTAATGACAGCTAACCACTTGACTTCTACAGATTGTAATTTTTTGTTCAGAATCTCCTGTTGTATGGGCCTAATTAGTCAATGAAAGAGGGATACATTGCACTTGTTAAATGCAATTTATTTTGGTAATTTTCCCTTGCCTGGCCATCCGTCATCCGCAAAAATCGCCCCCCTATCCGTATCGCCAAAATACGGACTGCGGATGACGGATAACGGACGAAAAAACGTATTTATGGAAAGGCATTAATTAAAATCAAAGGGATGCGTATCCTGTCCGTATACGGACGTACGGATGACGGATATACGGACAGTAAAAACGGACATATGGAAAGCCAGCTTAATTAATAATTATTAATAATACTGAACAAGAAACAAGAAAACATGTATAGTGTATATTATCCATTAGGCCTATTTATATTTTCCAGCTGATATGCATTATGAATTACAACATAAATATTATAAATATATATGTGTAAAAATCCTGCGAAAGAAAAAGTATAGAACAAGTGTTTGTGGTTCTGTAAGACTTTATTGAAATTATTATGCATCATTTGATATGCACCAAGAAGTAATATGTAATTATAAGTATCTAATCATCATCTTAATATGAATAATGCACTTGTGCATAGGAATAGTAATATGAAGAAATCATTTTATTAATCATAATATATGCATATTATTATGTATCATAATATAATAAATAATAATATTTATTATATTGTCTTTATATATAAATTGTGGCATTAATTTAATACCAATTAGCAAGCATATTTATACATTAAAGACATTGTAAAACAAATGAGAAAATCAATGTAAAAAATAATAATGTGGCATTCATTTAATATCAATTAGCAAGTATGTGCCGTTCATGTGATTATAGACTGAATAGTGAATGTCATAAGACAACATACACAGGGAAAGTTGGTTTTCTTCAATTTAGCCAATTGGGTAAGGAAGAAAAATCACCTATACAAGTTTATATCACAAAAGCAGTTGCTCAACTGTAAAACTCGCATGAACCATAAGAATGGTATACTGTTACATTTATTTTTGGTCAAAATATAATTTCCTTTTGTGTGTATGAATGATTATATGTTATTTTATTTGAATTATAACTCGCTGAAGTATTCTGACTTCCACAATGATATTTTAACCAGAGGACCACTAAATGTGTGTGGTATTGGGAAAAAAATATGGAAGTTATTGTGGTAGTGCATTAATTGTTTCATGTACAGGGTGCGGCCTAAAAACTTGCACCAGGCATCTCCTCTTTCGGGATAGCTCTAGGTTACTCTAATGCTTATGAAGTCTTTTAAAGTTTTGTCACATTTAGTCAGGGATGTAAGCAATTGGTCATTGTGATATTTTTGATCTTATGATATCAGACAATATCAGTATCTGAATTATTGAGAGGGTTCATGCTGCAGGGTTTGTTCTGAGTGACACACATCACAGAAGTTAAATTTCTATCTGCTTGCATGGTGAAGTTTACAAATTAGAGATTTCCTAGTTACTACACCTCTGAAACCACAGAAAATATAATATTTGCACAGAATCCTCCTTTAATGTTTTTTATATGTGCATATATATATCATGGTATTAGATGATAAGAAGGTTGGTTCCAGTTTTGATTCAGCAAGGTCTTGAAATTAAAACGGAGAAATATAATGGCATTCCAGATGGACTTTTTGAATCTACAACTTATCTGGAAATAATCACATGATTTTCAGGAGGATTGGCCAGTTAATTAAACAGAAAAGACAGAAAATTGATCAAAATCCAAAAGGGCACTTTCTGTCTTAAAGGTGTAAATGCTCTACCTTCTTATTAAAATGAATCAACTTGCCCTATTTTTGGCGGCAAAGGTCAAGAAAGGTGTCTGTAACACATCTGTATGATCAGTGACATAATCTAATGCTTGTATTGCAAAAGCCGAAGTGAAAATCACCCGAAGGTATGATAGATGTGCATGTGCTATATTTAGATCCATATTACCTATAATTCTTGAGGAAACAAGAAAATATATTTATAAAGTATATAAAGGACTATTATTATTTTTATGTGTATAATTGCAGCTGCATGCGATCACTGTCAATTGAGGCAATAAGAAAAGAGGTAGCAGTAGCTGCTGGTGCAAGTTTTTATGCCGCACCCTGTACATGTAAGGTTAAACAAGCTTTGCAAGATTAGGTCATCATTAACCATTTGCTTTTTCCCCAATACCATCATGAATGTTAAAGCATGTTTATCAAATGAATATATATATTTAACTGTTCAAATCTTTATGCAAATATTTAGAAATCGCGAAAGACTATTATTTTTTCAATATATAAAGATAGATTTTTTAACAATTCATAAAAATATGAAGGAATCTGACCACCACAATGATATTTTAACCAGAGGACCACTAGATGTGTATGATATTGGGAAAAAACTATGGAAGTGATGGTGAACTCTCTTGTTGGTCAAAATTACTTTAAAATAAAGGGCTTTTTTCACAATCGTATATTATTTGTCTTTTTAAAACTACTCTGGCTTCCATCTTTTTGCAATAAGATGGTTTTGGCCATTCATATATGTGCAAGTGGACCATAAGAAGCAAGAAAATATATATGAGCTCTTATTCTTGTATAGATTTCACACAACCTTGCAAAAAATAAAGTCTCGTTTTGCAACGTTTCCCATTTTCGCCCTTTTTCAGAGCATTACTTTTTTGAAAATATCACCAATAGCCCTGATGTAACAGCATACATGGATTCAATACCATTTCTTTACCCTAGGTACAAAATTGCATGCCTACATTATGAAAAATAAGAGAGATATGGATGTCTTAACTTGGAAATTCATGCCGTTTGGCTTTTCTGCAAAAAAACAATAAAATTTCAAATTGCTGTATCTTCTAAACCATTGACACTGGAGACCTGAAATTAAGGTTTTTTCCATTAATTATATAGACCTAAAAATGGTAATGTTTTAAAAAAGTTTTGAGATGGTGACCTGGGGAGCTTTCGCTGAATTCATATGGATTGACCCATTTGCAGATTCATATGAGAAAAGACCAATGTTTTATATAATATGATATTTGGAAATTGCGAGAGTAAAGTAAAAAAAAATTTGGAATTTCAGTTGAGCCTTATCTCAGTTTTCTTATCTCAGTATTTGAGTTCCATGAACCGCTCCATTGACCGCCCCAGCGAGAAAACCCGACCACCTATGGACCGAACCAGTACCAACCCCTTTTTGGTGGTCCAGTACCACCAGTACCCAGTCCAGTGTCGTCGCATCACTAATATTTAATTCAATCAGTTTGACAACATACCCTCTTGCCGACATTGCAGATGGAGGGTCCGATTGATTTCAAAGTGGCAAGAAAATTACTATTACTATGCACATTGAAAGCAATGCATGGCTGAACAAAATACATCCAATGAGCAAAATTAGTAATGGAGTAGTAGTAAGATAAGTTAATTGAGACTCTTGAATGCTTGCTCCACTATCCTGTCGGTTGCTGGCCTGTTGCTCAACTTGAAATCCCCCAGAGCCCTCATGGCTTTGCCGTTTGCATCATTGAATATTCAATGAACTTTACTGTTCGTTGAATATTCAACGAATCTCCAATATCAAATGGCACCGACCCTTCTCCCTTGCCCCCCTGGCGAATCGTCAACCGTTTGATATTCATTTGATATTCGGTCAAGGGGGGCAGGGGGATGATAGTAAGGCCATTGGGGGTCTGCAGTGACCCTCTCCCCCAGGCATCAACCCCTTCTCCCTTGCCTTTCTGGCGAATATTCAATCATTGAATATTCAATGAACTTTACTGTTCGTTGAATATTCAACGAATGTCCAATATCCAAGGAACTTGACTGGCCTACTGCCAAGATGGCTGCCACAATTTAATTCAATTAACACTCTCTTCTTGGCACTGACTTGTGTAAAAGGAAGCCTTGGAGACCATGAAAAATGATGTTTTACTCATGTGAAATCGGGAGGACATGGGTTTTAATCACTTTAATTATAAAATAGTATTTAAAATGGTGATTCTTATAATTTAAAAAAAAACTAATTTAAGCAGTTATTCGTTAAGCAGGGACTATTAAATCTTGTTTTGGTTAATTTTACCTGTTTTGAATCAATTTCAATCAAGCTGTCATATATCAGTGAATTGCTGCTGCTGGTGAATAATTGAAATGCAAACTTATCAAATTTGCTATTGTCTGACATTTATGCGTAAGTCAAAATTCGGATGTGACAGAGAAATCCAACTTCAGATTTGGATTCAGCACAACCAAGTTAGTCACAATCACCTGTTTTTGTCCAATTAACCAATGGAAAGCTAAAACTTTTGTCCTCTGTCTTCAGTGAAACGTTGTCTGTAAAAAGGGTGGGTGGTCATGAAGACGGGCTAGTTGTTTCATTTCCGAAAGTCCAATACAATACACGTACATCGATATAATTTGACATTTCACTTCTGATACGGATAGCTTATTGATGTTTACTGTACATTCCAGTTGGCAGCCTAAAGAAACAGTACTTTTGCTAATGGCTACCACCCTGAATATCCCCTGCTGCTTTGAGTCAAAACACATGGCGCCTTGCTAGATATGGGCATGATTGCGTGGTTTTTGCTTACCTAGCTTGATTGGTCCCGGGGATCTGTGGACCACCAAATCAGCGATTATGTTTACAAAATGTATCTATATTTAGCACAGCAACACAGCCTGCAGTGACGGTTGAGCGTTTTGAAGCGACCTCACAAAAATAGAAAATGACCCCTAATTTGTTATTCTATGTTTGTTAGAAGCAGAGATAGAGCAAAACTAATTTTGGCAGACATCTTGAATATTTCAAAATGCTCAAGGGTGGCACCCACAGGAAATGTTAGGAGGGACGCCATAGACGATAAATCAGAGAAAAAAAATTTATCAGATTATTTTTGGTTAGACTGCCCTACTGATACTAAATTGTCATTCAATGAAAACCTGTGTTAAATTTAGCATTTTTCCTCAGTGTTTCAGAACTGGCGTACTCATACATATACTTAACAAGAATATTATTTTTCAAAAAAAGAATAGATACCTGGTGTTGTGTGTAGAATGCCAGCAGCACTAGGCCTATAATGTAAACACTTAACTTAACTTGCGCCTTCACAGTTTTGGAAGTACAGCTATAAATGGCACACCATTAGAACCGCGATACAAAAGCGCAACTTACAAACCAAATTTGGAGAAGATCTGACCAGTAGAAGCTGAGAAAAGTTTGATTATTGGCAGAATTTCCCTATTATGTGAAACTGCGCTATCCTCCTCGCTGCCTACGCTGCCTACGCTGCCTACGCTGCCTACGCTGCCTACGCTGCCTACGCTGCCTACGCTGCCTACGCTGCCTACGCTGCCTACGCTGCCTACGCTGCCTACGCTGCCTACGCTGCCTACCCTGCCTACCCTGCCTACCCTGCCTACGCTGCCTACGCTGCCTACGCTGCTGCTGCGTTGACCCATATATTTTCAAGCCTCAGAGCGTTCGTTCGCATATACCCGGTCTGTCATAGAACATAGTATGATAGTTCTATACTTGATAAAGGCCTAGGCGCAGCCTAATCGATCTAGACCTGTTCCTGCAAATTATAGGCCTATTATTTTTTTTTTTTACAAAAAATTATGGCGGTTTCTATGTTAGAAGCGCATCTGACCATAATTTTCAAGATCTTCAATTTGGCTTTGTTGAAGTAAGAGGTACTAAAATGGCAATCTGTACGACTAAAATACCATCGCATATGTAAACTCGAGGGGAAGTTTAGTTTATGCCTGTACATTAACATTATATGATTTGATGCCGAAAAGGCCTTTGATGGTGTCCACAATTGTGTTCTTTTATAATTGCAAGGTGTAAATATATAATTCCAGATTATTGGTGGCGTATACTTTATGTTCGGTATCAAGTTAAAAGCTATTATATTATAGGAATGGTGAAGTTTCTGCACAAGTCCCTATAAAGAAAGGTACCCGGCAGGGTGGATTGACCTCCCCACTATTGTTCAATTTATTATTATATTAAGATCTCGTGTGCAAACTAAGTTAATGATATTTCTTACAAAGTATATTATCTTTCTTTTGATTAAAACAATTTTCATGTATTTTCTTAATTAAATTACTTCTTAAAAGAGCAACCTGGAATAGTAATATAAACATATGTGATGAAATTGGTTATATTGGTGCTGTGTTAAGTAATAGTACTCAAAGCCAACTATCTCTATGAGAGGACAATCCTGCAGAAGGTCATTCTTTAGTCTGCAAAGTACGTGCTGGGCTCTGTAATAATGATATACGGAAAGCAGGACTTCAACCTATACCATTGTATGCTAATGAGTGTTTTAACTTGACCATTGGAGATTCTATCGATTACAATCCAAATTGATTAAGTCATCCTTAGGGTTGAGTAAATATCTGAGATCCAACCCTCTTTTAAACACAATGAAAATACATAAGGTTAATTGTCTGGTCAATGTAAACACCATACGAATATTCAAATCTATTCACCTCAACTAGAGCTAGAGAATTTTACACCTTTAATTTATGTTAACTATTTAGATCACACAGTCAATAATGCCCAAAGCACAAGCTTAATAAAGGTTTGTCAATTGTATAATTTGAGGACCCTGAATGTTTTGTTCATCGACAATAGTATGGCTCTTTGTTTTGATGGGTTAGTATATATATATAGTTGCTCTATGCTTGGATAAATAGAGATATTTATCCAAGCGCTCTATGTTACTTAAAAATTACAGTGAAGACGATAAAAACTTATTGAAGCTGCTGTTGCGTTTTTAGACCAGTGTACACGTACTGTTATTCTGTGATCTCATAAAGGTTTTATAATGGTCTTATTCATTGTTGCTGCCAATATCCACTATCTGCTGAGATTGTATATTGGGCTGGATGTGGTGTTCTTTAGGCAAATCCGCAAGCCTTTGGGCGAAAGAGCTATCCTCTGGGCAAATCAGCTAGCCTTTGGACGAATCAGCTAGCCTTTGGACGAATCAGCTAGCCTTTGGGCGAATCAGCTACCCTTTGGGTGAGTACGCCCAAAGTTCCTATGACCATGGAGTCACTAGAGAAGGAGGGGAAAGCTGCGGTTTTATTGCGTTCTATGTGAGTCGCGATGGTCTTTTAATGATGGGCAGATAATCTGGTGCCTGTCTTTATGACACCAGCTGATAAACATTCCTGGAGTTTAAACCCCAAATAACTGTGTGCTGATTGGCCAAATAAAGTGGGGCTTTCCTAAATGTTTTATAAATAGCACCCATGTGCTCTCATGTTTATAACTAGATTGTATTCACAACATTGTTCTCCTTCTCATTCTGTAAAAATTATTCAGTAATACAACATATTGTATCAAATAAATAAGCAAAGAAGCTGATGAACAATAGATACACACTCATGGCAGATCATATATATCAATAATATAACCAATAATAAACTAATTTGTCATATATTCATATCCTACATTATCTAAACACTGAGGTGATAGGAAAATATGATTTTTTTCCCCCTGAGAAATATAGATGTGAATATGCATCAGGACAGTAATAATTTGATTTGGTGACTGCAAGGAACCAAAAGTATATATTTAACTGTAGTTTTTTTATGTTTTGTTCAAACATTTTATGTATTTTTATGTTATATCGCATTATATTAATATAATTTATGTCTTTCCTGACATCTAAATTAAAATCCATAAAATTTTAAATAATATAACACAAATTGATAAAGCAAAGTTCCGTCATATAGAAGTGCATTTCATCGTCAGACAATGACTTTCTAAACTAACATAGCTCAGGCCGACATCGACCGACACCAATAAAATAAATATTGGCATGTAGCCAAAAAGTTGCTCTTTCAAGTGTATATTTTCTTTTGGACGCGAAATAAAGTGGTTTTAAGATATGGCAAGTTGAATAGAGCCAGATAAAACATTCCTAACTCTGCCATACTGCAGTTGTCATTTGCTTAAAGTGCCATAATTAGTTTACTTCTGGACGGATTTTCACTGGAAAACTTCGTAATTGACCAGCATATGAAGGGCAAGGTATTCCCTACTATGCGCACGCAATGTGAGCCAAACTAAAATATCCATTTGGAAATTCTTAGATTGAAAGTGAGGCTCTCAGATTCTGCTAGGACCGCGAGATTTGAAAACCCCTCTGAAAAGGGTGCAGATTGGCTGCTGCAGCAGCGAGACTAACATAGGACATCAAAGGGGACCTGCGTGACATTAAATGGCTATTAAAACAACGGCTCTCTGGGCCAACTTAGCCTCGGAACTAATTTTATTGGACATAAAAATATAGATGCACGTGTGTGATAACAGAGCTTTCCCCTCCTTCTCTAGTGACTCCATGCTATGACTCATAAAATAGTTCGAGTGCGAATTATCGCTCTGTAGTTCTACTGTGAGACCTGTATTGCTTTCTTGGTAACTCAAAATGTGGTGTCGTGAATTGCAGACCATGCAGACCGTTCGGAATAATGCTAATACATGCAAATATTGACTTGGAACAGCATCTAACAGTGTGATGACCATTATAACATCCCTTTGCAAATTCACACATGACATAGAATAAATTGTAATGTAATCAGTGGTAATGATTCAAGAATTTATTACATGTATTCCATGGCCATAATTTATAATCATATATATGCAGTGGAACCAGCGGTGGAACTCAATGGGGAAAAAATACATTACATACCCTGTAGAGGTGAATCCTAGGATTATATTATAATCAGAAGTGGAATTAGTGGATTCACCTCTACATGGTATGTGGGGGCACTGGCAGACCCAGCCCTGCCTCTACGGGGAGTGGAATTAGTGAATTCACCTCTACATGGTATGGATTATTTGATTTCCCTAAATATTGGAAGAAGAATTATGGCTTAATATATATAATAAATTATTACTATTATAAATCCAGAGTTAAATTATTAAGCCAACATGATTGACCGTAATTGTAAATCAAAGACTTCCGGTCTTTAATTGGTATATTCCTTATCATTTTCATTATAGTGGTGTAATTTTTATGTAATTTTTTTGTCAATATACATTTATAAATTTTATTTATATTTCTTTAAATTATAATATTAATTTGTAATTAATCCTAACATTTTGTACAAAATATTGAATCAGATATACCCAAATTATATAAATGGACAAAATATGCCAGTTTGTATCATGTCCAGCAGTTTTGAATATATGTAGATTAAAATATGCATCTAATCTGGCGCAATACATTTATTATCATCATCACCTTCAGCATCATCATAATCATCATTTGCAAATACTCCCATCTTTACAACATCATTAATTTAAATTTTTGTTATTTATTGAAAACATTGCAACACTCTATTGAATTTATGTATTTCAAGCAAATTCATCAAAGCACACTTAGCCTTCTTATTTCTTTATTCTTTTACCATTGAAACCATACAAATCACTATTCTGGTCCGCAAGTGGTAACATGCTGTTTAAGGCCAGTATTGCAGTGACCTCTTATGGATTTTGTATAGACATTTGGATAATGTGATCGGTCTATTTCTTTTTTCGCTCAGACACCTATTTTGGGGATATTAATATTTGGATATTGGCATGCGGTCTTTTGGCAGTAGCATCTCTTGAAGATCACAGATATACAACAGCTATATAATGATTGAGAGTGTTGTACAAACTCACCTAAGCGCTTAACCTTAATTAGCGCAATATAACTATTTTAAGCAGTTATTATCATAGCAGGCACCATTTGATTTTCTTGGGTTACTTAGATCTGTATACATGTTTTTCATTAGTTTCTTATCACCGATTTACAGCAACTGCAGAGTGATGAGGAGTGTTGCAAACTTACCAAATTTGAAATTTTTCACATAATATATATAGACCTATGTGCATACTCAAATTCCTGACGTGATAGAGAACTCTTGACTTCAGTTTTGGATTCAACATCTCGTAATTTTTTTAACTTATAAGAGCCTTCCATAAAATGTGTATGTGCATATCTATAAGATAATATATGACCAATAATTTGATTATTTCCAAATAAAAACTTATAATTTATAAATCAATTAAATTTGACCCTTTTAAATACCAGCTGTAAATATCCATTTTTCGCTAGCACATTTAGTGAGGCAGAGTAACAGGCATGACTTGTTCAGAATCAAATTTTATTTTCACAAAGGCATGTTACATTACAGTACGATACAAACAAAATAAATCCCAACAACATATATACATTGCAACTTATTAAAATACCCATGGGCCGTAGCCATATTGTATGCATCATTCAGATGCCTGGAAAGTTCACACATTAAACACATCAGTCATCGTCATGCATTTGCTCAATACATAAAAATGCACACAACTTCCACTCAGAGATCAAGTATACGACTTCCACACATTTTTAAAAGCATTAAAATGAATATAAACTCTTCTATGTGCATTGACCATACAGGAATCTCTAGGAGTAACTCAAGTATAATAACATAACAAACTCTTTTGCAAATGTCTCGGTTTATCACTATAATATATGTAAACTCATAAATTTGGCATGTTGATGGGCTTGAAGTGATATGGCTTGAAATGTAAGTTGGAGATACCCATACCCTGTACAGTTTATATTATAAAATGCATAATTATAAAAGCTTCCATGATGTGTGTGCATCCACAGGATGCAATAATGAACATAAAATAAATTTCAAGACAAAGTCAAATCACCATCTGTAATCGCTTCTGCGTAAAGAAGTCTTTGTCCAGTGTAAAATCTCCTTGCCTATAATACCTAATATCAGTGTGGTTTCAGGTCTGGATATGGATAACCAAACATCGCATAATCCACTGAGTAAGTTTCCCAAAGCTTGTGAATGTCTTCTGATGAAATGTTTTTGTAAGCACGTTCCAAGATATTTGAAGTCTTCGGACGGTCCTGAAGGTGATTGTCGCGTGGAAATTTCACAACTTTGTTGACCCCAGTTATGTTAAGGACATAGTCCACATCACCCTCGAAATTGTCATATTTGCCTATAGCATCATACTGAATGAGGCAGGGGTAACATAGTTTGTAATATTCTCTCCAATGTGGATTGAAAGGGCGTGGAGTTTCAGGATCCAATAGGTATTTTATAAATTCTGGAAATCGCACTTGTCGACCAGTCTTCAGTGCCTTTTTCGAAGGGTTCTTGCGAAACTTCTTGATGATGCGTCTACCAAATCGCTTAGGGAAGTAATCATTGTATGATACATTGAACTTGTTGTTATAGGCTGACAGCATTCGTTCTAAGGGATCTCTTACAAACACAAATTTAAAGTAGTTCTTCAGTCTATACTGAACCTCTTTCTTTGAATACATATCTAAAGTAGGCATGAACTTAGCCATCTCTGCGCTGTGTGCCAAAGTCGATGACAAAGACATGGGATCTGTAGTGTTAACTTTGCCACTAAGAACCAGCAAGATTCTCTTCCAGTTAGTGCAAGCAACTTTGGGGATGCTGCAGTATAAAAACTTATATTCATCATTGACATGAATGAATTGGAATTTCTCTGGTACAATGTTATGAGGAGTTGGATATACACTGTTTCGGATGCACACGTTTTTCACCAGTTCTCGTCTCTCCTTATGGATTTCCTGTAGTTCTCTCATCTTGGGGTTCATCTGAAGATAAACAAGAAAATACCATGGAGTTAGTAAATACAATTGCTAAGTGATTTGGATGAGTTATGGAAAAGATTTTCATGTAGCAATAATAGTCATATTACACTCATTTTCATGATGATTTTCTATGACTTGAATTCGAAACTATATTCAAGAGGACAGTGGTTCTGATACCATCGAAAAGGATAGACATGACAGACCAGTGTCAGGAGCTTGTATTTCTCCCTCATATTTAAACCATTTTCATAGAATTTGACCTTTGGACCATGGGGTCTATAGTGACTTAATGCATAGACCATATAAATGTGTATATAAATGTGCGGTTGAATAGGATATAACAGATACATCACATTAAAGTTAGCAAAAATGTGTCATAGCGACTCATAATTATCCCTTTTTTTGTTACAATTAAGCTTTACTGAGCAGCCTCGTTATTTAATTCCTTTACAGCTGTATCTTACTTATGTATAGGCCTGCGTGTGTTAGTATTGTTTTACGTTCGAAAATAAGATGGCCTGATGACATCCAGAATGCAAACCATCCATACTCAGGGACAAAAGTTTATTTTGTTGCACCATGGTTGCACCGAGAAACCATGATCATGTTTGTAGTTCTAAACTTCACAAAAACATGGTGTACTACACTTCAAAGCTCTTCAAAGCATGCAGACATGTCGAAATTGTATTCGAATAATAATAATCCTTGTTTGTTTGCAACACTGCAGATGTTGCAAACAAATACATCTCCTATAGGGCATTCTTGTGGATGGTATGTATTAAAAGGCATAAAATAAAATGTATCAGTTTTCCCTAAATCCAAGGCCAAAAATGAATAAAACCTTCAGAAATAGCATTATAGCTAGAAGTAGTTATCTGATCCACCATACTGGGTGGGTGCAGTGCACCATTTATCATGTCCAGATGTCAGGCCATATACACAAGATTAGTGAGCTTGTCACTGCTAATCATTTGACATTGCTGGTCAATACCATCCTCATACAGTTACCAAGTCACATTGGCCTAGAGTTCTGACAGTCAATATCATCACAGAAGTCAAATTGTCACAGCATAATTGACATAAATTTATATACATATGGCTGCATATTATCATAAATTTTTTCCCACCCAAAATGGAAACGTGGGTTAAAACAAAGAGTGTCACTTTTACATAAATACATGAGAATCATAATCCAAGAACTATTATAAAATGACATGTTGACAACTTATAGGCCTATATTTTTGCAATATCATTAAACATATAGAATCCGACTGGTCATGAGTAACGTCCATGTCTTTGTATACTTTCTTGGTAAACTAACAACTAACTAATGAAAGGTGTTTTCACATTACCTGTTTAACATCTGGCTTGTCCCTTGGAACAACTGCCCGTACAGAACCTGCAAATGAAATAAAACTATTTTAATTCAACATTCTATTCAGATTGTTGCTTCAGAATATGTTGCCATGGAGTCTACTCATGATGAGCAAGTGTTGATAGACCTGAAAGCAATTAAAGTTGCATATTTCATAGAAGGCAGGATTCTCATTGGCTGGGGAGACCTGAATTCACATGACGTCCTGTGGAGTTTAGTTTCCAAGTCCATGAAATCAGCTGTAAGATTATGAAATGTTTTGGTATGAGATTTGAGACCATTAGTTATTGCAACATAGCAATGCCCATGTGTTAAAGGAGTAAAGATATTGTCTGCAGCTGCTTTATTGTGTAATGTGTCGGAGGTCCTAAGCTGAAGAAATACCAAACAGCGGAAGTTCTTAAGTGAAGTCTTAAGGAGATTGACTACCAAGAAGAGGAGCCTTTAGCAGGTTGTGAGTCATCTTCTACTCGGAGCCAGGCGGGGGCGTCTGTAAAACGCGGAACGGAATGGAATGGAAAAACGCGGAACAGGGAAAATGCAGAATTTTATATAGATAAACACACTGCAGATCATCCCCCCCACTTGACAATGGAGTCTATGTCCTGAGTCTGTGTCCAAGTTATGTGGTTAACCTTGTATTATGTGAAAACACACAAAATCGTAGATTTTACATTAAATATTAAGAAAATATACTTGTAAGGGGGGGGGGGGGTTGTATAACGCCACTCTGGAGTAGGTCTAATACAAAAAATGTTTTTTTTTTGGGGGGGGGGGGGTGTGATGTCCAAATGATGTGGTCAGACACATGCCATAATGGGGTAAGGATGAGTCTCATTATAGAGCCCCCATGCTTAGGCACCCTTTTGTATATAGATTATATAATAGCATGGAATCAAAGAGACTCCATGTGATAGTTGAAGTACTTTCTAAGAATCCTAAATATGGCTGTGGTTGTTGTTTTGCTCATAAGGGGTTACTGTGGGCGAGACAACGCTTATAGTATATCATATTTTCTTGTGCAGTATGAGTTTTCGAAATATTATTATCCCAACATATAGAGTGGCAATGTTTGGCCTTTCATTAATTAAGGAGAGAACAAGGTTTAGCCTCCATGCACGATTTTTCAAGTCTTGCTAATGAAACACCTCGCCATTCAGGCCAGTAGATGCCAGATTGACAGCTTGAACTTTTTAGTTCCAGATGTATAAGCTTTACACTACGACTGCATGGTCTGAGTGGATTATTTACATTGCTGCTGAACCTAACCTATAACACTGTGGCTAATTAGTCCAGCAAATGGGATGACTAAAGTGAGTCTAGTCCAGTAGGTTACGATGGTGGGCAGAGAGGTTATCACGAGAACTTCAGTTCAATAGGAACAACTCGATAGAGTATCTCAGAACTCCGAGCTTTTTGTCAAAAAAGCACATAATTCAACGAGGCCTATGCTGCAAGTGGTTTTTTGAAGGGCAGTTCAAGATAGGGTCAGGCTTTAGAAGAAAGCCACTTGGGTCCTAACATTGTTAAAAGTGCTGGCCTAATTTCCACCAACTTTCTTGACAATGGACAATAACCATTTGTTAAACCAGAGATCACAAATCCTTAAAACATCGTTAGCATGCTGATGATAAGTAAGTCACCACACCCTAGGAAAGGAACACACATAGATTTATTGGGCATAAATAAAATTATGAATATCTGGTTGGATTTTTCCAGGTAGTATAGATCATTAAGATCATATGGGAGTTTATAGATAACTCAATGTATCATTAGGGTCTAAATACAATGTACTAACCCATCAGGGTGCGCCAGAGGAATGGGGCAGTGCGCAAGAGGAATGGGGCATTTTATCATTGCTGAGCAGTAATTGGCAATGATCTAAGCATCTCTTAAGCACTGATGGCCAACAGGTGGCGTTGCTATGACAACAGAGATGCTCTGCCAGACAGGAAGCTCTCGGATGGGTAGAATGGGTCTTGGTGCATGTCAACATTTCTGTTCTAGCAGGATATTTCTAAGTCCTTGATCTTTCTTTGGGGTTTACCCCGGGGGCGTGACAGGTACTGAGTCCACGGACCCCCCAAGGAATGTAAATATCTAACCCAAGGCGGACATGAGTTTAAGTAATCCCAGTCCCCTTGCTGAATCTACTCTTGTCTCCATGGCTGAACTAACTAGCAGGGGTGACTTGCTTGAAATAGTAGATGTTCGTTGAAAAAGAAACAAAAATAAACAAAACTTTGATAACGTTCTGGTAACAGGCTGTACAAGACATAAAGAAAGAGAAGATCCTACTTTACCAGTATGTTATTATCTCAGGTTAGCTAAGGTGAAATGTTTAAAAACAGTGAATTCAAATTGGCAACTGCTGTTACTTAAGGTCACCTTGTTAATAAGACCAACCGCTGGGTCCAAAAATTGTGATTACAAATAAAAAGAATTCCCCACGTATTTTTTTCTCCCAGAAGTGGACCGTTTTTCAAACAAAGTTAACAGCGTCCTGATGTGAAGGCCCTCCCCATCCCCTACCAAAATAATGTTCAAAACTCTAAGTGCGTTGTATGTTGTTTACAATGTGTGAATTTCACTCAATCTTGTGTACAACCCCTCAATAAGACCATTCTTATACATCCATGATAAGACAGCAACCAATTATTCGATCAAGTCTTTGATCCTGTAATCCTACCATCTTAAACCAACATCCATTGCTTTTAATAGTCACAATAAATCATGACATCTATAGCTGACTGTGTATTGAAGACCCACCCCAAGTTCTCGGTGCATGCAGCCATGTAATTACAAAATCATTGCACCCTCCCATCTGGCAAAGTTCTGCAGAACATGGAGTCTCTAGTGACTCCATGTGCAGAAGTACCAGAGGGACTAAGCTTGGAACATACTGTATGTTTCTTCCAAGGACTAAACCTGCGCTATTTGTAATTAGGAGTCTTCTGCAAGTTGTAACATGTGTCAAGAGAGATGCTATCAAGTGTACATTTGTATACTGCAGTTGCATTATGAATTACAACAGCCATGGCCAATGTATTCACAGACATGCACTGGGCAATGTATACACATTTAGCCAACAGTACAATATAGTCAACAGTCCATATAATATTCTGCAAAACTGAGATGCAGGCTCATTCAGAACATATGTACATTTTTATCGGATTATTTGGGCTTAGATGTGTTGTATATAGTGCAGAGTAATGCAAAATATTGTATTGCATTGTTTTATTATCGTATTAGTGTACACTAGTATCGTATGGTCTTAAATGCCACTGGTCAGACGTATGTAACTTACACATATATACCATCAGCTGTGGCAGCTGTAATGGTTAAGCTGGACATATTCCTGGCGCCCATCATTTCATCATTGCGTCTGCCCCTCAATGAGTATTTAGATTTTAATCTTCAATAAAATTGACGCCATTTAGGAACGCAGTGACTGTACAAGTCAAATAGTTCATGTGTACATTTTTTACTGAGTTATTAGAAGAAGAAAAATTTACTTGTGTGCTTTAACGCTGATTAGAACACCAGAGGGTGGTTGCCCCAATGCTTGACTGTCCTATCTTCCTGATCTTTTGCTAGTATTTGTCTGGAACTCTTGAAAACTGGGCCACATGTTCTATAGCAGTTTCTACAGTTTCTAGCACGGGGAAAACCTGTGTGAACACAAGGTTTTTATTTCAACTACTGCCAACAAACTAACACGTTTACAAATTTTATCTTGACAGGCAGATACTCGAAATGGTGTATATATTGGAGCATTTAATCACACCATGTGTTGACCACTGGGTAAGCCATATTTCAGCAAAGTTAGCAACCATGCATTTAGCATGCCAATTAAAATCATTCAAATGTATTATGCACGCACAAACACCTTTCATCTCACATTTTGTATCCAGCTGGTAAGGAACACCCTCATGCTGGAAACCACCTTTCTAAATTACTAACTGGGGAGGTGAAATGTTGCAACCCTACTTCTTGAATACTATTGTGCTCATTTATTATTTTTGGTTATTGGCTAATAAAAAAAACCTGTGGTGAATAAATAAATTTCATCTGAATACATCCAAAGATATATATTATGTACCAGCATAACTGTAATTGTGGAATTTGATTAGCTTGTTCAATTAAAATAATATGATTTTATTTCCTATTTTATGTTTTATACAAGTAGTTAGCCTACATTTTATTTTTATTATCTTATCTTAACATGTGCATGTGATATTATCTCATCAGATATAGGCCTAACTCAATGTATGGCACTGTCAGGCCTAAGAAATCAGATGTCGATCATGATCTACATTATGTTAGTGATTGACATAAAAAAAAAAAAACAATCAGAGCTAATCAGATTCCAGGTGGTGACTAATCGAATCATCTAGATAGGCTGGATTGACACTATTGATTGAACAAGTCCCCATCACAAAGAACAATTGATGGCAGAGTACTCACCGAAGTCCCGGTTGTTCAGATTCAGCAATATCGGCAAAATACAAAGAACTCCCAGATTAATGGTCAGGAAATACTTGATGTACCAACGTATGTTCCACAGAGTACGTTTGTGCATGTTGGGTCCTGCTGAGGACAAGCATACATGACAATGGGGGTTGCACGTCCCAGATGCTAACAAACCATTGTCACAAGCTCCCGTGTCAGGATGTAATGAGCAAAAGCGTCACGCTGTGCACCCCTTTCATCACAGACTGGCAGCTGCTTGCTTCTGCTACTGCTGCTGCTGCTGCTGCTGCTGCTGTTGTTACTGCTGCTGCGCTCCCTGTCTATACGTCACACCAGGGCCCCTACGTAGACACCCCAAGTGCACAAGCCACTACAGAGTGCGCGTGACCCTGAATAAAGCTTATAAACGCAATAAAGGGCTAATCCTTGTGGTAGACCAAGATCGTCCTACATGAATGACATACTGGGATGATAATGATATATATCATACATCAAACATCAGACATCAGAGTTATAGATTAATGCATGTCTCGTACACTAGACAAACGTCCATTGTATTAGGTTAATCCATGCAGTGGTCCATTTGATCTTGGATAAATAGAGATTAAACCAAGATTTGATTTTACATGTACTAACAGTAAAAAATACCTCAAAGGTACAGGCCTAACAGAGAGCTCCTATTATTCAGCCATATTTGCAATTATGTAGCCATGAAAATATTTGTAATCCTTTAATGTAAGTGACAGACACACACAGTCACATTGTATTAAACATTCAAACGTTTGAGGTCCTTGGTTCAATTGTCTGTCGTCATATTTGACCTATTACTCAAAATATTGGCAATTTCCAGCGCAACTTGGAGATATCTCTGGCCATAATTGTGTCCCTTGCATGTTCAGCCTACACAAAGACACACTGTACTCATTGACCCCCGTGAGCATCAAAACCCAAAAGGGCATTTGCATGCTAGATTCCATTAAAAGGATATCTGGTGGTTGTTAATGCATGGAGACCATGTTTAATGCAAGGAGGGGAGGGGGGGGGGTAAAAACCCTTAGATCAGATACCCGTATAATTCAATAGCTTTAATCATAACAGTCATCAACGCATTCATAGATACGATGCCATGTCAATGACCTCAGAAGCTCTCATATTTGGACGGTGCATTTGGATTTATAAACAATTTGATCAACGAGATTGAATGAAGCGCTTGACCTTCACGGACAAGGAACTAATATTTACTATAAAGAATCATCACACTATTAGGCCAAAACAGATTGACTCGATCTAAATAATTGTTTGACAATTAGAAATATTAGGGTTAGGGTTGTACGCTGACTATGGCTTACTAATCAGAAAATTTGTAAAAGAATTACAGCCAAAGTAGCAAAACCTTTTTTAATTAGTCAGCTTTAGCATGGATCCACTCCATGACCTGCTTAATCACTGTAAGGTATGTCCTTTGACGCCCATATGACATATTAATGATAAAGATTGTAATTGTGTAGGACAAAGGTGACCAAATTGTATAGCTCAATATGGCTAAATGCAGAGACAGCCAATCTGGATAGTCATTGTCAAATGGCTAATAAGGACTAGGCCAATTTACAACTGTACAATGGTTACATGTGAGACATGAGCCTGTACATATATATCTCATGTCTCACAATGTAACCATTGTGTAATTTGTAATGTCAAGTATTCAGATAGCGACTTTGGCTTTCAGAAAATGTTTGAATTTAAACAATTGGACGAAAACTGACGAAGTTACTTAATAAAATGTACAAATAAGTCAGACCGCGATATTACTTTTGGCTGTCAGTCAATCCCAGCGCAGCGTTGCTAGGAGTCAGTCATAAGCATGACTCCATGCTCAAACCAAAGATTCCATATACTGTCTTTACTCATACACAACAGCTAACTGTCGTACATGAAGATATATACCACGGCGTACATAATGTTAAATGGCACTGGTGAGTGGTACAATTAAAATTAAATGTGGCCCTTGCATCGAGAGGTTTATGTGTTGACCCCAACTTCTTTTTAGGATGTTACAAGTATTTGTTCTTGGAATTGCCATGTAAATTTTTATATAATGTATCATTATTTCTAACCACAAAAACATCAATGATTATTTTACAATCCCATTATGATGTGCAATAAATAGGGTTAATATCCACGTGATTTTATGATGGTAGACCACAGGAAGGAAAAGGCCAATTTGTTGGGGTGAGTTGGAAAATTTCCACAAGGCATGCGTAGAATCCTGGGTCATTGTTTTGCTTGGTATGTAATTGGAAATGAGAAGAAAAAAAACCAAAAGAACCTGGGAACTTGGTGGGGAAAAAATGCATGAAAAAAAAGAGTCCTAAAAATTTTGCTAGTAAACGTTGCAGCATTTGACTGCTGATCGACTTCTGCTGACCACATGTGAACTGGTCCCTTTTTTATCCAAATGAACCCTGTTCGGTGCAATTCTGTGACGACAGAGGGGTGTGTGAGGTAGACAGTTTGTGATAGGTCGATGGGGGCCCAGCCTCTACAACACCCCTGTCATACCCCCCCCCCCCCCCACGACTCTCCACCCCCCCCCCCCCATACCACTCCCCATAAATGTGCGTGTCTGCATCACCAGACAGTCTATTATGGCGCATCCCGCATGTTCATGGAAGATCTGAATGGGCCAATCAGAATGCAGCCTGACATCACCCCACCCAGATCTCATTGTTATACCCTACCCTGGGGGAAATACCCGTTGCATGGGTGGCTATTATGCTTTATCCTACAGTTATCTCCTCCATCTCATCTCCATTACTTAAACCTGCCTCATATTTCTACACACACAAGATCACAAATGTCTACTTTTTTCCTTTTTGTGTATATCTACCGGTTTCATCCCTTTTTCTCCCCCAATCCTGTGCAAGTTTGCAAAAACTAAGCACAAAGAGAATATCAGTTAAAAACATATAAATTTAATAGGGTTAGGTGACATGTACTTGCTAAAATGTTCAGGGAAAAGAATCGAAATATGATCGATACATTACTTCATATAATCAGTAAACATTTCAAAACAATTAGGCATACAATGCATGAGTGAGCGCAGATGTCCAAAAATGTTTATACTTGCTCATCCTTGTTACTTCACTCGCCGAGAAATGTACGGATAATCGTGCTAATCCGTAGAATGCTTCAATGGATCGAGAGGGCAACATTTAAAAAAAAATTTTGGACGTTCTACGAGTGAATTCTTTACATTATTATGGGAATCAATCGGGAATTACTTGGGACTTGTTTGGGAGTTAGTCTAAAGGCCCTTTCACACATAGTCAACAAAAAATAAATGTTTGGCGATGTGTACACGATGTCAATACGGTCTCAACAAGGAGCAACACGGAGCTAACACGACTGTCCCGTTTAGAGTGCGGAGTGAACCGGATTTTCACGGTGCCTTCGCGGATATCACCGGTCTTTACACTGTGTTCATTCGTGTGGAACCGTGTTGCTCCTTGTACTCTCCGGCGTTAATGGCGGCGAAATATTCATGCCCGGTTGACGCCGGATGTAGCCGGAGATATGCCGGAGTCAATACGGAGATTCCCGGAGATCAGCGGAGTATATTGGGAGTCTATATGGATCTACATGGATCTACACGGATTAAATTACTCCGGGAACGCCGGCATGAAAAATTAAACATGTTTAATTTTTTCCCCCGGAGTCCCAAGATGGTCCCGGAGCGCCCCGGACTATGACGGACAATGCCGGACAATCCCGAACATGAACACGATGTCTACACGGCTTTCCCCGGAGTATGCGGGAGTATTCCGGAGTTGTCCTCCGGGACGCTCCGGCGTCTGATCCGGCTATGTGTGAAAGGGCCTTAAGTACATCCGTGAGTCCCGTGACCATTCGCGCCACTTGTGCTAACTCGCAGGTACGCAGGGGAGGCTGGCCATCCATGTTTTCTCACCATCCATTCATGGTCAGTCTTGGACAGCTCAGGAAACGCTCGGCGTACATTCGTGGGCCACCCGTCGTTCTCCCACCGACCCTCCGCCCTGGTACCATCCCCATCCTTGCCCATCCATAGCCTTCTCCTCATTCACTCTTATTAAACCACCCGCACGAGTGATCTATGAGTGCATCACAGATGCCTTACGGATGCTTAGCCGAATATGGACTTTCGCCGAGCGGTCGACAGACGTCCTTTAAACGCCCGTCCAAAGAATTTATACCTGATTAACAGAGCCAAGAGTGAGCAAGTATAGTCAATTTTTTCATCTGTGGTCACTCGGCTCTTTTACTCATGATAGTGTGAACTGGGCTTTAGACTGTTTTCCTGTTGACATGAGAGGGAAATAACCACAGGCGTTTGCCAACATATATAACATTGCTCATTGATGACAGCGTTTATACTTTACCTAATACCAATTAAAATGTTAAGGCTCCTGACTGCCTTTACTGGCTTCTCATCTCAAGAAGCAGCTATGTCATTTGCAACAACCAATCAGAATATAGCTGAATACATGAGAAAATGCCCAGAGCTTGATGTTGGGATTTTTGGAGTGTGAAATGTTGTTTTTGACTGAAACTGGCCTCATCATTGAAGGCAGTTGCCAAGGGGGAGCCAGTCATAGTGTTGAAAGATCAACTGATATACCTTAGCCACTTATTATAGGCCATATAGCTAATTTGGTAACTTGGAAACTAAACCCCAGAGGACATCATGTGAATCCAGGACTCCCAATGCATTAGCTGCTGAGTCTCTGAGGAACTACCTCAACCAATGGGAGATCTGAAGTCATATGATGTCCTCTAATTGGCTGTAAAACATTAAAAATTTCCATAAAGTAAATTTTTCAAGGAAAGCTTAATTTGAGGCCAAGAAAGCTGACTGATGATCATTACTTGAACAGAAGTTTTTTTTTTTTTCCTCCAGTCGTTTCAGTTTACAGTGGATCCTTGCCAATGCATGTCAAATATTGTTTTAGTAACATGACAGGGTCACATGTCGTTAACTGTCAAGGCTTTTTGAAAAATGAAAAACAACATCATAATTTGACTGAAACTTGCCACTTTCCCATCTCCTGCAGAGAAAATTGCTACACCTAACTGAAAAACAACCATGCAATAATATTAGAGTGTTTGATTTATGGAAGTGTATATATTTGACTGTCCTTGATCTGCAATTAGCGCATGTTATCATGACAGTATACTATGGATTTATAATCTTCTTACTTCTTAGAATGACTGCCCCCTTACAGCAGATTTCATAGACTTGGAAACTAAACTCATCATGTGAAACCAGGACTCATATTGGTCGAGTCGAAGAGCCACCAGATGACTCCATGGTAGATGGACTATCTTAGCGAATAGGTATCCTGGATTCACATGATGTCATTTAGTTTTCAAGTCTGGGAAATCTGCTGTAACATATGCCATCTATAACAGTCAGACCATGGAGTCCCTATATAGAGACTATATAAGTGTCAGGTGAAATGGCTCTGACTAAGAAGTAATTGTGACCAGTTTGGGTGCGATTTTATAGACGCTATTATATTGTGTAAAACAAGTGGACAGAATGCTATAATCAAAGAGGTTCAAAGAACCAATACAATGCATGTGATCGTGTATGGTAGTTAACAAGACTCCAATACAAAGACAGAACTCCTCAACGAATTGATTGACAGCCTTTTCCATGGCCTGTGCATATAAAGTGCATCTTGAAAAAATCGTTTTCTCCTAACTTTCATGCAAAGTGTGAAGTATGGCTGCAGCAAAAGTTATAAAACTTCCAAAATTCAAGGTCAACCTGTTACATTTTGTAAGCTGGTAATGTAGAAAGACATTGACAACCAACAAAAAAATTACAAAGTGAAATCTGTACATTGTTGAAGTACACCACCATATACAGTAGATGAATGAGATTAATGCATTTAAATTTCAATCTCCACGCCTTGTATTGACAGCAGAACGCGAAGACTTGGTATAAAATTAGTAAACCTTGTGTTAGTCCAGGCAAGGGACCTTTAAAAGGTCCCTGGTCCCCAGGGCTGCAATTGGCTAAACATTGGATAAATATCCAAGGCTAAACTTTCAGGCAGTCTCTCAGCCAGTGGCAGTCATAACGCCTCGGTAACTGTTTATTTTCCAAGTTTATGGGTTCAAAATAAAATAGCTGTAATATAAGCTAGATACTCGCTTGCGATAGGCATTACACAAATGAGGTGTTAAGCAGTAAGAATTATATTGGGTAATTCTTTCTGCAGCACGTCTGTACAGCTGAACTCACAGTCAATGAAATCTACTGTAAAAACCATTGTGTGGAAAAAATTTTCAAATGTTAGCTTGACTGCACATGCTGTCTGGTCGCCAGTTTACTTGTTCCAGGGCAAAGATGGAAACGTAAGCCAGCTGCAGGCAACAGGAATTATCTGATTGGCAGCTGCAGTCAACATTTTGTGACTGGGGACAATCCTTGCAAGATATACTGCACACAGGTTATGTTTCTTTCTACATGTTTTTTTTTTTGTTTTTTTTTCTTCAAAAGGGCGAGGCTAAACTTTCCCATAGACTGATCCACCTCAGCACTCCCCCCAGGCTGGACTTGCAGTACATAAGCCAAGTTGTTGGCCACAGAGAACACATTTAATAAGGTTATTTGGTTACAGGCAAACGTAGCCTTAAGTGCGACGTATCCTAATGTATTACGTGAAGCTTTTTGAGTAACGTTTGGTGCCCTAGGTCAGTTCTTGTTTAAGAGAGCTTTCAATAAAAGTCCAGCACATTTTGCACTTTCCTTATGACTCTATTAAGTTCATCGAAAATAAATTAAATAATGAAATATTTGTAATCATTAAAAGATACAGCTTGTGGAAACAGGTAACTTCATACTCATGAACTCATGAAAGTCATGAATGTTAAGCAACGCAGTGACTATTTTGTCACTTCTAAATTTTAAAAGTATACATGGTATAGCACCTGACTACTTATGTGTAATGAAATTACAATGGCTGTAGAAGTATCTGACAGGTTGACAAGTTGTGTACATGAAAATGATGTAATTCCGTTTGTTAATGTTGATGTTACGAAGAATTCTTTTAGTTATCAAGGAGCGTATGTTTGGAATAGTCTGCCTAACAGAGAGAAGGAGTGTATTTTATCGCCTTATTATGTCTTGACAACGCCTGCTGGACGGCGCCTTTGATGTTAATGGTGCTTTTGGTTCTGTGAATTTTTGTAAATCGTAAATATTTTATTTTATACCTTTGTTCCAAGGCCTCATTGAAAAACTCTAAATGAGCCACCATGGAAAAATATGTTATAAATAAAAAATAAATAAATACTGACAATATTAGGCTACCGGTGTCATATTATGGTCAACCTTGGTTTATGCTTGGATAAATTAGACGTCTAATTTCTCCAAGGTTTATGCAAGATTTTTGCTGAAACAAACGATTTCTCCCTATTCTTTCCTATATTGAATAAATCAGAAGCTGTGATGTATGTAAACAGTTTGGGCATTTTTATTAACCAATTCACGTGTAAAGGGCAAATCTGTCACCATGTTTAGGCAACTGGAGTGCTTAAACGACTTGTTTATTTTCCAAATGGGACTCTAATCTGTTGATCACAGTTTTGACATTTCATTGGGAAGGGTAAAACCTTAGAGCACTCGGGCCATGACCTTTTAATCTTCATTCATGACCTTAACATCAATTGACCATTTGACCTACGGTCTCTGTTGGCCACTGGTCAGCTACTTGATAAAGCAAACAATTACGAAATCGACACCTAATATCAAGTAATGCGTAAACAGATATGGAATGTTCAAAGTCTAACCCTAAACGTGACACCATCGCAGGCATTAGAGGGCCTCTCGACTTCGTGAGTAGGTGTGTACAGGTCATGGATATAACCTATGTTAATGATCCAAAGACTCTTGACTCTTTCATATTGTCATGTTTGTGCTTTACTCAGCTATTTCATGTGATCTATACCGTAAGTTGATAAGGTAGTTCATGCGGATATAAACAAGGGCCTTAAATGTTTAAGGTTCTTGATACAAGCAAGCATTGTGGTGTCGCTGTCTCTAGAGTAGAGGTCCCCCAGCATGTAGGAGTCGCTACATCCTGCGACCTGGGCTCATGCATTTACACATCTAAAGTATACTACAGGACCTAGTACTAGTGTCTTTTCTTGCGTGACTGTCAAGGCAAGCAGGCTATAGATAGGCCTGAAGGAAAGCCAATATGGATGAGAGGAGTTCTCGTAATGTCCGCTAGGCGTACCCACATGCATTCATCAAGAACGTACCACCTAGTGCAGTGGCTCCGACACTACTCGCACAAATTTGGGAATATTTGGCATAAAAAGTTATTGATTTATATTTTTTCTCTGGGAGTTTAATATATTTCCGCCTCGTTTCCTTGCCATATCCTTGGTAAGTGTATGTTACAGGTCTTGAGGGTGTTGTAGACATCAGCTGATAAAGCATTCAGTTCTTTGTTGTGTTGGACGTTGATGAAGTCATAATTACTCCTCTGGAATTTTGGCTGAATGCATATGCAGCTGCCAGCAGGAGGTCATATCCCAAGTGATGTGACATGCATAAAACTAGCAAAACTTTAGGAGCAGTTTTGTTCAGTGGTGTAAATAATGAGCTATAATGATTATGAATCCATTAGTTATAGTAGACACAACGGTCGAAATGTTGAAATCAGATCATTCGAATATTTACTATCACAACTAAAGTATTAATTGTGATAGTCACCTGAACTTTTTTTTTCTTCAATAATTCAATATTTCGGCCTGTGTTAGGTATACAATTGAGAAGCTCACTACATAAAACAAAAAATCCAGAATAAACTTCTTTATCCTTTGTGGTATGCATTACATTACAAATACATGGTGTTTGTTCAACAATGGTGTCTGAAGTCCTTTGATAGTATATTTTATATGTCATTTACATTTGCCCTATTGATCATGATCTGACCATCTGAGAATGAGTGAAATGTAGGGGGTCGTTGGTTCAAACAATTGCGTAATTAGCATCATAAGCAACCCAACACCAGATATGAGGCCAGTGGACCACCAAGTACCTAAAATGGGTGCACATGATTAATGTGTTAAGCTAATAGTGAGTCAGTGACAATATTTGCAGCATGAATTGGCAAGCACATAGTCTATTATTAGATTATACAAATAAATTGGATCAGTTCACTTAATTTTTGAAAGCCCTTATCTGCTTATGTTTGGCTAACAATTAAATTACAGTTATTACCAGTGTACACAATTCTTGGGGTTCTCTAATTTAGTAACATCCATGTAAACTATGGTCAATATATTTCATTACTTCGAAATAAAAAAAGAAAATAAAGATTTACTTCACGTTGTGTATTAAAAAAAAAAAACTATATTATATAATAAATTCTTTCTTTTTATTTATTTTTTAAATTTACTTATAGAATTTACACCATTTCAACTTACCTTTGGGGCTGGGTTTTGATTTTTTGGTCGTCAATTCTTCGCTGTCATATTCTGAGAAATCATCGGGGTAACTTTGGCTGCCATAATCTAAACGGGCTGTCAGTTTCAGTCTCTTTAATTTCCCGGGCAGGTCAAATTCCTCTGTGGTGGTGGTGTTTTTAGGTGAGATAAACACATAGCCATATCTCATGTACCTTGTGGAGAATGCAATAAATACCAGGGTTGAGAGGATGAGGAAAGCTGTGAGTGAGCGAGGATTCATGGCGGAGGCTACAGCTTGCAGGAGAGGGGTGCTACTGGGAGGGTCAGTGTGTCATGCATTCATGTCATGTTTGTCTCTAGTTGACCCTTGAAATCCCCTGCTAGGCTGCTCTTCTCTCAAGTACATAGGATCACCATAGACTGGTCCTGGTATCCTAACACATCGTCCAATAGTGTCACATTAGCGATGAGCAAAATCCATTTCACCTTGATGCGGACGCTCCTGGCGCTGTTGTTGATAAACCCTTCTGCTTGGCATCGAGCCAAACGAAGCTTTGTGATGATGCCACCCTCTGCCAGCCTGCTACTGCATGGCTTGACGCTGCTGTCCCCCTGCGGAAAGTCAAGTGCAGTACTCCCTATCGCATACTACAAAATACCACAAATAAAAATCAGTGAGTCTACTCTTGTCTCCATGGTATAACAGCCGTGCTTCAATTGGAACTCCCACTTAACCTGTCCATTGGCGGATCCAAGGGGGGGGGGGCATTGGGGTCCTTCCCCCCCCCCCCGTACCAATCTTATTTAGAAAGGTCCTCTGTTTGACCTGCTATGTACCATAAGGTTGTATTTTACATCATAGTATCAAGTAATATTGTAATAAATGAGAAGATAACCTAATGTCATGCCAATACTGTAGTGTATTCATACATACCTAGTTGAGCACATACTGTGTACAAATATATGTTGTGTGAAGTGCCTAAAAAAGCACTATGTATATATATATATCCTATATCCTATAACTTAATTATAGTTAAGGAAGAATTGTCACCTTTTATAGACTTAAATTGCCTTTGAGTGTTTAGTGTTGTGTTTTCTTATGTTACTTACTTGTTCTGCTTTCATGTGGGAATACAGAACAACAACATTCCTTGACCAGTAAACTACTATAGGAAAATATGTCTTGGCCCTGCCTAGTTTTGGCAAGCTCCTGCAGGCTGCAGGAGTACCCCCGGCAACTGGCTGAGCCAAGAGGAGAGATTTGATAAATAAGCTAAGGTAATATACAGGGTGGGCAGTGGGTAGCAGCCGACAGGTGAGACAGGGCCTTGTTAAGTCCCCAAGACAGGAAGAGAGGAATCGTCTCAGGAAATTGGGAGTGATGAGTCAAATTTAAGATATGTGTTTTAAAGTGACATTAATTATTAGAACGTATTCACTGTATTAGTTGGAATTTGTCAGAGCACTCTCAGAAACTAGTGACCTAGTGGCAATCTGAGAAAGAAAAAAATGCAGATCATGTTGGTGGTGCCTTGTGATAGTGACACTGACATATCTTGGCTATGTTTTACAAGATTTGGTAAAATATTATTTCTTGAGTGTTTATATAGTGTGTGCAATAAACCGAAACAATTGCCACTTGGCCTACATAGCCTGTTTCAACATTTTTATAAACGATTTCTTGTAGGTACTTGAATATAGGATCAAATATCTATAACTATGCCGATGACAATAAACTTTCTTATATTAGTTCTAATTTAAAGTGATACTCCTTGAATCCATCTAGTTGAAATTTCTCTGCATTGGCTTTCATGTAGTTTACTTGGAACCATTCCATGGCAATTACACAATCATCTTCCAGGGTTTTCGTGACTTCACTTAAAGTGATACTCCTTGAATCCCATGTAGGAAATCTGGCCTTAACTAAATTCTCAGAGTTAGTGCCATTACAGTCTTTCATATGACAACAGCTTTCCACCACAGGCATACAATCAAGTAAACTCTATTAATTAAAAAGTAATTAGCCCTCAACTTTCTATCGGTGGGCCACCAATAGAACTGGGCCAAATTTGAAATGGCCTGACCTCTGGTGACTCATGTCATGATTGTAAAGTGTCCTCTGCACCCCAGGTTGCCATGGTTACAAAATTCCTGCAACCCCCTCCCCCAACTTCTGTCCATTTGATTCACATCCATGCAGCTGTATTTACATCATTTGAAATTTTGTCACACATGAAACAGTACTGTAAATTAATACTTATAAGCCATGAAATTCTGATGCCCATACATACCACTGCAAAAATGTTTAAAACATGTGTGTGCTTGTTTGTCAACAAGCAATCTGACCTGGCTTATTGCCCTGTTCTAAAAATAGCCCACTGATGGTGAAAACATGCTGTAATGACACTAGACAGTCCCTGCAAACTATTGTGAGTACTTTCGGGGGGAAGGAAATGGGTCAGTTTTTAGATGGATTCAAGGAGTATCACTTTAAGAATAAAAGATAATTGTATTAAGTCATCCTCATCCATAAATGTTTTAGGCATAGAGATCGATAGCAAACTAAACTTCAAGATTCACATAGATGATATCTGTAATTAGATAAGTAAGCAAATCAATGCTTTAAAAAGAATAAAACACTATTTGGATAAACAATGTAAAAACACTTTATATAATAGTTATATAGGTAGCAACTTTAACTGTTGTCCTCTAGTTTGGATGTTCACTGGCAAATTAAACATGGATAAAACATGCATTAAATTATTTAAGAATCACTTGTGCAATCTTGTAACAGATACCAAATCTTTATTGCAGGCTACAGGTTTCAATCTCATCAAATTTGTAGCTAATCACCAGTGCCTATGTCAGCGAGCGTTTGACAGACATCCGGGGAGCAATCTACGACTGCCCCATGTACGATCGTGGAAAGAGTTTATCATTGTTTATATGTGATTAACAGAGCCACGAGTAAGCATGTATGCCAATTTTTGAAGTAAGTGGTCATACATAGGTCTTTTACGTGACAGTGTGAACACCTCTTAAGTCTGTAACAATTCCGCGTCTGGAACTGCAAGCAGCAGTGATCATTGGTGATAGCAGCCAAGATGGATGTCTTAGCTTGTTGCGTGAACAGTTGAGTCTTGATGTGATATCTTCTCAATTTTGGGTGATAGTGAATTGGTGTTGAAATACATCGCAAATGAAGATCATCAATTCCATGTCTTCGTGCCAACCGTGTTAGTGTGATCTGAGATCTCACACGGTTGGAACAGTGGAGTCATGTTTCAGGTTTAGAGAATCCTGCGGATTTCCTTACCAGAGGTCATTGGTTAGGTCCAGCGGATTTCGTAAGGTAATAACTTTGGTTTGGCTTTTTGGTAAATTATCAGTGCAGTTGACCAATGAAATGTCAGAAACACTGCTTTGTGAAGTAGAATTCATTGTGAACAGTCGCCCTCTGACCACAGTGAGTGATGTCAAAGATGCTTCAACATTAACACCCAATCATTTGTTATTGCTCAGGCAAAGCGTTGCACTGTCTCCTGGTGAATTGTAAATCAGACATTTATAGATCGAAGTGTATTCGATACTTGGCTGATCAGTTTTGGTGTAGATGGAGAATAGAATACATTTCTGAGTTGCATACCAGAGCTTACCAGGCATCACATTTTGGCAATCTCCCTCAAACAAGCAATGTCAGCAGCCACCTAAGTTAGAGAGGTGATCAGGCCCTAATGAGCCCACACTACACTCCATTATAGTATTACGATCCAGGGGAACACAACTTCCTCGCCTACTAGCACTTGGCTGGTGGGCAGCTGCTCTTTAGCTTACGGTTAGAGTGCAGGAAAGTTGCACACAAGATGGTGTAGAATCTGGTCCCCTCTGACCCCATGTGTAGGGTAGTTGGTTCGAATCCCATTAGTGGGGTGAGGTTGTCGACTAGGAGTGGTCAAAACCTCAGGTAGTCATTGGGGATATAATATTACGATCCAGGGGTACACAACTACCTCGCCAACTAGCACTTGGCTGGCGGGCAGCTGCTCTTTAGCTTACTGTTAGAGTGCAGGAAAGTTGCACACAAGACCGTCCAAGCGATTGTGATTAAGTAGTGGAAGTGTGGCTTGTGTTAAAGTACCAAATATTGTGCAAAAGTTGCAGGAATCTAAGGAATGTACAGGTTGGTTAGTACTAATTGCTGATGAGAACACCCACAGGGGAGTCTAGCCAATAGGTCTTGTGGTGGAGGTTTACAGGAGTAAAGACCAACTTGTGAGATCAGCTAAAATAAAAATGAAGTGTTCCTCTTTTGTGAGACCAGTGACAATTTGATTCTCTTGGAATGTGCATGATCACTTCACTTGTTGTATACATGTTTATTGTTTTCTTAATAGAATGTAGGCCTACATTCAATTTATTGATGCATAATTTGGTACACTGATATTTTTATGTTGAATTATGCTTGGATAACTCAAGGAGAGGGTATGTCAAATTTATAAATAAATTAATGCGTGTTACCAACTGAAATTAATTTGTATCTATTCATAGTTGTGCTCTGTGTAGTGCAGTGTCAGTTTACAACAAGCTGACACAAACAGGATTTGAGTATGTTTATCATTTTTTCTTTCTAATGCTCTACTGCTTTGTGGCCAAGATTCCTGTCACTTCCACACAAGCAACCTCAATGCTTGCATCAAATCAAGGTTCAAGGCCACACTTGAATTGTTATCCAAGGTCAAATATATTGTTAGGAGGTGCTTGCTTGGGATGTAGCACATGTTTTAAAATTATGTAATTTATTCATTTATATGTAAGCTACTAGCAATATGTAAATACACAATTTTGTGCAGTTTTATGATGGTTTATTTGAAGATGGTTATTCATTTATGTATGTATGTATATTTAATGATAACTAAGTTTAATCATATAATTGCTTCATGTATCATAATCTTTTGCTTTAATTAGCGAGGTGACTGAAAGTTTTTCATCCATATTATTTGCAGATTCACCGTATTCATATACTACTATAATATTAGATCCAGGGGTACACAACTACCTTGCCTACTAGCACTTGGCTGGTGGCAGTGGGCAGCTGCTCTTTAGCTTACTGTTAGAGTGCAGGAAAGTTGCACACAAGATGGTGAAGAATCCGGTCCCTCTGACCTCATGTGTAGGGTAGTTGGTTCGAATCCCGTTAGTGGGGTGAGGTTGTTGACTGGGAGTGGTCAAAACCTCAGGTGGTCATTGAGGATAAAGTATTACCTTGGATGAACTAGAGAAGGATTGGACACTTCAGAAAGTAATAAAACAATAGTCATTATTACATGAATTAAGAAGAGTCAAATTCGCCCAGAGCTGGCCCAAGGACCCCTGCTGCTTCCTTAAGTACATAAATTATTTGATGTTCACACTGCGCTTCCGTGAGTACACCCCTCATCAGTGATGCCCTGCATCAGCAGCAATTGACTCCCTAAATTCCAAAAGTGTAAGTTTTGGTTTCTTGTTGTACATCTTGTACAGTACTATCGCTGAATTCTGCATGATCCAAGGATTCTAAAACTATTTTTACCGAATTTCTAGGCCTAAATATCAAGAAAGTTATTGTCAAAAATGTGTCAGTTTTCAAGTACTCTTTGGTAAAATATCTTATCTTAATCTCGCAATAACTTAAGAAGCCATTAAGAGCCATAGATGAGGCCATATTCTTCTTGAAGCTGAACACCTTGTCTGCATGGTGGTTATTATGTCTAAATGTGTCGAAAGTTGTGGAACGGAGTTACAGACCCTTAAAGATTTCTAATTTTTACTATATGTGCATCTTTTTCTTTATTAAATTATCATCCCAGATATGCAGATGCTTTTATATAAACACAGTTTTAAATTCTGAAATGAATTAAGTCAAAATGTCAAAGTTATACTAGGAATAACGTGAAGATATGCATTTCAGTCTATATGAATACATATTTTAATCTTTTCCCTTTGTTTCCCAGTGGAATCAGTGGGGGGAGTTGTAAAACTTGGGTCGTATTACAGCATCATTAATTGGTCATTAGGACGGTAGCGAAACACAGTGTGAACCTTTGAAGTATG
The DNA here is from genome assembly GCA_932294295.1 of Alitta virens. Lineage (NCBI taxonomy): Eukaryota > Metazoa > Annelida > Polychaeta > Phyllodocida > Nereididae > Alitta > Alitta virens. Next base: position 45,305,457 of record OW028574.1, on the reverse strand, counting down.
TTAGAATGACAAATAAGAATGATATATCTGATGAAATAATAGTAAATGGAGTAAAAGAAAACAATGCCGGTACTATCAGCAATGCATTTGCAAAGCATTATAGTGAGGTTGGGAAATTACTAGCTGCCAAGATAGAAGAAAAAGGAAATGTTAAAAATCCCATGCAAAACATGTTTAATAGAGTAGAACGTAATTGCTTTCTTTTTCTAACTACAATTCAAAAAATTAAGAAACTTGTAAGATGTTTGAAGGCAAAAGACAGTTGTGGTTATGATGAAATATCAGATAGAATATTGAAGAAGATATGTCCTGGAATTATAGAGGCATTGTTGATTATAGTTAATAAATCAATTCAGGAGGGTGAATTCCCAAATAATATGAAATTAGCAATAGTCAAAACCCCTTTATAAAGACGAAAGTAAGTTTGAAATGATTAATTATCGTCCAGTTTCACTTCTTTCTGTTATATCTAAAATTTTAGAAAAAATTGTAAATGCAAGAATAGTTAAGTTTTTTAGAAAACATAAAATACTGTCTGAGTGGCATTACATGACAATATGGCTTCCGGCACTGCCGAAGTACAACTGATGCCATATTGGATTTTACTGGAAAGTTTGAACAAAGGACATTATACTATAAGCCTCTTCTTAGATATGTCAAATGCCTTTGACAGTATTAATCATGGAACACTCTTTAGAAAATTAGAATTTTATAGCAAAAGGGGTTATGTCCTATCATGGTTTAAGAGTAATTTTTTAAACAGACATATCAAAGTTAAATATAAACGAGTTCTTTCAGATTGTCATGTAATGTCATATGGTACCCCACAGGGATCAGTATTGGGACCTCTCATGTATGTTATTTTAGTTAATGATTCAGTAAAGTGCTTGAAGTTTTGTAGCTGTGTGACATTTGCGGACAATACAACTTTATTTGCATCAGGGAATAATTTAAAGTTCTTATACTAAAAAGTTAAATGCTGACTTAAAAAATTTAAGTGACTGGTTTGATAGCAATTCTCTGACACTTAATGTTGATGAATCAAAATATATCCAATTTAAGCCAAAAAGAAAAGAAATTAGATATAATGGAATAATAAAACTATAGGTGAAAAAGCAATAGGGAGAGTAGAATATATAAATTTTTAGGAATAACCATAGATGAATCCCTAGAATGGAACTTGCAAGTTAAACATGTATTGACTAAAATGATAGCTGGAAATTACAGCCTGATAAAAAAAATGCTTCCATCAAAGATGAAATTACTGATATATTTTTCAAATATCCAGAGTCATGTTAGTTACGCTTTAAGTATGTAGGGACCAATGCTGAAAGTCATAGATTTGAAAAAGATAAAAAAACAGCAGAACAAGTCTATAAGGTTAATCTTCAATGTTGGTCCAAGAAGCAGATTTTAACAGTTTTACAAGCAGGGAAATTTATTAGTAATGGAGGACCTAATAAAGTTGGCTTTATTAAAGATTTCTTTTAGATACATGAATGGGACATTACCAATGCGAAGAATCAATTTGTTTAATATAAGTGATCATGATTATTACACCAGAAACAGAAATAATTTGAGGGCACCCCAACATACCATAGAAAAATATAATAAAAGTTATTTAGGACAAGCTCCGCACTTATGGTTGCATTTAATAGATAGGTTAAAACAGAAAAATCTTGTATCATCATTTGCTAAAGCTTATGTAAAATTTAAAACAGAGAATTATTAAACGGTCATGTAGATTTATATATTATTAAATAATTAGGTCATATGTAACTTTATTTACTGTTTATATTATATCATTATATTATTTTGTATTTTGGAGCAACTTAATATAGTTTTTTTTAACTGTTGTTTCGGATCCCTTCTTGCCACTGAATGTATTAAAATTATTATGTATATGCATAACTGTATTATTATTATTATTATAAACTTTATTCCAGATACTAAAGCGGTCCATATACAATACAATCATCATTATATTCTATGGGCTAGCACCAACATATAACAGTTGAATCCAGTGATTTCTAATCCTGGATGTAAAAGCAAGACTAGTCAGAGCAATATTTTTGATAATGTCATTTGGTGATGTGGCAAGTCTACACATGAATTTATAGACATAATTTCTAATGGCTGCAGAGCAGCTTCTAGTATGAAATACTGTACAGAGTAAACTGTTACTATCATATTTGGAAAAACCTAGCAGAATCTTTAACACGGTATGATAAGCAATCTGCAGCTTCCTAATACTGAATTTGCTATAACTCCACCATAGGTGCGCAGTAAACATTGGTGAGCAGTAGCTCTGAAATAGAAATAATTTGACATCAACAATACACATATGAATCTTCCTTATGAGGGAATTTCCCTGAGCATATAACTGTCTACATTGTCGCTTAATGTCAAGATCATCTGATAAATCATTGCAAGATAATGGCCCAAATATTTTGTACTTGACACAACTTTTATACACTCATTATTCAGGTAAACAGAGTCATACAAATAAGAAGTTTCACCTTTTGGACGGAATATCATAGAAACACTCTTATGAGAATTGAAAATAACATCATGAGTCTCAGCAAAGTTTTCACACATAGAGGGGGCAAAAACCACCAGATCATCAGCATACATCATATGATTTACAATAGTACTATTAAAAGCACATCCACAATAAATCTTATTTAATGCCTCACTCAGGTCATCGAAGTAAACATTGAACAAATACGGCGATAAAATACCACCTTGTCAAACTCCATTTGTAACAGAAAACAACTCTGAATAGGTACTCCCCCATCTAACACAAAATCTCTGACATCTATACCAGTAAATGAGCAATCTGGTAACATACATTGGTACACCTCTGCTCCTTAGTTTATCAAAAAGTTTATCATGGTTAATTCTGTCGAAAGCCTTGCTAGCATCCAGATAGGATACAAACACAGTTCCATTCAGATTTCTGTAATAATCAATAATTTCCTTAAGGACATAAATGCACTGATCTGTGCCATGTTTAGATTTATAAGCAAATTGGTTTGGATGAGTATCAAGGAGATCCTCTATCCTATTGAGAATTATTTTCTCTATGATCTTACTGGTAATGCAAGTGGTCTATAATTGTTCTTACAACTTATCCCACCAGCCTTGTCTTTAATAACTGGGACAAGCACAACTGTCATCACTGTGTCAGGCAAAAAGCCATGGATTAAAAAACTTCCACATTTCGACTATATTATCATCTCCCGTAACACCTTCAACACTCCCAGGTAATGGAGTATAACTGTTATTCATGACCTTAACTTCTTTCCAAAAGTCATCTTGTTTTAGATTGCACATTTTCTTGGCCAGTGATTACTGTTGCAAAGCTTCCTCATGTCTCTTGATGTAGCGTAGTGAGTATTTAAATCTGGCCTTAGTCCTGAGATGAAGCTCAAATAAGGGCCCTGATCTGGGTTTTCCAGCTATCAGCCATTGCCTCCTTAATATCCCTGGAAGCATCATACATGTCAGACACCAAATCAGACCAACCAGGTCTAGCTTTAAAGTTCTTCTTGTTACCCTTGCCCCACAGTTGACAAGTGTTCTGACAATGTCATCATAGAAAAGTCCAATGGCATGCAAGGTCCCTGCATGCAAGAGCTGTATGTGGAGCTTCAATTTTAGCAAGCTCAATTTGGTTTTTTTCACAATAGTTTTGAAGTTCCCTCTCAGAGAGATTCTCCCAACAAATTCTGATATGTTCACTATTCATAGCACTTGTTAGAACAGATACTGAGTCAGTGTCCAGAACTACAAAGACAGGTAAATGGTCTTCATCAGTGATATCATAGGCAATTGATATCTTTTGTATGATATTATTGAAGTCACAACTACTAACGATATGATCCAACCAAGAAGTAGTGTTCCATGCAGGACTCACGTAAGTGTAGCTGCCCAATGAAAAAAGTTGTCTTGAGGATATCGTTAGTTGCTGATCGTCACAAAAATCTTCAAATAATCCACTAAAGACAGAAGTTCTAAGGTTAGAGATATTTACATTCCAGTCACCAAGAATGGCATAACAAGGAACATTTAGTTCATCCAGTACAGCATCCAGAGCCCTAAGTTTTTCCACATACTCATCATAATTTCCATCACATTGATACGGCATGTACACTGTTAGCACCACGAATTTCCTGTCCCCAAAAGACAGTTCTATGCCACAGCACCAGTCTAAATCAAGGTATGATTCACAGGTGCCTTTCCAAATCCATGATAATCAACATGCAAACTATTGAGTGCATCTAAGTCTTGCTGTACCATGTTTCCTGTAAACACACAATATCTGAGGTCTGTAATCTGGTAATACTTGAAGAACGTCAGGCCGCAATTAGATGTCATTATAATTTTTGGGCAGTCCTTGGCAGTTGTAGCTAGCTACTCTGAATTTAGGATTATTGCTTTCAGACAGGTTGTATTTTCACCGTCTAAATTGTCAAGCGTTGGAGGCAGCAGCATGCTCATCTGTCGACATAGGGTTGTCCATTATACCGATAGCCTAACGATTATTGGGCCTCTGCTCCCTCCACCACCTTACGAATACATCATCAGGCCAGAGATCTTCTTTCATAAAGCTTGATGGGTCCAGACATTTGGCAGTGATGTGGAATGAAGCGTAGGTGTCGTACCGAGTAGTAACTTGTCCACCGTCAAGTCACTGATACCAGCTGTATTAGGGAGGTACTTTTTCAGATACATTTCAACATGTGTTTTAGTGACATCCGGTTCAAATCTCGTTGCGAACACATTTGCCAGTCGTAGCCTACGTCTGGGTTTCACTGCGCGTATTACTTCAGAGTCGGTGGAGCTTTTTCTTGGGGAAGCTGTACCAGTTATTACCTTTGCTTTGGGTCGTTGTCTGGCAGCCACTCTTGAGTGGGGTGTGGCATGAGATGGTGGTGTCACTACATGATGTGCAGACTGGTCCATTTGTGTGTTGCGCTGAACTGCATTGGCATACGTGGGTACATAAACGTTAGCATCAGTTAACTTCTCACCACTTCTGTAAAAAATCAGAGCATCTTGTGTAGCACCCAGAGGATCATGCACCTGCCTCTCTACACGAGTCATCCTGGTGTGCAATTTGCCAACCGTACCACTCAAGTCCTTTGTGACAGTGTCAGCATCATGTACTGCTTCTTTGAGGAATTTAACCTCATCCAGTGTCTTGCGGATCGAGTTTAGCAACATAGTCACATCAACTGAGTCAAAGGTTATTGATGGCCTGTTCAGGTCGAGTGCAACAAAGCAGGGGAGATCTGAACCTTTTTCGTTCATCAGTTTAAGCATATCTTCAATATTGTGCCTGTCTTTCTCGGTCCCTTGTCTTTTACGGTAGCGAGTTGTTGTGCTGTCAGCACACAAATAAAAAACCAGCCTCTTTGCAGAGTCAATGTCTTCGTCATTATATGTGCCCAAACACAGTTGCACAAGAGTTGCAGGCGGTAGAACACTCGATTTGTTTGTCAGGTAGCACAAAAGTTCATTAACCACGACGCCATCACAATTGACAGCTCCCGTGTTTACAACCTTTCTAGACGTCATATCTATGTTTTCAGGTGTAACAAAAGGCTAGATCTCACAGATCAACAGACGACAAAACAGACTTCAGTTTCAGGAGAATTCGAACTACTTTATTTGTACATGTATTCCTACACAAACGTGCATAATTAAAGAAGTAGTTCTTAGTGAACTATTTATAGCATTGTTACATCCTTTCTTCTCCAACAAAAACAAGTAACCTTAATTAGGGGAACTTTACAACTGTAAATGTAATTATGAAAATTTTACAACTGGTCTCATTAACTATCTATAGCAACAATAGAACAATCTGTAAAATGTGTCAAGTGACACCTAAAGGTAATTATAACTGTATCATGGTAAGCTACTGTAACAAAGTAGTAGAAAATCACACTTAAAGGTTAATAAACATATTGCCTCTTAGAATGAAACATCTGAACTATTTAATACAACTCATTAACTACAATAATTCGACTTATTAGAATTATTTGCAAACAAATTAATTGAAATGTTTTGGCATCTTAGATACTCTGCCACTCCTAGTTGTCATTGTCTTATTACTAGGTATTGTCTTGTTGTCATTTGATTTGTCAGAGGTGTTTGCTGTTGTGGTAGTAGGATTGTCTTGTCTTGACTTTGGAGTTGCAGGTTTCTGTATCGATGTCTGTGTCATTAGGTCTTGGGTCGGAGACTGTCGTTCAGCTGTATCAGGGTTTGTAGGATTTTCAGCGGTTTCATTTTCATCAGGCTCTGAAGGTGGTGGTGCTTCTGTGGTCTTTCTCAGGTCTACCCGATTTCTTGTATATGTGCCTTTGTCAGTGGTGACCTCATATGACCTTCTGTTCAGCTTCTTGGAAACAACAGCCTTTTTCCATTCCTTTTCACCTTTGTTGGGCTTGACTCTCACTGTGTCACCTTCCTGAAGTCTTGGGAGATCAGTCGCATGTTTATTGTAGTATTTGCTCTGTCTTGTTTGACTGCCCCTAAATTTCGCTTGTTCTTTCTCACGATTCCAAGTGCGAGGCATAAGCAGTCTGCTGGTAAGCGGCAGAAGTGTTCGGCCCCTCCTGTATTTCAGAAGTTGCATAGGGCTTCCATCCATCGCTTGAGTAGGAGTATTCCTAATTTCCAGCAAAGCAAGAAGAGGGTCTGTATTGGACTTCCTGGCCTTTCGTAGCATTCTTTTCGCGGCCTTCACTGCAGATTCTGCCTTCCCATTAGATTGGCTGTGATATGGGCTTGTCGTGACGTGTTCAAAATCCCATTCTCTGGAGAACTGTTCAAATTCCTCAGAGGTGAAGTTTGTAGCATTGTCACTCACAAGCTGTTCTGGGATGCCATTTCGTGCAAAGTGGGTCTTAAGCTTTTGGATGACAGGATGGGAACTTGTAGCATTCAATTGGTCAATCTCCCAGAAGTCACTAAAATAATCAACTGTGACCAAGTAGTCCTTGCCATGTACTGTAAATAGGACTATTCCAATCTTCGCCCAGGGACGATCTGGCAAGTCATGTGATTGGAGAGTCTCTTTGCACTGTTTGGTATCATATGTGCGGCAGATGTCACATGAGGATATGTAGTGCCTCATGTCTGCATTCATGCCCGGCCAGTAGATAGCCTCCCTTGCGCGACGTAGACATGATTCAACTCCCATGTGGGCCATGTATAGGGCTTTTCTCAGTTCTGGTCGCGTAGTTACAGGGACAACCAGCCTCTCGCCTTTGAAGATCAGTCCATCTTGCACTGACAATTCATCACGAAAATTGTAGTAAGGAGCTACACGAGACATACAAAGTGATCTCTCAGTGGGCCATCCCTGGATAATGGTAGCTTGTAGTATCTGAAGGGATTCATCTTCTTCTGTTGCCTTCTTGAGTCTTTCTAGCCTTTCTCGTCTAATTGGCAGGTATTCTACCATGTTGACCTCCTCGATGTCACTCATTTGGCCTGTTGATTGGGGATGTGATCTGGATAGTAGGTCAGCAATTACCACTTCCTTGCCTGGCTTCCACACCAGACAAGTGTCATATTCGTTGATCTTCATGAGTATCCCTTGCAAGCGACACGGTGCTCTGTACAATGGCTTCTGTAGTATATTCTCAAGAGGTTTGTGGTCATTGTGTATAATTGTTCTTCGCCCATACGTGTACTGGCGAAAATGTTCAAGAGCCCAGGCAACTGAGAGGGCTTCTTTTTCAATTTGGGCATATCTTGATTCCACCTCTGTCAGTGCTCGACTGGCATAGGTTATGGGTCTCTCGTTTTGTAGCAGCGTCGCTCCCAATGCTCGTTCACTGGCATCACTTTGGAGAATTAGGTCCTTTTTCGCATCATAGTATGTCAGAATGGGTGTAGAGGAAATGAGTAGCTTGATCTTCTCAAACGCTTTTGTTTGTTCTGCGTCCCAATGCCATGGAACATCCTCCTTCACAAGACTGTTGATTGGCTCCATGATGGATGACAAGTCTGGCATGAAGCGAGCCATGTAATTTATGGTACCTCTCAGAGTTCTGACCTCTGCTACATTCCTTGGTGGTTTCATATACAAGACAGCTGCGACTTTCGTAGGGTCTGCTCCACAGTCAATCTGGAACTTGATTGGTCCATTTTCCAGTAGCATCTCACAGTAGACCGCCTTTGATTTGGCATGGCTGACTGCTTGAATTAAGCCTTCCTCAGTGTCTTCAGAGTATGAACTGTATGAATCACTAGTTGAGTCTGAGAGTGAGTCTTCATCATTATCCTGCAGCATGTGTACTTTTTTGTTTGATTCGGCACACATCGACGTACCATGGAAGTGGTTCCTGCCCGAACATGCCTTACACTTCTTTCCATATGCTGGGCAATCTTCCTTTTTCATGACATGGGTCTCGGAACAGAATAAGCATTTTCTTACTGTTGTCTGGCCATCCATATCTTTGGGTTTCTTAGAGTATCTCTTGTAATGATGTCGGCTGGACTTCCTGTGGTGTCTTGGGTCTCTTCTCATTGTCTTTACTTTGTTGATTTCTTCTTGTTTATGCATTGTTCTCATATAAATCTTTGTCGCCTCACAGGCTTTGGCTATCTCCATCACCCAGTCTAAGGTGGGGTTGCCTTCATTCAACATTTTTTCTTGAGCCTCTTTTTCTGCGACACCACAAATGATCCTGTTACGTAGTGCGATTTGATTTGGTGTCATTGTCTCATGTGTGTATGAAGCTAATTTCTGTTTTACTCTTAAGTCTGCAATCCAGGTATCCATAGATTCACCTTTCTTCTGATTTCGCTCTGAGAAAATGAAATGGGCTACTGCTTCACTGGTGCAACCAATGCAAAAATTGTCTAGTCTATTTATAACGTCATTGACATTGTCTTCTGTTAAACCAAGGCCATTCACAATGCGCAGGGAATCAGGCCCTAAAGTGTTCATAAATTCTGCCCTTTGTATTCTGGGGTCCTCATGTTCTAGTCGCGAAGCGATTGTGTAGTATTCCCACATTTGTTTGTGGATTTCCCAGTTTAATTTTCGGTCATCACCACCGATATCCACTGGGCCAGTCGCTTTGGCATTATGTCTGTAATGTACTCTTGCAGCCGCACCATTGTTGGCTCCAGGAGGTGGTGGAGTGTCAGTGTCAGACATAGTGGTGTTTTTCAGAGTATTCAAAATCACTAGAGAGTTCCAATCAATGAGCACAGAAATGTCAGTATTAATCAAAAATCAAGTTGTAGAAGTCCTTCAGTCTCGATCACGAGTCAACAGCAACGTACCATCAGCAGCAACAAGTAGTTACGATCAATTTCGGACGTTCCGCACAATTGCGAACGTTCCGCAACAGTCAAAATTTTAGGTACATCAACGTAGAGAGTCGCAGGTCTTGAGAGAGATCACGGAATACAACGTCGTGTCAGTAGTACTTAGTATTATGACAACAAAATTAACTCAAAGTCGTATCAGGAGTACAGTTCAGAAGAGCACTATATCTCAACACTGAGTCAGCAGTTGGCTGGGATCCACGAGTCCGTCACTTTGGAAGATCCTTGCGCGACGCCATCTTGAATCACGCCCGACCGGCGTGGAAATCCAAGTACAGAGAATAAGCGATAGCCACGGTCCAGTCCACATTATTCCACTGTTAATGTTTTCCCCTAGGTCCTGGAATCTTGAGAAACATTAACCATAGTTTTGGTAATGTATCCCACAGCTGCCACCATGTAACAAAAGGCTAGATCTCACAGATCAACAGACGACAAAACAGACTTCAGTTTCAGGAGAATTCGAACTACTTTGCTTGTACATGTATTCCTACACAAACGTGCATAATTAAAGAAGTAGTTCTTAGTGAACTATTTATAGCATTGTTACATCAGGACATCTCCACACCTCAGACGTTTCGACCTGATATAGGACGGTATCAGGTCGAAACGTCCGAAAACCGAAACGTCCGAGTCCGAAATCTCCGCCTCCCTAAACGTCTGATTACCTAAACGTACGAAATGTGTCCGAAACGTCCGAAATTATTTGTTTTTTGTTTTTTATGTACTTTTAAGCAATAGTTTGTTATAAATTCATTTAATTTCTTTTACATACAAGTTCTCTCTGTAGTTTAAAATTATATTTGATGAGCAAGACCTCTTTTTAGTGCTTTTAATTAAAGTTAAAGCTGACCACACCAATTGGACGTTTCGGAGGCCGGCAATGAACCAGTCGGACGTTTCGGTGGCTGGCAATGCACCTGGGCCCCCCTCCGTCCGTCGGCCGTACCCCCGTCGATGAAATGAAAAAATTAATAACTCCACTTCTAGTTAACATTTCTGGACAATTGAGACAGATTCTGAATGCTACGAATCTAAGGAATTGGTATATATATAAATATAAATATTGACTTTAATCATAAATATAAATATTGACTTTAATCAACTGCTAATTAATGAAATATAATACCCATCAATAGAACATAACAGCAGTGGAATATCCAATTGTGGTGGATTAGGGAATAAGGGAATAATAAAATAAAAACTTCCGATACCAAATAATAAAACAATTTTGTGTTTAAAGAGTTTAAAGAAAATATAGACTTTAATCAACTGCTAATTAATGAAATATAATCCCCATCAATTGAACTTAACAGGGGTGGGAATATCTAATTGTGGTGGATTAGGGAATAAGGGAATATATAATTTAAAAAACTCCTGATTGCAATTAATATAACGGTTTTGTGTTTAAATAAATGTGCAATATGATTGGTCAGTCTCTTGAATTTTATTGCAATTTAGTTAATATTTCTAAGTATAAAGAGACCATGATGGATTCACATCCACATTCCACTTTGGACTGCACAAGTAAAAATAATGCAGTTGTGGGATGACTATGAGCAGGGAATCTTATCAATTACCCAACTGCTTAGAAGGATGTCCCATGTACAGATGACACCAAATTGACCTGCTGGAGATGATTTATTTATATATTTATTTATTGTTACTTAATTAAGTGTTTCAGTACTAAATGTTGTTCATCTAAAAATAGCTGTACATTAAAATACCTCATTGTTATTTTTGGGTATATTTTATTCATCTGACACACTTGTGCTTTCAGCCAAGAAAACATAAGCAAAATAAAAAAAATCAAAAAAATCGGACGTTTCGGACATATTTCGGACGTTTCGGGAATCGACCATCAATGATCCTCAGACTGAAAGTCAACTCCTTCACTACTGTGTGTGAAGTTCATTCACTTTGTAGTACCATTTACGACGAAATAGAGAGCTGCTTATGATCCACATGCGATCGGTGTTTAAATATTGAATGTATCAGTGTAAAATTGTATGAACCATGTGTCAAGAAGAAAAAACTTAACTTAAACTTATGGAAGTGTCCAAACCTTCTCTAGTTCATCCACGGTATTACGATCCAGGGGTACAACTACCTTGCCTACTAGCACTTGGCTGGTGGGCAACTGCTCTTTAGCTTACTGTTAGAGTGCAGGGAAAATTGCACACAAGACTACATATGTGTGCATAATAAAACTGATCCATCTCAAAGCTTCAAATTGTCTCCTATCTCCAATAACTATATGATAACCATAACCATCTATGAGTTTCAGAATGCCCTAATCCAGCTGGACTGAAGAGTTCAACATATAAAATACCATTCAGTCAATAATACAGGTTTATCATTCGTATACTATTAAATAAATGTAAAATATTTGATATTCAAGTTATTTAATATATATTTTTTTAAACCTTTAGTGTATATATATATATATACTTTTTTTTTATATTGTAATTTCAATTTTTGTGCTAAGCCAATCCTGTGTGGCCAGGCCGACCGAAATTTCCACTGGAAGCCAGTACTATACTATTTTATCAAAGTAATTATATAATTCATTCATGGTTTTTCAAATTATCAATGGGGAGGGGAGGGAAAATGTAGCCCCCACTATCTCAGTGGCTAAAACTCAGATCATCACTGCAAAGGGTACATAACAACTTGTATGGGCTTGCAATAACTTTCCATGGGAAGGTATGAAATGTAATTCTCCAGTTTCCCCTAATTTGAACCCTACTTTTTCAAGCCTCCTATGTATTTGCAAGAAACAGAAGGGGGCAGGAGCAGCAAGAAAGGACAGACAGCGCCATCTGCAGGAGTTTCCAGATATCACGCGCATGCGCAGTAGTTGTGACTCTTAATATATGTGTCGTCTCAGTTGTTTGTGGGGAAAAAAGGATTGGATTTCGACGTCTTTGAGATTTGTGTGAAGTGCGGAGGTATCACTTCGATCTTCTTTACCGTTATATCACTCAGGATCCAATGATTTTAGTCTCTAAGGGCGATGCATTCGTCAAAAAGGAAAGCTGACTGTCGGTAATTCCGTCTTGGTGTGTGGGGGCTGGGTCGACACCCGGACGATCGCAACCTACATTCTTTGGTTGACCTTTTAATTTTGCACCGCGGAACCCAGGTGTGGGATACGTTCCTCGAATACGGTATGCATAAATTTAATGTGTTATCCTCTGTCTTGCTAATTACCGTAGTGTTGCTGTAGACGTGTTGATCAACGTCAAACTAGCTAATATGACTCAGAAACTCGACAAAGGCTCAAAGCCAAGCGACTGCCTACCAGCAACGCCAACTCGCCCCTTAACTAAAAACTTACTGACTACTGTGCATTGAATCTTAAGTGTCAAGACTATTTCCAAGAAATACTGTAGCGAATAGCTGACTGTGATACATCATACACGAAGTAAAAATATATAGCCAGCGAGGCTAGAAGGAAGAGCTGTCAGTGACAGTGTCATGTATGTAATTTGGATCATCCAAGACGTAAATGATTAAGATCTTATACGTTCAGAAGTAATTAAAAAATATTTACGTAATATTTCAATGATATAATGTGTGCAGATTGCAATAGTTTATTAAGACAATGTGTTTATCTTTAGATGCCTTTTAATCAATTTGATAAGGAGATCAAATATGGATACATTGAGTGATTGTTAAAGTAGGTCAACACTGATCTTGCAAAATCAATGATGGTGTTGATGACACCTGCTATTCATCCTTGTGGTATCAGTTCAACAGGATTTGATTCATTTGATTCTTTTCTGTAGGTTGAAGCCTTGAAACCTGATGTGAAATGGAAAAACTGAAACGGAGCCTTAGTTTCCGTAAGAAGAAGGACCATGTTCCGGAAAGCAGCAAGCCACACCAGTGGCAGGAAGATGAAAGAAAAGTTAGAGAGGGCACTTGCAGCTTCCAAGTCAGGGTAAGTTGTTAAAAACTTGAAACCATATATTATAGATAAACCTTTAAATTGTTGATATCTAATAGAATAAATGAACACAGGGCCTAAAATTGTTTTTACTAACTGTAAAATCAGCTGACAACTTACTAGGCCTATTTGAATGCTGTATTTCTTCCTTTTTTTTTATTGGATGTGGTACTGTGATTGACTGAAAACATATTCTTACTTCTTTCAGTACTTGGGGTGCATTGAAGTTTTTGAATCCCGAGGAATGCAAGTTTGTGAGGAAGCTGTAAAAGCCTTGAAAGCTGTAAGTGGAAATCATTTCTAAGTCATTAGAGCATGTAACCACTGTAACAATACAAAGAACATCTCAGATAACTAAACTTCTGTCAAGTTCTGCCAATTTTCATAATGAATCCGCTTTTTCATTCCATACACATATATTTTACCTAATTAATCATCCCTGTGCACTTGTGGTTATACTCTCCTGGGTTTGCTCATAATCATTCCACTAATCTCTTTGGTAGTCTAATTCTTGCACTGGGGATAATTATACTTCTGATATAATGGTGATGGAGAGTGTTCTTGTACTTCAATACAAGGCACGGTTTGCGTGAATTTGTAACATGCATGTTGACTAATCATATGATTAATGAGAGTACTGCTCAAACTAACAAAATTCCTGACTATTAATGATATAATAACAAAGGGAAGTAATCTGATGAAATACTACTGTCTTAATTCGTACTTGCATATTGCATTGAAGTAGATTACTAGCTTGTGATAGACAGAATGTTATAGATCTCCAAGAGTTGAGCTATTCTTATGGACCTGAAGATTACTTTCCATTTCTTGGGACTGAAGTTCACTCATTTATCAAATTTTTCTGTCTATCATGGTATAATATGAAGAGAAGTCAGCATAGTACATATATGCATACATAATTGAGGAAGAGTAATGATAGTTACTCAACATGTAATATTTTTGGAAACTGATTGATAATTAGCATAGACAGCATGTGATGTATATATAGGTTATGATTTGTGGTTTTTTTGATGGAACCATTTATTGGGTAATATTAGCTGACACGTCCAGTTATCGTCAATCCATTTTTGTGATGCTGTCTATCTAGATACTTTCTATTGCTCATAGCTTTACTGCAAGCGAGAGGTTAAATTTCAGTTCATAATTCTTTGCCATTTACCTGGTGTAACAGGTGGTCTATACAGAGAATAACGATGTTGTCTCATCGGCATCTTGAGACCACCTTGGCGAACTGTACTAATACTGTGAAAGCATATTTGCTCTTGCGCTTTTTTGTATGAAAATTGCACCAGAGTAAATTAATGTCAATTTATGCTGAGCTGAATGATGCAACTAATGTAATACATGAGTTGTTGCATGGCTCCATGCTACAAATTAATAGAGGAGATTGACATCCTGCTCCATAATGCACAAATCAGGAGAAGGGCTTTTAACTCTCGTTGTGATATGCTTAGCCAAGATATTTCATTGTCTTGGCAGCCAAAGTCACTTTTTTATAATGGTGTTATCCTTATGTTATTGTATCTTGTGTGTGTAAAACTATGATTGCACTGTTCGTTTTTTCTCATGGTGCGATTTTAGTATTTGAGAGAAGAGCTTGATATTCTTAGAAATAGGACAGAAAGTGAATCAGATGATGTTATATTTCACTCAATGGTTTCGTCCTGAACACAGTATGTAGAATGGGTTATGCTATAACACTTAACAATAAGCGTTATTTGTGATTAGGTACAACCAGTTCCCTTTCCTTGATCATTGTAGTGAATATATCCTTTTCATTTGTGTCCATGTAGTTCAGCTGTGTGATGTTGAAAAACTATCAATGTTTTTATGAGATTGATTGTTTTCAATGAATTGATGAAGTAATTAGTTGTAATGTAAGGTCCGTGGGTGTTCGAGATTACATGTTGAACTTCCATAATCTATGTTTGACACCTGACCTTTGCACTAGCTACTGGCCTCCCTGATTAGTTAACAACAATAAAAACTGTTTACTGCTGGCACTATTATTAGCTGAATATGTTTAACTGGGATAACAAATAAATCAGCTTTTGCTGGACTTCAACAATGCTTATGTCAAGTTATGCATATGGTATTTTTGTTGGAAGATAAGGGCAGATTGTAATAAGGAATACATAGGGACTGTGATATTGTACTACTTATCATATCATCGTATGCAATTGAATATGACATCATTTAGTGCTTCATTGTATTCTGGGACGTATACAATTACATATGGTTTGCCTGCTGGAAAATGCTAATTGCTAACCAACTAACAATATAGCTCATTGTACCTAACAATGGTTTTGCATCTACTGATAACTACAGGACTGTATTTAGTTGCAATTGTTCTTTTTTTCTTTAAGCTTGCTACTAACACTTGCTTGTTCATATTGTAGATTGAGCTGTTTTATAGTACTTAGTGAATAATGATTAATGTTGTCTTTTCTTTGCTTCACTGCTGTTCATTTTTGCAAAATGTCAAATAAGTTTTATGCCACTTTCTTTTCCGTTAAATTATTTGATTCATTTGAACCGATAAGAATTGTATTTCTTTCACATTTTTCTGCTTTCATGCTGTACACCAATGTCAGAGAGCACGATGTACAGAAGGCCCTCATTTTAATTTAAAAGTAGATCTATTATACAGATTGGACAATATGCAATGAAATAATATTTATTGATTTTATAATAATGTAAGTCATGTATTTGCCCACCATGATCTCAATATTTGCACCATCATGAACTCAGTCAATGTACAATACAATAAGCAGTACATTAAACTTTCGCTATAAACAATAAAAGCTGCTAAAGAAACATGTTGTGCTCTCTGACTCCTGTGACCTTGGTCCTCTTGCTGTGTTTTGCTGTTGTGTTCCCTTCACATGCATGTTGTTTGCAGAGACATAGTAGGAGTGTGTGGTCGCGAATGTCTCTTAGGAGAAAAAAGAAGGGCCCAGACGAGGTAATGTATTCACTGCTGTTGCTTCTTGTCAAGTGCTCTTGAGAAAGTGCTGAAAACGCCCAATTGCGTTCATTTGCTTGATGTTAATGTTAAGTGAAGTTCTCAATGTGTTGGTGATGGGGTGGGGAGTGCAGTTTGTGCTGTGTTGGTCGTAAGTAATTACGCTTGATGTTTGTCCTGGCGTTTGTTAAACTTAAGATATGGAGCAAATAAGTGTGAGCTATGAACATTGAACAATGGTAAAGATGGAAAGTTGTATAATTGGATAAAATAGACTGCCTTGATTAATTAAGGAGTTTGCAACCTGCCTTGCACGACTTCCATGCTAAATTCCTAGGTTCAGTAAAACTGGTTTACGAATAGATAGAATAGGATGATCCCATCCATTTGTTATTGAATGCTTCTTCCATGTGATGTTACCTTATTCGTCCTGGTCATCCAATCCTGCCATTACTTTGACCTAATGGCAGTTGGGTGCATGTGATTCCATTGTCGATGAATTATGCTAAGTGATAGCTAAGTTACTGTCTGTCTGATGTTAACGACTGAGGGTTCTGCATTTGTACCGAAGTTCTTGCCTGATGTACTGTGCTGTATGTAACAGCAGTCATGTAGATACAAAATAGATTCTGTGTTATCGTGTTGGCTTTAGAGTGAGTTTGCTAGACCTAAGGATTAGGTATTGATTTGCCTGTGGAATTAATTAGAGGAGGTGAATAGCTCTAAATAACGGGTCTTCAACATTGTAGTTTTTTCAGACATTTGCAAATTGCCTCGATTTAGCTCTGTTGTGTATAAAACTGAGCCGATTGCATCAGCAGTGGCTGATTCAAGCCTAGTTGTATTGTGATGACGATCATGAAATATTTGTAAATTGAATCATTGGGTCAATCATGACAATGTGAGGATGTGAATGATTCATCCAGTTGATCCTTTACCCAAGGGTGGGTTGTAGTATGAATTAAACAGGTTAACAATATGGGTTTCTATCTGACTGATCGTATGCTTATCAGGTGTAAAGGGAGACATGAGCACAATAGATTTATCAATGACCTTTGTAATCCGGATGATGCCATATCATATATTTGTTTTCACAATCAATAAATATTTGGGATCTTTTTTTATCGTTTATGTATTTTCACCTTTGCAAAAATTCCCAATTCACTTAGTCATCCTTTTTATTTATCAATTGTTTGGTATTTTGGTGGTATATCATATTTTGTACTGTTTCAATATTGTTACTGAAGTGACTCTTTTTCAGCAGCTTTTTGTAAATTTACCAAAATTGCCATAAACGTTATCATATTTACTTTTTTAGCAATGCAAAGGAAAATACCAAAGAGCAATTCTTTACGTTTCTGGAGATGCTTTGAGAGTGGTGGATGAAATAAGCAAGGTAAGCTTATGTTACTTAATAATACATGTACTTCATATACTTAATTGAATTACCTTGAATTATATGTATAGACCTCAGAGGGCAATTATTTTAATGAGAGATGAGAGATATTACAAGTTATTTCCATGCATGGAGTTATTGTTTTATTATTTATATCTAGCATGTATGAGTCAGGGCTTAGTGTATTATTAGTGGCTGTTGCCCAATTTCGTAGTTTCCGTTTCAAAAGGTTTATACACTGTAATGAGTTGTACAGTACACTGACTTCAATTATTATTCCCTGTTCTCTGTCGGATATTGGATATTATAGAAATTGATGTGACACTTGTATTGCACTAGGTTTCCCAGTTTTTCATATCAAGATTTCCATATTTGAAATTCCCACTTAATTTATGACCTGGCATTCTTGCAAATAAATAATCATAGTTGGTCTATGCAAGCAAAGCAACTTGAGCAGTGTTATCTGAGTGTTTGAAGTTCAAGGGTGGCCAGGTGAAATGTTTGAACATTGTTGAGGAGTGCGATTGAGTTACTAGACATTGTCTGGAATTTGCTCCGCATTGTTTAGCATCCACTATGATCCAGTACTCATACTTTGTCAATTTGTCTTTCCCCCTAAAGCTATTCATTGCCATGGGAAAATCATTTAGCCTTTGTGTTTAATTATAATGTTAGGCTATTTTTGGTTTCTCTGTGTCAGGGTTAAAGTTGTCTTTTTTACATTTTTACGTACACAGAAGTATGTAACTAGAATGGAATCAATGGATGCATTTGAAAATAAGGGGGGTAATTTTGGAATAGGCTAGTCTTTCATTGCATTTGATGGATACATGCATGAAATTTAGGAAAAATTGCAGTATAGCGGATCCAGATTTATGACCATATTTAACGAGCCTCATTGCCAGGCCTATGACGTGAAAATGCTTGAAATCGATGTATGACGTCACAAACTAATGTAGTTATGACGGCGGTTTCATCTTCACGGTAAATACAGTATTTATTTTTGCTTTTCCCGCCCCCAAACCCCCACTCGTCCACACCAAATGTTATTTTAATTGTACTAGAACTTCAAACTTCCACTCATCTACATCAAATGTTATTATTTTAATTGTACTAGAACTTCAAACTTGTGAAATATTTGACAAAATTTAGTTTTAATGGGCGCCAAATATTGGCATAAATTTGGGTCCGCTATACTGCACTAAACCCGAAATTTACAATCAAAATAACGGTCAAATTAAGTAAATTTCCTGTTGGTTATTGTGGTCAACAGTGTCAAGTAAGAGCAACAAGTTGTAGCAGGATTTGTCCATCGGTTATCACATGTTTTTCAATGTGTGTCCGTGCCTTCCAGTCCAGTAGGCAATTGCGATAGATCTATTTTTGGATCATGTGTAGGCTTACATTAGACAAGCAGAAGATTTCTGGCTTGGCTGGCCTGCCCAAGATTATTGATCCTCGTGCAACCTCATGCTGTGCTGCCTATACAGACACAAGTAGTCTTTGCTCTCGGGGTCAGATGGGCCTGATATGCAGTGGCATTGTAGCAAACGCTGTTATCACTTGATCAATCAATGTAAATGCTATATGTTGGCTCAAATTAAAGCAGTGCCTTTAGGCTAATTTAGTGGAGATTTGGCCTCCAAGCACTGGTGGCTGACATTATGTACACAAGCCTAATAGAATCAGGAAGCAGTAGGTCTTGTGCTAACACAGCAGTCTTTGCCCTTTAGCGGCATCTCGTTCTTTATAATGTTGGCAGTTTTAATTCAATTGCGCAGTATGGAGTTAAACTTATTAAGCTATTAATACGAGTCGTCACCAAGCCTTTTTTCATGACATATATTTGTGATAATGGCAAAAACAGGCCCATGTTGCATTGTGTATTTTCTGCCCATGTGTGATTAAACCCAATGACCTTCATGGCTGCATTGCTGCATTCCTATGTAAGGTTTTATAATTGTAATCTAGGTCTTCTCCAAGTCATGTAGTACATTTCTGTGTTATTGTAATGTTTTCTTCTGCGTCAGTCCAAGATGAAATGTCTTTAGGTCATCTGAATTGTTTGTGAAGAATATATTTGATATCTGATGGTCATGATGATATTGAATTATATTTTGTTGTAAATAATATTCTAGAAATGTTCTGGTATCAGATTTCAGTCATTGAATATGTAAAAACCACATTGATTAAAAGTAGATCAGACTGTACAATGGGCAGGGGTTGTTGTTAATGGACTGTCAATAAATGTTGTGTAATAATGTGAGCCAAGTGATGTGCCAGGGGAATTTTATGGATTATGACAGGTAAAAAGTGTTTGCAATGATGATGCACCTGTGGTGTACTGTGAATATTTTGCCCCTCACGAAATGATTGTTGCACTGTGTTGATTCCTGACCCAGCCCATGCACTGGCCCTGGTTGTCTGTTCTTGGAAGTTACCCTAATCACAGAGCCTCATGTTTTTGTTTATAGCCTATCGAAACCAAAAACATGGTTTGGAAGAAAAATTTAAAGGTAACTGACAGTTGGGGTAACACTTAGGGTTGGGTCCAGAGGCAATTACCCTTCATGTATCTCCCTGAAATCCATTAAATGATCGATATTGACTTTGATAAATTGGCAGCCTATCTGACCGTTTCCAAACATTTAAGTGATGTATTGTTGTGTGCTAAAATGTTCTGAAATATTTGTCCACGATTCTGGCAGTATTTGTAAAGTTATAAATAAAAGGACCAAAACACACATTAGTCTTTTAAATTGAGAGCAATTTATTGTATAGAAAGGAAGGCTAGCTGGGTCTGGACCTACACGTGTGTCATTCCAACTGACCAGGTCTTTGCTCTCTCTATCTCTCATCTTTGCTCGATACCCATTGCATGCTTTGTAAGTTTGTTGTTATGCCGTCTTTGTCATTGTGTTATCACCTCCCTTAAGCCTTTTTGCCAAGTCGTGGTAGCCACTGCCCTTTTAGATGCTGCTGCTGCTGCTGCTACTGTCCATTCGGTAGGCAGTTGCTGCTACTGTGCAATAGCAAGTGCTCATACACCTGAATGCATCACACTGGTGGCCCTTCATAATACATAAGGTCTTGTCAGTCATAGATTAGTTTTGTTCTCACATATTGTCCATTGTTTTTTAGCATTCTCCTACTAACTCTACTGCTATTCCAGTGATGATAGTGATCTCTGTCTGACAATGCATTTCACAAATTGTCTTATACAGTGTTAAATGCCACACAAGACAGTCATATCTCTAAGCCTTCTTCAATATAATCCTGTATGTTTGAAATGCCTAGATATTAGATGCTATGAAGAGTGTTTAATGTATTTACATTATTGAATTTTGCAGACATGATAGTGTGCCATTTGCAGTGATTTCTAACCACTTAGTGGAACATGAATGTCATTGCAAGCTGACAGAAACACTCAAACCTCAATACCTTTTTGCTGTGATATTTTTTCATGTGAAGAAATGACTTGAATGTTTTCTATTTGCCTAACAGCTACGCCCTCACAATGTCGAAGGTTAAGCATCAAGCAAAAATACCAAGTGGCCTATTTGATATGAAGCAACCAAGCCAGACATCAACTATATTTTTTCCCCTCCTTTTCCAATAACATTTGATAAATACCAAGCAACACTCCTGACACCACTGAAACCTTTCTAAGGTGATAATGTCTACAGGGAGAGGAAAGGGTTGCCCAGTTCGAATAATTGCGAGCAGGGTTTTTGACTGTTGTTGTGCAGACTGGCTGTCGAGACATACATATCAGCCTACTGCTGGTGAAACACTTGACATAACTGTTGATAGAAAACATCTGCTGTTTCACTCATTTCATGAAACCATGGTGAAACCAGTAGGTTAGCTCATGCAACCAGACTTTTTACACTCACCGAGAGAGATCTAGACTATCAGTGGCCTCTTGATCTCATCAAAATTCAGCATAATTTTTGTCCATGGTTTTTTCTAACCATCATACTCTGTTGTTTTTATCAAGTTATTTGGATTACAATGTTTGCGTAAATCCATAAAGATTAACATTAGTATGTACAACACCATCAAGGTCATGTTCACTAGTACACTATGATCCGCGTTTGAAAATAACCATGTATACAAAACATCACTATTTGCTGTGTTCAATTAGCTGTGAACCAAATATACCTCAGATCACAAAAGAGAACCCCTCTTGCTTTAAGACACCATCGTGTGGCAACACCAATTGCTGAGTTCGACATCGGGCCAGTGTGGCCACCCACAATATACATGTACCACATGATACATTTCCTAAGCTACAACTTCCAAGCTTGTTTACATCAACATGTCGATAATTTCAGTAATGTAAAGTTGTACAAATGAAATTACACTGAAATTGATGCACAGAAGCAGATGACATTGCAATAATAAAATTGTGCAATTAAATTGGAATATTTATAGATTAACGAAAAGGTACTATTAGAGGTTCCAGTCCCATGAAAGAAAACTATATATGATTCAGGAACATATATTTCAGGTTATAGATGTTTTGAGGTATTGCTTACATTCCAGTAACAGATCAGATAAACACACCAAGGAAAATAACACATAAAAAAATCAACATCCAACCATCATATCCGTATCCTGGGTGTGTTATGCATGATAGAGATATAGTTACCACATCGTTTTTTTAGTACTAACTTATGTATTTAAGCTTACTAATAGAGATGACTGTGATATGTGACACCTAAGCTGCTGGTTTAGCGAATGTTCTCCATATAATCATCATTGCTAGTTACACGTGCTGTGATTTCTCTATCAATTGATCGGAATGGCATCGTCTTAATTGATTGGTGTTTATGCTGCAGGGCCTTATTGTGGACCAGACAATCGAGAAGGTGTCCTTCTGTGCTCCCGATCGTAATCATGAGAAAGGATTCGCCTACATATGCAGGGATGGTACAACCCGCCGATGGATGTGTCACGGATTTCTTGCACTCAAGGAATCGGTTAGTATTTCCAATGGAAATTTATGCATTAAGGTGTATAATTTGGTTATTCATTTGTCATTATTTCAGTCTATTTAACCTTGTTTTATTTTTCTAGGGTCGACTTGTAAAAGTAACTATTTTAATTATATTTCTGCTTCTATAGCTTATAAAAGAATGGGTTGGACCAGTGTTAAGGGCATTGAATTTAATTTACTTTTTAATTAATAAGTTTCTTTTGAATGCTGATGTGCAGCTGATCTGAGGTTTTTGAGGTGGTACCCTTGCCCCTTGGCTGTGATAAGCATTTCATCCCTTTGAAATATAGGACTCATTCTGATAGATTCAACCTTGTCCCTCTCTGCGTCATGCTGTTATTAGCCTAAGGATTTTGCACAAGTTCTCTGACTTCTATCTGAAATTCAAGACTTGCATGTGGAGATTGATTGGTTATTATGTGACAAACCGCTGATTACTTATCAGTTTCTTGCCATTTAACAATACTAGACCAATCTGTGTAGCTGCAAATGTGTTTGTTTGCAGCAAGGACCCTCTGTAATATTTGCATTGCAAGGTTGGAAAATGTGGCAGCTGTAATGCATGAGTACCTTTTTGATAATGCATCATTAAATGTCTGAATTAACACCAGACTAAAACAAAGTCTACATGTGTGCAGATTGTGCTCTTAAAAAAACCTTTCAGAGCACGACATTATATAAGGTTATGATGTTTGCCCAATTTTATTGCAAACCAGTACAAGTCTTTTATTGTTACAATGTAATAATATGTACCACTACATATAACTTCCCTGTATCAAAGTAAGTGCATTTTTTTAAATATAATACGTTAATGTTTGTAGGGAGAGAGGCTGAGTCATGCTGTGGGCTGTGCTTTTGCAATTTGCCTCGAGAAGAAACAGAAACGTGAGAAAGAAGCTGTGCAAGTGCAGTACAATGACAAGGGAACAAGCTTTAGCAGGACTGGGTCCTTCCGACAGGCCACTTTGACGGAGAGGTTGTGTGATCCCCAGAGCACCATCTTGTCAGGTTTGTAGCATCACCCAGTGGATATATTGTATAGATATATAGAGGAAGATAAGAAATCTGAAATAGTTCCTTTTTCTCAGGAAGGCTTAATATAGTCTGCGGGCTATTGCAGCATATCGTCATGTCAACAATGTTATGAGCTAATTGCTACTAATGTGGCTAACGGGGATTCTTAGGTCAACAGGGGAGCATCATAAGTGCACTCTATGACCTTATTGTATGATTATGTCATCAAACAAAGGTTGCAATGTAAGGACTGGTACGCAGCTCCTCCTGTTGGCTCGAAAGACCGCCTATTGTGAGCAATTTTTTATTTTTGCAGAGTCAGTGCCCGTGATAGCAGTAGACAACCCTCATGCAGTTCAGAGACCTCATGCAACAGATGCCATGTTACAGAGACAGAGCTCCTTCCGAGGATTCACCAAACTTAATGACCAGTCTCCTTTCAAGAGGCAGCTGTCATTGCGCTTAAATGACTTGCCATCTACACTGCAGAGACAACATGACATGAACCCAGCAAATGGAATATCAAATGGCCTGTGTATGACATTCTTCTGATTTACTTGGCCATAATTACCTTGTACTTAGAAAAATTTGTAGTGTAATATGACATATGACATTGTTTTAATTTATATGACTAAAATAGCCTATTAATTGTAGAAAAATTTGTAGTGTAATATGACATATGACATTGTTTTAATTTATATGACTAAAATAGCCTATTAATTGTGAACTTTATCATAAATTTATTTGTTTATTCTTGGTAACACAATACATAACTTAAGATTTGTTTATTGTATTGTGATATGACGATGACTTTAACTCATGCTAAGTGTGCTTGTTTGTCTAATTGTGGCTTTGTCTGTGTTTGTTATTGCAGCTGCAAGTCCCATTCCAGAGGCTTCTCCTACCAAGGAAAATCCTGACTCGATTGCTGAAATGTGTCAACAGCTTACACAGGGCTTGACGGCACTCCAGACGGACGATCCATTTGTTAATGTTCCCAATGTTACCCAGAAGAATGTTGCTTCTCCCACATCCACTGTGTCGCATACACCTTCACCTCCTGCTGTGGCTGTGCACCAGCACACCGGTAATGCTCTTTAGCCTGTTTTAACTTTAATGAAATAATATGATATGCGTGACTACCTTAAAAATATGAACATTTTAAGATAATCTCCCTTAAAAATCAAAAGGCTTCAACTTTATATTTGATTCTGTTTAGTAAAGGGCATAAAGTATCTCTGCCTGTAAAATATTTGGTATGATATAATTGGGAAATAAACTCTTGTGTTTCATTTCAGTGACAGTACAAGGAAGGAGCATTCCACTGCCAGATCCAATTCGACAAACCAACCCATGGGCGCCATCCTCCTCTCGACATCATGAAAGACGCCCGGCAGGTGGAAGTGTGTCTGAAGCTGAGGCATGGCTAAGCAACACAGCCAGTACAGTGGGACGACCAGAACCGCCATATTCTCCAGGAGCTGGAAATGCCCAAGCATATATAGCTAATGGTAATTCTATGAACCAGTTTAACGTGGGACCAGGATACACAGGGGCGGCCTATCCAGCCGGACAGGTGCCCAGTGTGGCCAGTGTGGCTCAGCACAGAGCCCCACATCTCTCGCATCTTCGGAGCCATTCCATTGATACTGCCCAGATTTGGGACCAACAGCAACAGCAGCAGCGCACCCCAACTATGCGCCAACTTGCCCACAGTGGTTACCCCATTGGACAATTCACCTCTCAACAGAACGGAGCTGGTGGCACTTGGAGTCCCCCTCCCCACACTCCTCAACAACAGGCCTTTGACCCGTTTGATGCGGCCTGGGCAGCCAAGCAAGGTGGCACCCCAAACCCTTTCCATGGCCAGGGAGACACTGTTAGTAAATCATTTGAAGTGAAGTTGTAAATTGAAATATATCTTGTCAGACTTTTCATTCCACACTTCTTGGGATTCCTCATTCAGGTCATTTGTGCAGTCCTGTTGCTGTCTGTAACTCCTGTTTATTGGTAATTAACACGGTTAAGCATTTATTGAGAGTGGTAAAGTGTAATGTATTATTTCAAAATCTTGGTTCTAAATTCCTCAGAAACACAAAGCAGTCTTAAGGTATCTGTTAATCAGTAAATTAGGTGACCTTCCTGTTCTTCTTATCCTAATGCCTAAGCGATTACACTATGCTATTTCTTGGTGAATTTCTTGACGTTAATGTGCACCCTTATGCAACTTTTGAAACGGGAGCAAGGTGTGCCTTTTGTTATTTTTTTTATCAAATAATGGACTTACCAAAGCTTACAAGATTTGGTCTTGCAGTTTTGATATTAGGGAAGGTCACCAGTTAGAAATGAGAATAAATCTGTCATTAATTGCTTCCTACAGAGCAATTGTAGAAATCCAGGAGGTCTGGTGTTGAAGGTTTAAGTGCAACGGTTGGTAAGCTGTGATGAGCTGAGGCTGCAGATTCCCAAACTAGTTGCGATTCTGGTGCTGTACATAATATAACTGATACGCGCACATTAACAAGTGAAGTGAATGTACTGCTAGATAATAAATCACATCTGCACTAATTTATCCCTCAGCCTTGCCCTCTTTAGTAATTACAGATGTATTGGGATCTGCAGCCTAGGATGTGATAAATTTTAATATATGATGTTTTTATTTCAATTCAATGGTTACATACCTATAAATACCTTAGATTCCTTAGAATCATTACAGATCAAGCAATGCGATGTGTTGAAATGAAAGTAGATGGCTTTTAAGTGTGACATGTACTTTGTGCCATGAATCTTTGTCAAAATGAAATGACACTTGCAGAGTGAATCTATCCAGTAAATAACTTAACAATCACTTTCAAGTCAGTAATATTAATGAAAGGATTTTATGAATATGCTAAAGTGCACTAGGTTGCCTTAATTATTCTGTTACATACCTTATACATACAGTGTGGTTTTACAGTTTTTTGTTGAAGGACCATGACAAGACTAAGGTTGTAATTATCATTTTGACGAGTGTGTGCATGAACATTGAACAATTATCATACCAGTCTTGGTAACTTGTACAGTAAAAAGTGCTGAAGTTGGGGTTTGATGGTAGATTTTTAGTTACTCATGAACATATCATTATCATTACGTTATATATTGTGTTTTAGAGTAGATGTTGCTCTACTTGTAACTCACCTAAAACCTTGAACACAGATCTAGCATTTTAAAAGCATTCCTTATTTGTTAGCTCAATGTGAAAATGGGTGAACAGAGATTGAATCCTGATCTTAGATGATATTCACCCAGACGCGAAGGTTTTGCCGTACTTCAGGCATTTTAGTTACTGCGGACCATTTTATAGTTATGACAGTTTTTGGTAATCAATCTCAGTTATTTTACTTTTATTTTCTGTTCATGTCCAAATCAAATATTTTATATAATCTGCTTCATCATACTTAGGCCAGTGTCAGAATTGTACCTGGAGTATTATACATACTGCTTTTACTTATCTAACAATTCTTTTGTTGTCAATCTATACAAATGAATTTATTTTGACAATTTTAGGCTTGATCGAGGGTAAAGCGGCTTTTATCATCATTTTAATGCATCATTTGATTTTAGTGATGGGATTACAGGCTTTTTTGTGCTTTCATCATAGATAACTGTTAGTAATTAGGAAATACTAACAGACATTATGTATATACTGTATAATCTAAATGTCAGTTTTGTACATCTGTAAATCATGCTCTGTTTGTTAATTATTGTCAACTTAAGACTAGTACCAGTAAACTATGAATCTCTGAAAAATACTGCAATGCTAGTTTTCAGTCCCTAGTTGAAGGTGGTATATAGCTATCAGTTCTGAAAACTTCTTAAGTGTACTTAATTTACATGTGCGTACCGATATCCATTTGATAGGAAGAACTCTGTGTATGAACTAATATAATCTGAACTCTGTTGTGTTGAGCTGTGAAATGTTACAGCTTGTCTAATTGTTTTTATCACCACAAGAGTGCAACATAATCAGCTAATGGATAGACTTCAATAGCATGGCCTAGTATACTGACAAAAATAGGAATTTTCCCTGTATAATATTTGTATATAAGTATAGAATGTGTAGAGGAATAGCACTGTCACATAATAACGTGTAAATGTATCAAATACGAAATTGTATCCGTTGCCATGTCTGTATGGTCTCGCTTATAAATTTGATCAGTTTTGTAGTCAATCTTGAAGTAAATCATAGACTTTCATTTGGTACTGTGGTATAATACAGGCAGAGTAATAACATTAATGAAATATTAATTGGATTCTTCGGCAGTCCTTCAAGAAAATTCAAGTGTCATTTAATGAAATGTACCCTTGCGTTATATTTTACCTAGATTGGAGAAGGAATAAAAGCTTATAATTACACAAGATTTGGTTTGTTTTGATGGGTAAAAAGTGGGAGCAGTGTCTTCCGCAGTTTGATCAGAGATGATCTGATAAATCGCTGGGACATTTTGAGAATTTGAAAATGTAACCTGTTCTTATACTCTCTATTGAGGTCCTAGTGTATAGTTTATCAGAGTATGTTGCACATGGTTAATTGAATGTTTCAGTATTATCAAAGAATGCCTAGTGGCATAGGTAATTTGCTCCAGGCGGCACCACTAGCTCTTTGAAGCAAATACTACGTAGGACCTCGTCTTAGACTGTAGTATTAGTTTTTCTCAACTAGCATTAACATGCAAATATCTCCGGTATAATCCTTTTCAATTAGATAATTGCAAATTAATTTCCATTGCATGGGAGACGCATGACTAGGTAGCTCGAGATTATAAAAAGAAGTGAATTGGGATTTTAAGTCGAGGGCAATTCCAATTTATTCCTATGCAAGCTTATGCAGATTTATAATACACCTTCTGAACATCAGGCACTTGCCTTTACTATAAAGTGAGCGTGTTGTAAAAATTAATTTGCATGAAAGCTCTAACTCCTCGAAGCCCTTTGGGATTGGTCTGAGACAATTTTAATAATATGTCCCCCAGCTTTTTAAAACCTACACTAGGCTTGAGCAAAAGAAGTTCTCTTTTGCTGAAATCGATATAATATAGTTAATTTCTGCTAATCGACACCAGGGGTGCCACTGTCCGACTTTTCTGGTTGTGTAACAGGACAGATGCGGGACCCTGCAGCTTTGTCCTCTCGTAAGAATAACATGCATTATTGACGCTAAATAAATTGCACAACTTTATGCTCAGACTCACTTCTAGTGAAATAACTGAGCCATGTTGTGGTTGCTACGGCAGTTTTCAGCACCTAGACCGTCCCTGGATTTGTTGTGAATCGTCCCATTATCGTCCACTGGAATAATACCAAAACAAAACAGACAATTTGGAAGGACCTGTGTTACATGCTTCGGTAAAAAACACAGAGATAATATGTAGTAAATACGAATGAGTATATATAGTTTCGTGGAGGGGCTCGCTATTGACAATTTGGGCCATGCAACAATGCCAGCTATCCATTTGCATTTGCTCGTGACAAATTGTGTGTATATATGATCTGCTGCAGCATACTTTTAGGTAGGTCTGGAACAGACTTTTAGGATGACTCCTAGCTAGTAATGTCAATCAGTTACATTTTCGTAGTCGATCATCGGTTTGGGTTCTTCAACCGATGATCGATTATTAGTCGGTTAACGGTTCGGTTGCAGTTCCTATTTTAGTAGTAATTTATCTTATAATATCAAGTTATTTATGATCATATGAAACTCCTAAAGGGAGGAAGTGCAATAGGTTTTCTTTTAATTTTTTGACCAACTGATGTGTTTTTTTTCCTAACGCGAGATTTTATGCATGTATACTGTGTGCTAATCCACATTTGGTCTGAGCCAATAAAAAAACTTGGAACTTGTTCAGAAGTACGGAGCCCCTAATAGGACATTGGTTGTTTTTTTTACAAATTGAGGGAACAAATTATAAATTGAGGGAACGATTTATGAATTGAGGGAACGATTTGTAAATTGAGGGAACAATTTATAAATTGAGGAACCGATTTATGAATTGAGGGAACGATTTGTAAATTGAGGGAACAATTTATAACTCGAGGGAACGATTTGTTAGTCATGAGAACGATTTATAAGTTGTGGGAATGATTTACAACTTGAGTGAGCAATTTCCTTTTGTGGAGAAGCACGTGGTAAGCTTGCTGATCATGTTCCTGGATGAAAACGTGAAGACATAAGCTCCACTCCACAGGCCAATACTAGCATTTGTCTCTGTTGCTTTGCCTGTAGCCTCTCTGGCATGGTCTTGGACATGTTCCATTAAATCATGGACTGGCCATGGTCAGTATACAAGCAGCTGTAAAAGACAATTAGACCTTTCATGAGCCAGTCAGTCCTAGGGTATCTGAATGGCACAATTTTTCCATGCACTGGAACACTGAAAGACTTCTTTCCAAGTCTTTAGGAAGGCTTTTGAAAAAATTGAAGTTTGTATTTAACTTTTAAGACAATAAATTATTTCTTACAGGTGATCATCATCAGATATGTCGTCATCTGTAGTCATGGTATCATAAGGAAGGACATCAATCATCATGCTTCGTGTTAACTTCACTCGGTGCCGCAGCTCACTGTCTCTCTCCAAATCTGTGTGGAAGTCCAGTCAGTCTCAGCCATCACTCCTTAGTTTACATCAGAGGTTTGTATGTAACAGGCCTGTAGCTGAGGGGGGGGGGGGGGGGGGAGAAGAGATCTTTTACCTAATTTATTAAAGAATATTGCATTGATGTTCACATACTGATATTTCAACTTGTCTCACCAAATTATGCAAAATAACATCCTTTCATATTTCATAAAATATTTCTTGACAGATGGGCATCATTGACAGCCTGGCAGAATAAAAACCACTATGAAGTGTTAGGATTGAAAAAGGACGCATCGCAAAGTGACATTAAGCATGCATTTTTGCGATTGTCAAAGGAGGTGAGTTTTTCAATGAATTTATTAGATTTTCTCTTATTTCATGGCCCTTTGTGTCGGTAGAAGAATTTTATTGTTGCACCACTCTGTCACTGATTCATTGGTTTAGAAATAAATGAAAACTGTATTTAAGTTTATTTTATTTTCATCTTTTTAGTATCATCCCGATCTGAATCAGTCTGATCCAAACACACATGAGAAATTTGTGAAGCTACACAAAGCCTACCAAGTTCTTAGCAAGCCCCAAAGTCGGCGAGAGTATGATGTGAGCATTGCGCATCTCTTTCACTTTCAACAAACCATGGCAAGACATGGCTACACATCTCACTACCCCAGCAGCAGTAATATGCCTGGTGGGATGGGTTCATCAGGTCCCACTTATCAAGGGTATGTTGCCTTGTACACTCTTTATTCTCCACCAAATAATAATACATATTCTAAACTGGCAATTTAATAAACCCCTGTAATCAGCAATTCAATTCCTGAATGCCTAATTTGCGCCCCCCCCCCCCCCCCCCTAAAAAATTCTCAAACTGTGCTAAAAACATCCAGAACTCCTGGAAACTCTTGCAATGATATTAGAGTTGTATTTTTTCTCCTACATACGGATCATCACAATCATCCAACTCTATTAGATTTGCCTCATTGTGTTTATTAAAACATAGAACATTTGTATCTTGTATGATATGCATTTGTAATTATTAGTTATCCATCTAAAGGAGGCCAATCAATGCAAATTAGGTTAGTCTGAATTTTTATTTTTCAGTGGAGATGCAGAGAATCAACAATTTTGGGATGAAACAATATATAACATGAGGAAGAAATCGCAAACTGACTTCTACGCAGAGAACCAGTATTATGGCATAAAAGGTGTTCGAAAGCAGTCAAATCTTGTGGTTGTCATCGGCTGTATGGTTCTAATTAGTGTCGGAGCTCTTTTACATTATTTTGCTGTCAGGTAATTTCAGAAAATTAATCCAAACATTATTGATACATTTTTGCATATATTCTTGTAACGTACCCCTTAGTGCTTTAAATGGATGTATCAGTTTTTTGTATGTCTGTTTTCAGATATTCTCGAAACTTTAGCCGGGAGATACTTGACAAGCAAGACCGTGTCAACCTTGCTTTATTAAAAGAGTCCAGGGCAAGAGCTAGGTTAGTATTCTTAAGTGGATTCTTCCTATTTCTTGGCAAGTTTTGGACATGTTGTAAACAGTTCTATGATTACTAAATGATTTAACATCAAATGAGCACAATTTGTTGTTTTTGCCTAATTGGTGCACCCAGGGAACCTACCCCAGGCAAATCACACAAAGTTGGGGTACTATCATAATGTATTCATGTGGCCCACGTGGTCAGAGCTGTCAAACTAACAGAAACAATTATATGGGCTTGTCCTTCATTCACAGTGTATGATATTCACTCATATGGAGTGTGAAAACAGTTTACCTTGTAGCTTTAATTGATGTATGCACACAATTTCTTTGGTAAACAAACCCTTGTGGTTAATGGTTGTGTCCACTGCAGAATTTACCCTTTTTGAGTTGAAGGCCTATCTCGACTTATTTGCTGGAGCCTGTGCTGGAGTGAATTGGTGTTGCAGTTGAATGAATCAAAATTTAAGTTATGCTAATCACAGACTAATATAATGTCACAAATAATTTTTTTTGTTTTTGCATAATTTATGTGATTGGTCTTGTAGTTAATTAATTCTCTATGACATGAAATTTAGCAAATTAAGTCAACCAATGACACTTCACCTAACATTATATCACAAATTATTCAAGCTGTATGTTCTGAAGTTCTTGCTGTGTCTTGCAGGTTATATGGAAATGAACACCAAATTGAGGAATTGAAAGCTAAACTTGCAGCGGCTGATAAGAAAAGGATTGCGAAACCTATTGCAGAATCAGAGTCACCGTCTTAGCATTTCCTTAATGTTATTAGTGAAGTTTGCAATGTGACTGTGATAAAAAGTTTTTTGAGTTTTATCAGTCTTAAGCATTTTGTAAAATGCTTTAAAAAATGATTGAGCCTACTAGTTAATCTGTGAGTTTTAGTTGGTGGACAGAATTTTAATGGTTTTGTGATATCAGGAAAATTTGTTTTTGACAAAGTAAATATTTTGATTAATTCATTATAATATGAAGTAGACTACATGTATAAAACAAAGGGAGCATAGAAATGTATCAGGAAAAGGTACCTCCTATACATTTCACTGTTGTTTTGGGAACTACCAGTGCATGAAACAGGGTATATGAGAATATCTTCTAACAGTTGAAGACAAAAAATGCATGATTAGGCATAGGGTGTGTGCCTTACGGGACATGAATGTTGGAAGCACAGATTCAAACCGTATGAGGGCTGTTTCATTTTTAAAAAAAGGGGGGGGGGGGAGGGGGTAGGGGACCAGAACATTTTTCAGACCCTCCCATCCCCGATATCTGTTTTTTCCTACATTAAGATATTAAGAAAATACTGGTCAACCATCCCCCTCTTTTTATCTTTTGGAGAACCCCCTGCCCCGCTTTTTCAAAAGTTTTCTGGTCCACCCTCTTTTTTAAATGGAACAGCCCTGAATCTACTGTTGATATTGAATTGTAACTTTATGCCATAAATAAATTTGTAATAACAATTCTATTTATAGTGTGGTTCAAAGCTTTAAATTCCATGGCAGAATCCTTTGATCTCCAGGAACACAGAATATAATTTTGTGGCAATGAGCTTATGAGGAAAATGAATTAGCTGTGGTTCAATCAAGTCTGTGCTGATCATTGCTGATCATGCCTGTGATGTTATATGGAAAATAATGTCGTAAACTTATGTGAAGTTTATTTACATGACCAAGATTTAGGTAAAATCTTTTAAAAAAAATATACAAGAAACTTTATTTGACCTATAAAACATGGTTCGAAAAATGGCCACTTCAACCTGCTCAGTAGCATGTATAAAAATGATATGGCCATTTTAAAATGCTCAGTTCTATAGCATGTGAATGTCATCAAAATGATATGGCCATTTTAAAATGCTCAGTTCTATAGCATGTGAATGTGAATGTCATCAAAATGATATGGCCATTTTTAAAATGCTCAGTTCTATAGCATGTGAATGTCATCAAAATGATATGGCCGCTTTAAAATGCTCAGTTCTGAAATAGCATGTGTATGTCATCAAAATAGCATGGGCTTAGTGAGTGCTTTCTTGACTTCTATAATCTGTGGGATGCCCTTCTGGGAATTCTTCTTATGTTGTACACTGCCCTCCAGAGGGGGGTGGGGGGCTCAATTCCTGGTCATCATTTCATTGCCATGGTACCTGCCTGTCCTATTTAGCCCATCTGGTGCAGAAATACAAGATGTAAAGGCCTAATCCACCCACGGAAACTCCCTGCATAACACATTTCCGGGGATATGGTGCTTTCCATTACTCCTAATGTAGTTGCCCAAGGTCATACCTAACCATGTCCATTCCATAGATGATGAACCACCTTTCAATCAACTGCTGTTAGTATGCATCCAACCCTGATCTGTCATGTCAAATGTGCATACCATGTTTAAGTAATAGCCACATAGTCCAATTTCGTGTCCACTTTCAATGGCCAAAATGTTCCTATCATGTTAAAGAGTTGAAGATGCCTCTCGTGAGTCACAGAATGGTCTATTAACTGTATTCGTGAGTAAACTTAAATATGCCATGATGCTGCAAAAGAATATTTACAACTTACGTTATTCTTCCAAGGGGTTGTATCTTTTCGGAAAACCAAAACCTTCAATAATTTTAGTTCAACCCATCACAAAGATGTACTGTCAGGTTTCATTCAATGAAATGCTTTTAG
Organism: Alitta virens; assembly: GCA_932294295.1. Lineage (NCBI taxonomy): Eukaryota > Metazoa > Annelida > Polychaeta > Phyllodocida > Nereididae > Alitta > Alitta virens. The sequence goes on along the minus strand of OW028574.1, from coordinate 45,270,963 downwards.
CTACCTTTCCCAGTTTAAGGTATTACTGAACATTGCTATTTTTTAGGGTCCAGGTGAAAATAGTGACCCTTAACATTTGTCAAGCACTCAGAAATTGTATGTTGCAGCTGAGACAAGTGACACAAGATTGATTAAAAAGCTGTTTCAAAGTGTTTGGATTATCATTTGTATATATATGCGTGTGTGTGTTAAATATTTTGTACATAACTTGTTCATTGTATTTACTTATGTGTAGACTGAATTGTATGTCATCTTGCTTTATTTTTTTTTCAACCCTTCATGATAGGTGCTCATTATATATCAGTAATACCAGTTGTTTTAATTATACTAGGTGCTCAAAGATACATGTTTTTATTATAGCGTTTAGAAAAATTTCATGCCTTTATTTTATTATATTTTCTTTATTTATATGTATATATATATATATTATTATTTTCTTCTCTTCCTTTGCTTTATTTTTTATATTTTTTATGACACATGTATCTGCACTGATATTGCGTTGTCAATAAAAGAATATATATATTAACACGTTTAAAAATCTTTACTTATTACAAAAACATTTTGATTACAATGTATTATCATCTGTGGTTTGGGCTGGCATGACCAGATATTGAAATAATAGTATCAACGATAATTTTGCACTGCCCAGTGCGTTACCAAACTTTGGGAGAGCAGTGTAATTATATGGGGCAAGTAAATTTGTCTTTTGTACACTGAACGACATTGAAATTCGCCACGACATCAATATTTGCCAACCCCCCCCCCCCCCCCCTAAAACATGATTATACACATTGCAAGTTGATTTGTTAGAAAACTAATTGTTTGTATCACTGACACTCTGACAGTGTTCTATCACTCCGACAGCCCTCTAAAAAGTGTTTATTGCACTGGTGGCAAAAATCAATGTCGCCGAGTGTATCTAACTCGCACATTCAAATGTCTATTCTCTACCTCATAGCAATTTTTTTTATATAAAATTAATGGGTCCAGTAAGTGTATATTTAAGAATGCCAGTACTAGTCAGGGGGCCAGCCCCTGAAAATTGGAATTTCTGTTTGCACCGATCCACACCACCTCAAATTTGGTATCATCAAAATGGGAATTTTTTGAATTTTTTTAAACTGGTGCTTGTTTTGTCATATCTCTTAATTGTCCTGATTTCCTCATAACTTTTGTAATGATTATCTGAGCATAAACTTCCTGGTATGGAGTAAACATTACGTTTCAGCTTCTTAACCCAGTTACCATAAAGTACTCTGGGTGTGATAACCCAAAAACTTTAAATATCTTAAAAAATTTTCCCAACCGAATTTTTTACTTTTTGCACTAAAATGAAGGTTAGACCATATCCAAAAATAGTGCATTTACAGAATTTTTGGTCATATTTTTTAACCCTGAAGTTTATTCAGGAGCACGGTGCAAAAAAATAACAACAATGATATGAATAGAGAGGATCAACTGTTATTTACATTCAGTTACTATGTACAACATCACAAACAAAATGAATATTATCATCTGACATATAATATTACACTAATTTGTACAAATAATAGGCGATAATCTGTGCCACACAAAACTTCATCATCTTAATTTAAGACAATTTTTGGTCATCGAATAAATAGGTATTCATTTATCGTTTGAAAATACTACAACCATAAATTAATCATATAGCCAGAAGAATTCTGAGATCATTTTATACTGTAGACAAATGGTAATTACGAGATATTTGCAGATAATTGATATATATGTTACAATAATCTTTCAGATAAATATATGTGCATTTTCTATTAAATTTTTGCAGGTGAAATACTTATGAGGTTATGTATATGTACTATTTAGCAATAAATGAAGTGAAATAACCGGCTAATTACATTCATATATAACAAATTTACAAACTGTACACATCATTCAATAAAATAAAATAAATTGAAATTCATATCACTAGGCATTTGTTGCATAAACTTTTCCATCAGACACGGCTCAAGGCGGACTAGCTTTCAAGTATTTACTGAATGGATTTGGACCTCGTCGCTTAGGATTTCTTGGTAAATTTCTCTGTTGATCTGAAAAAATAAAAATATACAATAAGCCTCCAAAAACATTAGACTTTTATTTTACATAATATTACAGTAATAGTGGGTGGTGTTTCGTCCAACATAAGAGTTTAGTGGGATTTGGAAAAATTATATTGGCGGAGGCTTCGCTTATTATAAACATACATTCAGCCATCCAAAACTCCAGCTATCCAATATACACTGGAGCCATCCAGTATACTCTGCTGCTTTACAATATTCACCCATGCTGGATGATAATGAAGTATTTTGATTGGCTCACATTAACTGAGTGGATATGTTATCTTGGCCAACATGTCACATGGAATATATAGGTTAAAACAGAAGAAAATAAAGTAACAATGAGCTTGCAGAATTTGCAGTATTCCTACCTGGAGCATTTACCCCCATACATTCAATCCATTCTTCTATGGTAATTATTTTGTCATCATTAACATCACAATATCGCAAGAAATTTCTTCCACATTTTCTCATGCCTTTTTTTCGCCGTATTTCTTTTTTGAAAACTTTCCATTCTCTTCTTTCTAATTGCTGAAATAAAAGTTCAGTTTTGTGAGTTTTAATATTATAAACAAGTAATGTCTCACATCCCAAGCCAAGCTATTCAAAATATAACAACCAATGGTAGGCTGCCAAACCATTGTGTTCCTTTAGTTGGTAATTGGTGCCCAATTCAATCATTCTTATCATATAGCTTGTATTATGTATACATAGTGTATATGTTTCAAGAATAAATAAAGAGATGCATATTTGCAATATATAATGGTGGATGCACCACAAAAAGGAGCTGCTGACAGGTCTATTGGTTAAATAGACCATCTTATATTCAGATCCCAGCCAAGCTAGTCTTGAGCTAAATCTTGTTGGCACCTATTTCTGTACTAGGGCAAGTAAATGTCACCCGTGGGCCATGTCATAATTGCAATCATCATTGGTTTGGTTTCCTAGATTAAGCATGTCATTCATTACCTCTGCTATGAAAATAATGCCCTTAAAGTTGTGGGTTACCAATATTTTTATTTATACTTTAACCTAATCATTATACCTTCTCTTATAATATTGTATTATGTGTAGTTCAATGATTTAACCGCTGGGTCCCGGGTTCGATTCCCGGTCGAGCCTAAGTTGGATGGCTGTTTCATCCTTCGTCTCATTGCCATGGTCTCTGCCTGTCCTAATTAGCCCAATTGGTGCAGAAATACCGGACGTAAAGCCCTAATCACCCACCCACCCAGTTCAATGATTTAATCCTGTGATCTAATCTCGCTTGATTAATATTTTATGAAACTTACCTCATTGTTGTTTAAATCTAAGAGTTTAAGTTTCCATCTGACCGCTTGTTCATCTATACTCTGGTCAGGATTAGGTTCTGGTATAGTCCTTGAAATCAAGAAAACATTTAATGAGACATATTCATATGTTCTTTGTGGACACATATAACAAATATCAAATAACATTGGCCAGAACTTACTTTTTAACAGATGCATTTTGTGCATACTCCATCATCTCTGTGGTTAGTTGATCAAGTAAATCGGCTAAAAACTTTTTCTTCTTGTGATATGGACAACCTGCAAAGTGAAAATACCAGTTCAAGATGTCCTCTTTTTGCAGCATGCTCTTGTTCGAAAAACTTAAATTCTTGCAAGGCTCGAATTTAAATGAAATATATTACTTGTATTGACTTTGCATTATTATATCAATTAGAAAAAACGGTCAGAAAAATGTCCGACATCTGCATTCTGGACAATCTAACATTTATGCTTTATTCTGGACAATTTTACATTTAGTGCAGGAAGGGCATGCTTTGGCAAATGTAATCTGGGAGGAATAACCCTAACCATATCAACATTTGAAACTTTGCAACATTTCTTTGTGCAGATAATTGGAATCTTTTGAAACGGTCATCCACAAAGAGCAGAAACAAGCAAAAGCTTTTGTTGTCTGGCGATTCCTAATTAAGCTATGGAACACAATAAGTATAAAGATTGAAGACCGTTGATGTAACTTCCAAAAACTTCATGAAGTATACAACCATCAGGCAAACACTTGTCTTCTCCACTCCTTCAAGTTGCAATCAACATCCATAACTTTACTAACACCTACTACCATAGCCACAATAACAATATAAGTTCTACAAAACACCCAAAACATACTACTTGTGTAACTGAGGTGCAAATGTGCAAACTAACTGAAACTGTCCGTCTTGATAAAGAGTGACTTGAAGGACTGGTAATGAGTTTGAAATGTAACCGCTGTTTGTTATATCACAATGCAGAACCTCCTTAATCGCCATGGCCTGAGCATCACACTTTCGTACCGCAGGGAATGGTCCATTTGCATTAGTCTGCAGGGTTCTCGTTGGATTATTACAACAGACGACAACTACATTTCTTCTCAGACAGAATACTACTAGTACAGCAAGGACGGGTGCCACCTAGTCACTAGAGATCAAGAAAGTTTGAAAGATAAAGACAATAACAGCAGTAACAAATTCCATTTAGGAAACTAGTGCATCTAAGGGTGCAGGGTGAGACACATGCCCAAGGAAGTCAAAGGACTTAACTTGCAATTGGGATGAAGATGAGGATGAGGGCTCAGGGGGCGCACCTTTGAACTCGCTGGATCTGATATTGGAACAGTCGGGAACGACATTGTGGGTGGATGTGCCTGGGATTGGTTTGCCAGTCTGACTGTCCACACACCAGCAGTATCCCGTGGAATTGTGACACTGTTCAGCTCGGTAACGACCTTCCCCAATGCATTCTGGGATGAATATACGACCCTCTGGGTCCATTCTGTCCATATCTTCAGCCATTCTCCTCTCTTCATCACAGTTTCGTTTCTCTGAGGATGAACCAGCTGCAGATCAAAATCAAAAACCAATATGTTCATATCTCAATAGCATTATTATATACGGATCAGACAATAGCATAACTCTCGCAATAAAAAGAAATGCAAGGGTCAGGTCAAGCAAAGATGCACATAAGTAGCAACATTGAAATTAACGGGCAATAGTGATTAATCTGCTATAAGGGCATATGATGTGTGTATTTATTTTGGTCAGACCCTTGGCTTGCAGACTTGGCCTGAGGGTGCATTCAGACTGATATCACTAAATACTACAAGCCCAGGGACCAAAAAATGTTAAATATGCCCACATAATATGCTACATCGGCTAGACATGACGGCTGCTGGGGGTCAATGTTGAAATGATGTTTGACATGATCTGGCATGTTATCTGGATGGGGCATACAGGGTAAGAGAGTGCCTTGTAAAGTAAAACTAGAAAAAAATAGAGTATTGTCCCTCCGTTACCGCACCTTATTTGGAAAAATGGCCGTAATTTTTTCTCAAGTCACCCCACTGACCTGTTATTATGTACGTTTGTAGCTGAATAGCCATTAGAACATAAACAATTAAAAAAATACCAGTATTAACTGTGGAACAGCAATTGTTGCCTTCTAGAAAATCATACAAAAATCAGATGTTTATTTTTTGTGTCCATTTGTTACTGATGGGTTTTTAGCAGTTTTGCCCCCAGCCAAAATTCAAGGCACTAATGAATCCTCACACCCTTAATGTATTTTATTATTTCCAAATATCATACGCTAGGAGATAAAAGGAGAAACAGCAAGTTTGTCCCTCCGTTACCCCTTGACCTGGCCCTACAGCTTTCATCTATTCTGTACTCAGTGTAAGTCCTCATTGTTAAGTCCAGAAACACTTTGCAATTTAATTCTGGTGCAGCGAGCACAGAGCAAACATCTATCTTCACCGAAAGCCATTAAGGATACAGATATACATTAATATGTCAGAATGGCATAGATCAACACCTGATTCCTTGAAGGTAGAAGTTCCTCAATTAACTTACAATTATCTTGGTTCCTTTCTTTCGGTCGAATACCACCAGAGGGGGTGAGACGAGGCTTAGGTCTGCCACTATTTAAAGGACTAGTTTGCTTATCATAGAGCGTGGCTCCACCTGGCGGATCAGCCCCACCTGCAACAGTACATCTTCATGTTAAAAAATCTCAAAACAATTTCTCAGGAAAAATACAACAAATTGTCCAAAAAAGGCTAACATTTTTTTTGTTAATATGAAATAAAATAGTACCCATAATAAGCTTGCCACTAAATGCATAGATACTGTATTACATGACAGCAATTAATTTAGCATTATATATCAAAGCATTACAGCAGTCAACTAACTTTATAGATGCGTTCACAATCTACATTAAGGATGTAGAGGTTACTAAGGGCCGAGTCTCAAATACCAAAAAGGCAGCAAAGGCACTTTGTCAAAGGACCACTGCTGTTCGCAAACAAATGTCAGGCAGTGGTAGCAAATGAGCTAGCCAGCTGCCTTTGCTTGCCCCTTGGGTGTTAAGTTCATTAAAAAAAAAAATCCATTGTACAAGCCCATACAAGCTAAAGCTGAGCATCTTGATAATGATATATTAATAATTACCAATTAGACAGACTAAAATTGTTAAAAGTCTCCACATAACTATACAGAGTATCACCAGAAAGAAAGCAGAAGCTGCACCTAAAACTTGTCAACTAAAACAGCTAGATGCAGAATGTAAACGCATCTTGGAGACAGAATACATGTAAATGCAAGCAGTTATAACCTAATCCTTCGGCGGAAGAGCGAAGAAGTTGTGTGACGTCATAATTATGCAAGGGAATACCTCCTCCTTGTGGTTCTTCAGGCGTTGGAGTGGTCCACTGTTCGTCTGAATTCAACGACAAAAATAAGCGAAAAGAGACTGCAATTACAAATCATCACAAAAGAATTGATCAAATTCATTAAATTAAATGTACATTCATTATCTATGCAGCAGATTTGCATAAAGTGAAGGCTTTAGAAAGCAAAGTATGTTCAGATACTATATTGCATAAACAGCAAAGCTAATGAAATAATACTATTAGAGTGAAGCATTTTATTGAACTATAGTGTCACAAGAAGCATAGTGTAAGTACTAAAATTTAGGCAGCAGGTATCTTACAAATTTTAGGGTTATGAGAAAATAAGAAATCTCATTAATCTAAACTAAATAGAATAAAAAGCAATCATTTGCACTAGGATAAGATGCTACAACCAAATAACTGTGCCAGTGTAAATTTGACATTTCTTAACCACGCGTGCTGACAAAAAAGATCATTTCTGTGCAAAGAAAATAAAACATTTCAGATAGAAATCATCATTCATTATTCACATGCTGTTAAGGCATAATAAACTACAGCTTTGACTTAATCAGTAATGACATAATTTATCACAGATATTTCTCTAATCAGTTGTCAACAAATGAATAATGGACATCAATGCAAATTCCATGCAGTATTACAGTAATTACAACTGATATTAATTAAGTACTGATCCGGAATGTGGGATTGCAATGTGATATGCAACATTTGCAATTCATACATGCATGTCAGACCTACGAGTGACAGGCAAAATTACAACAAAACTCACTGTTGATATCAACGCCGAGACAGACCGACCACTCGGATCTAGTGATGGTGTTATCTTGATCAAGATCGCAATACTGGTCAAATGTTTTGGCACAGGCTTTTGGCTTGACCAGTTTCTTGATCATCCTCTTCAGCGGTCTCACCTCGCGTCGTCGCAGCTTGTTGTCTTTCTTCGTGTCCAGCTCAGAAAACTTCCACTCAATGACCCTCTTCTCCTGAGTGTCCAGCAAGGAGTCGGACTCTGATCAGATTGGTAAGCCTATTAGTAACACAGCATTGCTTGTCATTTACATGGCTGCAGCAAAATGCCTTAGCCTTTGGAAAAATGCCTTATTGGCATCTGGAAGGACGTACAGTCAGCATCTGTAGAGTCTGTACATAAAGGTTGTTTGGTTTGCTAACATTATTTTTAATGCATAAATTTTCAATATAAACATAATATATTATCTAATCTTGAAGAACAATAAATTTTTTACCAATATAGCAACAATGTCTGGTGTAATTACTGACTGCTTAAGACAATACCTCTTGGAACACCTGGATTTCGAAGTGTTGGTTTCGGAATCCGTGCATACTCTTCGGAGAATAATCGGATGAGCTGGGTGTTGAACTGCGATCTTTCAGTGGGGCTGCAACCTGAGGAAAAATCTCATACAAATACAATACAGCTATTACTCTCTATCAGACACATAATATCAGTGAAAATCGACAATGATAAAACCAAAGCCACCAATGTGCAGGGTGCAATCATAGACTGAATGTCCATGGTGCAATGTGGGGATCAGTAATCATTACAACAATGCTGCGAAGTAAAATTTGTAAATTATATAACAGGTGATATCTCAGTGTGCTACCTTGATGTGCAACTTCTACTGGAATGGTAAATCTACTGATGCTAATAAACACCTTACCATAATTAAACAGAAAGTCTACTGCCAACAGTACAGCATGGGGTCAGACAGATGTACCCGCTACCGACAGACAAACGCAGTGACTTGAGTGCATCTAACTAAACGGTGACTTGAACGTCAGTGATACTACCAGTCTGACTAAGGTAAGCTCAGATGAACAACCTTGCCAGAAGCAAACAGTACAAGAAGTGCCACTTAATTAACGCTATTCGACATGCCTACCTGTACGTTCCTTTTTATTCTTCTTGCCTCTAGACTTGCCTAAGGAGAAAAGGTGGCCCATATTGAATGTTTACTGGTCAATACATATATCACATACTTAGGACCTCCATTTCTAGTTGAACAGAGGATCGTCGGTCTTTCTCTAGAGCTTTCTGGATGATCATTGGTGACGTTTGGCAAAAACAATGTTCTGTGACCCCAAGATGTTAAAATCTATCCCTTCATAGAACTATTAAGTCCTGCATCCACTCACCTTTGGTTCCTCGACAGCTTATATTGCGGCCTCGGACAGATGACCTAGGAATGGGTTTGCCATCAGCCGTAACACACCAACACCACCAGTACCCTGTGGCTCTGTGACACTGAACGTCTGAGTATGATCCATCTGCTTCACATTGTGGGATATAATTGCCTGCCCGAGGTCTGCTCTGAGACTCCAGAGCTTGTTGTCTCTCTTCTATACACTTGCTGGTCTGTACCACTCCTCCTTCACCACCCAGATCTGTGATAACATAAGGAAATTCATCAATTAATTCACTGTGAGGGGCTCAGCAATTCCATGTTGGAATGAGCTCTGCCAGTAAACCTGTCTACAACTTTTATATGGTCGTGACTGGGGTTCATTGGCGTAAATGGTTGAGGTGTTCTTCCACCAACATAGTTCTAAAGAGCAGACCCAATTTGCTACTTGTACAACCTACAGGAAACTATTTTATCCTGAACAGTTGAACTGATGGATTTGAGAGTATTCTTGCACAAGTTGTCAACATCCCCATCCTGTGGCAATGTGAGTTCGGTCAAGAATTATATCAGTCACATGCTTGTTAATTTTTCTTGCAGTTTACAAAGTACTGTCCATCCTTACTGTTCTTGAGCCATGTACACCAATTTGGACAGGTACTGAACTTTTCATTCATGACTGCTATGACGGGCTGTTACTATAGTTCCTTTTATGCTAGGATTTCTCATGCTGTACTGCTCACCACTGCATCAGGGGAGAGAGGGCTTAGTTCAACCACCCCTTGTTTTAGGCTGCTGACAATAGATATGAATGATGTGGTGTCCTGTGTTGGAATTTTGTAATGTTGTAACAATAAGATTCCTAGTAAATGTAAAGATGTCACATCAGAAAGCAAAGTTCACTGCCAAAAGGGTAATGGCCCAAACAAGCCATACATTGCTTTATTCTTAGAAACTTTTGGAGGTTTTTAATGGCATTCAATTAGGAAAGTAATAAAATAAGTAAATTAAGTAGAATTTGTATATAAAGGGCTCTTCACACATAGCTGGATCAGATGCCGGAGGGTCCCGAAGTAAAATTTCTTTCACTCCGGGGGGGTTCTGGGATCAAAGAGCTGAAAATTTCAACAAAAAAGAAATGTTTGGCGGTGTGCACACGATGGCAATACGATGTCAACAAGGAGCAACACGGATTTAACACGACTGTCCCGGAAGAGTGCTGGATTTTAAACGGTGCCTTCGCGGATATAACTGGTCTATACACCGTGTTCATTTGTGTGGAACCGTGTTGGTCCTTGTACTCTCCGGCGTTAAGGCCCCTTCACACTTAGCCGGATTAGACGATGGATTGTCCCGGAGTATAGCTCCGGCAAACTCCGGTAATAGCGTGTAGACCTCGTGTTTATTTCCGGCATTGTCCGTCATTGTCCGGGGCAATCCGGGACCACCTTGGGACTCCGGGGAAAAAAATTTAACATGTTCAATTTTTCATGCCAGAGGTCCCGGAGTATTTAATCCGTGTTGATCCGTGTAGACGCCCAGTAGACTCCGCCGATCTCCGGAAATCTCCGTGTTGACTCCAGCATATCTCTGGCTATGTCCGGTGTCAACTGGGCATGAATATTTCGGACCAACACGGTTCTGCAAAAATGAACATGATGTAAAACCCGGTTATATCCGCGAAGGCACCGTGAAAATCCGGTTCACTCCGCACTCTCACGGGACAGTCGTGTTAACTCCGTGTTGCTCCTTGTTGCCACCGTATTGCCCTCGTGTACACACCACCAAACATTTATTTTTTGTTGATAATTTCAGCTCTTTGATCCGGAACCCCCCGGAGTGAAAGAAATTTTACTCTGGGACACTCCGTCGTCTAATCCGGCTAAGTGTGAAGGGGCCTTTAATGGTGGTGAAATATTCATGCCTGGTTGACGCCGGACCTTGCCGGAGATACCACGAAGTATGCTGGAGTCAATACAGAGATTCCCGGAGATCGGCGGAGTCTACTGGGAGTCTACACGGATCAACACGGATTAAATTACTCCGGGATCTCCGGCATGAAAAATTGTACATGTTTAATTTTTCCCCGAGTCGCACGGTGGTCCCGGGACAATCCGGCGTCTGATCCGGCTATGTGTGAAGGGGGCTTAACAGATTTTTTCCAGCAATATTGGGCAAGGAAGAGAAATTAATAAAAAATATTTTATGGCAATAGGTGTTTTGGCAGTGACACTTGTCAGTTTGGCTCTTTTAAGGTCAGTGGCTCAACTTACCTCATCAGCAAGTTGTGATCACATCTTCTGTATAAAGTTTCCTAAATTCGATTACACCAATAATACTTTGGCCTGCAGTCCCTCATTAAGTCAAAAATAGATAATTTTTCCCACTCTCACCTAAAGTAGCTAAACTTTTCCCACCCTCCCCTAGAGTAGATCCACTGGAAGGCCCAATTCTCCTCTAGCTGAGTTCCTGGATATGCCAGTAAGTTGTGTGTATATATATATTATATATTATATACATATTATATATATATACAGTAATGGCTTAATAAGGCCATGCATCCTGATGAAGTTTCATTACAGCAGTTTAAGTAGAAGTTTCAGACGAATCTGACATACAGCTGTAAATAGGTACAGAATGAGGTGGTCTTTTCATCAACCAAAGATTGCATGAAAAATGTGTACAGTGTACACTTAGTCTGTGAACATCTGTAGGGAGCAATACTAACTGGGTTTAACCAATTCACTAGCCAAGCTTGAACCACATGTTTACCAAACAGAGAAAAAAAAGAAAGAAATACACTGTCGATGACTTAATAATTAAAAATATTATTCAGGTATGCATGTTTTTGCGGAAGGAATATTTTCATCAAGAATATCGAACCTATTCAATTTTACAATTTATCTTTATTGTGCTTATGTCAAATCAAAACAGAATAACATAGATCTGTAAGGAGCAAGCTGACCTGACTGGCCAACCAATATACGACCTTCTTCATTCTTGCTTCAAATAATAAAAAGTACTGCAATACATTTCAGTATTACAGTAGATTTCATACAGTCTTAGAAACTTAAACCCAGAGGCCGTCGTGTAAATCCAGGTCTCCCATTGGCTGAATTTTGCCAATGGGAGACTGGATTCACATGACGTCCACTGGAGTTCATTTCCATGTCTGTGAAACTGCTGTAAGGGACATACCTCTGCATTGTCCTTTGGCTACAACCCTGATCTTCTTCTTCTCACATTTCCTAATTCTTCTGATGGCACACTTGTGCTGGTAGGTGTGGCCATCTGAAGCACACACCGGTCTCGCTTTGGCATTTGTGCAGTTCACTTTACATGACCCAACTTCCCTTTCACTCCTGTAGGAGAATTGTCTCTGGAAACAAGCACAAAAAAGGGCATGTTATTATTTCATTCCGGATAATTCTCTGTTAAGTAAGGAACATAATAACCATCAGCACTGGAAAAACCTGAGTGTTGGCTAACTTGGTTGTAACTGGAAGAGGCTGATGGTTGTCAAATGAACAATATAATTAAAGCAACTATGATAACTAACGTTACATTAATGAAAATAAACCTTTTTTTTAAAAAAGGAGTTCTGAAGTTGACAGATAAAACTGACCATCGATTTGTGACTTCAATGTATCTATCAAACTTATTCCCAATCTCCCTTCGTGGCATCGGTTAAGAGCAAAGGCAACACTGTCTGGCTATCTGTATTGCCACAGAAAACGTTTTAGAAAGCTGAAGAATGCCAAGCTAACTGATCTACTCTTTAGTGTGATTAACAACTGCCTGTACATAAAAGCTTCATCACTCTACCCAGCGAAATTGTTACAGAGCTAATCACTGACGTATCGGGCGAGTTCCATCACATCATCATTTGTTGCGTAAGGTATTCTAAACTTCCGCAGAGAAGAACATGTTGGGCAGGGTGCAGCAGACGGGGTGCAAAGAAGCTGCATACCCCAGGCATAATTTGTGTTAGTGGAGCTATCACAACACTCCACGGCTCTGAATTGATATGTAAGTGAAGGCACGTGGGCAAAGAAGCAAGCCAGCCCCGCGGACCCAGGTCTCTTGTTTACAACGGCCGCCATAGCTGAGGCCCACTCGCTGAGTGAAAGTTAGCTAAATAGCCTAAATGTTTTCATTGTAAGAATTGCGGATGTGGGGGTCTGCTCATCATCCAAGCTCTAATGAGACCCAGGCAGACAAGACATGAGCCCCATTACAGCTACCCGTCTGCTCTACCTGTCACTCAAACGCCCTGGCTGCTTCCCCACACTCCCAACCATTCCACGTTCCTGCTCTCTTGCTAGAGGTACCACCAAGCTTCCCTTCACTCTTAACATCATCACATTAAAAAATACACGACCCAACACAGCTTAAGAGGCCAGGAGGAATTCTAATTGAAGGCCACCAAGAAACAAGCTTTTTTACAAAGGAAAGCAAAGGTTATAGATGAATGGATAGATAGAAAGATTGAGGTGGGTTGGGTAGATTCGGACTTTACGTCCTATATTTCTGCACCTGTTGGGCTAATTCGGACAGGCAGGGACCATGGCAATGAGATGAAGGATGAAACAGCAATCGAACCTGGGACCCAGAGGTTGGTAGATAGACAGATAGATAGCTAGATAGATAGATAGATGGATGGATAGCGCCATCACGTACAGTTCACCCAAGTATATTGGTGCCAGGTTTGTTCCATGTAACCCCACCGATGGAAAGGGTGCAAATTCAATTGAATTTTTACTAGACCCTCCAGTAAACCACTAGCACTCAACCTGGGTGAAAGTAGCACTTGACAATGAGTATTGCACACCGTGAAGTTGCCCCTGGAGTGATTGCTTGAGCCTCTGTGGTTAACCTACGTACAAAGCTGCATACTCATGAGTGACTTAAGGAAGTCTCATGTCTGACCTCTCACGTTGTACAAGATATAATTAGTTGATATGAATCTAGGGTCAGCATTTTGGCCACTTTAAACCAATTGCCTCTGGTCATGACAAAATATTTGTCGATATTATATACAGCCTAAACTTGATTCATTACTTGTCTGGGTCAGTCAACACTGGCTCACCAGTACCATTCTGGCAGACTTGAAAGAGCCATTACAGCAGATTTCAGTGACTTGGAAACTAGACTACTGATGACGTCATGTTGATCCAGGACTCTCACTGGTTAAGTAATCCCTCAGCCAATGGGAGCCCTGGATTCACATGACATCCTCTGGGGTTTAGCTCCCAGTTTGAGTTTAGCTGTAAAGATTTTAGTACCCAATGGAACCTACAGTGTAATTGTGAACTAATACATCTTAATAAGGCAGGTAACGGATACCAACCAACAAAATGAGTGTACATGACCCCTAGGTTAGTGTTTATCCTCTTTATGGACTTCTTGAACTATACTCTGATTATGACCAGAAATTCCTGGACAAGCTACTTCAGTTACTCCCACAGGCACCACTAGAAGCTGTATGTATAGTCTTTGGTCTGCTTTCCTACGTGGATTCAATTATACACAGCATTGTGGAATGTTGACAATGTCCTCGAAGCATCTAATCCATTTTAGATGTACTATTTTAGGAGCTGTATCATTAGCATGGCAGAATGTCTACATTTCTGTTGCACAATTCATCAAAATACATCGAAATCAGCAGCAGGAGCAGAAGGTATCCATTAACAAAGGCAACACAGGCTTGCAGGGTACACACACTCATGCTATGTGAGAAGGGCAGTGTACACACATTTGCTTTTTGACGGGGAGATTGCTGTAATGCACGCCCGGTAATGGCATACCCAATGAGCAGCACCGTGGCATCAGTTTGCAGGTCCTGGGTTCAATTCTCCACCAAATTATGACAGGAATGACAAGAACTCGCTGCTTTGTTGTCTGCATCCGCATTGTGAGAAACTTCCTATGCATGACTAAGCAGCTAAGACAGGGCTGAAATGTTGCATCCATTAAGCTTTTTAAATGCTTCAAGTAAACTTCATATCTGTTTGGACATTTCATTGGTGTTGTTGGCTAAGAGTCAGTTGGAAAAAGCAGCTGGATATTTATTCATATAATCTCATTTCACCAAAGAAAACCATATAAGTATAGAACGTACCATGGATGCATACTGTAATGATAATCTCTTGGGTGTGATATTTACCTAAATACAAATTGGTTGTTTAATTAAAAAGCAAATTTATACGTGGCCAACTACGATTTTAAGCTAGATATTGGTTGACCGGACAACTGTATTTGGTTACATTGTCCATTTTTGATGTTTCCATAAGCTTCCATTCACCAAGCACCAATTTGATCCATTATAGACATGTATTATAGTCGAGGCAGATGGGAATTGCAGCCCATGTAATAGGGCAGGGGTTGAGATGTGACTCACAAATGTTGCAGAGAGCGAGTTTCGAACCCACAGAGCCAAAGTAGGCCTTAAATGCAATAGCTCCATGTATAGGAAATGCAGTATACAGATGTGTAGTACCCAATCAATGCGTACTATCAGCTCCTCGGTTCTTCTAGGACAGCAATAGTAAGGTAATTGCAATCTAACCATTCGACAACCAAAGCTTGTTTTTAAACGGAAATCTAAGAACTGTGTTGGTTGATGAGCTAGAAAATTCGGAATTTCCCCATCTTCTTTTCTAGGAATAGAGATAATACGATAGAGGACAGCCTGGCCATCCATCGCACTATCAGCTGATGCACCTGGAATGGGGTCCTGCTGCAGGCAAAGGGATGTGGTGCAGGTTTTGATGATGAACTTGAGGGGCGTTTGACACTTGTAGTGATAGCAGAGACATATCAGGATGACAGATGGACCCGAGGGTTCTGATCATGACAGCCCCTCAAATAGAAGACCTCAAACAACACCTCGATAAGCCTCTGCCAAGAACACAAGGCGAAAGAGCCTCAAAGTGGGGTGGGTGGGTTATTAGGGCTTTACGTCCTGTATTTCTGCACCTGATGGGCTAATTAGGAGGACTATGCAGAGTACAGTTAGTTTCATTAAAAACGGCCTCTCAAATTGAACCTAGACAATGCCAAACAACTTCTGCTATACGTTGCTACCTTCCATAAGGGAACTTTCTGGCTATAGCTGGCTACTCAATGCCGGATCTAAAAGTACATGCAGCACCATTCGAGAGTTACTCATATTTGTCATTTCTTGAAAAGATGCATCCCTATTGCAAATAAATATTCATGATATATTAGATACATTTTTTACCAAGGTATACAGTTTTTCAGTGGTGGTAGTTGTAAGCCGACTATAAGCTAGGAGTAAACAGAAGTAGCTACAGCCAGGAATAGGTTGCTAGAGCTGTCTAGAGCCGACCATATTCTATAAAAACTAACTGTACATTAAAAGGCATCAGTAAAGTTCATCATTCTGCAAAACGATAGGATACGTATCACGATACAGTAAAACCGATACGATATGTATCATGATAGGTATTGTTAAATTGTCTTTCAGAAAAAATACAAGTTTATATTATAAAACCTTACAGGAAAGAGACTACTGAATTTAATGATCAAATCTTTATTATAACTTCACACCTTTGTGCTAAATCAATTCATGTAATTGGTGTCACAGAGTATGTTTTCCTTTGAAAACACTCAAAACATCTAGGCAGCACATATGTTTTTTGCCAAAAACATGATTATTATTACTTGACGGCTATCATACCCGTATCATTAGCTGTTTACATTTTCTTTCCAAATCCACACACCAACAATGTTTCTTATACAACAATGTGGAAAAATGTAATATGAGTGGAACAGTTTATCTGGAGACGTAGAAACACAAAGAGCATTTTATAACAGACGTAGTTGTCCGATATTACACACTACACAGTTCATCTCTGCCAATAGTTGTAGCTAAATTATCTTATACACAAAACCTCATATAGCGACCACCACAGTAATAAATCAATCATAAAACAAGGCAAGAAGCCCAACCAAATTGGCATGATTGTTCTTCAATAGAGCCACCTTGATGTTAAGAACTGAACTGAAGGAGGCCCTAATATATAGGGATGTTTACATGTATCTCTAGAATAGTTTAGTGCTTGCAAGCAAACCGCAATGATGAAAATGCGTTGCATCAATTCAACCAAAAATTGTGCAGCTGTTGCTTGCAATGTAATTTCCAACAGCTTGATTCCACGTAAATGTGCCAGTTCTCACTAAGCAGTTAATGATGGCTGGCCCTTGTAATGTAGATGGTCCCTTTGGTCGTGATAGATGGTCCTCCTTAACCAGACGGCCATCTGCACCAGACTAACATGTTAAGCATGTAGAAAAAGGCATGTCAGACAAGCCTTTGAAGTGGAGAGAACCCTCTACTTTTTATGGCTGCAATCGTCTGAGCATTTGAGCAGCAAAAGAATCCCATGTCAAGAAGTCCCACTGAGTTATAGGGTGAAGAGCAAAGACACATGTCTGCGTCTGGCATAATGCAAGAACAACATGGAAATCACTATGAGTTGCACTGGATACAGCAATAAATTGGCATCCACATTAGTGGTGCATGCATGCAATTTGGGAGCCAGCCTAGTTTACAGCCAATTTCATAGACTTGGACGCTAAGCGCCAGAGGACATCGTGCGAGTCCAGGACTCCCATTGATTCAGGCAGACACTCAGCCAATGAGAGCCCTGGATTCACATGACATCACCTGGAGTTCATCTTTCAAGTCTATTAGATTAATTTCCAATTCTATGAAATTTGGCTGTAAGGCAATATCACAATTACAGCCAAATTAAAAGAGTTGGAAGCCAATCTATTGCACTAGGAAGCTAAATTCCAGATGATGTCATGTGAATCCAGGACTCCCATTGGTGAAAGCAATCCCTCAGCCAATGAGAATCCTGGATTCACATGATGTCATCTGGAGTTGAGCTTCCAAGCCTTTGAGATTAGTTTCCAACTCAATGAATTTGGCTGTAAGACCAGTGATTCTAGACCCAACTTAATTTCAGCAGCTGTTTTATTTTGCTTACGTAACAATCTGAATATAATGAAATGGCAGTAAAACAATTTCACCTCTAATTCAAGTACACTGAAAATCTCTTGAGTGGACTGCGTCTCAAAGCAGGTAACTTTTTAGCACTAAGTGGTGAAGATAATAGTAGGTTACTTCGTGAATCTATACAATGATAATTACAGATGATTGTATTAAACATTGATTTAGTAAAGCCTATAACAGGTTACTTCTCAATGACACACAACAAAGACAAAAATAAGAATTTATCTCTGTGACTATCAAGTCAAGAAAGAACAGACTGCACGTCAGCAAAGACACAGTGAAGCATATACTTTCTGATCATGATAGTGAAACCAATTGCTGTAACCAAGGCTAAACCTTGGAGAAATTATGTCTAATTTCTCCAAGGCTAAACTTTGCATTATCATATGATTATGCCTCTTGAGAAGGTCAACTGCAAACAGTCCTAATAGTATATATCTCCTGTTGCATCAGATTACATTCATATCATCAGTCAGGAGTTAAACCTATTCCAAGACCAATGGATACTAATACATATTATATATAACATTTCTTGTGTGCTTCTTGCGTTAGGATTGGCAACTTTTTATTACATGCAGCCAACAAGGTTTACAAGAAAACAGCATCTCCCTTTCCTTGCCTTTTTTCACAAGAAAACAAGCCCATTCTCCCATGCCTTTGGTGCAGTGGAACGGGGCATCCTGGCAGCTCATTCAGTTACTTCAAGCATCTTCAGCTGCAGGCCTTGGAGAAATAGCACTCCATTGGAAATAATAAATAGAGGTATTTACCCACGTGCAGGCTGGACAAACAAATATACACTTGACAGGCTGATTCGTTGGTGAAGTCAAACACAAACTGAGCGAAACCTGATCTTTGCTATGGCACCTGCCAAAATACAAACTCTCCTACTAGCCTCCTGCACTGTGACGTGCTCATCAGCCCCTTTGTGAAGGGACCATTCCAGGATCAACTTTCATTCACCTCTGACGTTTCACACCCTATTCTGTACCCCCTTCAATATTCACAAATGCCTTCATATCCAATGCAAACTTGTGCACCTGTGGCAAACTGTGTCAGTGTGTCTCTAACCATGGACGTAAAGGCTTTTACGTCCATGCTCTAACCAAGCCTAAAACAGGATGTCTTGCTTTACATACTCTAAGCATAGATTGGTGGTGGTAGCCTTTTTGTTTTTGAATATGTGAACAAGATTACTGGTTGAAGCACCCAATATATTGATTGACCTCACAACTATGTTCGGTTGAAATAAATTGGCAATGAACAAAATTTCTTTGTTGGTGTGACAATATTTCTTCGTCACCTATTGATAAAAAGAAACGTGATATACCAACCAATCTGTCTTAAGAGTGCACATACATGTCGGACACCACTTAAAGTACCAGGTATGCCTTATTCTGCAAACCAGATAATAACAGTGGTTTTACATCTGTGACTGGCTAGTAACATACATACAAAAAAGACCAAAAACTTGACATCAACAATCAGTTGACAAGGTTAATTGGCCATATTGACATTTGGGTTATCCATCAAATCTGATGGCCTTTCAGTTTAACATTATATTTTGCAATTTGACAAATTAATGCAGGTTGACGACAAGCTTGACTACTTAATTGGTGATGTCTTGATTGCAGGCTTAAGTATTTTATATATATATATATATATATTTTTTTTTTTTTTTTTTTTTTTTTTTTTTGGTACACCTAAAGAAAGTCATTGTTACCAAATTAATTAAGTGGAGAGTAATTAAGGTGTGAAGGTCATATTATTAATCCCTAACGACTTAGCGAATCTAATCCTCATGCCATCATACTACATGTATATATATATATATAGTTCTAATACATTGGCACCAGCCAGTGGCCCACCATCTCCTAGCCTATCAAGCAAACACCTCCATGACAATTGTGTCTAGCTTGGGAGAGCAGAGACAATGCCACCAGCCTATAGGTTTGTGTGGCCATAGTCTGGATTCATATGTACAAAGTATTGATTTGCATGTGCACATAAAATGATATGTTCCTTACAATTTAAGATGTGCAATGCCATAGGAATCACCATGTCTTTCTGCTCCATAATGTTTATTCTATCACACAGCTGTGTAATTTTAGGAAATTTGAGACCACCTGTGAATTTACCAGTTACCAAACATACGATTCATAGTTTACGTGCTTTCCCTGTCACTTTCTGCCCTGCTTTAAAAACTTCTTTGGAATTCTGTATAATAGTGCCAGGGGCTTTTATAAATATATAGTGTACCTCTGCTCATTATTCTGGGCCAACATGTCTTAGATTCCATTCCTACTAAAAGCAGCTTTAACTGGCGTTTTTAAGTTAAATTTAAAATTGCACAGGAAAAATTAACAATATATTGAGTTTTAAGACCATGAAATTCAAAGACGTGCATAATCACATTTGCTGGAAATAAACGTGGATGCAATGAACCATAAAACACATTAATTGTAGAGTACCATGATCAGTAGTAAGTAATATGCTGTATTACCACTAACAAAAGCAGTACCACTTAAATGTACTTTTAGTCTTTTTTTACAGGACTAATGGAGTATTATCTACAGGGAATAATGGAGTATTATCAACATGAATAAATGTACTTTTTACCAGACTGTATAGAGTAGTACCATCAGCAATTGCACAACTGTACTATTACAAGACTAAACGGTAGTATGTATTTAGAGATGGGCAAAATTACCAAGCCTCACTGAAAAAAAAACAGACGAAGCCTAGTTGAAATGTGTAAAATTGACCAGAGGTCGTATAGTGGTCAATGGGAGAGATGAGACAGAGATGATAGTTTTAAGAAATAGACATGCTTCTCGTCAGACCAAATAAAATTGATTTAAAAATGTCTGGCGGTCTCATGACACAGGTAGTCTGTGGCGAATTGTGGTTTACAAGCGACGCAGTGTTCATTAAGAGTGGGAGACATCATGCTGTGGAGTGACTTTAACGGCCAAGTCAAGAGGAAAGAACGATGCAGCTCCCCACTGGGCAGACGTACCACGATGAGACAGGTAAAATGATCCACAGCCCCTGGCTCCCATCAACTTTTTCTATTGACTTGTCTTTCTTAAACCGTAAAACCGTCCCCATGCACAGCCTCACGGGGCATTTGCTGTGTAATTTCCTGTATAATAGATTGCGAATAGACTAAACAGGGGCGATTTCATACCACGCCAGTGACTTGATCCCCCTCCGGAATGTGATACAGACTTACAATTTTCAGCATATGCATAAAAAGTGTTAAAATGACAGATTTGCTAGCAAAACATTAAGTGGATCCTTTCAGTGGTGCAGTGGTCTCCTGAGGTTTGAACTGAGCTTAATGTCAAGGTTAGAGCAGAAGATAGACTGCTGGGCTAAAGAATTTTCCAGCCTGAAGCAGGTGGGCAGATATTGCCAGTATATTTATTGCACATGGTCTATAGTTTTCGTGTAGCTAGACAGATAACTCCATGGCTCTTGGTGACCTATGACATTCTCGAGTTATGCAAGCTCTACTAAGTTCATTTTCCCAACAACAAATCTGGCCAAGCTTCAGGTGAGCTTCAGCCTGCAATTTGTTAGGTACTCTTTCGTCTATCTTATCTGCATCAGGGACACTGATTGTGGGATCATCTTACAATTACAGGTGTGGGTTTCCAAGAGACGACAATGTGACTAGCCAAGAAGACGCAGCAGCTTGATTGAAGGGGACACCCCGACACACTTGTCACCTTCCAGGACCTTTTTTTGTCTGCTTGCTAGATCTTATCAGCAGACCACTTGCTCAGGGTAATATGATAATTGTCAAGGTTGTTTTATGAGGGGCCTATCGCGTCAATTCCCGTTATTAGTCCCTTGCTTTTCTTTTGAATTAACAATGCACTGATATACAGCAAGCCTTATCTCCTAATTGCATTTAATTTGAGGGTGTAGTGGAGGCGACCTACAACCCTTTACCAAAACATGCACAAATTGCAAGCAATGTATGAGACCAATTGAACGCAGAAAAACTAATAATAACACAATATTGCCACAGAAAATGCGTGAGAACAGAGAGGATATTGTTATGCTGCAGACAAATGCATTGTAATATATGAGGGTTTTTGCAACCGGGACCTTGGTGAGTTCGTGTCATATTTTTGCAAGGCTTTCTTGGGGCGAAAATGGCTGTGAGGGAGACGGGGAGGGGCGCGTGGCCACCCAGGGGAGCCAAGGGCGCAGACTGGCCGGGGGCGCCTCCCCCCGAAAGGTGAGAAAAGTCTTGGCCTGTGCGTGTGCATATCTTCCATTTCGTCGTGGGACCTTGGGAAAGCCAGGGCAAAAAGTGAGGAACAGAAAGGAGGCAGACTGGGTGACGACGTTGTTGTCTCTGCACAGCCATAATAGCCACGCAATGGGCCAAGAAGCCTGGCCTTAAGCAATGACTACAAGCTCCATAATGGCCCACACAATGCCCACACAATGGCTTGAACAGTTACAGCAGTTAAGCACCCTAGCAGACCATTCACAGATGGCAAGCCACCAAAAATGAGACAGGCTTACTCATCAAGTTTGGCCATGGCTCTGAAGTAGTTCATTACTACCAGTAGTACCAGAAACAATCATTCACTAAAAGCTAAAATCCTCCCTATAGTCCTGAGGGGTGGTGGAAATGCTATGAACTTCGTGTATTTTCAGTTTCTCAGTTGTCGTTTTTTTTTTCTTTCCCAGAGTTTTTGTTAGAGAGATAACATTCTTCTCCAAGGGGTAAATGGCAGATCAGGTATTCCTCTGTAGTGTTGGAATCCCAATTTGATTCTCCTTATCACCAACAACTAACATCCCACACCAAAGGAATTTAAAAATAGTGATTATTTTATCGTTGTTAATACAGATCATATTTTATTCCCACACTAAGCCTGGGAATTTTTAATTGTATGAACTTATGAGGAATTTGGGTAAGTTGAAGAAATACATGCATACAGGAGAATAAAAGTTAAAGCATTTATATTATTCAACCATAACCAATATTTCCTAAATTTATTTTTCACTGTGATGACTGATCATATGTAAATCTACTTTACTAGATAGTTCTATAAGAAGGTTAACACTGATCTTTCTTGCTTTCCACCAGTTTCTCACCACATCCAAAATATGTTTAATCATTTCATTTTGGTGTTTTCCTAATGCCAACCAGACCACCTTTATACAGTATACTATAATTCATACTGTAAAATTCAATCTCTTAATTGAAATAAATAATCATCATTATAATACGACCCTTGTAATTACATTTTTGCTTATCATGTGGGGGCCTAAGAAATCACACCAGCATCACTGATCTTGGGTTACTGTATGATATCCAACTTGTGAAATAAAACAGAAAAACATGGCATGTGATCTTAGGAGTAGAGTTTGAATGATGACGTGATAATCTGACATACAGGAATGAATCAACCCAGCATGACTGCAGATAAATGTATCAGGAGGGCTGCAGATTTTTGAAAGTCGTGTAATCTGCATCCATGGAGGTTTATCTTTTGTTGATGTTGGTTGCAGAGGGTCCTGGGGAGAGGTCTTGTCTGATGAAATAAGCAACAGTAATGTAGCAATATTTTTCAGATAGGGGAAAAAACTTTAGTATGTACCTCCAGTCCTCCACTATACACTACAGTTTGGAACTACCTGAACGTGGTCAGCAGTTGTACATGAACATGCATCAATACTCTTAATGAGAATGTTTCAAAGCAGTTTTCAGATTCATAGACTTGGAAACTAAACTCTACAGGACATGACGTGAATCCAGGACTCCCATTGGCTAAGACATCCCTCAGCCAATGAGAGTCCTGGATTTATATGACGTCCTCTAAAAGTTTAGTTTCCAAGTCTATGAGTTTGCTGTTACATTGAAATTGTATTGCGTGATGCATTATAAGCACACTGCCAATAATTCATGATTGGTGAAAAAGATGTGTAATGATGTTTTCGTAAACGTAATAAACAAGCCACCAGCTCAACAATCAGTTTGAGTTAATTTATCATCTTGACAATATAGATTCCCATCAGGCTATGTTCAATATTGTTGCCTTGCAGTGTGACATATTAACTTCTTTATAGTTTTTCTGTACTTATAAATTGATGCTGTGCACATAATAAGCCCCCTTTCTCAGTGAAAGCAATGGCTGACATGCATGTTACCATTCTCTGCTCAATTTATGGTTTGACATTAATCATATTCATATAATTCTTTGCATGCTTTGATATCTCAATATCTCCCTCTTCATTTAATATATATACATAGCAGGTGCAAATTTTATTCAACCAGTACTATCACGTCTGCCGCTGAAGCAATATCAAACATTTATGGCAGTACAGTGTAATGAGCACTGGCGACCTATGGATTGGAGTCAGTGCTCATAAGATTTATCTGCACTCTATAATTCCCTTCAGCTGGGCATCATGTAGTGGTATCATCACATCCGATGAGTCATGGACAGAACTCATTTCCATCATGGCTTTTTGCTTTATCAGGAATTGCCAAGAGCAATCACAAAAACTGCCCGTCTGGTGTTTCCGTTTGATACAAAGTTTAAGCTCCGTAGCCAGAGGAGTTTTCATTGAATTAGGATTATAGGCTGGCAGCTCTTTGGTATTCATTCATTAGATCATAATTTCGTGATGAGGCTATTAATTTTTATTTTTTGTAGTACAGTGGCTGTTTGGTTAATTACCACCCCTTCCTGGCAAATACAATGTCAGACTACGAGTGATGATTGACGTAAGATATTCAACTTTTTACATTTTACAATTAAAACACATGGAAAAATTTATATAGCTCATGCCTTTCATGAATATGTTTATAAATGAGATATGGAGACAAACATTTTGCACTTGAGTTGTAAATCCTGTTTAAATTACAAGGGGAAACCACATGACAGGGGCCCACTACAGACGAGGAATCTAATAATTGTGCTTGGATTGTGTTTACTTATTTGTCTTGGAACTAACTTTTGTATTGAAATATGTCAGGGTGTCTTTGCTGACTGACTTGAATCACCGAGAATGAGACATGACAGGTTGGGTGATGTGGTGGAAAAAAAGGGGGCAAAGGGGGGGGGGGTGAAAAGGAGAGTGGGGAGCCTTTGTTTGGTGACGGAGTAGCATTGTCCAAGACGTGTGAATCGACGCCCCCCACGCAGCGTTGCGCGTTTGTCCAGCCTACACAACTCTGCCACTTGTAACCCAATGCTTGTTTTCAAACATTTCAGCTCTCCATTCAAACTGCCTCTGATATGCTATACCCAGAAAGCAAACTCAAGTCATTTTTAAACTGTCTGAGGTGCTGAGCAGGCACTGCATGAGGTGAAGAGGGAGTCGAAGGACCTTCAGCCCATGCAGCCCACATGCAAGGCAAAAAGGGGCAAACAGGCCCTCTGTGGCTCTGACATCACAAGATATAGTTGAAAGAGGGGAAAGAAATGAGGAATACTTATTCACCAGGTCATACTGATTATCACAGCATGCTTGAGTGATGACGTACTACTCACAAGATATGATTCCAGGATATACTAAGACCGCTGTGTGACCCTCCTAATTCTACAAAACTACACTGAAACGACCACGCATCATGTGGGTTTTCACATGCTACAACAAAATTCAATTAAGTATCAGAAGTCTAAAACAACTTCTGAAGTAAGCTATCGTTAGAAAGTGAAGAAAAAAAAAACAGGTGATATCTAACTTCTGATATGAAAAAGAAGTTTTTCCCCTACTTAAAAATGTCCAAACCAAGGGCCTGAGCCAGGATTGCCATGGCAAGGATTGCCATGGCGAAGATACAGAGAATTGCTCATAAATTGAGAATGATGTATGGATAGACACTCTGCCAAACAGTGTTTTAATATTGCATCAATCCATGTAAAAAAAAATCAGCTGTGGGAGTTTGGCAACAAAAAGTATAGCACGTAAACTAATTGCACTTATTAATAGTCCATTGTGGCTATACACATAATCCCACCCACTCAGACACTCGAGTTAATTGCCTTCCCAGTTGGAAAATGTCATTGTCAGCAATTCTCTATTGACCTGGCTGTCAGGGGACAAATGAACGTTTGCTGCTCATGAGGAAAGGACTTGTCAAGGGCAATAAAGTAACAAACTTCAGCAGGCTGCTTTAACTGCGCAATTTTGCAAATATTTATCCAGTTCAGGGACACCTGTAATAACTATATTTCTTGTACTCACTGAGCCTCACTCCCTTGCAGTTTGCCTCCTGTCATAAAAAATGATTTTCTTTAAGGGGTTCTTATATGAGAATCAGGCTGTTCAAATGTTGTACACGTTGATGCGATAAAGCCTTCACAGGTGTGTTAATTTAGCAGAGAAGGATATTGCACATGGCCATCACCTGGGCTGGTGGCATTTGACAATTGATTTCACTTCCATGGAGACCATGCAAGGATGACTGACAGTTTGGAAGGAACCAGAAAGGGGGGGGGGGGGTGGTTGTGGGGGCTGAAGCAAAACTAGTAAGACACCTGTTGGTGTTATTTTGGCTGTGTGTGAACCTCAAGCTCACGTCCCCTCCCACAGACATTATCTAGAAATCCTAGCCCAAACAAGTTCCAGTCACTGACAAATACCAGATAAAACTAATCTCAGTGTTGAGACAACAAACTGGCAATAACGTGAAGCTGTCTTGAGTTCCATCTGCAAGTTCTTAACATTCCACAAAACCACCTCAGAACATTCAACAGCCTCTCCGAGAAGCTGTCTCGAGACGGTGCCATATATCCCTAGAGTCAATGTAGATGCTATAGATGCTATATAAATGATTCGCTTTTCTTGAGCTATTTGGATTAAAGGCCATGTGAAATTTCATTGATGCCTACCTACAATGACTAATTATTAATTAACCAAATTTACATGGTTCATGTCTCAGTGACTGATACTAAACGGTTTAATACGTTTACCATGGTCCATGGACACTACAAAATGCACTGGTCCTAATATTGGTGAGGTGGTCTTAATTGCAAGGTAAATTACATTGGTGAGGTTCCACCGTGTTAATTGCTATTGATCAATTAAGTTCCTATGATCCCAATGGTGATGTGGTGTCTTCAACTGTGCATGCTTAAGGGGCAATCGTAATAGTGAGATGGCATTGAGATTCCACATACTTTAGTCCCTTACAATATTCTTTGCTGACAGGAAATGCGAAGTGGGATGATTCTGACCACTTAAAATTAATAACCATGCATTCAATATTCATCAAATAGCCCGTAGGTTGAAGATGTTGCCAAGAATACGCAATTTATGGCTTCATAGACAAATGATAACCATTAGGCATTCATGATGAGGATCCATAAAGACAATAACTATACATGATCATCGAAATAAGATCATAAAACGGACCATATAAATGATCAAATATCCATTAGCAAGTTACCTTTTAGTGTCGATGCTATGTAAGACATGAATATACACATGCATGTAGTGTGGCTGGAGCTCATATCACATATAAATGCATGGACTTACTTCCAAGTTTCAGTCTGGGGGCCTCTAAAATTCGAATCCCTCGGAAAGCCAAAACAAACATTCCTAAGATGTGCTAACAACTTAGAAAGTTCTCATTGGCGTGTAAATAAACAGGCTGTTCACTTGGACCAGAAGCCATACTGCTTGGCAATATATGTCCCAACTCGTAATAGCATTGTATGGGGTGAATGCTGGGCGGAAGTGCATTGCCCTAAAGACTTAGATCAAGGGTGCGGCAGCTTAAGACTTGGGCAGCACACGTGGTGGGGCCAGACCAACCGATAAACCCTCAAGTGCTGCTTTAGTGCCTGATGTGGGGGCCTAATACCACCCCCTTACAATTAAGCTACGAAAAATAGAGCAGTATTGTACAGTTGAAATAAAGTGCAATTGGTCCAAAGAGGGATATAAATATTAGACAAATTGGTAAAAACATCGTGCTTTAGATACAATTCAAAGTGAAGAGTGAAGTATAATCTCTTTAATATAATTTTTGTTGAACCCAACTCAGGTCACTTCACTAATATCACCCCTTACCATTCAATCTCTGTCCTTTCTATAATTTCTTTCCATGGTAATTTACCTCTTAAATGATATCACTTCATTATTAAGACTACAATCCATCATCAAGGGAGGTCTTAATGGCGAGATTCTGCTGTACTATTCTAATCTCTATATACCTACTGTAGTAACTGTACTTTGCAATTAAATGGTCACCATTGGCAGAAATTTCACAAGTTCTCCAAGAAACACCTTTGAAAGTAAGCAATATATACCTTAGCTTATAAAGAGTGTAAAGGAGCATCGCAGGTGTCATTGTAAGGAACTGTAAGCAATTTTTCACTCTGTTGGTGGTCAATGGCTATGCTGACAAAAGCCCAGTGGGAAGGTTTGACCATGAGAGATACTTTGACAGCTGGGTCACAATAATGACCAATGATGATGATGATAGATGCTGTACCTACCCATCCATTAATTGTTGCATAACAACACAAAAGAATACATGATAAACAATGATAATTGGCAGGTATGACTAACACAAACTAAATAGCTGCTACACCTGGACAAATGAATGAGAACTGGAAACCCCAGGTCTTGGCTGACAACAACATGGATATATACAAGATTGCACAGGTGCTAGTGATGGCCACTGGCCAAGACAATTAGTTATGCGAACAGCACCAGTAAAACAGAACAGTGAGGTTCAATTGATGTATCATACACATGTTAAACTTACTTGATAGAGATCAGCTGCAGTGTCTGTAGAATCAGCGTCTTGTACAAAAGAAATGAAGAGCAGTGCACAGGCCAGAAAACAGGCTCCACAGGCCTGTACACCAGTCATATCTGTCTGTGAAGGTAAACTCCTTGGCTCAAGTATAAGATGAGTATCACAATGATCGCATGGTGCCAGAAAACAAGGGCCTACCACTGGGTTCCATACCCGCACCCACCGGGTCCCGCAGCGGGTTATTAGCGAGGGTGGGACGATGTACTTAGGATGTAAACAGAGGTACTAGGTTCCTCAGTTGGTGAGAGAAGTATTTGATGTACACCAGTGTGGAGCTAGCGCTGGCCCAGACTGCAGTGGCTTACAAAGGTGGCAGGGTGCTACTACATGGCCCTCCCTCTCTCTCTCCCTCTTTCCAGTGAGTTGCTGGCAGCCGTGAACTGCTCACTCACTCTCTCACTCACTCCCTCAACTCCTCTTACCCTGCCAGGTGCCACGGGCCAATCAGCTGGCTTGTTGCTTGCTCGCCCCTACGCAGTCACAGTGCCTTAGCTGAGCACATACAACACGCAGGCAGCTGCCCAGTCACTTCACAGTTCAGTCTGAGCAGTTCTTACAGATCTGCTGGTGCTGTCATGCCAACCTAATTCACTCAAACGGCTGTCTTCTTAGTACAATCTACTGTTCTTAAGTCTCTTCTCCAACATAGCTGAAAAGTAACACGCGTCTCGTTTCATCGCCTTTTTCCCACCAAGTAGGTTTTCTGCAGCTCGTCTTTTGTTGAAAGGCACACCTGTGAAAATAAGCATCAACAAGACGGGCAAACAAGAGCATCAATGGTGGCCACTTGAGATGGTCGTGGTCACAGCCCTCCCCAGTTTTCTCCGCCAGTTGAGCCGTGATTTATTGCTTCATACAGCCACGTCCCTTCACTGAATTTACATGCACTGCCAATTCCCCCTACAAGCCTCTTATACAAAATCACAATTGCAATTAATGTGGCATGAACGCCTACCTCCAACAAAAATTGCAATTAGCCACTCATATGCAACTTTACAAGCAATTCGCTGTTGCAAGCTGCATACCAAAACCACTTTGAACAATTTATTATTATTTATATATACGATGCAGGATATGGAAACTTTTTTCTGAGTCATTCGTCACGAGGCAGGTCCTAAAATGTCTTGCACGAAGCACATCGCTAATGATTATTCCGTCTGAACCATAGGTGGGCCATAGCACTCACAATACACAAATTACAATGGTATATTCATATAATACATTCTTGTTAGAGATTCACTGCAAATTGGATCAACCATCCATGAACAAGTAGTTTCACATGAAATATGTTGTTAGCTTCAGGATGGTGATAAAACTAATCAATAGCAAGCACCAGGATTTATTTCATACAATGTAATCAGTCATACTATTTATCATGTATTACATGATAAAAATTGTATGCATGATTTTATATGAAGTTGAGAGTATTTAAAATTTACACAATTGAAATATGAAATCGATAGTTTAAAATGGAAAAACCATTATGAAACCCCGCCTTAATTAAGACCATCTTACTGTTAAGACCGCCTGGCACCTATCCAATAAAACCTCTGTTATTGACCAATTTATATAAACCACGTCACTATTTAAGCTATAGCGTCCCAAGGATGACCTTAATTGCGATAATTTATCTATGGACCAATGACAAGAAATCATGTGTATATCATCATCAACACTAAATTTTGAGATTCTGCATTTCTAACTGGATGCAACAATATAAATCAAGACTAATGATTGTTTAGCACCTCCATGCAGTGTTTCAAAATCAAATGTGCCGTGGGTAACAACATGACATATGCATTGCCGTGGGCCCGAAGCCACGCAGTTCGTCACCAGACCCCATGTACGCTCCAGAGTCTGAGAGAGAGAGAAAAAAATGCGATTATTTTTCCTTGTTACTCTTTATATTTATTTTGGTAAGGTCAGAGTTTGCGAATTGCTACTCGAAATGTGTAAAACACTATATCAAAGGGTAGATATGAATGCTGACAGACAGCGAGAAGGCGCATAACTGGGAGAGATATGGGGGCCCCAGTGGAGTGATAGCAGAGCGGGGCAAAACGCCACACCTTGGTGGGCTTTGATGTGGGGCGCCAGTGGCCCGCGGCCAAGGGGCACCTCGGCGGCTGTGTCTGGTGGCTTCTGGTTGCACTTATAAATGCCAAGTGTGATATGATTTTACGCAGTGAAACACAGACACATGTAGAGGGGAAGGCAGGGCGACAGTGATCCGTAGCCCGGGGCTATGGGACCGCCTCCTGTTTAGTGCCTGTCGCCGTCCTATAATACGGCCCTGAGCCCCCGCCACAGACTATAGCCATGCAGCCCCCGTCACAAGTCAGCCCCCCTCCCCCATCATTGCACAGCGCCCCCTCATGTCAACCACTTGTCATTAATAAGAGATTTTGTTCCTTATCTGCCAACATTGGTAACAGGCGACATGGCATTCTGAGTTTGTCGCACAGAAAATCAACTAGATTCTACAAACAGACCTCGCTAATAAGACCACTTCAGGGCGAGCGCGCCTTACTGTAATAATCATATATAAATGACCTGACTGAATCACTGGGAATCAAATGCTATAGATATGACAGCAACACTGAAACTGAAAGATTAGAGTGAAATGTTGTCAGTCTACTTTTTGTGGAATTAAAATATATGTAGCATATGTATAAATATATTATAGTATACACTACAAATATTGTAATGCCACACGAAAGTAAGGCACACTTAACGAAGTCCTAACAGGGTTACTATTTTGGTGTCTCGTAGGGTTATGTCTAAGCTAAGTCAGCTTATATGACCAGCTGTCAGAGGCAGTGGTAATGATGAGATAAGCTTGGGATCCACATCATGATACATCGGCTTTGCTATAATCAGTATGCTAGACCATGTATTCCTAATATAAACCATTAAAGATAAAATAAAATAAAAAAAGAAGAAAGGATGTATAGCCTTAAAAATGGTAGGGCCACTGCGCAATGGGAAAGTATGTCTAAAGTTATTCATTGACAGGAAGCCGAGAACAATGGGCAAATAGCAGCATGCAGTAGACACTGAGACACCTGTGAATGTCAAAGACGCAGGTTAACCACAATTGACACTCGATCACACCTCGGGGCGTCCAAACACAACGTCTCAGCCTTTTTACGCTCCGTCATGCAAATAAGGCCGTTAACAGCAGCTCATCAAAGAACCATTCATCATCCGCCACACAAAATAGTTCTGCTCACCTGCGGAGGGATCGGCCAAAGTCAGATTGTCACTAAAACATGTTAACTAAGATCAAAGGAGAAAAGTAGGCAACCCACAAGGACTGTCTAGACTGAAATGTAACATAGCAATAGTTACTAAGAATAATGAAAGCAGTGTGAGATAGGCCTATATAAATTCAGGCCTATAGCCGCCTATATGTTTATCGTTTACTATATGAACTTTAATTTATCTGACCTTGGTGAAAATACAATATAATTTTTCAAAATCCCACAAACTCTATGTTGGACTACACACTAGAAATGAGCGCAGGGCGGGTTTCAACCCGCAGGTTTTAGCGGGGTGGGTCAACTTTTCATTTGGACTCGTGGGGCAGTGCAGGTGCGGTAGTCAGTGCAGGTGCGGGTAGTGTTTCTGAATTGCGGGGTGGGTGCGGGTCAAACACAAAGGTGAACATTGCGGGGCAGGGCGGGTGTGGGTAGTCTTGCAGTTATGATGCGGTTCCATCAATTCAGGTTTATCACCTTTCTCGTAGTTGTATTAGTCACTTGACCTAAATCATTACATCTCTCAAAAATCTAAAAAAGGTGGGGAACCCCCAGCTCACTTATGGCTGTCATTTGTAGAAGCAGGGTCAGACCCCAGGGGTGGGGATTAACTGCAGGAAAGACCTGCTTTCAATACCAGGGAACCTGAAACTGGCAAGACAGTATGCCTTTGTTACAGTGGCTGCAATGGCTGCACTCTCAAGAGCTGAAATTTTGCACTTCTGTTGGAGATGTTATGAAGATGACCTTGATATTCTGTCGCAGATGCTTTTTGAGATGCATTATGTGTTGAATTTGTAACCAAATCAGGTATATAAAATGTTTTGTGATCAGCTGATCCAGTGTTCTGCATTGACTTGTAGGTCATTTTTGGTGATCATAGGTAATTTCTAACGGCATGATGGGATAGCATCATAGTATTTAAATATACACAGAATTCATTAATGGCATTCTGAGCTCCAAGGTGTGTGTGTGTGTGTTATTGTTTAACGCCTCATCAGCATCTGAGTGGGCTATGTAGAGGCTCTCTAGGTTAAGATTGATTATCTATATTTGGTAGTAGAAACCAGAAGCATGTAAAAAATCAATAATTGTCTGCGTTGGATATCTGGTAAGAGATGTTGTAAGGTAGTAACTTGAAACAAAGGTCTTCTAATGCCTTGTAAGTCGGTGCAATCTAATGTGTGTGTGTGTGTGTGTTATTGTTTAACGCCTCATCAGCACCTGAGTGGGCTATGTAGAGGCTCTCTAGGTTAAGATTGGTTATCTATATTTGGTAGTAGAAACCAGAAGCATATAAAAAATCAATAATTGTCTGGGTTGGATATCTAGTAAAGAGATGTTGTAAGGTAGTAGCTTGAAACAGAGGTCTTCTAATGCGTTGTAAGTGGGTGCAATCTAATAAAATATGTTTGATTGTTAGTGGGCACCAACAACTCTGGCATACCGGTGCCGGTTCATTGACTAAAAGGTGTAACTGCGTAAGTCTTGAATGTCCTATGAGGCATGTGTGTGTGTGTGAGTTATTGTTTAACGCCTCATCAGCACCTGAGTGGGCTATGTAGAGGCTCTCTAGGTTAAGATTGATTAACTATATTTGGTAGTAGAATCTAGAAGCATATAAAAAATCAATAATTGTCTGGGTTGGATATCTGGTAAAGAGATGTTGTAAGGTATTAGCTTGAAACAAAGGTCTTCTAAAGCGTTGTAAGTGGCTGCAATCTAATAAAATATGATTGATTGTTAGGGGGCACCGACAACTCTGGCATACCGGTGCCGGTTCATTGACTAAAAGGTGTAAATGTGTAAGTCTTGAATGTCCTATGAGGCATCTGTGATATATTCCTTGATCTTTGCGAGTATTGAACCTACTAGGTATGTTATTTTGAATGCAAGGTTAGATTGAATGCAACTTGTTGTTATTACATTCATTCCATTGTCTTTGCCAGCAAGACATGATAAAAGATTTTATAGTCATTTTAAAATCAGTGTATGGAATGGTAAAATCAGTTATCTCTTTTGTAAGAGCCCTTTTTGCTGCCAGGTCTGCTTTTTCATTCCCTTCAATGCCAGCGTGTCCAGGAATCCAGCAGAATACAATGTCTTTGTATTCATGAAGATAGAAATAATTAATAAGAACATCTAAGATCCCAGGGTTATCAAGTTGTTTATTTTGGATTGCTTGAAGAGAAGATTTGGAATCAGAACAGATAACATAACGATCTGATTCTGAGTCCTCGATGTTCTTTAAGGCAAGGTAAATAGCTGTTAATTCTGCAGTGTATATTGAGCAGTGGTCTGGAAGACGACATTCAGCTATAACGGTTTTATAAGAAGTGACAGCACAGCCTACTCGTCTTTCCATTTCTGAGCCATCTGTGTATAGAAATTTGTATGATTCGTATTTAAACCTTATACTATAAAATAGGTTTTGATAGTCTACCGGATTGGTTTCGCTTTTCTTAAGCTCTGCCAAATCCAGTATAACTTTCGGGACTGGGAGAATCCATGGCGGAATGGGTGGTACTTCCGTCTCGGCAATGATTGTAGTATCAATTTTTGCAGCCTCAAGATAGAATTTCATGCGTAATCCCAGTGGTCGAATGGCGTTTGAACGAGATTCATAATGATGCATGTATTTTGGATGAAATATTACATCATATGTTGGATTTGTTGGAGTTGAAGCTACTTTTAGTATGTATTGCATGGATAACTTGATACGACGAAGGGAAAGTGGAGGTTCCCCTGCCAGTACATATAAGCTCTCTACAGGAGATGTACGAAAAGCTCTTAAGCTTAGTCGCAACCCTTGATGATGTACAGAATTCAGGCATTTTAGATATGATGGTCTGGCGGAGCCATATACCACAGAACCATAATCAAGTCGAGAACGAGTAATTGCTCGATAGAGACGAAGGAGGACTGTTTTGTGTCCCCACCCCAATTATATTTGCTCACTACTTTAAGGAGGTTCATTGATTTCAGGCACTTTGCTTTCAGTGCTTTGATAT
Source organism: Alitta virens (assembly GCA_932294295.1). Lineage (NCBI taxonomy): Eukaryota > Metazoa > Annelida > Polychaeta > Phyllodocida > Nereididae > Alitta > Alitta virens. The sequence goes on along the minus strand of OW028574.1, from coordinate 45,235,919 downwards.
GCGGAATGAAAGACAATTTGGAGTCAAAGAGTACACCCAAAAATTTTGTTTCATTCACCACTTTTATTTGACAGTTGTCAATTATTAGTGATGGATCAGGATGGTTTGATCGTAAATAATAGAAAGGGAGACAAACTGTCTTCTGTTTAGAGAACTTGAAGCCATTTTCAAGTGACCATTTGTGAATCCTATTCAAATTTAATTGCAGTTGTCGTTCTATGGTTGGCATATATCTGGAACGATATGCAATGAGGAAATCGTCAACATATAGGGACGACATGAGATTTTCTGAGATGGAATTTACTATACTGTTGATTTTGACGTTAAAGAGGGTGGGCGAGAGAATACTACCCTGAGGGACTCCATTCTCCTGAGAGTAGGGGCTTGACATCGTTGATCCCACTCGGACCTTAAAGAAGCGATCCTGTAGGAAGGATCCGATGAAAACTGGAAGGCGAACTCGAAGCCCTAAGTCGTGGAGATCTTTCATTATTCCATATTTCCATGTAGTGTCATAAGCTTTTTCTAGGTCAAAGAATATGGCTACTACATGTTCTCTGTTAATGAAAGCATCTCTAACATAAGTTTCCAGTCTGACTAAATCTAATGTGCTCCTGTGACGGCGAAATCCAGATTGGAACTCTGTAATAAGCTGGTTCGACTCCAGGAACCAAACCAGTCTATCAGTAACAATTCGCTCCATTGTCTTACATAGACAACTGGTTAAGGCTATTGGTCGATAATTCATAGGATCACTATGATCCTTCCCCGGCTTGGGAATTGGGATGACCGTGGCTTGTTTCCAGAGGGATGGAAGACATCCCTTCTCCCAAATTTGATTAAAGATATACAGTAATATTTTTAAAGAGGATTGAGGTAGGTGTTTTAAGATTTGATAATGTATATTATCAGGGCCTGTTGCAGAGTCAGTCGCTTTTAAGATGGCCTTCTGAAGTTCTTCTAAGGTGATGTAGGAGTTATAATCTTCGCTGGTATCAGACTGTATATTTAGGGTTAATCTCTCAGCTTGAGCCTTATAACATTGAAATTCTCTCGTATAGTTCTCTGATGAGGAGTTGTATGCAAACTGTTCTCCTAACCCATTTGATATTTGTTCTGGTGAGGAGAGATATTCTCCATTCACTTCAAGAATGCTTACATGCGAAGCTAGGTTCTTTCCTTCAATCTTCTTAATCATTTTCCAGACTTTATTGCTAGGAGTTCTTACAGTGAGTCTGCGTTTTTTTTGCCTGACAATTCTACGCGCTTTGGCTTTCAGGCACTTAAAATTATTCAGATTGTTGATGGTCGGCTGTGATTTAAAAATTCTGAGGGCTCTCTTACGGTTTTTAATAGCTTCTCTTACTTCGTCGTCAAACCAGGGTCTTGCACTTCGTTTAGAATTGTTTTTTGTCATCGGTATTGTTTTATTGGCTATATCAGTAATATCATCAGTAAAATCTTTAACGAGACTATTACAATTCCTATAATGAGACATAATAATTGTTTCTAAGCAGTGCTTTTCGAAAGAGGTCCAATCTGCTTTATGCAACTTCCATCGTGGTTGACCCACTTCTCTAGTACCTTCTACGTTTTGTAGGACAATGGGAAAGTGATCACTGCCGTGAGTGTCCTCTAATACTCTCCATTCAAATTCCAGAAATAACGCTGGGTCACATATACTAAGGTCTATTGATGAAAATGTTCCATGACCAGGGTGAAGATATGTGGGTGAACCATCATTGAACAAGCAAAGGGTGTGGTCATTGAGAAAGTCTTCAATGGTTTTTCCTTTGTTGTTGAGGGAAGTGCTTCCCCACAATTGGTTATGGCTGTTCAAATCTCCTAGGATAAGACGCGGTTCAGGAAGTTGATTGTTAAGGTTATGCAAATCACTGGCTGTAAGGTGAAAGGGTGGAGGAATATATAAGGAACATATAGTGAATGTTTTATTCAGGTTCAGACGAACTGCTGTAGCCTGAAGGTTTGTGTTAAGAGCAATATGAGAATGAATGATTTCATTTTTAACTAAAATTGATGAGCCTGAGCTCCAAGGTGATATTGATGTGAACTTTATACAGCATGGCATATCACTTTTTTTTCTCAAATTGAGAGTGACCCACAAAACATCCAATAGCAGATGGCAATTACATTATCACTCACTCTCAACCCACCATAGTCTCTGCCCTGGCTGCTACTGAGAAACCAGACGGTGACTATCTGCTGACATGAGTATATTGTAATTTACTCACAGGGTATATTGGGTTAATGTGAATGGTCGCCATCTTGTCCATCTTTTCCGGTGTGCCTTTGCCGTCTTGGCCTACGAGAGTTTAGATAGCCAATTAGACGCAGCCCATATGGTCGCCAAAATTTAATCCTCTGGGCCATATATAACAGCTGGCCAGCCCCTAACTGGCCTTCACTTCTCTTCGTTCACTCGATCATCAGCACTCCAGCAACCCATATGCACCAAGGTGATGCCAGCCTGATATCATGCCTTCACAGCCACCTGACTGCAGTTTGCTGCTAATCGGACCTGCGCTTCCTGAGCCACTTCCTTATTCAACTCTAAGTTTCTTCATCCTGTTGAGCCGTCTGAGCCGTCTGAGCCGCTGTTTGTACCGTGAGTGTCATTAATTTTGAATTACTTCAGAATTGAGACCGGTATGAAGAGATATAGGCCTAAGAAGAGTAGAGCCCGCAGTTGTAGCGTTTAAACGATAATCCAACATCTGTTAGTGCTCTGGGCTTGCAACCACTGGTTCCTTGGATCGATTCTCGCTTAAGCACGACGGTCCCATAGGTCCGGGTAATTGTAGAGCCGTTCCCAGGGCTGGTTTTTTGGAAGACACTGTGAATTAAATGATGCAGTTAATGAGATGAATTTGGGGAAGCATAGTGCTGATGGAGGAGACAGGCAGTTGGGTATGCCACTTTGACTGAGTCTGTCATCCGTAATGACACAAGGCTTATGCCAGCCCCCCTCTGACAGTGAGACAGCCGTCGCCAGTCTTAATAGACGGTCCCAACCCAGTAAACAATGATAGTGTAATGAGCGCTTCCAAGGTGCTAGAAATGTGTTCTTTGTCCGACACAATAATGCTAAAGTAAATGAAAGTGACGACTTGGGAGCAACAGGGAGTCAACCCCTCATGTGAACTCATATGCTAATGCACGCCACAATGTCTGGTCGACCCTAGGTTGGCAGGTGGGAGTGGCAGTCCGGCTGCCTCCAATTGGCACAACATGAGAGATGCTAGAGATGCTAGTATGTATGGAAACAGGTTGTCCCTTTTCCCCGCCAGGGGGCGTGTGCGTGGTCACTGGACCCCTCCCCTGATAATGGAGTGGATCAGAAATAGCACGAGGGAGCAGTCTTCCCAGGCATCCATGAGGCAGGTCCCTCCTGGTTTGGTCAGCGTGGTCCGAGGGCACCTACACAGGGTACTGAGCACGTCAGTCACCGCGTGCATTAATTTGCATTGATGGGCGAGTTCCTCGAGTTTGTGATCTTCTACGTAATGCAACTTCAGAAATAGAAGAATTTAAGAGCTATATGCATAATTATGGCAACGTCAACATAAGGTGTCAACGTACAAAGAGAATTATCTCCAATTCATTCAAATGGCTAGCAGCCTCGAGTGTGTATGACTTATTCATGGGTGGGTGATTAGAGCTTTACGTCCTGGGTGATTAGGGCTTTATGTCCTGTATTTCTGCACCAGTTGGGCTAATTAGGACAAGCAGAGACCATGGCAATGAGACGAAGGATGAAACAGCCATCCAACTTAGGCTCGACCGGGAATAGAACCCGGGACCCAGCGGTTGGAAGCCCAGAGCGCTATCTCTGAGCTAGGCCCCCGCCCTCCCCTGGGACGGGGAGGGAACCTGCCCAAATTTAAGAGAAGTAAAGCTAATCCCTCTGATAGATGCCCTAAATTTCAAGAAAACAAATGTAAAGCTGGACAAAATTGCAGTTCTCCGATAGCCCTAACTGGTTAAAAATGCTGCCAGAGGTTTAAAGTAAGGATGAGGCGGAGCTCATCTTCTCCTATTTAAAAGAGGAAGTCCGAATTGGTCGCCCTGCAGCTGACGGCAATATTGTTAACCGGAACTGGCCCTCTATTCACGAACACAAATCCCAGGTCGATGAGGTTGTTTACACTGATCTTAAGATGGGTAGGCAATGGACCACTTCCCTACGCAAATTTCATAATCTCTATTGGGGGCATTCCTCAAATGGGAGTGTGTGTGTGTGTTATTGTTTAACGCCTCAGCAGCACCTGTTTGGCTATGTAGAGGCTCTCTAGGTTAAAATTAATTATCTATATTTGGTGTGTGTGTGTGATTAGGGCTTTACGTCCTGTATTTCTGCACCAGTTGGGCTAATTAGGACAGGCAGAGACCATGGCAATGAGACGAAGGATAAAACAGACATCCAACTTAGGCTCGACCGGGAATCGAACCCAGGACCCAGCGGTTGGAAGTCCAGAGCTAGGCCCCTGCCCTTCAATCTAGTCAGATTTGTTGATGATTTTCTAGTTATAGCTCCATCTGAGGTCGAATGTAAGGTCAATTTAGATATGATGCTTGAAGTTACTGTTAAGTCCGGCTTCGCTATACAGGCATCCAATGTTACCAAGCCAGCTAGAGTCGTCGAATTTCTTGGTATAATAGTGGATGGAGAAAAGTTTGAACTTCGCATATCTGAAGATAGAGTCACTGAGATTAAAGGCATTTTGGCCGACTGGCGTTCTAAGCGAGTAGGCACTAAAAGAGGATTGCAGAGTCTATTAGGTAAGCTGGCCTTCGCAGCACGAGTTGTGTGATCAGGTCGAGCTTTTCTCGGCCGACTTATAGGCCTAGCTAAAAGGCTAAAGCTTCTGCATCACAAGGTCCGCCTCTCTTCCGATGCCATAGCTGACATAAATTGGTGGTTAGTTAGTGAGTGTTATTGTTTAACGCCTCATCAGCACCTGAGTGGGCTATGTAGCAGTTTGTGCAATGCGCACTGTCCTGTTTTAGCCACTGGGGATAGAGGACTTCACCCTAAGTGTTTCCACCCTCGCCGCGTGGAGGCCCAGGACCTTCGAGGGCCATAAATTGGTGGTATAAATGCATTGACAGCCATAATGGAGTGCACATGTTCAAGCCAGACTGGTCAGTAGGTAAGGTACTCCACGTTTATACAGACGCCAGTGACTTTGGTTACGGTGCCGTATTAGTTAACAGCTGGTTTGCCATCAAATATGCAGGTATAAGTGCAGCATCAGGGCTGCAGTCCATCAACTGGCGCGAGATCCATGCGGCAGTGAAAGCATTAGCAACATGGGTGACAGAGCTTGCGAATGAGAAGGTCATATTTCATGGAGACAATGCTGCTGTTTGTTATATACTGAACAAGCTATACACACCAGTACCTGAGATAATGGAGCTTGTCAGACAATGGGCATTGCTGGTAGAACGGCATAGGATAGAAGTTGTAATAGTTTACATTGCCAGCCTCGATAATGTTGATGCCGATCTTCTGAGTCGAAGGAGAATTGATGACTTCCTGGCATGCATGGGACATTGTGTTCCTGCTCGAATTTGGCCATTTGATGTTAGGTAATTCGATCACATAGTCTGAAAATTTCGATTATTCTTTCAGATCTCGACTTGCAAGTCGCCGGGTTGGTTGGTGCCGGTCTGGCCTATAATTCACGCCGCTCATACTCCACAGCAGTTAACCGGTATCTCCACTTTACAGAAATATATAGCCTTGACCCTTTTGAGTTCAATGAGCTTACAGCGCTCAGGTTCATAGCTCACTTATCTTTGCATAAGCTTTCACTGGCATCCATCAGAGTTTATCTTTCGGGCGTCAGAGCTTGGCTGGTCACCGAGGGTTTCCCTCCTCTTGACATTTACTCCCATTAGAGTAAAATGGGCTATTAAATCAGTAGAGCGAGCGGGCCCAGCACCAGTTCAGGCTTCTCCCATTTCATATACAATGTTGATACAAGTGCAGAAGTCTATAGTTTATGGTTTTGATAACCTAATGTTATTTTCTGCAATGTCACTAGCATATTTCGCATGTCTGCGTGCGTCAGAATACTGTTCAGGACCAGGGGTGTCGTGTCCGCTCCTAGCATCCGCGGTTACATTTTACCCAGGTTCAGTACCGTTCATGGTACTTAAAGTGCCATCATCAAAAACTTCAGTCTCTGGCTTCTCAGTTACGGTGGGTTGTTCGAGCACTGAAGTTTGTGCTTATTGCTCTTTCAGATTATAAATCACGCAGAGGCGCGCATCATTAGAAGCACCACTCTTCCTTTTTCGCGATGGCACAATACTTATGCATAAACTTTTTTCGCATAAAATGAAGTCTATTTTTCAGGCTGCAGGCTTTACAGCCCAGCATTTTACTCCCCATTCACTCCTGGCCGGAGTTGCTACGGATGCAGCAGCACTTCAGCTGCCGGAGCCAGTTATTAAGTGCTTGGGGCGCTGGGTGGGTGGGTGGGTGATTAGGGCTTTACATCCTGTATTTCTGCACCAGTTGAGCTAATTAGGACAGGCAGAGACCATGGCAATGAGACGAAGGATGAAACAGCCATCCAACTTAGGCTCGACCAGGAATCGAACCCGGGACCCAGCGGTTGGAAGCCCAGAGCGCTACCTCTGAGCTAGGCCCCCGCCCTCTTGGGGCGCTGGAAGTCCGAAGCTTATAAGGTCTATGTGGGTGGGTGGGTGATTAGGGCTTTATGTCCTGTATTTCTGCACCAATTGGGCTAATTAGGACAGGCAGAGACCATGGCAATGAGACGAAGGAATAAGGTCTATGTGAATCTTCTAAAATTCTTAACCCCTAAATTACATTTTGCTCTTGGGAATGCTACGAGTTATGGGCCTCCACAAGAGCAATGTGTATTGTATTTATTTGCATAAATATATGTTGCCAATAAATGGCTTATTTATTCCACACTCATTCACTTGTCTCTTCTTTTATTTCTCAGAGTCATTTATAGGGTTAAATATAATTTATTAAAATAAATATAGTTAAACTTTTATGCTCCCTTGCTTCCGGGCGCCGTAGGTCTTTCATTAGCCAATCATAACCCTAATCTGATATCCAAGCCCCAAAAGAGGGACTGTTCTGGGCTTAGGCAGTATTCGCCTTCACTACTTCGTTTCCCACCATCCCAGAACCCCTTTATTCATTTCTTAGAGTAAGTATTTTATATTGATCGCTTACCAATCTCATTTACAGCTGACAATTCAATTTATGTCCAGCATGTATTGTTTCAGCATTTGTACAGGCAGCAGTGAGTATCATTATTTCTAAGTCATGTTAAGACTCGAATAAGTCCTGTTATTCTTGTTTCAAATTTTTTATGCTTATTTTACGATTTCAACTAACTTATGTAAGTTGTTCGATAAAACTTATATGTCCAATAAGTACATGTATTTATATATTGATGAAACAACATTAGCGATGTGCTTGTGTTTAAGGCATGGGCCTCCACAAGAGCAATGTGTATTGTATTTATTTGCATAAATATATGTTGCCAATAAATGGCTTATTTAATCCACACTCATTCACTTGTCTCTTCTTTATTTCTCAGAGTCATTTATAGGGTTAATCCATGTAAGCATTTGAGATGCATGTTTTAACAGGTCGTCATGGGTATCCTTACAGATAATTAATATAAAAGTAATTTTACATGATAACGTATTTCCCTAGGGGCTGTTCCATTTAAGAGTGCAGGCTGGGGGCGGACAGGAAACTTTTCAGATATCCCCCCCCCTCCTTTTTCTAATAAAAAAAATACTAGCCAACTATCTCCATCCCTTTCTTTTACTTTTTTGGAGACCCCATTTCTCCCCCTCCCTGCTTTTCAAAAATCTCCCAGTCTCCCCCCTTCCTATCACACCTTTAAATGGAACAGCCCTTGGCAAAACCTTTTGTCAAAATTATTGTAGTTACTTTGGTGAAATGATGTCAGTTTTCTGGTAATAATGATTGTCTTGAACAGCCATGGGTATTTGCTGTGTGTAGCTTACAGCCTACGTTTATAACAGAAATTTCTCCTCGACACATTAGGAAATTAAACAACTTGACAACAAAAATCCAGAGTGAGGGAGCACCTGAGGATGTATTTGCACTCCCACTGACAACCCCAATAAACCTTTCCCTTTACTGATTTACAGCATTCTCGATATTCGTCAGATTTTCGGAAGAACGCGTCAAAAAACCTGTGACAGAAAAATTGTTGAGGATGGTGAATGCAGTGGGCTGCCTACTTAGGATACCAAGTGAGCGATCATCAAGCCTGCCACATCTCTTTGGACTTCTGCTTGTTGGCTATGGATGTGGGCAAGGTAACTATCTTAACTGCTTTGCTGTCGTTTAACTAGACACTCAATAATTTAGAATTTATGGATTTAAAGTCATTATCGACTGTGAGTGGGTGGGTGGATTAGGGCTTTAAGTCCTGTATTTCTGCACCAGTTTGGCTAATTAGGACAGGCAGGGACCATGACAATGAGACGAAGGATGAAACAGCCATCCAACTTAGGCTCGACCGGGAATCGAACCCGGGACCCAGCGGTTGGAAGCCCAGAGCGCTACCTCTGAGCTAGGCCCCCGCCCTTCATTATCGACTGTCAAGATTTATTATTTAGTCAGGGACAAAGGCTTCATTAAAGCTGCAACACTGTCAACACAAAAGTATTTAAGATAAATTACAATATTTTACAGCTACAGTAGATATGCTCAGTCAGATTGGTTTGTCTGTCTCATGGCAAAGTTTGTAAGCACAACACATTATTATTGATAGCTTTATTTGTTATTGTTTTGTTTTATGTTCAGTTATGTTTATATTTTTCCATGTTATCTATGGTTCTACATTATATAGTTCAAATATCAGTTATTAAAGCATGTTAAATTGTTTAGTGTTATTAATCCATTTTTTCCATGGTTCTATAGTCATACAATTGATACAAAAATCAATGTAGTTTTTCATGGTATCAATTTTACTAACAGCTGAATAATCTATAGCATAGTGGATATGCTAGTAAAGTATACCATATATATACTCAAGCAGCTGCAAAAGTTAGGTCATATGGTTCTTGAGATCTCATAGTAACATGTATTGATGGTAATTGATGCTAAGCAATATAGGCCATATTGCGGTGCTTTATAGGTTCAATACCTGCAGCAAGACTAAAATGAACGCAAAAAAGATTAAAAAAATCTGTCATTGTGTTTCTAATAACTTGTCTTATCGGCAGGTTGAACTTCTTAGAGAAACGATTGGCTGCTTTCCAAGAGCAGATCATTTCAAGCCTCACAGACGATGACTTGCAGATATACATGTATGATAACTGGAACAAGTATTTCCAGGTTAGCCTTGTTATTGGTACTATTCCATAATACTTGCTTCTCAGTCTAAATAAGCATAAAATCTGCTATAAATTGGATCGTTTGTGCATAAATATTCAGGATAGGGAGTTAAGTACCAAAAATGATATTTCGATTGAATCCTTGTAGACGTACCATCAACGGACTAACAAGCAAGGCAACCGAATGTTCAACTTCACCGTAATGGGCATAGTAGTCGTCAAAGCAGAGTCCATCAAACACCTTACCATGCAGGAAGCAGTTGAACAGCCGCAGTACAATGTGATGCAATTGGATCCCTCGTGCATAAATATTCAAGGGAATATATATATTATTCATGTGTGTGAACATGTTGACGCAAATTTAATGAATTACCTTCTGCTTTTTTAACCTCTGGCTATTTATATCCAAAGAGTTATTACAATGGCCCTTGTCTATCCGCTTTTTCGTGTTAACCGAATAACTCTCAATTGACGCTGTTTGTATCCAAACTGACATAGATTGTTAATTTCAGTGTAATCTTGGATGAGTTCGAAGATGGATATTTAAATCACATACACCAAACATCGACCATTAAAATTACAATTGGCTAACTGATTGATATACGGCAATGATATATTATACTCATAATTATCATAATCTGATAGCTCAGAGGTAGCGCTCTGGGCTTCCAACCACTGCCCGGGTTCGATTCCCAGTCGCGCCTAAGTTGGATGGCTGTTTCCTCCTTCGTCTCATTGCCATGGTCTCTGCCTGTCCTAATCAGCCCAACTGGTGCAGAAATACAGGACGTAAAGCTGGATGTGCAAGGTGGACCTCACATGGGTATACAAAAGCTTTGAGATATTCCTTGCTGAACACCAGGTGACCAGTCTGTAGTGGACTTCTCAGTAATATCAAAAGCAGTATTTATTTGATAGGAAATTGCCATTTGCAGCCAGAAAGAGCCCATGTGGAAAAGAATCACTCAGGCTATCCAACGCATAATGAAAAGTTGGGGTTTCAGATGTGCGCCTATCAATAATCATTACTCCACCAATGCCACACCGTTCACTGTCTTACATGTTGCATATTTGGCGACAATGCACAACAATTCTATTGTTTCTCACTTTATCAAGGGGAGCCTGAATAACATAGCTGATGTTTTTAGCAGATTACATTTTGATGCTCATGGAGACATTACAGGGGTTGCAAACAGGCACTGGTGCACAAGAATGTGCAACAAGTTTTCAAAGGCAAGTTTTGATGAACATTTTGATGCTCATGGAGGCATACCTTGTGTTCATAACAAGCATTGTTGAAAATGGCTCAAAAGCCTCAATTCCGAGTTTCCTAGCCTCCTTCTGGGAGGTTTTCCACATGCACAACACTCGATTTTCTGTGGATAAGCAGCATGGAAGAAAACATTCATAACAGTAATATATGAATTTAGATGATAACTAGGGTATAGGGTAGTTACAGTTAACAATGTTTTTAACATGTAAGATCAAATAATGTCTGGCTATGGTATATATATTAGTATGGATATAGTGTACAGCAGAATTCCAGACATAGAAATAGAACATCACAAATTCACTGTGTGAAGTTGAGGTAAATAAATGCATTAGTTTGCACATAACGGCAATAGTTTTAGCTGTGTTTAACTGTCTGGTTGTCACATCCATGCTTCGACAACCCTATTAGACCATTAATTAAAAAGTGTTGATTTCCAGTCACTTAATAACTTCTAAAAAGTGGAGGGCACTTGCCAATGCCTAAGCATGCCTTTGATTTTAGTCTGTTCCAAAAAAATATAAAATTCTATTGCATTTCCCTTTTACTATACTTTTTTTTTTAGGTATCTATTATGTCATCTTCAACAAGTTCCTCCCTCTCTGCCTCTGATTTCTTTCCTCCTAATTCTTCTGAACAAATTGAAATTCTGTGTGTGTGTATGTGTTTAACGCCTCAGAAATCAACCACCATCACTGGAACACGGGACAATCATTGCTTTGTACCAACCAAGACAAAGACTTTGCAAGTAAGTCGAGTTTCTGAAGCACCTGGCTTCCTTGTCAGGTTTGACAACATGGATGCAGAAAACCCTGACAACACCAGCGACTCTGACTACGTGCCTGGTCAATTTGTTACATGTGTGTACGATCGTCAGTGGTGGGTAGGATGTTTAGCCGATACGTCTGAGGCCAACAATGATGTTCTGGTCAAGTTTATGCATCCTCCAGGCAGTGGTACAAGTCTCTTTTGGCCAGAAAGAGATGATTTATGCTGGGTATTAGCATGTGATTGCCATAGTACAAGCACCTACAACGACAACTGGAAGGCGGTATCATCTCGACCGTAATGCCATTAAAGAGGCACAAATTTACATGAAAAACTTCAAGTGAACAATTTTCAAATAAAGGTTAAGATAATAGCTTTATCTATTTTACAAATTAATGCTGCTTTATTAATGAAAATTTAATAAATTGATGCTTTTATGTGTATTAAGTTATTTTCAGTTGTAAAAAATTTTCTTTAAAAAGTATATATATATATATATATATATATATATATATATATATATATATATATATTATATATATGGAGTTCATAAGATATCCCCATTTGAAATTCTTGTTAACGAAAGCCAAAAATATGACCTTTAAAGCTGGTGCAAGGTGTCATACCTTGGCATTTCACGACAAATTTGTTAAAACTTGTGTTTTTGTCTGATTTCTCACTCATATTTCTTGGAAACTATATGTCTCTCATGTGTTATTCATGATACTTATAAAGCTGATACAGTAGAACAGCCAAGAAAAATGTTCGACCTCTTCATCGATTGTTGTTGATGTTATAGCCATAACAAAAAAATTTGAAAATCTATTCAAACAGCCATAATATTATGGAAAAATAATTTGTGCCATCCAAATTACACAGATCCAAGTGCACTAGTACCAAATACTTGGAATGCAATATTTCAAATTCATATCTGTAATGGTTGGTGATATATGAACATTTAATAACTGGATTTTATTTCATGTTTTATGAAATAGCCAGTTTCAATCGACCGCAGATTAAATTTTAAAGCCTGCCATGACAGGCCCTAATTTACATGTAATCACAAAATTAACAGCAGAAATGAACTTTACCATGCTCAAATTGACAGAAATTGATGTATCACACCAGGGTTTAGCTCTGATTGTGCAATAGTTGAAATTTCAGCAGTTTTGTTAAAATTTTCGCTAATAAAGTAATATAAAAAAATTCATAACTAGATAATGACTACTTTCTCCACCTTGAAATTTATAGAAAACATTACCAAAATCTCACTCTTCAAAATGGTTTTGGTTTCAAGTTGGTGGATGGTGTCATACCTTGGCAATATGACATTAAACTTGGGGAAAATGGTGATTTTTCTGTACCTGATGGGCTAATTAGGACAGGCAGAGACCATGGCAATGAGACGAAGGATGAAACAGCCATCCAACTTAGGCTCGACCGGGATTCGAACCCGGGACTCAGCGGTTGGAAGTCCAGAGCGCTACCACTGAGCTTGCAGTTGTGAGGTAAACTAGACTTATTCTGCATTTTTCTACCCTGGAAGTATTGTGTTTATAGTGTGAAATAGGGTCCCCTGGACCTCTACACAAAGTGACCATAGAGGACGCACACTTTTGCATGGTCACAGTGACGTGACGCTGGCTCAAGGAGATTTAAGCCAAAATGGCAGTGCTAGCACTTTTAGAAAGTTGTGTCTGATAAACAAAACAAAAACAAAAACCTAGTCCTGCTCGAACACCCCCTTCCCAATCACTTGATGGCAAGTGTAATGAGTGAGTTCATTGACAAAAAATATATCACAACTGAACCCTGGACTTCTGAACAACACGGCCAAGATGGCGGATTTGTCAGCCTCACCGTAGGCCTGGCAGATCAGTCAAAGTTAGTGAACAGGTTACATCAGCCACAAATGGATGCCACATTTTTGGCTTATAAAGAGAAGGTACAAGAGCACAATGCTGCGGGCAGAGGTAACAGTGATGGCTTGGACATTTTGAATGAAAAAGCTATTGGCATATCCAAATAAGGCAATACCCTCTACTCGTTTTGGAGCAAGTGAACATGGATACTTGTTTGCACCAGCAGCCTGTTCCGCTATACGGCGCGCTTGAGGAAACGAGATATCCTTGGTTGTCCTGAGTTTCAGGACCTCTTTCTCAAGCTGCAACTTTGGACAGCCATGATGATAGGCTGGCCCATCACCTCCACAATTCACACAATAAGATGGATTCTTACATGGAGAGTCACGGGAATGGGTGTGTTCCCGTGAGCCACAGTTGGCACAGGTTGCCTTCGAACGGCAAGAGCCGCTGAAATGGCCAAATCGTTGGCAGTTGTAACATCTTTTTGGGTTTGGGATGTAGGGACGTACCCTACACCACTCGAACCTAATGCTGACCTTGTCAGGCAACACTGCACCATCAAAGGTCAGGGTGAGTAGCTGTCGTGAATATCTGGGGGGCTGGCGATGAATGTGGATGACATTGTAGTCATTCAGCCAGTCCCTCAGTTCGTCATCGGAGCAGAGACTGCTCTCATAAGATGTTACCACTCCCTTGCAGGAGTTGAAGAACCGATGGGGCTCCACCTTTACAGGGGCACCCGCAAAGGCCCTCAGCTCCAGCAATTTTAACGATTGGTCCTTGTGGGCAACCTGCACGAGTAAGGATGAACTCCTGAGCCTTCTCGTATTTTCTACAAAACCAAAGCTTTCTTTTAACGTTCGACAAATTGTTATGGCTGAGAGACGGGAAAACCCATCATCACTGCCAGTAACAACAAGAAACTTGGGCCATGGCGTAGATATAACTTTATAAGTGGTACTTGGATTTGCATCATCTGAAGATGAGCGGAAACGTTTACTTTGTCTGGAACCAGAAGCCAATTTTTCGACCTCAGCCTGGTTTACCGCTGAGGAACGCGCACCTTGTTCACCCGGGCGACGTGCGAGCCGGTTTGGACTATTCTCTGAAGACATTTCCATTTTTGTTTCCCCTGTATGGTAGGGGACACACCCTCCTGTAAAGCTGGAGCAGCTTGTGCAATGCGCACTGTCCTGTTTTAGCCACTGGGGATAGAGGGCTTCACCCCAAGTGTTTCCACCCTCACCGCGTGGAGGCCCAGGACCTTCGAGGGCGCTACGTTGTAGAGAGCGAGGGATTCGCCTAAATGCTGACAAGTTGAAACTACGGCAAACGTCACTCTCATTCCTTGGGCATCAGATCACCAGAGATGGGCTGCAACCAGACCCAGCTAAAGTGCAGGCAGTGAAAGACTTTGTGACGCCGACTGATGTGCAGGCTGTTCAGCGACTGGTTGGATTTGTTAATTATTTGGCCAAGTTTCTGCTTAAGATCTGATGTCATGGCACCAATCAGAAATCTGACACGCAAAGGAGTACCATGGAATTGGTCAGAGGTTCAGCAGAATGCCTTTGTTCGAATCAAAGTCAGTGTCAGAAGCTCCTGTGTTGCATTATTATGATGCCAAGAAGCCCCTTGTGATCCAGTGTGACGCTTCGGGAAAGGGACTTGGTGCGGCATTACTACAGGATGAACAGCCATTGGCCTACATTAGCAGAGTTCTCACTGATACCGAAACTCGCTATGCTCAGATCGAGAAAGAACTCCTAGCAATAGTCTACTCAGTGGAGAAATTCCATCAATATACGTTTGGGAACAAGGTGACTGTTCTCTCAGACCACCGTCCTTTTGAATCTATCATGAAAAAGGACCTGATGAAATGTCCAAAGCGTCTGCAAAACATGCTGATGAGACTCCAAGGATATGACCTACAGATTGTGTATCATCCTGGGAAAAAGATGTTCCTGGCAGACACTTTATCGAGAGCCTTCCCTAAAGCTAAAAGTGGTGATGATTCTGAAGTGACTGTTAATGTACATGAAGTTGACTATGTACCTATCAAGGAGCATCGCTTGATTGAGCTCCGCGCAGCCACCCAAGTGGACGAGGAAATGAAGCTGTTGCGGAAAAAAATTCTTGAAGGATGGCCCGATGACAAGACAAGTGTGGAATTGTCTGTGCGACCATACTTCCAGTTCCGACATGAACTGACTGTCCAAGACGGACTGATTTTCAGGGGCAATCGAGTATTTGTACCCAAGACCCAACGTAGTGTGCTAAAGGAACGTCTGCACTCATCACACATAGGTGCAGAAGGCTGTTGTCGACGGGCAAGAGAGTGCCTGTATTGGCTGGGTATGAATAGCAAGATCAAACAAATGATCGCCCAATGTGCAACATGCAGGACTTTCGAAATTGCCAATTGTGGTGAACCCTTAATGAGCCACGAAACACCAGACCGACCCTGGGCCAAAGTAGGAGTTAACCTGTTCAAATCAGGAAATCGGGAATATCTCTGCATGGTGGATTACACAAGTAACTTTTGGGAAGTCGACTACCTCCCGACAACTGATTCACACACCGTGATCAAGAAGCTTAAAGGGTGGGTGATTAGGGCTTTACGTCCTGTATTTCTGCACCAGTTGGGCTAATTAGGACAGGCAGGGACCATGGCAATGAGACGAAGGATATCAAGAAGCTTAAAAAAACATTTTGCGCGGTATGGAATTCCAGACCAAGTTGTCTCGGATAATGGCCCCCAGTTCAGCAGTCAGGAGTTTTCCAACTTTGCAAGAAAGTGGGCATTTGTACACACCCCAACAAGTCCATACAACAGCAAAGGAAATGGTAAAGTAGAATCGGCAGTGAAAACCGCCAAGAATCTGTTCCGCAAAGCTGAAATGGACAATATGGATCCTTATTTGGCGATTCTGGATCACCGCAACACGCCAAATGAAAGTTTGCTTTCACCAGCACAGAAGCTGATGTCGCGATGAACAAAAACTCTTCTTCCTACAACTGAAGAGTTGCTGCGGCCACAAACACACACGTGTGTAAAGGACAAGATAAGTTGCAGCCAAGATAAACAAAAAGAACACTTTGACAAGAAAGTTAAAGAATTGCGACCACTGGTTGATAAAGGCCATCAACGACATAACACTGGCAGCCGGAGATGTCGTTAGGGTAAAGCCCTATACCAAAGAAGACAACAAATGGAAAAAAGCTCTTGTTCTGGAGAAACTTGATACCCGCTCATATTCCATCGAGCTTAATGGTCGAATCCTGCGAAGGAATCGTATGGATCTGAAGAAGACTGCCGAGGCTCCTCCATCGGCAAAGTTCCCTTTGAAGTTGAGTAACCACACTCCTTCAACCCCGGGCCCAACCTTGTGTGCCCCAGCAGGTAGCCCCAATCGGCCCCAAAATCCTGCTCCAGCTGTCCCCGCTGCCCCAACTCCATCAAAGTCCCCAACACTGACTCTGTCAAAGTCAGTTGTGAGTCCAATGTCACAAAACCCATCTCTGAACAGTCCACATGTCAAAACCACGGAAGACATGTGAAGACCCCGGAGAAGCTCAAAGACTTTCATTTGTGAATTGGTGACTCTTATGACTAATACATGATGTGTGTAACAAGAAGTTTAAAACTTTCATTTTGAAATGTCATTTTATTTTGCTATATTCATCAAGTAACTGAATTTGTTTAACAGCCTGACTTATTCTCTCAGCATTATGCTCTTGTGTTTGATATGCTCATAAATGTAAAATGTGTGTCAGTTTCATATGTCTATTATTATCCATGTATGCATCACTATATGCAAGATTTGTTTTGTGTAAATTTTCTACATATTACTAGTACTTTGTCATATTGCTATTTAGATTTATAAGTAACAGCACTTGCTGTATATTTTAGCAGTATTTCTGTCTACTGTAATAACTAGTACATTTGAGTGTCAAAGCAACTTTTTGATTTATTGGGCTAGACTTCACATGAAATTGAGTATGTTGCATGTATTTGGGTATATTTGTGTATTTAGTATCATTTAGCATATGGTAGCTGAGTTTCATGCAAACCCATTTATTTATTATGCAGATCCTCAGACTGTTAAAGTAGTAAGATACTTGCAGAGTTAAGTTAGGCCTATATTATTATGACATTATATAAACTTATATTTACATGTCGAATTGAGGTGAAGTTCATCTTGTAATTTATTGATTTGGAACTTCCTCAGTAAGTGGTGCTAAAGTAAAATGTTGACTGTTCAATTTTAAAGTTAATTGATAGAGTATAATTGTAGAAGTAAACTCTTTCCATTGGGGGAAAGATGTTATGATCTTTGATAGTTCTTGTCTTGACCACCAGGGCGCTTCGAGTAGACGCCCTCTGGAGTTTGTAGTTGTAACTAGGGCTGGAATAAATATCTAACCCTTCATTCAGTCGCCTTGCCTTTTGACCTTATTATATGGATCATAACACATGGTGTCATGACTCCTGTGGTTGAAAAAACTGGTCAGAGGCCAATGCCAGAAAATGTCAATGGAATTAAAAGCGCCAATCCACCTAAAAATAAGAATACCTTCAAACATTCCTGGAAAGGTTACACTATTTGGACCTTATTAGCTTGAGAGGCATGCGAGATAGAATAAAGGATTTCCCAAATATAGAGACATGCTACTAGTTTGTGCCATTCTGTACTGCTAACAACTGCAAGAAGAGGTATACATAATTTTTAAGAATATAGAAAACTGAAATGAAGAATATCTCTTCCAACATTAACTGTAGCAATTTTCTCGGAACATTTCACTTGATGAAAGTCGCATTCATGGGTATTATTTGAAACTATTTGAGGAAGATGGTTGTCTTGTTGTCCGATTGAGGACAAGGTCTGTACCAGTGGCACAGTTACCTTAGGACCAGACAAATTTTGTATAACTGAATTTTTTCATATTAAGCACTTAATTTAATTAGATTACAAAAATTATGTAAATAAATTTTTTTTCATATCGCACACTTAATGGCGTTCTGTCCTGTCGAGAGATGGAGCTACGACCACACCGGTCTTGCTATTGTTTAATGACGTCATCCAACTGTAACGTCATCAAATGCACTGATTGACCTTTTGTTGATGACGTCATTGAACAATTGCGAGACCTGTGTGGTCGTAGCTCCATCTCTTGACAGGACAGAACGCCATTGAATTGGGAGAAAAAGTACAAGAGGTCACTGACACCGTAGCAGATAAGTATTGTTTGATGACGTCATCCATGCAACAATGGTGTAGTGACATCATCTTATTGCCTTTTTATGTACTACGGTCATAGTGCCACCTGTAAGCTGTTACTTTTTCTCTGCATTAGATGAAATTCACAAATTAAGTATAACGGCAAATTGAGCGCCTAATTGAACTTGATGAAATTTCACAAATTATGGAGATCAGAATTTTTTTATATTAAACTTTATTGAATTGGATGAAATTCACAAATTGTGTAGGACAGAATTTTTTCATATTGACCATTTTATTAATCTGGATGAAATTCACAAATTAAGTATGAGTGACTTTTCATATGTAACAATCAGTTGAATTGGTTTTTTCGCAAATTGTGTATGACAGAATTGATTCATATAAGGCAATTGATTGAATCAGATGAAATTCACAAATTGTGTATAACAGAATTTTTTTATGTATTGAGAATTTGATTGAACTGGATGAAATTTGTCAGTTAAGTATGAGACCTTTCATAGGTCATATATTGTGTAAAACAGAATTTTTTCTTATAAAGGCAAATTAATTGAATCAGATGAAATTCACAAATTGTGTATAACAGAATTTTTTTTATGTATCGCGCATTTGATTGAACTGGATGAAATTTGTCAATTAAGTATGACTGACTTTTCGTATGGAACACTCATTTGAATTGCTATTAACATATTGTGCACAACAGAATTGTTTAATATTAGGGAAATTGATTGAACTAGATGAAATTCACAAATAGTGTATAACAGAATTTTTTCACATTGAGCAATTCATTAAACTGGATGAACTTCATGAATTAAGTACAATTGACTTTTCATACTACTAAACCCAGCACTCAAATGAATAGAATGAAATTTACAAATTATGCAGATCTCAATTACTTCAGTTGATATTTCACCATTTGAAAACTTTTTTGAATAACAATGTTTGCTCAGATCAGATTTGATGGGGTACACCAGCGCATCATTTTTGCACCAATCATATATCACATCAAACTATTTTTTAACGAGTTGAACAAGCACAAGATCTATAAAGTCAAAATTTTCCCATTCATTGGTTTGTGTTAGTTAATTGTCACTTAATAATAAAATGGAAATATGAAGTTCTACCCTGCCCAAGTATCATAAGAAACACAGAATGGTTGTGTTTTATTTCAAAAGTGTACAATATCATATTAATTTTATACATTATGTACAATAGTTTCACACAGCCATCACAGCAAGGCATAATTCATATTACAATAAATATACTCATATACATGTATTACAAATCCGTGATACATTACATACGATTTTAATGCATCACCAGTGTGTTTATAAACTGTTTAAAAACATAGTAGCACACAGCTGCACACTATGGCATTTGCTTTATAAGCAGTAGATTAAATAAATAATGACTCAATATTAGAATTCAAACTCACTTAGTCAAAGATTTGTATTTTATACAATTTTTTGAAAGTTTATACAAGATATGGCAAAGATGATATGAAAAAATGCTGACTTTCAGCATCAATTTTCATCCAATTTTTGGAACACATCAGGTAATATGAAATAATTGCTGATTACTGGAAGCTAACTTGATCAAATGGTTAAGAGTGATAGTCCAATAATAACCATTTCCATGGTATCATGAAACAAAAATCAATCAGAATTTGGAATTTAAATCCAGCCATTCATTACATGCTAATTCAACTCGACTCTGAATTATTAATATAAATATTACTTATTTCAACATATAAAAGCTTTCCATTTGATACGATAAGGTCAAAGTAAACATTACCCTCAGCATATGCATTTTTACTAAGTCAGGCTACTGTCTTATGGAAAGATGTTTATTCTCAGGTTTTCCTCATTTACTATACCTCCAAAATAAACATTTGAATAATTTATTTCCTCATCCTCAGTGAAGAAATCCTGACCTGAAGACGAAGATTCGTTGTGCAGATAACTGGCTTTCTTACACTTCCGAAATACCAGGGAGTTTGATACTTCACAAAAACTTTTCATTCTTCTATAGCACGCACACAAACACGCCACTGGACACAACAATAATCACTTATGAAGCAGTTTCTTCACATAACCACTTATGGTATGTTTTGAGATTTTGTTAGGGTCAGCAGAAGGCTGGAACTCTATGACTTGAACTCCAGGCCCCCATGCCCAGGAAAGACGGCTTTGTAGGCAAGATCTACAACAAGCGAATCCAAACAAAAGACTGTGCGTGGCAAAATGGAACATAAAATCTAAAAAAATTTACAGTAAACACAAACATTTGTCAAATACATACCTGTAACTGGCAACAGCATCTTTGGGAGTTGTCATCAATGACTTTCCCGTTTTTGTATTGAAGAAATACTTCCTGTTTTGAGACTTACTGAAAGCCATTGTCCATGGATCTAAAATACATACAGCCATTTATTGCACACATAATTCTAATCTTACGATCAACAAACTATATTCAAAGTAACACAACTTACATGTACTCAGGAAATAGTTTTCTCATAATTTTAAAACCCAACATTCACAGTACAACCTCGATCTCCCGAATATGATGGAAAAACAAAAAAAACGCAATATGTTCCCATGTAAACTGTTCTTATCAATGAAGAAAATATTTACAACAAAACATTACCTTGTGTCGTTTTAATGAAGACTAGACCAGAAGGAAGAAATGTGTCTCCGGATTCAGTGGTATAGCAAAGTCTATGCATCCCACTATTGCCTTTCATTATCTTCATAGTCAACCTTACAAAAGGTATTAAAAATAAATTAAGATTCTGTTTCATCAAACAGGATATATGACGATAAAATCAAGGAGACTGCTACATATCTCTTACCATGATCTTAAGGAGGCAAAACCTGAGTTACATATTTGACATCACAAGGACATACCCTTCAGTCAGTCAGCATAAAACTATGATAAGCAATGCAATAATACACATTTGCCTACCTGTCAAATATCTGGTCTATCAACTCTAATTTGTAAACATCCTTCATCTTTATTGGTGCAAGATTTGACCGAGTTGGCCGATGAATTGCTTTGAGGAATTTCTTCATTTTCTCATGCCTGCATAAAAAGGAAGTTTAACAATAATGTGCTAAAAAACAATAAAAAAAACCTGAGCTCACAGATTTATATTGAGAATGCCAGATAGTAATTAGCTATGACATTTCTAAATTACCTTTCATTAAAATGAAGGTCCCTGATATCATCACCACAAAGAAACAAGCCATCTATCACATGTACACTCATAACCCGACGTTGACCTTTGCCCTGAAAATTAACATAAAGAATGGTCCAATCACTTAACATAATATCATATCTTTTATGGTAATCAAGTGTTATTTTCAACAAATCTCAAATATTTAAAGTTGCATACCTCTCCTTTGAACGTCTGCACAAATTCCACTTCTAACACTGTGTCTCTCGGCAGTTCAATAACAACGTCTTCCACTCTCATCCATTTGCTGTTGGGTCGACCATTCCACTTGAAAACTGTTGATTTCTATCAACACAAATAAACTTTAAGCTTAACAACTTTTTAAAATTACAAGCAAATTTGAGGAACAGGGAGAATTTTATATAACGTACCCAGGGACTATAGATGTACCACCTATCAGTTCCAGCAACATAGCACCGATAATCAAACGCAGACTTGATAGCCAAAAGGCTGTCTGGCACATCCAGCGTTGTTGGTGCATGGTGTAACCAGGCTAGATTGTTCTCCTGTAAATGACATAGTGATATTCTCACACTTTGCAAAATCTTTTTAGACTTACAGAAGATCAACATTACCAAGCAGCTGTACCTGAATCAACTTCTGAAACTTTTTATATGGATTCTCAGACTTGTTTGGATCAGTCCTGACTTGATCTGGTATCTGCAAATGAATCATACCAGGTGTTTAAAAACTAGTAATAAAATAAGAAATAGTCCAAAAAACATGATAGTGTATTTGTCAGCATACACCTGCCATACATAAACCATAACAAGAAAGCCTACTGGGTATTTCCTGATAACTCAATGCAATTTATAACACAGGACCACCATTGTAATCCCACAGATTCATTATTAAATGAGCAACACAAAACAACGTTCCTCCGCCCTCTGAAGTAACTACATGTTGACTGAATCAACGCATGTAATTTTGGTGGATATAAAGTCACTTAATATGAAATATAAATAAGACTTAACCTAACCTGCCAAGCGTCCAGGCATTGCTCCCTCACTGATGACTGCCTCAATTCATGCAATGAGCTGAGAAAAAGAAACAAACAATTTCAGTCTCAGAAACAAAGACAAAAGGACTAAAAATAAAATTTACATAATCAGATATGAAAAGTAACTCACGTATTTTGAGCAAATGCTTGAATTTTTGCTAAAGCTATTGACTGTTTTTTGCCGAGTCTGGAGAGTTAAAACAAAAGTCATCAAATAACTCAAGTGCACAGGCGTACAACAGACAGTATAACTATACGTAATTAGGTAGGCAACTATATAATTTTTTTGAGAAATACAACATAAGTGAAATATTTAAGAGAACAGGAATAGTTTGAAATTACTCACATTTCATTGGATTCCAGCATGTAGTTGAAGAACTTTTCGTCAGATTGAATGACTTCCAAAGGAACAACTTGTGTAATGTCCTGTTCTGATGTTGCACCCCAGAGTTGTTCAAATCTTTCATTGACTTCGGACATGTAGTCATGGATACTTTCAGTGTCAGGTTGTTTCCATTTGCAAATAATGTATCTGTCAATGCAAAAATCAAATTATATGCTTCACCAGTCAGAACAGAACAGACTGATTAATATGTCATGAGACATGAAACCCTAACTTCTATAATATAGAAGTCTATATATGTGACGCACCGTGTAAAAAGGGGGCTAATGGGTGGATTTTTCAAAAATTACTTTTTGATGGCAAGTAATTGTCTAAAATGTGTAGTTTATGGAAATGTAAAAAATTTCCAGATATCTCAATATTTAGTGGTCATTTGTGGTATTTAAAAATTTAATGTTTTCGCGCATATAACCACTGTAGACGTAATGAGGAGCAACACAGGCACTTGTAAAACTATGCATTACATTTCATGACATATCTTCGTTATCCGTTGGTCAAAACTTACGAGATTTGGATATGTGATCGTGAGGTAACTGTTCTATACTCAACTAAAATTGTAAGCTGCTATTATAAAAACTTTTTTGTAAAAAATAAAAAATAAATTGGCGTGTTAAAAAGCCGGTTTCCGACGTAAAAACAACCTCCGTATTTGTTTTTTTATCTCGGGTGCTCATTCACCAACAATTACCAAAATCTGGCATTGTGTTTGTCATGACATTTTCTAAATTTTTCTGAAATTTCGTAATTATATGTGCAACATTTTTAACACAATTGAGCCTCAAACATGGGCCACCAGCTGAGGTTAATATTCTTACTACGGAAGCCTACTAGTGCCACACACTTCTTTTTTTTTTTGGCGTTTTTTTTTTACAGAATTGTTTTTAGATTTGTGTTTTTTGATAAAAATAATTTTAAATTTGCGTTTTTTGCTGCATAATTCCTTTAATGCGTTCTTTCTTCATACTTTCTTTGGCTTGTGTTTTTATAATACAATTGTTTTTTCATTTGCGTTTTTGCAACATTTTTTTTTTTTGGCATTTTTGGTACATGTATTATAATTTTTTTTATTTGTGTGGTTTCCCACATAATGTTTTTCAATATACATTCTTTGCTACATAATTGTTTTTTTTTCAGTGCGCATTTTTGCTAAAAAAAAAATTTCATTTTAAAGTTTTTTTTATTTGTGACTTTTTGCTACATAATTCGTTACGATGTGTTCTTTGCTACATGATTTTTTCTTCATTTGTGTTTTTCGCTACATAACATTTTTTCACTTTGTTTTATACAACATAATTTTTTTTCTGTGTGCATTTGTTGCTACGCAATTTTTTTGTGTTTGTGTTTTTCATTACATAAATTTTTTTAAATTATTTATTATATATATTTTTTTACAGTATAGTTGAATCTTTTTGCTGTTATTCGCAAACATCTGTGAATAAACACAAACACTTGCGAATAAACGCAAACATTTGCGAATAAACACAAAATTATTTAACTCCTTCTGGAACCAATTGAGCAGAACAAAAAATTATGTAGCAAAAGAAACAAATTCGGAAAAAAATTATGTGGCAAAAAACTAAAATATTTGCGAATAAATGCAAATATTTGCAAATAAATGCAATATCATTTAACTCCTTCTTGAACCAATTGAGCGAAAACAAAAAAAAATAATGTGGCCAAAAATGCCAAATAATAAAAAAAGTTGTATGTGGCACTAAAAAGGGACAGCACTATTTCAGATCTAATGCTAAAATTATGCCAAATATATGCCAAATGATAACCCAAAGGCTCTACTTTAAGTATATGGCTTTGCTGGTCAATATCTTTTATGAGCAAATGATGCTCTGAGTATTATTTCGGATAAATTGGGGACATCATAAAAAGGTCAGTTTTTCTAGAAAACAAGCGCGGTGCTTTTTCTTCGGATCCCCTAAAATTATTGTTCTCTTTTTAGTTTCTAATAAAAAACGGTCTCAATATGTTCCTGAAATTGCAATGCATGCAATAACATCACCTTCTTTTATAGTTATAGCACTGCAATTAAGTTATTAGGCTGGATATGAGTCGGAAAGAGTGGGTAAAAAAAACAAGAATAGAAAACATCCAATAATTTTAAATTATCACACTGACCACCTAAACTTTTTTCCATATTTTAGCTTTATTATCCCAGGCAGAGGTTTGAAGTACCTGCATAGAAATGCAGACCAATTGTAGATGTACTGAACTTGATTAATTTCTTTATTTGTAGATCTTGTAATAACATTGCCAAGCTGTTCCATGCTTCACACTGTTGACTTTCTGTATATATACTCCATTAAAAAGTTACAGTGTAGTGTGTGTGCAGGTGGGTTTGTCACACTTAATTTCCGAAGCAGAACTCCACCACTATTGTATATACATTGATATAATTTGGCATCTTATTAGTTTTTATGGCCAAGTTTTGACTTTTCATAGTCTCATTGACATGTCTAAACTATGTTTTAAGGATTTGGGAAAACATTTTTACAATCTTTTTGCTTTTCCAAGCATAACTCTGATACTATTGCACCTACATGCTTTGTGGCCAAAAATACTATAGAATATTTTTAATGAGGGAAAATGTGAAAAATTCATGTTTTCTAAAACCTGTATCAACTGGGTCTCACCTACTAGTGTACCTAAACACATATTATTTGTCTTTTAAAATGTCTACATCGTAATACTTTCAATTTCAAAGCTTCATTTTGACATATATTTCCCTTTCTTTTTTATAATTGTGGCAATTATGCAAAAATTGCTGAACTTGTGTTGTTTGCTACATTTCATAACCCCTGGTATTCTTCTGTTTGCACTGATATCACACATTTTTGAAGAATTAAGTGTATATATACATGAATTTTTTTTAAATTTACGGAGCCCCTAAGAGGACATGGTGGAAAAAAATAAAATTTTCCGGTGCGCGCAAGTTAATTTACGAAAAGTATTTTTTTTCCCGTGCACACGAGTTAATTAACTCGTGCGCACGAGAAACATTTGCACAAATTCTATTTGGGTAGTTCTGCATTTAAAAATTCTGTTCCTTGCAATGAAAAATAGTCCTTGCAGTAAACTGCAATGAACAAATCAATCAATCAATCACACATATGGTATATCAATTGGTCAATAATCAATCAATCAATCACACATGTAGATGTTATATCAACTGGTCAATCAATACCCATCAATCTATCTATCTATTATCTATCTGTCTATCTAGCTATGAAAATGCTTATTGAATTTACAGAGCAAAAGTACAAATACATGTACATACAAGATTGTCACCTTTTGGTAGAACATGTAATTTCATGTGCTTAATTTGAAAACCCCATCTTTCTCGCACTTTTAGTTGCTGAAATACAACACAATACATTTTTGCAATCAAGATATATCTAATGAACTTTCTGACCTATGTCCTAATTGGCTGGGGTCACTGAGTGCACTTCACTACAGAGGGCTTGGCCATTGAATGGAACAGCATTTTTAACTCCTAATAAATAAAAACTATTAGGCCTAGATAAAAAATAGATAGAAGTGTGTGCCCGTTTTTCTCGTGCGACCGACTTAAATTTAACTGTCTAAAGTAGCACTAATATAGTGGATTTATTATATTGTAACAATTCTAGATCAAAATAAAACGAAAACAAGCTCCATTTCTTTAAAAAAACAACAGCCGTCAAGTTTGTTTTATCTTAAGTAGACGAATTGTGTGATCATGGACGATTTGTACGACGTCAAAATATCACAGATTTTGCTAGGCCTGAATTTGTACTATAATCACATTTTTCTCGGCTTCTACTAGTCCGATCTTCACCAAATTTGGTTTGTAAGTTGCGCTTTTGTATCCCGGTTCTAATGGTGTGCCATTTATAGCTGTACTCCCAAAACTACAAAAGCGCAAGTTAAAAAAGTTTTGGCAGGATTTCCTTGTGACAATCATTTATTACGCACGCGTGGCTTACTTGCATTTTCCCGCCAGTTTCGCAGTTATGACGTCACCACCCGTAAGCCCCCTTTTCCCGTGGCGCGCCACATATATATATATATCACTATGTCATTATGTCATGGGACATGAAAATTAAATGTCAAGAATTTTAAATCACCTTTCAGAGTTAGCAGGACGACTTGTAACAGGTTTAAAGATCGACACTTGTTTAAAAGCACGATACATCAAGTATATGATCCCAATGCTAAAAAGGGTGAAAATGTCAAACAACTTGCACACAAAATGTCCATCTGCAGAAGAAAAATTACAAAGAATACAAATTAATAAATTCAGTGGTAAGTTTCTTTTAGATGTCACAGAAGTCTAGAAATTATGGCTAACCTGTTCTAAGAATTGATAAGGCACAAAGAGCTTGACAGAGGTAAAGTCTTTTCGACAAAACCTCTTGCAAATTTTCTTGCCCTTCAACTGAAAACCCCTGTAGGAATAAAGCGATAAAAAGAATTTACAACTTTTATTTACTGAATGAGACATCACAAAACATAGCACAGCAACCCATGAACATTTACGAGTTTCATAAGTTTCATAGAATCTTACATGAGTTTACTACAACATGAATTAATCAACAAGGAACATACCCCATCTGCCATGACAAAATGAACACCTCTTCCATCTGTGCTCTCCATTACAAATTTTCGGAATTCTCTCAAGTTGTCAGGTTTGTAGATATCACCATCTCCATCAATACCTTTGACACCTGACAAAAACATGAGGTACAATTTACAAAAAAAGAAAAAGAAAGAATTATACTTAAATGTTCACTATACAATGGGCCTGATGGCAAAACATTCCTTTCTGTCCTTACCATAATGAGGCTCAAAGAGTTCACTTGGAGCAGCATAAAAATCTTCCAGTTTGAAATCATTTGCACCACGAAGAGTGAATCCAAAACCCTTTACATCATGCTTCCTTCGCCACAGAACATATTCACTGAATCCTCCCGGACCAGCGCACACATCAGCAAAGTATAAGAGATCATCTTGGGCTAATAATCGCTGGAACAGAAGAATTAAAGCATGGTCTTTATCTGCCATGTTTTTCCGAAAAACCTGACCATACACAATCTTACATTCAAATTCTAGCAAGGACCTACCCCATCTTCGTCCTTGGGATTAGTGAACATGAAATCTAGCACGGCATCCATATTGGCCATCTTAACAGCAGCTCTGTTTCACACAAAGTATGATTCAATGCACAAAATATTAGTGATAAAGCACACAAACATCAAGCTAATGTTAGTGTAATATTCCTACATGTGACTCACCTGTTGAGGAAGAAAACTCCTCTAATGCTCTCATATGGATTGGACCTTGTTCTAGCCTGTCTCATTTCCTCATTTTCCAGATCATCAAAAACACTCTGTCAAAAATAAACAAATGCATAAGAAAACATGAATGTCATGTCATACAACAGAAAAACTCAGATAAAATACATTTACAAAGAAACTTACTTTGCACGCAACTACATCTCGAAGTGTCTGCTCACTGACGAATGTCGTTTCATCATCCATAGTCAGCTTTTTCTGAAATAAACCACAAAAATTACAATAAATTTTATCTTTATTTATCATAATAAACATTATTATTATAACATCAAGAGAGCACTTCTAACCATTTCACATTTGCAAGATTTACCAGAAAGCTACCAAATGAAGGCATCCTTCACAATTTATACATCAAATGTATACCTTTCCCTCTGCGATCCATGTCCTCATTTTCTCAAGAGAAGGAACATCTTCAGTGCATGGCTCCATCCAGTCAACGTCTTCTTCAATCAAAATCTTAATAAAAACAACTCAATTTGTGAAACTGATATCCATGTTCAGGATAATTGTACAAAGGGGAACCTGCCTCAACAGAGGCACCGCAACCTACTGCACTACACATGGAAGATAATGATGTTACCACCATTTTACACAACGTCATCAGTCAGCAGTGATGTGAAGCATCACTGACAAGCTGTGGTACTTTTAAAAGTTAACCAGGATATAGTGGAATTTTATTTATTCCAATCAATATTCTATTATTAAGAGTCTCAGATTTCAATCAAGAGTTCTTACTTAACACCAAGGCATTGTCTTGCACTATTGAGCAACGATGCATTTTATAATTCATCAGTTTTTATATTTTTTTATTATATTTTTTATCATCTTGATTTTATCGGTGATATATATATATATATACATGTATACTGTGATGTTATGTATCTGCCATTTTTGACGAATAAAATATCAAACTAAATCATAAAAGCCAGTACCTCTTCTTTCTCTGCATCCCACTGCACATCTGACGGCTCAAAGTTCTTAACTGCCATGCCAAGACCTCTTTTGCCTTTCTGCTTTGAGGCTTCTACAATTTCCACACGCCCTTGACCATGTTTACCAAGACCTTCTCCTTCTTTGTAACCCATTTTTGCCTGTAATTAAAGCAAACAATGCATATTTAATCCTAAACAACAACACTTGGATAGCTGATCTGTCTTTATAAATCACCAAATAAATATTTCTAAAAAACGTGAACTTACCATCATCTTGTTTGCGAAATTGCTGTAGTTAGGTGTCGGTTTTGCAGCAGGACGCAAAAAATCCTTTGCCACGCTACTACCTGCTTTTTCGTCTGCTGAATCTTCATCATCGGAGTCTGACAGACTGCTGACTTTGCCTTGTAAAACAAATAAAAAATTTGCAAATTAACAGAACACATGATTTAAAATGAGGCCTAACACACATCAGCCTTATGTTGGCAAACCTTCAGCACTAATCAAGCCTTTCAGGGAAATATTCCCAATGATAAATCAATTTCATTCTTACTTATTTTAGTACAAAACTTACCAACTCCTGCTGTATAAGAACTCTCTCCCATCTTTGGTTTTTTGTAGGGAGGAGAATAAACAGGCCCATCATCATCACTCTGGGAGCCTAAAAATATGTGCGATTGAAATAATAAAAGTATATGAAAAGGGGGAACACTTATTAAGTAAACAATTTTAATGGATGTTTAACAAATTCTATTTTTCCCTCTCTGCCACTGTAGCCCTCTATTTTACATTAGATTTTTAAATATTCCTTTATGCTGATGACGGGCAGCATCACTGCGGCTGCTGTAGGTCCTGGCAGCAGTTTATTGTCCTACAGAGTGATGCTGCACCATCCAAACTCAGGATGGAATATTTTTATAGCCTATATAACAATCTTGACGCCAGCCCTCGACCAGGCCTCTCCACAGGAGAGGGTCTTGCTTAATTCGGTGGAGCAAGAATCCCA
Source organism: Alitta virens (assembly GCA_932294295.1). NCBI lineage: Eukaryota > Metazoa > Annelida > Polychaeta > Phyllodocida > Nereididae > Alitta > Alitta virens. Next base: position 45,205,465 of record OW028574.1, on the reverse strand, counting down.
GTGGGGTAATAAGGAATTTGACTGTAAATAATTTTATATCAATCATTAGAATACCAAGACGAAAGTCCCCGTGCATAATAAAATGATGCAACGTCGTATCAGACAAATTTTAAATTAACGGGTGTAGTGATTTACCTACTTCAACGGTGTATCTCTCCATGTATTCATATCCCTCAGACCCTCAGGTCTTATTTCAGACTGCTATACATGATAGGAGGATGTTCTTTGCAACTATGTGTTATCACAGCTAACTCGATCATGTTTGGGATTCGATTGCCAGTCAACCCGGCGACACGCCAACCCGGCGACAGCTCATTTGGAGACAACTAACCCGGCGACATAACGTACCAACTCGGCGACATAAAAATTCTGTGCATATTCAACTCGGTGACACTGATTAACGGGGGTAGGACCAGCCTGGCGATAAAATAGTCTACCTCCATCTGCAACAATTTTAGCGGTATAGCTCTGTAAATATTGAGAGTACAGAGATGTGAATCATTAACGGATTCCTGTCATTGAGACAGATTTAACAATACCAATGATATCTCTCTAGATGCATTTTTTACTGAGTTAATGCCTAAAAAGAGTCATCACGTAACTTGTGATGCCAGGGCAATCAGAATCAGTACTTCCGCGGAGGAGCTGCTCGTGAGATCATCCGGCTGGCTATGTAACCGCCTGTTATATTAATGTTGCCAGGTTGACACTGTGTTGTTGTGGGGTTATCACTTTGTTGTCGCCATCACTGTCTTGTTGGTAAAAACAACAGTTGTCGCCGACATAGGAAATTTTGTCGCCCAGTTGGTGTGTTGACGGGTTGACCACACACCACGGAATTCTACTACTAGTCCGTAACACCCTTAGCCAGTTTTGACAATGCATTGCCCAGCGCCCCCAACAAAATAACTTCTTAATATATATTATATATATATATATACAAAAAAGGCACTGCAGGTTCAATTAACTGGGTTCGACTTTCAATTCCATTACTTAATTCACCAAGTTTACAATACTCGCTACTTCCCTCGCAACAAAAGCTACATGTATAACATGGCCTTTAGTAGATGGGTGCATGGCTAGGGTAAATAGCTTGGCCATAACCTCAACAGATCAACAGAGGCATGGGCAAGTTTGTGACGCTATTGTCATTGCTAAGTCCATAAATGCAACATCGTAAATATTTATGAAACTGAGAAGTGACAACGAGATAGATTTATTCTTTGTGCATACCAGATTCACTTAATGACGCCATTACCACCGTTAAAGCAGCAAATTCATTCAAAACAGAAGTCTTAAATTTGGTTAATGCGTCTTACGACCGGAAACGTCTTCTATCTTTCTGGGAAATGTGTTATTGATCAGAGGGCGCCACTGTACTACACAGTTCGCCACCTAGCGGCTAATCTTCCCATCAAGAAGGGCCAAATCTCACTCATTCACCAATCCAGAGCTTCGCATCTCTGCTTTTACTTGACCTTGGATAGATTTCTATCCAATACAGACATGATATAAATAATAATAATAAAAAACTTTAAAAAAAACATTGATATTTGGATATTTTATTGCATATTAAATTTAAACATAAATTATTACATATATGTTCAAAATCAAAAGAAATACTCTAGGCCCGACGTAAACATTTCAATGTGCTATGTTTGCAAAGTTGGCCTACTAGGTAGGGAAAAATTTACAAGGGGAGTTTGACAGTGCAAATCCAGTTCTAGCTCTAACAGTAAAACCTATCCCTTTAACCAGTCAAGATAAGTCAACCACCGAGAAATATTAAAACTGCTTCACTGATTGTACACATAGCACCTCATATAAATTTAAGAGTAAAAAAAATTCTTTCATCCCTTTGACTAAACCATTTTACATCAGCACCAACTTTTGAATTAATTAATACATTAAATTCGTCTACCATAGTATGTATTTTGTTTGTATTATGACAGACTAGTCAAGCTCTTCATTTCCAAGGGTGACTAAGCTCGCAGTGTCTCATCAGTCAAAGACATGTACCACATTAAGACATTACAATATGATGACCTTGAAATTTACCAATCTGTGTATTGTCTGTTAATATTTATTTTTAAAATATATCATGTATCATAAAACTATACACTGTACTCACGTAAAAGTTTACACAGCATACAAATTTCACAGCAACTTAAAGTAATACATTTGGCATATTAAAGCAAAAATGGCTCAAATATTCTACATGATGAAGATACCTGCATGAAAGAAATTAACTCAGAACAAGTCAGTCTTATTATATTCATTGTCATAAAAACCTTTAAAAAGAGCCAAATTGTTGTGGTTTCTTTACCCCCGATAACAGAAAATCAAAATCATCATTAGAAAAATTATTATCCAAAAAGATTTCTTTGTTATGCTAACACAGCTGTAATATACACATTTCACCATGCAGTCAACTAATATTAATTTCCTAATATACACCATTGGAATACATGTGCATAACGATTGTATGAAAGCTAGTCCATTATTATTTACTGTCTGCTGTACACAAATAGCTAATGATAGCCAACATTACAGCTCATTCAGTATGCAGGGACAAATATTTTCACATTTATAAGACACAGAATAAAAAAATCTAAATGCTTTAATTAAACTTGACTGTAAGCACAAATTTTAAAAAAAACTTGATACAATAGTCCAATACCTTATTGTCCAATGCATCTCATTCAAACTAGCTGCATAACAATATATACACACTCCAATTGTGGAAGAAGACTAGATAATTAGCCATGTTAATTATTGTCACTAGATTCACAAGAGAGGCTAATTCAATATGCTAATTCATTAATAAAAATACAATATCAGTGCTTATGGGTAAATGCATGGCAAGTTCTATAATACATTTATATGTACAATGGTGATTGTCATGAGTTGGGGAATCTCTTGTACAGTTTCACCCTAAACATCATTTGACAACATTTTTTTCATCGTAACTGAGCAAACTACAATGTACTCTGCACAACTACTTGAGTGATGCCTATATTTCACACAGCTTTATCCTGACATTAATTAAACATTTGACCAATACTGTATTTACACGCATGAAAAAAAAAAGTACTGAATATTATTTGCCTACAGTCATTGTTCACTGACACTTATCTTACTTGCTAAATGGTGGTATCTCAGGGTATCATTCGAAGTTAAAATATCTATACAGTGGCCATGCGGCCATCACTGGAATGTGAGCTTGAAACAGTGAATTTCCATTGGGGACAGATCCTGGACTTCACTCAGATTAGTTTGTCTCAGATCATGCATTACAGACAGGCTAGACTCCATGACTGATTGTACTTTAGCATTCGGAAATAAGGTATCAAGCTTGACTTGACCCTTTTTCAACTCACATGTGGTTTCTGTAGGGTTTGGTAGATTGCAGTCCATGCTGTGTCTGTGGAAAAGAATAGCGATCTTTTGGTGGGAGGTGCTGGTCCCAATCAGAGGACGCAGATTGACTAAATGAACATCACAAGGTAAACTGTCTGTCATGGGTTCATAGAACACTGGGGGACGCAATGCAGTACCATTTCCAGTCATGAATGTAAAGATGGGATACTGCAAATGGTGACTCAACATGCTTACTAACAATGAAGGGTGTGAGGTAATCTGAGCTTTGTTGTTACCAACAATACTTTGATTTGGGTGTTCTACAACCAGGTAGAACCGACTTGGTGTGGGTTTATTGTCCATGATTCCTTCCCCCAAGCCTCTCTCATCATCATAAACAAGCCTGCGATCCAGCATCACTTCAATAATGCCTTTGTCCTTTTCAATAGCACTGACACCCAAAGGTTGGCCAGTAAGAAGTGATAGTCTGGTGGTGCTGTCTTGAATATAGGCCATAGCACCCATTGGGTAATAGTTTGCTTGGGTGGGAAAATTGGAATGTAGCTTACGATGCACATTGTGCAAGCTATTCAAGTCGGTATAAAAGCTTGAATTAGTGTCTGACACATCAGTTGTTAATCTCATCACTAGTTCTTTATCATTCATCTCTCTTAAGTCTACTACATTGTCTATTTCTATTGCTGAAGCAAGCAGACCATTCACATTATGAACTTTTACTGTGTGTTTAACCAGTTTTTGGATCACGTGTATTTCTGAAACTATTGGACCCTTGACAACTCTAATGACAGGTCGGTTGGAAAATTCTGTGTCGACAGCAGGGCCCATCGGGTAAAATATGTAGGCTCCACTTCCTCGAGACATGTACATGAGAAACTGCAAGTTGATTTTGGTAGTCTGAATCTTAGTTTTAGTTGTAACTGAATGCATTAGACCTGTGCGAGGAGAGAATCGAATTCGATATTTGGAATTTTCGAGGATGATCTTTTCTCTTCCAGGCGGGAGAACCTGGAATCTCAAGCCTCTAGGAATGATGTAACTGTCAGCATTGTGCACAGTGACAGCTGCAGCTGTGTTACCCCCTCCTTCCATCACAGCCAAGGGTCGTATGGTGTAAGATCGCATGCCAAGTGGTGGCACTATCACCACAAATACAAGTTCAAATTGCTTTTCACTGATAGTCGTATCAGTCAGGAAGACTGGATTCAACTGACTAGCCACTATCTGACCTTGATGATCCAGAACCCCAACTTTGTCACTGTTCACAATAATCTGTACAGTTTGAACCCGCTTCAGGGCAAGGGGATTGTAAAATATGACTTGGGATCCAGCTTCTCCCACTGTCACTATCTTTCTCTTTGAAACAACCGGTCGCAAACTGTATGGGTCATCCATATCGAACTTAGGCTTGGGAACTGCTTCCCCATTTGAGGTCAGAATAAATTCAGCAGCTTTCTTCATCATTGTTTGAGCAGATTCAATGGCATCTATAAGCCTGTCTTCATAGTCAATCGCCACATAGGAGCGCGCAGTGCCTGTGATGGCATCATGGTGCTGGAAAAGTCCCAGACTTCGATGAGCTTCTTGCAAAACTAAAAGACTAGCAGCAGAATCGGGTAAAGGCACACCTTTCCTTGAAGCCTCTGCAGCTGCCAGGGTGTACATTATATTGGCAGCTCGTAGATGGGACTCAAGTTCTCTACCAAGATTTTTATCAAATGGGCGAGTCGTGAAATATCCAGACCAGTACTCGTTATTTTGATCTGTGTAGGGAAAGAAGTCGCCAGTCATAACTGGAAACTCTTTGCTGCTGATCTGTTTCTGTACTTCATTGAAGTAATCCTGTAAAGTGCCAAATCTGGCTTGTACATTCCACTCTGCTTTGTTGTTCATATAATCGAAAAGCTTCATGTAGTTCTGATACTGCTGGTCCCACTCAACTTCACGATCATAACGGAAATCATCGCCGAGTGGGATGAGGACCACATTGTGTTTGAACAAGGCTGCCTTCTTCTGATATTGCGTCAGCAGCAATTTCGCGAGCCTGTCCACATTTGTTGGAGTGATAGGTTCCGAGCGTGACTCGCTCATCTCACCAGGGATACGTCGGAAATCAAACAATAGACAGATATGCGTGTCGGGACCACAAGAGTGTTTGATGTTGTACAGTTTATATGGCATCATCTGAGTGAAGATATCAGTGCTTCCTTGCTTATCCCAGTGCTGTCTCCAAAAGAATTCATTAGCATGTTTTTCTTCAAGTCTCCTTTTCACATGTTCATTGACCCTTAATATGACCATGTTCTTGTAGCCAGCTCGTTTGTAAAGATATGGAAGAGTAGACGAGTAGCCAAATGGATCTAAGCTCCAAGTGTTGTTGGGCTTGACACCCACTTCATTCATCAGCCACTGGTGGCCCTCGATCATCTGGTCGATCAACGCAAAGTAGTGGGAATTTGCTTCATCTGGTACAGTCCAACTGCCGACCACTATTTCTAGCTGACCATTTTGGATTAACTGCCGCACCTGCAAACAAATTGGTTGACTATTGAGTGGATGTTAATGGATTTAGAAGTCATATTAGATGGAGAGTTACATCCACAACATTCAAAATTCTGTATACTTTACTAATGTATTTATCTGCTGACTTCGAAGTGTGTATTTGACACTAAGCCTCATGGACTATGAGCTGAACCACCACTGTGGTTGGATTTTATTATAACAAATAAGCAAGCCATTGGGTTCATGACTTGTAGAACATTTTTAGCACCATATGAGAGATGATATTGTTCACAGCCATGTTGTGGGATATTACACAGTGGGGTTTTCCCCACTTTCTATTACTTCTTAAATGCAGGGTGAATATTCGCAATATTATGCATGAGCAGCATTCCAAAGAGTATTGAACAAACCCTGAATGATAATTACTCAGTGAGGCTTCATTAAGAAAGCACATTCAGCAAATATCTGATGAGTTATCTACTTGAGACAGTTCACTTGGCATTCATGAACATTAGCTAAGTACTCAAACTAATTCTGTTGCAACCATTGTCCACTTTTCACTGATGACCAACATTGCATCATATTAATCTATTTATATCTGACAACCCCCATGGATATGTTTGAGTACTTATTGATAATTCATAAACATTCATTTTACTTACCAACATTGCCCAATAAACAATAGCAATATTTATTTTCTTACATATATATATTATATAGCAAACCGTATGGCCTGACTATCACACTTTTGTGTCCTCTTTTCTTTTTTTTCTTAAGTCAGACCTGATATACTGGTACCAGCATAATTTTGAACATTCAGCATTTAATCTAGAACAATGCATATATTCATCCTATTGACTGAATGGAGGGCACCACATTAGCCATCAAAACTACAATAAATGCTCTTGGTGACAACAGCGAATACCAACCAGGATGTGAAAATATCATAAGCACAGGTCATATCTCGGGAGATATATCATATCTGAAGTGTGTGTGATGAAAAATAAATGATTCTGTCTGTCTGACATGTGCAATTGCATGTGTATTTCTGTGTAGAGAATTTTTCAGGACTATCTTGCAAGGCCTATCCTAATACAAATCTAGACCATATTTGATATATTCATAAAGTTTGCAGGTTTATGCATACAATGCTAGAAATATTTTTATTGATAGAGACAGGCCAATTCTGACATATTTGTCAATACTTACCCTATTACGCATATCGTCTGTAGCCTCTTGCCACCACAGATGAAGAAACACACTCTCGGCCCAAATGAAAGTCAACTTCGGGTATTTTGTCAATTTATGCACCATGTTGTCCAATGTAGGCCTCGTCTGGTCCTCCATGTAACCACTGAGAGTCTTCAACCATCCAGGGTCATTGTGAGAATGAGGGACAACAATTACCTGTAGTAAAAGAAAGTGCGCATTCATAGGTCTATGAAAACAGGACGCTATATTACTATGTTGAAGACATACAGTTGGACCCAAAAGTTTACATACACTTCCATTTCCACTTAATTTCTCTTAAGCCCCGTTCACACTATCATGAGTAAGAGAGACGAGTGTTCACAGACATCCAAGACGAACTTACATGCTCACTTCTGTTCACTCGTGCCTCTGTTAATCATGTATAAATTCTTTCGACGAGCGTCCATGACGTACTCGTAGATCGCTCGGCGAGTGGTCCACGAGTGTAAGAGGAGAGGGCTACGGATGGGCATGGGTGGCCATGGATGGGCATGGTGCCAGTGCAGATGGTCGAATAGCCATGTTTGACAGCTCTGACCACGTTGGCCACATGCATACATTATGATGGTATCCAAACTTGGCGAGATTTGCCTGGAGCAGGTTTCCTGGGTGCATTTTGGTGATTTGATGAACAATTTCTTTTAAGGGGGGTTCTCACATAGCCAGTTTCCTGGTGAAGCCGTATTGCTCTTGTAGAATTATGTAATATTACGCAAAATTGGGCATCCGTACTGCAACCGTGGTTATTGGTAGGTTGTTGTAGAAGACGGTGAAAACTTACTCGATTCCTTGCTGTCGTTCCCAAACCGAGAACAACTGCAAAATCGACGGAGGTTTTGCTATGTTCAAAACTTCTGTAGAAAACTCGCGGGTGATTGTTTATAGTTTATATGCCAAGTCACACGTGAGACACTCGTATAAGACGGCGGGTTAACCACCGCACACGTGGGTGTCAATGTGCGACGATTAAACCGTTGGCTTCTACGTGTGCACTCACATGTCCCACGGATAAGTCACCAGTTTCTACGTATAAAAAAATCAATACCTATGTACGCTACGTGTGACTCACGTGTGCCACGAGTAAGTCACCGGCTGCTAGGTGAACGACGGATGAAGGACGGTTGCAGGGCCAGTTGGCTCATCATGTGACCTCAGCCAGCAGTATATAATCATTCACAGTGAGGCAAACTTCATTCACACCTCTGCCTTTTGACAAAAACTGATCGACCTCGCCGTATTCTTCCCTGCTGCTGCTGCTGCTGCTGTTCCTTTAACTTAGTACACGTAGTTCACGCCGGGTCGTTCCTTGTAACCTTCACAGTCGTGACTGACACATACTTGATACGCCCCGCACACGTACAAGCCTGCGGGTTGTTCGTAGATGCCGTGGAGTCTCCCGTCGTATACATGATTTACCCGTGGCTCACCCAACATCAGAGAGGGCATCATCCGTCAGGTTTGGTACGTATCCTACGTGTGATCCACCGGGTGTCCGTGATTCACACCTTGCTGCCACCAACTCACCCATCGCCTTAAGCACCGCTTCTGCTTTTTGCTTCCAACAACCATGGTGAAGTTGTCAAAATGCAGTATTACATAATTCTACGACAGCAATACGGCTTCAACGGGAAAACCGGCTATGTGAGAACCCCCCTTTAGTGACATCTTGCGGAAGTGTATGTAAACTTTTTGGACTGTAGAACGTTGTAACAAATGCAGAGACAGTGTGATAAGTCAAAGTAAAAATTTGGCATTAGGAATTCTGTGTAATTACCTTCAGAGGACCAGATTTCTTTGCCTGACCATCCTTCAATCCTGGAAGACCGCTTAATTTCTCATCGTTAACTCCAGAGACATGAACACGCATTCCCGCTTGAGGGTCTTGGGTGGCTCTCTTCCCCAAATCTTCATTGACCAAATCCAGAATGTCAAATGTCCGAATGTCCGCAGATGCATCACCAAGTTGACCAAACTCACAACCCTCTCCTGATAGCTTTGACACATTCTGTGAATGATAACAAAAATTATATATATATATATCTTTTACGCCTTCGTCAGTTGAAATCAATGTATGAGCACAAAATGAGCAAGTCACAAAATCCACAAAGACTCAGTCTCAGGCAATTTATGTTGACAATAAATCACAATAAAAGGTACACATATATGTGTAAATAGATAAATATCTAATACATTGCTCTATTGTAGGGAGACCCCTCAAAGGCTAGTTGCCACTATCTACCATCAAAGATGTGTCTATAATTACCTGTTGCCCTTGAGATACAGCATTCCACTCACGACCCTGAGGACCTTTGGACTCTCCTTTTAAGGCCCAAATATGAGACTCAACCAGCTTTATTCTATCAAGGGTCTCCTGTTCCACTAAGCCGAGATTCTGCCAGCTGTAGTGGACGATAACGATGGTCACCACCACAGCGATGATGATCAAAACTCGGTAGCTGAACTTCATCATTTGTCTGGTTTTTTTTGTGCTCTCCACGTCACTTCATCTACCCCCTGACAAATTCAACAGATCTCTGGCGGTCATGGTTTACTCTTCAGGGAACTGAAATTTTAATAAAAAATCTACAATGAAGGACACAACTTGTTAAGATATGAGCTTGGAACTTAGGAAAAATTTGGAAAAGTATGATAACAATCAACTACCGACTAGGACTATAAAAAGACCCAATGAATATGCGGTATATTTTGATATTCCCCATGAGTGGACAGATTGGCCAGGATTCACGAGTGGCGTTAGCCACGAGTTCATTCTGAAGCTTCGGTTGTACAATGTTGGATATCCCAAAATAACATCTATACCACATAGATAAGCCATGTGGTATGGCCTATGTGGTATACATGTCTATACCACATGGTTTACCTTACAAGGATGGGAAATGTATACAACACACTTCTATGTATGGCAGGCCAATGACCAAAAAAAAAATCACTATTGGCAGCTAAGCGCTTCACCTTTTGAACTAGCGCTGCCGCTTTAAAACAATAGTCGGAATCAAAACATTAATACCATAACAGAGATAAAATGTTGAGCTCTCTAAAAAAATTGAAGTTTTAAAATCAAACAAGAATGAATGATTCTAGAGGCAAATGTGACAGAAAGTCAATGGTCTGTTTGGTCCACAGATACAAGTTATTGTGTACCTGTGTTGCTAATGGCAATGTCATAGGAGTGTCGTCGCTGGGGAAATGCAATTGAATAAAACTGAATAATAATCTATTATTGAAACAAATTCTGACAAGAAATATTGTCATAAGTAAATTGCTTTATTAATCTTAAAATGACAGTGAAAAGTTTGAAGTGATGACGTTGCCTTATAGTTTGAAACGTCATAAAATGCTCTGATTGGTTGATAGCAATGATTAATATTCATGACTTTTTTATACTACATGAAAATGCACAGTTCCATGATTGATTGAACACAAGCAACTTCAAAGTGAAAATTGCGGGATATAAATAATACCCAAGTGGATATTTGGTATATTTTGATATTCCCTCACTCGTGGACAGATTGGCTTCAGAATTCACCCACGGCTAACGCCACTCGTGAATCCTGACCAATCTGTACACTCGTGGGGAATATCAAAATATACCACATAACCATTGGGTCTTATCATATTCAATGAGTGCTAGCATGAATCAGTGCATTTGTATATAAATGGATTGCGGGAAAACCAACTGTCAGTTGATTATATATATATATAAACTAGACCTGATGGCTCTCATGACTGACAAAAAAACAAGCACTCAACCCACAAAGGGCTTACAAGTCATTAGTGAACATATTTAAGCTACTACTGTTTTCAATAAAATAATGAGAAGTTGATCACTAAATGAAATGTGAATTAATGAATAAGTTCAACATTCCCAGTCTAGTTATGGATATCTGAAACAACTTGGGATCCAATTCATGGCAGTTCCCGCCATTTTGCCGCTCCGATCATTGCACTGCATTCGTTAAGTATCTACAATATAAGTTATCCAGTAAGCCAGTTCTTGATCATTGAATAAACCCCCACCCCCTTCCTGAATGAATACTAATGAACTGCAGAGGTCACAAAAGAACTATAGATATGTCAGCGTGAACAGGCTAGTTAGTTCTTATATTCATCACCAGGGGCACTGTAGTAGGCTGCATTAAAGGCCAAGAGCCGTAGAATCGGAGAAATACCGGGAAAATGGTCTTATTTTTGCCATTTTTATCAAGAATGTGCTATTATTTCCAAAATCTGCCGAGTAACCGGCCATCTACATACTTAATGGCTCAGTTCAAGACCATTCTAGAGCCCCCTAACTTGCTCCCCAAACAGTGGCTTTTTTACAACAGTATAAAAACAATCCACCAGTTCACCTCTCATAACAGAGAAGTGAATGCAATGACAAAGAACCCTGAGGGTTTCTCTGTGAATAAGAATAAGTTAGTTGCACCATCAGTATAATAGTCTAACTTGCTATTTGAATATTAGCTTTTAATGTGATTGACAATTTGGTGCATTTATAATAGGTAGGAGTCATGTGTTAAACATTTGTTAAACAGTACAGACTTCCTTAAAGAGCATTGACTTGCTTAATCGACTACATTATATCATAATATACGATAATATATTATCACTTCCTACTTACCCCATCAACTTCCTGTAAGACCTCGTAATCGTTGACTGCTGTAATGCACGCGTTTGCTTCATAAATTATTCATCCTTCTCCATTACCTGTAGCTGTGCCTCAAGCACATAGTATTTCACTCTGCAATCAAACCAAATGCTAACTTGAAACAGCTTAAACCACACCAGTTGCGAGTCTTTGTCATTCAGCTGGAAATATTGACAAGGAAAACTATGCAGGCAAATAGTAAAAGTCAACACAAACACATGGCGCAGACTTAATTTGATTTATATGACAGCGGCTTATTGAATATAAATATTCAATTTACCTTTGGTATGTTGCAATCTTTCAATAAATCATAAACTGATATAAACATTACAAGGTGGCTTTCTCTGCATGTGTGTGTCAAGTCCGATCAATAGACCATATTGTTTGTATTGATACACTAAATCACAGCTTTGAAAGTGAACTTTAATCCTGCAGCTGTAAATTCCCTGCTTACACCAAATTCTTGTAAGTTAATGTTAATTTTTTTAGCATAAAAGTGACAAGACATGCCAGCACGATCTGTGGAATTTTCACACACGAGAGAAAATGTTTAAATTTAAGACAGTTGCATTTGTTTATTGCTTTATATAGTCAAAAACATTGAAGTAATCTCTTGTCATTTTGCTTCTTGGCTGCAACGTCCAATCAGTCAACAAGCATTAGGTGATTGTTACAGAGCTGAATGACAAAACAACTGAGAACTATGATGTCACATGGATATAAAAATTTCCATACTTAAATAAGAGGTAGGTTCCAAATTTAGCTGTCTCAATAATAAGGGGTTCTCATCAACTGGGCACTTACTGTAAAAGTGAGGTCCACTTCTAATGATTGCCAGAAGTATGATAAAGCAATGTAAATAACAAAGACTAAAATCAGGACAAGATTTATCTGACAGCTGCAGCTGGTTATTTTGTAAACACATGGCGATGTCACACTAAAATGTACACACCCACAAATATTCATATCCACCTAAACAATAAAATCAAATAAAATCGCTAAATGATAGCATTGCTAACTAATGTGACATAATGAGTGTCATTAATAACTTGAGTAAATAGAATCAGTAAACATGTCAACACTTATGTACTTAGCATCAGCCGGCAAATTTAATCATTGAAATGCACAAAAAACTAATTTATAAGAAGGAAGCGCACTCCACAGAGACTGGGAACCCAAAAGCTGCCCAGGGGTAGGCCTCTGATTGGCTAGAAACGGTCACAGACTTTAGAGCGGACACTTGCAGATGATAAAGGAGACGTTTGCCTTAACTGTCATTGTATTACCCCCCCCCCCCCCCATCCTAGCATTTTGTGAATGTTGACATTTTATTTTCCAGTAAACCTTTTATTTACACCGCAGTGAGCTTCGGGTTTGAGTTATTTGCCTCAAATGTCTGTTCTGGACAACAATTACCGCCATTTCATTTGTGGACAAGTAAATGGCAAGTCAGAGCAGAATCGCCCAGAGTTTAAGTTTAAAAGGGAACTATCTATATTATATTCCGCTACTGCCTCCTAGGAGGTTAGTGGCTTCAATAGGCATATGGTCCTATGTGCATTCAAAAATTGTGAAACGGGCAACTAGTTGTGATCAATATTTGTTAAAACTTTACTGTTTGATCTGTGATTTATCTTTTATATATATCTTACTTCGAACATATACTTATGGCAACTGGGACCTTGAATTTTTAGCTATATTTCGCATATTATGTATAAAATAAGGAGAACCTGTTTATCATACTTCTGTAGAACTGTGTAGCTTTAGTTAGATTTAGTGAGTAGAGCTGTAGATATAATGTGACATATGTATCTTTTCTGATATAACCAATGTCAATAAAAACATATATATATTCTGTTAAACTTAAGGTCGTTTAGAGGGTTTGGAACACGTAATGGCAGCAATATGCGCTCTACTCTGTGTTCATGTCTCTTTTACAGCCAATTTGCTTGATCTATATTATCATCTATATCATGAGAGGCTCCAAAAAAGTTTCGTTAACACTTCCACCCCAAGTACATTTTTTCTGTACAGGCTGTTTTGTGATAATGGTTTAGCGTCATTTGGTGGAACTGGCAAAATTGACATTTCATGGAATTACACACTACCATCCATAGAACTAAAATTAACCTTTATTTATCTGCAATAGTCAGTGCCTAAGATGGTATCAAACATTTTTCGACTTTCAAATTTAAAGCAATATTTTAGAGACGTTGAGCTAAAAATTTAAGGACCATTTTTTTGCAAAGGATACATATAGAGCAAACAAAATTGGTCAAAAATTTCCCTTTTGTACGTAGTTCTCTTATAGCTACACAATCAAAATTTATAGTACAGGGCAGTAACAACATGGTGATAGTGGGGCCTAATATTAAGGAAAATTACCTTTACCCCATATTTTGAAGCAATTACGATGTGTTCTACTTTTAGAATGTAGATTCCCAATCTCCAGATTCACAAAAATTGTGGCTTTAATTTATACTTTAAAATCTTCTGAAGGTAATTAATTAATCGATTACCAATAAAAATGTGATTTAATTAAATTTGCAAATAATGAATGTTTATTATCACAAATTGACACAATATCAATATTGTACAATCAAAACAATGTATAGGCCGAACACATCTTCATTGTAGCCTTATCTTATCATGCTTATGTAGGTCTAGACCTGTGAACACAAACGCTGAAGATGAGCCATGCCAATGACAGTGAATTTGTGATTTGATTGTCTTCACATCTTGTAGATCTATATATCGGACTATGATGTACAAAATGTAGACTACAACTCGCAAGTTCAACTTACAAGTACCAAGATTGACAAGAAATGTAACGAATGTTAACCATTTAAGTGTGATTTATCTGCAGTACCCACGCCATCAACACAACGACAGTAAAGCCCATGATGGATAACAAAACCTCGTTGTGGCCAGATTTAAGAAATTACCCTTTCCATTGCCTCTGCATCAAAGACTTACGTTTTTATGAATCTTCCGTCGTCACTGCACACTGCATGCATGGATCATGTCGGTACGATTTCTAGGAGATTCGCCAGATGGCGGTGAAGTGGCTATCACCTACACCACCTGGTGTTAACGGAAAGAGTAAGGAAGAGGAGCTGATATGATTACTCTATGCTTACCCTAAGGCTAAGAGCTCCTAAGCTAAGTAAGCTTTACCCATTAACAATTAATACTGATATATAAAAATATGAAAGTTGATGTTTTTTTAATATATGTTTATTTCTAAATCCAGAAAAGTACATTAATGAAATGGTGGGTGTAATAAATATTATGATAACAGATGAGGTAGCTAATTAATTCATAAAAATGAATACTATGTATATAATATATACAGAGAAATTATTAAATTTAACCATGATCACATTGTTAGCTGTTTAAAATTATGCATCAACAACATAACAGACTTGCAATAGAGCATGATTAATTCATGCATGGATCATGTCGGTATGATTTCAATATTCTTCAAAAATTTCATAATCAAAGAAATGACTTTCATAATTAAAGAAATATATATATATCATTTAATCCAAGTTAACAAATTCATCATTGTACAGTGTTCTCTCACTTTTTGTGGGGACCAAAAAAAATCAATGACAAGAAACAAAAGTAATAATGGTAAAGAAGCACAAGCACAGTCAATGACGCTACATTTAAAAGTGACTGGGAGGGTTCAACTGGGAAAAAAATGCAGATGGAGCGGCATCTTTAAGAGAAAAAAAATAAACAATGGCATAAATAGAATAGAATTAATTAGAGGGGGATCTGAAAATTTTCCAGTCCCTCTTCCCCTCATACTTTCTAAAAATTAAAACTATCACCAATAAAGTCCAACCGCTCGAGTAATGAAAACAATGATGCAACAGAAATAAATAAAAATCTATAATAATGTAAGCCATGTCACCATGCATTTATTCTTGCAAGGATGAGGAAATTTCTCAAATGATCATCATACAGTAATTATCTTCTTCATCTTAAATGATCTTCAGTCCATGTCATCATCATACATTTCTATGTCATCATCATCATCTGAAAGCAAAATTTACTACCTTTATAAAACTTTCCATGAAAGTTACCTTCAACAAAATAATCATCAAGTTGACATCTTTGTTAAAAATCATATCTTGATACCAATTAATATATAATCATGCCATGAAATTTATAAGTTAATCTTTCCTATGACTTAATATATTGGGGGAAGTCGAGGTAACTGCACAATTAAGATTAAAGATATATTCATTCATTCTTATACATTTGACATGTGTTGTTAAATCACACTTTGTTAATTTCTGTTATTTAATGTTTTGAGGATGTGGCCTAGATTTCCACTTTAAAATTTCAAAAAGTTTAAATTTGGTAAGACAATTTACGCATCATGCAACTTTCAAGTGGCAAAAAAATATTACCGTGAACTTGACCCATGAGTGCAGCTGCACTCATGTGCTGCTCTTCCTCCTCCTCTTCATCAATCTCTTCTTCCTCTTCATCTGTAAATGCAATTTAATTCATTGTAATATCACAGAGTAATACTAAGAGTGGACATTGTCACTGAACCAATGTCAGCCTGTTCAGGGTTTCTTTATCAAAATGTATCAATCTTGCAGAAATATGATGTCACAATATAACACAATCAAAATGACATCAATGGCAAGTGTGACAATTATGATGTCACTATCACAAGGGATGCTTTTCACCATCTAACTATCCCTGTCAATCCCACAATCCTTTGCTGATAGCTTTAGCAAATGAAACTGTTGAATCCTTGTATATTTTATCTTTGGAACATTGTAGTACAATTGAAACAGGAAACTACTGTACAACTGTCCAGGAGATTTCTACTCATTTCTTTTTCACATCTGTGAATTGCCAATGGACCTAAATACATTATGTATATCCAGCACATCACTAGCAATACAACCCTCAGAGCAATTATTGGAAAACAATGGACAAGTTAATTAATGAAACTAATCATTTAACAAAACAACCACAACATACCTGCGGCATACTCCACTGGTCCAGATTCCACAACTACAGCAAATTCAAGTTTTGGTTTCTTTGCGGGAGAGGAAATCTACAAAACCAATGTGAACAGTAAACAAATTTGAAGTAATTATACATTATAATTTATATGGTACACAATAACGTCAAACAAAACTAACCTCTTCTTTAGGTTCAATTTTTACTTTTTGTGGTGTAGACTTCTTCAACCTGCAAACAGATAATTTCAGTACATAGTTAATTCACTGAACCAGGGCCAATAAAACTGTTAAAAATCCAAGCATTTATTTGAAAAGCAGTCCAGAGAATTAGGCACTTGTCATTTAGATTTTCTCAAGTCAACAAAATGGAACATTGGTCTTGGTGAAATTATTTAACTACTGAATAAGTCCTGTAGATCAAAGCTCCATTCATTAGTGTTGTTGTGTATTTACTGAGATATACAGATCTATTTTATATTATATCTCTATTATCCATAACATGTATAGCTTCTTTACAAATTGTCTAAATCTCAGTATGATATATTATGGAGTACAATTAATTTTAAATACAAATCAATTTTGAAGATATACTAACCTTGATTGTTGTGTTCGAGGTGATGATATAGACTTACACACATCAGGTTCTGGCAGATGCACAGGTTCTATATTAATTACTCCAGATCCAAGCAAAGATGTAGC
The DNA here is from genome assembly GCA_932294295.1 of Alitta virens. Classification (NCBI taxonomy): domain Eukaryota; kingdom Metazoa; phylum Annelida; class Polychaeta; order Phyllodocida; family Nereididae; genus Alitta; species Alitta virens. The sequence continues at coordinate 45,187,969 of OW028574.1, read as the reverse complement.
TGTCTCTTCCGGAGCAGGTTTTATCTCCACCTGGTTGAGATTCTTCAATACATCGTAATTGATTTTATTCGATATCTTCTTTTCCTGCAGCATCTTGTGAATGGCTTCTCGAGCATTGACAAATTCCTTGGCTTCAACTTTCTTCCTCGGCTTTTTTCGCTGATAGGTGTGAAGAAAATGCAACAGCGATTTAGTATTACTGTATTGAGACAACGGAAAAATATTTAAGATAAATTAAAATAAAACTAAAAGTGTCATTTGTCATTCAATTTAATGCAGGGGTGGAAATATGTTTTTGCACACCAAATACATTTTGCACCTTACAAATTTGTTTAAGAAATACAACAAAAATTGCAATTATAGCATGTAGAGAGCACTGGCAAAATATTCCATACATAGTAAGACAATTGCTTATATATAAATTCATTTTACACCAAATTTTCCTCATTTGCCATGCAAGTAGTATAAATCTCTAATAACATTGGCAATACTAATTGTCACATTTCAAAGTTTGTATTGTTTCAAGACAGTTGACACTACCTTCTTTTGATCGCCTTGTTCTTTTTCCAGCTGTGCTCTCTTTTCAGCTTTCTCTGAAAATTAAAAGACAGAATAAAAATTAAATATATTTGATGAAAGCAAAATTACAAAATAATGCCCTGACAACCAGAACTTGCTGCTTTATTTTCTTAGTCAAAACCAAACACCTACCTCTCATTTCTTTTAAGAATTCACCATTCAGATCCATCCAAATTCTTGTCTTTATTTTTGCTTCGTCTTCCGATAGAATATACTTTAATAAAACAAATTAAAACATTGACAAAACATAATCATTATTATTAATGAATAAATACGAAATTATAACAATTATTCTCTCACCTTATCTAGTTCCTCATCCTCAATCCCTGTGAGATCCAGCTCACCTGATTCATTCTCAATTTCTATATGGAAAAGATTGAATTACTGTTACCTTATGAAATTCAAATCCACCTTAAATAATTTTTACCACATGCTGAAATATAGCCCAAAAAAAAGCACACCAGACCAGTTATGTTATCACAACTAGTACACGTGATGATGGAGTCTTTAGAAGATTTAGACACATTAAAAATGCTTGCAAAATGAGAGAAACAACCAGGCCATGTGAGTGACCCAGATTTTAGTGTATCAATACACCAGCCTCATCATGCACTTCCACCAGAGTGGTGTTGAACAAAGCTGTGGAATGCCAAAAGTATTAACTGCAATAAAAGATGCCCAAAACTAAACTATAGGTGTATTTCCATGCATATAATTTACCAGAGTAGCATACAGGTACCAAAAAGTCAGCCAGTAAAATAGTACCACTAACATAGTATGGATGTAATGATATAGTAAACACATTCAACAAAACTACAGGAGTGTATGTGACATATCATTCGGTGATAGAAATGTGAACTCATTTGCAGTTAACCAGTACTTAAAGATATACTGTTGTGATTGAGAATAATCATGAACAACAAACCTTTTTCTTCCACAGGCTTCATACACTCTTCTATTGAGTCTTTGAGTCCTAAACTTGCAGCAGTCGGACGGGGTCCAAGTTTTGACACTGATGTTTGAGACATTTCACTTAACGTACTGCTCCTTCCAGATTTCTGGCTTTGCACTTTTAGAATACCTTCTACTAACTGTTCAGACTGACTGTCCTCATCTAGTGCATACTTAAGGGTCTCTTTTGCAAGGAACTCCTGTCCTTGTTCATTAAATTCCTCATCACATTCAGGTACAGAAATTAGTGGATTTTCCGTATCACTGCTCTGTTTACTACTAGATTTCCCACCATGTTTTTTTGCCTTTTTCTGAATGGCTTCATCTAAGGCAGTGTCTATTTCCTTTTGCAGTTCGCTAATCTCTTCAGTAAGTTCAGGTATGAGTCCTTGTTCTTCAAGCTGCAACAGGTAAACAGAATTCAAATTCATTAGATGTCACATTAGCTCACAGTATCACATCCAATGATTCATTTAAAATAAATCCAGAGTTGAGTTAAGTTTTTTCTTCACCAAGGCAACACTTATTTGATTTTTGGGCTAATTTAGCTTCTCAGAGAAACTGTTATGTGATGACAGAAATCAAAGGTCACAGTGTTATTTGGTATGTAAGTTTGTGGAATTTTCAAATAATTTTAATCGATGGACCCTTATAAATAGCCCAAGAAGAGAAAGATCAAATAAGTGTGGCCCAAATTTTATGATGAGAATATCAGTTAAGAATCAATTACCTGCTGTAAACGAGCCTTTCTTTTTCCTTCTGTAAAGCAAGGTGGGTCCATTTCCTCTTCCAGATCTATTTTGTGAAACTCATCTATGGTCAACATACTAGAAGGCGTTTGCTCGAATTCTAGTAATCTGTAAAGGGGCGAAACATGCATATAATTGTGCCCAGTGAAAAGAGATGCTACTACATGTCAAAAAATTTTTTTATTGCTACTATATTCAATGTGACATTACATATATGATAGACTTCTTCTGTGTTTCATGTCCATGGCCAATAAATAAACCATGCCTACCTCTTTCTCACAGTGCCTTGACCAATCTTCACAACTTTCATAATATCTTTCGTTGTTCTGTTAAATTCATGTATTCTGGCAGCCACCAATAACCCTGCAATAATTCAAATGCAATACCAATTAAACTGCTTCTTTTTTTAACAATTCACAAGTATACTAGGAAACAGATTTACAAATTGACTTGCCTGCACCACAAATCCCAGAAGGACGCCGTCCTTGGGCCATCCAATCTCTTTTCATTCTGGCCACAAGACGCAAAGCTGTCATCGACACATCATGAGTTTTATCCCCAAATTCCAATTTATGAGCAAAACGGTCTATAAATAAGCATGGATCTGCAAATAAAAAGATAAAATGTAAGATAAAATGTACTTTTGAAGCTTTTTTTATAAAGTCATTGACCAGAAAAATCAATAAATTACATAACCTCATAAGCTATATCATTTTAATTAATTCTTATCTTTATTTCTTTGCCAATTATTTATTTGCTCTTTTCATTAATTTGGGCCTATAATAAAAAATAGCCAGATTTAGAGTAAGCTCACATAATTTACGAATTGAAATAGGTAGACATGAAAACCCTATATTGTCAGCAGTTGAGAGATTATGCCTAAAATGCAATATGCATGAAATCATAGATGAAAAAAAATTGTCTCATAGTATGCCCACATAACACTTAGTCGTGAGGACCTCTTTAAAAAAGCTAACGATCACATAGAAAATTTTGAGCAACTAAACAAAGAAGACAAATTTAAGACCATCATGAAATCAAAAGAGCCTGAGTTGTTAAAATCGCTTGGAAAATTTCTTGTAATAATGAAGGTTTGGGTCTTCATCCATCGTCGAGCATTAACCATCACCCCCCAAACTAGCAGTTTCTGCACTATAAGCATTTTTATATATTGTGATCTATGTGCTTTTACATTCATGTATATAACGGTTGACTATATACTTGTTGTATATACTCCTAATTCAAATGTTGTACTTAAATTAACATTGTGATAATGAACAGTATTAACTGCAGTAATATATGTATTTAGGGTTACTGCATGTGAATGTGTCTATATATGTCTATATATATATATTTAACAAATGTATGTAAACAAAACTTGATGCTCATATTACCATGCTATTGTTCAGCAACTGGGACCATGGATGTGTAGATAATCTATTGATAATGTATACCTTTAACTTGTATACCATGTATATATATATTGAATATAGAAATAGTGAGTAGAAGTAGACTTAGTACATGTTATCAGTTATTTTTGAAAAAAATGTATCATGTATGCTTATCGGTCCTAGTGTTAACTCCAGTCCTAGGCATGTGGTGGCAGCACCTACCAGTGAGCAAACCGCAGTGCATTGTGGGAACCGTCAGAGTCAACAAAAACATGGCTTCCTGAACTGTCAAAGTGTGGATTGCAAGTTCACAAGTTAGCATGTTCAGCTGCGAGAAACGAGCATGACTGATCATAGTGACATTTGAGGGAGTCACAACCTGACCCTAGCCTGACTTAGCACTGTGTATGTAACTTAGTTATCAGAAGCTAAAGAGAAAGCACTGCTGCTGGTAGCTGGCTGGTTTTCAGGAACTGTCTGTGAGCTTCTGTGAATCCCACCAATGAAAACACAGTGAGTATAACAACACTATCAGGGTACGAAATTTGCACCGGTCCATCGGTCTAAACCGATTAGAAATCCAAATGACCGATTAGAAATGTCAAAATGCGGAGTTTATCGGTCACAGTGGACCGATTAGCAGTGGTTGAAATTACGGCGCCGGCGAGGGCCGACATTTCTTTAAGAGAAAAGATTATTGGATTTTGCAGTACATTTCTTGTTAGATGTCTAGGAAAATGGTTAATTGCAATTGTGGACGCCAGTTTAGGAAAGCTAGGGTATGGGCAGTTGATTGCAATCAGTCAATAAGTATACCAAAGGTGTGAACTTCTGTGAAGTGTGAAGTGCAATTAGCCTCATAGAACCCTAACAGGGGAAAAAGCCACTTCTATTTCATGTAAATTTTTAATGTTTAATGTTGTATTATCAGTATTTAAAATTATGCTCATTTTTTGATGATTTAGTTATTGTGACCACATTAATGTAATCAGATTGTTTTAATTAAAGGTACTAAATCAATGTGTATCTATTTGATTGATTAATGCACTTATATAACATAATGTATAATTGGCGGAAAATTTGGACCAGTTAGACCTGAAATGGACCAGTTAGTTATATGAGTGGACCAGTTAGCTCCCAGAACGTGGACCAGTTAGCTAATTTGCGAATTTCGTACCCTGAACACTATGATATATATATATATATATATGAGGACAATGTCTTCGGCACAGGTCCAAATATATCCCTCAACAATACTTCATCAAAGAAACTGGGTAATCTGCCATACTCTGTCACAATTGCTGTTCTGAATAGAGTTTAAAAATAATTTTGTTTCAGGTAACAATGCTGCGCAGTCCACAGGTTGATCAAGTTGAAGAAGAAGTGAACCAAGAGGTTCCTTATGAAAATAGCATCGTGCAGAGATTCTCTAAGTTGACAACCAGGCCAGGCACAAAATGCGGTATTGATGAAACATTCTGCATGAGATCACCTGGTGCCTCCTGCTATTCTTTATCCTCGGACCACACCAGTCACACTTCACAAACATCACTGACATCATCTTTATCATCTTCATCCTTGTCTCCTCAGCAGCAAATGCTTGATCACAATTGGCAGGCCACAAAATCATCAGTACGAGAGCGAAATGCTGTCATGTTCAACAATGACCTGATGGCTGATGTTCATTTTGTGGTGGGAGGACATTCAGGTCATCTGCGTATACCTGCTCACAAGTATGTGCTGGCTACAGGCAGTTCAGTATTCTTCGCCATGTTCTATGGAGGTCTGGCTGATTCCAGTAAAGACATCAATATTCCAGACGTGGAACCAGCTGCATTTCTTAATTTGCTCAAGTATGTAAAATGCAATTAAATTTCATTAAAACATTTATTACTCTCGAATCCCATTTAAGTCTTTAACCAAGAAAATTACATTATCTGATATGTTTATAACTCTGACTGCATGCTAATGAAAACTATTCTAAAATCCACAGCCTTAATTGTGTTCCCATTTTTTTTCATTACAGATACCTGTACTGTGACACAATAGACCTAGAAGCTGATACTGTGTTGGCCACCTTGTACTCAGCCAAGAAATACATCATCCCACACCTCGCCCGGGAATGTGTCAGGTTTCTAGAAACAAGTCTAAATGCCAAAAATGCTTGTGTACTACTAAGTCAAAGTCGTTTGTTTGAGGAAGAAGAACTCATGCAAAGATGCTGGGAAGTGATAGATGCACAAGCAGAGGAGTCTCTTTGCTCAGACGGCTTCACTGAAATTGACTACAAGACACTAGAGAGTATTCTGGCCAGGGAAACTCTAAATGCCAAAGAGGTCTCCGTGTTTCTGGCAGCCATCAACTGGGCAAAAGCTGAATGTGCTCGTCAGAATTTAGACATATCACCAGAAAACGAAAGACGTGTGCTAGGAAGGGCACTTTATCAGATTCGTATTCCATCTATGAAGTTAGAGGAATTTGCAAATGGGGCAGCTCAGTCAGGCATCCTCACTTTGAATGAAACAAATGATGTTTTTCTCTACTTCACAGCCAAACATCGACCCCATCTTCCTTTTCCCAACAGGGGGCGACGTGGTCTGCTTCCTCGCATTTGTCACAGATTTCAGTCATCAGCATATCGTAGCAATCAATGGCGCTACCGTGGACGTTGTGACAGTATTCAGTTTTCCGTAGAAAGACGCATATTCATCGCTGGGTTTGGACTTTATGGATCAAGTAATGGGGCTGCAGAGTATCATGTTAAAATAGAGCTTAAACGAAATGGTGCTGCTTTAGGTCAAGACCATGTTAAGTTCTTTTCCGATGGATCCAGTAATACTTTTCCGGTGTATTTTGCCAACCCCATCCAGGTTGATCCGGAGGCATTTTATACAGCTAGTGCTATCCTAGAGGGTTCAGAATTGAGTTATTTTGGTCAGGAAGGTATGGCAGAAGTACCAGCTGGTTCTGTCACTTTCCAATTTCAGTGTTCATCTGACAGTACTAACGGAACTGGAGTTCAAGGTGGACAGATTCCAGAGCTAATATTTTACTGTTAAGAATACAATTTAGTAATTCTCTGGTACGACATGTATTCAAGTTAATGATGTTATCACAGCTGATCACAATTCATAGAAATAAGCTTTACTTGGTCTATCCCAGGTATAAACCACAATGGTCAAAAGCTAAGGCATCTATACACGTCAATTCAGCTATTAGGCACATATCTTCTAATTCTTTCATAATGTTATGAAATGTTTATTGTTGAATTTCTTTAAATAAAATGAGTCAAAATATATGCATTGTGTTACCAAAATTCAATTCAATTTGAAATTTCAAAAATTGACCTTGTGTATGTCACAAGGAACAAGTACTGCTGAACCTATTAGAAGTTTTGGCAAATGCTGCGACCTTTGCATTTCCCTGCATAAGCAACATTTTGGGCTTTCATGTAGCTAACGCTTGCAATACTGAACAGCCGAAATCACAATATTTGGTAAAAACATACCACTATGGTTGACCCTCAAACGTGTGCTACTATACCAAGAATGTTAAGATTCTGACTGCTGCCTTTGTGTGATATCCAGTTCTCCATGCCAATAATATACATAGGCAAAATAAGAAGATTCCCTATCAATGCTTAAAAATTGCCAAAACCATGACTATAAACAGGTGAAGTTGGTTAAAAATAAACTAACATACCTAATGCTGGAATGTTGATACACAAAGCCTTTGAAAGCTGAAGATATGTCCTTCCAAGAGCGTATACATTAACCTGAAAACAAGCGGATGTAGTGAAGATTGAGTTGAAGAATTTAAATGGCATATGATCACATATCGGGGCATATGATCACATACCTAGTATTCACTGTAAAGTAATCCTAAAAGAAATGTGAACTTACTTGCAAGATATCAGCAAAATCCAGTAACATATCTTACAATGTTAAGGAATTCTCTTGGTTTTTTAAAAGTTTGGCCAAAAAAACCAAACTCTGAAGCCATGACATTCAATTAAAACAAAGCAGTAGCAAATGGGACAGAATCGCGAAAAACCTGGAACATTATGCCCATTTTTCCCATTTAAAGGATACGTGAAGTGCCTTCAGTTCTGCACACCATGTAGAGACAAGCAGCAATCACATGAGAAGTCTTGCGCCCATGTGTTAATCGCCTACTCACTGCCATTTTGAAGAAGTTGTATGCTGTGTCTACACAGTGCTGACTTAGTCTCAGCTGATCCCCAAGTTGTTGAATGCGACGTCGACCTGAAAATAAATTCCAACTTATATTTCCAGTGAGCTATAAGATCTATCTTTTAACCAATTCACACTTAGGCCATACACTTCCTTATGTGACATATGGACAGACAAGGTGCGATGTTAGGCTTTTTGCAATAAAAGAAAATTTGGTTGAATTGATCAAAAATAGCTCACCATTTTGTAGTGTAACAGCTCTGGATTCCCTTCCAAGGCCATGTTGAAAGCCACTTCCCATGCTGTAGGACTTGATACCTGGTACAAAAATGTGTAAATTAACCCAAACTAGAACATAAGGGGGCTAAATGTGCCCAAAAGATAAAAAACATGAAAAAGAAGAAAAGAAAATAAGGAATTCCTTTCAAAAACTTACCCTCAGCACCAACATACTGTCCAAGGACAGAACAGCCTCCCATAGCATTTTCTTGGAACTGGACCTCAGATACAATGATCTGATCTTCCAAGACTGACCCACATCCTGTACACACTGCATCACCTCGAGCTTGGTCAGTGTCAATGTCACTGCAGCCACAATGGCTGCAGACCGCACTGGACATTATGGTGCGGTTTTCGTGTCTGTGGGCATAAAAAAAAATATATAAGTTAACTTCACAATTCCTGTAGATGTGGAGAGGCATTTAACCTGGGTGCAGTGGAGCAAAGAAAAAGATCTGCTCTACTCAGTTCCTCCATGCCAAGTTGGGGGTTCAATCCTACAACCTTGCATTTTGCAGGTGGGCGCCTTAACCACTTGACCATGGCACCTCTAAACATTATGAAGGCAACAAACATGGATTTGGTACAAATTCAAAGCTAATATAGAGCCATGCTAACTGTATAGCCTGTACGTTTATTTTGTAGGTATTAGCACTGACCAGCTGCTGACTGCCTTATTATCATTATCATTATTCTGGGAAATAGAAACTATCATTGCACTAGAGTGTCAATTTCAGGAAAATCATGACAAGATCTGTAAACGATTTATGATTCATACTGCAAACTTTATGGAAAAATAGGCTAATAACTTCCTTGCACAGGTTGCTGTGCACATTTGGACACAAATTCAGTTCATGGACATTTAAAAGAGTGAATAAAACTTTTGATTAAGATGTTTTGCCAGATTAACACAAGTGAACCAGACAACGGAATTACTGCTGTAACTACAGTGTAACTACAGTGTATCATTATCAAATGCATCCCTCTGGAGAATGACTAGGTATCAGGGTACGAAATTTGCACCGGTCCATCGGTCTAAACCGATTAGAAATCCAAATGACCGATTAGAAATGTCAAAATGCGGAGTTTATCGGTCACAGTGGACCGATTAGCAGTGGTTGAAATTACGGCGCCGGCGAGGGCCGACATTTCTTTAAGAGAAAAGATTATTGGATTTTGCAGTACATTTCTTGTTAGATGTCTAGGAAAATGGTTAATTGCAATTGTGGACGCCAGTTTAGGAAAGCTAGGGTATGGGCAGTTGATTGCAATCAGTCAATAAGTATACCAAAGGTGTGAACTTCTGTGAAGTGTGAAGTGCAATTAGCCTCATAGAACCCTAACAGGGGAAAAAGCCACTTCTATTTCATGTAAATTTTTAATGTTTAATGTTGTATTATCAGTATTTAAAATTATGCTCATTTTTTGATGATTTAGTTATTGTGACCACATTAATGTAATCAGATTGTTTTAATTAAAGGTACTAAATCAATGTGTATCTATTTGATTGATTAATGCACTTATATAACATAATGTATAATTGGCGGAAAATTTGGACCAGTTAGACCTGAAATGGACCAGTTAGTTATATGAGTGGACCAGTTAGCTCCCAGAACGTGGACCAGTTAGCTAATTTGCGAATTTCGTACCCTGCTAGGTATGTATAATTTTATATCAGCTGCAACCTAGTACATAATTTGCATTCTGTCAAATGCTTACATAGTTACCGTATGACTCAACTTTCAAGAATTTTTTATTGTCTCCCCTTCAATTTTTGCATTTTATAACTCCAGAGGGACAGCTAAAAAATTTGTTTGGTTTTGAAGAGGATCCCTTTGGCAATGTTTATTTTTCGAAAAAAAAATTTCCCAATTTACAGGACACCTCTAAGTTTGTACCATAAAAATATCAAGAAGGATTACTCCATAATTGTGTGAGGATTTTAAAACACAGACTTACAGGCAACACTACAATTTATATGGTTATTTCATATTAATATTGGCAGGTTAAGATTGCAGAGACACCTCAAACAATCACTTATATATCCTTTTCACTATTATAACAGTTCCTGAATTCGGTTTCAGTTTCAGTAGGGGAGAGTGGGGAACATGAAGACACTTTCATTATTTTCAATTATGACAAAAATTCTAAAATCAGGGCATAGCTGGCTTTCCACCTCAGAAATAGGTTATATATAGTTGTACTTTCCAGCAGTTCCAAGTTCCTACCTTGTGTAAGATTAGAGTTATTCAACACAATGTCAACATGCAAGTCATTTGTCCCCTACTGGTGGGGAACTGTGAGACAAGACAAGGGGTAGAGCTTGATAGTACAACAAAAATGCAAAATGTCTCCGCATACCCTTATTTTAGGTAGCAAGTTCCTTTTATTGTCCATTGCTACTGGTCTGCATAGCAGGTTATTTTATCAGTAGTCAGGAAGATGTTAAGATGATATGGTAAGCCTTACGTCCACACAATGTCACGCATATTACTCCATAGCTGGGGTCATTCACTTGGCCTGGCATAGACATTGGGTACAAGGTACCATCAATTCAACATGTCATGCAACCAAAATCCAACTGTCATTTCTTTTATGAAGAGTCACATTGAATTGACTGTCTCACCATGCCCCCCACTCAGGCTTTGTCTCATTCTTCCCCGTGCTGGCTTTAATATGAACTTGTGACCTTCTAAGTTCCGCATGGCTACATTCAGCACTGTTTATTAATATCTGAAATTAAAGACCACTATCCAAGGTTTTGTATACAATTAGATGACCCCATTATCTCCAAATATTGGAGAATAAGCTTGAAAACTCACATGCGTAAAAAAATTACATTACCTGGTGTAAAACCCAAAAAGGGAAATTTAAAGCACTTTGGGCTCAAGCCTTATATAAAAACCCATGATGTTATATGCTTGGACTTAATGGATGATGTCACAAACAAATCACTACTTAATTTTAATTTTTTTAATTAATTGTATTCTTTTCTTGGGGGCTGTCACCCCCAAACCCCCACAAATGTTATTATAATTGCACTAGAACTTAAGAAAATATTGTCAAAATCACCAAATGTTTTATAATAACCTAGACCTGACAGCTCTCATGACAGAAACTGACAAATTAAGACAACTGTTGAGGCTTCAGACTATGTGACATGTTTTCAATGAAATAATGAAGTTGACCACTGAATGAAATGTGAATTAATGTATGAATAACTGCATAAATTTAGTGCAATATTCAGTTTAATACATTTCTGTAGCTAGCAATTTAGCAGATGGGTTCAGTCCTACACTTGATTGCATTCTGTTTATAATGTCAAATTACAATTTACCCTTGCCACATTTGGGGGCATGCTCCCAACAGGGCTCAAGTGCAATTAACTCATAAACCAATTGTAATTCATTTGTTCCGTCATTTTGACCTGACGAGTAACAAATTTGGATCCAATGGGATCTAATTTGCGGGATTTCCCACAATTTTTGCTGTTCCGAAGGTAGCCAGTATCCCAATTCTTGACCATTCTGAAGATCCCCCCACTCCCTCCCCAAACAGTGGTGTGTGGAAATTGTAGTTTTTAGTAATAGAGCTTTTATCGCAGTCATCCTGCAAACTTGAGGGTTTCTCTGTTTCAGTACAGTGATCACAATCATCAATGGTTCAGTAGTAGGGCTGTACACCTTTATCTTTAAAATGATATGATATGTATCACGATACAGTAAAACCGATACGAATCATGATATGTATCGTTAAATTTTGTCAATTAGTAATTTAGTATATATATATATAAAACTTTATTATAAACCTAAAATAATCAAAAGATACTATTAAATTTAATGAACAAATCTTCATTGAATAACTGCAAACTATTGTGTATTAAGAGTCGCTGATATTTTTCTTCTAAAACTGGAACATCTGGGTAATAGGCGTCTTATTTGCTCAAAAATGCTGATAGATCTGCATATTGTTCAATTGTATCGTTATTATTACATAACGTTATCAATACCCGCATCGTTAACCTTGTACCTAAAACAGTAAGTTATTTATTATTGAGAAGCATAGCTTATAAAATTAAATTGGCAATAATTTTGTATTTAACATTTACATTACAATATTTTTATTTGTCTATAGGCCTAATTAAGCTGCTATGCTAAGGCCCAAATGCCCCCCCCCCCCTTGATCCGCCAGTGATGGCAATATGCACTAACAATCCAATTATCCACACCTGTTACACATCGATGGTCATATGACGGTACCCACTTGCTCGTTATACATGCAATTCTTAACTTGACTTAAGAATAAGTGCAAATCTTTCACAATCACATTTATCACATAGACACACTGTGCGGTCTCATCAATTTTTCCTTTTACTACTTAGAACATGATTGCAAATCATTACAAAAAGATTATTACCCTCTCCTTTCAGAGTTTTAGACACTGTTTTCACCACACCAACAGATATTTCTGAGCGATAATCAGTTAGATACAGACACACTAATCTGCATAACATTCGTGTGGCCGTTATTATTTATAACTAATTATATAACTACATTTATGTTCATTAGCTTACCAAGGATAATAATAAATCACTAGAATTATTTTACTAATGACAAATCTATTTTCTAAAAGAAATTTTAAGCCAACGCGTCTGCTAATTATCGCGTTGTTGCTCATGCGCTTGACGTCATTTAATCCTAGCAAATGGCTGAGATGGTGGAAATGAATGTTAGTTGAAGTTAAAAGATCGCTGTGGCACCGCGGCGTGTTACATTTTGATTTTGTTATCCTTTTATGTAAGTATTGAATTCCATTTTTAATATGAGGACGACCGAACAGGTTGCGTTGATCAGCAGTCGTAATGATGAGCGTCGTCTTTCGGTCATCTGCTTGAACAAGTTTTGGTCACTGCCACTTGCGTAGCTGCAAACGACAAAGCTGGTGAAAGATGCCGATTTGTGATTATGTTTACCGAGACATAATGTGATGCTGTTTTAAATGACTTTGACCCATAGAAATGGTTGTTTTTACGGGCCAGAAGCACATTTTTATCATTCACTTGTCATTTCTGACAGCTCCTAGATGCCTGTGTATAGTGGCTTCGTTTGGACAAATCAACTGGAGTGACACTGGCTGAGTCACTTTGTCTACTTAGTCATAATCAACTCAGTTTATAGTTATTGGTGACTAAAATGTGCCTTACGTCACTCATTAGTAATACTCATCTTGAAAAATCAACAAATTTAAATGGAATCTTTAATGGAGTGAGGAATAACCACACTTAATGACTTATGTCTTTTTTGTTTTTCAGGTTCATTTTAGTTTGTTTTTATGTTGGGCACGGCGTGGTACGCGGGGTAAATGTTTCAAGAAAGTGGGGCGAAGCGGCGCAGAACGGACTCAAGTGGCAGCATGGCTGAGACTGAGGACGCGCCTGTCGCCGGACACCGTGTCCAGGAAAGTCCAGAGCATGGCATGAAGGTCCTCCGAGGTCTCAACCATCTCAAAACTGAGAAAGTCCTGTGTGATGTCTCACTCATTGCTGAAGGTTAGTCCACTTATGATCCAGTTAACTTAGAGCATTGTTTATGGCAGCTGTGAGTGTGACCTAAATGGATGTGATTTTCTGTTTTTCACAGGCAAGAAATTTGAGGTGCACAAGGTCATCCTGGTCTCATGTTCCGACTACTTTCGCTCAATGTTCACAAGTGGCATGAAGGAGTGCAATCAAAAGGAAATTGAACTGAAAGGTGTCACCAGTAAAGGTCTTGAAAAAGTACTGGAAGTGCTTTACACATCCACCACAACACTTGAAGGCGATGACATATTTGATGTGATAGCTGCTGCTACTCATTTACAAGTCACTCCTGTCATAGAATTCTGTGAGCGAAACTTCCTTAGCGGCATGAACACCAGCAATTTCTATGACTTCATCAACACAGCCAAGTTGTATAGTATGAATAATGCTTTGCGACAAATAGATAACTTCATTGCCCAAAACCTGCTACAGATTGCGAGCGAAGGGACCTTACATCTGCTCACTTATGAGCAAATGCAGAACTGTCTTAAATGCAACTCTTTAAAATTACGAGAAATAGACATTTTTCATGTCGCGTGGGAATGGTTGAAACAAGATCCCACTCTAGAACAGTATGCTGTACCCCTAGTTAGTAGTATTCGATTTCCACTAATAAACCCAGCGGACTTAGTAGGCCGAGTGCAAAGCATCGAGGCCATGATGACGCGACCAGAGCTTCGTGAAATGGTCCTATCGGCGCTTAATTACCATGTGGTACCTCATTCTCAGCCTGTTAAAAATTCAATCAATACCCAAATGCGCTGCTTTGTGGAAAGACTTGTATCAGTGGGTGGTCGTCAGATACACCCACACCCTGGCCTGCATGATGAAGTGTATGTGTTCGAGGAGAAAATTACTGCCAACAGCCTTTTAAATAGAAAAGAGCTGACTTCCCTGCCCAATGCACTTAGCCATATGCAAGTGGTTGTCTTCAACAACTTCCTTTATGTATTAGGGGGCTGCACAACACAGTGCGCCCACGGTGAATCTGCAGTGAATTCAGTGCTTCGATACGACCCTCGCTTCAACCTGTGGTACCAAGTTGCTCCGATGATCAACAAAAGAGCCTACTTCTTTGCAGGGGTTTTAACCAACAAGATCTATGCTATTGGTGGTAAGTTTAAGGAAGGCAGTCTTGCAACAGGAGAGCGTTATGACCCAGAAACGAATAAGTGGGACTCAATCCCATCCATGCCTTCAGCATATCACGCCCATGCTGGAGCTGTGTATGGGGGTCACATTTACATCTCCGGTGGCTACAGCAATAACCACTTCACTCCAGATCTACAAAGATACGACCCCACGACCCACCAATGGGAGGACATGACACCTATGCTGTCACCGCGCGGCTGGCATGTCATGTGTGTTGTACAGGACAAGCTGCTTGTGTTTGGTGGCTGTACACTCAATGCCAACCAACAGGCTTTGCCAGTGCTACAGTCAGAGTGTTATGACCCTGCCACTGACCAGTGGTGCATTATCTCCCCTCTGTCCATCTCTCACAAGGAGGCCTCCTGTGTTGTGTACCAAGATCACGTGTACGTGTTGGGCGGATACAATGTGCAGACCAAGACTGGTCAGAAAATGGTGTCGCGTTACGATCCCCTGACAGGCACCTGGGAGACTGTTGGGGCACTGCCACAGAGCAAGACCGGTGTGGGCTATTGTGTTCTTAAACTGCCTGCATACAGCATAGACATTAGTGATGACTGACTTTCATGGAATGTACTCAATGTATGACTAGGACTGGGGTTCAATCACCCTAATATATCAATTATGTGTTTCCATCAATGGATACATTAATTTACATAATTCAGTGGCTTCAGATTTTATCTGTATTGAGGTGAAATAAGCTTGCAAGATAAATGGTTCCAAAGGGATCAAGGGTGTCTAAATTTACTCTTTTAAATGAAGTCTTGTACAGATCAAGATAATATGAAATGTCAAAAGTTTGTGATGGTTAAAAACAAGTTGTTTTCCATTTAAAGCACTCACAGTATCAGCTTGCAGTATCTATTTTCAGTGCTTCTATGGCAGAGTGATTGCCTGATAGCATTGTAGACATGTGTAAGTTTGAATTATCCCTCCAACCACCTTGAAGCACACAATTAATCCTTCTCCATCTAAGTCATGTAGCCTTGTTTTATAATAGTATATGTTGTTCTTGTAAGAATAAAAATGCTGTGATGGAATATGTGTAGACTTCATGTGACACAGCTTCCAGTCCTCTAAACACAATGACTAGAAAACCTTTATAAAATGGCACAAATTTTATTTCTGTCAAACAGCCTCTGACAACTTGTGAAACAGATCTTGTATTTATTTTGTTTGGTGCTGTTCCTGTTCCGTATTTCTGTTGTGGTTTTAAAATTAGGTGCTGGAACAGCTATTTCCATTAAGATATAAGACAAGTCTTTTGTTGTGATATTTTACATGCATGTAAAATGCATGGTTTCTGATTTGTTAAATGAAGGAATTATGAATTGTGTATAGGCAATACAATTATGTCTGTCTTTTTTCTCTGATGAAAAAATGAATTGAAGAATTTCACCAAAAACTTGGAGTTAACTGGTGTAACTTCATGTTGTATGTTTAAATTAGGAATTTAAATACTCTGTGAATTATTTCTCCATTTTTTTATTTCTAATTGGTAATAGCAAGGTGGGGATGGGCCACAGGGTCAAACTGTATTCCAGATACAATAGATAAACTTGTTAAAATAGAGGGAAATCAACTTACAGATCAGTGTAACTTTAAAATGTGTACTTAAAGCCAAGTCTCATGGTTCTGTGTTTTGTCTTAGTGGGATTTCGATGCGATATCCATCTGACCAGTTTGAGCGTAAGTGTTATCTACACTTTAAATGTGGCTACATCTGTGTATGTAGTGCAGTGTTTGAATGAAATTTTATTTCGATTTCTCATTTGCTAATTAAGCATAACTTGTAATATTCATTGTAACCGACAATAATAATCTCAGAGCTGTCAATAGCTGTAAGTCTGTATTCCACACATATTAGCGATTAAAGCATGCTGTACATACAGTGTATATGTACTAAGGCTTCTGTGTGCTTATTGCGTTATTCTCAGGCAATTCTCATTGTTCATTTGAATTGTTAGGCATTGCTTTGGTATTAAATAACAGTACCAAGTCAATACTGGACTTGCTCTTGAAAACTGAGATTCTTGAGTGTTAATTAAATTGGAACCAAGAATTAACAAGCCCTAGGAGTATGATGGAAAAATATTATTACCACAAACAAGAACTTCCTTAGGTTAGGTCACACCAAGTTTGGTTTAGTTTGTGTTCACCCAGTGATCAAGTGGTTGTTTTTTTTCATTTATAGTAGATTTATAGTAGTGCAATGTGTATACATGGCATTTATATGCTAAATGTATCATAATTTGTGCAGTGTTTTCTTTTAACTCATTAACACAAAATAATTTTAACATTTGCTGCATGCATGAGCCTCTCCAAAATTACATGGTGGCCATAGGGCATGGTAACAAATACCACACAAGAAGTTAAAAATAATGCTGCATATATTTGTAAATGATGGTTGCATCTGCATTCCTTAATTAAGATGATGTAGGAATATGTTGACTTTAATGCCTGTCCTATATGCATCTTGTATACGGAGTGCCATAAGGAACTATCTAGGTTTCACATGACACTGAGTACATTAACACCTCCTGTCAAATACCGATCTTTCAAGTGCACCTGGACTTTTTATATGAATGCTTGTTATTAATGAGCTGGACACATTCACATGATGTGACATGAAGTGCCCCATTTATTTGCTTGAGAGCTTCCCTGATCTTTTCTGCAGCTTTGGTTAACAAGGAAGCTACACATGTATTTATTTACAGTTGTCTTATTTTGTGCACTCATCAGCAACACGTTTTTTAGATGCTCACATTAGTCACTGAATATTTGCACCTTTACCGATGTATATCTCAATCCAAGGCATTGTATGGCCCCCCCCCCCCCAGGGTAAATTGCACTTTGCAAAAATATGGGACGTAAAACCCGTCTTAACTCACCCACCCAGTTATTGAGTCCAATCACAACCAGATGGTTGGAGAGGGTGGCAGTTACGGCCAATAATTGACCCATTTCTGTTGGTTAGTAAATTTGCAGTTAAGTCTTAATTTCATTTAATCTGGGTGAAGTGCTAGGTTTTAGGTTGGAGAAAAAAAACCCTTGTAGAATTTTAACAGTTGGGCTGTGCAGTTGGCTCAAATAGTAGTTTTCTCAAACGGGTGAAAGCCATTTCACTTCATATAAATTTTACACCATTCACAGAGCAGCAAGCATTCTGAGCATGAAACTAGCGATGAAGGCCAACGCTATGTACAGTTCCATGTTCTGAGCAAATCCATGCCAAGACCATTCAGCTTGCTGTTTTAACTGAATTTGATGAATGCAATTTAATATTGAAAGAAAAAACAATAATATTATTACAAGCTTGGAAATTTTTATTATATTAAAAAGCTAAATGCTCTGAATACACACAAAATTTCAGTCTTTAATCGTTGAATTTTGTAAGCAATTATTTTTTCCCAGTAGATTTAAAGGAGCAAATGAAACATTTTCACAGCAGTACTGAAAAGTGGACATACCATCCATGCTGTGCGTGAATTTATTTTTGACATGCCTTGTTAAATCATTAAAGCATATGAGATAGGACCAAAAGATCTTTCATACACATGAACACATCCCAATTGCAAAACAACATAAAAATAGTATGATGTTTAGTACCATGGAAGACATCTTATTGCAACAAATGAGTAGTATGAAGTTATGAACACTAAAATAAATTTTTGAATACTTATCTCATACTTCTTACTTCAGCTAATACTAAATGTATGCCTGTTAGTTCCATGCCGTTCTGTAAAATGTGTCTTGATTTTAATAGGAAAGTGTTACATCATCAACCAAAGGGTGCATCAGTCATTCACTGTGTTTCATAAAACACAAAAACCAGAACAATATGGCGAACAATGTAACATCAACCAAACTTATTAAAATATAACAAATCAGTGGCTATTACAGTAAATATAAACCTACATTTAAACACACATAAAACCAAATTGAAAGTGGAATGATAACTATTTAAGACAACAATTAACGAACATTAAAACGAACCTGCTTACAGCTTGACATGTATCAACTATCATACAACAAGAAAACCTTTCACTTTTCACAAAAAGCAGTCTGCATACAGATCACAAGGTCACTGGCATTTCAGAATACATACATCTTTAAATGCAAATATAAGATTCCTATCTAAACTAAAATGCAACTATGTTCTTGGCGGTTTTCGCTTTCTCAGATCTTTATCATTATCTGACTCCGGGCTGGCTTCGTGGTCATCTTCAATTATATCGGAATGCTGCAAATGCAAGAAAAACATGTGGCTTATATGTTTCAAATAGGGATCAAATGAAGTTTTGACAATAATAATGAAACTTCAACATGTACAATACATTAAAAGAAGAATTTTGTTTGTAGCTCCAAATGGATAAAGGAACAGGGGTTCAAGTCTAATATAGACCTGTGACATCATATGCATGGATTCACAAAAAAATATTCTAATTGTGCCAGAACTAAAAAAATATGGTCAAAATCACAATTAATTTTTTGGGTTTAGTGCAGTATAGCGGACCCAAATTTATGCCCATAATTGGCGCCCATTAAAAATTAAATTTTATCAAATATTTCACATGTTTAAAGTTCTAGCACATTTAAAATAACATTTGGTGTAGATAAGCGGGGGTTTGGGGCAGGAGCCCCCAAGAAAAAGCAAAAATTAATGCTGTCTTTACCGTGAAGATGAAACCGCTGTCATAACTACATTAGTTTGTGACGTCATACATAGATTTCAAGCCTTTTTACGTCATAGGCCTGCAATGTTACTACACCATTGGCACTATTTAAGTTAATATTAGACTTGACCAAGAACAGGCAACTGGTTCTCATCATTGGCAGAAATTCTAAGGAACCAACCTCAAAGATTCTAAACAATAACCTTTCTTTTTGTCGCTTTGTGACATAATAATCTGCAAAGGCAGTTGAAGTTATTTAGAAATTAATCCTTTCTTTTTCATTAACCAACCAATGATCAATTTAAATTGGTTCAGAATAAGGTACTTCGACCATCCTGTCAGAAAGTGCACTAAAATAGAAATGTTCAGCACCTTGTTTTCAATAATAATACAACATCATCAATCAATGGTTACACCCACTTGCAGACAGAGTCCTCTGGTGGGTTTAAGTCACCTGTTGGTTGATCTAAACCTACCTTATCATCATCATGACGATTATGCTTGATGGCGCTGTAGTACCTTGGGTCACGAGGAGGCGGCAGAGGTCGAGGGGGAAAGATGGCATCACACAGGAACACGATTAACTGCAAACAGCATAAAAACTACATGAACAAGAAAATAGTTGCAAAAATATGTATGCCATTGCTGCTACACATTAAAACATACCTAGACAGATTCTCAAAGTATAAACACTTACCAATCCTAGAAGTAAACCAAGGAATATTGTAGAGAGAGCAAACAAGACATAAGATCCCCAAATAGGAATGCCATACTCTTCTGTTATTGTTGTGTGCAAGGACTGAAAAGAACAAACACCAAGCCATAATAATAATTTTATACACTGTACTTGGATCCTTTTTTTTTTCATATACATTTATAATGTGGCACAAAGTGAACAGCTGTGTGACTTTAGATGTACTCACCCTGATTGCCATAGACAATTTGAAGAACAATCCCAATGCTCCCATGCTGCGAGGGGAAAACATAATTAATGTAATATCTTTGTTTTTTTTAGATATTCCAAGATACCAACTTAGTCTTTATTCACGAGGCTAAATTAAATTCCATGTAGTCTTCCTACGATAAACAAAACTATGAATATGGGAGATCAAGTGGATATATTAGCCAATACTTACTGTATTGATGTGGGGGATTTCCACCAAGGCAAAGGTTCACTGTTTTTCCATTCTTTGTCATCAACATATGCAACAATCGCATTTTCTTCTCTTGAGTTCTTGTATGTTCTGAACTCTCCATTCTTAACACTGAAGATGTGAAATACAAAACGATTAATTAAACAATGATAATGTACTGTAATTATCACAATGAAAAACCATAAATGTGAGCTAACACAAAGGTTTCAATTTCACAACTACAGATAACTGTATCAGCTTGATCCACAAAATTAATAAGTACAGTACTGTATAAGCTGCATTTTTACATTAACTATATATTAAGACTGCTTTGACAAGCTGGTAACCTAACACAACAAGTATACATAGCAAATTTTATAAATCCTTTCTGAATGTTTGAAGAGCTTTAATTGGAAGGTTAACCGGAGTCTTGTCACCATCTTTAACAAAAATTAAAACATTGACCACTGGTGTTGTAGATACTTACTGCATAATGGTTGGTAATGCCATCACCAAGAATCTCCCACTTAGCCCTGTAAATAAATGCATGTGCAGCAAAAATATGTTTATCATCTGAACATCACTTCTGTAAAACAGCTAACAAGTGTCAATAGTAGGCATAACAATTTGTGAAAGAGTTCTCTGGACATAACAAAAATATGTAATGGCCTTTTTTTTTTCCGCAATAAAATGGAAGTTACCAGGGTTTTCAGTGACATCGATCTTAGCTACTTTGAAGTCCAGATCTTCAGCCCATCCTGCCACTTTCTCCCAAACAGGCTCCAAACCCTTACATGCTGGACACCAAGGAGCATAACTGTAAAGCAGATAATATTCCAGTTATAAACAAAATATTACCATGAAGAAGATAATTTAAACAGCGACTTGGACACCACCCTCGGTGACACTAATCTACAAGGTATGTGCCAGCACAAAGACAAGGTCTCATCGGTGCACCCATCTCTAAGGAAGCAGGTGAATTTCACAGCCACCCGTACCATTCGCTGGCAATGCGCCCCTGTGCCCTCTAACCCACCACCATGGCGGCCTTAGCCAATTATCTCCATAATTTTTGATTAAAGAAATGTTATGGACATCATAGATTTCTCTCATTATAATGGATCTATTCATGTCAACTACAATACCTGTCTCTTGGCGGGACCCTTAAATCCCGAGGGTGCCTGGAAACTCATTGTGAACAATTCACCAGACATCACACACAACTAACCCAGCCACTTTTTACCTGAAGTCACCGATTCGAAGTTGCTCATTACCATTCAAGGAATACAATAACTCTGAAATTAGGATATTATACGTTTTTGTGAAGCAATCTAGAGCAGTGAACATTGACCTATTTTGCGCAGTTTGCAATGCATTGCATGGGCATAGCGATAACGTAAATATAGTCAATGTGAGTTTCGGTAGACTGCGAGCTGATGCAAAATAATCAGCACAATACTGTATATGCAGCATAAATCAAACTAGAGAACTACGGTGCTTAATCCAGAAGGTGATGATAATTGATTGTACATGTAGTCAGTGGCATCCCAAGAGGTACATGTCATGCTGCTGGGTTAACACTGTGTTGGCGCCAAGTTATCACTGTCTTGTGTTATCAAAACAGCTGTCACCCATGTGATATGAAATTGTTGTTGGGTTAATTGGTTTTCCGCTGAGTTGGTTCGTCACTTGCCACTATAAATTGTGATTGGTTACATTTCTTGCGTTGCAACTCTTCTCCTATGTTTTGCATGACCATATTTATAAAATCTGAGATGTCTGATTGGCAATGACAGTTGATAATCATTCTTGTGTAAATTGAGTCAAATAAATAAATATAATTTTTGGAAATAGTGTAAATCGTGACCCATCAGGACCTTAAATTCAGGTAAAGGGGTCTACATGGGTCCAAAAAATAGTAAGCAATGTCCCATATCACCATTTATAAGAGAAAATCTAATGTCCCATATCACTTTTAACAAAATAAATAATAAATAAGCATCTAAAAATGTCATCTGTATTTTTTTTTAGGAGACATTCCTCTTATGTCCGTCATTATTTAAGAGCTCCAGTGTCACTTTGTGCCTAGTTAGAAAGGCAATGTCACAATGTCGATTTTTACCCATGTAGACCCCTAGGTAAACTATTCATAGTGCTTGGTTTACTACACACCCTTTCATTCAAATAACAAATTTAGAAGTTAGTTTCAAATAAGTCAATCTCGTTTAAGCTAGGGTAGCTAAATCCCCTTTTTTCGGTTGAACCTGTAGTGTAGAAGCTCAAGAGCTGTTAGAACTCAAAATACAACATGTCAACATATTGACGACAAAATCCATCTAGATGAAGTATCATCTTAAATCAATGGTTACACCTTGGATGAACTAGTGATAATCCACAGTGGTCAAAATTTCCCAGCGCTTTTGAGCCGGTAAACTGTATAAAACCACTGGGGCCTTGTTCAGTCCGAAGCCACTTACGGCGCCGGCCAGGGCCAACATTTCTTAATTGAAGAGATGAGGTTAATATTGGCTATCTCTGTACATTTCATTACTGAAGTCCAGGCACATTGTTAATTGCAATTGTGGAAGCCAGTTTAAGAAACCTGGGGTATATGGGAAAGTTGATTGAAATAGCCATCGGAAGGTGTGAACTTCTGTGAAGCAGTGTGAAGTGCAATTAGCCATCATAGAACCCAAACAGGAACAAAAGTCAATTATTTTCAGAGGAATGTTTTTTCTTTAATTTCTATTTCATATAAATTGTATTGTACAAATTTACCAAGGTAATCTTATGACTTATTTTTTATTTTTTTTGGTTTTAAGCTTGAACAAGAATTTACCACATTATAAAAGGAAAGTAGCCTGACCTGACAAAACTTGATATATTTTAAAAAGACCTTTAAAGATAGACAGAGAGATTTTCTTTTCATATATAAAAGTACACGACTAAGATATATACAAGTAACTTGTTCAGGAAGCTCTAGTACAATTATATAGACCTAAACTTATCAGAAGAGAATTTAATAAACCATTAAAAAAAATAAAGGAAATAATTGGAAACAGTAAGATTGGCTCCAGACCGACCGGGAAACAGTAAGATTGGCTCCAGACCAACCTCAAGTGGCTTCTGATGCTAAATCATCCGCATGCAGCCACATCTGGCTCCAGAAGAAAGTCACAACCATCTAAAATACGGGGGCCAGTCAACTCGCCCACAAATTTCTCGCCCTAGACATTGTTTTTTTTCCCTCTGTGTTTGGTGATGTCTTCGTTACGTTGATAAGGTTGTTATGATTATTGCCGGGGTTGGCTACAAGAAGGGCAAGCGGTCCGCCATTAACACGTCACCGAAACGGCCTCCCCAGTCACGATGAAGTGAGTAACCTTCTGCATCACTAATCAAGCATAACTTTGTCATTTCTAGTCCGATTTTCAAAATTTTAAGTTCCTAGATATTGTCAAGAACTCCTCTTTCTATATAGGATACTGCCGTTAACAATTTCGTATTTAGCGCGATGTAACAATGTCCATATTTGGATAATAAAATATTTAATGTATAAAAATGTGTTTGTTTTCTTACCAACTAATGAATATTCATCAATATGAAATGTATATGTTGCTAAAATGACCTGGCAATTTATATAGAAAATTAATTTTATCCAAATAAAGTAAGTTGTAGATCTAACAAAGCTCAGGACAATAGGTCACTGACAATCACAGAAATAGGTTCTGACATTATTTTTATAATTATGTATTTATTGCAATCCTACAAGACATTATATCTGTCATTATACTCAAAAGGTAGCATAATCTGTCATTATACTTCAAAAGGTGATTATGAATAAAAACCATATAACCTTAATTAAAATTGTCAGCTCATTCATATATTTCAGGTACATCTGCTTATTATTAATAATTATAAGAAATGAAGTTGATAGGTCAAGTCAAGTGCAATTCCCCTCAAAATTAATATTCTGACATTGTTTATGTCTGAGATTTTTTTCTTGTTACATTGTGAATTTTTGTTACTTTTTGGTTACATTGAAGACAATTATCACCAAAAAAAAACGTTACAAAATATGTCACTCATGGACATTTTAGTAAAAACACAAAACACTATTCATAAAAGAAAAGACTAAAATATATCAATATTTTCCTATTTTTTTTGGGCTGGGTTCGCCCATATTCTCTGGGGGTTCAGTATAATCAGATAATGTCCGACAGATTTTGACTGTAGAGCCGCTAGATCAGCCGTTTACATGTACGCATACATGCGCGATGATGACATTATATAAGGTGTGTCGACTTTTACTTAACTATAACAAGTAAACATTATTAATATAATATAATATATAGGGGGGCGAGTTGTGTTATGGCCGAGTTATCAATAGGCGAGTTGTTTTTGTGGCGAGAATTATTTGGGCGAGTTGAACTTGACTGTACTCCTAAAATCCATCCTCACACACACAACACAAATTATTAGCAATGGAGGGACAGAAAGAAATAGATAGCCTCTCATAATATAATTTACATCCCAGTAGATCTCACTACGATAACCCAATTGCAATATATATGTACATAAAATAGAATATTGAATAGTTTCACTTCCAATTTTGACTCAACTTCCCGGCGCCTGATTTCTGTCATGCTCCAGCAACATCGATACTTACAACTTTACCATCCATTCTCCCTCCAAAATGTCTGTCCAGTTATTCTCTGTCAGAACAAACGATTTTGGAACATTTTTTCCAGAAACTAAATGTAATACACCAAGTATTAACACAGAAGACCACATCCACATAGCCGAGCCGGCCATTGCTGTTTCGCGTGTCTTTACCGATAGGTGGCTGAGGTGGCTTCATGGCTTTCCAAGGGCGCCACCTGTAGCCACTATCGTAACTATCGTAACTGTGAAGATGAAACTGCCGTCATAATTACATTAATTTTTGTGACGTCATAATTACATTTCAAGCAGTTTACGTCATAGGCCTGGCAATGAGGCTTGTTAAATATGGTCATAAATCTGGGTCCGCTATACTGCACTTTTTCCTAACTAAGTACAAGGATATAGATAAACATCGGCTGCCCTGCAGCAAACCCTCAGCAAATCCCACAAAGCACACAGCATCATTTAAAATTGGGGTTTAGTGTATAGCAAATTTATGCCCATATTTGGCGGCCATTTAAAAATAAAATTTTATCAAATATTTCACAAGTATTAAGTTCTAGCACAATTAAAAAAAAACATTTGGTGTAGATAAGCAGGGGTTTGGGGGCAGTAGCCCCCAAGAAAAAGCAAAAATAAATGCTGTCTTTACTGTGAAGATGAAACTGCCGTCATAATTACATTAATTTTTGTGACGTCATAATTACATTTCAAGCAGTTTACGTCATAGGCCTGGCAATGAGGCTTGTTAAATATGGTCATAAATCTGGGTCCGCTATACTGCACTTTTTCCTAAAATTGTTCAGTGTCCGACCAACAGGCAGGGAGGCATTTCTTTTCCAGAGCTAGCCCCAGACAGTGGCTTCTCAGCCAGCTATAGCCAGACAGTTTCGTTCAGTGGCAGGTAGCATCGTACAGCAGAAGTTGTCTAACTTTGTCTAGATTCTATTGATTGGCACTAATTGCACGTTAAGCTCATTAGTCCAAATCCGGGATCTTACAGTAGGTGACAAAAAGTCTTATCGAAAGTATGGTAATTCTAGATCTCAGCTGAAAGCCTAGTCTGTCAATGATCTACTCAAATATTCTAATAGACACTTTTAATAATGTCTGGTGCTTATTGCACTCTAATTAAGGAGTCATTCTTTTATGACTCTGGGTATCATTAATACTTTCTTCAGATTTTATCTAGTCATTCCTTTATAGGTCACTAGATTCTGATCATAAGAATGAACTAGGACAATAACAGATCTAAATTCCAAATGTTTTAATATATTTTAATAAATCAGTCACACAAGATATAACACTAAACAATATTCACCAATACATTCATACATTCAAATACAAAGTAATTCACATACCTTTAAAACATTTTGTCAACATTCCTTGGTCATACACTTGACGCATTGCCAGTCAACACTAAATTAAACTCCCACTATTCTATCCCAATTCTCCTGTCACACCTTCCCAGTCTTATTGCTTCCTCTAAGGCCTTGGCTCAGCTCCTCCCAACTGACTGCATATACCTCCTTCTATCTCTCTCTGGCTTTTTACCAGTTTATATACCTCCTACCTGCCCCCCCCCCCCTTTCTGCTCAGGCTGGCTGATGGAAAAATGCTTGCACCCTGCAGCAGATTGCAGGTATGGGGAGTAGCTAATCTTAGTTTTACCCCTCTGTGTATTACTGACCAAGGAATGTGTTGCTTAGCTCTTCTATAGTGAGTAAGCAGGATGAATATAGCATCTTTTGATCATGTACAGTGTATATATACTGCTACAATAGCACACGTTTCAAGAACATCAACTTTATATTCAAATTTTCTAATAACCAAACATTAATATTTTATATAGTCCACAGTATGCATCTTACACAAGTCAGTGATAAACAACATCTTTTTATTACTACATTTCATGTTAATACATTACACATGTTATACTGGCTACTAATATTAGCAATTATAGCATTCATTCAGGACACAACATATTATTACATTAGGTAAATCATTTGTACTGGTCAATAATGCAATAGCAAACATAAAAATAATTAAAAGCATTAAACATCAAGTAATACATTATTTGTCAATATTATAATGAATCTTCAATTGTGTTCATGGTCGTTAGATGCTCCTCCTTGCATCACACGACATCCCCAATGTTCACCTTGGGTGTTGTCATGAGTCTATATGTGCTCATGGTCAACACACAATTTCCCTTCACATAAACATATATTTAACGCTTAATATATTAAAACGCAAAAGAAAACAGACAATTGATCATGGCTTTGGATGTCTCAGTATACTACGCCCAACGACACTATCCCCAATACGATTTTTATTTTCCTGGGTCGTTGATGGTACTTATGCTGTCTGTGCGCATGCGTGAAACCTATATATAGACATCACCTGATGCGGAGCTTTTGTGATGCCGAAAGGAGAATCAACTTGCTTCGTCGACTGAGTGGTACTGACTGGGGATGCAGCTCTGAGACCCTTCTCCACTTATATAAAACTTTTATCCGCCCAATTCTAGAAACAGGTTACCCCACTACAATCCATGCCTCTAGAGCAGCTCTCCAACAACTCCAGATTGCCCAGAACAAAGCTCTTCGTGTTGCCCTTAAAATCAGATACACCCCAGGTACTTCTGCAATTACCATTTCAGAACTCCACAGAAGAGCCCAGCTGGATATGATTGAACCCAGACTCCATGCTCTCCATGCCAAATCACTCCTTAGGTACCAAGACTCCCCCCTCACTCTACAACTAAATGCCAGACTCTCCCAAATCAGAAGACTTCCCTTCCCCTTCTCAAAACCCAGGTAATACATCAACACTGACTTATAACGTTCAATAACAAATTTCCATTGCATTAACAATTTTTTCTCCTTCTCCTTTCAGCCTTCCTCCACCACATATGCCTTGCTCCCTCTCTGCCGCTCCCTTTGCTCTCCATCCCACATGTTCCTGTCAGTTATGCACTCTGGGACCCGAGCCTCCCTGGCCCAGTCAGTTGGCTCGGGCTCCTGACCCAATAAAACCGTGACGATGAAGCAGCTGATTTCAGCTGGAACCCGTCCCCCCCGGCCCTTCGGGCCGGTTTTGTTACTTTGTTTCGTTTTTTTTTTCGGAGCTTTTTTTGGAAGACGCTGCCCAAGGAATTTTGGTGTCAATAAAGTGTTCAAAATGTCAGCTTTACAACCCTTCGTTTTCTTCCTGGTGGTGTGTGTAGGCGTCGCCCTAGGTAAGTACTTCTTTTTAGCAAGTTTTTGTCACATAAAAAGGGATTTTAAGTACTTAACAAAACTTTTTTGTTGCAGCAGTGAAATGCTTGACTGGACGCCAAGAAAGCCAAGATGGCGGACCACTTGATGGGCTCCTTGTTCTGCAGACTTGCGATGCGAATGCGACTTGCCATGTAGGTACAATTTCAGCATTTCAGACTTGGTACTGCTCGTGTTGTATATGGAAATGTTTTTATTTGTTTTTTTTTCTTTCTTTTGTTGTAGTTTTGCAGCTTTCTAAAAGATTTGTTTCTTTTGTTTCAGTTGGTGCGCCACGTGGTAGTTGGACGGGTGGCTATCAGGACGCTGGGATGTAGCAGTGCCTGCCCCTGTACAAGGGCTCACATGAAAGTTTACTTCGCAGTTGTCTTTGGTGTGGCCGGTGCGATCATGTTTGGTTAAGTGATTGACATTCCATGTGTTGGGTGTTTTTTACCGGCTGAACTCTCTTCGTTGGGACTGACATCCGCACATCTGTAGCCGGGGTGCACGGATAAAGCTGCCACCGGGGACACACCGCGGGCACAGTAGCCCGAGACATTTGTTTGGACAAATTTGTGAGCCATGATTTTCTATTTACCTTGCTTATTCTGCTAAACATACACTGAAAACAGGACAGGTATACAAAATTTACAAAATGTTTTTGATATTTCAGCATTTTTAGTACTTTACATATGATATACAGCGTGTCACATAAGTTCTTCTTTTACGACTATCTCAAAATCTTTTATTTTTCTGATTATGTAATTGATGAAGCATAATAATTTTATCATGTCAGATTGAACTATATCGCTATGATGTAATTCGGACATATTGTTGGGTAGATATGTCCGACACTTGTAGCACTTCCTAACTAGCTGAATTTGAAGTATAAACAGAAACATTATTTTCTCTAAAGTATGTTTACAATTGATAGTATGTATGCTGATTACATTGCCAATTACTTGTCGTTATGTTAATTGCACTTTAGTCATGCAATTAATTGGATCATTAGTATTGTGTCTTTTGACTTAACTTACTTGACAAACAGTATTTAAGATATATATTCAGATATACTCAAGAGTTTACTTTACATTTTGATATGATATGATTTAGATGATCTTATGAACCGTCCATGATGATTTATAAAAGTAAGACTTTATAAACGGGTTTAGTAGTGTGAGGCAGACGCGTCTGTTTTAGATCGATTGTTTTTTATAGATATATTTTGATGTTACTGAAATATGATGATAATGTGATTCATGCTGGCTGGTATAGGATGGATTACACCAGGTGTTGTTTTGTGATGATGTTGATGTAAAAGTAATGGATGAAATTATGTGAGACATGATTAAAATTAATTCTTTTACGAAAAGTTGATGTTTTCATATTTGTTGCTTTATTACTAAATATAGATAACATATGAAGTGATATATACCGATTCGATCATAGGCATAGCAGAGTTTTCATTGTTTCTGCAATGTGTCGAGTTGAGCAGGGGGTAGGCGACATTGTATTGATCAATGAGCCAAATGTTCGCGCGATATTGTCGTTGTGGACACCGTGTCTGGGACATTAATGTACATTGTGCCACATAGCAATTTGCTAGGCCCCACACCTCCAAATGTCAAAGTTAAAGCTCCACCACATAAAGAATTTCTATACCCAAATATCCTAGGTTGTAGTTCACCTATATGTATGATTTCGTTAACCATACCGTTTAGAATGGCTACGGGGAACATCAATCTCTCAGTCCGAGACACGATCTCTGGAGTAGTTATTACTTGTGGATATCCCTGATATAATTCTGGGTTAATGAAGGAAGCTTGTATGATGAGAAATGTGAATATATTTTTAGTAATATTTTTATCAGGATCCATGAGATGATGATGAGAGCTAAGGTGCTTGCAGCTTGTGTTACGATAGGTATGAATGTGTACTTACAGTTAGTATTGTCGAGGCTTGCAAAGGCAGGTGTAGCACACACATAAACAACTTAGAGCCCCTATAATTGAACAGATCAATGATAGCCCCCAGACCCCGAAGAGCCACCGAACCACTTGCTAGTGTCTGTAGCTTTGGGTGCTTCTCTTTCTAGTGTCAGTGCTTCTTTTTCAATTTAGTGTAATAATGCTCTTTCAAAGTCTATAATGTGAAGGTTTTCATCAGGTTGATCATTCTTAGTTAAGTTATCGACAGTCTGTACTAATTTAGGGATTAAATCTACAGTATTACTCCACATTTCAGAATCATTGTCAAATGATTTTAATTCTACCTGTAAGTCCTTAATAATAGATGTTGTAAACGGGTTTAGAGGGTGTTCTACAGAAACATCTGACACTTTGATCTGTTCGCATAGGTAACCTTTTAGGAAGTATGAAAGGGTCAGAACATTACATCTGCAAAGCAGGTTCTTTGATACCAGTGCGTAGGTAAGGGAGGTGAAAGGATCGGGCTGATTGGAATGTTCGCACCAAATTTGGTGTTGTTGTTGTAGACCAAAAATGAGGAGGAAATTTTCAGATTCTAAGATTTGGGCCCCCGATTGATGGATAGGTTTTATAATTAGTGGACATTGCTCATATACTACCTCTGTATCATGTTGTTCATAAAGGCTGACGGCGCAGGAGGGAACATTTCGTCTTAATAATGTAAAAATCAGTGGGCAAATAGTGAGCTGATGTGCTTGAACATTATGGCAGGCATCCAACTGTTTTTGGTTAATGAGCACATAGTGTGTCTCAGAAATACCGAAAAATGTATCGGTAATATCTACGCGTGAAGCCAAGCTGGCCAAGTCTTTTGTTTGATTCAGAGGAACAGGTATGCTAACGAGATTATATAGGGCCATAACGGGGGTATGTCTTTTGATCAATTCCAGTGGTATTTGAACGATAGCCCCCCTTGGTGTAACCGAAACTCTGACCCTGTTGTCCATGTAGATCTGGTTTAAGTTATTTGTCACAAATTGATAATCTGGTTGCCACTCTTTAAGGTTGTTCAGTTGCCATGGTGAGGGTATCCTGCAATACACCATGGTCTAACAACCCATGCTACAGAATTCCCCTTTGGGCATCTCTCAAATTGTTAAGTAGTTGCAAATCTGAGTAATACACCTCAGGAAATTGTGAAAATGCTAATGTGGCCAAATCAGCTCATAATTGTGTTAATTTGGACAACAGGGGTATTGTTATGGTTTTCTTGTCCAATTCCGAAGTAATTGAAAGGAGAGTATTAAGTAATCCACTTATCTCTTGTCGTGTGCGTTCAATTTGCTGCTCCATGCGATGTAGTTCATGAGAGTGTTGGATTGCCGTTGCAGGTCTAAAGTAATATAGTGGGCTAGCTCTCGTTTAAGTGAAATGATGTTTTTACCTTGGTATTCTTGTCGTTTTGCCAAAGTGTTAGTCCTTTTTTCAAATCTCGATCTCTTTTTAAGTCTATTAATGTTTTAATCCCTTGTCCCACTGCCCATCCCAGTCCGCCTAATATCATTCCTGCTATTGCTCTTTTCTTCTTGGGGGTCCTCCATTTTGGAGTACATCTATCTGTAAGTCCCGAAATTCTTGTTGAAAGTTTTCTATTCTGAGCTCCCATGCTTTAGATATATTCAGATAAAGGTATAGTGAAGGTAGCTGGTGCTTACAGATCTTAGTTATGTAGTTGTTAGTGATATTGTGATTGCTACAAACAGAGGTTACTGTTTTTGGAAGATTAAGGGGAGTGGTACGTAGTCCAGTTTCGGAAAAATCATGAAGTTCAGTGTCATTAAATGCGGACTAACCACTAGTGACCCCATGAGTTGGAACCCAACACTATATTGAGCACACAGTATGGTATCTTGTTGATTTATTTCTGACTCAGCGCTGAAATTACCTACAACAGAAGCAATCCATACACAAAAGAGAAGGAGAAACCTACCTGGTTCTAGCATCATGACGTTTGGTCCTGTTAACGAAAGAACTGAAAAATAAAGCTGATTATTTTCCGTCGTCGTCAAAAAAGTCCCAGTCAGAAGTCCCACCAAGTAGTGCCTTGTTGCTGTCTTTCCCGTCTGCTAACTCCTGCAGCAACGCAAGGAGAGGGGGGTTGCTCCCAGCAGCGCTCACGCCAGATCATGTGCCTCTGCCTGTCGGCCCATAAAAGGCTTTGGGCCTTCGTACAAGAACATTCCAATGGGTTTTCTGTAATGTCTAGCGTTGTCGGTCGGTCTAGGTTTAGCTGCCGTAGGGCGCTTACGTCAATGAGACGATTGTGGCTAAGGTCTATATAATCTATTTCTCCTGTAATGGATGTAAGGACCGATACTTCATGCAATTTATTGTAGGCTAGATCTAGGGTGAAGGAGGATACTCTGGTAATGGCAATGTTTAGTCTATCCCAGCGTCCAATTTATTATTAAAGTTCAACCCACGCTTACAATATGTGTCCATCGCTGTGAACATATGGCTATTTGCTTCATCAATATCACAATGAGAGACCATGGTGCCGCACTTCCCACCAGGGCGGAGCCACAGGGAAATAAGGTCCCTCAGTGTAAAACCAAAACGAGGCTCTCACTCATGCAGCGGTAAACATGTGGTAAACAGACTTTCTGGTCGGCAAAATCTGTTGAGGAAAAGTCCAGTTTCGTGTTTTTATGTATGACAACAATGCCTAGGACTTATTGTTGTGTGCCACTATGTAAGAAAAGAGGTGGGCACAGATTTCCAGCTGACAAAAAGCTCCGAAAATCGTGGCTTGTTGCCATCAGAAGAGATGTGAAGGAAGGCCATTGGAATGGTCCTGATTCAAGTAAGTATTGTGTGTTATGACCACTTCAAAACTGATGATTATGTGTCAGTTACTGCAGAAGGTAAATATATTAAAAAAGCTAATATATCATTGTTTTAAATTCACATGGTCAAATTGGTCTATTTTATTGCAATTTTTTAATATATTGGGCCTAATATAAAAAGGCTATATATATATATGAATTTACTGTATGTAGTATTGGAGAATTTTTAAACCAGGATACCATACACTGTACAGGTATATCTAACATTAAAATCTGAATTCTCATTGAATTAGCAATTAATATCCTAATTAAATAATGTGTAATTCTAACAATCAGACTGACAATCTAATATTATATGGACAACAAAGGAAACAGTAAAAGTGCTTCAGCGGAGAGAGAGACTAGAAAATAGAAAGAAAAGTCAGTATGCAGAGATGCAAATGGAAGAAAACATCAATCTTTATGAAGAAATGGTTGTAGTAAGTGTTCAGACTATGATATATTTATTTTAATGGACATGAACAAACACCTCAAACTGGCATTGACTATTCCTCTTAGTATGAAGCCTCATATATAACTGTCAATTTTTTCTTTGACAGGAGTTGCAAGACGATGAAAATGAAGACTGCATGGAAATAGAATCACCAGAGACAGAATCAGTCAACATTACAACACAAACTCCACCATTTTGCCCTAACTCTATTGATGTATATGCAAATAACGCAGAAGCTATTCAATACTTCACAGGGTTTGATGATTATGAACATTTCTTACTTATTCTCTATGTACTTGGCCCTGCTGCACATCATCTCCAGTACAGATGGTACAATGTCTCGAGTGACATAATCTCAATTGAGAATCAGTTGTTCTTGACACTAATGAAACTCAGGACTGGCATGCCCAACAAGCAACTAAGTTTAATGTTTGGAACCAGCGACACGGGTATATCAAACATTTTGGTCACATGGATTAATTTCCTTTATTTCGAATTGGGAGAAATTCCTATATGGCCAGAGAGGGAACTAGTTGATTTTTATATGCCCATTGACTTTCGTCATAAATATCCAGCAACAAGAGTCATTCTTGACGGCATGGAAATTCCTATCAAGAAACCAAAAAATGTCATCGCTCAGCAAGCAACATACTCAACGTACAAGTCAAGAAACACTTTGAAAGCTGTAGTAGGAATTTCTCCATCAGGTCTTGTGTCGCATATCCCTCCCACATATGGAGGATCAGCAAGTGACAGAGCTCTTGTCGAAGAAAACAACTTGCTGCGGAAGTGTGATCCCAAAGATTCGATTATGGTAGACAAGGGCTTCAATGTCCAGGATATATTTGCCCCTCATGACATCGCCATAAACATTCCAACATTCCTGAAACATGGGAACCAATTTACTTCCAAACAGCTAGCAAATGACAGGAAAATTGCAAGCAAAAGAGTGCATGTGGAACGAGTTATTGGCCTGGCGAAGACATATAAAATTCTGACTGTTCCCCTTTCCGATGTCTTGATTACGCTTGGGACAGAAATTGTTTTTGTTTGTTTTATGCTGTGCAACTTTCGGAGATGTATAGTGTTAAAGTATGCATGACTCATACATAAATTGTATATATGGCTAAGATATCTAGTTATATTGCTGAGTTGGCTTTTACTTTTTTAGTAGTTAAATTGTTGATACTATGGTGTGCTACTTATAAGTATTATGATTGTACCAGTATTTTATCGAAATTTTTCAGCATTATGTGGTCTGGCACTTAATGTTAAGAAATTCAGAATGTACCAATTTAAAATGTGCTGATCATATGATTGCATATTTATTAAGCCAATGCTCAATCCGTCCACTTTGACACTTTGTTTTGCAGTTAACACTTATCTGTTTCCAGTCATTTTCGTTAATTATTGAAACTAAGTTTCTCCTGGCTGTTGCATGGCATGGAGAATTACATGATGTTTTAAAATTTGCTCAATATATTGTTTTATAGTATATATTGCAATTGTAATTACTATGTGTCATAGTTCTGTAGTAGTTATGGGATTTTTTTCCCAAAAATATATAACTCAAGTTGTAAGGCATTGTACATGTATCAAAAATCTTTATTGCTTTCACGTGTGTAATTGTTATAATACACAACTGTGTAAGATGCATGTTCATTCTCTTTACAATAAATGCATTTAGTTTTTGATGAACAAATTTGTAATTCTATAAATTCACAAATTACAAAAAGTTTAATAGCAAAATATTCCATTTAAATGGCACTATTGATAAATCTGGATGCTGATAAACCTGTATCAGTATTTAAATAAAGACTAAAACAAAAATGGTAGACACCCATTGACCATTGTTAAGTGATTTTATTTCTTCTCGCAGTTGCATGGAAGCCTATAATAATCGCCAAAGTAGTGTAGCTTTAAATAGGCTGGCTTAAAGAATGTTTGAAAGAAACTTGTTAATTTTTCTTTCATCTTACATACAAAGTCAGCATTATAAGGGATGTCAATTACAACAAAATCCTTATGAGTGTACACAACAAACTTGCATACTGTTCTCTTTGTGATCATTAACTGACCCTGCACTTGATAGTAGTAACTATGGTTTCTGTCAAGAGTTAGTCTTCCATCCACATCCTTAGTAAGATAAGGTACTGTACTTGGGTTGATGATCTGGTCCTTGGCCGAATATGGACACTTTACTTCCACTGTCAGCTGATCATCGATAAGTCCATCTGGTGATGAACCCAGGAATGGAAATTCAGTATTTACAACTATACCACTTGTTTGCACTGAGCAGTGCTCTCAATCCTCCAGAAGTTGAATGGCCTTTTTTTCGAACTTATGGCCATGTACTACTGGAGCTGCATTGCTGGCTGAGTTGTTGACAATAAGCAGGGATGGGGCCAGTACTGCTAAGTTTTTCCTCTCCGTTGCTTTGCAAATTTCACCAAAGCGTGAAGATTGCACACGCCTCGTCCTCTCACGCAACCAGGCCTCACCACCTTAATTTTGTGTGCGAATCTCAATGTTTACTGCATCTTCTTCTGTCAAGCTTGTTACACCCTCCTTCTTAAGAAACAGTTCACTTGAGGGTTCTCCACAGTACTGATGGTCATTGTCAATGGCATATGTGTTGGCAGGCATGTAAATATGACCAAGTGCTAACTGTTTCTTACTGTTTCCCATGTAGTTTATTACACAGTTCCTAATCCGATCCAGTTTTCCTGTACCAAGTTGTGGCTCAAGGTGCAGTCTTGGATCGAATTGCACAGACATTGTGTCTTGCCGAATTATAAGGTCCTGAGCTTTTTTTTTTTTTTTCCTCTAAAAAACTTTTTTGGGCGATGAAATGTTTGTGGAACCTCCGTGCATGTGACTTCCAATTTTGCAGTGCCTGTTTTTTTAAAGTCTGCAGTGGCGATAAATAATGCTTTAATATGCTTGCAGTGGGCAGTGGGCCCCTGACCTGCAGCACATTCACATTGGTTCTCCAGAAGAGTAGTCGCATTCTGCTCGGTCTCAAAGTGGATGTCAACTTTGTATTGCACAGACTTCTTCATTTCTGCCCAGCATTGGCCTGTGAGGAATACGCCTGGTAGTTCCCCCCAGGACATGGCGTAATGTGCGGAGACACCTCTAATAATAATAAGCATAAATTGAATTAATAACAAGCCAACCATAAATGTGGTTTATTGTGCAACTACAAAGTGTGATGATCGAATGTAAATTAGTTTACCTGCTCTCATATAGTTCTCTTGCTGATTTAACATCTGAGTCCCCATGTAACTGTAGGAATTGTGTCATATCATTGTGAGAAAAATTTGGAACGTCATCTTTTGTGGTGACATCTCTGTATTCTTGTGGCACTGGAAGATCCATGTAGTACATGTTTTCATCGGCACCACTGTACCCAAAATCTTTATTTCTGTCATATGCCAGCAACCTGTCAAAGAAGGTGGCATGTTAGTGATGGTATAACTTTGAATTCATTATTTTCTACATTTACAGGCTGCTTAAATAATAGAGACGGTGTGCTCTGTGTTATTCCCATTCATTATTTGGTCTATCTACATAAATTCATGACAAAAAAAAATACTTGTGTGACCAAAACATGAATCAACCCCCCAGTTTGTACATACTTTGATCAAGTACACATGGCAGAAATTTATGAATATATACATATTATTACAGAAAATCACAAAATTGACACTCTCCCTGCAGATATTTGTGACAGCAAAATCACAGAAGCAGAGGCAGCTCTACATCTTAAAAAGTTAAAGAATAATAAAGCAGCAGTAATGATGGTATTACAGGTGAAAATGTGTAAAGTAAAACAAACATGATGACATCCGTGATCATTGCATATGATATGCATGTGTTAAACTTAACATGTGTTATGTATTGAATTTAGTACAAACCTTTCAATCAGTTCATGTTTCCTTCCAGTAACACGTGCACCACGCTTCTTCAGCTCTTTCTTCAATTGGTTTGTGTTCAGTGAAGCATATTGTCCTGGTTTATCTGACATTTTGAACTCTGGCCTAGATTATTTCAAGCCTGAATCAACTATTCTGTTAACCAGGCTACACTGCTCCCATTCAGAATGTAAACAAACATGGTGAACACGGACCCTATTCCCCGCAGCGCCCTCTTGTGTTAATTCGCCCACGGTCCCTCATTACTGTGTTATAGGATGAAGTTACCCTGCCATCTTGCCAAGGTCATATTCAAGCAAATAACCCTCTCCCTAGTGTTTTATTAGGACCCTATGTCATTATAGATGAGCTACGCATTACTAGTAATGATTCCCAGCTCATCACAGCAATACACCCCGGGTTAAATATGTTTCTGAACAAACTGACCCTAGACAATGCCCAGATCACATTTCACAGATCATTCTTTGGAATTCCCATAAGTGTAAGACATCTCCACATTTTTAATCAATCACATGAAGACTTAGGGTGGCTTAAGGGTTATGATTTGACTGCCACCAGATCCCTTCAAGTAAACCATAATAATATTTCCGATGTAATTTATCTGACAAAACCTCGGAACATGAATATGATCATTTTAGACTTATCACATAACAACATCCAAAACCCCGTTCTTTATTTCTCTCTTTTTCAACAAATCCAGTCAGTAGACCTCTCACACAATGCCCTAACTTATATTCAATTGGTATTCCCTAGCACTTCACTAAGATCCTTGAATCTGAGTCATAATGCCCTGACAAATCCAATAAATTAGCTTTGAGAACGAAGTGTTTAAGTGCATGACACGTGGATAAAGCATGGGGTAAAATTTCTAGCACTTTAGGAAATCCTAGAGTAAGGTGTTCAATTTGACATGTACGACCAAAGTATAGAGTACCAAGTGTGACAATTTCAGGTCCATGAATATGTAGGTGTTTTACTTAGCCAAATTGTGGGAAACGGGACCATGTCGTTTGATGTAAGATAAGTTGTAATTTCTGTAACCCACCTAACCATTGCAACGCCTCAGACGTATAACTATAAACATTTAACCCCAGTACGCTGTGTAGCTTCATGTAGAGAAACCTATGATTCACGTCAAGAAGAATTTGGAGTGCGTGAATAGGCCAATGTGATAAGTGTAGTTGAGTGACGCGAGAGCCTTTGCGTACAATCAACCCAGAGACAGCATGGAGTGGTTCTGGCTTGGGGTAAACCAGAGATGATTCACCGTTGCTAGGTGATGTGGCCTGATCCTAGCATTCTATAAGGTTTCATCTATTTTAAGGCCTGTATACTACCCCTGTTGAAGACGCCAGATTTCCTCCTCAGCACATTTGGTATGTATACAATCCAGGGTGGCACCCTGCAGGTAATGACACATATAGCACAGAGAGGAAAAGAACAGGAGGTACTTACCCATCATCATGTCGACTCTTAATGCTCATGGGGGAAAATATTGATTATTGTTCTGAGGGCTGTATCACGTGATCAGAGCTCTCTATAGCTTCTGTAGAGTGTTCAGATTCAATCACATGCTCTTTTTACACTTGACACGTTTTCTTTATGTCATTAAGCATCAACAGCTGATTATGAAATTGAGTTTGTAGTTCAAGAGGCAAAGAAGACACTATTTCCGTTAATTGGCCAATAGTTGAGGCATAATTCTTTTGGATTTTAATTTTGGCCGTACGCACTCTTCTTATATGAATTGGTTGTGTGATTAGTGTTCCATCTGAAGCACACAACGTAACAAAATTATCTGGGTGTTTACGGACAAGTACAAGGGGACCCACATAGTTTAAGTTCAATTTACAACTATTCGTAACCAAACCTGTCTTGTATTGGGGGACCCACACATAACAAAATAGTCCTGGCACCCAGGCGTTCTTTGTATGTCTCCTGCTTCTCTGCCTTCTCGCTTCAATCTGTCTTTTAAGAGTACGTTGCTCAATTATATCTTTACGCATGTGTTCCATACGTTCATGCAGCAGCTGTATGCATTCTTTATAAGTATCAGAGGTGTTCTCAAGAGGGACCACTTGCAAAGATGCCAAATCTGTCTTATAGTTGCAGGTGCGACCATAAAACAGTTCAAAAGGGGTGTAGTCATCATACAAGGGAGTCATATTCACACCCCACACGGCAAATTGCACTTCCTGTAGCCAGTCTCGGTTTCTATTCTTTGCTACAAGCGTCAATAATCAAGTTTGTATGGCCCCAATGGCTCTCTCGGCAAAACTAAAATGATGAGCGAATACTGGTATAAATTCGAGGTCTATGCCCAGTATCTTACAACTAATTTCAAAACATCTTGCCGTAAAAGATCTGTCACTGTCAGCTAATAGCTTTCCCGGCGGGCCCATTCGTTTTACAATACGTAACACAGTCAGTAATATCTTGGCTAGTATACATGATATATACAAGGCTAGCACTCTGTCTACCAGACCAAAGACTTCAGCTTGTGTTAGACTCGCCGGCAGAGACGCTGATCGGAAGGGAGTAAACCTTGTGATAAAAATCGATACAAATTGCCCCACTCTAAAGATAGTTGTTGGTGTTGGATGAGCTCTTCTTTACTTAAAGGCATCATTAATTCTAAATCACATGCCTTTAGTATTGATTCCAGATAGGAATCTATGCTAGCTTGACTAGGGATATGCACAATTTTAATGTCTTTTCTGCACAGGTCTGACCAAATGACGTGCCCAGGCCTTATATCATCCAGGGGTATTTCCTGGAGATCCTCCAACGTGATAATAAAGTGTCCTTCTTCAGCCAAGCTCTTGTTTCCATTACTCACACTGTTCTGTGCATCTGGAGTAACTTGTCACTTGATGCAGCTGAATTCTCAGAAGAGCTATTTTGGGGTAGCTTGTAACCAAGCTCTTTGTCCCGCATTTTCTGAGGCACATTCCTTCATTGACGCGGGGCATACCGAGGCTCTGAGTCTGCTTGAATGCCTAAAATTTGTAATACACTATCACTGTTGTCTAGCCATAGTTTGTCTTCCCTCGCTAATGGCCAAGCCCAGGTATCGGGATCTTCAGCACTAAATAATTCGCGTGAAATCAACAGATTTCAATAATGCATTTCCTGACACATATCTCACTGTAAATGAGTACGGGATGAGTTTTTCTAACAGCCTAACGACTGTTCTTAAGGCATCTTTATTTTGGTAAGCTTTAGGTTTGAGGATCCCCATGGCTCCGCTACTATCAGTCTCTACTTCAAAATGCTCAGCAGACAGGTAGTGCTTAAAGGTGATAATAGCCAGTGTCAGTCCGAATAACTCTAATTCTGCAGAGGATTCTATTTTGGGTGGGTTTCTGAAGGCCTTGGAATCATATGCAATAACAGCTTCATGTATACCACTTCCCACAAGGCTAGGCCTTTTTGAATCAACATACATCCCATGCCCTCAAGGCTGGTGTCCATTCTGACAGAGTAAGTATATCCTGCCTTGGGTACTTCAAGTACTGAGGGGTTTACCAACACCTCTTTCAGAGCCTCAAAAGCCAATTGATGCTCTTCTAACCACTCAAATTCTTTTTCGTGAGCTAGTGAGCGTGTACAATGGCCTTGAAATACGTCGGAATTGTGGCAAATGACCTGCAAGGAAGTTAGCAAAGCCCAGCAGTCTGCATACGCCCTTTCATGTGGTAGGTGCTTGCATACGAGCAGCCACTGATATTTTCGATTTTGGTACCTGCACCAACCAACCCTCCGGCCCTGTTGTGAATTAAAAACCCAGGATAGCCGTTTGATGCCCACAAAACTGTGATTTCTTAAGGTTCAGTTTTAAGTTATGAGTTTTCATGCGTTCAAGGATTTCTTCCAATGCCTGGAGGTGCTGCTCAAATGTGGAACTCATGACATATATATCGTCGGCATAATAAGCAACCTGATCGTGGTGCTTCAAGTCATGCAGCACCATGTCCAGGGCCTCACACCAGGACTGCAAGGAACACTTCCCGCCCATCGGTAGCCGCGTTAGGCGATAGGAGACTGAGTTGCTAAGGCTCAGTCCTAACAAAGCACGGCTGGCCTCGTCCAAAGGCACTGAATAGAACGCCTGAGACACATCGAGCGCCGTGATAAATTTCACTTCTTTCAGGCAGGCAAGTTTCACATGTAGTTCAGGTCGTGTTAAGAGAGGGTGGCATTTTGTAGTAACCATGTCATTCAATTGACGAGCATCCAAAATCAATCTTACACTCTTTCCATCGGGTTTGGCGCGCACAAAAACTGGAGAAAAACATGTAGCTGGCCCCTTTTCAATAATACCATGTTGGTACAGCTTGTTCAGCTCATATGACATCCCCTCGATGAGATGAGGTGCCAGAGTAGGCTCGTAATAAAAAGGGTTCAAAAGTATCTTTCAACGCAATGTGGGTCTGATAGTTCGGAACGAGGCCTACTTCATCATAACAGGCAAACGCCTGACCATGTTTGTGAATCAGTTCAGTGATAGCTTGTTTATTTTCATTAGCTAGAACTGAGTCTGGAAATTGTAAGGTTGCCTCTATGACCTGGTTACGGGTCAGGGTGAGCCGAGGATCTGTGTCATCCAGCCAAGGGTATTCTTTCTTATTCTGTCTAACTACAGGCGTATCTAGCATGTGATTGATGGGCCGTCCTTCCATCTGCACATTAACCTGCGAGTCAGGATCTTTGGATACTCGTCTTACAGACAGATCAGGTTGCCAAGAGTTGGGGTACTCTGAAGCACTGTATGTCTATATGGGCCTAGAGGTTGTTTGACAGTGAATAGTGATATTAATTGGTCTGTACTGGTCTCGTCTCGAAGACACACCAAGGCTGTATCGGGTTCCCCCATGCTTCCCATAACTGTTCCTTTGCGGACAATCATATCAAACTTGCTGGTGTTTACGCATGCAACATAAGCCAATTTATGTACAAAGTGTAAGTGGGTATTGGTGAGGTGGGGAACCCATATTGCCTCAGCTCTCATAACCACAGGTCTTCTCAACATTGGACAAATGTTATTAGGCATATTAACAATGATCATGCCGTGCTCATATGGACGCAGACATATCGTTTCTGCAGCCACTACCTTATTAATTGGGTATTCGATTTGCACTTCTTTAGTAGCCACCTTGATAACTGCACGCAACTCTTGCAACACATCGTTTCCCATCAAGATCAAATTTTTTGTGAGTCCCTCGGCTACATATAATGGAACACTAATATGGTTACCAGTCAGTGTAGTTAATTCGACCTTAATTATGTTGTGTGACACGAGGCTCCCATCATCCCCAGCATAAAAAGTCATGGTCTTTA
Organism: Alitta virens; assembly: GCA_932294295.1. NCBI lineage: Eukaryota > Metazoa > Annelida > Polychaeta > Phyllodocida > Nereididae > Alitta > Alitta virens. The sequence goes on along the minus strand of OW028574.1, from coordinate 45,144,815 downwards.
TTGGTTCCAGTGGGAGACTCGACAGGTAACCATTTTCTGTCACTGTTTGTTTGGATATTAGTGAGCTTACAGCACCTGTATCTATGACTCTAATCCTTTCTCTTTGGTCTCATCCCAAATAACATGGGAGAGCATTATATTCGTCCATGGCTAGGGTAGCTACACGGCGAAGTTCATTTGTGGCTTGGCCATAGGTCGTTGGAGTGTCCCCTGTGATGGTATTGACTGCAGGCGACGGTACTAGATATGTCTGTGCATATGAGTCATCCTCGGTGGTCAGCTCTGGCTCAGGCTCAGATAGTTCAGTGATAGTTGCCAGAGTGCTCATAATATTGGGAGGCTCAGTAGGCACTCTTACTGAGTTCCCCGGGGAAAAGACTCTGCTCTTTTCAGAATTTCTCGTACATCTTGTGATGGTGTTGGGTTTTGTTTTGGGCGGGTCGCTGCTCCTCTATCTTCTTTCTGGTTATTCTGCACCCTCGGGTCTTGCCTGTCTCGGCTATCATTAGTGTTCTGCTGAGGCCAGCTGGGAGGTGGCGGTCCTTGGTGTTGTCCATACGGCGGGTGACCATAGTGGCCATATCCGTCTTGGTACTCCTGCGATTGGTGATAAGTCCCATAATTAACTGGTGTCCCGTAGGGAGGGTATTGTGGTGGTCCTTGATATTGATATGCCTGTGGGTACTGGTAGTTGTAAGGGGTGCCAGTATAGGGCGCTGCCTGCTGGGGTTTGTTCATATAAGGGCAGTTCCGAGCCATATGTCCGTATCGTTGGCAGGCATAGCATTGCAATTCACTGAGGGGCTTGCATTGCATCGCCCTATGCATGGCATCTCCTGGGTGAGTACCCGTATTAACTGGAGCTTGTGTGGCTAGCACATATTTTACCTCTGGATTTCCCAAAGTTTGCCCAATCTCCAATACTGTTCCCTTGCCTTTGCGCAATGCCCCCTGGTGACAGCATGACTCTGAGTCTCAAGACCTTCCCTTTCATAAAAGTGTACGATCTCAGCTACCTCATCTAAAGTGTCAGGGTCAATTTCTCGGATTCGCAGTCTTACCTGGACTGGCAACAACTCTAGTATTTTGTCAATTAGTGTTTGTTCAGTGTATCCCAGCTTGTGGTTTAACATTTTGAGACGCCCTATAGTTTCACCCCAGAACTCGCCCTCAGATCGTTCCAAATACCAGAATTGTTGTGACACGGAGGTCCTGGACCCCACGTCAATATGAAACCGGCTGAAGAACTCATCCTTCAACAGCTCCGTGTTTTCATAACGCTTTCCGGCTAAGCCGTGGTACTGCAGAAAATCTTTAAATGAGTACCAGTGTCCTCGGGTCGCGGCTGCTGAACTGGGTCCATTAAAAAGGTTGGGAGAAAATTGCGTCAATTTTTTCCGCAGTGCCATAGCGTCAATTGTGACATCATCAGAGTCACTTGGACTATCAGAGGAGTCTGGTGGTGGTCCCCCTTTCTTCGCACTCCCCATGGGAAATATCCGATTTTTACCCCCTCCACTGGCAGTGAACCGACGTCCCACTCCTTTTGGCGTGCTGGTAGTTGATTTTGACTTAGGCGTGCGTGTGCTCTTAGGGGTGTCTTGCAGGGGATCACCTTTTCGAGAGCCTCGGAACCAGGCTCTTGCAGCATAGACATTAGGGGTTGATTCAGGGATTGAATTCAAGTTTATCTCAGACAATAAACAGCTTTTTTTGTCTGTGTCTATACTTGGGTGGACGTGGTTGCCACTGACTAGACTTCTGTTGGCTACAGTTAGTTTCATTGAAAAATATTGCCTGTCAAATTGAACTGTTGTGTGATGCCAGGAGGAGCATCTAACGACCATGAATACAATTGAAGATTCATTATAATATTGACAAATAATGTATTACTTGATGTTTAATGCTTTTAATTATTTTTATGCTATTGCACTATTGACCAGTACAAATGATGTACCTAATGTAATAATATGTTGTGTCCTGAATGAATGCTATAGTTGCTAATATTAGTAGCCAGTATAACATGTGTAATGTATTAACATGAAATGTAGTAATAGAAAGATGTTGTTTATCACTGACTTGTGTAAGATGCATACTGTGGACTATATAAAATATCAACCAGTTGTGCATGTACAGCTGGGTTTTTGCATGACAAGCAATTTCTGAAAAAATAAGTTTCTCGGGAATATTGAAATTGAAGCAAGTGATGAGAATATAATGCAGATTAACAGGCAACAATAAAGAAACAACAGTAGGCAACAGTTGGTAAATTTTGTCATAATGCAGTCAAATGTTATATCCACCATATAATTAGTATCCATGACCATATTCACTTATGGAGTGACCATCATCGTTTGCTGTTTTGTATGAAGTCTGAACTGAATCTTTGAAATAAATATCCAATCTTTGCACATTCTTATTTATCTGTCAAGCAACAGGAAGAACCTGTTTGAAAACAGAGTCCACCAATTACGGGGGTATTAGCTTGATAAATTCAGTATAGAATATGAAACTTCAGTATTTTCTTCAAGTTCTTCTAGAATTAGTCTGATGAGGAGTGCATGGACGTGGCTGATACTTATGAAATCAGGCACTCCATATGATTTCCATGTTCTGCAGCTGGGGCAAATTAAGGATGAGATGATGACGATACCCATGAGCAGGGAATGATAAACAACAGTGGATAGAGCAGGCATACCAGCAAATTGGGACTGACTTTAAGGCAATGTAATTGTTGGTATTAGTCCATTCACCATCGGTATGGCAATATTACAGAAGTCAGACACGACATCATTGTGACCACACCTAGGAACCCACTTGGCTTTGTGAATAATAACATACTTCTTATAGTGTCCTGGTATGCCGTTTCTGTGGTATCCTTCCCAATACATAGGCAGCTTTGTAATATCATCAGCAGGGGCTAAGCATCGCAGTACAGTTGGAACAGCAATTTCAAGATAAACCTCCGCTTTCACAAAAACATCAAATAAGACAATAACATCATGAGCGAATTTCTTGGGAATGTAATAAAAGTCTGCGTTAGTACAATAAATCCTGTGTTTGCCTCCACTTTTCTTTTGTAAGATTTCACTGCAATTCTTAAATGACGTTTGTTTTCCATTGTGAATGGCTTCCAGTGCTCTCAGTGTCCCAGCTTGATACCGGTATAAACCAGGCCAGAACCCCTCTGTTGAGCACCTGAAATATAATAAATAACATAACAAAACCAACCAGAAACTAACATAAAGCTATAGCCTGTAAAGTTAGTGTTATATACGATTGGAACCTCCTCTGAAAAATATTAGACCAAATTGTCTTGACTTCATGGCCAAATGTGCCACGTGTGTTTTCCATGAGTTGGATAAATGGAAAATGCATGGTTTTTCGCCATTGATACTGTTAAGAATGTTTGTCAAAAATAGCCTCGGATAGTAGGTATGCAAGAAAAGGACTTTGGTTCACAACATCGGCCAAGAAAGCCTGTAATCAGTTTTGTTTATGCTTATTATCTCGTGGCAATTATATAGCAACAATAATATCAAAGAACCTGGCCGAAGTTATGGAAGACAAAGACAAGCACTAGCCAGGTGTGCTAAATGATTAGCAAGTAAAGATCTCCATTCAGCCACATCCAACCTTCTTCTAACTGCAACCTTACCTGTCACATTATAGTTCATTTGCATTACTTTAATAACGCATTCGTAGTTAACAGTCCCTCTTCTGTGGCCACGTAGGTAGGTGAAATGGACAAATTCCAAAGAGAAGCCTTTCAGGATTCCCTCTTGGACCTTTGTGGCAGGTGTGTCTCCACAATACACTATGTTTGGGAACAGAGGTCTATAGAGTACTTCCAGGTAAGGTATGGCTTCATAATTAGGGAAATTAAACAGCACCACCAACAAGATATCAGGGATTTTCACCCAAGGTTTCCTCAAATCAGTGTAGCCCTGCCTCATCTGGAAGCTGTCGTGTTTCTTGGTGTAGCTCCTCTGTCCACATGTCTGGTTCAACAACACCTCAAGGTCAGGCCCTTTGATAATGTTGACACAGTTGTTTTGCAACTGCCACTGAAACTGAAATGCCAATATCATAGTGAAACTAATATATATATATATATATATATATATATATATTTTTTTTTTTCGTGCCTAAATTGGCATAATTACAAAAAAAAAATCATGATATGTTATAACTTCAGAAATACATCTGGTTCAGGAAAAAAATTAACGGAGATAAGTTCAAACCATAACTGCAATATTATCAGAGAATATATCTTCATTAACTTCATTAACTTTACTAAATTATATTAACAGATGTACCCAATGAGGTTAATGACGTCTACATGCATACCATGGGTAAGTAAACAATCAAAACTAGAAAGAGCATCGAAACTTACCTCATATATAAATACAATAATCACAATGACTACAAAGGTCAACAAGTACATGGTCCTTCTTGTTTGGCAAAACAGGCTGTTCACTTGACCAGACATGACTTCACTTCCTATGAAGCCAATCACACAGTTAATACATATAGTCAGTAGTATACGCTACTATGTCATTTGCTTGACAAGTCATAGATATAGCACAATCTTGTACTTTTCGGAATCCTTAGAAGTAGCTCTATCAAGGTACGGTGGATGCCATTTTTGACACCGACAGCTCTATCCAAGTTACCCAATCAATCTTTTAACTTTATGTTGGTTATGTGACCTTTAAGGTCAAAGGTCATTGTCATAGTGAGAATTGGGGTTAAATATACAAATTTGGCCCTTTTTAACATAAAAACATTTTTAGATTCATTATACGTATCACTTAATACCTGTTTCCATGCAAACAGTTATTCATCAGTAAATTGACATAGTCTAAATTTGTTCTGGATATTTAGGTTGTCTTGGTATCCATGGCAACCAGGTTCAAATGATCATAAACAAATTGATGTCCTTCACAACATAGACAAATGGGAAATCCCAAAAAGCCAGATATGTGATTCCACTGTTCCTACAGCTTTCTGTGATTTGTAATTTTTAATATAACCTACTTGCAGAATATTTTATACAGGTGACCTTCAAGGTCAAAGGTCAAGGTCATGATAAAAGTGAGGCTAAAAACAAAAGTCTGGTCAATTTTTGCAGTAAAAGAAGACGTTAAATCCTACGTAATACTACATTGATTGGCAGTTTCAAATTGACATTGGTTCGTGAGAAATGTAATGTAGTCCTGGCTTGTTTTAAAAATATAGTTTGAATACGTAGCCATGGCAACCAGGCTAAAATCGTCACAAACAAAATCAAGATGTATGACAACGTTGTCAAATTGGAGAGATTTTGGTGGCTGATAAGTAGTTTTCCAGGGCCAGCATTGTCTTGAATATAAGTTTTTTTATATCAGGGAATATTTCAATCATGTGACCATCAAGGTCAAAGGTCAAGGTCATGATGACAACTAAGGTCAATGACCCATGAGCCATTTTGAGCCCTACAGGAGTGAATATAATCTAATGCTGTCTGCTAATTTCTGCAAGTGACATTTATATAAAGATCCCAACATGACCAATACTTGCTCCACATATATAATTTGAACTGGTATCCATGGCAACCAGACTGGATTCATCATAAACAAAACTAAAGAAAATGACGATATTCTCACTTTTGTGAGATGCAATTTCACAAGGTCAATATAGCTGTAAGCTTTCATATTTCTGTATTTGGTGTATACATGGGATTATTTTAGTCATGTGACTGTGGGGTCAAGGTATAGGTCACGGTAAAAACTGAGGTCAATAACCTTAAATCAGCCCATTTGCAATATGGAAGTGAATATGATCTCATTTTACGTTGCACTGTTAATTTATGTAGAGATGTCAACTTGACCAATGTTCCCTGAATGTACTATGGAAATAGCACATGATATATAATTTTAACTGGTATCCATGACAACCAGGCAGGATTCACCACAAACAAAACTGAGGATAACAAGGTAATATAACAAGGCCAGCGTAGCCTCCAGGGGTTTTTTTTCTGCATTTTATAACATGTGAATAACATAGTCATGTAATCTTAAAGACGAATGATGAAAACTCAGATCAATGACCCTCAATCGATTTTTCTTCCCAACAGCAGTAAATGCAGTTCATAGCATGAAACGTGTGATTAGCAATACTACGATTAATGACAGCCTCCTTTTGTCGGTCAACAATTAAATCTTCACTTATACTTAATAATTAGGTGCCATTTTCAAAAAGTGGACACACCAAGGCATTTTGTGTTAAAAGCAGGCAACAGGTTGATTCTTATGTTTGGACCTGCTGATTTCAAATCATGCTGTTGCCAAGCTGAATTTTAAGTCCTTCACCCCATAATTTACATATCAAACTGGCCATCCATAATTTACTTTGTGGTAATTTTTTTTTCAAGGTTCAACCTATAGATTTTGTGGTTCATTAATTAGCCATCAATAGAAATACTTTTTTTTTTTCAAATCTCGTAAACTGATAAAGATAATACCATGAATTTGGTGTCTACATGTGGGTTTTCATGGTCAAGGAATACAAAAAAAGGCAGTGAAACCCTTCTATTTTGAGTATTTACCAACATAACTAAGATTATAGACTCATTAACGATGTTTCCAATATGTTTATTGTAATTGCCACCAAAGGAGAACAGTTTCTTACATATACTTGAAACAATAGAGGATAATCCCACAAATATGATGCCCAGACCTACACTATTGAAAACTTGCCATGAACAAAAGGTTGGCTTAGAGCTAATTTATGGTTTCATGAGAAGATAAGGAATTAGTCAGTGACTGATCTTCACATAGGGTTTGTAAAACTTAAAATTTTTATGCATCAATTATTGGTTTACTGCCAGGGCAACAATATTAGCACTCAGTCTGGTTGTTGTGGCAACATCGGTAGTTTCATGACACAGACAAATTCAGAAACCTGAATAGATGCAGCTTCAGACTGTTGAAAATATACCAAAACTAGCGAGGAATCCATGCAGGGACTTGTTTTTATGATTCCAACCTGCTTGCCATGTATTACAGTAATACATATCAACTTACTTATTTTGGAAAACAAACACTAAGTCATGTTAGAATTATTATTATTATGTATGTTTGAATTAACCTACTGAATAAAACATTGTAACTGGCGGAGCCACATGTATTAGCTACCTGACACCTGTCGCCCTCTGGCGTTCAGTTCGTTTTGCAAAGTTTTTGGTTCTGAACATTCTGTGAGACACTGACAATTTCGCGGGTCTTCTTCGTTTTCTTCCGTAAGGCAGCGCTATGATCCGGTGCGAAGCCCCGGCCTTTCTCATAACAGATTTGCCGCTCCCCCAGAATCGGGGAGGGAAATGCTTCCGCGCGTCGTCTGCATACAAAGTAGTGCGATTACTACGCCTTATTTCTTTCTTCCAAGAAGACACTCACTGTGAAATTAGTTCAGACGATTTCTTTTGACCTAAACTCTACTAACGTCATGAATTGAACAACTTTACAGTGGAATTCCACCCACTACAGAAGGTACTATTTTCGTAAAAAGCACCGAACAAGCGTTGTAACGGCGTTACGATGCTTATTCAACAGGTTTCATGACCAGTAACCTTTCATACATGGGTGCTACGCATCTCTTCTAGTTTAATGGTGCTACGCACCGGACAAGCGCCGTCTTTCAGCAGAAATTGGGGTCTTAGTTTCCTCAAGCCATAATTTGCATATGTGCCACAGCATGCCCTACTATCATAGGATGTTTGGAAGAACATGCCTACTATTCCCCTAATTAATTTATCTGTAAATTTCCTTTGATATCCCATTGAATGGATTGAATATTAATTATAAGCAATGAAACCTGATTGTATAAATTTGACTGTTAGTGTTAGTATGAGTTATTATTGAGACATTTTAGGTACTTTTACTGTTTTATATATGAATAATATATAATTATAAAACCTTGAAGTTATCCTTGTGTAAGTATTACCCTCAACCTTATATCAGGTGAACAATTGTTATTACCAGTAGAGAGACATTCTTAGGGTATACTTAGAGTTACCTAACGTAAACCCAGGCTTTGCCCTGTAGAGCACTAGCAGCAGTGGTCTCCATGGCAACTAGCTGAGCCTGGCCACCAAAATTCATAGCTAAAGGAAAACAAGCCAAGAGCTCAGTAAGGGGAAGACCAACAGAAGGCGAGGGGGCCCCGTGTTGTAGATCCTAAGCAGGAATAAGGGTAAAACAGATGTTTCGGACATTAAGGGAGTTTAATTAGTTAAAGTAGGTAGTTATAATTCAAATCAAATGCCCTCAGATGTGTCTCTGAAATTTGTGAGTATAATGTTTCTTTAACCCATTTTCATTGTGTCAAATTCATGCTATCAAATTGTAATCAAATATCATATGTATTTATTATGTATCTTCTGAGCATAATGATGATTAGTAAATCAGTCTGAAATGATGGAGTAGCTCAGGAGACCTGGTGTGTCAATGCTGAAGTAATTGGCTGTCAAAGCTAATTATCAGTACCTGAGTGCTTGCTGATCAGACTAGATTAAATGTGTGTGAAAATTGTTGTAGTTAATGTAATCAGTCACTTGCAACTGAACAAACAGTGACTGAGTACTGATTGTGAGTGCGGTACATATGTACCCTGGTTATTAGAATTATACAACCTATCCCTGCAAACACATAATATTTTACAAATATTTCCTGTTATGTTTAGAAGACCTTAGTTCAACATTTCATTGAAATATTATTTTATAAGGTGCTACTGAGGTGGACATAATGTCTGCACAAGGTCAAGTTGACATTAACATAAAAATATTATTTTTTAAGTCCTGCTAATGTTTCTCTGAGGTGAAAAAATATTAATAATATCAAACATCTACTTAATATTTACCATTCCCCTTATCTTGAGGTAAATCCTCAAGGTAATTTTAAGATCATACTCAAATATTGGTATATCATATGAAGTGAAGGTTATTGTAGTATCTCAGAAAACGTTATACTACACATTTACTCAACATGTGCAGTTATCCTCAAGTACATCTGTTTTTAAAACCTGATGAGAATGTTTTATAAATTACATTATAGTTAATGTCATATCAACATAACAACATCACAAAAAATAATAGACTTAATGTTTATGGCATAACATGATATATTACTAAAGACATGTAAATTGGAAACATTGTTCTAATGTGTTTCTTAAAGATTAAAATTTATATTGTATCAACATAGTGACAACATCAAATAAAGATAATAAACGTAATGTTTGCAGCATATTGGAATTATTATTATAGAAACTTCATTTTTAAACATTGCAAAGATATTTATGAAAAACATTAGCGTTCATGTTATTTCAACATAACAACAACATTGAACTAGAATGCACATGGGATGTGCGGAGCTCTGCCCATAGCTGCAGAAGATTTAGATCCCGAATGGAATCAAAACCGCGACATTTCCCACCACTTTCGCCGGGTAATTCTGTCAACGCCCACCAGGGGCGCTGCAATCGCTCCACCAGCAGGCTGCATTGTGGGCTACGTCCTTGATTCATGCGGGTTCCCCAAATGGGAACTAAAATGGACGAGCAAGTGAGGAAAAGAGTTGTATCGGACAAAACTAAGTGGGAATGAGTCAATAACACAGAAATGTAGCGTTTGAATGACTTATCTGGAGAGGTGGGAGCCTTGAAGTGGTCAGTGAGGCTGCATTGAGCCAGCTTGTGGACTGGACTTCCCCCGTTACGGAGATTCCCTTGATGACGTCATACGGACGTCTCGGGCAATGGCAAGACCTGGGACAAAGTGGAGGGCAAAATGGGTGTAGAAAGTGGCTGTGCGTAGAATAATGGAGCCACGAAACACGCTGAACAGATAAAGGAACCTGTAAAAGGGGAATATGTAGTGTTAAACCACGGGATGTAGTGGAAAACGCCATGTAAGTTGTGTTATCACAGATCATACAGTTTTCCCAAAGGCGACGTCATCTCGCGAGATCGATGTAACAACAAAACCTCTGCCCCTCCGGGGGCAGAGCTAATAAGATATCAAAATTGATGTTTTATAGCATATCAGGATTTAATATCTGGGAAATGTAATTTTAAAACATTATGACAATGCTTCCAAAAGATATAAGATATCATGTTAATTTAACCTGATGGTAGTAAAAAGAAAAATTATTAATCAAAATATTTAGAGCCTATTTGAATTTACTATCGAAGTCATGGGATTGAAAAACATTCCTGTGATAATTGAAACATATTTTAATAATAATATTGATTTAATATTACCCTGGTATGGCACAAAAGCATAATAACAATATTAGAGACACATTGCAAATTCATGTCATGAACATGTGTTACCTGAATATCACTAAGTTAAATATGGAAAACATTCTGTTTTATATTTACTTAATAATATCTTAGTAATTTTTAGAATTTATCAAAATATTTTTCATCACATCAACAATTTAGGTACAGTACGTTCATGACATCTTTTGATTTGATTTTATATCTCATTTTATTGACATGAAGGACTTTATATCTATAATATATCCGAAATGTAGGTGCATTAATGCCAAAAATACAAACATCAAGTTTTCACAGAAAAATAAAGGAATTAAAACACTAGATTATAACAGCTATATATTCTTTCATGGTTGTAAAGCTTAAGTTAAATATGATAACATTTGTTGACATTTCTAGATAATTAAAAATTAATTATTTTCATTAATTTGATTTGAAACAAACAAAAGAAGGAAGTTAAAAACATATAGATTAAAGATCAAACGTTATTTTGGCATATTTCCATCAACATTTAGAATTAGGCATCAATGTTATTATTTGGCATCAACATTATTATACCTGTTAATTGTCTGATTTGTATAAAGTTTGAGTTCATTATTTATAACTATGTCAATTAACCTTTTCAAGTTCCTACATAACTGTCTTCTCTTTTTCATATGACAGTAAAGAAAGAATTCAGTAGCCAGAAGTATACCCCAAAATAAATCTGAGTTTAATCCCATAAACACCAGAGGGCAGGCAGAGACATGGGTCCATATTTATTTAACCCCCCCCCCCCCACCCCAACCCCCAGGGTAAAGCAAGTCCCCCCCCCCTCTCAACTTGTGATTGCTTCCTTAACCTGCACTGCACCCAGTAATGACCAACAGCTACCAACCCTAGACCTCTCCAAACCCCCCCCCCCACCCCACTAAAGCCTCATGATAGATATTCATTCTATGTTTGTGTGATAAGTATTGTTGTATATGCTAACGCTACAGCGCTAGTCCGCTTGGCCCGATTATATCGAACTGCATTTTATGTACATGCGCAGGAAGTTGAATAAAGATAATGCAACATGGTGGCAGCGTTTCCGAAACGCGCTCTCCCCGTTAGAGAAAATGGATAGTTTATAATCCAATCCGGACCTGACAACTACAACTGACGATGGCAGTCTATTAGATACAATCCCCGGATCAGTTCAGCTTCGATCCGAGAGACTGGAAAGCCTGGATTACTCGATTCGATCGCTTCCGCGTGGCTTCCAAAGCTGGAGATGATGGCGCTGAACTCGTCAACCTGCTCATTTACCACATGGGTCCCCGAGCAGAAGACATTTTTAGGTCCTTCGGATTATCAGATGCTGACCAGGAGAAGTTTGACACAGTGAAGAAAAAATTTGAGGAACATTTCAATCCCAAAGTTAACATTGTGTACAAACGAACTCAGTTCAATAGATGCTTTCAGCAGTCTGGAGAGACATGTGAGTCTTTCATTACTGACCTGTTTAAACTGGTTGACACTTGTGATTATGGTGAAATGAGAGACCAGCTCCTCCGAGACCAGATTATTGCTGGAATGTCAGATCTGAAATTGTCAGAAAGACTCCAAATGGAGCAAGATCTCACGGTCGAGAAAGTTGTCGAGCGAATCAGAGCTTCAGAGCAAGTCAAGCAGCAAGCACAAGAGATGCGCGCTAGCAGTACCAGTCTGGAGACACCAGCCGCAGTCAACGCCGTCCGACAGAGACCTGGCAGGCATAATTTTAATCGGAGACCAACTGTCCAGAGACCAGCTGTCCAGACACCTGGTCCACAGACGTTCCAGAAATCTAGTCGTGTTCCAGCTAATTGGTCAAGTCATCAATCTCAGGGAAACAGTCGCAACCCTTCAGGACCACAGCAGACCTGCGGACGCTGCGGACAAGGCCAACACGCTCGGTATGCCTGTTCAGCATTACAAGCAAAGTGCAGACAGTGTAATCGAAAAGGATTACGAGCAATACGAGGATTACGACAACAATTACGATGACTCGGATACAGCCTTTATGGGAGCAGTTACAAGTCAAGCATCGCCAGAACCTTGGAATATTGACATTTGTGTGAATCACAGTGAACCAATCACGTTCAAGATCGATACTGGGGCAGATGTAACAGTGTTGCCCTACAGGCTCTACAAAACAGCCATGGGAAAATTATCGCCACCAGACAAGTTCCTTACATCAGCGAGCGGCCAGATGTCAGTTGTCGGCAAACTCAGCACAAACGTGACAATCAAAGACACAACAAAGTTGCAAGACTTGTATGTAGTCAGAAACTTGAAATTCCCCTTACTGGGCCGTCCAACGCTGACACAGTTCGATCTGGTCAGACGTGTTGAAGCAGTTGAGGATTATCCCCAATTATTTACAGGATTGGGAGAACTACGTGAACCATATCACATAACATTGTGTCCCGACGCTAAACCCTATGCTATTACGGTGCCAAGGAAAATACCTGTGTAGCCAAGCAGCCAAGAAACAAATTGACCATATGGAGCAACAGGGCGTCATTTCGCGAGTCGAAGAACCGACGGAATGGTGTGCAGGGCTAGTTATTGTGCCAAAAGCAGCCCTAGACAATGAAGAAGCGGGACTGCCTTCCCAGCGGTCAGACTCTCTCAGAATTTGTGTCGATTTAACACAATTGAACAAGTGTGTTATGCGCAACAGGCATCTGATGCCAGACGTGAACAATACTCTTGCAAAGTTGCGTTCGTCTAGAGTTTTTTCTAAACTGGACGCCAACTCAGGATTCTGGCAGATCCGCCTGGACGAAGCAAGCAGGAAGTTGACAACGTTCATAACACCTTGGGGACGCTATTGCTTTCATCGGCTTCCCTACGGGATATCAAGCGCTCCAGAATATTTCACTCTCCAAATGCAGAAGATTCTTGATGGAATACAAAATGTGTTAGTTCTCATGGACGACATTTTAGTACATGCTCCTACACAGGAAGCACATGATCTCGCATTGGAAGCAGTGTTGCAAAGATTACAAAGTGCAGGAGTAACACTGAACAAGCAAAAGTGCCAATTTTCGGTTCCACGTGTTAAATATCTTGGACATGTTGTGAGTCATTCAGGCATTCAGCCGGATCCAGACAAAGTGTCGGCAATCCACAACTTCAGTACTCTGCAGAACATCACAGACATCCAAAGATTTCTTGGTATGATCAACCAATTGGCGAAGTTCGTGCCTCATGTAGCAACGATTACCAAATCCATCTGGGACTTACTTGTGAAACAAAATGAATGGATATGGGGTGCTGCACAAGAGAATTCCTTCAAGAAATTGAAAGACATTATCACCTCTGATTTAGTGCTCAAGCAATTCCGTCCAGAAGCAGACACAGTCGTTTCCAGTGATGCCTCCGGTGTAGGGATAGGCGCAGTATTGAAGCAAAAACAATCAGATGGAACTTTCGCTCCTATTATCTTTGCATCTCATTCCCTCACTCCAACGGAACAGAGATATGCCACTTTAGAAAAGGAAGCATTGGCAGTTACCTATGCCGTAGAGAAATTCAGTCAGTACCTGTTAGGAAAGGACTTTCTGATTGAAGTTGACCACAAGCCCCTTATCCCCCTATTGGGTCAGAAAGCATTGGATCAACTGCCCATTCGAATCCAACGGATGAGGATGCGTCTACTCCGGTACCAGTTCACAATTACACATGTACCTGGAAAACAGCTGGTTGTACCTGATGCACTATCCAGGGCACCACCTAGTCATAATGAAGATCGGGATCTGCAACAAGCACTGGAAAAAGATATCAATATCTATGTATCTGCTGTTGTGGCTGGACTACAGTATGACTCATATGGAATTGTCCATATTTTGCCGACATCACCCCAAAACACCCCGAAACACGGCGCAAGTCGGGGCGATGCTGATAGACATTCCTGACTAATTGGCTATAATTAATTTGCGGCTGGTGTCGGCCTGTAGTGGCTCGTCGCGCCTCCTTGCCCCTTGTCACGGATATCAGAGGGGTGGGCTGCTGTGGATGGTGGTCAGCATCATTTTGCTCTTATCAGCAACATGTGTTTCTTATCAGTCTCAGATTCCAGTTTATAACTCCCCTTGTCTTCACAAATTTCAAGGGTTTGGAGTTCTGTTTAGCAGACAAATTTTATTACAGTGTACATTCAGAAGATAAAAAATATATGAAGTCATAAGTCAACCCCTCTTGCCAACCTGTTTTTTTTTGTTTTTAACTTTTCCTTCAAATATGTTTGTACAATTGACTTTGAAATAGTTTTCTATATCAGATGAGCAGTCCCGAGAACAGTTATAAAAGGCTTATTCATTGTTATAAACACTGTATATGAATCTCTGCAAGTTTTTTAAGAAAGGAAATACTGCAGACTTTCTGCGCCCAGCAGTGACCAGTAGAATTTTTTAATAGCCCCTTAGTGCCCCCCCCCCCTCCACTACCATGGCCACCTTGTATTTGGGGTCACAGTCAATTGCCCCAGGCCAGATCAAAGAAAATACTTAATTAGTTACTCTGAGTTACCAAAGTTATCTTCCAATTTTCTAACTATACACCAATGACTTATTGTTTGTTGGGTTGCTTTAATTTTCTAGATCAAGAGCATATAAATTTTATTGCATTGTGTTAAGTAGAACCAGAGACATAAAAAATGACAATGCAACAAAAAACGTATTGAATTTAAGTAGTGCTCAATTATATTGTGTCCATCTGTATTAATTGCTGTCATATAGCCTACCTTGGAGAAAATATGAGTCCAAAATGTCCGGTTTTCTCCAAGAAGATACAGTCTAAACTTAAGTAAGAAAAAGGTGGAAAATTTTAATTTATCTACGAGTCATGACACCATTTCCAGAACCAAGTGACCTTATGGAGTTGTGAGTCACATATGATGTATATTGCTGTATTCTCATTTGACAGAAGATTCTACTTATTAAAAACATTTCATTGCATTACATAAATTCAAAATAATCCTAAAAAATTAGTTTGACATTCCTGAAATATTGTTTAATAATGCTAGCACAGACTATTGAGTAAGGGCTTTGGTGCAGGCAATATATGGCTGACTGACTGACTGACTGACTGCTGTATTAATAATGCTAGCACAGATTATCAAATAAGGACTTTGGTGCAGTTGATGACTGACTGACTGACCGACTGACCAACTGACTATTAAACTAGCTTTGGTGCAGTCAATGACTGACTGACTGACTGACTGACTGATTTTTTTTTTAGATAAGGGCTTGGGTGCAGTCAATACTATGGAGCTAGTAGGTCATAATGGTAGAGGGTGGGCCAGTAGCAGGGAAGGGCATGGGGTGTTAAGGAAAGGGTGACCTGATTAGGGCAAACTATTTCTAGGTCATTTTGCACTCAGCAGTTGTTTGGTCAGGACTGACTTCATATTTCCTTGTAAACATAACTAGTACACATGGATTTACCATTAGATGGATGCCATGGGTATTATAGTAATAAGCCGTTTTGTGTCACTGATTCTGATGAAAAAGTGGAGAATCAAAAAAAATTTGGTCTAAAATTATATAGTGTGTCATAGGTCACAGCAAGTTGGCTGCTTGTTCAACTATAGTTCACTTGAGAAATAATGTAGGTCTCTTGCCTGAATGTTTTGTGATTGATTGATTAATTGAATGTATGCAGGAAACAGGTGTCAATTGTTTGTGAAGTGCAGTTCATGAAGTCACAAGAGACTCCATTTGTGCTACAAAATTAATACTCAGACTATTACTCCAGTCATGGAGTCACTAGAGACTCCATGCTCCAGTCTATCTCTGATCTGTTTCTTTGCCATTGCCATAGTAACCATTTGTCACGAGTCTGTGATACAATAAATAGTTATGATGAATTTTTTTCATCTATCTAGTATCTATCTTTCTAGTATATATCTATCTATCTATCTCTATCTATCTATCTATTTATCTAGTATCTATCTATCTATCTATATGTCTATCTGTCTATCTATCTATCTGTCTATCTATCTATCTGTCTGTCTGTCTATCTGTCTGTCTATCCAATACAAAGAGTCAAAGTAGACTTCATAAATAACAATGCTGACAGGTTCGAAATTGTGTGGTCTTAATTGTGAGGAGATCTTATCAGTGGTTTTAATGTATCTATCTGTTCAGTAGTCTTGATTGAACAGTCAATAATTGGGAGCTATTGTGACACGGTGTTAATAGAGTGGTGGTCTTGATAGTGGTTTTATTGGTGAGATTTTATTTATATTGTGATTGTTAAAGATAACATAACTTTATTCTCACACACTGACTTAGAATGATAGTTTAAAATATTTATTTCTAAATAATAGTAATACATTTATCACTTCATATAATCTTGCTTAAACTCTGATTTATTGAGGATGTAATGAACTGTTACGGGTATAGATGCAGTTAAATGAATCTAAAAATGCATTGATAGTATAAATATCTCAGGATATACTGATCACATTGCAATGAAATTTACATGGTCTTAATCCAGAAGATGAGAGTTATCCAATACAAATAGTGTCACTTACATCAAATGAAGAGGGAGAAAAATGATTGTTGTGACTAAAGACTAGTAAAAGCAGCATCCTTTGATCTTAGTATGACCAATCAAGGGCTGTGATGACAGGGTTGCAGGAGTATCAGTTTCAACCCCCTCTGCCAATTGAACGCTGATGATATCTATATACCCCCATGATGTCTAACACCTGTTCTTAAAGGGCCCAAGGTTTTGATGGGGTTAAAAGGATTAAAAAAAATTTGGGGTAAATCCCCGACCATCCCCGCATGTCGGCAAAAGTCCGCGAAAGGCCCCGTGAAGCAATTAGGCATCCCATGGGGGGTAAGCGCTACGCCCCGTTACAATCCGTGACATTCCGTGTCTTGCCGAAAGTCGGCGATACATGGACAATTCCATATGAGTCATACTGTACCTGCAACAAAGTCCAAGCTGGCCAAGATTAGAGATGCTCAGGACCAAGACTCAATTCTGTCTCAAGTCAAAGACTATGTAGCTAACTCGTGGCCTCGTAACCTTCCTGAAGATAGTCCGTTGCATTCCTATCGGATTCATGCAAACTCTAGGAGTGTTGCAGCTGGACTACTGTTAAACGGAACTGCTGTTGTGATTCCTTCAAAGTTGCGAGCGCAGATGCTACAAAGAATCCACAATGAACATCTTGGCATTCTTAAATGTCAGAACCATGCTAGAGGTTCACTTTGGTGGCCCTCAATTACAAAGGACATCGGAAACACAGTTCAAAAATGTGGAACGTGCTCAAAGTATCGAAAAGATCAAGCCGCACCACTGATTCCATCAGAAATTCCAAAACGACTATGGCAAATCGTAGGAACAGATTTGTGCCAAGGCTTGAGAAACGACAAGTATCTTATTGTCATCGACTATTACTCAAGATTTATTGAGGCAATTAAATTGGCAACAACAACATCAACTCAGGTCATCCAATCTCTTAAATCCATCTTTGCCAGACATGGCATTCCAGAGATTGTGCGAAGTGACAATGGACCTCAGTACTCCAGCTGGGAATTCAGGAAATTTGCTGAGGATTATGGTTTTCATCATCGTACCAGTTCACCCGAATATGCTGAGTCCAACGGAGAAGCAGAGCGAGCTGTGCAGACCTTCAAGCAAATCCTATTCAAGAACGCGGATGTGGCACTCGGACTATTAGCATACCGGAACACACCCATCCACAATGGATATTCCCCAGCTCAATTGCTCATGGGCAGGAGATTAGGAGATCATGTACAAGTACATCCCAATCGGTTAAAACCTGCTACACCTAGTCAGGTACAATTCCAGGCCAAGGAATTAAAATACAAGGCCAATCAAAAGCGTCAGTACGATCGACGCCACTGTGCAAGAGAACATAAACCTGTAACACCAGGTTCCACTGTGTGGGTTAAAGGGAGAAATGAACCAGCACTTGTAGTGCAAAGAGCATATCGTTCATACACTCTCAACACCTATCCAAGCGGAGCAGTCGTTCGGAATCAACGTATGATGAAAGTGGTTCGCAGACAAGAAACACCTTGGGCGTATCAACCAGACCTGGTAACACCACCAACACCTGAACAGGACACACCATCCAAGCCCAGACTCTCAACGGACAGACCAACAGCCCGTTCGCAACATCGTGCTCCTCCCGTACCTCGTAACAGAAGTCGTACTCCACCTCGACCGAGAAGAGAAGTCAGACATCCAAGCTGGCATAAAGACTATCTGTGGGCTAAATAACAAATTAAAGACTTTTAATAAGGCTTTAGTGACTGATGGATAACTATGTTTATAGACTAAATAATGTCATCCAACATTAGCTATTTAAATGTCAGATGCATTAAATGCATTATGTTCTAATCAAAGTATTTCTTTCCAGCATTGATGTGACATCACTTGAATTTATGGACAATATTATCTTACAAAGACACTTAAACACCAATGTGCTAAAAGACTCTTTATTTAAATGTATGACAACTTATGTTTATAACAGGTAGTCCACAGTGGGCCAATTTATTATATAACATTCTAATTTCTAAAGTATTATAATGTTAACTTAAAAAGGGAGATGTTGTATATGCTAACGCTACAGCACTAGTCCGCTTGACCCGATTATATCAAACCGCATTTTATGTACATGCGCAGGAAGTTGAATAAAGATAATGCAACAAGTATGATCATAGAGTCTTGTCTCCATGGTATGATAAGTCAGTTTCTTAATTTGAGCTCAGTTCGTTATGTTTAATGTTTAAACAGTAGGCAACAGTTGGTAATTTTTGTCATAATGCAGTCAAATGTTATATCCACCATATAATTAATATCCATGATCATATTCACTTATGGAGTGACCGTCATCGTTTGCTGTTTTGTATGAAGTCTGAACTGAATCTTTGAAATAAATATCCAATCTTTGCACATTCTTATTTATCTGTCAAGCAACAGGAAGAACCTGTTTGAAAACAGAGTCCACCAATTACGGGGGTATTAGCTTGATAAATTCAGTATAGAATATGAAACTTCAGTATTTTCTTCCAAGTTCTTCTAGAATTAGTCTGATGAGGAGTGCATGGACGTGGCTGATACTTATGAAATCAGGCACTCCATATGATTTCCATGTTCTGCAGCTTGGGCAAAGGATGAGATGATGACGATACCCATGAGCAGGGATTGATAAACAACAGTGGATAGAGCAGGCATACCAGCAAATTGGGACTGACTTTAAGGCGATGTAATTGTTGGTATTAGTCCATGCACCATCGGTATGGCAATATCACAGAAGTCAGACACAACATATTTGTGACCACACCTGAGGGGAGTCCACTTGGCTTTGTGAATTATAACATACTTCTTATAGTCTCCTGGTATGCCGTTGCTGTGGTAGAACAAGTCTTCCCAATACATAGGCAGATTTGTAATACAATCAGCAGGGGCTAAGCATCGTAGTACAGTTGGAACAGCAATTTCAAGATAAACCTCCGCTTTCACAAAAACATCAAATAAGACAATAACATCATGAGCGAATTTCTTGGGAATGTAATAAAAGTCCGCGTTAGTCATATAAATCCTGTGTTTGCCTCCACTTTTCTTTTGTAAGATTTCACTGCAATTCTTAAATGACGTTTGTTTTCCATTGTGAATGGCTTCCAGTGCTCTCAGTGTCCCAGCTTGATACCGGTATAAACCAGACCAGAACCCCTCTGTTGAGCACCTGAAATATAATAAATAACATAACAAAACCAACCAGAAACTAACATAAAGCTATAGCCTGTAAAGTTAGTGTTATATACGATTGGAACCTCCTCTGAAAAATATTAGACCAAATTGTCTTGACTTTATGGCCAAATGTGCCACGCGTGTTTTCCATGAGTTGGATAAATGGAAAATGCATGGTTTTTCGCCTAATTATAATCAGGTGAAAACTATGCGTTTGGAAAACGCATGTGGCACATTTGGTCATGTAGGCAAAACTGTCCAAAAAATCGTTTGAGCTTGGAATTCAAAGAAAGTCTCATTCAGGAACAAGAACAGTATTGTCATCGGTGTCTTTTGAATGTAGACTGAATTTATAATGAACTAGTATTACCTTTAACTATGTTTAATGAAAATACATATGATACTATCTACTAAGGGATCACTATACAGACGTGTTGGTACATAATTTCATCAGCTTCATATCACTCCATCCTTTCAATTCTGGATTAACCGGAATCCAAAGTCTCTCGCGATCCAGACCATGAATAGTTCTGATGTCGATTAGAATATCATCTGCAATGGTCAAGTATCCTGCAAAGGAATGATGATTGTTGTAACAGATCATACATGTCTCATAATTAGGACTGATCAGGTTCAGTGCCTTGATACTGTTAAGAATGTTTGTCAAAAATAGCCTCGGATAGTAGGTATGCAAGAAAAGGACTTTGGTTCACAACATCGGCCTAGAAAGCCTATAATCAGTTTTGTTTATGCTTATTATCTCATGGCAATTATATAGCAACAATAATATCAAAGAACCTGGCTGAAGTTATGGAAGACAAAGACAAGCACTAGCCAGGTGTGCTGAATGATTAGCAAGTAAAGATCTCCATTCAGCCACATCCAACCTTCTTCAAACTGCAACCTTACCTGTCACATTATAGTTCATTTGCATCGCTTTAATAACGCATTCGTAGTTAACAGTCCCTCTTCTGTGGCCACGTAGGTAGGTGAAATGGACAAATTCCAAAGAGAAGTCTTTCAGGATTCCCTCTTGGACCTTTGTGGCAGGTGTGTCTCCACAATACACTATGTTTGGGAACAGAGGTCTATAGAGTACTTCCAGGTAAGGTATGGCTTCATAATTAGGGAAATTAAACAGCACCACCAACAAGATATCAGGGAATTTCACCCAAGGTTTCCTCAAATCAACGTAGCCCTGCCTCATCTGGAAGCTGTCGTGTTTCTTGGTGTAGCTCCTCTGTCCACATGTCTGGTTCAACAACACCTCAAGGTCAGCAGGCGCTTTGATAATGTTGACACAGTTGTTTTGCAAATGCCACTGAAACTGATATGCAAATTTCATAGTGAAACTATATATATATATTTTTTTTTTCGTGCCTAAATTGGCATAATTACAAAAAAAATCATGATATGTTACAACTTCAGAAATACATCTGGTACAGGAAAAAAATTAACGGAGATAAGTTCAAACCATAACTGCAATATTATCAGAGAATATATCTTCATTAACTTCATTAACTTTACTAAATTATATTAACAGATGTACCCAATGAGGTTAATGACGTCTACATGCATACCATGGGTAAGTAAACAATCAAAACTAGAAAGAGCATCAAAACTTACCTCATATATAAATACAATAATTACAATGACTACAAAGGTCAACAAGTACATGGTCCTTCTTGTTTGGCAAAACAGGCTGTTCACTTGACCAGACATGACTTCACTTCCTATGAAGCCAATCACACAGTTAATACATATAGTCAGTAGTATACGCTACTATGTCATTTGCTTGACAAGTCGGCGACCTGTATTTAGCGAAACGGAACAGTAAACGAGGGGGGGGGGGGGAGCTAGGGGTGTTTAGAGGGAGTGATGGCTGTGTATTGCATTATGCACTTATTAATAACAATGGTTTTGTTGTTAGAATCTCAAATTGGCAGACAGACAGACAGACAGACAGACAGACAGACAGACAGACAGACAGACAGACAGACAGACAGACAGACAGACAGACAGACAGACAGACAGACAGACATACATACATACATACATACATACATACAGACAGACAGACATACATACATACATACATACATACATACATACATACATACATACATACAGACATACATACATACATACATACATACATACATACATACATACATACATACATACATACATAGATAGATGGCTAGACAGATGGATAGATAGATAGTGTGCATGATAAGTGCATTAGAATGGATTTTATTCAGATAATGCACTATAAATATGTAATAAAATAATAACACTCAGACGAGGCCAAAGTAAAATTAAAATGATAATAAATATATTTAGACAATGGAGTCACACGATTCATGATTAGACCTACTCCATGCATGTTGTTTCGTTTCGCTAAATACAGTTATCCAATGGGATAACTGTACTTAACGGAACGGAACAACAATATCTTTTATTTGTAAAAAAAAATCGAGGGCTATCTTGCCAAATGTAAACGTTTTGAAGATTTAGGCCTAAAACATGTCCAGTAATGAAATTGCTCTCAGCCTTCCAATGCAATTTAGACACATCTTTAATGATTTATTAAATTAAAACAATAGTCATATCCACGAAAATATATATATGAAATTTTTAAAACCACAAGTAGAGGAAACACTCATTGTGCAAGTTTTTAAGTTACTAAGAGCAATTACTAAACTTAGTACAAATATACTTTATATGTGGTATGGCGTATGTATGGTGTCAATACTTAATAACCGATCAAACACAAACATAATAGATGTATAACAAAAATGAATGACAAAAATATTCAGTCATAGTAGGAGCTGTCATAGGCATGAACAAACTCTGGGATAAATTTGATATAGGCCTGCAATTATACATATTTTATACTGTTTGTCAACATAATATCTTGAACCATGGGACTGGTTACCACTATAGCTACACCACTGGTATGTAGTTTGTTGAAAGTCTTTCTGCCAATTAAATATGTTTTTTATATATGTTATCCCTAGGATTGCACAGAGCAATAAATACATGACACTCCCTCCCAGGATACTTTGTCAGCTACAACAGTGTCAGGATAAACCTGCAGCAGCATCAGACGCACAACTATCAGTGGCTGTGCAGGGTGAGGCAAATTGGTGCGTTAAACAGCATGTATTCTCTGTGTGATCAATATTGAAGTCTGTCACTCATTCAATCACTTTCTGGGAAAAGTCTACTTGATATAGGCCTATGCAGATAAATAAATATATGATTTCAAGCAGGTATATATAATATACCTGAAATGTCAAATTTCAAAAGAATAACAATTTCATTTAGCCTTTTGCTCAATATCATTATATATATATATTAATATCTTTATGATTCATATAAATGTATACATAAGTGATAATAGGGCCTTATGTTTGTTATATATCTTAACTTAACATATGTTATCTTATCTTTTACAAGCATTGGTCGCTGGGATGCAGCCCCCACCCATCTCTTATCCAAACTTTACAAATACAATGTATACGTTTCTCAGGAATTACTTGAAACTCAAGGGAAAATAAGTACTCAATACCTTAACTTAGATCTTTTAAATATGGCTACAAATTGAAGAGTCCGTATTTCAGTCAGCTGGTCTGTGACTTCAGAATTGATCATCGTTTTACAGATCTTTTAGCAAGTTAACAAAGGCACCACACTCTCAGGTTACAAACTCAATGTCATCCAATTGTTCAGTTTTAAAGTATACTGGGGTAGAATACATTTTGCGCGTCATCAGTCATTGTAATATTTTATCAAAATTAACTTGCATGCGTGCGTTAAGGGCTTGTTAAAAAATTCCCTGAGTATCGAGTAGACTCTTGGCTCGCAGATGGCGATGTTTATCTGTTGATAAATGTCCAATATAACCGTTAAACGTAAGCAGAATGCCACGTACCTTGTTCTCAACTCTTGAGCTAATATCTAAGAGTCACTTGTGGTCAATGCATCTTGGATAAAAGAAAAAGTGTTTATCAACGTAAAATGTAGTGTAACATGAGCAAAAACTCCCTTCATAAAATAAGTGTCCCTTGGCATGATTAGTAATATAGATAATCTGCTCATTATTCACATAAAAGTGAAGTTGTGATAGTTAACTATACTGTCACATTTGTACAATAAAAAAGTATATCCTCCATTCTGTTGTAACCCTGGGCAGATATTTTACTTTGAGATCATAAAATGAATTGCTCTGTGTACGATTTTATTTTAAGGCCAAAAAAAAAAAAAAAATACAACGGAGAATATATGGGATTTTTATTATTGGCCACTGAGTAGCTTTTGTACAATGCTGTCAATGCAAAGTTTTTAAGGCTTTTGGTGACATATGATATGATTATGTTATAATTATGATATAATTATGATATATGTAAATTGAAATTTTTCAGCTAAAAAAGTTGGTACCGCAAAGTACAGTTATCCCATGAGATAACTGTACTTTGCGGAACGGAACAAGTTTTTGGCAGAGAACACCAGAGGTCTCCACTGCACGGTCGCGTGACCTCTCACACTACGCGATTTTCCTACCGATTTTGCAACGTTGCAGTAAGGGGTAATAAATTACCTCCTTTGTTTCATTAAGAATTACAGTTATCAGCAATGTGCCCCCTGTCAATTAGTATTAGCTGAAGTTAGTGAAGGTAAATTGCGATCAATAATTAAATTGCTATGAAGTCAATTTATAATTTTTCCATTCAATTTAACTACTTTTTAGTCCTGTTTTAGGGACCTGTCATAAACTATTAGTATGGTTAGAATCATGGAGTCACTAGAGAAGGAGAAGACACTTAATAAACACTAAAAATATTTTATTATCAAAATGGGTTTTGGGGAGATTTGGCAGTGCTGTAGCTTTGAAATTCGCGCCGCAAACGAGGTTTTAACGAGGGGATTTATGGCGGGCGGCCTCCTTTCATTCGAATCAGCGCTGCGCCGGGGATCAGCCCAGTTTCAAGGGTTTTCAAACTTCCCGCTGCATCGCTTGTAACTCTCCAGTCACGGAGATGCGTCTTCGCGCAGAACAACATCCGGTTTTGACGAGACGTGCAGCACATGTGTTAGAGCTTTAAATTCTCAGTTTGAAGAACTTTTTCCTGTAAAAATACGACCAGAAATAAAGATACTGGGGACGAAGTAATATCAACAATGGATGAATCAGGTGAGTTTGATGTCTGTAAACAATTTGTCATAAGTCAAAAGCCTCCAAAATGCTCCATGTGTCGATCTCACCTGATGAAAGTGGACATCCATAGCTTTGCAATGGTGTGACCTACATTTCACTCAGACAACCTCAGACACAAAAAAAAACCTCTTCAAAGTTATCAAAATAATTCATGCACTGATATGTTATTTTGCACTGATTCATAAGCAACTTCACTTGTCAGGGTGTGTTTTGAGATATTTGGACAGCTCTGAGTCACAGTATAGTAAGATAAATTTGTTTCTTTTAAAGAGCATTGTTTACATTTTTAAAATTTTTGTCGTACACAGTCAAAAATTTAATTTGTGGCCTAGTATCATCAATAACAGAGCTGATAAAGATAACACAATAAAAAAAAAATGCAGTACTCATTTTCTAAACTAGACTATAGCCAGATCATTATACATTATATTATTGTTAATTAAAAAAAGCTTCTGCCTAATTTTATTGTATTTTGCAATAATATGTATGCATTTGTTTACGGTTTACAATTAATATTCTTAATTAAAATGTACTAGATCGGGGGGGGGGGGGGGTTTAACCCCTTAATCTGCTGCTGCACAATCTAATATTGTAACAACATTAGTCAAATGTTGTGGCACGAATGTTACAATCTGTTTGTGTTTGAAGGGACTGTGCAAATTGTATTGTTATAAGAAAAAGAAGAAAAAGTTCCAAAGTTAAAGAATTTTGCCAAACAAATATTGTGTTATAAGGTTAATACTAATAATAACTTTTTTTTATTTCAGGAGATGCTTTTCATTTACTGAGACTGAAGAAGTTATGTAGATTGTGTGGCAGCTCAGGAAAAGACTCTGATCCCCCACAAGGAAAAGAAAAATACTCCAAGATTATTGAAAGAGCATGTGAAATTGATGTCACATCTGACAGACCTGATATTCATCCTCCTGGGATCTGTTCAAGTTGCAGATTAAAGCTTCAGAAGTACAAGTATGGACTTTTCTTTCAGTCTTAATAGATACATGCACCTTATGTATTAAATACTCCTTGCATTATTCCGGAACCACAAGTTCGATAGAACATTATTGACAATATCTTGCGAGTGTTAGACATGACTACTGTAATAACAAATAATGAATGCTCTATATACTGGCATTATTTCCGTCTTTGTAAGACAACCATTAGAATTAGCCTTACCTATGTAATGTCACTAAAATATGGTCTTCTGCATTTTCAGGTCTGACAAAAAGGCAAAGAGGAATCCAAGACTGTCTATTGAATTCGCCCAGTTCCAGGAACACATATCACAACAATGTCAAGTGTGTGAGAAGCCGACCGATCTGAAGGATGTGGCTAAGATTGGACAGGATGCTGGCTATGTAATTTCACATCTACCTGAGTCAGTGAGTTTAACTAAGCTGAACAGAAATGGCACATACATTATGTGTTACGCAATTTTCACCAAGCTTGGGGTAGAAAAGCTTGTTGTTGGCTGCAGAGATGTCACCCAGCATCACTGCAAAACTTTCCATACAGCAGATGTACAGAAAGTTTTGAACATTATGTCAAGTTGGACTGTGTGTCCTGGAAATCTCGGATTTGAAGACGTAATTCAGTCAAGAAGGAAAAAATATGAAATTGTGACTGTTTTCCGTGATGCAAACAAGGACTATGCTGAAGTTGCAAGGGAAGACGGTGTTGATACTATTCGACATGTCAGTTGCATGGGATTTGTCGATTTAATGGAAGCGGATGCAGAAAGATGTACAACCTGTACACGTTATAGAAGTGTTTTGCGGAGCATACGAAGCAGAGAAGCTAAAGGAAAGCAGGTATAATTCGTGAAAATCTTTCTGTTATAGGGATAATGAACTAGTGCTCTGGATATAAGTAGTGATTTTGAACAATGAAGCTTCATGCACAACTAGTCAAGAATATTGACAATATAAGAATATTAACAAAAAGAGAAAATGAAATTTGTGGGAAATCCTTTTTACATTGTGCGATGTTCATTACCTGTTTTTGTTCTGTGTTGCAGGAAATGCATCCAGAGAGTCATGCCCGCCATGATCTGCTGGACAAGGATAAATTATGGCAGAAATTGAAGCAAGTCCAGGAAGATCGTAGGAGTTTGAAACGACAACTGAAGTCAGCTGAACAAATTCTGCAGACAGTTGTTCAAAGAGATTCAGTTGAAATTCCAAAAGATCTGCATAAAGACTTCAAACAAATAATTTTAGAAAATCGGGATAAACTTCAGGAAGGAAGTCTACAGCAGATTTTTTGGGACCAACAAGACCAATGCTTAAAACGCTCAAAGCAAGGCTATCGTTGGCATCCAGCTGTAATCCGCCTTTGTATAGCACTTCATGCTAAAAGTGCCAGTGCATACCGGAGCCTCACTGAGTCTGGTGTTTTAACGCTGCCCAGCACCAAAACTCTGAGAGACTACACTTATTTTACATCACCTCAATCAGGATTCCATCCTAAAATAATAGAACGGATAATCGAGGATTGCAAATTGGGCACCCTGGAAGATTTCCAGAAAAATGTCGTTCTGGTCTTCGACGAAATTCACATTCGTCAAGGACTTGTATACTCTGCCGAAACAGAAGAATTGTTGGGGTGGATGGATATGGGGGACATAAATAATGAAATTGCACAGTTGAGCCAAGAAGGAGGGGAGCAGCCTTTGTCCACACAAATATTATGCTTTATGGTTCGAGGACTTTTCATGAATCTTAACCAGGTATTCGCCTATTTTCCTTCAACTGGTTACACCGCCCATCAAATGTACTTCACTGCCTGGAAAGCTGTTCTGTTCCTGGAGGAAGCAGGATTTCATGTGCGTGCAATGACATGTGATGGTGCGAGCGCCAATCGAAAATTCTTTCGTTTGCACAACATGGGTGAAGATGTCACTTACTATGCCCCTCACCCAACTCGAGATGGGGAAAAACTTTATTTCATCTGTGATGTTCCCCATCTGATTAAAACCACAAGGAATAATTGGGAAAATTCGGAGTGGAACAGTAACTCCAAAAATCTTGAGGTAAGCAGTAATTGATGACACAGTCTTTATAAATTGGGAAAATTAAAGTATATGCCACTTATGCTTTATATTTGTGAGAATAATTTGAATGGTAATTTCAATTTCAGTACAACAACAAGCCAATTTCCTGGAAACAGTTGAGAAAACTTGTCGAGGATTGTCATCCAGAAATGCAAAGAGGCGAGGGTTCTGCACAGAACGTGCCTATTCTTCAACCTCTGAACAAAATCAAACGTGAACATGTGGATCTCACACCATCACTTAGGATGAAAGTGAAACTTGCTACACAGGTTATAAATTTTGAGCTTTGTGAATATATTTTTATTTTTTGTCACTGAAGTTTTTTTTGTCAGACTTATTTTTACTTCTTGTTACAGGTTCTCAGCAAAAGTGTGAAAACAGCCTTTGCCCTAAACCCAGAACTCTGTGAAGTAACCAAGTCTACCCAGTTATTCATCAGCATGATGGACAGGTTTTTTGATTGCCTAAATGTCCGAAGGCAAGGGCAGGATGTGATAACCAGGAAGCCAGAACTAGCACCTTACAAAGACAAGCATGACTGGCGTTTACAGGTATAATTGAACAGCTTTATACTTTGTAATATGAATGCCCACTTTATAATGCAACTAGGATAGTTTTGAGGGCTAGTTTATTTATCGGAGTTAAATATTCTGTTGAGAACTACAATTATGGGAAACATAACTTTTTACTTTATTTAGATAATTTTGTTGTGTATAAAACTATGTGACCACTCTGTATTTAATAGTGGTGGTGATAACATTTGTATTATAGTTTTTCATGGTATATATTGATCATTGCAGTGGCTCATGGATGACTTTCTCGGGTTTCTTAACGATTGGGAGCAGCAAAGCAAAGCTAAACCCCACACAACCAAAAGGGAACAGACAAGATTATGCTTGAGCAAAGAAACCATGGAGGGTTTACGGATAACAGGTAGGCCAACAGTGATGTATTAATTATATAGTTCACATTAGAAATCCTTCAGGTGCTTTAAATAACCTTTACTATTTGCGGATGTTACAACTGACACAGTACTTTATTATATTTTCAGTAAAATCCTTCGTCCATGTCACGCAAGAACTCTTGGAAGAGGAAGGTGTCCAATATGTTCTGAGTGCGAAGTTTAATCAGGATCCTCTCGAACAGTATTTTTCAAAACAGAGAAGTCTTGGAGGAGCTGTTGAGAATCCTGATGTTCGACGCTTTGGCTACAATTTTCTGACACTTATGGCCACTGGATCCTCTGCCATACGTACTACTGTACATGGCAATACCATGCCTGAAGACAAAATTGAGGTTATGTCCACACCAATGCAGAGGAGGTGATCACCTTGACTGCACAAGTGTACTACAAATTAATCAACTTTTCTTCTAAAATATCAAGTCTGTTAGGAACGGTTTTATTCAAATATATATTATATGTGGCTACATTACATACATTGATATGATACGACTATGATATGGTTTTTAAATGAACAATGTATTAAGTGTTTCTATGGAACTTTTGTGCAAATATTGCATTTTATTGAGCAAAGATATTGCTCTGTTCCAATTCTATTTTGTTAATCAAAAATATTGTACTGTCTGCATGGTTAATCTGAAATCTCAGTTCCTGAGCTTTAATATATAGAAAAACAGTCTGAAAAATTAAGAGCAGTATGTCTCCATATCATAACTAACTAAGTATATTCACATTATGTGTTATTCATAATTTTCTCATAATTTTGATTATTCTCCATGTTGAATGAAATCATGAACTAATAATCTTGAACAACTTATTGTGAAAATTAATTTTTAATGTGACACTTTTTCTACTTTGACGAGTTTGATTGACATAGAATTTGACATTTTAATATAATGGTCACATATTCATGGGTACAGCACACAGATTGTCAATAAAATGGTCAGAAAGAAAAGTTATTATATTTGTTATGAGACTTATGGTTTATTCTAAGTGATGTCTCAGACTTTTATGCTTCTTGGCCGTGTCTTTCCTTCCAATGACAAATTGATGAGCACTTGCATAGGATTTCATCCTAAGAGTGACAAAATTTCGGATCATAAGATCAAAAGTCCTGTTCTTGTCCTCTTGATTAATTTCATCAGATATCACTTTATCCCACAGGCTGATGATCCGGGGAGAGGTGATCAACACCTCAAACGTCTTTCTGTCCATGTCTTTACATGGGGTTTTCATAATTTCTTTAGCAATTTTTTCCAATCCTACTAGAAACAAGAAAAAGCGGTCAGTCACTCTGATCAAGGCACCTCTGTCAAGGGCATCGACCATTGCATGGGTGTACTCCAAAAAAGTATTTCTCTCCTCAGCATCGTCATCTTCTACCAAATTATCACACACATATGCAATGCTTTGATCCTGTTTTCTTGTTTTTCTCACTATGTAACCTGCTACATAGCGAATGACTTGCATTTCACTGTTGCTGATTTGTGAAATATTTATGTCCTCAAAGTTTGGTTCTATGATATGAGCTGACTTCCTCTTTCTTAGAGTGATTTTTAAAAGGCTTTCCATCAGTAACCAAGCTATGAAGTTTATTTTCTGCATGTGCAAGCCACAGGCATCCGATAATTCCCTTAAGTCAGCTGCAAATTCTCGACTTGCTACAGTTCTTTGGAAAGAAGCGCACATGTTATTCAAGACGGCGTTTGTAGGTTTTTGGTTCGCATCGAAGGCAATACTGTGAATAGCAGTTACTAGGCGTTTTCCGCACTGGATATTTTGAGGTTGTTGTTTTTCAATGCTATTTAACAAAAGTCGTACTTCATCCTTTCCTTGCGAGCTGACATTCATAAAATCATCTTGGAATAATTCCATGAGCCCAGTTTTAAGCACTTCCAACCAATCTGTAAAAGAAAATGACAAAAATTAAGTTAATATTACTGTATTAAAAAGACATGCACAATATAATAAGAATAAGATGAAGTGGCACACATGTCAACAATGTTATTATAATAAACTAATCATAAACATGTCACTTTTATTCATATATATATAAATATTAAGTTGCTCAATTGCTCCATTTACCAGAAATAATTCGTGGAGTTTCAGCCCTCCCCTTATTTTCCTGAATCTGCCCCTGATTCAGCAGATTATAATACATTGGAGATTGCAGCATGATCATGGATGCTATGTTCACTATAAAGTGTACATATGGGCAATTATACCCTCTATTATGTAAAACACTTACCTTCGAGTTCTTGGTTAGCCATATTCAACATATATGACGATGTTAACAAGTATTTTCAACTTCTTCTTCTCCCACGTGTGTTGTAAACTTATGATAAACAACGCTTGGCCGAGAATTAACGAGCACACCCGATCTACAACGAATGCTGCTCGGCTACCTTCGTGTCTAAAAATAGCAGCAGCGATGATGCACGACGCTGAGTGGCCACTAGGCGGCGCCACGTGCGTTTTATGACACCCATGTGTTCTAGGCTAATTAAAAAGTCATCGCAGCACTGATTCAACCTTTGATCATACTTAGTGTCTTCTCCTTCTCTAGTGACTCCATGGTTAGAATAGACATACTAATAGTGAGGTCTTAATAGTGTGGTTTTTAAGGCTAGGCCACTGAATAGCCTTTGAATAGACTCTACTGTGAATGAATATTTTGGCAGTGTATATGCCATAAATATTCATTCACAGTATAAAGGCTATACAATATATATATAAAATATATTAGACCACAATGATAGTTAAAGATAGGGAAATTATAAATACAAAACAAATGCACAAAGAAGGTGCTCAGGAATATGCTGTATTTTTTTTTTTTTATAATTAACACTGTTTAATAATTAATGTCTTCCTTCTAGACACCTGGAATTCATCATTATTTTACTGTTTACCTAATAACAATTTAGTTTGCATTTCAGTGAGAAACACTTTTTGCCTTGGCCTAGATCTTTGGCCTTGGCCTATATTCAGAATACGTGATAGACCAATATATATGCGGTTTTTTTTTCTAAATAGTTCATTTGTAACTATCTTATCATCTATAGCCATTTAAAGCAACATAATGAAAAAATTACAATACCTAATCTATTGAGAAAGAAATACTGACGACAACCCTGAGGTTTACGTCACTAAATATACAATTTGCAAGTGATATTTAGGTACAAGAATAAACCCACTGTCTGGCTGCCTAATTGATTGACTAGTTGTCAGCTGACATGTGCTGTTATGCTTACTGTCAGACAGACTGACTTGACTGAACTGACTGACTGAACGGATGAGCTGAACTGACAGACAGACAGAATTGACTAAGTTCAACTGACTGATTTAACTGACTGAACTGACTGAATATAAGACTGAATTAACTTGACTGAACCTGACTTGGCTGTACTGACTGATTTGGCTGAACTGACTGAACTGACAGACTACTGTAGAAGTAGTAATACACATAATAAAGAATAAAAGAAGGAAAGAAAAGAAAGAAAACCAAACAAAGGAGTCACCCAGCTCATTGACATTATGGACATTGACTTTGCAAGAATTCACCCTGCATGGTTTTGATTTTACCTGCAGCTGATGCAAGGGCATCAAATTTGAGCAACTCTGACAAACTAAGAAAACCCGTAAGGCAAAATCCATTGGGTTTTTTAACAACCAAACTTTTAGAGGTATACCATTAATTAATCAGCTGTTAATTATATTGATTTCATTTTGTGGGTATGTCAACACAAAATTGAATTGGGTGGGATAGTTCACAGGGACTGGCTGAATTGCGGACAAGATAGGTTTCCGTGAGGTATCAAGTGTGATTTGCGATTAGCAGTTTGGTATAAACTGCCTAATATTATAATACAATAAGACAATTATGCATATTATTTAATAATAATATGGCCAAATAAAGAAAATTAGTGTTTCGAGCGTTATGCCCAATTATCAATGTTCTGCCCCAGCTAATGAACTTTTAAAAAATAATCAAAGTAAAGGACGCGTTATAGGCCAATTAGAACAATGATATAATGAATTTGCAACTCTTACAAGTGGCATATTAAATGATTGCTGAATTATGTTAAACATAATGTTAAATGTATAATACAATATATTCACGAGTATTAACCTGTACAAAAGAAATGATGGAAAAATGAAACTTAAATTGTATTAATACGAAAATCGCAATTATTTAGAAGGTTGTGAGTTTTTATAAAGCTCACCAACTGCCTTAATAAATGGCCATCGCACCATTATTGAAATCAGAACCACAAATACATTTTTTTTACTCATTTCCAATCGATTTAAAGGTTTTCACAAATAATTTTGAAGATAAAATATACTCTAACCTTTTTTAGCCATTGAAATAAGATATATCTTCTACACATTTTTCCTGAACAATTCAGTCTTTATTTGACGAAATTCCGACCAATATTAGGGGAGCAGCAGCCTTTTAAATATACCATAGCGTAGGCAACCCCCTTTTTTTCATTTCAAAGAAGGGTTAACAGAAAACTGCATCTTTCTATCATTTCCAGAAGTGGAGTTCTGCAAGTTCCCATTTTTTGACTGAACTGTATTATTAATAATTATATGAAATGAAGGTGATAGGTCAAATCAAGTGCAGTTCTAACTTTCAGACATTGTTTATGTCTGGGCCACTATTTCGTATTGTTGCTACTTTTTGGTTACATTGTAGACTATTACAAAAAATGTTACAAAATCTGTCAATCATTGACATTTTTACCAGAGGCAGATGTAATGATGAGATTATAAGACTTGGAGTTAACACCAAATTAAACATTTACCCTATGGGTGGGGTATTTTCCTTGCCTCAGGAAGACTATCATGTAGTTATCAAGTTTTTATGTTTTTGTTTTCACAATCACTTGAAAAGCCTGAAAAGGCACATATTGCATAATAACATGTGCTTGAAAAAAGTTTTCATATATGTTTATGAAATCATAAGGCCGACAACCATATTTAAGGCAGAAATTTATCTGCTCACTATTATGACTTTAAAAAGTCATCTTAATTTTTAACTTAGCAATATAACACCAGTAATGTTGCAGCAAATTACTTTAAAAGTTCATGGTTTTAAACATTATAATTATATCTTTACCCCAGGATTCTAAACACATTAAAATGTATTAAATTGCCTGAAACAATCATGAGTATATACATATAAGATAAAAGTATTATGACTAATTATAACCTCTTAATTCTACCAACAATTCAGCATGTCATATTAAACTTTTATCCTCATAATAACACAATAATCAACATATACAATCCTTCATTAACATGTAACATACATGTATGTCAACACATGATGTGTTAAGATAGGTTTTCAGTAATCTTCATGAATTGTTATGCGGTATTGTGTTGTAATTTTAGATATTTTATCCATCAGAATGACTAGCTGTATAAATTATCTTTTTTAACTTTTGCAAAGCAAATACATCAATTGGCCAAGACATCTGTTTTAACGAGGGTGCACATTCAGTTAAAAACAAAGATTGGACTTAGCATGTAAATATGTCATAATTCTGCACAGGACATAAATGACGTGTCATTATCACAATTTTCTCGAGAGTGGTAATGCACTATATTGTAAAAGATTTTTAACTGAATTTCCTGAAATTCATCCTGGCAAACATTTTAGCCAGAAATAATGAAATAGCAGCTGGTGGCTGGTGAAAAGGTCGGGGGACTTCAGTAGTGACATAACATTCAGTGAAAATACATCAAAATTACATATTATTCGTAAAAGGTCAAAATTTTTTAATCTTGTGCTTCAAACTAATTTTTGCTTATTGCTTTGTCGATAATAAATCAAACGTGAAAATTTCCAAACATAAATGAAGATTTTACAATCTAACCAGAAGAGTAAAAAAAATGACCTATTTTCATAAAATCATATTCTGTGTGACAGTCGCTAGAGTTTTACTGATGACTAGAAATGAAAGTCTGGATGAATGGAATATAGCAACCCCCATTAGCTGTTGCAAACACTAAAATTTGCAGAACATGGAACATAATCACATTCTCCAAAAGCTGTAAAAAAAAAAAAAAAACGTAAAAATTACATACATTTCTTACTTTATATTTTTTTTAAAAACGATTGAAATTAAAATTCATATGTGACAAATATATAAAGTAGAAAAAAAAAAAAAAAAAAAACCGAAGTGACATATAATGCATAATTACACACTTATATTAAATGATATGGAATTGTTTCAAAAAAGTGAAAATTATCAGCTGTGTATACAAGACCCACATCAACTCCCCTGCCGTAGGCCTACCACCCTGACAAGTCAAAGCTGCATGCGAGTATGTTCCGACAAGAACATGTTTTATTAGACACAATTACATTTGATAATAAACTTCTCTCTTCCAATGAACTTTTTTTCTCTCCATACATGTAGTGACTCCATGATGTAAGCAAACCAACCTCAGGACCGTTTATGGCTATGCCACTGACCTCAGTTCCTCATGCTGAAACTGGCCAGCCTTTAGGGTCATCTTGTTTCGTTTCGTTCCGCATAATACAGTAACTGTTATCTCTAGGGATAACTGTACCTTGCCAAACGGGATTATAGACCATATGTAAAGGGTTGTTCAATATTTACCCTGGTTAGCTCCTAGTAATGCGGTATATACAACTGGCAGTCGGACTGCTTGCAAATCGGAGTGCTTAATCAGACTGCTTGCACAATACTGTGCTTAGAAAGATGGTGATGTGTTTGTGGCAGGCCTAGTGCAAATATAACGTGACATTTCCCAAGCGTTTCATGATAAAAACGCAACCTCCTTTTATCCTTTTATAAATTTTTGTATTACTATAATTGTAAAGGTCATAATTTCTTCTGTTTGCTATGGGATGATGCTCATGAATCTGTTGCATTTGATTAAAGTTAACACATTTCAACAATCACTTTATGTCTGACTGCTAAAAACCTCAAATTCATTAAAATCAAGAATTCGGGTGATGTCTAAACAATAGTAACCACACAGTGCTGAATAAACACCAGGGTTTAAAAAATTTAACAAACATAGTCAACGCACAATCTTAGTATATAGTCTAACCTTCATGTTAACGCAAAAAGTAAAAAAATATGTTGGGAAAATTATAAGATATAAGTTATTGGTTTATCAAAGAACTGGAAAGGAGGGCGAGAGGGAATGAAGGCCCTCTTACAAAGTTACATATGTGCAGTTAATTGTCGGGGGTCGACACTTTAATACATTACAGCTGTTGTGGTACATACTGTCTCCCCAAATACATATAATTATCTGGATATATTTCCTCGTTTTTTTATTGTTTGAGCATAAATTATTGTGTAAACATTCCTAAACCCACTTCCCTCAATGTGATAAACCAAAAAATTCAAAATCAAATATAAAACATTTTTCCAACATAATGTTTTACTTTTTGAATTCGAATGAAGGTTAGACCATATACTAAAATTGTGCATTGGCAGAATTTTATTTTAACCCTGAACGAGCACTGTGAGCATAATATTATCATTGCAAAGACAGGAAACTTAAATGTAGGCCTAATTTACAGAGAGAGTTTTATGGGTTAGAAAGTTGGGTTTATTAGCAACATAGCTTAACATCTGTCCATTATGTGCTATTTCAAGCTGTTAAGATAATACATGGTTAAAAAAAAAACACAAAAAAAAACAACATGTGGACATTTATTCCTATAGAATGCTTCAGTACTTTACACAATATATATTGTCTGAATGATGAACCTTACTGAATATCACAATAGATTTGTGTGTCTTATCTGCATGGTCTAAAAAAAACATAATAATTCTAGAGAGTGCCCCCCAGCCCAGGCAGGCATTGTGATCAGCCAAGTGTATCAAGGTACATAGCTCTGTTAGGTGTGCGCCATATGGGCCTTAATTGAGTTTTGCAGGTTGGTTGTTAAAACTAGTTCAATTATCAAACTTGGTGGAACATGAAGATAAAAATTATTTAACATCCCCATTACATTAGTCATAAAAAAAAACATGCCAAATGACACCAAACATGACAAGCATATTATAACTAATGGGAAACACACTCTGATTAATGTGTAGTCTAGTCAGCTGATAATTGCAATAAATTTGGATTCGTACACTTTAATTACAAATTTGATTCATTGTTTACACTACAGTAAGATTCAAAATAAACATCCACCACTTTTTAAATATTTTTCTGTGTTATTTCTAACCTCTCTGAAATGAAATGACTACTTTAGCATTTGATTATCAACAGTGTAAAGCATGCGTACTGCGTAGTGACCATGAATGACCTGGGATTTATTACTCCTGACTGAAAAATATTTCTCACGATTAGCCATGCCTATTTATGAGATTTAACGGTCTTTAGTTTGTGGAAATTGCCCATTAACAAGGTGGTGGTAGATGTTATCTAAATGTCCACATGTCTGCTACAATGCCACCTTGTTCTCACTACTTCAAGAGATTATTTCTGTGACTTTTTTTCCCCTTCAATTCTTACAAAATGTAGAAAAGAGCAAATAAGCCACATAAATCAAGTCTATACTTATGTGTAACTTGCATATGCGCAATGTATACATTCAGTATTTTTAGTGTTGATACTTAATTACTCAACTGTGTTGAGGTCAGCTTTATATATTCATTATTTATTTACAAAATATAGAAAAATAAAACTGTTGGTGCAAATAGGCCAAAACGATATCCTGTCTATACTTTAAAATTTCAAAAGAAATTCCATTTAATTTATTTTACTATTTTTTCTAGGTAAATACTTTCATAATATCTTTATACGCAAAACATAAGTATACACATGTGTACCAAAAAATTGTGTACAAAGGTAATTGCTAATTATCACTTATCATGGAGAACCTGAGTAATGCTGAGACCTCTAAATACATAATAATGTATTACGTATATAAAAAATTAAATAAAAATTCGGACAGATAGTTAGATAGATTCCTATCCTAAGGGGCATAAAGGCATTGGGCCTGACATTCCTGGTAAGTGTGCCCCCCCCCCCCCCCCCCCCCCCCAGCGAAGCAAGCATGGCCCTCATTTGTGTTCGCCATGGACGTCTACCTAGATATGTTTCGTTTCGCAAAGTACAGTTATCCCCTGGGATAACTGTACTTTGAGAAACGGAACAAATATGTACAGAAATGGGGTGTGGGGGGGGGGGGGGGGCAGCTCCAGAACATGGGCCAGTCCCATAATGTGTGGGGGGGGGGGGGAGGGGCTGTAATGCCAGCATTAAGGGTAAAATTGAGTCATCACAATTAATTTTCCCTCTCGCTCTATATGCGTGATCAGCCTGTTTTATATAAATAGGGCATTACATTATGATACATAAAAGCCAGAAATTGCCAATTCCTAAAGAATTAGATTATACAAATATACATCAATTTGAAAAGGTGCTAAATAAATTATGTTGATAAAACGTTTGTGCTAAATAAATTATGTTGATAAAACGTTTGTAAACCTTGGAGGAATTACAGCTCCTATGTGGGGGCTGCATCCTAACAGCTGAGGCAAAGCCAGCCAAGTAGGCCAGAGACCACTGTTAAACCTGTTGGATAAGATAAGATAATAAATATTATGGTGACTGATCACTTTTTACGAAGGAAACTCATTTGAGATACTGATTGATTGATTGATGGATCAATCTATAATACTCGTATTATGGTAGGCCCCTATATTTGCATTTAAAAGGAATCATGGAGCGGAATAAATCAAATTGATATATTGGGTGCAGAAAAGCAGCATCAGTTGTCCAACTATCGGTGGCTGAGCAGGGTGAGGCAAATGCATTTGCCAGTGCTTGGACTCCCATGCAGCTAGCTGCAAACGTCCTGAACACGAGTATAAAACGTCTTATAAAATCAAATTGTGGTTCACTGGGTCGGTCCTAGAATATATATGAATTTTGAATTGAACTTATTCTATTTGTGGGAAACACATAAAATAACAAATTACGTAGATTAAAAAAATTAAGAGAAAAAAAAAATCATATAAGAATAAACTAAGCCGACAGGACACACACAAAGACTATCATGATAGTCTGTTAGGTATGTATATATATAATTATTATATATTTTTATTTTATTTTTTTTTCTCTTTTTTTAAGTGTATAAGAACAGATGAGGTAAAAATATTACCTATGTTTATTACAATTATTTAAACTGAGTTTCACTTGTAAAAACGCACTCGATGGTCGGTTCAATTGACTTTAGATAAAATATTTTATGTGACAGTGAAAGTCAAGATGCTGATGGCAGTCAGGTTTGGGCTGTTTTAAATAGAAAAAGCAGTAACAATGATTAAAAAAAAAACTTCAGTTTGAGTGCATGTTAACTTGTTTAAATCATAAACTGAAAACAGAGAAGCCTATTTCACAAGTAATCACCCATGCTGACCTCTGTGGGACTCTCGTTCCGTTCCGCAAAATACAGTTATCCCAAGGGATAACTGTAGATTGCGAAACAGATCACATTGCATGCTCCACGTGCACTGCATGATATAAATTGCACAAGGGATGCTTGTGACTTTATCATAATATATTGAATATTTCTTTTTTTTTCTTAACTTAGAAAAGGCTTAAGAACGGTGGTAGGTTTATGTTATAAAAATATCAAACTAGAATAAAAACAATTCACATATAAATGAATTAAAAACAATTTAACGTTGCCAAAGTTTTACATAATATGAATTCTTCTCACTGGTGCTTGAATTATTTATGGAATGTCCACTAATTTATGCTTAAATATATGCGTTTAGACAAATGACATGTTTTGCTCTTTAATCCTGATGACTTAATTGAATTATTTTATTTTTAATCTCCTATTTGCCAAATATCGGTCTTACTGTATACAACTTACGAATACATATATATATCAGCAATAAACATGGCACTGTTGGCTTACCACACCATGAACACTGTGATCAGCTCCACTTTGAGGTCACCATTTTATTTTTCTATTTATAAAACATCCATACAAGTGACAAGTTCTGATTGATTCTGTTTTCAACCTGGTCCTGTTATAAAATAAAAATGGATTACAGACACATTCGTACAGTGGGTGGTCTTAATGGCAGGGTTCTACTGTTCCAATTGTAGTGAGTCATGTGTGTAAGCTGCTGGCGCTTCATGTTCAATTAAGTGTAGGTATTTTAACTAAGTACTATGTAGCCCTTCCTAATCAACTAATGGATGCTTTAAAGTCAGTGTGAAATCAATTTTCAACTTTAATGGCTGTTTCACAATCACACACAGATTTTTCTGACTGATAAAAACAAACACCCCTTATTCATGATGCCTAAACTAACATTTTCTGAAGTGACCCCCCTTTTGGTTTCGTTCCGTTCCGTTCCGTTTCGCAAAGTACAGTTAGCCGACAAGTCATAGATATAGCACAATCTTGTACTTTTCTGAATCCTTAGAAGTAGCTCTATCAAGCTACGGGGGATGCCATTTTTGACACTGACAGCTCTATCCAAGTTACCCAATCAATCTTTTAACTTTATGTTGGTTATGTGACCTTTAAGGTCAAAGGTCATTGTCATAGTGAGAATTGGGGTTAAATATACAAATTTGGCCCTTTTTAACATTAAAACATTTTAAGATTCATTATACGTATCACTTAATACCTTTTTCCATGCAAACAGTTATTCATCAGTAAATTGACATAGTCTTAATTTGTTCTGGATATTTAGGTTGTCTTGGTATCCATGGCAACCAGGTTCAAATGATCATAAACAAATTGATGTCCTTCACAACATAGACAAATGGGAAATCCCAAAAAGCCAGATATGTGATTCCACTGTTCCTACAGCTTTCGGTGATTTGTAATTTTTAATATAACCTACTTGCAGAATATTTTAGACAGGTGACCTTCAAGGTCAAAGGTCAAGGTCATGATAAAAGTGAGGCTAAAAACAAAAGTCTGGTCAATTTTTGCAGTAAAAGAAGACGTTAAATCCTACGTAATACTACATTGATTGGCAGTTTCAAATTGACATTGGTTCGTGAGAAATGTAATGTAGTCCTGGCTTGTTTTAAAAATATAGTTTGAATACGTAGCCATGGCAACCAGGCTAAAATCGTCACAAACAAAATCAAGATGTATGACAACGTTGTCAAATTGGAGAGATTTTGGTGGCTGATAAGTAGTTTTCCAGGGCCAGCATTGTCTTGAATATAAGTTTTTTTATATCAGGGAATATTTCAATCATGTGACCATCAAGGTCAAAGGTCAAGGTCATGATGACAACTAAGGTCAATGACCCATGAGCCATTTTGAGCCCTACAGGAGTGAATATAATCTAATGCTGTCTGCTAATTTCTGCAAGTGACATTTATATAAAGATCCCAACATGACCAATACTTGCTCCACATATATAATTTGAACTGGTATCCATGGCAACCAGACTGGATTCATCATAAACAAAACTAAAGAAAATGACGATATTCTCACTTTTGTGAGATGCAATTTCACAAGGTCAATATAGCTGTAAGCTTTCATATTTCTGTATTTGGTGTATACATGGGATTATTTTAGTCATGTGACTGTGGGGTCAAGGTATAGGTCACGGTAAAAACTGAGGTCAATAACCTTAAATCAGCCCATTTGCAATATGGAAGTGAATATGATCTCATTTTACGTTGCACTGTTAATTTATGTAGAGATGTCAACTTGACCAATGTTCCCTGAATGTACTATGGAAATAGCACGTGATATATAATTTTAACTGGTATCCATGACAACCAGGCAGGATTCACCACAAACAAAACTGAGGATAACAAGGTAATATAACAAGGCCAGCGTAGCCTCCAGGGGTTTTTTTTCTGCATTTTATAACATGTGAATAACAGTCATGTAATCTTAAAGATGAATGATGAAAACTCAGATCAATGACCCTCAATCGATTTTTCTTCCCAATAGCAGTAAATGCAGTTCATAGCATGAAACGTGTGATTAGCAATACTACGATTAATGACAGCCTCCTTTTGTCGGTCAACAATTAAATCTTCACTTATATTTAATAATTAGGTGCCATTTTCAAAAAGTGGACACACCAAGGCATTTTGTGTTAAAAGCAGGCAACAGGTTGATTCTTATGTTTTTGGACCTGCTGATTTCAAATCTTGCTGTTGCCAAGCTGAATTTTAAGTCCTTCACCCCATAATTTACATATCAAACTGGCCATCCATAATTTACTTTGTGGTAATTTTTTTTTCAAGGTTCAACCTATAGATTTTGTGTGGTTCATTAATTAGCCATCAATAGAAATACTTTCTTTTTTTTCAAATCTCGTAAACTGATAAAGATAATACCATGAATTTGGTGTCTACATGTGGGTTTTCATGGTCAAGGAATACAAAAAAAGGCAGTGAAACCCTTCTATTTTGAGTATTTACCAACATAACTAAGATTATAGACTCATTAAAGATGTTTCCAATATGTTTATTGTAATTGCCACCAAAGGAGAACAGTTTCTTACATATACTTGAAACAATAGAGGATAATCCCACAAATATGATGCCCAGACCTACACTATTGAAAACTTGCCATGAACAAAAGGTTGGCTTAGAGCTAATTTATGGTTTCATGAGAAGATAAGGAATTAGTCAGTGACTGATCTTCACATAGGGTTTGTAAAACTTAAAATTTTTATGCATCAATTATTGGTTTACTGCCAGGGCAACAATATTAGCACTCAGTCTGGTTGTTGTGGCAATATCGGTAGTTTCATGACACAGACAAATTCAGAAACCTGAATAGATGCAGCTTCAGACTGTTGAAAATATACCAAAACTAGCGAGGAATCCATGCAGGGACTTGTTTTTATGATTCCAACCTGCTTGCCATGTATTACAGTAATACATATCAACTTACTTATTTTGGAAAACAAACACTAAGTCATGTTAGAATTATTATTATTATGTATGTTTGAATTAACCTACTGAATAAAACATTGTAACTGGCGGAGCCACATGTATTAGCTACCTGACACCTGTCGCCCTCTGGCGTTCAGTTTGTTTTGCAAAGTTTTTGGTTATGAACATTCTGTGAGACACTGACAATTTCGCGGGTCTTCTTCGTTTTCTTCCGTAAGGCAGCGCTATGATCCGGTGCGAAGCCCCGGCCTTTCTCATAACAGATTTGCCGCTCCCCCAGAATCAGGGGAAATGCTTCCGCGCGTCGTCTGCATACAAAGTAGTGCGATTACTACGCCTTATTTCTTTCTTCCAAGAAGACACTCACTGTGAAATTAGTTCAGACGATTTCTTTTGACCTAAACTCTACTAACGTCATGAATTGAACAACTTTACAGTGGAATTCCACCCACTACAGAAGGTACTATTTTCGTAAAAAGCACCGAACAAGCGTTGTAACGGCGTTGCGATGCTTATTCAACAGGTTTCATGACCAGTAACCTTTCATACATGGG
Organism: Alitta virens; assembly: GCA_932294295.1. Lineage (NCBI taxonomy): Eukaryota > Metazoa > Annelida > Polychaeta > Phyllodocida > Nereididae > Alitta > Alitta virens. The sequence continues at coordinate 45,101,055 of OW028574.1, read as the reverse complement.
TGCTACGCATCTCTTCTAGTTTAATGGTGCTATGCACCGGACAAGCGCCATCTTTCAGCAGAAATTGGGGTCTTAGTTTCCTCAAGCCATAATTTGCATATGTGCCACAGCATGCCCTACTATCATAGGATGTTTGGAAGAACATGCCTACAATTCCCCTAATTAATTTATCTGTAAATTTCCTTTGATATCCCATTGAATGGATTGAATATTAATTATAAGCAATGAAACCTGATTGTATAAATTTGACTGTTAGTGTTAGTATGAGTTATTATTGAGACATTTTATGTACTTTTACTGTTTTATATATGAATAATATATAATTATATAACCTTGAAGTTATCCTTGTGTAAGTATTACCCTCAACCTTATATCAGGTGAACAATTGTTATTACCAGTAGAGAGACATTCTTAGGGTATACTTAGAGTAACCTAACGTAAACCCAGGCTTTGCCCTGTAGAGCACTAGCAGCAGTGGTCTCCATGGCAACTAGCTGAGCCTGGCCACCAAAATTCATAGCTAAAGGAAAACAAGCCAAGAGCTCAGTAAGGGGAAGACCAACAGAAGGCGAGGGGGCCCCGTGTTGTAGATCCTAAGCAGGAATAAGGGTAAAACAGATGTTTCGGACATTAAGGGAGTTTAATTAGTTAAAGTAGGTAGTTATAATTCAAATCAAATGCCCTCAGATGTGTCTCTGAAATTTGTGAGTATAATGTTTCTTTAACCCATTTTCATTGTGTAAAATTCATGCTATCAAATTGTAATCAAATATCATATGTATTTATTATGTATCTTCTGAGCATAATGATGATTAGTAAATCAGTCTGAAATGATGGAGTAGCTCAGGAGACCTGGTGTGTCAATGCTGAAGTAATTGGCTGTCAAAGCTAATTATCAGTACCTGAGTGCTTGCTGATCAGACTAGATTAAATGTGTGTGAAAATTGTTGTAGTTAATGTAATCAGTCACTTGCAACTGAACAAACAGTGACTGAGTACTGATTGTGAGTGCGGTACATATGTACCCTGGTTATTAGAATTATACAACCTATCCCTGCAAACACATAATATTTTACAAATATTTCCTGTTATGTTTAGAAGACCTTAGTTCAACATTTCATTGAAATATTATTTTATAAGGTGCTACTGAGGTGGACATAATGTCTGCACAAGGTCAAGTTGACATTAACATAAAAATATTATTTTTTAAGTCCTGCTAATGTTTCTCTGAGGTGAAAAAATATTAATAATATCAAACATCTACTTAATATTTACCATTCCCCTTATCTTGAGGTAAATCCTCAAGGTAATTTTAAGATCATACTCAAATATTGGTATATCATATGAAGTGAAGGTTATTGTAGTATCTCAGAAAACGTTATACTACACATTTACTCAACATGTGCAGTTATCCTCAAGAACATCTGTTTTTAAAACCTGATGAGAATGTTTTATAAATTACATTATAGTTAATGTCATATCAACATAACAACAACATCACAAAAAATAATAGACTTAATGTTTATGGCTTAACATGATATATTACTAAAGACATGTAAATTGGAAACATTGTTCTAATGTGTTTCGTAAACATTAAAATTTATATTGTATCAACATAGTGACAACATCAAATAAAGATAATAAACGTAATGTTTGCAGCATATTGGAATTATTATTATAGAAACTTCATTTTTAAACATTGCAAAGATATTTATGAAAAACATTAGCGTTCATGTTATTTCAACATAACAACAACATTGAACTAGAATGCACATGGGATGTGCGGAGCTCTGCCCATAGCTGCAGAAGATTTAGATCCCGAATGGGATCGAAACCGCGACATTTCCCGCCACTTTCGCCGGGTAATTCTGTCAACGCCCACCAGGGGCGCTGCAATCGCTCCACCAACGGGCTGCATTGTGGGCTACGTCCTTGATTCGCGCGGGTTCCCCAAATGGGAACTAAAATGGACGAGCAAGTGAGGAAACGAGTTGTATCGGACAAAACTAAGTTGGAATGAGTCAATAACACAGAAATGTAGCGTTTGAATGACTTATCTGGGAGCCTTGAAGTGGTCAGTGAGGCTGCATTGAGTCAGCTTGTGGACTGGGCTTCCCCCGTTACGGGGATTCCCTTGATGACGTCATACAGACGTCTCTGGCAATGGCGAGACCTGGGACAAAGTGGAGGGCAAAATGGGTGTAGAAAGTGGCTGTGCGTAGCATAATGGAGCCACGAAACACGCTGAACAGATAAAGGAACCTGTAAAAGGGGAATATGTAGTGTTAAACCACGGGATGTAGCGGAAGACACCATGTAAGTTGTGTTATCACAGATCATACAGTTTTCCCCAAAGGCGACGTCATCTCGCGAGATCGATGTAATAACAAAACCTCTGCCCCTCCGGGGGCAGAGCTAATAAGATATCAAAATTGATGTTTTATAGCATATCAGGATTTAATATCTGGGAAATGTAATTTTAAAACATTATGACAATGCTTCCAAAAGATATAAGATATCATGTTAATTTAACCTGATGGTAGTAAAAAGAAAAATTATTAATCAAAATATTTAGAGCTTATTTGAATTTACTATCGAAGTCATGGGATTGAAAAACATTCCTGTGATAATTGAAACATATTTTAATAATAATATTGATTTAATATTACCCTGGTATGGCACAAAAGCATAATAACAATATTAGAGACACATTGCAAATTCATGTCATGAACATGTGTTACCTGAATATCACTAAGTTAAATATGGAAAACATTCTGTTTTATATTTACTTAATAATATCTTAGTAATTTTTAGAATTTATCAAAATATTTTTCATCATATCAATAATTTAGGTACAGTACGTTCATGACATCTTTTGATTTTATATCTCATTTTATTGACATGAAGGACTTTTTATATCTATAATATATCCGAAATGTAGGTGCATTAATGCCAAAAATACAAACATCAAATTTTCACAGAAAAATAAAGGAATTAAAACACTAGATTATAGCAGCTATATATTCTTTCATGGTTGTAAAGCTAAAGTTAAATATGATAACATTTGTTGACATTTCTAGATAATTAAAAATTAATTATTTTCATTAATTTGATTTGAAACAAACAAAAGAAGGAAGTTAAAAACATATAGATTAAAGATCAAACGTTATTTTGGCATATTTCCATCAACATTTAGAATTAGGCATCAATGTTATTATTTGGCATCAACATTATTATACCTGGTAATTGTCTGATTTGTATAAAGTTTGAGTTCATTATTTATAACTATGTCAATTAACCTTTTCAAGTTCCTACATAACTGTCTTTTCTTTTTCATATGACAGTAAAGAAAGAATTCAGTAGCCAGAAGTATATCCCAAAATAAATCTGAGTTTAATCCCATAAACACCAGAGGGCATGCAGAGACATGGGTCCATATTTATTTAACCCCCCCCCCCCCCCACCCCCAACCCCCAGAGTAAAGCAAGTCCCCCCTCTCAACTTGTGATTGCTTCCTTAACCTGCACTGCACCCAGTAATGACCAACAGCTGCAAACCCTAGACCTCTCCACACACCCCCCCCCCCCCACCCCACTAAAGCCTCATGATAGATATTCATTCCATGTTTGTGTGATAAGTATGATCATAGAGTCTTGTCTCCATGGTATGATAAGTCAGTTTCTTAATTTGAGCTCAGTTCGTTATGTTTAATGTTTAACGGCCCTTAATTCATTTGCATTACATTTTTTGTATTTTTGTTTTTTTATTAAACTGTCCTTTCATTTCCAATGCAATTGTTCAAGAATTGATTAAAGTGAACACAAAATTTATTGATTGATTGATTGAATGAAGTCATTTTTAGGTCTCAGTAGTATACTCACTGAATATCAGTATCCTGTTTTAAGTGTTTTGTATATATAAGATAGATAGATAGATAGACTGACTGATTGACTGACTGACTGACTGACTGACTGACTGGCTGGCTGGCTGGCTGGCTGGCTGGCTGGCTGACTGACTGACTGGCTGATTGACATGCTGACTGACTGACTGACTGACATTTCAAGTCACTTTAGGTCTGAGTATTTTTCTCCCTCCAATCATGGAGCTCAAATCTGTAGGTCCTTAATTGCTTCAATCATGGAATTCTGTGTACATGTATGATTTACATTGATTAATCCATGTAAATCCATGCTCCAAAAAAGGACCTTATAAAGCAAATTCTTTCACCGATTGACCTTTTCTGGCTGATAAGAGGAGTTTGTGTTCCCTCCACTGCACCCCAGGGGTTCTCTTTAGCTACCAGGTCAGGTCACAGAGTGGGGGATATCAGTAGCTATCATGACCTCATGTGTACATGGGCAGAAGCAACTGAGAGTAAATCAATCAGTCAATCAATTAATCCATCTTTCTATCTTTCTATCTATCTATGTATCTACCTAACTATCTATCTATCTAGCTATCTTCTTCCTATTTATCTATCTATCTATCTATCTATATATCTATCCATCTATCTATATATCTATCTATCTTTCTATCTTTATTTCTATCTACCTACCTGTCTACCTACCTACCTGTCTATCTATCTATCTTTCTACCTGTCTACCTACCTACCTACCTATTTATCTATCTATCTATCTATCTATCTATCTATCTATCTATCTATCTATCTATCTATCTATGACTTTCCAGTTTAAAACAGGTATTTATTTTTCCCTCATGAGTACGCTTAAGATCACTTTTATTGGTCAATCTGATATAGAGATACATTTAAATGAACATGCATATTCAGTGTCATTTCTATAATAATATTGGAACTACTGCAGATTGACTGAGATCATGGAGTCACTAGAGAAGGAGAAGACACTAAGTATGATCAAAGGTTGAATCAGTGCTGCGATGACTTTTTAATTAGCCTAGAACACATGGGTGTCATAAAACGCACGTGGCGCCGCCTAGTGGCCACTCAGCGTCGTGCATCATCGCTGCTGCTATTTTTAGACACGAAGGTAGCCGAGCAGCATTCGTTGTAGATCGGGTGTGCTCGTTAATTCTCGGCCAAGCGTTGTTTATCATAAGTTTACAACACACGTGGGAGAAGAAGAAGTTGAAAATACTTGTTAACATCGTCATATATGTTGAATATGGCTAACCAAGAACTCGAAGGTAAGTGTTTTACATAATAGAGGGTATAATTGCCCATATGTACACTTTATAGTGAACATAGCATCCATGATCATGCTGCAATCTCCAATGTATTATAATCTGCTGAATCAGGGGCAGATTCAGGAAAATAAGGGGAGGGCTGAAACTCCACGAATTATTTCTGGTAAATGGAGCAATTGAGCAACTTAATATTTATATATATATGAATAAAAGTGACATGTTTATGATTAGTTTATTATAATAACATTGTTGACATGTGTGCCACTTCATCTTATTCTTATTATATTGTGCATGTCTTTTTAATACAGTAATATTAACTTAATTTTTGTCATTTTCTTTTACAGATTGGTTGGAAGTGCTTAAAACTGGGCTCATGGAATTATTCCAAGATGATTTTATGAATGTCAGCTCGCAAGGAAAGGATGAAGTACGACTTTTGTTAAATAGCATTGAAAAACAACAACCTCAAAATATCCAGTGCGGAAAACGCCTAGTAACTGCTATTCACAGTATTGCCTTCGATGCGAACCAAAAACCTACAAACGCCGTCTTGAATAACATGTGCGCTTCTTTCCAAAGAACTGTAGCAAGTCGAGAATTTGCAGCTGACTTAAGGGAATTATCGGATGCCTGTGGCTTGCACATGCAGAAAATAAACTTCATAGCTTGGTTACTGATGGAAAGCCTTTTAAAAATCACTCTAAGAAAGAGGAAGTCAGCTCATATCATAGAACCAAACTTTGAGGACATAAATATTTCACAAATCAGCAACAGTGAAATGCAAGTCATTCGCTATGTAGCAGGTTACATAGTGAGAAAAACAAGAAAACAGGATCAAAGCATTGCATATGTGTGTGATAATTTGGTAGAAGATGACGATGCTGAGGAGAGAAATACTTTTTTGGAGTACACCCATGCAATGGTCGATGCCCTTGACAGAGGTGCCTTGATCAGAGTGACTGACCGCTTTTTCTTGTTTCTAGTAGGATTGGAAAAAATTGCTAAAGAAATTATGAAAACCCCATGTAAAGACATGGACAGAAAGACGTTTGAGGTGTTGATCACCTCTCCCCGGATCATCAGCCTGTGGGATAAAGTGATATCTGATGAAATTAATCAAGAGGACAAGAACAGGACTTTTGATCTTATGATCCGAAATTTTGTCACTCTTAGGATGAAATCCTATGCAAGTGCTCATCAATTTGTCATTGGAAGGAAAGACACGGCCAAGAAGCATAAAAGTCTGAGACATCACTTAGAATAAACCATAAGTCTCATAACAAATATAATAACTTTTCTTTCTGACCATTTTATTGACAATCTGTGTGCTGTACCCATGAATATGTGACCATTATATTAAAATGTCAAATTCTATGTCAATCAAACTCGTCAAAGTAGAAAAAGTGTCACATTAAAAATTAATTTTCACAATAAGTTGTTCAAGATTATTAGTTCATGATTTCATTCAACATGGAGAATAATCAAAATTATGAGAAAATTATGAATAACACATAATGTGAATATACTTAGTTAGTTATGATATGGAGACATACTGCTCTTAATTTTTCAGACTGTTTTTCTATATATTAAAGCTCAGGAACTGAGATTTCAGATTAACCATGCAGACAGTACAATATTTTTGATTAACAAAATAGAATTGGAACAGAGCAATATCTTTGCTCAATAAAATGCAATATTTGCACAAAAGTTCCATAGAAACACTTAATACATTGTTCATTTAAAAACCATATCATAGTCGTATCATATCAATGTATGTAATGTAGCCACATATAATATATATTTGAATAAAACCGTTCCTAACAGACTTGATATTTTAGAAGAAAAGTTGATTAATTTGTAGTACACTTGTGCAGTCAAGGTGATCACCTCCTCTGCATTGGTGTGGACATAACCTCAATTTTGTCTTCAGGCATGGTATTGCCATGTACAGTAGTACGTATGGCAGAGGATCCAGTGGCCATAAGTGTCAGAAAATTGTAGCCAAAGCGTCGAACATCAGGATTCTCAACAGCTCCTCCAAGACTTCTCTGTTTTGAAAAATACTGTTCGAGAGGATCCTGATTAAACTTCGCACTCAGAACATATTGGACACCTTCCTCTTCCAAGAGTTCTTGCGTGACATGGACGAAGGATTTTACTGAAAATATAATAAAGTACTGTGTCAGTTGTAACATCCGCAAATAGTAAAGGTTATTTAAAGCACCTGAAGGATTTCTAATGTGAACTATATAATTAATACATCACTGTTGGCCTACCTGTTATCCGTAAACCCTCCATGGTTTCTTTGCTCAAGCATAATCTTGTCTGTTCCCTTTTGGTTGTGTGGGGTTTAGCTTTGCTTTGCTGCTCCCAATCGTTAAGAAACCCGAGAAAGTCATCCATGAGCCACTGCAATGATCAATATATACCATGAAAAACTATAATACAAATGTTATCACCACCACTATTAAATACAGAGTGGTCACATAGTTTTATACACAACAAAATTATCTAAATAAAGTAAAAAGTTATGTTTCCCATAATTGTAGTTCTCAACAGAATATTTAACTCCGATAAATAAACTAGCCCTCAAAACTATCCTAGTTGCATTATAAAGTGGGCATTCATATTACAAAGTATAAAGCTGTTCAATTATACCTGTAAACGCCAGTCATGCTTGTCTTTGTAAGGTGCTAGTTCTGGCTTCCTGGTTATCACATCCTGCCCTTGCCTTCGGACATTTAGGCAATCAAAAAACCTGTCCATCATGCTGATGAATAACTGGGTAGACTTGGTTACTTCACAGAGTTCTGGGTTTAGGGCAAAGGCTGTTTTCACACTTTTGCTGAGAACCTGTAACAAGAAGTAAAAATAAGTCTGACAAAAAAAACTTCAGTGACAAAAAATAAAAATATATTCACAAAGCTCAAAATTTATAACCTGTGTAGCAAGTTTCACTTTCATCCTAAGTGATGGTGTGAGATCCACATGTTCACGTTTGATTTTGTTCAGAGGTTGAAGAATAGGCACGTTCTGTGCAGAACCCTCGCCTCTTTGCATTTCTGGATGACAATCCTCGACAAGTTTTCTCAACTGTTTCCAGGAAATTGGCTTGTTGTTGTACTGAAATTGAAATTACCATTCAAATTATTCTCACAAATATAAAGCATAAGTGGCATATACTTTAATTTTCCCAATTTATAAAGACTGTGTCATCAATTACTGCTTACCTCAAGATTTTTGGAGTTACTGTTCCACTCCGAATTTTCCCAATTATTCCTTGTGGTTTTAATCAGATGGGGAACATCACAGATGAAATAAAGTTTTTCCCCATCTCGAGTTGGGTGAGGGGCATAGTAAGTGACATCTTCACCCATGTTGTGCAAACGAAAGAATTTTCGATTGGCGCTCGCACCATCACATGTCATTGCACGCACATGAAATCCTGCTTCCTCCAGGAACAGAACAGCTTTCCAGGCAGTGAAGTACATTTGATGGGCGGTGTAACCAGTTGAAGGAAAATAGGCGAATACCTGGTTAAGATTCATGAAAAGTCCTCGAACCATAAAGCATAATATTTGTGTGGACAAAGGCTGCTCCCCTCCTTCTTGGCTCAACTGTGCAATTTCATTATTTATGTCCCCCATATCCATCCACCCCAACAATTCTTCTGTTTCGGCAGAGTATACAAGTCCTTGACGAATGTGAATTTCGTCGAAGACCAGAACGACATTTTTCTGGAAATCTTCCAGGGTGCCCAATTTGCAATCCTCGATTATCCGTTCTATTATTTTAGGATGGAATCCTGATTGAGGTGATGTAAAATAAGTGTAGTCTCTCAGAGTTTTGGTGCTGGGCAGCGTTAAAACACCAGACTCAGTGAGGCTCCGGTATGCACTGGCACTTTTAGCATGAAGTGCTATACAAAGGCGGATTACAGCTGGATGCCAACGATAGCCTTGCTTTGAGCGTTTTAAGCATTGGTCTTGTTGGTCCCAAAAAATCTGCTGTAGACTTCCTTCCTGAAGTTTATCCCGATTTTCTAAAATTATTTGTTTGAAGTCTTTATGCAGATCTTTTGGAATTTCAACTGAATCTCTTTGAACAACTGTCTGCAGAATTTGTTCAGCTGACTTCAGTTGTCGTTTCAAACTCCTACGATCTTCCTGGACTTGCTTCAATTTCTGCCATAATTTATCCTTGTCCAGCAGATCATGGCGGGCATGACTCTCTGGATGCATTTCCTGCAACACAGAACAAAAACAGGTAATGAACATCGCACAATGTAAAAAGGATTTCCCACAAATTTCATTTTCTCTTTTTGTTAATATTCTTATATTGTCAATATTCTTGACTAGTTGTGCATGAAGCTTCATTGTTCAAAATCACTACTTATATCCAGAGCACTAGTTCATTATCCCTATAACAGAAAGATTTTCACGAATTATACCTGCTTTCCTTTAGCTTCTCTGCTTCGTATGCTCCGCAAAACACTTCTATAACGTGTACAGGTTGTACATCTTTCTGCATCCGCTTCCATTAAATCGACAAATCCCATGCAACTGACATGTCGAATAGTATCAACACCGTCTTCCCTTGCAACTTCAGCATAGTCCTTGTTTGCATCACGGAAAACAGTCACAATTTCATATTTTTTCCTTCTTGACTGAATTACGTCTTCAAATCCGAGATTTCCAGGACACACAGTCCAACTTGACATAATGTTCAAAACTTTCTGTACATCTGCTGTATGGAAAGTTTTGCAGTGATGCTGGGTGACATCTCTGCAGCCAACAACAAGCTTTTCTACCCCAAGCTTGGTGAAAATTGCGTAACACATAATGTATGTGCCATTTCTGTTCAGCTTAGTTAAACTCACTGACTCAGGTAGATGTGAAATTACATAGCCAGCATCCTGTCCAATCTTAGCCACATCCTTCAGATCGGTCGGCTTCTCACACACTTGACATTGTTGTGATATGTGTTCCTGGAACTGGGCGAATTCAATAGACAGTCTTGGATTCCTCTTTGCCTTTTTGTCAGACCTGAAAATGCAGAAGACCATATTTTAGTGACATTACATAGGTAAGGCTAATTCTAATGGTTGTCTTACAAAGACGGAAATAATGCCAGTATATAGAGCATTCATTATTTGTTATTACAGTAGTCATGTCTAACACTCGCAAGATATTGTCAATAATGTTCTATCGAACTTGTGGTTCCGGAATAATGCAAGGAGTATTTAATACATAAGGTGCATGTATCTATTAAGACTGAAAGAAAAGTCCATACTTGTACTTCTGAAGCTTTAATCTGCAACTTGAACAGATCCCAGGAGGATGAATATCAGGTCTGTCAGATGTGACATCAATTTCACATGCTCTTTCAATAATCTTGGAGTATTTTTCTTTTCCTTGTGGGGGATCAGAGTCTTTTCCTGAGCTGCCACACAATCTACATAACTTCTTCAGTCTCAGTAAATGAAAAGCATCTCCTGAAATAAAAAAAAGTTATTATTAGTATTAACCTTATAACACAATATTTGTTTGGCAAAATTCTTTAACTTTGGAACTTTTTCTTCTTTTTCTTATAACAATACAATTTGCACAGTCCCTTCAAACACAAACAGATTGTAACATTCGTGCCACAACATTTGACTAATGTTGTTACAATATTAGATTGTGCAGCAGCAGATTAAGGGGTTAAACCCCCCCCCCCCCCCGATCTAGTACATTTTAATTAAGAATATTAATTGTAAACCGTAAACAAATGCATACATATTATTGCAAAATACAATAAAATTAGGCAGAAGCTTTTTTTAATTAACAATAATATAATGTATAATGATCTGGCTATAGTCTAGTTTAGAAAATGAGTACTGCATTTTTTTTTTATTGTGTTATCTTTATCAGCTCTGTTATTGATGATACTAGGCCACAAATTAAATTTTTGACTGTGTACGACAAAAATTTTAAAAATGTAAACAATGCTCTTTAAAAGAAACAAATTTATCTTACTATACTGTGACTCAGAGCTGTCCAAATATCTCAAAACACACCCTGACAAGTGAAGTTGCTTATGAATCAGTGCAAAATAACATATCAGTGCATGAATTATTTTGATAACTTTGAAGAGGTTTTTTTTTGTGTCTGAGGTTGTCTGAGTGAAATGTAGGTCACACCATTGCAAAGCTATGGATGTCCACTTTCATCAGGTGAGATCGACACATGGAGCATTTTGGAGGCTTTTGACTTATGACAAATTGTTTACAGACATCAAACTCACCTGATTCATCCATTGTTGATATTACTTCGTCCCCAGTATCTTTATTTCTGGTCGTATTTTTACAGGAAAAAGTTCTTCAAACTGAGAATTTAAAGCTCTAACACATGTGCTGCACGTCTCGTCAAAACCGGATGTTGTTCTGCGCGAAGACGCATCTCCGTGACTGGAGAGTTACAAGCGATGCAGCGGGAAGTTTGAAAACCCTTGAAACTGGGCTGATCCCCGGCGCAGCGCTGATTCGAATGAAAGGAGGCCGCCCGCCATAAATCCCCTCGTTAAAACCTCGTTTGCGGCGCGAATTTCAAAGCTACAGCACTGCCAAATCTCCCCAAAACCCATTTTGATAATAAAATATTTTTAGTGTTTATTAAGTGTCTTCTCCTTCTCTAGTGACTCCATGCTGAGATTGTGCTGCTGACATGGAAAGGGAAGAAGGGGCTAAAAGTCATTAATGATTACCAGAAGGAAAATGGGGTCATTCCCATTACCAGTGACCAGAGCTGGTGGGTTGTAGTTAGTCATCTCTTATGACTCCATGCCCTTAACATAAGAACTTCATTAGCTGTGGTCCAATCATTATCACGATATTTATGAGATTTTTTGGCCCAGCCTCATGCTGAGCTGGCCCAAAGGTCCCTAATTGGTCAATGGTCCATCACACCTGTTGATGTTCTATGAATACCCCTTTTTTAGTTTTGATCTTAAAAATTAATTAAAACTTTAAATTATAATGACTGTTACATTGTGGTTCTTACTGACCAAATTAGTGCATTGATATCTCTTAAATCCTTAAACCTCCACTTGGAAACTTTTGCATTTTATTATGAAATAACCATCTTGCTGGCTACAATTTGGCCATTCTAGTGGCACCTTTCAATTCAATTAATTTTACCAATTGATTAAAAGAAGAAGAAAAAAAACACAATTTAAACTGAGCACAATAAATACATTACAGCTGGTTGGTGGACACTAGGATGGTGTGTATCGCAACACAAAAAGAATAAAAACAACATTAGGATTAAATGCATACTTTAAACAGAATGTCATGAGGGAAAAATATATAACACATACAAAAAAAGAAAAGAAAAGAATGTCAAAATGGCAACAACAGCATCTGGCAACAAACATAGATAACTGCTGCAGAGGCTGGGTCTCACTCTGTTTAATATTATTTAGGGGGTGAATTTGTTTAATTGGACTAAATTTTAATTGATTTCATCGGAAAATTGAATTTAATTAATACAAAATCGATTCCCTACATTAATACTCATGAAATACAGTACAGTTTGGTACTGCTTATTATGCAGGTTGACTATCTGGCTGGCAGAAACCATAGCAGTGCATTTATTTTTAAGGAAATGTTAATGTTAATGAACAGTTCATATCTATCCAAATAACTTCTGCAAGCTAGTGAAAACTTCACTATTCATAGAGTCTTTACTGACTATAATGACACATTGAACTGATTGTGATGCCTAATCATGGAAGTGAAATGTTTTGACTAAATTTTGAGAGGTTTTAACATGTTTTTTTTTAGTGATTGTTAGGCACAAAAATGCTTAGTTTGTCTTAATTACAATTGACCTAACTTAATGAGCTTTCTTTCCATATGTGCTTTTTTGGTGCCACATTGCTCTGTGGTTATTCTCTTATCTTATAGACAAAAAGCTGTCTGGTGACAATGACAGATAATTTTAAATACTTTGTGCATCAGTGAATTAAGAATGTTCAGTCAAATTTGTCGTGAGCCTACCAGGAGAGTCAGTTGCATGTGAGTGTAAGAATGAGCAACCTCATCAGCAGGCCAAGTTCACCCTCAGTACCCTCTACTTCAAAAATTAAAGCTTTTGCATCTAATGGAAGAACTTTCACACCATTGCTAAATATTTCTCCATAATTTTAGGATTTCAATGGTATTTTATCCGAATTTCTAGGCATAAAATTCAGCAAATTATGAACAAAACTTATTCAGAAAGGTAAGTCATCATTAGGTACTTAAAGAACAGTGTATACTGGTGACATCCAATGAGTTTTAATACTTTTAAATGTATAAAATTCATAGATCTTTTGATTATTATGATAATTGAACAATCACAATTAAGAATATGTTCCATAGATGCGATGCACAAATATTTAGGTTTTACAAGTGTTATTAAAGCCTGCAACTAACAATTCACAAGCATGCAGGTTGGGTTTGTACTGCTTATTTTGCATGTTGCTTGTTTTTGTGACATATTAATGGTGGAGGCCAATTCACATTTGTGGAGGGTGAACTGAAATGAATGTTTCCCTTTACAAAAAATAGGCTGAGTACCATTTTTCCAGCAGAATAATGTCTACATAATGACTGTATTTGTGATTAAATTACTGTTTAAAGAATTAGGTAAAAAAAAATGAAAATTTAGAAAAAAGTGTGGGCACCTTGGAGTTAATGCTTTAAGCTACTGTAGTAACAAATATGATAAATATGTGCTTATTACATCACCTATATTATTATATTGTATATACATACTTGGTTGTTAATTGTATTATTCTTGATATTTTGGGCATCTTTTACATCTCTCAAACAAAATACTCTCATTCATGGAGGCTATGAAAATTTAAGTCAAACTCTCCCTGCACGAGGAAGAAGCCCATATGTTTGAAATAGTGGGGTAAGATTATGCACTCTACTGAGTCTTCGTGGTGAAGGGGGCAGCTGTGTGATGATTATTTTGCCCCCTTCTCTATAACTTTTAACTGTTGAGATGAAGACCATTTCACAGTTGCGAATAGCTACCATCAGTTATGTCTATTAATTGGGAATTTGGCATATAAATTATAAAATTACTGTTTCATAATGAATTTTGCAAAAATTCATGCAAAATTTAGAAAACATTGTGAAAACTTGAGAGGCAAAAAAAAAAAATTAAATAGGGGCACTCAGCCCTGGCATATTAAATTCCTAGCCAGTTATGTCCATGACAAAATTATTTTTTGAAAATTTGCAGTGGATTGCTACAGGCAGTTTTTCTCTAAGTATCACCACTATAATTTTGTAATGAGTATATATTTTAGGTGATTTTATTTTATATGTCATGAATAGGGCCTCTCATATTGGGAATTCAGTCAATATTGCTTCCACTGTGTCACAGTAGACACAGCTAGTGCGGGTTTGGCTCCGTGGTGAAGGGGGCAGATCTGTGATATAACTGATGTGCCCTCTCCTATATTTTGCTCTTTGCTAATGTTCTGTATGTTTGTTTCAAAATAATACAATACAACAATTTGATGAGCATTCAATCATTATGAAATTCTGTTCCTGAATCACTTACATACAATATAAGTAAAACATAAATATTATCAGACACACAAAGGTTTTGGTTTTCAGCAGACTTTATATTTATTAATTAAAGAGTCCAAAATATACCATGATGTCATGGTCAGCATTAACTATCCACTTGGACACACTAATTATAATTTTATTTATTTATTTATTTTTGTTTGGGTCTGTGATTTGGCCATGATACTGTCTGCACATCCCCATAATATAATATAATATTATATACCTGTCATGTCTGTTATGAAAGAGAAACAATTAAAAAAAAAGATTAATGTACCAGGTAAAAATGATTTAAACTGATACACTTTTCATAGATATATTTATCTTGGTAAAATGGCCAAAAATGCAGTATTTATCATGCATATTAACATGAGTGCCTCCAAGAAAAGGGCCTTGGTCAGTCCAAGCTTGGATGAACAGAGACATCCAAGGTCCAAATAAGGGCCTTGAGGCCTTGGTTCAAGGGGTTCTCTTTGGGGTAACAAAGGGCAGCTACCCCCTCTGGGACCCACCCATTTCCACTCTTGGCTTGGCTTTATAATGCTACAGGCACCCTCAACAGAACAGCATTTCTGCATTTGGTCACACCAGAACAACACCACCAAAGAGTAGGTTAGTTGTTTTTTATATATTTAAAAAAATCTATGTATCTATCTATCTATCTATTATTTCTATTATATCTATCTATCTATCTATCTATGCATTATTCATTATTCAATATTCAATATATGAATTAAATCATATTTAATTAAAAAAATTTATTTATTGTTGTTTAGTTTAATTCAATTTTTTGTCATTAAGCATTCAATTTAGTTAAAACTGAACTAAAGTAACTACATATTAAAAATGTTAAAATTTTAAATTTATTCTTATAGAATTTAGCAATTAATCTTCTTTGCTGAACTTGTGTATGCATTTAACTGAAAAGGGCATATGATATTGAGTGCTGGGTGATTGTGCAGGCACAATCTAAGGCTACACTGGACAAAATATATAAGAAATTAAACTGCCTTATAGTCTCACTTTCTGATTAAAGGAAGGGGGTAAATTGAGAACAGACAAGGGGCTGCTCTGCCCTGCTGGCCAAATGTTGTAATAATTAATTCATAATCATTTTATGTCCTGTCCACACATTTGTGTCCTCTGCATCATCTGCTCACTCAAGTGTTGTTTCCTCAACTTTGTATTATGTATTACAGTTTATTAGCTGAGTTAATGACCTGTTCTTCAAACAGATTCTACAAATTCCTTCATAATCAGTCTCTGATGCATTGTCATATTTACTCTGGCCTGCCCTCAGGTCAGCATCAGTTTGGCTTCAGCCACAGCAGCAGCAACATATAAGCATTTAGCATATCATAATCTTTTTCATCTAAGTTCTTCTAGAAGGATCTAGAATCCAGGAGTACTGTCACCATGGCAACAAACACCACGGTTGCCTCCAGCAGTGCAACAATGACGGCACCAAGCAGCATACCTCAGATGCAGACCAACACACACCAGGCAGAATATCACCAAAATTGGTACCCCCAGAACTCAGCATGGAGTGGGTACCCTTGGAACTACACTACCAACTATCCTCCAGGCAATGACAGATTTGACAGTCATTCGCAGGGTGACCTCAACCTGCCTTTTGCTCGTTGGCTTCAATCAGAGGGCATCACAGACATGAATGCAAAGACTTTACTTGCTAATGGAGTGAAGGATAAAAGGACGTTATCCCTGCTCACAAAGGAGGATATCCACGTTCTAGCTATTCAGCCACTGGGACAACGACGCCTGTTAGAGGACCTGATGCACCAGGAAAGGCCCTCAGCCACCTCCAGAAGGTCGGACCTTGACCAGGGAAGAGATAACCGCACCACCCGTGGACAGGATCCTGTCATGTCCTCCCTGGGCAACGTGCTGGGACGACATTACAGCTCGTCAGATGACGGTGACGGCGAGAGTAATATTTCTTACATACCCCCCTTTGCTACAGCGGGTGGCAAGAAGCACCTTGATGTCACAGAATTTGTCAGGTGCTTTACAGCAGTAGATGAGAGAGTCCTGGCAGCTTCCGAGGATAATGTGCAGGTTCTGATTCGTGGTGGGGGAGCCAGCAAACCGAAACTCGATGATGTCACCCCCCTGGCCTGGATGGGGGCCAATGTACGCATTCTACGTGATCTGATCAGGCGAGGTGATATGGCTGTATCTGACCTTGATCATTACCTCACATACATGGAAAAAATCTCAGACCTTTCTGCCAAGTACACTTGGGCATCTCTGAGAGTGTATGACAGGGAATTCCGGAGGTGGCAGGCCCAGACTGGAGTGCCATGGACCCAAGATAACAGCCACTTAGCCGAAGCCTACCTGTATGTGCGTCAAGAACCCCCTAAGACCCAAGCCAGTAGCACCAGATCCCCTGTAGAGAAGTTCCAGGGCAAATTCCGCCAACAACAGGACTTGCCTGGCCAGGTACAAGGTCAGATATGTCGCCTATTCAATTTTGGAGAATGTGGTTTTGGTGCACGATGCAAATACAGGCACGTATGTCTCATGCCCAGCTGCCAGCAGAAGCATGCCATTGTGAACCATAATGGTCCAAAAAAACACGACAGCCCAGTAAGTAGGACACTACTCCCCGCTCCCCCTGTCAAGCCTAAGACACTGAATGTCTCTGCTTGGGAAGTGGAACTCAAAAATGACCCTGACAAAGCTTACCTGCTTGATGGAATATACCATGGTTTTAAAATTATCAATTATGGTGAAATACAGCCTTCCTCAGTTGAAACAAATAATTATAAATCTGCACTGGATGCCAGCAGTGCTGTGGAGCAACAAATATTAGAAGAAATTCAGGAAGGACATTATTTAGTTGTGAACGAAAAGCCAACCATTGTTAGTGCACTGGGAGCACTCCCTAAGCCTGATGGCGGCATCAGGTTGATCCATGATGCAAGCAAGCCTTCAGGACATGCCATAAATGATTTTGCCACACTGGAATCTCGGATATGTTACCAGAGTGTGCAGGATGCTGTGCAATTAATTAAACCTCACTCATTCATTGCCAAAATTGATTTAAAATCAGCATACCGTTCTGTGCTTATACAACAGGATCAGAGGACTTATGCTGGTTTGAAATGGAAATTTTCAGGCCATAGCAACTATACTTATATGATAGACACAAGGCTCCCCTTTGGCTGCAGACTGTCTGTGGAAGCGTTCCATAGACTGTCACAGGCCATCCAGCGTTTTCTTTGGAAGAGAAACATTAACACTGTGGTATATTTGGATGATTGGCTTATTGTGGCTGATGACCATGCTAGCTGTGTGCATGGCATGTCAGTCCTCATGTCTTTATTACGCAAACTAGGTTTTAAAATTTCCTACCCTAAAGTGGAGGGACCCACCCAATGTCTAACCTTTCTTGGCATGGAGCTTGATGTGCACTCTGGGATGCTAAAACTCCCTACAACCAAGGTAGCTGACCTGCTACAACTCCTCAGGGAATTCTGCAATCGCCCCAGGGCTTCGCTACGTCAACTGCAGCAACTTGCAGGCAAGCTGGTATGGGCCTCAAACGTGGTCCGGGGAGGTAGGACTTACCTCCAGGCACTCTTTGATCTCATTCGGCCGCTAAAACGACCTTCACACAAGGTCCTGCTCAACCCCCTCATCAGGGGAGATTTTGACTGGTGGATAAAATGTATCAACCTGTTTAACGGTCAGCCAATGACCAGCATATATCGGAATTCAATAGACATATTTACTGACTCTTCTAATCATGCAGGTGGCATGGTTTGTGGCATGGACTGGGCCTACATTAATTGGCGACTAGATTCCCCAGCCATGCAACATCAGCACATCAATGTGAAGGAATGTATGACAGCAATCTTAGCTGTGTATCGCTAGGCCCCCCTGCTGAGGGGTCATAAACTTATCATCCACACAGACAACATCACCACCCGTGCTACAATCAACCGTGGAGCCAGTAAAGACCACATGTTCTTAATGCCTCACTTGAGAAGTCTTTTCTGGGTGTGTAATTACTATGACATTGAGATCAGCTGTGTTTACATTCCAGGTGATCAAAATATACTTAGCGACGCTGTCAGCAGACTGCACCAGGCAGGTCATCTCATGTACTGGGCCTCTCTCATCCAACCTGGCACCCCCTTGGATTTAACCCTATTTTCCCAGCAGTGTTGTGATCGCATGTCTCTTAAAAGCTTGCATTATCTCTTGTCACAGGTACCCAAGCTAGTGCCGTGGTGGCCCAACTGGATAGTGCAGCAGCATTCTACCGGAGCCATGCATTTGCTGCCACCACCAAGCAGAGTTACTCCTCCCATCTGACTTCCTACATGCGTTTCTGTTCTGCATCTGGATTACCCCCATTTCCACTGAGTCCCAATACAACAACCCGCTACATTGCTCACCTAGCAGAACGTCTTAAATACTCATCAATCAGGAAATATATAAATATCATTCGTCTGCTGGCCTTGGAGACTGGCCAACCTAACCCCCTGGAGAGCTGGCAGGTCGTGTCTGTCTTGAGGGGGGTGAGGAATTACAAAGGCGATGCAATCACCAGGAAGTTGCCCATCACCCCTCAACTTCTGCTCAGTATTCGTAATGGATTAGATCTTCGCAAACCACTGGATATAGTGTTGTGGGCAGCTTACCTCACTGCTTTCTTTACTTTTTTGCGCACAGCTAACATAGTGCCCCCCTCTGCTGGATCCTTTGACCCCACAAAGCACATATGCCGAGGAGACCTCCATCTACAGTCTGGCGGCCTGCTCATTACCATAAAATGGTCAAAAACTATACAATACAAGGAACGTTTATTACAAGTGCCCCTCCCTCGTCTGCCTGGGCACCCCCTATGTCCTGTCTCTGCAGTTTCCAGCACTCTCCACTTGTCCCCCTCCCTGTCTTGCTCATCACCACTCTTTGCCTACGCCTCCTTGGATGGAGTAATCATCTTGACACGCTCAATGTTTTCTTCAAACCTGCGACACTTACTGGCTGCTGCAGGGGTGGACTCCAATAACTACAGTGGACACAGTTTTCGCCGTGGTGGGGCCACTTGGGCCTTTGAGGCAGGCCTCCCTGGAGAGCTTATTCAGACACTAGGGGACTGGAAATCTGACAGTTATAAGCTGTATTTACAATTGGACAGTAACTCAAAATTGTCTATGATGTCCATGTTCACCAAACACCTACCTCTTTCTTTATAACTACTCACTACATCTCCTACTTCTACTTACTGGGTTTTTGGAGCTTAATTCTTATAAATGTTAACTTGTTAACTTGATAATTCATTTGTGTTTGTATGTATGTTTGTCTCACTGCATTATGCTATTGTTAACTGTATAACTGTATAATATACTTTTGGTCAGCTAAGCATTAAAGTCTCTGTCCCACTATTATTTGTTGTGTTCATCTATTTATCTCACTTTCTGATTAAAGGAAGGGGGTAAATTGAGAACAGACAAGGGGCTGCTCTGCCCTGCTGGCCAAATGTTGTAATAATTAATTCATTATCATTTTATGTCCTGTCCACATATTTGTGTCCTCTGCATCATCTGCTCACTCAAGTGTTGTTTCCTCAACATTGTATTATGTATTACAGTTTATTAGCTGAGTTAATGACCTGTTCTTCAAACAGATTCTACAAATTCCTTCATAATCAGTCTCTGATGCATTGTCATATTTACTCTGGCCTGCCCTCAGGTCAGCATCAGTTTGGCTTCAGCCACAGCAGCAGCAACATATAAGCATTTAGCATATCATAATCTTTTTCCCACCCTCCTCACCCTGTTTTTATTTTTGTTCTTTTTTAACAGAGGGTCTAGTTTAGGTTTAGGTTAGTCCAGAGACTGAGCTTAATTCTTATAAATGTTAACTTGTTAACTTGATAATTCATTTGTGTTTGTATGTATGTTTGTCTCACTGCATTATGCTATTGTTAACTGTATAACTGTATAATATACTTTTGGTCAGCTAAGCATTTAAGTCTCTGTCCCACTATTATTTGTTGTGTTCATCTATTTATTAGTGGGACAGCAGGTATGCTTTAACATTGGAAGTGCGTGGACCGGAACGTGTTCCCCAGTCTATAAATAGCACAGTCAATCAGAAAATTCAGTGCTTAGCCAATCACTCATGCGGTATAGGTAGAGCCTACCTGCCTATCGCGTTTACGCTTAGGCAGTTCCCAGCCAAAGACAACATACAGATGTTTCACTCCCATTTCCTGCCATTCAATTGACAGGTGCTGCCCTCTTTGGGCTGGTATGGAGCAGGCAGGGCTGTTTTCTATAGGTCAGAACTGGCAGGTGCTGCCTCCTACTGATAACTGCTTTGCAGGATTGGTCATTACCCAGCTGTAGAATTTCAATGACTGACTGTTACCATATTCTGGCTAAAAGAAATTAGTGATGATCACTGTGAGACCACTTTGTCTACCTATTCTAGGTTAGCACTGCATGGTACTGCAGTCTCCTACACCTTTGCTTTAAGTGGAGGAGTGCCCCCCCCCCCCCCAGTCAATTCAAGGTCAGTACATGTGCTGCCACCTAGTGATAACTACTTTACACAGTGTCCATATAGATGACCACATTCAGCAGT
This sequence comes from Alitta virens, assembly GCA_932294295.1. Taxonomy (NCBI): domain Eukaryota; kingdom Metazoa; phylum Annelida; class Polychaeta; order Phyllodocida; family Nereididae; genus Alitta; species Alitta virens. The sequence goes on along the minus strand of OW028574.1, from coordinate 45,079,661 downwards.
GTCAGATCATGTGCTGCTACCTAGTAATGCAATTATGCCTTGTCATGATGTGACAGGTTTGAAGGCAGAATAGAAATATTAATATATATATATATATCAAATATTGTGCTGTGATTAATATTTTGTCTTTTATTTCCAGGAGAAATTCTGAACCAAAAATTTAATATATGATGCTTCTTCGCTTGGAAAGAACAAGAAAATTCCTATTCTAGGTAGTTATATTTAACAAATCCCATTTTTAATTGTGTAGGTATTAAGTAATGGGAAACTATTGAAAAAAATTGTTGCAGGTTTATGTTACTTTTTGCAGGGTTGCTGCTCAAGAACAGTTGTCATGCATAGAAAGGCACACACCATCCTGATCATATGTTGAATACAGATCACCCGAAAGGATTTTCCATTGACGAGGTAAATAGCTGCTCTAAATAATGTGCTCTAACAGCAAATTGTAGGACACATATAAAAAGGAAGGAATTACTCAATAGTTAGGTTACTACTGCTTTTATGAACCTGTGTTTTTAAAAACAAATTGTTGGTTTTTTTCTTCAGAAATTTGCAGGCCCCAGAAAACATGGACTCTGATCACTACATTACGGATTTGAAATTTATAAGAACACTTGTAATAAGGACCGCATGGATCATTAGACCTGTACAACATACATTTCTTCCTTGGATAATACATAAGCATGCATTATCCTGACATTGTACTTGCTGGTTCCATTGAACTTTACAGGTGTCAATGGATATCAGTGGGTTTTATACATTCCCACCAGGTAGAGTGTGATTAATTAGTTTCTTTTTTTTAAGAATGTGGTACATTTTACTTAAATTTAAAGTTCTAGGCACATATCAGAGTCAGGTACTTTCCGAATTTGCTTAATAGTCCCACAAGGCTAGATTATTAATGGATTTAGGTAATGATTAAGTGAAATTTATAATGATGCTTCACAAATATCTTTTTTCTGGAGGGGGGGGGGGGAGGCAATTCAATATTAAGAGCAAATTGTTATATGGTTGAAACCACACTGTCATGCAATGCCTGTTACATCTTCAACAGCACATTTTTGCAAAATAAAGTTCATTGTAGCCTGATATATATATATTAAATATAAGTGAGGCATCATATGCTGCAACACACCTGAAAAGTAATTCTATGCAATTATTATTACTTAAGCTAAAAATGGGGATTTTTTTTTTTTAATATGAAGATGTAACAATGACATTTTTTGTGAAGTTTTCTTTCTTTTTCACTTATTTCAAACATGATTTTAAGAGCCATTTTTGCACATTTTTTTGGAAAACCTTTTCTAGAAGTAGTGGCAACTGTCACTGCCACCCACAGAATAGCATGCAATGAAATAAAATGGATTATGTCTTGCAGATGTAACAAGACACCAATTACCCATTTTGATTGTTTACAGTGTCACAGGAATGCATTACAGTGGCAAGACGTGGTGTTAATAAATTGGCTTTGAGGTTCATTTAGTTTTTTTTTAATTGAAATTGATGAATTCACAGTGCACAATTGCAAGGAAAAGACATTTTAATATTTCGGTGTCTTGTTACATCTTCAAGGTATCCAATTTTGTCTTGGGCCATATTTAGACTTAAATAATTTGGGTTCATGTGGTACTCAAGCCCCTAATAATGTAAGGGTTTTGTCTTCAACTCCCTCAGAACAGCTCTTCGGAAGGCAATTATGGCCATGGATACACACATTTAGGCTGGAAATGTTAGCTCACCATTTATTTTGGATATTAGATGCACTAAGTCCTGTTGAAAAGTACTTTTGTGCATTTTCGGTGAAAATATAAGATGACCAGCTTGATGCAATTTATCCAGCATTTTTAGCTATCAATGTTTAAGATGCAACCAAGACACAAAACATATTTCTGTAAGATGTAACCAGGAAACAAAACATGGCTGGTGTCAGTGTTACATCTCCAACTGAAAAGCTGTCGTTAGGCCATCTCCAGGGCATCTACATCAAGGGCAAGAAGTTCTTAATCTTCAAATTTGTGTTTCTGACACATATTACACCAAAAAAGGATGCCCATTCGGCAGCATAGTGTTTCTGTGTATAAGATCACAGTTTCTGTTGAAGATGTAACAAGCTAAAATCTATCATTTTCAACAAATTTCTCTTTCAGAATTTACACATTCCTCCATTCCAGTCTCTCTTTCCCATCAATGTACCTGCAGAAATGGCGGGAAACTTGATTTGCGACAGCTGCATAAGAGAAAGTAGCCTGTGCCTGGTGGCATCCCAGTTTTATTAAGAATTTTAACTTTGTTGTTGAAGATGTAACATTTTCCTGGATTGCTGCTGTACCAGTTTTAAAGTCTCAAAATATCAAACTCCCAAACCTGATTAACCATTGCACATGTTGTAAAAGTGAAAGTACACTAAATTTGGCAAGAGACTTTCCACAAGGGGGCGTAGTAACTCCTTTCAGTTTTCTGTGTGAAAGCAAGTTTAAGATGTAACAAAGAGGACACCGAAGTCCATTATAAAATTAGATGGAGAATTTTTCATGTATAGTGCAATTCATTTCAACGTGTAATGATGTTTCCTATGCTATCTCATAACTGACCTGCTGTGTGGTACTTTTTTCGGTAGTTGTTATTTTCAAGTCAAGGCCAGACGGTTTTTTATAATTACACTGTCGGTCATGCACTAAATGGCTTTGAAAACGACATATTTTAATGCTTTTTCTGAGAAAATCAATCGCCGTGACCTCTCTTCCATCGCGATTATTCGTCTGGTCATTGACAGGTGCGTGTGACGTCATCAAGTGGTGACGTCACCAGTCTTATCAAATTGGCGCCAAATTCATGTATTGTTAATTTGTAGCAAAAAGAGGCTAGTAGTTGTTAACATTATTTATGGCTAGTGTGCATCCAGGGGCCTGTTAATAACTAAATTAAAATCGATGCAGTGGAATTAGTTGACAAGTTTTCAACATTGTCAGTATATATTAATTGCTGACTGTGTACTGTTTTGTGCTAAGGTCAAGTGCAATTCTAAAGAAGTAGTTTAATTGACACTAGTTAATCCATCTTATCAATAAGGGCATATTCAAACCTGATTAACCATTGCACATGTTGTAAAAGTGAAAGTACACTAAATTTGGCAAGAGACTTTCCACAAGGGGGCGCAGTAACTCCTTTCAGTTTTCTGTGTGAAAGCAAGTTTAAGATGTAACAAAGAGGACACCGAAGTCCATTATAAAATTAGATGGAGAATTTTTCATGTAGAGTGCAATTCATTTCAACGTGCTATGATGTTTCCTATGCTATCTCATAACTGACCTGCTGTGTGGTACTTTTTTTTCGGTAGTTGTTATTTTCAAGTCAAGGCCATACGGTTTTTCATAATTACACTGTCGGTCATGCACTAAATGGCTTTGAAAACAACATATTTTAATGCTTTTTCTGAGAAAATCAATCGCCGTGACCTCTCTTCCATCGCGATTATTCGTCTGGTCATTGACAGGTGCGTGTGACGTCATCAAGTGGTGACGTCACCAGTCTTATCAAATTGGCGCCAAATTCATGTATTGTTAATTTGTAGCAAAAAGACTAGTAGTTGTTAACATTATTTATGGCTAGTGTGCATCCAGGGGCCTGTTAATAACTAAATTAAAATCGATGCAGTGGAATTAGTTGACAAGTTTTCAACATTGTCAGTATATATTAATTGCTGACTGTGTACTGTTTTGTGCTAAGGTCAAGTGCAATTCTAAAGAAGCAGTATAATTGACACTAGTTAATCCATCTTATCAATAAGGGCATAGCTCCTAGACATATACAGTTGAATCTCTACCTTAAAGACCACACTATCATGGGTCCCAGCCAGTGTCCGCAATATAAACATGTCCTATTCAATTGGCCAATGTGTTCAGTGGGAGGGGCATTACAGTTTTACTTTCATTTGATTGGTTAATATGTCAATGATTGACAGATTATGTAACAATTGTTTGCTGATAGTTTAATTACCATGTAACCAAAAAGTAGCAACAATACACAATGTAGCAAGAAATAATGACCCAGACATAAACAATGTCTGAACATTTTGCAGGAACTGCACTTGACTTGACCTTTCACCTGCATTTCTTATATTTATTATAATGCATAACTCCACTTCTAGCAATAATAAAAATATGCAGATTTCTGCAAACCCTTTGAAATGATGTTTTGTGCATAACTATTATATAATCCTTTTACCCATTCATTACAGCATAACTTTTTGTTTTAATGTCTCAATTGTAGCCTTGGAAAAAAATCTGATTGGGGGGGGGGCAATTCGGTCAAAGGTCATGCTTCCAATGTTCTGATGTTCGCTTTAGTAAACAAGTAATATTTATATTTGGCAAAATTCTAGCTCTGACTAGTACCACCAGATTGAAGTACACAGAAAATACGTCATAGATCTATCTGATTTTGCTTTCAGCAAAAATTAAAAATGCATCTTCCAGCAGAAATTAATTGTTATCATTTCTAGAAGTGGAGTTTTGCAAAAATCCAAGAAAATAAATTCAATATCAATTAATTGAATTGAATGTAAATACTTGAACAGCTCAATTGATAGCTATAGTTTGATCACCAGCAAAAGTCAGTTATTGTGCTGACATAGTTTGTGATCTTGACCTCAAATGTAGGAAGTTAAACCCACGTGATTAATGAATAATCAAACTTGAGCTCCGCCCCCTGCAGTGACTGGTGGGACGTAACGACATTGAAATGATTAGGCAATGTGAGCGGGCCCAGTCAAAACACCAACTAATTGTAACAACTGTTAACTGAATAGCCAGTCAAGTGTAATTGTTTACCAAGCATCTAATAATGCAAACCATGCCTAGACCTATTTAAAAACATGTAGATCATGTAGATGATGATTGACAGTTTTGTTGGGTTCAATGAACTTTTGACAGTTGTTGATTTGTATTATTTAGTACTTTGGATACCAATATACAAACCAGCCAACTTACTAAAATTAATAATAGCCTATTTTCATCATGTAGCAAGTTGGGGTTTGATTATATTTGATTCTGTTGGAAAAAAATATGACAAAACAGTTGGACATTTATTTTGAATCCGACTAAAATGCAAGCAACAACAAAAAAGTCCATCCAAACCTTAAGTTCCTGCATGGCTATTAACATCCTTAAAACCCCAGTGAAATTCCAATAATAAAGTTATCAAATTATTTTAAAATAAAAATCATAATAATATGCCACTTCTAGAAGTCGCAAATTCATTACATCAATTCATTGCATTGTTCTAATTGGCCTATAACACAAGCATACCGGTGGCTCAGTCCTTCTACAGTAGTCTGTCGGTTCAGCAAAGTCAGTCAGTTCAGCCAAATCAGTCAGTACAGCCAAGTCAGGTTCAGTCAAGTTAATTCAGTCTTATATTCAGTCAGTTCAGTCAGTTAAATCAGTCAGTTGAACTCAGTCAATTCTGTCTCTCTGTCAGTTAAGCTCATCCGTTCAGTCAGTCAGTTCAGTCAAGTCGGTCAGTTCAGTCAAGACAGTCAGTTAAGTCAAGTCAGTCAGTCAGCACAACAGAACATGCCAGCTGACAACTAGTCAAGTCAGGCAGCCAGACAGTGGTTTTATTCTTGTACCTTAAATATCACTTACAAATTGTAGATTCAGTGACGTGGTAAACCTCAGGGTTGTCATCAGTATTTCTTTCAAAATAAATTAGGTATTAGTGTATTTTTTTCATTGTGTTGCTTAAAAGGGATATAGATGATAAGATAGTTACAAATGAACTATATGGAAAAAAACCGCATTGTTCTGTCATGTATAGAAGCCAAGTAATTGCCAGTTGAAGTTTTGCACTCCTCCAACATCTTCAGGTGAGTTAAAGATGAATGTCTTTAGTTAAAGAAAGTCAAGGCAAAAAGTGAGCAGTTTCTGAATATAGGCCAAGGCCAAGGCAAAAAGTGTTTCTCACTGAAGTGCAAACTAAATGTCATGTTATTAGCTAAACAGTAAAATAATGATGAATTACAGGTGTATAGAAGGAAGACATTAAATTATTGTAAATAGTGTTAATTATAGAAATACAGCATATTCCTGAGCACCTTCTTTATGTATTTGTTTTATATTTATAATTTCCCTGTCTTTAACTTTCATTGTAGTCTTATGAACATAAATAGCCTTTATACTGTCAATGAATATTTATGGCATATAGCCTGCCAAAATATTCATTCACAGTATTCAAAGGCTATTCAGTGGCCTAGCCTTAAAAACCACACTATTAAGACCTCACTATTAGTATGTCTATTCTAACCAAGGTCTTAATTGTGAGGTTTGCATTTCTTATGTATTCACCACGGAAAATAGTCTAAATGAAATCCAGTATATTTATAAATAATTTTAAGTTTTCCGCTTTGAAATGTTTCCTGCATAACTATTCTAATCTTTCCACTGAACCCTGAAGTTTACTCAGCCTATATGACCATCTGTCAAGTATATTAACCTGAGTGCCAATAATATTATAAAACATGAAAGGATTTTGTGTCTGACACTGTCTGACTATTGAGGGCCATGCAGCAGTCTTCATATTTTTTCGTGGTATTGCCTTCCTAATAAAATATTTTGTACGCACAAATAATGTGTGTGCAAACTATTGCTAACCTTGACATGCTGCTATTCGTGCAAAATCATAATTTCTAAAATATTTAATGTTATTACTGAATGACTTCAACGCTAATAAAACCTAATTACTCATTTTCAATTATGTGAAATGGTGAACCTGGCTGGTAGCCACGCCCCCACCTGTCAATCAAATTTGGTCATTTTGTGCAATAGTCTTTTTATGCACTCAGCTGGCTGTAGTGACAAGGGCACAGCTCAAATGCTCCCCCCCCCCCAAAAAAAAAAAACAACTAATAATTACTTTCATCATGTAGACAATAAATACACAACATGGTAGTGCATGCCAAATGTAACATACATCATGTCATTCATAAGCATGAAAATATTTTGATATTAATTATAATCAGGAGTCTATGTAAACCATCTGAAAACAGTGAAAATTAAGCATTTAACTTCCAAAGACCCTTAACATAAGTGTATAGTACTTAGCTGAAAGACACATTGCTGCCCCCCCCCCCCCCCCATGTAGTTATTGTTTAGGTATATTACACTGCACATAATATATAGGTCACTCCCTTTCCTTTTTTTTATGATCATAGGCCTAATATATTATAATATCAAAACATGTCTATTTTGTAGGTAATTATCGTCCATGCTGTTTTTGGTATAACTTTTCTTGTAGTTGCTATCATTTCTAAATGAAATTCTGCTAGATATTTTCCACTATATGACTGAATTTAATAAATTTAATAATAATAAATTTAATAAAATTTTATAAATTCAATTCATTATATGACTGAACTGAAGTGTATGATCCACTCAACATCTTTTTTTTTTACCGGTAAAACCATGTGTTAGATGTAGTGTGGTCTTTAAGCTAGAGATCCAATTGTATTATTACGCTGGCACAATGCCAAAAAACTCAGAGTGAAGGCATATATGCAAACATTTTGCAGCAATATAATAATACTTTAAATGGTTACAATGGTATGGAATGAAAACCAGGGATATCTATCTAGCTACCTACCTATCTATCTATCTATCTATCTACTTTCTACCTATCTATCTACTACGCCCACAGTATGCTAATATCTTTTATTATGTAAATTTTTAATGTATTTCAAGTAAAACACTGATTATTATTTATTGAGAAAAACAAATATATATACATATATATATATATATATATATATATATACTGATGACTGACTGTCAACTGACATGTTCTGTTGTGCTGACTGATAGACAAACTTGACTGAAGCAACTGATTGAACTGATTAGCTGGACTGACAGAGTTCAGCTGACTGATTTAATTTACTTGACTGACCTGACTTGACTGAATTTACTTGCTTGAACCTTACTTGGCTGAACTGACTAATTTGAACTGATTGACTGCTGAACTGACTGACTGCTAAACTGACTGACTGCTGTAGAAGTTTTATGTATTCTTGGAAGAATGACACTGAATCAAATTGGTACTATCCTTGCAAGCAATAAGCAACATCCTTCAGTGGAAACTAATTTGCACTGATCAGTTATAAATGCAAGACAATTTATGCACTGCTTGGTGTAATTGTGGCAATATGCTACTGAATTGTTTTATAAATGTATATGTTTGAACAGGAAGGTGAATGTGCACTGTGTAATACAATGTCATGTAAACTGATTAAGGCAGGAGTTGGCTTTGTCTCAGAATTTAAATCTGAGAGGGTCAGGTTGGAGGCATTTGTTGAATTGACATGACTACGTGAGCGGCGTTTTACCGCCAAAGAGATCGCCGGCCCCTGGGGGCATGAGATCAAAGGATCGATGCAATAGCCTCAGGGCTTGTGCTGTTCAGATCAGGCTGTAGCTCAAGGCAATATTGAATGTTAAAATATTATTTCCCTCCGGCGTTATACAACACTAGTGTAAGCTAGTTAATACTTAATACACAAATTAAAAAAATTAGCTGCAATATGATTAATATCGATAATGCCGATATGAAAATAGGAATACATGTTACGTGACATTTAAGTTTAGTTTATCATTTAATCATGGAGGGTGAGGAAGTTGCTGAAAGATTTGTCCCCGGATTTCTGTCTGCACATGATAAACATCAAAATGAGGAACATTTGCACGAGGTATTAAGTAATGCTAATACATACTCCACTAGCACATGTAGTCAGTGGGAGATATTTGGTAGAATAGTACCAAAAGATGAAGTGATTTTTATTTGTCAAGTTCTAATTCTCTATATCGTCATAATTGCGTGCATAGTCAATTTGTCTCTCCTTAATGGAGACAGTAATCTTTGGACTGCACTCCTCTCCTCATCCCTGGGAATAATGCTCCCCCCGCCAACTCTGTCCAGGAGGAGGCGCTGATGGTTGTGTCCTCGGGGCTATCAACTTTAAATCTCAGGATGTCATTGGTCCACCTTTCATCGTATGATCACTAAATAGCCTGCAGCAACCACGTGGTAGCTCATAGGTGATATAAATACCATGCTACTTCAGACTGTCATGCATTCTCATCAAGATTTTGAAAAAAAGATATATTCTTTACAACCTCAATCTCGACATCATGGCATCCAGTCAACTTAACTCTCAGACTCCTCAGGGTTCCAGTGGAATGACTGTCTGTCTATCTGAACACACAAGAGTTATCGCTCATGCCGCTCAACAATACAAGTCTGGCTATGTCACTGTATCTCGTTACAGCACAGACACTTCAAAATGGAGAAATGTGCATATAGCGAAGAAGTCCTTCGAGAAGCTGAAAGAGTCACGAGTTGAACTTAACAATGCTCTACTGAATGGCGAAGAAAAACAAGTGAGTCTTACCAAGAGGCAGTTCGTCATGATCACCAAGTTCCAGAGGACTGATAAGGAACCTCAGTACTATGTCTCATTCCTGCATCCTAAGACTGAACAGGAAAAACTCACAAACACAGCCGACTGTCATCACAGTAAAACTATTAATCTCCGCAAGGAAGAATACGGAAAATTCCAGGAGGCAATGGATAATATTTATCAAGTCATCACCACTCAACCAAAAGAGGGCGAGGGTTCTGCCGTTAATCTGGACGAGGCAGTCACCATCAAAGCGTATCAGTGGAATGTTGAGAAGCGTGGAATGAAGTCCCACACATTATTCCCCACTCGTAAAGACTGCGAAGACAGCGTCAAGGGCTACCTCGCAGGCCTCCCCGATGAAGACCAGAAGTACGACTACACAGTGAATGAGCTCGAAATACATCGCGCAGGCAAAATGGAAATTTTGGAGCAAGTGTTCTGCAATCAAATCCTTGACAAAACCGGCTATTCGTGGACAGACTTGATGTTACACTCACCTACATACGACGAGATCGAACAGTCAATAATAAAAGTGACTAAAAATGAAGTCCTCAGGATTGCCGAGCGAATTGCTGTCACTCTAAATCACAAAAGACTTTACTTTATGAGCGATGTTTATGATATTTTTCTTTACGTTGGAGGGCTCAATCACGTCAAGGAAGTTCTCACTAAATCTTATGTATCTCCACCTGACGAATTGTCCGGTAGGCTAATCGAGTTTTGCTATCAAAAGGTTGTAAAGAAGCATTAAAATGTTAACAGCTACGCCTGTTTTTTTAAAAACGGGTATTTGTCTATTTAGTCTTTTTTAGTCTATTAGTCTATTAGTCTATTAGTCATTGATGTGTAAACTGTCTGTTATGTCGGAATTGTTGTTTTTAGATATATATATATATATATATATATATATATATATATATATATATATATATATATATATATATATATATATATTTGTTTTGTGAATAAAAAAATTTTTGAACTTGAAATTTATGCTTGTCCTTGTTATGCTTGATTAAAAACAAGTCGCTGTATTTGCATATAAGAAGGCAGTTATTCTAGCACCGCCTTTGCGTATAAGAATAGGGATAAAAAATCAAAGCCACCTTGCCATGACCCATTGTTTGATATGAATGTAATGCTAATTCTGCCACTGTTCTACTAAATATAGCCAAAGAGTAGATATCAAACAACTCCACTACTCAGATATAAGTTTGAAAAGCATTAAATTTATTAATCATTCATCGGAACTCTGTTAGATCAGAGGTAATATTCGCAAAATCGGCAATATTTACAAAATACTTCATCATAATATAATAATAATATATACATACATACATACATACATACATACATACATACATACATACATACATACATACATGCATACATGCATACATACATGCAATTCACGGCATGTTCAATAACAGTTTACTTTAGATATAGATATTATTACAAGATCGAAACTCTGTTAGCTCCGTCGTAATATTTCTCAAAATCGCTTCTAATAATAATAATAATAATAATAAATACGTGCATACACGAATGCATGCATACAATGGATATAAATCACAGTCTGTTCAATAGCATTTTACCACGCATATTACTTCAAGTTTGTTTTATATTCAATGAGCTATTTTATATAGAAATATGTTTAAAAAACATGCAAACAACAAACAAACCAGCAAAACAAACAGTAAATAAAAAAGTTTTTTTTCTTGCTCTAATATCTAATAACCAAAAGGTAGAGTGTCGTATGTGCCTTGAACTAAGCTCCTTTTGGAATAAGTCACTCTAAATTTTTTTATTTCATCTCTATTGAAAAGTTTAAACTCATATTTGTTGCATCTTATCTTACTGTAGGGAACTGCTACATGAGGCTGCTCATCCTCCTGCAGTGAATTGTTGTCAGGATCAGCCCAAAACAATACTAGCTCACAAATACTATCAAAGTTAAGTAGTTTACATACTTCGTGATTTAAAGTGAACCCTTTAAGCTTTGTTGTCTTGTCATCATCGTTAGTTAAGTATGCATACGACTTTGGTCCACTGCTGACAAAGCGTGAGATGAACTGGTCTGTCTTCAATTCATTGGTCCACTGCCCCAGATGGTCACCCATGTCGGGTGTATACTGAGCTGTGTCACCTTCAGTGTATTCATAAACTACGCTGTCAGTGTCAAAATAGATAACTCTTCTATCCAAGTTGTGCAGAACATTGAAAAGCCTACTCCTCGCATTAGCAGTGGTGAAAGCAGCAATAAAAACATTAACATGAGGCATTTCAGGTAGGAATCCCTCCGAATGGTTATATTCGATCATGCATCGTTCGCTAGACAGGACGTGTATGCCCTTTAGAGAGATAGAAGGGTTGACAAGTAGTTTGAAAATGTCAGCTCCTGTCTCCGCTAGCTTATGCGTTCTATGATTATTGTTCTCGCCGAACTTGCCCCAGAAACTGTTCAACAGTAGCTTACTTGTGGCCCTTTTACCAGGATTATACGAAATGTTTTGAGGTTCTAATCGAATACCTTCTACCTGGTGGTACTGACTAATATAGTCCGCTTTCGCTTCATCGCTCATGTCCTGAGAAGGCCAACCTGACGCTTCCTGCTTCCCTTTCAGGAACAAGTTCACGTAGTCCGAAAACAAGCCGGGTGTGTCCTGCATTCTGTCAAATTTCGCACTTTCTTTGAAGTGGTAAACCTCGAATATTTTGATTACTATGTAACCCACACAGAGTGCATCCTTTATATCAATCGACGTCCATGTGCCCACCAGATCTCTCTCTACGTCTGTACAATTACAGGGCGTCTGAGACGAGTTGTGGGCGCACTTACTACACAGGGGGAACAGTAGCTTTCCTCCTACTCGCATGGGTAAGCACGGGTGATAGAGGCCTCTAGGGGGTCTCACACGCGCTTGCACAAGGCCAAAGTATTTACCTATATCACCAGGAGGAGGGTCAACTATTACCTCTGGAATACCCACAGGAAAGACATCGTTCTTCAGAACCATAGGGTATAAAGAGCAGATGTCTACATAGCCTATCCTTCTGCCTTCATGAGCCCCGTGATAGAGCTTCACAGCATTCACGCGCCCGCCGTAAAAGGCAGCCCTTGGATCCAACCTAGGTAGCAGCTCGCAGTTTCGCTCAACCTCCTGTAGTAGTTCATTCGTTTGTAGTACCTGCTTGAATTCGCATTCCCACATAACGTGAACTTCTAATTTAAGCTCATTTCTCAGATAGCTAAGTCTAGATTCAGTACGCATATACAGCGATTTCAAACTTTCACCGGTGTGCGGATGCCTTACATTAGAGGGCGTATTGGATCCACCAAAACACCTCTTGCAGCCGTGGTACACGCAGCCGTGAAATTCCCATGCTGTCTCTTTACCTGTTGAGGAGTCAATGCTGTAACCATCAAGTTTTAACCAGCCATCCTTCGTCTGGTTTATGACCCTGTGTTCACCTCCATTTCTAGCGTGCATAATATGCATGTTGCGGCTTCTGGCCTCATATTCAAGCCAGATGATTGACACTCTACTGTGCGTGTCAAGACCGCCGAAACCGCATGATGGCATTCGCGCAAATGGAGTGGAAACAAATTCCATACTCTTCACAGCAACAGTGCTCGAGTCCACTACCCCTCCATTCTCTGTAACAAGGCTCAATTGATCATTTTGTAAGTGACCAACAACCTTGGTGTCATCTTCTAGCGTGACAGAGTACTTTTCGGTTAAGAACATGTGCCGATAAGTTGCCATGCAGACACTGGCCAGAGTATTATACTGGAAGGGGTCTATGCCAATGAGCTGTGTCACTCTTTCACCTCCTTCGCACACATCTACAATTTCTTCTCTAGAAGTTATACCTATTAACCAAGTTCTGAAAGCATTACAGCTCTCCTGAAGAATGTTGACATCATCTTCGCAATATGCGAGTATCTCCTTCTTAAAATCAAAGACCTTCCCCCTCTGCAGAGCATACCATTGCATGAAATCTTCACGAGCTTTGGCTTTCATTCTATTCACTCTGTAACAGTAGGGGTGAGGCATGGGTCCTACATAGTTCCACATTTCCTTCTGATTAAAAAACACTGGAAATGTCCCCTTTTTAACCCCCTGTAGGCCGAAGACCTTGGGCATCTGAGCAAGAGGGAATGTCAGAAAGTTGAGAGAGTCAATGATTCTAAACTTCCCCGCATCAATAGCTACAATTTTACTACCCCTGTAAATGACTTTGGGTAACTTAACCATTGTACTGAAGATATATTTTGCCATGAAGTACGCGTCATAGGCTTGGCCATTGTGAAAAATGAGCGTGTATCCTTCGAATTCTCGTCTAAACAAGAATTTACAGAAGTCTGTGGCAGCATCATCGCCGAAAAACACTACTGCTCTCCTCCCACAGTCTACACCTTTCATGCATACGTTTCTCTCTTCATCACCCCTCAACGCATTGTCAACGAGATCCGGTGTACATTTGTCACAAGCAGTACCGCAGTGAGAGCAGCGAGGGTTGTCCCTGTAACTCACATCAATACAGTTGGTGCACTGCCAGTGCGCTACTAACAAGTTAGGCAAATGAAACTTCCCTGTGGGGTCTGCCTCGAAGTCAGCAAAGACATACTTAGATGACATAACTTTAGGTTTTTGTTGTCGAATGTAACAGAAATGCACACCAGTCACTTGCTTTTTGCAAATCTTACACTCGCGTGTACCGCATTTATGCTCATTACCGGGCTTATAGAACACGCTACAGCCTTGACATCTGTGCGATTTCGAACAGGTGCCATTTTCCAAGTGGCGTCGATTACACTCAACTGATCTCATAAAGCGGTTACATACTTTACAGCAGTGTTTCTCGATGTTAATCACTGGACAGGATTCACCTTTGCACGATGTGCACTGGTCGCAACCCGCGTGACCATACCTCTCGTCATAGGCCTTCAGACATTTTGAACAAAAAGCAGACTTTCCGAAGATGCAATGTACTTTAGTTATCGTATGAAAGTGTCCTATGGCGTTCTCATTTAGTGGATCTCTCTGATACAGTAAATAAACCGTTCTCTGCCTGCTATCCTCGCCGACATAGAGAGGCTTAACACTGGAACCTCTACCAAAAACTACAACCCTCGTGTTAGCTGCTCTCTCGAAACACTGTATGTCGGTGAAAGCAGGGACATATTCAGGAGCAAATCCTGCCTCGGTGTGTAGTCTCTGAGCTTCAACAGTTTGGGCTCTTTTCTGTCCATGCTGCACCCTTTTGTACTCATTTAAGGCGCGCAGGTGTAATTCCTCATCTGACTTCTGGATGGCATCCAGATTAGCTTTCGCAACTCCTACAATTATAGCCCTAGCTAAACATAAGTTGTCTCTGTTTTTAATTTCGCATATACTTTTCATTCTTCTCAGATCTTCAATATAATTAACACCTCCACTCAGGCCTGCAGCAAGAGGGTTTCTGATGACCCCCACGTGAATTTCTAGTGGTTCGTCTAGATAAAGGTCTTCATCGGATTGCAGCAGACTTTCCATGAGCTCAATGATTTTGAAAATGCTGAGCTGATGAAGAGGTATCAGACCTGTCGTGTGTGGACTATAAAATGCTTCATTCTGGATGAAAAATCGAACAAGGTCCTGACCACTATAACTCTCAGTAAGACGCATAATAATCCTTTCTAGTACCCTCTCAAGGTCACCCATGATATCCTTGAGAGTCACACCTGCCCAATTTACATTGAAATGTACACTGTATACTGTTTCTCTAGCAGCCCCTCCATCAAACTCTATGTCTCTAACATTCCTGATGTCAATGTGTCTGTGGAAATTCACAGCATAATCAGGGCCATCAAAAATCATGTGAGGTTCAATGTCCTCCTCCTCCTCATCGTCATTCAGTTCTACAATAACATCCTCATCAGCAACATCAGCAACATCATCATCATCATCATCATCATCACGCCTATTAGCGCCTTCGCCTATTATGTTCTGTTCATAGAGCATGTCTAAAAATAGCATTTCCCTCTGTTTTTCTCTGGAGACATGAGGGACATTACCTTCTAACCTATCTTCTTCTTCTTCTATAATTTTTTGTTCATAGAGCATGTCTAAAAATAACATTTCCCTTGGTTCTTCTTCTTCTTCTTCGAGAACATGACTTTCTAAACAATCTCGGGGTATTATATTCCTCTCATACAGCATATCTAAAAATAACATTTCCCTTGGCTTTTCGTCGATGCAATGACCTTCTAGCCCCTGTTCGGTTGCTGTTGTTGTTGTTGTTGTTGTTGTTGTTGTTTCATTTAGGCTATAAAAAATAATAATAATAATAATAACTAGATTTCTGTTACTGGTGGACCAGCAACGAGGCTTCACCTATTGCCAGAGTTATATTGTAGGTCATAGAAAATTGACAGCATATTCCGAAACATCAAGTTTAAGCTTTAAGGTTATCTTCATCTCAATTCCACAACTTAATTAGGCAGGTCGAGATGCCAACTATGAATCAGCATAAGAAAACTTATATCATGTCATACACATATAATTCTCGGTCAATTTATGCCTCAACCATAAGGTTCACAATATCATGCCATGATCTAGTAAAAGGGCTTGGAATAGACTATCAAAAAATGTTTTCCAAGTTAAAAAAGGTTAATTAGGACTGGAGTTATGCATTTTTTTGTTAAAAGTACATTTCAAGGTCTGTGACCTTAAGCGTTTGACCTTTTGACCCAAATTTTTGCATGAATTTTGTTACACTGATGGGTTGACACTCCTATGAGTTTCGGTCCAATCCAAGCATTCTGTCTAGGGAAAAAAAATCCAAACTTAAACTTTCAGCTAAATTTTTTAGGATTTTTTCGATCTTGAAATTTTCAGGGTCGGGCGATCTTTTTAACCGACCGGGCTACAGTCATATACTACATCTCATTTTAAAGAGGAGGAAATGAGCTTTCCAAATATCTCTATGCCAGTTCTGTAGCTCAATTAGAACCGGAGCTAGAGCCGATGGAAGTGCGGACACTGGTTCCGCCCAGCCAGATGACCATGCCAAAGTAGTGACACTAATTCTGATCTGTGACCTTGACCGTTTGACCTGGAGAACTCATGTTGCTCAGATTGTTTGCAGGGTATTAGGGCAACATCATATCCAAAGATCAGCCAAATCCAAATATTTCTACTACCTTAAAAAAAATCAAGAATTCAAAATATCAACTTTCATAGATTGTTTGATCTTAAATTTGACCTTGACATTTAGGTCAAATGTCAAAATTGACAGCAGATTCTGAAAGCCCATATGTGAATTGTAGGGGGTCACCCATGCTTGGCATTTGGCTAAAGTGAATATTTCTCAGTGAAAATGACCATTTTCACTATTTTTTCTACTCAAAAAACAGTTGTCCGAGTTTATGAATTTTTTAAAAATCAACATATTAATTTCTGTCAAAAGCGAATACATATCCGTATAGTACTTGTCAATGTCTTCCAACGCAAAAACTTTCAGCTCAAACACTTAATTCTAAGGTATTTTTGTGGCGGTGTGAAAATTGCTTGTTTTTCACATTTCGAAGGTCAAAATAACCTTGAAAATGACCTTCAAGGTCAAATTTGACACTTGATTTGGGGGTTTTGGGTACATGTTTGGGGTAGTTTACTATAGCATGTTATAACCTAAAACCAATATTTCATGGTGAAATGAGCATGGGTACCTATTTTTCATAATTCAAAAATGTGAAAAACTCAATATTTCAAAAACCGTTAAAGATATCAACTTAAACGGTTCTATCAGCACTGGCCCCAAGTGAGGGGCAACTTTAGGCACTATCATTGGCTTCTTACAACTTCCGGTTTTGGCCAAGTCGAATCTAGACTGAAAACTGCTCCATGTTGCATTGCGGTATGTTCCGCATGAGTGATTCACAATTATGTAATGTCAAAACACTTTAAAACATATTTAATCACAAGATCCAAGACCATTAGTATTTAACTGCACTGGTTTAGAGGATATGCCAATTTTAAGTTCTTAAAATTTTGTACTAAAGGTGACCTGTGACCTTGAAAAATAGGTCAAGGTCACTCAAACTAGGTCAAAGTAATAAGGTCATCCTAGGGTACCTTGTGGTAAAGTTTGGTCCTCCAACTCTAAAATTTTGCCCGTAAATAATAATAAGAATAATAATAATAACTAGAAAACTGAAACTGCTGAACAGTTTCGAGGCTTCACCTGCAAGCAAGACTGTGCATCCTGATTGCAAAAAAGTATAACTTGTTAAGGAGAAATTAAGTCAAAGAAATAAGGACTATTTTCCCCTTGACTAAATACCATTTTATGTCATTTTAACAGCATCAATCAGTATAAGAAAAAATGGTATACACCTATAATTCATGGTTGAATGATGCTTTAACCATAAATTTCACAATATCATGCTATATACAAATAAAAGGACTTGGAATGTGCTTTCCAAAAAAGTTTTCCCCATTAAAAAAGGTTGATTAGGACTGGAGTTACAGAATTTTGTTTTTAAACTACTTTTCAAGGTCTGTGACCTTGACCGTTTGACCTTTTGACCTAACATTTTGCAAGAATTTTCCATTACATATGGGTTAAGCCTCACATAGTTTAAAGTCAAAATGCAAGCATTTTTTCTTGGGGAAAAAAATTATAACGCAAATTTTCAGCTGATTTTTTTGGCATTTTTATTGACTCGAAAATTTCAGGGTCGGGCGATCTTTTTAACCGATCGGTGTACAGTGTCGCTCTACATGTCATTTGAAAGAGGGAAAGATGAGCTTTCCAAATATCTCTTTGTTTGTGCTGTAGCTTAATTAGGACCGGAGTAAGAGCCGATTGAAGTTCGGATACTAGTTTCGGTCAGAAAGATAAAAGGACCAAAGTAGCGATACTAATTATTTTCTGTGACCTTGACCGGTTAACCTTGAGACATAATTTTGCTCAGGATGCTTGATGGATACTAGGGCAATATCTTCCTGAAAGATGAGTCAAATCCAAACATTTCTACTATCTTAAAAAAATTCGTAATTCAAAATATCAATTTTCAGAAAATGTTTGACCTTAATTTTGACCTTGACAAATACTTCATAGGTCAAAATTGACAACAGATTCTGAAAGCTTATATGTGAATTGTGGGGGGTCACCAATGCTTGGCATTTGGCTAGAAAGAATATTTCTCCTTGAAATTTGACCTTTTAATTGTTTTTGTATCTGTGAATCGGTTTTCTTTATTTACCATTTTCTCAAAAATTGACAAATCATGCTGTGGTAAAATCGATTAAATATCCATTAAGGGCAGGTCAATGCCCTGTGGAGAGAAAATATTCAGGCCAAAAGGTTAGTTCTAGGATATTTTTGTGATTTTTTGAAAATATGCTGTTTTTTCTACTTCAACGGTCCAAATGACCTTGAAAATGACCTCCAAGGTCAAATTTGACAGTTTATATGGGGGTTTTGGGTACATGTTTGGGGTAGTTTACTATAGCATGTTATGACCTAAAACCAATATTTCATGGTGAAATACCACATGTCACCCATTTTTGGTGATTTTATAATATTTAAAATTCCATAATAGAAAAACCAGTTTGACAATTGCCAAAATACTCCTTTCCGCACTGGACATGACTATTACGCAACTTTTAGCGCCAAAACTGTAGCTCTATGTCTCCTGGTTTCCTCAAAACCGTAGAAAAAAATTAAACACTAAAGTTGAGAATCGGTTGACCTAAAACTTGACCTACTTTTAAAAAAGTGGGTCAGACGTCTTGAGAAATAATGTATAACCTAAGATATGAAAGCATTTGACCATAGCATCATCATTACTTGAGTTATTTGAATTTGAAATTTTGCAAATGTCAAATTCAAGCGGCTCTGTGACCTTGAAAAATAGGTCAAGGTCACTAAAACTGGGTCAATGTAACAAGGTCATAGAAGGCTCCTGCCATGAATTTTTTTGCGATGCTACGAAGAAATTTTTCCGGGAATAATAATAATAATAACTAGACTTGCAATTGTCCCTGACAATTACGATAAACTTTCCTTTCCTTTTATCTTTTTTGTCCAGTACCATGAATTTCTGCAATTCATAAAGTACCTGAAAACCTCGAAAATAGTTGCCCTAACCTCTTAAGCTATACAGGAATAGAAAGATAATGAAAAAAGGTTTAAGAAAATATTTTTTTGGTTGCTGTACCTTGTATAGGACCCAGGTTCAAAACGCCTAAAATTTGCATATATAGGACACTCTGTGACCTTGACCCTGTAACCCAAAATTCTGAAATAACTCACATTTGTGAAGCACATGTATATACACTCCTGTGATCTTTTTTTGGTTCAATCTATCAACAACATTTTGGTCTGAGTAAGCAATTCAGGCTTTAAGAGTGATAAAAAAAATTTAGGACCTAAGCTGTTTGATGAAGGTAATTGCCCTATTACAGTAATGAAGTACTACCCAGAGGACATATATGTGCAAAATATGAATGAAATTGGAGACTTTCTTCCTGCTTTTTTGGGGCGAGAAACATAAATTTACTAACATTCATTGTAAAAATTGCTGACTCAGCGGTCCAGGGTACTGGGAGGTAGGTAGGTCAGCAATTCAGGCTTTATGAGTGATAAAAAAATTCTAGGACCTAAGCTGTTTGATGAAGGTAATTGCCCTTTTACAGTAATGTAGCACTACCCAGAGTACATATATGTGCAAAATATGAATGCAATTGAAGACTTTCTTCCTGCTTTTTTGGGGCGATGCACGTAAACTTCCTAACATTCATTGTAAAAATTGCTGACTCAGCGGTTCAGGGTTGGTAGGTCTTCCCATTGGATAACATGGGAAAGAGAATTTTGGCTCCAAGTTCGAAACTGGTAAAGGTTGGTGAATAGACATGGTATTCTTTGTAAAGTCCTGATTTTTCTCTACATAATGACACCAGTTGCATGAAATTTGGTTGAAAAGAACTCAAGTTAAAAATTATTGAAATTTGTACTGAAAAAAAATTCTAGGGCCTAAGCCTTTTGATCAAAGCCCTTGCCCTTTTACATTATCATAGTACTCCTTAGAGGACATATCTGTAAAAAAAATGGTGAGAATCCAAGCAGTTCTTCTAGTGTTTTTGGTATTTTTTCATTTTTTGAATTTCAAAAAGTGACAAAAAATTTTCAATGTCTGACGCTTTTCCAAACGGAAAGACCTAGAACATATTGCTAGACATATCTAAAAAGAGAACATTTCAAGGATTCTAAATATGTTTTTGAGATTCCTGTATCTCACTTTGGAGCCGAGATATAAGCAGTCAAAAAATGCAACTTTGGACCCCTGTACCACCTAGACCACTTTACCAAATGGGCTCATTTTTGGCATGGTAGTTGTCCTAGGGTAGGACTATAAAAGTGTGAAATTGCAAGTCAATATCATTATTCCTTCTATGGTTTTCAAAAAAAATTTCATGAAAATTTCGAAATACTTTTTTTCAAAAATTCATAGTTCAGTCAGCAGGCTCACCATTTGGCTCAAACTCCTTTCTGCACTGCGTATTTGTCTAAGGTATCTTGAGAAAAATTCCCATGGAATTATCTCTGCCCAGTTTCCTAAAACCGTGCTCTTAAATTTGTTTTTTCTTTTGTAAATTACGCAGAAGTTTCACGAAATTTGGTCATGAAATTTGTGCTGTTCAAAGTGCGCTCTAGCCGTCTATGTGACTTTGAAGGGTTAAAGTCCTGCCTTTATTAGTTTCTGAGTAATAAGCCTTTACTTCTTCAGAAGAATAATAATAATAATAAAGAATAATAAAAAAAAAAAAAAAAAAAAAAAAAAAAAAAAAAAAAAAAGAAAAATAAGACGTACAATAATAAGATAAACTTTCCTTCGGAAAGTTTATAATAATAATAATAATAATAATAATAACTAATACAAAAACAAAAGTCTTCACCTATGGTAATAGGTGAAGCCTAACTAGACTTGCAATTGTCCCTGACAATTACGATAAACTTTCCTTTCTTTTTATCTTTTTTGTCCAGTACCATGAATTTCTGCAATTAATAAAGTACCTGAAAACCTCGAAAATAGTTGCCCTAACCTCTTAAGCTATGCAGGAATAGAAAGATAATGAAAAAAGGTTTAAGAAAATATTTTTTTGGTTGCTGTACCTTGTATAGGACCCAGGTTCAAAACGCGTGAAAATTGCATATATAGGACACTCTGTGACCTTGACCCTGTAACCCAAAATTCTGAAATAACTCACATTTGTGAAGCACATGTATATACACTCCTGTGAATTTTTTTTGGTTCAATCTATCAACAACAATTTGGTCTGAGTAAGTAATTCAGGCTTTAAGAGTGATAAAAAAAATTTAGGACCTAAGCTGTTTGATGAAGGTAATTGCCCTATTACAGTAATGTAGTACTACCCAGAGGACATATATGTGCAAAATATGAATGAAATTGAAGACTTTCTTCCTGCTTTTTTGGGGCGAGAAACATAAATTTACTAACATTCATTGTAAAAATTGCTGACTCAGCGGTCCAGGGTACTGGGAGGTAGGTAGGTCAGCAATTCAGGCTTTATGTGTGATAAAAAAAATTCTAGGACCTAAGCTGTTTGATGAAGGTAATTGCCCTTTTACAGTAATGTAGCACTACCCAGAGTACATATATGTGCAAAATATGAATGCAATTGAAGACTTTCTTCCTGCTTTTTTGGGGTGATGCACGTAAACTTCCTAACATTCATTGTAAAAATTGCTGACTCAGCGGTTCAGGGTTGGTAGGTCTTCCCATTGGATAACATGGGAAAGAGAATTTTGGCTCCAAGTTCGAAACTGGTAAAGGTTGGTGAATAGACATGGTATTCTTTGTAAAGTCCTGATTTTTATCTACATAATGACACCAGTTGCATGAAATTTGGTTGAAAAGAACTCAAGTTAAAAATTATTGAAATTTGTACTGAAAAAAAATTCTAGGGCCTAAGCCTTTTGATCAAAGCCCTTGCCCTTTTACATTTACATAGTACTCCTTAGAGGACATATCTGTAAAAAAAATGGTGAGAATCCAAGCAGTTCTTCTAGTGTTTTTGGTATTTTTTCATTTTTTGAATTTCAAAAAGTGACAAAATATTTTCACTCTCTGACGCTTTTCCAAACGGAAAGACATAGAACATATTGCTATACATATCTAAAAAGAGAACATTTCAAGGATTCTAAATATGTCTTTGACATCCCTGTATCTCAATTTGGAGCCGAGATATAAGCAGTCAAAAATCGCAACTTTGGACCCCTGTACCACCTAGACCACTTTACCAAATGGGCTCATTTTTTGTGTGGTAGTTGTACTAGGGTAGGACTATAAAAGTATGAAATGGCAAGTCAATATGATTATTCCTTCTATGGTTTTCAAAAAAAATTTCATGAAAATTTCGAACTACTTTTTTTAAAGAATTCATAGTTCAGTCAGCAGGCTCAGCATTTGGCTCAAACTCCTTTCTGCACTGCGTATTTGTCTAAGGTATCTTGAGAAAAATTCCCATGGAATTATCTCTGCCCAGTTTCCTGAAACCGTGCTCTTAAATTTGTTTTTTCTTTTGTGAATTACGCAGAAGTGTCATAAAATTTGGTCATGAAATTTGTGCTGTTCAAAGCGCGCTCTGGCTGTCTGTGCACTCTTGAAGTGCCAAAGCCCTCTCTTTATTAGTTTCTGAGTAATAAGCCTTTACTTCTTCAGAAGAATAATAATAATAATAAAAAAAAAAAAAATAATAATAAAAAAAAAAAAAAAAAAGAAAAATAAGACGTACAATAATAAGATAAACTTTCCTTCGGAAAGTTTATAATAATACCAAAAACAATAGTCTTCACCTACGGAAGTAGGTGAAGCCTAATAACTTTGACAAAAACAATATGCTTCACCTATGGTAATAGGTGAAGCCTAATAATAACTAGAAAACTGAAACTGCTGAACAGTTTCTAAATAGCCTTCACCTACTGTGAGGACAGTGAAAACGTGATATTTTAGGGTTAGTCTGAGGGCACCAGCCAATTCCAAGCCCATCACAGCTACCATTTGCAAGGCCACAGCAGTCCCGCAGCATCCCACCAAAACAAATCACGGATTGACAGCCAGCCTCTCGCCACCGGGCAACCCCGCCACAAATTATCTACCATTTTTTCACAACCGCCCACCCTGCTGCCAGCCCCCCGAAACCCTTCCTCACTATTTTCTCCTTGCCTTAACATCATAAGACTCCAATCTGTTTACCAACAAGGCCATGTGCTCATTAACCCTGAACGGACGAGCAAACCTCCCGAAGTAAATCGGCCGTTACTCGGCAGCCGCAAGTCGTACGAACACAATCTTTGTACCGTTTTAAAGAGGAGAAGCAGCCCGTTGTTCGACCACCAGAACCGCCTTTCTACGTTGCGGCATCGCCGAGTAATAAATTGTTGAAATCGCCGACAAAATTATTCAATTTCTTGTCATTTAAACAGTATGAATCAGTATAAGAAACATGTTATACACGTATATTTCATTTCAGATTGTTGGTAGGGTATTAGGGCAACATCATATCCAAAGATCAGCCAAATCCAAACATTCCTACTATCTTAAAAAAATTCGTAATTCAAAATATCAATTTTCAGAAAATGTTTGACCTTAATTTTGACCTTGACAAATACTTCATAGGTCAAAATTGACAACAGATTCTGAAAGCTCATATGTGAATTGTGGGGGGTCACCAATGTTTGGCATTTGGCTAGAAAGAATATTTCCCCTTGAAATTTGACATTTTAGTTGTTTTTGTATCTGTGAATCGGTTTTCTTTATTTACCATTTTCTCAAAAATTGACAAATCATGCTGTGGTAAAATCGATTAAATATCCATTAAGGGCAGGTCAATACCCTGTAGACAGAAAATATTCAGGCCAAAAGGTCAGTTCTAGGGTATTTTTGTGATTTTTTAAATATATGCTGTTTTTCTACTTCAACGGTCCAAATGACCTTGAAAATGACCTCCAAGGTCAAATTTGAAAGTTGATTTGGGGGTTTTGGGTACATGTTTGGGGTAGTTTATTATGGCATGTTATAAGCTAAAACCAGTATTTCATGTTGAAATGACATATGTTATCAAATTTTTAGGAATATTCAATACTAAAAAATCAATATTTCAAAAACCGGTACAAAAATCTGCACCATACTCCTTTCCGCACTGGATATATCTATTAGGCAACTTTTGGTACCATCACTGTTATTTGGTGGCTTTTGGATATTCTGGAACCGCGCGCAGACATAATACCACCATAGTACTGAATCAGTTGACCTTGACCTTGACCTACTTTTACAAATGTAGGTCATATGGCTTCAGAAGTTGTATATGACATAAGATCCAAAAGCATATGGCTGTAGCTTCATTGGTTGCTGAGATATGCCAATTTCTAGTTTTTGAAATTTTAGGTTTAAATGGCTGTATACCCTTGAAAAAAAGGTCAAGGTCACTCAAAGTCAGTCATGGTCATGGGGTCACCATAGGCTCCATTCATGAATTTTTTGCAGATTTTTCTCAAAGATTTTTCCGGGAAGAAGTATAATAATAATAATAACTAGATTTCTGTTACTGGTGGACCAGCAACGAGGCTTCACCCATGGTAAGGATTGAGTAACAGTGAAAACCTTGGTAATCTTATGTTATGAACAGTCTAAAACAGCTATTTTAATTAAAATACAAAATTTTGGTTGTTTTAAAACGTTAAATCTTTAATTTGACCATGACGTTCAGGTCAAAGGTTAAAAAAGATGGCACATTCTGAAAGCTCACATGTGAATTGTGGTGGGTCAATATGCTTTGCATTTGTCTAAAGTGAATATTCCTCAATACATATATTAATTAATAAACAAAACTTCGGTATTTGAGAAAATAATGAAACAGTTGAAGTTGAATTTTACATATAGGTCATAGGAGAAAATTGATGGCAGATTCCGAAACTCACATGTGAAATGTATGGTATGATCCATTGAAAAGATTAAAGTTTAAGCTTTCGGGTTATCTTCATCTCAATTCCACAACTTAATTAGGGATGGAGGTTTAACCAACTGAAGCTTAAGAGCTCTTTATGACCTGTGAAAATAGTCCTTGTAACCTAATGATTTTATCAAAAATACTATTTGATGAAATTCACTTACTACATTGGCTAGTATTTTCTTGACTGTTCAAAATTGTTTGATGAAATCCACATACTCTTTGAGCAAAGTATTTTCATGACAAGTTATGGGAGAGCCACCATGGCCATTGTGGTTGCACCAAAGTGACTGAACAAGAAGGGGAATCACAGTAGCAAGAGTACAGTTCCAAAAAAGTAGGGGCATCAATTTGTCCTGAAGGGTGAATGGGGGGGGGGGGGGGCGGGTATACAGGCCTAGTCTGTCGCACCATGCCTTTGTCTTGAACAAATGGCTGCAGTCAACAAGGATACAAGGAATAAAGCGGAGTTAAGTAGTATTATGTAATATATATTTATCAAAAATACAATTTGATGAAATTCACATACTCTATTGGCGAGTATTTTCTTGACTGTTCAAAATTGTTGGATGAAATCCACATACTCTTTGAGCAAAGTATTTTCATAACAAGATATCAGAGAGCCATCATGGCCATTGTGGTTGCACCAAATAGACTGAACAAGTAGGGGAATCCCAGTAAGTGCTAAAAAAGTAGGGGCGTCAATTTGTCCTGAAGGGCAGTTGGGGGGGGGGGGGATACAGGCCTAACCTGTTGCACCATGCCTTTGTCTTGAACAAATGCCCGCAGTTAACAAGGACACAAGGAATTAAGTGGAGTTAAGTAGTATTATGTGATATATTTATCAAAATTACAATTTGATAATATTCACATACTCTATTGGCTAGTATTTTCTTGACTGTTCAAAATTGTTGGATGAAATCCACATACTCTTTGAGTATTTTCATGCCAAGATATCGGAGAGCCATCATGGCCATTGTGGTTGCACCAAAGAGAATGAACATGAAGGGGAATCCCTAAAGCACAAACGTGGGGAAAATAAAAGGTCACTTTCCTTGTTGATCATGTCCCCCTTTCCAAGAAGTGGAGGGCATATATCCCACTATCTGCCCCCCCCCCCCACTCTTGTATGAATCAGCTGTCAGCAAGAAGCTAACAGCGCCTCCTCTCGTACCTACTGTCACTTCATCGATTCAGGCACACCGAAATATTTTCAGCTCATTCTGACAACTCAAATAATAGTCTGAAACTTCTTTAACACTTGTCAAATCTTCATTTGACATGCTGTCAAAAACATAGCTTATGTGAAAAATGTCGATGAAAAAAAAAGGTTAATAGGGCGATTGCTTGAAGTGACTTTGAGTTTGCCTCCTTATTTGTCAACTATTCCTGCATTCACAACTTTCATTTAATAATGTAGGCCTACTGTAAACAGAACACTTTGTTTTCGATGTATTACACTTCAATTTTTATATTGACACATACATTTTGTTTGACATTTTATCTATTGACTTTATTATTCAGTTACTCGTATTGTAGGCTGTTATGTTCATGGTCACTTGTAAAATATTGATTGAGTGCAGCCAGTGTCCTTGCTTCAGTGCTTGGCAAACATAAGATGATCGAGCAATATGATGCTGTAGCTCACTCTACTTGTCTGTACACAAGAATGTAAGCAATTGAAGAGGATGAGGGTACAGTGGCGTGTTTTACATAACGATCATTACATTCATACCATCTGATCGCAGGTGGAATTTTAAGTAGTGCTGTATAATGGCCATGGTCTATTTCATCACCGCTGTGATTTATTATTGCAGTTAGTTGGTACTGGGTGTTGTTCTTTGTTGACACATGTCGCCTGAGTCTCATTTTTTTCTCATTTTTATTAACGCCAGTAAATCTCACAAGCAGTGCAAAGAGAACTGGCGGACAGCGTGTCATTTCTGTGTTGCATCTGGTATGCATAGAGGGACAAGAAGTGCATCTGATGTCAGTTTCATGTTGAAGTTGCTCAAGGATTACATCATTGGTATCAAGATAGACACTGGCACATGTAACAAAATCATAGCGGGTGGACACTGTGTAGCACTGCTCACAAGTCTGTGTGATTGTGTACTGAGCAACTATGAGATCGGACACAGGTGATGGATTTGCAGCACGGTAATCTGCCCATGTTGTTTGTTGACCTTGATATGATAAAGCTTGAGCTTGTGATTGCAAAACATGTTCATTATGTAAGGCATGAAGGAGCCAGGTTAAATATTCATGTGCATCTTGTTGTATATTCCTTGGCCACCTTTCCATTTGTCGAAGTGCAAATAGCTCTGTTGGTGATATGGATTGTTGCTGGGCAGAATAGAGCTTTTGTTTAATCAAATACAGAGTCCTGGACATTGTTTGGTCACTTTCAAATAATGGCTGGAGATTTGGTACTGAGAACAACACCTGTAACACACTGTTAACAAAACAAGTGTTTCCAAGATTGTTGAGTCCAGCAGGAAATCTACGTTGATACAAATCATGAGTGGGTTTGTTACCATCTGTGAATGACTGCTGTGTTGTGCAAGTTGATGCATTACTGGACTTTTCTGTGCGGTTTGCTGTGTTTGGTGCTTTTTGTGAGTTATCCATTACTGAGGCCAATGACGGTACATCATAGTTTGTTGGTTCATGGTTCAAAGATGGGATACCTGGTACATTGTGTCGCTTGGAGGAATTGTCAGAATGTGATCTCGGTTGAGCTTTGAAAGATATTTCATTGATCAGCACATTAGAACTGCAAGGTGTCAGTTCAGGTTGGCAGGAGTTTGCAATTTCATGGTTGTATACAGTTACTTTCACTGCATCATGATCAGAGAAATAAGTTGGTAGTTGAGTGCAATTAATTCTGCTTGGCACATTTGTGTACACATGATCAAGTAAAGAACCATATCTTGTAGTGGGCCATGTCACATGTTGTTTGTAATGCTTCTCGAGCAACCAGTTGGCAACAGGATGTGATTTCATTGAGAGCAAGTTGTCATTAAAATCTCCAGCAATAACTATGTTGTGTGCTTGAGTTTGTTCAATGTGATTGAGTACCTGAACGAGAAGTGTTTTGAAATTCTGAAGGTTTTGCAAAGGAACTTTGTAAACTGTGAGTAAAACAAAAGTTTCATTTGTTCTTGTTGTCACTTTTATGGCTAGATGTTCAATGCCTCTAATGTTTGTATGTAATGGTTGTGATTCAATATCTGATCTGACATATATTGCTACACCACCTCTTCCAGTATCATCAGGTCTGTCTTGTCTGTAGATCACATAGTTCTGAATTGCAAGTGGCTCATCAGAATTAACAGATTTTAACCATGTTTCATTGACCATGATAACATCTGCTTGCATTTCAGGATAATTTCTTATGTCTGGCATCTTTGAAAGTAAGCCCTGAACATTGTGCTGGACAACTGAAAGAATCTGGTCATCAGTGTGTTGGGTTTCTTCGCTTTGTAGTTCTTTTAAGAGGGGCATTTTTTGCAAATTGCTGTGAACTTCCTCTGATCTGAATATTTTCTTAGCGTCAAGATTTCTAATGAAAAGTCCAGTTACATTTGTCACTCTGCTAAGTGCGACGTATGACTGACCAGGTGCAAAAACACCCTGCATATCAAAGACACATCTATCAGTAGTCATGCCTTGAGTTTTATGAATTGTACATGCCCATGCTAACTTTAGGGGAAGCTGGCGTCTTGTGACATGTTCTGCGGTGTTTGACATAACTTCTTCATGCATAGGAAGTAAAATAGAGTTGTGTGGTGCTATGTTTGAACCATGAGGCTTCTGGTTTTTGCCAACTCTTGTGCTGTCAAAAGTCACATAAACTTTTGATGTTTCTGTCGTTACATCATTTTGTATGTGTGCTATTGTTCCAAATGCTCCATTTACAAGTCCATCGCTTGTATCAATGTTTCTTGTCAGCATAACTCTTGCATTAACAGCTAACTGTAGCAGGTCTGGCAAGTCATCATTTGTACCTTTTACTGATTTTGTGCACTTTGTCAATCTTCCTGAAGTTGAACATCGCTTATAATCATTAGCTGGAAATTCGACTATATCTTGGCAGACTTTTTTGAGCATGTTGTTGTTGTGAACATGTGCGTCTTTGTTCTTGGCAAAAACATGAAGAGCGTCATCAGGTACGTTTGGTAAATTTGACCTTTCTTGCAACATTGTTTGTTGTTTCTCAGTCAGATCATCTTTTTTTGACTTTTGTCTCATTTCATTTAGAAGCTCTGCAAATTCCAAGTCATCTTTCTGTCTCATGATCTCGGTAAGTTCAACCATTGAAAATAGGTCATACCATAAGTCAATGCCCATACTACTATCAGGTTTCATGAGTGAGCTTGCTTTTACCGGTGGCAACTGATAAAAATCTCCCAGTGCAAGGATGCAAACATTTCCAAACCAAGATGTGGTGTCTGTAGATCTGATTTGTTTGACTTGTTTAAGTCGTCCATGAATGTAGCCGAGTACCTTTCTGTCAACCATTGAAATCTCATCGATAATCAGCAATTTCAGATTTCCCAGTCTAGCAGTAAGTGCATTGAGTGTTTCATCAGAAAGAGGTTCATAGCGTTTGTATTGTTTTCGTGGTATTTTAAGTGCTGAATGCAACGTGAAACCTCCGATGTTAAAAGCTGCTGTGCCTGTAGGTGCTGTCAATAGCACTGTTGTATCAGATGGACTCTCACCATTTCTCAAAAGTTTACTTGCCTCATTATAGATGCATTTGATTAGGTGACTTTTTCCAACTCCTGCACCTCCGTTCACATACATGAAAAACGGCTTTTGTTGCTGGCCTCGAGCATCCTGAACACACCATTCACGTACATGATAGAAGATCTTTCTTTGTTTGTCATTCATTGTCCTCAGCAGTGGTCTAATTGGTTCACCAATTAATTCAAATGAGCATAAGGTACCCGCTTCTGATTTATCAGAATTGTCATCAAGGTCTGGAATAGTTTCTTTATCTCCATGAGAATGTTCACCATCATTGTTTGACTTTGTGGTATCGTCAAGTCGTTCTTGTTCTGTTTGTGGTGCAATGTTTGCCCAAGCATCTTCTAAGCGTCCATTTTGTTGAATATCTTCCCATACAGATTGCAGATGGTCACTTAGCTGTTCATACAGTGATCTGTTGGTGTCAACAATTTCTTGAACAGGGGTTATTGCAGCTGAATTACAAAGCCTTACGGCACCAGTTTTGTAAAACTCTTCATAAGTGGTGAAGTTTGTTGGTTTCAAACTATGTTTTGTTCTGTGAGGTAGGTACAGTTTTAATATGGACATGTGATATTTCTCAGGTTCTTTTGTTGATGAACACTTTGGAAATCTAACGATTGCTGGTGGAGCTCTTGTCCTTTTCATAATGTAACCAAGGTTGTTTTGCAATTGATGAGCATTGGGATTGAGTTTTTTAACTGCAGCTTCTCCTTCAGATTTACTAAGGACTCTGTACTGTGAAGCAAATGTAGCTTGGCACATGCTGTCAAATTCTTCAGTTAGTGGCCTTGCTTTGTATCTGTCATATAGACTGATCATCCATATGTCATCACTGTCTTGGTCAGATGTAGCTGCATTTCTGATTTGTATCAGTGGTTTAGACATTCGTAGTGGATTTTCATCAGTAGCCACAAACACAGTATTTCTAGAGCACTGTTTCAATGGTAGTCCTGTAGCACGCACAACTGCTTCTTGTACGGACACTTCTCTATTGTCAAGGTACACTGATCCAAGTTGTTTCATTTGTTTCTTTAAATCAGTATTGCCTTGTTCCTGTTGCATTTGTGCTCTTGCTTGTTTTAAGAGTTCACCTAACTCATGCTCTGCTTTACTGATGTAAGACAAAATGTACATCACACAACTGTATGCATCAAGTACAAATTGAGCATCCATATTTCCATTCCAAGCTCGGAGGACATTTGGGCAATAATTGTTAATCCATATGTCAGATACATCTCTCTTCATTAGAATGGATGGTTTCTTAGCAACAACTGCCATGGCATTCACAAAGTCATCAAAGCCGTTAAAGCCCGCCTTTTGCAATACTTCTTCACCTGAAAGTCCTTCTATTTCATTTGTACTCAGCATCAATGCCAAATTGAGAAGAATAGCTTCAGCATAGGATTTGCTCATGGTGGCTGAGGAGCCAGGTCTTATTTCATTTTCCTTTGTTTGTTCAGACTCTTGTTGAACTTGGGAGTCTTGTGGTTGTACAGGTGTATCTGATTTCTTTGGGCTAACAATCGTTGTTTGCATTACAATTGGTTTGGGAAAATTGAATCTGCACACTTTGTTGCCTTTCTTACATGACTTTGTGTGCGACTTGCAATGCGTTTGTACTGCTGTGACTATTTCGTGTAGCTCAGGGTCATCATTTTCATTTGGTAATTGGCAGCACACATGCTCATCAACAAAATCACAAATCTCCTCATCAGTGTTTGTACCATATTTTGGAGCATTTTCAACCCAAAACAAGCAATGTATATGTGGTGCACCTCTCTGTTGAAATTCAACACGATAGAAGTAATCAGTGATCTTTCCCATAGGGTTTGCAGGACTTTGCAAAAATCTCATTAAATGATTGAGTCTGGAATACCACATTCTAATTGTAGTAACATAATTGCTACGGATCAATTCAGCTTTCTCATTGAAAGTGAGTGAGTCAAAGTCAACAGACCGCCCATTTTGTCTTGCAATTGTCTCTATCACTTCAGGCCATCTTGATAATTCTGCTGCACTAAATGTGACGAAGAATGTTGGTATATCTATTTGGCGAATCATAGCAAACAAGTCATTCATTGTTTTTTTCCAGTATTCTGGTGACCCTCTCATTGACAGCATATGTGTAAATGCAACATTTGATTTGCACAACTGATGAAGTTGCTCAGGGTCAGTCAACATTCCTGCTGTGATGTTTTGCCCATCTGCAGTAGAAGTTCCTTTCCGTGTCTGTATGCTTATTCCAGATATCAGGTTTGCCAGTTCAAATACAGATTGGCAGTAGAATATGTATCCTGAATGCTTGGCAAATCGTAAATCTGCACTGAAAAGTCTAGCATTGATGTACTTGGCCCTTGTTAATTTAGTTTCTCTTGTGTCATCAAAATTGTTCTCTCCATATGGGAAAAGTGCAGGAAATGCTTTGGCTTCATCATCTGGGGTATTTAATAGACTGTGTGGTTTGTTACCTTCAGCAGGAGCTACAGAATAAATTTGGTTCTCGAGTTCATGTAAAACATCAGCCCTGATGTCCACTGGTTGCAAACAACTGTCATAAGCAATTGCTTCAACATGGTGCTGTGGCTCACTTGGATCAGGTTCATTTGTGCTAGCACTTTTTGGCAGAGATTTCTGTTGTTTATCTTGAGTGGGATTGTAAGTGCCTGTTGAATTACTTTTCTTGTTCATCTCTGCATCATTGTCATATTCTGTTGAGACTGTTTCATTACTTAGCATTTCACTTTCATTTTCATCTATCAAATAAGCAAGATCACTCTCAGTAAGTTCAGCCCAGCTTGAATGTAGTTGAACGTCTTTGTAGTGGGGATTGATTTCCTTTAGTTTGTTGAAACATTTCTCAACTTTAGCTAAGTCAACCATTTTGTATTCTGAATACCCTTTATACTGCAAGCGTCTTTTTAGCTTGATGCCAACAATCTGTGATTGCGCTAGAGGTCTAGGCAGTGATTTTGTTGTTACTTCAGGGGAAGACCTTACAGAAATGACAGGACCAGATAGTTTGGCTTGTTTACCCCTAGGTGCCTGAGTTAACTTCATGAATGGAATAGTTAGGCTCACTAACTGTTGTTCTAAAGTGTTTAGATGATTTAGTTCAGGGGGTATTGGTTGCATCTGCATTTTATTCACAGCAGCTTGTGGTGGCATCTTTTCTGAACTCATATGTTTGTGACATGTTGCACAGATCCACAAATGATCTTTCGAGCAGTTGTCAGGGCAATTGGTAGTACAGTCATGGTGAAACCTCTCAGTTATACACTGACTGGCTAAGGATTGCTCATATTTGCTAATCTCACAAGCACTGACCTGATTTTGGAAAAGCAATCTTTGACACACACAGCAAATATATTCTGGACTTCCAGTACAAGCTTCTCTAAATTCTTGAATAACAAAGTCAATATTATTCCTGTCACTCTTGATCTGCTGATATTGCAAGTTAGCAGTTCGCTTTACTTTTGCTTGATGTTGTTCATCTTCTCGGTATTTCCTTTTGCTCGCGTCTTTTACATCTGCTTGATGTTGTTCATTTTTTCTATATTTCCTTTTACTGGCTTCTATTTTGTTTGCTTGATATTGTTCATCTTCCTTGTATTTTCTTTTACTAGCTTGTTTTATGTTTGCTTGATGATGCTCATCTTCCATGTATTTTCTTTTACTGGTTTCTTTTAATTTTGTCTGGTATTTCTCATCTTCCCAATACTTTTTATTGGTAGCTGCCTTAACATTTGACTGATGTTTGTCCGATTGTTTATACCTGGTATCTCTTTTGCTTGGCCGATATTCATCCTCAGAGCTTTCAGGGAAATGATCATCGTTAAAAGAAAATTCCTGATGTGAGGGTTTGTCGCATTCTTTGATGTTATCACCATCAGGATGATTTCCATTTTTTTTCTGTTTTGAAACCTTTTGTTGCCTTGCATTTCTTTTAGTCCTAGCAGACTGTTTTTTTAATTTTGGCATGTCAGATATAGATTGTGATTCACTTATTTATAGTGAACACTCGAGTATAGTTCTGATAATGGCACTGAACAGTTTGTGGTATTGACAATTTAATTGCTGTACCTATGTTCTTAATATTGGACTCTATTGCAACTGGTTTGTCACTTATTCTGCAAACTGCTGCAAATTTGTTCAGCGTTCTATCAATTGTTTAAAGTTTGCCTATTAAAAATGAATTTTTTAACTTTAAAATACAACTTCAAGAATTGTCTTTATCTCAATTTTGGTTATGAACTTGAATATTGCCAAAGTGTAACAATTAAATGGTCTAATGCTTTACAAAACGGTGGCGACAATGCTCAGTAGTTATTGTGTGATGCCTCTAAACTGTGTTGAACTAGTTTCAATATTATTTACTTAATGTAAATATAACTCAATACGGGTATACTTGAAATCTTTTGCAAAGAAAGCTTCAAAATTCAATTTCAAGTTTTGAGTAGTATAATGTACTTTTACTTCAGAAGTTCCTTTATTCAATAACAAAATTTACATAAGTTCTTTATTCAATAATACAAGTAATATAGGAACAAAATATTAGGACTTTGAAATGTTACAGTAGGGTAAAATGCGATATAGTATAGTTATGATTTTACAATAACAACAAAATTTACAAATAATATAGTTGCAGTAAGCCCACTATTGAAAAAGTGTATTACTAAGGCCTGTATAACACAACGGTTCTACAATTATTTTTTCAAGTCTTCTGTACTTGTAACAGTCTTCTGTGCATGAAAGTGTCTCTGCAGTCAGCAAAAATTTCACTGAAATATAATTATTTTTATTATGGTTCTTTTTCTTCAGTATGCTCCTTATGAATTCTCAGAATAGAATCAGTTTGAATGCACTTGCTTTGGCACAATTTATCGCCCAAGAGTTTGCCACGCTCTGGACGCGGCAGAAAATTATTTGCCCAAGAGTATGCCACGCTCTGGACTCGGCAGAAAATTATTCGCCCAAGAGTTTGCCACGCTCTGAACGCTCAGTTTGTTTCGGCAGACAATTAGTCGCCCAAGAGTTTGCCACGCTCTGGACGCTCAGAATTAATGCAGTTTGATTTGGCAGACAATTTATCGTCCAAGAGTTTGCCACCCCCTGAACGCCTCTGGACACCTGTAAAAAAATAAAAATAACTGATCAGTTTTGAATGATTACATGCAAGTTTTGCATAATTACAGCAGTTATTCAATCTGTCATTGAAATGGTTAGTTGGTAGGAAATCTGCCTTTTATTCAACAATACTTTTGTGGAATCTCGATTGAGTTACCAAACCATTCCTCTATCATTTGGATTTTTTTTTTTTACTTAATGGCACACTAATAGATTTGCATTTATAATCCAAAATGCTTCATTTTAGTGAAAACAAGCATAAATATCTTACCAAACAGCCGCAGAGCAACAGGACAACCAAGTATCATCAACACAACAACAATGCAGGTGAATGTTGACGTCAAGAGATTCTGGAAAACCAAAACTTTTTAGTTAATTATAATGTTATGTTTTTAATACTTGATTTCAATGTATCAATTAGGCAACACTTGATTAACTATTTAATTGTTGTACCAGATATTAATATATATAACCCCTTATATAATACTAACATTTCTTAAGGCTTCAGAGTACTCCTAACATCCAAATTAAAAAGTTTTGGCACATCGGTCAAGTTTCATCATCACTTTTTGTGCATGACCACAATATTTGTGAGAAATTGTTTATGATAACTGAAGTGGAGGCTGATTGAACTATATTAATTGTACATATGACCAATTTAGTATGTTAATGTGCATTAAACACCGGTAGTGCATACACTGAGTAGGACAACTGAATGTGTCTTTTTATTAGATACTGTAATAAGGTACCAGCAATTTCAGAGAAAGGCTGTCTTTCTGTGTTAACTTCGAGGCTTTTGACTACACATGCCTTTTTTTTTTAAATACGGAAACAGAAAATGGGTAGGAAAATGCTTAATATAATAATGAGTATGTTTGACAAGGCCCAAGCTTGAGTATATTAGAAGACTAGTAATAAAAACGTTATTAATTCATTGTACAATTTCTTTTCTAAATGGCATCTAATAGTCTAAAACTAAATTATTGAAAATAGCTAAAAAAAAATTAAATAACATTTATTTATGGAGAACAAAGGAAAGAAAATCTAGACACCAATACCTTGGCCACATCTTGAATGTACATAAGTCTGCCCACAATAAAATGCTAGACTATCTACACACTCACCACCTCCCTATACTTGAATAACATGTTATGGGCCATAAATAAAGAAATCCAACCATTAGAAAAAAATCCAACTAAGCTGTCTTAAACGTATACTAGGAGACAGAAAACAGACCCCAGCAATAGGAGTATTTGCTGACACTGATAGATTCCCACTTCTAATTAGACAGGAGAGAATACATTAAACTATTGTGCAATGTTAGCAAAATTGCCATATTATGATATACTAATACTAGAAAGATGATAGAAAATTATTGTAGCAAAGTAAAACACATCATTGATCACTCTGAAATCACTGACCAGTCAACAAAAGATCCAGAAAAATTGTATAATGAGATAAGGTTAAAATTGTACAAAAATGAACAAATCAGAATCAGAAATCCAATAAATGACTCAGAAGTAAACCCTAAATTAAGGACTTATAAGCTTTTTAAAACCATAAAAGTTTTGAACCCTCCTTAAACCTCAAGCTCCCAAAAAAATACTTTCAGTAACATTACTAGGTTTAGAAAAGTTCGCATAACTTCAAGATAGAAAAAGGTGGACATGAAACCCCTAAGGTTCCACTTAAAAAAATCTGTGAGATTTGTAATAACAACGAAGGAGAACATGAATTTCACTGCCACTTTTCATTTAGTGCCAATAATGTGCAAGTAATAGATCTAAATAAAGAACTTAGTAAATATATTTATGACCTCGATGAACCAATCCCAACTGAACAATTCCAAGCTATAATGTTTGTCTATCTGTCTATCTGTCTACCTATCTATCTGTGTAAGCATGTATGTATGCATGTACGTGTTTATGTATGTATGTATGTATGTATCTAACACACACTGTAACCTCATACAGGCCTAACGTGAACTTTAATTACCAAAATAATTACTAATATTCATAAATGCTGACCCTGGATTGTAGAAATTCTCTATCAATATATCTATCTGTCTCTCTGCCTGTTTGTCTATCTATCTGTCTGTCTGTCTTACCTATCTATCTATATATCTATATATTTATCTATCTACATCCATCTATCTATCTATCAATCTACCTGACTATCTTACTATATATCTGTCTCTATGTCTATATCTATGGCTTTATCCATCTATATCTATGTATGTCTATATCTATCTTTGTCTATATCTATCTTTGTCTATATCTATCTTTGTCTATATCTATCTTTGTCTATATCTATCTTTGTCTATATCTATCTTTGTCTATATCTATCTTTGTCTATATCTATCACTCTATCTTACTATCTAGCAATCTATCTTACTATCTATCAATTTATCTCTATCTATCAATCTATTTTACTATCTATCAATCCATTTTACTATCTATCAATCCATTTTACTATCTATCAATCCATTTTACTATCTATCAATCTGTCTATAGGATGAAAGTACGTATGTATGTATGTGACTGCTGCTATCATCAGACACACATCCATGTAAATGATCTAGGATATCAAAGCATCATGTTTAAATGATTGGGAAGGTCAATATTTTCTAATTTTGGTATCATAAAAAAATAAAATTAAAATCCATAAATAACAATAAAAAAACCATATATCATCAGCAGGCTATAGAACCAACACTGCATGTAATATACATAATGTTTCAGCAGTCCTTTGAGGTTTTCTAAAAAATGACATTATTTTAGAACCTGTGTGAAATATTGCAATTATGTGCATGCATTTTGTTAAGGTGTTCTCACCTGATCGCCAATGATAATCAATTCATTTAACTCAATAATATATATTGAAAATAGCTAAAAAAAAATTAAATAACATTTATTTATGGAGAACAAAGGAAAGAAAATCTAGACACCAATACCTTGGCCACATCTTGAATGTACATAAGTCTGCCCACAATAAAATGCTAGACTATCTACACACTCACCACCTCCCTATACTTGAATAACATGTTATGGGCCATAAATAAAGAAATCCAACCATTAGAAAAAAATCCAACTAAGCTGTCTTAAACGTATACTAGGAGACAGAAAACAGACCCCAGCAATAGGAGTATTTGCTGACACTGATAGATTCCCACTTCTAATTAGACAGGAGAGAATACATTAAACTATTGTGCAATGTTAGCAAAATTGCCATATTATGATATACTAATACTAGAAAGATGACAGAAAATTATTGTAGCAAAGTAAAACACATCATTGATCACTCTGAAATCACTGACCAGTCAACAAAAGATCCAGAAAAATTGTATAATGAGATAAGGTTAAAATTGTACAAAAATGAACAAATCAGAATCAGAAATCCAATAAATGACTCAGAAGTAAACCCTAAATTAAGGAATTATAAGCTTTTTAAAACCATTTATAGTTTTGAACCCTCCTTAAGCCTCAAGCTCCCAAAAAAATACTTTCAGTAACATTACTAGGTTTAGAAAAGTTTGCATAACTTCAAGATAGAAAAAGGTGGACATGAAACCCCTAAGGTTCCACTTAAAAAAATCTGTGAGATTTGTAATAACAACGAAGGAGAACATGAATGTCACTGCCACTTTTCATTTAGTGCCAATAATGTGCAAGTAATAGATCTAAATAAAGAACTTAGTAAAAATATTTATGACCTCGATGAACCAATCGCAACTGAACAATTCCAAGCTATAATGTTTGTCTATCTGTCTATCTGTCTACCTATCTATCTGTGTAAGCATGTATGTATGCATGTACGTGTTTATGTATGTATGTATGTATGTATCTAACACACACTGTTACCTCATACAGGCGTAACGTGAACTTTAATTACCAAAATAATTACTAATATTCATAAATGCTTACCC
Organism: Alitta virens; assembly: GCA_932294295.1. Classification (NCBI taxonomy): domain Eukaryota; kingdom Metazoa; phylum Annelida; class Polychaeta; order Phyllodocida; family Nereididae; genus Alitta; species Alitta virens. The sequence continues at coordinate 45,040,381 of OW028574.1, read as the reverse complement.
TGGATTGTAGAAATTCTCTATCAATATATCTATCTGTCTCTCTGCCTGTTTGTCTATCTATCTGTCTGTCTGTCTTACCTATCTATCTATATATCTATATATTTATCTATCTACATCCATCTATCTATCTATCAATCTACCTGACTATCTTACTATATATCTGTCTCTATGTCTATATCTATGTCTTTATCCATCTATATCTATGTATGTCTATATCTATCTTTGTCTATATCTATCTTTGTCTATATCTATCTTTGTCTATATCTATCTTTGTCTATATCTATCAATCTATCTTACTATCTATCACTCTATCTTACTATCTAGCAATCTATCTTACTATCTATCAATTTATCTCTATCTATCAATCTATTTTACTATCTATCAATCTATTTTACTATATATCAATCCATTTTACTATCTATCAATCTGTCTATAGGATGTAAGTACGTATGTATGTATGTGACTGCTGCTATCATCAGACACACATCCATGTAAATGATCTAGGATATCAAAGCATCATGTTTAAATGATCGGGAAGGTCAATATTTTCTAATTTTGGTATCATAAAAAAATAAAATTAAAATCCATAAATAACAATAAAAAAACCATATATCATCAGCAGGCTATAGCACCAACACTGCATGTAATATACATAATGTTTCAGCAGTCCTATGAAGTTATCTAAAAAATGACATTATTTTAGAACCTGTGTGAAATATTGCAATTATGTGCATGCATTTTGTTAAGGTGTTCTCACCTGATCGCCAATGATAATCAATTAATTTAACTCAATAATACCATTTGAGACCCTCTTTAGCCAATCAGAAGGCAGTTTTGCTGGTGACAAAATCACTTATCAGCTCAAGCTGGCTGATATTATTTTCTGCTTCAGTCAGTGATCACCAGGGAGTGATAAATATGTCAAACACTGAAGGATTTGGGACAAGTAGGGCAAACAAACAATCTTGGCAACAGTTATGTAATTGAAAACAAAAAGCAACATTTAACACTCTTAAGAACCTTCATTATTAAACAACATCTTTAAGAACACCTTAATATAAGACCACCTCACTATATAGACCACTTCATTATTAAACAACATCTTTAAGAACACCTTAATATAAGACCACCTCACTATATAGACCACTTCAATATTGAGACACCTCACTATTAAGACCACTTTATTATCAAAACCACATCACTACCATAAGAACACCTCGATATAAGACCACTTCACAATTAAAACCACCACATTATTAGATCACCTTAAAATTTAGACCACTTCACTACTGTTCAAACACCTCAATATAAGACCAACTCACAATTAAGACCATCTCACTATTTAGACCACTCATTTTAACTATCACTTCATTATTAAAACCACATCACTATCAATACAAGACAACCTCACAATCAAGACCCACCTTAATATTTAGACCACTTCACTAGTAAGACTTTTCAATATTAAAACCACTTCAGTATCAAAATACAGGAACACCGCAATATAAGACAATGTCACAATACTTACAACTCACAATTAAGCCCACCCCAAGATTAAGAGCACCTCATTTTAAAAAGTACTTCTTTATGAAGACCACCTGTTAAAACCACATTGCTATAAAGACCACCTCAGGAAGATTGCCTCACTATTAAAAGCTCCTCATTATTTAGCCACTAAATTTGGAAAAAAGTGACCATTTTATTTAAATTACTATTAATTCCATCATTACGACCACTCAAATTTGTATTAAATGGGCAGGTTTTACATCAGTTTAACATTTTCATAACAGCAAGAATTTGATAATTATAGGTAAATTTCTATTTCTATGATTTTGAAGAGAAAAACATTGATATACATACCTGAATATTCAATGATATTGTGAGAAGTGAGATCATGCACAGTGGAATACCATTGCTTCTGATACAATGAATGCAGGCAACATATTCTGTTTAAAGTCAACTACCTGATGACAAACAACTAACAACAATCAATTCCAAAGGGGGATTAAGTTTGTTTTAAGTTGTCTACTCTCATAATATTAGTCTGTTATTGCCGTTAAGAGGCTGATTAAGGCTTATCACACTAGAGCAAGGCAATAACTATCACTTAGTTTGATCATCAGATTAGTGCAAATAGATCTTAGTCTGGACCAAAAGGTCATCTCCTGAGAACATTCATTGACCCTAGCCTAAAATAAAGATCACTAACTATCTATCTATCTATATGTCTGTCTGTCTGTCTGTCATATCTATCTATCTATCTATCTGTCTATCCATCTATCATTTATCCATCCATCTATCCATCTATCCATCTATCAATCAATCAATCAATCAATATATCTATCTATTTATCAATCTATCTATCTATCTATCTACATATCTCTCTATCTATATATCTATATACATATCTACTGTCTACCTACCTACCTACCGGCCAGCCTATTTATCTGTGTATTTATCTATGTATCTATCTGTGTCTGTCTGTGTGTCTGACTGTCTCTCTGTCTGTTTGTCTGTTTCTTTCTCTCTCTATCTATCTGTCTATCTATATCTAAATCTATATCTGCATCTATATCTAGCTCTCTATCAATCTATCTATATGTATGTCTGTCTGTCTGTCATCTCTATCTATCTATCTATCTATCTATGTATCTACCTATCTATCTGTCTGTGTATGTATGTATGTATGTATGTATGTATGTATGTATGTATGTATGTATGTATGTATGTATGTATGTATGTATGTATGTATGTATCTATATATATATATATCTGTCTATCTATTTATCGACCTATTATCTCTCTATCTCTCTATCTATCAATCTATATATGTATATATGTCTATCTATCTATCTACATATCTACTATCTATCTACCTACTCAGTATTCATGAAGTACCTTTGGCCGTTTGTGATAAAATAAATTACTACATCATATCAAATTACATGATTTTAGGCCTATCAGTTAACAAAACTCATGAATGATAGGAAATATACATATATATATCGTACATAATCATATATATATATGTTGCAAATAGATCTTAGTCTGGACAAAAAGGTCACCTCCTGAGAACATTCATTGACCCCATCGCTTGATGGCATTCAATGGAATAGAAACAGTCTTACCTAATCGCCACTGATAATCAATCAAATTAACTGAATTAGCTTGATCATCAGATTGGCACAAATTGATCTTAGTCTGGTCAAAAAGGTCACCTCCTAAGAACATTCATTGAACCCATCCTAAAATAAAGCTATCAAACTATTTATCTATCTAAACGTCTATCTGTCTGTATGTCTGTCATCTCTATTTATCTATCTATCTATCTATGTATCTGTCATCTATATCTATCTATCTATCTATCTATCTATTTATCTACCTATGTATCTGTGTATGTATGTATGTATGTATGTATGTATGTATCTATAAAAATATATCTGTATCTATCCATCTATCTATCTACCTCTCTATCTATATATATATATCTACCTATCTATCTATCTATCTATCTATCTATCTATCTATCTATCTATCTATCTATCTTTCTTTCTATCTTTTTCTCTATCTATCTACCTTTCTATCTATGCCTCTATCTACATATCTGTCTATCTATCTACCTACCTACCTACCGGCCTGCCTCTGTATTTGTGTATTTATCTATGTATCTATCTGTGTGTCTAGCTGTGTGTCTGTCTGTTTGTCTTTCTGTTTGTCTGTCTGTTTGTCTGTTTCTTTCTCTCTATCTAAATCTATATCTCCATCTATATCTAGTTCTCTATCTATCCATCTACCTATCGATTGATCAATCAATCTATCTATTTATTTATTTAGCAAAATGGGACACATTGTTAAGTGGGTATATATTCCCTACAGACCCCCTCCCCATGTTTTGCAGTCAACCCTGCAAAATTACTGTCATTGAAGTCTTTGTAATGCCACTAATTAATTTGTACTATTTACACTTCTTGGCAGTGCCAAAAAAAATCAAATATATATATATTTTTTTATTCCTGACCCCCCTCTCCTCTAGATTAGAAGTCATCAGCCAATTCCTTACAGACCCTCTCCCCATGCTTTTGCAGTCAACCATGCAAAATGACTGTCATTGAAGTCTTGTAATGCCACTAATTAATTTTTAGTAAAAAAAATTAAATATATATTTTTTTCCTGACCCCCCTCTCCTCTAGATTAGAAGTCATCAGCCAATTCCTTACAGACCCTCTCCCCATGCTTTTGCAGTCAACCATGCAAAATGACTGTCATTGAAGTCTTGTAATGCCACTAATTAATTTGTAGTAAAAAAAATTAAATATATATTCTTTTTCCTGACCCCCCTCTCCTCTAGATTAGAATTCATCAGCCAATTCCTTACAGGCCCTCTCCCCATGCTTTTGCAGTCAACCTTGCAAAATGACTGTCATTGAAGTCTTGTAATGCCACTAATTAATTTGTAGTAAAAAAAATTAAATATATATTTTTTTTCCTGACCCCCCTCTCCTCTAGATTAGAATTCATCAGCCAATTCCTTACAGGCCCTCTCCCCATGCTTTTGCAGTCAACCATGGCAAAATCAATTCTAATTGGCTGTTCAAGTGGACTAATTTTTTGATGGAGGACTACTTTTAGTAAACAACCTAATGATTGGCCGTTGGGTAGCATGATCAGCTAGGGAATCATATATAAAGCAGATACAATCTCACAGTTAATCATAATCATCTACTGATTGATTCTAGCAAGACAAGATGTCATACATTGACCTTTACATGCTTGAAGAGATGTCGTGGCATGGTGCCCCAGACAATAGGTTTTTGTCAGGTGTGGTATACTCAAACGAAATTGGAATCAAATCTTTGTACATTGATTCCAATGCCAGTGCCGATGCCAGGGAAGATATCAACAAGGTCCAGAGGGAAAATTACTTCAGTCTGCATTCACCAAATGTCTCAGCAAAAGCCATTCGAATTGTTAAAAATACAGTGGTGAGTTTATTTCATTCTATATATTTGCTTAGACTATAAATATGCATTTTTGAAGAAAGTTGAAACAAATTGACAGTGATAATGTGTAGCCTATTTGTTATGAAAGCTTGTGAATAGTTCATGCTTGAGTGATAATGCTATGACTAAATTTGCATTGATGATAGAAAATATATACATTGCAAGAGTTATAATTTTAATTGGTAGTTTCAGGGAAATATTTAATGAGTTATGAGCTATTATTATACAATACAGTATACTCAGTATTCATGAGTTACTTATGTGCGTTTATGATAACGTGAATTACTACTGCATATCAAATTTACATGATTTTAGGCCAATGTGAAAAAAAAATAAATTTAATAATTTTTTATTTTTCACATTGCATTATTGTTTTGAACTATCACTATGAATTGTATGAACTGTACAAATTATCACAAAATATTTAATAGGACTCCTGGCTAGTTGATATCATTATACCTCATATGCCTATATGGTTATATTCACTTAATTGTGATATGATTTGCCTAAATCTACCAGTTTTATTAATATCCTGGCTTTTTGTTTTTTGTACTGTAGGTTTTCACAGCAGCAGAGCCATTTGTTCTCGACTTTGCTAAAATAGAGAATTTTAAAAGACCAAGTGTCATCAGCATTGCAGATGCCCAATCAGCAGTCAACAAAGGATGCAGAGTATCTATTAAAGGAATGATTACAAAAGTAAGTTTTATTTTTTATGACTACATTACAAGCAAAGCATGTGCAGACAGTCTTTGAAAATGACAGAGCAAGACAAACTATATCACATATATATATTTATAAATATGGCAAGTTTTCATGTATATCTTTGACATATATAATATTAATATTGATTTGAAATTAAAGTAGTGGTCACTTTTTTTGCCTGTTTTTTTCTTAATTCTAAACTGAATTCTAAACTGAATCAGAATTTTTATTTGTAAGTACAAGTTTGATTTTGCTTAAATTGTTATGCAGTTTGTAATGTCTACATGTACATATTTCACCTATTGCAGATTAATCACTGGGAAGCATTTTCCACAGTAATTGTGGAAGACTCAAACAGAAGTATATTAGTCCGCTTCTTAAAAGACCATGCAATTGTACTGCCAGAGTTGGGGACACAGGTCACAATATTTTGTTTGTACAGAAATGCCGGCATAGGCAACAGAGCAACAGCATATACAACGCACTCAACAACCATTCAGGTATTTGGCCTACCTTAAATTTTCTTGATTTTATGCACAGTTCATGAGGCAGATAATCACTAAATACTTATTTGCTATGTAATGATTTATTCCAATGATACTGCAATCAATAAATTTTCATATAAGGCTTCTCATTGACTAATTGAATACGTCCAAAGATCTGTAGAAAATATTCACACATAGGCCAATATTTGCCGAGGATATGCTGCTGCTGCTGCATGCAGCCTACTTTATTTTTATTTTATGTTTTTTAAAGCAACTTAAATTTTAGTTGGTCTTAACCTGATTTAGAATCTCTATATATATTTGTTCCACTTTGTTTCTTCTTCCAGCTACAACAAATAGAGAGAACAAAAACCAAGTTACGAGTGGTGGCTATATCGTCAAAGTGAGTTTATTTTTTTATTTTATTTTTTTTTTTTTAACTGCATGGTGTAGTTATCTGAAACCTGGCACTATATCATACTGACTTATGTTTCAGCAGCATGTGCTCATCAAAATTAACGTCTTTAATAAACAGAATAAACTAAAATTTAGTTTTTAATACAAGTTATTTTATAATATCTCTTAATTGTTTGGTTATTTCAGAGCGGTGAGGACGAGGACAGCTTTATATAGACTTGATAATACACTACCCCCAAACTGCGGACCTCCACCGGTAATAATAGAATGTATAATTCAAGGCCAGAAGATTGTAGAAATTTTAAGTAAGTACATGCCTTTTTTTAATCTGAAATGTTTGTAATAGCTGATATAAGAATAAATTTGTTAAATTAGTAATGTGAATTACTTTTTTGAAAGTTCTAATCAAGGTTATTTTTTTCTTCTTGATAATGAACATTTTTACATTATTTGGACAAATACATACACATGATGCTGAAATTTATTACAGATAAACTTAGATAAATAACATTAAAACGGTTTAGCTAACCATACTCACTTCATGTTTCAGATGTATCCAAACCAATAGAAAATGCAGGTCATGGTGAAGGCGCAGGTCATGGTGAAGGCGCAGGTCATGGTGAAGGCGCAGGTCATGGTGAAGGCGCAGGTCATGGTGAAGGTGACGGCGAAGGTCTTTTAAGGTGTGAGAAGACTGACTGACTGGCTTTTTGAACTGGACAGCCTGTCTGATCTCTGTACAGTCCTGCAACCGTTCCAGAGAGCATCAGTGCATCTCCAACAAGAGAACATTTCTTTCTTCTGGCTACATCATTCCCAGCATGTAACAATGTAATGACAATAAATGTTACGAAAACTTAATGTCTTCAGTTTTAAAATGTTGTTATTAAAATACTATTGAAATCCATTTTATATAAGAGAAAAAACGAGAGGATGGATGCATTACATAAATATATTTATGATACAATAGAAGGCTTTGAAAACATTTAGGAACTCTCAACTTGCAAACTTGTTACAATACTTTTCTAATCTTTCACTGGATAATGTGCAGCCCGATTTTGACTATATGCTAACTGGCAGGAATGAAAGCTATGAAAATCATTTGCTTTGTTTTCAACATTGCTATATAATTACAAAAAACTGAAAGGCACAAGAAGCAAATGTTAACTGCTCAGAGCCCTGCTCTATTGCATGGTGTCTCTAGAATACACCACTTAGTCCATTTAGAGAAACAGCTGACTCAGAGCACCACCTACCCATTCTCATGATTACTAATTCATATAGACCACACAAGTATGAGAAAACGATAAGTTAGTTTCTAACTACATATTACTTTGAAGACAGGTAATCTGTTTACACTACTTTAACTTATATCATATATATTAATTTAGTTACTATGGGCAGCAAAAAGATTTATTTTGTCCAGGGCTGGGCACGAGCACAGGTGAATGTACTTGAGTACATGTACAAGTACATTTTACTATTGATATTGAAATACAAAGATTAACAAGCATATTTTAAATAATTTAATGACACAAACATAACAGTTAACAAGTCCTTTTAAATAGATATATCTTCATTCAAACCTGAAATCTTCATTCTTCATCTTGGTCGTTGCTCTTTATAATCATCATGCATGCACACGTTTGGTCAGACATTGATGATCGATCAGGTCTGAAGATCTTCTCGGCAATTCTGAAGAGATGTTCAACTGGAGCAGGAGATGCTGGGAATTAGTTTTGTAACTTGTGCACCAGCATCTTTAAAATCATCATTTGACAACATGCTGAATGGTGTGTGCGAAACAGCTTCGTCACTCTGATTCAGCCCTACTAGACGAGACAATACCAGTCTCAGGTTCTAGCTCATCACAATCCTCATCTTCATCTTTATCTGTCTCTTTACTCGCGAAATCTTTAAAGCCTGGAAGATCTACCCGAAATGCCTTCAACATATTGGCTGTCGCCACAGTAGTGATCTTTCTGATGAGATCAAAGTTGCTGAGTGTCTCGTGGTAGTTTGTGTAAATGTTTTCAGCAGTGTGTCTGGCTTTGAAGCGATGCTTGAGTACACAGGTACATGAGTGCACTCGTGCCCAATCCTGAATTTTCGTCCTTCAGTTCTAATGTACATGATATAGCAAAGAAAGCTCTGTGGACTAGTACCTTTTTTCAAAGCCATGGCCAGCTCTTCTGAAAGTCTATTACAGGCCTGGAACTCTGATTTATGTGCTGTATCTCACCTGACAATGCCTTTTGTGTTCATTGCCTATGCTGGGGTACATAAAAGATTTATATCATTTTACCGCATAAGGGAATAATTATCCCATGGGGTCATTTAAAGTGCTGCAACCTGTTGGCAATGTATAAACCAAATTTCAGACTGAACTTACAGCATTTTACCACATAGGGGGTAATTTCCCTATGGGGTCATTGAAAGTATTGAAACATGATGCCCGTGTTCTAATAACTCATCCAATTCAGTACTTTCAAAATGTTAAATCTTCAATTTGACCCTGATGAGTAGGTCAAGGGTAAAAAATGAAGACAGATTCTGAAAGCTCACATGTGAATTGTGAGAGTCAACAATGCTTTGCATTTGTCTAAAGTGAATATTTCTAATTAAAAATGACCATTTTCACTATTGTCGTACTCAAACATCGGTTTTGACAAAAGTTAATAAATTCGGACAACCGAATACATATCCTTATAAAACTGGTCAGTTTCTTCCATTACAACATCCTCCAACTCGAAAGCTTAATTCTAAGGTATTTTTGTAGTGATGTGAAAATTGCTTGTTTTTCACATTTCGGAGGTCAAAATGACCTTAAAAATGACCTTAGAGCGTGGGCAATGTTATAATATATACAGTCTACAATAGCTATTTTAATTAAAAACAATTTTATTACAATGGAAATGTTAAATCTTCAATTTGACCATGACATATAGGTCAAAGGTAAAAAATGACAGCAGATTCTGAAAGCTCACATGTGAATTGTGGGGGGTCACCAATGCTTTGCATTTGTCTAAAGTGAATATTTCTCATTGAAAATGACCATTTACACTTTTTTGTTACTCAAAAATCGCCTTAATTAGGCAGGTCGAGATGCCAACTATGAATCAGCATAAGAAAACTTATATCATGTCATACACATATAATTCTCGGTCAAGTGATGCCTCAACCATAAGGTTCACAATATCATGCCATGACCTATTAAAAGGGCTTGGAATGGACTATCAAAAAATGTTTTCCAAGTTAAAAAAGGTTAATTAGGACTGGAGTTATGAATTTTTTTGTTAAAAGTACATTTCAAGGTCTGTGACCTTGAGCGTTTGACCTTTTGACCCAAATATTTGCATGAATTTTGTTACACTGATGGGTTGACACTCCTATGAGTTTCGGTCCAATCCAAGCATTCTGTCTAGGGAAAAAAAATCCAAACTTAAACTTTCAGCTAAATTTTTTAGGATTTTTTCGATCTTGAAATATTCAGGGTCGGGCGATCTTTTTAACCGACCGGGCTACAGTCAAATACTACATCTCATTTTAAAGAGAAGGAAATGAGCTTTCCAAATATCTTTATGGTCAAAAGGTAAAAAATGACAGCAGATTCTGAAAGCTCACATGTGAATTGTGGGGGGTCACCAATGCTTTGCATTTGTCTAAAGTGAATATTTCTCATTGAAAATGACCATTTACACTTTTTTGTTACTCAAAAATCGCCTTAATTAGGCAGGTCGAGATGCCAACTATGAATCAGCATAAGAAAACTTATATCATGTCATACACATATAATTCTCGGTCAAGTGATGCCTCAACCATAAGGTTCACAATATCATGCCATGACCTATTAAAAGGGCTTGGAATGGACTATCAAAAAATGTTTTCCAAGTTAAAAAAGGTTAATTAGGACTGGAGTTATGAATTTTTTTGTTAAAAGTACATTTCAAGGTCTGTGACCTTGAGCGTTTGACCTTTTGACCCAAATATTTGCATGAATTTTGTTACACTGATGGGTTGACACTCCTATGAGTTTCGGTCCAATCCAAGCATTCTGTCTAGGGAAAAAAAATCCAAACTTAAACTTTCAGCTAAATTTTTTAGGATTTTTTCGATCTTGAAATATTCAGGGTCGGGCGATCTTTTTAACCGACCGGGCTACAGTCAAATACTACATCTCATTTTAAAGAGAAGGAAATGAGCTTTCCAAATATCTTTATGCCAGTTCTGTAGCTCAATTAGAACCGGAGCTAGAGCCGATGGAAGTGCGGACACTGGTTCCGCCCAGCCAGATGACCATGCCAAAGTAGTGACACTAATTCTGATCTGTGACCTTGACCGTTTGACCTGGAGAACTCATGTTGCTCAGATTGTTTGCAGGGTATTAGGGCAACATCATATCCAAAGATCAGCCAAATCCAAACATTTCTACTACCTTAAAAAAAATCAAGAATTCAAAATATCAACTTTCATAGATTGTTTGACCTTAAATTTGACCTTGACATTTAGGTCAAATGTCAAAATTGACAGCAGATTCTGAAGGCCCATATGTGAATTGTAGGGGGTCACCCATGCTTGGCATTTGGCTAAAGTGAATATTTCTCAGTGAAAATGACCATTTTCACTATTTTTTTTACTCAAAAAACAGTTGTCCGAGTTTATGAATTTTTTAAAAATCAACATATTAATTTCTGTCAAAACCGAGTACATATTCTTATAATACTGGTCAATGTCTTCCAAAGAAAAAACTTTCAGCTCAAACACTTACTTCTAAGGTATTTTTGTGGCAGTGTCAAAATTGCTTGTTTTTCACATTTCGAAGGTCAAAATGACCTTGAAAAAGACCTTCAAGGTCAAATTTGACACTTGATTTGGGGGTTTTGGGTACATGTTTGGGGTAGTTTACTATAGCATGTTATAACCTAAAACCAATATTTCATGGTGAAATGGACATGGGTACCTATTTTTCATAATTCAAAAATGTGAAAAACTCAATATTTCAAAAACCATTAATGACATCATCTTCATCTTTCACACTGCACTGGCCCCGAGTAAGGGGCAACTTTTAGCACCATCATTGGCTTCTTACAACTTCCGGTTTTGGCCAAGTCGAATCTACACTGAAAACTGCTCCATGTTGCATTGCGGTATGTTCCGCATGAGTGATTCACAATTATGTAATGTCAAAACACTTTAAAACATATTTAATCACAAGATCCAAGACCATTAGTATTTAACTGCACTGGTTTAGAGGATATGCCAATTTTAAGTTCTTAAAATTTTGTACTAAAGGTGACCTGTGACCTTGAAAAATAGGTCAAGGTCACTCAAACTAGGTCAAAGTAATAAGGTCATCCTAGGGTACCTTGTGGTAAAGTTTGGTCCCCCAACTCTAAAATTTTGCCTGTAAATAATAAGAATAATAATAATACCAAAAACAATAGTCTTCACCTAAGGTATTAGGTGAAGCCTAACTAGACTTGCAATTGTCCCTGACAATTACGATAAACTTTCCTTTCCTTTTATCTTTTTTGTCCAGTACCATGAATTTCTGCAATTAATAAAGTACCTGAAAACCTCAAAAATAGTTGCCCTAACCTCCCAAGCTATACAGGAATAGAAAGATAATGAAAAAAGGTTTAAGAAAATATTTTTTTGGTTGCTGTACCTTGTATAGGACCCAGGTTCAAAACGCCTGAAAATTGCATATATAGGACACTCTGTGACCTTGACCCTGTAACCCAAAATTCTGAAATAACTCACATTTGTGAAGCACATGTATAACATGTATATACACTCCTGTGAATTTTTTTTGGTTCAATCTATCAACAACATTTTGGTCTGAGTAAGCAATTCAGGCTTTAAGAGTGATAAAAAAAATTTAGGACCTAAGCTGTTTGATGAAGGTAATTGCCCTATTACAGTAATGTAGTACTACCCAGAGGACATATATGTGCAAAATATGAAAGAAATTGAAGACTTTCTTCCTGCTTTTTTGGGGCGAGAAACATAAATTTACTTACATTCATTGTAAAAATTGCTGACTCAGCGGTCCAGGGTTCTGGGAGGTAGGTAGGTCAGCAATTCAGGCTTTATGAGTGATAAAAAAAATTCTAGGACCTAAGCTGTTTGATGCAGGTAATTGCCCTTTTACAGTAATGTAGTACTACCCAGAGTACATATATGTGCAAAATATGAATGAAATTGAAGACTTCCTTCCTGCTTTTTTGGGGCGATGCACATAAACTTCCTAACATTCATTGTAAAAATTGCTGACTCAGCGCTTCAGGGTTGGTAGGTCTTCCCATTGGATAACATGGGAAAGAGAATTTTGGCTCCAAGTTCGAAACTGGTAAAGGTTGGTGAATAGACATTTTATCCTATGTAAAGGCCTAATTTTTCTCTACATAATGACACCAGTTGCATGAAATTTGGTTGAATAGAAATGGAGTTAAAAATTATTGAAATTTGGAATGAAAAAAATTCCAGGGCCTAGGGTTTTTAAGCAAAGCCCTTGCCCTTTGAAATTTACATAGTACTCCTTAGAGGACATATCTGTAAAAAAAATGGTGAGAATCCAAGCAGTTCTTCTACTGTTTTTTAGACTTTTTCATTTTGAGAAAATCAAAAAGTGACAAAAATTTTTCAATGTCTGACGCTTTTCCAAACGGAACTACCTGGAGCATATTACTATACATTCCTGAAAAGAGAACATTTCAAGGATTCAAAATATGTCTTTGAGATTCCTGTATCTCAATTTTGAGCCGAGATATAAGCAGTCAAAAAATGCAACTTTGGACCCCTGTACCACCTAGACCACTTTACCAAATGGGCTCATTTTTTGCATGAAAGTTGTGCTAGGGTAGGACTATAAAAGTGTGAAATTGCAAGTCAATATCATTATTCCTTCTATGGTTTTCAAAAAAAATTTCATGAAAATTTCGAATAACTTTTTTTCAAGAATTCATGGCTCAGTCAGCAGGCTCACAATATGGCTCAAACTCCTTTCTGCACTGCGTATTTGTCTAAGGTATCTTGAAAAAAAATCTCATGCCATTATCTTTGCCCAGTTTCTTGAAACCGTGCCCTTAAATTTATTTTTTATTTTGTGAATTACGCAGAAGCGTCACGAAATTTGGTCATGAAATTTATGCATTTCAAAGCGCGCTCTGGCTGTCTATGTGACCTTGAAGTGCCAAAGCCCTCTCTTTATTAGTTTCTGAGTAATAAGCCTTTACTTCTTCAGAAGAATAATAATAATAACTAGACTTGCAATTGTCCCTGACAATTACGATGAACTTTCCTTTCCTTTTATCTTTCTTGTCCAGTACCATTAATTTCTGCACTGGAGAAGTCTCCAAGGTCTGTTGAAAAAAAATTTCATGCCATTATCTCTGGCCAGTTTCTTGGAACCGTGAAGAAAAGTTTTTTTGTATTCCCTGAAATGCGCAGAAGTGTCATGAAATAAGGTCATGAAATTTGTGCCGTTCAGAGTGCGATTGGGCCGTACCATGGGGGTGCCCACTATGGTGCCTTATTGTCTTAAACTATTCATAAGATGAACACACACCAGCACTAAGCTTTCAAAATATATATATAGGATTTATGTACTCTGCATTGGGCCTGAGTTCAAAATGCATGAAAACTACATATGTAGGAAAAACTGTAACCTTGACCCTTTGATCTAAATTTCTGAAATTTTTTTTTTTTTCTCAGTCATATATACACACTAGTACATTTTTTGGGACTGATCCAATAAAGAATTGTGGGTTTTGGCTTTTTAAAGATTTTTTATTCAATTTCCAATAGAGCAATTAATAAAGTACCTGAAAACCTCAAAAATAATTGCCCTAACCTCTCAAGCTATACAGGAATAGAAAGATAATGAAAAAAGGTTTAAGAACATATTTTTTTGGTTTCTGTATCTTGTATAGGACTCAGGTTCAAAATGCCTGAAAATTGCATATATAGGACACTCTGTGACCTTGACCCTGTGACCTAGAATTCTGAAATAATTCACATTTGTGAAGCACATGAATATATACTCCTGTGAATTTTTTTGGTTCAATCTATCAACAACATTTTGGTCTAAGTAAGCAATTTAGGCTTTATGAGTGATAAAAAAATTCTAGGGCATTAGTTTTTTGATGAAGGTAATTGCCCTTTTACAGTCATGTAGTACTACCCAGAGGACATATATGTGCAAAATATGAATGAAATTGAAGACTTTCTTCCTGCTTTTTTGGGGCGAGAAACATAAATTTGCTAACATTCATTGTAAAAATTGCTGACTCAGCGGTTTCAGGGAGGTAGGTAGGTAGGTCTGCCCATTGGATAACATGGGAAAGAGAATTTTGGCTCCAGGTTCGAAACTGGTTAAGGTTGGTGAATAGACATTGTATCCTATGTAAAGGCCTAATTTTTCTCTACATAATGACGCCAGTTGCATGAAAATTGAATGAATAGAACTGGAGTTAAAAATTATTGAAATTTGGACTGAAAAAAAATTCTAGGGCCTAACCTTTTCGATCAAGGACCTTTCCCTTTTACATGCATGTAGTACTACTTAGAGGACATATCTGTAAAAAAAATTGTGAGAATCCAAGCAATGCTTCTAGAGTTTTTGGGACTTTTTAGTTTTTTGAACATCAAAAAGTGACAAAAAATTTTCAATGTCTGACGCTTTTCCAAACAAAACGACCTAGAGCATATTGCTATATATTCCTGAAAAGACAACATTTCAAGGATTCTAAATATGTCTTTGACATCTCTGTATCTCAATTTGGAGCCGAGATATAAGCAGTCAAATATCGCAACTTTGGACCCCTGTACCACCTAGACCACTTTACCAAATGGGCTCATTTTTTGCATGATAGTTGTACTAGGGTAGGACTATAAAAGTATGAAATGGCAAGTCAATATGATTATTCCTTCTATGGTTTTCAAAAAAAATTTCATGAAAATTTCGAACTACTTTTTTTCAAGAATTCATAGTTCAGTCAGCAGGCTCACCATTTGGCTCAAACTCCTTTCTGCACTGCGTATTTGTCTAAGGTATCTTGAGAAAAATTCCCATGGAATTATCTCTGCCCAGTTTCCTGAAACCGTGCTCTTAAATTTGTTTTTTCTTTTGTGAATTACGCAGAAGTGTCATGAAATTTGGTCATGAAATTTGTGCTGTTCAAAGCGCGCTCTGGCTGTCTGTGTACTCTTGAAGTGCCAAAGCCCTCTCTTTATTAGTTTCTGAGTAATAAGCCTTTACTTCTTCAGAAGAATAATAATAATAAAAAAAAGAAAAATAAGACTTACAATAACAATATGAACTTTCCTACGGAAAGTTCATAACTAGACTTGTAATTGTCCCTGACAATTACGATAAACTTTCCTTTCCTTTTATCTTTCTTGTCCAGTACCATTAATTTCTGCACTGGAGAAGTCTCCAAGGTCTGTTGAAAAAAAATTTCATGCCATTATCTCTGGCCAGTTTCTTGGAACCGTGAAGAAAAGTTTTTTTTGTATACCCTGAAATGCACAGAAGTGTCATAAAATAAGGTCATGAAATTTGTGCTGTTCAGAGTGCAATTGGGCCTTACTAGGGGTGCCAACTTCCTGAGTATCATGGGGGTAGGAAATAGGTGTCCTCACTACAAATTGTTTTCATAAATTCAGAAATCTTTGCCTTATTGTCTTAAACTATTCATAAGATGAACACACACCAGCACTGACTTTCAAAAAATATCTATTGGGTTTTTCTGTACTCTGCATTGGGCCTGAGTTCAAAATGCATGAAAACTACATATGTAGGAAACACTGTAACCTTGACCCTTTGATCAAGATTTCTGAAATTTTTCTTTTTTTTTTCAGTCATATGTATATACACACTTGTAAATTTTTTGGGACTGATACAATGAAGAGTTGTGGGTTTTGGCTTTTTAAAGATTTTTTATTCAATTTCCAATAGAGCAATTAATAAAGTACCTGAAAACCTCATAAATAATTGCCCTAACCTCTCAAGCTATACAGGAATAGAAAGATAATGAAATAAGGTTTAAGAACATATTTTTTTGGTTTCTGTACCTTGTATAGGACCCAGGTTCAAAACGCCTAAAAATTGCATATATAGGACACTCTGTGACCTTGACCCTGTGACCTAGAATTCTGAAATAATTCACATTTGTGAAGCACATGTATATATACTCCTGTGAATTTCTTTGGTTCAATCTATCAACATTTTGGTCTGAGTAAGCAATTTAGGCTTTATGAGTGATAAAAAAATTCTAGGGCATAAGCTTTTTGATGAAGATAATTGCCCTTTTACAGTCATGTAGTACTCCCCAGAGGACATCTATGTGCAAAATATGAATGAAATTGAAGACTTTCTTCCTGCTTTTTTGGGGCGAGAAACATAAATTTGCTAACATTGATTGTAAAAATTGCTGACTCAGCGGTTTCAGGGAGGTAGGTAGGTAGGTCTCCCCATTGGATAACATGGGAAAGAGAATTTTGGCTCCAGGTTCGAAACTGGTTAAGGTTGGTGAATAGACATTGTATCCTATGTAAAGGCCTAATTTTTCTCTACATAATGACACCAGTTGCATGAAATTTGATTGAATAGAACTGGAGTTAAAAATTATTGAAATTTGGACTGAAAAAAAATTCTAGGGCCTAAGTTTTTTTATGAAGGCCCTTGCCCTTTTACATTTACATAGTACTCCCTAGAGGACATATCTGTAAAAAAAATGGTGAGAATCCAAGCAGTTCTTCTAGTGATTTTGGTATTTTTTCATTTTTTGAATTTCAAAAAGTGACAAAAAATTTTCAATGTCTGACGCTTTTCCAAACGGAACGACCTAGAGCATGTTGCTATATATTCCTGAAAAGACAACATTTCAAGGATTCTAAATATGTCTTTGACATCCCAGTATCTCAATATGGAGCCGAGATATAAGCAGTCAAAAATCGCAACTTTGGACCCCTGTACCACCTAGACCACTTTACCAAATGGGCTCATTTTTTGTGTGGTAGTTGTACTAGGGTAGTACTATACAAATATGAAATGGCAAGTCAATATGATTATTCCTTCTATGGTTTTCAAAAAAAATTTCATGAAAATTTCGAACTACTTTTTTTCAAGAATTCATAGTTCAGTCAGCAGGCTCAGCATTTGGCTCAAACTTCTTTCTGCACTGCGTATTTGTCTAAGGTATCTTGAGAAAAATTCCCATGGAATTATCTCTGCCCAGTTTCCTGAAACCGTGCTCTTAAATTTGTTTTTTCTTTTGTGAATTACGCAGAAGTGTCACGAAATTTGGTCATGAAATTTGTGCTGTTCAAAGCGCGCTCTGACTGTCTATGCACTCTTGAAGTGATAAAGCCCTGTCTTTATTAGTTTCTGAGTAATAAGCCTTTACTTCTTCAGAAGAATAATAATAATAATAAAAAAAAAAAAAAAAAAAAAAAAGAAAAATAAGACGTACAATAATAAGATAAACTTTCCTTCGGAAAGTTTATAATAATAAGATAAACTTTCCTTCGGAAAGTTTATAATAAAAAAAAAAAAAATAATAAAAAAAAAGAAAAATAAGACTTACAATAATAAGATAAACTTTCCTTCGGAAAGTTTATAATAACTTTGACAAAAACAATATGCTTCACCTATGGTAATAGGTGAAGCCTAATAAGATAAACTTTCCTTCGGAAAGTTTATAATTACAATAACAATATGAACTTTCCTACGGAAAGTTCATAATAATAAAAAAAAAAAAAATAATAAAAAAAAAGAAAAATAAGACGTACAATAATAAGATAAACTTTCCTTCGGAAAGTTTATAATAACTAGACTTGCAATTGTCCCTGACAATTACGATAAACTTTCCTTTCCTTTTATCTTTCTTGTCCAGTACCATTAATTTCTGCACTGGAGAAGTCTCCAAGGTCTGTTGAAAAAAAATTTCATGCCATTATCTCTGGCCCGTTTCTTGGAACCGTGAAGAAAAGTTTTTTTTGTATACCCTGAAATGCACAGAAGTGTCATAAAATAAGGTCATGAAATTTGTGCTGTTCAGAGTGCAATTGGGCCTTACTAGGGGTGCCAACTTCCTGAGTATCATGGGGGTAGGAAATAGGTGTCCTCACTACAAATTGTTTTCATAAATTCAGAAATCTTTGCCTTATTGTCTTAAACTATTCATAAGATGAACACACACCAGCACTGACTTTCAAAAAATATCTATTGGGTTTTTCTGTACTCTGCATTGGGCCTGAGTTCAAAATGCATGAAAACTACATATGTAGGAAACACTGTAACCTTGACCCTTTGATCAAGATTTCTGAAATTTTTCTTTTTTTTTTCAGTCATATGTATATACACACTTGTAAATTTTTTGGGACTGATACAATGAAGAGTTGTGGGTTTTGGCTTTTTAAAGATTTTTTATTCAATTTCCAATAGAGCAATTAATAAAGTACCTGAAAACCTCATAAATAATTGCCCTAACCTCTCAAGCTATACAGGAATAGAAAGATAATGAAATAAGGTTTAAGAACATATTTTTTTGGTTTCTGTACCTTGTATAGGACCCAGGTTCAAAACGCCTGAAAATTGCATATATAGGACACTCTGTGACCTTGACCCTGTGACCTAGAATTCTGAAATAATTCACATTTGTGAAGCACATGTATATATACTCCTGTGAATTTCTTTGGTTCAATCTATCAACATTTTGGTCTGAGTAAGCAATTTAGGCTTTATGAGTGATAAAAAAATTCTAGGGCATAAGCTTTTTGATGAAGATAATTGCCCTTTTACAGTCATGTAGTACTCCCCAGAGGACATCTATGTGCAAAATATGAATGAAATTGAAGACTTTCTTCCTGCTTTTTTGGGGCGAGAAACATAAATTTGCTAACATTGATTGTAAAAATTGCTGACTCAGCGGTTTCAGGGAGGTAGGTAGGTAGGTCTCCCCATTGGATAACATGGGAAAGAGAATTTTGGCTCCAGGTTCGAAACTGGTTAAGGTTGGTGAATAGACATTGTATCCTATGTAAAGGCCTAATTTTTCTCTACATAATGACACCAGTTGCATGAAATTTGATTGAATAGAACTGGAGTTAAAAATTATTGAAATTTGGACTGAAAAAAAATTCTAGGGCCTAAGTTTTTGTATGAAGGCCCTTGCCCTTTTACATTTACATAGTACTCCCTAGAGGACATATCTGTAAAAAAAATGGTGAGAATCCAAGCAGTTCTTCTAGTGATTTTGGTATTTTTTCATTTTTTGAATTTCAAAAAGTGACAAAAAATTTTCAATGTCTGACGCTTTTCCAAACGGAACGACCTAGAGCATGTTGCTATATATTCCTGAAAAGACAACATTTCAAGGATTCTAAATATGTCTTTGACATCCCAGTATCTCAATATGGAGCCGAGATATAAGCAGTCAAAAATCGCAACTTTGGACCCCTGTACCACCTAGACCACTTTACCAAATGGGCTCATTTTTTGTGTGGTAGTTGTACTAGGGTAGTACTATACAAATATGAAATGGCAAGTCAATATGATTATTCCTTCTATGGTTTTCAAAAAAAAATTCATGAAAATTTCGAACTACTTTTTTTCAAGAATTCATAGTTCAGTCAGCAGGCTCACCATTTGGCTCAAACTCCTTTCTGCACTGCGTATTTGTCTAAGGTATCTTGAGAAAAATTCCCATGGAATTATCTCTGCCCAGTTTCCTGAAACCGTGCTCTTAAATTTGTTTTTTCTTTTGTGAATTACGCAGAAGTGTCACGAAATTTGGTCATGAAATTTGTGCTGTTCAAAGCGCGCTCTGACTGTCTGTGCACTCTTGAAGTGATAAAGCCCTGTCTTTATTAGTTTCTGAGTAATAAGCCTTTACTTCTTCAGAAGAATAATAATAATAATAAAAAAAAAAAAGAAAAATAAGACTTACAATAATAAGATAAACTTTCCTTCGGAAAGTTTATAACTAGACTTGCAATTGTCCCTGACAATTACGATAAACTTTCCTTTCCTTTTATCTTTCTTGTCCAGTACCATTAATTTCTGCACTTGAGAAGTCTCCAAGGTCTCTTGAAAAGAAATGTCATGCCATTATCTCTGGCCAGTTTCTTGGAACCGTGAAGAAAAGTTTTTTTTGTATACCCTGAAATGCGCAGAAGTGTCATGAAATAAGGTCATAAAATTTGTGTTGTTCAGAGTGCGATTGGGCCTTACTAGGGGTGCCAACTTCCTGAGTATCATGGGGGTGGGAAATAGGTGTCCTCACTACAAATTGTTTTCATAAATTCAGAAATCATTGCCTTATTGTCTTAAACTATTCATAAGATGAACACACACCAGCACTGACTTTCAAAAAATATCTATTGGGGTTTTCTGTACTCTGCATTGGGCCTGAGTTCAAAATGCATGAAAACTACATATGTAGGAAACACTGAAACCTTGACCCTTTGATCTAAATTTCTGAATTTTTTCTTTTTTTTTCAGTCATATGGACTGATCCAATGAAGAATTGTGGGTTTTGGCTTTTTAAAGATATTTTATTCAATTTCCAATAGAGCAATTAATAAAGTACCTGAAAACCTCAAAAATAGTTGCCCTAGCCTCTCAAACTATACAGGAATAGAAAGATAATGAAAAAAGGTTTAAGAAAATATTTTTTGGTTGCTGTACCTTGTATAGGACCCAGGTTCAAAACGCCTGAAAATTGCATATATAGGACACGCTGTGACCTTGACCCTGTAACCCAAAATTCTGAAATAACTCACATTTGTAAAGCACATGTATATACACTCCTGTGAATTTTTTTGGTTCAATCTATCAACAACAGTTTTGGTCTTAGTAAGCAATTCAGGCTTTAAGAGTGATAAAAAAATTTTAGGACATAAGCTGTTTGATGAAGGTAATTGCCCTATTACGGTAATGTAGTACTACCCAGAGGACATATATGTGCAAAATATGAATGAAATTGAAGACTTTCTTCCTGCTTTTTTGGGGCGAGAAACATAAATTTACTAACATTCATTGTAAAAATTGCTGACTCAGCCGTCCAGGGAGGTAGGTAGGTAGGTCTCCCCATTGGATAACATGGGAAAGAGAATTTTGCCTCAAGTTTCAAAACTAATTAAGGTTGGTGAATAGACAAGGTGTCCTATGTAATCTCCTAATTTTTCTCTGCATAATGACACCAGTTGGATGAAATTTGGTTGAATAGAACTGGAGTTAAAAATTATTGAAATTTGGACTGAAAAAAAATTCCAGGGCCTAAGGTGTTTAATCAAGGCCCTTGCCCTTCTACATTTACATAGTACTCCCTAGAGGACATATGTGTGAAAAGTATGAAGAAAATTGAAAAAGTCTTTCCTACTGTTTTTGGGGCAAAACACGTAAACCTGCTAACATTCATTGTAAAAATTGCTGACTCAGCGGTCCAGGGTTCTGGGAGGTAGGTAGGTCAGCAATTCAGTGATAAAAAAATTCTAGGACCTAAGCTGTTTGATGAAAGTAATTGCCCTTTTACAGTAATGTAGTACTACACAGAGTACATATATGTGCAAAATATAAATGAAATTGAAGACTTTCTTCCTGCTTTTTTGGGGTGATGCACATAAACTTCCTAACATTCATTGTAAAAATTGCTGACTCAGCGCTTCAGGGTTGGTAGGTCTTCCCATTGGATAACATGGGAAAGAGAATTTTGGCTCCAAGTTCGAAACTGGTAAAGGTTGGTGAATAGACATTTTATCCTAGGTAAAGGCCTAATTTTTCTCTACATAATGACACCAGTTCCATGAAATTTGGTTGAATAGAAATGGAGTTAAAAATTATTGAAATTTGGAATGAAAAAAATTCCAGGGCCTAGGGTTTTTAAGCAAAGCCCTTGCCCTTTGACATTTACATAGTACTCCTTAGAGGACATATCTGTAAAAAAAATGGTGAGAATCCAAGCAGTTCTTCTAGTGTTTTTAAGACTTTTTCATTTTGAGAAAATCAAAAAGTGACAAAAAATTTTCAATGTCTGACGCTTTTCCAAACGGAAGTACCTAGAGCATATTACTATACATTCCTAAAAAGAGAACATTTCAAGGATTCTAAATATGTCTTTGAGATTCATGTATCTCAATTTGGAGCCGAGATATAAGCAGTCAAAAAATGCAACTTTGGACCCCTGTACCACCTAGACCACTTTACCAAATGAGCTCATTTTTTGCATGAAAGTTGTGCTAGGGTAGGACTATAAAAGTGTGAAATTGCAAGTCAATATCATTATTCCTTCTATGGTTTTCAAAAAAAATTTCATGAAAATTTCGAACTACTTTTTTTAAAGAATTCATAGTTCAGTCAGCAGGCTCACAATTTGGCTCAAACTCCTTTCTGCACTGCGTATTTGTCTAAGGTATCTTGAGAAAAATTCCCATGGAATTATCTCTGCCCAGTTTCCTGAAACCGTGCTCTTAAATTTGTTTTTTCTTTTGTGAATTACGCAGAAGTGTCACGAAATTTGGTCATGAAATTTGTGCTGTTCAAAGCGCGCTCTGACTGTCTGTGCACTCTTGAAGTGATAAAGCCCTGTCTTTATTAGTTTCTGAGTAATAAGCCTTTACTTCTTCAGAAGAATAATAATAACTAGACTTGCAATTGTCCCTGACAATTACGATAAACTTTCCTTTCCTTTTATCTTTTTTGTCCAGTACCATGAATTTCTGCAATTAATAAAGTACCTAAAAACCTCAAAAATAGTTGCCCTAACCTCTCAAGCTATACAGGAATAGAAAGATAATGAAAAAAGGTTTAAGAAAATATTTTTTTGGTTGCTGTACCTTGTATAGGACCCAGGTTCAAAACGCCTGAAAATTGCATATATAGGACACTCTGTGACCTTGACCCTGTGACATAGAATTCTGAAATAATTCACATTTGTGAAGCAGATGTATATACACTCCTGTGAATTTTTTTTGTTCAATCTATCAACAACAGTTTTGGTCTTAGTAAGCAATTCAGGCTTTAAGAGTGATAAAAAAATTTTAGGACCTAAGCTGTTTGATGAAGGTAATTGCCCTATTACAGTAATGTAGTACTACCCAGAGGACATATATGTGCAAAATGTGAATGAAATTGAAGACTTTCTTCCTGCTTTTTTGGGGCGAGAAACATAAATTTACTAACATTCATTGTAAAAATTGCTGACTCAGCCATCCAGGGAGGTAGGTAGGTAGGTCTCCCCATTGGATAACATGGGAAAGAGAATTTTGCCTCAAGGTTCAAAACTAATTAAGGTTGATGAATAGACAAGGTATCCTATGTAATCTCCTAATTTTTCTCTGCATAATGACACCAGTTGGATGAAATTTGGTTGAATAGAACTGGAGTTAAAAATTATTGAAATTTGGATTGAAAACAAATTCCAGGGCCTAAGGTGTTTAATCAAGGCCCTTGCCCTTCTACATTTACATAGTACTCCCTAGAGGACATATGCGTGAAAAGTATGAAGAAAATTGAAAAAGTCTTTCCTATTGTTTTTGGGGCAAAACACGTAAACCTGCTTACATTCATTGTAAAAATTGCTGACTCAGCGGTCCAGGGTTCTGGGAGGTAGGTAGGTCAGCAATTCAGTGATAAAAAAATTCTAGGGCCTAAGCTGTTTGATGAAAGTAATTGCCCTTTTACAATAATGTAGTACTACCCAGAGGACATATATGTGCAAAATATAAATGAAATTGAAGACTTTCTTCCTGCTTTTTTGGGGCGATGCACATAAACTTCCTAACATTCATTGTAAAAATTGCTGACTCAGCGCTTCAGGGTTGTTAGGTCTCCCCATTGGATAACATGGGAAAGAGAATTTTGGCTCCAAGTTCGAAACTGGTAAAGGTTGGTGAATAGACATTGTATCCTATGTAAAGGCCTAATTTTTCTCTACATAATGACACCAGTTGCATGAAATTTGGTTGAATAGAAATGGAGTTAAAAATTATTGAAATTTGGAATGAAAAAAATTCCAGGGCCTAGGGTTTTATAAGCA
This sequence comes from Alitta virens, assembly GCA_932294295.1. Lineage (NCBI taxonomy): Eukaryota > Metazoa > Annelida > Polychaeta > Phyllodocida > Nereididae > Alitta > Alitta virens. The sequence continues at coordinate 45,015,730 of OW028574.1, read as the reverse complement.
AAGCCCTTGCCCTTTAAAATTTACATAGTACTCCTTAGAGGACATATCTGTAAAAAAAATGGTGAGAATCCAAGCAGTTCTTCTACTGTTTTTTAGACTTTTTCATTTTGAGAAAATCAAAAAGTGACAAAAAATTTTCAATGTCTGACGCTTTTCCAAACGGAACTACCTAGAGCATATTACTATACATTCCTGAAAAGAGAACATTTCAAGGATTCTAAATATGTCTTTGAGATTCCTGTATCTCAATTTGGAGCTGAGATATAAGCAGTCAAAAAATGCAACTTTGGACCCCTGTACCACCTAGACCACTTTACCAAATGGGCTCATTTTTTGCATGAAAGTTGTGCTAGGGTAGGACTATAAAAGTGTGAAATTGCAAGTCAATATCATTATTCCTTCTATGGTTTTCAAAAAAAATTTCATGAAAATTTAGAATAGTTTTTTTTCAAAAATTCATGGCTCAGTCAGCAGGCTCACAATTTGGCTCAAACTCCTTTCTGCACTGCGTATTTGTCTAAGGTATCTTGAAAAAAAATCTCATGCCATTATCTCTGCCCAGTTTCTTGAAACCGTGCCCTTAAATTTATTTTTTATTTTGTGAATTACGCAGAAGCGTCACGAAATTTGGTCATGAAATTTATGCCTTTCAAAGCGCGCTCTGGCTGTCTATGTGACCTTGAAGTGCCAAAGCCCTGCCTTTATTAGTTTCTGAGTAATAAGCCTTTACTTCTTCAGAAGAATAATAATAATAATAAAGAATAATAAAAAAAAAAAAAAAAAAGAAAAATAAGACTTACAATAATAAGATAAACTTTCCTTCGGAAAGTTTATAATAACTAGAAAACTGAAACTGTTGAACAGTTTCGAGGCTTCACCTGCAGTGCAAGATTGTGCATACTGATTGCAGAAAGTATAACCTGATGAGGAGAAATTAAGTCAAAGAAATATGCACTGTTTGCAAGGCATTAGATTTGTTGAACCCAGGACCCAGTGGTTGGACGAGCACGCTACCATTGAGCAAGGGCCACCACCGGAGACTTCGCCGCATGTTGGGCGTGATAGCAAAGCAGGCACTGCAACCACGACACCCCTAAGGAATTGAGCCGACTTCCTGCCGCATGCGGCTTTTCAAACAGTATCAGAATCTGTGCGGTACCAGCAAAGATACGCACTGCATTTCACCCCACCTGCTTTCTTGGTGCACACAATTGAGAATCCAGTGATAATCCAATATGACAACATAGTATCCATGCTTGGTCAAGTCCCCACTGACCACCGTCCACTAAGAAATCAGTAGTTTATCCTTTCCTACACAATCATTGTCATTTTAACAGTATGAATCAGTATAAGAAAAAATGGTATACACATACAATTAATGGTTAATTGATGCATTAACCATGAGATTTAGAACATCATGCTATACCCTGATGAAAGGGCTTGGAATGTGCTTTCCAAAAATGCTTTCCCCATTAAAAAAGGTTGATTAGGACTCGAGTTACAGAATTTTTTGTTTAAAGTACTTTTCAAGGTCTGTGACCTTGACCGTTTGACCTTTCGACCTAATATTTTGCAAGAATTTTCCATTACATATAGGTTAAGCCTCACATAGGTTAAAGTCAAAATGCAAGCATTTTATCTTCAGAAAAAAAATTATAATGCAAATTTTCAGCTAATTTCTTTGGCATTTTTATTGACTTGAAAATTTCAGGGTCGGACGATCTTTTTAACCGATCGGTCTACAGCGTCGCTCTACATGTCATTTAAAAGAGGGAAAAATGAGCTTTCCAAATATCTCTTTGTTTGTGCTGTAGCTCAATTAGGACGGGCGTAAGAGCCAATTGAAGTTCGGATACTAGTTTCGGTCAGAAAGATAAAAAGACCAAAGTAGCGATACTAATTATTTTCTGTGACCTTGACCGGTTGACCTTGAGACATAATTTTGCTCAGGATGCTTGATGGATACTAGGGCAACATCTTCATGAAAGATGAGTTAAATCCAAACATTTCTACTATCTTAAAAAAATTTGTAATTCAAAATGTCAATTTTCAGAAAATGTTTGACCTTACTTTTGACCTTGACAAATACTTCTTAGGTCAAAATTGACAACAGGTTCTGAAAGCTCATATGTGAATTGTGGGGGGTCACCAATGCTTGGCATTTGGCTAGAGTGAATATTTTCCCTTGAAATTTGACATTTTAGTTGTTTTTGTTTCTGTGAATCGGTTTTCTTCATTTACCATTTTCTAAAAAATTGACAAATCATGCTGTGGTAAAATCGATTATATATCCGTAAAGTGCAGATCAATGCCTTGTAAAGAGAAAATATCCAGGCTAAAAGGTCAGTTCTAGAATATTTTTGTGATTTTTTAAAAAGATACTGTTTTTTCCACTTCAATGGTCGATTTGACCTTGAAAATGACCTCCAAGGTCAAATCTAAAGCTTGATTCTTACAGAATGGGTATATGTTTGGGGTAGTTTGCTATAGCATGTTATGACCTTAAACCAGTATTTCATGGAGAAATCCTATTGGTGGCAAATTTTTGCAATATTTTAAATATTAAAAATTATGTATCTCATATTTCAGTAATGGGATTGTTATAAGACTCCTTTCCGCACACCACAAGACTATTGGGCAACTTTTGGTACCATCATTGCTATTTGGCGTCTTTTGGATATTCTGGAACCGCGCGCAGACATAATACCACCATAGTACTGAATCAGTTGACCTTGACCTTGACCTACTTTTAAAAATGTAGGTCATATGGCTTCAGAAGTTGTATATGACATGAGATCCAAAAGCATATGGCTGTAGCTTCATTGTTTGCTGAGATATGCCAATTTCTAGTTTTTGAAATTTAAAGTTTAAATGGCTGTATACCCTTGAAAAAAAGGTCAAGGTCACTCAAAGTCAGTCAAGGTCATGGGGTCACCCTAGGCTCCATTCATGAATTTTTTGCAAATTTAGCTCAAAGATTTTTCCGGGAAGAAGTATAATAATAATAACTTTGACAAAAACAATATGCTTCACCTATGGTAATAGGTGAAGCCTAATAAAGAATAATAATAAAAAAAAAAAAAAAAAAAAAGAAAAATAAGACTTACAATAATAAGATAAACTTTCCTTCGGAAAGTTTATAAAAAAGAAAAATAAGACTTACAATAACAATAAGAACTTTCCTACGGAAAGTTCATAATTAATCTTAAGTTACCTGTATCCACAACTGGCATTGATAATCCACTCACACCTGGAATGGGTGAAATTTCTGAATCTGCCACTGACATAGGCTGACTTTATACTATAAACTGATCTAGAAAAATTAATCTAAGATCTTTCTTAGTTTGTTATAGGTTTTTACGATCTTTGTAGGATTACTATTCTACTAACATTTTCTTCTATTTTTGTACAGAGATGGTCAGTTTCAAACAATTTATGTACTAGATACACCTAAAACGAAACAAGGTAGTTGGACTGACAGTAAGGATGTGATTTACAGCATATAAACCTCGGTAAATGTAAGCAACTTATCTAATATATCATAAATATGTACGTACAATAGACATGCACCCTTTCAGCAATAAATTACAAAAATGCGTAACTCAACTTATGCCCCAAATGGGGCTACATGTACTTTTAGATCTGGCTTTGAGTAGCTAGCTATAGCCACACAGTTCCGTTTAGTGGCAGGTAGCATCGTGTAGCAGAAGTTGTCTAGCTTTGACTAGGTTCAATTTGACAGGCCGTTTTTAATTAAACTAACTATTTGCATAATGTTATTTCAAGTTTTTCAGATTTTCCCTTTAGCTCGTTTAGTTTTTCTGAATGTCTATTTCTCAAGCACAAATTACACCATCGATTTACGATTCTTACTCCTCTTTCCAGTGGCCTAAGCCTCTAACCCATTTGGCGAACTTTCCAGACTAACACTCTGAGTGAAATAATATTTGCTGCAGAAGACCAAATTATCAGAAATATGTAATTATCTACCAAATGACCACTCACAAATTACTAATTAATTAAGGGTAATGCAATTGATCCTTTAGGGACTGCTTGTTGATCATAATTACTCAATATAATACATTTCCAAATTATTTTCCCATTTACATGAAACTATTGGGAATCGCGAACTATATACACCAAGCTTTTGGCAAACTTTTTGACATATATTTTACTGAAAACTTTTTTAAACTTAAACTAAAGATTATTAACAAGTATAGGAAAATGTTTGTCAAGAATTATGTAATTTAGCAATTTAATTTGTATATGAATATATAAGGTTAAAAAGCCCTGTGCTATCTTAAATAACAGAATTTTGAATAATGTATTCTATGTCTCACCTGTTTTAAACATTGTCCTGCAGTTTAAATTCTGTAGATATCGATGGAAGATGGACGACGAACATCTAACAATCGAAAACTTGGGAAATCCCCCTTAATAAGCCGAATCCCTTATCATGATCGGAATGGCTATTTACACAAGAGGTCATGCACGTTCATTGGTGAGGTATGAATATGTGACAAAATGGCGCCACATATGGATAATACTAGAACTATTTTCTCACTGGCCCCATTTAATCCTCATTAAAATCACCATAAACTAAGCATTCAGGGACCGTTTCAAGTAAAGATTAAATCAAAAAATGACAAAAGAAACTCTTATTTTAGGAAAGCTGCTCATTTTCTATATCCTGGAGAGAATTAGGCCACATGGGACACTAATAAATGCACCATTAATACATGATATTTTAGTAAAATAATACCTTTCAACCTGTTTTCATTTTACAGAAATCCTTTACTAGGTATTTTATTATTGTGCATTCTTTAAAAGTTAAAAACCAAAAATTAATTTCTAATTAATTTGTTGTTATATAAATCAATTAATGAAAATATTGAATTTGATCATCAATTAAATTAATTTCAAAGTGGAGATTTACCCATATGATATATATAAATAATTTACTAGCTGTTTTTAAAAAATGAATTATGATTTGCACTCCTTAACTCTAAAGGGGGTAGGGGGGGGGGGAGCATTTAATAGGCACATATAGAAATTCAGTTGCCTAAATCTGCAAGGGATGATTTGATTCATCAATAATTAATAATTTTTTCGATGATTTTCTTTTAGAGAGAAAACCAATTAATTACATCTTTTTATGTCAAGATTAAATAATTAATTAACCGATAAAATATGAAATGCTGATGACTAACAGTTCTAGAGAATCAATACATAAATGGTATATAATTTGATTAATGATTCATTCAATTATAATTCATATATTTTTTATTTCTTTTGATTATTTTTTTAATTATTTTAATTAATTGATAATAAATTTGAATTGTTGATTAATGATACTACTTGGAGAATCAATACAAACATTGTTATATAATTGGATTAATAATTCATTCAACAATGATTGATATCTTATTTCTTATAATTTTATATTATTGATTTAGATTTCTGATATGAATTTTTTGGAGATGATAATAAAATATTTGAGAAATAATGAATTTTAATAATATTATATGTTGGTTGATTGTTACTAAAATTGATTTATAAATTTCCGTTAATTATAGATTTAATTTCTTTAAGGATGCCAGCACCAAATTAAATGTTAAGATAATGTAAATTAACAGATTAATTAATTTGATAATTATATATATTTTTTATATTAGGTCATTGCTTTATTAACCAATTAATAATGAATATGAATTGCTGTTTATGCCAGTACTTAATAAATGATTATATGATTTGATTAATTAATTTACTAAAATTTTATTTGATACATTTAACATAATAAAATTATTGGCAAGACATCTTTAACTTATGTCGCTAAAACCCTTGAATTATTATGTCATATTAATATTTATTGGTAATCAATATCACCATCTTTAACCTTGCAATAATATATATGCAAAATATTTTCTGAACATATCCTATATGTATGATGATAAAATTATCATTTATGGATGAAATTCAAGTAATTTAGTAAAGAAGACTATCAAAATTGATCTAAATATGTATTAATATTAATATGGATTAGACGCTTGACTAAAAAATATGAACTAAAAATAATGCTTATATATAATGAATCTTATATCAAGTCAAAGATAGTAACTGAATGATACAAGCTTTCTGATTGCTATCATTACATTTTTGTAGTTAAGGGATTTAACACCAGATGTCAGGAAGGTCTAGTCAAGTAGTTTAATACTTTGCTGCTGAATGTCGCCACATGTACTTTTGCACAGATCCTTTGGAGGGGGGGGGAGGGGGTGGAAGGGCTGATGAAGGGCCTATGAAGCCCATATTTTACAACCCCTACCCCAATGCAAAATGTATGCCACAGGGGCAGATATGGATAGGGGTGTTTTTTTTTGGGGAGGGGGGGGGGGGGCTGGGGGAATGGGGGTAGTATTTTGTTTTGTGTCTGTCTAAAGCTACAGGTTCATGCTTGACTAGTGTTAATGAAACTTCCCTTAATCTTAGTTAAATTTGTGACATAACAAATGGGTCTAAAGAGCTACAGATTCATGATAATTCAGAAACCTTTAAGCTACTTAGTCACAGTCATGTCATCATGAAATGAGATGTTCTGTTATAATAATAATAATAACTAGACTTGCAATTGTCCCTGACAATTACGATAAACTTTCCTTTCCTTTAACTTTCATAACCTTTTTCTTTCTCATATAAATACTACAAATAACCTAACAAAAAAGCCGGTAGTATTTGTGCTCTGATCATTCCTGAAGCGTTATGATTTTTCACAATGACAACAATTTATTAAGGCACTAAATCCTAAGAAATCACTGTCTTATCCTCTGAGACTATTCATAAATGAACAGACAACTGTAATGGTGATGACTTTTCAAAAAATGTTTTTCAGAAAGCTGTACTCTTCATAGGACCCAGGTTCAAAACGCCTGAAAATTGCATATATAGGACACGCTGTGACCTTGACCCTGTAACCCAAAATTCTGAAATAACTCACATTTGTAAAGCACATGTATATACACTCCTGTGAATTTTTTTGGTTCAATCTATCAACAACAGTTTTGGTCTTAGTAAGCAATTCAGGCTTTAAGAGTGATAAAAAAATTTTAGGACCTAAGCTGTTTGATGAAGGTAATTGCCCTATTACGGTAATGTAGTACTACCCAGAGGACATATATGTGCAAAATATGAATGAAATTGAAGACTTTCTTCCTGCTTTTTTGGGGCGAGAAACATAAATTTACTAACATTCATTGTAAAAATTGCTGACTCAGCCGTCCAGGGAGGTAGGTAGGTAGGTCTCCCCATTGGATAACATGGGAAAGAGAATTTTGCCTCAAGTTTCAAAACTAATTAAGGTTGGTGAATAGACAAGGTGTCCTATGTAATCTCCTAATTGTTCTCTGCATAATGACACCAGTTGGATGAAATTTGGTTGAATAGAACTGGAGTTAAAAATTATTGAAATTTGGACTGAAAAAAAATTCCAGGGCCTCAGGTGTTTAATCAAGGCCCTTGCCCTTCTACATTTACATAGTACTCCCTAGAGGACATATGTGTGAAAAGTATGAAGAAAATTGAAAAAGTCTTTCCTACTGTTTTTGGGGCAAAACACGTAAACCTGCTAACATTCATTGTAAAAATTGCTGACTCAGCGGTCCAGGGTTCTGGGAGGTAGGTAGGTCAGCAATTCAGTGATAAAAAAATTCTAGGACTTAAGCTGTTTGATGAAAGTAATTGCCCTTTTACAGTAATGTAGTACTACACAGAGTACATATATGTGCAAAATATAAATGAAATTGAAGACTTTCTTCCTGCTTTTTTGGGGCGATGCACATAAACTTCCTAACATTCATTGTAAAAATTGCTGACTCAGCGCTTCAGGATTGGTAGGTCTTCCCATTGGATAACATGGGAAAGAGAATTTTGGCTCCAAGTTCGAAACTGGTAAAGGTTGGTGAATAGACATTTTATCCTATGTAAAGGCCTAATTTTTCTCTACATAATGACACCAGTTGCATGAAATTTGGTTGAATAGAAATGGAGTTAAAAATTATTGAAATTTGGAATGAAAAAAATTCCAGGGCCTAGGGTTTTTAAGCAAAGCCCTTGCCCTTTGAAATTTACATAGTACTCCTTAGAGGACATATCTGTAAAAAAAATGGTGAGAATCCAAGCAGTTCTTCTACTGTTTTTTAGACTTTTTCATTTTGAGAAAATCAAAAAGTGACAAAAAATTTTCAATGTCTGACGCTTTTCCAAACGGAACTACCTGGAGCATATTACTATACATTCCTGAAAAGAGAACATTTCAAGGATTCTAAATATGTCTTTGAGATTCCTGTATCTCAATTTTGAGCCGAGATATAAGCAGTCAAAAAATGCAACTTTGGACCCCTGTACCACCTAGACCACTTTACCAAATGGGCTCATTTTTTGCATGAAAGTTGTGCTAGGGTAGGACTATAAAAGTGTGAAATTGCAAGTCAATATCATTATTCCTTCTATGGTTTTCAAAAAAAATTTCATGAAAATTTCGAATAACTTTTTTTCAAAAATTCATGGCTCAGTCAGCAGGCTCACAATTTGGCTCAAACTCCTTTCTGCACTGCGTATTTGTCTAAGGTATCTTGAAAAAAAATCTCATGCCATTATCTCTGCCCAGTTTCTTGAAACCGTGCCATTAAATTTATTTTTTATTTTGTGAATTACGCAGAAGCGTCACGAAATTTGGTCATGAAATTTATGCATTTCAAAGCGCGCTCTGGCTGTCTATGTGACCTTGAAGTGCCAAAGCCCTGCCTTTATTAGTTTCTGAGTAATAAGCCTTTACTTCTTCAGAAGAATAATAATAATAATAAAGAATAATAATAAAAAAAAAAAAAAAAAAAAAGAAAAATAAGACGTACAATAATAAGATAAACTTTCCTTCGGAAAGTTTATAACTAGACTTGCAATTGTCCCTGACAATTACGATAAACTTTCCTTTCCTTTTATCTTTTTTGTCCAGTACCATGAATTTCTGCAATTCATAAAGTACCTGAAAACCTCAAAAATAGTTGCCCTAACCTCTTAAGCTATACAGGAATAGAAAGATAATGAAAAAAGGTTTAAGAAAATATTTTTTTGGTTGCTGTACCTTGTATAGGACCCAGGTTCAAAACGCCTGAAAATTGCATATATAGGACACTCTGTGACCTTGACCCTGTGACCTAGAATTCTGAAATAATTCACATTTGTGAAGCACATGTATATATACTCCTGTGAATTTCTTTGGTTCAATCTATCAACATTTTGGTCTGAGTAAGCAATTTAGGCTTTATGAGTGATAAAAAAATTCTAGGGCATAAGCTTTTTGATGAAGATAATTGCCCTTTTACAGTCATGTAGTACTCCCCAGAGGACATCTATGTGCAAAATATGAATGAAATTGAAGACTTTCTTCCTGCTTTTTTGGGGCGAGAAACATAAATTTGCTAACATTGATTGTAAAAATTGCTGACTCAGCGGTTTCAGGGAGGTAGGTAGGTAGGTCTCCCCATTGGATAACATGGGAAAGAGAATTTTGGCTCCAGGTTCGAAACTGGTTAAGGTTGGTGAATAGACATTGTATCCTATGTAAAGGCCTAATTTTTCTCTACATAATGACACCAGTTGCATGAAATTTGATTGAATAGAACTGGAGTTAAAAATTATTGAAATTTGGACTGAAAAAAAATTCTAGGGCCTAAGTTTTTTTATGAAGGCCCTTGCCCTTTTACATTTACATAGTACTCCCTAGAGGACATATCTGTAAAAAAAATGGTGAGAATCCAAGCAGTTCTTCTAGTGATTTTGGTATTTTTTCATTTTTTGAATTTCAAAAAGTGACAAAAAATTTTCAATGTCTGACGCTTTTCCAAACGGAACGACCTAGAGCATGTTGCTATATATTCCTGAAAAGACAACATTTCAAGGATTCTAAATATGTCTTTGACATCCCAGTATCTCAATATGGAGCCGAGATATAAGCAGTCAAAAATCGCAACTTTGGACCCCTGTACCACCTAGACCACTTTACCAAATGGGCTCATTTTTTGTGTGGTAGTTGTACTAGGGTAGTACTATACAAATATGAAATGGCAAGTCAATATGATTATTCCTTCTATGGTTTTCAAAAAAAATTTCATGAAAATTTCGAACTACTTTTTTTAAAGAATTCATAGTTCAGTCAGCAGGCTCAGCATTTGGCTCAAACTCCTTTCTGCACTGCGTATTTGTCTAAGGTATCTTGAGAAAAATTCCCATGGAATTATCTCTGCCCAGTTTCCTGAAACCGTGCTCTTAAATTTGTTTTTTCTTTTGTGAATTACGCAGAAGTGTCATGAAATTTGGTCATGAAATTTGTGCTGTTCAAAGCGCGCTCTGGCTGTCTGTGCACTCTTGAAGTGCCAAAGCCCTCTCTTTATTAGTTTCTGAGTAATAAGCCTTTACTTCTTCAGAAGAATAATAATAAAAAAAGAAAAATAAGACTTACAATAATAATATGAACTTTCCTACGGAAAGTTCATAACTAGACTTGCAATTGTCCCTGACAATTACGATGAACTTTCCTTTCCTTTTATCTTTCTTGTTCAGTACCATTAATTTCTGCACTGGAGAAGTCTCCAAGGTCTCTTGGAAAAAAATTTTATGCCATTATCTCTGGCCAGTTTCTTGGAACCGTGAAGAAAAGTTTTTTTGTATTCCCTGAAATGCGCAGAAGTGTCATGAAATAAGGTCATGAAATTTGTGCCATTCAGAGTGCGATTTGGCCGTACCATGGGGGTGCCCACTATGGTGCCTTATTGTCTTAAACTATTCATAAGATGAACACACACCGGCACTAAGCTTTCAAAATATATATATAGGATTTCTGTACTCTGCATTGGGCCTGAGTTCAAAATGCATGAAAACTACATATGTAGGAAACACTGTAACCTTGACCCTTTGATCTAAATTTCTGAAATTTTTCTTTTTTTTTTCAGTCATATGTATATACACACTTGTACATTTTTTGGGAATGATCCAATAAAGAATTGTGGGTTTTGGCTTTTTAAAGATTTTTTATTCAATTTCCAATAGAGCAATTAATAAAGTACCTGAAAACCTCAAAAATAATTGCCCTAACCTCTCAAGCTATACAGGAATAGAAAGATAATGAAAAAAGGTTTAAGAACATATTTTTTTGGTTTCTGTATCTTGTATAGGACTCAGGTTCAAAATGCCTGAAAATTGCATATATAGGACACTCTGTGACCTTGACCCTGTGACCTAGAATTCTGAAATAATTCACATTTGTGAAGCACATGTATATATACTCCTGTGAATTTTTTTGGTTCAATCTATCAATAGCATTTTGGTCTAAATAAGCAATTTAGGCTTTATGAGTGATAAAAAAATTCTAGGGCATAAGCTTTTTGATGAAGGTAATTGCCCTTTTACAGTCATGTAGTACTACCCAGAGGACATATATGTGCAAAATATGAATGAAATTGAAGACTTTCTTCCTGCTTTTTTGGGGCGAGAAACATAAATTTGCTAACATTCATTGTAAAAATTGCTGACTCAGCGGTTTCAGGGAGGTAGGTAGGTAGGTCTCCCATTGGATAACATGGGAAAGAGAATTTTGGCTCCAGGTTCGAAACTGGTTAAGGTTGGTGAATAGACATTGTATCCTATGTAAAGGCCTAATTTTTCTCTACCTAATGACGCCAGTTGCATGTAATTTGAATGAAAAGAACTGGAGTTAAAAATTATTGAAATCTGGACTGAAAAAAAATTCTATTGCCTAAGCCTTTGGATCAAAGCCCTTGCCCTTTTACATTTACATAGTACTCCCTAGAGGACATATCTGTAAAAAAAATGGTGAGAATCCAAGCAGTTCTTCTACTGTTGTTTAGACTTTTTCATTTTGAGAAAATCAAAAAGTGACAAAAAATTTTCAATGTCTGACGCTTTTCCAAGATATAAGCAGTCAAAAAATGCAACTTTGGACCCCTGTACCACCTAGACCACTTTACCAAATGGGCTCATTTTTTGCATGGTAGTTGTCCTAGGGTAGGACTATAAAAGTGTGAAATTGCAAGTCAATATCATTATTCCTTCTATGGTTTTCAAAAAAAATTTCATGAAAATTTCGAACTACTTTTTTTAAAGAATTCATAGTTCAGTCAGCAGGCTCACAATTTGGCTCAAACTCCTTTCTGCACTGCGTATTTGTCTAAGGTATCTTGAGAAAAATTCCCATGGAATTATCTCTGCCCAGTTTCCTAAAACCGTGCTCTTAAATTTGTTTTTTCTTTTGTGAATTACGCAGAAGTGTCATGAAATTTGGTCATGAAATTTATGCTGTTCAAAGCGCGCTCTGGCTGTCTGTGCACTCTTGAAGTGCCAAAGCCCTCTCTTTATTAGTTTCTGAGTAATAAGCCTTTACTTCTTCAGAAGAATAATAATAATTACAATAATAAGATAAACTTTCCTTCGGAAAGTTTATAATAATAAAGAATAATAAAAAAAAAAAAGAAAAATAAGACTTACAATAATAAGATAAACTTTCCTTCGGAAAGTTGATAATAAAGAATAAAAAAAAAAAAGAAAAATAAGACTTACAATAATAAGATAAACTTTCCTTCGGAAAGTTTATAACTAGAAAACTGAAACTGCTGAACAGTTTCTAAATAGCCTTCACCTACTGTGAGGACAGTGAAAACGTGATATTTTAGGGTTAGTCTGAGGGCACCAGCCAATTCCAAGCCCATCACAGCTACCATTTGCAAGGCCACAGCAGTCCCGCAGCATCCCACCAAAACAAATCACGGATTGACAGCCAGCCTCTCGCCACCGGGCAACCCCGCCACAAATTATCTAGCATTTTTTCACAACCGCCCACCCTGCTGCCAGCCCCCCGAAACCCTTCCTCACTATTTTCTCCTTGCCTTAACATCATAAGACTCCAATCTGTTTACCAACAAGGCCATGTGCTCATTAACCCTGAACGGACGAGCAAACCTCCCGAAGTAAATCGGCCGTTACTCGGCAGCCGCAAGTCGTACGAACACAATCTTTGTACCGTTTCAAAGAGGAGAAGCAGCCCGTTGTTCGACCACCAGAACCGCCTTTCTACGTTGCGGCATCGCCGAGGAATAAATTGTTGAAATCGCCGACAAAATTATTCAATTTCTTGTCATTTTAACAGTATGAATCAGTATAAGAAAACATGTTATACACATATATTTCATTTCAGATTGTTGGTAGGGTATTAGGGCAACATCATATCCAAAGATCAGCAAAATCCAAACATTTCTACTATCTAAAAAAAATAAAGAATTCAAAATATCAATTATTGTAGAATGTTTGACCTTAAATTTGACCTTGACATTTAGGTCGAAGGTCAAAATTGACAACAGATTCTGAAAGCTCATATGTGAATTGTGGGGGGTCACCAATGCTTGGCATTTGGCTAGAGTGAATATTTCCCCTTGAAATTTGACATTTTAGTTGTTTTTGTATCTGTGAATCGGTTTTCTTTATTTACCATTTTCTCAAAAATTGACAAATCATGCTGTGGTAAATCGATTGTATATCCATGAAGTGCAGATCAATGCCTTGTAAAGAGAAAATATCCAGGCTAAAAGGTCAGTTCTAGAGTATTTTTGTGATTTTTTAAAAAGATACTGTGTTTTCCACTTCAATGGTCGATTTGACCTTGAAAATGACCTCCAAGGTCAAATCTAAAGCTTGATTCTTACAGAATGGATATATGTTTGGGGTAGTTTGCTATAGCATGTTATGACCTAAAACCAGTATTTCATGGTGAAATCCTATTGGTGGCAAATGTTTGCAATATTTAAAATATTAAAAATTATGTATCTCACATTTCAGTAATGGGATTGTTATAAGACTCCTTTCCGCACACCACAAGACTATCGGGCAACTTTTGGTACCATCATTGCTATTTGGCGTCTTTTGGATACTCTGGAACCGCGCGCAGACATAACACCACCATAGTACTGAATCAGTTGACCTTGACCTTGACCTACTTTTAAAAATGTAGGTCATATGGCTTCAGAAGTTGTATATGACATGAGATCCAAAAGCATATGGCTGTAGCTTCATTGTTTGCTGAGATATGCCAATTTCTAGTTTTTGAAATTTAAAGTTTAAATGGCTGTATACCCTTGAAAAAAAGGTCAAGGTCACTCAAAGTCAGTCAAGGTCATGGGGTCACCCTAGGCTCCATTCATGAATTTTTTGCAAATTTAGCTCAAAGATTTTTCCGGGAAGAAGTATAACTAGAAAACTGAAACTGCTGAACAGTTTCTAAATAGCCTTCACCTACTGTGAGGACAGTGAAAAGGTGATATTTTAGGGTTAGTCTGAGGGCACCAGCCAATTCCAAGCTAGCCCATCACAGCTACCATTTGCAAGGCCACAGCAGTCCCGCAGCATCCCACCAAAACAAATCACAGATTGACAGCCAGCCTCTCGCCACCGGGCAACCCCGCCACAAATTATCTACCATTTTTTCACAACCGCCCACCCTGCTGCCAGCCCCCCGAAACCCTTCCTCACTATTTTCTCCTTGCCTTAACATCATAAGACTCCAATCTGTTTACCAACAAGGCCATGTGCTCATTAACCCTGAACGGACGAGCAAACCTCCCGAAGTAAATCGGCCGTTACTCGGCAGCCGCAAGTCGTACGAACACAATCTTTGTACCGTTTTAAAGAGGAGAAGCAGCCCGTTGTTCTACCACCAGAACCGCCTTTCTACGTTGCGGCATCGCCGAGTAATAAATTGTTGAAATCGCCGACAAAATTATTCAATTTCTTGTCATTTAAACAGTATGAATCAGTATAAGAAACATGTTATACACACATATTTCATTTCAGATTGTTGGTAGGGTATTAGGGCAACATCATATCCAAAGATCAGCCAAATCCAAACATTCCTACTATCTTAAAAAAAATCAAGAATTCAAAATATCAATTTTCAGAAAATGTTTGACCTTAATTTTGACCTTGACAAATACTTCAAAGGTCAAAATTGACAACAGATTCTGAAAGCTCATATTTGAATTGTGGGGGGTCACCAATGCTTGGCATTTGGCTAGAGTGAATATTTCCCCTTGAAATTTGACATTTTAGTTGTTTTTGTATCTGTGAATCGGTTTTCTTTATTTACCATTTTCTCAAAAATTGACAAATCATGCTGTGGTAAAATCGATTAAATATCCATTAAGGGCAGGTCAATACCCTGTAGACAGAAAATATTCAGGCCAAAAGGTCAGTTCTAGGGTATTTTTGTGATTTTTTAAATATATGCTGTTTTTCTACTTCAACGGTCCAAATGACCTTGAAAATGACCTCCAAGGTCAAATTTGAAAGTTGATTTGGGGGTTTTGGGTACATGTTTGGGGTAGTTTACTATGGCATGTTATAAGCTAAAACCAGTATTTCATGTTGAAATGACATATGTTATCAAATTTTTAGGAATATTCAATACTAAAAAATCAATATTTCAAAAACCGGTAAAAAAATCTGCACCATACTCCTTACCGCACTGGATATATCTATTAGGCAACTTTTGGTACCATCACTGTTATTTGGTGGCTTTTGGATATTCTGGAACCGCGCGCAGACATAATACCACCATAGTACTGAATCAGTTGACCTTGACCTTGACCTACTTTTACAAATGTAGGTCATATGGCTTCAGAAGTTGTATATGACATAAGATCCGAAAGCATATGGCTGTAGCTTCATTGGTTGCTGAGATATGCCAATTTCTAGTTTTTGAAATTTTAGGTTTAAATGGCTGTATACCCTTGAAAAAAAGGTCAAGGTCACTCAAAGTCAGTCATGGTCATGGGGTCACCATAGGCTCCATCCATGATTTTTTTGCAGATTTTTCTCAAAGATTTTTCCGGGAAGAAGTATAATAATAATAATAACTAGACTTGCAATTGTCCCTGACAATTACGATGAACTTTCCTTTCCTTTTATCTTTCTTGTCCAGTACCATTAATTTCTGCACTGGAGAAGTCTCCAAGGTCTCTTGAAAAAAAATTTTATGCCATTATCTCTGGCCAGTTTCTTGGAACCGTGAAGAAAAGTTTTTTTGTATTCCCTGAAATGCGCAGAAGTGTCATGAAATAAGGTCATGAAATTTGTGCCGTTCAGAGTGCGATTGGGCCGTACCATGGGGGTGCCCACTATGGTGCCTTATTGTCTTAAACTATTCATAAGATGAACACACACCAGCACTAAGCTTTCAAAATATATATATAGGATTTCTGTACTCTGCATTGGGCCTGAGTTCAATATGCATGAAAACTACATATGTAGGAAAAACTGTAACCTTGACCCTTTGATCTAAATTTCTGAAATTTTTTTTTTTTTTTTCAGTCATATATACACACTAGTACATTTTTTGGGACTGATCCAATAAAGAATTGTGGGTTTTGGCTTTTTAAAGATTTTTTATTCAATTTCCAATAGAGCAATTAATAAAGTACCTGAAAACCTCAAAAATAATTGCCCTAACCTCTCAAGCTATACAGGAATAGAAAGATAATGAAAAAAGGTTTAAGAACATATTTTTTTGGTTTCTGTATCTTGTATAGGACTCAGGTTCAAAATGCCTGAAAATTGCATATATAGGACACTCTGTGACCTTGACCCTGTTACCTAGAATTCTGAAATAATTCACATTTGTGAAGCACATGAATATATACTCCTGTGAATTTTTTTGGTTCAATCTATCAACAACATTTTGGTCTTAGTAAGCAATTTAGGCTTTATGAGTGATAAAAAAATTCTAGGGCATTAGTTTTTTGATGAAGGTAATTGCCCTTTTACAGTCATGTAGTACTACCCAGAGGACATATATGTGCAAAATATGAATGAAATTGAAGACTTTCTTCCTGCTTTTTTGGGGCGAGAAACATAAATTTGCTAACATTCATTGTAAAAATTGCTGACTCAGCGGTTTCAGGGAGGTAGGTAGGTAGGTCTGCCCATTGGATAACATGGGAAAGAGAATTTTGGCTCCAGGTTCGAAACTGGTTAAGGTTGGTGAATAGACATTGTATCCTATGTAAAGGCCTAATTTTTCTCTACATAATGACGCCAGTTGCATGAAAATTGAATGAATAGAACTGGAGTTAAAAATTATTGAAATTTGGACTGAAAAAAAATTCTAGGGCCTAACCTTTTCGATCAAGGACCTTTCCCTTTTACATGCATGTAGTACTACTTAGAGGACATATCTGTAAAAAAAATTGTGAGAATCCAAGCAATGCTTCTAGAGTTTTTGGGACTTTTTAGTTTTTTGAACATTAAAAAGTGACAAAAAATTTTCAATGTCTGACGCTTTTCCAAACAAAACGACCTAGAGCATATTGCTATATATTCCTGAAAAGACAACATTTCAAGGATTCTAAATATGTCTTTGACATCTCTGTATCTCAATTTGGAGCCGAGATATAAGCAGTCAAATATCGCAACTTTGGACCCCTGTACCACCTAGACCACTTTACCAAATGGGCTCATTTTTTGCATGATAGTTGTACTAGGGTAGGACTATAAAAGTATGAAATGGCAAGTCAATATGATTATTCCTTCTATGGTTTTCAAAAAAAATTTCATGAAAATTTCGAACTACTTTTTTTCAAGAATTCATAGTTCAGTCAGCAGGCTCACCATTTGGCTCAAACTCCTTTCTGCACTGCGTATTTGTCTAAGGTATCTTGAGAAAAATTCCCATGGAATTATCTCTGCCCAGTTTCCTGAAACCGTGCTCTTAAATTTGTTTTTTCTTTTGTGAATTACTCAGAAGTGTCATGAAATTTGGTCATGAAATTTGTGCTGTTCAAAGCGCGCTCTGGCTGTCTGTGTACTCTTGAAGTGCCAAAGCCCTCTCTTTATTAGTTTCTGAGTAATAAGCCTTTACTTCTTCAGAAGAATAATAATAATAAAAAAAAGAAAAATAAGACTTACAATAACAATATGAACTTTCCTACGGAAAGTTCATAACTAGATTTCTGTTACTGGTGGACCAGCAACGAGGCTTCACCTATTGCCAGAGTTATATTGTAGGTCATAGAAAATTGACAGCATATTCCGAAACATCAAGTTTAAGCTTTAAGGTTATCTTCATCTCAATTCCACAACTTAATTAGGCAGGTCGAGATGCCAACTATGAATCAGCATAAGAAAACTTATATCATGTCATACACATATAATTCTCGGTCAATTTATGCCTCAACCATAAGGTTCACAATATCATGCCATGACCTATTAAAAGGGCTTGGAATGGACTATCAAAAAATGTTTTCCAAGTTAAAAAAGGTTAATTAGGACTGGAGTTATGAATTTTTTTGTTAAAAGTACATTTCAAGGTCTGTGACCTTGAGCGTTTGACCTTTTGACCCAAATATTTGCATGAATTTTGTTACACTGATGGGTTGACACTCCTATGAGTTTCGGTCCAATCCAAGCATTCTGTCTAGGGAAAATAAATCCAAACTTAAACTTTCAGCTAAATTTTTTAGGATTTTTTCGATCTTGAAATTTTCAGGGTCGGGCGATCTTTTTAACCGAACGGGCTACAATCACATACTACATCACATTTTAAAGAGGAGGAAATGAGCTTTCCAAATATCTCTATGCCAGTTCTGTAGCTCAATTAGAACCGGAGCTAGAGCCGATGGAAGTGCGGACACTGGTTCCGCCCAGCCAGATGACCATGCCAAAGTAGTGACACTAATTCTGATCTGTGACCTTGACCGTTTGACCTGGAGAACTCATGTTGCTCAGATTGTTTGCAGGGTATTAGGGCAACATCATATCCAAAGATCAGCCAAATCCAAACATTTCTACTACCTTAAAAAAAATTAAGAATTCAAACTGTCAACTTTCGTAGATTGTTTGACCTTACATTTGACCTTGACATTTAGGTCAAATGTCAAAATTGACAGCATATTCTGAAAGCCCATATGTGAAATGTAGGGGGTCACCAATGCTTGGCATTTGGCTAAAGTGAATATTTCTCATTGAAAATGACCATTTACACTTTTTTGTTACTCAAAAATCGGTTGTCCGAAATTTATGAATTTTTTAAAAATCAACATATTGATTTTTGTCAAAACCAAATAAATGCCCTTATAGTACTGGTCAATATCTTCCATTAGAAAATCTACCAGCTCGAACACTTAATTCTAAGGTATTTTTGTAGTGCTGTGAAAATTGCTTGTTTTTCACATTTCGACGGTCAAAATGACCTTGAAAATGACCTTCAAGGTCAAATTTGACACTTGATTTGGGGGTTTTGGGTACATGTTTGGGGTAGTTTACTATAGCATGTTATAAGCTAAAATCAATATTTCATGGTGAAATGAGCATGGGTACCTATTTTTCATAATTCAAAAATGTGAAAAACTCAATATTTCAAAAACCATTAATGACATCATCTTCATCTTTCACACTGCACTGGCCCCGAGTAAGGGGCAACTTTTAGCACCATCATTGGCTTCTTACAACTTCCGGTTTTGGCCAAGTCGAATCTACACTGAAAACTGCTCCATGTTGCATTGCGGTATGTTCCGCATGAGTGATTCACAATTATGTAATGTCAAAACACTTTAAAACATATTTAATCACAAGATCCAAGACCATTAGTATTTAACGGCACTGGTTTAGAGGATATGCCAATTTTAAGTTCTTAAAATTTTGTACTCAAGGTGACCTGTGACCTTGAAAAATAGGTCAAGGTCACTCAAACTAGGTCAAAGTAATAAGGTCATCCTAGGGTACCTTGTGGTAAAGTTTGGTCCCCCAACTCTAAAATTTTGCCTGTAAATAAGAATAATAATAATAATACCAAAAACAATAGTCTTCACCTAAGGTATTAGGTGAAGCCTAATAACTTTGACAAAAACAATATGCTTCACCTATGGTAATAGGTGAAGCCTAATAATGATAATAATAATAATAGGTAGAGATAAAATAAAATGTGAAAATTTCTTTTCATTTTATTTTTCTATTTTTTATTTTTATGCATATGCAGCTCAAATGATTTATATATGGCCAAAAAAAAAAAGAAAAAGGCATATGAATGTTAAGAATTTTGAAGATCAAAATTAAAGTCATGATTTATAATATATGTATTTATTTATTTAAAGTTATAAAAGCAGTATACATTTCTCCGGTGTTTTTGTACAGCAAATAAATGATGAAATTATAAATAAAAACAATACTGACTAGGAGTCAGTCCATTCCTCCAAGTTCAGCTCATTCAACCACGAAAAGCTATCTTCTCCTCGCAGGTCAGCTTTTTCTTCTTCTTCTTCTCTTTCTTGTTCCTCGTCCTCCTCCTCCTCCTCCTCGTCCTCCTCCTCCTCCTCCTCCTCCTCTTCCTTTTTCTTCTCTAAATGGGTTGTCCTAACCGCAGGTACTCCACTGAAATAAAAAAAAAATAAATAAAAATATATTACTCGTTAATGGACAAGCTTTTTTTTTTTTTTTATAATACCCAAAAGTTGTCAAAAAACAAAAAACATAAATAAATAAAATAAATTAAATGTACCTATATCTTTCAGCACCATTTACACGTGCTGTATCGAGTAAAGGAACTGTAGAGACCCTAACGGGGTGTCCTGATGTCCCGGCCACCTCTCCATCTTCAACAATACTGTAAATATAGTAAAAAAGTTTTAAAAGAAAAAAATAAGCCAAAAATATATGCATATATACGCGTAAAGAAAGTACTGTAAACTATAGTACATGACGAAAAGGCTAACTTACCCATTCACAACTCTGTAACCGCGATGGTGTGGCACTGGAGTGTTAGGAGTCTCATCGCCAACATTAGAGAAATCGAGAGTCCTCTTGACTCTGGGTCGCTGCGGAGGAGTGGCAAAGTTTACATTTCGAGTTCTTCGGCTATGAAAAAACAATGCACAAACAAACAAAACTGTTATTAAATATAAAAATAGTTACAACCTTGACTGACCATTAAAAATAAATAATTATAGCCTGAGTACAAAAAATAAATAAATAAATAAAATAAATTTAAAATATAATTAAAATATACATATAAAATGTCAATAGATGTAGATTAGACATACCCAGTAGGTGTCCTGTACTCATCAACCTCCTTTTCCCATACTCTATCGCTCAGCTTCCCCTTTTTTAGGCGAGGTTCACCGTCCAGATCCACTTCTCCATTAAAACAAGCGATAAAACCTTCTAGCTTGATGACTCTCTTCCTGTGGTAAGTCAGATGCTGCTTAAATCTCTGCAAAAATAAAATAAAATAAAAAACATGAACTGAATATACGTGCGACGCGAATGAGGCAATATATTTATTAAGCTAGTTCATACCGTTAGCATGTCAGATTCTGCCGAAAGGATGACCTCATCGGTCTCTTTCCATTCCATTTCCTCTTCCTCTTCCTCGCACTCTTTACTCTTCTTGATGTCAGCAGAACCACTATGTTGAGGTACTGAATTAGAAGACGAGCTAGGCGATGCTGGGCTGGGAGGTGGCGGAGGAGGTGGCGATGGGGGAGAGAGAGGTGATGACGAAGACTGCCGAGGCTGCGGTGACGGGGTTGACGAATGACTATGCACATTAGTGGAGATAGTCTTCTTGGGTGTTGATGCCATTATAGGTGTAGGGGCCTTGAATGAAGAGACTCTCGGTTCTTGGACGATTTCAATGGATTCCTCCTTTTGTGATGCAGACCTCAAGACAGGCCCTTGAGGAGCATTGGCCAGTCTATTAAGCTGCCTTATTTCTCTCACTGTTTGTTTAGCTAGGCTAAAAAAAAATAAATAAATAAAATCAAATAAAAAATGTGAAATATATATATATATATATATATATATATATATATATAAACGTAATAATAATAATAATAATAATAATAATAATAATAATAATAATAAATAGGAGTACAGCAGTACAAGAGTGCAAGAGTACAAGAGTACAAGAGTACAAGAGTACAAGAGTACAAGAGTACAAGAGTACAAGAGTACAAGAGTGAGAGCTAGTGCAACAGGTGCTCACATCGACGAAGAGCCACCAGCCAGTAGGTTATAGTAGCGGCAGTCGACACAAAAATAAACAATAAAATTTTTTTGATATATATATATATACACACGGATTTATTTACTTAATTATTTATTTATATCGATAAATGATGAACACCGAGAGCTCGGAGAATAGCCACTTAGAGGCCGCGAAAGAGGTGATGGTTATGGAGGAGGAGGAGGAGGAGGAGGAGGAGGAGGAGGAGGAGGAGAAGGAGGAGGAGGAGGAAGACGACGATGTAGAGGAAAAAGAAGGAGAAGAACTCGAAAAAGAGAAGGATTCTCTTTTTCAATTTCATTCTCCCTCCTCGACAGTAATAGTGGGACCATCGATGGTCGGTAAGACGGTTTTGGCTCTGTCTATAGTGAAAAACTCGAAGCTCATGTACACTATACCACCGACAAAGATTCTGTACGCTTACGGAGTTTACCAGAAAAAATTCCGCGACCTCGAAGATCTAGTACCCAACCTAACTCTTCATCACGGTTTACCTCCTAGGGATCTCATAGAAGAGTTGAAAAGCGAAGAGGGCAACAATCTGGTTATTCTGGACGATCTTATGGACGAAATATGCAAGTCCAGCGATATGTGCTCACTCTTTACTCGCGAAGTACACCACGGGCGCATCTCTGTAATAATGATATCTCAAAACGTCTATCATCAATCGCGCTATTCTCGGACGATCAGTCTCAATACTAGTTACTTGATATTGATGAAGACTTGCCGAGACCTACAGCAGATACACTTCCTTTCTCGTCAGATGTTCCCCGACACTCCTAAGAGACTAGTCGAGGCTCACGAAGACGCTACTAGACAGCCCCGAGGGTACTTAGTGGTAAACAACTTGACTAGTTCGGGAGACGAGGACATCAGGCTGAGTACTTCTATCCTACCCGGAGAGACCCTGGTTTTGTATACCAGGAAACGATAATGTCCGACAGAGTGAAAAAGTGCATCGGGTTTCTAGACCTTCTGCTGAGCGCCTACAAGCTGACTCCTCGCTCCGCACGCTCACTACTGAGAGAAGCGTCTAGGGACCAACTTCTATGCTTAACCGAGGTGATCCTTAATACGCTAGAGGGGAACTTGACTGTATCTAACAGCCCTCGCTTAGAACTGGCTGAGTTCAAATTAATGCTGAGGAAAGTGGCCAAAATAGTCTCAGACTCCTCCTCCTCCTCCTCCTCCTCTGCGTCTTCAGGCACCACCACCACCACCACCACCGCCTCCTCTAGGAAACGGGGTGTCTCGACTAAAATTAAAAGATACTCCAACCGTAGGACCACCGTTGCCTCTAGAAAGCTGCTGAGAGACCTCTAGGTAGCTCGATACAAGACACTAATAGCTTTTCTGAGGCATTGCTTACCCGGTTTAAAAAGTCTACTGATAGAAGAGAAACATGACGCCAACTATGAAATTTAACCGAAAGGTTTACGTTATTCCTCAGGAAAAATACGACAGTATGATGGAGAGGAACGAGAAAATCGCGACGGATGCGCAGGGGCGACGGGCCGCAACCGCTGCCATGGGCAGCGGCGCGGGCCCGTCGCCCCCTCTTCCACTGTCGGGTGAGGTACCGAAGGTCACGGCTTCTAGTGCTGCAGAAGGGCACCTCGAGGAAGGGGGGCCGCCCGCTCGCCACTTAAATACAGCGACCAGCAGATCGTCGTCGTCATCGCCGCCGTCGACCGGAGGAGACCTACTGAAGGATATACGACATAAAATAGACGCCGAGTTATCGGAAGAATGGCTGAGAAATAAAGCTATGAAGATCACGTATTTATTACTCGCCGAGGACGCTGTCGACTATAAAAAGTATTACGTGGATCTGCTCTTTCACACTCAGTCTAGCTCTTTTCCTCCGCCCTACAAGCACCACAAGTTGTACTGGCTGCTGCTGAGACGCGGAGTTCCTCTGAATTTAATTTCCAATGTTAAATTACGGAGAATATTGCATTATATGAAGAACAAATATAGAGCCGAAGAGGAAGAAGAGGAAGAAGAGGAAGAAGAGGAAGAAGAGGAAGAAGTTCGGAGGTCGTTGAAGAGGAAGAGGGTGAGGGAGAGGGAGAGGGAGAGCTATAGCGCCAGGAAAAGGTTTGAGGAGTCCGAGACCGAAACGGAGACCTCCGAGGATATAGGAGGCGAAAAAGAAGCGCTAAAAAAATATAAGAGGACCCCTAGACAGTGGATCAAGTTGACTACTAAATAATCATGCCTCTACCCAAAGACATTGACGCTTATTTATCGCGCAGATTTTACAATTATAAGTCACCCGGCGGCTTCACCAGCGCTGCCAAGTTATACGCGGTTATAAAGAGCGAAGGTCGATACGACATAAGCATGACTAGAATAGAAGAATGGGCCGAGTCTCAGGACATTGTCACTTTACACAAGTCCTCCAGAGAAAAACCCTCGAAGTATAGAAGAGTCATAGCGCCCGGTATGAATCACATGTGGGACTGCGATCTTCTGGTATTCAATGGCGAAAGGTTCAAGAACGCTAATCGAGGGTTCGCTTACATCCTGGTCGCTATAGACGTCTTCTCTAGATACTGCAGACTCGGAGCGGTCAAGAGCAAAAGCGCCAGGCACATGAAAATAGCTTTCCAAGAAATATTCGCCGAAGCGGGAGACTCGGGGACACCGAAATTCATAAGGTCCGACAGGGGGACCGAATTCACAAATTCCCAGGTCAGGGATTTACTTAAAGACAAGGGAGTAAGACACGTCTTAAGCAATACAGAAACCAAGGCCAACTACGCCGAAGCGGCTATTAAAGGGTTGAAAAAAAGGCTATTCCAATACTTCCAATACGCCAACGGCTACGGGTATCTAGAGGAAATAGGAGGAATTGCCGCCTCGTACAACGCCACTATTCACTCTAGTATAGGAGTGAGTCCTAAAAGCGTCGACCAGGAAAACGAGCAGGAAATATGGGACTACCAATACGTCACTCAGCGAAATAGCAAAGACTTGATCGGAGCGTTCAAGCTAGCCATTTCTACTTCTGGAAGCAAGAGACTACATCGATACAAATTCGCTATAAATCAGCGAGTGAGAGCGTCCTACAAGCGTAAAGGGAATTTTTTTCGTTCTTACAACGAGCAGTTTACAGGCGAAGTATTTACTGTCAGGAACAGGAAATTCTCTGACGGAGTTGCTATTTATTACCTCAAAGACTACGAGGGAGAAGACGTATCGGGGCCTTTCTACGCTAATGAACTGACGTCGGTGAAATTTGACCCCGACGCTTTCTTCAAGATCGAAAAAGTGATCAAGAAACGACTGAGGCGTGACGGAGTAGAAGAAAGTCTAGTTAAGTATCAGTCCTGGCCATCGAAATACAATCAGTGGCTACTCAGCTCTAATATCAAGACGTTGAAGGCTAAGACTAAGACTAAGACTAAGACTACGTCTAAGACTTAAGACTTAAAACTTGAGACTTAAGACTTAAGACTAAGGCGAGGACAGGAAAGACTGAAATGTTTATTTATCTGGACAGCCACCAGTCGTTGGACATAAATCGGAATAACACAGCAGGTAAATTTACTGTGCAGCTACCGGAGTCATT
Source organism: Alitta virens (assembly GCA_932294295.1). NCBI lineage: Eukaryota > Metazoa > Annelida > Polychaeta > Phyllodocida > Nereididae > Alitta > Alitta virens. The sequence continues at coordinate 44,990,042 of OW028574.1, read as the reverse complement.
CTCGAGGCCAGTCAACGCAACGTCCAGAGGCCAGTGGTACTTGGGGCTTGTCGAGATAGCTATACCTAGCGTGGGAGCGGGCGCTAATAAATGGGATGTGGTATACGTGGTGTGCCCCGAAGTAGAGGGAGTTACATTGGGCGACACGTACAGAGCGGTGCTGAGATCCATAGCTCTGGGTGAAATAAGACGCCATAACTATGTACGCTTTCAATCAGTACTCTACACGCCCCTGAGAGTGAAGGACGTGAGCCATATTTCCATAGAACTGCGAGATTCGAGCTGGAACGTTCTGCCAGAACTAGTAAGAGAAACTAGACATTCGACTAAGTGTACTTTAGAGCTAATATGGAAGCGAGATACAAATCGCTAGCGGCTATGGACCCCTTGCCCTGGATAGAACATTTTAAAAAAACTGCCGGAGCCACTACCATGCTGTCTACTCGCCCCCTACCAGTGGTGATTGAAAAAAGACGTCTAACGGATGTCAATGGATCGAAAGTAAATGAGAGTTTACCCCTAACCATAGTGTCACCTGTTGGGCAGTCTAATGAAATGGCGGAGGCCGATTTACGCATGGAAAATGATAAAAGGTCTGCAGAGCCACCGCGTGCCTCAGTTGTTAAGACCAACACGGCGAGTGCGCAGGTAGGCAGGAAAAGAAAGCAGAGACCTAGCGCTAGCACTGGCACTGGCAAAGCGACTGTTGGCGATAAAAAGAACAAGAAGAAAAAATTAACTAAAACCAAGGATATTTTCAGTCAACATGGCCTCGGGTGAAAAGGTTCTGCAATCGATAGAACTAGCCTATGATGACACTCTTAATTTGTTCAACCTTCCTCTGAGCAACCTGGGAGTGACGAACGTGAAGTATTTAACTCATAAACCTATCAACCAATTTACGTCTGAGGGGGATGTGAAATTTCATGTACCGGGTGCGGGTACAGCTTACATAGACATGTCCAGTGTCTATCTAAAGACAAGGGTGAGGATAGTCACCGAGGACGGCTCTCCCATTAATGAAAAGACTAAAAAGAAGAATAAAGGTACTGCTGCTGCTGCTGCTGCTGCTGCTGCTGCTGCTGCTGCTGCTGCTGCTGCTGCTACTGCTGCTGAGGACGAGGACGAGGGCGAGGGCGAGGGCGAGGATGAGGACGAGGATGAAGGGGGGTGGAGTGTAGGAGTGATCAATAACTTGGGTCATGCGCTCTGGGATCAGGTAGAAGTGAGACTTAATGACAGAGTGGTCACTGGCGGTCAGACCGGTTACAGCTACAAGGCTTTAATAAACACATTACTAGGAGAGAGTGATTTAAATGACGCCCAGCTGGAATGCGCATTGTTCCATAAAGATACTGCAAGATGCATGGACGATGTGAGTCTGATGACTGGTGGAAATGAGGGATTAAAAAAGAGATCAGCTGGCATGAGATCGAGCAAAACGGTTGAACTATTGTGTAAGGTGGACGTCGATGTTTTTAAAGTGAACAAAATGCTTTTAAACGGCGTCTCTATAGACATGACTCTCACGCCAACTTCCAGCGCCTTCAGATTGCTGAGCTCAAACACTAACAAGAAAGACTACATTCTCGAAATTAAAGACATCACTCTTATTCTGAAACACGTGACGCCTTCGAATCTCGTATTGCTGGGTCATCAAAAAGTCATGGAAGAGGAGATATCTTTAGCTCAATATTTCTACACTAGAGAAGAATTGAGAAAATTTAATTTAGCCAAGGACACCTCGTCGTATTACATAGAAGACGCGTACAACGGTAGAATACCTAGCAAGATAGTGATGGGCTTTGTCTCAGGGGAATCTATGAGCGGCAGCCTAGCCAAGAACCCGTACAATTTCAGACACTACGACATAACTTACGTCAATGTCAGTCTGTCTGGAATGCCCACGCCTGACGGACCTCTAAGCATCGACTTCTCGGAAGACAAGTACATAAACTGCTATTCTGAACTTTACAAGAGAAAACCAAATTTCAATGGGAGTGCGAGGATCACTAGAGAGGAGTACAAGGAGGGCTACAGCTTATTCGTCATAGACCTGGCGCCTCAGAACTACGAGGGCTTTTACCCTGTTACGAGAGACGGTAGCGTGAATAGAACTTAGATTTAAGTCACCTCTACCCGAATCGGCTGTTATGATAACGAAAGTGATGTATCCGGGTCTATTCAGTATAGACTACGCCCGCAATATCTATCTGACATGAACACCGACCAAATATACGAGCTACTGTGGAATGACGTAATAGTATCAGCAGAAATTATGGCCGTTATACCCTGTAATGCTCTGAAATACGTACCCGTCAAAATGACGGGTTGCTACATCGTAAATTGTAACGAAAAATCGTACTTACGCGGAGACGTCGGTCATTGGATTTTCCTGAGGATTCATGGTGATGGTAGTAGGCGTAATGAGGTCGAGAATAATCTGGAAATTTTCGATGCCCAGGGAGAGACGACCTACAATAGAGAAATGGAGGTGTTTATGAGACAATTCGAGAACTGTTCGAGGAATTATTCGTTGATTTCTAACGAAAAATGTGGTTTTTACTCTCTAGTATACGCTTATTATCGATGTAGAAAGTTAAAAAGATTGAATGTTTTGAATATACTTAAAGACATCGGAGATGTAAAAGAACATTGCATGGCGCTATATGGTGATCGACAATTAAATAGCAGCTTAACTAAGGGACTAACCAACTGACCAGTCAACTGTTCAACTAACTAACTAACTGACTACCTGACTGACTGACTGACTGGCTGACTGACTGACTGACTGGCCGCATGTCTGACTTAATATCCAACTAACTGACTGACTGACTGACTGACTGACTGACTGACTGACTGACTGATGACCTGATTGATATTAGGAATGCGTGTACATTGCTATTATTATTATTATTATTATTAATTAATGTCTCGATTTAGCTATATCTGCATATCAATAAAAACATTATGCGGAGTGAATAATGCAACATACATGAAATTATTTATGTCTAAGGAATGCGTGTACATAGCTATTATTATTATTATTATTATTATTATTATTATTATTATTATTATTATCATCATATTATATTATATTATAATGCGGTTTATAAGGAATGAAAAAAACTTTACGTATATTTATTTAACTGTGTCTAGTTTGCAGACTCTTAACATTGCCTGTATATTATATATATATATAAGACTAAGAACTGCTGATTTTTGTAAATATAAATGTATCTGATATGCACTGTTGATTATCAATAAATATAGTATGACTCAATCACCATTGTTTCCCGAATTACTTACTATAAAATACTAAACATTGCCCCTGCGTCGATTAACATTATAAGAACGCGATAAATGACAGTTATTAGTATAGATAAAGTAAAAAAAGTAACTTACAAGTGGTGAACTGATGCAGTAGAATGTAGACGGTCGAGGAGTTCAATTCAGTCAGTTTTGGTAGGCTGAGTGTGTCCAAAAAACAAAAAACGTCAGCAAAAAAAGTGCCCAGAAATTCCTCTTGCAGATGTAATGGTTGCAGCAAAAAATAGAAGTGATACTAATGTCTCGGTACCGGGGCTTTTTATACCTCATTTTTACCCTGAGGCACTCCCTGGGAGATGTTTGGGTTGTGGTCCAAAGGACACCTTTTTACGGAGATGACCACTCTCATAGTAGTGCACTTTGACCTCGAAAGGTCATCGGTGATACATCACTGCCTAGCGTATACATATGGTAGAACATAAGCAACACTGTAATCAATAGAAAACGGTTAATATGGAGGTGTCAAAGAGCTTTGTCTCAACCGCCCCCGCTGACAACATGAACATTTTGTTTACCCTGAGGGCTATGTCTATAATGGTTTCATTGTGCTGTAGCTGTATTTTCGAATTATGAAACATGCTGAGATGTATTTTATAAAACAATATCTTATACACGAAATATAATGCTATACATCTAAGACATAAACTACTACTACTACTACTACTACTACCACTACTACTACTACTACTACTACTGCTGCTGCTGCTGCTGCTGCTGCTGCTACTACTACAGAGTTATAATGAGTGCATGTTCCACAAAGCACTAATGTTTCAATAAAAATATTATCTGTGAATATAACTCACTATTTAAATTACATTAGGAGTATTTTGCATCTTTTTTCACTAATTTACTCATATTCAGTGATTTTTGACATATACTCATGTAATCATGCTGCTGCTGCTGCTGCTGCTGCTGCTACTACAGAGTTATAATGAGTGCATGTTCCACAAAGCACTAATGTTTCAATAAACATATTATCTGTGAATATAACTCACTATTTAAATTACATTAGGAGTATTTTGCATCTTTTTTCACTAATTTACTCATATTCAGTGATTTTTGACATATACTCATGTAATCAGCAAACACTCATGAGGTCTATTATATTTTGAGGTCAGTGATATTCACATGTTTGATCACACCCTCAACCCTCTGTGTCCAAGACAATTACAAGTGAATATAACTTACAATTCAATTAGATTATACACCCTCTATTGTCTAATTGCTACCAGGAGGTCAAGTCTTTTGTTTTATTACACAATGGTCAGGGTTGTACCCCCCTCTGTGCAGGATGTTTTGACCATTTATTGCCTCATAAAGCCTTGAGATTTTGGAGAGAGAAGACATTTGGAAAAATTGCAGATTGAGAGAAAGAGAGAAAGTCAGAAAAAATAGTAAATATGTATCGGATTCTAATGCTTTTCGCATTGGGTATATGTACGAGCGAGGGCTGGCTATGCGGTAATGAAGGACAGTGCAGATGTACTTCTTCGGGGGAAGTCGTTTGCAATGAGATTAGGGCGGCTCCCTATTTCCTGGTGAACAACAGGCAGGACAAGCGGTTGACGATGAAGACAACTGGAAACTTCGACCTGGACACTCTGGCTGACACATCCGGATTCGCGAGAGTTATGCTCATGGGGTTATCGGACCTAGAATGCTCCAGGGTCGAGCAAGATTTCCCCTGGATCCTCTGCGTTGCTGACTCGGCTATATACGCTGTACCCCTGACCAAGGCCCTGACCCCCTTCAAACGAGGGACTGATCCGATTGCCACCCCCCGACCAATGAAGTATGACCATGCTACTCAAGATGACGAAGACGATGATGATGATGATGAAGTGGTGACATTTAAAACTCTCAATGTCATGATAGCGTGGGCCGTCATATCGGGGATCGTCGGAGCGATTTGTACTTCATGCATTTTGGTGAGTCTTGTGAATCTTCACGCGAGAATTAACACTCACGCAAGGAGTAACGATCCACCTATCTATGCAGTATACTTCTGTCTTAGATGTATAGCTGTATTGCTGTGCCCCTTTCACCTTTGCGCCAGGTGCTTCAGCTGTACTAATTGCGCTCTGTACAATCTGGAAGAAGGCTTCAGTACTTCGTCTTCATCTACATCTACGACTACCCTGTAATTAGGTTAGTTCTTTGATTCTTTCGAGTTTCAATCAGCTGCTTATATAAAATATTCTTAAAAGCGCTAATAACGTGATAATAATAATAATAATAATAATTATATGTGTATGTAAGTATGTATAATTGCATTATACAGTTCATCATGATATAGTACAATCTTTAGTAATGATAATGCGTCCTACATGGCTGTTTTTGAGGGTACTTTATTGTATGTAACTTATAAGCATTTCCCTCAATGTAAACTTACGACTGAACCGATGTACATTTAGCTAGTACTTTTGTAAAGTATTCGATAGTACATGACTTATGTATTATGTTTCTGTAATGTAGATGAAGATGCTATGTTATAAATCGCGTAATTGTCAACCGCTAATAGCTTTATTATTTTCTTTTTTTCCAGACCCGGGATTATGCTTTTAGCCGACTAAAGAAGCTCCTGGTATCTTTAGCGTTACGGGGAATGGGCCGCCTTATAATGATCTACATTGGCAATGTCGACATGGCGATTGCTTTTGAGAATGCCGATGAGGAGAATCTTTTGTTATTGATACTTCTAAGACTCAACCAGTGGCTAATTAGAGCGATAGCCCGCAGAAATAACAGGCGTAACGGCAATGTCAACAATGACAACAACAACATCAACAACCACGGTGCGAGGGTGAGGGGTGAAGCAGGTCAGCCCTTCGGTCAGCCCTTAGGCGGTCTTGCTGCTGCTGCTGCTGCTGCTGCTGCTGCTGCCGCCGAGGCCCTCCGAAGACCTAGAGCTGCGCGTCACCAGAGACACCTTGCGGGTATAAACGTAAATAACATTTTGCCCCTGAGATTACGTGCCCGAAACTTGCCACTACTGTAACTATTTAGGGGGGTAAGATAGAATGTGATTTTCTTTTGATAGCTAAGGGTTTTTATGAGGGGTAAGCTAGAATGGTATTTTGTTTCGCTGCTAAGGGTTTTTTTTTAATTTATTTTTAATTTTTATATTTTTTATTTTATTCATTTTTGTTATTCTTCTTTCTTTATACTCGTTATTTGGCTGTTTGTTTGTTTTGCTGGTTTGTTTTATGTAAGATTTAAGACTAGGGTATGACTATTCGAAATTGTAAAATTACCTTTTTTTTTTTAATTCATATTTTTTGTACTTTGACAGCTAGATTTTAATTTTTTGTGTATATATATAGTACTTTTACCGTGTTTTCTTATTTAACTTCTCTTCTGAATTAGTATATTTTGATAACTAGAATTTAATGTTTTGCGTGTATATATATATATAGTACTTTTTCCTGTGTTTTATATTTTAACTTCTCTTTTGTATTGATTTTTTGTACTTTGGTGACTAAAATTTAATGTTGCGTGCGTGTGTGTGTGTGTGCACGTGTGTGTGTGTGTGTATATAGTACTTTTAGTGTAGTTTGGAATTTTAACTTCTCTTTTTTATTCATATTTTGTACTTTGGATGCTAAAATTTAATGTTCTGTATGTATATAGCCACTTTATATTTCATAGTGATTTTTTAGTAGAGTTTTCAAATTTAAATTATATTTTTGTATTAATATTTTTGTACTTTTTTTTATTACATTTGGACTGATATTTTATTATATTATATTATTTCGCCATTTTTACATGTATATATAATTTTGTTGTAAATAGAGAGAGAGAGAGAGAGAGAGAGAGAGAGAGAGAGAGAGAGAGAGAGAGAGAGAGAGAGAGAGAGAGAGAGAGAGAGAGAGAGAGAGAGAGAGAGAGAGAGAGAGAGATTACAGGAAATAAATGTTTATACCAGCCTGAGACTAATTATTGTACTTTCTTTTAGTTAAATAGCAAGGAACAAAATATTAAAAAACAGTGAAGACACAGCAATGAGCTTGATTGCCACCAGGTGGCAAGTTCACTGTAGCCAGTGCTGGGAGGCATACGACAAAAGTTGGCCAATGACAAGAAGTGTTCAATTCACAATAGTCATTGCTCCCAGGCATGCGACAAAAATTGGCCAATGACAGGCACAGCTTGTCATTGATGAGATGAGATGCTTGATGCTGAAAGCTCAGCTTTCATTAGGTGTCATTCCATTCAAAGATGATAGTCTATCAACATGAATAGCTCATCTTTCATTCGGTGTCTTTCTGTTCCAAAAAATAAAATATATATATATATAAAAAAGATGGTAGTATATCAGCATGAATTGGTCATTTAGACCACTTTATGGACATAAAATATAATGAAGAGGAATTATCATTATAAAATACATATGCTTAGTTATCATTATTATGAAGTGTTTCACTCTAGCATAAGGTATGAGCGTGAACATCATAAATATCCTTCTTTTATATTATGCAATAAAGAATTACACAATACTGCTGTCTTCCTTAAGGCCCTCCTCCTCCTCCCTTGGTATTATGATGTATATTTCTATTGACCTAAATAACTTTACCAAAAGCGGTATTGTATAACTAAAGTTATAGTTGACTGAATAACTTTAACTTTCTCATGAGTATATTTCGATAAGTATTATAGCCTATATTTATGTAAAATTCATTAATAAGTCCCAAACTTACCTTAAAGTACATATTTAACAATCATTACATTTTACCCTCAGGCCATTCTTGACCATTGAAGTTGCCTAATTGATATTCGCATTTCATTACGCCCGGGGCACCCTCTTGTGGCCAAACATTGAACTAGAGTGTGATCCAAGGCTTTTACCCCCTGAGGCTATTGCATCGATCCTTTGATCTCATGCCCTCAGGGGTCGGCGATCTCTTTGGCGGTAAAACGCCGCTCACGTATTGACATGAATGACTCTATAGTAATAAAGAAAATGAAAAAAATATAACAAATTACCAAATAAATGGAGTTTATAATTATTATTTTAAGCTTAAAGGAAGCCCCATATGATATATAGTATTAGCTGGATAGATGACTGGATAATGTATGCACAATTAATGCCGTGAAATAGGGAAAATAATGGTGAAGGTGCCAAAAAAAAGAGAGAAAAAAACACCTATAACTAATGGTATTAAGGTAAAAATGCATCAATTATCCACTAATATTTTCAATTGATTGGTGGCTGTAATTATGATATATTTCTTTCAGCATTATTACAACAGCATAAACTACCTGTGGATTACTGGCTTCTGCCAGTTCTGGGGAACAAATAATTCAACTTAATTTTTTTAATTTTTTTTGTGTGAGATTGTTTGGCATATTTGTGTTATACTGGTCAAATTTAGGGTCAATGGCACCATAAACAGTGTCAGTACAACGCTGTGAATTTAGAGAAACAACATGGGATCCAAGGAACAGGATTAGTTCACCTTCCTGCTGCTAGGTGGACACAACACCATGACGTCATCATGTGGATAGGCTCTAAAAAGCTATCCTAGGACCAGTCTAAGACATTGTTTTCTGCAAGGCAGACGTTTAGCTTTGAAATGCCATGGTAATCAACAACAACATGATTCTGCCACATTTATTTGTCATGAAACATTTGGTCAAAGCATGTAATCAACAAGAACTTGCACCGCAATACCACACACCAGGTCAGTTATGAATTATGACACCGGAAGTCCCTACACAGATCCGAAATTTACAGTTGTTGAAACCACACTGTCATGTAATGCCTGTTACATCTTCAACTTGCAACTTATTGGGTCAATTTCGAGACAGAAACTTATGTGAGGAAAATGAAATTAATGTCAACAGATAAAAGGTACATGAAATTAGTGTTTTGAGAATTTTTTTCAAACCATAAATGCCAGTTAACAGAGGAAAAGACTCATTTTGGTTTGGTGTCCTGCTAAAATATGGTTACATTTTTGTGTCCTATTTGAGCTACCCTCATTTTGGTGAGGTATTTCTCCACTAACTTGAGCCATAGAGGCCACTAGACTATGCTAAATGATCAGGTATTGAGTTGTGTTTTTTATGAAAATTAATCAAACAATTTCAATTTTTAAATAATGAAAGTAAAAAATATTCATTTTGGAATGCATAAAGTTGGCCTATGTTATAAAATGTTTTTAAAAAGTGAACTTCTCACCCTGATTTGTGCTGAAACAGCACAAGAAGGTGTCCAGAAATAGTCGGCGAGCAGTCCAGTGCGGTTCTGCTGACATTGAGGTGGCGAGGCGAAATTCCCGCTAGGTAGCGCTGCGACTGTAGCGGTCCTGCGGTTGAGCGGTGTCGTATTTTGAAGGTTGAACTTGATAAAAACGATGGATACTGGAGCTAAACAAGCGTGGACGATGGATGGCGTTGACACTTTGTAAATCGTTGATTTGTGAAAGAGGGTAAATCATCTTTGCTATAACTCATGCAAATTAACCTTCCAGCTGTAAGCAGTCGCCATCTAGCGGTATAGTTACTCATCACCAGTCTAAAAGATATAACTAAAGGGCCCACCATTCTTTGCAACCAGATTGCACTGTAATTAAATAAACAAATCTAAATGAAGTATTTATTTATGGTATATTTTATATAATAAAATATATAATAAAATATAGAATCAACATTTTCCTCATAAAGTGTACATTCATTGATTGTAATAGTAATACAGAATACTAACAATTTACTTATCACCTATCATATCAATATTATGACTTTCAAAAATTCATATCACTGAAACTCTCCTCATGAAATGCACATTTTCTTCATTTTGAAATATACATATTTTCCTCATAAATTGTACATTCATTAATTGTTTTCCTAAAAAATTTTAGAATTTACTTATAACCTATAATATCAATATTATTACTTTCTATTCATATCATGAAATGTACATTCTCCTCTTGAAATGCCCATTGTCCTCATGAAATGCACATTCTCCTCATGAAATGTACATTCTTCTCATGAAATGCACATTCTCCTCATGAAATGTACATTCTCCACATAAATTGTACGTTCATTAATTGTGACAGTAAAAATCCTCATGAAATGCACATTCTCCTCATGGAATGTACATTCTCCTCATGAAATACACATTCTCCTCATAAAGTGTACATGCTCCTCATGAAATGCACATTCTCCTCATGAAATGCACATTCTCCTCATATAATGTACATTCCCCTCATGAAATGCACATTCTCCTCACAAAATGTACATTCTCCTCATGAAGTGTACATTCTCCTCTGGAAATGCACATTGTCCTCTGGAAATGCCCATTGTCCTCATGAAATGCACATTATATCCTGGAATGTACATTCTCCTCATGAAATGCACATTCTCCTCATAAAGTGTACGTTCATTAATTGTGATAGTAAAAATCCTCATGAAATGCACATTCTCCTCATGAAATGCACATTCTCCTCATAAAGTGTAAATTCTCCTCATCAAATGCACATTCTCCTCATCAAATGCACATTCTCCTCATGAAGTGTACGTTCATTAATTGTGATAGTAAAAATCCTCATGAAATGCACATTCTCCTCATGGAATGTACATTGTCCTCATGAAATGCACATTCTCCTCATAAAGTGTACAATACTGTACATTCATTGATTGTGATAGTAATAAATAATACTGAGAATTTAATGATGACCTATCATATCAATATTATCACTTTCTAAATTCACATCCCTCCTAAAATGTATATTCTCCTCTTGAAATGCACAGTTGCCTCATCGAATGATATAGTTTATTTTCTGACTCCTAGTGGCCTAGTAGGGGGATGCATAAATGAAATTACAAAATAATTAGATGTACTTATGCCGACACTCCAGAGTTTACAAAATTCTTGTTAAGTGCAAATCTGACAAGCAGAAAATTGCCTAAATAAAAAACTACGAATTTCTCTTGTATTTGAAGATTTCTTCAGTAAATACACAGCTCATGCACTACATAGTGTAAACAATTATTATTTTTAACTAGGTGAACTGGCAAAAACTGTCCATAATTATGTCGCATGGCTTTGACGTGACAGCACACAATCTCGAAATGATACAATTTTAAATGATTGATTAAAATTTATCTTTTATTTTTGAATTAATCAAAATTATTCAATTGGGACGATTAATCATATTCTAGCTGTACAATGCAAGACATTCAGCATAAATAAATAAGTTACTAATTTTGTCATTGATTCCTTTATTTGACAATATAATCACTGTCCATACATGAATACATACACAATTAAGTACTAGTGCACACACAGAACCTTTTGTACTTCAGTAATGCATTTCCAAAATAGAAAAGGAGTGGTAAAAAACAATACACTCTGTTTATCTTTTATAAATTTACACATGATTACATAAAGGTAAAATATCCAGCCTATTTCAGGCTTATTAGTCGTCACATATATTTTATATGTTTTACAACAGCATTAAATTAAAGTTTGGCACTTCTTTACACTATTCATGCATAATAGCAAGAAAGAAAACATAGATAATGATCCATAATTTTATTTGGAATACTTTTCCCTAATTTATCATCATATAAAGAACACTCGAGACTTTATATTTTATCTTCATTAAGAAAGATGCATAATCTATATAATCAGGTCAGCAGGTTGGACTTGGGTGTAGCAGCCACTTTCTATTTTTAAGGGGACCACATCAAATTGGTTTGAATGCATCTCTTCCATTATAAACAGACAAATACACCATCTACCAGGCTATGTAATTAACTGCACAATGCTACAAGTTGTATCTTCTCTTTGATATATATCACAATTTTATCATAATGCATTAAAATGTACATTTTTTGCTAATGCTATATATGTAAATTTCAGGAGGCTACAAGGGAAATGTGCACTTTAAAACTACAGTACATACCCATAATAAGTAATATAGGTATGCTTTGAAATTTCCAATTTTATATGCTGATGTCGATTTCATGAAACAACCCCATTTTTTTCCAGCAGCTTAAGAGTCTTCCTGACTCAAAGTTATTCTTGTTGATGCAGAAATAACAACATTTCTTGCATTGAAGCCAGGATTATTTTTTGTAATACATTTTATATCACTATGGTAATACCTATTACTTGTGGTGGTCTGCTGTTTTCTAGCTTTGTTGGTAAAGGCATAGGTTTCAAGGTGACAAATAACAAATTTGTCCTTTTTGGTAACCATGTGCTTGGGGCTGAAGTTTTTCTTGCAACCAGAGCATTTTCTGCAGTTTTTTAATGCTCTTTCTTCAAGAAAGAAAGGCTCCTCATCTTCTGCAGATGTTACTCTGTTAGATCTTGCAGGCAAGTGTACTTGACTCTTCTGTTGTAATTTATCGCATGTTGACGGAGACTGGCACCAACCACACAAGAATGGCATTGGTTTCAGGGTGTCAGGCAGACCTAAGCAGGTCTTATGAAACCAAGTTTCACATTGGTCACAGTTGATCTGAATCATTTAACAAAAACATTATTGTATTAGAAAGTGGACATGCATGTGTATAAGCGTGCAAATATTTGTCTATGGTCAAGGAGGCAGTTATTAAGTTGTAATAATGTTACTCTCACTGTCTCCTTGTTTTGCTAATAATGTGTCAATTTATAAAGCAGCAGCTTTCTGTCACTGCTAAGGCTTCACATCATCCACCATTACAATAGGAGATGAAGCCCATCAAAACATAGAGTGTGTGTTGTCTTTTTTACTGCAAAAAGTAATCATAAATTATATATTCTTTAAAAATTTTTGTTTTTTACTTTCTTTGACACATGAAAAATACTTTCTTGGAAACACGGCCTGGATTAAATTGTGAATTTAATTTAATATAGTTTAAACATCAAAGTGCTTGTCAAGATTTAATTCCAACCCTGACTCAATAATATGAACAGCTCTAATATATTGTAAAAATGACAAAACTCACCCAGTTGAAATGTGTATTATCCAAATCATCATCTGGAGGTTCATCCCGTCCACACTTCCTGCAGTCCATTTGCTCAAGATTATATCCTGTATTAAAATTAGAATTTATTTAATATACTTGTACATCATACAAAATAAAATGATAGGTACTTCAACATAATACACTTTTAAGAATGTAATAAATTAAAAAAAATATAAAATAGACAAGACTTATGTTCATGGGCATGCCGAAGCTTTTAGCAAACAATTGGCATGTCATTATGAGTGAATAATGAATGGTTTGTGCTGGTCATGTATAAGCATTACAAAAGCTTCCAGCAGTTATAACATCACAGATGTTTCTATTTCCATATATAATATTATTACATTATGCATGCGTGTACAAGTAAATATTTTTTACTTGAGCCGTACCAATGTGTGTAAGAATGTCCATCGCAAGTTCTTTCCTTATTCCATGTTTATATGTGAATTTCACAGTATCATGTTTGAACATATCTTTCACCAGCTCCTTTGCATACTGTAATCAATAATATTAAAATTAGAAAACTATTAAACAATCCTAAAAAGACATGCTATAATTACATGTTAGCCTGATGTCACATACCTCACACATCATTAATTTTAAACAACTGCTAACTCTGAAACTAGCGCAGGGAAAAAGTTTACCAAATAAGCTCAAAAGCAACTTCATATGCTTAAGTTGAATTAAACCATGTATGCAATATGCAAGGCTAAATTCTTAATTACTAATGCTTCATTGTTAAAAAAAATTTAATACTCAATGCTGAAATGAAAATAGCATTGCCAGCAGTTTGAGCTGGACAATTATTTGAGGTTATAAATCATAACTTTCTAAACAATTTAGTAAGCATTGTTTCATCATCATTCTGTCACTTACCATACAAACATATGCCCCACATGAAGTAAAGTCTTGTTGCAAGGGATAGTGAACTGATTTTTCACAAAATCTGTGCTTCATTACAGTGCTGCTTCTCAGGAACAAGGACCTCATAAAGGTTCTGCATCATACAATTCATAAATCATGGTTTAGTGAGATAACAGATTTATATCCTTAATGATATCTATCAAATCATCAGCATGTGACATATTATGATTTATTGAATAAAGCCACTCTTCCTGAACACAAGAACCAAAGTCACCTTATGCTCTGCTCATGAGCCGGCTTTTCATCACTGTTCCTGTTTGATGGATCTAGATACATGTAGAAATTCTTCTTTATGTTCATAACCTGCAATTCACAATTTTATAACTTGAATACACAAGCAAGTGAATTGAATTCACTGTGCAACACACAGAATTATGGTTAAATGCATAATTCAATGTTAAGCCATATGAAGCATCACTAACAGGCCTGCTTTCAGAACATATTCCCTTCCCTATCCATGGTTTTTCAACTTTAATTTTTGTCATTATACACTACACAGAGTAATTGCATACATTTACATTACATATCTATACCTTTTCATTGCATGATAATATGTATTTACCACTAATATCTAGTGATTGAGGTAATTAACTGCTCCAACAATCCATTCATATTCATGCACGATTCTCTGAAATCATATAGAAATTAATGCACATAAATAATGATAAGTACACTCATTTTATTCCTTTAATTATTTCTATTAAACAATTATCCAGAAATAAATAATTCATTATTGTTTCAAAAAAAAAACATTGAATTTGGATATGTTATTTACCTCAGTAGTTTTTTTCTTCAGAAGTGTGCTTACTGATCTTCTCTGCACTATAATGTCAGTAAGCATCTGTGAATCCATGTGATATATCTTATTCCTAGCACTGCATACTACAGACCTAATGTACGCATTTAGGACCTAAAAGAAAAGAATACCATACATACTGTGTTGTGTTTAATAAATAAGTACTTAATAAGTGTATAGTGATGTAGAAGTTGTTAAAACACTAAAACAAAATTTTTATTTGATCATTGAAGTCACTCTGTATTTGCACCATCCTTACCTGATCATTAAGATAAATGCCAGGAGCTAGTCGTCCAAAATCCTTGTCTGTGATTTTATAACCACATAAGTGGCCCACCGTGTACCCAACTTGATTGACTTTCCAAAGATTGTGAATATCTGCAATAAAACACATTCCTTGTTAATTCTGCCCAGTCACTTTTGCTCGTTTATTGCCGATAGAATTGCAGTTATAATTTTTCAGGTAAATCAATTTAACTTGAATGTGCAAAGTCTAGTGGTCTAAGAATTTCTTCCCTTCCCTGCAAACATATAATATTTCAAAAATATTTCCAACTATATTTAGCAGACCTTAGTTGAATATTTCACGGAAATATTATTGTCTAAGGTGCTGCTGAGATTGCCATAACATTTTATTAATGTCTGGAGAAGGTTGTGCCGACATTAGCAGAAAATATTATTATTTAAGGTTCTGCTAATATTTCTGTAATATTTGAAAATATCCTTATTCTTAAATATTGATTGAATATTTACTAATAATCTCATCAAGATGAAAATTATCAAGATGAATTTAATGTTAGACTCTAATATCAAAGTAAAATATGATTTGAAGGTTACTGTGGTATCTGTGAAAATATTAACTTACATATTGCCTTAACATTAGTCTCAAAGGTCAAACACACCTCATATTTAAATCTTATGAGAAGGTCTATAAATAACATTACATCTAATGTTGTATTGACATAATAGTAACATCATAGAAAATATTAAACTTAATGTTCATAGCATATTAGGAGTAGTTATTAAACAGATATGATTTTCAAACATCAGAGAAATGATATATCAAACATTAGATTTTGATGTTATTTTAACACGATGATAACATAAGAAAAAATATTAAACAAAATATTTATTGGATATTATGAGTTATTATTAAAGGCTCGTTAATTGAAAACATTACCAGGGTACTTCAGAAAAATGTTTATGTTAATGTTGATTTAATACTGACCAGATATTACATATATATATATATCGTTTTATTGACAAGCCTGAAAGTTTAAATTATAATATGTGCTAAATATTGAGAAATATGTCATGAAAATATACTAACTGAAAATTATCATAACAATTATGAGAAATATTTGGTGTAATACTGACTTAATAATATCAAAGTATTTCTGCAAATATTTATTCTAATATTTGCCACATGTTGGAAATTCAGGTCATATTCATGATAGTTTAAATATTTATATTTTAATCAACCATAATATTCTTTCTTAATGTCAATCCAACATTTTTGCAGTATTCTGAAAATAAATGAATTAATACTGAGGAAATATCTGACTTCGAAATGGGAATTATGTTTTCCTATAATAAGCTTCAAAGATCAGATTAATATTTGTCAGTACAAAATTCATTTTCAAACTTATATATGACATACTTACGTATGCAATTGTGTAATTATTAATAAAAGAGCACTTACTATTTTTATGAAAATTTATTATAGACATTGTCAAAATAATTAACACATGTATGACTGCTAAAATATCAGTAAATAGCCTATCAGCAAATCATAAATTAAGATATTTGTAAAAAAAGTAGGACTTCAGCAAAAACAAGTGTCAGGATTGAACCCACGAAGTTGTGATAGGCAAGCCAGCACTGTACTGCTCTATATGGTTTTATTTCGGTGCCAAAAGTCAGAAGCTGCAACGCCCCTTTGTTACATTTGTAAAATTAATTGACAGGCGTCAATGGGCGTCAAAAAAAATATTTGTAAAATTAATTGACAGGCGTCAATGGGCGTCAAGATAAATATTTAGGACGCCGGGCGTTAAAATATATCAATTAGTCAATGCAATATACATATGTATAACAAAAATATACACAACATAATGCATTGTTCCAGGAGAAATAGTGCTCATTACTTCAAGTCTGTAATGGTTTTCTACCATTCCCAATACTGTTACTAATTGCCGTTTCGATAAAATATAGCAGTATCAATCATCTTTGAAGGGTTTGCTAATTATTACGATTTCATTAGACCCATTACTATATATTATTGCCCGATAAGTGCAGTTAAAATAGTTTCAATTAATTAGTTTAAAAAATCATTTATCAAGCATACTAAGTTGTCCATTCAGTATTATAGATATAATTCTATAGAATTCCATATTTTAAGATATTTCACTTTATATTGTCATTAATTTAATAATTTTGGCAGGAGCATAGCCAGTTTAAAGGGTTTCATAAAAGAGGGGGGGGGGGGTTGATTCAACAAATGAGAAAAAAGGGGGTTAGCATATTTGGGCAGTTTTACATTATTGTGGGAATTCAGGGCCCAATGGAAAGGGCTTCAGCTTCATGTCAACCTCTATTTTATCATCATTTGTATATAAAGTTCTGACCCCAGATCCCTCAGCCCCACAATGTTTTGTATTCACAAAATATCATTTGCTGTCATTTTTTGCATTGTTTTGCTTGTCAGACATTTGCCATTTGGTAGAGTTGTATTGCCAGTATCCATCTGCTCAGCCTTTATTGTTTGGTTCATATTGAACTAAGTGTTCTTTTCTCTGCCTTTTCCCAAAATGATATATTTCCATACAAAACAATATAATATAAAGTGAGTAATTACATGTGCATAAAAAGGAGCAAGTCTTTTTTGTTTTCATTCAGAATTTGATTTTTTTTATTCCATGAAATATTGATCAGTGACATATAGTTTCAAGTGCAAATAAAATTAAATCAATTATTGTGTCATATGGAAAGAAACATATATTGTCACCCTAATTCAATTTTGGCCTAAGTCTTAATGGTAGTTAACTAGTTATAGGCCATTTTTGCTCTAGTGATGATATGCAGCTGCATTAATTTTATAACATACAACTTTACATATTAGAATACAAATTAAAGCACCAAATTAAAGTTTTATGGCACTGCACAGTTGAAAGATAATTGCCATGATACATACAGAAGCAATTAATAAGAATACTCATTAAATAACTGAAACTTTTAATGTTGATTAACCAAATAAATAAACATAAGCGCAAATTGTTTGTGACCAACAATGAAGATTTGGTATTTACAATGAACAAGAAATATTTATGATACAATTAAACATATTGTATAAAAAATATAAGGAATAACAAATCCATCAAACATCTTGAATAGTGAACACATAAAACAACTCCCTCATGATATAACATATAATTTAAATTATAAATCTACAAGTGATTATACTTAATTTTATGTGGAAGATTATTATTATCAAGCATTGCACCATTGTACCCCCTAAACAATACTAAAGGATTTAAGACCATATGTTAAGGTATTGAACCTTGGCTGGGCTATTTCTTAAATCCTAATCATATAATGATAATCTGTCACCCTCTCCTCACGAATCCATATATGCAATACAAATACATAACAAATGATAACAAATGTAACATACAATGGCAGCATAAGCAAAATGAAATTCAAAAACATATCTGAGATTCAGAACTCGCTTTAGCATGTCTACAAGAAATAGCAAAAATTAAGAATTTGTTAAAATTAACTGCAACAATGAAATAATTAGCCAGATCAAAAAAAAGGCAATACAGACAGTTCAGTAATAGGATCACATGTATGTATGTAACATATAGAAGCTAATGTCAGTTACTTATGAAACCGTATGAATATATGCAGTTCAAAATCTTCTGTTGCACTCCAAGGCTCGCTCCTCATTAGCATTCATAGTTATAGCAACAAAATAATATACAAATTTCTAGAAATAAACTTCTCATACAGACACAGCACTATAATTGTAAATAGCCAGAGCATGGAACCAAGTCCCTATCTGTTGTCAACCTTTACAAAACCTAATGAAGTTGAAATATGATGTAGTGTTGTTACATCACTTTATATAAATATATGGAACACATTATTTAACATTGTAACTTATTAGGTTTAAGTTTGTTGAGTAATGCTGTGAATGTTCATTTGTAAAGTGAATTATGAAAAAACGAATGTACACTGTACCATTAATTGATATTTATTTTTCAAGTTCATACTTTTTATTCTTTTTGTTTTCTTTTTTGTATTGGTAAAGACAATATATGTCATTTTGGCATGAGGCCACCAGTATGTTATATACTTAAATGCATGGAGATAATTTTCTATACTTATTTCAAATTGTATCTTCATTTAACATAGTCATAATATCTTGAATCTAAAGCTTTGAAACAGTACTACATTTCTCGTTGCCAAATTACATGCCTTTAAACCAAGTGTTACACATGTAAAACATCAAATGATCTCATACCTTAACAGCATTCCTCACCTTGTGACATTTTACACATTTGCCCAACCTATAGCCTAACTGTATAAACATTAAATTATGGCCTAAAGTATGTGAAATCTCCTGAAGGTAAATTCATCATAATTATGTATCTGTTTATGTCCGTACTATTTACTGCACAAACATTTGACCAAGTCCATAACATAAATCTATAAATTATATAACTGTTTATGTTCGTGTGATTTACTGGTCAGCATACATTGGACCAAGCCCATAAACATTATATAACTGTTTCATGCTACTTACTGCACAAACATTTGACCTAACCCATAGCCTAACTGCTTAAACATTATATAACTGTTCATTCACTGACATTTGACCAAGCCCGTAGTCTAACTGCACAAACATTATATAATATATATTCTGTGCTATTTACTGCACAAACATTTGACCAAGCCCATAGCCTTGCTGCATAAACATTAAATAACTGTTTCATGCTACATACTGCACAAACATTGGACCTTACCCATAGCCTTGCTGCATAAACATTATATAACTGTTTCATGCTACTTACTGCACAAACATTGGACCTAACCCATAGCCTTGCTGCATAAACATTATATAACTGTTCATTCACTGCTATTTATCACACAAACAAGCCCATAACCTAAAAGGTATCAAAATTATATAACTGTTTAGATCTATGCTACTTACAGGACAAACAATTCACCAAACCAATAGCCTAGCTGCATAAGCATTATATAACTGTTCATTCTGTGCTATTTACTGCACAAATATTTGACCAAGCCCATAGAGTAAATGTATAAACATTATATTACTGTTTACGTCCATGCTTTTTACTGCACAAACATTTGACCAAGCCCATAGCCTTGCTGCATAAACATTAAATAACTGTTTCATGCTACTTACTGCACAAACATTTCACCAAACCCATAGCCTAGGTGTATATACTTTATATAACTGTTTCATGCTACTTACTGCACAAACATTGGACCTAACCCATAGTCTTGCTGCATAAACATTATATAACTTTCATGCTACTTACTGCACAAACATTGGACCTAACCCATAGCCTTGCTGCATAAACATTATATAACTGTTTCATGCTACTTACTGCACAAACATTGGACCTAACCCATAGCCTTGCTGCATAAACATTATATAACTGTTTCATGCTACTTACTGCACAAACATTGGACCTAACCCATAGCCTTGGTGCATAAACATTATATAACTGTTTCATGCTACATACTGCACAAACATTGGACCTAACCCATAGCCTTGCTGCATAAACATTATATAACTGTTTCATGCTACTTACTGCACAAACATTGGACCTAACCCATAGCCTTGCTGCATAAACATTATATAACTGTTTCATGCTACATACTGCACAAACATTGGACCTAACCCATAGCCTTGCTGCATAAACATTATATAACTGTTTCATGCTACTTACTGCACAAACATTGGACCTAACCCATAGCCTTGCTGCATAAACATTATATAACTGTTTCATGCTACTTACTGCACAAACATTGGACCTAACCCATAGCCTTGCTGCATAAACATTATATAACTGTTTCATGCTACATACTGCACAAACATTGGACCTAACCCATATCCTTGCTGCATAAACATTATATAACTGTTTCATGCTACATACTGCACAAACATTGGACCTTACCCATAGCCTTGCTGCATAAACATTATATAACTGTTTCATGCTACTTACTGCACAAACATTGGACCTAACTCATAGCCTTGCTGCATAAACATTATATAACTGTTTCATGCTACATACTGCACAAACATTGGACCTTACCCATAGCCTTGCTGCATAAACATTATATAACTGTTTCATGCTACTTACTGCACAAACATTGGACCTAACTCATAGCCTTGCTGCATAAACATTATATAACTGTTTCATGCTACTTACTGCACAAACATTTGACCTAACCCATAGCCTTGGTGCATAAACATTATATAACTGTTTCATGCTACTTACTGCACAAACATTGGACCTAACCCATAGCCTTGCTGCATAAACATTATATAACTGTTTCATGCTACATACTGCACAAACATTGGACCTAACCCATAGCCTTGCTGCATAAACATTATATAACTGTTTCATGCTACTTACTGCACAAACATTGGACCTAACCCATAGCCTTGCTGCATAAACATTATATAACTGTTCATTCACTGCTATTTATCACACAAACAAGCCCATAACCTAAAAGGTATCAAAATTATATAACTGTTTAGATCTATGCTACTTACAGGACAAACAATTCACCAAACCAATAGCCTAGCTGCATAAGCATTATATAACTGTTTCATGCTACTTACTGCACAAACATTGGACCTAACCCATAGCCTTGCTGCATAAACATTATATAACTGTTTCATGCTACATACTGCACAAACAATGGACCTAACTCATAGCCTTGCTGCATAAACATTATATAACTGTTTCATGCTACTTACTGCACAAACATTGGACCTAACCCATAGCCTTGCTGCATAAACATTATATAACTGTTTCATGCTACTTACTGCACAAACATTGGACCTAACCCATAGCCTTGCTGCATAAACATTATATAACTGTTTCATGCTACATACTGCACAAACATTGGACCTAACCCATAGCCTTGCTGCATAAACATTATATAACTGTTTCATGCTACATACTGCACAAACATTGGACCTTACCCATAGCCTTGCTGCATAAACATTATATAACTGTTTCATGCTACTTACTGCACAAACATTGGACCTAACCCATAGCCTTGCTGCATAAACATTATATAACTGTTTCATGCTACATACTGCACAAAGCATGTTATATAACTTTATGTCTATACTGCACAACATTTAACCAAACCAATTGCCTTACTGCATAAATATAATGAGCATCACAGGTGAAGGTGTTCATGTTTGTGTTATTGACTGCATAAACATCCGACTAACTTATTGGCTTATTGCATAGACATAAAATGTTTTATGTCTTTGCTACTTACTGAACAAACATTTGATCACACCTATTGCCTTACTGTACAAATACAACAATCTCAGGTGGAGCTGTTCATATCAATATATAAAAAGCCGAAATGAATAAATC
The DNA here is from genome assembly GCA_932294295.1 of Alitta virens. Taxonomy (NCBI): domain Eukaryota; kingdom Metazoa; phylum Annelida; class Polychaeta; order Phyllodocida; family Nereididae; genus Alitta; species Alitta virens. The sequence continues at coordinate 44,967,377 of OW028574.1, read as the reverse complement.
TTGACAAAACAGAAATAATACAGATACATAACAAAAAAAAAAAAGGAAAGAATGTTCAAAAACTAACTTGCTGCAAGACCAGCATAAGGAAAAACAACTAAAGTACTGCACGAGCAAACAAATAATAAAATATCCTCTATACACAGCATACTAGAGAGCACACTAATATTTTGAAAAATTGTGAACCCATTTCCATGATTTCTAAGCAGGACATTTACATTGGAAAATATTAGATCAAGCACTTGACTATAACCAGACCAAGACTCACCGCGTAACCGAGCAGTTATCACGCGAAGTGCCACCGCAGGGTTTGCACAGGAAAGCCCTGGAATGATGTCACAGTTTAAATTTGAAATTGGATATTAGGAAAATGAGATCAAGCACTTGACTATAACCAGACCAAGACTCACCGCGTAACCGAGCAGTTATCACGCGAAGTGCCACCGCAAGGTTTGCACAGGAAAGCCCTGGAATGATGTCACAGTTTAAATTTGAACTTGGATATTAAGAAAATGAGATCAAGCACTTGACTATAACCAGACCAAGACTCACCGCGTAACCGAGCAGTTATCACGCGAAGTGCCACCGCAGGGTTTGCACAGGAAAGCCCTGGAATGATTTCACAGTTTAAATTTGAAGTTGGATATGAGGAAAATGAGATCAAGCACTTGACTATAACCAGACCAAGACTCACCGCGTAACCGAGCAGTTATCACGCGAAGTGCCACCGCAGGGTTTGCACAGGAAAGGCCTGGAATGATGTCACAGTTTAAATTTGAAGTTGGATATGAGGAAAATGAGATCAAGCACTTGACTATAACCAGACCAAGACTCACCGCGTAACCGAGCAGTTATCACGCGAAGTGCCACCGCAGGGTTTGCACAGGAAAGCCCTGGAATGATGTCAGAGTTTAAATTTGAAGTTGGATATTAAAAAAATGAGATCAAGCACTTGACAACAACCAGACCAAGACTCACCGCGTAACCGAGCAGTTATCACGCGAAGTGCCACCGCAGGGTTTGCACAGGAAAGCCCTGGAATGATGTCAGAGTTTAAATTTGAAGTTGGATATTAAGAAAATGAGATCAAGCACTTGACTATAACCAGACCAAGACTCACCGCGTAACCGAGCAGTTATCACGCGAAGTGCCACCGCAGGGTTTGCACAGGAAAGCCCTGGAATGATGTCAGAGTTTAAGTTTGAAGTTGGATATTAAGAAAATGAGATCAAGCACTTGACTATAACCAGACCAAGACTCACCGCGTAACCGAGCAGTTATCACGCGAAGTGCCACCGCAGGGTTTGCACAGGAAAGCCCTGGAATGATTTCACAGTTTAAATTTGAAGTTGGATATGAGGAAAATGAGATCAAGCACTTGACTATAACCAGACCAAGACTCACCGCGTAACCGAGCAGTTATCACGCGAAGTGCCACCGCAGGGTTTGCACAGGAAAGCCCTGGAATGATGTCACAGCTTAAATTTGAAGTTGGATATGAGGAAAATGAGATCAAGCACTTGACTATAACCAGACCAAGACTCACCGCGTAACCGAGCAGTTATCACGCGAAGTGCCACCGCAGGGTTTGCACAGGAAAGCCCTGGAATGATGTCACAGTTTAAATTTGAAGTTGGATATGAGGAAAATGAGATCAAGCACTTGACTATAACCAGACCAAGGCTCACCGCGTAACCGAGCAGTTATCACGCGAAGTGCCACCGCAGGGTTTGCACAGGAAAGCCCTGGAATGATGTCACAGTTTAAATTTGAAGTTGGATATTAAAAAAATGAGATCAAGCACTTGACAACAACCAGACCAAGACTCACCGCGTAACCGAGCAGTTATCACGCGAAGTGCCACCGCAAGGTTTGCACAGGAAAGCCCTGGAATGATGTCAGTATGTACATGTTTGATGAGCTATTATGGAAATGAAATTGGGCAACCACTCTCATATAGCAATTGTAGCTATATCAATAATTTTGGAGACATTTTTGGATATTAATCTCATGAAGGTACAACAAATACAACCCTCGATGATTGTTTAAGAAGCTAGTTATGCAAATGCCAAAGAAAACATTAACACAACTTATAATAAACCGCACTCCTCACACCAAAAAAAGAATTTCCATATCTAAAAGCAACAGCAACTACCACATGTCTAATAATACACCATAGCTGTGTCAGATCTGTTATCCTGCATGGTCGTGAAAATTGGGCTCTATCCAAAACCTCCCTTGCCATTTGAGAGGAATGACACAGTCATGTTGAATCCACTTGGTATACAACACCAAATCTGACCAGGTAATCACCACACACAGGAACTACTAGATAAGCTAAATTTAGCTAGCATAGAAGACCTCCTGAGACAGAAGCTAAGGTGATGTGGCCCTATTGAATATAGCACTGGGTCGATGAAAACCAATGCAGAAAAGTAAAAGTCACCCAAAATGCAGGAAATTGAAAGTCACCCAAAATACAAACCAAGATGCCTAAAAAAGACATGGAGGAAAAAACAGTAATTAATGAAAGGCATGCGTGGAGCATGACACAGCACCAAACAACTTCCAAATAATGTTCAGAATCATTTACATCAACTTCAATAAGAAAGAGAAGAAAGAAGATTGTAGATGTCATTGTAAGCTTTCCACAAACCTTTGGACAAATACTAAAACAAGCATGTACAATGCAATGCCATGGTCATTGCAGTTTGCATTTAAATCTGGCACCAGTTCACGTAAACCATCAGTTAACCTTGTATAATCTTGCAAATTCAAACCAAGTGATGGTCTTATAACATTTACAACACTATCATCATTGTTATCACCAGCTACATTCCCTTCAACTCCAAATTCAGCTAAATTGATATTGTGCACTGTACCGCCTAGTAATTCCCTAACATGTAAGTGATTAGAATTATACTGTCCCATCAAACCTGAAATATAAATTCGATAAGGACTTCTATAGTTCATAGTTCTAATACCATGGTGGTTGTAAGCTAGCTGAAATTCATGTAAAGCTGTGTTGAGTCTGGGCAGAAAAACATAATGAAGACAGAAACGATGAATTACACTAGCAGCAATCAATATCCCAATTTCCTCCATTTTATGAAACAAATCAATATAGAAGTTTGTACAAAAACACCTCAGGTCTCTCCACAGACGCTCTATTCTCTGATTGTGGACAGAAGGTCCTTTGAGCCAACTTCCTCTGCCTTGGCCACGTACAGACTCCATAATGTCACCAATGATTACGTTTTCAACTCCTCTGTCAGTTCTTATCCTGCTTGGTAAACCGTGCTTTCTTGCTGCATCCACGAATGTCACTGCCACAGTTTGTGCGTAGTTGTTGTCTGAGGCTTGTAGGAACGTTATAAATCGTGAGTAGCCATCAATGCCGCCATGAATAACAACTCCCCACCTGAAACAAATTTTATATGGTAAGGTAAACAGCCAACTGATTTGCCTAACATTTCCCCTACTTTAGTTAACTTTGGTTGACCGATTCAAGGTTACTGTGGGTGTCATGGTTACTATATATTATATATGCAATTTTACCTCATACCATAGCCATTTGGCAATGAAACGCAAAGTGGCCTAGATTATGTGGGTATCCTCTGAAGATTTTGCTGCAGTCCAGCCTATGTTTTTATTATATTTACTATTATCATGAAAAAGATAAATAAAAAGATGAAATCTATGTCAAAGTGAAGTTTAAAAAATATAAAGTTCTTTAATTTAGATATGTGACTTGCATAATTTCACTCATTTGTTGATATGGAAGTATTTTTTTTTAGACATGGGTTTTTCTTAATTTGCCCTGGTTATGTACATGCTTTATGGTCATGAAACCGAAGAAAGGCATAACTGTACTATTTTATATATTCGGGCAAATGTTGTATGCATATATGTGCAGAAGTGAGCTATTTATGGTCCAAAAATGCCAAAATGTTTTGTTTGCATTTTGTAAGAAACATATTTACAAAAAAAGGAAATAATTGGGGGACAAAACATGATCATTTTCTTTTTCCCCACTATCTACAGGCACTCCACTAATTACTGCAAATGCCATTGAGCATTACACAATTTTATAAGTTCACACATCTAAACATAACCAATTGTCAGATCTGAGGCCAATATACATTGTTTAATAATCTCACATTTTGCAGCTCTGATTGGTCAGGTGATTTCAGGTATGTACCATTACAGTTAATGGATTCATTTTTTATCAATCCATGATGTATATAGAAATAAACATATAGAAATATGTGTCTTCCAAACAATATTCATTGTTTATTGTTTTTTTATGGTTTATTGAAAACGACCTCCTACCAAAGGCAAAATGTATGCTGTTATTGGGAAGATTTACGAATGTATAAGAATAATAAGATAAGGATAAATGCTAAATAAGTTAATTTCAAATTTTACATATGTGACATTAGTGTATGTCACATTCACCCCTGCAAGTTTAAATTGGTATTTTTTTTAATATATGACTTAAATAAAAAAAAAAATGTAAAAATCGTATCTTTGAAAATGTCTGGGATGGTGTTCTTGATTTTTTAAACCTAATATCGTCAATGATCATATGCACTGATTTGCAAATTCATGCTTGACAGCAGGTGATCCTAAATTATTTCCTTTTCTAGTACATTATAACCGTTGGATTAATTTTATATTTTTTCTTATTAAATTGGTGAAGAAGTGCGGCAATAACGATTGCTGAAATTTATAATATAATTTTATTCATGCAGTGCCCATAGATCTTTGACTCGACGTACATTCAGCTTAGTTTTTTTTTTAAAAGGACAGGAGTATGTGAGTTACAGTTCTTTTAGTAATCATTCGCACAACTCTTTTTGGAACTTTTATTAATTTGTCTGCTTTATACGGAGCCCCTAAAAGGATATGTCAGTAAAAATAATGTATTTTTTTTTCCACTCTCGATCATTGCATTCCCTTGCTAAACTTTTTTTAGAGGGAATGCAAAAATACCATGAAATATCATGATAGAATGCGAAATATCGCGAGGGAATGCAAAATATTGAGAAGGAACACAATCATCACAAGGGAACACAATCATTGTGAGGGAATGCGTATAATTTTCATGAGGGAAAAAAATTTTCATGAGGGAATGTGAGGGAACACAAAATTGTGTTAGAGAACATGACTTTTAGTGAAGGAACACCATTTTTCGGTCTGCTTAGGGGCTCCGTAGCTTTCCATCCCCATATCATTAAAGTTGATAAAGCATAGAATTCAGGTTCTGGTTTTTCTCAAATTTACGGGAAAACTGAAACTAACCTTATCAACTTATGATTTCCATCGATATGCCACAGGCTGCCAGGTGCTGAAAAATGACATGCATATCACATTTTACTTTTTAAAGAAATAAAATAGACAAAATTTTCAACAATACTCATTAATGTATAGTGCAAAACATGTTACCTACCAGGCACCCAGTATGTACGTCTCGTGGTTACAGGATTCCATCTCCTACTTGTCCCTAAAGCATCCAGCCTCACTAGGCTTTGGTACACTCGTAAATGTCCATTTGGTATTATAATGCCTCGTGCCTCTAAATAACCAAGGACAGTTCCTGTGCCTGCCATGTCAGGCAGTCTTGATTTTATTTCAGCTACAAGTTCATCCAACTCGTCATCCGTTACTTCAGAGTATCTTCCCCTGCTGTCCATACCAAATTGCTCCACTCTTCTCCAAATGGTCCGAATACTTACTCCTGAAATGATAGCATGAGTCTTTAGTTAATAGCACTCATTTAGATAATAGTCAATACATTGCACATGTATCAAGGGGGACGGGGATTGACCGTCTCCTAATTATAGTATATTCCCCTCCTTAATTGATTAGAAAATTCTGATCTAATATAAATATCTGTTCAGTAAGTGCAAATCATGACTGCCCTGCAATTTTTGTATATAAAATAACTGGACAGTACATTGTTCACCCTCTTTATGTCTAAAGTGAAGTAAACCCACATATGCCCACGTAATCTTCACATAATCCTAGGGAAGCCGACGGAAGACTTTATGTGGCAGTTCCATCGCTTTCCAATGCCCTTTCCGGCTACGTGAGATCTATGCTTTAGGGTCTACGTATCAACCACAGAATTTCAGTCATTTTACAGCTATGTGAGATCCACCCTTTGGAGGTTAATTGACCTGAAGTTGATCAAGACATGAGACCAAACAACCGAGTTGCCGTTAATACGTACGAAGCACTTGTGACTGTTGGAGTCTTATTCTGCAAAGGGTATAATTTAATTCTCCTAACAGAAAAAAATATGCTTTGATATTCTCAACAGCAAATAAACTGGTTTATCCTACTAATTAGTAGTCTTGACCAGATGGCATCCTGAATTAGAGTTATGTAATTACACGGTTACCGGCTACTAGAACCTGCCGGTACAAAAGCACATTTGTACCTGTTGCTGTAAAGATGCTGAACAAACTCATGTAACTATAATGATGTGTATCAGGTTATATTAACTTTCACTACATTGAACGTGTAAGGCACAAACAAATTTTGTTGGAATGACCAAATGTCTTAGCTTATCTTAAATTTGAGAAAATTTAACAATCAATTTTGGCTTAAGTGTAAAATGTCTCACTGACATTGAAGGTTGAAAATTTTCTTTTTTCTTGACACATAAATCATACAATTTTACACTAATAAAATATATAATATACAAGTATATACAAAATAATTATAATACATTCAGTGTCAAGAGGAAAGAAACAGAGTTTTATAAAACTATTAAGTTGCTCCCATATACCACATAAAATAATAAAAAAATTCTATATTAAATTACATATGACCTAATTATTGAATGATAATATAAATCTACTGACCGTTTAATAAGTCTGTGTTTTAAATTTGACAAAGGCTTTAACAAATGATGATATGTGATTTTTCAGTTTTTAGCCTATCTATTAAATACAATCATAAGTGCAGTGCTGTGCCCTCATATTGTTTCTTGTATAATTATCATGACCACTTATATTAAAATTAGGTTATTCACGCTGGTAATGACCCATTTGAGTATCTAAAAGAAATCTTTGATAAAGCCAAGTTTATTAGTACATCATTATTACTAATAAATTTCCCTTCTTGTAAAACTGGGATAATTTGCTGCTTGGACCAACATTGACATGACTTTGGACATACGCAAAATATATCAATAATTTGATCTGTGATGGAAGCATATTTTTTTGTATCATACTCCGGCTGTAATTTACAGCTATCACTTTTGTCAATACATGTTTAAGTTCCATTCTAGCGATTCATCTAAATGAATTCCTAAAAATTGAATTTATTCTACCCTCCCTATTGCTTTCCCACTTAGTTTTATAGTTCCATTATATATAATTCATTTTGGCTTGAATAGGATATATTTTGATTTATCAACATGAAGTGTCAGAGAATTGCTTTCAAACCAGCCACTTAAATTTTTCAAGTCAGCCTAAACGTTTTGAACTTTAAATTATTCCCTGATGCAAATACAATTGTATCGTCCACAAATGTCACACAGCTAAAAAATACTTCAAGCACTTTACCAGATCATTAACATACATGAGAGGTCCCAATACTGATCCCTGTGGGGTACCACATGACATAACATTCTAATCTGAAAGAACTCGTTCATAGTTAACTCTTAAACCATAACAGGAAATTACCACTTATACAATAAAATTAGATAGATAGGTAGGTAGATAGATAGATAGAGAGATAGGTAGAATGATAGATAGGTAGATAGATAGATGGATTTTTGTATTCGATCTTTTGTGTATCTCTATAAGATTGGATCTACCTGGAGAGTATATTTTTACAATATATCCGAGAAGGTCTTAATCTGCGGAAGCCTATTAGTGCCACACACATTATTTTCTCTCTAATCTGCGTTTTCTTAACAAATATAGTTAGAAACATGAACATAAGTACGGAATACTAAATCGGCAATATCTTAGTTAATATTTGATCTACAATTATGTGCAACCTATGTACAGACTCGTCTTGGGCAGGGCTATCCAATTATGTAAGTTAGAAAATATGTGTCGGCAAAAGCGGAAATAACTTTGTTTCCTTCCTAGTAGTATTTCTTGTAGTTGGGTTTATTATGTGATGCTGACTTTAATTGCACCATGCTACCATACTGCATTTAAATAATACCTTTGTTTAATTGCATAAGTATTAAATTTACAATTATAGGCCAGACATGGATGATATCAGGAAGGAGGACTTTAAAATAACTTTTCCCATCAATATAGGAGGGATCCAAGATAGATCAATAACTAGATAGATAGATAGATAGATAGATAGATAGAAAGATAGATAGATAGATAGATATGGGAAATGCAGCCCTCTAAGGCAAGTTGTTGCCGCTATCGAAAGGGAAGGAAAGGAAAAGGAAGACTTGGGCCTGATAGAAAGAGCTGGGTTTAAGGACAAAGGTAATTAGGATGTCACATTGTGAAACAAAGTTATTCCCGCTTTTGCCGACATATACTTTGAGTGCCGTTGTCAAAGGTTATGCTGTATATAGACTTTTCTAACGTAGAGTAGCCTATTGAATAGCCCTGTCCAAGACGAGTCTTTAGATAGGTGGCACATAATTGTCGACTAAATATTAATAAAGATATGGCCGGTTTAGTAATTCTTTTAAACGATTTAGTTATTCCGTTTATACCATTTAGTAATTCCGTTTATACAATTTAGTATTCCGTTTATACAATTCAGTATTTTGTTCATACAATTTAGTATTTCGTCTATACAATTTACTACATCGTTTATACAATTAAAAAAAAATTTCTCATCACAAAATGAAAAGAAAAAAAGATACACTTCATCACTCAACTGCAGTCAAGTGTGTCTTGCACTGTATATATTCAAATGAAAACATATTCTATTTAGGCCTATTCGTATATTAATTTACCTATTTATTTATTGTAAACATGTCTTTGTGTGCCGTTGAAATTCTTCAGAAATTCATTGCAATTAATGCATAAAAGGTGAGGGTTAAATTAATGACAGAGCTAACCACTTCACTACTACATACGGATTGCAATTTTTTGTTCAGAATCTCGTCAATGAAAGAGGGATACATTGCACTTGTTAAATGCAATTTATTGGTAATTTGCCCTTGCCAGGCTATCCGTCATCCGGAAAATTCGCCCCCCTATATGTATCGCCAAAATACGGACTGCGGATGACGGATAACGGACGAAAAAACCTATTTATGGAAAGGCATTAATTAAAATCAAAAGGGATGCGTATCCTGTCCGTATACGGACATACGGATGAAGGATATACGGACAGAAAAAACGGACATATGGAAAGCCAGCTTTAATAAATTATAATTACTCTGGTAGGGTTTGTAAATTGTTGGGATAAAAGTATTACTTTAATAAAAAAAAAAAAAATCCTATTAGCATGCAAACTTACTTAAGGTAATCTCGATTTTGATCTATTCCAAAGATTACGCTTTTGTTTTCTGATTTTATTCTACTATACTTTCATATTTCTCCAAAAACTCATTTTCACTACGTTCCGAAATACCTTCAGCTAATTTGTATGAGACCCAAGTGGTCAAGGCTGTCAAATTAGCAGCAGGAATAAAATGAGCTTGCCCCACAAGCACAATGTATAATATTCACTTATTTGTAGTGGGAGAACAGTTTACCTTGTTCAGTATCACTTTTCATAGCTTCAAATAAGCTCTGTCTTTCATTTCTTTTGTAAACAAAACCCTCGTGGTTATGACCGTTCTAACGACATTTTTACCCTTTTTAGTTGAAGGCCTGACCTCATTGGTCAGGCCCAGTGATTGACCCCTTTATTCGTATTTCAATGCATACAAGTATCATGCTGTAGCTCATACCATATGATGGCAATGCATTTGTTTCCATGCTAATTCACCTTAAAGAAAATGCCATATATAGGCCGTAGATTGAAAATGCACAACAGCTGCGAACTATATGTGGTAAAATCGCACATTGCCGATCGGGTGACAGCAAGGGTGATTATTTATACCCCTTTGTGGTATCTCGATAAAAATTGCCTCGTACAACTTGGGAGGGGGGGGGGGGGGGGTCAGTATAAGAAATATGCTGCAATATAACTTTACAATGCACCATAGTGCATTAGAGCATACTTTTATTTCTCTAACCTTATACTAAACATATTGCAACAATTTCTCCTCATACTAATAACTTATTAAATTCTGTGTACATCAAGGCTCAATTCTTGGTCCACTGGTTTTCATTAAATTTGCAAATTATAGTGGAAGTTACAAAACAATTTAAACCATTACTCTACACATATGACACCACCCTTTTCACAAGTATAAATTTATATTCTGAAAACATTTCCGAAATCCTAAATCCCAAATTGTGATCGATATCTAACTGGCTAAAAAACAAAAGCATAAGTTTTAATATTCCATACAACACAGAAAATTTCAGAGTGTATAGATGACCACAAAATTGAATTTGTGTGAATAAATTTAACGTCCTAGGTATTATTCTATGAACATTTAAAATGGACATTTCATGCAGAGTACCCAGGCAACTCATAACTGTCAAACTACCAGAAACAATTAGAGGGGCTATTATTATATTCACTCCTATGAATTGTGAAAACCGTTTTACCTTGTTTAGAATCGCTTTCATAGCTTCAATTTATGTCCAATGCAATGGAATTTTCCCTTTTTAATTGAAGGCCTGACCTCATTGGCCAGGGGTAGTGGTCAGACCATGTCACGGCAGGATCAACTAATTTAAATATAATGTTTGAGTCTCTGCTGATTGGCTAGTTTTTGAGCCTGTGATGTAGAGCTAATTTCTAAGAAAATGTCATAACAGAAGTAAGCAAAAATTCCATTGCTAAATAATAGGATGTGGGCATATTAAAGTTTTCTTAAACTCTTTTGATAAAATATGCCTACCAGTCTTCAGAGAGCAGCAACTTGATACGAAACATGTCATGGTTGCATAATGAACAGCGCCCAATTCATAATCCTATTTATTTTAAAGCTCAATAATTTGATGCCGGCATATATGATTATGTCATTTGCCAAACTGAATCCAAACCAATCTTGTCTTATGTCTTATTATTAGCTATATACATATCATAATAACAAATTAATAATGTCTTCTATACTAAGGTTGAATGTGGTAAAAAAAGGTGATCAATGTCAATTCCTATGTACAATGACTTGATTTGTACTGATGTAATGTAATTCCACATTAAAAAAAAAAGTAGGAAACAACACACAATAAATGTCAGGTGAGGGCTTGATATCATGTAGCCTTCACTACTTTCACTAGTACCTGATTATGATATTAAAATAGCTGTCATTTTTCATGTAATAGTTTACCCCCGTACGGATTACAAATGAAATGTGCAAATATCCTAATGAGATTAAAGGTCTTACCTAGCATCCTGGCCATGTCTGTCCAGGAAAATCCAAGTTGCTGGAACATCCGTAACTGTTCTTCCATGATATGTAATCGTGGTCGTCCCATTGAGCCATCTCTGATGGCAGGGGCCTTGTACTGACTGCTAGTGGCATCCACCATGGCTCTCAGCCGGTCTCTTGTTCGCCCCAGCACTCGGGCAACCCGTGTTAGCTCTCTTTGGAGATCGACATACTCCTCATTTTCAAAGTCATTTTCTGTGAATGAGCCCACAATCAGTTGAAGGCTTTGCAGAAAGTTGTCCAACCTCACAGCAGCATCTTCTGCCTCCAACATACTCCCTTCTGCTAGGATTATTTCTTCAGCATAATCCTCCAGTTGCTTGGCTTCTAATACAGCTGCACGAACTTCTGCCATGTCAGGCAACCCTGGAAATGAAGGAGAAGTCAACTGATTGATGCATGTCTTAATATCAATAATTTATATATATGGTATAAAACATGGGCTCGTTTACAGCAGCAGTTTTATCTTACAAAAACTAAATGAAAAGAAATAAGTGCAATGTCATATCTTCAATGAAGGCCATAGGGCAGATACCTCCCCCAACCCAATAAAGTTTATGCAATAAATTAGAATGATCTCAAATGCAAAAAGCTCGGTTAACATGGTTAATCAGGGGCCAGCCCCCAGTCATTGTCAGAGGCGTACCCAGCTATTATAAGTGTGGAGGACGCTCCATATCATTGTTTGACACACCTTTGGCCATTGCTTGAATAGTCATAATTCCTTGTACCCGTGGATACAGTCACTCCAGAACACTTGAATTGGCTTCACTAATGAAGTAAAGGTATTGTTGTTGTTTTTTTACAAAATAAAGGAACCAGAGCATGTATACTGTAGAGTATACATATACATTAAAAAGCCTTAAATTTCAAGTTATGAATCACTGTGCATTTGTTCCCTTCCTGCATAATTTCCTGTGTGCTTTGTTTTCACACCCACGCAAAGTATCATCCTTCTGAGCTGGGGTAAATTTTTTGGCAAATGAAAATCTGAACAGTAATGTAAGGAATGTAAACATTGGGAAATTTTATCGGAGTCATATACTGATCTACATTGTATTAAGGCCTACTGTGTCCTGTCACTCCTCATAATGATGCTTTATTCATTATGCATAATGACGTCCAGGAGCGGATCCAAATCATGCCAGTTTTAGGATCCGCCCCCTGGAGCCTAGCTTCTTGGGTGTGCTACGCCTCTGACTGCTGTGATCTATGAGCCCTAATTATAATGATGGCGTCGTGGCCTAGTCATTGTCTAATTCGCACCTGCTAGGTCAGTGTACCCATGGAGTCTCTAGTGACTCCATGGTGTACCTGACCACAACTATCAACAACCGTGAGTATACTTGCTTTGGCAATCAGATTAATAATTCAGCCAGCATTATGAAATAGCCTGTATGCATTATGCTAATTTTGGTGCATTAGAAATATTTTATGAACCATTGTACATATATTATTGCACTGTTAATAAATGAATTATTTCATTGAATTCATGCTCTGTCTTTGCACACATGCCTTTCATATAACCAGAGGAATTAACTTAAATTACAAATAGGCACACCAATCATGTTACAAATGTATATATATATATCATACTTGTATAATTGCCCCATGCTAGTGAACCTTGCAGTGGTATGCATAGGACAACTCATGAAACTGACTTCGAATTACTCATACCACAAGTCTCTAATTGTGTGTATTGTCATGAAACCAACATCTGAAGTTAAAATATATATCTAAATAATCTAGCACAATTAACAATATGCTTCCTTGATCTGCAGTGAGGCAATTGGGTCACACAAGTGTCATAACTTGTAACATTTATAACAGTTAAAAAATTTTTCAGTATGCATAAACCGCTTGTGACAAAAGTGTGGAATAGTTTTGATCAAACTCTTAGCTAGTTCAAAAGGGCGGGGATGAAATCCATGTCATTGTTTGTGGTTGAATATTAACCCAGATGGTTTCATGTTGCATACAAATTTGTCTGCAGATCACAGTTAAAGACCCCCCATTTGGCCCATGCCATGAACTTCAAGCAGTAAGCAAAGATGAAAATAGTTACATATAGCCATATACCTTTTTGACTTACCTGTTAATTCAGAGATTTGCAGTAGTATTATGCACATAGTCACCAGCTTCATTGTGCATGTGGTTGTCTAGTTGATAAGGCGCCAACGTAGAGACTGGTATTTCCAATTTTCCAGGTGCTAAAAATCAACTTGGTACACAGAGCAATATGACTGCTTGATAGCTCTTTACAACTTCAGCTTCAATCGGTGTGCGCATGAGCCTCAGACCTTTGACCAATCACAAGGTTTAAAAAGTCTAATCTATAGAATGTGACTACCCTTACCCTGACCTCAAAGCAATTGCGACAAATTTCCTGTGAATTGCTCCCCAATCCGTTCCACCAGTTGCTAGTTGGACACTTTTACAACCGAATCAAATTGCTTGTTTACAACACTCTTTCATCTATAACCAGATGGAATCGGCAAATTATCAAATTCACACAGGAAATAGATCTAATGCCACTGAAATTAGATAAAAGAAAAAAGAAACAAAGCAAACAAGTTTTTCCTCTGAAAAGGAACCAGATACTACAGCTAAGAACCTTATAAAGGAGAATATATAAATACCCAAAATCCTTTGAAAGATACATTTGACAGCATTGTATTACGTTTTCATATATATTTATATTAAACATTTGTTAAAATGTCATTGTATGTTGTTATAATCCAGAAGAAAGGTGTATTGAGCAATTTGACAACACAGTAGGCAAACTTCATTACAACAAATCCAGACCCAACTTATTAGGTAGTGTGGGGTAAACAAGTTGGTTAATAGCCTTATAACCCCCATTTGCAATTTTTGCTTATCAAACTCAAAGTGCTGTGGATGAGGGGGGGGGGGGGGCGGTTATCTACTTTGTGCTCACAAGTTTAAACATGGAGACAAACCTGGGTGATTTAACCTCATTATATTGAACTATATAGAATTTAAAAAAAATTCCTTTGTCCTATAGGCCTACAGGCCCACATGTGAAAAAAACTTGATCATTACATAAAAATAATAATACAGTATAACCTACAATTTAAGACCACCCCTTGCGCAAATTTAAATTGTCTTATTGGCCAGGCAGTCTTAATAGGCATACAGTGGTTGCTAATAAACAGGTCTAATAGAGAGGTTGACTTTAAAATGTTTGAGATGCTTTTCATAGAGGTGGTCATATCAGTGAAGTGGTCTTAATAGTGGGTTGATTTAAATAGATTGTTGATCCTAAAGCAGATGTATTTATACAATTGTATTGCCCATGCATTATAAATACATCTATCTATCTATCTCTCTATGGATCCATCTATATATCTATATACTTATCTATCTATCTATCTATCTATCTCTCTATGGATCTATCTATATATCTATATACTTATCTATCTATCTATCTATCTACATATCAAACTCTCTAACTATCTAACTACCTACCCTACCTAACTATCTACCTACCTACCTATCTATCTATCTATCTATCTATCTATCTATCTATCTATCTCTATCTACCTATCTATATATCTATATATTTATCTATCTACCTATCTATTTTGAGGACATTCTTGAATCAAAGCTCAGTGCAAAATGTTGGACATCTATTACAGTTTTAGAGCGAGCATGGACAGTTGCATCTTCAGAACGACTTTTCAGACAGATTGAAACATTTGATAAGACTGACATAGCCAAATAAACATCTGGGCAAAAACATTGTTTTCACCTTTTTTGACCATGTTTTGACCAAAGTTTGCCCCCCCCCCCCCCCCGCCCCGCACCGTAGCACCGCCACTGATTGTGAATAAATCAGAATCAGATCTGTTCTTTATTTGACCAAAAAAAAAGTTACGAGAAAATATTGATTGCACATGAAGGCCAATTTCACATTATGAAGTAACAAAAATACAGGAAAATATAATGAAATTAGATAGTCTAGAGTTAAGGCAAAATTATTTTTTGATTTTTTTTCTTCTTCTATTTTTACATTTAATTGTTTACATTATAGTTATACAGTCCTGCAGATGCTTAAGCTTAAAGTCAAAATGACTATAGATAGAATAATACATACAATACATAATACAAAATTAATTACAAATATAATGGAGCATGCATACGGAATACATTTTTCACAACTACCATCAAAATGATCAAAGGTGTCAGGGCATACTGCAGGGGGGGGGGGGGGGGGTAACTTAAGTGCACATCAGAACAAACCCCCCCCCCCCCCCTCCTAGAGTGTTTCTTAGGCATGTATCTAGTAGAGGGATAAAGCATCATCTTATATTCCAACATTACCATACAATAGTTGTTTCAAAATAGTTTCCAGATATTATACTAAATTCTCTTACTTTTACTAAAGTACGTTTTTTATAGCTTGAAAAATACTTCATTCTATACTTTTCCACTATAATTTTAATATACATGTAATTATTACCTCAATATCAATGAACTCCATGTACTTTTCTATCTTGAATTGATATATATGCTTCTTTTTGCAATGAACATACAAACACAAAAATCCATGCCGTACTCAGATATCATTCCAAATGTGGCCAGTGTCGTTTCCATATCATTGCCGACATAGAGCCGACGTCGATACGATTGGGAATGCTATCAGGGTATCGTCTCATCATCATGTTTGCTTTGGCACCTGGCCATGGTTTAGACATATAGCATTATATAGTAGTCAAACGAGATAGATAGATAGATAGATAGACAGATAGATAGATAGATAGATAGATAGATAGACAGATAGCTAAGTAGCTAGACAGACAGACATAGATAGATAGATAGATAGATAGATAGAGTGATAGATAGACAGATAGAAAGATAGACAGATTGACAGATAGACAGATAGACAGACAGACAGACAGACTGATAGATGGATAGATAGATAGACAGCTAGACAGTTAGACAGACATGTAGGTAGGTAGGTAGATAGGTAGGTATGTAGATAGATAGATAGATAGATAGATAGACCGATAGATATACAGATAGATGGATAGATAGAGTGATAGATAGATAGATTGTCTTATGAGAGGTGCATTAAACCCGGATCTAAAAGTAACTTGTCTTTGTTTAGGCTTGAACGAGCTAGTTTAACACATTTCGACACGTATTGCAGAAAAATCATCATCTTGCAGATAAAGTGTTAAGTTTGGCATTTCTGGCTTCTGGAGTTATTGCAGATTTGATATTTGCTAGTGAACAAGATATTAGTTCCAACCTGAGTACTTTTATAGTATTTATACCATAATCTTCGTATTATTAGGCCTAGAAATTTGGTACAAGTATCTTTACAATCCCAGCAAAATAAATTGATTTTTGGAACTTGTTGCTGTTACAAGGACATCACTGATGATGTGGTATGCTCGCTGAAGTGCAGTTTTACAGCACCGAATATTGTTTTATTAATTTTGATCGAACTGTCCAATCTCTGCAATTGTTGTCTAGTTCATCCCAGATGCAAGTATGCACACCAAAATAATGTGGTGTACTTAAGACTGATTTTCCAAACCATTGTTAGATGAAATATTGGTTGCACCAATTGTATTTTTTTTCATTCTATATGTCTAACATATTTAGGGCTACAACTGTCATTGGTCATAATTTGGTACATACACCCATGCAGCTTGTCAGGGGTGAATTTGGTAGGGGGTGGGCGTAACGGTGGCCAAGGTCCATGCTATATCCAATTAAATGCCAGCAGGGGGGGGGGGGTGAATTAAGCTGGAATTTGCATGTCGCGCTTATTTTAACAGTAGTGTTACAATTCCCTGGAGCATTTATCTTGACCAGACAACAATTGATCAGACAACTGCCATATTGAAATGGAGGAACAGCAACTACGTGACCGGTTTAAATGCGGTATTTGGTAAGTGTCTTTATTTAATTAAGCTACTATACGCATGTATTTTTTTGACAGGTATAATATATGGATCATTTCATTTCCAAATACAATTTTAGAGCGAGCATGGACAGTTCAGGGGTGAAAGAAACAGATTAGAACGATTGTAAAATAATTGATCAACTTTTAAAATACTTGACTATTTTATGAAAGCAATTAGTCCAGAATAATACAGAAACAGCATTATAGAAATGTAACTGTACAGAAAAGGGATAAACTTGGGGCGAACGAGGTGCAAACAAGTTTATTGCCCAGATGTTGGTCATTATAATATAGAATTTGGATATTAAACCATGGAGTCACTAGAGATTCCATGATTAAACCATGGAGACAAACTATTGTTGAATTTTGTAAATTCTTATAAAATACAACATAGTCATGAGCATTAACTTATAGCAAACAAAAGAAATGATGAAAAATTAAACTTACAATTAGATGTTTGTGAGTTTTTAAGCATTAACTTCCCAAAACGGCAAAATCGAACACTTTAACCTCATTATTTACCAGGCTACAATACTGGTAACTCTGTTGTTATACATTGGACTCCTCCCCCCCCCCCCCCGCCCCACGCTATTATACAAGACCGCAACATAGGCTACCCCTCAATAAACCCAAACGTTTTATAATGTACCATATGTAATTCCTACTTTGGTTTAAAGAAATATAATCAATTATTTGTACCAATTCTCACCTACTCATCTCAGCCAGTGACATCAGAGTTGCTGATGCAGGCTATGGATTCATGTGTAATGCATGCGCTGTATAGTAACTATTGTGTCTTATGAATTTAGGCCTATTTTCATATGATAATGTGAACATGTTCCAGCTGTAAACCAGTGTGACTTATGAGTGCATGCTGATCTATTGTCATGGTATCTGCCTCGATCAACCTTGCAAAACGTCTGTTAAGGTGCCTCATTTACATTTATATTGTTCACAATTCCTTGTGCAACTTATTTACACGAAAGGTGGGGTCTCTTACTTGCCTCAGCTTAGACAATAAGCACAAGGAAATTAAACTAAAAATCCAGCAAAAATTAATTCTGGGTATCATATAATGCATTGAACTGAAACTTACAGGCTGCGTGTCTATGTCGGTCATTAATTGCCAATAGGATGTTAACACACATCTTTCACTTATATAGTATACATAGTAGTAAAGTTCTGTAATAACACACCCAGTGCAGTGCTGTAGTGAGTCTCACAAAGTTGCGTAAATTATACCTATACACATAATAGAACATTCAGTACACATTCACATCTTTTCATATCCACTGTAACTTCATAACAGAAATGAAAAATTAAGTTTTGTAGACTAGGTAGAACATTCTATTATATTGTCTATATAGATACAGTATGCTGACAATAAATTCAAAGTATAGATATATAAATAGACATGTAGGAATGAATTCTTCAAGCATTTAATGAGTCAGCGTCTTTGAAGATGATGCAAATATCATATAAATGTTTGTAATGAAGATGGTGCATAAATTAGTAATTAGCATTGTGTCTGCTAAGCAATAGGTTTATGGTAGGCCTACCATGTTAACTCCCTGTTTATATGACTCAAAAATCCTGGTATTGTCGGGCAGGTGACTAAATTTGGGCATTTTTAAAATATCTAATTACATCCTTAATCACAACTCTCATATCTTAGCAAACACAAGTCATAGATACATTGTCTTTTCACTGGTCTTAATAATTAGACTTGGAAATTATCTTTCCTTTGGTGTCCATAATGTCGTTCTATATCCATATCTGATGGAGTTATTACACAATGGTTACTTAGGAGACATGAGAAATCTACAC
Source organism: Alitta virens (assembly GCA_932294295.1). Taxonomy (NCBI): domain Eukaryota; kingdom Metazoa; phylum Annelida; class Polychaeta; order Phyllodocida; family Nereididae; genus Alitta; species Alitta virens. The sequence continues at coordinate 44,948,115 of OW028574.1, read as the reverse complement.
CCTCAAATGGCATTCCAATGTACATATCTTAATGTCTCACATGTAAACATAGTATATAAGTATAATGTAGTAAACATACATTATATAGTATAATGTGTTCTGTGTGGGCAGTCAGTGTGGGTTTTGCTGCAGTGCAGCCCTTGTATCTAGAATTACCCAGTTTAATTAAACAATAGTAATTTTTGTCTTTCAGCTTATATCTTCTGAATGAAGCCAGACAACTTCGATGCCAACACACGTTCTGCAGGGCATGCATTGAACCTTGGCTTGAAAGTAACAGCGTCTGTCCAGAGTGCAGGGATCCCACCAGACAGAGAGACATGTGCGAACCCCGGATAGTCAATGCAATGCTGGAAGGTGCCCAGTTCACCTGCCAAGGTGCTAGCTGCCCCTTCCAAGCAAATGGATTGACTATCCGGCAACATGAAGATGGTTGCGGATTAATAGAGACAGAATGCAAATATGGGTGCAAATTCAGTGGTGCCCGCTCGGATGTTCAACAACATGAAGGGGTGAATACTTAAATATTGAGAAAAAAAACCTGTGTTGGGTTTTATAGAACAAGTATATTATATAAGTTTAACCAAATATATATTATAATGTATATGATAATCCATAAATTCCATACATAGTCTTTCCGAAAAAGTCTTGTTTACTAGATTGTAGAAGTAATATTATATTGTTGCCAAATAAGATATATTCTCTCTCATATACAATTATTGACAGCAAATGTCGTTATGATATGTGTCAAGGGAAAAACAATTTACATACAGTAACATAAATATATATGGGTCAGCATATCTACAAAATGACAGTGGATTATGGCTTCATTATCAATTTTAGGTTAAATTAAAGATAAAGGTTCCAGTCAACATCTATTTATTGCATTTACAGTTATACTTTATGTCCAATCATCTATTTCAGTTGTGCGAAAATAAACCTGCTAAATGTGATATCTGTGGCCTGGATGATCAGCCTGTGTCTCACAGAAGACTCTGCAAGACCACTTGCCTATTTTGTGATGTCACCACGACAAGGTATGTGTACATCACCACATTTGTATAATGCACATTTCCATTGCAACTGCTATGAGTGACCACATCATTGAAGCTTCTGTCTATGTTCCAGGATGAAGGTGACCAGCCATATGTTAGAATGCAAAGGAAGGCCAGTCCAGTGCCCTGCATCTGGCTGCTACAAAGTGACAGTAATCAGCGATATGGGCCAGCACTTGATCCAAGCCAGTGATAGCCACATAAAAATGATTTTTCCGAATTTTTTTGAATGAGTTTTTCACTGACTGATCTATGTTATATATATATAAATAAATGCAGTAATTGCCATAACATTCGGTTACTTTTTTTATTTTCATCTGAGAGTATACACCCCCCCCCCCCCCTCACAAATATATAGCTTTTTCAAATAGTAATGTTAATTTTTACCCTTTTGACTCTGTAATTTTTCTAGTGGGGGGGGGGGGGTGACACATTTGGGCCACTGTTTTCATTCCCTCATAACTAGACAGGCTCCAAACGATAGCAGAGCCAGTTTGGTTTTGGAGGCTTTACAATCTCATAACGACGAAATGTGATGTTGTACTGAGGTCAGGTATGAATCCAGAGGTACGGATCCAGGATCTAGAACGGCTAATTTCCAAATTCGGCGATTTATGGAACATTTGAAGAATTATCCAGTTCCGTGCTTAATTAACCGGTTTTGCTTTAAAGCCTCATTAATGAGTGACTGAAAAACCCCCCTGAATCCTACAGTTTTGTATCATGGATAGTGTCAGGTGCAGTTCAAATGACTGCTTCATGAATGTATACATATGATGTTCACTCACTGACATCTATTCTAGAATGCTGCTTTTGCAAAATAGCAAGATAGTTGGGTTGGAGGGGGGGGGGGGTAAGGGGGTACAATAGGGAATTAGCAAGGAGACAATAGCACCCCCAATCTGACGTTGGTTCCACATGCTCATGTGGCATTATGCAACACCTTTGAATATGACCATGTAACTTATGTTTGAAGTGGACACCATTAATTTATATCACAGGGTTAATGATTTATATTTGTTAAATTCCCAACTGCCAAATTTTCATGTCACATTAATTGCTCTAATTGCTGCTAATTGTAGATTGATAGATAGATAGATGGATAGATGGATGGATAGATTGATAGATTGATAGATAGATAGACAAACAGATAGACAGAACTACCTAACTACAAGCCTTATCATCTCATCATTACGTGTGTCTCTGGCAGCTGGTCATATAAGCTGACTAAGCTTCAGACCCAGTAGAAATGAGTCATTAGATAGATAGATAGATAGGTAGATAGGTAGATAGGTAGATAGGTAGATAGATAGATAACTATTACATCAGTATGTACGGTGGCTGAACCACACTGGATTAAAAAGGGGGAAATATCTTCATTGGTTCGCTGGTTTATGTTCAACCTCAGTAAAGCCGGAACCCCAGCCAAGGAAATATCAAGATCATGTTTGTTTACATTTGAGTTAGTCATAGTTGTATATTATCCAACACGCTTAAATATATGTAACACCAACAAATAGTAAATGAAACTGCAGACATTGATTAGTATTAAGGCAGGGCAGTTGAGCTAACCCGTAAGAACACCATGTTTCTTAGGACCTTTTTTTGTGGAGGGGAGGCGGGGGGGGGGACTAGGTTTAATTTTCAAATCTGACTTTACTATATCATAAACATTGTGGTGGCTAAGGCTGACTTACTTCTTGGTTAAATGACATAATGAAGCCTCCCCCTCAGTCCTAGCTGCTTTAACATTAAACTCCAAGGTTCATCTTAGCTGAAAAAGTCACTTTTTTGGCAGAGGACACCAGAAGTCTCCACTATCAGGGTGGTTTGCAATCTACAAGTGGTGCTCACTGAAAGGTCAGCGTTGCCATAGCAACCATTCACAAAGTGATGAAACTTGAATGGAGAAGTTATGGAATTTTAAGGCTTTTTGAGTGGTGCTTGCTGAACTAATTGACCAAAACGTGGTCACATCATAAAACCATTGTCTTCAGTATAAAACATTAAAACAATGCCATATTTAAATCAGAAATGTATTTGTTCACTATTATATATTTCAATGAACTTAAAAGGGGATATCACGGGTTTTCTGATCAAGTGTTACATTATGGCAATCTTTTACCAGGCTTTGTCAGTAGAGCTCAGCTGCTCATTAGATCATATATACAGCTGTATAGCCCGGGATTTGTAAAGCATTATTTTAAAAGTCTTTATGAGCAATTCAGGGGGGCAGGGGGAAATGTCCATCCCCTCCCCACTTTTTCTATTGTTACAGTAAATTATTAAATTAAGGATTCCCCCCCCCCTACTTCTTTGCTGCAAACAAGGCTCATTCCAAACCTGACTTATCTTTCATATTTCGCTCAAATACTTTTCTTCTTTTTTAAACTTGCCCCATTGTAAAAGAAATGTAGACAATTGAGCAGCACATTCAAAATTAGAAGCTATAAATGACTCCCATATACAGGAATCCCGGAAACTTAAGAATTTCAGGCTAGGAGGATTTAGGGTCAAGACCCCCCTCCCTCCCCCAAGGCCTTAAAATTTAATGAAAAGATAGGCAATAATTACCTCCATAACCAAAGTTATAAATCATATTGTATTTATTCAAATTGTAATATTTCAATATTTATTCGCACAAATTGTTACACAACAGTTTTAATAAGTTTAAACCAAAATAAAGTATCAAGATCGCTGACTTATGAGACACGTTGTCTCAATAATGAGTGCCAATATGCACCTCATCATAATTAAACAATTAATCTATTAAAAATTGCTTCTAATTTAGATTTATATATCCATAGAGTCACCAATAGGGGTGGACCTGAACATTTTTAGCCCCCCTCCCCACCCCCTTGTTTACCCTGCTTTTTCTTGGCGGCCAATGCCCCCTGCCCCATCCTATTGGAAAGATATGGAAGATGAATATAGTTTTAGAAAGGTTAAAAATAGTAAAGGAAAAATAGTGCATGTTTTTTTTTAAATCCTACTGTAGTGCAAAATAATGTGTCAAATTTATAAAAAAGGAAACAAAAGTGTACGTCGGTCTACAATCGTCCTTAGCAGAGATAAAGTGTAAGTATATATAAATGCAAGTTGTCAATTATCAGCTGATTAATCTATACATGTCATGTTTGGTATCATTTGGTAGTAATTTTTTTGACTAATCTAATGGTGATGTTAATTAATTAATATCTACATGTTCCACCAAGTTTGATAATTGACTACACCCTGCCAAACTCAATTAAAGGCCCATATGGTGCACAGCTGCAAACTTGTTATGCTTGGCTGATCACAAGGCCCGGCTCAAGTGGGAGGCACTCTCATGTAGAGTAGTACAGAATGGACCGAAAGGTTACTAATAAACCCAACTTTCTTACTCATTAAACTCTCTGCATGATAGATAGATATTTTATTATATATATATATTTTTTTTTTTTGTAGAAACAGGTACAACAATTATTAGGAAGTAAAACATTTACATGATATTAATTATGTAACTATTGTAAATATGAACCCATCAGCATCGGCTGTAAAAGTGGCACCTTCAATAAAAAAGAAAGAAAATTATATCATGATTGAACAAAAATAATTATGCTACATGTATGTATTAAAACTTGAATTGAAAAAATAACAAAAATGTTATAATGATAGTGTAATGACATGAAAGTGATGGAGGGAGTTGACTTTTATGACTGACAAATATAGCTGTTTCTATGTTCACAATAAGCTGGATATTGTTTAACTAGATGATCATAGTATATATTGCTAAATTTCAGTGTTTATGAACAACCATTCGACATAGCATTGGGATGATTTAAGAGAAAGGTACAGAGGATGTTTGATCTCAGATTTCACTTAGGTATTACAATTTTTGTAAAGTTTCAGTGATTATATTAGAGTAATCTTTAATAAATGAAAATTATGACATGCACATTGTTATTGATTAAGCTGAATGACAAGTGTTCTCTCAAATCCAAGTAGTACTAAGATTACGACAAACTAATAATAAGAATGCAACTAATCTAGGAGGACTGAAAATTACAATATATATATATATATATATATATATATATTAGCACACTTATGTAGCACTCCATTTTCAGGTTCAGCACCCTTGGAGTTAGCATTATCATATAGTTATCTCAAATATATCCTTGATAAACCAGTGCAGTTTGACTACTTATTTCTATAACATGTATTTTGTGTGAGATGTAACAAATTAATATTCTTTATTTTTTATTGTATAGTGGGAGATACTAAAGCTTGGATTATCCAAGCTAAAAGTGTCATTCACATGGCTGTAGCTAACTATGAGGCCTGAGGCCCAGGCCTCCTCTGAACGCATTTTTCTTTAAGCATTGATCAAATCATACAGTTGAGATAAAATATGTGCATACAGAAGGGGGAAGGGTGAATTTTCATCGTTTTCAGTCTCAGGGTATAACTGGTCACCACTTTACAGATACAAATAATTATAAATCAGAAAAATAGTGTGGTCAAAAATTTAATACATTTCATTAATAATCAAAAATGTCTGGTGTTTGGAGATTTTATAGAGCATTATTTTTGCTTTTTATCACATCCATCCAGATGTGATGTCTATTTAAACTAGTCTTTTTTCCTATTATCTCCACAAATATTCCAATGAGCTTAGGGCTTTCAGATGACCACTCCAAAAGATTAATTATTTGGCACTGGTTATTCAGCCCGATTTCTTGACTGTGGGATTCAGATTCCCTTGCTACCTTTTTCATGATGCCATCAATGTGATACATTTAAACTGCTTCCTCCACCGTGGCAATGTTACCTTAGGGTTAAAAGCTTAACCAAAACCCCTCTTAATCAATTTTTGCATACTTTTATGTAACCAAACACATGGATTTTTATCTCATTACTCTTCCTTTCTTCATAAATGTCTGTAAACAGGGTGTGCAATTTAAAATGGTGTTTCTGCAATTACGCTTTCATTGCAGCTTGCTAGAAGTCAACTTTTTCTCAGATCAAAGTGTAAAGCAGGTAACCTTGTGTATTTGATGCGTATTAACCATGCAGGCCTATAATTTTGGCATGCAAACGCATCTTAATTCAGCATTTTTACATCAGGTATTATGTTTAATGACTTTTTATACTAAGTCTAAAAATTTATCACATAACTGGTTTGAACAAAGCCAGATTATAACATTTCATACTTCCCATATATTGAGCAAAACTTTGAGTTTTGACATATCAGTGAAACAATATTTAAAGATGTATCCATTCTGCATTTCTTCAAAATTATTGACTTCATTTGACCCACAATGTATGTATTAGGTGAATAGGTCTCCTATAATGTATCAAGGAAAAACGTTACGGATGGGGATGACCTAATGCACTCATTATTTATCACCAAGGTTTGATTACTAGTTATGTTATTTCTAAGAAACATTAGTTGACATTTTTCTGCATTGGCTTTCAGGTAGTTTTCTTGGAACAATTCCATCGCTTTTAAGCAGTCCGCATCAAACTTTATCTTTAGTTTATTTATGTAAGAGCTAATGTTAGAAAGGGCATGCATAAAGGAGATTTGTTCATTCAAATGCATAAATGCAAAAAGTAGTTATGCTGAAAGCAAAAGTATATTTACTGATATGTGCTATTTTGCAGGATCATGGCGTTGTATGTCGTCTACAATCTGTTATCATTGAAATATTTCCTAAAGATTGGGGTAGGAAGCTAATCACATTCCACAGCATTCTCTATGTACTGCTTTCTATTTTAATTTAGGTTCTGAAATATTCTTTCAATAAATGGGTGCTGGGTGCCAAGTACAAATACCCGCTGAAATCACAAAGATAGGCCTATATACTTTGGAGATATATCAGCTTTTTCTATAGGCAATAAAAATAAGGGAAAATCGTCAGCATATTATACCCCCCCCCCCCCCCACCCATCTAAGCTACTGCACGTGTGGTCTTTAAGTAGCAGATCCTGCCAGCAAGCGAGGGGGAGGGGGGGGGAGCACAACTCGAGTGACTTTTTGGCGAATCAATCAATCAATCAATCAATAAATCTATCAGTCTATCTATTTATCTATCTATGCAAAACATAAACATGTGTATTATAGCATAACCTCATCCCTATCATTTTTTAAGATAAAACTGATCTTGAAAGAAGTGAACAGAAACATTGAGTCACAAGAGAGACTCCATGGAATGACAGTGACCACGAATGACCGGAGATTTATTGCCACTGACTGGAAAAACATCTCTCACGATTAGCAATGCCTGTTTATGAGTTTTTACGGTCTTCAGCTTGTGGAAAATTGCCCATTAACAAGGTGGTGATAGATGTTATCTTAATGGCCACACATTTCTTCTTCTACAATGGCACCTTTTTCTCACTAATTCAAATTTTCCCCAAATACGTAAGAAAATATTTCAGTATATTTTCTGTGTCTTGCTCCGATTCCTCTGGATAGGTGACGGGGTCAGCTCTTTATCTATTTATTAAAATAAATTTGTACATTTATTCATAAGTTATAAATCATATTTTTTTACTTTTATAGTAAAATATAAAGACACTTAGTGCAAGTAGCCCTTAGATAGATTTAATAATAATAAAAAAACCTATCTAGACTTATCTAAAAGTGTCGGTCTCTTCATGCAACTTCAATCTGTCTAAATTTTCAAAATTCAAAAGCATTTCATTCATATTTACTATTTTGTAAATTGGATTTGAATACTTTCATTATAATATATTAACCTTGGATGATCTCTAGTTCATCCAAGTATTAACAATATCTTTATACACAATGCATAAGTTTAAAAACAATGATTTTTAGTTTGGCAATTTTTATTAGCCCTAATCTATCTAGATCGCAAAGCACAGTAGGGAAACGGGACATCCATGCGGCGTACAGTTGGAATTTTTAAAATTGAATTAATTTAAGAGGATTGGGGGTGGGGAGGGTGGGGGACATTCCAGGAGTTCGGCGGAGGCCGCATCCCAACGGCTGAAGCAAAGCTGGGCATTGCCAAGTAGTCTGGGCGGAGTTTGATTGGACCACTGATTTAAAGAAACTAGTCAAATTGTTGTTGACCTGAATAAGACATCTTACATTTTTGTAAGCGAAAGCATATATGGGCATGCACAGAAATTGATGATGAAACTTCACCAATCTTCCAATATATTTGTAAACCTGATCACAGCAGTAAGATATCTTAGTTTGAGGTGTTCTATAGCTTTAGATCTGGTACCAAAAATATTGGGTGTACAGAAAATCAGCAGCATCAGCTGCACCTCTTGCAGTGATTGAGCAGGGTGAGGCAAATACCAGCAGCAACAGCAGCACTCTGGTTTTCGTTCCGTTCCGCAAAGTACAGTTATCCCCTAAGACAACTGTACTTAACGGAACAGATTAGCGGGTTATTTTTTTTCTTCTGTTTTTTCTCTCTTGCATCCGTTTCCATTGTCATCTCTCTACCTGGTCTAGCTTAATTACTGTAATAACTGATAATACAAATTATAGGTACATGCATATACCTATACCATATTAAAATAAAACTCTATCACCATCAGAGAGACAAGTTCTGAATATGGGATACACCTACAGATGCATGCTCCACTGCATGATATTGCACAAATAAAAAAATCTCAATAGAATGACAAGAATTTCTATCCAAATGAATAAATGCATATATATTTATATTTGAAATAAATATAATCTATAACAACCAACTATCATTGCCAATATGTTTCAGATACTCTGAATTGTATTATACGATAAAATGCCAAAAAAATTAAAGAGTCTCATTAAAATCACGTTTACCTGTCAATTAAAAATCCTATGCCTTAGTAACTAGTATCATGAGTACAAAAAATGCTACAATAGTCTATGTAACCGCTAGCTAAATAGGAACCTGTCAAGTATGTAAAATGCGTATTTACTTAGATATATGTGTTTAAACAGATGAGATGTTTTGCTCTTAGATCCGACTGATTAATTCAAATATCCAAAAATAAATAAAATCTCCCATTGTCAAAATATCAGTCATACTGTACACAACTTATAAATTCAATAAGCATGGCACTGTTGGCTTACCATGCCATGAACACAATGATCAACCCCACTATTGAGATCACCTCACTATTTTATTGATTTATAAAACATCTACATATGCAATGTGACACGGTCAGATCGATTGTTTTTCAACATGACCCTGTTATGAAATAAAAATGAAGGACATGCTCGTACAATGGGTGGTCTTCGTGGCAGGGTTCTACTGTTCAAGTTACACAGTGAGTCAACTGTAGGCCCATTTTCAATCAAGTTTAGGTATTTTGAGTATTTTAATTACTTTGGATCTCTATGTTTGATAAGAACAGACACCCTTAATTCATGATGCCGATGCCTAAACTAATATTTTAATATTTTCTGTTAGTACATGTAGTGCCCTCATAGTAGAAAGTTGCCAATAAATTGTTGTTCGGATCCGTTAGGTACAGTTATCCCACTGGATAACATGGAGTAGGCCTAAATATTAGGCCTATAATATTACAATTTCCACTTTAACTTTACCAACTGTCTACAGGGACATATCACCCTGTCGGAAAGACATGTTACAGCAATTAATGCACAGTAGAATCTATCTATCTAGAAAATCACAAAGTCATTCTTGTATGTTGCGTTAATTTATCAGTTTCAGTAGTTCAAAGCAACAACAAATAGCACATAATGCAATGAACAGCCCCTACCCCCCCCCCCCCCCCCACCTCCTTCAGAAGGCTTAGTGACTTCAGTCCCATTAACCGATGCCCATTAACCCCAGTATTATACAGTGCGCTATTGATAACACAGTACTACATTGGTATCTTGACATTTTCTGGAGTGACCCCCTTTCTGTTTTGTTCCGTTTCGTTCCGCAAGGTACAGTTAGCCCTTTGTTGAAATATAGAAATTGTGGTGGTACTTCACAATTATGGGAGGTTAACCAAATTCCTCAGTGCAGGAAATGTTTTTAAAAAATCCAACATGTAACTGCTTTTCATTGCTATATATATATAAATTATGCCCAATTCAAAGGGGCTAATATTGTTTATATTTTGCATTAAGAAAAACAAAATATGTATGTTTGCATTAATTCTTTATTATAAAACACCAAAATATAGTGCCAGGATTCGTATTTCATGACATACAGACACTTAAAAACTAAGTAAGTCCCTGTAAATATATAATAATGTATTTTAGAAAATTTATATTAAACATTTGATGTTCATATAAGCAATGTTTCCAGGGTAAACGAGCTGGATGACTATGTTTCTGAATCTTCCTATGTCCAGCTCTACTTAATCACTGGATGCGTTCAACATCACACTCCTGAAAATTTCAACATGCGTGGCATGATACATCATCCATGATAATCGTGTAAAATTCGTCAAAACTTAATTTCTTTAAGCAGGGAACATACCTTCTTTCTTTTGCTTTAGCCTTGAGTGCCCTTCTTCGGTCCCGACGATAGTTCACTCTATCCTCTTCTGTGGTAACCTGGGAGTAAATATTATAGACACTTACAATACAGCTAGAGCAGTCACACCCTTATCACAGTAATGGGATACAAAATTGTTAAGTGCAAAATTCAATTAATTTGATTTAGAAAATGTTTACCTGTTGTTGGTCCCGTTGTTGGTCCCGTCGTTGGTCCCGTCGTTGGTCCCGTCGTTGGTCCCGTCGTTGGTCCCGTCGTTGGTCCCGTCGTTGGTCCCGTCGTTGGTCGCGTCGTTGGTCCTGTCGTTGGTCCTGTCGTTGGTCCTGTTGTTGGTCTATTTCAGCTCCTCGCAACTGGTTTTGAAAAAAGCCCTGAAATATTACCAAAAATGTAAGTAAGGAATTTTTCTAAGGATTGTGTACTTGGCAATTCTTTAGTTAAGCCTGGTTTCAGATAGTAAATTTAAGTAATTATGTGCTATGTGCAAGCTTACCACTCTCAAATTAGCCAGTTGCTCTCTCTGCAAAATGACAAAACCAAGAATTCTGCATAAATATGAATTCTCTTTCACCCTAATGTTCTGTATAATGATAATTCATAATTGCAAAAGGGAAAAGACATTACTCACAGTGGGTCTTTCTGCAGGTTCATCAGAATCGCGTGTGCCAGGCATTTCTTCAGTGTCATCGGGTGCCGTTGGTCCTGTCGTTGTCATTGGTCCTGTCGTTGTCATTGGTCCTGTAGTTGTCATTGGTCCTGTCGTTGTCATTGGTCCTGTCAATGTCATTGGTCCTGTCATTGTCGTTCGTCCTGTTGTTGTCGTTCGTCCTGTCGTTGTCGTTCGTCCTGTCGTTGTCATTGGTCCTGTCGTTGTCATTGGTCCTGTCGTTGTCAGTGGTCCTGTCGTTGTCATTGGTCCTGTCGATGTCATTGGTCCTGTCATTGTCGTTGGTCCTGTTGTTGTCGTTCGTCGTGTTGTTGTCGTTGGTCCTGTTGTTGTCGTTCGTCGTGTTGTTGTCGTTGGTCCTGTCGTTGTCATTAGTCCCGTCGTTGGTCCTCGTGTGTCTGTAGGACTTTCCCTAAGATGATGCACTTCGGGTACTTGAATTTCCTAAAATTAAGTGTTTGAACAATTACATTTTTGTTAAATACATACAACTCAACATATCTGAAAACCCTTTAAGAACAGTTGATAAATTGCCTTAATCTCACCTGCCTTTGCCGGTCAGCCTGCAAGCTGGCAGCATAGGCGGCATTCTGCTCCTCAACTAGTCCGTGGTTTTCTTGTATCTGATCTCTGAAATAAAAGTGTAATTATACTTTTGTAAAAAATCTTTAAGCTATGTTTACAGCCAAATTCAATGAATCTCATAGACTTAGCTAAACTCCAGATGAGTTCATGTGAATGTAGGACTCTCATTGGCTCCGGGATTGCTTTAAATCCTGTGAGCCCTGGATTCACATAACGTCCTCTGGAGTTAAGCATCAACATCTAATAGATTGGTTTCTAACGCTGTCAATTGGCTGTAAGGAGGGACAGTTGGGAGAAAGTAAAGCCATTATATTGCAAATTAATGATTTTATTTTTATTAAATTTGTAAATGGTTAGTTAACTAGCCTGGGATGGATCCAGACTACCCACATCCCTTATAATAATACCCATGCAGATGATAGTCACGACAGACGCTAACATGTCAAGCTAGGCAATCGGTTCTAACAGAATATGCAAGGGCATTGTACCTAGCTCGAAGAATTTCAACGCATTGTCTTTCCGCTGCCTCGATGTAATTTTGCAACCTGTCATCGATGTGGTACACTGAAAAAGAAGACATTGTAAAGGTGTTAGACATTGTAAAGGTGTTAACATAGAATTTCGAAACAGTGATACTTAAAAAAAATCGTATGCACATCAAACTCACATCTGTTTGAAGTTGTTGTGTCCCAAGTGTTACCGGCACTCAGGGGCACATTCACAGTTGCACGATAATTGCGCACATCACTGGGCACTGCAAATAAAGGATATGTGCATACATGTTTAAGCCTAAGGTCATATGAAACTGATATTTTAAACAAACAAGGTGAAATTATTAACAATAATATGAAATGCTTAAACAGTGTACAAATATTTCTTGCACCTTGAGCAAATTCTGGCCATTTCTTATCGCAGAGCCACAGCAGCACTGGCCTATCGCTGTTCAGTGTCAATATCTTTCTGCAAAACAAAATATAGCAATGACCTTTTATATGCATCAGAACCTTTCTCTATCTATCTATTTACCTACTATCTAACTATCTATCTATCTATCTAGCTATCTATCTATCTATTTGTCAATCTATTTGTCAATCTATCTATCTATCTATCTATCTATAAATATATCTATCTATCTATCTTTCTTATTATCCATCTCTCCACGGATTTTTCTTTCTTTCTATAATAGTCATATTTTGCCATTCTGGCCAGTAACACGAGAATGTAGAAAACAAAGCCTAATGATAATAATTATTATTTAAAAAATGCCTATTTATCAATATAAAAAGTATACCTGAAATCCACGTGGTCTGTTGTGATTTCGGTTGCCGTGAATGTGATTAAGGGCATGGCCTTGGCTGCAGAAACCACTTTTGACTGTAACCAGAATCAGATAAATAAAACTCTTATGGAAATCTTAGAATTATTTTTTTTTCAAAGTATTTATTACTTCATATTTGTGTTCTATCCCATTCAGAGTCTTACTTCTTGTAGAGTGAAGGGCATAATGTAAGGGCTTTGCCTGTTCATTTCCCTCAAAGCAGCCTCTGCCAAACCAACCACCCGTCCTGCGAAATCTGTGCAATTCAAGTTGAAATACAAGATGTGTAAGCTAAAGATTAGCCAAAAGTATGACGTGATTACTCCACTTTTCTTTATCAATGGCAAAAAACAAAAATGGTAGTAGTTTAATCAATGATATTATCAAAAATTAGCCTGTAGATTGTAACAGTAAATATTTCATATAAGAGGCTGTGGGAGCCTTGCATGTCATAATTACACAGAAAATCAACACCGATATTATGTTAGGTACAGTTCATAAGATAATTATTTAATTCTTAAATCATGAAGTTCTCTGGTAATTCCATGATTAAATTAAGTGTTATTACTTTGCACTGTCTCTGCCACAGATTCCTGTTCTTGCGGACGCCTTAACCAAGTTAATGTTGGAAGGTCGTCTTCCTCTTCCTCATTATCGGGAGTTTCAGTTGCTGTTGAGGTTGGGACAGGATCCACTTCCTGCTCCTCCACTTGAAGTACATCATCATCTTACGTGGAAAAATTGTATGGACCAATTTATTATAGTCTAACTAATCAAAATCATAACACATTATTTCCGCCAATGGATTCATCAATAATTTTCCTAAAATTGAATATAGTCACTTACCTGGCTCGTAAACATAGAGACGTCCTGGTCTGGCCTGGATGTCTCTGCCGGATGGGACAGAAGTGGGCCGCCAAGTTCCATTCCCTCTGGCAGGTCGGCCTCTCCCAGAAGTTACTCGTACGAACTGCAGTGGACTGAAGCATGATATTGATTGATTACATTTACTACCATATTATCTATGATATTGATAATGACATGTTTATGGATAATGGCAAGCAAAACGTGTTCAAGGTATTTTTGTATCGTGAGTGATTGAAATAGACTACAGCAGATTTCTTAGACTTGAAAACTAAGCTCCAAAGGATGTGTGCGAATCTTTGTGTGAATCCAAGATTTCCATTGGCTGATTGACATTCTTTGCGAATAGGAGTTTGTGGTTCACATGACTTCATCTGAAGTCTAGTTTTTGTTAAGGTATGAAAGCTGCTGTACAAAAGTTAAGGGGTTTTACATGGTGAAACGTTCGTGTTTAAACTGTGATGTACCTTTCAATCTGGAACTCCCTCTCCACTGTGGTGCGGACGTCATCAGAGGACATTGCACGAGAAAAGCCCATCGACTTCAAACGACCTTGATGACGAGCATCTTCATCGTAGCCCCTTGGCACACTCCTTCGGTTGCGCTCGGTCTCTGTAAGCAGCCAAACATCACGACTGAAGTTTGACTGCGCGGGTCGGCCCCTTCTAGAGACCGGTCTGGTGGGCTGCCCGCCTCTTACAGGTCGTCTCTCTGGTCGGCCTGGTGCTGCAGGGGGTGCTGCACCTTCCCTCCCAACAGCTCTTGCCAAATTGAACAGTCTACAAGGAAACAAACATATATATATATATATATGTTAAAAGTTGGTTTTGTGTTCAGTCTTCCAAGGTCATCAAAAGTCTATGCAAAATTTGTTCAAAGAATCTGTACTTACTCTCTTAAATTTGGGTCTGAATCCATCTGAAAAAACACAACATATTGTAACGGCCATACATAAGTTTTAAGGCATTAATTTTGGAATAAGTCTCACTTAGTTCTCCCGCCTGTGTTAAGCTGATTTTGCATGATTATTAGTATTGGTATTACTTTTTTTTTCAGATAATGATTACAAATGTAAATATCAGAAAGTACATTACAAGCATATCATCACCTTAGGGTCATGCACCAGAAGCTTCAAAATGTTGCGCATGCCTGGTTTTACAGAATGTTTTTTATTTATTTCATGAATTTTTTGATGGCTACATTTTCATTTCACACACATAACAGTGATCCAATTGGCAAGCTTAATCATAATTCAGTAAGCTAAATTATTTTAATTTGTTTTTTTTAAATTCACATTCATTTTCTTTTCATGCCATGTTGTTCCATATTTGAGCAAAATATATATGCAATTGGTCTTTTCGATGTTGAGTGATACTTTGTTGTGTACAAACTACTGGTAGACTGCAGTCAATTTACTTTTTAAGCAAATTTTGGAAATTTTGTTCTGAAACTTTTGAAAATCATATTGCAATACATTTCTTATTTGTGACACAAATCAGTTACCAGATCTGGAATAAAAACCATATACACTTAGACCAATTTTCTTTCTTTTTCTGTTTGCCGAGGGTATGCTTCAACAGCAGCCTAAGTTCGCTACCACCCGAGTTTTTTTCTCTGTATACAATGTACTAATTAAATTGCTTGAATGTGGGCCTAGCTCCTGCAAAGTTTCATAAAAACTCTCATATTGACATATGGAAACTCCCACGAGTGCTAACCAATGAGTTATTTATGGCTGAGGAAGTTTATTTGATATTCCAAGGCCATGGAATTTGGATCATGATCGCATAAAGAATCATTCTTACTATAAATCTGTAATTAATAAAACTGGTTTAAGATGGATATTTTGAGAAATTTAGGAAAAAAAAAAAAAAAGATAATAACAGTGATTCAGTATATTTGAGAGTTATCTGTTGCGTAACAAACTTGTCCACATTGGAGTTTGTAAATTTAAAAGGTGTTTGTGCAAATTATTATCCTACACTTTTATATTGATAGTAATGCACCATGGTTGTTAATTTGGAAGTCTCTGTGAAAATTCTCATTGGGAGGAATGTCTTATTTTCTGCTACATGTTTTGACGACTCAAAATAATTTATGTTCATTTAAATTACCACTGTCAATGCATTTCTTTTAATCATAGTTAAACATGCATACAATAAGCTTTTTTTCTTTCTTTTTTTTTTTAAACAGTTTTAAGTTGCAGATTGATGAATCTTATAAGTAAGTTGTAATTCACAATCACTTTAATAAGTAACTGGTCACTCGCACAATAAGAAATATAAAACTTAAGTCCTATATATATAGACAGTAAGTTGATGTGCATTCACTATTTAATAGATTAGAATAACACAATGCATCTAACATTACAATGGAAAGGCCTGAGGGATACTTGATAACCAATTTGTTTAGTTTATTTGCGTATAACATGCAAAAACACTACTAATGTGTTTAAGGTCATTACTGTGCGAAAGTGGCGGGAAACGTGGCAACTTGGATCCCACTAGGAGGATGTCCATGTTTTCTTATTGCAATTAGGAAGACAGCTGAAATTGGGACATAGGTAATTTACATCAGGCACACGTAGCCTACCTTGTAAGGTGTCAAGTACAATTAGCAAACTATAACAAAAGACAGTGACTTGGTGTTAGCCTGTTTTGGTTTCTATTTCTTATTATTTTCATAAAGTTCAAAGACTTTTTTTATTATTTTTCGGTGGGTGACCAATATTTGGTTTGGGCACCTGAAATTGAGATTTATTAGGGGGCCACTTTGCTACTGAATCGTCATTTACACACTGGTGCATTTGACGGAGGGTGCTACACGTAGCTATATAATTTGATTCAAGGTCCGGCTCACTAATTGGCTACCCCTTATCTTGATGTATGAGTCTTTTCGTTGTTTATATAGGGCAATCAATGTAGCCTATTACTAATACAGAATATAATATATGAATCTGTCCTAATTTGTTTGGCTAATTTGTAAAATGTGGTGAAAATATCATAAAACATAGTATTGCAGTATAGAACATTGTCTAGAAGTATAATAAGTGTAAGATATAAATTTCAAATGTTATGGTAAGATTATTAAATGTCTTAGAACTTGTCAAATTATGAATAAATTAATGTCATACAGACATACACCTGTGAATTCATACAAAATTCAAAACTCACACTACTTCAAATATATGCAATTTGAATATCATCAATACATGGAAGAGCACAAATGTAACAAATCAAAGGTAAAACATTTTATATTGATGGCTGTTTTTCTGAACCATGTTAAATTGGTGAATTTTTGGCAATGCAGCTGTATAAGAATTATGGGCATATAAACTAGGCATGACATTTTGTGAAATAGCCTGATATTTTTTCAGGGGCGACTAAAAAGTGGCATGGGGAGGGGGGGGGGAGGTTGGGGAATGTTATGTAACAAAAGGAAGAAAAGGACCTATTCATCTTTCTTTTAAGTGTTTCATACGTTATGTCTCAGATACAAAGAAATTTTACTGATTGATAATATCAAATCAGGGCTGAGGGTAAGCAATTTTATTCTAGACAACATTATGGATTTCATATTATATGAAATGTTACAACCAAAACGTTTTGTGTGTTCAATAGTATGCAGGGCAATAAATGGCTAAGAACCTGCATGCTGTGTGTGATCTGATACTCGCAGACTACTCACATCATATACAGGGTGTATATAAACATTTGAAGTGTGAACATCTAACCTAATTTGCCATTTTATTTCTACCCTATTCTGAAAAATATACCAGATACAAATCAACCATTAAATATCTAGAGGTCCAGTTGTACTGTATAAATATGTTACATTTAAGTTCTAAGTTAAGGGTTTCTACAATGTGATATCGAAATTAAAATAAACTCAAACTAACCCCATGTGTACATGCTTTTATATTTTTCTTTAAATATAATTTTTATTATTAGTTAGTAAATAATTAAAAGGTGTGACAGAAGATTATAACAATACTGGATTGTGCAAAACTTATTTTTGAGGAAAAGTTACACAGGAGAAGTCAATAGTGTGTTATGATGGATGATTGCATAAGTCATGGGTGTATAAGACATCCTGTGCAATCGCTTGTTGGGATAATAAAAAGGTCTATCTGTATAACAGGAAAGTACTTAAAATAGCCAGTTTATGGCAATTTAAAATCTACTATTGACATCGAATATGGGTTGCAGTGCTAATGATTGCTGTGGTCACTGAGCTGTGACCAATGGTGGCTATGGCAACATTAAAAAAAAAATTGATGTCATGGCACATCCACCAAATTATATAACTATGGAAATGGACTGACCACTGACATTTTGCAGGTAATAAATACACTGTATTTTGACACAGACGCTTCCCAATTTTCATACTAAAATAAAGTTTCATCCCCCACCCCCTTTTTGATTAAGTACTTATTACACAAACTTTGATAACACACATTAATCCTAAACTTACATTAATCGTCCTAAACATGCATGAGGTCATCGATTCATTCTCTTTTTTAAAATTATAAATAACAATAATTACCGGAATAGGAGAATGTGGACTTGGCCGTGATGATTCTGCGAAATATAACGATAATCTTGAAGGAACTGGAGGAAGGAACTGCTCTTGACTCTTTAGCTGATCTGACGAATGACTGTCCGCAAAGTCTCGTTTATAAGGTCATTTGGTTGTGCACATCCCTCTTTCAACCACAAACCAATAAATTACGGGGGTGATACCGGAAGTATTTGATGGACCATCTGTTTGAAGTCCTTGTGTCCGTTAAGTTATTTTACTTCAATACCCCTTCTGAATACCCCTTTAGTCATTGGGTAATCACCAATGGTCATTACGTCAGACTGACCAATGACCATCCGGGTACAGTAATCTTGATGACTGATGCAGTGATGCAGTCACACCTGTCAATTCAAGGAGTTTAGCTGTTTATAATGACATGGTTAATATAGTTTTTACCAGTTTGCTGACACCGTTTATAATTTGAAATATTCACAACGTTTTTTAAAAAAACAAATTTTTTGAAAGTCTTTGGCATAAATGTGTGCATGAAACATCTATCTATCTATCTATCTATCTATCTATCTGTCTGTCGATCTATCTATCAATCCATCTGTCTATCTGTCTATCTGTTTATCTATCTATCTATCTATCTATCTAGCTATCTAGCTATCTAGCTATCATTTACCATGCCACAAGAACTAGCAATTACAGATACTTATATATAAATGAAACACTATTAAACGAGAAAATTGTGTCCTTATTCAAATTTCATCAAACTATACAATTAGCAGGAATATTATGTAAACATTTGGCAGTTGAAAAATTTCGAAATATCTTAGATGTCAGTTATTAACCATTGATATTGTATTTCTGACATAAATTAATGGTGTCAACATCAAACATAAGACAGAGGTCATTTTCAACAGTGTTACATAATGCTACATCAGAAGGATGTTGCACCAACATTTGGGGTTCTATTGTCTCTCTGCTAATTCCCCATTGTACCCCCCTAAACCCACTCCCTCTAAATCTCGGGCTATTTTTCAAAGCAGTTATTTTTCAAATCGGCATTATGGAATTGTTGTCAGTGAATGAAACATCATATACACATGTAAAATTATGGATTATAGCACCTTGCTTTTCTTGGAATGATATGACACTTACATTCAAACATTTATGCTTTCTTTTTGGTATCTGATTTAGTTATACCTGGACACATCACTACTGATACTGGTTAAATCTGTGGGTTTACTTGTGCATTCAATCCATGTGGTTATTTGATGTTTGTAAACAACCCAGGCATCTGAGAAGGTGGAGTCATATATATCACGTGACTATTAGACAATCACAGCCAAACCCGGTTTGGCTGGTTACAACAAAGCCACCCCCTCTCCGTAATGCATGGGTAGGCAGGAATTGTTTACATATTAAAATCCAAGTGATTTGGGGAGGTTTGAGTGACAGGCCAGGCTCAGCCAATCACAGCACACATGGGGTGGTAAAAACACGTTGAGCAGACCTTGGAGAAATTAGACCTTGATCGAACACTGAGGCACATCAAAATGACCAAAGGACCCGCCCATAATTGGGGGGGGGGGGGGGTGAGGAGGGCAATTGTGCAAACAATATGCATGAAAGAAAAATAATATTAATCAGTTCAAGCACATTTATTTATACTACATAATATATTGCAAGAAATGTTTATTTCTTCAAGATAATATATATCATTTGATTATCCTGAGCCCTTAAACACTACAAAAAACACTTACTGAGTATGGCATTTGGTGGACAACATCATTATGGAGAATTAATTTACTTAAATTTAATTCACTCAGATGCATAGTTGACAAGTAATTGCCAATAAAGTGTGTGATGTTTATCTTGATTTTAGCAGAAATGCCACAGCAAGCCGTGAATGTAGGTTATATCACTTAGTTGACCAGAAGTTTTACTTTCATCTTAGCATAATTTGATTTTGTAGGTATTTGTTGGTTGTATGTAATGGCAGTGTGAAAAATTCACTTTCTTAAATCAGTCATCTTTATTTTCTTATAACTGTATCTCCACCAAAAATGGTTTAATTTTCGTGGGAGTAGTTTGTAATTGTAGACTACAAAACTGGCTTTTACGTGGGAATAAAATAAATACATTACATTTTGCTAATTACCATATAGAAGCATTTTTGCTAAGGAGAGTTATAATTTGCAGAGATATCAATTATTATAAAATGCTAAGACCCCTTTTGAGATACCAGAATATGTTTAAGATAGTATGGAAACATTTTTATGCAAAACACATCTTAATTCTGAACAAACATGAATTGAATTTGATAATTACAATATAAATTTTTACCTCCTCCAGCATTATTGTTAATATATTAAATATTATCAATTTTAATTTTTACCCCAAATTCGTACTGATTTTATCCTGCACTCCACGCATGCACATATCACCAACCTATCTACAACGATCTGAACTAAGAGGTTTCTTAACCCGGGTTCAGTAAACTACATTACATGTAATAAGCAAAATATAAGACTTTAGTGTTATTAGATCGATGCTTGTCGTAAAGATATATTCTTACATGTTATTAAAGAAGTGTCATTAAATCTTGTGTCATTTGAATGTTGCTACATTTTGTATTATACTGTTTATTTTGTTGTTTTACAGTCAAAATAAATTTGTGAGAGAGAAATGATTTGTATTGTTTGTTACTTGATCATAATGATATCTGTTGCAGAATATTATGATATCATTTATCATACATATTATATCAGTAGTAATTTAAACCTTCGAAAAATATGAGTCTGATATAAGAAGATAATGTTATGTAATCTTTCCAAAAAGCTCCTTTCAACATTATGCTAAATATTATAAATAAGGTCTGACTAATGTTTTCAGATGCTTGGGTAAATATTGGCATCATGTCAGTAACTAATATATTGACTAACATTTGTGAAACCTTGGTCAAACCTTAGGCAAATGTTATGATATAATATTTGTCTAATATCAGAATAATATTATTCAAACATTGTGAAAATGTTAGGTAAACCTTAAATTCTAATATTTTAGGAAATATTAAGATGATATCATGAAACTAACAGTTGAAAATATTACGGATAAGGTCAAAATCAGCTTATAACTGTCCACATTTTAACCTTATATTATATTCTCAAATAATATTGGGCTGAGGAATTTCTAATATTGACATAATATCATACAAATATAAAAATGTTTGTAGGGTTACTACAAAACTTTAAAAGTATTAATGTGTAAATATTTCCAATGGATAAGCGATGGATAAAATATAATGTGTTTGAAATAATTTTGATAATTTTCATGGAAACCATATGAAAGGACCCTCTGTAAAGAAAAGCAGAAACGGTTTGTTTAAAAAATGACCAGTACAAATTAGACAGAAAAAATAAGTGAAAATGTTTTGCCTAATATTTTTCACACAGATTAAAAACATGCACAAAACCAGAATACAGCATTCAAAAGCTTACCGTCTAAAAAAGGAACAGCTAGTGTGTAATTTTGTTTCTACTTGTTTTTCCAACCATATACATGTGAGTCTCAGTTTTGATTCTTTGAATTAATTAGAACTAATTTCATGAGGAGAATGTACATTCCATGAGGATAATGTGCATTTCATGAGGACAATGGGCATTTCCAGAGGACAATGTGCATTTCCAGAGGAGAATGTACACTTCGTGAGGAGAATTACATTTCGTGGATAATGTACATTTCGTGAGGAGAATGTGCATTTCATGAGGGGGATGTTCATTTCATGAGGAGAATGTGCATTTCATGAGGAGAATGCATTTCATGAGGGGAATGTACATTTCATGAGGATAAATTAATAAACGTACACTTTATGAGGAGAATGTGCATTTCATGAGGAGAATGTGCATTTCATGAGGAGAACTCCGACGGAAATGACCGAAATGCGTTGAACAGCTTCGTGCATGTTCGGGCGAGGTATCGAGTCACCTCGTAGACACGCAAAATCGTTGACACGCAAAATCGTTGACAGCAAATTCGTTGACACCAACCCGTTGACATAGACGACCAACTCGTTGACAAAATAATTCGTGGGTATACCAACTCGTTGACATGTCAACCAGTTGGTTGTGCCAAATTACCTTGATTTCGGCCGTCGGTGATTTCGGCCTGTTGATTTCGGCCGACCGTAATTTCGGCCTCCGAAATTAAGGTAATTCCTCTTTATCACTGTTTATAGAACTGACTGTTATTGCACTGAACTGCACGTAATTTGGTTTTTTTTTTATTCAGCCTTGCTCTTTCAGAATTAATGGTGACAGGTGAATTTGGCGTGTATCACAATGTGGAATAACTTTGGTTATTGCATTGGCAGGCAAACGTTACATACCTTGTTTTGTTCGCAAATGCAAGCTCTATCAGTTTATGATGTGCAATTATTATTTTACTGTATTATTATTTTGGACTAGGGTCAAAACGGCCAACTACCATAACGTAGTATTTTCAAAGACCTTTTTCCTTGATTTAAATTTTTTTATGTGTCATTAAATAAGCAAAAGATTTCTAGCATTGTCCTGATTGTCATTCACCAATTTCAAAAAGGAAGCAGAAAATGTTATTGTTTTCATTAATAGCTAGCAATTATGTGTTTTTATTGCAATTGCCAATGATTATGAATTAAAGGCTGATGAAAGCAATTGCAGACAACAAAATAATTGCAATCACGGTTGATAAGACCTAATATATTTTGCTTGAATATATATAGCCAACTAATAATTTAAATCATATCATCATATGTATATGACATTTCATAAAAAAGGAAATTTGTATAAAATACGATTAGATTTCAATTGCTAGTTATATAATTCATAGGCCTAAGTAATATGGGCATACAAAAATTTGCAAGTCTAATCCAAGTTATACATTCAAGAAATTGCAAGAAATTAGTTCCAATGTCATCTAGCTGTGGTGCCACCAGCTGGTTCTATTGTGGGCTATGTGCTTAATTATATTTTAGCAACCACAGAACATTAACAGAACTTATTAAAACAATTAATTCGGCCGAAATCAACCTGGGCCAAAATCAACAGACTTTTTTTTTAGTTCATGCAAATTAAAAATTTGACCTACAATCTCAGTGTTCAGTACCCCGTGATTGGCATGAGTAGTTCATTTGAATTGCGCAATTCCGTGACATCTGCCAAATATGACACTGTTGTCTAGGAGTCTGTGATCGTGGCTTCTAATAGCAATTGCATTTAAATTTTAAAAAAACCGTTGCCTTTGCTGCCCACCCCTCTTCACAATCCCTGTTGTGCCGTTTTCTTCCGTAAGGCGGCGCTATGATCCGGTGTGAAGCACCGGCCTTTCTCATAACCGATTTGCCGCTCCCCCAGAATCAGGGAGGGAAATGCTTCCGCGCGTCGTCTGTATACAAAGTAGTGTGATTACTACGCCTTATTTCTTTCTTCAAAGAAGCCACTCACTGTGAAATTAGTTCAGACGATTTCTTTTGACCTTAACTCTACTAACGTCATGAAATTGAACAACTTTACCGTGGAATTCCACCCACTGCAGAAGGTACTATTTTCGTAAAAAGCACTGAACAAGCGTTGTCACGGCATAAATGGCACTGAACAAGCGTTGTAACGGCGTTGCGACGCTTATTCGACGATCAATTTTTTACGTTATCCCTTGACGCTGTGCGTCAGTTATCAGAATCGCACCGGACAAGCGCCGTCTTTCGGCAGAAATTGCTGTTGTGCCGTTTTCTTCCGTAAGGCGGCGCTACTATTTTCGAGAAAAGCACTGAACAAGCGTTCTAACAAAATAAATGGGACTGAACAAGCGTTGTAACGGCGTTGCGACGCTTATTCAACGATCAATTTTTTACTTTATCCCTTGATGCTTCGCGTGAGTTATCCGAAAGACCGGTGCTATGCACCAGACAAGCGCCCGTCTTTCGGCAGAAATTGCTGTTGTGCCGTTTTCTACTACGCACCAGACGGCGCTTGTCTGGTGCGTAACACATTCGCTGGGCCCCTGCGACTAGCTGACGCAGTACGCAGGTAGGCGCTGCCATTAGCCGGGAGGGATTCCTCCCGATAGCGTGCGTGCGCATCCTAGGCTTTAGCATTGAAAACGCGTGGACCGGAACGTCTTCCCCAGTCTAAAAATAGCACAGCCAATCAGAAAATTCAGTGCTTGGCCAATCAGCCATGGGAGATAGACAGCACCGACCTGCCTAACGCGTTTACGCTAAGGCAGGTCCCAGCCAACGTAACACAGGATCGTAGCGCCGCCTGGAGTTTACTGACTTGTCGACGAAATGGTACATAGCCAAATTGGCTGTCAACGATTTTGCATGAAATTGTCAACGAGGTGGTCATGACCTGTCAACGAGTTGGTTTAAGCGTTTTTAAGTTTGTCAACGACTTGGTCCCTGACAAATTTATACGAGTTGGTTTGTCAACGAATTTGTAGCTGACCCTAAAAAGTGTCAACGACTTGGCATGTCAACGAGTTTGCGTGTCTACGAAATGACCTGTATTCTCGGGCGAGAGGCCCCAGGCGGGGAAATCTTGCGCTCCGGTCGTCGTGGTTAGCACACTTTCGCTTTGATAATGTCAGCTGTCAAATGGTACGGACGTCAAACATGTAAATTTAATCAGCATTTATAGATATAGAGCTATATAACTTGGACTAGATACAATTTACACTGAGTAGTATTTCATATATTTGGGCCATTTTAGATGGCTAGATTTGCAAAGAGCAACAACCTCAAACGTTGCGGTGATTCGAACTGGAGTGTTTATTCCCTTAACGCGCATGCGCGACGCTATACCAAAGCATCTGCAGGTTGATACGGCTAATGTACAATTCGGCTACATAGTTACATACACGTCACTCTCCCTTGCTAACTATTTAGCTACACTATTTTACAATTTGTAATTTATCTGCAATAAAGTTTGAAATTTTACTTACAGAGTTGACTAATTTGTTTTACTTTTAACTTGGGATATTATACATCAAATAGTACCTCAAATTACTGGTATCTCTGACTCAACAACAGTCTGCAAACTTGAGAACACATTAACTTAACAATAGCAACAGCAAAGCACTGACTTAGTCAACATAATTAATCAGCAATTATCAATTTGTAGGTTTTGATTAAGTTCACACATTTACAGCTTAATCTTGCAATCAAATTGTAGGTTTTGATTAAATTTACACATTTACAGCTTAATCTTATAATACTCTCATTGTCCATAGGCAAACCAGATAGCATCAGGTAAGCATATTTATATTAAACCAACATCGTCAATTCCAGTCCATATTCCAAACATAGTCCATATAACATCACCCTAGGTCACATATACCACAAATTCAACATTTGACATTACAGAAATTGTCTAAGGCACTTGAGCAATTGATTTTGTAAATAAAAGGAACATACTTCAAAATTGCATTGACATTATAATTAAGAGTCATTTTTCCGGTTTGAACATGAGTCCTATTAAGAGTCACTATCTCAGTAATGAGTGAAAAGTCACATTTCTTCAATCAGCCTTTGTCGCGGCATTCTGGCACGAACAGGATTCCGCCTTGGCACTGCAGAATGCGACTGGTTATGAACATCATCACGAGCCACTGGACTTGGTGAAACTGGTTCCGGCGAGCTTGAATTCACTCGAGGACTGGGACGAGTGACACTGGACTTCGGGGTACCAACTGGCGATCCAGATGGTTGCGAACACTGTTGGAACAGTGCAGGGGGCAAGGTGTGGGGTAAAGAGACATCAGGGAACGTACAATCAGGCAGATCAGGTAGATCATTCAATGTCAAGTTCACCAGTAGATCTGATCTGCTCAAGGTGCACAACACGAATTCTTGCACCAATCTTGACACGATAATGATAGGGTCCAAGCTTCTGCACAATTTGACCTTTTACATATCTTGGATATGAATTGGGGAAGTTCTTGATACGCACAACTTCTCCCTCCTGAAATTCTTGTGGTTCATGTGCACGTTTGTCATGGTTCAGTTTTTGTTTTCCTTGCTGGGCTTGCACATATACACTGAGCGGCTGGGGTTTCAAAAGAGAAAAGCACGTTCGAGGCTGACGATTTAGGAACAACTCCGCTGGACATTGTCCAGTAGTGGCATGGGGTGTATTCCTGTATGTGAACAAGAAACTTTGTAAAGCATTTGGCCGATTGTCCAACTCAAATTTCTTGAGGGCATCCTTAACAGTTTGTACTGTTCTCTCAGCAGCACCGTTGGTTGCTGGGTGATATGGCGCACTTGTCACATGTTTAACTCCGTTTGAGGCAAGAAACTTACAAATTGTGGACCATTGTCTGAAACCACAGTGTTGGGAAGTCCAAACATAGCAAACAGTCTTCTCAATTCTTTGATAGTTTGACTGGAGGTTGTAGTTGACATTTGAATCGCGTCGATCCATTTCGAGTATGCATCAATTAAGATCAAGTAATACTTCTTATTGTACTCAGCAAAATCGATATGCAGTCTTTGCCAAACTCCTTGTGGAAAAGACCAGGGAATCAATGGGGATGGAGGTAAGTCTTTTTGCATCGCTTGGCAAGTAGCACAACTTTGGACGATCGCTTCAATATCCGCATCAATTCCAGGGAACCACAGATACATGCGTGCACGTGATTTCATATGCACAATTCCTGGGTGATCCTCGTGCAGTTCTTGTAGAAGCTGAGTTCGAATACTAGGAGGTACAACAACACGGGATCCCCACAATAAGCAACCTTGATCTGTTGAAAGTTGATCACGTCTCAAGAAGTAAGGCTGTAAGTCACTGTTGGGACAATGGACGGGCCATCCAGTCATTGTGTATTCGTAGGCTTTGGCTAACACTGGATCCTTTTCCAGTCAAGTCAGCAATTTCTTTCGCCGTTAATGGCAAGGCATTCACTTGTGAAAAGTAATTTACAGTCTGTTAAGTTGCCAACTGAGATTCTTCACTGGGAAATCTGCTAAGTGTGTCACAATTCCCATGAGCTTGGGAAGGTCTGCTCTGAATGTCATAATTGTGGGACATAAGTATCATTGCCCATCTCTGTAAGCGAGCAGCTGCTAAGCTAGGAATAGCCTTCTTTGGACCAAATATGCGAGCGATTGGTTTGTTGTCTGTAATAATGGTAATTTTCCTTCCGTAAACGTACTTGTGAAACTTTGCAAGACCAAACACAATTGCAAGTCCTTCTCTCTCAAGTTGACAATAATGACGTTCCGCACTGGTTAGACTCCGAGATGCATATGCAATAGGATGCTCCACACCATCAATAATATTGGAAAGGACACAGCCTAAACCCACAGGGCTAGCATCACAGGCTAATGTGATTGGTTTGTCTGGGTCGTAGTGTACTAAGAGTTTATCGCTGCTGAGCAGTTTCTTGACCTCAGACAAGGCTTTGGCACAATCTTGATTCTAAGAAAAGGTTGCATCCTTCCTAAGTAAGTTGTACAATGGGGCTAATACGGATGATAAATTTGGCAAGAACTTTGCATAATAATTCACAACTCCCAATAACGATCGAAGCTGCTGAACATCTTTAGGCTGTGACATAGCTTGAATTGCCTTGATTTTGTCATTTGTTGGACGAATGCCTTCGGCACACACTAAATGTCCTAGATATGTCACACTGCTCATCATGAAAGAACACTTTTCCTTCTTCACTCGAATGCCAAACTTGCGTAGTCTTTCCAAGACTATTTTCACTCGGTCAGTGTGATTGTGTCGTTTAGATGCAATAAGTATGTTGTCTAGGTAACAAGTTACCCCTTCCAAACCTTGTAGTACTTGGTCCATGACCTTTTGGAAGATGTTTGGTGCTACAGACACTCCAAAACTCAGTCGATTGAACCGGTATAATCCTTGATGAGTGTTAATGACAAGATATTCCTGTGAGGATTCTGTGAGCTCCAACTGCTGATATGCACTAGATAAGTCTAATTTCGTAAACACTTCTCCTCCCGACAACGTGGCGAAAATATCCTCAGACGTAGGTAACGGATAGACTTCATTTTCCACGGCCCTATTCACAGTAACTTTATAGTCTCCGCAGATTCTGATGGAGTTATCAGATTTTGGCACCACTACAATTGGCGCGGCCCAATCGCTACTGTTGATCTTTGTCACTACACCTTGTCGCTCCAATTTGTCCAATTCCTCCGACACTTTCCTTTTTAGGGCATACGGTACAGGGCGAGGTCGGTGGAATAAGGGCTCAGCATCAGCCTTGACCTTGATGTCTGCTTTGAATTGGCGGATAGTTCCTTGGCTTGTAGAGAACACATCCTCATATTGACTCAGCAAGTCTCCCATATTATGAGTACCAACAGCGAACACTCGATGCCAGTGTAATTGGATGTGCTGTAACCACTGACGTCCAAGTAATGAAGCTTCCTCCCCTTGAGTAACATAAAGAGGTAATTTGTAATTCTTGTTTGCGTACATGACTTGCACTTGAATGAATCCTAACACAGGGACTTCATGCTTCGAATAACTATGCAATTGAAGTTTAGCTACTTGTAAAGGCACTTCCTTGAAATGTAATTGATACAATGTTTCAGGAATAATGGAAACCGGACATGCAGTGTCAATTGCAAAGTTGATTGGTACGCCATTGACAGAAAGAGTCTCACAGTATTCTGGTGGAAAACTGAAATTTTCAACAAGCGTTTCAGGCTTTTCTGACACATGCACTTGAAACAAATGCTGAAAGGCGTTGCTAAGGTCTTGTACTTCATCTACTGGTTGCGAGTCTTGTGTATTGTCTTCATTCACATACCGTACAGTCTGTGTGTTCCGTGACCTGCCCCGACCAGATCTACACTGATTGCGTGTGACCATAGCGTTTACATTGGAAGCACTGTTTGTCTTTGAAAGGACATTGATCCGGCTGATGACTGTGACTACCACATCTTGAACATCTATTTGATTGCGACTGTGAACGAAACTGATTTTGCGAATTTGTACCTGCCGATCTGTGATACTGTTGACTGCCTTGGTTTCGTGAACCTTGTGATTGCGAGCCTTGTGAATGCGAATTTTGCCAATGCGAACTGCCGGACTGCGACTGTCCACGGCCTTTGCCTCTCCCTCGAAAATTTCCACGTACACGATTGACAGTACTTGCCTCCTTTTCTGAAAAAGTACCATCAGTGTCCTTGTCAATAAGCTCCATGGCCAGAGCTAATGTGGTGGCTGCAGCCCATGAATGATCATCTTTCCTGGATTCGTCAAGCAGCCTCCTCAAAATCCTCCGATTTCGAACACCAAATGTGAAAGTCTCTAGTAGTCTGGCCTCTAATGCATCACCATAATTGCAATTTGCGGCTATCTTCTTTAAGGCGATCATATACTCTGACACTACTCACTGGCATTTTGTTTACGTTGATGCAGCTTGTAGCGTTCAGCCATGGCAGTGGCTGTAGATTTGTAATGTCTTACCAACAGAGTCTTGGCATCTTTATACGAAATATCGGCCAAAGGAATGGGAAAGGCCAAGTCTTTTAACACACCAAATGCGGATGGGCCAATTTCCGCGATTAAAGCAAATTTTCGTCGTCTTCAATATCATTGACGAACAGCCATGCCTCCAGACGAGTCAGGTAGTTTTCGATCGATTCCGTCGTTTTGGAGAACGATCCGATGGTTGGCGTGTGCAATCTACACGACGACGTCGTGCGTATAACTGCTAGTGTGCACGACGATGTCGTGCGTATATCTGCTAGTATGCACGACGACGTCGTGTCGTGCGTAACTGCTAGTGTGCACATTTCATGTATATTTCTCAAAACCTTGAACTTGCTAAAAAAATAAAAATAATAAATAAAATAATAATAATATATTCTAACCTGAAACCTTGAGTGAAAGGTACGGAAGCAATTTAGGACATGAGAAATGTTTTTAAAATTATAAACGATATAGTAAATTGTATATATGAAGTAGTATATTGTATATATGAAATACTTAGTATATTGTATAGACAAAATACTAAATTGTATATACAACTAAATTGTATATACGAAAATACTTAAATAAAAAAATTAAATCTAAATTGTAAAACGATATAGTAATAGAAAGTAATCAGGTCAAGTATTTTGTATATATATACAATTTATTATTTTGTATATACAATTTAGTATTTCGTCTATACGATTTGGTATTTCGTATATTCAATTTAGTGTTTCGTATATACAATTTACTAAATCGTTTATACAATTAAATTTTTTTTTCTCATGTCCTGAAATGGCTTCCTTAAGTCCCAGTCACACTAGGCTGTTTTAGCTGTAGTGAACCCGTAGAGTGACGTAACGGTTATGTAACAGCTTTTTCCGCCGGGTTGGCGACGGATTCTGGCGGCAAAAAGGGGCGGGTTACCGCCGGGTACGGCCAAATACCCCACAATCAGTTGTATACCACATAGAAAAGCCATGTGGTATAGCCTATGTGGTATACATGTGTATACTACATGGCTTACCTTACAAGGATGGGAAATGTATACCACATACTTCTATGTATGGCAGGCCACTGACAAAAAATCACTTTTTGCAGCTAAGCGCTTCGCCGTTTAAATTAGCGCCGCCACTTTAAAACAATATTCGGAGTCACAATTTTACCACCATTCAAAAGATAAAATTGTCAGCTCCCCAAAAAAGTTAGAATTTTTGAAATCGGACAAGAATTAACGATTCCAGGACCAAAAAACGTAACATAAAGTCAATGGTCTGTTCAGTCCACAGATACAAGCTATTGTGTGGCTGTGTTGCTATGGGCAACGCCACAGCAGCGTCATCGCTTCAGTAATACAATCTAATAATACTGAACAATAAAACATTTTCTATCCAAATCTAGTGTAAAAAACAATTCTGACAAGAAATATTTAACAACTGGTTTGTAAATATCATTTCGTAATTTTTTTTATTAATGTGAAAATGTCCCAGAAAGTTTTGAGGTGATGACGTTGTTGACAGTTATGCAATGCTCTGATTGGTCAATGGCAAAAATTAATATTCATGAATTTTTTCTATACTACATAAATGCATAGCCAGGCAGCTCAACTAAAAGTGAAAATTGTGGGGTATAAATAAGACCCAAGTGGTTATGTGGTATTTTTTTATATTCCCCACGAGTGGACAGATTCATGAATATTAATTTTTGCCATTGACCAATCAGAGCATTGCATAACTGTCAACAACGTCATCACCTCAAAACTTTCTGGGACATTTTCACATTAATAAAAAAAATTACGAAATGATACTGGTTTGTAGATATCATTTCGTAATTTTTTTTATTAATGTGAAAATGTCCCAGAAAGTTTTGAGGTGATGACGTTGTTGACAGTTATGCAATGCTCTGATTGGTCGATGGCAAAAATGAATATTCATGAATTTTTTCTATACTGCATGAATGCATAGCCAGGCAGCTCAACTAAAAGTGAAAATTGTGGGGTATAAATAAGACCCAAGTGGATATGTGGTATTTTTTAATATTCCCTCACTTGTGGACAGATTGGCTTCAGAATTCACTCGTGGCTAACGCCACTCGTGAATCCTGGCCAATCTGGGGGGGGGGGGGGGTGTTGTAGGCCTATATACTTTAAAAGGCTGCTGCTCCTCTAATACTAGTCCGATTTTCTTCAAATAAATAGACCAAATATTAAGCGAGTTATTTGTCTGAGAAGGCAGCTAGGTTGGCGGCAGGCAAACAGTGGTGCTCCCGCACACGTCCGCGCCCAGACTGTATCAATGCTCCCTCAATTTAATATTAGTCCGATTTTCGTCAAATAAATACTGGATTGTAGTACAGTTCATACTGATTCCATACGTGTTTTCGGATCGAAAATAGACCAAATATTAAGCGAGATATTCTATATTATATAATAAGCATATAAATCTATCTGTCTCTCTAAACTATCTACATATATAGGCCTACATATCTATCTATCTATCTATCTATCTACATATCTATCTATCTACATATCTATCTATCTACATATCTATCTATCTAACTATCTACATTAAAGAACAGCAATTAATGTTTGGGGTGTTTTTTACAAGAATATATTCTTGTTTTTGCTTAGTATACTCCATTAATTTTCCTCACCTTATCTATTATATAAATTTTATTTGACGAAAATCGGACTAAATGACAATTGACACTCAGATATGTGTGATGTTCAAAGTGGCTTCTTTTTAATTGTGAATTGAATAGGACATGACATTAAGCCTGTAATCCAGGTTAATTGCAATTGACTAATGACAATTAACCTTAGTGAAGGACTTCTGTATATTTGGCTAAGTGAATTGAATTACTTATGTTATGATAGCTCATGTCTTACAATGTTATCATTGTTTTATTTTCATTTTTTATTGATTGTTTTATATACTTTAAAAGGCTGCTTCTCCCCTAATATTAGTCTGATTTTCGTCAAATAAAGACTGAATTGTAGTATAGTTAATACGGATTCCATAAATATTAAGCGAGATATTTGTATGAGAAGGCCGCTAGGTTGGCGGAGGCAAACACTGGTGCTCCCGCAAACGTCCGCGCCTGGACTGTATCAATACAGTCTATAGATGTTAAGAATGTTGCAAATGAACTAATTAGAAAAAAACCGCATTGTTCTATCATGTATAGAAGCCAAGTAATTGCAAGTTGAAGTTTTGCACTTTCAAACATCTTCAGGAGAGTTAAAGATCAAGGTCTTTAAGTTAAAGAAAGTCAGGTGAGAAGGCCAAGCCAAAATTAGAGCTGTTTCTTAAATTAAGGCCAAGGAATAGGCCAAGGCAGGGAGGGGTGAGGGGGTTGTATATACTTTAAAAGGCTGTTGCTCCCCTAATATTAGTTCGATTTTCGTCAAATAAAGACTGAATTGTTCAGGGAAATGTGTAGAATTTATATAATAGTTAAGGGGGAAAATTAATGGAGTATACTAGGCACAAACAAGAATATTCTTGTTAATAAAGTTAGTAATACCTCATAGAGTATAGATTTGTAGATATGTAGATAGACAGATAGTTATAAGATCTTCACCTAATAATACGTTACTATCAATAATTCATTGAATCGTAATCAATAAAAAATGAAAATAAAACAATGATAGAAACTATCTATAGATAGATATACTCTAGTTAGAGTAATCATTGGTCACGGCAGATTGCTATTACATGTATAGGTTAATTGACTTTTACAAAACCCAAGGAAAAGTCCTTCCCATTGGCCAGTTCGCAGAATGAGTAGAAATGAATTGCAATAAAGCTCATCCAAACATTGTATATATGGTCAAAACTATTTGATTGTACACTTTGAAAATGCCAAAGAGTAAAGCATCAGTCCAGCACCCTTTGTACATCTTGCATCTTGCATCATGGCAGTATATAATAGATAAGGTGAGGAAAATTAATAAGGTATACTGGGCAAATATGTAGATATTTAGTTTAGAGAGACAGATAGATTTATTTGCTTATTATATAATATAAAATATCTCGCTTAATATTTGGTCTATTCTCGATCCGAAAACATGTATGCATTCAGTATGAACTATACTACAATTCAGTCTTATTTGACGAAAATAATATTAAGGGAGCAGCAGCTTTTTAAAGTAGTGCTCAGCTTTCTGCATTAATACAGTCCGGGCGCGGACGCTTCAGGGAGCACCAGTGTTTGCCGCCTCCCTTCCTTCTCAGTCGAATATCTCGCTTAATATTTGGCCTGTGGAAGCGGGCAGGAGACCTGTTGAAGCCGGCGGGTGACCCGTGGAAGCCGGTGGGTGACCCGTAGAATCCCTCAACAAGCCGCCGGCTTTACTACGGGTAACAGATAAACCGCCGGCTTCTACGGGTCACCCGCCGGCTTCTACGGGTCACCCGCCGGCTTCTACGGGACACCCGCCGGCTTCACGCCATGTTGTGCCATGCTTGCAGTAGTAGATAGTTTAGCCACATATTGACCAAAAAATTTTTCATATCCATTCTTGAGCAAGTTTAAGGAATTATCGATTCTGTCTCTTCATGAAGAGGCCTCATAAAAGCAATAATGCTCTCTCAGCTTCAGTGTTATATAATTATGTTAAATTATTATTCAAATATAATTATTTTGAATATTTCCTCATGGACTGTTCAGTTCCCAATCAGTTTTAGATTAGGCTATCTAGTAAATACACTACAAAATTTCTTCTACCATTCTAAATTACCAGCTGCCAAATAATAAAGTGTCGTTTTCTCAAAAACAATTTACATTGCTTAACGAATTTCTGTTAGCTGGATAGTTAGCTATCCAGTGAGCTCCATATTTAGAACCATTAAATAGCCAATGGATAAGGCTATCTAGCAAATACAAATTTCTGCTGCCATTGTATATACCAAGCTCCCAGATTTTAAAGTGTCTTTTTCTAAAAAAAAAATTCACCTTCCTCAACAAGTTTCTGGTAGCTGGCTAGTTGCTATCGTGTAAGTCCCAATATTTGGTTCCATTAAATAGCAAATAGATAAGCAATCTAGTAAATACACTAGGCATCCCTAATAGTCATAGTCATTCCACAACTGCAATATAACTAAATTGCAATACAATTCAAGAGAGTGAGCAATCATATTGCACATTTCGATAACACAAAACCGTTATATTAATTGCAATCAGGAGTTTTTATTTTTTATTATTCCCTAATTCCATAATCCACCACAATTGAATATTACCCTGTTATGTTCAATTGATGGGGTTTATATTTCATTAATTAGCAGTTGATTAAAGTCAATATTTTCTTTAATCTTCCATCGAATATTAAGTGTTATTTAATTATAAAACGGTGATGACATCATAAAATGATTGTACACTGTTCTAAAAATAAGTATGTATTACTTTGTACTTATAAATATTTATCAGGTTTATTCAACTACCAATTCCTCCGATTATCATATGATTATGATATATGCAAATGTATTTAATTGTATTATATTCACCCCATCTTAAAGTAAAACTTTGTATTAAATACAATTTATATTTCATTTTTTTCAATGATCATTTTGTTTATTAGATCTATTCATGTCATAGAGTATCTACATTGTAAAACAAAGTTCTTTTTTTTATACTGCATAAAGTACACAGAAAATAAAGATCTCCCTTTTTTGGTATTAATGTCTTGGGCATTACCCTACCCCCTTGCATAGAAAATTATACATAGATCAGGTTTCCCTCCCCCCCCCCCCCCCTCAGAACCAATCCAGAGTAGCTGGCTACACTTTATTAGCGGTAAAAACACTCTAATATGGATGAACTTTCCATACTGAAATTTCTGCCACTAGAGGAGCATGGACTTGTCAGGCCTACTAGCACGCCATCTGGTGTGAAAATCTTCGTCGTGCACATAACCAATCAATGCGCACGACACATCTAGGCGCTGTCGTGCATATAACCAATGAACGTGCACGACCCGTCGTGTATATAGCCATTCCGAAACGTCTGACAACCAAAACGTCCAGATAACAATAGGATAGCCTAATACTGAACAGAAATATTTACAAAAGGTTTGTTGTTTTAAAAATTACCCAGAATATTGAGATGTTTAATAGGCCTACAATCCTTTCTGTTTTGCTTCGCGGCCGAATTCATTCGCTTTCCGCTCATATTATTATTTATTACAATATAATAAATAATAATATTTTATTATTTTGTCTTTATATATTTATAAATTAGGGACAGAATAACTATATTTTATGGTTTACCGATATGATACCATTAATTTAATATCAATTAGCAAGCATATTAATTAATACATTAAAGACATTGTAAAACAAAAGAGAAAATCGATGTCAAAAGTAATAATGTGGCATTCATTTAATATTAATTAGCAAGCATGTGCCGTTTATGTGATTATAGATCACTAGCTTACAATAGCAATAAAATTAACAAGTAGAAGCCGTTTTCTGTGATTCTGTACGCTGAAGTGTTTTTCTTTTATTCATGATTGTATTTAGTTGCTCCATCAGGCATCACATGCTTATAAATAAGCGATTACAATTCAATTATATTGGCGTTAGATATTTATTTTCCGCAAGTACATAATAGCAATATATTTAACACCATTCTGCACTTTTATGCGGGTGACAAATCGGGTGACGAATCGACCAGTTCGCTTTGATAGGGTCAGCTGTCAAATGGTACACATACTGCGCGCCATTTGCACATTTCTATGTGCTCTAGTTTTTGTTATTGTACTTACTTCATTTGCACTGTTTTAATTGTGAGTCAATATACGATATAATAAATTGTTTACATGAAATGCTTGTTTTTTTTGCCTGATTACAAAAAAATATTACTGCAATATTGTGCTTGAGAAAATATGATTGGCAATATTGATATAATATTAAGAATTAGGCTAACTGTACTTTGCGAAACGAAACGGAACGGAACGAAACCAAAAGGGGGGTCACTTCAGTAAATGTTAATATACATGAATCTTGCACTGTCTGTTATCAATAGCTGCACTCAACACTTGTGACCGAGATGGCTATCAGTAGACCAACTGCGGTTAAACATGGACGTACATAAACTTAAATAATTCACTGAGGGGGAGGGGGTTGAAGGGGCCTGGAGAGGGTGTGCATTAGGATATTATTATGCACTGTCACTGGCAGATCCAGCCCCTATGGGGGGAGGGATTTAAAGCAGACATTAAGGTTGCATGGAAGGGGGGGGGGATCAGGGCCCCAATGCCCCCCCTCCCCCCTGGATCCACCAGTTTGCGCCATTATACTCTATGTTCCGTTCCGCTAAATACAGTTATCCAGTGGGATAACTGTACTTAACGGAACGGAACAAACAATATTCTTATTGGTAGGCCTATTTTTTTGAGGGCACTGCACCAAGTACAATTGTGCACACCCCTAGACCTTAAATTTGTGTATACAGTGCAGCCTACTTCTTTTAATAGAACAATTAAGTCCTTGATTTCATGTAGCTGCATGGTGTTCGCCTCACTGCTAGTTGTGCAACTGATACTGCTGCTTTTATGTGTACCATGAACTACATTAAATATTATGTCAATCAATCAATCAAGTCAGCAGATCAATCAATCAAGTCAGTAGATCAATCAATCAACCATTTAATCAATCAATGGTGACAAAGAATGTGTCCAAAACATCTCTTTCAAAGATAGAAAGATATAGGTATCGAAGTCAGTCAGTCAGTTAGAGTGTGGATTAATCAATCAATCTATATGGACAATTGATAGCAGAACTCTGCTGAAATGAAATTACTGGACATCATATCATGTTTGATTTTTAATTTACCATAATAAAAGTTTGATAAATGAGAAAAACTGCATTTACATTGCTTTCCTATTTATAATTATAAGGGGCCTTAAATATCTTTAAAGTTATCTTATCTTATCAATGAGTTTCACCAGTTTCCTTCTACCTCAGTTAAATGGTCTTATCACTCCAGGCCAGTGCATAATTGGCAGGGGACATTTGAAGTGTCGATGCGTGTGGAAATGTACTACAGATGCCAAATTGTATTGTTCGATGGAAATTAAAGGTCATGGGCAATCAAACTCAGTATGTGATAGAATACCAGAAATTTAATTTATATAATTCTGACTTCTGTGTTAATATTTATTTGCGTTTATTTTGGCAATTCACTCCACGCATTTTGAGTGCGATCGCTGAAGCGTAACGAGTGAGGCAGTGACGTCAGAGTTTCTAATGCCCAGCCATGAACTGTGTGTTGAATAAACACTGTCGTTATGGCATTCTATTATATATGAAAGTATTTTATATACAGCATAACATGATTGTTAATATCTTAATTAGCACTGCACATTTATATACATTTAAATTCATTCCTTATGAAATTGGAATGAAATCCTCAATTGACAATTTTCTATAAGAATCGTCTTATTGTGAAAGTCTATTGGCTACTATTGTTTTTTAATTCTCATACCAGTCACCATTATTGAACGTAGATGAGGCCTTAGAGTTGGTGTTTTGTTGAGTTTTTAATAAAGAAGCGGTCATTGCATATTGATAAAAACGTGCACTTGTAAAATTGGCCGTGATAGCATTTGTGCAATTTCAAGATCAGTATAGTGCATCTATAGCGACTTATCCCTAATTTTGCATGCATTTATGTGCTAGCCTTGGTTACAAAACTTATAAATATTGTGGATTATCATTATTATAGTCATGTGATCATAGTTAATTGGACACAAAGAGAGACTAAACTGTTAGTCTGATCCTGTGACAACACCTATTATATGTAGCATGACAAGAACATCAGTCAAAGTTTGTCAATTTCGCATAGGCAAAAGATAGTGTCACTTTTCATAAATTTTAGCAAAGTAAATCGGAAAGCTTGAATCAGTCTGGATCATTCATTACATGTAAGTTTACTGCATGAAATAAAATGAGTGAACAAGCAAATGCATCATCAATTTCAGTGATTCAACATCCAGAAGGTACAAGCATATGCAGCAAAACCATTGTGTTCTAGTAATGCTTTTGTAGCTTAAATTTAATTAGTCTTGGCATAGCTATAATAATAAAGCTATAAAATTAAATTTTATGTGATTTTTGTAATTTATTGTATATCAAGATTATCTTCATATTTATCGGGGGGGGGGGGGGGATCAGCAAGCAATTAGCAAGTGAAAAGGTGACATGCCTCAGTGGTCAGGAGCACTGAACTGGAAATGAACCATCTATGATAACTAACTGATGATGTAATCATAACCGTATATAAAGAGGGGGCATTATTAATTAGCTACTCCAAGAAATGGGATACCATTGTGATTATTTTCAGCAAGTCAGAGCCAGCACTGGATATCAATAAGAAATGTAGTATGTGCATGCAAATAGGCCTATAATATTATGTTTCATCCTGGTTACAGCATCAACAATATTCAAACTGAGTTAAAGAAATTTAAAAAGTATAAAATTTGCTACTACTTATAAATGTACCAACATTGTTCAGCCCTTTCTTCACTGTCAAAAGTTGTTTGCAAAATAATGTGTGTTCATTTTATTGTACTGAAATGTACCTTGCTGTATTTTACACGTACATATAAGTCATGAATGACATTATGTCAATAAAAAAAATATATATATATATTTATGAAAACCGCAGCTGAAAAAATAGACAAATAATAGAATGCCAAGTCCATGACACCAAAATCAAAACAAAATTACAAGAATTTCACTTCCTAGGCTTTAAGCTTAGCC
The DNA here is from genome assembly GCA_932294295.1 of Alitta virens. Taxonomy (NCBI): domain Eukaryota; kingdom Metazoa; phylum Annelida; class Polychaeta; order Phyllodocida; family Nereididae; genus Alitta; species Alitta virens. Next base: position 44,908,376 of record OW028574.1, on the reverse strand, counting down.
CTTTCTTGTTCATCATCACTGGGACTGTCACTTTATAATTATGCATCAACAGGCTTGTTAGGAACATTTGGAATAGAGTCCAATGCATAGGTTTTAAAATCCTTTGTCGTGGAGTCATAATATCATGTAATTCATGGCACTGCCAGGGTTATCAATGCTGTGTGCCACTCAAGAACAGCACTTCTGACGTCACACACTGCAGTTTCTGGAACCTAACAAAAAGCCAAAAAGCGCGGGAGTGCGGCAAACTTCGTTTTTTGTTGTTAAAATGTGTTAAAGTCGGGTTTTTCACTGCAGATCTTTAATACATGACAAATATATGATTTTGATTACCCATGACCTTATTTGAATATTTCTCAAAATTAACTTATAAATATGCACGCATGGATCCATGGGATGTTAAAGCATGGAGTCATAAGCACATGACTCCATGGTTAAAGACATTACATAAAGATGGCTTGCTATCCATGGAAGTGTCCCATGACTGGTATTATATCAGTGGTAATACGCACTGAGCTGTATGAAACTTATATTACATTCATTTCATTTTCAAAGTCAAGGAAGTTTTTATTATATCTCAGGGTCTGAAAAAAGATAATCTGCTCATTATTCACGAAAAAATGAACAGTTAACTAAACTGTCACATTTGTATATAACCCCGACATTTTACCAAAAACATTCTTTAATGAATTGCTTTGTGAAAAAAAATAAAAAATAAAAAACTTGAGAGGCTGCTGAGTAGTTTTTGTACATCTTGATCTTCTTATAAAAGGCACAGAAAGCTTTTAAATTTTGTTCTAGCTATGAAAATAAAAGAAAGATATATGATATGATATTATATGATGTATGATATATGATATTATATATAATCTGATATAAGATATGATATAAGATATGATATAAGATATATAAGAGATGATATAAGATATGATACTACGATAAAAAGATAAAAGGAAAGAAAAGAGAATTGATATAAAGAATGAAAATATGAAAGATTGTTTGCCTTGTATACTCTGTGTCTATATGAGGGCAAGTAAAAGACTCCACCCATGGGGTAAATGTATGACATGGTGTGGACTCCAAGCCTTATCATCTCATCATTATGTCTGCCTCTGGCAGCTGGTCATATAAGCTGACTAAGCTTCACACCCTGTCGATTTGAGACATTAGATAGATAGATAGATAGATAGATAGATAGATAGAAAATGGAGAGGGGGTGACTCGAGTCACCCAGGGGCGACCTGTGCCACTGTCCAAAACAACATTTTTTCAATTGATTTTTTGTTCAAAGGAAGGGAACCTCAGTCCAAAGGCTATTACATCAGTATGTACAATGGCTGCAAAACCCCTCTGGATAAAAAGGGGGAAATATCTTCATTGGTTCCCTGAAGATCATGTCTGTCTGTCTACTTTTGAAATAGTTCTTTGTATATTACCCAACACGTTTAGATATATATGAAACTGCAGACATTGATTGGTAACGCAGGGCAGGTGGACTCTGGAAATTTCGCCTATTTTCAACACCTTCAGTGAATTAGCTAATCCATAAGAACACAATTTCTAAAAGTTTTTTTTTTTTGGGGGGGGGGGGAGGCTAAGTTTAATTTCTAATCTGACATTACTATATTACAAAAATTGTGGTGGCTAAGATTTAATGAGTAATGAAGTCCCCCCCCCCCTCCCTCCAGTCCTGGCTACTTTAACCTTGAAATTCAAAGCTCATATCAACTGAAAGCTTCTGTTCCGCAAAGTACAGTTATCCCATGGGATAAGGATTTTGATTATGTCTTGCAAGGATAGTACCTTTATGATACAGTGATATGATTCTTCCAAGAATAAATACAACTTCTATAGTAGTCATCGCTGACATAGTCAGTTCAGTCAAGTAAATTTTTAAAAAATCCGTTGAACTCCGTCAAGTGTGTCAGTCCAGGTAATCAGTTCAATCAGTTGGTTCAGCCAAGACAGTCTGTCTGTCAGTGAGCACAACAGATTTGTCATCAGTATTTTTTTTTTTTTTTTCAATAAATTATTTCTTGTATTTTCTCATTGTGTTGCTTTAAATAAATTGACATAGATGATAAGATAGGTACAAGTGAACTATTTAGGAAAAAACTGCATTGTTCCATCATGTATAGAAGCCAAGTAATTGTCAGTTGAAGTTTTGCACTCCTCCAACATCTTCAGGTGACTTAAAGATGAACATCGTTAGTTAAAGAAAGTCAGGTGAGAAGGCCAAGGGAAAAAATGAGCAGTTTCTGAATATAGGCCAAGGCCAAAGGTCTAGGCCAAGGCTAACAGTGTTTCTCACAGAGGTCAGTCATTGTTAAGTTGAGTTAGCCCCAGTAACTTCAACTTCTATTGACTAGAGTTAGCCCAACTACATTAATTAATATTGCTTATTTTGTCCTAAAAATGGGTCCTTATAAATACTGTTATAGTGACATGTTGATATCTATTTCCATAACCTTGCATAAATCACAGCCACTTCTGAAATTATTGTTTTGTCCAGAAAGTTTAATAAAAAAAGTTTAAAATACAAATGGGCCAAACACTGCACCATAATTTAAGATTATTAATTAATAATCATATTATAAGTAATTGCTCCTAGAAAAACACCTGTATGCCTACTATATAAGTTTTCATTCAGATAGCCCTGTCTAATTACAATAGACTGCTTAATAACGAGCGAGCGACTGCGAGCAGTCTACCGAAAGTGAAAAACGCTACGCACATTCAAATGTATTGCCAGCCGTGCAACCGCTTCACAAAAGCGTATCTTATAATATCCTAATATTGGCAGATTTGTATTCCTTGTGAGTTGTGTGAGAGCATTGGACCCGAGGGACACGAGGGTGCCGGGCAGAGACACCAGATAACCTATATTTTGCAGAGTTTGTGTTGAACAAAAAAAAAACTCTCTCTAAAATCATAATCCAATATTTGTATTTATTTTTTAATCATCAGGCCCATTTCTAGAAGTAAGTGCAGATCAAAAATGCAAGAGTTTACAGACAATGTTAGTGTCTGGGGTCATACATTTTAGCCACATAGTTTCTAGTCCCATTACTTCCTGTGACACAAAATAAAATTGTATCTATCTATGTCTATCTATCTATCCTCAAATGAACTAGAGAGTTCATCCAAGATCTATCTATCTATCTATCTATCTATCTATGTATCTATGTATCTATGTATCTATCCATCTATCTATCTATGTTCATGAATCAGTCATGTATGACAAACAAGTTAAACTAGACTAGGAGTAAATACTTGATGTGTAAGAGCAGTGAACACTAGACTAGAACACATAGAAAAAAAATATAACAAAGTACATATGCTAGATTAACATAAGATGGTAATAGCTGACTGGTGATGTAGTTCTAAGAGCGGTAAACACTAGACTAGCACTCATAGAAATTACAATATACGTAGCAAAGTAACTATGCTAGATTAAGATAACATAATAATAGCTGACTACCAGTAGGTCAAAAATACATAAATTGCGATTAGTGACAAACAGAACTGCTGCGCATGCGCGGATCGAAGCGCCCCCACGCCATAAATAGATTTCCCGCTTGAAATCTTCATTTATGTCTGTAGCTGGCTGTGCCTAGAACTCAGTTTTGACTGACAACAAAGTCACCGGGTCAGGTTGGAATTGTCATTTATTGTAATGACGAAAAAAGATGACATCAGGTGGTAACTGATAACACTTAGATTTATGTGTCAGTCAAAAGGTGGGGGAAGTTAACCGGCCACAGTTCGAGCAGAACACCCCACCTGACAGGCACAGCCAGCAGAGAAGAAAAAAGGGGGAGGCTCAGCACCAGCTGACAGCCTCTGGCATAATTGGGGGAGTCTGGAAGATTTCCCTGGAGTATAGCTCTGGCCCAGCGCCTGCTGACAGCACAGAGGGGGTCTGGGCCCAGGCCCTGCTGACAGCCCATGAGCAAGTAAAAAAGGGAAGGAAAGAAGGCCACTACTGACTGGACATGTTGGTGGACGGAGATGACTCTGGACGGGAAATTGACAAACTGTCGATGCGGATATAGCGCTGGAAAGCCAGAGAATGCCAGCGGCCCATCTGCTGAATTTGTGTTGCCGTGAAGCCCTGGGAGGCCGCAAAGGTAGCTGTGCCGATGCGAAAGCTGTGACCTTTGTAAAGGGTAGGGTCATAGCCAGCCGACCTTAAGAGGGTGGCAAGGTGGGAGGCCAGAAAGGACTTTGTAAGGGGTTGAAGGTCGGGGAAGCAAAAGAAAGGCCCCTGGTGTTGGCCGCGCAGACGTAGAAAGGCCTGAAGTGCACGGACGGGGCAAATGGGGTCTTGTTGGCGCTGGATCCTGATGGTAACCGGCAGTCTAGCCCGACAGTGCTTGTAGGTGTGCATAGTGAGCAGAATGAAGGCGTCAGACAAGACCACATCCTGTAGTTGGATTACATATTGGGGCTTGGTGCGAGATTGGACCGCTATTTCCCCCAGGCGTAAGAAAGCGAAAATAGCTAAGGTGAAAACGGCCTTTAGGAGGGCCTGGTGGTAGAAGGGGTAGTTGAGGTTGCCGATGGTTGTAATCAGGGCTTGCAGAATAGGGGGAGTAATGGGGAGACGGGAGTCAGGCCTGCCCGATAATTTCGTGGCACCGTAAACCAACTTGCGAATGATAAATTGGTCAGTTGGGTCGTGTGCGCCCATGATTTTATGGGCATAGGCGACTGCTGAGACATGGGTAGCAATGGAAGACGGGGAGTATTTGGCCTCGTAGAGATGGGCCACGAAGCACATCATCTGTGGTGTTGATGCTGGCAGACTATGGGGAGCGATATTAAAGGAACAAAAGCAGTGCAGGTGAGCATCATAATTCGAATGGGTAGACGGAGCAAGGGCCAAATTCAGCAGGCGTTCCAGAGTACGTTGGGTGCCCTCAGGTGTGCGGGTATAGGGGTGGGTTCCTCGTCCAGCCATGGTGCTAGCTGCTTTGCGCGCTGAGTCTGAAAACGGGAAAGAAGATCGGGGATTACATTCTGGAACCCTGGGACATGTGCCGCTGTAAAAATAATATTATGCTCGAGGCAGGCGACCTCCAGTTTGCGGACTAAAGACATGAGCTGGGGTAAATGCGAAGATTGGGAATTTATGGCATGGACCACGTTGGCATTATCACAGTGGAAAGTTATGCAATGCTGGCTCAGCAAGGGTGCCCAGGTGGAGATGGCTAATACAATAGGGTACATTTCCAATATGGAGATATGGAGGGACCTCCATTCAGCCGGAAAATTGCCTGCCAGCCAGTGGCTGCCCAAAACAGCTGCAAAGCCACAGGAAGCAGCAGAGTCAGAGTACAGTCTTAGAGAGGGAGAAGAGGTCCATCGGACAGGCCGCAGGATGGAGATACCGGTATGTGATTGGAGAAAGGTTTGCCAGGCAGCGAGGTCCGCTCTGGCAGCTCTGGATAGGCGGGTGTAATGGTGGGGGGCCTGGAGGCCTCTGGTGATGTCGAAGATGCGTCTCAGGAAAGCCCGGCCTGGGGCTACAACTTTGCAGACGAAGGTGAGAAAACCGAGGACTTCTTGTAACTGTTTGAGAGTGGCCTTCCTCTTAGATTGAAGCAGGGCAATGATTTGCTTGGCCTTGAGTAGTTTGTCTGCGGGGAGCCTGGCCTGGCCCGTGGTAGTGTCTACCTCTATGCCATGCAGGATAGCACACGTAGTGGGGGTGACTGTCTTTTCATGTTTGACAGGGACACCAAGTTTGTTGGCAAGGAGGTAAAAAGCGGACAACCCGGCCTGTGCTGCATCGGTTTGGGAGGGCCCAATAAAGATAAAGTCATCAAGGATGTGTGTAATGTAAGTCCGCGGTGTGGCCCGTTTAAGGCACCACCGCAGAGCTGTGCTGAAAGTTTCGAATATGGCACATGACTGTGTAAGGCCGAATGGCAGGAAAGCATCAAAATAAAACAAATTGTCGCACTGCATCCCCAAGAGGTGGATGGATGAAGGATGGACAGGTATGATACGGTAGGCACTCTCGATGTAAGATTTTGCAATTAAGGAGTCCTTACCGGCTGTCAGGATAAGGTCTATAGCCTGATCGAGAGTTTCGTACTGGACCGCCGTAAACTGACTCGGGATGAAAGTGTTTACTGAGTGATGTCGCGGGTATGACAGGTCAAGGATGAGACGAAAGTCTCCCCAAGTCCTTTTTCGGCACAAGACCTAGGGGTGAGATGGCGAAACTTGGGAATGGGGGGTCCTTAAAGGGACTCAGTACACGACCCAAAGACACTTCTTTGAGGATTTTTCGTCGGCCTATATCCAGGTTATGGGTGAAGGACAGGTAATTACGATGGGATGCTGTTGGTGGGGGGCCGTCATAGTTGACCACGAAACCATTCTTGAAGCCGTCGACAAGGTACTGGATCAGGTGGGGGTCGTAACCTCCGCCAGGGCTGCGTAATTATGGGTGTTTTGGCCGCCTGGATGGTTGGGCCGGTGGGGGGATTATGGCGGGCCGAGGGCTGGTTGGCACCTTTGCCCGAGGTATTGGAGGTGGTGTTTGGGGTGACATGGCGGAAACGGCAGTTTTCCTTGTCGCAGTTGCCGTCGTTCCACTGTTTCCAGCAAACGCCTTCTGGGCCCCTACGAATGGGTTTTCCGCGAGAGTGTGTTTTGTTGGCATAGGTGCCAGGTCGAAAGGGTGCAGGCGCTTGGCTGAGGCAGTGCAGGTATAGTTCCTGGTGGACTGCTCCCCATGACATGGATGGATCCTGAGCTTTGAGGCGGCGGAACTGGGAGTCATAGAACAGCCACCATTGGGGGGGGGGGGGGGGGGGGCATTTGCGTGACAAGTTACGAATAAAATTACAGTACTTGAACAATGTCGGGGCTTGGAGTGGGTAACGCTCCGAGAATACGGCGGCAAAGGTGAGAAAGAGGTCAGTCCATTCAAAAATGTTATGGATGAGGATGGGCTTGGACTGGGAAGATATGGCCACCGTTTGTTGGGATTGGCCATTACCAACTGTGATGGACAGGGGCAGCTCGGTGGTGGAGGAGCCCAGCGAGGTGAGCTCGACAAATTCCCCGCCCAAATCCTAGACTTTATTTTAGGGGCCATGGTGGCACCCAAAGGGAGGGTGGCAGGGCGGAAAACAGGTTGGTCGCTAGCCTCAGGGTTTTGGACAGACTAACCTGCGTGGAGAAGCCCTAGGTTAAGGTCGGGCCGAGGATGGTCCACAGAGACGTCGGGCACGGATGCAGGAAGTGGGGGCACAGGTGGTGGGGGGGGGGCAGTTGGCAAAATGCCCCAACTAGCGAGGTTGGTCAACACACTTTGGGTCACTTCAGAGCGGAGTGCTGCTGACAATGTCGCCTGGTCGAGGTGTTGGCCGGCCTGCGGTGCTGAGATGACCGGTTGTGGCTGTGGGACATCCAGTTGTGGTGGTGGGGATGGACACAGTCCGGTTGTGGGCTCGACCGTATGGGCAGATCTCGTGGCTGGACGAGCTGAGGCCGCTTGGTAGGTCTCCCACGTCTGGTGGGGGGCATCTGCAACAGACAGAAAAAACAGCACAGAACAGGCAATATTCGAAAGGTAAGACAGCGGTTCAGGTGGCCTGTAAGTGGAATGAAGGCACATACTGCCAAATGCAGACAAAAAAGGGGACAACCAACCCGTACACACATACCAGAACCTGAAATATACTAGAGACTGGACAACGACCAGCTCGTCCTTGCATACTCAGAGTAAAGAAGGGTACAGAGAGTGCCAACCCCGGCCAAATACTATGCCCATGAATAAAAACAAAAGCCCATAGATAGGGCGACAGCCTAAAGGTTGCCAAATAGTGGCAAGTTACCCAACGCCAGGAACAGAGAAATATGTATAACCGTAAAAGGGCATAAAAAAGGCACACAGGGAGCAGAAAAAGGTCCCAAAACTGCATGACAAACAGCAAATTGCACTGAAAGTGCCCATAAGTAAGATACAATAAGTACTGACCTTGTCACTACTGATTTTGACAGATGTACGGCTACGGAAGTTAAGAGCAGCACCCCGAATGCTACGGGCCAATTTTTTGTGCCCAGAATGGCTAAAATGGATCCCGTCCGAGGCAAAAAGTGAGGCAGGATCGTGCCAGAAGCCTAGGTGGGGCCAGAGAAGTGAAACCGGGGGAGGTTGATGGTCCTCAGCAGAGTATTGGTGAGGATGAGCTTGTCCGTATAGGCCTGCGTCCGAATGCGGGGGCTGGGGCGTTGGAGGTGTTGGCCCCAATAAACGTGACTTGTAGGGGGGCACTTGGCAAGGATAGCAGTACCAAGTTGACGAACGTGGTGGACGATTTCCGCCGGAGTACGTGGGGAATCCAAATTGTTTTCGCCCAGTTGGTCAAACACAACGTCAGGAATGATGGTCTGGATAATATCCAACTCCCAGTAGGCTCTAGACAAAGTCAAACCACCAGCGCCATGAAAAACAATGCAGAATTGGTCCGTTGACAGTCGGAGATTACTCCAGGGATCGAGCACGTGGTCGGGCGAGTCCACGCCAGAATCGTGGGACAGCGTCACCAGATAGTCCCTTAAGCGTCGAACGAAGGAGTGTCCAATCACTAGGACAACACAGCAGGAGCGTGGCATGGAATGGCGAAGAAAAGAAGCCAATAAACAGGTAAACAACTCCAAAAACTACAGTTCAATTCTAGTCAATTTTGGCGTGATGGCGTTCATAAACAGAACTGCTGCGCATGCGCGGATCGAAGCGCCTCCATGCCATAAATAGATTTCCCGCTTGAAATCTTCATATAAGCATAAGCAGCATCCAAATTATATTATAGATATATTATAGATATGTCAATACATTATATATGTTTACATTAGATAAATGAAAATAGTTAAGAGTGTTAAGCATAAAGAGTAAATTCTAAAGCTACAGAGTATAGCAATACATTAAACATGTTATACAGGATATCAACAAACGAGTTATATATGCAAGTAGTACATAAATCATAATTATATTCATTTGCAATATAAACAATACATTTCTTGTCTTTATATTATATGAGACATATGAGTTACATTGTGGCCTCCATTTTAAGGCTCACATTTACATTGTTACATTTTAGGGCCAACCCTGTTCAATATTTTCATAAATGATATGTTATTTTGTGCACAAGGTGTTGAATTATACAATTATGCTGATGACAACACCATCTCGTACACATCTGATTCCCCCTATGAACTGACTAGCAAATTAGAACAATGTGGAAATAAAATAACCAATTGGTTTATGATAAATGGCATGCAAGCCAACCCCGATAAATACCAAGCCATTATCTTTGGCAACAAGAATGATGCCCCACAGTATTTCACCATAGGTGGTCAAAATGTCATGTGTAATGAAAATGCCAAACTGTTAGGTATTGAAATCGACTGCAAACTTACTTTTGACCTTCATGTTTCACAATTATGTAAAAAGGTGAGTCGACAGATTAATGCACTTATGAGACTTAGCAATATGTTAGACCATGATGTGAAAATGAATATATTTATGTCTTTTATTAAGAGTATATTCAACTATTGTCCAGTTACTTGGATGTTTACTAGATCTGGCAATATTAGAAAATTAGATCGTCTGCAGCATAGAGCCTTACGATTTGTTTATGGCGATTTTGATGCAAGTTATTCAGATTTACTACAAAGAAGTAATACCATGTCAGTAACAAGTTACTTGAAGTATATGTTAAGCATTGAGGTTTACAAATGCATTAATAATCTATCTCCTGATTATTTATGTGATTTGTTTGAAATCAAGGTCAATAAATATGATATGAGAGATAACAGAAGAATAATTCAAAATAGATTTAGAAGCATAAATTATGGTTATAATTCTTTTAAGTACTATGGAGCTAAAGTATGGAATGAGTTACCATCAGATGTTAAAAGTTGTACCACCCTCAGGGAATTCAAACAAAGATGTCAAAAATATGTGAAGTTAACCCACTAAGCTTTTCTGTGCATCCTGTACATAGACATTAGTCATTGTTCTTTCATCTGTATATATATTCTCATCTTCCATTGTCATGTAATAGCCCATGGGCTAATGTTTTATTGTTATTTTACAAATCATGACTTTAAATAAAGCTTATTCTTATTCTTATTCTTATTCTTACATTAAAAAAAAAAGGTAACAAATACAGAATTATAGTCATATAATCTATACAATACTAATAGACATATCAACCAGTTGTGCATGTACAGCTGGGTTTTTGCATGACAAGCAATTTCTGGAAAACCCTTCAGTGCCTCTCGCGCAAAAAGTGGTCACATGACCACTACCAGCCAATCACTGCATGGCTTCTTCGAACTCAGATTCACCATTGCACTACAACTTCCTCCACCAACTTTAAAGTGATACTCCTTGAATTCCATGTAGAAAATATGGCCTCAACTAAATTCCCAGAGTTAATGCCATTACACTCTTGTATATGACAACAGATTTCTACCACAAGCATACTATCAAGTCATCTCTATTAATTAAGGAGTAATTAGCCCTCTATTTTCTATAGGTGGCCCACCAATAGAACTAGGTCAAATTTAAAGTGGCCTGGACTCTAGTGACTCACCAGGTTGCCATGGTTACAAAATTCTTGCAGCTCCCACTGACCAGTGCTGACCCACTTGGTGACAAGAAGATGGCTCTGAGTGGATGATTCTTGTAACTGTCACTCTTGACCAAAAATGTGGATTTACCATGATTTAGTGGGCTAAATATTAATGAAAACCTGCTGTAATGACACTAGACAGTCACTGCAAACTATTGTGAGTACTTTCTGGGAGAAAGGAAATGAGACAATTTTTAGATTCAAGGAGTATCACTTTAATAATTACAAATATTTCGTCACTTGAGACCAACTGCCTGCCTCTACGACCACTCCCGTTTCTTCACGACATCTCGCTTGACGCACATAAACACTGACAAGTGCCTGCAGTGCAGCCTGATGGCCGAATCTGTGTGAGTACTGTTTGTAAACAACTTTTTGAGCAATGCCACATGGCCACAGTTTTATACATGGCACTCTCCATTCCATCTCTTCACAATCCTCCATCACTTCTACTCAACTGCCACATCTATTCAAGGTGTCAGATCGAATTGTTCATTTAAATCTCATTGGACAACGTGGTGCCAGGGTAACCCATTCAAATTTTGCTCTCCCTGACCACGACCTGCGTAAATATTCCCCAGACTTTGTCATTTTACAGTATGGCTCGAATGATATTGTGGATGGTGCAGATCCACTGCATATAGCGACCACTATTGTCGATCTTGCCAACATTCTCATCTCCCAGTATGCAGTCTCTCAGGTATTCATCTGTTCCATTCTAAATCGTACCTCTGCCCTACATGCCATCACCCCGAACCAGTTCAAGCAAAATGCTTACCAGCTGAACCATTTTCTTCGTACAATGTGTGACGGTGAGAGACAACTGACTTATCATGTTCATAAAGGACTTTGGGCTATTCCAGTCTCTCAATGGTCACGTGATGGCATCTATCCTAATACAAAGTTTGGGAGAACTAAGTACATAGCCTCTCTCCGCAAGGCCATTTTCCTTGCAGTCAACAAGCTCTCTAATTCCTCGGCTGATTAAGCTCACTAATTCCTTGGCTCACTAGGCTAATCCACCATATTCTGCCTAGTGTCTCCACTCTGGCACTTTACAACTTCCATCTGAACATTTATTCTCACAACTTACTTGAGCTGCCGACATCTCACTCCAATATGTCTCTATTCCTGCGTGTCTCCACTCTGCCGTGGTGCCGACACCTACAAGCTCTATCACGCCTTCTCCATTATAATTATTTGTCTCCACTCAATTGTGGTGCCGACATTTCACTGCTACATCTTTTCAAATTGCCATGCCTACTTTGTCTCCATCTCATCATGGTGCCGATACTTTATCCACTTCCTTACATCCATACTCAGCCTACTTGCCGTTGCCTGCCGTGTCTCCCAAAACATTTTAATTTATTTATATTTGGGTGCCGACACAGTCCTACATCTTTATAACTTACACCTTTTTTTACTCAAACAACTAGTACTATTGCACTACTTATTGATCTACTATATTATGGGTACTGCTGCTTCTCCACTTCTGTTGCAGGTAACATGCCTAAGGTGAAGGCCAAGCGAGCCTCGGCAACCGCCAGACAGACACCATCCCGACGACGACAACTACCAGCATGCTACCAGCAGTCCCAACAACCACTTGGAAGCAGCTCTGAGGATGAGGACACTGCTTCGCCACCCACCACTACTCAGACTCTTCAGCAGACAAATAGTGGATGTGAAGCACAACAGCCAGCGACCAACAATGCCAAAGCACTCTGGGCACAATGGCAGAATTGCTGAAGCAACAACAGGCTGCATTATTATCGATGCAGTCCACTCTGAGTACGTTAACGACAAACCTTCATCCTTCTCTTCCTCACAGCAGCAACCAGCTTATTCCTAACAACACCAACCAGACCCTACAACCAACTGCACCAGTGTTACCTAGCAATCTACCCTTGTCCCTCTCCACCCTCCCCGCCCAACGCCCCGTACAACTTGCTGGTACACCGATTGGAATGAATGTTCCCAAGAAAATCAAGGAACGTGTCTGGGCCGACGAGTTCATCGATCTGGCTGACTTGCTGTACCCCCTCCAGGCCCAATCATTTCAGATTTCCTTGCCTAATCCATCCTTGGATGATGATCATGCGGCCTTCAACCTCACCCCCAAATGCAAGAAGGAGCTCACAGAAGAGGAATGGAGCAGAGCCATGGACATCTACATGGCTGTGTACACCGACAAGTTCCCAGATCAAATTGCCCCAATGCTCACCTACTGCCAGCAGATCAAGGAGCTCATGAACTTGGGTGCCAACTGGCAATTTTATTAAAAAGGAGCATTGAATTTAATTTACATTGATAAGTTTGTTTGAATGTCATCCTTTTTTTAATAAATGAGTAATAAATACTGCTTTGTAGTACCTACTGCTCCTGACAACTTGGATAAAATAGATAACTTTTTAAATGGTTACAAAAGTTGTAAATGGTTACAAAAGTTGAAAACCTAACATATAGATTTGTGCATTGACCATTACATTCACCCTACAAATAAACCAATTAGGTAATTAATTTTAGGATTTTAAATTAAATGGAGGCGTAAAGAACTATATAAAATAGAGAATAAATCAATTTATTCTACCCTGAATTTACATCTGAAAGCATTTGATTGAGCATTGCACTGTTATTATCATTGTGTATTATGTAGAATCAAGTGCTCTTCAATTTTAATTTTCTGTGCTTGCATATATTTCATGCTACATTTCAAAAGGTAGCAAAACTCGTGGTGACATCATGCTGAAGTCATAACAGCATTGCTGTGTGCTTGGATAAACCAAAGATCCAAGCTGTGTATGGCCATGATTTCACATCTGCTATTTTAAAGAATTACAGTTAACAGAATTGACCAATCAGTAGCTAAAATGTCAGAGAAAAAGAAAATTTTGAAGACATTTGGATGTAATTATTATATAAAAGTCTTTCTTATATATATTACAAAGATTTTTTAATTTAAAGTGCATGACACGTACGTTTTACATATTGTTTGATGTAGCAGGTTGTTTATCATTGACCATTACATTCACCCTACAAATATAAGGCGCAAGGCCAACATTCAACAATGTTGGTGTATATTTATCTTTAGCCACACTAAATCAGTGTTGTATAGCAGTATATTTTGCGGAAGTCCATGAAAATAATAAACATAAGTTATTGCTGCAGCAACCATGAATAGGTTTATAACTAAATATACAATTTTGCCTACAAACCTGTGAACTTATTTATAAATCAATGAGGACCAAAAATGTGAAATGTAGGCCTATTTCAATTTTTTTTGCATTCCACAATTTCTTGGAAGTGAAGTGTATGAAGATAGTCCCAGTGACAATGAAATTGTATGGAGCCCCCAAGCATGCAGATATGACAAATAAAATATGGACATTCGTTTTCGTATTCCCTCACTAAAACTGGCATTCTCTCATTATCCTCACGATCACTACCAAAATTTATATCATTATTGCACTAACTTCCAATCATCATACATGCTACATTCCCTCACAATACATTTGTTTTCCTGCTTATATATGCCAACTTCGTAGATATATCCCGTTACCTAGAAAGTGATGCGTTCCCTCACAATGATCACGGAACCTCATGTTAGTGCATGAGGGAATGCAATGATCAAGAGTGAATACCTACGTTTTACGAGGGAATGCACACATACTTTCATGAGGGAACTCATTCTTTTTATGTAGAAATGCAAATTTTCAAGATCACAATGATGTTTTCCCCATATCATTACTTAGTATACGCTACTATGTCATTTGCTTGACAAGTCATAGATATAGCACAATCTTGTACTTTTCGGAATCCTTAGAAGTAGCTCTATCAAGCTACAGGGGATGCCATTTTTTCCCATGGCAACATAGCTTGAAAACTGTTACCATAGTGCTACAAACCCAGGTTTTCAGGAAATGTTATATTTCTTTATATTTCTTTACCACAGGCATTGATAGTGAGAATTGGGGTTTAATGTAAAAATTTGGCCCTTTTTAACATAAAAACATTTTTAGATTCATTATGCGTATCACTTGATTCTGTTTCCATGCAAACAGTTATTCATCAGTAATTTGACATAGTCTAAATTTGTTCTGGATATATAGGTTGTCTTGGTATCCATGGCAACCAGGTTTAAATGATCATAAACAAATTGATGTCCTTCACAACATAGACAAATGGGAAATCCCAAAAAGCCAGATATGCGATTCCACTGTTCCTGCAACTTTCTGTGATTTGTAATTTTTAATATAACCTACTTGCAGAATATTTTAGACAGGTGACCTTCAAGGTCAAAGGTCAAAGTCATGATAAAAGTGAGGCTAAAAACAAAAATCTGGTCAAATTTTGCTGTAAAAGAAGACATTAAATCCTACCTAATGCTACATTGATTGGCAGTTTTCAAATTGACATTGGTTCATGAGAAATGTAATTTAGTCCTGGCTTGTTTTAAAAATTAATATAGTTTGAATAGGTAGCCATGGCAACCAGCCTAAAATCGTCAAACAAAATCAAGATGAATGACAATGTTCTCAAATTGGAGAGATTTTGGTGGTTGATAAGTAGTTTTCCAGGGCCAGCATGGTCTTGAATATTAGTTTTTTGTATCAGGGAATATTTTAATCATGTGACCATCAAGGTCAAAGGTCAAGGTCATGGTGACAACTAAGGTCAATGACCCATGAGCCACCTCTTTGTGCCCTACAGGAGTGAATATAATCTAATGTTGTCTGATACTGTGTGCTAATTTCTGCAAGTGAAGTTTATATAAAGATCCCAACATGACCAATACTTGCTCCACATATATAATTTGAACTGGTATCCATGGCAACCAGACTGGATTATCATAAACAAAACTAAAGAAATTGACAATATTCTCACTTTTGTGAGATGCAATTTCAAGGCCAGTATAGCTGTAAGCGTTCATATTTCTGTATTTGGTGTATACATGGGATTAGTTTAGTCATGTGACTGTGGGGTCGAAGGTTTAGGTCACGGTAAAAACTGAGGTCAATAACCTTAAATCAGCCCATTTGCAATATGGAAGTGAATATAATCTTAATTTATGTAGAGATGTCAACATGACCAATGTTCCCTGAATGTACTATGGAAATAGCACGTGATATATAATTTTGACTGGTATCCATGGCAACCAGGCAGGATTCACCACAAACAAAACTGAGGATAATGAACATGTTTGCAAATTGGCAGGATTTTGAATGGCTTTTAAGCAGTATAACATGGTAATATAACAAGGCCAGCGTAGCCTCCAAGGTTTTTGTTTCTGCATTTTATAACATGTGAATAACGTTACTCAGTCATATAATCTTAAAGACGAATGATGAAAACTCAGATCAATGACTCTCAATAAATTTTTCTTCCTAACAGCAGTAAATATATAACCTCCAAGCAAACTTTTTGTTCATGGCAAGTTTTCGGTCAATTTTTTTTCAAGTTTCATCTTTGGGCCACCTTAATTTCATTTTTTGACTATGGAGTGTAGGTCTGGGCATCATATTTGTGGGATTATCCTCTATTGTTTCAAGTATATGTAAGAAATTGTTCTCCTTTGGCGGCAATACAAGAAACATATTGGAAACATCTTTAATGAGTCTTTAATCTTAGTTATGTTGGTAAATACTCAACATAGAAGGGTTTCACTGCCTTTTTTTTGTATTCCTTGACCATGAAAACTCACATGTAGACACCAAATTCATGGTATTATCTTTATTAGTTGACGAGATTTGAAAAAAATAAGTATTTCTATTAATTATTTATTGTTAATGGCGTCCCTAATTTGCATATTATAGATACATGTCTAATAATGAAGAAAAGTGGTCGAAAAGGATTCTAGTAGTGTTCTCAATTACTAATCATGATACTTTAATGAACCACACAAAATCTATAGGTTGAAACTTGAAAAAAAATTGACCACAAAGTAAAATTCAATTCAATTCAATTCAAGTTTATTTCAGACAAACACACATTTCATTTTCATGCGTACTTGTACAGTCCATATATACTATAAACTACTTGAAGTACATATAACTTGTGCTGTTATTTAATCTAGTTAATATGATATGACACATTTTGATTTAGTCTACAGACTAGATGAGATTGGACGGTATACAGTATACACAGTATAGATACAAGTAAAACATAATTAAGTACTTATCATATACCAAAAGGAGAAATATAACATAAACTAAGAGGACAAATATAACAGAGTTCGCCAATGTGAGGCGAGCGAGCACTGCTTTAGCTCAGCAAAATGACAACATGCCCGCAAGGGATCAGCCCTTGATCTATAAATTCTGCATCTTAAACTATAACATTGTTTTCTCACTATTTCACCAAAACTAGGCACCTCAGAATAGACTAGCATCTGTGAGGCACTGCACCTCATAGGCAAACCCAATAATATTCTACATGAGTTGTTGTATGCAACTCGTAACCTATGATACACATTCTGGGTATATCTAAACCACAGACTACAACAGTAAATGTTACTACAATAAGCTTTGAACAACGTACATTTAATATAGTCAGAGCATCTAGAGAACTTTCCCATTAGCATATTGCTTCTGCAGTATAAAGATCTTATTTGTTTAAGCATATCTTTATCATCTTTTAAATCTCTACTAATTATGTGACCAAGGTATTTAACATCTTCGTCATTAGTTATCTTTATATTACCCAGATAAAGTTCAGGGTTTAGCACCAAGTTTGTATTGACAGAGTTAACAGCCATGGCCACAGTCTTCTTACTATTAAACATGGTGTTAACCTCATCACCATAACTTTTACAAATGTTAATTATCCTCTGTAGCCCATCTGCAGAAGGTGAAAACAACACAATATCATCAGCATACATTAAATGATTGACACGACCAGTGCCATAAGACAGACCAATTGTATTTTTCTCGAGCAACAAGCTTAAATCGTTCATGTAAACATTAAACAGTAGAGGCGAGAGTATTCCGCCCTGTCTGACACCATTAGAAACATATATGGGAGCTGACAACTCATTGCCCCATTTAACCCTCAGTGTCTGTTCGGAATACCAAAGGGCTAGCAGCCTTACAATATAATCAGGAACTCCTCTATTTATAAGTTGAGTCATCAATTTAATATGATTGACTCGATCAAAAGCTTTCGAAGCATCTAAAAAACAACAAAAAAACAGTGCTTCCACATAAATTATATGAATAAACTAGCTCTTTTAACAAATAAATACATTGGTCAGTACCAGATCCCTTCTTAAAACCAAACTGATTGTCACAAGTCCATAATAAATCTTCAATCCTGTTGACTATTACTCTTTCCAAAAATTTTGTAATTATATTTGACAGTGCTATAGGTCTGTAATTATCTTTACTGGTTAAGCTAGCACATTTGTTTTTGACAATCGGAACAAGCAGTGATTCAATTAAGGATGATGGCAAATGACCATGTACGAGCATTGATGTCAACAAAAGTGAAAGTAATACATTAACACGTTTAGAACAAAACTTAAGTGTTCTACACAGAGATCATCTGGTCCAGCTGCTTTCTTGCCTGGCATCTCACTAATACACTTTTCAACTTCTTCAACATTTACAATCATTCCATTATCATACATACATATTCTACTTGATACAGGAGGTAGTCTTTGTTGCATGTTAAACAAGGAGTTGTAACAATCACGCCACATGTTTGCAATAGCTTTTGAGCCACCGATACCATTAATACTGGCTGGAAGAGGTACCTTTGAATTGTTAATATTTCTTACATCTCTCCAAATGTCTTTGTCCTTCTTATCCATGAGCTTCTTGGCTAGTGCATTGGCCCTATAAGTTGCTTCATTATTCTTACAGTGTCTCAGTGCATATTTAAAGCGTGTCCTACACTGTCTCATGATGTTAAATACTGGTCTTTGTCGTGGTTTACCTGTACTCACCCACAGTAGAAAGCTCTCCCTAGAGGCTTCATATATATCTTTCACACAGTCATTCCATCCTGGAATAGGTCTGCTTCGTCTTTGACTTCGAGTCGGACAAGAATATTTCAAGGCATCTACAATGTCCATATAGAGATGATCAATCTGACCCTTGTGCATATCATTATTGCACATAGGATCATAGCAAAAAACAGCGTCCTTGAGATTCACATTGGCAAGAGATATGTCAGACCTTGCAAAATAATCTTCTTTGATTCCTGGAAAATATGGGTGGCCAGTTTCATATGTAAATTAAGGGATGAAGGACTAAAAATTCAGCTTGGCAACAGCAAAATTTGAAATCAGCAGGGCCAAAAACATAAGAATCAACCTGTTGCCTGCTTTTAACACGAAATGCCTAGAGGTGTCCACTTTTCTGAAAATGGCACCTAATTATTAAGTATTACTGAAGATTTAATTGTTGACCGACAAAAGGAGGCGGTCCTTAATTATGGTATTGCTAATCACACGTTTCATGCTGTGAACTGCAAATAATTGATGGTTTCATGAGAAGATAAGGAATTAGTCAGTGACTGATCTTCACATAGGTAAAACTGAAAATTTTTATACATCAATTGATTTATTGCCATTGCAACAATTTAGAACTGGTTGTTGTGGCAACATCGGTAGTTCCATGACACAGACAAATTCAGAAACCGGAAAATATGCATCTTCAGACTGTTGAAAATATACCAAAACTAGCGAGGAATCCATGCAGGGACTTGTTTTTATGATTCCAACCTGCTTGCCATGTATTCCAGTAATACATATCAACTTACTCATTTTTGAAAAGCCAACATGTATTTACTGCGACGAGGATGTAAAATACAGGCAATCCCAAGCAAACACGAATATTCTGAAGGGTGGAAGGCGAACCGGAATGTCTACGGACCATGGGACAAAGTTAAGGTGACTGTCAGACTCGAAGAAGGGGCGAAATCGGTGCTCGAAGCTGTGAACTATTGAACCACGTGTCAGTGTGTCGAAACGGGAGCTGAAACTGATTAATATGACCCCAATCTGCCAATATGATTAAATTCGGTTGGACTATCACCTGAAATAACTCGTAACTCATAACTTGTGGCGTGCACGATTGTCTGATGAACACTGTTGACCCAAAACGAAGCCCATAGATGACTGAAAGAGTGGGCGATAATGGGTGAAAAAAACGAATGAAATGAAATTGAATGCTGCCTGGTTATATGCGTTGATGGAGTGGCGTCATACGGACGATCAGCAGTGGATAAATGTGAAGCTGACTATATCTATAAACAGTCGACTGTGGTGATCAAGAAGAATCCAAGACCAAGTACAAGAAATGTGAACTTTACTCAAGCGTGTTTGATTTAAACATAAACTGTGTTTGGACTTATTAAATTATTACAGTGGTGTGATCATGGCGCCACCACCAATTAACCTGCCGACCTTCGTAGAATTTGTTGTTACCGAAGATCCAGAGATCTCCATCAAATGGGAGGAATGGCTGGAAGGTTTCGAGGCCATGATTGGTGCTATGAAGGTCACGAATGAGAAGGACCAGCGTAACATGTTAATGTATTATATCGGAGCGCAGACGAGAAAGGTCATTAAAGGCTTGGATGATATTGGAGACATCAATGATGACAATTGTTACACAGTCCTGCGGACAGCTTTAAATAACCATTTCAAGCCAAAACTAAATCGAATTTATGGTATGAATACGCTCCATCACATACGCCAACGAGCGGGAGAATCGATTGACAATTTTGTAATTCGAGTAAAGGAGAAAGTAACTGCGATTGAGATGGATAGGCTGGACAAAAATCAAATAATTGAACTCGTCACGCTGGCGCATCTGGTTAATAACTGCCAGAACAAGCAAGTTAAACACAAAGCCATACGGGATGATTTGAGTCTAAAGAATTTCATGAATGTGGCTCGAGCAGCAGAGAGAGCGGAATTCCAGCTGAAGGAGATGGAATCAGATCGCTCCGGAACAATTAACAAAATAGGACCAAAGAGAGGCAGAGAAAAAAAAAAAGAGACGGCACAAGGAGGTAGATCTCACTCAAATTCTCAAGGAGGTAGATCTCACTCAAATTCTCAAGGAGGTAGATCTCACTTAAATTCTCAAGGAAGTAGATCTCACTCAAGCTCAAGATCTAAACCCGCCAGGAAAGGAAAAACCTGTTACAGATGTGGCGATACATACCCTCATGAAGGAAGTTACCCCGCACTGGAACTAAAATGCACACGATGCTCCAGGAAAGGACATGCCACAAAAATGTGCCGGACAAAAGATCCAACTGGTGTCAACACTGTACATAATAGACGTAATAGTGACAGTGGAGATGAATACGTTGTGGTGCCCTCGGTAATCTTCAGTGTCAAGGAGGCCAAAGTTCGATGGACTACGGTACGCATCCTTCACCATGAGACACAAATCATGATAGACTCAGGCTCCGAAATAAACGTTATAAGTGAAAGCACTTATGAGAAACTACAGGAAACACCGGAGCTTGAATGCATAACAAAGAGGTACTGTGGTTATGGGCCTGAGGGGGAGAGAACCGAAATACCCATGAAAGGCACTTTCATGTGCATGGTCCAGGCTCCAGCGACCAAGAGGCAGACACTCACCAAAATACACGTGATGAAAGGAAGAGCTGTGAATCTGCTAAGTTGCGAGCCTCAGAGAAGCTTGGTTTAGTCCAATTCGCTTGCAAAGTAGAAGAAAAGACGGGCGACATATTTGCCGATCACCATAAGATTTTTGAAGGCATTGGAAAAATGAAAGACCGACACATCAAGCTAAGCATCGATGAAGCGGTAAAGCCCATTGCACAGAAGGCAAGACGTGTGCCATTTCATCTGCGAGACAAAGTAGAGACGGAAATCGAGAGACTGATCGAAAGCCTTAGATATTATCGAGGATGCAACAGGAGCTACGCCATGGGTTAGCCCGCTAGTGTTGGTACACAAACCCAACAACGAGATCAGAATATGCATCGACAGCCGAGCGATAAATACAGCTATTGAAAGAGAAAGGTATCCGATGAACACGTTGGAGGAGCTAATAGTGGATCTAAATGGCTCACAATACTTCTCGAAAATCGACCTCAACAAAGGATACCATCAGCTGGAGCTCGCTGAAGAGAGTCGCTACATTACCACATTTGCCACACACGAAGGATTGTACCGTTACAAACGCCTTTGTTTCGGAATAAATTCAGCTGCGGAAATCTTCCAGAAGGAGATTGCTGATATGCTTCATGACATACCTGGTGTGAAAAACATGTCAGATGATATAATAATCTTCTCTCGTACAGTAGAAGAACACTTGCAAACTATCAAAAAAGTACTGGCCAGACTGAAAGAGTACAATGTCACAGCTAACAAAGCGAAATGTGAATTCTGGAAACAGGAAGTGACGTTCTTTTGACATCGTTTCACAAAGGATGGAATTGCGCCGAGCAAGGAGAAAGTGGACGCAATATTGAACGCTACACCCCCAAAAAACCCTGAAGAGGTTAGGAGTCTGCTGGGAATGGCTCAGTTTCTAGCAAGATTTATCCCGAATTACAGCACCATCGTCAACCCGTTGAGAGTGTTGACGAGGCAGGATGTGAAGTGGAAATGGGAGGAAGCGGAGGAGGGGTCGTTTGAAAGTCTGAAGCGAAGTATGGCCAACTGGAAAATGATCCGATACTTTGATGTGAAGCGTGCCACAGAGCTGATAGTTGATGCGAGCCCTGTTGGATTAGGAGCTGTGCTGACGCAGAAAGGAGAAAATGGAGAACTCCACATTGTGGAATACGCAAGCCGGAAGCTGGCAGACACAGAAACGAGATACAGCCAGACGGAGAGAGAGGCGTTAGGGATAGTTTGGGCGTGTGAACATTTTGACCATTATCTCTTGGGAGCTGAGTTCACAGTGGTCACAGACCATCAGCCGCTACTGGGAATCATGAATAAAACCAACTGCTCGCCTACATCGCCTGTGCCTTAGGTTACAGCCGTACAAAGTGAAGCTGAAATATGCTCCTGGGAAAAGTAATCCAGCCGATTACTTATCAAGGCACCCACAGAAAGGCTCGAAGGCTCCGTCGAAGACCTGGTTGGATAGGCAAACAGAGCAAATTTGCATAAACGCGATTGACTACTATGCTATACAGGAAAGCGGAAGTATCTCGAAAGAAGAGTTGGAAGAAGAAACTGGGAAGGATGAGATGCTTCAGAGAATTATGAAATGTGTCACAACACAGAATTGGAATGATCTCGACTATGGACTTCACAGTGAATATGAGTCATTCAGGCGTGTTAGAGACAAATTATGCATCTCAGACGGACTATTACTAAGAGGCGAAAGATTGATTTTGCCAGAAGCTCTGCGACAACGCGCAGTTGATTTGGCTCACATTAGCCATCAAGGGATAGTGAAAACTAAAGCCCTCATCAGAGAAACTGTGTGGTTTCCCAGAATCGACCAAATGGTAGAAGCAAAGGTACGGAATTGCCTTGCGTGCCAAGCATGCACACCTGGCAGCCAGCGAGAGCCAGTCAGAATGTCAAAAATGCCGGATGGTCCGTGGAAAGAAGTCTCAGTGGATTTTATAGGTCCGTTCCCTGGAGGAGAATACATGCTGGTAGTAATTGATGATTACAGCCGATTCCCAGAAGTTGAAATTCTTCATTCTACATCAACTCAAGCTACACTTCCTAAGCTTGATGCCATATTTGCTAGACAAGGCATACCCGAAATTGTCAAAACGGACAACGGCCCTCCATTCAATGGAGAACAGTTTGCTGCATGGGCCAGATATATTGGTTTCCATCATAGGAAGATAACCCCAAGATGGCCTGAAGCAAACGGGGAAGCGGAGAGATTCATGAGAACTCTCAACAAAGCGGTTAGAGCTGCGAAAGTGGAGAAAGGCAGTTGGAGACAGGAAGTCTCAACATTTCTACGCCATTACAGAGCTACCCCACACAGCACAACTGGTCTTTCACCATGTGAATTGCTGAATGGAAGGAAACTGCGAACAGAAGTTCCAGTCATAGTGAAGAAGAAGAAGACCGTTAGGTTTGAAGACCAAGTTCAATTGGCGAGGCGAAGAGATGAACGCCTAAAAAACTACATGAAGGAGATGGCAGATGACAGGAGGAATGTCAAGAAGTGTGATTTAGCAGTTGGAGATACAGTGATGGTGAAACAGGAGAAACGTGACAAACTCAGCACACCATTCAATCCCACACCACTAAAAGTGGTGAATGGCTCCATGGTGACTGCAGAGGACAGCCATAGGAGGGTTACGAGGAACTCCTCACATTTCAAGAAAATCTCCAGCAGATGTAGCGAGCAACATGTGGAACCTCTACAGACTGACCTGGAAGAAATTCCTCTAGAGTGCCCTGAGGATGCGGGAGGGAACCAGGAAAACACTGAGAACCTAGTTCAAATTCCCCTGAGGAAACTTCCTGTACGAAATAGAAGAATGCCAAGTCATTTGAATGATTTTTATTTTCAGTTATCATGATTTTCCTTGAGCAATATTAAGAGATTTGGTAATGTCAGTTAAAAGACTATCCACATGAATCTCATTGATTCATTTATTCCTTAAATAATAACTGTTTATGGTATCTCACGTACAGAGACTTTGTTAAAGGTAATTTTAAACCTTTTAAACCACCCCATGGTTATTCGAAAGAAGGGGAGAATGTAATGTTTAGCATACTCTTACCGATACCTACATGTACTATGTAGCCACCTAGTGTTAATAAAGAGAGTTACAACAACATGGCGTCTAGTCAAGTCATTAGCTACCTTACACCATGTATACACCAAATACAGAAATATGAACGCTTACAGCTATATTGGCCTTGTGAAATTGCATAACAGGCAAAATCTTGCAAAAGTGAGAACATCGTCATTTTCTTTAGTTTTGTTTATGATGAATCCAGTCTGGTTGCCATGGATACCAGTTCAAATTATATATGTGCAATGTGGAACAAGTATTGGTCAAGTTGGGATCTTAATATAAATGTCACTTGCAAAAATTAGAACACAGCATCAGCATGATCAGACAGCATTAGATTATACTCACTCTTGTAGGGCATAAAATGGTGGCTCATGGGTAATTGACATTAGTTGTCATCATGACCTTGACCTTTGACTTTGATGGTCACATGATTGAAATATTCCTTGCTATAAAAAACAAATATATTACAAAATTTAAGACCATGCTGGCCCTGTAAAAACTACTTATCAACCACCAAAATCTCTCCAATTAGAATGTTGTCATTCATCTTGACTTTGTTTGTGACGATTCTAGCCTGGTTGCCATGGTTACCAATTCAAACTATATTTGTAAAACAAGCTAGGAATACGTACATTACATTTCTCATGAAAAATAAATAAATTTTTCAAAGACCTCAGGTGAATATCATTGTGACCAGAGAAGAAATGGATGTCGCAAGAGACTGGGAAACTCTCTACCTGGTGACATATGATGACCAAGTGATACAATACAAAAGCTTCTATCAGGATGAACGGGTATAAAATACTCAAGAATAACTGAGGGTTAATACAATCACTTAAATGGTACTGGCTGTTAAAATATAATTTGGCAAAAATGTTGGCAATACGAAAATGGCCGGTATCGGTGTTGCTATTGGCAGACCGTTTTGGCTATTGGCACTGCAGATGCAGTTTCTATAGAATTTAGGCTATTGGCACTGCATATGCAGTACTAGCCCAAACAGACTGCTTCGGGTCGCGTTAGCCCTTCGCAAGCCAGTTCCTTGGAGTTAATGCAGTACCAATAGACACTCCCATACGAAAATCCTATTTAGCCAATTGCTAAAAGATCTTATTTGGCTGATTGGGTCTCTGCTAATTATAATGGTCATTCTGATTACTGCTGTGATCACTTCATGTCCTGTCCCATTAATTATGGTATTATGGGATGTATAAGTGAATTGATCAACACATCTAATTTTTATAATAAAATGAAGTAAAAAAAAAAAAGGCTTTGAACTTAAAATACTTTTTTTTTCCGCAGTGTTCAACCATATAGATTCTATATTCCATTTCATAGGGGTCACTGCCATGCAATGATTTGGATGGGCTAATGTGGTCCCAAATTTGACATCCTACTTTATAAATTTATGTGTGCCCCACAAGTGTGTGCTAGATATGCACCAAGGTCAATAAGAGAGTAAGTTATAATGGGTTAGGATGTACCCATTTTAAGTGGCTCAAATGAATCTATCAATGTAAATTTACTTTGCCTTATCTTCATTGAATGATAAAGATTTATCGGTAAGAGCTGCTATTGTTATACATCAGTGTGAACTTTGACTGTAATCAATGCCATACAGACTGATAAAAGTTGTTTATTACTAGTGAGGCCCCAGTCACTGCTACTTATCCTGAGGTAGCATTTTGGATCCCACCTATTTAACATCGCAATGGCTGCTGAATTTAAAAGAACTGTTGCTTTGCCCATTGATGGAAGCAAACAATCAGAAGAAGCAGTTGAATGTAAGTACTATTATATTAGTGTGATTTAACATCTGATTGTCCATTTTGTAGTACACTATTTAAATAGGAACTATAGACTTTGACACATAATTGTATTGTTCATTGAACAAACATGAAATTTATAGTTTAACATTTATGTAAATTAACTTAATTTCCATACTTTTTGTACAATATACCTATTTAGTGTATGAATAAAGATGATTAACTAAATTCACACATGCATGTATGCCAATTACTGACAGCTGTGATATTCATTGTTTAATATTTTAATACGGAGTAGATATGATGCAATTACTTTGTTAGCCTTTTGTAAATTGTTACATGTTACCTATATCTATAATGTTCAAGTAATCCAACTTAATAAGAGCTTTCCCTTATTACCAAGTATATATCGCTTCATTTATTTTTATCAATGAGACATTAGACAAAAAACCTTTGTTCAGCTCTGTTAGTTTTATGAATATCTGGAATAAATTAATTCATGGTGCATCACAAGCTAATTTACCTAGATGATGATTTTATCATACTATATTATAAGTATACTGGTATGATTATTGCATCAGTTATTAGAGTTGAATTATACACAGGGTCATACAACATGCATGTTTGCTCAATACTTATTACTGCACATTCAAAAGAATATCCTGACCTATTATATTTTAAATGGCATGATACAGTCATGTGAGATTGTTATAAGTTGACTTGAAATAGGTCATAACCTAAAAACACCAAACAATTCTATAATTCTGGTTTTAATTTTCATTTCAGGGTATGCCAAGTATTTACACCGACCAGACAACAAAATTGTCCTGGTGCACGTCCCCGAAGGTCCCACTTTAGTCATGTCACGTATGTGGACTTCTGTCCTATTTTGATAAGTCAAGCACTTGGCAAACAATGCCAAACATCACATCAAAAACCTGTAAATAACTTCTGCTAATGTTTCAGAGGGACAAAATCTAAATGAGGGAGAAATCCAGAAGATGATTAAAAGAGAGAAAGATGAGACCTCAACAATGCAGAAAAAATATGACGAAAAGCTAAAAGTTCATAATGTGAGTTCTACGCTTTACAGTTTATCCTTGAAGTACATTTTTAAGGTTTACTTTAAAATTTGACTCATCTCTTTTGGATATTTATTACCTATCCATTTCACTCATAAAATATTACTTGCTCTTGTCCAAGGGACACAGCAGATTAGCATTCAACAACATGTCATGTAATTATAAATAATTTAATTGTTGATCACTTTTACAGCTACAAGCCATATACAAGACAGTCTATGGGAAGCCAGGAGAAGCCATAGTATCAGCAGCCCTAGAACTAGGAGCAGACATGGTCGTCATGGGAACTAGGGGTCTCGGAACACTGCGTCGTACAATAATGGGTTCAGTTTCAGACTACGTAGTTCACCATGCTCATTGCCCTGTTATAGTGTGCAGAAAATGAATATTAGAAAAGTAAAAAATGTTATACTCTCTTATATACATTGCTCATTAATTGTACAGTTCTTATTTTCCAAGAACAGCTATAACCATTTATTTTGTGCATCTGTATGAGGAGATACAAAACCATTACCGTGCTTCATTCTTTATTGCACAAAATACAGTATGCACACATTTAAATTGATATTTTCAATACACATATTGAATAGTGTAACCATTAATTTGAATAAATTAATAAATTAATCTGCTACAGCGGAAACACTGGTCATATCTTTTCTATTCCATTTAATTCATAAAAGTAGAACATTTCTCTAATGTGTAATATCTTATAAATGACCTTTTGCTTAGATGTAATGACTTTAAGACTTGATCATGTCTGGTTAACATCTACGGAATCCACAGGGTAAATCGTAGATCACTACAGCAATAAAGCAATTGTTGACTGCAGTATTATCTCTTAATGATACTTGGCTCTTGGCTCTTCCTTGACATAATGAGCTTTTTTATTTGTTAATTAATTAATTTCTCGTGATCTATGACAGCATTGACATTGTTAAAATTCAGGTTAATAAGATTACTCCTTCCATATCTAATTAAAATACCCACTTTCTTTTTTTTTACATATCTAATTAAAGTTCCCACTGTAAAACATGATTTGAATACCAACCAGTAGCATAAATTCAAATGATTTGCTATTTCACTGTGTGTCATTAACCTCACAGCCCAGCGATCTGATTATGGACATGTTTTGCTCATTTACCCATCTAAAATAAATTAATCAATTTCTCTTATAGTCTACAGGCTGGCTTATTAAAGGTCTAACAATGATATTACAGAATAATTAGATGTTCATGTGCTGAGTTTATGCAATTCTTGTTCTGATAGCAGGCAATTTAGAAAAATTGTCTTAACTCAAAAAATATGAATCCATTTCTCTTGTATTTTTAAGAGAAGATTTCTTTAGTCTATACTCAGCCTATCGGCTACATAGTTTAACTAATCATTTTGTTTAACTAGGTAAACTAGCAAAGAATGTCAAGAATAGGTTGCTGGGCTGTTAGGTGACAGCACACAGTCGTTTGCATTACATTTCCATCTGATTAACCATGTTCAATGGTGTCGATGATCACAATACACTCTGTTACACGTGGAAAACAGTTGAGTTAGCATAAATTACTACATTTGTACCTATAAATTATGCCATTGTGACGCCCGATTTACACTGACAACTACATCATTGATATAATTCAAATTTTACTCTTTCACAACACAGTCTGATCAACTGCATAGTATCAACTACAATTACACCATTCTACGATATGATTTAATTTTACCTCATCATGAATCACAAATATTTCAATGTATGGATAATTTGACTAGAGAGAAGAGACATTTAGCACACACCTTGAACAAGGTGCACAAACAAAAGCTGAACAAAAAATGTCATAGATGACTCTGTGGTTTGAACAAATACACTTCAAATGCTCAATAAAAACTGAACGAAAGCTTAGTTATAATACCAGCAATTTGCGAGTCTAAATTGACAAAAAATATGAGTCAATATGGCTTCTGAGTATAGTGTGAAAATGTGCCATTAAAATAATATTAAAAAATACCTGTAGCATGTTGAAATAACGTGGTAATATTTCTGTAACAACTAACAGAACTTTTTAGGTCTACTGAAGACTCCAATCCCTGATGCTCAATCAAAATGTTCGCCTGATGCTGCTCTATAGATCTGTGACTAGTGCAACAAGCAAAAATGCAGCAAATTTCTTGGAATTAGTATAAATTTTAAAACAAAACAAATTCTATCAACAAAGGTCTGAGCACAGCATCATGCCAATAGCCTTATGCTGCCATTGTCTGTTCCAAGTAGCAGAAGTTTGTTCATCGGCAAAACTGACATTGTAGTAAGGACTCCTCTCAGTACTTCAGTACGAAGTTTGCTACTACTGAAGGATGCCTGAAATTGAGAACAACCCATTATCAGAACTTACATCCAAAACATTTTAAGAAAATATTGTCTTCACAATTATAACAATTAATACATTATGTATATATAGTTAGAAGAGAAGAGTATTGATAAGAAAGGCACACACCTGTCTGTCAAGTGATGTGTGAACTCCAATTCTGTTTCCCGTTGTTGCGGATATTATTTCATTGTTGAAAAAATTGAAGCAATGAACTGGTTCAGTCGGACCTGCACAACAAAAGCAGAAACAAGAAGTAGAATATAACATTTACACACAATTATCATTTTTTTCAAAGAACATGATTATTGTCTCCAGTACCTTTAAAATGGCAGACTAGCTTTGCATCTTCTATGTTCCATAAAGCCATACACTGATCAAATGAAGAGGTCACCAGACTTTTATTGTTGAATGCTCGCATCTACAAAAGAAGAATCAAATCAACATGTAACTCTTTTGATAAAAAATAAAGAATGGAAATGTCCGTCTAATGCAATGTATCAAACGATTACCACATTATAAGTCAATTTTTTACATACTTGTAATATTTCTCCTTCGTGGCCTTTCCAAGAAGCAAACAAAACTCCAGTGCGAACATCGAGCAGGGAGATTACTCCTGAGGAGTAGCCAACTGCTACCCAATGGTTGTCCGAACTGCATGCAATGCATCTGATCAGTCCTGCAATTCAAAAAGTAATTGACATTCATAGCAAAGAACAAAATTTGAGATAGTTACAAATTTGTGATTGAAATTTTAAGGAGAAACTGTGTATTACCAGCAGGTCCTGTTGTGCACTTGAATTCATGGTAATATGATCCTGACCTCAAATCAAGAAATCTGCAAGAATCAGAAAATATTTTCATACTATTGTGCCAATGACCATGTACAGTGCCAATCAGCGGAGTTGCGGGTTTTGATAGCAGGGTGGATAAAAACATTCCAAATGAAATGAATGATAGGTATATCCCACCGAAACATCCTAATGAAATGGATGATACATGTATCACACCCCTCTCTATCAGAATGTTCTAGATCCGCCCCTGGACATCACAGAATAAGCCCCCAAGTCCACTGATGGCCACAACTATGCTGACGGGCACGGTCTACATATAATTGGCGCAATATTGATTAATGAATCAGCTGATTTATATACCTTAGAGCGGCGTCAGTGGTAGCTGTAAGTAGTGTTGGACTAGGAGCTGGCATGGGAATCATCACAGTCACAGGAATGTTTCTTGGAGACTCGTACTGACGGACATTCATGCCCACAAATGGGTCCCAAGTCTGAAAACATACAGAGTATAAGTCAGTCCACAGCTGTATAACTATTCACTCACATGCCAAAAAGTCTGAGTGGTCTAGCAGTTAAGGTGCAGCGCCATTCCTCCGAAAATTCTGGGTTCAATTCAGTTAAAAGTTGTTCACAGGAGATGTTACATGGCAATGCCTTGAACAGTGTCACAGAAACCCCATCCATGGAGTAAGTGTGAAACGGTGTGGATTCGAAGCCTTATCTCATCATGGCTTCCTCTAGCAAGTGGTTACATGCACCAATTATATATCATAAGCTACAGATCAGTTCAGACAATACAATAAGTTGCACTAGCTGTTCACTTCATTACCGCAAGTACACAGATGTGATTGCCACTTACATGCACAATGCCATCACATGAAGCTGCAACTCTTGGACCATCCAAGAAGGACACTGCAAATACTGACTTTTTGTGCCTGCTGTACGTCCACTGGCATCCGATTCTGAAACAAATCAGCTAATAGTCTTAAAGGTGCCCTAAAATGAAATTTGCACTTTTTCAGTTTTGTGAGCCACATTGAAGAATATACACAAAAGTACTAATTTCCTGAATCCTAGGTTAATTGGTTAAGTAAGGAATTTTTTATTTTTACAAACCTGTTATTGCCGTCTCCAGAATTTCTCAAGGACCACAATTTAACTGTCTTGTCTTTGCTTGCACTAAAGAATGAGTTTTCATTGTCAAGCACGCACAGACTTCTGACACTATTGCTGTGTCCTGCAATATAAAATAAAATGAACCATGGTCAATTAGTTATGCATGTATTTAGCAATGTCTAATTATGCATGTATTTAGCAACGTCAGTCTCTTCTTCAACAATCTAAGATTCTACATACATACATGTCAGAAATTTTGTTAGGGCTGTTCCATTTAAACAAGAGGGAGGGGGGCGGGGCGGACCTGAAGATTTTCACACCCCCGATATCATCTGGTTCCCGCTTTTTTATACATTAAGATATTAAGAAAATACTGGTCAACCAAATGGAACAGCCCTTAGTTGAAAACTTACCAGCAAAGGTTTGAAGTTTTATCTGTTTGAAGTTAAATGAAGTTTCCCTTTCACTCAGCCCTGAAAAGTGAAATTTTAATTGATTATTTATTTTTATTTTATAAAAATTAATTATACTTATAGGTCCCACATGACAAATGTCAACCATATTTGATTCCTCTTAGTGCAACTAAATTCGAGATAATTAACTTACATTATACTAGTAATCAATTTAATACCTTAAATATGAATCAATATAAAATAATTACCAATTTCATGTTCCCAATAAGCGAGCCAGTTTCCTTTTAAATGTCTTTGTTTGTTGATTTCCATCTCAGGACTGCAATTGGAAAAAAAAACATACTTCAATTTAAAATCAGCCAACTTCATCTACTAGACAAGTGTCAGTCTGTGTATTTTGTATTGTATAATATATCAAAATTCTACCTTTTAACTCTTGAAAAATCAATAGATGATTCAGATTTGGACCTGTTAACGTTGTTTGACACCGGCTTGGGACTTATCACAGTTTCAGAATCATCACTGTCCACAGAGTGAATCATGATCTTGTTTCCCGTCATCGACACACTGCTGCCGAAGTTCCCACTAACAATGTTTTCATCATCTTGTGAGACACTGGACCCTGTAATTAACCAAGTTGAACTTATAAACCAAACTTAATTAATGTATTAACTGAAATAAATTGAACAGTGATATGTTCTTACCTGCACCATCTTTATTATCTGAAGGTGTTGAAGATGCTAAAAAAAAAATAGTAAAAAAAAAGCAAAATTAATTACATTAATAACAATTTGTCACACCATAGTTTTATGCAAAGCAACACTAAGATACTACTTTTATTATGTTACCCTTATATTACTATTTTCTGTGCCTATTTACAGAAACTGTACAATTACTTCATGATTTTATGATCTTGATAGTGTTGCCGGTTTTATTATATCTCAGATACCTAACACTTTACTGCTAGGCTGCCTCATTCAAAAGGCAATAAACTCATTATTTACATACTCGTTCATGAAAAGATCATAAATTACAACTGAATAACTGTCAGCGATAGAAGTGGATCAAAAAGCAATATTATTACCTTTGGCCATCTTGTCCATACGCTGCATCGAAATAGCTTCATCATACAAGGCACACAACTTTCGTATCAAGTCATCGTTGATAAGATTCTGCTCCATGTGTATCCTTCAATGAAGTAAATAGACCATCAGTTAGAGGATAAAATGCACTGCAGTCTTATTGCAATATTACAGGTAACAACACGAAATAACGTCAAGGTTAGGAGTACGACATAACACATTTATTATCTAATACAAACTTACCCGCCAGCCAATTTGCAGAAAGGAATGTAAGCATTATGAGCCAATTCAGGGGAAAATGTCTCCAGTAATTCCTGGTATATTTTTTCTTGATTCGTTGGTTCACTTGGAGTCTCCACTTCATCTGCAGTGCATAAAACCAATTAAAAAGATTTAATAATGGAACCAGATAAATTTATCACACAATCGAAATATTCACACTTTGTTTCACAGAAAGATTTTACTTGTCACCCACACCATTATTAATAAGACAATCTCACAATTAAGACTGTTAAACTTCAATAAATTCTATAAATTTGTATAACCCCAGTA
The DNA here is from genome assembly GCA_932294295.1 of Alitta virens. Taxonomy (NCBI): domain Eukaryota; kingdom Metazoa; phylum Annelida; class Polychaeta; order Phyllodocida; family Nereididae; genus Alitta; species Alitta virens. The sequence goes on along the minus strand of OW028574.1, from coordinate 44,874,837 downwards.
CTAAAACCCATCTCTGTATTAGGGCCTCTAATGACCTGAACCTGAGGGTGGCCATAAATGGAACAGACACATTGAGGTCCAACAGTACTCACCTTTCTCCTCCTGTGGAGGTAGAAGGCTATACTTGTAAGTTCCGGAACCTTGTCGCTGATGGTTGGCTACAAACGGTTCCTGCATCACAGCTGTTCCTATGGTGTACTCCTTCGTTTCCGAGTCAACAATGATTTCAAAATACACTTCACCATCATTTGCTGACTTTTCTCCACTATCACCTGGAATATGCATGAATAACATTCTTGAATGTATTAAAAGTGCATGCACCATTTAGTTATTTTCATTTATACCATTATCATGACCTCTAACACATAGTTATCTTTACCCACTATTAAAGAGGCTCTACCAATCTTGTTTTTTTTTCTGGACAAAAAGTTTGAAGATATATACTAAATAATCTGCATTAATTACCTTGACTAGCTGATCCTTCATCAGTTGATTTGTTGCCTGTAGATTTCTGAAAACTTTCATCATAAACCTTGTTGAAAGCAGCGAAGAACTTCTGCAGAACAATCGTCATGTGTTCTCTTGTCATCTCAAATCCTATTCGCAGACTGATGATGTACAGAATGTCGATAATCTTGTAACTGAGTACCCGGCGTGCGAGACTGCCACTTGGGAAACTGATATGGTTGGCACACAACAGCTTCAGCAGAGGAAACACCAGATCATTGAAAATGGTATCCTAAAATGGGAAAAAGAAAGCTCATAATTCAAACAAGTTTTGAGGATTACCAAAAGACTATAGATAGAATTTACCACAGTGGCAAAAAGTACTGTTGTCATCAGGAAGTTTTACAAGCACACACTTAATGTCTCAATGTTGGGTCTAATACAGGGTCAGCTTATATGACCCACTGCCAGAGGCGGATGTAATGATGAGATAATAAGGCTTGGAGTGCACACCATGTTAATGTGTTACCCCATGGGTACGTCCCAAGCCATTGACATCATGCTTGGATGAAGCTCAAGTAGAGTGAACCACAGGGTTTCTTACACCTAAATTCTCTCTATATATATAAACACAAGAAAAATGTGTAAGAAACCCTGTGGAGTGAACAGGACAACTACTGCATCACCTTTTGTGTCATAATCAAGATCATTAAGTTCACCTCACCTTAAGTATATCCATTAGTGTGGTGTCGGACAGATACGGAATGATATGTGAAATGAGAGCAGCACACCCAAGCAGGCTCGCCTCAGCTCTGACTGTCATGCGCTTTTGGGCTACGACCAGCTGAAATAAAAAGATTTTGAATCCTAACTTTTAAATTGAACAATCTCTAATGTGTATTAAAGAAAAAACACACAGACAACTGAATTTAGTTTCCAAAAAAAAAAGTGTAATAATTTACCGATTCTCTAAGATGCTGGAAGTATTGAAGTAGAATAATGTGTTCTCCATATAATACTGCAATACAGGCAAGGCATTCCAGAACTTGACTAGCATGGCTATCACCAACAACATACTTCTGGGTGGCACTGAGTGGCATCCAATGATCTGCAAAAACACCATGAAGCAGCTTGCAATAGAAATGTGAAAAGAAAATCAAGAAATAAAGGTGCAAACATGCATGCACTTAGAAAGACCTTAGAAATGCAATTTATACATATCAGTATGTCACAGAAATACACTTATGACTAATGAATCTGGATCAACAAGCTGCAATAGAAGCAAACCTTTTCTTGATGAAGGTTCTAGCTGTTCCTCACCCAGGTAACACAAGGCAAGCATCCGGAGTAAGTTTCTTGACAAGTATTTGGCAGTCAGCACAGGACCCAAACGGTGTGATAACCACTTGATGGTCTCTGCAGAAACATCGCTGATGTTGTATTCCAATCCCATTGCATTGTTTATAAGACTAGAGGTGAACTCTTCCGTCTCACTACGCATGACAGAGGGTGATGTACCATTCATTACTTCAGCATTGTCTGCTTGTATACTTCCAGACGATAACTGAGTTTTATTTGACGTCTGGCTTTCTTCCTCGAAGCTTGCATCAGATTCTTGATTCTTCTCTCCATCAGAATTAATAAGTCGAGACACACTATGAACAGAAAGACGTCCCACACTCCGACTCAACATGTCCTCAGATGGCTCAGCGCTTCCAGTGCTAATGTCATCATTGGCCATATCTTGAGCATTGCCGATACTATTTATGGATTGAGTGTCATCAGCAGGAAAGTCTATGCTACTGCTATCGCTGGGCGACCTGTCTTTGACACTCGGTGGTTTCAGATCGTCTTGACCGTCTAAAGACATGTCATCGGGAAACACCTCTTCCCCTACAGAAGTGACACCAGTTTGCTCATCTGCAGTACTATCCAGAGCTTGCGATTGACTCTCGTCCTCTGTGTCAATAACAGGATCCACAAACACTTCAGGGTATTCACCACCCACTCCATAATCTTCATCAAAGAAATCGCTTTCATTGAACTGCCTGCTACTTTCATCCGTCCCCACAAAATTCTTAAAGCCAGCACAGGCTTCAATTAGCAAGGTAGAAAAGTGGTTTAGGAAGACGTCCATACCCAGTCTGACTAGCAGTTGTATGATAAAGCTACGATGGTAAAGCTTCATATGTTTCATAGTTGTGAATTCTGCATCGAACAAGAGAGTGAGGTGGGGTACCAATTGAACTGCAGTTGCACGAGGTCCTAACGCCTGAGAGACAGGGTTGAACAAAGACCATACTGCTTGGATTGATGTTGAAGGATCCTCCAATAAATCAACAACGTATGGGATGAGAATTTCCAAACCCTCTTTGCCGAGGTGATGGGACATACGAGGTACAAATTTAGAGAGGAGGGTGATTCGGTCCCGTGCAAATTGTTCAAGCAAAGACATTCTTTCATTTTGAGGTTGCTCCGATAGCAACAAGCAAGAAATTTGATGATCTATGGCCTTTAAACGTGAAAGCATGGAGTATAGAGCAGGAAAGTACGGAGGGAAATACAAGAGGCCTGACATGGGATGGAGTAGCAACTGACAGCTAGGTGGAGGCAGCCCCACATCACTAACAGATTCGTACGTGAAAAGTGGATCCGAACCACCATTTCCTGAGGATTTCCAGGGTTTTTGTAGTTGTAAGAGAACTTCAACACATGACTTCACTGGTCTGCAATGGTACAATATCAAGACTTGATTACCCAGGGCAACTGGATTTATCGCTACTAGTCAAATGTATTGAGGAGTTCTTACCCTTCAGATAATGATATATTAATATATAAACCACCTCAAAATCATTCAAAAGTCACAAAATTATTCCAACTTTCAAATGTCGTAACAACCTACAGTGACCAAATATGGGTAGTATGAAGCCATACCTTGGGATTTCATCAGCAATCCAAGAAGATATGCCTCTAATTGCAGAGTACCGTTGCTCTAAATCTGCATTCTTGTCCAAGATACGCAGTCGGGGTGACATAAATAGTTCTACCAGTAGGCAACCAAACACTTGCATGTCTCGAGACACCAGCTCCTCTTTCATATCATCATTACCACGCCACTAAAATGAAATTAAAATCGATCTTGCATTATAGAAGTGGCAGGCACTTGAACAAAATGTTGCACAGCATGAAGCACAAACATAGTTCTAGGTATTTCTTAATTCAACACATACCTCGCTGAAAGCTGTAGCTCCATTAGGCACCTCGTACGTAGCTCTAGTTGTAAAGCTGTACAGACGCTCCAGTTGCTCCAAAGTAGCAGTAGGGTCATACCCTTTGGGTAGGACTATCGTCTTATTTTCTGGTCTGTTTCCTGATTTTTCAAAGCTCTCTTGGGACTTGGACCTGAGCGAACAAAAAGAGCTTGATGATTGAATTCCGCATTTTTACATCATAGGCCCGGTAATGAGGCTCGCTAAATATGATCATAAATCTGGGTCCACTATACTACACTTTTTCCAATATTACTTTAACCTAAGTTTAGAAGCCTAGAGGAACAATGTTTTCTCATTTGACTTAATTATTTAACAAAAGAAATACTGCTACAAATTGTTGTTACAACTTGCTCCGGTATCAAAGCTTATGCCAATATAGGGCAGTGCCTCTGCAACCAACTCAATAAAGTCTACCAAGCTATCACATCAGAGTCACCCCCTTAAATCTTACTTTCTATCAGGAACAGGGTCCTTTTCCATCCTCTCTATTTTATACGGAGGTCGTCTAAACAGCGGTGGGACTCTGGTGGCGACTACGGCATGCACTTGTCTTGGCGGGTGGGGTTGATTGAACAATTGTACAACCCCATGGTTGAACAGCTCCGTGTGATGATTCACCAACTGTAGGCAGACATTTTTAGCTTTCACTGCAGCACTGCCACTCAGCTTTGAAATAGAAAATACAAATAATTTTTTCAGCATTCCCGTCAAAGATCTTGTTAAACAAGACTCAGACTCCGTAGTGTTAGATCAGTCATACAAATAAAACCCAAATTTGCTGGTTAATTTTGAAGCTCAGTTACAACTGAGTACTTAAAGTACTGATGCTGCTCCACACCCAAAATACTGGTTTGCCGTGGATTCTACTCTCTGAAATTCTTACCATATGATGCAAGTTTCTATTTACCTTGTAGCCAAACGTGAGATCAATCCACTGATGAAGCCTAGCTGACACATAATCACTTTCCAGAACTGCTTTGTGTTTTTGAATGAAGTCTTCAGGATCTTTAGCCCAAGAAGGCACCTCAAGGTCAGCCAGGTCATCGTGGATGGATTTGAAAATGGTCGCATCTGTGAAGAATTCAGGAATGCACTCATCTGGAGTCCATTCTTGCATCCGTTGCATACTAGACGGGTACTCATTCGGGACCCATTTTGATCTGACATATGTACATAATACTGATTTAGGTGTGCGTCGTGCCATGTACACATAGTAAGTGATGTCTGACAAGACGTCTGAGATATGGTGAGGAACCTGTGCATGGCGAAAGACACTGGCACTGTCTCCTGGGAAGGGGTTGGAAGTGTCGTACGTGAGGTCCAACTGGTGGTCACCCTTGTTCAGGCGGAATTTTGATTTGCTGAGATCTCGATATCCTCTGTCAGGCTGATTAAAGTCGATGACCCACGGGAGGACTGGGTGATGATTAGGGTCACCACATCTTCGACCAGCCAAGTGATTCAGGAACATCAGGTAATCATAGTTACTGAGCTCTCCTTTAACCCACTGCTGAACTAGTTCTGCTAAAGAGCCCTTGCATAGTCTGCCACTTGATACTTCAGCGCAAGTCTGACATGATGACTTCACACTGGAAGTCTTTACTTCTTTGTAAAGGCAGTGAAATTTTGGAAATGTAAGTCTGAGCCATAACCGACTGTCCAGCAGGAGATCTGAAAGAGTTAAGTCGCCGATTGAAAAACCCCAGAGGTGAGCCTGGTGGATAGCTTGGAGCAGTTGGAAGATCACAAACAGAGGTTTCGCATATGATCCTGATAATTTGGACGGGCTAAAGGTCACACAGTCATGGAGACTGTAATTATGATACGGATGTAATACAAAGAAATTGGAATCTGTTTCAATGATGCAATAAGCCTCATTAATATTAGGATGCTGGCTGCCTGATGCTGTGCTGATGTCTTCACTGGCTCCATCATTTAAACGAAAGAGTCTACACTGAAACACCTTCAGAAGTACTTTTCGAACCAATTCATTGTAATTCTGAAAACAAAAATGTGATAAGTCAACTAAAAGTTACAAGAGACACACCACAAATCCAATCTTTTTTTATTTCTTAATCGTCATCATGATCTATTTCTTTGCCAACCTTGTGAACAGCACCGGTCTTGTCTAAACCAGGGGACACATTAGCCAGTCTGTAGTTGTTACTTGCTTTCCGCCATGCCTGGCAGAAAGTCTCTCTGTGGATGTAGACCAGGAGGTCCAGCAAGTTGTCAGACTGAACATTGTTGCACAATGGTTCCTCCACCAAACTGAAATGGAAAACATAACATATTTGTGGTACATTTAACACACCAATAAAATTTGTGCTAATTCATTGAAGCAAGATTTTGACACACACACAAAGATCAGGTATCTCTCCCAACTTTGAAAATGATTAGCCACGGTTGGATAGATTGTACAGTAAATGGTCATCTGAAAATTAGCCACAAATGATTAAGTACAAAATTAGATTAGCCACATGGCTATTGGATAGCATAATGTTGTGTGGCTAATGCTAGAGAGAACCCTGAATCCCTGATATATATATAGATAGATAATTTATTTTTGCCATACGACATGATTTCAAAAACAAAGAAGTATAAACATGATATAATAAAAATTGGCAAGGATGCCTAGATAGCAACTAAAATACCTCAGAATCTCTGTCTTTTTCTTATGAATGACCCTTATGCATATCCTGATCCACGGCTTGGTTAGGTTTGAATTGGAGGAAGCCAGCAAAAGATTGCACTCCGGTTCTGACAGACTTGGCCATGTCGTGGATGCAAGACTTCCCAGCCGACCATTGACAATTGCTTTGAGCCAGTTTTCACGGACCTGGAGAAATTAAATTTGCCCATTGTGACGTATCATTGTGAAATACACAAAAAAACTAATCAGGGAGTACTTAATAATATCACAATTGATATACAGTGCAGATCATTTAAATTGCAAACTAGAATGCAAAAAAGTATGGTACTGCAATAAGTAAATTCAACTGTATTATTCAATAGTAACATACATTATAATGATACATACAATAAAAATTTCATTCTTGCTTTTTGATTTTACATAATACTAAATAATATTATATATTTAATACCAAAATATATGTAGGACCCTCTATAGATCGGAGACGGAGGACCCAGACCTAATCAATTTATATGTAGTAACAAACTTGTGAGCGTCATTTATTCACCCATATATGGATGTAAGGCAAGCAAATTAGAACATTCACATTGAACGTATGTTGTGTTTACAGTGCAATAAGGAAGGACCTTGCTGAGCTGAGTGCACATGATCTGTCAAAAGCCAGCTTACCAAACAAACACTCCGAGCGCTCGACACAGCCTTGCACTGTCGTCGCGGCAACTGCAATTCTCTCTCGATTTCTTCCATAATGACTACGATCCTAGAGAAGTTCTAAAACGCATCTTTCTGGATTCAATGTTATCTATCAAGGCAGGAGGAGGCATTTTCACAAATTTCGTTTGATTCCAGATGCAGAATACGCCTCTCGCCATTACCCACAATGCATCTGTCAAAATATAAACAAAAACACTTCCGGTGCACGTGGTTGTCAAAAATAGTATTGACATTGAGGTCACTTTAGTCCTATCTAAAGTCAATAACACAACAAGGCAGAATTGGAGCATGCCATCATGCATCATTTAAATAGCATCAAAGAGTAAATTAATCTTCATCGTGTTCTGCACAGCATCAATAATCCCGTTGAAGCATCAAAAAACTTCAGCCTATTGCCAGTATTGTTGGCACATTGAAGCACTGCATGCATGCAGATCCCCTGACCAGATCTGGATCACCTGATCACATATAGATCAATCACAGACCTCTGACCACCGCTGTCAGTGTTTCACTATACATGAGACAATCAGTCAATCGAGCAAAATTCAGCATCAATAAGACATTGATTTTAAATGTCAATCATCAGTATCATTTCGAACTGTGTTGCCCGTCTTATTCCATGACCTCCTCTATATAATATACCTTTAATTGTATGTTATAGTTCTTTTTAATGCAATGTTTCATATTATTTGGCCCGTATTGTACAAAATATTTAGACACAAGCCATGGTAAATCAAAGATACATTTTCTCCATTTGAGAAGAAATACATTTTAATAGTCTATTACAGCACTTCAATAGAGAGTTAGTCAAAGAAAAAAAATATATATATATTCCCATTAACTTCGCAACCGAAACACACAACTGTTAGTTGAAATAAACACTGTAGACATTATCGAATTTTAAACTGTTTTATTAAATGAAAAATATTTGTAACAGAAAATCATGAACAATAATACCATTGACAATCTCAGCATAGATGATCTCCTTAGCTTGCCAGCGCTTTTGGTTCTGGCGGTTTGATGTGATCTGGTATGGCTTTAATTTGATGCTGAAAATCAGAACCATTGAAAGTTAAATAATATATAATATCATCCTCTATGATCACTGCATAATTACGTGGCTAAGCAATAACTACAATGTCATATATATTACATGGTATAAGGATGTCCATGAGTGTACATGTACCACTCAATCATGGTGTGTGCTATATATATCAACTGATTTTGCTACAGTGTAACACATGGATGTATTTATATGGATATGTCCGATCTTCCATGCTACACATATAGTGCATGGTAAACAATTAAACTGTGTTGTGCAATATGTGTACAGTATTTCACAAACCTTTGTGACTTTCATTGCAACCCCTTCTGGAAGATTTCTTTGAATATATTCTAGAAACGTGCTGGCAGTTGATCCTGTTATGTGCTTTATCTAAAGAGATTTATGAAACAAACAAAATTACTTTGTAAATTTCAAAAGATATTTAGCGCATAAAGTCATTCAGTATCTTCAGTGAAATAAAATTCTGTACCTCGAAGCATTTAAAGTGAGTCCTCATTTCATATTGAACACGGTGCTTTTTATATACATGAACAGACTTCAGAAGTGTCCTTCTATTATGATGCTTTGGGGGTGTCCATCTGCAAGGCATAATAGATAAATCAGCAAGCGAAGTTGTCAATCAAAAATACAATAGCACTGTCTGCCTTGGTTTGCACTCTTGATGGCTAGCTAGATTAAGACATATCACATTTATCAACCAAACATAAAGGATTCTTTTCTCTTCACATAAAAAAAAACATCCCCTTTGGCCCCCTTTTTCCTTGTGATCATTATAGTCTTTAGACTGAATACTATTCTTCTGAAGGGTCATTCCGTGTCAAATCATCCAGGGGGTGCCAGGTGACCCCCCCCAGAATGACCTGAAAAAATTCATATGTGCTTATCTACCCATAGTATGAAAAACTGCCAAATATTAGGTCTATATCTCAATTAGTTTTCGTTTTACAGCCCTTAGAAATTTAATTAATTTTTTTAGTTTTTTCGCTTATGCATTTTCGGGCAACTTTGGCAGCTTATAGCTGCACTATAAATGCTAGTGTAAGGCTGAAAGTTGCTGCACTGACTATATCCATCCCAAGGAATTTAAAAATGGTCTCAAATAAAATGTATCTCCAGTTTATTTTGCATGGTTGGGCTACAAAATCAAGTCACAAAACCAATATAATACAAAACGAGGCTTTATTAAATAGTTAAAAAAATTATAACTAAAAAAGAAAGCTGAACACCATGCTGAATTTTTTTCTAGATTATGTTCAGATGTGTAAGAATACATGGTAAAAATTTGAAAGAGGTGAATAACTGGTTACATGGTCAAACAGTGATGCAAACTATGGCGATTTTTTGCAAAATCGAAAAAACCCACATACAATTATATTTATCACAGGAGATCTACTAAAGATTTAAGCAAAATGAATGCTTTTATATACAGAGAAATATCATAGTAAAATTTAAAAAAAAAATCAGCACCATATTAGTCTTGGAGCTATGGCTTATTTAATAAAGCCTCGTTTTTTATTATATTGGTTTTGCGACTGATTTTGTAGCCCAACCATGCAAAATAAACTGGAGATACATTTTATTTGAGACCATTTTCAAATTCCTTGGGATGGATATAGGCAGTGCAGCAACTTTCAGCCTTACACTAGCATTTATAGTGCAGCTGTAAACTGCCAATGTTGCCCGAAAATGCATTAGCGAAAAAACTAAAAAAATTAATTCAAATTCAAAGGGCTGTAAAACGAAAACTAATTGAGATATAGACCTAATATTTGGCAGTTTTTCCAACTATGGGTAGACAAGCACATGTGAATTTTTTCAGGGCATTCTGGGGGGGTCACCTGGAAAATTTTCCAAAATCTGGATGATTTGACACAGAATGACCCTGAAGCATTATCTCACACGCGTGACTTCCAGCTGAGACACAGGATACAGATCATACTGCAGTGTTCCAGTTAGGATTTCATTTTGGCACGGCATACTAAAATATCAGGGCATTTAGACATGTTGCAATAGCCTAGGCCCCACAAATGTCTGACTTTATAAATAAAATTAAAATAACACTGCAGTACAACAAATATTCTGGACATCAGTAACTGGAGTTCCTGCAGACAGCTTGTTGCTGTCTTGTATATCAAATGTATCTATTCCTAGAACTTGCAGAGCAATTTAATTTTTCCAGTTATGTACATTAAAAAATAAAACTTACACATTGGGCATGTTGATGCCTAGTTCTTTGGCTGCTCTGGTTACGTAAGTCTCATAACTCTTGAGCACTTCAGGGTCATGACCCTTCACTTCCACTTCTAGTCTTCTGTATAGCTCATCCTCGACTTCTGTATTCTGCAACTAATACAAACTGCACCTTGACTGCATGTTTTAAAAAAATAAGAAATAAGGGAGGGGAGGGGAAAAAAAGTATGTAAAGCACAATAAAATCAAAAATATTTTCCTTTATTTCTTCTCCATTGTTCTAGGGCAGTGACCAGATACTTACTTGATTATCTAATGACGCATAACATCTTGACACCTGAGTTGTCCCTGGCACGACAGTTCTAAATAGCTGAAAGCATCAAAGCAAAAATCTAATTAGATTATATAACAGGAACACATTTAATTGATAACGTACAAGGCAAAGCTGACTATTGTCATTTATGCAACACCATCAATTACCATATCATTAATGACAGGACAGTCTGACAGACGTTAATGACGAGCCCTGTTTGTGTCCATCCAAGACAATCACAATTGATAATGCTAAACAAATTTCCAGGGCAAACTAAGATGGTGTTTCTTACAGCTGTGTGAGATGTGTTTTTGAGCAACTTTGATAAGAACAGAATCTATAGATATCTATTTACTAATAATCTATTGTTGTCACCATTCAGCTACATGTACAGTACACAGAGTTTGCTGATCATCTGCAAAGTTACCATGCCTTTCTTGTATTTGACTTTAATCATTAAACCTTAAATTCTTATCCCATTTGTATATTTTAACTACCTTTTATGAGGTAAATAAATAAATATGCATGTCATGTTTAGTTTAGTATCACTTTATATGTATTTTGCATGATAGACACATTTGAGGTTAATTATATTCAACAAATGCATATTTGGCAAAGTATTATGTGGTTGTCACATAACAGACAATGGAATGGCTTGCATAATCTCAGGTGTCACAGTGCAGGGTCCTGCACGGGGTAAAGTTTTGTGTATTGAGTAGATGGTCTGCGTACTGGTCCGAGAAATGGTAGTTTTGGCTCATTTTCCTTATTATTAAGGTGATACGTAATGTCTAATATATAAAGAATACAGCAATAAGATGATATATTAACATATAAAAATATATATGTACCATGGTACTTTTTATGGCTTTCATTATAACATTTGGCATGCTAGGTTAGCGAATGTAGGAAATAAAACAATTTTCAGCATTAAATTAATGACCTGTCCCAGAAAAAACCATGCAAAATTAGGGCAATTGTTTGGATGACCATCTCAGATTTGGAAACTGACAAAAATTGTCAAGATGGACCAAAAGATAAGTTCTGTGTATTTTTCTTGCCAGGTTTAGAATTTTGAGCAAAGTTAGAGCTGTTAGAAAAATGCACCTTCATCTGTCATATTCAGGCAAATAACATCGAAGTCAATTGGAAAATAGGCTAAGTTGGGACTCAAATATCTTCTATAGTGTCACTTTATATTTTATGAAATTTAAATAGATATATATGCCTTAACAATTCCATTTTTATTATATGTATTCATATTCGTGAAAATTTGTACTATATAGAGAAATAAATTTAAAAAGAGTGAAAATGTTTCTCCATTATAAACCAGTTGGAAGAACTTTGCATTGTGGACTGAAAGTTGCGTGGGTAAAACTATGCAATACGTTTGATAGAATATCTTCACTCTAATTAGTGCTAAGATTATAAAATGTTATATTTATATTCGCTCTATTTTTCGAAAAAATCAAAACTTCCCATTGATTTTTTATCTTATTTGCTAATTTAAAGTGTTTGCCACACTTATCATCAGAAACGGTGCAGATAAAAGTGATACTATATTATCGATATGTCAACATGGTATTAATTTCAGTAATAATGAAAATGGTAAAATCAGATTTTCTATCAGAAATTACTTAAACTTAGATAAAGTCAAAATATGGGGGTGTTTTCTTGTACAGAATAAATTTGCATCCTTTGAAACCATTTTTGTACATTTCCGCAAGTTTATCTATATTTAACGAAGCCTCAAAGATAGGTATTTTTGCTGTTGCGACAGGGCAAATTTTAGATCAAGTGTACACAGTTGGTGTCCTTTTCCTTATGACTGCCTGTGTTAAAATTGTTTTATTTTTAATATTAACTGGGTGTTCCCCTTGCCAGCGACAGATAACTGTCATATAAGGGGCCCAAATCAATTAAATTTTTTCACTTGTTATGGATTAAATATAAGCAGCGCATACGCAGTGCACCAACTGTGCACACTCGGTCTAGGCAAATTTATGCAAAAAATGGCTCCAAAATGCATTGACTTTGAGATGCTCCTGTAGAAAAACTAAATACAATTTAAGAATTCTGACAGCATCTTTCATGGTGGATGTGTAATATTTCAGAAAATTATGCGAACCTCATCCAAACCACTTTGCATGGTTTTCTCTGAGACGGGTCATTAAGATTTTCCATCATTATGAAAAAAGCATGAAGTAAATGTCAAAATTAAGTTTGGAAAGAAACAGTACTATAATTAAGATATGTCATTTCCAAATCCCATTCATAAAGAATAAATAGTGTCTGATAAAATTATGGTTTGAAAAATTAAGAATTTTTCATATTTCCCATAATTATAAATATTCTATATTATTTATGGCCATGGGACCCCCAAAAGGCACAACTACAATGTTTTAGACATATTCTGTTCATGTTTTATACCTTTTGGTGTATTAGGTTCCAGTTCTGCTCCAGAAAACATAAAACAATTAAATGTTACCTCTTTTTTATTTGTGTAAAACACAGCACTTGGAGATACACCAATGTGATTATCAAAAGGCACAACTAGGTGATCATATAGAGTAATACTGGATACAATATCATTAGTGCTGGAGTTCTGCTCCGGAAATACATTTTAACACAATTTTTAGGAGTTTTCCAGATTTTCCATTAGTAAGAAAAAAGAATAATATAGGTGTCAAAATGAGGTTCATAAAGTGAAAGAACTATAATTTAGATATGTTTGCAAAATTTCACTCATGTGAGATTAATATATATCTTGTAGTGTCTTTGTTAAGGGGGTTTGAAAAAACTAATTATTTTCATATCTTCGCCCTATTATGTTAGATAAAATCAATATATGGGAGTGTTTTCTTTACTTTATGTTCCATATTATTTATGAGAATGAGACCCCAGTCAAAAAGTGAACTCATGTCATGGTCACTGTGACGTCACCAGACACTCATCCTGAGATGTCACATATGACAACATCACAGTGAAATCATGATGAGGTCATGTGGTGATCTCACTGCTGTGTGTCTGTGTGAGCTAACTTTGAGGTCAGCCCTATGACCAACCACAGATGGTGTTGCAAAGCCATTGATTTCAGGCCAGCTAAATAACAGAAACTTTAAATAGAACTGCTTTATTGTGATCCTTCCAAATCACCACTGGGAGCAATGGCATCCGTGGTATAATGGTAAGCATGCCTGCTTTCTGTGTGGGTAACCAGAGTTCGATTCTCACTTATTTAACTCTTCATTAAAAAAAATAATTACCTTGGGTTTTTAGTAATGTATCTGGTAACATAATAACTCATGCCAAAAATTAGGTTGATCTTTTTAATTTGATATCACTTCTATAAGTAACTGTCATCATACTGAATGATTGCACACAGCAAGACATCAAGCATGTTCCACTGCACCAATCCACCAATATATATGAATTACATTGTAAGGTTGTAGAACTGGATAAAAGTGGCTTTACTATTCAAGTTTATTCATTTTGTTTCATTATACCAAGACAAGGCTACCTAGTTTCTATGTGACTGGCTGGCGTAGTGGTTATATGGCTTAGGTTAGGTAGGTTGGTTGTAGGTTCAAACTGGGTTCACTTCAAATTAGTTCAAACCCAAGTTTGACAACTATGAATGAAGGCTGTTTTTTTGTTTTAGTTCATCATTAGTTGCAACCAAGTTACACAGCTTAATGCTGAGAGCTACCATGAGGTGGAACTGTTGCAGAAACATAGAATCACATATGATCAGCTCACAGTTAGCTCACAGAGAGTTCACACTGTGGGGCAGCAGTTTTAGCTCACAGTGAACTCACCAGGTGAGCTCTCTTTGAGGGTTCTGTGACCTCACAGTGAGCTAGCTTAATGGTGATTGTTGCCTTTGGTATGACGTCATCGACTTGTTTATGTTTCACTCCCCGCATCCACAAGGGGGCAGATAAGTGCCTCGGCTCGTTTCTATTGGCTCTGGCTCGTGGCTACTGTACTGACCCATTGGAAAACTGGCCATCAATTCGACCGGTATCTGGACCGGCGAATCCACAATTTCCACACAGCGTTTTGGCCCAGTTATTTTGGACAAAGAAATAACTTAACTAAAATAATGCCAAAATATCTCAAATCCATGCATTTCAATTTAGCTCTGATTACTTCTGATTTCTCTAATGTTTCTATATACCCCCAAGCCAAACCACTGAGTGTATTAATTTTATAGTGCACGTGGATGTAGAAATTGCAAAAGTTAAACCTCTTGCTCAAGACTTTTCTCTTCCATACACAGGAGTTCATATATCAAATAGTCTAAACTGAATAATTTCTGTTTGGTGAGTATTAACAACAAATTTTCTCAACCTAAAACTACTGCTTTGTTACGCGATTAATTTTTGAAATTGCAGACTGTTTGTTTACATCACATGACGAAAATAGCAGCAATGATCAACTTGCTCACTTCAGCTTTTTTTTTCAATGATTTAAAAAAGGCTGTGTGTGCACAGTAATAATTCATCATTTTAGTGGTAAAGTATTTAGTTTAAGTTGATTTAAAAAGCAAGTATTTTGATAGCATTACTGCCGAATTATTCGCCACTGGGAAATATGCCAGAACGGTGGCTATAACATATCAAAGCCGTCGGAGCCCGGGCTAGGTCAAGCGTCAGTCAGAGGCTGCTCCTGCAGTGCTCGGTTGCTGATTGCAGAAAAAGTGCAGTAAAGCGGACCCAAATTTATGACCATATGACATACCTATGACATAAAATGCTTGAATTAAATGAGTGACATCACACACAAACAATGGTGGTAATCATTTTCAAGGCAAGAACGCAGTTTATCATTGTTTAGGCCTAATCTTTCCTTTTTCTGGCTGCCGCCCGTAAACCTCCGCTATGCTACATAAATGTCTATTTTTATTGAGGGCCAAAACAAAATTTGGTAAAATATTTAAATTTGATTATTTTTTATTTTTAATCTACGCCAAATATGGGCATTTATTTGGGTCCGCTATACTGCACTAGACCCGATTACCCTAATTGCCCCAATCCCCTGCAATCCATGGGCACTACAGAATTAAGACTGATTAAGGGCCCTGCAGTTATAAATATTGCGACCACTCGAAAGAAACATTGCTATGCCAATTTGCAGTAATATGCTATTTCCCTTTTGACTTTCAAGCGACCCCCACCACACACAAATACACAATATACAAATGCAATTGCACTTGCTGTATCTAGTGGACAGGTGAAAATAACAACTAGGTCACACTTTAATGAAATTCAAACTGCATAAACTTTTATATCAAGAATTTACCCCAGGAATTGCAGAAAAAGTCCCAAGACAACGACGGCAATGTTGACTCATGGAGGCTGCCATCTTAACGTGCCGGGTCGAATTTTCTGATTGTCTGATTGGTCAGATTTTTTTGACTTGTCATGCTAAATTTATGGGCCAATCAGCTGACAGGGCAAACTTGATCCCGGCGCATTCCGTTGTCATAACAACGAATCTTGGCGTCCAGTTGACATCGTGTTTCTGACAGGAGAAGACATAATAATGGTAAGTTCAATAATACACGATGACAGTTTAACATGTTTATGGGGTTATTTTTGGCATATAAAATACTTGTTTATTAAATGTAATTTCTTAATTTTCACAGGCTGCTGCCAAAGGAACAACAATAAAAGAAGCACTGCAAAAATGGGTAAGTTTCATTTTGTGAAATTAATAAAAACATTGCGAATAATATGATAATGCAGTGTGCATAAGAGGCCACAGGAGGTGTGATTTACTAAAATTATACTTTGATGCCATTTTCATACATGTGGGTAATGTCACGTACTTGCTTAATTGGGCTAACTTTATTTAATGGGACCATAAAAGCAAGTGTATAAGCAGCAATGCTTAAATTATAGTATTTTTCTTGAAATTGGTGGTTAAATAATGCATTTAAGTTACAAAACGGTTTATACCTGCATGGAAAACATATTTGTAAACTATGGAGTTGAGATTTTACCCTCTTTTCTATTGCCAATCAATGAAGCAGATGAGAAATTAAAACTACCAACATTTACTTCATTTTTTTTTCAAATGAGCTAGCTAGCTAGGAGACGCAAGTATTTTTCGGTCATCAAAAATTGCATTTGTCATAATAAATGCAATTCCTAGGCCTGTAGGAATGAGCCAAAGTGTCAGATTTAAAGTGAAATTAACCAAAAGCAATTATCACAAATAGCAATCTGTTACATAACAGTCAAGGGAACCAAAATTGCGCTGGTTCCGGTTGAGCGAACATGTCGTTTTCCAGCGCACGATAATAATGGCGTTCTGTCCTGTCGAGAGATGGAGCTACGACCACACCGGTCTTGCTATTGTTTAATGACGTCATCCAATTGTAACGTCATCAAATGCACTGATTGACCTTTTGTTGATGACGTCATTAAACAATAGCAAGACCGGTGTGGTCGTAGCTCCATCTCTCGACAGGACAGAACGCCATTAAACTAACGTACTTGCACATGTTTGCCTCACAGTGGGGGCGGCGCCAAAGGCAATTCTCTGTGACGTCATCATTACAAGTTTGTTGTGACTTTTTGGCCTATTTTTCATCGTGGCGCATCATGACCTCATTATGACTGCGCATTGATTTCTACGTTCATTAATTAGGACAACAAAGTTCCGATCCGGTCATTTGAGAATAGCACGTCAGTAGATTTTATTTTTGGCCAATCTCTAGTCATAAAAGCCCTACGGGCGGCCCCTATGGGGCCGCTCCTGCGGCCTAATATGATGAATCATTGAATGCCAAGCTGAATGAATTAATATTCTTTTAATTTTCTGGAAATAAACTATCTTGAAAGTTGAATCTTAAAAACTTTGTGATGGCAATTTGAATATTTATTAACACATAATTAATATTACATGTGAATGCAAACTATAACTATGGAGGCTTCGTGACCACAATGCATTTTCACACTTTAACAGGTACATGTAGGCCTACAGTGCTACACTATTGAAAATGATGAATTTTCAATGTGTGTACATGTAGTATACTCAAACAAATCAGCAAAAGTACCCGAATGAGGGGCTAATCTTTCTGTACCCATATGATGATAGAAATTGTTGGAATGTAGGATACGATTTAACAGCTAGCTAGTATTGTGTATGTATACATACTTGTAAGTAAATAATTGCATATATATAATATATATATGGATTAAAGGAAAATGAAAATGGGCAAAAACCTGCAGAAGCCACAGCTTTAAAACTGATTGGGCAAATTCCACCCATAGAAAAGATGGATGCATCCTTATCTGTGCTGACCAACTGCGAGTGAGTATTTCAAAGGCAAAACTGCCAAAAGGCTACCATTTCATATTTAATTATTTCACTTTCACTTCCTTGTAAATGTATTATATTATGTATATTTTTTTAATTACAGGAGGCTTTCATTGTCTACAAATTGCATTGAAAAAATAGCAAACCTAAACAGTCTCAGTACGTCAATATTTCACATTATGGAACAACATTGTAATACCACAGATCCTTCTTTTTAAGGGTACCAGCTTATACATTGCCCTTTTTTTTTCCAGAAAATTTGAAGATTTTGTCCTTAGGACGAAACAACATTAAAAGTTTGACTGGCTTGGTAAGTTATCATCAATTTCATATTTTATTAAAAAGTTCTGCAAGTGCTACACAATATCATGTTTTTATGGTCAGTGATTGCATTGGCCTCTGACCGCTGGCCATATAAACTTCAGACCAGTAGAAGTGAGAAAATACAATAAAAAGTAATTTATTATATTTTCAGGAAGCTGTTGGGGACACTCTTGAGGAGTTGTGGATATCATACAATTTGATTGAAAAGTTGAAAGGCGTAAACGTGTGTAAAAAGCTTAAGGTAAGTTTAGACACATAATTTAAAAGAGCATTAATGTAATTATTAATTAGTTTCAACTTTTTTTTATGTTTCAAAAGTGAAGTTCATGATACTTTTCTTGTTTCTTTCAGGTTTTGTACATGTCTAATAACTCTGTGAAAGATTGGAGCGAGTTTTCCAAACTGGTGAGTTTGACATATATATTCATTATTTTTCAGTAAAATTTAATAATCCTAAAAAGTTTAAAAATATTGTCTTTGTCCTCAAATCAGTTTGATGTTAAATTTAGTATTGTCCATCCAGCAGCCTCATTTATGTTTTTAAAATGCTATTGGGCCCTGGAACATTGACATAAGTTTGCATTAAATTTGCTTGATAATGAATTATTCAAACATTGCAAAAGCTGTATTGTCTTTATCTTATTTTTACGTAAACTTTATATTTTGGATCATAATAGGGTGATCTGCCAAATTTAGAAGATCTTTTATTTGTTGGTAAGTATAAAAACTATATTGTATTATTATTGTATATCATTGGATACAGTTTTTATGGTACCTATCAAGTGTATAATATGATAAAAAATGTTATGGTAACTATCATCTTCTATTGATCATATATATTCACCATGTTCTTATCAAATGCAGGCAATCCACTTGAGGAGAAACACTCAGCAGAAGGAGACTGGAGGGACCAAGTTACAAATAAGCTTTCGCATCTAAGAAAATTAGATGGTAAGAAATTTGTACAATTATGTCAATTGATTCTCCTATCAATGTCAAAGTCAGGGTATTAGAAAAACCCACCAAAATATGAATGAGGCTAATTGTAGACAAAGATAAATTATTGATCACATCTACTAAAAAATATAACATCAAATATTTTCACACAATTAATCATTGACTGCAAAGCAACTGTTGCCAATTACGTGGTTGTTGATACAGAGTACCAAAGAGTTGGACCAGTAGGTTCATTGAAACATTGATACCAAGAACAACCCATATATTAAATGTCTAACTCACTGTATGTATTTCTTGAGACCTTTTTAAAAAATGTCAATGTAGGCCTATTTCTACACTTGACCAATAATTACCTATCCATCTGAATGTAAATCAGAACAAGTTTTTAAACTGAATCATTGATGAATTTGTTAATTGTAATTTCAGGTGTTCCGGTGATCAGAGAGGAGGAAGAGGGACAAGATGATTAATCATCATCACTCACTCACTCCATTCCGATGGTAATTGACCTTCACCACATCATTACATAAAACTTCCATTTTGACAGTACAGATTAAGTTTGTTATGCATGTACATAAAAGATTTTATTTATGATTAAACTTTGTTTAAAAACGAATGTATTTTGTACTTAGTGAGTGCAAGTAGACTAGTATGATATTTAGAGTCTCTTATGATCAAGATTCTTACTAGTTTCCCAATTTTTCTCATCAATGATGACTTTATCTGACAGGCCATGAAAACATCTGGCTCACTTGTGCCTGTTTACGCAAATCAGGTTTATTTGTTTCTTATTTCAAATGATTTGATCATGAATCGCCAACAAGTATAGAAATAGTTCAGATACTTTGTAAAATGCAGGGAAAGACTTCAAAATAGTTTTTCTGCAGCTTTCAGCGACACTTTAATATTAAGCCGATTTTCCCTTGGAGACGTTGCCCTACCTCCCTTGAAATTCCAGCATTAAAGCTAACAGGAATTAGGGAACCATCTCTTCATTTTCTAAATAAATAGACTATTATTTATTAATAGAGGGAGCTATAAGTAATAACGCTGAACCATTGTTTAACAACATTATATGTTATGTCATTAATTGTGCTCAATGACCCATAAGCTTATGTCATCAAACAATAGTTTGGCACAGTTACTGATAGCTCCCTCTGTTGATAAAAAGTAGCATATTGCTGCGTTAGCCTGTAACATTGGCTAATTAGCAACCCAAAATTACTTTCAATTTGTCCCCCACATTTTACAATTATGTTAGGGACACTGGAAATCTATTTCAACCATAAACTGATTTTGCAACGGAGCACATCCGTTTACATCTAGCTCAACACAAAATCAGGCTGGCATCTAATTAACAACTTCAGTACATTGCATGACAAATCTTCCAGCCAGGACCAACACCATGGGAGAGCAACGCCATTTACTCAAACTACACTTCAAACATTGCTTGATTTGAGTATAAGATTTATTGCAAGCAGCGAAATATATGGAGTACATATGTACAATGGAGCAACGTATACAAAATATCACAAATTCTCAAGACGTCTGAACAAGCACATAATATTGAAATTATGTCACCAGGGTTACACACTTGACACCAATTATCATTTATCCATTTTAAGTGAAATATGACATGCATAATTTCTCAATGTCATCAGTTGCAAAACAAAACCAAAAAAAGATTTTCACAACATTTAGCCATTCACACAAATTGCCTTCACAGCAGCACCTATGGCTTGCTTTAAGTTCAGTTGTAGTTGCAGTAGTGTTAAAACATAGAAAAATATTGTGCATTTATGAGATTGCGACAACATAACCCTTATATAATATTGTCTTTGATATTAACCCTTTCCCGTGATCTGGCACCACATGGCATAAAATGTTGCTGCTAAATTCCCAAAATTGTATATGTGATACCTTTTAATAATTTTCAGCTATATTTCTAGTGTTCACTATAAACGAAATTGATTAATCCAAGCTAAGGAATAATTCCAAGATCACATAATCACGACTTTTTACATCACCATAATACGATTCCATGAGGAGCAAATGGCTATTAAAATTACAGTACGTGTAAAAATATGAAAAAATATACAAGGTATGATGACAATATCTACAATGAACTTGTGAAGTACACATAATGAGTCTCAAAGCCACATCACGCGGGACCATATATGTTACAATAGAAAGACATGAAGGAAATTTTACCTCCCTGGTTTTAAAGCTGGGAAGTTTGATTGAACTATTACAAACTGATTTTGAAAAACTACTTATCAATCTGGCTTGTGGTCAGTAATAAACACCTTAAACTTTGCGTTTTATATTTAACATTTGAGATGGAATAACTAAGATGGGAAAGAAGAAATTTTCATAACTGCAATCATGAAACCGGCAAATCAATTTTCAATTGGGCACATGAGCAAGCATACCACTTTTCTCAACAGAGAACAAGTTGTACATTGAACGCATTTTTAACACAAAATATTAGATTATAACCTTTAGGTGCCACTGTAATCATTGTTCAAGCATAAGGTCAGGGTGACTTGAGTGGAGTTCAATAATTCAGAAAAAGGTGGTATGCTTACAACTATATTGTACTTAACAGACACTAGAGAGACAGATTATGCTACTTTATAATTGTAACGAATTTTCATAGGATAACTCTAATTGTCAGTTTACCAAAAAAACTTGCAATACTTGATATATTGATGAAATAAAACTATGTATGATATATTGGCAGACTTAAAGTGGTATTCAAAGAGCCCGACATCTCATTACTTTTGCCTTACATGGTAAAAATGACAGTGACAGTGCTTTTTAAAAAGATCAGGAACTTAATCAAAATATTTCAGGAAAAAATGGTAACACTACTACAGATAGTTCAGAAATTGGCACATAAACTCAGACTTCAATAACTGATCAATGTGATCATTCACGAAAGAAGAGACACTCATCAGCTGTCACCGTTTATCCCAAATGTCCTCCATCCTGAGGTCCATTCTGTCAAGACCTGCGAGGTTTCTGATACTGTCTGCAAAGAACGCCAGGTCTGCCGATACCAATCTGAAATACAAAAATGCAAAAACATTTAGAGACAATAAAGATACAGAGACAAAAAGCTGACGACAAAATCAGACAATTCATTGAACTTACCCATGCTGTGGTCCCCCATCATTGGTCACACCCAGTTTAATAAGACTCCCTCGTAAATGGACTCGGAAACTCTTGATGACTCTTTCGAACAACTGCTGCACCTGCTCTGGTGGTAAAAGATCGTTGATTGCCTCATGAAGTTTCCCGATCTTCATACAGATGTTTCGAAATGCTGCTGAAGGCATAGGGGCTTTCACTTCCCACTGTGACACAAAACAACAACATATATATACATAGTTATATGCATTGACAAACACCGTGGTTGAGCATAAGTAGGGCTTATCATTGAAGCTTGTCCGATTGTCTCAGACAAGCCAAAGTGTGTCTAAGGCACGTTATAATTGTAGGAAAAATTATATATAAAATACACTATGCTTGAAAAAATGGAAAAAAATAAGAAAACACAGGATAACAATTTTTTGTAACAAACTTACTTTTGCCATTTGCATATCAATCATGGTCTCCATGATTGCAACTAGTTTGTTGTCAATCTCAACAATATGGTCACTGTAGTCCTGGATAAGAAAAAATATACCACATGTTACACAGAGTCACACAAACAGAAATCATACGTAGCTGTTAAATAATGCTGCACAAGATGACATACCTTAATGATATGGTCAAAGTGCTTCAGCATATTGGCTTGTTTGGAGTTTAAACGAACTTCAAAATGTTCGCGCACTTGCGGTAAAAAGTAAAGAACAAGTTGTAGACACCGTGATGCAAGAGCTGGAAATATGAAGAAGATTAAATTGTAATACTGAATAATTACACAATATTTAGAGCTGTTGACTAGTGAAAATTTACAAGACAAGCAGGCATGACTGTCTACAAACCTAAATTTTTGGTTGTGATAGTTTTAAGGCCGACTAATTGAAGAGCTCCAGCACCAAGAATTAATTGGCATGTTCTGGAATTGAACATCTGAAAAGCAAAATCATATCATTATCCTAAAACTGGTGGCATAGACGATATGGTTTCAGATTACAGACCACTTAATATATATTACATGAATTTAAGAAACACTTTTCCCCGTCCCTTGCTCTATAATTTTAGAGAGTAAATTCTGTGACAAATGTGCAGTAGCATAATATAATCGTCAGTCAAAGAATCTTTGATATATTCCCATTGAGGTTGAGGTAAACAACCCAGCTATATGTTGGGACATTAAATTGAGGGCCGTTTACATATATATGGTCAGGCAAGTATAAGACTCCATCCATATATAGCATGACATGGAATCTGAGCCTTATCATCATTACATCTGCCTCTGACTAAGCTTCAGACCCAGTAGCGTTGAGATATATATAACTGAGTCACAATTATAGACTTACTTTAAGTAGTTCGACCAAACGAGTGAGAATATCGGCAGTGATGCTTGGAATGTACAAGACACATTGGCAGTACTCAACGACCATCTTGAGTAATAGCAAAACAGTCCTGAAAAGAGAGACATGAATGTTTTCATAAGTCATATTTGCTCACATTACACAAATACAAAGATAATTTGACTATGCATGTATGAGAAAGTATATCTATTACGTACCCGACTACAGAATAACTCTTCCCATTGACCTGAAGACATTCTTCTGGTTTCACATCTGAAAACAAAATCAATATGAATCTTATCACCTATTCATCTGAATCTAGCACTGATTTAAATAAGTTGACCTCGATATTATGACCACTCCAGGGATAAAGGTTTCACTCTTCCCGATTTTAATATTGAGGTTCACAGAACCTTATTGTACATGGTCATAGTGGTTCTTATAAACAAATATATATCATCAGGGTTTTGTTACTAGTAAGTGAATTACCTGAACTGGGTATCGTATTTGGTAATGTTAATTTCCCAGTTGCGATGATGTGATTGACTAGATGCTGAAACTCCGTAGGAACATCAGCTTGTTTCCATCTTTCATTGTCAAGTATTAAACTGTAGAAAAAATATAATAAATTGAAAGTTAGAGTCACTAACTGACACACAAAATAGATTATGGATAGAAAACCTTCCTCTTCTTTTCTCTCACCTTAATTTATTTTTTCTGTCTTCATGGAATCTGTTCACAAATTTATTGGCCTGTATAAGCAACAAAAATTTATTATTACATGTTTACAGAACATATTTAAGAGAGCTTTATACAGTTATGAAAATTAACACTAGTATGATTACCTCGCTCTGTAAACAACTTCGTAAAGACATGCTCTTTCGACCACAGATTTCTTGACAATCTTCCACAAAATTCTCTACCATATGAGAAAGTCTAACAAACTCTGAAGAACTCAAGCGTCCTATGAATCCATCCTGTGTAGAAATGTCCAATTTCAGTCAGTGTGTAAAATTAGCAAAGCACAGATGTACTATTATAATGTTATAAATGCTAGGCTTATAAATGCATTTTGACATACCTTTCCACGGGCAACTATGAGCTTGACACAACGGTCATGAGCATGATCGCAAACAAGGCAAAGCATTTCCTGCAAACTACTCATCACTTTGTGGCTTTCCTCCGATGTTAACATGATCTCCATGTCATTAGACCTGTGAACATAAAAAAAAATTCAGAATAATATTGATCAGTGTTGATACTAACCATGTTGTTCTTCAAAAAGTCACAGTTATGTACTTATGGCTAAAAATAGATGCATAAACCAAAATCAGTATCAGACTTTTCCATATGTATTAGAGAGCTAGGTACATTAATAACTTACGCCAGGCAATACATTTTTTCAAAAATTCATACAGACAATATTTGTCATCCAAGTCAGCATAGCAAAGACCTAAACACAGCTCTGAAGACAAAAAGCTGAGACTTACACAGACACACGAGACGGTCGTTTGCGTCGCACTGGGCTGGGTCCATGACTGGTTTCTGACCCATTAGAGTTGCTGTGATCTTCATGGTCATTTTCTGACACATCACCATTTGTCACTTCTGTCGGAGGATATAATACTTCAGATTCTGGTGAACTATCTTCATTAGGCGGACCCGAAGCCACTTGGACAACCTCCATCATGACATCAACCACACTCTGCGATCGAGAAGATGAAACATTTACTCTGATCAAGTATATAAAACATTTACTCTATCTTCTTTGAGACTGTTAAGCAGTGCATCAATATCCAGGTATTATTATTTTAAAAAAAAGGCAGTTTAAAATATCTTTCATTTACCTTGATCCTTCTCAGGAGCAACAACAAGTTTGCGAACACGTCTGCTAACAATCGCATCCACTGGTCATAATTAAGCAGTCTCATTTGGTCCGCTAAACTAAAAACATAAAAAAAAACTACATGTACTATAACATAACAAGATACAGAGAAGATACTATGTATAACATTACAGGTATGATATAATTTGCTTTTGGATCTCTATATTATCCCCGTAATAATTGCGTGGAGTGGAAATGTGTTTTTGCTCTCAGTTGACAGCTGAAATCAAGCATTTCAAGGCATGTGATTGGACTGGACACCCTTAACTTTTCTGATGTAAAGAAGTGAATATGACAAAAAGAGAGTTTGACCAATCATGTGCTTTATTAGGTTGTTTTATTGTATATAGTTGTTATCTGTTTGATTGTTTATAGTTATTCCTTTGATATTTGTTCTGATTCTTTTGTACTTTTTGTACTGCTTACCAAGTGTCTCATAAAAACTTGGACACTGTCGCAGCAAAATAGGCTTTAAAAAAGGATTAGCAGACAATACTTCAAGTGATATCATGTTCCGACTCAGTGTAAAATTTCAAAATCGTGTAGTTATTACTGGAATAATAACGTAAATGTGTTCTCAAAAGGGCAAGAATTAACTTAATTACCTGGCAGCATTGTTGTCATCAACATTGTCAGCTAAAGTCACAGCTTCTATCACAGTCTGTAAAATAAATATATATATGGTGTAAAATTAAAAAGCTCTGTGAGCAACTATAACAAAATATCATGATTTGCAAGCATTTTTTATAAAATATTACCTGTTTTAAAATAGCCTTTATGGCAGTACAGGCTTCTTCTTTGTACACATTAATAAAATTGTAGTGTTGTTTGCGAAGCATGCCTAATATCACAGCAACAAGTCTCTCCTGCAAGAAATAGCCATTTTTTATTATGAACATAACATATTACATGAACTACAACAAAATTCAAAAACAGATTCAGAAAACTAGTCACTAATCTGCCACCAATCAACTGGCATGCTCTATTCATGACTGATATCCACTGTATTACCCCTGACACCAAAAAATTCATGACTAAAAGAATAGCCAGGGCCAGTTTTAAAGTTTGATCTGAGTATTTCACCTATGACCAAACCCTCATACAGGTAATTACAAATTATAGAAACAATTTTTGTGAAATAATTTGAATTAACCAGCCATAATAAGTCAGTTTCTTTGATAATGACAACATTGGTAGGTTTGCTAGTGGTGTCACCTTATTAAGCAAAAGAAACTAGTATGGTGGGGACCGTGTGAAATTTACCTCTCACTGCTATGTGGTCAGCTTTATCAGACTATTAGTATTAGTCTATTAGATAGCTCTAGTTTAAGCGATGTTTATAATTTAGTGGATCATGATTCACTTAATATTGACTGAAATCTCAAATGGCACACAAAGTTGTTAGCAATTATAAAGCTAAATAAAACAATAATTAGTGGTGAACATTCTGATGTGAGGTAGAAATTTCATTTTCCAACATGTGTATCTGACTATAAATCAATTTAGTAAACCAAACATTTCAAATCTGAAATTGTATGACTAGAAAATGTAAAAAAAAATAAAAAAACATATTTAGATGTAAAATTTAAAAAAATCAAAAATCAAAAATATCTGTGGTAGTATACCATACAAGCTAACTAAACTGCAGACGAACCAGTACAGCAGTAGCATTGACTCAATTCGTTTGAGACAATATTTTCCATATAAATTCATTCAGGAGTGATAAATGAATCTTATGGCTTCAATTATTTTGAAATAGCTCATAAAATTCATTGTATTGGTTATAGTCTAATTCAAGATTGTGCAGCATAGTAGAGAATCCCAGAACCACGGCTACCTTTCCCAGACAACATGACACGTTCGTTTGACATTGACCCGGTCAGGTATGTTATCTGGGTTCCTTAGCCTTACATTATATTATGATTAATTGATTACAGGCATGCAAAAGTACTTGAAAGGTTAGTTTAGTACCAGGAACATTACTACTTTGAACAACAAAGTTAATTGAACACTTCAATCAAACACTTGTGGCTCTTTTACATTAAGTTTAATCATTGTGTCAGTATTAGTCGGTATAAATGTAAATGGAGTTAGTCAATGAGGAGATTATTTAGTGTACCTGTTTCTCTGTTAACATATCCTGTGACAAAAAGTAAAACAAATTTTGTGTAATGGTGCATATATGCAAAATTATCAATATCTCTAAAACCATAACAACACCTGAACAGTTAAACCAATTAATAAATAAGTTCCAAACTTACCTCCTCCATTACTTTGTCCTCTTCTAACGGGCGATTGAGATCAGCAGTAGCATAGCGAACAAAATCTTCTTGCATCATAGCATCTATCAATTTTTCTAGCTCAGCCAGCTGTGATCCTAAATGTCTTTATAAAAAAAAAAGTATGCCATTAGAATATAATTAATACAAAATTCTGCAATCTGAATGTTCATACAGATAACAAATACTCCATTATCTAATGAATACATTTATATACACACCTAAAACAATGAACTCCAGGTAGTTCCTGAGTCAAAACTTCCCTTGTGGTTGCAATTAAATCTAGTGCGCCAACAAATTCATTAGTAGCCAGCAGTAGTTGAATTGTTGGCTGTGTTTGATGCACTGTGCCCATGAGTTTCAGCTGAATATATCAATCACATACAAATTATATTGGCCTAAGTACATGAAAAATGTCATAAATAACACAATCAATGACATTTGCTTCGATAAGCTTTACAAGACAGTAAAAAGTAGACTTATTACCTTATTGAGAACTTTCACATAATTAGCCCTGACTTTGGCGAGTTTCATCACTTTCAATGGACCCTGTACAGTCTGAGACTCAAGCTCCCTCATCTTTTTCCTGAAAGGTTAAAGTTTCATGGCATTAACTCCATATATATCATCACAAATGTGCAAACTATTTTCAGTTGGACATATCTTACCTAAGATTTTTCACAGCAGTTCTTGTGCAACCTATGTTCTCTGTAATTTTATCCTGAGAACAAACTGCATTGAAAAATGCGACAGACTGTAGGGAGATCTGTCTTGAAATCTGCACCTCTACAAGATCTAAGTAATGACTAAGCTGAAAAAGAAAATTAAGTAAGTTATCAAAAATAAACTAACAACGCTCATATGGGGAAAATATTAAAATAGAGAAACATCAATGGAAAAGTACTGTTACTTTTTCCTGCAATAATTTAGAGGAAGAATGTCGCTTTCCTTCACCATGATGTGATTGCTCTATCTGACTCCATGGGAACACTGCATTGAATGTGTCTGGATTTTCCAGGGAGAAATTAGACAGCAGATAAATCTAAAATGAAAAAGGAATCCATCTATGTGTCCACAGAATCAAAGAGAACTCCCCAACCCCAACCAAATACTCCTAACCTTTTCAGCCTCCTACAGATTTAGTTTTCCACGGTAACAACTTAAGATGAAAATTTACCTGAGGAATCGCCTCAAGTTCTGCCCTTGATCTCTCTGCTGCTAACCGTGCATAAAATGCAGGAAAATCAACTTCATCTTTACTGCTTTCTCTCGCTGTTTGAGCCTTCTTGTAATTTTGTAACCTCTGAAAGATAAAAAAGGTGATTAATACAAAACTGTATTGAGATAAGGGATATATAATCCATTAATGCCAAACAACAACTTAATAATACTAACAGTTCCCAATTTGCGAATATACTTCTTGAAGTGATCCCTGCCAATTTCTTGCAAGTGAGGACTAGGATTGACAGTTGCTCTCTCAAAGTGTTCTCCCCATGTTTTTGTAAAGATGTCTGTTTCTCTGCGGCCCAGGGTAGGGTCGTTAAGAACAGCAGGCAAATTCACTTGGGACATAAATGGCGTCCATTTATGCTGATCCTGCACAATTGATGGTTCAGAGCTACTCTGGACTGGTGATGAAGGGCTCCTTGCCCGATCAGAATTGACTTGACGCTTCGCACTTTTAGCCATACCTGTCATAAAATCATGAATCTTAATTAAATCCTAGTCTACCATCTACACTTCATGTAATATATATTTCTACACTTCATGCAATATAGACCTATAAAGGCTATATATTCCACAATTACATTTGGGAAATTATATACACTGAATTCATATCTTAAATTCAGTCCTGTAAGAATTTGAAGGTCACGGTTCAACAATAACTTGATAAAAACAGTTTAATAATAATAAAACTATCACAACTTGTGACAGCTAGCTTACTTGTGACAGCCGACAAGTGGTTCTTCAGCAGGTGCTCCTCATAATCCCTGTTATTCACCCCTTCAATGGGCAATTTGGGGCAGGTCTGGTGTGGTCCATATTTGCAAATGAATGACCCCCCTTCCCTCGTACAGTGGAAATCCCTCAAATGCCTTGCAAATTCTCTTGGAGACTTGAAATTGACAGTGTCAATACACACATCACATTTTTGCCACGGAATTGACGCCTTATTTTTAGCTATATCATTTGCCATTGATCACAGAAACCTGTCCTTTGACACAAGGTGTGTTCTTGATTCTAACTTTCCCTTGCTAGTGCCAAAGTGACATCCTGTGACGCACAGTTTGTTTTCTTACGTGATTTCCATATGACATCTTTCACTATCATAAGCTCTGAACACCATGTTTACCCACAATTCCAATCTCAACGTGGCAAATTAGGTCAAAAGAATTAGGTCATGACGAGTCGCAAAGTTCAACGAATTCCGGCAGATGGCGTAAAGTGCTATGTTTCTGCGCCCTCCTTGGAGAATTTTCAAAGTTACAACAGGACCGGGAACCAGTGTAGCGTGGAGTTTGCATTACCACTTATAGTCTTGGGGTGGGGTTCTAGCCCCCATTATGGCATACCCGTATACGCTCCTCAGGGGCGTAGCCTGAAAAAGTCTAGGGAGGGCTGTTCTTAAAGGTCTGCTTCTGATGTTCATGTAAATATTTGCGAATTTCTAGGGGAGGGGGGGGGGGGAGGGGGAGGACAATTGCCCCTCTGCCCCTTCCCCTTAATTGTGCCTTATGGTTAACATTATAAATTTCACACCCAAAATTTTATAATTTGGTGATAATTAAAGAATATATCGTTGTTGTTTTTTTTATATGTAATATTGCATTATCTTTGGTATCAATTCCCATGCAGTAAATGCATACCTGACAAAGTTTGGTATATTTAAAATTGAGACTCATTGATGCCAAACAGCAGGGGCTAAACTAATTGTATTAATTTAGCAGAGACTTTTGTATAGGCCCCACTGAGCAGCAATGAAAGGCATATAACATGATCAATATAAAATTATTAGGCCTAACATTTTATGGCTGTATGATGCTATGTAAGGGAATGTAGGAAACAGCGAAATGTTCATTTTGAGATTTTCCATTATATAATCTATAATATAATTATGAAAACAAATAAATTTAAAAAAACATTGGATATTATCTTCAGTTTGAAAAGTGAAAGAACTATAATTAAATTAGCAACATTTCATGCATGCAATTAATTAATGATGTCTTTGATGTGGTGGTTTAAAGAAAACAAGAATTTTCCATATTCTCCCCTTATTGTACTACAAAAAAGGTTCAACTACACTATTTTCTAACAAATTTGTGCCTGTCAGTTTACATGTATGTCAATCGATGTGAACTATCCAAAGGCACAGTACATGGCCATATAGAGGAATATAATGTGTTTTTCTTTCCTTTCTATCTTAAAGGGTAATTGCCTTATACTATACAGTTCTGCGCAGGGAGAACCATTTGAAACAACATTACGGGTTTTCATTGTTTTTCATTAAAATATCATTATGGAAAAGCATGAATTAATGGATCAAACTTTAGTTTAAAAAAGTGAAAATACATTAATACTACGTTTAGTTATCTGGCAGGCCTACCTGCTAATTTATTAATGTTTATCTGGCACGCCTACCTGCAAATTTATTAAATAATGTTTTACATGTACAGATATGCACCACCTTAATGCTATGTTTTATGGGGGCCAATATACATTTAATGTATCAACCCAAATTACCGTAAATGATAAGTGTGTTAAATTTTGCCATAGTGTCTGTCTATACATTTCCAGAAATAAATATATGAGAGGTTTTGCAAAAAAATAATCCAACACACATTGCATGACACCCACAAAAAAATATATATATTCTAATAGGCCTATTGTCAGTATTGATCAGAGAAGCAAATTCTTCATATTACTTGTAGTCTAGATAGACTTGGGGAAAAAAAAATCGTAGTTAATTTTAGCTATTTTTACTACACAGGGTACTGAATGAGGCGATTGGCGCCACTGAGCACGACGCAGCTGATCCAAGCGCAGAGATCAACGCATGGGCAATGACCTTCATCCGGGCACCTGCTAGGCCGATACATTCAACATGGCGGCGCAGAGTGAAGGAGGTGGCAAGGATGACATCAAAACTCAATTTATGACCCGTGAAGGGACATACAAACTTATGCCTCTGTCTGAATATTCACGGCCAAATAGAGTAGCTTACAATGGACACGGGCAAGCCAATCCACCGGTCAAAGTGTCGTTTATAACTCTGAAAGAGCCGGCGGGAAGTGGAGATAGAATCTGTTTCAACGTAGGAAGGGAACTTTACTTCTACACTTACAAGGGTGTGAGGAAGGTAAGTCATCAGTCGCGGGCTGTCAGGAAGCAGCACACAAGTGCAGTGTAGGCTGTCGTAGCCTCTAGTTGCATATGGCGAGTCATTGTTGTTCACAGTCGTGATAAATTGGTGTGAAACCCCACCCTGCCAAACTTAAGGGATTAACCTGAATAGCTAGAAGAGT
The DNA here is from genome assembly GCA_932294295.1 of Alitta virens. Taxonomy (NCBI): domain Eukaryota; kingdom Metazoa; phylum Annelida; class Polychaeta; order Phyllodocida; family Nereididae; genus Alitta; species Alitta virens. The sequence continues at coordinate 44,842,401 of OW028574.1, read as the reverse complement.
GAAATCTGACTGCCTCCCTGTGTGATTTACCCGCATGTATACAACCTCTGCCTGGTGACACCTTGTTTACTCAGCACTCCTAAACCCCTTCCTCCTGCAGGTCATTGTCTTCACTCTTCAGTGGGTTATGCAATGACCAATGGCCAGTGCTGTTTGTCCATAATGTCTGACCTTGCAATTTGTGTAGTCACATGATCTCAATAGATGTTAGAAAAACAATCATAAATATATTCAAACACAAGTTCAGTGTCTCAGTTCAAGTCTTGATGATGGTTACAGTCTGAAGTCAAAATATAATGCAATTGTAATTCAGCGAAGTTCTCACAATCAAAGGCAGACGGTCCGGTCCTGTAGACTTTACTATTTGTTACAACTTGTGAGTGCAAACTGATAATGTTTGAACGTTAGCCTGCTGTCAAAAAACAATCTGTCATTCTTCATTCTTGCTATAAAGTGTAATTATATACCCATGATTGATATGCAATCCTTAGATTTCATTAATTGAAACGATATGATCATAATATGTATCTAACACTACAAAAGAGCTGTGTCTATTATTGTCTGTTAAAACAAATAGTGCCAAAATTATTTGTCGTTGCTGTACTTGCATTTATCAGTCATATATATCAGTGTTCTAGCTAGGATTTCAATTAGGCATGGCGCAGAAGAATAAGAATATTAGGGCACCAAAATTGACCCCATTAGGATGCCGAGCTAGTTGAAGAGTAGAAAAAGAAAAAAAAAATTTGGGCATGGCGTTGACGAAAATGCTCAAATGGCCTAGCTGGAACACTGTATATGTCAGTGTATTCTAGCGCAACCAAACTGTTTCCTCCTTGGCGATGGTTAGCAAGGATATATATGCAGATATGTATTGAAGTGGTTACTAACCACTTCAATATATGTATATCCTTGCTAACCATCACCAAGGAGGAAACAGTTTAGATTCTGTAGTTTAGGTTTAGGAGTTAATTAAAGCATTGGCTCATATTTCTATTGTCCATTGCATTTGATTATGGCCTTGAGCTGTTGAGTTGTGAAGCTCATTGATAATACAGCATGTATCTCACTTGTATTGCCACTAAGAATTTTTAGTCCTAATAAGGATTGGTCACTGAATCAGTTGTCGCATGTATATATTTGTCTGCAGGACCATATCATGGTCAGATCGTGTCATGAATTGATTGCAGTGGTTTTTCCTTCCCTTTTTACAGACAACTCAAAAATTATGAATGCACATTCTTTAGCATTTCGATTCCTTTTCATTGCAGCAGACTTACATTTGTGATGTCAGCAGAGTTCGATATACATCGAGATGGCAGACAGAAAACCCACACACATTTTACATTGTGTGAATCACAATCTGTGATATGATTATGAATTTACCATGCACTCAGCATCATTTGTTCACAATTATATCAGGGATGTAGTGATGAGTAATTCCAATGCAACCAGCTTGCTTAAATTGAAGCGTTCATAACAATGGCCATGGCATACATCTTTGCTGAGCTGTGCACCCCATGTTGAAAAGCAGATTTTTGTGAGAAATGTAGGCCACTAACAATTGGATGCTAAATGGGTCATGACTGCATGGGTAATCACTTATGTGCACTGGTGTTTATCACGACTAGGGTCAGGACTTATCCTGTGCTGGTTTCAAATAGGCCACTTTGTAGCTCTAATATGCGTCTAATGAGGGTATAATACTATTATCCAAAACAAAACTTCTAACTTTTTTGAAGTGATAACAGGACAAGATGTTTAAAGGTGTTATCTAGAGAGACTGATACTAGCTGTTATTGACAGAGAAACCCTCTGGGTTCTCTGTCATTGCATCCACTTCTCTGTCATGAGAGGTGAGATGGTAGAGTGTTTTGATTTTGTTGTAATCCAGCCACTGTTTGGGAAGCAAGTGAGAGGGTCCCAGAATGGTCTTGAACTGAACCACTAAGCATGTAGATGGCCTGTTATTCGGCGGCTTTTGAAAATAACAGCCTTTAGTGAGAAAATTGGCAAAAATATGGCTATTTTAGTGGTATTTTGCCAAATTTTATGGCTCATGGCCTTGAATGCAGCCCCACTATAGTGCCCCAAGGTTGTGGATGTACTTGATGTGGTGCTTGACAGAGGATGGACAGAGAAACCTTCAGGTTTCAATATATCCAGGAACTTGAGAGTGTGAGGGGCTGACTCATGGTTCTGAACTGTTGTGGCTGAAGTTAGCCACTGTTCAGGGAGAGAGGATCTTCGGAATGGTCAAGAACTAGGCTACAGGCTGTTGATCTACGGAGCTGCAAAAATGGCATGACCAACTTCTCATTATTTTATTGAAAAGTTTTTCAGTAGTCTCAGGCTTCACCAGTGTCTAACCTTGTCTGTTTCTCTGTCGTGAGAGCCGTCAGGTCTAGTTTTGAAATTGGCATGTTTTTATAAATGACTAAGGGAATTTCTTGTTATTATAAAACTGTAGAAAAGGTCCCATTTTACTTGGGATCTGTACAGTAATCAAAAGCTTGTTTATTGTTCCTGTTTCAAAGTAGTATTTTGATATAATTTTTGCTAAATTGTGTTTCTAGCTGCAAGCTGTTACAGGGTACTAGTCATTACATTGTACATGTTACTGTATTTTACAAAACTACCTAATTGCTTTGCAGGCTGCAGACTTAACAAAACCAATTGACAAGCGGGTGTACAAAGGCACATTTCCCACCTGCCATGACTTCAACACTTGGACAGCAACTGGGGACAGTGTTATGCTGCTGGTTGGATTCACTGCGGGTCAGGTCCAGCTGATAGATCCTATTAAGAAGGAACTTAGCAAATTGTACAATGAAGAAGTAAGTTCATCATTATGATAATGGCTGAGGAAAGCGTACACTGATTTCTTAGATTGTGCGGGATTGTTGTAGATATTTATGGGTACATTTTGTTCTTCTCATTGCAGAGGTTGATAGACAAAGCGAAAGTGACTTGCATAAAATGGATACCAGGGTCCCCAAACCAGTTTCTCGTATCGCACGCGAGTGGCCAGATGTACGTTTACAATGAAGAGCTGCAGTGTGGGCCAACACCTCCACACTACCAAGTATTCAAGCAGGGAGAGGGCTATGCTGTGTACACCTGTAAGACAAAGAGCACCCGTAACCCGCTGTATCGGTGGGTGGTGGGTGAGGGTGCCATCAACGAGTTTGCCTTTTCACCTTGCTCACACTACCTTGCCATAGTTAGTCAAGACGGATACCTTAGAGTGTTTGACTACAATTCCATGGAATTGGTGGACTCTATGAGGAGCTACTTTGGAGGATTGTTATGTGTATGTTGGTCTCCCGATGGCAAGTATGTGGTGGCAGGCGGAGAGGATGACCTTGTGACTGTTTGGTCGTTCCATGAACGCAGGGTGGTCTGTCGGGGACAGGGCCACAAATCTTGGGTCAACATGGTTGCCTTTGATCCGTGGTGTAGCAGCATAGGAGAATCTGAAGGAAACATGGACTTTACGGGTAGCGACGAGGATTTTAGTAATCACACTGCTAACAGAACGAATCACAATGCACTTGACAAATCAGTGAGGACGTCCACACGGTCAAACACATCTTCAACATCTAAGACCTCCTCCGATAGCAAAAACCCCCTTTTAACATCGTACCGGTTTGGCTCAGTTGGTCAGGACACACAGATGTGTCTTTGGGACTTGACAGAAGATGTGTTACGACAACCCATGGGTCGAACGCGGACTAGCACTGTGATAACTTCCAATGCCCCCACAACAATAGTTCCGACCCGCTGTAACAGTCTACCCAATTCCCAAGTGAATTCTGTAGGAAGCAAGGACCCTGCTGCGGGAGACGGCAACTTACAGTCCCACTCAACCTCTTCCGTATCCTCGAGTCTCACGCAGAAATTTGCCACTCTTGCACTCGGGGAACGGAAATCTGAGAAGAAGGCTCATTCACGTAATTTGAGCCTGCATAGTCGAAGTAGTGAAAAAATGCCCATATTGAAATCTAACCATGTAAAGACTGTTGACGAATCAATTCGAATACTTGGTACTGCGGCTTGTCCCAAACTAGATGACGTTCCGTTATTAGAACCCCTAGTTTGTAAGAAAATTGCTCATGAGAGACTTACGGCCCTAGTGTTTAGAGAAGAATGTATAGTGACTTCCTGTCAAGAAGGATATGTGTGCACCTGGGCTAGACCTAGCAAAGTGGTGAGTATTATTATAAGCATACAAGTGATGTCTTTGTCACTTTGTAAGATCTTTGACTCTATGCTTCGTATTGCCTGTAAAATGTTGTCATCCTGATGTTGATTCAGAATTAATTATACTCATGATTATGTAATTATTTGATCGATTAAAGTTTGAATAGATTTTTTGTGTAACACGATAATGGATTCTTTAAAGAGGCAGAATATAGATCTATATGTTTTGTCATTTTAATTTTAGTCTGAGTCCCATGTTTATGATCATTCACTGCAGTGATTTGACAGAATAGAGCCACTGTATCGTCATGTCGTACATGAGGAATCATGAATTATAGCTGCTTAAAATATTCTAATAGGGCGATGAATGTTGAACGGAAGCCATGTTCAACAGTCAACATATTGTTCATGGAGAACGTGGTACAAGCAAGATGTGGTCGCTTAATTTGCATTGATTAGATATGAAGGCCATATGTATCCTGTGGAAAACAACCCAGAAGCTAAACCAATTTATCATGTCACACCCCAGTTATTAGAAGCTATTATATTCAAATGACTTAAAAAAATTATATGATAATAATCCTAGTGCCTGTTGGCTGGTTTAAATATGAATTTCTTGTTGAATGATTGAATAGGTCAGTTAAGTTTTTTGTCTATGTAATAATTGGGGAAAGAAATTTCACTTTGAATGGTGTCATTATTGGTGTGTAAAAGAATAAAATTGTTGAACGTCTAGGGTACACTGAAGCTATACTATAAATAAGAAGGAGTTAACCATAGTTTCAATCAATCTTGGTTTTGTGTTCTTGTGTAGGATCACCATGTAAGAAATTTCACCCTAAGCGCTGACTTGTAGGATGTCTCGCAAGTTCATGTATATGGCAAGTAATATCCTAGTTTATGACTTGCAGCCTCATGCTTGAATTGTATAGACCTACATATATGCTATATAACTAGTTATTGCACATGAGGAATAATCTTATAGATCTGTCTTCCTGTTTTGAGTCTATTGATGGTCCTGAGGTGTCTTGCGATTTATTATGAATGAATGGAACTGTAGTTTAATTTTGGATGCTGAGAAATGGTTGTGAGAAATGATACCAGGTGGTGGTATATTGCTTGCTCTGGTGGTGAAGTTTGGAACTAACCAGGGTCTGTAATTTTTAGGGACCAAACCAGCAGCCGTCAGTGGGCATAGGCTGTCCCGTAAGTGGTGTAGGGGCATTGCTGGGAGGCACCGTCGTATAGTTGGTAAACGTCAAATGTGTGTGCATGCTTCGATGGGTGTAGAGTGTATATTAAAGTCTGCGGAGTGATACTAGTGATTTATGAAGCCAGAGATTTGGCTGAGCCTATATCATAGCTCTGTAGCAGCTTTGAATCCTGAAATAACCCCAAGCTAAGACTTCACTGCACCCACGCTATTATAACAGTGACTTAGTTTATTGTTTATTGCGGATGATTGCAGCAAATTTATTGTATCAAACAGATAATTTGCTTTGGTTGACATAAAACACAGTTCAACTGGCAATGAAGTATTTAATGCTTATGGTTGGCATCTGTTGTATTGCCCTTTTTGTTGCAATACTTGCATGATCATATCTCCAACTGGGCCTATTGCAGTGGCGGCAGACTGCTTGCTTTCATTCGCAAATGATTGCAACATCATTATTAAATATCATGGATAACAAGTTGCTATGATTATCATCTATAAATTATAATCATGTTAAATAAATTTCTGGTATGTCATTTACTGTAAAATGGTATGCATTGCAAGGCTTAAATTTAATGAACTAATAGCTTGCACTTTCTTTAATTTAAGCAATGTAAAACTCACAAATATTAAAAAATTTGTAATATGGCGTTTCCAATATTGCAGTGGCTTTGGCTTTGAGAAATTGTATTGCTTAACATTCACATATAGCAGTTACATAAATCAACATTTTAGAGAAAACAAAGTTTGCATTTGAAAAAAGTTGAAATTTAATTCTAATTTCTTGAAATGAAAAGATTCTGTTGGAATCTTTTTTGTTTGTTTGTATGATTGCAGAGGATAAAAGTTTGTGTGTTTTTCTGTTTCAGTTAACGCCAGACCAATGACTGGACGTAGCCATTCCTGTTCAGATCGATTCAGCTCTTTGATTTTTTTTTTGTGAGCTTAGGACAAAAAAAAAATAGACTGTTGCCCAACCAATATGACTGCAATTGACTCACGAACTCACCGTCGTCTCTTCAGTGCTGCTTTTCCTGTCATAGCTCAGCTTCGACTACCCTGGATTAACCAACGCCATGACGACACGTCTCTGTAGACTTCTACTGCTCCTCTCTGCGCTGCTCTCTTCTAGGAAGACAGCATCATCATTTAGTGCAAGTTGTGCAGCATGCGGCATGATCTACCTCGTCTATCTTGAATAAATTTAAAGTTGTTTGTTGCAAACAGTGGCCAAGTTATTCAGGAATTATGTTATTATAATTATTATAGTTATTTTGAAGCTATTGTATCATTTATTTAACAGAACTAGCACACATTCATTTGAATTGAATCAGTTCATTTAAAGCCTCGTCTGTGTCTTTTAGTTTTCAATTTATGTATTTTATATCAAATGGTCATCCTTGAACAAGAGAAGGTTACTGAGAAATACTTGTTTTAAGACAGCAGAAAGCAATTATACAAACATTCGCATGGTTATAGCTGCTGATTTGTGTTAATTTAATTCTGTTATTACTTGAATTTTTGTTCAGTGTTCAATTGGTTTGCAGTTGTAAGAGGAAGATTTGTAGAAATTGAGAGCTCTGTAAATTAATTGGTTGACTGAGCACTGTCTCACACGCAACTCTACACACAATGAGTAATGACATCAGACTTACTTTGCAAAGGATTGGCCAAGATGGTTGTTTGAAAGGACTGGGGTTGAACAGGGGGACGTTTTTTCGCTATTTATTCAACAAGGAGAAGGCACTGCACCTACTGCAAAGAAAATTGTGATTATTGTGATATAACTTATGTAATATATCAAAGCTGTCTGAGTGTGTTGTTGATGGTTAATTATAATAATGATTATTATAATGATTAAACTGCAAATTTATAGTTAGACCAAAAAGTCAAATTTGCTTATTAAATTGTATAGGTTGAAATTTTCTTCGCACCTGAAATCATGACCCGTGTCACTGAAATGTTGCACTAAGTAAAATTTATCAGTTACCTAGGTATTATTCCGACAGATCCAGCAAAACATCGGCATTTATTATCATGAAATATCTGTTATATGTGCTGTTCTAAATTGGTCAGTATAATATTTCGTTTCATGTGATTATGTAAATTTTTTCCTCACCAGGATGAGTCAATATATAATAATTTTAAAGGAACCTAAATTTTATTAGTGGATTTTTAGAATGTATTTACTGTGATAAAATTGCTTTAATCATCATTTGGACCGTGGCAAGAGACATTTTTGGTGTCAATTTGCCACACCAATATCTCATTCCTTGGTTATCATCAGTGTTCCATTTCAATTTCTCATTTCATTTGTTCAAATTCTAGTGAAATGATGGGAAAATTCTGTCATTTTGCATTATGAATGCCAGTGGCAAATATTTCATTGCTTAAAATTAGTCTTAACTTTATGCAATCATCAACTGACTGTCTCTGACTGTACCAGACATTATGTAATTATCAGCTGTTGCGCTTGCTGCTTTCAGTCACAAAAACTTCAAAAAAGCTAAATTGTTATTTTAAAATGTAAAATAACCATGTTGACTTAAAGCTAGCATATTCGGCATTGGGAAGAATGTATCTATGTAATGCATTGCTTTTTGTAAGGTAACGATGCACCCATAATTAAATCTAAGGGTGAAGATGAATATTTTAAAGTATGTCAGGGTGGTAGGAATTAGGTTACTTGAATTAAATTAGACCAACACTGCTTAAACCGGTGCAACAATTAAGGAAGCTCCCTGACTGAGAATATTACATTTGATCGCCCATATTATGCCGCATGCAACAAGTCGTTTTCAGAAATGTCTTTCTTCAAACAATTCAAAGGCTTTGTAAATTTGAATAAAAGCTTGTATTTTTGTATGAAATGTGTTTAATTGTTAAGTAATGATTTTTTAATGTTACAAATTACTCCTGTCATTGCTGTCTTAAAAGAAAACTTTTATGAAGTTGCATGGTTGTTTGTTAATTCTACAGTGAGATGTCATACATCCAAATGTATGTGACCATTGAGGGGAAGTTTTTTTTGCTTAAAAAGATATTTGCTTACCGGCTATGTCTTACACGTAATGAAAACCAAATATTTCTTTGTAAAGAAATGTCTTAGTATTGAAGACTAAGAATCTGTTACATGGTCTTTCCAGTTAGAGAAAGCGCTGCATGTTGCAATAATGTATAGAAAACTAATGAAATGGAAAATACAGAAGTTTCTGCCTATACTTGATTCCCGTTTTATTCTTTCAAAAATTATAAGTAGGTATGTGACTTTGACAGCCCTTGTGCTTTTTCGGTAAAAGTGCTGGAGTTTATTATAAGTTAGAAGTATAACGAGCAAATTTGATCATGCTCTTCAGCAGCAGCACTAGCTGCCTGTCATGCATTTTCGTTCACTGAGCTGTCATTGCTAATTCTGAGGAGCTTATTTAGAATTATCATTTAATTGATGCATTATTGTACTATGAAAGTTACTGGACTTTCCAAATGAGGGCAGCACTGCATTGTAGTGGGTTGCCATCTATCGGGAGAATCAGAAATTAGAGAAGCTTCTAGAAACCGGAACTTGATTCGACGGGCACTGTGACTCATGTGTTTCTTTATCTTTTCACTGAAGCGTGATAGTGCCCGTCAAATTCTCTAAGCACGCGGCTTATTCTCTTAGCTAGGTCTCTTTTACATTTGCCGGTCAGAGCGGGAAGGTTGCCTAGTCCAGGGGTGCCTGCTTCACACTATCACAACGAACTTAACACCGAATCAAGCTTAAGAAGCTAGAAACAAACGTGAGTATGATTTAAACACAACAGAAGCGGCTTTGTCGTCTTTTTAACGATTTTTTTACTAAAATGAATCTGGTGTGGATTCGATTTTTGGAAGCGGTTTCATTCTTAATAGGTAGAAATCCGGAATCTTACTGTGAGTAATTCATAGAAGTAAAGACCAATCACATTTTTCTCTTAACTAACATGAATTTAAATAGAACGTCTTTTTCATTCTGCGAAATAGTATTGTAATGTAGGGTTTCATTCAAGCTAAATGGCTTTGACTTTGTTACAGTACATGTGGGGTCATGTTGGAGACCACGTGTTTCGGCATGTTAGTACCCATGTGTTGTTGAACTATAGATCATGTAGGTATACAAGGAGCTGGTTAATATATTGCTTAGGGTCAGGGTTGTTAACGGGAACTGAATTGTATGAAACCAGAAGTGGGAGGAAGTAGTTGTGTAAATTTTGTTGTAAAACGGGAATACTAGGTGACTCATCATGACTTCGCTTTTAGGCTTTTTCAGATAAATTGCTCAGGTTCACTAGATTTCTCATGATGTAGTTTAATTGTTCATTTCAGATGACTACTGAAGAAAAAACACAGCAAATGGATGAGGCCGAGGTCGAGACCTTTGCCTTCCAGGCTGAGATCGCTCAGTTGATGAGTTTGATTATCAACACCTTCTATTCCAACAAAGAAATTTTCCTTCGTGAGTTGATCTCCAACTCCTCTGATGCCTTGGACAAGATCCGTTATGAGTCTCTCACAGATCCATCCAAGCTGGATGCGAAGAAAGATCTTGAGATTCGCATCATCCCAAACAAAGCTGACAACACCCTGACCATCATCGACACTGGTATCGGAATGACCAAAGCTGACATGGTTAATAACCTCGGTACCATTGCCAAGTCTGGCACTAAGGCTTTCATGGAGGCCTTGCAGGCTGGAGCTGATATCTCTATGATTGGACAGTTTGGTGTGGGTTTCTACTCTGCTTATCTTATTGCCGACAAGGTTACCGTGTACAGCAAGCACAATGATGATGAAGAGTATATTTGGGAATCCTCAGCCGGTGGATCATTCACAGTCAGAACTAGTCCAGATGAACCTCTTGGCCGTGGTACCAAGATCATTCTCCACATGAAGGAGGACCAGACTGAGTACCTTGAGGAGAAGAGAGTGAAGGAAGTTGTGAAGAAGCACAGTCAGTTCATTGGCTATCCTATTAAGCTTCTGGTTGAGAAGGAGAGAGACAAGGAGATCGAAGATGATGAGGAGGAAGAGGAAAAGAAAGAGACGGAGGAGGATAAGAAGGATGAAGACAAACCTAAGATTGAGGATCTTGATGAGGATGAGGAGAACAAAGACAAAAAGAAGAAAAAGACCATCAAGGAGAAGTACACCGAGGATGAAGAGTTGAACAAGGTCAAACCTATCTGGACCCGCAACCCTGACGACATTTCTCAGGAAGAATATGGCGAATTCTACAAATCTCTGACCAATGATTGGGAGGACCACTTGGCTGTCAAGCATTTCTCAGTTGAGGGACAGCTGGAATTCAGAGCTCTCTTGTTTGTGCCAAAGCGTGCACCCTTTGACCTGTTTGAGAACCGTAAGAAGAGAAATAATATCAAGTTGTACGTACGACGTGTGTTCATCATGGACAATTGTGAGGATTTGATCCCAGAATACCTTGGCTTTGTCAAGGGTGTTGTAGACTCTGAGGATCTGCCATTGAACATCTCTCGTGAGATGTTGCAGCAGAGCAAAATTTTGAAAGTTATCAGAAAGAACATTGTTAAGAAATGTGTTGAACTGTTTGAAGAAATTGCTGAAGATAAGGACAACTACAAGAAATTCTACGAACAATTCAGCAAGAACCTCAAGGTATTAATGCAAATTTTGTCTAATAGTGAGCTTTGTATGTTAAGAATAATTTCTGTTCAATTGTAGCCATTTCAGTGTGAATAATATTACAAATCTTCGGTTGTAGCTTGGAATTCATGAGGACTCCGTGAACAGAAAGAAATTGTCAGATCTTCTTAGATTCTATACTAGTCAGAGTGGTGAAGAACCCATCGCGTTGAAAGAATACGTGTCCCGCATGAAGGAGAACCAGAAATCGATCTACTACATCACAGGAGAGAACCGTGATGCCGTGGAGAACTCTGCTTTTGTCGAGCGTGTAAAGAAGAGGGGATACGAGGTAATTAAAATGTTTCGTATGATCATCTTGTAAGTCTTCCAGCACCCTTGTTCCATGGAATAAACTGCCCACTGGCCAACTTGTGTGGTCATTGCGTGGTTTGTGACTCCTATGGTTGTGCAATGGAAGGAGAGCAACGGTTTAACACATTAAGACTTGATAGAACCTCTTTCTTAATGTTCAGTGATCAAGTTGGTGTGTGCCACCTACAAATGCTGATTTTTAGTTATTTGGAATAGATAAGCGCTGTACAGTCTTATTACTCTTGAAGATGTCTGTAAACTGGTGGAATATTGAAGATATGAGCTGTTCGGGTGTATGGTCAATTAAAGTTCAAATGTTTTATGAACATGATAATCTTTGATATGCTACAAGGTTAATTGAAAAATCTGATATAATGACTAGGAGTGCTTCCAGCACCCTTGTTCCATGGAATAAACTGCCCACTGGCCAACTTGTGTGGTCATTGCGTGGTTTGTGACTCCTATGGTTGTGCAATGGAAGGAGAGCAACGGTTTAACACATTAAGACTTGATAGAACCTCTTTCTTAATGTTCAGTGATCAAGTTGGTGTGTGCCACCTACAAATGCTGATTTTTAGTTATTTGGAATAGATAAGCGCTGTACAGTCTTATTACTCTTGAAGATGTCTGTAATCTGGTGGGATATTGAAGATATGAGCCGTTAGGGTGTATGGTCAATTAAAGTTCAAATGTTTTATGAACATGATAATCTTTGATATGCTACAAGGTTAATTGGAAAATCTGATATAATGACTAGAAGTGCTTCCAGCACCCTTGTTCCATGGAATAAACTGCCCACTGGCCAACTTGTGTGGTCATTGTGTGGTTTGTGACTCCTATGGTTGTGCAATGGAAGGAGAGAAATGGTCAGGTGCATGAAGACTTGATAGAACCTCTTTCTTAATGTTCAGAGATCTAGTTAGTGCATACTGACCCACATGCCACACATAGTAAGATTAATAGAGCCTAATCTTGATATGTTATGTGCATAAAATTCTATTCTGTTTTCCATGTTTCAGGTCTTGTACCTTGTGGATCCTATTGATGAATACGCCACCCAACAGTTAAAGGAGTATGAAGGCAAAACTCTGGTGTCTGTTACCAAGGAGGGACTTGAATTTCCCGAAGATGAGGAGGACAAGAAACAATTTGAGGAGGCCAAGGCCCAGTTTGAATCTCTTTGCAAGACCATGAAAGAGATTTTAGACAAGAAGGTCGAAAAGGTGAGATCTCGACAGCATGTTATCTGTATGATTATTGATGGGAAGTCTTTTGATGTATTATGGTTAAACCGAACAATTGCAGGAATTAACAGTGAATTTGTTGTTTTCAGGTCATCGTCTCCAACAGGCTTGTCTCATCTCCATGCTGTATCGTAACATCTCAATACGGCTGGACAGCTAACATGGAGCGAATCATGAAAGCCCAGGCCTTGAGAGACAACTCCACAATGGGCTACATGGCTGCCAAGAAACAGTTGGAAATCAACCCAGACCACAGCATTGTCAAGAGTCTGAAGGAGCGTGCTGATGCTGACAAGAACGACAAATCTGTTAAGGATCTCGTTATGCTTCTGTACGAAACCTCTCTCTTGGCTTCCGGCTTCTCTCTTGAAGACCCTCAGATCCATGCCAACCGCATCCACCGAATGATCAAACTTGGTCTTGGTGAGTCTAGAAGTTTATATGTAACGCTATTTAAAAAAATTATGAATTTTGAAAATGTCCATAAGAAGTTTATCATTTGTTGTGTGCTACCATGAGTAGTAAAGTCGTTGATCAATGGTCAGTATGCAAAGCCAATTCAAATATACCAGACGAGTAATGCCTAACACTGCCACATTTATAAGGTTGCTAATTCATGTCTGTAAAAAAAAGGTGTGATGAACAGTTATTGTGTCACTAAGAGGATTTAAAAGGGAACAATAGGATAGTCATAAGTGCATTTGCAATTCAGTCCTCTTATACAGTAATAAGATTAATAAATTAACATGTTGTTTCATGCCTGTATATAATTCCTTCCAGGTGTTGATGAGGAAGAAGCAGCTGAACCGGAAGCTGCTGCCGAAGAAATGCCACCACTAGAGGGCGATGAAGATGATGCTTCCAGAATGGAAGAAGTCGATTAAATCTTTCCAATTCATGTGTAGAAATTATGCCTTGCAGACTATGTATGGTCTATTTTACTTCGCTGGACAATTGTTTTACACTTTTCTAAGTAGTCATTATTTAAGTTTAAAAAAACTTACAAAAAAAAAACAGCAAAACCCTGTAAAAGTCCTACATTCATGTAACAATTAAGCCGCATATGCTGATTTGGTGATTATGTTCCATGTTGTGATTGTGAATAAATGTTGTACCATAACTTTGTATTTTTCTTTATTAAGTGTACCTTGGTCAGTTTTCTAAGAGTGATAGTATTGGTTTGTAATGTATTCTGCACAAATTCAGACAAAAACAGTCGCAACATTATCATAATACTCTATCTACACTGTTGTTTACATCTGCTGGGTGCCAATGTTACTTGGTAGTACCGTGCCATATCATTTTTATCACTTGAGCAGTGCAGACTGATTTTGTAGCATTGCTGTAATGGTGCCAAACTAGGTGAATTACTGATTTCAATGGAGCCGCCAACAAAAAAGTTGCATCCTGTTAAGTAAAGAGGGTTATATATTCTCATGCTTAAATTGAACTAATATACAGTCAAATTTGTTGCTCTGTAGAAATCAGACAGACCCTCAGGCCTATCGCCCCTTGCTGAGCGCGTTGCAAAGGAAGGAGTAGGTCCGTGTTCACTGGAAACTGGCTTCATAGCGCCAGTTTTTTCCAGTGAGAGATCTGCGCAGGTGACTAGGTAGTGTATGATGAAACGCATGGATCTCGAGCTTGTAAAACTAGTGAAGTGCCAGACCTAAGACAACTTTCTCATGTAGATGTCGGAGTTCTACATCAAACTCGGGATAGTGTGTCTGCCAAGTGGAGGGTTGTGCCCTTTTTGTAGACTAGCTCAAACTGATAGCGCTGTACTTTAGTGAGCATACACTAAATGGGCTGGTGCCTTTTTTCAGCGGTTTTTTTTTACGATTATTTCCAAAGGCTTGTGGTCTGAGTGAATTGTTTTACGTTTGCCAAATAACCACTGGTCGAAACGCTGAAACATGGCAAATGGCCAAACACTCCCATTTGTGAGTAGCGCTGTTCAGCTGGAGATAAGCTGCAAGAGGTGAAAGCCACTGGTTGGAGGGCTCCATCATCGTTCAGCTGTAAGAGGGCAGTTGAAATTGTTAATGGAAGTTTGGACTGTTATATTTACATACAGTTGCCCCCTTACATGGATCCTTTGCCCCTCAGTTGCCCCCCTCCCCCCACTTCAGAAATCCTGGCGCCGCCACTGCTTGTTGCCTGACCATTTTTCGATCAAAGACATTGAAGTGGTTCAACCAGTAGGCACGAATGGCCTGGGACGATTGGCCTCCAACTGCGAGGTTGTGCATGATCAAATAGAAAACTGTCATAGGATTTTATTTTTTACTGTCAATGATGCAATTACAGCTTCAGTTATCATAGTCTTGATGCATCAAATTAAGCAATTAGTTAGTTGATGAATATTATATGTGTAGAACATTTTTACTTCAGTAGTTCCTCTTAAGATTTCCAAAACCTCACATGCTTGATCACTTTCATTCCAATGATCCCAGCTAGCCTGCAATGAAAAAAGATATTCCACAAATGAGGCCATGTGCAACACCTTCACTGGTAAGCGCTGGTAAGCATTGAGAGCGAAAAACAGGTATAAATGTTCTGCTGCAGCAGAAACTATCAACATACCATCTGCCAAAGGTGGGTGAATACTGAGTGATGTAAGTGAAAAGTAAATGAGGACTTCGTGATATCCAGGCTTCGTAAGTCTTATTCGCAATTGCCAAGGCCATTAACTCAGCACAGCGTTCTGCACTCATTCGATTTTCTGATGACTCCATATCTTCGTTGTATGTCTAAATTTTATTGCAAAAAGGAAATATTTAGACAAGGATGTCGTATTAGTGGTGGTGCCACATTTAAAAATAACGGTCGTTCTCAGAGTTCACTTACTTTGCCTAAAGCCTCTGTGAAAGCTTCCTTCCTTATATTTGAGAATACAGGACCTGGACATATCATCGTCACAGCGATGTTATTTTCATGCTGCTCGGTTCTCAGTGCATCAAACCAACCCTGCATACAGAGAAAAAAAATTAGACAAGAGGAACACATACACTTTAGAGTTAAAAAAAGAAAAAATTAATGGTATTAAAAGCTATAATACCTGCAGAGCAAATTTTGTAGCTGAGTAAGCAGCCGAAAATGGGGCACCTAAAAGAATCATGCTAATCAATAAATTTAATCAAATTTAGGAATAGGTAAATTTATATTTAATCACGATACAGTTGATATCGATGTATGACATTGTACTCGCCTATTTTGCCCGCCAAACTGCTAGTGACAACAATGTGTCCTTCTTTCCTTTTAATCATGTGGGGAAGAACAGCCTTTGTCAAAGACAACACTGAGAATAAGTTGATATCCATCAATTGCCTTTCTACTTCATTTGATGTGTCTGTAGCCATGGCTCTTTGTGAACGACCAGCATTGTTTATCAAAATGTCGATCTAGAAAATAAAAAAATTTTCTTTCTCCAAATGTTAACTATCAAAAATGACACGATGTTATTGTGTTGCAGATCATAGAAACCAAGTATAGGGAATAACTAGCAAATAATTACAAAACTCACCTTGCCAAAGTGATTAAGGACTTCATTAACTGCCACAGAATGGGAGTCTAAATCTGAGACATCAAGTTTTAGGACCAGTACTTCTTCCTCTTTCAAACTTCTTCTCACTACAAACAGAATAAATATTTGTGTGGCATACATGAAAAGTGAACTTATGACATAACAAAATAAAACATACAATTAGAAGCAAGAACCTTTACATTACCACTGCATGACCACTTGAGGTAACCCATTATCTATTTAAAGCATTTTCTATAAACTTACAAATGCAGTCCTTCTTCACTCTTTCCAATTCATCTGCTCGTCGCGCACTCAGAATAAGACGACATCCATATTTTGCAAGTTCGTATGCCAGGAATTCTCCAATTCCACTTGATGCTCCAGTTATCCATACTACCTTTCTGGCCAAAGTGCCTGATAGTTAGAATTAATCAGACCATCTTATAGAAAAATATGTATGCATAATTGATAATGTTGGTGAGAATATCTGCGTATTATATGGTCTCAATGCTACAAGGTCTGAAGATCTGGAACCCAACTCATATTTCATCGAATGTCTCATGCAACTGATGTTCAGCTTAATGGTATGATAATACCTGCAGAGCAAATTTTTAGCTGAGTGAGCAACCGAAATAGGGCACCTAAAACAATCATGCTAATCAATAAATTAAATCAAATTTATGAATAGGTAAATTTATATGAGATGCAGCGCATGAAAAATGCCCGAGCCGGATTAAAAACTACTGGGACATTCGGCAGAGCTGGCCTATGTGATGACTGGCCAAACAAGACACTGTAGGCCATCAATTTGCAACATATTGAAATACATAACTACAGGTACATCAATGAAGATAACAAATTACCAGTTTTTAAACCAAACTGAGACTTCCACAGCAGCAAAAGGTCACTATCACAAAACCAAATTACTGCCAAAAGGCCAACTAATATTATAACTGACACACAGAGAAGTGTTGTCAACTCCATGCCACATACAATGTAATTTCTGTGACTTGACCTATAGATAGATGAATTACTTTGTGTTGGCAGTTCCACGGATAACTGATCAGTGCCAGATAACTTCCTGATAAGGCGGATAAAAATAAATTATCAATCAAGGTATACATTCAATTATTAATGCTGCAGTGAACACTTCAGCACTATGGTTTACTGGAGTTTAAAATCTTACAGACGGCTACACTCGAGTTGACTCCTTGCCATTATACAGGCCTACTTGCAACTTTCTGGTTGATAGGCAAGCATTCTATATCAACCAAAAATAGCAGTAGGGCTGAAATCATTTGCTGTGTACAATATACAGTACCAGCATGCTACCAGAAGTTACCTCCCCTTCCAAACATGTTGGAGATCTGCCATTGCATGAGATCAATACATAGAGTATACAAAATTCCCAATTGTGCAGGTCTTTTGGGGTGCATGCATTATAAGTTTCATGCAGGAGTTGTTAGCTTAAAGGGTTAACTGGTTGCCAACTGCAAAACTTAAGAGCCATAGATCTATCTGTAACCCATTGAATTTGGTGGCAGATCAACCCGATTTAAAGTAAATAGTCTCAGCTAATAAAGTGCAAAGTTCACTAAAGTTGACACATCAATCTCTTATCTCCAATTGCAGTGTACTTTGAAACCAAGCATTTAATCTTTTCCCGATTGACGCCGATTAAATCTTAATGTGTTGGAACCTACACTGATATGCTTCAAATAGGTTTATCTGGTATATAACAATGCATGCTATGTCTCAATGACACTACATTGGTCTGATGCTTAATCAGCATATATGACCAGCTGCATGCCAGAGGCAGACATAATGATGAGATACTAGGCTAGCAGTCCACACACATGTTACAAATTCACCCCATCTTTTACTTGCCTCAGCATATACACACTGTGTACAAGGCACTTCCAATTTAATGTCTCATGCAATGGACATCCAGCTGCAGGGATGTAGCTCATGAAGAGTACCCAATAACGCATAATACATCAGCCACACCCAAACAGCTGTGGTCAATTTCTGTTATAGTGTCTTTGCAAAGCTACCAACCATCTAGATCCATACATTATCCACCTGGAAATGAGCTGAACCATTTAATTTCTAACATTTAGGTCTTCCATTTTAATTCTTCTTGAATTTCTACAGGCAGCCAAAATGATGCGAGTAGGCTTCAAGGGTGCAAGGTTTCCACTTGCCTCACAAGCTCTTAGCATCCCACCAGGTACCAGCAAGGCATGCACCACAGCCAAATTCTAATTTTTTTTATTAATAAAACAAAATATTAGGCTTCTAGAAAAATAGACACTTTATTACTAACATAAACCATTGTACACTTAAGACAGGACATGAAATTCTTTTAATCTATTTGATACACTAAAAGCAGGGTGGTAATATAGATTTGTTTCCAGATTGCATGTTGCAGGTGCTTCTATCCTTTATGACTGCCCTTCTCGTATGCGTTTTATAGCTTTCATACCTACACGTCCACCGATCCTACAAAATAAAAAAAATTTAAAATGTGGTGCCGGTACTTGACACTAACTTATGCTAGCAATGCCATTGTTTTCAAGTAATTACTATAGTATTCTTTGTACGAGTGCATATTTTAGGCAGCATAAAACAACTGCTTAGTGAATCAATGAAATGGTAGCAAGAATATTGCATACTGAGCATTATTGCCCTGATAATCTGATGTATTAATTTGAAGCAATTACCATCTGGCCAGTGTGGGTGAATACTGCGACAAGTAGGTGAACAGCAATGGAGGATTAGGAGAAATCCACACTTCGTACATTTTGTTGGCCATAGCAATAGCCATCAATTCAGCACAGCGTTGGGTACTCAGACGCTTCTCTGATGCTTGCATTTCTTGATCGTAGGTCTGAAAATTATTAAGTCGTCAGCTAACCTGGAACACTATGACCTCCATCATATATCCAGGTGCTAGCACTAACAAGGTTTCATCTTTCAGCAAGTTTGAAGCAAAATACTTACAGCTCCAGGAACTCCAGTAAAGGCCTCTTTCAGTATATTTGAGAAGACCGGTCCTGGGCAAACCATTGTCACATTGATGTTGTTTTCATGCTGTTCAGTTCTCAGTGCATCAAACCAGCCCTACAGACACAACAAAGTAGCAATTAATTGGTTAATTAAACAACATTTCAAACATAATAAGGAAGCCAAAATATAACGACTGTTGGCAATGAAATAAATATGACTAAATGTCACGTAAGAAAAAAAGTGTCCACTTTCTTTGACAGGAAACACTTTCTTGTATAAAAACGCTTGTATATTAAGGGACATCCTTACCTGGAGAGCAAATTTGGTTGCTGAGTAGGCAGCCGAAAATGGAGCACCTAATAAAAAAAAAAAAAACGATTCACTGATTACACTGATCAGATGTAATTATATCACTTTGAAATAATTTTGACTGTCTTCATGGCACTACGCACCCACCTAGCTTGCCAGCCACACTGCTGGTGACGACAATGTGTCCTTGCCTTCTTTCCATCATGTGAGGAAGCACAGCCTTTGTCAGAGACAACACTGAAAAAACGTTCAGTTCCATCATCTGCCTATCCACTTCATTGGATGTGTCTGCAGCCATGGCTCTTTGTGACCGACCAGCATTGTTGACCAGTATGTCAATCTAATGGTAAACCACAAGATCATTTATGTGTTTTTCACACATTTTAGTCAAGAAGTCTCCCCTTAACTACAGTGCATCCTTCACTTTGTGATGCCACTAAACTATACCTTAGGCAGTCTTTCCCCAATAAAAAAAACACCATGTCAATAAACCATTTATCAGTTACCTGACAAACCCTATTTTAATTCCTCGATTCTAAAACTTCTATGAACATTTCATGGTTTTTAATTTTCAAAAACATATATATCTATATAAAAAATTGTGCAAAATGAAACCCTCAGCCTGCCATGTGTAAATATCCACAGTTTACCTGTTTGGGGTTTCATGTGATGACTTCATACACATCACAGTCATCACTCACACATAAGCTCGCAAGATAAGCAAGTCATAAGCCGAATTGGTTACATGAACATGATTAGATTGATGGATAGATCAATATCGAAAGTGCAGCACTCCAAAGCAAGTTCTTGCCACTCGCGAGGTGTGATTGATGAGGTAAGAGATGAGTCCACCGATGTTACACATTGACTCCATGGGAGGGTCTTTCACTTGTCTCTGCATAGACACCAAGTACAAGCAACCGCAAGGTTCTGAACAATTTGACCCTTGTGACCCCAAAAATAGGTCAAGGTAATCTTTCAAATCTATACAATGTCTTCCCCCAAGGCATAAATCCTGGTTGGTTGCATGATTCCAGCATCAACACATGAGAAGTTATCATTTCTACAATGATTAAAATAATTTCTATCCCTGTCACCTCAAAATAGGTCAAGGTCTCCCATCTTTAAACAAATAATAGGTTTTCCCCTAACACACAATCTTTGTTAGTTGCATCCCAGATCTACCCCCAAAGCATAATCCCTGTTGGTTGCATGATCCTAGGACCAATATATCTAAAGTTATCGCTTCAACAAGGGTGATGGACAGCTTGACGGACAGCTACACGGCCAGAAAGACCAATGCCCTTCTGCCATATTATGGCCAAGGGTAAAAAAGAAACGTTCATACTGTTTTTTTACATTATTATATTAAAATATATCTTTTTACCTATCTACTAATCCTTTTCGGAAGGGCATTGAAATGAGACCACACACATTTTAATTTTTTTGGCCAATTCAAATGGAAGAAATTGACATTAAAAAAAAAAAAAAAAAAAAAAAAATATATATATATATATATATATATATATATATATATATATATATATATACCTTTCCAAAACGACTAAGAACTTCATTGACTGCTTTATGATGAGAGTTAAAGTCTAGAACATCAAGTTTTTGAACCAATATGTCATCTTCCTTCACACGACTTCTCACTGCAACCAAAATGAAAATGTTCACATTAATAAACAGATCTCTTCATGTTCAAAATTCAATTGACGAAATGAAAGAGAAACTATTTTAGCTTGTCTGGTTAAACAGGAACTTAGAATGACTGATGCAATAGGAAGCTATAATATACAGACAAACAATACACAATTCTGGAAATTAAGTTAACCCTTTAATTCCTATATTTTCTGAACAGTTTTTTTGTTACCTCTGAGTCCTCAACTCCTCATGTCCCATCTTTCCTCTGTCTTCCCCATATAATTCACAACATATATGTTATACTTACAGATGCATTCTTTCTTCACTTTTTCCAATTCATTTACTCTTCTCGCACTTAAAACCAGACAACATCCACTGTTCGCTAGTTCATAAGCAAGGAATTCGCCAATTCCGCTTGATGCTCCAGTGATCCATACAACCTTTCCAGCTAGAGAATCTAATAGAGTAAAGTTTACATTTAAGTGTATACATATATATACATATACATACATAGGTACTAGAACTATACATTACAAGCTGCTATATTAAGTTGTTCGCAGAGATGCCAAGTGGGTGAATGAGTTTGGCCCTTTCCAACCAGTTAACATTAAAATGGTAAAAAAAAAATTTATTCTGGTTCTCTTAGAGTGAGACAAATTTATGAAGAAAATACCAAATGAGTGACTCACTCTGAACATGGATATTACATCCATGCTCTGAATGAGACTAGGCATAGTCTATATATATATATATATATATTAGTGCAGACATGGAGTAACTCACCAGGTTTAACACCAAAATAGGACTTCCACAACAGCAGAAGGTCGCAGTCAGACACCCAAATCAATGCTAAAAGGCCAATAAGCACAATGGCTGACACACCAAAAAGCGTTATCAAATCCATGCTACCAGTTACATGGACGATTTACAACCAATTTGTGTCGAAGTCCAGATTGTCAACCCATATATTATCTACTCCTGACACCGACGGGTCAGCACAAGTATGTATATAGACAACATATATTATCCCTGGGCCAGTTTCATGAATACAGAGTTCAGCATGCAGAGTTCGTCCGACCAAAGCTCCGCCTTGCGGAAATGGTGACCTACAGTGAAATAAAGCTCAGAAGCTCTCACACCACTGTGTGCTACTCTGCTAAAAGCTATGGCATCAGCAAACCACCACGTGTTCTTGCAGAGCAAGCCAGGTAATGTGCTAGCGATTTATGTGCCCTAGATTGCAAGTTCTTAAAAAGTTTCATAAACTACTATTTCTAAAAAAGTGGAATACACAACACTATTTGAGCCAACAAGTTCTATAACTAGGCCCTTACAAAACTGTCAGTTGTACTTTTGTGGCATGTTTGAAAGACTTGATTTTGATTAACTGCAGGCGTTAATGGAGTACCATCCACAGATAATTTCGGGTATAGTCCATGCCCCTATCCTGGTGACCAATTGAAAGCTGGTGAGGTCATTATTCAGAACATTTATCTCTCTGTGGATCCTGCACAGGTTCGTATGCTATAGTCATATAATTAGAACAGTTAATGCTAAGGGTCTTTGATGCTAACTATATACAATATGAGCTAATATGATATTAGCTTTATTAATTGTATTAAGGGTCAAACCAAAGAATACTACCAAGAAGCGCCACTCCCTATACTTCACATGGTAAACACTGTGCCTCCTTTTCCCAGAATTCCCAGCAAATTCTGGGAGTATTAAGGGTATTAGGCGCACTTCAGAAAGGTTCTGACAAGTACGTAGTTTTGTCAATTTCATTAACAGTAAAATATAAGTTTCACACATCCGAGTGTCGTAATTAGCGAATGGAGCAATATATTGTAAGGTCCCTCTGGGATTGACTCAGACCAAGACAAGGATTCAATTAAGTTCACATATTTATTACCCCTGCCCCAGCCCCACGTCCTATATGAAACACTGCCAAGACCTTACTAAATGCGCTACTGCGCTACGCCTTGCAAGACGCCAGCGACCCTCGTCCTGTGGGGTCCACGCTGTGGCAGTTACATGCTCCACATTCCAGGTCAACGGTCTATATACGAATTTAAAAATCTGCAGGTCACCACATCACATCCTCCCGATGAGAAGGCATGTCCTCATGCCTTCGGACGAACGATGTAGACCTTTATTGCACCCTAAACAGGGAGTTCATACAATGTCAACTTTAACAATACAATTTTATAAATTTTAAAGCATATATTAAAACTCCTATTTTCTAACAATACTGAGGACGTGTGGCTGGCGATCAAGGAAACATGATCAATGAACAGTCAAATCACAAATGACAATATAAGAGACAATACATGTATTTTGACAACCCAGTGTCACAATCCCCAATACATTTTCCCAACATAATTGGAATTAAACAGACACATTTATTAAATGGACGGATACCAACACATTTTCACAAATTTCAAATAAAGTCACTTTGCAGTCCTCTTGCCCAAGGCAAGCACAATGATCTCACTGACAAAATAAAGTTCCATTTTAAACACAAGAATTTTACTTAGTGTCTGTCACATTGACCCCGTGACCCGGGTCAGCTGTCAAACTGTCAGCAACACTGCATCAATGTTCAGAGTTCGAATTCCATCTCTCGCGCACATACGACTTTATATAATCCGTTCCAGAGGCGTATCCCAGGGTGTTGGTCCATTCACGTCCGTTTAGTCCAAAGTCATGTTGGGGGGCTTGCAGGGTCGGCATCATGGCGTCAGGGGAGGAGACTGGGGAGGCCCCAGGTTAGACTTCGCAGCCAACCTAGCTCGGGGGACCTCTCCCCTTCCTTAGTTCTTCCCAGAACTTCACTCTGTCTGAAGTTAGTCGTACTTCAGCCAGGAGGGCGTCTACTTGACTCTCCGCCCCTGCCCTCTTTTCTCGCTCGGCCTTGAGGTCTGGGAGGAGAGCATTAGCTCGCGATTCAGCGTTGGCCCTTTTCTCGCGTTCGGCCCGGAGGTCTTTTCTAGCTGCCTCCAATTCGCGGAAGTTGTCCTCTGTCTTGGCACGGGCCCGATGCAGGTCCTGGACCAAGTCACCATACTTGGCCTTCCAGTCAACGTTTGACTTCTTGGGGGTCGAGAGGGACCTCATTGGCCCAACTGTTGGAGTCAGCCAGGCCCTGATGGGGCCTGCTGGAGCAGAGCTAGGGGGCACAGAGAGGGGGGCGCTTCCTTGGCGATTCGGCGTCACCACTGTCATCTTTAGGGCCTTTCCCCTCCCCAGGGTAAGGACAGGGCTGGCGGTTGAGGCAGCCGTCTTCGGCCCCATGGGCTGTTGCTTGGGCCCAGGTAAGGGGCAGATCCATCAGGGAGGGGACCTGAGTCCTCGGGACGGCCTGCACTGGGGGCATTGGAACCGACCTTCTGGGGGTGTCCAGGACAACTGGGGCTGGGCGGCCGGGCTGCAGTGGGCTTGGTGGCAGGGTCCCATCCAAGTTGACGCCACTCACCACCCTGACGGGTGGTGGCCGCATCCCATGGGTGAGCCGGAGATGGTGCTCGAAGTTGCCCTTTCTATCGAACATAAAAGTGGCCCTACACTTCGGGCACTGGAAGCCAATAAAGCTACTCGAATGGAGCAGCGCCTGGTGCGTCATTAGGGCCTTCTTGTTCGTCACGGTCTTCTCGCATCTTTCACACCGGAAGACTCCTCCTCTGGGCTCCATTGCACTAGGCACTCGATTTTCCTTCTCGGGGGCCTCGGTAGGGGGCTGGATCCTCTCCAAGGGAAAAGGGGGGATTTGGGGCCCCTGACGGGGGCTCTTCATTGCAGAGGCCAGGGCTACAACTCCCAGGGAATGGGAAGTTGACTGGGCCATGGGGGGCACGGCCTACTGGAAGCTGTAGGCAAGCCCAAATCGATCTCTTCCTCCTCAGGATAACTGGGGTGATTGGGCTGAAGGGGCGGACTACCCCAGGCGGGGTTTCTGCCCTGGGAGCACTCTGCAGCGCTGTCATGATGATGTCTGCCTCAGTTGGGGGCACTGGGGCCCCAATTTCCTTGGCATTTTCCATTTTACAAGTTCTTCGTTTCTAATATATTCTAGTAAAAACTCTTGATGTCCTTCTCAAGCAAAGGTCCAAACGGAGTGAGGCCGGGTGACGCTGTGTCACCCGTATGTTCCCCCTCTTGGACCCCCCAAAAAGGCCTCAATTTTGGCATTATTATGGTCATAGAACGTCTTTTCCCTCCAAAATATACTTCCCACCAGTGGGGGTGGTCTGTATCCGGGGGGTTGACACTTTGATGAGACACTGGCTCTTTGTCTTTTAATTGGATAACTTGGCCCACTCTGACCAGGGGTCAAAAGTGCACAAACAAATTAGCAGGTTTCAAGTGGCAACACCACGTGTTTCTTTTTACCCCTCCCTGGGATAAAAGCTAAAATACACTCTGTAAATGTCAAAAGTGGAAGATACACACAACACTATCAGATTTTGGGCAATTTCCAGATGTCAGCATTCCCATGACAGACAAACTGATGACCAACGACGAACATTAGTCAGACACCTGTGCCACCCTGTAACTGGTTTTTAGATAAGGGAGAAAGGGTTTCTGCCAAAAGAATGCATTAACTGAGCCAGGGTTTCAGCCAAACTGACTGAACCCTAGAAAATACAAGAAGCGCAATAAATCAACACCTCACTTTTCCTAATAACTTCAAATTTTTTTTCTCACAAATTAAAGTGATACAAAAACCACATGTTTCCAGCAACAAATTTTGCCTTTTTCAATAGTTTAAACACAACTATTATTCTCGGGTGAGTGAACAAGAACCTACAAAATGATCTAAGGTCACTGTAGCATCATTTTTAAAAGTCACACAAATAGGTACATGCTTGAGCCGTTTTATTTAAGAATAAAAGACCGGTTCACTCCTTTCTCATACGCGAATTCAAACACAGCCTTTAAAGAAAGCAACTCACTGCAATAAATTCACGCTACAGCAAGAGAGGGCCCTGTTTCCTAAAAATACTTTTGTCTTACTTTTTATTCAAAGTACCATCTTATTTAATCATAAATAGACGAACAGGGGAACTAATAAACCATTTCTAGTTTTAATCAAACCCCACGTTGTGACCATATTGTTCTGGAGGCTGCCTATGTCTAGTTGGAACAGCCTGATGATCCAATTTCGAGTCTTTTGGACTTTGGACCCTGTCCCCTCTAGTGTCCGCGACCATGTGATCGGGCCTTTCAGCGTCAGCAGAGGATTCATTCTCTCGCACCACGTGGTCTGGAGACTCTCCATCCCCTTCCAGCTCCACGTGGCCTGCGGGCACCACATCTGGCCTCCCAGCATCAGGAGGCGTGGCCTGTGGCATTCCGTGCCTCAGCGTCAGGGGCGGATCTACACAGCCAGGCAAGGGGGTCGCCTGGTCACTGCCACTGTACAGACAAGGATCGGTGTAAGGGTCGGTCAGGGGCAGATCCGGAATCTTGGCTATGTCTCCAGCCTTCATTTCGGATAAATATGGTTTCAATTGATTAACATGAACCACACGAGACTTCCCAGAGGCAGTGCCAAGATGGGGGCAGTCGTGAGAGCCAAGATAAGGGCTTCAAATGACCTTTGACATTCCTTAGTCCATTTAAACTCGAGTTTAGGCGTCATGAGACCATGCAAGAGCGTAGCCAGGGCTGCGAAGTTGGGCACATACTTCCTATAATAGGAAGCAAATCCCACAAAACTTCTTACTTCATGAACTGACTGGGGCTCAGGCCAATTCCTAACTGCATCAATCTTCTTGGGGTCTGGGGCCACCCCTTTTTCACTAACCACATGTCCAAGAAAAGATACTTATTTCTTAAACAATTCACACTTGCTGGGCTTCAACCTCAGGCCAGCCTGGCCCAACCATCTAGAACAACTATCAAGTTAGACAGACATTGGCTAAAGGTAGACCCCTGGACCACTATGTCATCCAAATAACATCGACAGGTACTCAAATCTAGACCACCTAAGACTAACTCCATCAATCTTTCTAATGTGGCTGGGCCATTTGTCACGCCAAATGGCATCACTGTAAAATGATAGTGGCCCCTAGGAGTGGTAAAAGCTGTCTTTTCCTTATCCCTGTCCTCCATTGCTATCTGCCAATATCCAGAAGACAAATCTAATGTACAAAACCATTTTGCACCAGCTAAAGTGTCGATATGCATCCTTTTTGGTACAAGAATTCAAACGCCTATAATCAACACACAACCGAAAAGAGCCATCTTTCTTTCTGACAAGGACTACTACTGGGCTCAGTCACTCCAAGATCTAACATCTGGTCGACCTCCTCCCCAAAGGCATGATTCTGGGCCTAGCCCAATCTTCTCGCGGGCAATTTAAAGGGCCTGTGGTAACCTGTATCAATGGAGTGCTTAGCCAGGTCAGTGCGCCCCAACCCATGAGGACCTCCTTCGAAACAACTTTCATATTTTGACAAAACTGTGGACAGTTGGGCCTTCTGTTCGGGAGTTAGACCACCAGACTGGTCAACTAGGGACTGCAGATGTCCGGGCAATTCCACACATGGGGTCTTCCTTGCAGAGGTGACCGAGGTCACAATTGATCCCTTTTTAGGAAGATCCCCACAGGAAAGGACCTCATGCAGCTGTCCTAGTAGTTGACCTTTGGACAAACAGATTTCCTTTTCGGTGGGATTGGTCACTCACACAGCGGGGGCGGGACAGCTAGTGTCCAATACTCCCCTGGGTACCATTACATGACTATTTTGACATACCTGGGGCAAGCCTTCGAGCACCATGTCCTGATTAGAGCCCGTAGTCGCCGCCATTTAGCGCCGCCGCCAGTCATAATTCATCCAAGTCAAGTCAAGTCATCAGAAGCCAAGTCGCCGCCGATTTTAATTATCGAAGCCGCCACTAGGGGGCTGGCCCAAGCGCCACCTGGCAATGCTGGCATGTATCAATTGACCTAATTCAAGTTACGAAATTATGGAGATCGCAACTTTTGAACCGACGACGTTGTTATGACATGATGACGTAGTCTCGTTCTGGACCATTTGGCAAAAAAAAACGATAATAAGTTGATCTTCCATAGGATTACATGTATTTTTGAAACAGCGATAATAAGTGAAATCAATTTTTAACCAAGTTAAGTCATTTAGTGCCAAGTCAAGTCAAGTCACCAGGAATGACTGAAGTCATTGTATACTGTCAAGTCAAGTCATCTAGCACCAAGACAAGTCATGTCAAAAAATGCCAGTGACTACGGGCTCTAGTCCTGATCCCTGTTTTGTCCCCAGGTCACCAAGTTAATGGCGACCAATGACGTGTGTCTAGCTGGGAGACAAATGGGCTCATTGACTACAGCTCTACCACCCTGCCCTGTTGGGCCCTCCCTGCAATTGATCTCAACTCCCCCCAGCCGGACGGTCCCCGTGGAACACATTAAAGTTGCTTTGTCTTTTTAAGAAATCCATCCCCAATAGGCCAGACAAATGGCCCATATCTGCTAAGAAATCACACACATAGGGAACTCTTTCTATCACAAAAGTCATTTCTAGCATACCATACACTTTGATCAGGCCGCCATTGGCAGCTGCAATTTGTCCGTCCACCGGGCAGAGGGGAGTCCCACTTACACCAGGGACTTCATCATAGACTCTTTTACTTAGCAAAGAAACTTGAGCTCCCGTATCAACCAACATATCCATATCTGTGGACCCCATTCTAATTGACATATACCAGGCGGTCACGGCTTCTTGGCCCAGAGGGTATGGAGGCCTATATTGTCCTACGGATACCCCAGTCGAACGCTTTGGGAACGTTGATTTCGAGGGTGGAGAGCCTGGGGCCAGGTCCTCCTCCACCCTTACTCTTTTGGCGAATCTTGGCGGCCATTTTGCTTTCTTTCTTTATTGTCTGACCGGGGACTTCGGGAGGGCCTTGAAGGCCCAGTTTCACCACCATTCCCTCCATTCCTTCTGGGGCCTTTGACCATAACCCTTCCTCCTATCTTAATTCTGCTTAGGGCAGTCCCGCCGGATATGGCCGTACTCATTGCAGTTAAAACACTTCCTGTTATTACTACTGGAGGGCCTTGGCTTGGCGTTACAGCCCCCAGTTTGGGGGGGGGGGGGGCGTCTCGGCTCACCATCATGTGATTCATGAAGGAGTAAAACATGTTTCATTTGGTCTTCAGTGACTGGGGCCCCAGACTGGGGCTCTCTAGTCGGCCTGGGGATGGGAGAGGGCTCGGGCCCATCTGCGTGAACCATAGCAACAGCCCTGAGGGCCCAATGTCGGGCTTGTGGGGCTTGGATGTAGATTCATACTGGGTGGCCAAGTCAATGGCATCCTGAAGGGTGGCCGTTTTTAGGGCCCCCAACCAAAATCTCATTTGTGTGGACCCAGAGGTTTCCATGAACCTCTCTTTAGCTAACCTCTCTTGCTCCTCCCCAGTGGATGCTGGATTAGCCTTTCGGGACAAGTCTAAGAGAAAAAGACCATAAGACTCCAATCCATATCAGGGCCCCTTTTGCATTAAACCATTTATTCCTGTACGCATCAAGGGCCCTGGTGGAACAGAACAGAGACCTCAGTTGGTCCACCATTCGATTCCACAATTTCTCGTAGGGCAAGGACACAATCTTTAACCTGGCGGGACCATCAATGCTGGTCCATAAATGAAAACAACGTTCCTCATCACTCCACCAATTAAAGTCAGCTACCCTCCCAAACTCCCAACAAATAATCAGTAAAAGCAACTCCCTGACCATCATACAGAGCGGGAATGGCTTCACGGCGCCTCCTACGCCATCTGGGGTGGGCATGGCCTCTGGGGGCAGCTTTGCCGGCCATTACGGCCCCAGCGGCTCTGCTTGCCCCAATAGGCTCTCGCCCTCTTCTAGTCCTAACTCAGGGGAGGATGGGGGAGTGGAGGCTAAGGAGTCATCAGATGACTCCTTATCTGAAAAGTCTAGAACCCTTCTTTCATTATGTGCTCGGGGTCGAACCTGGGACTTGCCAGTCTTCTTACCAGGACCCTTGTTACGGGAGGGTCCTGGAAGAGGCGAGTCCCTATTAACATTAACGTTAACCCCCCCCCCCCCCCACTTGGTACCTCAAGAGTGGCATCCTCAGCCGCCTGATTGACTGGCTGGCTGAGTACCACGTGGAGCGTCAGTCAACTGATCAGCCAGGCCCTGGCTGTAATCCGGCTGACACAACTCCCTGCCAGGCTTGGGCCTCAATCTTATGGTTTCAAACAGGACACCATTTCAAATAAGACAAAACCAATAATATCCCATGACAAACAAGTGTGGCTGGGACAGAACCACAAAGGAAACAACTAACACTTTAAAAAGTGAAAACACTTATCTGCCTCTACTGCTGTGAGTAATGCAGGAGGAATTCCTTTGTGTGCTCCTATGTGCCAAAATATAATCCTTGATAATGATAATCCTTACTCAGAGAGAGGGTGATCCTTGCTGAACAGAAGTTCTCCTCAGAATAAGTCAAGTCCCACATCGGGCGCATATTTGTAAGGTCCCTCTGGGATTGACTCAGACCAAGACAAGGATTCAAGTTCAAATATTTATTACCCCTGCCCTAGGGTGTAGCTGATCCCCTTTGATTTTGCAGAATATGTCATATCGAACTCAACTATGAGTGAGGTTCGGTATGTAAATGATTATGGTGCAATATGATGGAAATCGATTGATGTTAAGGGGCTCCTCATTGCGATTGAAAAGTCTCTTTTATCATAAAATCGCAATTTTACGCCCAAATTTCCCAACACCATTAAATTTAAACATGAACCAGAAAATGGCAAGAAAAATAATTTAAGAGGCATGAAAATTAATCTAGCTTTAATTATGCAACATATGACAAAATTTGGCACTTTATATTCACCACAAAAGTCTGTCTAAAGATGCAAGAACCAGGATTCACGTTCCTCCGACTTTCGCCTTTTCCTTTGGTTGGGGACTGATTTTCTATTGTTCTCGACAACTTGAAGTACATTCTGATAGACATCCTCACTTTTTGCCGACGAAAGAAATTCAGCTGCGAGCTTGACGCCGCGCTCATCACTGTCGTTACACACTCGAAGTTCTCGTGCAACTTTCACACCTTGCTTGTACGAATCCAGTGTGTCCCACTCATTTGGAACTTGTTCTAGAAAACTGGCGTCAATGTGGAGTAAATCAAAGAATTTCCAAGAGTCTGAGTCGAGTAAATCTTCTAACTCTGTCGTTTGTGAATCAAAGTTTGGAAACATAGGCTTTCCGTCTCAAGTTCCTCTGCGGCTTTCATGATTTTCTTTTTTTCAGTGATCGAAGTATTGCTTCTGCGATTCTGTGCTTCTGCTCTAAGTCCACTGAATTATCAATCATAACAAGGTAGAAGCTAGCGGGTGACCCGTAGAAGCCGGCGGGTGACCCGTAGAAGCCGGCGGGTGACCCGTAGAAGCCGGCGGGTGACCCGTAGAAGCCGGCGGTTTATCTGTGGCTTGTTGAGGGGTTCTACGGGTAACCCGGCAGCTTCCACCGGTAACCCGCCGGCTTCCACGGGTCACCCGCCGGCTTCTACGGGGCTGCAGTACACTACCATTCTATCCCTGCCTGTCCTAATTAGCCCATCAGGTGCAGAAATACAGGACGTAAAGCCCTAATCACCCACCCACCCAACACTACTATTCTGAGTCCAGAAAAGAATTGGCCACCTGGATCAGCAGCTGGATCTTCTTCACTGCCTCCTTCTGGCCCTCCACCAATGATTTCCGAAATGCCAGCCAGTACCTCGACACCACTAAATATGAGCCAGTTTCTGAACATATAGAAACCCTGACAACCCCGGCCTTTTTCAAGGCCAAACAACCCCGGCCTTTTTCAAGGCCACCAAATCCTCCCAAAAGAGCACGCCTTGTACACATATTTGTGTTAACAATCAATCAAAAAAAAATAGTTCCAAAACCATCCAAACTTTTCTCTATCTTTGTCCAAGAAAGTATAATATTTCAGTCCAAAAACAATTTCTTTTCATCAAGGAACTTGTTCATATTTCCTTTTGCTTATTAGAGCACAAATACTTGTTGGTCCATTATTTTTTAATAGTTTCTTTAATTTAATTACACTTGGACTATTTTTCAGTAAAATTGCTTATTATCACACTTTAATAAAGTTTTCAAATTCCTTTAGCAAACAAAATGGCAATTATCTTAAGTGTGGTGGTGTCAGGATTAATAATTTTGAGCAAAGAAGACATAATTTTTCTCGTTCAGATGTGCCGTAGTTGTTGGTTGTTCAGAAGTGCATTACAAAAAAAGTTTGGTTCAGAACTGCTGTAGAAAATAATAAAAATGATGAAAGTACGGCACTTCTGAACAAGAAATAACTACGGCACTTCTGAACAACCAACAACTACAGCACTTCTGAACCAAAAAAATAATACATAGTTCTGAACAAGTACTACAATGATCAAGAGCAACAGATGCAGCCCCTATTTATTAATTTTTGGCAAATTCCAGGAGAGAGCCGCCGGTTACCCGTGGAAGCCGCCGGGTAACCCGTGGAAGCCGTCCACTAATTGGCCAAACCCGGCGGGTAACCCGTGGAAGCCGGTGGGTAACCCGTAGAACCCGGCGGGTAACCCGTCAGGGGCACTGCGGTCGCTTGCACTACCCCCTGCTGTGATATGGCGTCTTCGGGTGTGTGGCTAGCGTGAACGTCATATCTGGTGGGTTCCCCTTCAACATATGCTATTTCTAGGCACTGTTAGAAATGTAACAGTCAGTTTGAAGCGGGATGTGTGATCAGTGTCTGAAATTCGCAAAAATCCTAACTGGTCCAAATTAAAACTTCTAACTGGTCTTCGAGAAATTCTAACTGGTCATTCATTCTTCAACTGGTCGATTGTCACTTTCGCTTGGATTTAATAGCCAATGTTTGCAGTTGTTAAAAAAAAATCTGTCTTGTATCTTTAGGATGTTAATCCCATATAGGTAATTACATATGACAATATTAATTCATTGGATATCATGGAGATTGAATAAAGAAACGAACACATGTGAATGTTTTTAAAGCAAATGAAACATTCATTACTAAACTTTTTTTAACAGATGAGCATTCATAAATATATTTTATAGTACAGTCTTTGTTCTGTAATGAAAGTCAACATTCCTGGCAGATAATCTAAGTCAAACTTTATAACCAATTATAGCTACTGGCTAGTAGCTACTCTCCATACACTTCCTCATGTTCTCCACATTTTCAAGATTTATTTCATTAGAGCTGATGTCTTCATCCGAATGTCTGTAGTTCTTTTTTCCTTTTCCTTGTTCAGTCTCTGGTATGCTCCCTGATGTGGCCTTCTGGTTAATGTTCATCCTTCCCACCACAGATCAAGTGCATCAGACGGATCAAAGCTTTAAATTTCAGCACCATAGAAATCAACTGTTAGCAAATCAGTCAGGGACTCTGATGTTAGTTTATTTCTCCAGTCAGTTTTAATCATTTTCAAGGCACTAAAACCGCGTTCACATTCTACTGAAGATGCTGGGAGGCAGTGGCACAAGTCAATACTTTTCAATAAGTTTCTGTGATCCTTCCCAAACTTCTTGTTGACTGAAAGCCAGTTATTCATACTACTGGTGGCAGATGTGACTTGTTTTAACGTATACCACTCATTGTCAACGTGATCAAACTCAACATCAGCAGATTTAAGAGTTCTTTCAAAATGCTTCATTATTGTTTGGACTTGGTCATGTCCATAGCACTTGAGGTCATCTCCTTCTGGCCAAGAATCAATGTTAATAATACTGGTTGCTTTCAGGACTTCCTCATTGGCGTCCACAAATCTAGTTTCTAAACAGCCTACAACTTTCTTCAGAAAATTTACTTTGACATCATCAAATAATTTTGTGTATTTAATAGAGCTTTTCAGGGTTTGCCCGTGAAAAATGTCACCAGATTTGAGATGCTCAACCTCCTTTAGTTTCGCACCAGAATTCTTCATAAACACCTCAAGCTGACTAAGAGTGTTATCAACTGACATCTGAACATCACTAACAGTTGAATTAGTTGCTTGTATTTTTAAGGAGAGTCTCTACAAGACAAGGAGTACATCCCACAGTAAATGGCTGAACTTCAGCACATTTGGGCAACACAGCAAATTAAGTTATCCTTTTGCTTTGGCTTTTTGATCCTTGTTCGGTGAATTAGTGTCTGAGAGTTTGGTCATATGTTCTGTGAAGATATTGTAGTTTCGCAAGCAAATACCCAAAGCTTTACACATGAATGGAATCCAACGAATTCCGCCTGAACGAGTGGGCACTTGACAAGCTATCTCTTATGGTAAAGAGTATGAAGACTAGTAACCAGCGTGTCAACTTTTTGGTAACTGGTCAAGGAAACCACTGCTTGCTTATACGCCAGTTCTAGTCTGTGAGCATAGCAGTGAATTGATTGCACTTCAGGCTTCCTTGGACGCAGAAGTGCTGCCACTCCTGCCTTCTTACCAACCATAACTGAGGCTCCGTCAGAGCCGAAACCAACTAATTTTGTATAAAAGTTGTCAGGAGATAGACCACCATATTTCTCGGCAGATTTTTCAATAGCAGTAAGTATGTTGACAGCAGTAGGCCGAGAAACTGCTTGCATGCTGAGAAATCTCACGATCACTTCTCCTTTGACACATGTGCGTATGTAACATGCCTCCTGCTCTTTTGTGCTGACATCAGTGGATCCATCACAGAGGACGGACAGGAATCCTGTGTCTTGCAGAGTCCTTTTCAGTGGTACTCTAGTAGCTTCTGCAATGTATTCAATAAATTCTGATGCCTGTTTATCATTTTGGTATCTGTTTCAAACAGCAACACCACATTCCTCAAGTAAGTCGGCCTGCCAAACAAAATCAGAATAAGGTCTGCCTTTCTTTCCGACGGCATGTGCAATCCGAAACAGCTTCTCTAAGTGTAAGCGAGCTTCCGCATGCAGCAGGTAAAGTGCTCGTTTAGATTCTGTCACGGCTGCAGTTTGGCTTTGTGCTTTGTGAATTTCTGCTGCTCGCAAAGGCAATGAGGACTTCACATGATCATTCAGAGTAGACACCCTCCAATTGTCAGTGCCTGAAAAAATATGTAACAAAATAAATATAAATACTATACACCTCAAAGTATCTTGGGCTTTATCATTAATTCATTAATAATTTAAGGTAATTAAATTAGCCTGGCTACACTGCTATATAGCTGGGCCCTAAAAATTAATTTAAAAAAATTCTTGTACTTTTTTTGTGGCATATTTACTAAACCATACATATGTATATATCACTTTATCTTCATCATACACCGTAAACAGATAGATCTATTATTGTATAAAAGATGAACTTTTGCACATTACAAATTTGTATAATTTTAATTTTCCACGCTTACCTTTAATAAATGCACTCTTTTGATCAACAAGCAACAGAGGCTGTGATTTGGGTTTAAAATTTTTGTTTAATGCTCCAAAAGTTGACAAGGAAATAGTGTTGAAATAAAGATTACAAGATTATGAAAATGTTGTTGAATATATTGAGCATGATCAACTGAGTGAAGAAGGTTAGACATTTTTGTTGATGTAGATTTAAGGCATTAGTACTTAAATACATGTGGATAAGTAGTACCAAAATAGGTATACAATGGTTAAATATGTAGGAATAGCAAGTTAAACAAGGAAGTAAATGACTAGGGCTACTAAGTATATAACATAATACAACCACAGTATAGCGGCAACAATCTTTAAAACTACCATCTAGCAAAGTCACAGAGTTGGGAAGCCCTGTAAGAGCCATAAGGCAATGGCTATGGCAAGAGTCATTGGCTGGGTTCCCAACAAAATAAATCACAGGGCACAAAGTCGGAGTTAGGCACAAGGCACAGAGTCACAATGAAGAGCGTCAGTATTCGGGATATCACTTGGCATGGCCAGAGTGATAGGCGAATGTGTGTGGCTGTCACCTGGCATGGCCGGAGTGACGAGCTGGGCTGTAGGATCTTGAAGAGGGGCTGTCACCTGGCATGGCCAGAGTAACAGGGATGAGGGCATCTATAGATGGTGTGACACCTGGCATGGCCGGAGTGACACATACGAGTGACATGTTGTTGAGCAGTCTATTGCGGAAGGGTCTGATGTACTTGAGGTATGCTGAGCTACGCCCACGTCCAGCGGTACGGATTGTGTTGTCGGAATGATGGTCTTGTACAAGCTGGGTGGCGCGGCCAATACGGAATGAGTGTGTGTTATAGAGGCCAGGATCAAGGCCAATATGGTGGATGGAGCGTTTTACCATGGAGCTGAACATTTCACGGTCAACTGGAGTGCCCGTTCTTGTGAGAAAGAGGGGGGCCGGTCGAGTTTCCCCTTAGCGCCAGGTAATTAGAGAGAGTGAGGACTGGGCATGAAGTTGTGTCATTATCCGACTGAATGACCAGCGTGGGGGTATAATGACGGCTATGCTTATATGATCGGAAGGAAATGGTCAGGGAGGTTTGGGTCATTGTGATTTGGTGGAGTTGCAAGGTGTGGCTTGTGTTGGCAGAGTGAACGGCCTCGCCCGCTCGCAGACATGCATGGAAGGTTAGGGTGTAGATAGCTGACCATAGAAGGCGATCATAATTTGTAGCAACCAAGTGTTGCAGTGCACTGATGATATCGCGAAGGATAGATTTTGTTATTGGATGCTGTCGTTTGGTTGTTGGAGCAGCGGATACATTAAGGGCACCCTGCAAAGCTTTTGTGACAATGAAGGAACAAGCAGGATCAGGTACAGCATATAGTTTGTGGATGAAGGAGATAGCCGAGGTATAGGTTTTGATGGTTCTGTAAGCCAGACCCCTATTGTTGAGATGAGCAATGAACAGACAGACTTGTTGAGATGTTGCTGGGAACTGAGGGTCCATGAGTGTGTCGGACTGAAATGCCTGAAATGCTGTCCAATTTCGCTGGTAAATCTCTGCTGTAGATGGTTGGAGAGATGCCTTGAGTAGAGTCAGGAGATGATGTTGAAGTTTGCTGGCAGCAGGTGATGTGGGATCGGGGTTGGGTAGGGCAACATCCCATACTTGTTGAGGACCTCGGGTGTAGCAGCCTGTCGAGAAATGAGATCACATAATGTATTGTTAACACCTGGGATATGGGCAGCAGTAAGGAATATATTATGCTGGAGAAGTAGTAAAACTAATGGACGGACAATTTGCATAATTAATTGGCACTTAGAGGTATTGGCGTTGAGAATGTGTACAACTGCCATGTTGTCTGTATAAAATGTTATGTGTGAATTGGCCAGTTTGTGAGCAAATATTGACATAATGATGTGGACAGGGTATAGTTCCAGTAGTGTAATGTTGAAGTGTTGCCATTGTTGAGGCCAAAGTCCCTGAATCCAGCGGCGACCGTAAGTGGCACCAAAACCTGATTATGAAGCATCAGACCCTAATTTGATGGCTTTGGAGGTGTAGCTGTAGGGTTGGGAGATGATGGTTATGCCATTGTGGTTGTCCAGGAAGGAGGACCATGTCTGGAGGTCTCGTTCCGTTTCTTTTGTTAAAGTGACATAATGGCTTGGATTCATGATTCGCTTGGTGCGGTCATGTAGGCGCCGGAGGAAAGCACGGCCAGATTTAAGTTGACGTAGTGTTATAGTGCGCTTTTGGACTGCTGCTGATGTGTCGAGTCGATACTGGATGAGTTTAGGCATGGGTAGCCGTGCCTGCATAAGTTTAGTGTGCAGTTCAATGCCCAAGAAAGTAAGAGTTGTAGAAGGCCCTTCAGTCTTGTGTGAAGCAATGGGGACATTGAGATATGTGCAAAGAGACTGGAAGGTGTGTAGATCTCGTAAACACCGGGCACTTGTTGGTTGAATGAACAGGAAATCATCAATGACCTTGACATTTGAGGTTAGGCAGTACTTTGTTTTAAGTATCCATTGTAAAGCTGATGAGAAGGCCTCGAAGATCTTGCAGGAGGGGGCAGCACCCATACTTAGCATTTTCTCATAATAAAACATTCCGTTGAATTGAAAACCCAGCAGATGATATTGGGCTGGATTAACAGGAATTATTCTAAATGCGTCGGCAATATCGCTCTTGGCCAGATAAGGGCTGGGTAAATGGTGACAGATAAATTCTATTGCATGCTGTAATGTTTGGTACTGTACTGTGGTATGCTTCTTGTCGATGTTGAAATTGACAGAATTAATATCATATGGGTATGATAGATTGTGGAGAAGGCGAAATTTTCCAGGAGTTGACTTTTCACGCAGTGCAAGGGGTGAGGATTTGAAATTTGGGAAGGGAGGTGTGGTGAAGGGACCAGCTAACCGGCCAAGGGCAAGTTCAATTTGCAATTTTGCCTGTACAATATCGGGTCTGTCTAGGACACTCTGGGCATTCTTTGATGTTAGTGGAGTATCCGGGCCGGTGAAATGCAGGGAGAAGCCATTGGTGAAGCCATCAATGATATAGTCATGTTGGGGATACCCTTGAAGCAGCTCACTTAGCCTGCTTACGTTGATTGGTGTTGGAAGGCTAGTGGTGCTTGGTGGGAGGTTGATAATCGGGCTGATCCCTCCTGTACTGCCTGCTACGGCGAGTGTGGCATCCCTGGTAGGCAGGGTGATGTCGGTTGCAACTGGGGCAGTTGTGGCGGAAGGTGCATTGTGATGAGTCACACCTGGAGCCTCACTGGTGAAAGGCAAAACAGTATCCTGTTGTGACCCGTTGTTGGGAACGAAAGGGCTGGTACTGTTGTGTTTTCTTGGTCATTTTTTGCTGGAAGGCTTTCAGGTAAGCGGTAGTCTGCAGGTCTGCCCTGAAAGTGAACATCTGGTGTGTTCCCTGTCAACGCGAAACTGTGT
Organism: Alitta virens; assembly: GCA_932294295.1. Classification (NCBI taxonomy): domain Eukaryota; kingdom Metazoa; phylum Annelida; class Polychaeta; order Phyllodocida; family Nereididae; genus Alitta; species Alitta virens. The sequence goes on along the minus strand of OW028574.1, from coordinate 44,803,379 downwards.
GTTGTAGAATTGCCAATTTGCACCAACAGACATCAGGCTCTTAATCTGTTGGCTATAGGTGAGCATGGGGGTTGTCTGATCAGGGTGCTTTGTGGTGTACACTGCAATGTAGACATCCATGGCTTTGCCCCATTCTTCCTCTGTGAGTTCTTTTTTCTTCTTAGGAGTTAAGTTAAAGGCAGCCTGGTCGTAATCGGAATGAGGATTCGGAAGGGAAATTTGGAATGAATGAGCATGCTGGGGATGAATAAGGTCAGGAAACTCGATGTATTCATCTGCCCAAATATTCTCCTTAAGCTTATTTGGCACACTGAGGCCAATTGGGGTGCCGGTAAGCTGCACTGGCCGTTGTAAGGGGTGCGTTGCCAGTTGGAGTGGACATAGGTGGGACTCACCAGATGGAGCTTGTGGCATGATGAAAGGCTGCGGCTGGTTGCTACTGTGTGGAAGCAGATTTGCAGGCTGTTGAGTGCTGCAGTGTGGAAGCGGCTGAGCTAGAGGCAACGGATGCATGGGTTGGGCTGTAGGCTGTTGGGTGGTGCTGTGTGGGAGCGGCTGGCTGCTAGGCAGCTTTTTGGCCAAGGACTGCAGGGAAGCCTGCATGGCTTCAAAAGCATTGTATTGCTTCGCCATCAAGGCTGCCATGGTGCCTAGAGTGGTGAGAACAGCATCGTTGGTCGCAGATGGTGGCGGTTGGTTTGCGTCACCTGGCATGGCCGGAGTGACTTGCTGAGCATAGGTTGTGCGGTAGGCAGGGCGGCCTCGTCTTCTGAGGAGTCAGGTGATGATGCACGTTGATAGCGGGCTGGCAACTGTCGGCGGCGAGCTGGTGCTTTCCGGGAAGCAGTGCCACGCTTGGCCTGCACTTTCGGCATTGGCTGAAAAATAGAAGAGAAAGTGCGGTAGTAACCAATCAGGATATATAAGGAAATGTGGACTGGAGGAGGATCCATATTATGAAACCTGAAGCGTGTGAGTTAGCAGGAACGATGAGGTTGGAGAGTTAATAAGTAATGAAGGAAAATTGACAGTGTGACAGCAACATAATTAACCTGTCACAAACATAGAAAATGGTAGGAGTGGTAGATAGTGATTTTTGAAATGACAGTCTGGCAGCGACAGAGTTAATCTGTCACGAACTAAAAATGTAGGTTAGTAATATTGGAAATGTTAGAAATGTGACAAACAATGGAATTGTAGAAGTTTGAAATATTGGAGACTTGTAAGTTGACAGTCCGGCAGCGACAGGATTAACCTGTCACGAACAAAGAAATTGAACATTAAAATATATTGGAGACTTGTAAGTTAACTGTCCTACAGCGACAGGATTAACCTGTCACGAACAAAGAAATTGAACAGCAAAATACATTTGAGACTTGAAAGTTGACTGTCTGACAGCGACAGGATTAACCTGTCACGAACAATGAAATTGAAGATTTGGAGACTTGTAAGTTGAGTCTGACAGCGACAGGATTAACATGTCACGAACAAACAAATTGTAGAAGTATGAAATATTGGAGAGTTGAAAGTTGGCAGTGCGACAGCGACAGAATTGTCACGAACAATGAAATTATTTAGAATTGTAAAACTTGACAGTCCGACAGCAACAGGTATATATGTCACGAACCAAAATAGTAGTTGTAGATATTGGAATGGATAAGTGAAGATGACTTCAGTTTGAGAGGAACAAACAAATATTATGAAAGATACCACTGAAATGTTATGTTAAGTTTAGGTTGGAGTGTTCGACAGCAACAGGTTTTACCCCGTCACGAACAATAAAATTGTACAGTGTGAGATTAGGAAGTAATTGAAATTTCGTTGTGTTCAATCGGCCGCGTTAGCAAAGTGCCGGGAACAAAACTATGGCTGAGAACCACGCCGGTCAAGCCGCCACGAGGCATGATGTTTGTAAACAAAACGGTGTTGAAAAGTAAACAATGTACTACTCACGCGGATTTTAGATGATCCGCAGGTCTTTCTCAACGTAGAATTACGCCGGGGAACGTCGTAGACGAAAGGAGACACGGTTGACTACAATCGGTTGGACAGAAGTAGAAAATTTGTTGAAGAATTGAGGAGATATTTTCAGAGTGGCTCTGTTGCAGCAATGGCGGACGAGAGATTGAGGAAGCCAGGCTGTGATTGGCTGATTGAGGTCATGTGAACGTTTGGCGGGAAAGGGAGCATTAAGTATTTGACTCGTTGAACAAAAAACCAGCTGTGCAAACACAACTGTTAATTTGTGTGCTTTATCATAAGTGCTCATGTAACGTCTGCACCAAACACAAAGCATTTTCCCATCCTCAAGTTCAAGCCATGGTCTGTCAACTCTCCATCTTTCATCCCATCCACGTGGGTTCTTTGGCTTAGGTCCAGAGATCTTTTCAGGGCTTAGATCACCGAGATCAGCGTGTCAGCTGATGTTTTCTTGTCAGTTGTAACCAGCATATCCGTGTCTTTGTCACTGCGTTTCTTTTTTTACTATAAATCAAATATTTCTCCATTGCACTGGAGTTTATCACACCGTACAACACAAATTATAAAGGTAACAGCAACGTCCATGAGAAATTGAGAATGACGTCATCAAGGAGGCGCGGGAATTCCCTCTGAGGGGTACTGATGGGAGGAGTGATCAAGGGGCACTGATGTGGGATTCCTCCCAGGTTGGAAAATCGTAATCGGTCGCCTTTGACCGATGAAACCCCATTTTTTGTGTCTGCTAATTAGTTTTTTATAATGCTAGTTGGTTATTACCGACAGACTGATGCTATATCGGACACTGGACATGATGGTGTAGTTTCGTTTTGGACCATTGGTCGAAAGGGTGATATGACCATTTATTTTGATAATTTTTGGGACACTTCCGGTTCGGCATGACCACTGTGTAGACCTGTTTTAGGACAGCTCTCTACGGGAAGTGAGCTTTGCTCACAGCCTATGGCCATGACGAGCTTCGTTCATTAAAGAGTCTGGCCATCTAGGTGATGTCACAATTTTAGACAATGGGATTATGACATCACAATTACCAGCATGCAACATAGCCTTATATTGACTGGTAATCCTGGCTTCTAAATTGGTTAATATTGTTGCAGAGATGCCAGATGAATGAGGATACTGGTGTGGACTACTGCAAGCCATGGGTTATTGGTGAAACCATTGAAGGCTTTTTAGGTGTTGGCAAGGTGATTCAATCCTATCATCTGGATTTTGTTGTTGATGATCTTGTAGTTGGCAACAAACGCTGGCCGTGGAAAACATACTTCAAGGAAAATATGAATGAGAATGGTGGGAGTATAACAAAGGTATGGTAGGCCCAATCAAAAGATCTTTTCTGGCTTATTTGAACTTTAATAGCAAAAATAAATTGTTTTTCTCAACTGACCCTTTAATATTGACGGAGTGCATGGCTCATCCCATGTGCTGCAAAGTTAAGCAATTAATTTCATCACTTAATAATCATACAGGTGCCTGAAAGCCTATTGCCAATAGTGGGAAGCAAACCAAGTCTACTTCTTAGTTTATTTGGACTTGTTGGATGCACTGCTTATTTCGGGATGGTAGAGAGAGGTCATGTCCAAGCAGGCAAAAACAAAACGCTGGTTGTTAGTGGAGCTGCGGGAGCTTGTGGATCACTAGCAGGGCAGGTTAGATCAACAATAACTACTTAAGAGCCTTTTTTCTAATACATTATTTGAATGATTTTTTTCCAGCTTTAATTAGATGTTATCTCTTTCCAATTAACAGATAGGTCATATACTGGGATGCACCAATGTGGTTGGTATTTGTGGGAGCGAAGAAAAATGTGCTTGGCTAAAAAAGGACTTGGGATTCAATGCATCAATAAACTACAAGACGGATGATGTTGAGGAGAAACTCAAGGATACCTGTTTTAATGGCATTGATATTTATTTTGATAATACAGGTGGAGACATAAGTGATAAAGTCATTCAGTATGTAAGTGAACTTGGTACAATCCTACCATATAGCAACACCTATTTATTCCAGAGGCATAATGGATTGATTGTAAAGGCACTCTGAAACAGCTTGCTAACTCAAATCTTTGTCGCCCCTTTAACAGATGAATAAAGACTCGCATGTGATTTTATGCGGCCAAATTTCCCAATACAACAAAGATGTGCCTTATCCTCCTCCCATACCAGACAGCACAACTGCCACCATCAAAGATAGGCACATTACAAGGTAGGAAGACCATTTTCCTGAAATTTATGGGATTATGTCCCAAACTTTGAGCTTTTCTATGTAATACCATGGGATGAACTGTAAACGTTCCCCTGAACCTTGTAACAGGGTAGAGAGCTCCCAGTTAATAAATATTTGTGCGAGCGACCACCAAAAGAGGCTTGAGCTCCGCTGCCTGGTGGCCACCAAAGGAGGCCTGTTCTGTCAAGACAGTAGCACTCCCTGTAATTGCAGTGTGTACATGTTTTTGGGTATGAAAATGTGTAGACATTCCACACTTTTAAAGTGGTTAGTTCAGCACCAGATATATATTAGATTAGCTTTATGAAATCATCTTAATCTTGGCTTCAGGGAGCGATACCTTGTGTTGAACTACATGGACAAATTTCCTGAGGCAGTTGGCAAACTTGCAATGTGGTACTCACAAGGATTAATTAAGGTAAATGTTACTATACCTCAAACAACGATATTTGGAAACAGCCACTTAACAGGGCTGCCTACTCTCATGCATTCGCCACAAGACTCGCACATTTGGTGTCTGATCACTCTTTGAGTTTCAAGTCTTTCCTGACAATTGGTCTCATGCACAGAGAACTAGAATAAATCTTTCATATATCAATGTAAATGGGTGCAGGGGCTCTTCGTCCGGTGTGCTGGGCCAAATTTCACACATTCATTGCTTCAGAAGTTTGCAACTCTTGACTTTTATTAAATTGAAAGGTTGGTGAAACTACAGAAGAAGGCCTCCAAAATGCTGGCCGAGCATTTGTCTCCATGATGACAGGTGGAAATAAAGGAAAACAACTTGTAAAAGTTCACTGATTTAATTATTATGAGTGAATAATTTATTATGAATGAATAATGAATAAATATATGCAATTATGAATGACATATATTGTACATGTTATGATTACACAGTATTGCTGCTTATGAATATATGACTAGAGTACAATTTCAAGAAGATATGGTAGAAAAATTCAAATGTATATCTATGCTGTCAATCTAATCCCTTGTATCTCACTTATGGTTGTTTAAAGTATGATTTTCCACATCAGCCTTAAAAAGCTTTAAAAATTGTTTCACACAACATTCTTGTTCATGTTTGAGGCAATAGTCAGTTACAATTTAAACGAAGTTTCTTTGTGAGTTTTTCACCATATTTTTGACCAGAAATGAAATACAATAGTTTGGTATGACAGTGACTAAAATTTGTATTCTATAATGAATAATAGTATTTAATCTAATTATTAATGTGATTCAATTATTAAGAATACACGAGATTATCATACAATAAAACCATATCATTTAAAAAATAAAAGTTAAATGTTGCAGTAATTCGCAAGTGATATTTCACAACTTTCTGTATATTTTAACAATTTATGTTACGTGATAAAAAATGATTTAAAATTTTGGCAACTACAATTTTTTTCATTCAGTCTAGCAACTGGTTGTCAAGAGAACCCTGCAATTTTGTATTATTACTCTTTGACACAACACAGGTTTGCATAGCATCTTAATGCTCAAATGTTCCAATAATGCAGTGATGAATTAACAGTATATACACAATAGAAATAAAGTTAATGACTTCAAGGATCAGATGATGCATGTACACTACATCTATGTTATAAACCTCTGAATGAATTAACAATAATACAATTTTTTTCACATCACCAAAAATACACATTTTGACCCAGCCAGAGTTAAAGAAATCGACAATTAAACAACTTGAAATATTACATCCACAGTTACAATGACATTTGCTGCTATCCACAAGTTACAATGACATTTGCTGCTATCCACAAGTTACAATGACATTTGCTGCTATCCACAAGTTATTGGAGGGAGCTTGAATAAGGGCTGTTTGTAGTAAATAGGTTTGATTTCCAAGCTATTTAATAACCATAACATAATATTAATCATTATGCATAAGTAATAGTTATATCCCTCATAGTCTGGACTGAACTAAAAATTTTTTGGTTAAATAACTCCCGTCAAAATAGACTATTAAACCCAGATGTGTTTGCAGCTACAGGGCAGCTGCTGGGATGCCACCAAGCCATAGCTGTGCAAATCGAAAACACCGGTCCTCCTATCAAACAAAGGACCTATAGGGTACCCTACATGAAGCGAGAGGCACTTGGCGAGAAAATGTACAAACTATTGACCCAGGGGGTTATTGTTCCCTCGAAGACCCAATGGGCCTCCCCAATTGTTGTCGAGAAGAAAGATCACTAGGAAGAACCTCTGTCTGTATTATTTTTCTAAAGTGAACAATGTTACTCAAAAGGATAGTTATACTGCTTCTTTAATACAGGATGTATTTGATCAACTCTATGGCTCCTCTGTGTATTCAACCCTGGATCTAAAATCTGTCTTTAATCAATTGCCCCTAGAACAGTCAAGCATGGAATAAATCCTTTTGTGTGCTTAAGAGGGCTCCTTGAGTTCACTAACATGCCTATGGGATTATCGAACACGACCGCCCATTTTCAGAGAGCCATGGATGCGGTTTTGCATGAATTAATTGGAGTGTGTTGCATGATTTATGTAGACGTTACTGTAGTATATAGTCCAGACATTGTCAATCACCGACAGGCCATTATTGAGTGGTTTAGACAAATTAATCTGACTTTTAATTCTAAGAAGTGTGTGTTTCGGGCGGAGTGAAGTGAAATTATTGGGATTTGTGGTTAGTGGTGATGGACTGAGAGCTGACCCGGATAAGGTCACTGCTATAGCCAACATGTGCCCAGCCAAGACTGAAGGAGATTCGCACGTTCCTGGGCATGACAGGACACTACAGGTCTTGCATGCCTAGCTATGCGACAGTGTCAGAACCCCTGGTGGTGCTGACCCGGAAGCACACTAGGTTTCAGTGGGGTGACAAGGAACAAGTGAGTTTTGATCGATTGAAGGAGTGACCATGTCATGGCACAACCTCACACCCATGATCTATACCTGCTCTACACTAATGCGTCTAATGTGGAAATAGGGGCTATATTATGTCAGAGGAACCCGGGGACTGCGCTATAGATACTGCTAGAAGAATGAGCTGTGCTGTGTCATGTCTGATACAGCACAGCTCATTTTTCTTGCAGTATGGCAGGCGACCCCTAGCCTAGCAGTCCTGTCATTTTTCATGGTATTTTGGAACAGGTTGAAAAAATATTGTCTGGACAGTATACATGCATCAGTGCCAACTATCACCATTTCATACCATTGAAAACTAGTAATTAGGTTTTGACGGCGATAACTAAGTTCAGTGATAAAAATTGTTAAGAAGCAGCAGTTAAAATTGCTGATTCACATCATGAAAATTATGATTGTGGAAAAATATTAGCATGTCAAGATTGGTGTGTGCACACATTATTTTTCAGTATAAAATAGATTCAGGTAGGTAGGTAGACTGTAAAAACGCTTGCATATATAATCCCAGGAAAAAAAATAAAGACTGCTGCATGGCCTTCATTTTGTGAACTCAGGTGCAAATGAGGGCTGTGCATGTTTGCTTGGCTAGGTGGCCAACTGCCTCTGCATAGAGCCTCGAGTGGAGGGGAGATGATCTCTATGGAGATTGGCGCAGGTATTGACGAAGAACTCCAGGAAACACAATAGAGAGTGACTGGCAAGGAGGGTCAATGCTGGTGAGGTCAAAGGGGGTGATGCAGTGCTGATCAAGACCGAAGAACCATTGACCTTGACTAGCAGATGGGATCCACAATGGCTGGTGACACATGTCAGAGGCTACGTGTTGAGGCTGACCCATCAACACACGGGGAAGAGAAAAGTCCTTAACAGGGAAAAGGTAAGGACCCAGAAGTAATTTGTAACAAGGTCAGGCCAAGACCACACCACAAGACCAGGCCCAATGCACCCAGGCAAGCTGCCAGGGAGCCCCTAGCGACAGTTTTCCCGCCAGAAGCACCTGAGACGCCAACAACCTGACCAGCAGTTCCAGAGGCCGAGGCAGCTGAGAAAGAGCCATGGACAGCTTTGACCACTGGAGCACACCAGACGAAGAGCCCCTGCACCCAGCGTCCACAGTGCACGACCAGCTACACTCCAGTGACTCCAGTGACTCCAGTGACAATGACCATGAGGCTCCACAGGAGCAGCGTCACTTAAGCAAGTTTGCAGAACATATTGGGAAATGAGACAAAGGAGTTTTCTTAGACTCTAAAGGAGTTCAAAGACGACTGAGGATGGGCAGTGACAGTGACGCGGCGCCCAAGCTTGCGGTTGGATGATGATGCAGGACCAGAAAGCACCATGGTTCGAGGAGGCACAGCTCCAGGACCACCCTCTTGGGTGGTTCTGGTCACATTGGAGACACCAAGCTATCCAGCTCAACTTAGGTGACTGATCGGGATGGTGCAGGACAGCAAACGTGATATCCAGATTCATGGCTATATTTAAAGGTGTCGAGAGTGGCCCCTGAGGAGACTGCAGCCTCTTGATGTCAGCTTTTCCGGCTGTAGCTGCGAATTGAATCAGCCTACACTGGCTATTTCACTGTTGTTTGTGGTGGTTATTCTGTCAATGTGGAGATTTTGGGTTAGATCATTTTTGGGTTGGATAATCTGTTGTAAACTGGTGGCAGTATATCGGGTAACTGATGACTCCGCAGCTTTTAGGCTGCCTTTGGGACCCTCGATCCTGAGGCGACTTCATTGGCATGGGACTGCATGTTCTCTTTGGGGTGGCCACAGCTCGTCAATACACAGAAGCCACCAGGGACCTGCAGTCAAAGATGCAGGACATGCTGCACCTGATGGGAAAATTGATGTCAGTCGTCAACCATCACAGTCTGTACATCAGAAACGTCACCATTGCGGTCAGTCAGCTTGGAGATCAGGTTAAACAGCTGGACCAATACGCGAGTCAAATCACCCAGGGATTGACTTCAGTGGGAGAGCACTTCAGTACACTGGAGCTTCGCCTTGAAAGCAGAGGGCATCGAAGATTGAGCGAACCATGAGGTGTACAGAGAGCAGATGAGACTATACCAGCAGCAGCGTAGTGCGCTGGAGCGAGGAGACCTTACTTAAGATATAGTCCATACCAGCATGCTCGCCAACATTCTCAACATGATTGCACAGGCAGGACGATTGGGGACGTGACCTGGTACTATAAGCATCTGAGGATTGAGGCCATCACCATCGATCGCTGCCAGCTGATCTTTCGTTTTAATGTACCCACTATTAACAAGGCGAGTTATCTGTTGAATTCTATACAAAGCTTTCCTGTACCGGTTAAGCATTCTATTACTGTACAAATTAAGGTTGGGTCCTTTGTTTGCATCGGCCCTGTGCACGTGGGCTCATTTTCAACCAAACTGACCCAAAAAAGGCTTGCCGCTTTGACATTTCCAAACTATCAAATGTAACCTTTGTGGATAGGGTGTCATTGCGCACCATTGTCAGTCACTTTGAAAGAAATGATCTCGACACATTGCCCAGGAGCAGTTTATCATCCTGTTGAATTGGCACCCGCCACTTACACATGAGGCACTGCCCGGCACCATTCTATACTGCTGGTACCCGGGAGTGGCTCTTCCTCCCATTCAGGTTGAGGGCCAATTAAATTTCACACGTAATTTAGATTACGAGGCAATGATGGAATCTTTCCCACAATTATAAAGGGCCACTGCTGCCCATGTAGAGGATGTCAGCGAAGAAATGTTGTTGAATGCGATTTAAGTCGAGTGGCAAAACTTGGGGGAGAATTAAGAGGCATGCACAGCTACTTCGCTGGCTATTTCACTTTTGTTTGTGGTGGTTATTCTGTCAATGTGGAGATTTTGGGCTGCCAGGAGGAGTATTTGGGTTAGGTCATTTTTTAGTTGGATAATCTGTTGTAAACTGCGCCAAACTGGTGGCAGTATATCAGGTAACTGATGACTTCGCAGCTATAAGGCTGCCTGTAGGACCCTCGACCCTGCTGGCATCTAGTGGCGCTGAGATTAGGCAAGGGTTTGTTAGCATGAAGCTGTGACTTCTAGAGGTTTGGCTCAAGTGTCTATTAGTGGTAGATAGGGCCCTCTTGGTGAGCTAGATGGTAATCCGGACTTGATGTCTAATGCAGGTACAGATAGGAGTCATCCAGAGGGTTTCAAATGGGAAATTTAAGACTTGAAATTTAACACTTGAGAGCAATTTATAATTTGAGTAACTGGGGAGCTTTGAGATCACGGATTGTATTGACGAAAACTGGAAAACCTGAAATACCTTAACAGTAAGCTCGACACAGAGGAAGACATCAAAAGAAGGAAAGGGCCAGCTATGAATGCAAAACATAAACTGAAACATCTATTCAACAGCACAGCAAGCATAAAAGTAAAGTCAGAGCCCTAAGTTGACTGCTGAAAGTGCGCTATCCAAGGAAAAGTAGGCAGTGGTCGAAATGCTGTGACTTTCCTTTACGGAGCCAAATGTGACTCCGGATGATTTAAGCTGGTGAGCTGGTCTGGAGCCAATCTCAGTGTTTCCGATTCCCTTTTTTTTTTTTTTTAAGAATAGTTCATTAAATTATCTACTGATAACTTTAGGAGGTCTATATAATTGTGTACTACACTACATAGAGCTTCCTGAACAAGTAATATATGATGAAAATAAACCAGTAATTTTTCAGGGTAGGCTAGTTTCCTTTTATTATTTGGTAAATTTTTGTTCTAGCTAAAACAAAATATAATCAAAACATTACCTAGGTAAATTTGTTCAATACTGACAATTTATATGAAATAGAAATCAAAGAAAAACAAAATATTCCCCTTGCAAAGCAGTGACTTTTGTTTCTGTTTGGGTTCTATGATGGTTAATTGCACTTCACACTTCACAGAAGTTCACACCACAGCTTTCTTAAACTGGCTTCCACAATTGCAATTAACAATTTTCCTGGACATCAATCATGAAATGCACAGAGAAAGCCAATATTAACCTCTTTTATTCAAGAAATGTCGGCCCTTGCCGGCGCCATTAGTGGACTGAACAAGACTTTGATGCATTTTACCAGCTCAAAAGCTCCGGAGCACAGGGAAATTTCGACCACTGAAAATATGCATAAAAGAAACCTGGAGCATCACCATCAGAAACAGGAGACTTAGCTGGTTGGGTCATTTAATAAGACTACCACATGAGACACCCACCCTGCAAGCCCAAAAGGAGTTTCTTGGATCAGTAAAATATCCCCCAAGGCATACCCAAAAATACCTGGATAGGGAACATCATGACAGAAACCAACATTTCAGAGAGAGAGATTGCTTAAAAACTGCAGTGAAGGAGCTCTGCCAACACCATTTTTTCTGCATTTGTGATGTCATATGTTACAAACGATATGATGTTATCAAACAATGGATGATGATGTTTTCATGAGATAATTGCACTTAAGCAGAGCATTAAATAATTCAGGGGTCTTAAGCATATTTCACGAATGTTCCCTCATGCATATCCCTTTTATAAATATTATAATCTAGGCAGAATTGATTCAAATTGCGGAACAAAACTAAAATGTCAAAATTCCATGTCTTATGATTTTTAAAGGTTGACAGACTCATACCACCTAGTATGTACTCCGTGGAACCACAAGAAGATCTGTGGGTTACTTCATATAATTTAAAGTAAACTTTTGGTGAATCGTTACCAAATAATTGTTTTTGTTAATTTCTATAATTTTGTGAGGTGCAAGCAGATGTAACTGAATCAACAATGAAAATAGCGGTCACCAGGTTTGTTTTTGCGCCAAAGCTATCAGGCCTCAGGAGATGTGCCATACCAAATATTCTACTTTTAACTTAGCTTTAAGTGTCATCACATTGTGCTAAAATGATCAATGGTAGAGATATCATGATGGATTATTTGAAGAAACAGTTCATAAATTCAGCCTACATGCAAATTAGTTTAGTTTTTCCAGACCTACAACCACCCTTTTCTCCCTCCATATGATAACTTGCGGATGTCAGATGTTTTACACACACATATAACTGCAAAATCTAAATAAATCCCACAGCAAAAGACATGCAATAGTCTTGAGAGTTAGATCGATAGACAGAATTCAGGTTGTAACCACCAACATTTTTGATCATAACGTGTCTAGCAGAATTGACAAAAACTATACTTGTGAGAGGTGTTGCATGTTTTTTGCTGTTCACGTTGGAGTACAACCTACAATTTTAAACCAATTTATCTCCTATTACACAGTAAAGAGAACACAATTCAGAGAACAAATGCATTAAAGCTAGATTGTCAAACGGTTTTGTACTGCTAAAACAGCTATCCAAATGAAAGAAAATGCTTCTTACTTGAATTCAAGAACCCAAATTGTCTAGATTAAGCTAAATTAATAAATATGGGAGGAATTTACTTCATCGACTTTGTTTACATTTTAGCTAATTATTCATTGCAATTTCAGCGTCATTTTATGAAAAATTAAGGTGGGAATATTTCAATTCATGCTACAAGCGAAATTCAAGGCACTGAATTATAGTGTACATTATGAATCTACAACGCTAATGACGTTCGTTTACGCCTTGTTTTCATCCCATTGGCCATAAAAGACAGTGCAATGTAAAAAAATCGGCATGGGGAAGTTTATGAATTTTATAGAGATATAGTGAACTTAGCCAGGCCCTGATTAGAGTTAATCCAGTTTTTTTTTTAAGCACTGCAACACATTTTGGCCACCGTCATATTGAGTGACAATCCAGCTTTAACTACAGTTGTGCAACAGAATTCCACACTCATACCAAACACTATCAATAAATAATTGATGAAATATGTACAAATGATTTGAGTAATATCACAATTTGTTGGATATAAATTGAGCAAATGTAAAGTTTTCACTGATGAAATGCAAATTATTAAAGTTGAAGTACCAAGGTTCTAGCTCCGATTAACTTTCTGCACAAGAATTTTGGGACATACATTTAACCAAGGAAGCAACGCAACAGACAATATGATAAAAACAAAATACATTGGACCATAACCAAAATTATCCACCAACCAACCTACAACACTCATAAATGTAAGTTTTCCGAAAACTTCGAAGGTTGCTAAAGTTGTGTAGTGTGTCGCCTGAATGTTAGCTGGAGCCAGCTGCGAGCATTGCATCATAAGAGTGAAGGTAACGGTGGTTATCATGCCACTGATCAACAGTAATACGCACATCCCTAGCATTGCACTCCCTGAAAGAAAAGTTACCATTATCACTGAAACTACATGTGAGCTTGAATGCCTGGTAATAAACCCTAACACCCTAGTCTACCTTACTTTATTCTAATAACAAAAGACAGTAGTTACTTACAAAACAGCACGTCTGCGGATGCAGAAAGACCTTGTAGAGTCCAAACAGCAATCAGCCACAGAAGGCCACCCAAAGGCATAAGTCGGCAGACTGACAGCTGTTGTAAAATCATGTGGCTAGGCAACCTGTGAAGGATCATTTCTTGATGTAAAATTGCAACACATGCCCACGGTGAATTTTTATGTAAATTTTGAGCAACATGTTAAGTGCATAAGATAGTTTCTTTGCTCTAAAATATTACTATTGGCAATTGCCGGAGAATACCAACCTGTAGTTAGAGAGAACATAGCCTCCGAGTACGGATCCTATGATGGATACCCCTTGGCCAATAACACCAGTCCAGAACGTAACATCCTCTCTGGCAACTGCTCTGTCCAGTAAGAATAAGGGCAACATACCAACTGCTCCTTGCTCCCCTGAAAAATTAAGACTCATTCAAATGAATCCACACAACAGAGTCATAAACATCTTGATCATGACTAAGCATTTTCAATTGATCATACCAAGCTTGTATATCAGGACATACACCATCATCCATTTGGTCCCTGGAACAGCCAACACTTCTTTGAGGAATTGAAATTTTGATGGCAGTTGTGACAGTATATCAATGGGCAACTTCACATCCTTTTCATTTCCATGTGTTCCAACAAAAGCCGACTTTTGCCGGATTTTGTCTCGTTTCTCGATCCGTTCCCTTCTTGCTTTTAGCCGCTTTTCACAGTCACATTTCAAGCCTGCCCCTTTGTTATGACTGGTGGTGCTTGTATTAGGCACATGTCCTTGTGCTGAGGAAGAGCTATGTTCGTCATTACAAGCACTGTCATAGCCACAGGTTGTATCTGCAGGTTCTTCCATGTTAATCTCAGAGTTGCACGAATGGCACTGGTCAATTGTTTCATCTGAATAAGAATTCTCGCGACTTAATTTTGATTGCATAGGATATTCATCATATTTGCCAATGTTATTGCTTTGTTTATATGTCTTTGGTTTTGTGTTCCTGTCTTCTTGATTGTCAGAGGTACGCACATCAGACATTACACCCGGTTTTTGTAAATCCTTAAATTTTGGGAACATTTTAATGAACAGGAGAGCTTCCAGGTAAACAGCAGTCAATGCTAAAAATAAGCCCATCCAACCAAGAACATCCAAGAACCACACTAAAAGTCCTCCTCCAATTATGGAGCCGATTTTGTAACCAACGACTTGCGCTACATTGCCGTGGCCCAGTTCTTCTCCCGAAAGTATTGCCAAGGCGATGCCATCCACTGCTATATCCTGGGTGGCAGCACACACATTCAGCATAAACATGGCAATAGAGATGAGCAAGATGTTATTAGGAGGTATCAAGCTTGTGACAGCACACGTCACCACCAAACCTAGTACACTGGCCAGTAACCATGAGTGTTTAGTGCCCTTTCTGTCCACCAAAGGTGCCCAAAGCGTTTTGCATAGCCAAGGTATGAGAAGCAGTTTGAAGAGACCCACATTTGTCAGTGACACTCCTTGTGAGCGCAGAAATATAGGCATGAATCTTGACTGGAAGCCATATGGAAGACCTTGTATCAAATACAGGAAAGCTAAAAGTAAGATATTTGCAGATATGGCACCTTTGAGTACTTTAAGTCCCATTGTGAAGCCACTTGTGAAGAAATTCAGTCTGTCAGCACACCTTCATATCCCGGTAATGTATCCCTACAATAAGATATCCACAAAATATATGATAAAATCATGCCTATATCAATTCAGTTGAAGTAAAAGAAGCAAAACAATTGAAATACAGTGGCTTAAAGTTATGGCCAAGGCTATAAAACCAGCCCGGCTCTGTGAGTAGTCAAAATTGCCTATTTACCGATACCCCGGCTTGTTGGTCAGATCGACCAGGCTACTTAACAAACCCAGCTTATAGGCTAGGCAACTCGTTGACTATTCAAATTGCCCGTACGGCATGTTGGACAACCTTATAATGATTTGATACATTCTCAGTCCTGCTCCCCGAAATCTATCAGTATCAGTTGCTCTGTGAGGTCACATCGCATTAATGATATGAGTGGCTGAGTTCAGTCAGCATATCATCATTAAGGACATTAATATATGTTATTATATATAATTTTAAGCTCCACCCAGAGAGAAAAAGTGTTATTGTCGTAGAGTATAGTTTAAATTCACAACAATCACCTCATTTAAATACGTTTCTAATAACTACCCGAAAAAAAAATCCGCGCAGTGCAGTGTAGTACTTAGGATCATTGACATGTCATCAAGCGGATAGGATAACTACATTGTAATAACAGCGTATACAATTATAAAAGCTAGGAAGAGCTAGTACTGTACTATTACCATTGCATTGCTTGTAACTTGCACCAAGCAAGAACTGTATTTCTCCAGCTCTGTAGTATGCAACAGCAGAACAACTTGTTCTATGTTGAACGGAAGTCACAATCCCAACATATTGCCTCCTCAAACAGATACGCATTGCCTTAAAATTTCAACAAATAAATGTAAAAAAAAGTATTGCTGACCATACAATTCCACAAGTACGGAGTCGTTATCACACTGTCCCTTCTTATTTGTTTATTTTAATGTATATATATTTTTTAGGGAACTACATCGCGAGGCAACAAAAACACTTTTAAAAGACAAAAGAAAAAGGCATGACCTGTCAGATGTCAAGTTGGTGCATTTAGTAATACCAAGTTCATGCATTGTTGCAACCAGAAGAAGGTCGAATGTAACGGTTGGCAAAACACTGATGTCCCAGGTTCAGCTGTGAAAGTAAGTTTGAGAAATGACATTTTGCATTTGAAGAAGTGTTTATCATTGAATGTCAATATATATCTATGTATACATCATACGTATGTATTTATCGGGATACAGAGTCTCGGGTGATGATACCAGGGAGATAAAGCCTCTTGCCATGTGATAACATATTAGTATAGCGCCTAAAAGCCTTACCGGGCGAAGTCCCAATATAACGTGACTGCCCTCAACTAGCCCGAACAGACTGCCTCGCGAGTCGCAAGGCATTATAAGTCAGTCCCATGGCATGGGGCTACCCTCAACCCTAATAAACAGCAGATTGCAGTCTTCCCGGAGATCCAGTTTCCTTTGCCAGACACTCGTGGTAATTCTGCCGGACCAAAAAAGGTTTTGTTGGACCGAATTAACGCGTAAATAAAAAATTGCTAACATAATTTAAAATATCATTATTATTAAGACAATAGACATTTGTACGGAAGCCATTTTAGGACATGAGAAAAAAAAAATTAAATTGTATAAACGATTTAGTAAATTGTATATACAAAGTACTAAATCGTATATACGAAATACTAAATTGAATATACGATATACTATATTGACTATACGAAATACTAAATTGAATATACAATATACTAAATTGAATATACGATATACTAAATTGTATATACGAAGGACTAAATCGTATATACGAAATACTAAATTGAATATACAATATACTATATTGAATATACGAAATACTATATTGAATATACAATATACTAAATTGAATATACGATATACTAAATTGTATATACGAAGTACTAAATCGTATATACGAAATACTAAATTGAATATACAATATACTATATTGAATATACGAAATACTAAATTGAATATACAATATACTAAATTGAATATACGATATACTAAATTGTATATACGAAATACTAAATTGTATATACGAAATACTAAATTGAATATACGATATACTATATTGAATATACGATATACTATATTGAATATACGAAATACTAAATTGAATATACAATATACTTATAATTGAATATACGATATACTAAATTGTATATACGAAGTACTAAATTGTATAAACGAAATACTAAATTGTATAAACGGAATACTTAATCGTTTAAACGAATTACTATATAGTTAAACAAATTACTAAACCGGCCATATCTTTGTTAATATTTGGTCTACAATTATGTGTGACCTATCTAAAGACTCGCCTTGGACAGTGCTATTTAATACTCTATACTGGAAAATTCTAGGTACAGCACAACAGCACTCAAAGGGAATAACTTTGTTTCACAATATGACATCCTAATCACCCTTGTCCTTAAACCCAGCTCTTTCTATCAGGCCCCAGTCTTCCCTTTCCTTCCCTTCCCTTCCCCTTCCCTTTCCCTTTCCCCTTCCCTTCCCTTCCCTTCCCTTCCCTTCCCTTCCCTTCCCTCCCCTTTTATTTGAGCAATATTGGAATCTATTGGGCCCTGGTAAATTATAACCAGTCAGTGTCCATATGCTAAGGCAAGTAAAAGACCCTACCCATGGGGTAAGAGTGTAACATGGGTGGACTCCTCCTCCCTTTCATCTCATCAATCAACCCTCGATAGCGGCAAGAACTTGCCTTAGAGGGCTGCATTTCCCATATCTGTCTATCTAATTTATCTATCTGTCTATCTTTCTATCTATCTATCTATTTTGATCCCTCCTAGTTTGATGGGAAAAGTTATTTTAAAGTCCTCCTTCCTGATATCATCCATGTTCGGTCTATAATTGCAGGCTATATGTAATACTTATGCAATTTGACAAAATGCAATTAGCATGGATCAAGATATTATTAAAATGTAGCATGGTGCAATTAAAGTCAGCATCACATAGTAAACCCAACTACAGGAAATACTACTAAGAAGGGAAGGGAAGGGAAGACTGGGGCCTGATAGAAAGAGCTGGGTATACGGACATGCCGTTTTCACAGATCAAACTGTATCTAGAATTTTTTAACTTTGTTTATTAGATAGCCCTGCCCAAGACGAGTCTCTACATAGGTTACACATAACTGTAGACCAAATATTAACTAAGATATAGCCAGTTTAGTATTTCGTATATACAATTTAGTATTCCGTATATACGATTTAGTATTCCGTATATACGATTTAGTATTCCGTATATACGATTTAGTATTTCGTATATTCAATTTAGTATATTGTATATTCAATTTAGTACTTCGTATATACAATTTAGTATTTCGTATATACAATTTACTACATCGTTTATACAAATTAACTTTTTTTTTTTCATGTCCTAAAATGGCTTCCGTACATTTGTCATAAGGGAAAGAAAAAAAAAAATTTTTTTTATAAAAAAAACGTGAAATAACACACTTCAAATTAAGTTCAATACTATTAGATAATGAGATACTGATCAAATGATAATAACTCGCATGTAAATTTACTATCAAATAAATTGTGAATCTGGGAAGGGACCACTTGTTATGGTAAAGATGTAGAGAAAGGGGATATGAATTTTAATTTGTAAAGGAACTGGCAGTTACTTTTCAAATTAATTCATATCCTTTTCTCTATATCTTTCAGTCATAGATTGCAATTTACTTCATGTAAAGGTGTGAGGGTTGAATTGCTCCTTCAATGTCACCTTCCTTCCTTTAATTGCAATTAACTTTGTGGAGTGTGACCGGAACAAAAGGTTGCTATTAACGAAAACATCAGTGTTCTATTCCTTCCCAAATCTCTAAATTGCAAAGCATATAGTTATTGATCTCTTATTTATTACAACCAAGACGGGAATTCGCCGGACCGCGTAAATAAACACCGGTCAGGTCTGACGGTCCATCAGACTTCATGAAGACTGGACTGTCAAGTCAAATAAATACAAAAACTAATATTATTTCCTTTTTGTTTTGTAGTGACTGAAAAATTAAATTCAAGTAGCTGTTGATTAAGGTTGCAGGTTTTCACGAATTAGGTCCTCACGGAACAAAACTTCACAAACTCTAATAGCCTAGGGTATTCCAATCACCTACGGTGCACAGTAGCACTTTGTATATGAGTAGTTATTGGTTCCGTTTGATGCGTTGCAACTCTTCTCTGATGCATAGCTCCCAAGTTTTAGAAACTGGTTTGCTGGTCACCTGAGTGAGGTTGAATGTCCTCGGTCAGCTGGCCACCAGAAACCCCTGGAAGCTTTGGCTCTAGTGGTGCATTCTGAGTATTTTAGAGCTACTATAACAGTTAAGATTTATTTAAGTTAAGATTTATTGTTAACTTTGCTACCCACAATTGAAAACTTTTAGTACTTTTATTTTAAACACCAACCCATCCTCGGTCCCAGTGCGAGAGTGACACCAACCATGGAAAAAGTGCAGTATAGCGGACCCAGATTTTTGAATTCAGTGTATGACGTCACAAGAAATGACGGCTGTTTTCAATATCATGGCAAGAACAATGTTTATTTTTATTTTCTTATGGGGTCTACTGCCCCCAAACCCCCGCTATGCTACACAATTGTATTCTTGTTTGACAAGATCTTCAAAATCTTGGTGAGTGTTGCTCAAATAATGATATATTTTATACCAAATATGGTCGTAAATTTGGGTTCGCTATACTGCACTAAACCCCCAACCATAATCATTGTATGCTGGTCAGAGAGTTTTGACATTAAATGCTGGTCAGACCTGCCAAATAAGGGTCAATTGGGAGCTATGACGATGTTTTGCATATCTATAAGTAACCTCGAATTTGTGTGTCCAGGTACGCTGCCGTTTGGGCCTGGATCGTGCCGTGGCCTACCTCATTCTTTCTATCTTCTCTGGTTCTAACTTACTAACCATTACAACTTTCTATTCACACTCCGTTCCTTTATTTTCCTCCTACAATTAGCTTCATAAAATACGGTCGACTCTAGCTGTCTGTTGCGACCTGTACCTGGCTGTGGTGTAAACATGCTAAAGCCAGCTGCTTCTGTTCACTACCACCAGATAAATATAAACCTTGGTAAATGTAAGAAGTTAATCTAATATATCATAAATGTGTACTTTTAGATCCCATTTTGAGTAGCCAGCTATGACAGCTTTGACCGACCGTTTTTAATGAAACTAACTGTACTTTCTCCCAAAGTGAGCACATGCTTGCTACCAATATGGCCGTCATCACTTTCAGAAAGAGGCTGAATGGATTAAGGTTCTGATGCATTATAGCAACCGTGCCTGTGGGTCACATGCCTATACCCCAAACAACCATATGCTCGCCTGATTAAGCTCCCTAGCAACCATTCACACCATTGGAGCCAGACCTAAAATGAAACTCAGAATAAGGCTGAATGGCAGGTCACATGACCTCCCAGAGCAAGTGACCTTTTTGACTCTGACTGAACAGGGAGACAAAATGCAGGAGCAGTGGCAACTTTTTCGCATTTGCAGGGGCAGTAGCAACATTTTGCATATTGATCTTATTAAATATAGAGGAAAATTTGAATTTATATATTTTTTTAAATAGGATATACATTAGATTAATAACATAAAATTTTAAATCGAAAAAATTGTAATGCAGGCCATAAAGATGGATGCAAAATTTTTTTTAATTTGGTCCCTGGCCGAGGGAGGGGGGGATTCATATATTCAAATGCATGTATTGTAGTGGGCCTTCTAGTGTAAATATATATATATGTTACCAAAATTCAAGATGTCTGATTGACTAAGAGGCTGTTGAGATGCTTTTAAATTAATTATTTTTTATTCACGATGATCGTCAATGGTCATTCTAGTGTAGATTGAGGTCAAATATGATAATTTTCAGGAATAATGTAATTTACCCACCGCGACCAAAATTTCATGAAAAACCATTCCTAGTGCGGTGTCTGACTGCCGGTCCATCCGTCTCTCTATCACCCTTGTTGATCCTATACAGTGCTAGGCTTCCGCTAAACGTTCTTCATGGTCCTCTTGGCGCAATTTATGTAACTGTGGCTAAATTAAATGCTTGTGTGGTGAAAATCTGTCAAACTTAGTGGCGAAAATGCCTCTCAAGGCTTGAGAACTCAAGTATGTTTTTGACTGGGAATTAGAAACTTATGAAAGCTGCTTCAAATAATGGTGGCTAAACTGTCTCTGTTGTGGCTTAAAAAAAAAGGACTGCTTGAGTCACAGTGGCTTAGGCTGGAATTAATTTAGAGAAAGCCTAGTATACAGGATCATGCTACCAGGATGGGGCACAGGTGTCAGCCGGCGATTTTAATCACTGAACGACCTAAATAATACAATAATAAAAGAGAAGGTTGCACACTCCACCAATGTCCGCAAAATCTTTTTTCAATAATCAGACAAAGTGTCAGACATTGAGCAGCTGAGGTATTTTTGAGGTCACTGATCAAAAACCATGCCGAACCTTAATTGTAGAAATGATAACTTCAAATGAGTTGATGCCAGCCTCATTCAATCAACAGGGATTACATCTTAGAGAAAGACCTTAGATGAGTTTGGAGATGGGTGACCTTGACCTATATATGTATTACATCACAGGAGTTTCCAAACCATTCCGAACTTAACCAGAAATGAAAACTTGACATAATTATGTTTATGCCAGCATCACAGTAGTCTAATTTCCTGCTGCGCAGATGGAAAGTCCATAGATGTCTTCTCACCTCCACATAATCACATATTTCAAGTAGTCACAATGAAATATGGGACAGTTGCATAAAACCTCTGTGGTCTTGTTCGCTCACAGTGAATTGATTTGTTTAAAAAAATAATAATTTGCATGCAAACTTTGTTACATGCTCAAAATAATCTTTCACTTTATATTCATGCACTATCAAATGGTATTGCCAGGCCACTTAGTACATTGTAATCATGGTAATTGAGCACGAGTATAACTGCTTGTTTAATCATGAATGTTACAAATAAGGCAACATGTTGGAAAATTTTGAAACTAAAATGAATTGCCCTTTTCTCTTCCACAGATCTCTGAAATGGATTACTTATATGAAGAAGAAATTGACAAACCAGCTCCTGTGATGACCCCTAAAGCACTGGATGGAGGATGGGGCTGGGTAGTTGTACTGGGAGCATTTGTAGCTTACTTCATTGCAGATGGCTGGTCCTACAGCTTTGGCATCTTTTTCCCAGTATTAATTGAGCATTTTGGAGAAGGAAAAGGGAAAACTGCTATCATAGGAGCACTGCTATATGGCATACCAATGGTGATCAGCCCATTTGTGTGTGCTCTGACAACAGTTTATGGGTGTCGGCCAATTGCAATGGCAGGAGGGGTATTTA
This sequence comes from Alitta virens, assembly GCA_932294295.1. Classification (NCBI taxonomy): domain Eukaryota; kingdom Metazoa; phylum Annelida; class Polychaeta; order Phyllodocida; family Nereididae; genus Alitta; species Alitta virens. Next base: position 44,780,833 of record OW028574.1, on the reverse strand, counting down.
CAGGACTTTCGTTTATATGCAGTGCCTTCGCAACATCAGTTGACCTTCTTTGTCTGAGCACTGGATTATTAGCAAGTCTTGGGCTGTGTATGACTTATATTCCCTCCATAGTAGCGGTGACTGTATACTTCGAGAAGAGGCGTGGTTTTGCAACAGCTCTTGCTGTCACAGGATCAGGATTGGGTGCCTTTGCTTTTCCACCTTTGCTGGAATTTCTACTTGCACAATATTCTTGGCGAGGTGCACTTCTCCTTCTTGGTGCAATATGCTTCAACATTGTAGCAGCGGGATCATTGTTTAGACCTCTACCAGTTGGAAAAGACACTGAACTAATAACTGTCGAGGACTCCGCAACCTACCCAAGTATTCATGTTAAACGAAGAGCGGGTAATGTTCTGGTACCTCGAATGCACAAAAAGAATGTGATTTTGAGAAATCGTTGTCAGTCGCTAAATTTGCTTCACAAACAAGGTTCCACAGAGCCATCAACTTGGTCATTAGACAGACTGGTAACTGAAACTGACACAACTAACATCAATATAGAAGAGGAACCACATCACCAAGGAAACCACACATCCAGTGCCCCAGACCTGTATCCAAATTATGACGTGTTAACTACGAAAGAGAAACATTCCAAATTTTCCACCATAATCACTGAAACAAAAACAGTCTTGATCAACACAATGGACAAATCACTTTTGCATAACTGGAACTATCTGTTATTTTGTGGATCAAGCTTCATCCTGTTCATGTGGGTTGGAATTCCCTACGTTTATCTGGTGGACAAATCAATGTTACTGGGAATAAGTGATGCCAAGGCTGCCTTTCTGCTTTCCATTATCGGGTTTTCAAGAACAGTTGGACAATTAGTTCTAGGATTGTTAGGTGACTGGTCGAAGGTTAACACACTAGGTCTTTATGCAGCAACAATAATTCTCACAGGAATTGCAAATCTTGTGGTTCCAGTATGCACAGATTATGCCTCCCTGTCGATCTATGCTGTACTGTTTGGTTTTGCTGTCAGCTCAACTTATGCTCTTCAGATGATCTGCATTGTACACATAGTTGGACTTGAGAAATCTACAAATGCCTTTGGTCTGCTTCAGCTGGCTATGGGCATCGCAACACTCTTAGGAACTCCTGTATCAGGTAACACAAATAAAGGCTAAATTACATCACTTTTCCAACATTTAATTTAATGTACCCATGCACTGAACTTTCTTTTTCATTTTTTTTTATACAGGATGGCTGTTTGACTCCACGGGGCAATATAATCCTTCATTTTATATAGCTGGTGCCCTGATAACCTTGTCTGGCATTATGCTTATTCCACTGCCTTTCACCGTAAAACCTCCAATACCTACAGTGGAATTAGCGCCTTGAATTCTGTTCAAACAACTAACTTCAAGTGCCTCCAAAGTGCAGCTACGGGCAATATCAGTGTTTGAATGTTATCGGTTATGTAAATTTATTCAAAATTATTTAATACTGTGCTGTGGAATTTGGTCTGGGAATAATCAACCGTTCGGTGTTTGCTTTACTTGTTGATAATCTTTGTGTTGAATATTGATAATATTGTTGTAATAGTTGGTTGAATGACAATTATGAAGTGTCTGTGAGTGCCAAACCATTTCATGCTGCAGTGACTGCAGAGTTAATGATGCAGCGGCATCTCCAGGTGAGATACAGGTGCACAACAGTGAAGAATCTGATATGAAGGTATTCACTTGAATAATGGTATTGTTGTACAACGAATAGAACTATAAGAACTATTAGCAGCTAATTAGATGCCAGGGCAACCACAGAGACAATGCTCTTTTAAACACTGGCAATTTTGCAGTCAGCAGGGTGAAATACCTCCCTTCCCTTTTTTTTAATACTATACATTGTATTTGCCATTCTGATACTCACATTTTACAGAGATGTAATGGTGTCTCAACTTCACTCTCAATGATGTTTGCGTTCTTTGTGTCTAAAAATCTAATGGTGATTGGGCAAAAATCTAACCACCAAAGCCAGCAATATTGTGTACCTCATGTCACAACTTAATATCCCTTTACATCATTTGTGAGATACATGTAACTGATCCAAGGACATTTACAAACAGAAACTTCAATGATTTATTTGTATATTGTATGGAGCATAATTTGAGAAACTTAGTTTATATACATTGATGTATAATTCATATCATTTGATGGGGCAATGGTAAAATAATCCACTGGTAATTTTTCTGTTATGTGTTTGGCAAAAATAATTAATGCTATCTGTAATAAACATGTTCATATGTATTAATTTTTTCCCTGACATTTTTTTGTTTTAATCTTAACATCCGCAGGAGTAACCTATCGTACATGCTATTCTATCACCAGTATATTTCATTTCGAATTTTGAACTGCAAAGGCAAAATTCATATATTTGTCAAACAAAATGCATAACGTTGAAGAGTGAACACAACATAAAAATAACAAAAATACCTCTTTAATGTGATGAGCTTGATAATATATCCACATGAAAAGTCAAGTGTGTGAAAATAACTTCATTGAGTCCTTCATTTCATAAGCTCTAGTTTCATTTATCAGGAGTTTTCATCCCCTGAACTGTCCTCATGAATTTCATGGTCACTATCATTTTCATCATTATCATCATCACTCTGCTTATCCCAGTCTTTCATTGTGCCTCCCATCATGAAATCATCTCTTAATATTTTCCATCCCGGTTGATTTGACTGCGATTCATCCTCGTCATCTGAGACCAGCTCTTCCTTTAGTTTTTTCTTCTGTACCTGGAAAATATTAACGGAACCAATTATGTATAAAAATCATATTGCTTATATGACAATATGTCCATTTAGCTTGCAAACTGATAACAGCAGGGCATGTTATATTTATGGATATGGATCACAATTAATCGTAACATAAAACAGCTTACCATCTTTTTAGGTTCATTGACAATATTGGGTGTTGTCGGCTTCAACATGTCCAGGAAATCTCCCTTTTTGATTGACTTCAGAACTTTTTGTCGTTTCACCTCTGATGTTCCAACTTCTTTAAGTCTTTCTTCTATGACCTTTTGCTGTGTTTTCACAGCGTTGAACAATTGCACAACTCCCCTGAAAAAGCAATTGACATATTAATGATGTTCTTCAAACCAGTCTTGCAACCAATAAAATTTCTGCAAAATGTGTAAGCAAATTAGTTTTTCAACTCACTGAGTTGCAACCCTCTTCATTCTCCTTTCATTATCTTTCTCCAATGCATTGGGTCTTACGCGTCCCATTTCCTCCCATTTCTTTCTCTGTGAACAAAGGAGTTTTAAAAATTTGTACATCTACACATGCTAGAGGCTGTATGCCAAAGTGTTTGTTCCTACAACTGCAAAATTGTTATAATGTTAAGGCTAGAAAAAAATTTTCTTACACAGGATGGCCTGTCTCTGCTCAGGACCCTCGCATCCCGAGGGTCCCTAGAAACTCGTCATGAACAACGCACAAGAAATCGTGCACAACTAACCCAGCCACTACTGACCAATGGTCCTCAATTCAAAGTGGCTAAATTACATTCAAGGAAGGCAAAACCCGCAAAATTCGGGTATGCAATGTTTCCTCTGAAGATATTTCGAGCAGTAAACACTGACCTATTTTATTTGGTCAGCAATATATTTGAATACAGCGATAACGTGAGTGTAGTGCATGTGAGTTTTCACCGCATTAGGCAGTCACCTGGTCACCCAAACCGACTTCCACGCAGTATGGGAGCAGGAGAATGGTTCATAAGCTATACTTTATTAGACTGAGATGGATCTAAGTAACAGAACAGAAGAACATTAAACAGACCAGTACCACATTAAAGGTGGTGGTCCAATTGCACCAGTATGAAATTTCATGAGCTGCTAACACTGAGTAGGCCGATGCGATGTATGTTATTGCACTTGAATTCTGTTCAGAGCATGTAACCAAGTGTCAAGTCTGTCTTGACACTTTTCGCAGGAGAATTCGGGGGAGCAAGGAATTTGAAAGCGTAGATCAGTTCATTTTAACCATAAGAATACAAAACTATTGGTCCCTGTACTTAATAAGATGATGCAAAGTTGTACCGGACAGATTTTTAAGAACTATTTTGTTCGCCGCTTAGTTAAAAATTTAACTTATACTGCCTATCTCGCAATGCGTTGATATCTACTAGATCCTCGTCTACGACGCGGCCTGAGGGTCTAGGCCTAGACTGGTGTCAAGTGTAAATAGCAATTAAGCATGGACTTAAATACAATTATTACAATGTATGAATTCAGCATAGATGAAACCGCAGGCTGACGTTAGTGGCCATTGATCATGCAGTGACCAAACACGATCTACTAGACCATCTTTGCAATGACATCATAATATAGCTTTATGACGCCACCAATCAGGCGCTAATTTTAGTCACTTTTGAGCTTCTCATTGCCTTCTGAGTGGCCCAAATATCACCGATTTTTTTTTTAAAAAAGAAAACATTGGGCGCTTGTTAGGGAGATAAATTGGGTTTTTAACTACAATCGTACCAACTATCAAGTTTGAGACCAATCTGTTGCTTCTGTAATTTATGGTGATTTTTTAAAAGTTGAAACTGGTGATGGTGGCGCAGCCAATCTGTTCCAACCCTCCCCTGGATGCAATGGGTATTTTTCAATAGCTAACCACAGCGATGGTTCTGATGTGAGCATTTTCACCCCTGTAGTTAGCCAGCTTTGTGTTTTAGGGTGACTTCTCCCAAAGAAATTTAGACATACTTTGGATTGCCTGCCTAGGGTAAAATTTCAAAGGTTTGAAGAATGTGTGTATTATTACATATTGGCAAACTTCATCTTCCCAATACCGCACACACCACTTATAAATCTACACTAACACATAAAAATGAATAGTAATAAACAGGTAGGAGGAAATAAGTTCATCTTTCTGAACTGGTACAGCCTCGTCCAAAAGGTCACAATTACCTTTTCCAAGCTTTCACGCTCCAATGCATAGTTCCTGCGGTCTTTAATCAGTTCCTCGTTGTCTTCATCTTTTCTCTTCTTTTTTGGAACATCACCTTCCTCTTCTAATTGTTTCTCTCTCTTGATAAACTGAATCTGACGGTCAGTTTTTGCTTTTGCCAAGATAACATCCTTGCTTTTGGTTTGTTTGCCAAGAATTTTAGCCATAACATTGGCCATTCCTGATCCTCTGAGTGCATCTTCATCCTCATTGTCACTGACATCCGCCTCTGATCCTACACTGGCTACAGAGTCAACATCACTCTCACTGTGTGAAGGAGAAGCACCTGGAGTGAGAACATATAATATATAGTCAGATATCTCCACTAATTATTTGAATTTAGCTTTTTTTTTGTTCGATTAATTATGACACTATACTCTGGCATGTCCCTAACTCAGCAACTATAAGGTCTAAAGAGACTAATGCAGGGCTCAACATTAACACTTGTTCGATTGTCCGGGACAAGTAAAAAGTCTCCAGGGACAAGCAGAGTACTTCAGGCACTTGTCCAAATGGACAAGTAAAATCTAAATGGCTTAGTTTTCTTGTAGTCATTCAAATCCAATTCAACAATAGCAAATTGCAATTGGACATTTGCTTGACAGATCATAGGTGCGAATATGAGTTGATTGAAATTCACTGCAAGTGTCAATGGTTAATTGCAATTTAACATGAGTCCACTTCTAGAATAAAATACATTGTGCTTAATCAAAGGAATTGAATGTCAGTTATCTTGAGAAAGTTGAGGACATTAGCATGTTTCTAGTATATATTTAGTGGGAACTTATTGTAGAAATTCTGCTTAATGCACATAAACTGAGAGTAGAAGAGCAACCATCGTGACCATGGTCACTTGTTTCAGCAAGATGTAATGTATCCATCACAAACTAATTGCCTCAAGATATATATATTTATCATTTCAGAAACTAGATACCTTGATAATGTGCTTATAAACTATAATTTCTTCTGTGTTCATACCAAAATTCTAAAACAAATTCTTTATATCTTACTTAAATAAATTGTATAAATATATAACTCAGATGTATCAGCAATATGTATCATCTCAATCAGGACAAGTAAGATTCTCAGGGGGACAAGTTAAACCCCAAAGTTACTTTTCCGAGGGACAAGTAGATGGAAAAGTTTATGTTGAAGGGGGTTTCACACATAGCCGGATCAGACGCCAGAGCGTCCGGAGTAAAATTTCTTTCACTCCGGGGGGTTCCGGGATCAAAGAGCTGTTAAATGTCAACAAAAAATAAATGTTTGACGATGTGTACACAATGTCAATACGGTCTCAACAAGAAGCAACACGGAGCTATCACGACGGTCCCGTTTAGAGTGAGGAGTGAACCGGATTTTCACAGTGCCTTCGCGGATATCACCGGTCTTTACACCGTGTTCATTCGTGTGGATCCGTTGTGACTCCTTGTACTCTCCGGCGTTAATGGCGGCGAAATATTCATGCCCGGTTGACGCCGGAGACATGCCGGAGATCGGCGGAGTCTACTGGGCGTCTACACGGGTCTACACGGATCTACACGGATCTACACGGATTAAATTACTCCGGGAACTCCGGCATGAAAAATTAAACATGTTTAATTTTTTCCCCCGGAGTCCCAAGGTGCTCCCGGAGCACCTGGACAATGACGGACAATCCCGGACATGAACACGATGTCTATACGGCTTTCCCCGGAGTATGCGGGAGTATTCCGGAGTTGACCTCCGGGACGCTCCGGCGTCCGATCCGGCTATGTGTGAAACCCCCTTGAGCCCTGTAATGACAACTTATTTTGCTCCTTACCTCAAATCTCAATCTATCCTTCAACATTGTTGTTAGTTCTTTCTTTAGATAGATAGATAGGGAAATGCAGCCCTCTAAGCAAGTTTTTGCCGCTATCGAGGGTTGATTGATGAGGTGGGATATTTTACTTCCTCAGCATAGTCACTGAGTACAAGGTACCGCCAATTTAACATCTCATCCGGATGACAAAGGTTGCCTGGCTCTGGGATTTAACCCAGGTCATTCAGAGGAGCAGGCGAGCGTCCATTGTGACCAACGCCTTGCATGCACTGATTAATTAGGGTATACTGTGTCTACATGGTCCACGGGTCAGACTGCAACTGGAAATTTCATACGTTGCTCTCCACCAACTAACCGAATCTGAGGGCAATTTAAACTGAGGGAATGGGACAGATCTCCCTTTTGCCAACCTTTTTTTATAATTTTTTTTTTTTTTTTTTGGGGGGGGGGGGGCTCAGAGGCACCACAGCTGCTACGGAGGAGCCCCTAAGCGGACATGAAAAATAAAATTGGCACATATTTTCAATACCTCACGAAAATTTGCGTTCTCTCGGGATGATCACATTCCCTCATGAGGAACACGATCTGTTTTCCTCACAAGAGCTCCCTTATGAAAAATATTAAGAAAATACCAGTCAACCACGTTGCCCTTTCTTTTTTTAAAAGACGCCCCATACTTTTATTGAACTGCCCTGATCAAATACACAACTTACAATGCAAAAAATGTACACATTATCGCTCAAGCTAGAAATCACGAGGCAAAATTAAGTGCGTGAACACGAATACTTCAAGGACACACAGTACAGTCTCTGTCCCTTTAAAAGACTCTACTCCATACTTACTTTTTGGGCCGGAGTCAGATTCGGCATCAGAAGCAGAGGTGTCAGAATGGGAGTCATAAGTAACGGCCACACGTGTGTTGCTGGCTTTGGTCGCCATTGCTGACAAGCGTCTAGAACGACCCCGTTTTTCAATTAAATAAATCCCTCTGGGCTCTTTATCTTTAATTATAAATATAAGTCATTTCTAGTAAGCAATATTAAATTTTTTTAGCAACACTATGTCAAATAAGTGCGTCCCTTCACGATATTTATTCTATGTGGCTGTCACTTTCACAAACGGATAACATACCCAAACCAAAGCTAATTCTCTGGGAGCACTTGTTTGGATAAACGCGTGTGACGCGGTTTGCCCCGGCAAAAAAATTAAACACTGGCACCTGTCTATTTGTTTGACTGGATTCATGTACGCACGCAATATAATTATGTGATCCGATTGGTTGATACTAACATACACGTCACCTTACGATTCACTAACTTGACTTGTTTCCTTACTTGAGACGTGATCAATGTTGATTTTTGGCCTGAAATTGTGTAAATCCATTTGCAGTGTTGCCATGGCAGTTAGCAACATAAAACTGTCTCCTACCCAGACCCTCTGCCATTAGGGGGCGCTTAGCCGCCTTAGCGAAGGGCAATTCCGTGAGGGTCTGCCATATATTTCGGAAGGAGCAACGATCCTGGTGGGGGAGCAAGAAAATTGACTTTGTATATTAGTTTATTTTAAGCATAAGAATACAAAGCTACACCAGTTTACTTTTATAACCTGACACAACGTTCAGCGATATATAACTATTTTGTTCACCGCTTCATTGAAATCAATTAGCGCAGTAATTGACCTAAATTTGGCGCCGTTGGAGCAATGCTGTGAAATCAGAAGGGGGGGGGGGGGAGATCCATCATAGGGTATACTGTGTCTACATCCATCATAAAGACATTTATTTTATTTTATTTTTTTAAGCCTAACTTTAAAAAAAAATTAGGTCAAAACTTAAGATTTGTGATTGGCTTGGAATGACGTCATACAGGTAGAGACAACGGAAAGTGCCCCCCCCCCCCCCCCAACCCATTTAACCTGTCACCTGACTGGCGTTCTCCGGTCTGCTACGCCGGTTCGCCGAATCGAATGCTCCCTCTGATTTGACAACACCGACAACAAACCTGCTGCTAACTAAGTCCAAGCCTTCAAGGTGACCACATAATGCTTACACAGAAATGTTGTCATAATGACACAGTATATCAGACAGTAACAAATTTGTTCTTAGATCTGAATCTCAATTCAAACTTTCTACTGTACAAATGTATAGTAAACCAATTTCAAAGAATATATATTTACATTATATAGATTATAAGATTTTCATGTGTTTTTCATTTTTGTTCCTCAGTGCTATGGGCAGGAGAAAACGGCATAAGCTACAAAGCAACTGTGACCAAGATGGACAGGGTGCATCAAGCACCGTAAAATCCAAAGTGAAGAGGCAAAATATGAAACATGAGACACAACATTCCACTGGTAGAGGTGGATTTAAGTTGCAGTCACACAGACAAAGAAATACTCAAGGCAGAAATTCTACAAGGTCAGCCCCGCAAAATGACACATCGCCACAAGCTACAAATTCAAGCAGAAATATCAGTCAAAGCTCTTCACAGTCAGATGATGCACTAGGTAATTTTTTGAGAAGCCAGCAAGATCGTTTCACTCACATAATACAGGTCAATTCGTTGACATACCAAGTCGTTGACACATTAGAAAGCCTGGTACAAATTCATTGACAAACTAACTCTTATATATTATATTTTCCCACAACAACCAACTCGTTGACAGGTCATTACCAACTCGTTGACATATTAATGCTAATGCATTGACAGCTAATCTGCCCAATGACCATTTCGTAGGCTAACCACACTCCAGGGATTCGCGGCTGCACCCTCATAGGCATATCAGTCGTTAGAAGTTCTGCTGCTGATTGCCCTAGTCATGCCAATCCCCTCAAGATGCACTTACTCGGTTAATAAAGCTTTCACAGTGGTATACTTGCTACGAATACATTCGTGTGAATGAGATCTATAAAAGGAGGTCCTTAATATTTCAGTACTCCAAGTATTTACAGAGATAAAACCATAAAACCGCAATAGAGGGGGGCAAGGGGAGACCAACGGCTGGGATATATCAACAAGTTAGCAAAACCAACGAGTTGTTATAGCCACGATTTTCTGTCAACGAGATGGTCGGGCCGAGGGCATTGATTGTCAACGAGTTTGCTGTCCTCATGTCAACGGCTTGGGTTGTCAATGAATTGGATGTCGACGATTTTGCGTGACTCGATGCCCTTACGTAGAGCATGCTGGACACCTATACAACTGCTTATTGCTGTGGTTTGCCTAAGAATGTTAGGTTATACTGATACATACTTATTGCCTTATATTGTATGTACAGACACTTGCACTTCTGCAATAATGACACATCACATTTGTTTTCAATTTCAGAAATTCCAGGATTTTATTATGATCCAGAAAAGAAGAAATACTTCAAAATCTTACCTAGCCAAAATGTCAATGCTGGTGCTGTTACGAACCAGAGTATTAAAGAAAAGAATGCAGAGATGATTCGAAAGGAACGAGTCCAAGAGTTCATGGAAAATAAATCAAAAATAAATGCAGCAACTTCAAGGAAACAGCAGTGTCAACGTTCAAAGACAATTCTTGATCTGCTGGAAAGGAGAACACAAGGACTAGCTGACACAGACCATTTTTGTCAGAAATACTTGCTACATAGAGCAGCAAACTTAAAAGCATGTGGGAGCATTAAACTTTTTCCAGGTTCAAACAGTGGCTATGACAAAGTGGAGCATTTTCGTCAAATGATACCTGATGCTGAATGCAGTAAACTGTTGTGTTTATGGACTTTAAAAGACACCATGACTCAGCGGATCCAAACAATGAAGATAAATCCATTGCGAAAAACTGATGAAGATGGCACATTTACCACTAGCCTATCCATTGAGGGGAAGATAAAGCTTCAGCATACTACAAAAGTAACACACATGACATGGGCAGAACAGAGCAATGGGGAAAACCCTGAGCTACAAGCTTTGTTCACATCCTCCTGTTTTCTTGGCTGTAATCCCAGTACAGCCTATTTATTCAAGCTGAATCCACAGCAGCCACAACAGCAAAGTAGTGGGTCTCAGATTATTAACCCTGCCACCGAGATGTTCATGTTAGGACCGCAGGCTGCCTGGACTTGCGCCTGGTCCAGATCAAGAGCTCAGTTTAGTGTCGGGACAGAGCACTGCAGTATGCTCCTTGATGTCACAACAAGAAGGCTGTGGGAACTTCACACTAAGGGCCAGTCTGTGCATACACAGGCTTTCGCTCCAGAGGTAAATGCAGAGCTTTGTAATTTGAGCAATGAATTTATTGTTCAGACGTTTAAAAATTTCATATTACAATTTTAAGATTTCTCAATCATCCTCTCTTCCAGACAGGTAACCTACTCTACAGCGGAACAAGAAAAGGATGCGTGTTCTGCCATGATTTACGCAGCATCTCAACAAGATACACCTTTTCTCTGAATCACAGGACGAGCATCAGCCACTTGCTGCCTTTGAAAGACACCAATTACATTCTGGCTGGTGACTTCTCAGGGAAGGTATGTTTTTGATTTGCAAGCAATGCATTGTCTCAATTATACCATTGGCTTTCATGGCCACCAGGGGGAAGCACCAGCATGATAATTGAAGAATTTCCGATTTTTGTTATCTTGCGCATGTGCAAAGGGTGACCTTCAGAGTTTTTCTTCATGCGACTCTCGAATGGCGAAGCAAACATCATGATGAGCATCGTCAATTCACAACTTTAAAATAATCTCATCGTATATAGTACATCTTAAGCTTTCATTTGGTGTAATCAGATCGAAAATAGACCAAATAATAAACGAGATAGAGGCGGAAAAACCAATGTTGTGGTGCTCCCTGCAAACATCTGCACCCGCACTATATAGGCCTAAGCGCTACGCCAATTTTAATGCACTGCGAATCTACAGGCAGCCAAAATCCGTAAGATAAGAAAATCTTTGCTTCTTACCGAATTTCTTTTTTTAATGCATTTTAATCAGTGGTGTTCTTGTTGCCGACAAGTTGTGGGTCAAGTAATCTCGTCAACAAGTCGGCTCATCAACTGGTAAAGTTGTCTGACTTGTCAAACTTGACCAACAATTGCATGGAGCACTCAGGAACAGCAAAAAATGGATAGAAATGTTAAATATAAGTCAAACCCCGACTTTTCTAATAATATTATTTCACATACATCTCACTTTGGCTATCATGCTCTGGCATTAACATATATTACCATAATTATGATAATATTACACATTTACTTCATAATGGGGTCTTTCACTAGCCTCAGTATAGATACTGAGTACAAAACTACCATTTTAACATTGCATGCCAATTAACAAACGGGCTCGAGGACCTTGCCAGTCTCAGAACCAGGAGTTATCATTTGTCAAGACGTCTGTTGTGCTTGCAATAAGTTTTACTTTTTCTTCACAGATACTTCAGTGGGATATGAGAAAACGTGCTGTAATAAATTCCTTTCAAGGACAGAATGAGTACAGCTATCTACCTTTTCACTTAGATCCAACTGGGACAATCTTATATTCAGGTGATTTTTTGTTTTAGTGGCAGCGTTTCATATTCTACTGCGTAACATTTGTCAATTATGTACCAGTAAGTTTAACATGAAAATCTAAAGACCCAATTATATTTGTCCTTCAGCTGGCCAAGACTGTTACACCAGATTGTGGGACTTCAAGACCAGTGAACTTCTGTCAACAATCCCTCCACCGTTTCCAGCATCTAGAGAAGTGATCCCTGCCCTCTGCATCAGTTTAGGTATTGGACAAACACCAGAAACCCCAGCATTACTTCTTGGAATGAAGGACACTCTGCACTTTTATGCCTAGCAGTAATGGCTTGCATATTCTTGTGACTGTATTTCCAATTTATTATTGACTGTGATGCCAACCCATTGCAATTTCTATTCGTGTAAATAGCTTTAGTTGAAAAATAAAAGACGACTACACATAATGACATAAAATTTTCAATAATTTTAATACTGGATGGTTTTACAATGTAATAATCATCTATCAACAACTGAAATAATGGGACAAACCCCATTGATACATAAACGGCATAAAAAAATGCAACATTCACATAGCACCTGTGCATTGTTTTAGCTATTCACAATATAAGTGATACATCCCAAAAGTAATTTATAATAAAGTACTAACATAATCTCTACATATACTACAGCAAATGGAAACTGAAACCTACATTTTGACACATACATTGAGATGCAAATGGAACTGAAACCTACATTTTCAGATATATTAGTGATTTCATGGTCTTCAGTGTTGGAGTCATGTCATCCGTTGTGTTTAAAAAATGCAACATTCAGATAGCACCAGTACTTAGTTTTAGCAATTCACAATATAAGTTAGTAATGCATCCCAGAAGTAATTTACATATAATAATAAGCTCCTAACATAAAAAATCTACACATAACCATGGGAAAGGAAACTACATCAGATGGAAATTGAAACCTACATTAAGCCACATTAGTGATTTCATGGTCTTTTCTTAATATAATAATTGTTCGGTGTTTGAGTCAGTCTTCTGGTAATGGCATCATAAGTCGGTAAATGTGTTTACTCACTGGCGGGAGTACGACCCTGAAAATTGACAGAAGCAATGAAATAATTTTGGTGCTAAGAATCGCTACAAACATATTTCAGATAAAATATATTGTATTGCACATAAGACAAATTTATGCATCCCTTGCTTTATTATCAGTTAAACAATATGTTACCTCTTGTTATTTTTTGGCATTTTCAATTGAGAAAGTAACATCTCCTTTTCAATTTCATTATCACAGTCTTGGTAAGCATTTCTAAGGCTGCAAAACATCAAGAAAGAGTTCATTCAGTTCTGTATCAAACTACGCCAAAATCATTAATCTGACAAGCACAATTTTGGTGGTAATCTGCAGATAATATGGAGGTTGAAGACTAGAATGACACATGCAAGCACTTGAAAATTGTATACATTCATATGAAAGATATGTTAGTTCAGCCACCACAACCGAAAATGATGTTGGGCCAATATAGGTATGCGTTTCCAACAAATGGTGTAACATACATGGTATGGCATGTATGAAAATTGGAGCTGAGTGAAACGTGCATGTGGGTATGTTATGCATACACCAGATAAATAAAATGATTACCTTGCTGGAGTGGGGTATTCGGCAAGTATAACTGCAACTTTTTCAGGTGTAATCCCATGTATACACACAAGCTGCCGTGCAAATGCCTCTCTCACACTCAGTGGCTGCAATGGAAAGTAGGGCAATGAAAAACTGATCTTTTTAATGCACCATTGTAAGTGCACAGTACTATACATACCACATAATTTAATGCACTATTGTGAGATAACAACTTGTTAATCATACCTTGACTTTAGCTGAACTTTTGTTGAAGTCAGTGAAAGTCATCAGTCTCATTTCTCTTTCCTGGGGATTATTGACAATATTGTTGCTTTGTAGAGCCACTTTGCTGTGCGCCTTCAGCATCTTGAACTAAAGGTAACATACATAAGTAAAATTACTTATTCCTTGACCCATTTCAAATATATTGTCTTATTCTGATGTGTGTATTTCCATGGCTAGGCTGAGCTTACGATGATTACCTGATAAGTCTTTTGCAAAAATTTAGTCATGTTGATCAGGAAGCTGAATGAATCCTTCAAGTCCTTAGTTTTTACAATTTGAAATTTGTCGATCACCTGAAAGAATTCATACAAGTAATCAATAGCATAACATTCAATAACAGTAGTCTTTGTGATCAACTTGTAAGAAATAGTACCTGCGTATTGGTTGCAGCTTGCATCAAAGTCTTGTGAGGTATTGAGCAGTAGGAATTGGGACAGTCTTCCACCAAGAGCATTGGAACTCCAAGTCCACATGACTTAAGTCGAAACTTTAGTAGAAAATGGCATACTTCAGTAGTGTTGCAGAAATTAGTTGCCATTGAAAGTAAACTTCACAATGTCAAAACCTCAGATGATAATTGATAAACAAGCTAAAGTTCATACAAACCTTCTGCTCTTTGAATCTGCCGTCTATAATACTACTGGCCATGTCATCAATTCTTTTTCTTTCTATGACATAATCCAATACCAGTTCTTGCCTTTGATCTTCATTCAATCGATACCCTGCAAATACACCCAACAAAATGTCATACAACTTACAATAGATGTGTCTAACATGGACAGGAGATTCTACAGCAATAGGAAAAGTCTGTAAATTGAACACACCCTTTGGTCTGGCAATCCACAAGAAATCTCCAACTTGCAGCAGCCGAACATCGTACAAAATTCCATTTTTCTGAAGTTCATTGCCGAGTGTTTGTTTGTTGAATTTTCCCCTGTTAAAAACAAACAACACTTAAATGTAATTTCTATAGGTCACTTCAATTTTTTGCACAAATAATGATGCAGTTAACCTAATGAAAACAAATTAACCATAATTTTATTTTCCCAGTGTGCATCAAAGCAATATTTATACTCACTTGCCATATTGCTCATGGTTATCAATGCAGAGAACAATTTCAAAATTCCCAGGTAATAACTCGAAATCTGGCTCTGACAGACTCAAGCATGATGCTGTACTGTCTTGTGATAAAGACTGTAGTGTGTTTTGGGAGCTTTCGTCAGACACCAGAGAATGATGTTGTGCAGGTCTAGCAGGTCTAGTATACCTGTTGGTAGTCTTTAATGCACTTGATGTCTCTCCATTGAATCTTGCATTGGGTGACAATGTTTTCGGGCAATTGTTAAGGTTGAAATTAGCAGGTTTTGCACTTTTACTTTTAGAGGAAACTGCAGTAGATGGTGGAATATAAGCTGACTTAGTTGTTCGAATCACAGATGTTGAAGAACTCCTATCAGCAATGGTATCTGTTGCAGGGCAGACTTCAGGAAGGTCATCGTTGTGAACATAGGCAGTTACTGTGTTATTGCAACTCCTGCAAAAAGATGCCAATATGAATACTGAACATTTCAAAATTTTATTCAATGTTCTAATGAACTATGTAATGATAAAAGAAAGCAATGGTTCATACCGTCCCGGCAGTAGTTTATATCTCTTCCCTGATGCAACGAGGTCGTCATAGTCGCACTTAATCTTAAATCCAACAGAGACCACCTCTGCGAAATAAATAAATTTGCATTAAAGGCCAATTAGAAACATTCAGCTCCTAATATTTGAGAAACTGATGACTCCTTACCATCAACAGTAACAGCAGCAGCATCTTTGGTCATAACTTCTGTCCCACTTTCAGTGACAAAGCGAAACTGAAACCTGCAAGTGTAGTAGAACATCTGAAATATTCGGCTTATCAAAATCAACCATAATCACTGAGGCACCCAAAATATTTGTGAATACTGACTGTTTCAGCACTGAGGGCAAGGCACTGGAGATCTTAGTGGAGGATGGTACTGCATTTCCTGAAGGTGACGATCCCAACCTGGCAGCGAGTGGTATATTGATGGGAGTTTCATCATCATCATCACTGTCTGATAATGTGTGCACCACAGGCCTCACTGTATTCTGCCTTCCTTCATTTTTAGATGAGACCTTTTTATTCCTAAAAAAGAATTGTACTTTCAATCAAATAATGATTTGGCTGATGTTGGCTTGCAATTACTCAAGCAGTGTTATGCCACAAATGACAATGGTATTTCTAAATAGACCGTAAAAGAAAGAAGTAATGGCATACTGGTCTCAAAACTGACATCAATTAATCGATAAGCTGTTTGATGCGATAATCGATTTTTAAATCGATTTTATTTTTCCATGGACAGAGAACAAATGCATAGAAGAACAATAACTCCTCAACATTCAAACTTTAATGACGTTCGATTGCTTCGCTTTTCTCAACACTAGCATTGATTATCAGCTGTTACTTTTTTTTTGCCAACGATAATTGATTGAACCAGTTCAATGTCATATATATGACAACAATGTTCATTTGATATTTAGCAGATAGCATATCAAATGCTTCAGCCAGGATTCAAATCAGGTATCATCCGATGAGGTGACACCTTAACATTAAATTGAGACATTCAAAACTAATCTTATAAACATCCTTTTACCTTTGTTTTTCTACAATTGATGGGTGGAAATTAGAAACTTGATTAGCCAAATCAGGGTATGCAGGTAAATTTTCTCTATTGCTGATTGTCGCATTCTCAGGAATTATTCCACCCGATTCTTCCTCCTCTCCATACCTGTGACTACTCATTTGTCGTGCAAGGGCAATACCTTCTTCAGTCAATCCATACCTTTGAAAACATAATACATTCAACTGGTGTTCAAAAAAAAGAAACTAGAAATTTAAATGTGGCACCTAGACTCTTACGTTTTCATATTACGGTATACCTACCTTGCAGGATTGCCGTCCTTTACCACATAACCTTTAGTTATTAGGGATCCCATGGAAGACCATGCAGTGTATCTGCTTCCAGGGTCAGGCTGAAAGATACATGTTTACTCGTAAGAACACACTGTTAGAA
This sequence comes from Alitta virens, assembly GCA_932294295.1. NCBI lineage: Eukaryota > Metazoa > Annelida > Polychaeta > Phyllodocida > Nereididae > Alitta > Alitta virens. The sequence continues at coordinate 44,763,550 of OW028574.1, read as the reverse complement.
TTCATATAAACAATCACACCTTACACATTTGAAATTTAAGACCAAATCTGACCTGAATGCATTTTTTACATTTCACAAAAATGCATTTTTTTACAACTCGGGCATATATACAATTTCTTGATTAAAAAGCCAGGTTTAATATAAGAGGACCTGGTGTGGTTAGAAGGACCTTGTCAGCAGAAATCTACTGCTATTATTCAATCCTAAACAAATGCCAGCCCTGTTTTGACATCAGGGCAAAAGCTGTCTCTAAATTAAGAGAGGTGACAGCTTGGAATCCAGAAAATACAGTATTTCAAAGTGTTTTTTTAATCTCACCACTGTAAATGATGTATCTGCAAGCGGTTGTGCCTCAATCATCACATCTCTTTTTGACATCCATGGAATGCCATCCTGCAACGTGCAATGAAAATTTTAGTCATAACTCAATAAATTAATTTTGTTTGACCACCAAACGACAGGCCAACCTCCAAGCAGCAGCAATGGTTTTGTAATTACTGATTTCCAGCACAATGAGTTTTTAATATATCACTTTTTCAATTGTTCCAATGTTGATGCCATATTAATGTCATTTAAACTGAAAATCTAAATGTCATATTCAAATTTTTTTCACTTAAACTTACTTTCACCATAAAATTTGTTGCAGTCCACGTTCAACATACCTGCTGTTTCACATGAAGCGTCAAAATAAGAGCGTATGGCCCTGAGCGGTATTTTGGCATGTACTGAGGATTCTTCTGTAAATAAGCGTCAAATGCTGCACTTTAAAATCACCAAAAGAAAATAGATATCTTCATATTACACTGCATCATAAAATTTTCTGTCACCTTAGGTGTTTTTCTCTGAAGTTCATTTGCATGAGAAGCCTTTGATCCACTACGACAAGCCTTTCCTGTAGCAGTTCTTGCTTTCTTTGGTTTGGACCCATATTGTACAGTTCTGCAGAGCTTTTCATCAATGACACCAGGCAGAGGTTCAGTTGTTCCTGTATGAATGGAGATGCTTACAGTATACTGAACATCATATGGCCGAATGAAAAAAATTGTTTGGTTCCGATTTCATAGCCCTCAGAAAGGTAGATTGGCCTAAGCATTTTTTAATAATTAACATGGATAATAATGCATTTTAATTTAAAAAGAAAGCTTTAAAAGTCCATAAAAAGTTTAGGGTATTGGGAGGGGGGGGGGGGGGGGTTTGTATTGTAACCAAACAATTTTTTCTATTCGCCGTATTCGGCCAAGGTGACAACAAGAATATCACTGATTATCATCAGAATGATAAGTAGTAGCAGTTAAATCAAATTCACATATGTCATAACCAATCAACAACAAATGATGCTAACTCGCAACTCCGTTCACTCAGAATTTTGCAAGTAGCAAAATAAGTCAGCATTAGCACTCAGCATAGATATCTTGAAACATCCAATGGACTTACCATATAGCTCAATATACTCCTCCAGTTTCTTATCAAGCATTTCACAAATTTTTGCACCTGGAATAAACAAAACGGAAAAATTGTCATTATTTATTTAAATCTATTAAAAAATCTAATACAAAATGTGTTTATAAAACAGTACATTTTATAAAACAACCTTATTTTGTACAAGTTTATACACTAGGGCTATTCTTAAAAATATTCCTGTTGCGGGTAACGCAACCAAATAGAACACATCATTTGTATGACAAATTTTTCCCCTTGGTGTTTTTAATTTTTATTTTTTAGACTTCAAATTTTTTCCGGGTCTATTCTTGCGGTAGCGTGGGGCCCTGCCAGTTAGTTGAATATTGGTAAAATATTCTTCTGAGGTTTAAAAAAAATATCCTACCTACCTGATGGTTTTTCACGTGTCATTCATGTACACGCAACAGAAATATTTTTAAGGCTGGCCTAACAGAAAAATTGCATCACTGCATTCTCTACATTGATATAAATAATAGCTCACCAATATTTTCCAAGATGCCACATTCTTTCCCTGACGCCAGAAGCAATGGATACTTCAATAAAGTCTTCAAAGCCTGAAAAAAAAAAAAAGATTTATGAACAAGCTATTAACCAAAAATTAAAAACACTCTCGCAAATGTTAGGGCTGTTCCATTAAAAAGTGTGGGGTGGGGGTGGACATGAAGATTTTCGGACCCCCTCCCCCATCCTCTTTGTCCTCCATTAAGATATTACGACAATACTGGTCAACCCCCTTCCTCTTCTTTTTCTCTTTGGAGAATGGACAGACCAATGTTTTGGCTCTATTTGCTGTAAAAGGCAGCAAAAATGGCATTTCCGACTCTTCATTTTACATATCTATATACCCTACTCAGTGAATTTACATTATAAATTATTAATGTCAGTGCTGTTACCAAGTTTATGTGTAAACTATTTATCACAGAAAATAGCTTCCAAGCAATTCTGAAGTACTCCATTATTATACTAGACCTGACAGCTCTCATGACAGAGAAACAAACATGGTTGAGGCCTCAGACTACTGACATATATTTTCAATATAATACTGACTAGTTGAGAGTTAATTGCTCAATGAAATGTGTGAATAATTAAAATTATATTAAATGGCATGAAAAATATTTTAATTACAATCCACTCGTGGTACACTTAGCTAAGTGCAGTTAAAACATTTACACAAGTCACTTGCCAATTGTAATTGACCTGGTCTGTCACTTTTAATAGAGAGAGCAACTAAGTACACTTCTAGACAAATCTGACAATTGGGTCCAATTTGCGGCGTTTCCAGAAATTTTTGCCGCTCCAAGCCACAGGCCTAAATTACTGATCTCACAACTTCGGTAGATGAAAAATTCAAAATATGTCGTCCAGGCGTCCTGTATCATGCCTATGGCCTATAGTTCTTGATTATCTGAAAACCTCCCACTCACTTCCCAAGCACTGAAACAGTTCAGAACTGCCAAACTCCACACACTATGTTTCTGTTCAGTAAATCTTATATTCGCCACCAGAGACACTGAGGTTGGGCAGCATTCAAGGCCAGGAGCCGTAAAATTGGCGAAATGCTGAGAAAATAGTCAAATTTTTGCCATTTTTCTCAGATAGGGCTGTTATTTCTAAAATCCGCTGAATAACCGGTCATCTTCATGCTTAGTGCCTCAGTTCTAGACCATTCTGTGATCCTCTCACTTGCTCCCAAACAGTGGCTGAACTACAACAGAACCAAAACAATCCACCAACTCACTTCTCATGACAGTCAAGCACCTGCAATGACTAAGACAACCCTGGAGGGTTTCTCTGTCAAAAATGGAAGTGGAAACTAGGGTGATATGACCAGCATTTCCCTATCACATATTGCATAACATTTCCCTTTAGAAATGCTACCTGTTCCATGTACACGCAGGTTAAAATCCTTAGTGTCGAGCCCTGGTATGACTGAGGATCATAGTCAATTGAAAAAAGGATAGGATCATCATCCCAGCTGTCATTTGGTGCCTTGTATTTGGTGTCTTTGCTGAGATAAGTAAAAGACCCCACGGTCCCCACCCATCGGATACATATAAATACAATATGGATGGACACTGAACTCCTCCTCCTCCCTCTCACCAGATTCAACAGTCAACCCTCGCAAACGGCAAGAACTTGCCTTCCGAGGACTGCATTTTGTTTGAACCAGCACTCTTGTACTAATTATTAAGTAAGATTTGTAGGATTTAAATGGAATGACCATGAAATGCAACTTCAGACACGACAATGTCATGGTTCAACAGGCAAGCTGTCAACCAAAGACCTTTGGCGCATTAATTCAGAGCCTGTTATGAGCCAGTTTGGCGTAGTATTACCAGGACATGCCAATTTGGCATGGTGTAAACAGGCCAATGTTAGAGGCCATCCAGAGTTGTTCATTGGCTAGAGAATGCTACCAAATTAGTTTCAGCATTTACAAAATGTATCTATTTTTAGCGCAACTTGGCCTGCTGTGACGTTTCATTTGAATGCCAGCGAGTCACTTGCATTGGGCGACTTACTTATTGATGTGTCTATTTACGCTAGAGGGCTACAGCGCACAAAAAAAAATATCTGTGGAAATGCCATGAAATCATGCAAGGCCATCCAGCGTAGCTGTGCACAGAAGGAGGCCTTGATCTGGGAAGATGTATTACAACAGTTGAGGGACAGGGGGATGCACCGTTTTTGTGGAATGACCGATCTATTCCAATTGTCGATATAGTGATTACACTTTCAAATGCAACTAGGGTAAGCTCAGTAGTGTCAGCCATGGATTGTTACAGCCAGACATAAATCAGCCAATTGGAAGATTGACCTTTTTCAAATGGAACAGTATCTGACACGTAAGTTGAGGTCAAATAGACTTGCCGGACGAAGCCAACAAGTCCATGGCCGTCGTTATTATTAACGCTGGTAAGTCTATTCATGGACGTATTGGTCTATTGACAGCAACAACTTTTGTGTCAAGATACTATAATGACAGTGATTGCCGACGCTGTAAGTGGCTCCAGTTTAAGCAAGCTAAGTGCCGGCACTTTGCACTAATAAAACTTTACCTGAAATCACACACATGCTTCGACCATTTCCACACCATGTTTAAAAATTTATATTTTTGGGTATATAGCGCAGTATAGCAGACCCAAATTCATGCCAATATTTGGCAGTCATGAAATGTTTTTGAGGACTAGCACAATTAAAATAACATTTGTAAAGGTTAAAGGGGGTTTGGGCTCCCCTGAAAAATAAATAAACTGCGTTCTTGCCTTTAAAAATGAAAATTGCCGTCATTTGATTTCATTCATTGAATTCAAGCATTTGATGTCATGAGTATAGCAACGAGTCTCGCTAAACATGGTCATAAATTTGGGTCCGCCATACTGCACTTTTTCCTTTTTCTGTATAATAACTTGTGCACCTAAGAAAGTGGTCAAAGCGCAGAATCAAAAAACAATCAATTTAACGGCCATTCAGCCAATCAGACATGGCGATTCATCAAAAGACGCGCCTGCACTGTAGAACAGGGTGAAGGTGTTGCAACCACCTTTTTTCAGACCACAAGTTTTCTTAGTACTTTGTAGTGTATCAATTTATTAATTGTCATCATGTATGATAAGAGAAAACACACACCCCCTTGCCCCACAAATAAAATGTCACTGTTCAGTTCAGGGATTTCACACATTTAAATTATATTTAATGTAGTGTAGATGGGGCCAGTCAACTCGCCCAAATATTTTTTGCCAATATTTAACTTGCCACAAAACCAACTCGCCAATACAAAACGCGCCGTTAACTTCGTTTTTTTCCTCCTACAGGTGTGTTTGTTGGTTTGTTTCCACTGTGTAGTTTGCCAATAAAGATGTGTATGCTTATTATTGTTAATTGTAGCTTGATTTTTAATAAAATGTAAGCTATAAATATATATATATATATATATATATATATATATATATAGATATATGTGTTTATAGAGCTTATTAATAAAAGATGTCTGTAGAGCTATAACAGCTTTCTATAGATAGGCATTTACCCTTTAACTAAAATATATTAGAACATAAATAATATTTACAATATGTAAATATAGATCAATACAATTAGCCAAATGTAAAGAAGTCCTTCACAATGGTTAATTGTCATTAGTCAATTGCCTCCGTAAATACCTGGATTACACAGGTTTAATGTCGTGTGCTATGCAAATCATAATTAAAAAGAAGCCACTTCGAACATCAGACATATCTAGCTAAGTGTTAGTTGTCATTTGGTATAATGGTCAGAACGAATTGTAGTTTTCTCTTTATCTGAAATCGGATTGGTTGATAGTTCAGCCAGAATTGATATAAACAGTATAAATTAATCACTGTAATAAATAAATTTAAATGCGCCGATTTCAGAAAATATTTCTGCTCACTGGCGCTTGATGTTTCAGTAAAAATGTTCTTATTATTTTCCTTATTTCTAGACTTTTTTTAGGAGGGAACATTTGAAACATTTTATTGCAGTATTCAAAAATGATATATATATATGTATTTACCATGCCAAAGATGAAGCTCTACAAACATTTTTTTTTTGTATGATATGATGTCAATATTAGAAATTCCTCAGCCCAATATTAATTGTTATTAATATCTGATTTTGACCTTATCAATAATATTTTCAACTATTAGTTTCATGATATCTTAATATTTCCTCAAATATTAGATTTAAGGTTTACCTAACATTCTCACAATGTTTGATAAGGTTATTCTGACATTAGACAAATATTATATCAATATTTTTCTAAGGTTTGATTAAGCTTTCACAAATGTTAGTCAATATATTAGTTACTAACATGATGCCAATATTTACCTAAGCAGCTGAAAACATTAGTCAGACCTTATTTATAATATTTTGCACAATGCTGAAAACCAGTTTTCCCAGGTGTACATATTTCACTGTACTAGTTAGTGGGAAGAGTACACTGATGGCACGAAGACAGCTCCCCAGCTACTCCAGGCCATCAGTGTAATACTCTATAAGGTATTACACTTAAGGTTTCCAAGCTTTTAATAATACTGTTATATTATAAGCTATAGAAGCGTTTAGGGGTTCCCGAAATGACGTCACTTTCGCGCATGCGCGACGCGCTGGCCGTCAACATGAATTGGCTAGTGGCCGTATCATGCTGGTAGTTGTCTGGTTTTGTGTACTTTTTTGAAAATAACTTTGTCAATTTTCATCAGATTTTACGCTAAGTTCCAATTGATTGGAATTAGTTGGGGAATAAAAGGAAACCAGGGAGATTAAGAAAGTATCAGTAGCATATGATTTATATTTCCCAAATTATTAAAGACACATTTCCAGATTTTTTTATTTACATAGATTATTTATTATGAAAACAAAAAAGTAATGATGTCAAGAGAGAGATATTGTACTCATTATAAATTTCAAGCAACAAGTTAAGTGTGAAGAGTTAAAGTACAATAATTTAGATATTTTAACAGTAATATTTCATGGGGAAAAATACATATTTGTATATGATTTTTTTTTCACAATTTCCACTGATTATTGATGGTAATCTTTTTTTTTTTTTGGTTCAAATGCATTGTGTTGATGGTATTGTATTGGAAAAGTAGTAACAATTACCTAGAATTACCATGTATCAACACAATTCATAGCCAGTGAATTACATTATAATTTATCACAATGGTACACAGTGGCTCATTAAAGACACAGTATATCATTATATATAATTCTGATCCACTGTGTATGGATCCACCGTGCCCTTACCTAGCTTTCCCTTATTCAGGAATCAGATGGCTTATAATAAAGAAAGCCCAGATTGATGACAAAAATGCTTCAATTATTTTCCTAACTTATCCCTCAATTCATGCATCTTGACTTTAGTAATATATTCTTCATATTCTCTGATTTACATGAATTGATATTTTTTATTCAAAGTGTAAGTTTTAGGTCCCAAAAACAGGAAAATGCTTATTTCAAAGAAAATGTTATGCGCTAAAATGGCCACTTCACCAACTTTGATTACATCACAGTGATGGAGATTTTATTTCAAATGATCTACTGTGGCATGTGATCTACTGTACGCCGCTCTCCCCTAACTATCAAAAGGCACAACTAGGCCATTTATTTGTAAGGACTATTATAAAGATGTAAACATACAAACAGCACTGTTATCCAAAGTATGACAGAATATTTTGCTTTTTTCTTGCCTGACCAATCAACCCTGCCATCGTCAGAAACAGAATTGTTGACTAATTCAGTCACAACTAGAACTAATTAATGAAAAAAAGTGCAAGTGTACTCTGAAAATAATCCTTAAATTATATTAAATTAATACTCTTGAGTCTTCCAGATGCAAATGACCAGAGAAAGTCCCAAGTGCCAGACTGGCAAAATGATAAAATAATGTCAAAAATTATAAGGATTACATTGAAAAACAGTTAAAATTTTAAAAAGTATAGTGGGCCTAAATTATTATCATTATATATATTCTAAGACTTGTAATGCACCCCAAACTAGTAATACTGTTAACAAAACAATGCAGATGTATGTTACACTGACGTCATTGTATCTAACCAGCCCTAATTCTGAAGTAAACATGGATGTATAATGTGGCCCCATGGTTGTTTAGTGCACCCAAACTCAGTAAACATCATGTGCATGATACCAGATTAGTGAAAAGTGTAAAACATTTTTTTACGGCTTTTAAAAGTTAGTTTTCTTAAGAAATCCAAGGCCTGCTGCAGTGTTTACATAGCATCGGCCACGGCCGTTGACGGCCAGTCAACCCCAATCTATTTATAGAGCACAGCGTGACGTCACGGTAAACGCTCCTATTATATGATGGCGGTCTGCGGTCCGCTGGATCAGCCGTTTACATCATATATGCATACATGCGCAATAATGGAATAATATAAGGTGCGTCTGCTATAACTTAACTTTAAGTAAATTCTTAAAATAAATAGGGGGGGCGAGTTGTGTTATGGGCAAGTTATCCTTGGGCAATTGGTTTTGCAGCGAGTTAAATTTTTGGGCGAGCCTAGGAAAACCTACATTCTATCGAGCATGCATATATACCCAAAGTACACACAAGCAAGAACTTCTATCTCGTACAATTTATTGTAAATATGTATATATAATGCAATATGAACTTTGGTTGGTTCCGTTTTTGGCGTTGCAACTCTTGACGATTCGAGACGTCTGATTGGCTGAGAGGCCGTAAAATGAATTATTTTGTGTGTTGGCAATGACGGTCGACGATCATTCTTGTCTAAATTAAAGATACTTTTCGGGAAATAGTGTAAACCGTGACCCATCGCGACCTACAAACCAGGTAAACTAATCATGATCAGAGTGTAATGCAGGGCTCATTGCATGCATTTACATGATAATAGCTCTTGGGAATGGCAAGTTTTTCTCTAGCTAATTTTCAGATGACCATTTAGTATTTAGTAATTTACTGTACAATCTATCCAACTGTGCCAGTCTGTGGCTAGTCATTTTCAAAGGTTGGGAGAGATTCTGGAATGGTATACCTTTCCATAAGTATACTGAGTCTTCAGACCCTTTTCCGCTGCGTCTTTTTTCCATTCGGTCAACCAGTGCACAAACAAGGGATTAGGACAAGCCGGCAGTTTGCGTTTTCGTTTTCCAGTCAAATCTTCCATGCCTCCCTTCCTTTCCCGCGAAACTCGTCCTTTTCCACCAGAGGGCGCCTCCTCTACACACCTCCTACTGGCCTACTGGAAAACTACTGCTCTACTAATTGAGCACAGAAAAATACACAGCTATACACATACATTACAGCTCTCTCCCTTTAACATTTTGATTGCCGAGAACTATACTGTTCCCCTTTCCAAAAAATCAAGCCCAAAGAGACAAACGGTGCCTTTAAGTTATGAAGTTTTCATATACTCCATTCCAGGACTCAACTTCTCTGATAGGGTGCAATAACACAATATTATAATTCTAGTCTCAAATCTACAATGTCACTGTTATTATAGACTTTAGAAAAAAACAAGCCCTTTCAAATATTTTCAAAATTATTTATTTTCATCTTAATTTACATTTACAGGAGATGACATAATGGATTACAAATACTGAGCATTTAATTTTAATAATCTTAAGAAAAATTTTGGTACCACACATGAAAATTGCCAATCTAAACACCGAATGAGGAAACAAGGTTGAAACGCCTATAGGCCTATAGGGTATTAAAAAAAGTCTTAGAATACATATAGTCTGTACAAAACCAACCTTAGGCCACACTTAAATACTTGAACCTTTGCTCTTTGGATCTTCACAGGGCAAATTTCAAGTTTTAATTGCTCAGTTGAAAATTAAAATGAAATTAAATATTCGTGTGACATCAATTATCTATTTGTGATGGCACATTTCTTTCATAATATCCTTAATAAGTTGGCTACATTTCTTGTACATGGCTTAACAAACTGTACTATTTTCATAACATTCATGAAAGCTGCTTAATATTACACCAAGTACAACTTAATAATCAACACTCCAAAGTTTAACTTCAAACCTGTACAGCAAGCACTTTATAGCTTTCATACCAAACAACTACACACTACACAGAAATCAGACCATTGCTCTGCATGACAGTTTAAAGTAATCAGTAGAATTACTGCAAGATCCTCATTATTCCTCATGCATGCTAGTTAATTTCATCTCATGATTTATTTCATTTTTTTCCTTGTGTGGTCCAACATTTCCCACTGTACCTAAGGGCCACAATCCCATATAACAGATACTTTTAGTACATGGAAACATATCCCAATCATTTACGTTTTGTGGCTAAAACGATGACCATCGCTCCAACCAGACCCATGTAGATTATTACATCACCCAGGAGGCAACATCATCTCGCAAAAGCTCTCCCCCTCCGGGGGCAGAGCTAACTAGGAACATGTACACAATTTTAACCAATTTTGCATGCAACATGTGATCAATTTATTATAGGGCAATATCTGCTATAAAAACTTATTTCAGTGTAATTAACCACATTTATACTAACTTTGCCTAAAAATCAAAATTAACAATAATGCAAATTTAGAATATTCATAAATATTCTCAATTTAAAGACTCAAAGAAATCAATACATGGGCATTCCGAAACTTCAAACTATTCCCAGACACTATTTCAATCAGCACCTCCGTAAAGACACTGTAAACTTTGCTTGACGTTAAATTGTTTATTTAAAATGTAAGAAAATATATATTGACTAGAAACTCATTTCATTATCATCATTGAGCTTACAAATAATATTGCACTGCACATTGTAAAATCGGCAGTTTCAAGTTAAATGCTGTTGCAGTTAAACCCATTGCTATGTGAAATACAACATGAATTAAAACAAATGTAAAATTACCACATCTCTTGGGACCATTTAAAACTATTAGAGCTCACAGATTCAACAATTTAAAAAAATCACAGGATTAGCTAAAGCCCTGAGTGACAAATCTTTGTGCTTAACTGGTCTTCTTCTTATCAGGAAATATAGCATTCTTGATGGCTGAAAATGTTTCTGTAAATACGAGGGTGCCTCCAAATACAAGGGCAGTCCCAATCCAGTGATATGGTGTGAAAGGATTTTGAAAATACCAAATCGAGAACAGCAAAGAAACAAATTTCCTCAATGTAACAACAAGAGTGACAGTAAGTGAAGCGCATTCTGTTGTCAAGATGAAAACTCCTTTGATGCAAATATATCTATGTTAGATTAAGGTAAAATTGTGGCAATTAGTTTAAGTTTCAACCTCAGTACACCAAAAATGGCTGTGATTAAAAAAAATATAATAATAATATTTTTTTTTTTCTGGGACATTTCCCGATACTGGTTGTTTTATGACATCATTTTTTTCTGTCTTTAAACATATAAACGAGTTCCACATACTTAACTGTGACAATTGATAAGTGTTGTGACAATCCACAATCGATAAAATTAATTTTAAAAAATACAGAAAAAATTATTCTTATTTTTTTTATTTTGGCTTTGAACTTCAAAGGATACTGTGTGATAATATTTCCAATAAAGAAAAGCCAGATTTTAGGAAGAGATGCTGCGATCAGTGGTATTTCCACAGGAGCTGCAAGAGAATAAAACTCTCATGAAAAAAAATAATAATAATTATAACAACTTCTAACCACAACTTGTCTCAGATACAGAATTAAATTTTTTTTTTATTAAAAAAGCTCATACTTGTTTGATTGAACATCACAACATGGCTGTAAATATCTGTTGCTAAAAACAAAAAAGCAGGTAATGGCAGCGCATGCTGAAAAAAAAAAGACACTCATTAATTCACCTCATCGTTCATCTGTTAAATTTCCACACTATTCATTTTGCTCTTGTTATTCTTATCTGTTAAACAAAAGCTGTCATCCCCGACTGTAAATAAAAGTTTATCTTCTCTTAAAATCTTATCTTATCAACAGAGAAATAACCATATTTATCAATGCAACATATTTTTAAATCACCATATTATGTTGTCACTACAAAGTAGTATCATTGCAGAAACACTCAATAAAAGATATGCTTACATTGAAGAACAAGGCTTCATTAGGGTGCTTGCCATATTTGGCGTAAGTTTGCTCCTGAAAAATTCCCATCCCTGCTGACATAAACAGGGCAAAGGTCAACATGCCGACACCTGGAATTTGTACAAATAAATATATGCATTTAACACCACATGAAAGTAATAGTACTTTCTGGCAGAATAGAAAGTTTAGCAGATTGATTATTAAAAAATTACGCACAAGAAAATTCAATAAAACAACACACCAATTAACCAACGGACAAATTCTGCAGCTCCTTCTTCACTGCTCTGTCCTGAAGTCTGTGATGACTGGAAAAATTAAATAGTTATAATATATTTACCCCTATAAATGATAATTTAATGCAAAACAGAAATTTCAGGTACAAGAACATTAGCTAAAATATCTTACCGGGGTGCCAGCAGACACCAAAGTGCAAATAATTATCCCAATTGATATCATAACCACCGATAGGTACTTTGAAATTTTATACCTAGAAAACAAAAAAGAATAATCCAATTTAATCATTTACATACATCAGACAAAGATATCATCAGAATATTAATTTAACGGTGTGTTCATACCTTTTCTTAAGAATAATAAGCCCAAGGATCAAATTAGCAATCAAAGAGCCCTGAAAAATATTTTGCATGGTTGAGTTATGAGACAAATGAGATTCAAATTGAATTTGTGATAAATTTAGTAAATTGATCTTTGCTCTGAAATTTTACATCTTGGCAATGTACTGCTCACTGGGCACCATGTACACAAACTTATGTAAACAATTAATCAAACAAATATCTGCTCATCAGCCACTCACCGAGCGAAATATCATGTGTAGAGGCATAGAGATGTTGAAGTTAAGAGCATAATTGTTGACAACTTGCACAACAAAAAACAGGCTGACCATGGTAAGGTATGTCCTATAAGCAAAATTAAAAACAAACTATTTATCACCAACAAGAAAAATTTGACTTGACAAGTAAAACAATTTAATTTATTTCACATCTTATTTCATAATATTTAGTACATGGAAACATCACAATTCACAAAAATTTCAAAAATTCTACACAGAGTAATCATTAAATCACAAACACAAGTCTGAAAGATTAACAAACTGCACAGAGAACAAAATCATGCAATTCTAAACATGTGCAATCCCTGTGTACCACACAATGTGTAGCAAGTACAAAATGAAAATTAGCAATATCCAATCCTGTGTTAGATAAGCAGCTTTCATCATTAATTATACAAACCTTTAACCAATATATATCAATGCTACAAGCCTTGCACACTCAGAGACGGACTAACCAATTGCAGCATCATTTGCACAGGGATTGGAATTCTACACCATAACATTTTGGAATGCTACATTGATCATGACATAGTAGGAGGTCATCCTTTTTAAATACCTGTTGAGAATAAAATTGATTTTACATTGCTGGGACAATTGGAATTCGTCACATTTGTACCAACCAGCATAATCTAAACAAGCAAAAATAATAATCTTTATGCTTCTCGATGTTTACAGTCCCTTATCAGACATAATTCTTGAGCTTTGGATTTAGATTTTAAGCAGACTAAACCAGATCATAGAAGTAAACCACCACAAATACATCAGAACCTATCACAATATTTGGGCAATTCCATATTGATGAGTTCTCAAGACAGTTAACTTCTGCATCTAAGCAGCTCTAAGCCATAGAAAAAAAGATTGTTCATGGCCAAAATTTAAACCTCACGTTTTCTTCCTATTTTTGTTTTTTCTTTTCTTTATTGTGAAAACCATTGATTTCTGCTTAATCTTGAAATAAAACTCAAGTGTCCCATATTTTAACGCAAATACTATTTACACACATGTAAAACAGGACTGGCATACTTACCATGAGAGGCACATGATAGTGATGCACTATGTCCATACTAACCATTGAAAAAACTACAGCCAAGTCAAGTCAAGTCAAGTATATGCAACTGCGATAAACAAATAATTCTAAAGTTTAATAACTCTCAAAACAATTTTCCTTTTTTCGTTTTTGCTTTAAAACGGTTGTTTGATTATGCAGTATAAAGCAAACTATAAGAAGATTTTGTATATTTGCCCAGTCAGTTTTTAGGACACAGAACTAGGACTGTTTGCCATTTTTAGGACACCAACCCATATTGATATTGGCTCTCTGTATTTTTAGGACAGAACTCGGCATATCTCCTGTCTAGTGTAAGATCTTGTTAAAATTTCATTAAGATCTTGTAAAATTCTATTACACTAAAACCAGACATATTTCTTATTTTCAAATATTTCCATAGATTTGGATTTCCACAAGTTTTGCATTTGCCCTATTATTATTATAAACTTTATTCCAGACACAAAAGGGGTCCATATACAATACAATCATCATTATATTCTACGGGCTAGCACCAACATATAACAGTTGAATCCAGTGATTTCTAATCCTGGATGTAAAAGCAAGACTAGTCAGAGCAATATTTTTGATAATGTCATTTGGTGATGTAGCAAGTCTACACATGAATTTATAGACATAATTTCTAAAGGCTGCAGAGCAGCTTCTAGTATGAAATACTGTACAGAGTAAACTGTTACTATCATATTTGGAAAAACCTAGCAGAATCTTGAACACAGTATGATAAGCAATCTGCAGCTTCCTAATACTGACTTTGCTATAACTCCACCATAGGTGCGCAGTATACATTGGTGAGCAGTAGCTCTGAAATAGAATTAATTTGACATCAACAGAACACATATGAATCTTCCTTATGAGGGAATTTCCCTGAGCATATAACTGTCTACATTGTCACTTAAGGTCAAGATCATCTGATAAATCGTTGGCAAGATAATGGCCCAAATATTTTGTACTTGCCACAACTTTTATATACTCATTATTCAGGTAAACAGAGTCATACAAGTAAGAAGTTTCACCTTTTGGATGGAATATCATAGAAACACTCTTATGAAAATTGAAAATAACATCATGAGTCTCAGCAAAGTTTTCACACATATTAACTAGAGTCTGCAATCCACGAATAGAGGGGGCAAAAACCACCAGATCATCAGCATACATCATATGATTTACAATAGTATTATTAAAAGCACATCCACAATAAATCTTATTTAATGCCTCACTCAGGTCATCAAATTAAACATTGAACAAATACGGCGATAAAATACCACCTTGTCGAACTCCATTTGTAACAGAAAACAACTCTGAATAGGTACTCCCCCATCTAACACAAAATCTCCTATATTTTTTTCAAACATTTAATACAGTTGCATAAATTTGCATCCAACTCTGATGCCTAGACCAAACAATATTCAATGCATGTCGACAATAAATATCAGTACAGAATGGGGTCACTGTAAACTGTACTGATTTTGAGATCACACTCCACCAACAATAACATACGCTTACAAAGAGACCTAACAAATAATGAAACTTAGGTCTTTCGCAAATATCATTCATTTAGTAAGCTACAGAAAATGTTTACTGCAATAAGCCTACATAGAGGCATCAAGGTCGGTAATGATACTGTTTCAATTCTAATGTATGCAGATGACATAGCATTATTAGATGAAACTGACCTGCAATACATGCTAAATTACTTGAATCAGTGGTGTCAGACATGGGTTATGAAAGTAAATGTTGAGAAACCAAAAACTATGCATTTTAGACCTGAGACAACGCAGAACTCATCATAAATTTATGTATGGAAATATTGAGCTGAAAACTGTTGAATTTTATAAATATCTGGGTACACCACTTTATGATAGTTGGGATTATAACAACACTGCAAAATTTTTGTCAATTGCTGGCAGTATCATAGCAAAATTCAAACATTTGAAAGATCCAAGGTATTTTACATCTAACAAGCTTTTTACAACCGGTGCTCTATCTGTTATTTGTTATAGGAGTGAAATTTGGGGTTACTCAAGATATGAGCCCTGTGAAAATATACAACTTAGGGCAGCAAGATACTTCCTTGGTGTCCATAAATTTACTCCAAAGGCTTCACTCCAGGGAGAAATGAGTTGGAATAGTGTTCACTTATTTTGCATGATTAATATGTTACGTTTTTGGAATAGATTAGTATTAATGAATGATCTATTTAACTAAACATATATTTCTAAGGGATTGGCAAATATCTTTGGAAACTCTTGGTTGTAACTGGTGGTCAGAAATGAGAAAATTATTTTCATCTATTGGTAAAGAAGACTGGTTACGTTTCACGCCAATAAATAAAATCAAACCTTACGTGATGGGTATAACAGGTTTTTTGCGTCCAAAGTTCATTGCATTAATGAACCCTTCCACTGATATGAAAAGGAACTGACCAAATGTAATAATGTTGCCACTCCCTGGAAATTCTCTGAAACATGAACATAAACATAAAACAAAATATTTTAATGAAGAAAACTAAAATAATTGTAAAAAAATATTTCTATGATTATCATAACACCATATTTGATCGAGACAATTCCCTAACAACTTTCTCACTTACTTGACAAGAAATTCCAAGAATACGACATTGCTGCAACAACCAATGAAGACCAACAAAACTGGGATGGCTGGATGCATGGTGACTTTTTGGATATATGCTGTAGAAGAGAAAGCATTTAATGTAAAAGAGACAAATTTAAGCAAATTGATACCATGTACGCATGGTTCTTACCATGGAGGTATTATAACTCCTTGGTTCTTACTGCATGGCATATAGCAATAAAAACACACATATTTCATGTATACATATCAATATCAATAAAAAATATTGAGTCGGACTGTGTAGTGCCCACAGGCAAGAACAGTGCAAAAGTACCTCTACCAGTGGTCTACAGTTACTGTTTTATCCATTTTTATTTTATTTTTATTCATTTATTGGCTTGTTTTCTTTTTTCTATTTATTTTGTTAGTTATTTAGACAGACTAAGGAAGTGCAGCATTGATTTTACATATCATAATTTTATGGAAATTTTGTTATTTATTTATTTAGTCTTTATTCATTTATTTATTCTTATCATTTATTTATCATTTAATTTTCGTATTTCATTCTCTTCTCTAAACTGTGAAAGACATATTTCCAAAGAGTTATAGTTGCTTCAGTTTATTCTAGTGTCATACTTTTTATGAATTTTGTCTGTTGTGTTAGATCTTCATAATGTGGTACTAATGGTATGATGACATTTAATAGTTTTATCCTTTCCTGAATGTACAGAGGGCAATCTAAGAGGAAATGCATTTCATCTTCAAATTCATTTGATTATACATATTCTATTTGCTTTAGGGGTATAAGGCCGCGTGTAACGACCAGTTTCAATGCACAAGTTATGCGAGCTAATTCTGAATCTGACGAGGGCCAGGATATGGTGTAGATTATGTGGTTGTGAGAGGTATGGCTCTGGTTTGAACTCCTGTTTAAAAAGTTTAAAGACTCACAATTTAGGGTTATGTGTACTATCGTTTATTGATATCATACTTCGTTCCATAAAATCAGAATACAGTAACTCTTTAATTTTATACAAGTCCCTATCAGTTATCATTTGGTTTTGCCAGTGATGATCCATCTTCAGATCTTTCAGAATGTCATGGACTTGTGTGCACCAGTTTACTTGTCCTCTACCATGTAGTTCTAGTAATGAGAGGTATGCCTGTTTTAGGATGTGTGAGTCACTATAGCTTATAACTCTTTACCTGTGTTCAGCAGTTGGTATTGTATTTTTATTTGTGTACCAAATTTCAGAGCAATATTCTAGTATTGGGCTTATTTGGGCATCAAACATTTTCATGGCCAGACTAGGTTGCAGGTGTCCTACGGTTATTTTAATATTTGATTTCAGGGCATATACTGCTCTTTGGGCTTTTTCTACAAGTTTTGTTAGATTCTGTTTAAACAGTTGACCTTTTACATTTACATTTTACAACTGTACCAAGATGTCAATATTCATCAGTTGGGCTAATTTCTGAAATATTTCACTCTCTCCAAAATAGAGTTTCTGTGTGGTGATATTTGGCCAAATGCCATTATGTTAGTTTTGGCCAGGCTAACAATCATATGCCATTTCTCACAGAAGTTGTAAAGTCCATCCAATAGTTTTTGTAATCCTTTTTCATTTTCAGAGCAAAGGATCAAATCATCAGCATACAATATATATATGTCATAATCTCCGACCCTAAGAGAATACCACTATTTTTGTCCAGATAATCATTAAGATCTGAAAAAAATAGTGTAAACAGGTTTGGGCTCAACATGCTCCCTTGCAGGACTCCAAATTCCCTGTTAAATTGGATACCAGTCTGATCATTCCATTTCAGGGTTTCCCCCAGGGGGGGGGGGGGGAATCAGGGGGCTTTTGACCAATCCTAAAATCCTGGGGGAAACCCTGCATTTTACTTTGTATTTAGCATTCTGGTACATATCGCATATTAGTTTCAACATTTTGTCATTTACACCTCTATTGATGAGTTTAAAGTATAGTACATTTCGGTTCACATAATAAAATGCTTATCTGAAGTTCGATCTACAGCTTTAAAGCCAAATTGAAAATGGTCATCCATCTCGAGTATTATATTTATGTATTTAAGTCTATAGTGTTTAGAATAGAACTCTAAAAGCTTTCCTAAGACAGACATTATTGTTATCTATACTAGGCTATAGTTATCGGGAAAATTTAGTGATTCTTTTTTGTGCAATGGGTTTATAATGGCAAGGGCGCAGTCATCTGGCCAGTCCCATTTGTCAAATATTGCATTTTAAATAGAGCATATAATATCATGTCAACGTCTGTTGCTGATATCCTAATATGACACCTGACTTCTTCTATCGTATTAATAGTATTATACATATCTTATGTAACAAAGTCAGCTACAATCATCTGAAAACACATTGGAACTAATATACACAATTTACATAAGCACCTGAGATTCAGGATTAAGAGTTAAGTACAATTTACCTGATGTTACCAGCTCCGGTTACCAATGACGTGAGTTCTGCTCACAAACTTTGACAGATGTGAATTGGCTATTCCACTAGAGGGCAATGGGTAGGCAGAGTGCAGTGCCCCCTTTTGTTTGTTTATTGATAACTCGGCCCCCCTCATCATTCCTGATGTCACAAAAGAAATGGTGTTTTCACACCATAATCATCTTCGGTGCTCGCGATATAGATATAGATTGACTAAATTTTATGGGAAGCTATAAAAGCTCTACAGTTTCGCAGATATAAGAAATTTATTTAGTCCCTTACAGCATTTCACCGGCTGCAAGGCATTGTGGGATATCCGTGGAAAAAAAAGAGAAAATGGAAGAGATGTGGAGAAGACGTGCCTGGTAAGTATTTGTAAATATATCCTGTAAATTAAAGACATTGTGTTCAGTGAGAGAATGCTGGTTGCTTCATTGACTGTAAGCTTACATTCTATGTTAATGATTTAGTGCTCTAGTGCCGGAATGTGTTTTTAGTGATTCAGCTGCAGTTGCTTGTTTTGTTGTCACTGCCAGAACTTGGCACAACATAGCCAAGGCTTACTCTTCTTGCAGGCAAGTGCAGTTACCGGAACATGGATGTGGGTGTGAAGAATGGCAAGTTGGTCATATGTAATTCATGATCTGTCATTATTAGTTCATTTATAGACTCTACATAGCCACATGTATATATTTTGGAAATTTGGATATATCATATGGTATTATCAACTTAGGCAGTGTCACTGTCACTGAGTCAGCCAGGGACTGCAGCTGGACATGTAACAATGCTTCTGTTGACAGTGTTGTATGCTGTATCAATGCTCAGTGAAAAATCCTAGACCAAGACAGCCAGACCCTTGGCCTTGTCCTGACTGTAGAATTTATATTATTTATAAGTCATGATTGGTCATGCTTTACAAGGGTCATGTAGGTAGAGTGAAAGCTTTAATTACATTAAACCCATGATCAACAATGATCCAATAACTGCAGCGACTCAAATCAGACAGTTTCAGATTGTCATTGGTGTATCATGGGGTATTATTTTTTCAGCCCCACATGTGAGGTGACCTCACTGAGGTCATTGAGATAGATATATGGAAAGTGCAGCCTTCTAAGGCAAGTTTTTGCTGCTCACGAGGTTTATTTGATGGCGTGAGAGGGAGAGAGGAATCTTGAATCCCTGTTTCACAATTACTCCCATGGAAGGCTTTTTTAACAGAGAGACTTGACTCTGTCAGTTCTCCATTTATGCTGTTAGTCTGTACTGATGATGAGCGAGCTCATGCGGACACCTGTCTCAATGTATGTGGACTTCTATGAAAGGCAAAGGGCCTATAATTCTAATCATTAATTATTTTGTTGGGTAGCTGTGTCACCATCACCTTAAAAGGGTTACTCAGCTCTAAACCATTCAGGAGTTAGTTCAATATTATCAACATGGCATCATACTCATAGCCAACCCATTGACATAGGTGTACATGTTTCTCTGTTACGAGAGCTGTCAGGTCTAGTTACTTAGTATAGACACCGAGTACAATTGACTACAAATTTAATGTCTCATCTGATATTCTGCTGGGATGTTTCTTGGGAAGAGCTATGGATCTAACCTGGGTCCTCAGAGGAGCAGGCAAACATCTTATCACAGACCATCCAGCCGCCGTTTGATTCTCTCAACATGTATACATTCTTGAAAACAAGATACAGTTAATACATCATGATCAGATTTAACATTTTTTAAATACCAGGCATGGATTTAGAGGGGGGGGGGGGGGGGTTCTTAGCTCTGCATAGCTGTGTACATGAAAAGTAAATGCATAGTCGATATTGTAAACTGCTAACAAATTTGCAAGGATATAAAGTGGATTTTACTATGCATGTGTGCAGGTACCTGTAAAACTTTTTTATTCATAGGACTGCTTGTAAATCTAGTGATTAAGTTGTGAATATGCCTGTCATGAGTTTTGGAAGTCAGCTTGGAGTTGTTTGTAGGTTTTATTGATTACTCATTGATCCTGCAAGAAGCCATGATCCTGAGCTGCCTACTGTGGGGATAAACCATACAAATGCTGATATTTCTCTCCAGTTGTCATCTTTCTTTGAAAGCTGAAAAACATGTAGTGTGTAACTGATATTATTTATTTTGTGCAATCTTCTCATTTTGTCAAAAGTCATGCCAATATTGACATTTTGAGTTTCATGATTCAGGGATCAATTGATTGCAGCTTATGTGCATGTTTGTTATGCATTAATCATGCAACTATAACGGCAAGATACAATAAGTCATTCAATCCAGGCAGCATTAGATTCCTAAACACAGCATAACCATGTTGTACTGCTATCCTTTGTCTACTTTCAGGATTATTTTTACTGTGATATTATCATTATAAGTTTCATTTACATTATTTTGTGATACATCCATTTGTACATGTAAGTTTCTTCTTCTTCTTTTTTTTCTGTGGTCAGTGATTGTAGCTGTTCTGCTCAAGTCTTCCTCTTTAAAAGTGAATAGGTAAAATGTGACCTGGGGCAGCTAACTAGAAGTAGCCAGTCAGCTTAAGTCAGTCTACGAATACTGCAGCAGGTGTTGTGTGAATCCCTCCGTAGCTGAAGAATAGATTTACATTTTGGAGTTAACATAGTGTGGGTAAAACTCTGAGGAATTGGCAGGGCTCCAGGGCCAGGGTTAGAGCTGTACCCCTCTACAGAATGAATGAGCTTGCCAAGGGTCTGACAGTCTGATGTTACCCCAACCTCAACTTTAATGTTTTTGCAGGCAAGACAGGCACATACTGATCAGAATCACTGCTGTCAAGTTATTAGGCGCTACTGCTCCCCTGTGTTCTGCAGACTATCCCACTGTAAATTACTGCTTCGAGCTTCCACTTCATGAATATTGACTTACGCAGTCTATGTTAGGGTAGTGAATGCATACTGCTACATCAGCTATTAACCTGACTCATGAACTTTGGTAAGAAAATAATATTCTTTCAGGCCAGGCAACATAGTTAAGTTGTAATTAATATTTAGGTAGGTTTATTGTTAGTCCATTGGTAGAGCAATAAAAAGTGCAGTGACCGTTTTTTAATATTTGTAGTGTTGTATTGAATGCTGAATTTGACATTTGATTCCCGCTAGTTTCTGTACTTGCATTTAATACTACAGCTACAAATTGTTTTGAACCTGTGAGCAATGACCATTTACAACCAACTTACATTTTAGGCTGTGCAAATTTTCTTGGCTTCTTATAACAGATTGTAGGGAGATTCATAATCACTCGTAGATGATCAATACTTGAACGTCAGGTTGCTTTAATCTTTATGCTGTTTATAGTCGACACATTCACTATCAGAAGTGTAACTAGTCTAGTGCAGTGATACATGATATAGTTGTTATGGGTCTAGTACAAAAAGCATTATAGCTGTGTATAGTAAATCAGGATTTGTTACTGCAAGAATTGCATCAATTGAGGAAACTATAGGTTATATTTGCATAATTTATGATATTCGGCTAGATAAGACAACAGATATGTCAGAGTGAAATGTGGAACATTCGTTGGCCTTCATGTTAAATTAGTCATTGGGATTCTTGCAAAATGTCTCATGTCATTTCGCACTCTGCTTTCATATCATATGGTAAGCTTCGATTTCATGCAATGAGAATTCTACTCGACTATTTATTGTGATATTCTGTGTATTGTTTTGATGTGGCAGAGCGGATTTCATGTAGTTGCTGTGTGCTGTAAAACAAAACCATTTTAAATCCCCTGATAAGGGTCAGTGTATGATAGAAAGTAATGTGTAAGGTTTGTAAATGGCTGTAATCCATTGTCTCTCTTATTGCTGTGTAAAGCCCCTTTCACACTTAGCCGGTTTTGCCGTAGTGAACCCGTAGTATTACATAACGGTTATGCAACAGCTTTTTTCGCCGGGTTGGCGATGGATTCTGTTGGCAAAAAGGGTTCTACGGGTGACTCGGCGGGTTCTACGGGTCACTTGGTGGGTTCTACGGGTCACTCGGCGGGTTCTACGGGTCACTCGGCGGGTTCTACGGGTCACTTGGCGGGTTCTACGGGTCACTTGGCGGGTTCGACGGGTAGTAGGAGTAATCCGCCGAGTTCCACGGGTGACTCGCCGACTGCTACCAGCGTCAGAATCAGCGTAGGCAGTGAGGGGGGTTGTATATACTTTAAAAAGCAGCTGCTCCCATAATATTAGTCCGATTTTCGTCAAATAAAAAGACTGAATTGTAGTGTAGTTCATACATGTTTTTGGATCGAAAATAGACCATATATTAAGCGAGTTATTTGTCTGAGAAGGCAGCTAGGTTGGCGGAGGCAAACAGTGGTGCTCCCGCACACGTCCGCGCCCGGACTGTATCAAAGGCTGCTGCTTCCTTAATATTAGTCCGATTTTCGTTAAATGATACTGGATTGTAGTATAGTTCATACTGATTCCATATGTGTTTTCGGATCGAAAATAGACCAAATATTAAGCGAGATATTCTATATTATATAATAAGCATATAAATCTATCTGTCTCTCTAAACTATCTGTCTACATAACTATCTGTTTATCTACATATCTATCTATCTACATATCTATGTATCTAACTATCTACATTAAAGAACAGCGATTAATGTTGGGGGCGTTTAAATATTATATAAATTCTACACATTGTGAGACATGAGCTATCATAACATAAGTAATTCAATTCAATTAGCCAAATGTTAAGAAGTCCTTAGCAAAGGTTAATTGTTATTAGTCAATTGCAATTAACAAATGATTAACCTGGATTACAGGTTTAATGTCATGTCCTATTCAATTCACAATTAAAGAGAAGCCACTTTGAACATCACACATATCTGAGTGTCAATTGTCATTTAATATAACGGTCATAATGAATTGTATATAGTCCGATTTTCGTCAAATAAAATTTATATAATAAATAAGGTGAGGAAAATTAATGGAGTATACTAGGCAAAATCAAGAATATTTTTTTTTAATAAAGTTAGTAATACCTCATAGAGTATAGATATGTAGATATGTAGATAGACAGATAATTATAAGATCTTCACCTAATAACACGTTACTATCAATAATTCATTGAATCGTAATCAATAAAAAATTAAAATAAAACAATGATAGAAACTGTCTATAGATAGATATACCAGTTAGAGTAATCATTTTAGATATTTATTTCATTTTATATAAATTATTAATATTTCGTTCTTGTTGTTTCTGAAAATAATCCAACTGGAATTAAAATTGATATTGCATGTTCCATCCATGATCAAAACAAATTATAGACCATCTCCCTCTTTAATATGCATAATAAACAGGAATCAGTTGAAATTCAGAATTTCAATTAATGCTTGTGATCAATGATGAAAAAGCATGACTTACCCCATTCTTTGTATTATTCAAAATGTTAATAGCAATTGACATAACGGTCAAGGCAGATTGCTATTACATATATAGGTTAATTGACTTTACAAAACCAAAGGAAAAGTCCTTCCCATTGGCCAGTTGGCAGAATGAGTAGAAATTAATTGCAATAAAGCTCATCCAAACAATGTATATATAATGGTAAAAAATATTGACCACACCATTCAAGTCATGAACATACACAGAGCACCTTGCTGCCTTCTCAGACGAATATCACACTTAATATTTGGTCTATTTTCAATCTGAAATTCTGTGTGGAATAAGTATGAACTCTTCTATAATTCAATATTTATTTGACGCAAATCGGATTAATATTAAAGGAGCAGCAGCCGCCACCAGACAACCGCCTTCTCAGACGAATATCTCGCTTAATATTTGGTCTATTTTCAATCCGAAAACACCTATGGAGTCAGTATGAATTATACTACAATCCAGTCTTATTTGACAAAAATCGGACTAATATTAGGGGAGCAGCAGCCTATTAAAGAAGCGCTCAGCATTGATACAGTCCCGGCGCGGACGTCTGCGAGAGCACCACTGTTTGCCTCCGCCAACCTAGCTACCTTCTCAGACGAATAACTCGCTTAATATTTGGTATATTTTCGATCCGGTATGGAATCAGTATAAATTATCCTACAATTTAGTTCTTATTTAACGAAAATCGAACTAATATTAGGGGAGCAGCAGCCTTTTAAAGTATGCTCCTGGAAGCAGTGAGTTACTCCTACTACTCGCCGGCTTACTCCTACAACCCGCCGAGTAACCCGTAGAACCCGCCGAGGCACCCTTTGAACCCGCCGAGGCACCCGTGGAACCCGCCGAGGCACCCGTGGAAGCCGGCGGGTGACCCGGCGGGTGACCCGGCGGGTAACCCGTAGCGCCCGGCGGGTGCTGCCCTGCCCCTTTTTGCTCCCAGAACCTGTCGCCAAACCGGCGGAAAGAGCTGTTACATAACTATTACGTAATACTACGGGTTCACTACGGCAAAACCGGCCCGTGTGACAGTGGCTTTAGCCAGTTTTGCCGTAGTGAACCCGTAGTATAACATAACGGTGACGTAATGCGCTTCCCGGCTCCAACCCGACGGCTACCCGTGGATACCCGGCTATACCCGCCAGGTGACTCCTGGGACCTGTGGCCAAGCCGGGAAACCCGGGACCGGTAGCCAGACCGTGGCAAACTCCTGGGTGTCCAAAAAGTCCAAAAAGCCGGAGGGTTACCCGTGGGAGCTGGCGGGTTACCAGTGGAAGTTGGCGGGTTATCCGTGCCTAATTTTACCCCTAGTAAACCCGACGGCTTGTTCAGGGGTTCTAGGGGTAAGTCGCAGGTAGTACAGGGGTTGGATTATTTTCAGAAACAACAACAAGAACGAAATATTGATAATTTATATAAAATGAAATAAATATCTAAAATGATTACTCTAAACTAGAGTATATCTATCTATAGATAGTTGTTATAGCTCCATAGACATCTTTATCAAGTCGGAATTTTATTGGCAACAAGCAAACAAACATCGTTTTATTTTCGTTTTTTATTGATTACGAATCAATGATAGTAACATATTATTAGGTGAAGATCTTATAACTATCTGTCTATCTACATATCTATACTCTATGAGGTATTACTAACTTTATTAACAAGAATATTCTTGTTTGTGCCTAGTATACTCCATTAATTTTCCCCACCTTAACTATTATATAAATACTACACATTTCCCTGAATAATTCAGTCTTTATTTGACGAAAATTGGATATGTAGATAGACAGATAGTTTAGAGAGACAGATAGATTTATATGGTTATTATATAATATAGAATATCTAGCCTAATATTTGGTCCATATAAGTACATAAAAGATAGCAAATAAAATCACAGATCAAATCACAAATACTAATTACAATATCAATATTAGATTTAAATTTTACAAAAATATACACAAATACTGATCAAAATATCACAATAAGATTCAAATTAACACAAAAAGATCAGAATGTTCACATGTATAAAAAAAAAATACCAATATACAAATATAATCATTGCCTGGTAATTACAATAGAATACATTGATTTTAATTAATGAAAGCAATTACATCTGTTTGTAATTGTGAATGACAATCATGACAATGTCATATTACTGTGTCATCTTTGAACAAACTATGAAATGACAGGTCAAAGAACCCCAATTTAGGCAATTAGGCAATTGACACATGTATTGAGCATTTGCTGTTGACATAACGGTCATGGCAGTTGGCAGAATGAGTAGAAATGAATTGCAATAAAGCTCATCCAAACAATGTATATATATTATGGTAAAAAATATTGACCACACCATTCAAGTCATGACCATACACAGAGCACCTGGCCGCCGCCAGAGAACTGCATTCTCAGATGAATATCTCGTTTAATATTTGGTCTATTTTCAATCCGAAAACATGATGGAATCAGTATGAACTATGCTACAATACAGTTTTAATTTGACGAAAATCAGACTAATATTAGGGGAGCAGCAGCCTTTTAAAGAAGCGCTCAGCCCTTCCTGCATTGATACAGTCAGGGCGCGGACGTCTGCGAGAGCACCACTGTTTGCCTCCGCCAACCTAGCTACCTTCTCAGACGAATATCTCGCCTAATATTTGGTCTATTTTCAATCCGAAAACACGTATGGAATCAGTATGATTTATACTACAATTCAGTCCTGATTTGACGAAAATCGGTTTAATATAAATGGAGCAGCAGCCGCCGCAAGACAACTGCCTTCTCAGACAAATATCTCGCTTAATATTCGGTTTTTGTTTTAATCCGAAAATACGTATGGAATCAGTATGAGTCTTTATTTGAGGAAAATCGGACTAATATTAGGGGAGCAGCAGCCTTTTAAAAAGTATATACAACCCCCCTCCCTGCCTACGCTGACGCTGGGAGCAAAAAGCCGGCGGGTTACCCGTGAAAGCCGCCGGGTTACCCGTGAAAGCCGCCGGGTTACCTGTAGAACCCCTCAACAAGCCGCCGGGATGAAATTAGGGACGGGTCACCCACCAGCTTCTACGTGTCACCTGCCGGCTTCTACGGGTCACCCGCCGGCTTCCACGGGTATTTTATTTATTTTTTACACCCGTGAGATTTCTACGGTTGTGCCATGCAAGCATGGCACAACCGGCTACCGGTGCCGGGTTTCGCGGCTTGGCCAAGGGTCCCACGGGTGCTTGCCGGGTATCCACGGGTGGCCGTATTGGGGCCGCCGGGTTGGAGCCGGGTAGCGATTTCCGCAACTATTACGTAATACTACAGGTTCACTACGGCAAAACCGGCTCGTGTGACAGTGGCTTAAGTGTGAAAGGGGCTTAAGTCATTTAGGAAGAAAGTGCTCAATGAAAGAAAGCTTTGCTGAAGAGTGAATAGATGAAATTGGTATTTAAATTTTGTTGTCAGCTGAAGCAGCTAATTAGCTTTTCCAGCAATGTTTCGTAGGTTTTGGGTCATGCTTTTGGATCTTTTTAACATGATGTATTCTCATGGCTTGTAAGATGCTTTAGTAAGGGATGAAATGCATATACATGTATTTGTGCTAATTTTACGAGGTTATTGGGCATCAAATCTCCTGCATTTTCAAAGAGGAGCAACTATGCCATTTGCCCACTTGTGTATAGATTTTTTTATGATTTGATATTAATAGGTTGTTTATCAAAATATCCCAAAAAGCATTCATATGCATGAATGTATAATAAATAATCAATACATCTATCAATTTGATACTACTGGGACGATATCTTCTGACCTTAATTTCTGCTTAATTTCCTTGCAGATCTGTAGGGATGTGAGTAAACTAATGAGGACACATGCATTAGGAAGCAATTAACAAGGGTCCAAAGTGCCCAGCCAACCGTAACCATGTCCTTCAAGCGACTGAAGCGACGACTTTCTCAGACGTTCCGCAGCAACCGTGCCCTGGATGAGAGTCTTTCGGAACTTGCAGAGGACCTTCACATTGAGGAGAACGGCACGCACAAGGAAAATGGTGAGTACCATTGGAAGTTTCATATTTTTTGGGGATTGCTGTATTCTTACTTACAGGCCAGGGAATCTGTTTTGAAGAGGTCTTATGTTGAAATTCGAATCAATTTCTACATTAATTGTAGAATTGCACAATATTCATATTTTCCCTGCCCTGCCATATTTGGGTAGAGCATGTACAATATTATCTCAGTGTTACTGGAAATGTAGGTAGTTCTGGAGAGGGAACTGTTTTGGCTGTTGTTGTTCGTAGGGAATTTCAATCAGACACCAATGGCAATATTGTCTAGATGATTCCATGTTGAAATATACATGATATATATATATATGACATTGACATTCAGACTAATTTTGTTGATATTAATGTCATGGATATTACTATTGGCTAATAATTGTCACAATGCATACAATAAATACATGACATTGTTTTGTGTTATCTCGGGACTCATTTATGACACAGGACATGAGTAACTAGGGTTGAGATAAGAGTCTCAGGTATGCTGTTTGCGTTGTGCACTTGCTGAATATGGCCTAATCAAACTGATGTGAAATATTTATCATATAAATATGAATTTGAATATGAATTTGGGTGTAAGTGCAGCAACTTCAATTCAACACTAGTGTATTAGAAAGATGCAGTTGCTTTGTGGTATCCCAAACGCTGCTATAAAATATTTGTTTTTCTAATTCCTTTCAACTTGTCATGAAAATGTTCTCCTTATTTGAATGATATTGAAACAGCTGGGCTGACAACAATACTTACCAATTCAATGTGCATGTATTTAGGTTTATTTGCATGACTCTGGTGGTTTTGCAGCTGCAATTAGTTTAAATTGTTTGGGGGAAGACTGTTTCTGAAAATACAAATCCATCTCTAGCACATGTGTTATACATTTCAAACTTGCCATGCAATTTACCATTGCTTGTAAGTTTTATGTTTTACAATGTACATGTGCAACTGGGAAGTACTCATTCACCAGAGGGAGCCGCAGTACATATGATAGGTGTCGCCACTGTCAGAATTCGTTGCATTAATGATTGAAAAGTGCTAATCTCACATTGATAAAATTACATTACAATAATGGTGAATTATTGGTTGACAGAATAGATTAATTATATCTCCTCAGGACCTGGTAGAATTGGTCCTCATGACATCAGTAATATTTGTAGGAATTGCTCACTGTGTGACTTACGCACACAATTAATACAGAATTGTTATCATTTGTGCGAATGTGACTTTAATTGAGCATTTTACATGGGCATGCAACTTTCAATGTTGATTCCATTCAAATGAGTTGTAAATGATAAATTGAAAAATGATGCAGTCTATGTAGACCATCAATAGATGCTGATGTGCATTGTTTGTCCTGCAGAATAATTCATAGCTGCCTATGATTTGCTGAGCACGATGTGGGGTTTGTATATTATGGGATGGATGCCTTAATTGCCTCAGCTCGCTTATGCACGTGCCTTAATGGAAGCACATGATTGGCATATTTTAAGGCTTATAATGTTATATGTAAGGCTTACTGAAATTCGGCTGCGTTGTATGATGTTCTTGGATGGTATTGTTGATGAATGAGGAATTGTGGAAGTGTGCATATATAGAATTAATAGGTTTGTAATCGCTTGCAGAATAATACCAGTGTTTATTTCTATCAGCTAAATTTATTAATTTGTCCCTTAAATCATTACATTTTGCTCCATGTTGATATAATTCACTTAACAGCGTAAGTGAAGTACCTTTTTGACTCAGTGAATCGGAAGACATTTTTGAGATAGTGGTTTTCTGGGTTTTTCCTCACAACCCAGATGATGTGCTCCATAGGGGCTCCAGCTCCACACAACGGCAAGCAAAGCTCCCAATATGCTGCCCAACGGACTGGCTGGCTGCTGTCAATACCTTGGAAATCAAACCCAGGCAGTTTGCTGATGTTCACTGGGCTGAAAAGGAGCAATCACGAAGGGGTGAATAAGATGGAACGAGGATGGCTCTGAAATATGAGGGTGCTACAAGGAAAAGGGCACATGTGATGGCCCACTAGAAAGCCAATGTGCCCACACTCTGCCAGAAAATAGACCTTTTGCAATATAGAACACTATTTTCACAATATGTGGAGCTTCCATGTAAACTGCATCTGTGTTAGGTGTTATACTGTCGAAATAACCCTAACTTAATACGTACCGAAATGATCTTTCTTGACATATTCATATTTGACATGATACAGTAGTCATACACGATAAAAAAATTAGTATACTTCTACCTTTTACACTCTGTATTTTTATGTTCAGTTATATCCTCCAAGGGGTTTAAGGTATATAAAAATAGCGAGTTGATGAACTGGTCTTCATAAACAATAGGGAGCCTTTTAAACTGAAGTTGAAGCTGCTCAAATTTTTGTGTAAATGACACAGTGTATAAGTCCTATATCATATTGTAAGGATTGGAAATGAGTCGTTAGTGAAATTAATTGATGTAATTTCAAGGCATATTTCTCAGGGCATGCATATTGTTTATGTTGAGTTGTAATACTATTTGTTGTATACAGTGATATGCGCTGATTTAATACAGAATCACTATTTTACTTGGTTATACAGTTATGTATTTACCCTGGTATTCAGTATCTTGTAGTATAAATGCCTTGTTTTACCAAGAACTGAAACGTGTGGGCAGTGTCATCTCAAAAGTAATTTCTTCCTGACTCAGAATATACAGTTCCCAAGTATATTGCTCATATTTATTACGGATAACATGACATTAAAACTGGCCAAAAGCAGTTGGTTCTTGTTGATGGCCAGAGGTGCAGTCTGCAATGGAGAGAGCGATCTGATGATTGGCTGGTGACGTTTGCAAGAGGGGGCGCATCAGCATGCATCCATTGAGCAGCATCCTCATCCAGTCCTGCTACAGCAGCCACTGGACAAGGACACACACGCATCTCTAGCTTCTGCACATGTGGATGTACATTTCGTTGAAGGACTGACACTCTGGATTAAGCATCTGACATCACACAAGGGAAGTACTAGATCTTGGATCCATCACCAGCTGCAGCATCAAAGTGTCCTGGATGTGTTGTGATGTTGTCCAGGCCAGTGCATCAGCATCCCGCATCCCTCATCCATGTGCTGCTGCTCTCCTCACTTTGTTTACTTGTGTTTTGACTGGCCCACGTGTTTAGTATTGCCTAGCTGACTTTTAGCGCTGCTCAGGGGGCCTGACCATTGTTTCTGTTAATACTAGGCGTACCTCTTTAGTCTTACGCAGGTATTCCTAGTCAGTCTTTATTAGCCTGCTACTGAGCACTGCATAGAGCAGAGCAAAGGGAGGTAGGGAGAACAGCATAAGTCTAGACATTTTCAGCTATTTCGCCTTGCTCACTGCATAAATGAGGGGATTCTGGATGCATTGGACAATATAATACACATCATCACACATTATCACACATTATCACATCTCTGGGCGTTTTTATGGAGAACACAACATAACGTCTTGACATTTGCTGCAAGGATTATGTTTGTCCGGTGAGCACAGATATTCATGAGCTGATGCAAAGGTGAATCTAAATATCATATGCACCTGGGAAGCTGCTGCTGCATGATGATTTCGAGTATTGTGTACCATACAACATACAATCAGGTGAAGTATGAAGCACAGGTGATGTTTGCTTAGCCATTGACTGATTGACATGTGTTATACCCTAGTCAAATACAAAACACTAGCCACTATGATCTGTACATTCACTGATAGGCGATTACCAAGAATTTTGGCAATGCATTATGTGTGTATAAATAAGCATCATTGTATCTGTTTAGGGTCTACAGTGAATGTCAAGAAATACTGTTCTCACTGGTATTGTTGTAGCTAATCTGAGAGGAGTTTTGCTTTGTAAATGTGTACTGCCATTTAAGAGAACCTTTGATGTGTAAGAATCTTGTTCTCATGTTTCAAAATGAGGCAATACTAAATGGCATTGATCTTTCATGTTTTCGAAACGTAGGTATAGGCCTAATTAAAAAAGTTTGATAAATGCAATGTAACTCAGCTTTATAAATTACTCAGGTGGACGTAAATATCGAATTTCATAATTCTGCTGCCAAAATTAGATATTAAATGGGGCCTATCATTGATCTTTCTTATAGAAACTTATAATCATCCAAAAAAAATCTTTATTTACCAACAGTCCAACATGCAATACAGACAAGTCAGTCTGACAGTTTTAAAATATGTGCTTTAAATATTGAACATTGATCTTTCTTTTAGAAACATTCATGGCTCAAGTCTAATATAAACCCATGACGTTCTAATTGTGCTAGAACTAAAAAATAAAATATGGTCAAAATCACAATATATTTATAATAGAAAACTGAATCACTACAATGTTACTACACCATTGGCTCTATTTAAGTTAATATTAGACTTAACCCGCATTCATCTGAAAAATTCTATGTATCAACCAAGATGCAATACTTCATCATCTAGTAATTAAGTAATTACTGAAAATATAGCATACATATGTTACATATCTTTATAGATATACTATATCGCAGGTGCATGTAATATCTCATTTGGTGCAAAGTTGATTAATCAATTTGCTATCTGCGCAGATACATTTGACTGCCATTGACTGCCATATCTGCCATTTGACTGTTGGGCTCATTAGTCCTCTGTGTATTGGAAGCCAATAATGACATGACCCTGTGACTGTATCAGGCTGAGCTACTGGCAGATGGATGTGTTTGGTGCACTCTCATTGATTTTCCACTCACATCCATGGTGCTGAACTTTGTGAATCTGCCAAAGTCTGTCTCATAAAAGTCCACCTCATGTCTGCAAAGGTGTGCTAACGTTAATAATTGACGACTTTTTATACCTGCAGGTCTTTTCTAAGGGAGTTCCCTATATATCATATTTTTATGGTCTTGGTTGTATGTATTGTCTATTGTTTTGGCTGGTCAGTTCTTACTTGGACTAAACAGGTTCTTGTTTACAATATTGGCTCTTGTTAGTGTTCTACGAGACAAAGGGGTAAATCTATGGATGCACCACTACTGTCACTCCATAAAACAAAAACAAACAAAAAAGTCAGAATGATTAAACTGATATATTATATCAGTAATGATGTCACAATTTACCAATAATCATTCCAAAAGTGCCATATAAATTGAATGCTAGCTTCATGCAAGCCAATATATTTCATTGGTGCATGCATCATGGATTTTTTTAATTTTTTTTTTGCATCTTGGTTCTCTTGTAAGTTAGCAATATCCAAGTTGAAAATTCCTTTGTGCTATTTATTTATCTCCTGTTCCGTATGTGAGGGCTTTGTAGTGTGCTGTATATCTTAGGGGTACTCTAAGGGGTACGTTAGCATTACATATGCCATGGGGTGCCCAGGAATCTGGTGACCCCTCAGAAGCGGAAGGATGTCTGATCATATTTCTTCGCTGGTTAAAATGTAAATTTTTGGGTGTTTTCTTATGTTAAAGTGTTCTTCCTCTTAAAAAAGAAAAAAAAGTAACAGAAACGAAAGAAAGAATAAATGGATATGGTCTTTGAAGACGTTGCAAATTTTTGTGTCTTTCCTACCAGTCTTAGTCAGTTTTAACACATGCCCTATTGCATTAATATGTACATGTAAAGAACATTATCATGTCAAATCCAACGGTGCACGTTACATGACGAAAATGAGCATGTGTAATTAGCCACATGGAACATTTCAAGTTGGAGAGATTCGCTAATGGCAAATTGTTTCATTAATTAATCTGAAATTGGGAATGATCTTGAAAGTGATCCCTGGATAAGGACAACGCCTACATTCCAGTGCCTATCCTTTTCCATGAAAGGTTGTATTCCACTTTCTGTGTGACATTTTAGACATTTTTTGCTTCATATAATTTTCTCTTGGGATGAGCAGTCATCTTAGGATCAGATTACCTTTGCTATTACGTTTTATGCAATTTTCTTTTCCCATCTGTGTCCAGGGTGGAATCAGGTAATCTCAGAGCTCTGTTGCTTGCAAGAAAAGCAATGGTCTTATCCTCAACTTCTGCAGATTTAAGAGTAACTATGCAGAAGTGTTGAGATTCTTGTTTTGAAGCAGTTGCATGTGTATCTGTGTCGACTACTGTTTGTTGCATTGGCTGTTTCTTTCTGGCTTTTTGAGTACCAGGAAAGAGAGAGGGGCCATCCACCCCACTGCTATCAGGGCTTCTGTTTTTGAGCTGGGATAAATGCACACACGTATACTTTTATTATTACAGTGTCTGTCTACCTGTCTGTTGATTATTTTTGTACTGCTTGTACTAGGGTAGAAATCACAACTGGGATGAATGCAATCACCATGATCATATGGTACAGCGGACCTATGTTCAGTCCAAAATACACACCTTCTGCAATACAGGTTCTGGGTTATCTGTATGCCAGCATACCTATCATACATAAGCATAAGAGTTTGCAATTTACCTCAATATAGACTGTGAAGATCTATGCATTCTTCTGTTGTAGGGTCGTCAGTCTTTTCTGAAACTTTACATCACCCAAATACTGTGCAGTGATTGGGTATATACAACGGAAGCAGACTAATGGAAGGTCTGGCTCTGTTATTAGGGAGACTTAAAATACATGAGCTATAGTACACTGGGACGTCTCTTGAAATACACTGCAAGGACCCCTGTGAATCTCTTACAACCCACAGCAAACAAGATATTTGCAGGATCCAGGTGTCCCATTTCACATTTATTTAAGCCAACTATAGCTGTACTATCACATGCGATTGATTAAACCATACTAGAAAATACTGTGGTATTATTGGGCTTCGCCATCCTATAGTGAAGACATTTGTTTCTCCCCCCCTTTTTTCTGGAGTTTGACCGAGAAACTTTTTCAGAATATACCTTGGGGTAAGACATTTAGGTTAACCCGGTGTTAGTAACCTTGACCTGCTTTTCAAGGTCACAGAGCTCCTCAAAGGCGAAAATCGCAATATTTCAAAGTGCATTTTTTTCTGTTAATAGTGAAGTTGCAAAAAATTGGCTATAATATGTTCGTCATTGACTAAATACTTCCACAATGCATCATTGAAAAAAAGTGTTAATGGGGTAAAGGGGTAATTACCCCCCATTTAATAAAACCCATTTGACGGATGAAATGTCAAAAATAACAAATGTCACAAAGAATAATGAGCATGTGAAAATGTTCCCGGGGGTCGGGTCCAGTGCTGAAAGAAATCTGGTGTCGATCAATGGAGGGTTAGGAAGATGTCATGTAAATTAATTTTGACTGAACGGATCAATTTTGACCATTTTGGGGTCATATTTGTTTTAACGCAATATTTTGTCTCATAAACACGTGTTAAAAAGCAAAAATTCACATTCTTCCATGTCTAATGGTGGTCAGTTGGAAGTTTGGATATTATTGGACACATGGTGTGTGAGATATGGGACATTAAAATATTTAATAAATCCCCAAAACTAAATATTTTACAAGTTTAGACTGGCTCATCTAAATTGGACCATATCTAAATCGCTCATATAGTCCATGACCAGGTAAGTTTGTATTTTCAATATGCATGACCTTAGGTCAGAGGTCAAGGTCGATTCCTAAGTTTCAGATTTGAAAAAAAACAAAAAAAAACATGTGACCCTTAATATTGATGTTATACTTTTGACATCCAAGTAAATTAACTGGCTTGATTTCATAATAGAACCTTAAACTATTTCCCCAAATGTTGGTATTGAAAAGAAGTTTTGAAATATTACATAACATTTTATCTTTGGGGTGAAATAAGGTCAAAGGAGTGCAGCATGTATAAATTATATTGGTAGAGGAGCTGAAGCCAAGAGTTTTCAGGGCACATAGGAACCGTAACACTTCAGTCGTGCTACAGTTAGTATTTCACATTATATAATGTGACAGTGACTTGTAAAGGTTGGAAAGTTAATTAAAGGCCACACCTATTGCTGCTGCTGCTGCTGCTGCTGCTGCTGCTGCTGCTGCTGCTGCTGCTGCCGTTGCTGCTGTTTCTGATGTTGCTGCTGTTGCTGCTGTGATGACAATGCATGCAAACTGTTTCTTATGTGTGGCAGTGTAAAAAAAAAAAGTATTGTCATGGCAACTGGAGGAGCTTCGTGGAATGTACACGTCAGTGTCAACATCACCAAAACGGGATAGTTTTGATCTTTCTAGCAGAAGAGGAAAGACACATGCTTTATTTCTGTCAAAGGAATAGAACAGCAAGTTTCAGCAAAATCATGTTGTTACGTTGTATTAGGTTGTGTGTCGTACTCCATGCAAGTTGTTTTCCGAAATGCTGTGATCAAGTTACTGTTGGCAGGACATCAGAACCGTTGGTCAACAACGTCAGTTGGTTTACTCCAGCAGGAAACAAGAAAACGCCATTGCCTGTAAACAATCGCTTGCCGTAATCTGTGCAGGCCATTCTATGGGAGAGTAGGCTCTATGGGCTCATTGGACTGTTTCCAGCGTGCTGCCCCAAAGAACCTTTATGGTGTACCCAGAAATATAGTACTTCTTAGATGCTACATTAGTTCATTCTATGGGCATGACAGGCAAAATAACTGATTCGCCTTTGAAAAAGAGAACTACAGAAAAATGTAATGTTGTCATATTCATTAGGCATCGTAGATAATAGATGTGCAGTGCATGTTAGCTTTAGCTCTAGAGGACCTTTCGACCTCAATCATATTTCATTGCTACATCATCTCAAAGCAACTGATGTGGAGTCACCATGTCTTGGGACTGCAGGCCCTGCAGGGGAATACCAATGGGAGGTTTACAATGAGTTATTAAGCAGTGCTTATGATCCTGATGGTCCCCAGAGGATGGTTGAGGGGAGATGAGCAGTAATGATTGGCAGAATGAACCAAATGAAGAGACGACGGAAGCATGTGGGGAAATCCCCTCAGGTGGCGCTGCTATCGTCATTGGACGGGATATGATAACATGGGGGAAGCTCTGGATCAGAGCAGACGACACTTGCTGGCCTTCAGTATGGCATCTCTTTCGATGTAACTGCCCGATAATTGGCTCAAGGGATTAGACCTGCCGAGGAACTGCTTGCCTAGCTGTCCTTGATGTGCCATCGCGCCATCTGTCTGACGTCGAGATTTTTTTGAGCGAGCGGGCCTTATTGAATGCCTGCGGCACGTCCGTTAAGACGTCCATGATGGCCTTCTTGTGCAGAGGTGGCGTCAGCGTAATTGAGGCCATCAGACGCATTCACAAGGTCGATTCTTCACACAAAAACCTTCCATGTCCCTGAGGGTCACGGCCTTTAGCTGTAAGAATCTCTGACGCGACTAGTCTGTACATGCTTCCATTAGTGACGCTGCTACTGACATCTGCTGGTGTACCATCTTGAGGGCATTAATTACTCCTTTAAGATATACGATGCTGTATATTCTCTACATTTGAAATAGAAGTCTTAAGTCACTTCAGATTTGATAATTTGGTCTGTAGCGTCTCTCGGTGGCTGGCGTCTCCCGTGGTGGTTCCTTTCGAGCAACCAAGATCACAGGAGTTAGGAGGTGTTTATTTCTCTTCCTAATTTCCCTGGAAAGTATAAGAAGAACGTTGCTATATTATGTCTGGTGCGAGGAACAATTATAATGAGCTGCACAGACAACAGCCATGCAAGCCATGGGAAGTTGTTCTGGTTAAAAAAAGTGTACATATCATCCATTGGGCTACAAGGTATCCGTAGACTGAAAGTTAGGGAGGAAATGAAAGGGAAATTACCTATTCGCCGGAAGTTCTATCGTTGCCTAGGCAGGGTGATTAATTCCTTCCATCAGAGATCTACGTCATCGTGACGTCATCAGCCCCAGCTTGCAACTGTACGCCTTTATACTGGCCAATAACGATAGCATAGCTCTTTCCACCGCTCATTGAGTTTTCAGTCACATTTCGATGGCCTCTTGAAGTGCTACTATAAGTGTATTTGAAGTATACATTAGGCACAATGGTCGTTGGCGTTTGATTCTGATGACCTATTGGAATGCCCAGTGCTGACAGTGCATGTCATTGCAGGCCTGCTCTATCGCCTTTGTTCTAGCAGTTGAATCGAATCTAATTTAGGAGTGAATAGAGAAAGGCTGGATCTCATTAAGGGGGATCAGAAGGGAGGGCATGAGACAGATGAGAGTCTAATGAGATAGGACAGCGGGGTCAAGTAAAGGTCACAGTAGAGGTCATCCTCCCCAGGGGGTAAGACTACTTCTAGTCCCACTATGAGCTTTCTAATAAATCTGATTGATGTCTCCATATTGCTCTCAGGGCCCTAAAAAGACGAATTTGATCCGCTCCGGCTTGTTTGTGCACTATGCCACCCTGTGCAGGGTCAACTTGCAAGGGCAGTGAGTGCATGGTTATGAAGAGAATACATGTACTGGCTTTTTTTTTGGCAGAAAATGGATCGAATAGATCTGTCGATTGATGAATCATCAAGTGATCATGAGTGATAGTGATTTCTGCCCAGAGTCTCCTTATTGTCATTTTCAAGTTTATTATAAAGTAGAAGAAATAAAAAAAACCCTGTTATCCTTTGATATTAAAAAAAGATGACTAGCAATTGGTTGGTTGCATGATATGGTGACACCAAGAAAATCAAATCATTATTTCTGTCCATAAAATATTTTGCAAGGCTTGCATTTATCGAGTCCTTGAGTCAAGCCAATGAAGCCATATTGAAGGACTATATAGGACGTGTCTGAGAGCATTGCTTTCTTTAGGTAGAACTTCTCCAACGTTTGTCCTGGTGATTCTTCAGGGATTCTTCTGTCTGACCCTTGTTACCAAGTGAAGTGCAGTTTCCAGTACGAAACTCTTCTTGTTAACCACAACTCCACATTTTCATGTGTACTCTTGTTAAGCCCTGTCTGTAAGCCAGTTCATTTTTCGTTGTAAACCTTCATTAGTCCTGAACTCAGCTAGCTATTTCCTGCCTACTTGAGGCTGAAAAGACCAGGGCAATCTTCTGTAAAGTGCAATGCATTACTGGGGCCCAGCTCCAGGGCCAGGCTCTACTAAGTCTAAATGCAGTACAGACTCAGGTAATTGGCACACAGATCACGCTGACAATTATTACCTTTTTCTCCTTTACTTATCTGGACTGTATTATTTGCTTGAGTGGGTCTCAGTAGGGTTTAGAACAACTAGAGGTCACTGAATGACCACCTACTGACCCTTTGACATTTTGACCAGATGGACGTTACTTTACTTCTATTAGTTATCTTCTGTTGTTGTGCTTTGTTATCTACTGCCGATGACAATTAACCAA
The DNA here is from genome assembly GCA_932294295.1 of Alitta virens. Classification (NCBI taxonomy): domain Eukaryota; kingdom Metazoa; phylum Annelida; class Polychaeta; order Phyllodocida; family Nereididae; genus Alitta; species Alitta virens. The sequence goes on along the minus strand of OW028574.1, from coordinate 44,723,822 downwards.
TGGGAATTTTGATAAACCTGTTGCTGTGGTACAGCCAAGCATCCATATTTGCACAATTGATATGAATTTGTGTGACAGGCAAATGCATTGGTCGTATAGGGAAACCATTTAGCAATAAAATACTTTTTATTTTGTGGAACCATATCCGATTGGCCAGTGTCACGAATTGCCTGGAAAGTGTGATAAACCATTGTCCCCAAGGGTGTTGCAAATGTGCATGGGTGAGCTATGGTTAAATTGGTACATCACAAGTGCAAAGTAGGTGCAAAATAGGCCCATCATTTCCATGAAAGGTCTGAAGAATGTGTAATGCATATGCAAAGTAGGTGCAAAATAGGCCCACTACATGGAAGGTTTATGAAGAATGGCTGTTTGAAGGGGTTGTGTTACGCCCAAGAGCGACTGCGGGACTGCTGGCTATATTGGCATTACTGGCTGTATGAGACTGATATGGAAATGGTCACTGCCTGGGAGCTGAATGAGATGCAAAAGGGAAAGTTTATAGTGGGTGAGATTTATGTGTCATTAGGCTGCTAGCAGACAGGTGTGGCAGTCTCATCGAAACCATCATCCTGTAGGGTGGCAAGCAGCAGCAGCAGCAATTGCATCAGCAGCAAGGGATGGAGGCAATGAATCATCATCAGGATGGGGTGCTGCCTGCTGCTGAGCCAAGTGCATCTCTCAGACTGTCCACCTCTGCGTGAAATGAACACATCCAACACAAAGGAAGCTGACACTCTTGAGGTGTGCTCCAGACTTCTTGTCGCCAAAGTGGTGATGTCACCCGCAGTAATTGTTCCACCCTCTCCTCCTGCTCCTCAAATCTTAGGGTTTGATACTCTGTGTCTATTATGAGTATCATTCTGTTATTCCACTCCTATTGTGTAAATCTATCTGTTTAAGTTGTGTGTCTCTGCCTCTTCATTTGACTGTTAGTTAAATTGAGATTTGTCTTTAAATTGTCTTGCCGTTCTGTCTGTCCCATCCACCTGTCTGTGTGTTGCTGTCTTCTTCAATATTGTGATGTGACAGATATGGGTCTTTCTAGGGTGTTACTCTTATCGGTTGATCGCTGTTTCAGGTGTTTGTGTCTCACTGACTTCATCTCGCTGGGTCACCTTTTCTATCTTGTCTGGCTCTCTGTCTTCCAACCCCTCTAATGCTCCCCTGACCTGCCCAGTGCCCACCTTCTATTTCCTGCAATTTCACAGCAGCAACATCAGCAACCGCATCCAGGCATGTGTGAGCATGAGCAAGCAGGGAGATTTGGTGTTGCACCTCTCCTATTAATGTTGCCATAAACCTGATGCTCTGATGAGCTTCACTCACGAACCTGAACTAAGCACTGGTCATAATAGCCATGTATGCAATCACAGCGTGTTTGATGTTGGTGGCCACTGCTGCTGTACACTGCTTCTGATTATATCTCTTAATACCACTGAATATGCCATATTCACTAGTAAGCAATTGTCTGTCAGTGACTAATTGCAGAAGTTGCATAAAAACACCAAAATAGTACAAAGGTAAAGGTTATTTATTAACCATATTTGTCCCTTCAAGACCTTTACCGAAGGACATGTTTCCCCATGGTATCACACACTAGTTTTGCCATGAGAAATATATCTCTCATTGGGGTTATTGTAAGCCGTGATAAATTTCAAGGCTCATTGATAACGTGGCTAAATAGTTTACATAGCTGGTCACTGGAGAATCGAACATTGACCAGTGTCCACTGTGGGCAAGTGATTGATTGTTACGTGATGTAATTGAACTCGATGACCAGTGTGACTATGGGATATCCACAGAGTGACCAGTAGATGGCCACTGGGTGACCACTGAGTGACCATGATATCCCTGGCTGGATTCCCCAAGGGGTGATTAATCCAGACTGACAAGGTTTGGACATGTGCTGATCCCCCAGGACTCCTCTTTGGCTCCCTTAATCCTGGGCCTGGACTCTGGCCCAGCAGGTTGCCTGTCTTGGCATTCATCATTGTACGTCCCTCTGGGTCAGACTGCTGTGGGCAGCTTGCAAGGCAAATTGTTTGTGATATATGCATAATTCTTTTACTGTTAGTTTGCCTACAGCATGCAGTGCAAATTGGCATTTGTACTTAGGTTATATTTCACACTGAGACTTCTATGCTTAAGCAAGTTCATTTGACCAATAGTGTTAATTGTATAATTATAATATTAACACCAGGTAGACAGTAACAACTTAGTAATGTGGCTGCTGGCACCATATTTTCTGTTTTCATTATTTTTCTGCCTGCGTCAATATGTGCTCAGCTGATGCTTGTGATCATAATTATAGAAGACATCTGGTCTGATCGTGTATTTACACTAAACTTGGTTAATTGTGTTGGTTTGATATAGACTGGATGACATTACTTAAAAATCTGGGCATGTGTGGTCAAATGGCTTAAAAACCACATCAATAAAACAGGATGTTTGAGTTCATACATGGTCTAAAATGGCTGCCAATGTATTACTCATGTACACCAAAACGCATAATGTTCATCAACATAATTCTCATGGTGTTTATTATAGTATTTTGCATAATAATCAGGCCATGGCAGTTTACTCAGTACTTGCAATGTGACCTTCCACTGAGGTCACACATGTATACTCATGGTATTAGATTAATCCTCTATACATTGGCTCAGTGCATTGATAGACAGAGTCCACATACTGATGACTTGCGTTGTGTCATGCCTCGTAGGACTATACGGACCGTATAAAGTGCTTATATTATTTTCCATTTATAACTAGCCCCGAAGTCAATTTGCAAAATACTAGTTTTTACAAAACCAGGTTTTTACAAAACCTTCTTACAGTCCCGAATAGTTTTTTATAAGCGGGTCCAACAGTATACGTTTTCTTTTTTTTTCAAACACCAATTGTAAAGTAAAATTACATTGCATTTGTTTAAAATATTTACCGTATATCATCAACTTCTGAGTTCAAATTTGCAGTCTCAGAATTATAGCCAGAATGATTGCTGAAAAAAAAAATCATAATGTTTTTGTGGATGGGGAACTCTACATGACCCCTATGGGCGGAAATGCCAGCATTTTATTGGATTATTGGATAATGGGTTTGACTATATCATTTTGCGGTCAAAACAGTCGTGCTAGCATGTATATTCTAGCTTCGGAGACCATTTGAAGTCCCTATTGTTTTCATTTGATGGATTTTGTTGTTTTTCTGGAGTGATATATCTCATCAGCTGTACTTGTTATAACCTTGTATAGTCATTTACACAATGTTTGTTGGACTGGACAAAAATGGTGTCCTGTGCTTATTTTAGAGTTATTTACTAGTTTTTTAATGAAGGTAGGCCTACGGTGAGATTAATTATGCCATTTTTGTGTAGGTGTAGATAATTCGATATACACGCGCAACATGTACAATGATGCTTGGTAAAGTTCCCGAATATCTACGTTACACTTATTATGTGGTCTGTAGTGTTGATAATTGTAATGCTAGGCCCAATTATGGGCCTTGTACGTTGTTGTATTTGACTTCTATAACATGTCAATCAGTTGTTGATTAATATATATTGAAATAGGCCTATTTAGGATAAAGTATATATAAAATTCAGCATTTGGAAGTTTACTGAATGAATGAATTTCTTTATGAATACAATGTATTTAATAAATATAGCCTGGACATTGATATGAAGCTAAGAAGTTAAATTCAATTAGGTAGTACCTGCATTAAACTATATCATATTGCAGCAGGTACAGCCAATGAGTCAATGACTCATCAATCTATGTGATATAGTGTATTGAAGTGTGTCAAGCAACACCTGGCCAAACTCACCAGGCGGCTGGCTAGCTAAGCTGGCTCACTCTGGCTGGCTGCATGGCCACAACTGCTCAGTTCATTCATTGGTGTGTTTCTACACAGGATGCTGCTGGTCAGAAGTGAGGGAGAGGAGAACTAACCATTAGGTGTCCACCATAGGTGGCCACCATTAAGTGACTGGCGCCCTACTTAAGCTGGACAGTGGTCAAGAGTCAGTCCAGCGACAAACAGTGATCACTAATTGGATTTACACAACATACTTTGACAGTATTTACCTTGTATCATACAATAACTATCAACAATACCTGAGACCAACGTAGTGATATTGATCTACCATCTACCATAAAAGCAACGTGTTGTATGTCTTGACATTGAAAGCAGCTGGAAAGGGTCATCACTGAACCAGTATAATAGAGGATTAAATTGTCGTACAATTTTATGTTTGAGGACATTTAAAAACAACAGACAAGCAAGGACTCTACTTTATCTGCAAATCCAGCATGTCCTTGGGATTAGGATTTTGGCTTACAACCAGTGCACACAATCTGGATGATACTCTTGCTGAGAAGTTGATTGATTGACTGGTGCTGTTATTACATAACAAGAAGGATTACCACATGGGATATTGTTGGAGTACTTAGCTGCTGCTGCTGACCATCACCTGTGGCAGGATATCATCCCGCATCAGCATCTCAAGATGGATCTGAAAATCCTCTCAGGCAGTCCTTTAAAGAAGCTGAGCTTTTCACCTTTGACCAAAAAGGACAAAGCTTCTCCGGTGCGTCCATCGCCAAGGTCAGATGGCAAACCTACCAAGTCTCTCTCAAATGGTTTCGGATTTCTATCCAAACAAGGATCAGAAAGAAGAAGATGGTTCCACAAGGGATCTCGTAGTCTAGGTAACTATTGCTGAATTACCTGGTTTATTTTCAGAGCTAAAATAATATAATGATGTTTGACAGCGATTTACTCTAATTATGAAGAAAACCTGGAGAACGAGTTCCAGTTTTTCTAGTCTGGGGAAAACTCCCTTAGGGAACCTGAGAGTGTACGAAAAGGAAAATACAATGTAAATGTTTTTAAATATATCATGCTATGTGGCAATGTCTGTCTAAGTTTACTGATTAGTTTTAATGGACTTATAGTGGTATTGGTATTTTGAATGCAACTATAACCATGGAGTCATAAGACTCCCATGCTACAACAATCTACGCTGTGTTATTGAATAGAGACAAGAGTCTATCCTCTAGTCTCCATGATTATTATATCTCAGGGGCAAATGACATTCGGTTTGCAATGTGGAGGCCAAGAGATAGATGGTAATGAGGAAATAGAAAATCATTAAATGTCAGTCTTTTCACTTCTTGTTGGGTTCCATACTGACCATTTATATTAGCCAAATAAGCCCAAATTTTAAATGCGCAACAAAAATCCATCAGAAATTGCCAACCTTGTGAGCCTGGAAAAACCAGTTGCAGGTAGATTTTTCATACATGTTGTGGTTTGAACTGCTATTTTTTGGTTGAACATGACATGGAAGTGACCAAAGCTTCACAAAAGTGACTGTTAACCTATGACACCTTTTCAGACTGCTGTGAAAGGTGTTTGCAACGTTCAAAGCAATTGCAACTCAACGTAACTCTTGCATTTCTGGGCTTAGCCTTGGGGATGTTATGAGACTGAATGTAGAAACAGCTGCACTGGGTTCAGGGGCCATGTAGAGCCAGAACCTCACCATCATTGTGATGCACGACAGATGTCTGTAAAAAAAGCTGCCCAAGAGATAAAGCTAGCCTGGGGTTAAGAATGCCCTTGATAAAGCAAAACACTGCTATCTGGTGGGCCACAGAACTGTCGAACATCCCCTGGTCCGTCCTGGTCCCTATGGTCACAATAGTGCGCTGGGATCGTGATCACATGAGGGACCTTTGGGAGTTAGACACTTATCATCCTTACAGGCATCTGTCGTCTCTTTTTGGGCACATTTAGATGACTAAATAATATCAATTTGTGAAGGATCTTGCATTATTTCGTGTCTGTTATTGCTTTTATGATATAATATATATATATATATATGGATGTAATTTTGCTAGTGCCTCTTTAACACTATTATAGCCAGGAAGATGTGAAATTGTCATTTGAGGAGTTGCCTTTAATTTAAAAGTATACTGCACTATGTTTCTCTCAACATATGTTATGAAGTCTTTAAGACTAGCACTTGAATGATATAAATTCAGAATAAGGCAGTGAATTGTCATGGTTAGCACTGTCATTTATAGTATCATCATAGCGAGAACCTGGAGATCAGTCTGTCTCTGAGGAGATGGATTGAATATTCATGCCCTAGATGTTGACAGAAGTGACAGTGCATTGTGATGATCCATCTAACCTTGTCTCATGACAATTGACCCCGAAGGTTAAGGTCATATATGATTATTATGAATGGACAGAGGTCACTCATTACGCGCACATGGTGTATGGTCAGCTAATCAATTTGCATATATGATGTCCCCTGGACTATAATTGTATACATTGATTGCCTGCAGGTATTGGGGTTCATTATCTTGACAACCCAACAGCATTTATTCTTATATGAGTTCTTAGATTTCCACGGTTGCCTGAAGCAAGATTAGATAATGTATAAACTCCATAACACCTGGTTCATTGTGGCAATTCTTAACTTTTTTTGCCAATGTGTGTATTAGATTTTAAATAAGAAATCCATTCGCAATATTTCAGTGACATAAATTTCGGAAAATTGCAACTTTTCAATCGTCCATTTGTTCACAATAGTAACATATATTTGTGCTGCTTCACAAAATTTCTCTGCTCTACCACCAATTGGCATTGATGGGATGTGCGGACAAGCTGACTGTATTTTGGCTGAGAAAGGCAGTTGTCAGTTGTTCGTATTGTCATTCTAATCTGCCTGTTGAATAACAACAAATAATTGTCTGAACTGCATTCAATGACTTAGGTTATTTACTCGCATTGGCTGGATCATCTATCGTGTTGACAGTTGTCTCAGGTAGTGTCAGCTGGACCAGACAGGAGCATTAGACAGAGGAGTCCGCCGGTTGTGGCCTGTCAGACACGTCTCTTGCCAGAAGGCTTGTCACCCACAGGCAATAACGGTTGCACATATTCCCTGACTGCAGTTGTAACACCACAGACCATACAAGCACACGCTTGTTCCACTAGGGCAAGTTTAATTGCATGTTTTGATGAATGATGATAGTTTGTACACGCATCTCTCCATGCCCTAGCCAGGACGTAAATAGGCCCACGTGCAGAACACGTGTCCTGTCAAAAAGAATGATCCATCCGCATACAGCAGCGCCACATAGCAAAGGAAAACCAATTTCTTGGACTTGGAAGCTAAACTCCAGAGGACATCATGTGAATCCAGGACTCCAATTGGTAAAAGCAATCCCTCAGCCAGTGAGAGTCCTAGATTCACAAGACGTCATCTGGAGTTTAGCTTCCAGTATATTTAACTGGTTTCCGACTCCATGAATTTGGTTGTAAATCTTGAAAGGTTTTCCTTGAAATCATAGATCCCCGTTTTTCATTGGATTAGCCAGAAAACCGGGCCTTTTTGTTTTTGAATTTGGTGCCTTTTTTTCTGGTGGCTCCATGGTATAACATACCAAGGAATCCTTTCCAGTCCTTGCCAATAAGTCTTTCACAGTAAGCAAAACGGTTTTTTTGCACAATAGAATGTTTTTACGACAAAAGGCTTAATGCTACAATATATTTCCGTTGTTGGGGAGGCTTAGAAAGATTGATGGAATATTTTGATGCTCAGGGGCATAACCAGTAATTTGATTTGGTCGATATGTGGATGTTGATGTAAAAATTACTACCTCAGTCAACGAAGTGAGAATATTATTCCTGTGAAAGTTGGTCCATTCTGCTTAGAGCTATGTGTACTGAAATTCATGTGTGCTGAAACTACTGATGACAGCCTGAAATTGATGTTAATGACTTGAATCTTGCATCAAATTTTACAATATCACATATGTTTTAGGGTAAAATAATACAGATTTAATGTACAGGTTTTAGAAATAGTTCTGTGCATACTGTACAATCACACCACAGAGTCTAAACCTAGAGTAGACTCCAGATGATCTTGCTGCTGATTCTTGTCTGCAACCTCTTGCTTGCAATAAAGATGAATTATTGCCTGGGAATGTTTTTGTTGCCTCATGCTGTTGCAATCAACCAACGTCTTAAATTCACTTTCTCTCTTTGCAGGTAAGTTGCCAGATGATGTTGCTATGAAGCTGCACTGCACTGCTGCTTGCTACCCAAGGATGTTGGTGGTGCTGTAAAAGTGGGCCAAGAAAAATCACTCTTTGCTGTCTGTCCCACACATGTTTACCCAGGGAAGTACGCTTACTGTGTTAATTCAACAACAGCAGTAGCAAAAGCACAAGGCATTCTTTAATATCCTGACAGTGTGTCCTTTTTCTCGTGTATTTTAAAACTTTTTAAACACTTCACAAATTCCTCTGCCCATCCCTGACTTAAGTAGAATAAGGGTTGTCAAACAAAATCAAACAAACTTCGGAAGGGAAAATGCTCAGTAAACTTACAAAGAATTTTGTTTATAAACCTGCTATGGGAGGTATGTACAACAAATTCATAATTTTACACTGTGTAGTTGAAACATGATTAACCATTTATCAAATTTATCAGTTCGCTGCATGTGATCATAATCTATGACGTTGTCTGCCCTTTAGTATATAGCATGTTATGCCTAGTGTGAGACTATTACCTTTTTTGTGTTCAACATGTAAATGATTATTAGTGATTTCCTGCATCATTATAACAATTTTGGAGCCATGCTGCGTGGGATGCAGTGATTTTGGAGCATATGTTGTGATCATGAGGTTCAAGTTGACTTGTTGTCATGGTGATTCCGTCTCCCTGCTGCTGCAACTCTGCATCATGTTTCGCACATGTCAAATCAAAATACAAACATAGTGAATATATATAGTATGCTCAATAATATTGCTCATGTTTTAGTGGGGGTATAAATTGTTATATTTTGCCCATTATATTCGTTTACCTCTTAATATTTCCCACTTGAATTTAATTTGTGCCATGGCATACCTCTGTTTTGTTCTTAGACAGTCTTTGATCTTTATAATTTTAATCGACATTTTAATATCACGTTTCTTCATGGCATTTTAATCGACTGTGTGTAGCCTAGATTACATGTCCAGCAAAAGGTAATGTGTTCTCATAAACCAGAATCATAAGAAAGAAAAACTTTTTGATATTTTCTAGGTTGGCACATGTTTGCGTCTTGCTACCATCTGACTTTCACTCCTCGATAGAGAGGAAATGATGATAATCTGCACTCCAGCGTTTCTACTTGATTTTCTGGTTTTGGCACTTGTGTATATGATATGGCGATGGTCTTGTTAGTGATTGTCAACACCAGCATTTATCATTCGATATTGTTGGTTTCCAGTAATCCTTCCGATTTTCCTGTTACGACATTTCTGCTATTTTCTAGCATATGAATCTGTCATGCCATGTCATGAAGCGATTTTGCACATCTCTATTCAACTTCTGAATGCTGCTGGCATTTTAATATCACGTTACTTCATGGCATTTTCAAATTCTTGAACGTCCAGGCATTATACTGTAATTACCTAGAAAACTGAAATTCTGAATATTGTATGCTTACCTTGCATGACATACCATCCATTGTCTGGTGCAAGTTGTGCGCAATGTATTTGCAGAATAAAAATGGAAAGCTGCAGCAGGTGTGCAGCAGTGTGCTTTGCAGCAAAGGGAATTTTATGACACCTTGAGGTGCTTGGTAATATGTTGCCAGACACATAGTAATGATTGGAATATCTTGATGTAGCTGAAATGGGAGTTTAAAACTCTTCTGTTTGTCTTGGTGTGTGTGGTCAGCTTACCATATAACGTTACTACTTCCTTCTTGGGACATAGGTTTGAAATTGAAACTTCGAACCCACACCACTATTTGCGTATGAGCTGCGTTCTGTATCTCATTATTTTGTTCATTACATTATCTCATTGAATGCAGGAATGTACTAACTGGTCTAAACTAATGCCCATATAGCAAAAATATAGTGAGAGATTCCTTTCAATTTTGAAGTTATTTACAAGGCTGAAATCATCCATTGGTCACAATATCTGTCGTCATTCAACAATGCCTAACGGCTTGTTACTTGAATTTATGATGACTACAGGCAGTAGTTAATGGTCAAGGGTTCTGTTATAGTGTGTTATCTTCCTGCAGCCTTTGATACCGTGAGTGTGGTTCTAGTTGCTGTTTGTGTACCAAGGGTTCTTATTAGGGACAGTTGCCATGGTAATATTTTACATTTTGTTGCCCAGAATTACTGCAGTTTCTTACTCAGATGCTTTTGTAGTTGATGAAGAATTGCAGCCTGTCATCTTGTCTTGTTACTGAGTGCCTTTGGTTTTCTGAAGAAAATCCAGACTGGGGTCAAGGTCCATTAATCGCAGGAAGTTGTGATGTGTGTTTGACATATATGTTACAAGGATACAGAAAGAGATTTCTTGGAATTTCTGCTGACTTTGCAGAAAATGCAGAATATACGACAAGGGAGGGGCTGTCATGAAATGTCCCACAGCATAAATCATTCATAGTATGGCTGTATTTGAGGCAGGCAGTGGAGACCAAGCAGACTTTTATGTGTCTGGGCTTGTGTCTGCCTTCAGACCTTGGTGGCATGTGTCACAATCAAGGTGACTGCTTGCACGCCATAGCCAGGAAACTAATGCACTTAGTGACTTGTATGTAGTCTTTTATGTAGTCAGGTTTAAAGTGATTCTTGCCAAAGCTTCATGGTATATCTTCAGCAACCAGGTTGTATTGATCAATTGCCTGACGAACCATGCAACCAAAAGGACCACTGACCTATCAGTGCGACATAAAAGTATATTCACTGCAGCAGTTTACATAAACCAACCCTGTTAAGTAGCTTGTTATTCACATTTAACGTTAGTCTTGGGATGACTTACAATGTGTCCGGGCTAAAGTTGGATAAGTCATCTACTACATTTCATTTCTGTTCACCTGTCTGTTACTACTACTTGTAAGTAACCAGTATGCAGCTGCACCTGAATGAATCACCAATCAGCAAATCCGTTGTTTCGTGTGTTAAGCAGATGACGTCAGTGGTGCTCTGCTATGACCTGGCTTGGGGAAGAGCTCATTGCTCCTGATTACCTTAATGGACCCAGGGGTCTTGTTTAGATGGTTGTCTCCTGTCACAGCCTGCTCACACCCACACACTACCATGTATGGCATCCAGTGACATGTACCCATGGATGGTCGTGTTGCCATTCATGGTGTGCCATTTGAGAAGCAAATTAAAGCCAAATGCAAAGCCAGGTCTCTTTATGGGTCAAATTACCATTCGTTAATGGTCACCGTATCTGCTTCATTAACTGCAATCTGGTCACAGCAGCAGAAGCATTATCTGCAGCAACTTCACATTTTGACATTTTCTCTGAACGGATCCAGGGTGTTCTTGCATCCTTAGTGATCCAGGACAGCACAAGTGTGCTCGGGGTGCTAATGAATTTATTAGTGCATTTGTTTGCCGAGGCAGGTAATGAATGAAACTGAGCTGCTTCCACAAATTGAGATTTATAATCTGCTTCTGGTCGGTGGTCCTAATCAATTAGCTTAATTTCTTGACACGCTTTAACTTGGAATCCATTTTTCTGTACTTCAGTAGTGGAGGAGGTTTTATCCCTACTGGCAAGAGACTTCATAGGGCAAGAACTGGAGAGTCATCTCTTCTCCCCAGACTCCTTTGCTGACAAAGATATAGCCTGTGAGTCTTCTTTTTGACCGACTTCTGTGTCTGGTCAATAGTCATCCTTTGGGACTGATTGCTTAATATGTTTCTTCTAAAAAAACAGCTTGAGAAATATGGACCAAAATAACTCTCTTAGTCTTGTTTGTGTCTTAAATTCAATGGAGTTAAAATTATGACACACTTACTGCCAAATTCAATAAAGTGTAGTCCGGTTCACTTTGCAAGTGTGCTATCAATGAGAACTTTTAGGCCAGGCCTACCTGCGCAGTGGTGATTTCGTGCTTCACAAAAAAACAGCTTGCAGTTCATCGCTATGCCCACCATATGAAATGACGTAGATCCGGGAATTCCGAGTCGCTCAACCGAACACCAATAACGTCCTCCCCGAGCGTTGTCTGTCCCATCCAATGCCATCATCGCTGGAGGCGATCTTGACTAAGTAGTATGGCATTGCAACAGCGTTTGTCTGGCTTGGACTAGTAGTATTTTGCTTTTTTGATCACATGACCCAGTTTCACAGACTTTAACGCTCTCTTTTCTACGTGAAATTTGTGCTTCATCAAATATATTTTGTGCTCCACAAAGCAAAATGTGCTCCACAAAATGCCCAGTTGAATAGGCCCAATGAGTTGAATTGAATTCCTTGTCACCCATGTGCAGATGGTATTTTTTTTTTTTCAAGCCAATTTTATGCTATATCATAGGCCTGTTGAGACTGTTAGCAAGCAAATTAGTTTCTTGTCCTTAAATTTATTTTAGAATTCACTCAAACTGTGATGTCACAAGACAGTATTTGAACTGGATTTGGCTGCATTTCATTGCATTCGACAGAAAGCGCTTGCCTAATAGATGTTCACTGTGAAAGTTGCATCTGGATTGATGCGGCGAAACGTTTATTTTTGAAATGATGGTAGGTCATTAGGATAAAAAAAAAACTAAGATAGTTTTGCAGTCAGTTTCTGTTTGCTGATTTTGTATGTTCAAATACAGTCATACATATTTCATCGGCCTATAGGACTACATTTTGAGCTATTGAAATTAACCAGCTTTTTTGTGTTTTATCTCGAGATAAACTTTTCCACTTACCCTAAATCTCTAATATAACAGGGCAGACTGAGATTGTGGGTTTTGAAGATATACTGTCAGAGGAAATAGTTGAAGGGTCATTGGCTTCACTTGTCTAGCCAAGAATGATCTGAATGCTCATTGCAATATGCTCGGCACCTTTTTAGTTTTCTGATATATGTGATATACATGTACGTAGGCCTAAGGCATTTTGAAGTAAGAATTCATCTTCCACAAGGAAAACATTCTAGTGGTTTCATATCTTCTCTTATGAGACACATTTTGACAAACTATGCTCACAAATTCTCTGGCTGACTATATTTCTGTGAAGGTTAATAAATAGGACCATATGACCAGTGTACAATGTAATAGGCAAATGTTTACCTGCATGGTTAGAGGCTGCCAAAACCCACAAGGCTGAGAATTGGTTATCTACAGTGGTAATAGACAGGCATCAGGGGAGATACAGAATCTTGATATATTGTGTTCCGAATTGGCTCAGCTGATTTTCTGGGTTTAGTGGTGAACGGGTGATTTAGCAAGGGTTGCGGGGGTGTAAGTTATCGCCCTGGACAGCATTTGGTGTTCTCAGGCTGATTGGTGATCGATGGAGAACTTCAGTAGAAGGTCATGCTTCTTGAGGAGAAATGAGGTGAATCTTTGGAAAGAAGGAGAAAAAGATACAAGGATTTATTTGTTTAGTAGTGTTTGGTGACTTCTTGGCCTTGTCTGGTACTTGGTGTTCTAAGGTGGCTGATTTAGAGCATGTGATATTGAAGAACAGGATGAGGGTTCATTGGATTATACATGTAAATCAAACAGGGGTAACCTTCACTATGAATACTTGAGTGTTATTCTAGATATCCTGAACCTGACATGGGAAGGTCATGGGTTGGGGGTAATAAGCCCTTTGTTTACAAAAGCTTCATCATAACAATTCGACAAATCTGTATGTAAAATCTATATGTATACGAATGTGTATATTTTTCCAACTTGATTGGATATTGTGTATTCCAGAAGAATGATGCAGTTTATTGTATTAATGTATATTATCTTTTTCAACTTAGTGCACTGCATTCACTACAGTTTGTCAGGTGACCCAACTGAGTAAATCAGTGAATCAATTTTATACTGGTGAACGAATGTGTGAACCTGGCAAAAAGCCTCTGCAAAGTCTACTCTCCTAAATATAGTGTACCAAAGTTTAACTTGGTTCATAAATTATCTTATTGCTAGAGGAGATGGTATAAACAAGATAGTTGTGGCTGATTCCTTGATTTGCCTAATGAAAGGATGATTTGGATCAATACACCAGGCATACAATATCATCCCAAAATAGATCTGTGGTATTTGCCAAATATGATGATTTATCATTGTATTTTAACAGCATTTGTTGCCTGAAGTCTGAAATCTGCTGATTGTCTTTTGGCTTCTGGTGAATTTCCTCGGTTGGCAAAGTTATTCTTTTTCGGCTTGTTCTTTTTCTCAAGCTGCAATGCAATTCATGGCTGAAGTGCTGAAAGGTGAGCATCCTTTATGCATCAGCAACAGCAACAGCAGCAGCAGCAGTTTGCTGCAAACCGTCTGGTGATTGAGTTGTATCAGAACAAGTGATTGGTGCAATGTCATCGGTCTCATCATTTATTTGGGCCGATATCTTCTACACAGCTTTGATGTTTGGGTGCACTCATCATCAAGTCATCATCTCATTAGTGAATTGCAAATGTTTGGCTGGCTACAGAAAATGCCATTATCTGAAGAAGCAATAGAAGCTGTAATTGCATAAAATGTCCATTGACCAGAGTATGGAAGAGAAACCTTTATAGTGCTGTTAATGCACCCAAAGCACTGTCTAATAAGTTCACTTTGATGCTGCTGTCTGTGATAAAATGCACTAGAACGGATGCAGCTCTGAAACGTGATGCCGTTTCCTTCCGGCAGCTGATACGGTTGCCAGTTGCCATCGCATCCCGCCATCACATACCTGTCCCGTTCCAGCATCCCGCTTCTGCGATATATGTTGCTCTTTTACGAACTGTTATGGAACACCGCGGCATATGTAATGGAGTCCCTAATGGCAAAATCGACAGTGCATAATAAATGCACTTTCCTTTTCTGTATCAGCCATTCAAAAATGTCTTTCATCTGGGTTGAGAATGCTCGATGCTGGCTTTATTCTCCTCCTGATGATTCTCATATATCTAATCGACTTTGATGTATTCTGAAAGCTGTGATGGGTACTTTCTTTGTTGCCCAAGGTTGGTTAAGTAGAGTTAGATTTCCCCTCTAATGCATGCAGTATTGTTACTTTGAGTCTTAGATGAAGAATCTCCGTGGTAGACATGTATATAGAATGAAAAATTAACCACTTCCCTAGAAATGTTTTTACATATAAAAAACATCATGCTCACCATCACTTTATGTATTGAACCGTTGACAATGAATGAAATGTTGGCATGTCCAAATATCTTCCAGTAAGCAGTGGAATCGATACGAAGCCTGTTAATGAAGACAATTCCAAGTCAGATGATAGATATTCACACATATCGACAATATGAGACAGATAGTTATATTGAAATGGCATGACATTATCCTCTAGTATTGCTTTCTGTCGTATCACTTGAAGCATAAGGGGGTGTCATCATATGCCATACATGTAATTGTTGGCTCCAAACTACTGCTGTCTTTTGCAGTTCTGGTCCAAATCTGGCTCAGGTTGCATAATTGTGTGCATCTGCCCCCACAGCACATGGTGCTTTCCCATGTCAGAAGGTTTCTGTCACTTTCTAGATGGCATGGTGACTGATTGGTTGGCGTGCTTTGTGGCATCAGTACCCACCATCCCCCCCCCCCCAACAGTCCCCACCAGTCCCCACTGGGTCCCTTGTAACAGACCAGATCCAATTGCTTTCTTTGCATCTCTTTTCCAACTATATTTACCTTTGCTATGCTGTGTGGGAGCAACCCCTAATAGCTAGAAAGGCCAAAGTAATTCACGGCCCTGATTCCCTGCCATGTCTGTTATGTCTCTTGTCTGTTTGCATTTTTACTGTGCAAGGCTTGGAATAGATTGGAATGCTTTGTTGCAGCTAAAGCCATTTGCATGTACACAAAATGGAAGTTAAATGTGGCAGCATTGTGGCTGGTCCATGTGATGTATTTAAAAACGTTCCATGTCAGTAAATTGAGGGTAATTTTCGGTTATTGTAAGGTATTCGTGACACCATGTGTGCTTTATATATATATTCCTATATTATCATTACAGTATACACTGGAGATGTACACATTGCTTTTCGTCTTCGTTAAGGTGATTGATTATGACTTGCGTTATAATGATGCTTCCCGCTGAGGCAAGTTCTTCTTGCTCATGACTATTTGAGATGTGAGATGAGTCAGATGACCCAGGTGCTTGTTATGTTCAAACTAGTACCGTTTCATTTTCATTATCGATGTAGTAATTGCCATACCATATACTAATTGTAGCTATCTATGCCCTCCCTGAGTTAAGCTGAAGAGCAAATGTTCTCATGACTTAATTGTAACATTTGACCCACATGACTTGGTCATTGAGTCACACAAACGATTATAGCCCAAGGCAGTGTTCTTCCAGCACTTATGCCTAATTATTAATTGTTGTTTACAAAAACCATCTAGAACAATTAGTACCAGCTGTTATTTGGACGACATTATGAGACATTGGGTCATGAAAAAAAAAAACGTATTGCGATCATAATTGATATACATATTGCATATTTATCTGTTTGGACTTGTGATTGGTAGAACATGACTTATGATCTCCTAAATATAAATCTATAACACTTTATTTTGGGCCCAGGTGCATTTAAATGCGTTGGTGCATATTGCATATCTATTTCTGGGAAATGTATAATAATTTTGTTGATTAATAGATCAGTTATATCATATGTTATTGTAATTAAATAAAGCCAAATCATGCTCCACAGAGCATATCATCGACTTGGACAATAGTGTCAAAATATATGTAAAGGTAACGAAATGAGAATCAATACGATTTGTATGTCAGCAGCTGTCAGCTACACAACTTTATAAAGCCTGGACATTGACTTATGGCAGTCTAGTGTCTTGTAGGGACTGTGCATTGACTGGTCCCTTTGGCTTCCATGGAGAAAATCCAAGACTTCAGTCTGGATACAAGACCATGTGTGACCATTATATGGCGAGAGATCACGAATTATAAGGAGCTAGAAATGACAGCTGGACAGTCCATCTGTGCTGTTGACCAGTGAGTGACCAGTGTCCAGACATCGGTCATTCATACCACTCATTGGTCAGCGGTCACTCGCTGGCTATTCTGGATTTTTTGTGTGATTGATTTAGATGAATTGAAAAACTACAACAACAACCAATGTATAGACCATAACGCATTGTGAGGAATACGTATATATTAGTCAATACAACATGTAAAGGACAGCACATAAGTACATTCTCATGATTCTAGGATTTTCACTGCTAAGTCAGCCATAAAATTTCCAGGATAGTTTGCACTAAATTGTAGTTTTTTGTGTTGGTCAATACACTAGTATTATATATACTGAATCATTGTGCATGTTTCAGACTGAACATCGTGTAGTTTGTTACAACTGAAGCATTTATGTTTCTTCCTTTGGAATTACAGTGTATTGAGGATCAATTCTGAAGGAGTACTTCTCTTTTAGCTAATTAGGCATCAGTCCCTGTCATATTCTAAATTATTCTTTTGATGTGCACCTGACAATGTGACTTTTTATAAATCTTCTGACAAAAACTGCTGGTCTGCATAATTATTGACTTAGTGTGCACAGTACATTGTGATGTACAATATACCGGAGCATTCATTGTATCGTTTGACTTAGGGTGCCCTCACCTCAGTTAGCGGGGCCATGCTGAATTTGACATTTTATTTTGGTGTCCTGCCCTTGTGCCTATTGTTCTGAACAATGTGTGACTTAATTTAACAAGGTGGACAGTTTTGCTGCATGATTAACTTGGAAGGAGGCCACATGATGGAGAACTGTTAGAGGGATCACTTGAGTCTCCCAGTGACGTTGAAATAATGAAATAATCAGCAGCTACCGCTTTATTTACCAAACCTTGGATACTGATGGTGGATTCATCATTGTCTGGAATGGAACACTGAGTTGTGGTTTACAAGTTGGTAACATTGAGTGTTGATTCAACTTAATTGGTTGCTTTGTCATTATGGCATCCTTGAAGCTAGGCTGTTAAACTGGAGATGGGACTAAGTTGTAACCAGATGGATTCTGAGCCCATGGGAGGTCTGCCTTGAATATGGACATAATCTCCACATATGTATGAGAGGCGTTTACAGAAACTTTTCAGCATCTTCTACAGACTGTTAGGCTTGCCTGGATGTTATGTATTTGCCTAACACTAAACCTGATAAAGGAAATGCTTCATATGAAGAGAATTAGATTAAATACATTTTACCATGAACTGTTAGAAAGGAAATACAGAAGTTAGTTACCAGACCTATGAACTCGTACTGTAAACTGTTAAAGGTTACAAACTGAGGAATACACTTACCAAAATTCATTGGAGACCACTGGCTGACTTTGTCACTTGGTTTAATCTCAGGCGATGCTTTTATTTCAATGATAAGCAATGTTGGTTTAGCAGACTGATTTATACTAAAGCTGCATAAGGAAATTAACCAGGAGGGGATAATCTTACAATTTGAGTTACAACTGTCCCAAAGCTGTATTTTAGCCTGTCTGGTGCAAGAATCAGAAGTAGTAGTCTAAGGACAATATGACATCCATGCTACTAGTCTTCCCAGGAGGGCACCAGGCTCCATGTTGGTGGTGTTTTTGCTTGAGGTCAAAGAAACATCAGCAGCAGCAGCCAGCTGAGGATGCGGACCACCCTGCCTCCCCATCTTCCACTTCTACCTCATCTGCTCCTACGATTGTAGACCAGAAGGACATCTCACCACTGAAGTTTATCAGGACACCTCACCTCAGTTTCAGCAGGGCCATTTCGGCCTCTGGTGATTGTTTTCTTATCACTTTTGTGAATTTAATTATCACTTAGCACACAATTAGCTATCAAATCAGTTAAACCAGGAAGATCATAAAGGTAATGCGTGGGACTAGTGAAAATAACAGGATATTCGAGTTATCACTGGAGAAAATGTGAACTATAAATATCTGTGAAATTAAAAGCACCAAACATTTCACACAGGGATTTTTTTTATCTGCCGCAAGACCAGGTTCATTGAACTACTGTTTGTTTATTTTTACAAAATGAAATGTGCAATAATGAAATGGAATTAAATATAGGCGTCTCTTAGGTTTACCAGCTGGGTAGCTTGTTTTAACATGGAGTACTTTTAAGTGCAGATGTTTGGTTTTCATATATATTGCGTTAGGTCAAGTCCACCAAGAGGCAGCTGAAGAAATACATGGAAGATTGGCAACAAAAGCACCCAGACACTTGGCTCTTTCAACAAGACCTCTGAGGTGATTGATAAATGCCTCTAATAAAGTGTCAAAGGTTTACAGCACTTAGCTGTACACTAGTGTAGTGCTTGCCCAGTGGATATTGGCCAGAGGTCTTACTAATAGGTAGGGTTTGAGGTCCTTGTATGTAGTGACCACATATAGAGAACCTTGATAAACTCGCAGGGACAAACCTGCCTTTCCTGATGTTTGTTTATAGCAATATAGTTGATCCAGGGTCAACTGAGATTTAATGGTAGATTAGGGGCTGTTTCTAAACAAACCTTGTACAGGGACAACGTGCAAAGAACAGGGGAAGTGGGAGTTGAGGTTTGTTGGTTTAGGGATCACTAGTCTCCTGTGGATCACCTAGTGCACTTTTTGACCTTGGGAGTGATATACATCTGCATGGCCTTCTCTACTCACAGGTGTTCACTGTTGAGCTTGCTGCCCACCCCAAGAATTTCCTCATGCCATCATCCATGTTGCTCTTGTGATGCTCTTGTGGCTTTGAATGTAACCCCAGATTCTGCAGATAGTAGCAGATACAAGATACAAGATAGCAGATAGCAGATAGCAGCAGATAAGCATCGTATCCTGTTACAACGCTATATATCTGTGTTTACAATGCCAGCAATGCAATGTTAGAAGTTGTGTTACAGTTTTGCCAGTAAATGTTACACCAAAACACGATAAAACTTTTTAGTGTGGCTTTTGACCAAGAAAAAAAAACACTTGGGGGGAAAAACTAACATATACACCTATTACAAGCATGACAAGACTGATAACATATATTTACTGATCTTACCTATCTACATGAGTCTCACTCGTGGCGATAAATTGTGTGCACAGACAATGAGTAAGTGATGGGGGGAAAAAAGCTCCTCCTATATTTCTCAATAACTTAAGAGATACTTGGTAAAGAACGTGTGTTATCTCTCTTCTTTGAGGACTGATATATGTAATATTTTATGTGCAGGTTTATATACAGCTTGAAACGTCATTTATCTAGTGCATGTCACTGCATGATGGTTATTACAGTTCAGTGGCTTTTCAATATGGATAGCAGATCACTAATTCGGACAAATTCCACCAGGAGTGCTTTCGGCTGTGTCTTAGCATACTCCCATGCAGCTACCTCGACTTGTCAGGGTGTGTCTTAGTGATATATATGATTGGTTATATATGAATAAATAAAATAAAAAATCTTAGTAATTTATTGGCCAATGCTGGCAAAAACAAGTTGAGTTTATTTACTGTGCACAGACATAAAACTGTGCACAGACATAAAACTGCAGAAGTACTTTGCAATGAAGTGAGGGGAATAAGTTACAATTTTTAATGATCATGGTTGTGCTTTAAAGGTTGCTGATTTATATCATTTAATAAAATCTGTCAGGAATAGGAAATATTTACAGCAGTATGGATTAGTTGATTTGATGGTTATTGCCAGGTGGCAGCACACATCATAGAACTACATCCTAGTGCCACCTGGCAGTGACTGAAGCAACTGCATTTGCGTCACTCCTTGGAATCCATGTGCCTGTGTGTAGTAACAACATAATTTAACTCAAGCATCAACATTCCTTGTAGAGTGAATTTTGTTGGAGTATTTGTGTAGACCTTCTGGCTTTTGGCATCACTTGGGTACTAACCCTAGACCTAACCCCAATGACGTCAGTTAAATACCTCAGTTAGGTCATAACTGATGTTCTGCTGCAACTGGTGGACGTGGTGTTTGCTATGTATTGGCAGAGAGCGCTGCAATGCAACCCTGCATAGCTCAGCTCTTGACTGTTTGATTTGGTCCGATGAATATTGACCCAGATCTGCCTGTGACTCTGTTCAAGTGGCTGAACAATGGATCAAGGCCAGTGCAGTTGTTGTAGGGGTCTCAGTGTGTGATTGGACAGTGAAAGGATCCTAGGGACAAACTTTGTATTTATTATAATATAAATAGAACAAAAAGTGCAAAACCGATGTATGAAACCAACATTATGGATATTGTGGATTTATGACCAGGCCTGCATGTTGTGTGGTGCTTATGGACTAGTCCCAGAGTGATCATGCTGATGGGATTCGCAGGAAGCATCATGATATAGCAATTTCTGCAGCAGACCACAGCATCAGCAACATGTTAGAGCCACATCAGAACAAGATGTGAGCATGGTACTCACAGTCTACCAATTCCTAGAACAGAGTGTTGCTTGGATTGTTCAATGGCTATTTGGTTTTGTCCTCAGGGTTTATAGAGGTGAGTGGATACTTTGAGAAAATACAGGGACATATATTGTGTCCACAGGGTAATTTATAATGTATTGTATGTATTGTGGTATAAACTATTTACATGTGTCAGTAACGTTTGCCAACCTAGATTACTTCAGTCACATGCTGTGTATATTTTGCAATACATAAAGATTTGGATGGGCTTTCGTCACATTGAAGCTCCATATACATGAAGTACATGTACATGAATAGATGATTTATGTATACCCCCATGTAGGGGATCTTACATTATATGCCTCAATATGAAACACTGACACATTCCTGATTACTCTGAAATATGAGTGTGTTATTCGTGTATGGTCCATATTTTCATTCATTTGCCATTTCATTCATTCATTTGCCTTTGTATTGATTTGATTTTTGTTGCCATTGTTTAAAATGTGTCATTTATCAGTATCAATGTGATTGATGAACACAATGACCAGATGGGCAACTACAAGTGACAAATTTCAAAGGTCCAAAATACATTTTTGAGTTTGACCGTGACATCTATAGATATCTATATTGTAGCAGTCATAAAGATAAGCCCAGTTATAGCAGAGTAGTGAATTATACATTGGCATATTCAACAGTTTTTATAAATTGCCTGGAAATATCAATACTCTGTCAGTTTGTGATTTTTGGCAGGCACACAGCACTGATGCATTTTTGATAACATCACTAGACTAGTGCTAAATATACATACATATCCTAAACAAACAAAGAAGCATATCAATTACACAGTCTGGGGGTTTTGGGGGAGTGACCTGTGTCTATTCAACCCCCCCAGTTTGGCCAGTCATACATTCAGTGTACCATTGGTACATTTTATGCATGTAATATTTCCTTTATGTAAATAATATGTACTCTAATATATGCACTAATATGTACATTTTGGGATATGTGCATTTCTGAAAACTGAATTTAAACAATAGGTACATTCAGGCCAATGGCAGTGACAATGTGTTATTCCACGTAATGATTAAGGAAATTACGTTAATTGGTAAATTGATAACGCTTAGTTTTCATTGAAATAATGATTCACCTTTAGTCTGCTAAAAGTTTGTTGTATCAAATAACTGCAGTTTATGGTACTTCAGGTTACTATTTGACATCAGACTATGGGAGATGTGAGACACAAATTGTGAACAATGGAAATGATAGATTATTGCTTTTTTGACCAAATGCACTTAAACTGCACTCACAATTAAAAAGTGCTGATTTGATTGATGTATTGTTTATCTAACACGAGGAACGACTGCTAAATATTGGAACTGTATTTAACCTTAAGCTTCAGGAAGACTTAGCTATTGACACTTAACACAGTTTTTTTTTTAAATCAGTTATCGTAAAATCGACTAAACGAAATCGTTTTCATTCGCAAAATAGAACATAGTGATAATTGCGCTGGGGACAAAAAGAGGCTGGAGAGGGTGACTTTTAGTGCACGTGACGTGAAATTGTCCTTTATACAATTTGACATTAAAGCCAGATAAGATATGATGGTCCAATTAGATACCCCAGTTATGCATATATGATATGAACTGCGGAGTACGACCAAAAAGCCAATGTCAATGATTGGACTAAGTGAACTTGAGTTCTATAACCTAGCCTCTGTCATTGTTGCATATAATATACAGGACATTACCTTTGGGAGTTAGGAAGTGCAAATCTCCTATACAAAAATGATACCAGTGAACTAAATTCCACTTATATAATACGTCGAAGTGCATTGGAATTTTAATTTGGCCATGTTAAGCCATTTAAAGACCAGTGTGTCACAGGTTGTTTCTGGAAAACACTTGAAAGGTAACAGACCTTTTTCTGTGATAAATGTTCACGTGAGTTTCTGTAGAAATCTGTAATTTTCTGTACAAATCTGAGATAAATTTGGTCACTTAATTAGATAAATCCGTGTGTCACGAACGAAGTCAAAAGTGTATACCTGGATTCCATTTGGGTGGAGGTGACATATTTGTGATAGACTTATACAAACCTCTTAAAGGAATGTTCAAACTGCGTATTCACATCAACCTTGCCGAAATAGATGTACAAGAAAAAACCCAGACTACGTAAGTGAGGGGCACAGTTGACCATTGTATTACATGTAGCAATCCTCTTGAATTGCAAAATAAGGCAATGAAAGTAAACCCGCCCAGGTTTCCCTGTGGTTTCCTGTGCCCGATGAGATTACAGGGTTGTCATTATCCAAATTAAATTATTATGATAAACTCTACTGAGCAATTTATCTAAATGTCTGGTGCAATGCAAAACCGCCCTTTGGAGAAATTCTGTAACAGTTTTGATTGAATTAAGTCTAGTTCAATTTGTGCTTCTTGCTTGATTTCAATTATCAACCCTTCCAAATTTCTTTATCTTAATCAGTTGGGGGTGTTGTGTTTTTGAAGTAATTTCCCAAATCAAATTAGAATTTGAAGTTTTTTAATGGCAAAATTTTGTCTTCTTGCAGGCATTGTCCATGAAAATCCCAGAATTGGGTCCGATGGGGAGAGCGAAGAAGTCTCAGGAACGTCCGACGAGAAGGACGACGTTATTTCTCCGGTCAAACTGCGGGTCAGGAACAACCGGCGATATGCGGATGTCAGGGTAAGTTTATTTTTCTTTTGGAACCGTAAATATTGTCTTGATTACATGTTGGCCTGAACTCAAGATTGGACTTAGGTATGGCCCAGGACCAGAGACTAATGACCATTTGGATTATTAGAAATATGGTGTATAATTTACAACTGAGCTAAATTTAAGCTTGTGTGGTTTTGGCTCTTTGGAGAACAGTCTTGTAATCAAGAAAATATTTTTAGTTGCACTTAGATCTAGCAAAATATATGTAAAAGCAGTAGTGGATGGGACATATCAGTGACTTCATATATTCTCAGTATGAGCCAGGGTGTTGCTCCAACTTGAACTCTCATAATTGGACAGATTGCAAGTCTGCTTGTTTTAACATTTATCGCTAGGCTCGCCACTGGTGTTTTTCACACGAGGGCAGCACTAGTCATTGGTTGCCCTGGATTGTGGATATATGTAAATCTTTACATCGGCTGTTAATGGTTTAAAATGCATATAAATCACAATACTAACGCCGGCGAATGACTCCTATATAGCCCGATTCCATAGAGATAATCCAGAAGATTATTTGACATGTCATAATCAGTCCAGTCAATGGATGGAGCATTTATAGATTTGTCTTTCCTATGACAATGAACTTTTCTGTATATATACTGAAAACCGATCATTGGGAGTTGATGTGATGGTATTCATGTCAATTTATGTATTATGCTAAGACTGACTTCAAGCTCTACCCAGCAGCTCACCTCCAATTACACCCTTTTCCTTGGGCAGCTCTTGACATGAGGGGTTTATCATACGGAACCCCTGGGTGCATGGTGTGTGCGCCAACCTGGGGCTGCTGAGGAGAAAAAAGAAAAAGAGAAGGGGTTAAAAAAAAAAGTTGCAAAGTGTTCTGAATGACAAGGAACAAAGGTAGAGTAATGGCTGGTGGCAGTTTACCTTCATCCTGTAGTCATTTGGATGGATTAATGCCAAGTATGCAATGTTTAACATCAGCTTACCTGGGATGAGTAGATGAGTTAGATGATGCGGGGATGTTATACTACAGCAGCAGCAGCAGCAGAGCCAGACACCACCAATCTGGCTCTACTCTCATTCTCCATCCATTTTTTCATGGCCTAGCTCACTTGTGGTACATCAGAATACCGCCAATAAAAACAGTGTTCTCTCTGTGTGCACCTTGTTCTGTGGGCAATTTTCATAGGCATAATAAGACACAATCTTGGACCTTTGCAGCTATCCTTTGCATTTGATGCAAGTGTGCATGTAAAAGGCTGCTCACATAATGGAGACATTCCTCCTCACACCTAAGCTGTCTGCATTCCTGGCAGATGATGATGGCCAAGGAACCCTGAGTAAAAAATCACCACCCGAACCGGCTTGCTATTTCAGTCCCTTACAATAATACATATTGGAGGCGGTTGACGGAGGTTTACATGCATGTATTTCTCCCTGGATTTAACATGATGGGCAGGATCATCACTGCAGAGGTAGGCCAGTGGTCATCTGTGGTAATTTCGTGCACTTTTCAATGGCAAGATGACTCTTTTCTTTGTTTTTTAAGTTTCTCATATGCAAACCTCCTTCTGCCGCACATGTGTGGAGCAAGTGCAATGCTAGATCTGTTTTCTCTACCCAATCTACAATGCATACTATCACCAGTAGACATGCTAGCTCTTCTTGCTTGTCTAATATTGCTAAGCCCTGCTTTGCATTACTTCTTGAGTTTTCAATTTTCATGTTTAATTACAATAATCAAAATTGCTTGAATCAAACTCAATTTATCGGCATTTGATGCAAATTGAATCAAGGAGAATCTGTGGGATGAATCGAAAATCCATTGTATTTGCATAAGACATCTATCTCAATACATCTGAAGTTTGTAATGATGTAGACTTATATTGAAACAACCCTTAATTGTATTTCCATTCATGTTAGACTGGCGTGTGTTGAGCAGATAGCATTTAACCGTTGGCATTAGACTTGTTTAGTCTGTTAACCCTAGAGTAAGTTGCCAAAACCTTTGCTTTGGCTCTATGGGGACAATATACAAACTCGTAAGTTTTGCTTGTTGATGATAAGATTGGACCTGTATATTTGTCCATTAGGTGGCTAGTAATGGTGTTACATACTCCTGAGTAGGTACTGAATCTCTTCAGTCTGGATGCATAAATCTGTGTAGTGATTGTCTATAGTTCCATTGATAATAGAATGCACATTTTGTGTAATATTGAAATATTTCCCCCCAAAAAAATACATTATTAGAGAAATGACAAGTTCTGCATTTCCAGAGCTTTTTTTTTTCACCTGATAACGATGTTTGATTCCCATTTCTGGAGGGAGGCAACCCTGACTGACATGTGGTAGTTGCGGTGCTGTTTATCACATTCCTGAGGTGTGCTCTCTCAATATTAGTGCAGTTCTCATTCCTGCACTGAGATCTGAATCAGATGACTAGGAGATTCCTTTACTCTTCCACATTGCACAAGATTATTGCACTAGATTATGTTCTCCTTGTGGGAAAGTTATAATTCTTAACAGACCTCTTCAAGATGCACAATGCTGGATTGCAATTAGTAAGTCAGTCCTCTGAGACAAGGTCAACAGTAAGAACAGTAAGAGGAATATGTTTCATATTTACCCCCATGGGTGGTGCCTTTCACTCGCTCAACATAGACACCGAGTTGTTCCAAATGTTAAAGGCCCCACCTATTGTTTTGGTAATTTTAGATACCCATATTGGTGAAAATTTACCCCTCTCGTGCTAGCAACCTAGGAATCAAATCGTATTTTAGCTCAGTGATCTAGAGTTTTGAACCCGATACCCTCTGTGATGGAGGCTAGTAGTGCCTTAAACACTGTGCCTGTATCAGCATGCCAAAATGAAACATTCTTTGAATTGCACTCCGTACAGTGCATCACATTGTTGCACACCTGAGTGCTACATTGTATGGTCACGTGGCTACTGTGACGTCACAGACTCATTATGAGTGCAGTGTGCAGATAAAGGCTGTCAGCAGCTGTGACATGATTCTGGTTGACGGGATTACATTTACATTTCCCCAGTTAATGTTGCATGGGAACATTTGTGTCTGTGTAGTTGAAACTGCGTCAACGTGCATCATAATACTGCAGGGATTTAACATTGTGTAATGTCCATGAGAAAAACAGCAAAAAATCAACACCAAGGTGAATGACTGTTGGTGAATAATCAGCTGCAAATTGCGCAGTTGCCATCTAATTTTACATTGCATATAATAATTATTGATATAGAGATGTAAATTGTAAGAAAATTGCTGCAATTCATATTGTAATTATCTATCTAAATGATATTTTACGTCTGGATATGTTTCGTATGCATTTCTTTAGGAAATATGTTACCACACGTGATTGACCTATTGGCAATGTTGTGTGGTTAAATTCAGTAGGTTAATTCTGGTAATCATATCTAGCACAATATTGTAAATGTATGTAAAGGTTCTAATCATCTGTCTTTTGTACTTGATGCATAATGGGTGAATGACCTTTGTGAGCTTATGAACCTGGTGTCATGTAGTAATTAGTCCAATTCGCGTTATGTCAATTTAAGTGTTAATTTCATGGTGGATCCAATCACTTTATTCGCTCAAGGGTTGTCCCATCACTGTCTCTTCATGGCCTTGTGGTGTGGATTTGGGTCATGAGGGGGATCATTGCTTGAGAGTTGCAATCCCAAGCGTTCTCATTGTTGCTAGGTGCAATTCAGGGCATGCCACTACTCATCAAAGCTGGCAATATTACAGATGGGAGAAAGCTGTTTGCCTTTGACAAGCAGCCTGCAGACAGATTTTTCCCAGGCTTTATCCTCCTTTGTGTGTGGATTTTTGTCATGGGATTTTTGTCAAGGTGTTGTAGGAGCAGCATCAGCTGCAGCTTCAGGATTAGCTAATGATGATGATAGGCTACTGCTGCTGCTGCTGTTGATGCTCTGAAGGATGCAGGCATGGTGGTGACGTTGAAGAGATGCTTCCAACTTCCAGGAGGCTCTTCTGGGATTTATCAGGATTAATGTCACCCTGTTCGATTCATTCCAAAAGCCCTCCTCCTCCGCCCCATTTATGGAGAGCAGCTCAACACCTGCTAGCCCTGTGGTGAGTCCCTCGGCAGTGCATTGCAATTTCCAACCTGCTGTTTTGGTGTCTTACTGTCACTTGCCACGGTGGACATTTTGGTGGACAGTTTTCTTGTCTGTGTACCTCTGTCTGTCTGTGTGCCGATTTCCCGATTGCGAAAGCTGTTATAGCCCTCTTTTCTGTGGTTATGTGAAGTGGCCATGTGAAGCGATACAGTGGCCATGTGAAGCGATATAGTGGCTATAACAATGCTTTCAACAGCAAAGTGTTAGTCTTTGAGGAGTTCTTTAGCTGGCAACTCCTTGTTGTTACTCATTACTTTAAGTTACTGATAACATAAAGCACTGTTGCTTCAGAGCTTTACTCATTCAAATAAACAGAAGGGGGAGGGGGGTTCAAAAAAAGTTTTCAGCGGTGCTTCCCACTTGTAGTATTTCACTGGTTAACCGTGTTAACCTGGACTTGGAAGTTAATTAGGATGACTAATGGGCTAAAGTAGAATGTATGGCTGTAGCTGTGTGCACAGTGCAGTGAATCAAACTACACTGATCTGCTGGGCCAGACCACTGACTGCACGCTGACTGGCCAGCCAGCCTACAAACTGCTCTGGCTGGCTGTGCCTGGCTCAGGCTGTGGTAGCTGTTGGATGGGGCGCTGCTGCTTTCCAACACTCACAGTTCTTGCTTCATCAACAAGGAAGGATGGCATGGTCAGTCCTTATGCTACTGTACCGCATCACCTGAGATGCTGACAGCTGCTGAAGATGGTGACAGTGCTAGTAGCACTAGGGTTCCCCCATCCCCCTGCTCTGTGTACTGCACATGGTGACCAACATGGGATATGTACTGAGCATCTGCCAGAAACAGCACAAGTTGTACCAACAGCAAGCCAAGGTAGGTTTTAGTGCTGTGCCAGCTGGTCAGCAGTCTGTTTGTAAAGTATAGGGTCTGGTCATCTGGTCTATACAGCTGTTTGGACCTGTTGTCAGTGACTGAAGCTTCCTTGGTTTGGTATATTACTCTTATCTTATGAAAATTTTACAAAGAAAAAAAAAAAAGGCTTTGAAATTAAAATATTATTATGTGAATTTTGAGTGTATTTAATGGACATTTAGGTCAAGTTTTCCAATATATTGTGTACTCTTCCTAACTCCTAAATACAGTCTTGGATACACCGCTGGTTTATCCAAGATACAACAGTGTGATGGCTAGTTGGAGAACTCACTCCCAATTAGTGTTCGCACTCCTTCTTCAGTGAACCTGTTGTATACAAAAGAGAAGAGGCCTGGCATAAGTGCTAATATATCCCATTGAAGATATTTTGCTTAGAAAGTAGTTAGCCCGGTTAGCCTACATCTGTATTTTATAGTTGTAGGAATGGCTGGCATCTGTTTCGTGGTGAGAATTTTAGTCGTGTCTGACTCATTATCTTCTCCATTATAAGTCAAGACCAGGATGCCGCACTTTTCCAATTAGGATGACTATGTACACAGTCATAGACATTGGCGATGCAGTGCTCTGTTGGTATAGGGTGCAGTAAATTCTTGGATGCAATGCGGATGTGTCTTGGATGTACTTGACTTGTTGCCTTAAATTGGCTCTAAGAGGCACTAACTGGAAACATTCTCTGTTTCTTGGTGGATAATACTCGTGCCCTGCAGTGAGTCTTCTCCACATAGGTCTTCCTTTAAGTGTATTGCACTCCTGATATGCAGGATTCGTGGACTTTCTAAGCTGGTATTGTTATGAGATTGTACACATAAAGTTGATGGCCTTTTGCTGTTCCATTGATGGATTGTGTTTTACTGGGAGTCTGGGACCAGAGGGTCATCCCATCCAATCAGGGTATGGCATCCACTCCACCAGTCTCATTGAACCTTCAGATGATCCTGTATATTTGTACTCCTGGACAGGAAGATTCACAAGTGCTATAGGTGGCTTCCTGTAAATGTGACACCTTTGACACGTTATAAAAGCCTTTTCCGTGAAATTGGACCGTTTTGCTAGATTGCTTTAATTTGTGTTTTTACAACTACAAGGTTTCCTAGCCAACATTTTATTTTGTGTTCTTTCCCGCTTGGCTATCCTTTGTTGATATTCTCCATCAATTTCCCCAACTCACAAGAAGCAAAGAGCTTTATTGGTGCAGGTCCTGGCTTCTGTCACTAATCAGACTCGGCTAAAAAGCCTTTTAGGTTGTGTAGCTGCCTGGCATGTGTTTGTGGCTGGGGATGTTATTCTGTGTTTTGCACAATGTGGGGGAGGAGGCAATCTTGCCGTATATAGCAAAGTAACAAACACTATAACGAAAGAGTAACACCCTTTAGGATTATCTTGAATCCTCACAAGGTTGAAGCCACTTCCCTGGGGCTACTCTATATAGGACGAAGAACCTTGGACCACCTTGCAAGGTAGGAGAATTTAGTGGAAGGCGACGTTTTGCTAAATGCTATTAGGCCTATATGGCAGCCATGGGCCTGGACAAATAGACTCTGGAAACCAGTAGGAAGGTGTAGCAGCAAGCATGGAATAGGATGGAATCACAAATGGGAATTGCCTGAAGGAACTAGTGCCCTTGCAAGATCAGCTAAGGCCACTGACCTCACTAGTGGGCTTAGCCATGACCACTATTGGCCGGTTGCAGTGATGGACTCGCAATGAGCAATGATTGTAGCTGTCTTGCACTGCTGCTGTCATGCTCTGCTGTCAGTGCCTGGTTCTGCTACTCGGCACTGTCAATGCCTGGGTCAATGCCTGGCCAGTTGAATGTGACTCGTGTCAGCTCGTGTCCTCCACAGTCACCTGCAGACACCTTATTATGGCCTGGAGGACAATGGTCAGTCGCGTTGCCCAGCTTCCCACAGACTTCCGCAGAGTCTTGCATTTATGCAATTGCTAATCCGGCTAATTGCCCTTCCCTGTTAGTGGCAGCTAATTCGGTTCTGTTGAAACCACCATTTATAACAATGGTAATGGACGTATTTGGCGATTTGGTAGTTTTCATAGTATTTGGCAAGTGGTAGCAGGATACTACTATTACCTGGTAGGCCTACATCAAAAAATAATAAAACTGTTTTAACAATTATTCAGATGTGAATGAATATTTTTCAACATGTTTTTGTTCACTGTCTCAGTAAAAAGCTGAATCCATTAAATGCATCCCATTTCCCTGCTGTGGCTTTCTCTCTTTTCATTTTCTGATTTTCATTATATTTCATGATTCACATTTGGACATGCCCAGGATGAAGTTGCAGGTGCATGTAGGTTGCTTTAATGCAGTTTGTAAAGGCAATGACATACAATGAGTATAATGGACGAATCATAGTGTATTACACGCATTACATGAATTGGATAACAATGTGAACATGTAGACTGTAGTACACTACAGGAGCAATGTGGGAAAGGAAAAATCGTAAAAAAAAGAAAGAAAAGGACAAGGGGAAAAAAGGTAGCTGGTGTATTTTCTTATCTAGGGCAGACCAGCTGGAAGCCATAGCATTCATTTGCAGTTTTTGCCAGTGTGACAAAAGGAGGCCTTGCTAGGCTAGGGCCTACAAGTTGCCAAGTCTGTGTGGTAACAAAGGATTTAGTGGGATTGATTCATGACTTCATCATAGTTGTTACGAATAATTACAAGCTCACCACTGACAGAAATACACCAAGACATTGTTGCTATGATCATCACCTCCTAAATCTCGAATGATTTTTCCTGGAAAACAAATTTATTCCATGTATTAATTAAAATTACATAGCGAACTGATGCTACTCGTTTATGCCCACAAGATGAGCGGATATGCATGTGCATTGTGCTCATGTGTTTGTCTTGGAAGTTGGAGGTCACAGTCTTTTGCTCATCTAAGTAATTTGTACCTATGTAAACGTTCTCTGTAATTGGACTGTAATTAAGTTTTAACCAGTTCCATTGTTCGTGGACAATTATGAAGCCCATTGGTCATCCTGAACGTTGTCCACTCCTATTAAAGCTTGGAAGGAAGGTCACGTGCTGCTTAATTGGCACTGTGGTCATCAAGGTAGAATGTCTTATTGTTGTATGAGCTTAATTTATCTGGTCATTATTAAGGGAAGGCCAAGGACAAATGTTTCAAGTATACATACAATGGAACCTCGACAGTAAGACCGCCAAAAATACACAGAAATAGCTGACCTTAATGGTGAAGTGGTCTTGATAGAGATCGAGGTGAATAAAATGGTGGCAAGAATAGTTAGGTCAAAAAATTGGTGATCTTAATTGCGAGGTGGCCTTGATTTTTGATAGTTAGGTGGTCTTAAAATTTAATTCCACTGCTTTTATATAGAATGTAACTTGTGTTATAGTACAATCTGTCGTTCCTAGAACTTCTGTTTAACCGGCAGGCATGCCAGTCATAGTGAATTATGAAATGACAAATGCAGTGCCAGTTCGTTGAATCTGTCATTCACTCTAACACCATGTGTCCACCTGTCATAATAACTGGTTGTGGATTAATAGTTTATGTTGCTTGGTGATGACATTCAGTGGACTCGGATTCGCTTGGTTCGTGTCATGCACATTTGGATAACCATCACAGAAGCCTAATGAAAATATTATGGCATTGTGGAATGAAAACTCGATGCTTCTGCAAATTTCCTGCATGTAAGACACCACCAGAACAATACTCTTGTAGCACAAATAGCACAGAAGCTGGAGGACGAGACACGTGCTTCTGATTGTGGCAGACAAGCTGTTGTTGGGAGATGGATTTGTTATGAACTTGGTCACCACTCAGTTTGTAAGAGCGTCAGGTGTGCTCAAGTGCACCTTGTCTCAAAAGCCCTTGTATTTATAAATACTCCAACAGCTCATGGAGATGTTTTTCCTTGCAAAAACTAGACTTGTCATCAACATCAATCTCACTGCAGCACGTGTTAGCCACCCTGTATTTATATTGAAGATGTGTTATAGAAGAAATAGCCGTGTTATAGAGTAGGCTAGAGACAAGATCATGAAGAAAATGTATTTTGCTATCGTGTACATGTATCTTCTAAATCAGAACTTTACTGCCATTTCACTAACTACCTACGCAGGTTAGTTGTAACAGATTAGATGTCTGGTTCCACCTGAGTGGTTTGCTTAATGCATGTATGAAAATCAACCTGTCTGACGTACTCAAGTCATCGTTTAAACCAGGCCGTTTTTCTCACGTATAACCTGGATATGAGTGAAGAACGCTCTGTGTACCAAACTGTACAGTGTACATGGTAAGTACAAAAACAGTGAGATGTGTCTATTCTTCAACACACCATTATGTATAAGTATACTATACTGCTTTCTTTACCTTTTTCTTTTTGCATCACCATTTGTTTTGTTTTTTTGTGCATCACTACCATATTGAGCAAAAACTATAGTGTGAAATGGCAACACTGACCTCCCAAGTTGGTGTAATGTATATTCAGCTCTTATTTTCATCTTTGACGTGTGATTTATTGCATTGAACAGACCATGGACAGACAATTGGATTTGATTCTTCTCTTTGCTGCTTGCAACAATCTACAGATTGCAGGCCCTCATGCATTGTTTCTAAATATACCACACAGAGAGACCAAGTCCCACGAAATACGCTGAAAATGAATGGTTATTGTTTGGATACTTCTTGTGTGCACACACTTGTCATCTGCATCACAAAGCTGGAGGCTGAATCCACTTTGAAATTTAGCCCAGCTGACAAAAACATCACTCCCTGCTGGGGACTGATATTTTTCATCCTTGACAAGGCATGATGCTATGGTGGTGACATTGGAAGAATAAAATGCTGGTTCTTTCACTATGAATATGGTTTCAACCAGGGAGGTATAATGCTTCCATGGTTTGAACAAGACATCCATCCATAAGTGGCATCCTTGAAGAAAGAAAAAAGAAAAAAAAAAGAAAATGACCTGTAATCCAGTATTACCATAGTCACCCAGGACGTCCTTGATCTGCAGTCCCTATTAATACATATTGTATGATTCTGGGTAATTTTCTGCAAGATTTTCACTTAAGTTCGTTATATTCACTAAACAACTGCCCTCGTAAATTTCGCATATTAATATTAAAGAGAAAATACAAAACCAGTTCAAATATTAACAAATCAGACATATTTTGACCCTACCGTATATCTTGAAGGTTTTGGGTTCTAGCCTCTAGTTTGGCTGCAGACTATTGGCAGTGGACTTCTTGTTTGGAATACTTGCGAATGACCAGGTATCTGCTGTAATTTGTTTATATGCTCAGCATGCAGGTCTTTGCACTTAGAACCCAACAGATGCTGATGCCAATATCCCTTCTTCTTGGCAGTGAGCTTTCCTCAATAGGGTGTAGTTCATGGCCATTAAGGATCATTTGAACATCATTAAGGTTGACGATTGACCTTGAAAGGATGTCTAGGTTCTTGATGGTGCTTGAGATGCCTGGGGTCATACACATTAGACCAAGTGAGTCTTAGTGAGACCGTGAGGACTCTGTTATGGGTGACCTAAGGCCTCAGCTGCTGGTTAGACCACCACTTTTGCATTTGGCCGTATGCTTTACAGCATTAAGCAGTTACTAAGATAAGACAGACAAGTGCTTCCTGTGCCTGCTATGCCTCACAAACCACGCACACATGCTGCTGCTGCTGCTTGCTGCTGCTGCTGCTGGCCACTTAAGCATCTGCTAATGCCCTTACCATGATACCTGTTCAGCAGCCATAAGTCTTAGGACAAGTGCCTAGATAGAATAAGAAGGGAATTAGAAAATGGCATGTTGGATTACTCTGCCATTGTGATGGACTTACTGGTCTTATCTAAGACCATTTATACCTTACTTAGCTTAGAGTTTTTGTTGGTGTCAACCATCTTTTCTCCTTTGTTCTGTGGTATCCATCATCTAATAGAGCAAAGAGACTAAAGAGAAATACAAAAATGAGCACTATAATATATAGAAGTCAGTTTGTAAGGTTCATCTCTTTTGCCCTCTCCTATACTGTTGCAATTACTTTTGCACCAAAGAAGTCTGGAATTACTCTGGACCAATTAGACCTAGCTCTCCAGTTGGAAATAGGTAGCTAGGTTGTAGGTCATATATCACAGAGGTGGTCACTGGATTTTTGCCACCTGTGTTTGATGATTATGTGTGTGATTGAATGTTGGGTGCACCCTTCTAAGGAGGCTGTTTTTCGCTAAATGGCAATTTGAAGTCAGAAGTTTGTTGTTTGGAGCCTAATTGAGACATAGGCAGGTGGTTAATTAGAAAGAGCTCTTCATATGCCTAAATCTAAGCTTTAGGAGAGACTATTTCTCATATTCTTCTGTTGAGAATAATTGAAAGCACTGGGTCTTCGTAATACCTTTGTAGTAGATCAGAACTGTTTACTGCTAAATTTCTGGGACCATGCATTTGTGTTGTTGTTGTCGTTGTTGTTACTTAGACTGCTGTTACGTGTTGAAAGATGGCGAGTGTCTGTAGTTGTGGGCAGCAGGCAGTGGTTGCAGGTGTTGGGTGATGTCAGGGGCTGACCTCTCTTGTCAGAAGTGCCCTCCCATCCTCACCTGCCATGTGCTTTGAGCCAGGCATTCAGTTTTAGTCCCTCTAGTGTTATCTACCTGCATCTTATCAGTGGACTCACCTGTCCTGAATTAGGATGGTATTAAAAGGCATCATTGGATTCCCCTAGTCGAGGTGTCAGTGATCGTCCTTGTAAGACTTCCTTTACATCAGCCCTGGCCCTTGGATGACCTTGGTTTGTTCTTGATGTGTCAGGTCATATTTGATATTACACATCTTGGTATCCTCAATCTCATCATAGTACCTGGGTTTTATGCAGTTTACTCCAAAAGCTGAATTTTAGGAAATTAGGAGATGAGTAATGAGTTGGAAGTAATGAGAATTACGGTTTTAGGTTGTAGCATTGAATCGGATTTTTGTTCAAGAGATTGGAGCACGTTGGATCAATCAATTTATTCTATAGAATGAAATCATTGATCCCAACCCGACTTTTTAAATTGAAAAGCAAGCAAACTAAACTCCCACAGGAATGCAGGAGATCAGAGTTGAATCCTGATGTAACCCTTGTTAATAGGAATCTGGTCTACGTTTTAAATGAGATTGCTTGATGTTAATTCCTTTTAGGAGTGCTCTGTTATACTTACCCATCTGTATAGGCATTGGTTGTGAGTGTCACTGACACTGAAATTGGTGCCAGAGAGCGCATTGCATGTTGCATGATTGTACCCAAGGGTAAGCTCAAGTGTCAGAAGGCTCTATGCCAGCAGCAAATGTACCAGTTACTTGGGGCTAAAATGCAATTGCATGACAGGGTGATAAAGTCCTTCTTGTCACCTTGTTCCCTCAGCCATGGTGCATTTTGCTTCCTGTGGGCACAGAACCTGATGGCTTGCCACGTGGTGTCACGTGTAACCAAGTAAGGCGTTCAGGGGCAGGTTGGGGCAAGGGCCTTGCTACGTGAGATTTTTCTGAATAATTTAATGTTTGTCTTGGAGGGAACTATTGGTGGTGTGGTGTAGATATTTGTGAGAATTTTGAATGAGGTCTACTGCATGTTGGTGGCATTTCTTAATATTAGCTTGTTAGCACCACTTAGATGAATACTATATTCATGCCTTAATGTCTGCCTGCAAATTTAATTGGCCAATGCATCGAAAAGAGTATACTGTACATGTTGGCTGCTTTAGGTGGGCACTGTTGATGTACCTTTCCATGTGTACAGTGTTTATGCTATTCATACATGCAGCTCTAGATCCATCATTTAGTTGATAGCTCTTAGGCTGAGTAGCCCTGGAGTCCAGACAGAAATGGTCTTACACGTGGGAGTTTGACAGAGCAGGGCATATCATGCAAGGAAGACATAGCATTTGGTGGACAAGTGCCTTGGGAGCAATAGGACAGGGCTGGGGATGCTCAAGGACTATCCTTTCATTATTGAAGAGATGCATATGTGCTAAGCTGCCTTCCCATCAGGACCAGTATCTGTCTGTTGGTTTCTGTTGGTTTCTGTTGGTTTTCTGGGAGACCAATGTCAGACATGTGCTATGTCCAATATCAGCAACCTTGGGAATGCTCTATTCAATACTGTATTTCTCACTTAGTATATTTTGCATCGTGATGCTGATTGGCAATTAAGGTTATCAGTTCAGCCTCCATGCATATATTCATGAAAGCAAATGGCAATGCTTACAGTCTTCAACCTCCAGCTGTTTGAACCGCTGAACGAGTGATGTCTATTTTTATCTGACTTCAGTGCTCTAAGATGTGATCCACTGCAAGGCAGCTGATGTTGTGCACGATTTCATCCTTTCAAAAATGATATTTTCTTTTATTTTGAAGAAACATGATACAAATGTAGCAGCAGCTATATTATTGGCGGAAATCCGTGTATGACTCGTGTGAGCATAGTATTTCTACAGACGTGGGATGTAGCTTGAAATTGCTTGATCTGATTGAATATGGAAAAAAAAAATTGAATCAAATTACGATGAGTTGTCAGTGGATTCCAGAGGTTGTCGTGAGATGCAGTGGGTTGAAATTGATGCAGTTTCAGATTTTTTGAGTGGGATGTAGGATGCTGCTGTTGAAGCAGAGGCTGTGGCAGCAGCAATGATGTGGGCAGTGATGTGATAAATATACAATTTGAGAGTGCTGGTCAGAATATGAGTGCTGTCACTGATGTGAGATAGCGGGAGATGGTGCTTGATGTGGTCTGATATAACACGACAAGGGGCTGCCATATCACTGTCTTCTCTCAGGTTAGTTATGAGTTATCCCTGGGAATCCGGGTTATTTCTACTCGCTTGCAATGATCTATCGGGATGTTACATCTACTTTTGATTAGATGAGATTAGACATGGATAATATCAGGTTTACCTTTCTTTTTCTTGCTTCTGTTTTTGACTATCCTGCTGTTATTATAATGTTTCAAATTTTCCGTTTTACACCACATACGCTAAGAACTTCACGTTGTTTCTTGTATTTGAAGGTCGGTAATTTTTAAAATGCTGCCAAAAAGGTATCAATTAATCGTCGCTTATGGGAGTTTTACGTGTTGTTAAAAGTGATCATGTCGAGCAGTTTTTAGTTGAAGATTTCAAATTTTTGGATTGATTGATTCCTGAATATTAGCATTTTAATTGCCATTCTTCTCTGGACTGCATAGGATAAGATTGATGACTACACATTTTTTGCTTGGAACTGATGTCAGAGAGGTTCTTAGAAAGTTTCATGTTGAACACGTGCATGAGCTCTTCAGTCTGTGACGTTAATTAAAGACGCATGACAGACACGTGCCTTACATGATACTACGTCTGCGCATGCGTGTTAACTGCTTCATGACGATGAGTTTGTCGTTGTGCTCCCAAGTATAACTTCAGAATACCGGAAGAGGCTAACAAGTTCAGGCCCTGAACTTCCCACTTTTTAGATGTCTCGGCAGGAGTATATTTTTCTGTCTTTTCTTTTGTTTTTGTTGTAAGTCCGGGACCACTCACCTGCAAGTATGACTTCCAGACGTTGTCCTCTGTAAAGAAACTAACAAGACTATAATAAGACAAACGTGACAACATGCTCATGCGCCCACACAATACAGAGGACAATGAGTTGTTATTATTTATTTTCTGAAGTTGCTGTGGCCACACGCGGTGAATAAAAAAAACTGCCTTCTCTGATCAGCTGACACCTGTGATCCTTTGCGAAGTTACCTGAAGTGAAAACAATGCCTGTGATCCATAAGCATGTTCAGTTGTATGGTGAGCAT
This sequence comes from Alitta virens, assembly GCA_932294295.1. Taxonomy (NCBI): domain Eukaryota; kingdom Metazoa; phylum Annelida; class Polychaeta; order Phyllodocida; family Nereididae; genus Alitta; species Alitta virens. The sequence goes on along the minus strand of OW028574.1, from coordinate 44,684,902 downwards.
TCTTTTGTGCAATGTGGCACCTGCTGAGCTGTGAATCACTGAATGACAGCAATATATAAAGGGACTGCATAGAGGAGAAAGTTTTGTAAACTATTCTGTCTAAACCCAATTGGCCATCCCTCCTCTACATTTGCCTGCAGTTGTATACCTGGTTAAACCACAGGTTCAGCTACAGGACAAGAAGAGATGAAAATATTATTGACCGCTGCAGGAAAAGTCACTCACTTGCCAAAGCCATAATGATGTTGCACCAGAACTTAGCAACCGACTCAGTGCAGTCTGTTGCTGATGATTATCTGCCATGGGGTGCCAGGTCTCCTGGAGCCTCTCAATGATTTCGACTTTTCTGACTTATATGTGTCCTTGGTTCTTTTGTTGTTGTCAAACAGTGCTTGGCTTTTGTTAGATTTGTTTGACCAAATGCTGTTGCTGTTTTATTGTCCCCGTCGAAGCACTGATTCCAATCAATGGTCTATTTCGTGTTCAGCAGAAGACTGGGATAAAAATATCCACATACAAATCTCGAGATTTTAAACAGCAGATGTACCAACCTACTGGCCACTATATATGCATTTCAGTTTATTGAACAGTGTGACTTGATATTCTCATAGTTTCCAAAACGATCAATTACTGTAAATGTAGTAACACGTATATAATAGTATTTTCAGTTTAAAGTTCGATCACAATGGCTGGGTTGATACTTAAATATAAAAAGTTTAAAACTTGACGAATTAAGTGCTATTTGTGCTTAAATGGAAATAAAGGTGGAATAAAGGAAAAATAAATCATTAATGACCTTAGACTTCGCTGTAGCTGTATAACATGTATAAGGAAAGACAGCGAGCCTAGAATCTGTGATTTATCATATCAATGGTATTTTGCTGCATCCTTTTACACAGGCAACTAAACAATGATGTGGCTAGGATGAAAATCGTTGCAGAATGTGTTCCAAAATATATATGGATTCAAGAAATATGAAACAAGACTCAAGGACGCGTTAATTACGTCCAAATTAATTAGGGCAATCATGTGCTTATTCTTATCAGTGGTGTATGGCAGAGGCTGGCATTGATTTACTATCCTTGATAATGGTTTAGGAAGACAAGATGGTCATAGACAGGTGATAAACACATTCAGGTTGAGCGTCTCATAGTTTCCTTATAATGACTTTTTTGCAATATATGAAATCCATGGAGAATTCAGACCACAATTACATTGAAGGGAGGAATTTAGTCACTCAGTGAAATTACTAAAAGCTGCAGTGAATGTAGTTTGAATCAACAGGTATTTTAGTTATCAAATAAATTCATAATTCTGTAGATGAATACTTGTTTTTGTTTATATTTTAAAATGTATTTGTTTTATTTTATATTTATGTAAATAATTAAAAGGGGAATGCATTTAGATATTGTTTTTAAAACTCGTGTATTTCCCCAACTAGTTGCTATCTTGTTTTGATACCACTGTTGTTCTATAAAGATATATGTAAAAACAAATCTGAATCCAGAACTTAGAGGATTTCCACGATGCATTTTGGCAGTTGGAACCATTCAAATGACCTTGGATAACCTTTAGCTGACCTTGGGCGGACAGTAACCGTGCATGCCAAGAACCAGTCTTGTAATGTGATCAGGGCCCGTCAGAGGTCTCTGGGGTCGTGATGGTAGGCAGAGGATGCTGGAACTGCAAGATAACATTAACTGGAAAGGGCATCTGCGTGTGGTTGGTAAATCACACCTCAGCCACGCGTTTAACTGCTGAAAACAACTTTAATTTCATTCCACAAGGATGTCCACTCTCTCTTTAGTGTATTTGCTTTTGATGGCTCTTAGAGGAGGATTCAAAATTGATGTCCATTTCGGTCATTTTGTATCCTACGTATAGATCAGTCCAAAATGGATCGTAGCAAAATATTTCAGTCCATTTTTTTCCTATGATTTGTGTGAATAAGAACATTATCATAAACGTATACATGTTATGTTTTGAATTCAACTGTAATATCCTATATTATGTCCCATCAAACTGTCCCGCATAAATCTGGATACATGCTACCAAACTTTGAGCAAATTATTGTATGTTTTATTCATATTATGAATCTAAATGTGCCATGCCAGTACCAGTGCAGCGTGATATGTGATTAAACTATCCTACATAAACCTGGATACCTTCCAATGATAAATTGATGGAAGCAATTGATGCAATTCTTCTTTCCCTATTAGCAATAATCTGTTCTATCGTGCAAATTTGATCCATGGCGTCCTACATGAAATATGCAGCATTAGCTTCTATTTTGCAGTTGTTATAATTGCAGTAATTATTTTGCTGTGTGTTTTTCTGTGCCTGGCAGGAGGCTGTTATTGGCCCGGTGGCCATCACACAGGAAGAATGAACTAATTCTTTGCCCATATGAAGAGATTGGGCCCAATTAGACTGACAACTGTTACATTCTCCTTGATCGCCTAATTGCATGCCATTAAAACTCATTCTGAATGTTGTGCTTGTTTGATATTACTGCTCCAAGGTGCTTGGAAAATTTGCCTCCTAATTGAAATAAATGACACTAGTGGAAGCTTTTTTTTACCTAGCTAGAATTTGGTGTCTGGGGACTCCAGGCGTGGAAAAGGAAAGAAATAGTAGGATAGCAGATAGCATTCAAGTCTAGACCTGTTTAAAAAACTAAGTCATCCCAGTTTGGTCCTGAATTTGACCAGTTTTGTACCTGACTAAAACCACTTTGTTCCAGAATTAGCAAAATTTTGATCAAAATGGTCTTTATCAATCCCTCGATAGCGACGTCACGAAAGTCTTTGAGACCGCAAAATGTTTTTTTTTTTTTTTTTTTTTTAAGTTTTCGAAATGAAAAAAAAGGTCTGAGTTCAGGCTGTACCTGACTTTGACCTTCTTGTGTCCTGACTTGCCTAAAGTTTTTGTACATTAAGTTTTCTTACATGGAGGCAGGTACGGTCTTGGGGTTCCAAGGTTAAGCTGCAGATGTTTCTTCAGTAGCACATGTGACTGGGCTCAACTTGAAGAACAATCTGTAGAAAGTGTAGTTCTGTGTTGAGTAAGTAGTTATGAGAAAAAGTTATTTGTGACAAATAAGGACCACTAATGGCTTCTGGGAATTACCTATGGACGACTAATTGACAGTCTGGGCTTGTATTTCTGTGGTGGTTTGTTGTTTGTGCATGCCATGCCGTATGACATCTACTGAGTTACCTATGGCATAGGTCTTTGACATTTAGGACCTGCCATGGATTTCTGTAGTATTTCTGTAGCCCTTGATTTGCCCTTTTGACATTATTCATACATGAATGTAGTGATTGGAGGAGTCTTGTTTTGGTTGACATGTCAGGGAACAAGGCAAGTTCAACGGGACCAGACAGAACATAATTGATTATTAAAGCAAGCCAGTATTCTAGGGTATTCTAGATCATGGCAGGCAATTGATGGGGTGGGGATAGCTCTGTCATGTCTGTACTGACAACTACTTGTCCAATGAGATTGACTGGAATCAGAGCCATGACTGATCAGATTATTGCCTCATTGTATTTGCACCATCAGGCCCTGGATTTTGGGAGGGCATTCCTCTTTGTGCTGGTGGATGACAAATTGCATAACGCCGGGCAAATGAAGCCAATCAGCATGAGGTATTAGGCAGGTGATGTATGGCATAGAAGGACCCAAGGTGTCGTGTGTGAGCTATGCCTCTGCATTCTTCACCGCCGTGAATCTCTGATGAGTGCTCAAGAGCATTCTCCTTGCACTTTGTAATAAAGAGCTTGAGGCTAAGATGCTGTTGCTGCTGCTGCTGCTGCTACTGCTGCTGCTGCTGATGCAGTGATGTGACTACGCTGTACAGGACTTGCTTCAGACAGAAGGCCACTGCAGCTGCTACAGCAGCCACTGGTTGCTTCTCTCTAGCTCCATCTAGCTCATAGGAGTGAGTTCCTGGGAAGTCGTGTCCAGCATACTAGGAGTCTTGTGGTCATCTTATGGTAACCTTCTGTCACATTTGGTGGACGTAGGGCACTGGGGAGTCATGACACTCGGAACTGTCTTTTCTTCATGTTATTGTTTCATATTGTTATTGTTTCATCTTCTGGCTGGCATAATGGAGACATACAATGACAATCACTGGATGCCTAATCTTGTTACATTCTTCCTCATTGCAGTAACTGTATGATACGTTCCTGCATGATGTTTTCTATTCTACTGAAGGGATTGCCTTATATGCTATGGAATGAAAGATAAATCCTTATACATTATTCGTGCAGTGTTGTGACCGATGTGTCTTGGTGCTGCTCTTGTGTTTCTCCTTAAAGCAACTTCATTGATACTTCCTTGCAAGAATTTCTACAGCTCAGAGGAATTAACCCCATGTATTGTCACGATTTGTCACTGTCAGGTTTAAGGCCAGCCAGACAACAATGTCGCAACACATTGTCACAGTACATTTTTCTTGGTATAAAATATGTAGAACCGGGCCACCACAAAGTGAATAGTCATGTGCCTACAAATGTTTGAATACATAACACATTGTACCTGCATGGGATTCAAAAATTTATGGACTCATCATATGCATCAATGGATAGCACTTAGGCTTCTCAGAAGTTGTCAATCTATAATCGCTGGTTAAAGGCAGCAAACCATTCTTCGATGGACTGATATTTTTCACAGATCAAGTCTCTGCATCAGATAAGAAAAATATCATAGAACCATTTGAGGTAATGTGAAGTGCAGCTTCTTTTGGTTCAGTGGATTTGAAGGACTGTCAAGGTTGCTAATTTCAGGAAATAACCGAGTGAAAAAATTTACTAACACCGAGCGCTGTAATAATGTCTCGGAGCACCAGGCTCTCAAAGGACTCCGAGACCTTTGGATTGATCGGTTTGCGACCATCCACAGCCTCTTACAAAATCGTTGTCTGCATTTGAAAAAGGATCTTAATGGCCGCTTGGCTGGTTCTGCTCAATCAGATGGACAGGAGACCAATGGGAGTTGTGTTTAAGACCATCCTGGCTTGGGTCTGCTTGCTACTGAATCCAAAGGAGGACCACATTGCTGCTGCCTGTGCAAGATTGCAAGACTAAAACTGCAACACGTTTGACGTCATAGCAGATACATGCATTGACCCAAACTGCTATTTGCAGTCTCATACTTTCCATTATAGTGCATATTGGATTTAAGATTGCTCCCGACCTCTCTAATTAGAGGATTACATTCGCTATGTGATAACAGCTTCATGCGTCAGAGCATTTTGTATTGATCTTGAGGCAAGAACCAACTTGTTACTTGCTAAAAGGGGATGTTAGGAGCCTCTGGCTACATTGATACTTGTGTCGTTGATGCCAGAAACAAGGACAACAGTTTGCGTTTTGGGCTGTTTGTGACATCTGGATTTTGTTAACTTAGCAAAAATGACATGGTAAACTCGTTTAATAATAGCTCCCAGTGGGATTTTTGCCTGTGTTCTGTCTGCAATATGACGAAGTGAGCCATTGGAACATCATCATTGTTTAAATATATGATTGAAAATAGCAGGCAGTCATTGTATAACAGCAGAGCAGTCATTCATTCTACAATGCACTATGAATAATATTCCTGTCCATTTGCCATCCTCTTTATAAATTTCTAATAGACAATACCAGGGCTTTGTCTGTAGTATGCTGAGCAAGTTGATGGATGGCGGGCAAACTAATTGCATCTTTGATGGTCTTGCAAAATTGGACAGGAGAAAGGATATTGCATGAATACCACGCTAATTCATTCAAGAAGTACACCATAGATGGAGACTATGAATTTAGATGGACTTTCACAGTATGTATACGACGCCTTTTTGCAAAGACAGAAATTCCATTATGCATCCTCAGAGTCTGCCAGGGATTTATGGAAGAGAAACTGCAATACATGTGAACTTTCTCGTTTCTTATTTGATTAAGACGGCTTCATTTGCTGTAATATTGTGATACTGTTGAACAATTTCTACTGAAAGTCTTATGCATTTAGGATTTTTATTCTGTGTGTTATGCTGGAGTTGTACTACATTTTGAAACATCCGACTTGCAGTTACTGCAGTCTAGGGCCTTCCCTGCTGTGTTCGTGATGGATACTTTTGAACCACCCCCTGTGGGTCCTGTTGAAAAGTTTGAAAAACTAGTAGTAATACATCACGTTAATGATGTTCATCTTCTACCATCTTTCTTTGGGTTGTTACAAATGAATGTTTTCCTGCTGTATCAAAGGATATACGTTGGCTGCAAGGAGAAGCCCTGAGGAACACCCTGCTGTGATGAATTGAAATACCCAATGTCCAAACTGTCCAGATTCTTGTGTCGTTGTTTCCCAATACCAGACAACAAAGTAAGTCTCTTTTGACTCATCCATATGTAAGTCTGGTTCGGATAGTGTCTGGGGTTTAATTAATCCCAGATTCACTTGTTTCTTTTTGCTACAAGATGCTGCAGCGATCCGAACTCCCAAATGTCATACATCTTTCTGCACTGCTTTCACTTGTCTTCAGCAGCAGCAGAAGCAGCAGCAGCAGCAGCAGCAGCCAGGACTCGGAAGCACATACTCCCACTCAATTTGTACCTGGTGGCAGTTTTCTGTTGTGCAAACACCAGTTATGTTCCCAAGGGCTTAATATAGATACGTGATGGTTCTATAATGATATTTTCAAAATTCCAAATTGTAGTGAAATGGTTGTCAGTTTAGTGTTTAATACTTAGTCCTTGCATGCTGATAATGCTGATGCTATACATGTGGTGAAATTGTTTACTAAATTATCCTTACATGCTGATACTAGAGCTATGCATATCCATGTGGTACTGTAGAAGACTTAGAAGTCTTGGTGAAGTTAATACGTTCACCATGTTCACTTGCCATTCATGATCTTCGTAAACTCCTCATACTGTGCTCAGAAATTCAGAATAAAGTTTCTGTTGTGCCATTGTGGGGGATGGTGATAGGTGTTAAACCTTTAGTTAATATGCTTCTCTCCTTGCACTGCTTGCAGGATTTTAATTCAGTTGCTAATGGAAGCTCCAGGATTTGGCTGATGGTAATTTTAGGCCTTGAGAAGCAGGCTCAATCTAATTATCAGTGGATTTTCAAAAGCAACCGGCAACATGTTGCTACTTCACATCTTGTTAAATCAGGAGTAAGGAGGGAAATATCTGGAGTGTAATCTCTGATTACCCTGGACTTCAAAGCAGAATTTGAAACCGTTCGAGAGTTGCTGGCTTGGTTTTTCGGCTGGAGAGTCTGTGTGTTTGTATGCGAAAGCTGATTGATAGTGAAAACCATTTGTATGTTGACTGAAAAGTTTGTAAAGAGAAAAGGACAACTCCAAAAAGCTAACAAAATTTCTTGTAGTCATGTTTCATGTTTCTTTGGTGATGTATATCATGGAGCAACCAGAACATGTATTTCCAGTGAGGTAAATTAAAATTACCTTTCTGACTGATTGCCTAATTTCCAGTCTGCTGTGTTGGATTGGAGTAATCAATCTAATAAATATGAAGTTCCGTGTTTGTTATTTGAGATCAACATCAATCCAGGGGTGCATTCTCCAGGGTTGTATATCCTGGTTACTGTATCATTTAAATGCATACTTCGCTGTTTGTGATAAAGGTTGCGGGGAATTAGCGATGAACATCTTTGCGTGCATTAGGGTATGTGTTGACCACCGATAGAAACTTCTATGAGACTCATGTATTTCAGCCTTCTGCTTGAACTTGAGGAGCTTGTCTTTGCACTGCCAACAAGCATTAATTTGTTGGGTAGTGTGTTGGAGATGTCGATGCATTGTTGCTATTTTTATTGTGGGTTTTTTCATTGCGAAATACATTTGTATATTTATGGTATATTTATATCCAAGGTTACTATTTTTTGCTATTTTTATGATATTACTGTAATGATGCTATTGTTATAATGTTAAAATAATGATACATCTGTGTACAATGTAGACTTCATGAAGTCACTGAGTATTCTAGCCCTGAATTGTAAATGTTGGATTTAGATGTTTCTCGCAATTTTTTGGTGCTCTTAAAGATTTAATCAAGCCAATTCTTTTGTCTGTTTCAGGACATCAACAAGAGATTGTCACTGCCTGCAGACATGCGGATACCAGAAAGCTTCATGGTCAAACAAGCCCTCAGTCCCACACTCGATGGCCCCCTCAATCGAAGACTACGCAGAGCTTCTCTTGTAAGTGTCTAGCCGGCCTGACTTAATGATCATCTTTGGTTTTCTTATTATCAGATTCTGCACTCGTAATGATAATATTCATCGCAATCCCCTAATGGCTTTCTTGTTCTAATGACGACGTAATTGCAAAGTGTTACTTCGGTCGCCATCAGCTGCAAATTTAAGCAGATTCATCTCGTGGATAATACATTAAGGCAGTTTTGTCTTTATGGCATCTCACAATTGTAACATGTGGGATTGTCCCAGCGTTGTATGGACTTTCCTTGCAGACTAAATTAATGAAACATCACATTAAGGACTTTAGGAACTTACACCATTATTTGAAGCCTCGACCATATTACTTAAATTTCATGGGCGTTTCATGGTTATCGCTCATTTATAATATACCAGTATTTACCAGTCCTCCACTAGTTTGTTTGTGCAATGTACCATCATAAAATATGGTATTTCATAGGAAAGTTAATCTGTTGTCTATATCTACACTACTTCGATAGTCTGTGTTTTATTCTGTCAGTTCACCCCTTTGCTTTTGTAAATATTCTTGCGTGATGCTTAGCATAGCTTCAAGAACTATATGTGTATCGTTTCCTCACCTGTTTTATTGGTTGATCACCATTGGATGTAATGACTCTGAAACCATCTCGCACAGTAAACAGGGAATAGGTGCAATATTTTCTTTTACTTCTCAGCAATGTGTCTTAACAACCTGGTTCAAATTCTCCACCATATTTGCTTCCTCCATCACAATCAGTCAAGTCATCATTTTTTTGGTCTTAACACTTTACTTTAAATCTAAGTAACTTTTCAAATAGCATTCCCTCTTTTGGAAAATTTAGAAAATTCAGAAAAAATAACCTGACATTCAGAATGGAGCAGCACGAGATACGCTCATTTTACTTAATTTGTACATGAACAGCTTCGTTACTGCCTTTAAATTCTGTTATCTGCAAGTTAAAGCTTTCATCTAAAGCAGGAATGTTTTTTTGTTCGCTGCTTAATGCTTTGATCATGCTTTGCACTGGCAATGCTTCAGTTCTGAGAAATATTTTTTGGTTATGTGGAAATGAAAAAGTATAAGGTAAAAAGCAAAACTGATATTTTGGTGGATTTAGTGGCAACAAGGGTTGGGTTGCTGACTACACGTTCTTTCTCATGGACGTTGAAGTGATTCCTGGTCTGATTAAAATCCTGTTTCTGTTTAGTTGGCTGTGTTATGTTTGGGTGAAGCTAAAAATTGGTACAGATTTAGAACAATGATAATTTGGAGGTATGATTCCTTTCAAAATTGCCAAATGTTTAATACTAAAGGTTAGGTAGTTGATGATAAAAAAAAAAGTGAATTGTATGTTATTATTGTATGTTTCAAATATCTCTTCTTGCAACGTGTATGCAAGTTCAAGGCCTAAGAAGACCTCAATATTAAAAACGTCAATGATTGCTAAAGGTTCTTTCAATGCTTGTGTCCCACTGTTATTTCCAAGTTTAGACACTAACATTTTTTTTGCTTTCTTTCAGTCGGAGATTGGGTTTGGCAAGATTGAGTCCTACACAAAACTGGACAAACTTGGGGAGGTGAGTGTTGTGCTGTGGTGAAATAGTTAGAATATGGAAAGTGCAGTCCGCTAAGGCAAGTACTTGCCACTCACAAGTATTGTTGATTAATGAGGTAAGAGAGACAAGAAGAGTCTGCCCATTTTACACATTTACCCCCATGGGTTTGGTCTTTTACTCGCCTCAGCATAGTCATAGTACGAGCAAGGAGGTTTATACATCCATGGTACGAGGGTCTTGGATTGTAGTGAGTGGTGTCTGTGTCAGGAGGCAAGGCTGCAGAGACCAGGGTCTTTTTTCATCCAATTAAAGTTTCCAGGGGATTTGTTGATTTGTCTGGGTGACTTGTTGGCTCATTATCGAGACGTGTTGCTGTGATCAATCTCTCATCAGGAACAGCTGCTGTGTGACTTAACAAAAGACTTTGTGGGGGAATCCCCATCTATGCCTTTGCCAAACATAAAAGTAAAAAGTTCAGAGCTCTGTAAATAGAAAAAAATGCAGCTGAGAAAGGTTTGCTGTTACCTGTATATAGATCTGACTAATATATTCCAGATGTGCTTCTATTGTATTTCTATTTGCTTAACTTAATATGATTTATGATGTTGGCCAAATGTCTACAATTACTACTATTCGCTTTATGTTAGTTATGTTTTTATAGCTACATTGCAAAAGCTGTAGGAGCTCGTTATTGTCAGTAATGTTGTGAATGTGCATAACAACATCAGGTACTTAAATGTGGCCACCAGTAAGTAACAAAGGGAGAGTGGTTGTTTTTTCATTGATGTTTACCATTTGATGCCATTGTTGTGGCATAAAGGATTTTACTGACAGTTTAACAAGGACAACTTTATATATATGTTAAGATGTCTTCTAGACCTTTCAATGCATTTGAAGTAAATACTAGTCAAGTAAAACAATCTACAAAGAATACTACAGTTTGTATGGTCATGTCTTGTCTCCATGGTCATATTCAAATGTATCTATGATTAAGTCTTTTAATCTTAAAAATGTAGGTCTTGATTGATCAGCTTATTACAAGCTATTCAATTTGCTTCCAAGAAAGCTGCATGATGATCATTATAATGATTTTAGCAGAACTGTTTTTCCTGTGTAGGCCAAAGATAACTCCCTTGTGGTACTCCTGTGACACTATGCAACGGTGGGTGTGGCAGTTTGGCTGCATACAGAGATCCGTTACACGCTGATTATTCTTCTCTCTCTAATGTTCTTGCCTCTCAGCTGTTCCTTCTCTCCAGCCAATATACCCCCTGACAGCTTGTTCAAAACAAACCCCTGAGCTATTGTAAATCGCACCCCAATTGCCTGTGTTCAAGTGTGCTTTATCTCTGGTCTTTACTATCAGCTTTAATAGCCCAAGGTCACCTTTATCACACTCCAAGCTAGGAATATTTAGAGATATTCCTAGCTCCAAGTACAATTATTGCATCTAACTACAGAATTAGGAAATGTGTTTGTTTCATTCAGCGTGTAAAACAATGTGCTGGTATGTACAGCTGTACGTGATTGTCTGGATTTAACACAATTTAACTGTAATTGATGTTGGCATGTCGTGCAAACAAACTATTTATGCCACTGTTACATTGCCCAGGCATAGATCATTTGTTCACCCACATAAATTGTTTCCTGTTGTAAAAGCAGAATATATACCCAAAAAAAAAGGTCCTGTGAGTTAATTCGGTGGCTTATTAATTTAGACGTATTTTATAGTTAATCCATAGGTAAAAGTACATGCAGCTAACTATATATAACTGTTATTATGGTACATGAACATTCGTTGGGGAAAAAAAAAAGAAATAAAAAGATTTCTAACCAGCTGCTGACATGAACCTGGGTTAAATATGACATACATCCTTGATTCTGGCATGTTTTCAGATATTCGTGATCACTTCCATTTCTCATTTAGGTAAACACGCCCATGAAATGTTGCAAAATTCCCATAATGGAAGCCAAACAGCCGCTGCCCCTGGTCAATGTCCTGCCACGCCTCTTGGAATTATCACCATTTAGTTTCCATGGCAACCAGTAAAGCTGGGCCTGTCCGTTATTAAGGGACGTAGTGCTCTTTCCATCTGATTTCAGCAGGACTTTAGAGGCTGGGTTTAAAAATAGCTGCGTTTGGGCTTCCCAAATGTGGTTGCCGATGTCTTTGATCATTTTGTATCAATGGGCGCCTGACATTGCCAAGAGATTCTTAAATTCTCCTTGATTCACTCCAGGAAAGCCACAGAGTGCTCTGCAGTAATTCAACTGGCAACACTGCCGCAACTGTTAACGTAATATGAATCCTGTAAATTGTAGTATTTCTGATCGCCTGTCTTGCAGTTCGTCTTTAAACAGTGATTTGTCTATTATTTTTTATTTGGATGATCCTTCTTGATTCAGCAGTTTTCAAGACTCTGATAATTAATTTGGAGATTGACACCAAAAGAAATGATCTCCTAAAAATCAGCTTAGCAAGACAATAGAGCTCACATTTTTGGTTAGAGTTTGTGTCATCCTCACAGAATGATATTCTGAGAACTTACAACAGATAAATAAAGGACTAAACTGTTATTAAATGGTTAAAATGACAATTTATGGTTGTCAAAATCGTGTCATTGCATCCAAAGTAGTCGATGTTCATAGCAAAATGTTTGAAAGGACTCATTTCACTGCCTCAATTGGTAATTGGAAAGAAGCTTATGTGTGCTTACAATATCAATGTTATACTCAATATTATATGCACATTGCCTTCATTATCAATAACTTCTTAATTACAGGGCACATACGCAACAGTATTCAAAGGTAGAAGTCACCTGACAGATAATCTAGTGGCTTTGAAAGAAATCCGATTGGAGCATGAAGAGGGTGCACCGTGCACTGCCATTAGAGAAGGTGGGTGTTCTCCTAATCACTTTCTCGGCCATAATTGGCTTCCTAATAATCCTCTTCTCAGCTAACGAGACGAAGTGACAGAAATGTCTCGTTTTATTGCTTCAGTCCTCTCATGAATATAGAATCTGATATCTTGTGTGTCTCATTTTCTATGTAAATGATTGATCGTTATTTTGTATTTTTTCCCCACAGTATCGTTGTTACGGGACCTAAAGCATGCCAATATTGTGACCCTTCATGACATTATCCACACGGAAAAGTCTCTCACTCTAGTCTTTGAATATTTGGTAAGTCGTGAAGCATTACTCTTCGTTGTGATCATAACAGGCATTGATTTATGAGGGACCATTGAGGGTGGATTTTGAGACCATGCATTTTTTTTATTGCAGGAGAAAGATCTCAAGCAATATATGGATGATTGTGGCAACATAATGAGTATGACAAATGTAAAGGTAATGTCATTTACCAAAGCTATGGTGTTGTAATGTCAATGGAGATTAAAAAAATCACCAGAGGTCAGTGCTACTGAAGCTGATAACCATTATTTGGTGACGTCATCTATTCAGTGATGTCATTCTTGTGTACAAATAATGATGATGTCATCTAATTGTGTGTTATCTGCTTCGGTTGCAGTTCCCTATGGTAGTTTTTCTCCCATTATTCTGGTTAATTTTTGTCCCTTCTTGACATTTCAGATATTTTTGGTCCAGTTGTTAAGGGGTTTAGCTTATTGTCACCAGCGACGGGTTCTGCATCGAGACTTGAAACCTCAGAATCTTCTTATAAATGAAAGGGGAGAGCTAAAGCTTGCTGACTTTGGTATGACGTTGTGTTAAGTTTTCTACATCATAGATAAATTGTGTTTTGTCTTAATTTCTGATATTCATGCTAACTTCACATTTCAGGACTTGCCAGAGCTAAATCCATACCAACAAAAACATACTCAAATGAGGTTGTCACGTTATGGTAAGTTTCCTTTGCAAATTCAATACTTTACTCTATGTGGCATGAAGTATTTGAGAATAAGACTTAGTCATGATGTACTTAATCAGGTTTTCGACTGGATTTGATGCCAAGTAATCTTTAGCAGAGCAAGAAAACTGTATTCTGCGCTGATGATATTAGTCTGCACTGAACATATTGCTGTGTTGTTGTGATAAACATTGATTGTTGATCAGCTTAACAATATATTTTACAGGTACAGACCACCAGATGTGTTGTTAGGTTCTACAGAATATTCCACACCAATTGATATGTGGTGAGTACTATTTGATTAAAATCGAGTAATTTGTGTAACAATTAGTAAAAAGATGCATAGTACATGTTCTTGTGTCTATCTGCTATCCTGATTTATCTCTGTAGCACTTAATCAGGTTAATGATTATCTTGTGGCTGATGAATGATTTAATTAATAAAGCGCAGTTAACCATATCCCTTGATATGACTTCTCATCAATGTTGTATTATTAAATCTTCTGCTTTTATGCATCCTTTGTAGAATTTACTTAGTTGTTGACTTGCCAAGGGATTAATTGGCTTTTGCTTATCTTTTTTAGGGGAGTTGGCTGCATCTTTTATGAAATGGCATGTGGCCGACCTATATTTCCGGGCTCCACGGTAGAAGACGAGTTGCATCTCATCTTCAAGGTCTTAGGAACACCTCGGGAATCTACATGGCCTGGAATCTCCACACATGAAGAGTACCATTCCTACGGGTTTCCTCGCTACCATGCCGATCCACTCATCAACCACGCTCCCAGGTGAGTGATCCTTGGAAGTTAATTACCTCCGCCAAAGAGGTTATTTTTTGGTCACCTTTATTTATGGCTTTATTTATTTAGTTTGTTGGATGTATTGGTAAAGTTTGTAATGAATCATCATCCATGAATTGTAGGTGGCTGAAATAAATCTATAACTGAGGAATTCTGTTTTGTGGTGGCAAATATGTACATAATGTAGTAGAGGTGTCTGAAAAGAATTTATAACATGCTGTTGACCTCACTATTATGTCCAAAGCATTTGATTATTTGATAATCATAGTAAAAATGCAATCTTTTTGGCATTGAAAATTGTAAAGTTCACTTGTTATCTTGATTCTTGCTAACAGGCTGAATTTCCTCTTATATTATTTGAGTCATTTTGATGTCTCATTGCAATCATTTTGTCTTTCCAGGTTGGACGGAGATGGGTTGGATATCCTTGGCAACCTTTTAAAGTACAATGCTAAGAAGCGCATATCAGCAAGAGAGGCCATGAGACATCCATATTTTCACTCTTTTGGCCCAGGAATCTGTCATCTCAAAGACAGTCTGTATTTTATTACAATTTCTTTTTGTTTCAATATTATGTCAAATGTATCGCATAAAATTCTACAAAAACAAGGCACATTTAATTCTAGATTGAATTAAGATTAAATATACATAGCCAATTAGTACTTTCTTTATTGCTCCAAAAGTTCTTTAAACTTATTGCACAGGAAGATGTCTACCCAACATCTTGTGATTTTGGTTCATTAAGTACCATACTACATGTTTTCATAAAAATATCAGTTTGCACGTATGTCTGTGTAATTGATGTGAATTATATCTATTTTGCAGCGGATTCAATATTCAGTTTACCTGGGATAGCCTTACACAAAGATCCCGGTATTCGGTCCTCGTCAGTCACGGCGTCAGGTAGGCATAGACAAGGCAGGTATCGCTTTGCTTATCAGCATGTGCACCTGGTGGCTCCCCCTAGAGATTACTGCACAAGTAGATCAACAATCTTCTTAGGTCTTGTTTTGGTTTGGTAATATTGGTATTATAGTTATAGATACTTTAAGTTTTGTTTCAGCTTTAGAACACTGGTGATGGATTTTCAGTTTTAAGTTTTAGTTCTTTAATTACTAAGGCCCGGAGACAGTTGTCTTACATACGGAGTGCACTGTATTTGAAATACATGTTAAGCATGCTTAATTTAGTTTTAATTTAGTTGAGGTTTTCAATAAGTTATTAAGTAGAATTAGCCATATGGAATGCTCAGATATTAGTATTAGGAGTTTGGAAAAGTAGGTTGTACCTGGTTTAGTCCTCAAATAGTTGTATAGCTGTAAGAGTAGATAAATTTGCATGTAACAGTTTATACCAGAGGGTCGCAGACTAAGAGGACAGAAACGCAAAATGTACCATCTTTTTGGACCTTAAAAAAGCCGAGTTAGGAAAAAGTTTGAGCTGGTGGCCCTTTGTATATTTGTTACATAAGTCATGCTAACAATTTGGTATGGTCGGAGGATATTATTTACATGCAAGTTAATAAATATAATGCTGAATGTAACATTTAACTGCATCAAAGGTACCGTGTGCATTGTGCTTTTAAGCAGAAGTGCTGCTTGTGTTTATTATTTAATATATATATTGTGTTTATTATTTAATATATATTATATTAACGTAAATATATTTTGTGACAAGAATGTCAGAATTAATTGCCGTGATAACTAATAGAACCTTGATCTTGTCTCTTGTCAATATATACAAAGTTAACCAAGTTCAATCTATCATAAAGCATTGGACATCATCATTTCTTTGTTCGGAGACAATATCAACCAACTCACTGATGATTACCTGCAAGTGGTAACTTAAATAACATAAGTAGGTCTGTTGTTTAATACTGTGGACAAACAAAACCAGGTGTGATGCACATTAATTTTTATTTCTCGTTTGCAGGGAAGATTCGGAGGCAGAGTATGCTATTCTAGATGATGATCTCATGAAATACTGCAGGACGATACAATAAGGAATCAGCTCCGTCTTTTGTACATAGATGTCATTGAGTGCCACAGGAATGCTTCAAATTATAAGAGTTCTCAATCTTTCATGCCCTTTCTTATTGGACGGATGTACATGGTTTTAGCTAATTTCTCACATGGTCCGAACACCAGCTATTTATGGGCACCTCTCAAGAGATATGAAGACAAAATTTAACACATAACGGCAGCACCAATTGGATTACCACTAGGAGGAAGATGTCAGAAGTGACACTCAAGAATATATGATCGTCTGTTAATTTGCTACAGTCCCTTGTGTGTGCAATGGAGTTTGACAGATCAGAATGCCAGTGGCTGGTGATTTGCACCCTTTTTGTGCTGAAATACAGGCTAATATGTGTCTGTTGCTACATCAACTAACTCTCGAAACTGTCAGATGATAATGTCAGGTGTAGAGTGTTGATCCATATCGAAGGTGTACAGGGCTCGCCAACAGCGAGTGGAAACTTTTCTACCCTTAAAAAAAGTTAAGAAATTGCAGATCACTGGTCGATGGTGATGTGTGAGTTTATGTTAATGCTTGCTGGACAGGAGATCCATAATTTATTGATGTTAGTAATTATCAGTTGTATATTGTACAGTGGACGGTTAGCCGTGTACTTAGGTAATATTAACACATGGCTATAACTATCTTGTTGGTCCATGTAGGGCATTTCAGTGAGTGTATGAATGTAAACAAGGTGTGAAAGTTAATTATAGGGATGTAAAATTGTCCCATCTAGGTACTTAATGTATACATTATATTTTCATGGATGGAGCAATAGTAGAATTTGTACCAGTCTTTTTGTTGTTTAGAATAATCTGAAGGACCATGCATTTCCCATTGTCGAGTAAATTCTCATTATTTCACTCCGAATTTGATTTAGTGTAACTTTGTTTTGTGTTGTAAGCATGCATCAGTACATTACTTTAAATTTCTGTTCACATGTACAACAATACTGGTATCAAATTATATTTATTCTTAAATTAGTTTGTAGAAATACATGTATATCGAAGCTTATGTAAATTGAATTAATTGTCTTGCATAATTTAATTGTTAAGACACGGTGCCAAAAGTTAAAAGTGTTGTATACTTTTTTTCGC
Source organism: Alitta virens (assembly GCA_932294295.1). NCBI lineage: Eukaryota > Metazoa > Annelida > Polychaeta > Phyllodocida > Nereididae > Alitta > Alitta virens. The sequence goes on along the minus strand of OW028574.1, from coordinate 44,667,355 downwards.
ACTGGCTAAATACTTACACCTCAATAATTTATGTTGTTAAGTAATATGATTTGCCAAATACATCAGCCGTTACTGGCACAAAAGTATTATTTTATGACTTTGATTTTCTTCTAGTCAGGTTTGAAACTTAAGAGCTAACACACAATTGCAATAGGCAACCTAAAACTTATGTATTTTGCTTACGAGGTAGTGTTCACTTGACACAATTGCAGATGAATTCTAAAATGTAGTGCCATGAATTTACCATGTCGGGACCTTCTGAGTAGGTCTTGAATTGGATAGTTAAAATTTGTCACGATCAAAGATATCCATATTTGTGTTCTGAATATGTGTTCTTGTCTAGAAACTGAGTATTATCAGTTCAGCTCTTGTGAAATAGATAAACAATAATATTGTGTGGTTATTATGGAAGTTAACTTGTTTCTGGTTTGCAGTTACCTTGGAAAATGGTACTTAAATAATTGGAATACTCAGTAATTTGTAAAAGAGGGTCTTTGTATGCTGAGAGGAATACTAATGTATTGTACAGAGTTCTGCTAAGTGCACAGCTACTAAAGAGATTATATTACTGTGAAAATGATCATGAAAAATGAGTGATTGGCGCCTGTGATGGAACGTGTAAATTACAGTTGTCTTATTATTATTGTAGACATTTAATACTGTGTGAAGTTTGTTCAAGATTTCTTGTCTATTGGGGAATATCTATTAATTCATGAGTGGTGAAAATGCTGTGTAAAATTTGTTCAATATTTTTTTGTCTACTGGGAAATATATCTATTCATGAGTAGTGTAAAAAGGCAAATGTCCACTTTGTTATGGTGAAGTGCACGATAATTTATCATTAAGCACCAATAGAACAGGCGTAGTTGTTTTCAGATGTAATGAAAGTTATAATCGGGCACTCCTCTCAAGTAGTCTATGAATCAGTGCCTTTCAGCCATCACAGATCTCCGACTCTTCAGTATAGTATTGTGTGCACTATTTTTGTGAGCACTGCATCCTATCAGTTTTTTCTCATGCTCAACTTAACTTTCAAACAGATCAGCAGGCTGTATCGCATTGTGTCACAAAATGAGTAATGCTTCTTCATTGTTTATCATTATATATATTTACCATATCAGTGAATTTGTGCATGTCAGTCTTATGATAATTATTTCAAGTCAGATTCCTATCAGTATCACTTCTTAAATAGAGGTTCTGTTAATTTATCCTACATGTTTTAGGCAAATATTTTAATATTCGGCATGTTATCAACAGCTGTGATTGTCTTTGGATGTGTGAAAGTACAAAGATAAGAACTTGTAAAGACAGTTTATAAAAAGTACAAATACATCGTTTTTTATGACCATATACTACCACCCTATTACAATGTATAGAGAGAATTTTAAGAATTACGATCACACTTTACAAACTAAAGTCAAGATTCCACCCAGTGCTATTTTATATAGAAATATTTATACACCCAGACCACAAATATCAATGATACCTGCTATAAGATTTTCTAAAATTCAAATTTTGTAGAGAAGTTAATTTGATGTTAGGTTTGACGGACTGCCGTCTGCAATACTGTTTGTATTTGTCCCTTTTCTGTATTATGTATGCTTTCATTGTATAGACTGTCCTGAATGTAATTAAAATGTCTAAAACAGCAAATGTGTGTCTGGTTTGATTGAAGTCGACCAGTGTAATGTCTTGGACGATAGTCGAATACGACCAGGCCTTGTAATTCCCAGACAACCAATATGCTGAATGGTTTTGTGGTGATGGCATTGGCCAGCTCTGCTGGAGTTATTGCCATTGGTTTGAATCCCAACACAGGCACTCGTTAGATGAACTACATATCAGCTTGAAGTTCTCTTAATATGAGGCAATTAAAATGACAGTGCCTTATAAAATACTTGGTGTCTGTTGGGCCATCCATCGAGTTAACATGGTTAATGTGTAACAGTGGGGTGAACTCGTTAAATCAACCATACCTGTGGCAGCTGATCATAATTCAGCTAGACCAGCAGCATTGTGACAATGTTTCACAAAGCAGTACATTTTAACCTTGGCTAGGAATGCCCCCCTGACATTTTTTTTCGCAAATTCCACCAATGGAAATCCATCCTAGCCGGTGAACCACAGGCATAAGTTAATGATACTGATAAAGGTTAACATTTATTTTATTCTCTGGTTTTAATACACAATTGTCAGTTATCACAATTTGCTTTCAACCTGTACAAAAAGCTACATCATAAGTCAACATACAGTATCGATATATATATACTAACATGCGCAACACTGCCAAAGATCAGTCTGAGATGCACATGGTTTTACGAGTCTTGGTAATAGTGATTGAAGTTTAGTCTGAGTAGCAGTTCTTGCAAATGTGGCTGGTATCCTTTGGCTGCCAACTTGCTCACCACTGAAAATGAAAAGTAGCGGCTAATTAGTAACAATACCTTACAAAATGATAACACTGGCAGTCAACAAAGTTGTGGCCGACAGCGAAGTCGTGGGCGAAACTAACTATATCCAGGGGCACATCCAGTGTACAGATATCAACAGCCAGAAATTTGTCAATCATAGAAAGCACTATTAAAAAGTTCACACAAACTCACCTCTGAACAAAAATTTGGAATAATCTTGAAAGGAGCGGTATGAGCCAGCCATATTTGAGAATGCAGGGTGAACAACCTCTTGACCTTGACGTTCCCAGCTCTGTGAGCTCAACTGACTGTGGAACTTCAAGATGAGAGTGAAAATATCTTGAATGATCTTCATAACAGGAGCAGCTTTCGGATTGAGAAGACACCTGGAAATAATCAGTGCAAGGATCATTAAAACATAAGTCATTATATAAAAACAGTAGCATTGGTTATGTTTTTGCATCCCAGTTACTCCCAGTCTTATAAATTAATTTTTTCAGTGCACATATATTGTCCAGTGAATGGGCAATTGGGCGTCTTTTCAACACAGACTGAAATCTAACCGTTGTTTGATTACATTTTTGAATTTATGACATTAATGACATCACTATCAATGATCTGATGGTACGGTTATGTCACTGTCTTGCTGTGATGGCTCCCTCTGTTAGTAAAAGAAGCCCATTCCGTTTGATTGTACTAGTATGCCATATGTCCCATTATATCGAAAGGAAGATAATTACAGGGTGCGGCCTAAAAACTTGCACTGGGCTTCTCCTCTTTGGGGATAGCTCTAAGTTACTCAAATGTTTATGAAGTCTTTTAAAGTTTTGCCACATTTAGGAAGGGGTATAAGCAATTGGTCAATGTGTTATTTTTGATCTTGTAATGTCAGAAAATGTCAGTGTCTGAATTCTTGAGAGGGTGCATGCTGCGAGGCTTGTTCTGAGAAACACATATCACAGAAGTCAGACTTCTGTCTGCTTGCATGGTGTCTCTAGTTGCAGAAAAGTTTACAAATAAGATATTTTCCAGCAACTACACCTCTGAAGCCACAGAAAATATATTTGCAGAGAATCCTCATTCAGTGTTTTCTATACATGCATATATATATTATGGTATTGGATGATAAGAAGGTTGGTTTTAGTTTTGATCCAGCAAGGTCATCAAATTAAAACAGAGATATATAATGTTATTCCAGAGGGACTTTTTGAATCTATATCTAATCTGGAAAAAATCGCATGATTTTCAAGGAGATGGGCCAGTTAATAAGACAGAATAGACAGAAAATTGATCAGAATCCAAAATGGCACTTTCCACCTCAAAGGTGTCAATGGTCTACCTTCTTATAATAATAAATGAATCTATTTGCCCTATTTTTGGTGGCAAATGTAAAGAAAGATGTCTGTAACACATCTGTATGATCAATGACATAATATAGTGCTTGTATAGCAAAGGTCAAGGTGAAAATGACCCGAAGGTGTGATAAGTGTGCATGTGCTATATTTAGATCCATATCATCAATAATTTGTGAGGAAACAAGAAAATATATTAATAAAGATAATTTAGGACTATAAGTACTGTCGTGTGTATGATTGCAGCTGCATAGGATCTCTGTCAATTGAGGTAATAACAAAAGAGGTAGCAGTAGCTGCTGGTGCAAGTTTTTATGCCGCACCCTGTAAGTACTGCATGCTGCTTAAAACACAAAGAAATCAGTTAACTGTTTGTACTATCTACCTGAAGAGGCACGTGTTGAGATAGTGAGCATGAACACTGTACAGGTTGTCTAAAGTCTTGACATCATCTCGTAGTGACTGTTGAAACTGATGCCAAGTGACATGTAATATCTGATTTGTGATGTAGCCCTGCATCATGTGGACAAAATGCTGCATCTCATGACGGAAGAGCTGCAGTTGATGCATGTTCTGGCTGTCTGTGGCTTTATGTATAACACCTGAAATATAAGCAGAGTTTTTTGTGAAATCTTTATGAAACACTAACTTCAAGAATACAGACATACACTGATTACCCAGTTCAACAACGTCATACTTATGGGCCATCATTCAGGGGAATAATTTCAGCCCATTTTATGCTGGTAACATTGTAGTATACAAAAGTATTAAACAGTAGTCAGGTTTGTTAGTTAAATAACACTTGAACCCTGCCACCAGGCCACCTTAATACAATCACCTGTCATCTAAGACCCACAAAAAACTGACCAAATACGCAATTATATGACACTGCATGGAAGTTATGAAAAACATCTATTACAGTCGGCCCGATTATAACAAGAACGATTGTATAACGGAAGTCCCATTGATTGGTAACAAGGTCATCGTCCAGTAATGAACTCTTTGCCTTTATTTTGAACCAGACCCACACATAACAAACCTGGGTATAACAAACACTTATACTCCACCACGTGACCTTTTCTATCGTTCTTTTGTGGGATATAACCAACGAAAATGTTAGTTAACTCCCTCCTGAGTGCAAACTGAACTGTTATGCGTAATAAAAGGGATTAAAGCAAAAAAATTAAAATTAGTAAATATGCCTAATGGAGTATAAGTTAGTTATATCCCTTATAGTCAGGAGTTCACTAACATTTTCATTGCCTTCGGCATCGGGATATAACCAACAAAAATATTACTAAACACTTCCTCCTATTTGGGATTTAATTAAAAAGTAGGTCTGACTGTAATACCACTTGAAATGACCACAGGGTGGCCCCAATAGCGAGATTCATATGCACTGCCAAATCTATGATGGGACGCAATAATTTGAATTTAACTTACATTCTCTCTTCAGACGATGACTGATGTCCTTCAAGGACCACACCGCTCTCTTTAGTTGAAGCATGAACGAAAACACCAAGTTGTACTTGATTAGGCAGGTGTCTGTAATTACAATGTTTAGGGGCCAATCCACCTGGAAAGAGTCGATGACTTATAACAATAACTCTTTATTTTAGCACAATGTGAAGAAAAATAATGATTGACAAGCAATACAAATGAAATTCACTAATTTACCTTATAAATCAGAGTGAGACAGTTGAAAACATCAACACCTGAAACAACAAATAAATCATGATTTTTACTTGCACTCAATCAAAAACCAATACACAAATAACAAATTGATGAATGTGTAGAAAATAAGCAATATAGACTTACGGTTTCTGGACATAACATTAGGGTAATCTTTCAGAGTGAAACTGACATTTCTAGCATACTTCGAGTCACAGCGGATTGAAGCTTGTCGAGCTTGATTCAAGACATTTCCAAGGTACATAGGGTTGAGCAGTTCATGTGACAATGAAGTTTGTTCCAACTGAAAAAACCAATATTATTCTCATTTTTTCCTCAGTATATGTCTTTGTTCATATGAAATGTTTGAGAGTGAATGTTCTTTGTCACCAGCAACTCCAATACATTACGGCTGAAGAGTTTATAAGGAAGTTTTGTTGAATGTGGATCAACTTCGTAATGGAAAATATTGAAGAGTATACAAAAAGGGCAAAGTTGTTTGTTCATGATATACAGCATTTCATTAAATGATAGCTGTTATAAATTATGTGGCTTCAACTTTTGGAAGTTTCCAAGGGAGCCACTTGTCGCCCATTCCATCTATAAGATGGGTATAATGATGAGGGCTCACTGGGGATTGACCTTTCTAATGATAATGAAATTTACAAGGGCCAAATGTAAAACATTCAGAAACTCTCTTTATAAATAATGTTTTAACATGAATGGAAAACTATGGCTTATGTAAGCAACAACAAGGACATGTATGCGGGATTTATAATGTTTATATATTTGGAATTCACTAAATAAATAATGCATATCACAAATATTGCATACCTTTTCAAATAGCTGGTTTGTCAAGCTCAGTGCAAATTCACCATCCTGCATGAGATAAAAGTTACTAAGAGCTTCGAAGTGTTTCTGAATCTGCAGTTCCGCAAAGAAGTAGTCCAATATGCATTGGTTTACCAAAGACACCCTAAAAACAGACACAGGATAGAGTAACCAGATAGAGAATTGAGATTCTGATTGCATACTAGAACTTATAGCAATTGAAAGTAACCGCCACTTACTGTGCTTTGATGGGCTTTATCAACGAGCGATACATGACTGCTGGCAAAGAGAGGTACTCATGGGCCTCCACGTTGGTGTCAGCGGTGATACCATAGTCAGTGAAGTTGGCATAAGATACATCGCTAACCACTCTGCTAATCAGATCTACTTCCGGTGGGTTATCTGAGGATGAAACATTATCAGTAATACAAAAGATGTATGCACATGGTGACAATGGCAATACCACAAAATGACTCTTGACATACTCAGCATTTCATAGGAGTCCTGATTTTTTTCTAAGTCATATTCAGTCCACAGCTGATAGCAGAATGCTTCCTCTTCATCATCTGTAAATAATGTTTAAATTAAGAACATCAAGGGATTGAAAACGCAGTACTAAGGCCTTTTTATTTGGCAAATTGGAGTGACTTCACATACCTTCAGCAACAGATTCTGTAGCCCTCTTTCCAAACTGATTCCGATAAAGCAACCGCTCAACACTTGAATCTGATGCATGGCGACCATGAACATTCCTGTCCTTGAAACGTTGAATGAAAGCCACATCTCTGTCTGGTTGCTGAGATTCTACTGACACATGTCGTCCATCAACAAAAGGTCTTGCTCTCGGTTCATAAGCCTTTTTCTTGCTGTCTACTTCATCTTCGGTCTCCTGACTCACATGTTTGCCAGTAACACTCTTCTTGTGAGACTTCACTTGATAACACGTCCAGTCTGTCTCTTGTAGAGCAGTTTTGACAGCAGACCTTTTCAACCTCGGTGCTTGGAATTTGTAATCACTGGATGACAGTTGAGACACGTGACCAAAGAAGTTTGGTTTTCTGACCTTTAATGTCATAGGTACTGACTCCGCAGTCGCATTGTGGCCGAGCAGCATTTTTAGATGGGGCCTCTCTGTCACTTCTGCTGACTGTTTCGAGGAGTGTTGGCCTTGTATAGTTTTCATATGCTGCCTTCCTTCGGTTTCTTCAGTCTGCCTCGATGCCGACTGACCTGCAACTGTCTTACTTAGTGGTCGCTGAATCTGTTCTTCGCTTTGCTGACTTGCACGATGCCCTGCTACACTCCGTACATAAGATTTAGGACCTGCATCCTCATCAGGTGATGGCAGCAAAGCTTTTTTCTGAAGGTCTACTTTAATTGCTGGCTTACTGTCAGCTGATCCAGGCTCTTGGGCCAACAGGGATTTCATCTCCGAGCCTTCTATTTTGGCTACCAGTTCATCCTGTTTTTGCTCCATTCCAGCAACACTATCCGTTTCCTCACCACCTTTAACTTGTTCTGTCGGAGCATCATCACCATCCTCTAATCTGCGTTTTGCCCAAATTGGCAAATTGGATGTTTCTTTGACATCATAACCAGATGTCTCCGGCTGCTGTAAGCCTTTCTGGGCCCACCCTGGAAGGTCGGTATTCCCTGTTTGGGCTCCTTCAGCCAAACCCTCTACTGCTCGGGCTGCCCAGGTAGGCAGCTTTCCAGCTTTTGCACCCTCAGACAGATCAATTTCATCTTCACCTTGGTTTTCTTCATCAAATGCAGCATCCATGTGCTCCTGAAACACCAAAGTTTAACCATGCACAATCACTCGTTCCTTCTCTCAGGCAGCAGTAACTTTTTGTCTCTACTCAATCATGAATGCCACCATAGCACACGATGAAAAATCATTGCAATTATCAGCACTGGCTTAAAAATATCATTGCTTTAGGAATCTTAAGGCAAAATGTCTTGTAAAGCTATCAATTATAAAAGATATCAGTGGGGAAAGATCCCTCAATTTTTTTATGAATTCAACAATCAATTGCAAATAATGTCGGAAATTTTATTTTTTTTAGGAATTAATCTAAAAAAGCTCCACAAATTAACCTCTGTTTTCTCAAACATATCCAAGAGTCGCAATTCCTCATTTTGAAGGAATTCTTGTCGAGCCAAATCAAGTCTGCGACGTCTGACATGCCACATAGCTCTCTGTTCCCTGTACGCTGCTTCCTCCGACAATTCCTCATAGTAGTCGATCAAGGCATTGCTGAAATCACAAAAAAAAATTCACTCTAAATTGAAACGACACAAAAAGATCAGACGAAGTAACAACAAAGGGTGACATAACTAAATGATACTTAGTGAGAATTGATTTACATACAGTACTGGCACAATATATGGAAAGACCATAGATTCTGAAGTGACCATTCCTTTACCATCTTTCATATATTTTCAGTCAGTTGTACCCATTTCCTACCTACTACAAAGGCTTTTTGGCAAACACATTTCACTGACGGGCAACAGATACCAATTGCTATTCCCATTCTGGGATGCATTTCCATCCAGCAGTTAAGTTCTTTACTTGTTCTTCATCTTTCTGTTAAATATGTACACTCCAGATGCTATAGATATATTTAGAAAGTAGTCTTCCTGACTGCTACTGCACTATGCATTAATTTGATATCATTGACGGCTCATGTAGATGATGCTTGGTACTATGTGCATCATCTTGGCAACTGCCCTGCATGAAGAACACTCTTCTCTAAAAAATGTCAATATCCTTCATTTTCCCTCTTTTGTGTCTTTCGTTGGGGCCATGAAAAGCTTCAGTGGTATTTTTTTCATCAATGGCTAAAGTGAAAAAATACCAAAAAGAAGAATTCCTTATTTTTAATGAATCTCTTCTACTAAATGCTCAAAAAGAGCCATTTTTGCCTTCCATTAAATAATAAAAAATAATTTTGCATACTTTCAATTTATTTTTTTAATGGGGATTAGATATGGATCCAGCTATTGATTCTATCTTACTTCCTGTAGTCCAGGGAGTTCCCACGAGATGACGCTAGTGTCGAGTCAATTGTACGCTCCCCTTGGATGGCACTGTAAGCTGTGCTAGCCGAGTAGTTCTAACAAGGTGCGGTTAACAACCACCTAATCACTCATTAACTTCAGGCGAACATGAAAAAAATTTATATATATACACTTTTTTAAACGGAGTCTTTCAGGGCCAGATGCTGTGGATCACAATACTGAAAAACAGCCATATAACAGATGAGCTATATTGTACATGAGTAGCACCGTTGCAGGAGTGCCAGCTCCTTCAATAGCACTTTGTATTTAAAGGAAATTTCATTTCACTAACCGTGCATTATCCAAGAGATCTTTGTTGACTTTGGCCTCTAGCAATTCCTGTTTTGCAATTTCCTCAGCAAACGCCTTGTCTCTCTTCTTCTCTTCTTCAACTGCATTTGCCCTTCGCTGCAAGACATTGGTGAGAGTTAATTAAAGTCTTAGCATATATGCATCCCATAAATTGACACACCAATGCCGACTGATACGCCAGCTGGACAGTGAGCAGATGAGAGGCTGCAATTCCTGCCCAGTGGGACTCAAATAATTGGCCACAATGGAAAAAGCTTGAAAATTCAACAAAACTTTGATTTTAGTTGGTAGAATACGAGAAGGTGTAGGAAGCAAATTTTTTCAGTGAACATTATAAAATATGGATGTCAGTTGCTTATTTCATTCAACATGGACAGCCAGAAACCCTTTTTCTGAAGACCCCACACTGCAGAATACTTCAGTGTACAGTGCAATATTAACTCACATACATGTATACTCAGTAGTCTACCTACCACATATACAACTCTTTATATGGGCAAGCAGTCTGAACACTGCCATGATTACCATCAACATCAACATTGATATCACAATATCACAGAGTCACACTCATTATTTACCTGCAGGTCATTCTCCATTTGTTCCTTGAGTTCTTGAAAAAGACGTCTCTTCTTCTGATCATTAGCCTTTCTGATTTCCATAAGTCTAGCTATTAAGTGAAAAACAACGTATTTCAGCCTTAACAATAACATGAAAATGAAATTTCTTAACGCATATATGTGCTATCAAATTATCAATTCTCTTACCTTGTATTTTAGCCATTTCTTCAGTAGCCATTCTTTGAGCCCTTGCGATCAATTCTTGTTTGGCTTTTTCCTGACGCTCAATGAATTTTTCCCTGCAACAAATATGGTATTTAGAATTACCAAGGATTTAAACTTCAAGACATGCATCAGCAGAGATGAATTGAGCACATTTAGATTAACTAATTTTACCAATTCAATTAATGGTAAATATATACAATTTCTCAATTGTAACAAATCAAAGGTATGCATAAATATGATCTACAGAAAGTTTTTTTACTACTCATAAGAAGCTAATGTTATTCATCATGCTAACCTTGTAACTGTGTGCTGTCTGATCATTTCCCGCATACGAGACACATACATCTGGCATCTGATCTCAACAGACTTCAGTCCTTCTTCAGAGAATGTGACGGTGATATTAGGCAAATGGTGCTCAATGCTGAACAGGAAGTGCTGGATGGTAAATATAAATTGGATATTTTGATATAAAATTCTGTTAATCTGGGTCTGTGGGAGGTTATGGTTTGAGTGCATTTTGCCAAGCAACTTAAGTGACTGTTTATTGATTATGAGTTAATGGATGACAACAATCTTCCAAAAAGAAAAATGAAAAGAATTTATGGCAGAATCTCCCTAAAAACTAACTTAAAATAAAAAGTTATTTAGCACAATAACATCGTCATTACACGACGTCATAAGCTAGCACATCACTATAATTGTAATGACTTGCAAACAAGCATATTGCCTCTTCTACAGTGATTATGTTGGTTACAAATTAACTTATCAAATTCAAAACAAACCTTAGGATTAATCAGCTGCAACAGATTGATTGACTTGCCGACCAAGAACACATCATTAGCAACCTCCTTGAGAAATACTGGTGTCACCTCCTCTGCGCTGCTGCCCAACAGTTGAAAACCTTTCCTCCAGTAAAGTTTATCTGTTGTCAAATTAAGCCAAAAGTAAGAATAATTTGTCACATTCATAGTTTAGCGATCAATAATGTTGTGTATGGTCACACAGGTAACATTAAAAACAACAGTGCAGATATAATTATTCTTATACTCAACCATAACAACCTTTTCTATTGTTCTTAGGAGGGATATCATTACTAACAAAAAGTTAGTTATCTCCCTCACAAGTACAAATAACAGAGTAGTCAAACAAATCAAACAATCAAACAAATTAGTAAAGTATATGAGTCTTTGACGTCGGGATTTAACAAAAAAAAAAGTTAGTTAACTCCCTCTTACTTGGCATTTAACTATTACATGTACTTTGACACAACAACAAAGTAGTTTCCTCATATTGATAATCAAGCACCAACCTCTGTATCGCAAATATTCATCATTGATCTGGAACATAACCTCTCCGTAAATGTCATTGCAGATTCCATGGAAGATCCAGTTTCTCACAAACCTGTCAAATGCAAACAAATCAGGTAAGATTTTTTTTTCTTAAGATACATACAATTTTGTGGTCCATCTTTGCAGTTAAGTGTTCATCTAAACCATGAACTTACATGAGATAAGGGCCACAGCTGGAGTGGAATAAAGCCAGAAGCATTGAGTAAAACATAGATCCACTTGAATTGAGGGTTTCCTCGTACAAGTAGGTCAGCAATGCCACTCCCTGGAAATGAACAGATCACTTTCAATCATGCAGCTTATTTATTCACCATTGTTTTCAATTAGTAAAGTATTGAATGTGAATGTAGATCTATCACACTTACGGTTGGGAAAGTTTTACTCTTCCTTTTCTTCACAGTTTTATCACACCAACATAGTCTTGTCAGATATCTGAAATTATAGAAAACACAATTGGCTCTTAGACATACTGAAAATTCTTTGCACAAATTTAATAGGAAATGATATGTACAGGGTCCAGAAAAATTGAAATAATGTATACCTCAAGTGGTGGAAGACATGATGCATGATTGCAACGACCTCCATAAGGGTCTTTTCAGTTGAAATGGAGAGCACGAACGCTCGGTAATGTTGAAGATATTTCCGCAGGGCTCCCGTGAATGCCTGGAATATGAGTCCCGCCTTGTAGAAGGAGTTGATGGTTGGAGGTTCGGAAAACTGCATCAGCTTATAGTAAGAAGCCCCACATTCGATGAGATCTGCGCACAAAGACGTCAAACCTTCAGGTGTGGTACCAGGCAGATGCAGACCAGGATGAACGGTGAACACCTCTTCCTTCTGTTAAAAATGTTACAAACAGAATCACTGGGCTGTTTCATTTTAAAAAGAGGGGGGTGGACTGGAAAATTTTCAGAGCCCCCCAACCCCACTTTTTGTTTTTTTTGACAGATCTCCCCCCCCCCTTTTTTTCTTAAGAAAATACTGTTAAATGACCCCCCCCCCCCTTTTCCTCTTTTGGAGAACCCCCCCCCCCCTTCCCCACTTTTTCAAAAATCTTCCTGTCCTGTTGTCTTTTATATCTGCTACTGTGGCCACACCCTCTGTTATTTTTTCTCCCCATTGGCTATGATAATTACTGTATAAACCACAGATATCAAAACTGAATACAGAAACTTTCATAAAACTTAAACACATGTCTCAAATCCTGCGATCACTTGTTTTTTCTTAATTAAAAGCTGAGGCTTCTATTTATTTATACATGAGATTGGCATAAATTGATTTATTCAATCTGATAGTAACTAAGTGTCAAATATGGCTGGTGTAAATGGAGTGCCCTTGGAGGCATGTAGTTTGCCACTTATTAGATATTGGACATTAACAGGAGTACCCTCAGCGACCCCAAGTCAACACTAGGCCCAGCCTCTATTCAAGACTGGCATTTATCATTTAACCTTAATTCATGACCAGCCTCTAATATAGAGTCATTATAGACCCCGCTTGAGATCAAGAAAACATAAATATTAACAGCTTATATTAACACAACCTGTAATTGCTATGTTGGTGGCTGTACCAATTAATTACCTCATGGAAGTGGAATGAATGTGATGGAACAGCTATCAGCAGGTTAATGGCATCCTTAACAAGGTCTTTGGTTGCAATCTTCTGAGGCAGAATGGGGATGAATCTGTGGTCAAGCAGAGCCAACTGTCTCTGCATCACCATGTACAGATGATCCACAGCATCTGGCCCTGATTCTGTCAGGTATGGTCTTTCTTTCTTGTGTACTTTACTGAATAAATAAATTATTTTAAAAAATCTATGACATCAGCATTACTTTACATCATAAGCAGCAATTTCTTCATGAAGTAAGCTCTCCTCATTCTCGCAACTAGGGTGAACGCATGCCTTAGCATCCCTCCACAACTGATTGTTGTATTTTAAGATGGTGGACAAATTTTTTTGGATGTTTTGAAGCAAACAACACCATAATAACAACAGAATTGAGGAATACATTCTATCTACCTTCAGCCACCTTTTTGTAGTCCACCATCTTGAAATACAGCAATAGTTGTTACCATACTCAGTGGAGGGGTACTTAGGGCAAAGGGCAAATGATAGTTCACTAATCAAAATTATGACAAAATTGTTATTCTACCAAGCCCCGAGTGATACTTGAACACTAACCATCCTATATCTTCCCATCTAAAATACTGATTTCTTTTTGCTGTTAAAGCTTTTTGCCAGATATCCTCATCATCTTCATCTCCTTGTTGACCTGTAGCACTCTCCCCACTATCAATGCTTTCTGCAAACCCTTCATCATCAGACACCTAAACAGATAAAGGACAAAGAAACACATATATTTCTAACATTCATAATTATAAAATGGAAAAGTGTAGTATATCAGGCTCATGTCATTAAATCCATATCATTAATTAATGATATTACCATCAAACAATGGCGATTTTTCTATTTATTTTATTTATCTATATTTATTTATCCCTAACCCACAAACTGCGATTAAACCACAAATGTTATTCTAATTTCACTGGAACTTCAAAAACCTGGTCAAAACAATGATATATATACATATATAATCCACGTCCACCAAATATGGACCTAAATTTGGATCCGCAATACCACACCCAATACAATTTTGGAATTTTCCACACAACTGGCATCATTTGTGGTATTATAAGTAACAGCATATAGCATAAAGAGCATTTACCTGACATAGCTTTGGTATTCTGACATCCATAAGCTCGGGATTATCTGGAAGTTCTGGGAAGTCTAATACTGTGTCAATGCATTGTACTGTACTGTGAGTCAGACCACAAAACAGGGTTTCTCGCAGATGCATCTCATATGCATCAGCTTCCTGCAATCAGAAGAGAGTAAATCATGAATTTGTGTCCATGTCAAAATCATGAATTTAGTTTGTAATTCATGCAAATTCAGAATGCAATTCAATTCTAATCTAAATGAAAGAATAATGAAATTACCTTTGGACGTAATAATTGGTAACTCTTCAACCCTTCTCCCGGCTCACAATTAAAAAGCTAGAGAAAAAAAATTTTAAGTGATAATATCACATCTGCCACAAACTGGAATAAGAATTTATTTTATTCGTCAACCATTTTTAACCATGAATTTTCATCGTGTGTTAACATAACATGTACACATCATCAAGACAAAATTTAGACAACATATTGTAATTTCTATTTCACTATAATTTCTACACACCATAAATTTCAGAACTCAGAACTTAGAATTAAAATGGAATAACTGATTACACAACTTTGGCTTGAGTTGCGTAAAGATATGATTAACGCACATTCAAACTTAGCCAAGGTTTACTGTAGTTGACATGGATAAAATTTCAATTCAAATCCAAATGCATTTAAAAAGCAAAGAATTGACCGTTTAGTTCACACTTTGGTGATGAATAAAATGTTAGTGAGAAAGGTTCAGATAAAAATACGGATTGCTAAGGTATTTTAAAGTATATTATTGATTTCATAAAACATTTTGAAAAAAAAATAACCTAAAAGACCATTACCCGATGATCAAGGATTCTCTGTGCATCCGGATCAAAAATTAATGGTTCATTGTGGTTGTCAGGAACAGACCCTCGGAGGCAAAGAAACAGCTCTAGAATGCTCTTAACATTGTCACTCAAGCCATCTGTATGGAAACAAAATGGAGAAATTAACGAGTAAATTCAATACATACAGGGTGCACCAACAAAAACTTAACAGGTAAAACGGAGCTCAAATTGTTCTAATTAGAATAGATTAAATATATCTAACAGCTGTAAGTTGAAGTACAGTATATATGTCAAGCTTTGAAAGTTTCCTCTGTTACTGTAAAATTTTTGTTGGTGCACCCTGTAGGTGTCACATATCAGAATCATGAGATTTAAATATGAAGATAGCTAAAGTTACAGAATGAAATAATATTTCAATGACAACTACATTTAAACCATAAAATAGATTTATAATATTTCTGAAAAGAAATACTCAGTCTTCAATAAAAAGGTGAAAGATATGCACTGGTTTTACCCGTATTCAAGGAATCTACATGCTGCTCCAACTGACTAGCTTCTCTGAACTTCCCTGATACTCTCAGATCAAAAGCACTAGAGTAGATCTTGTCCAGAATACTCAAGGAATCCTCTTTTGGGGTTGTCTTGGATGAGACACCCTTATTTCTGTAAAGATAAAAGCAGAAAATATGGCTAAATTGAACAAAAATCTGAATGCATAACAAGTATTAAGTACACTAGGCAACAACAATTAAAAGGTGAGGCCAATTATATTTATGAAATTGATGAAATAAGATTTATTTGGTTTACCTGTGAGGACCATTTAAAGTCTGGAAGAGTGTGTTGAACACAACTTGCGAGAGGCGTTTCTTTTTGGCTTTTTTGGTGAGCCGTGGTTGACCGAGGTACGCCTTGGGAAGGTTGGCCAACTGGATGTTGCACAGTTGATGCAACAATTGGAGCTGACTCGACTCGTCAGCCATTCTGAAAATATGAATATGTAAACAATAATATTATTATGAAGTAGTATATGCATAGCTACAATCCATGGCCATTCTTAGCCAGGCTAGCCTATGGTCATTACCCAAGGGCGGATATCCTGGAGAGGCCAGCAAATTTCTGAAATCAAATTGCAAAATACCCCAAACATCCATACCACAGCAAAGTAAGGCAAAACATCCAAGAAACCCTGCTCCTTAATGCCAAAAAGCAAGTGGGGGATAATAATGTAGATACCCGCCCCCCCCCCCCCCCCCCTGAAAACTTACTAAATGAACAGCAAACAGATGCAGTACAACGTTTTCGAAAATGGGTTATTATTGCAAATAAAAATCATTTTGATAATGTACCCATATCTCGTGATGGTTCATACGTGCTTTGTTTTATAAGGTCTTTTTATGGGGATCAGTCTAAATACCATTGCAGCCAAATTAAGCCTTGCAGGAAGCCAGTATTTGCATACAAAAATGGACAAGGCAAATCATCCCATGTTTTCAGAGGTTTTTATCATGTTGAAGGTATGTTGATAGGTCCAATGAACTATATGATTGTAATGTCACATTCACAGGAGTGAATTGTATGCTATTGACATAACACGCATAGCTGAATTCAAGCTAATTTCTCAAAGATGATATAAAGCAGTACCTGTACTATTTATCCTACCAGTCCCATGATTGATTTAAGATATGTTGAAAAAGATATTGTATAATTGATCACCCTGTAAATATCATACATAGGGCATATTTGTACTTAGTCTGGGCTAATTTGTACTTTCTCTCAACACTGAACATTTATTATATGAAGATCTTGTCATGATTTGATCCTGGCAGATTTCATCCCCCCCCCCCTAGAAAAATGTATTGTGCAATCAATCCATTTTGGTCCAGGGGGTCCAATCCCAAACCCGCTCCCCTGGTCGTAATTAATAATGCGTCTGCGTAAAAGTGAGACATCAATAATAATGACGTCAGGACGTCCAAAACTCGCTGATTACGTCACGAAAAACTTTCACAATCCCGAAGTGAGACAGAACAATGGGTCACCTAGCAACACGCCAATCCAAAACGAGGTCAACAACAATAAACAATTTGGATCACCTGGAGAATTTCCCGCTAAATATTAGTTCACCTGTTCCGCGTAAAATTTAATTATTTGATCATGTTAAAATTGCTAAAATCGTCCGGACACACTGGAGAAGCATATGCACTGGTTGATGAGACAAATAAAACGAAAATAGTGAAAAATCCGTGTTTTCATGAATTTCATTCATCTGATGCTGGTGATGTAATAACAATGTGCACTGGTTCCGAAAATAAGGACTCAGACAGGTATTTTCGGAATTATTTGTTTCATCTCACAACAATTCTCTTCTCTTATTTTTTATTTTGTTTTTATTAATAAATAATATCTTAATGTTTTGCAACTTTTCAATAAAATATAATTTTCATACTAGACCGCATTGACAAGGTTATTTCTTCTTCTTGAATGAACTCATTGAAATAGGTGTTCCGTTTTTATTGTAATTTTTTTTTATAATACATGACATGTATTGTACATTTTTGTACGAATAAAGATTATTATTATAGGCATGAAGCTTGAAAGAATTCAGATGCACATACGAATGTCTCAAACCCAAAGAAGTATAAATATTTAAAAGCAGCCATTAAAAAATATATATATAATTTTTCCAATTAAAAGGAATTCATCCTCTAATCACTTTACTTTCGTGACTAGGTCTTTAAACTTTACAGATATATGTACCAGTATCATGCTAGTGTAAATGCTGTTCTTATGTCTATTTTATTATCACAAGAAAAAACATCCACACTGCAGTGAACGCCGCCAAGAACACCAAAGAGGTGTTAGCAGAATTCACGGATTTACAAGAACAGTTTTCAGAGGTCTATTTGGAAGATCAAGATGTCAAGGGAATGGGGTCATTTGACAAACTCACTTTGACCCTCAAAAGTGATGATTATGATGATGACGATAGAGATGAAAAAACATCTCGCAGATCACGAGATGACAGTGTTGCTGGTGAATAAATATGTAAAAAAAAAAATCAAGACTACTTTATAAAATAATCAGATTATCTCACTATGCTGAGAATGCTGTTAACCCAAAAGTAACATGTGTACATGACCATATAACTACATGCCAAATATAATCATACTGATATTAACAAATTTATACAAAAATTAAAAATAAGTACTACAAATGCAATGTGTAATAATTAGCTAATCACGGATTTTTGGACCATAAATATGGGACTATATATTTTATCATAGAAAAGTCTTTTTCATGAATTTCTTTTTTATTCCAGCCCCTTCGCCGCTTGTAAAATGTCTCCTGTGCTGGTGCACCACGAATTTCCAAAGTGAAGTTTAAAGTTAAACGCAAGTTGCAACCCTGTAATAGGGAATACTCATTTGCAGTATTGGCCATGCAGTTATCTTAAATTCGGGTATTACATTTGAGCAATTGTTGTAACATTATATAACTTACACTGAAATTCTAAGTACTGTAAGCATTGCTAAATGCAATAAAATAATAAAGTATACATCATGCACGAAGTACATTAATTTGCCTCCATATTTTGCAAATAACTGAAAAAATTTACATGTTCACTATAAGTGATGAGTTTTACCATAAAGTATTATAATGAGGACACTAATGAATTTTATAGGAGTATAAATTTTCACAAAACGTTTTAAAACGTATGAATGGAACAGCATATTGATATTTTAGTATTTGCATTAATATTTGATAAGGATGCTTTCTTATATTATGTAGCCCGATTAGCTTGTAACGGGGTCATTTAATTGCAGTCCGGTTCAATCACAAGTTGGGTGTATGTTTCTCTTTGTAATGAACACCCCTGGATACTCTTTGATTGAAGATAACAAGAAGCATGTCCATATTGGATGCAATTAAGACTATGACCCATAACAATTATGAACTGTAACATAAATTTCACATTTAATACATACTATACATACATATGTACCTTTATCTCTATGAAACATAATCTCGTCACAACGTTATTGAAAATCTAAGTTCATTATATATCGCAGAAAAAGACTAATAAATATAAAGACATTAACTTCTATCAATACAATATACAATATACAATATACAATATACAACATACAACATATCAACATATCAACATATCAATATATCAATCTAAAAGTTTGCAAAATAATAATCATTACTACATTGACACTTACAGGTCACTTCTGTATTAGGTAATAATCCATTGATAAAGTCAATAATTGCAGCACTGAATCAGAGACCCTCCCAAAACACATAATTTTTAATTCACTTAAACTTCTTTCTTTTCGTAAGTGGCCAAGTTTACAATATAAATTTTTTTTTTTTTACGGAAAATAATTTAATTACCAAAATGTGATCACCCATTAAATTGTTTACCAAATAAGGTAAACAAGCACATGCCAAACTATTGACAGATATTTGTCGACTGTGCTAATCTAGCAGAGAACTGGTATAAAATAGACATGGATTATGTCATTACTCAAGAATTGTTGCAACAACCTGCAGGGCAAGTTATAATACAACACAATAGACCGGTTTTAAAACTTTACCATGCATAGAAAACCATATACACTGAAGTATGGCATTTTGTAATCCAAAACAAAAGGCGAACAACGTACATTTGGTTAATTGCAATCCATAATAATCCCGCACTCTTGTATCCACAAAAACACTGCTCCAAAATTCATCGTGGCTTCAACTTAAGCTTGATTGGCTGTCACTCAAGCATGCAGTGCACGTGGTCTATGATCCACTCTGATTGGCTGATAACTCCATTGCTGCAATCTGATTGGCCGACGACGTTAAGTCGAGCGTAACGACCAGACAATATAAACCCTGCATCCAGGTAAATGATATCATAATTCCTGGATTTTCCCTGATAAGAACAGCTAGGCTACCTGACATCAAATTACCGAAAATGGCGAGAAAACCCAGAGTGTACATCTTGTGTGAAATTTGTGACAAGAGGATTACCAGTAGTCACTTGGATATGCATTGCTCCAGCTGTGACAAACATTATCATGGGCATTGTTTACCAGGTCAGTGCAACCAACTTGCATAATATTGATATTATGAATGACTAAATGACATGCAGCTATCTACACTCATTAAACATATCATACTACATGTTTACATACATTTGGTTTATGTATAAGTGACACCTGCAGAGCTCAATTTTATTCACATTTTAACATATTTTATATTTGTACTTATGTAAAAATAAACTTTAACTTAACAAAGTGACAATCTATGCCAGTGGCTGTGATTTATATTATAGGCCTAACTGTTGTTAACAGGTTGTATGTTTGCAAAATTCCTAGTTATATCTTGTTAAAAGACGTAGTAAATCTAGGGCTTTTTTAAATATTATAGATTCTACTTTAAAGGCTCATCTACAAAGATACTGAAAGTTTTGACAAACATGCCAGTTTCTAACTATTAATATAAAATTAAATAAATAGTTTCATCAATTACTTTACATTTACGTTTTGCTTTCTAGATTCTGATATGACTTCTCAAGGAGAACAGCCCCAATGGACATGCAAGGACTGTCATGTAAGTGCCATATTTTATTTACTGTTATATGAATGTTGGAAATTTGCATGTATAACATGAATGTTGGAAATTTGCATGTATATCAGTATGGTGAACTGACACTTGGTGACCAAGTTGTAGTGGTTGAAAATAATAATGTTAATAAAAAGACAATTTCCATTGACCTTATCAAGTACACAGATTAAATGGTCAATATATATACAGATAGACAAGAATAATACAGTGAATAATTTTATCACAATATACATTATATATTGGAGAATTACAGAATTATCTACTAGCCGGAATTTTGTTAATTTGTGCAGTAAATTATTTCCACCTAAACATTAATGCTTAATTAGGTTATAAGTATACATACTTAAGATACATGTGATGTATCTAAAATATATATATATATATATATATATATCAGATTATATAAGATTAGCAATACCAATAAATGTATTCTCCATAAGATATTTGAATGGGAAAAGAATGCTAATGCTAATTACATCTAGAGCTTCAAATAATTGAATGCATGAAGTAAAATCTGATCGGGACTATTTAATTTAGTGCAGAATATTTGTCTACCCGTTTAATCTTAGCATTCTTATTTACGATTATCAAATCAGGGAGTACCAATGTAATAAGACAATCAAAAGTATTTGTATTGCAATTGATGTCTTTCTTTGATGTTACGCTCATCTGTGATTGTGATAATTTACCTAAATGGGTATTTCCTACTTCGTACATGGAATTAATTGCAGTCTAATATAAGCGGCATTACAATTTAGCTTGGATTAAATAAGGAGTATCAATTAATGTTTTTAATTAAAGTTGATGTCAAACCGCTAAACCCCCCCCCCCCCCCTTTTGATCCGCTACTGTTTACTAGTTACTGTCTCACAGCTTATTGTCTCCGCCTGTCAGTAACCGATTATATATGAAGTTTGGAGTATGCAGCATTTATCATTATTTTGCCAAGACTTTGCTTGGCAGCATTCAAACAAGATAATAATATTAACATATGGTCATGTAATAAAAACAGATGTTGAAAGGTATGCATACAGAAAATAAGGTATGTAGTACAAAGGGGGAAAAAAAAGAATCAATGCCTTATCAGGAAACACCCTAAAATCTAGACCTTTCCTGAAAAATATATAATGAAATAGCCAGGTTTAGAGTTAGCTTGAACATAATTTATGAATTGAAACAGGTAGGCATGAAAACCCTATGCTGTCAGTAGTTGAGAAGGTATGACTAAAATGCAATGTGTATGAAATTGAAGATAATTGAAGATATCTAATATCAAAAAAATTTAATTAAGGTTTAAGGTTTTTGATTTACCAACAACAAGTCATATTATTTACTATAAATTATTATAAATGTATTAACATCTACTTGAATGGTGGAACTCGTATACGTAGTTCAAATGGTATTCTGTCTCCAAAGTGTGACACATAAATAAATTTGTTAGTAATTCAACAATTTATGAGAAATCCTACTTGCTTTAAGCATTCATAAATTTTTTGTTGTTGAGAAATTTACTATTGCCTCTACAGTACAGTCTACTGCCATAAATGAAATATTTTATTGATATTGTAACGTTTTATTGACTATCTGTAATTTCACTCATCATGAAAATCATATTGCTACCGTAATACTCAAGAACCTTGTGATTTTGTTGTGTTTTTTCAGTGTGCGTTAAAAAATTGACATGCATATTAGACTTATGCAAGGTTAACTACAGAAGCAACAAGTATAAATTTTCAATAGTGAACATGTGATGCTAAGATATTTCCTTTATTTTCAGGCTACTACCCAATCTGACACCAACTTGACAAACCCCATTCAAGAGGCTAACTCCTTGGAGCAAGAGACCACCGACCTATCACTGCCAAGCTCATCACAAGCTGACACCACTGACACCGAAGATGAAACAAGAAACATGCCATCCGAGATGAACCCTGTTTCGGAAAATGACTTCGACACCACATCATCTACCTTGCCTGATATCAGCAATTTCGAAAGACTGTCCCCTCTCCTTAGCAGCAACACTCTCAATTCTGTCATCAGCGATTTGCATGCCACACCCCAAGATGAGCTTGACTTGCGATGCAATGAAGTCATGCCAGACCTCAACGACAGCATCCAAGAGTTTCGTAACAGACTGGAATGTTTCCAACCATCAAGTTCCGAGAGTGACTCACACTCGGATCGACTCTCAACCGCATTCCAATACGACCAATACCACTTCATCAATTCCGTCAGTGACATCTTTCGCAGTGGTTATGTCTCGACTTCTTCCAGAGACTCAAATACTTCAAAAGAACGAGATCCATGCATGGCAGACAATGCTGAAGACACATCAGATTCATTTTCAAGTGTGTCGACCCCCAACGCCAGTCACAGGACCAGCTCACTCAGTGACTCTTCTCGGCAGTGTCATGAATCATTCAACTCCAGTGTTCCTGAGTATTCTTTCAACCTTTCTGACTGCCTAGATGCCAGCTACCATCCAACACAGTCGCCACGAATCTCCCTGGATGGATTAGACGCCTCAGACCAGCTACATGAAGAACCGATCGCAAATTCTACTCAGACCTCACTTGACTCTGAAACTGTAAGCACCTAAGCATTCAAATTCTATCATTTACATGCACTGCTTTTAACTGAACTGTTTTTCCTTCACACTTACCAACAACTGAATTTTTTCCATTGTAATTTCAGAGTACCTGCAGTTCTAGTTCATCAGAAACAGAAACGAAAAGACCAAGTTCAAGAAGCACCCAGCCAAGAGCATTTCATGCTACAGTTCTTGTTACAGACACATGCAGAGACATGGTGGAGTTGATGCCATCCAGTTCACAAAATGGTAAGGAAAATGATATTACACATTCATGAAAATAAAATTTAGAACTAGACGGCTATTGATAAATTTAAAATCATGCATCCAAGTCAGTGTCAGGCTTAAATTACTTATGGTAATTCAAGACAAGATAACATAAAGATTGTTGTATTCTAAATACCAAATTTGTTGGCCATGATCGCACTTGGAAGTATTTGACTTTGATATGAATGAGAATCTCAGATGTAGAAAATCTTCCAGAGTGATCTTGATTTATGGATATAATATTTTTACTATAATATGAGCTGTGCTGGTAACATCCAAGAATGACAAAAACCTAACTCAGTATTTTGTTTGTTTGCAGGAGACATGAAGGTGTGGATGGTACCGACAGACATCTGGCAGGAATTCCTGGAGTACAGAGCCACTCAGCGACATTGAATTAATCCATTAATATCTTTGTACATGATTATTAATTTATTATAGTCTAGTATGTTGTTAGATGTGGTGCTTAATTAGAATTGATAGTTGCTCAGCTGATTGTGTGCTGGCCACATTGTTCAGCTGGATTATAATTAATATCCGGTTATATTCCTGATAGAATTTTTTCGTTTTCCGAAATAAAAACTTTCACAGAAATTACATCAGTCTCTTGTCTTGGTCCATTTCCCAGGAGCAGGGCTCCTCCTTGTGGCCTTTCAGCTACTTCCAAAAGGACTTAATTTATCAAATTAATTTATTTTATTTATTGAAAATATTGGTAAAACGAGCAATATGATTTTGGCTAAAATTTTAATGAAACACTAGGAGGGCTGTAATTATTTTTCAAATAAAAAGTTCATTATGCACTTTCTCTTAAAATTAGCGAGGTACCTACTACCTCAAAACGGCCTCTAGGTTGTATTGGAACTGTCAAAACATGTCATTGACTACTCCTCTATTATCGCTCAATTCCCGACGAATGCGGTTAACAGACTTTATCAAAAGTTCTGAAAACAACGGTTAGACAACTCATATGCATATAGGTACTCACACTGAATGGTGCTAGTATTGTGACATGATCGATCAGTCTGTTATCAGTTGTCACAATTCTGATCTTGAATCTTTTTGGCAATTTGGCGCCTGATGCAAAATTATTAACACAAACTACCACAATTCCCGGCAGAGGGCGTGTGATGGTGATGTGGGAAGTGCTGCCACCACAGGTCATGTGGCTCACGGTAATTTTAGCAAATTCGCCATAATCACATCTAAATCATGATTTCTAAATCATAGATTAATCGATGCATTGAACAGAATTTTGATAAATTCACACACATTCATATATTTTTTATTATCTGTCAAAAAACTACAATCATACGAGTACAGATATTTAGTATACATTTCGGCCTATGTATAATGCAAAGGGATCGATGTCACGACCATGTGACACTCATAAAGGAGTATATAATGGGTTGGTAAGTTCATTTTGACCAAATAACAACTTACAAATATTAAATTAAAAATACAACAGTAAAATAAATGTTTTGAGATATTATTGTCATGAGTCATCCTCATCTAAATGCAATGTATCTTGGACAATTGATGAGATTCCCTGAACTTCCAATAGCACATCTTCAGGTGTGATATATCTGTCTTTTGGGATGGGAAGTTTTCCAATTCTCCTCCAGCGAGATGGGGGCCAGACAATGAGCGTTGCTTTGGCATTAATCAGAGCTTGTGCCACCTGAAAATAAAAAATCACAATGCATTGATCTCCTTTTTCTTTTAATTCAATTAGTGTTTAAATTTGTCTGACACACAAGCCTGCAGAATAATTAAGTCAAATGAAATTTTTTTTTTTCATATTTCATATTCTGAAAAACATGTAAATGTTTAGATATTAGAAAATATATATTATAACAACTACATCATATATTAATGTATTTTTTGGTCATACGTTGGAAATTTATTGACAGAAATCGGAATTTTTTGACAGAAATTTAAACTTTAAAAATTATGACAACTGAAAATGAGATCTCGACCTGTCTACTATGTGTCACCACGATGTTGCAAGACTCAATCACAGGAATGAAAAGAAGTTATGTATTTATCAATTGACTGTAAAAAAAAATTGGAGGTGACTAAAAAGATAATTAGTCTATCTGAAAAAAAAAGAAGAAGGAACAAATTCGTTTGTACATTATTAATCATTTGCCTGGTCAAGCGTGATTAAGAAAACTCATCTGCATGATATTTCTGAGAAACTCACAGGTCCAAAGAAGTTGCTGTCCAGACTCTGTCCATGATGGTCTCCTTCGACCCAGCAATGTCCCTCTGGGATCCTAACGTATCTGTTCTTGTAATTCAAAGTCCTGGAATAGATAAATATTTCTTATAACTTGCAGCATGAATACACATATGTGCATCATATAAGCGAAATCACAAACCAGAGGAAGATCATTCATTCATATAATATGTCTCACAATAACTTACTTTACAGTCTCTCCATCTATTGCGATAACTCTCTTGATGATTTTCTGTTCAGGATCATTGGGTGATCTGAAAGAAAAAGTTGGGATTTAGGAGTAATTGAGAACCACATCATTTGCCAGCTATTCCGGTAAGAGCTCACTCCATCTACCCCACGTCATATCACACTCTGTTGGTTACAGGAGACCTTTAAGAAACTGCATGACCTCAGACAATGTTTATAGGCTCAATATGGGAAAACCTGACTGAATGGTCAGTCAAGCACGACAATTTTTTATGTAATGCACAAACAGCATTGCACTGGACCACTTCACTTCTCCACTTCAGACAATCCTGACTACAGTAACATTAATTTCCATAGATCTAAAACCAGAAAACAATATTATCCGAATGGCTTGTAGAAGCCTTGATCGAGTGTTTACATTCTACCAGAAGACATGCATATAGGTACTAGTGTAGCACCGTTCTGGATTCAATCTCCGACAGGAGTACATTTAATAATGAGAAACATCATGACATACAACCCATGCGCTGAGCAATAAGTCCCAGCTGCAGTGTCTCAGCTGGGACAAGTCATACCATCACTACATCTGCCTGTATCTTGTAACATTGAAGAAACACTAAGACATTACAAGAAATGCATATAAACAACAGAAAGACAAAAGGTTGCAGCTTTTCTCAAAACAAAAATTGATCAATTGCATAAATGGATGGCAAGTAGAACAGAATTGCAAAATGCGTTTAATGGCCCTTTAGAACACAGTAGACGCAATTATTCAGCCTCAAGTAATTACAAACACAATCGGTCGCCCATCCTCCACATCTCCTATGCAAATCTCCCCCGATTAACTCCACAACAACATGTCTGCCTCTGTTTATCCCACTCTTTATTCACATGTTCTGAAATTCTAATTGCCAATCTGTCTCCCCGTACATGTTGCTGCTTTGGGGATAGATTTAAGAAACGACAATTAAATCGTGACTTAAGAAGGCACTTATAAGACGTAGCTGAGGGTAATTTAAAATAAACAAGCCAGTCACACTGTTTTATGCCTCGACATCACATGCCTTTAATGGCATATACACACATTCAATGATTACGTTGCCAATTTAGTTGTTAGCAATCTAAGTATACCACTGCAGATGGTAGGCTTCACGAGCACTTGAATTTTTTACCCAAACCATGTATCTTGGTATATATAATATATAGGCTATAAGTAAATATCACTGTAATATGTCCAAGCTATAAATTATAATACTAATTTTATATTACTGTAGTGCAAATGTATTTCGTGTAATTAAGCGGTCTATAAACTCTGCTATATATCTGTGTAACACAAGGATCATGAATCACTCTGGAGTAGCTTGAAGTATCCTTAGCTATAGGATTTATTGTTTAACTATGCAAAATTGTCTGCAGCAATGAGACATTAAACAATCACAATTTCTTCACATACAAAACAGTGAAGAAGTATCATAGATAGATGAATTCCAACCAAGAGATAAACATACATTTGTGCATTTCTTACTCTTGTCTTGATTCACTGATTGGTAAAATTAAGGAAAGATATAATGATCACCAATTTAAGTTGTGTTCGACTGTCGTATTATTCTTTCACGTGCAATCAACATGCAGTTTTATCAAGAAGAAAAGAAGGTTCACTGTATAAGTTGTGCAGGACAACAAATTCGGTGTTGAAACAATGTGGCCATAGTTAAACTTGAATTCTACTGAAACAAGTGACAATTCCTATGCAGGCATGGCTCTACCAGTAACATAAAGCCACGGCAGCATAGGAATGTTACACATTCTCTGAAAGTGCCTCCCATTTCTTTCACTTCCCTTTTTCCCTTTTATGGGGGTGCAACAGAAGTAAGACTGAGAAGATAAGCCTAGCCACCATAAAACAGCAAACGTAGTCATGCCCATTTCCCACCAGGGATGACATTTAGCACCAGGAGATTTCCCAGAAGGACATTGGGCCGACACTAGCCCCCTCTGCCGACCATTCTGCTTTATGGCCATAGACAGATCCGATGGCAACTTTTATGGCGTTTTAGATCACACTGTTATGGCCCCTGTAGATTGTTGGCTGTGCTGCTGAGACTGGCATCAATGCAGGAGCCATACATCACCATAAAGAAGAATTCATAAAGATGCAGCACACCCCTAGGTGATGCAATGCCCCAAATTATTCTTCTCTTATTTGCCCACTGTGCATTTTATGGCCAGCAGGTGTCAGCAAGCAGATCACTTCCCCATTCTTCTTTTAATGGTGCTTAGATGGCTTTTCCAAAATGCACAATACAGGCATTTGACCAAGGTCTAGCCAAGTAAAGCAATCTTGTATGAAATCATATTGCATGCAACAGGAAACTCTAGATTCCAAGAAGTAAATATGTTTTTTACAATGTCTTATATTAGTATATTCATGAAGTTTCACGAAAGAAGCAATGTCTTTTAAATTTGCTGCTTAAATATATGCCTTCGCACAAGCCTTATAAGCAACAATGGTAAATCAACAATCGAATTCTGACCTAAGTTTGGTAGTTGACAGGTAATAGATCACAACAAGTCCTGGGAGAGGTCAACTAGAGGTCAAGCATGGGTCAGATTAAGGGATCAATGGGTATTAAGGGTTGGGGTGAGCTTCGGGACCTTTAGGGGTCTCAAGGGGGACAACTTGGATCCTCACTATGCAAGACGAGGCCCCAACCCCGCACAGAAGACATGCACTTCATCAGCTCTGTTTAACAATACACAGGTCTGTGGCACTTGGCTGGATTGGTTGAGAAAAGAAGATGAGAAATAATGCCAACAGAAATATCAAGAGGGAGAAATATTGTGACCTCAAGAATATTCTGGTGGAGGTAGATTCTTTGATACACTATTCTGGGTCTAATGTTTTCTGGAAAAGTCACATAAAATTATTTATTTATTTATTTGGGATGAGAGACAATGCATGAATTGGCTTCTTAATGTCATAATGTCCAATATGATAGTTGGAACTATAGCCAGGACGATGAACATGGTCTACAAGGCTAAGACCATGGAACCGTTTGGTCTTGTGTGCAAGTCTGCTTGGATTTAAATGTAGCATCTTCTATTCCGGGAATATTCCCTTACCAAGGTTTGTCATTACCAAACCCAATCTCCTTGAAAGGTCTGTGATTCTGGGGACCACTAGAAGTCTATTATATATATACATATTTATTCACACACATGAAATGGTGTACAGGTTATGAAATATTTAACTTATTATAATGTATTTATGAAAAAAAAAGACATCAAATTAATAAATAGACAGAAATATCAACAGTTCATTTCTTTCATTCTGATCTAAGACATCTATATCACATCTGCGGAGTTCTTTTATAGCTTCAATGACAGTGAGGTCTTCAGTAGAACAGTCATATTTTAAAATGTTAAATTCCCTTAGGGACAGGATATCTGCCACACTCCTTCCAGTTTCTTTCGCTATTAACCTCAGGTTTCTCTGAATTATGCTGTGACACGAGTTCAGAGCCATATTTGCAATGGATTTTACTAGTTTATTTTCACTTTCAACCATTTTGGCAATCATGGAAATGGTGCGTTTAAACACCTGATGTTGTCCATTTGATAGTCCAGACAGGGGTGCCAGAAAGCGAGTGTGTGTCCTGTAGTGCAGTCCCAAGAGTCTCCGTACTGACCGATTCCAGGCAGAATAAAAGAGCTTCACATGAGAGTCGCTCAGGTCCCAAGCCTGACACCCATAAAAGTGGCAGCATTGTACTTGAAATATTTGAGCCAGTACCGCTTCAGGGGCTTTTCCCATATTTGCAATCAGAGTATTGAGGCGACCAACAAGGTCCCCTTTTTTTGCTAATATTTCTTTTGATTCACTTAAATCAGAACACAGGTAATTTCCCAGATGTTTAACTGAATAATTCCAAGCAAGTTGGGAGCCTGCTAACACAATTCGTGGCATGTTATCCATATTGGGTTTCCCATATTGGAAAAGACAGCAAATAGATTTAACTTGGTTAAATTTTACTCCATAATCCATGGCATAATCATTGCAGGTGTCAATCATCTTTTGCAGACCTTGTTTACTTGGGCTCAACAGTGTCAAGTCATCTGCATAGCATATTGCGCCTGTGAATTGTTGGCCTATCCAGCAGCCAATGCCAGCATTTTGGAGCAGTTCCAGGAGACTATCCATGTAAACAGCATACAACAGTGGGGAAGCGATGCTACCCTGTCTTATCCCATTTGTCGAAGAAAACTCATATGATAGGTTTCCTTCCCATGTGGCTCTTGTAGATTGACGAATGTATAAGTCAAACAGTGCTCTTAGATCAATCATGTTAACTCCACGTTTGATAAGCAGTTCAAACAGTCTGTCAAATCGTACACAGTCAAACGCTTTGGTCGCATCCAAGAAGCATGAATAGACTTGGGATTTATTTGCCATATAATATTTGATAATCTCCTTCACAGTTTGTGTGCACATAGTTGTGCCAAGTGACTTTTTAAAGGCAAATTGAAGGTCTGAAGTAACAAGACTCTTTTTGTTGCGCAAAAGTAACACAATATCAAATATTTTGCTGATGGCAGAAGCCAGTACTATACCTCTATAGTTAGAATCCACATGTAGGTTTCCTCTAGAATCTTTAGGTATCGAGTACAAAACTGACCTCAAAATAGTTTTTGGCTGATATCCATGCTTTAGTATTGCACAGAAGAGTTCTGCTAATTTCAAATAAAAAGTTTTTGGGGCATTAATTATGTTATCCGACATAAGCCCTTGGTCACCATCACTTTTTCCTTCTTTCAAATAACTTACAGCCTCAGTGATAATATCCACACTGATAGATGCATCAGCTTGTGGAGTTACTTGAACTCCAGTAACAATATCCTGTTTAATTTTATCCAGCAGCGGTCCATCAGAGGGTACGCTATTGAACAAGGAGTCATATTTTGGTCAGTGGGTCAGGAAATGTCAGTAAAGTTAGTTGCACTTTGTATTACAACAACAAGCCAAGTTTGCCAAACCATACCAATGGTTGCGGGGTATGACACAGTTCAATGGGAGCCCATCAGATGAGTCTTAGGGTGGTACCGACAGCAATTACATTTAATGGAGAAAAAGAAACGCCTGAGGGGTTTCCTCAAAATGCCATCCATCACAATGCAATGAGGAGACATTCATTGGACCCTCAGCTGCCCAACTTATCTAATGGTCCTTCCACTACAGCAATCATCCTGCCCTTCCAATCCAACCCACTCCAATTCTCCAATCTTTTAGAGCATCAAAGCAATTTTCCAGCCCATTTGACTGCACATACATGTATTGCTATACTCATCCCACACTCCAGGAACATTCGAGGCAGTTGATTGAATCGAGTCAATAGCTATCTTCTTCACAGTCTCAAGTTCTTAACATGACACAAGAAGACTTCAACAATGTTATTACTGAAGGAGGAAACACTTTCCATTCTTCACATGAACAGTAACTGTTGGGTGGCCAAGTGGTCAAGATGTTGGTTAGCTGCATGAGAGTCTTGCAACTGGGTTCGATTCCCAGGACTGTACTCCTTATGAACTACAGTTGGTTTCATTAAAAACGGTCCGTCAAATTTAACCTAGACCAAGCTGTAGACAACTTCTGCTAAACGATGCTACCTGGCACTAAACGGAACTGTCTGGCTAAAGCTGGCTACTCAAAGGCGGATGTAAAATTACATATTTACGATACAGATAAATTTCTTATATTTACCAAGGTTTATATTTTTTCTGTGGTGGTAGGTGTAAGCCGACTATTAGCTAGAGAAAGACAGAAGCAGCTGGCTTTAGCCAGTTATAGCTATAGCCAGGAATAGGTGGCTATGGCTGTCTAGGGTAGACCGTATTTTATGAAACCAACTGTAAACAGATGGAAGTCACATTTCTACGTCTGCCTCAGACAGCAGGTCAAACAGCTGACTAATAGTACCAAGATTAGAAGCTGAATAGTAACAAAGCATTGAAGAAGTGCAACGGTGAAACTACCCAGTTTCAACACTGCTGTAAACTACTACATTGTGCGAAAATGTATTACTCAATGAAGTTCCACCTTAAATCAACCCACTGAAAAGCCTCAGTCCCATCTAACCATAGAACAGATTAAAGTAAGTGTGAAAGCGATAAGAATATTGTCATGATCAATGGTTATAGCTTTAGCACTCTTAGTCATCTATATGACATATTGGCATAGGCTGTGGTGTAATGCAAGGAGTGCAGTTTTGCCTTCCATTATTGCAGCCTCCATAATGGTCCTTACTAGATGATTTATAATACACCCTGCATCCAGCACTAACACAAGGGGTCCAGGGCAATGTTTCCTCTCCAAGTAGCAAGACTTCACTTACATTGAACATTTATCAGATCCCTATTAGCACAGGGCCCATAACCAGGGCTGACCCAGCATTAACTTATCTTGGCACAATTCCTCTGGGGGAACAAGGGCAAAAACGACCCTCAGTTTGTGTTACTTCCTTCAGGCTTCATCCAAATTTAAGCACCGTCCCCATTTCTGTACCGCGCTGTTCAGGCCTTCCCTGGTTCCTTGGGAGCAGGCCTATATATTATCTCGACAGCAGCATCCAAACTTAGAATGTGGTTACAGAATAATCTAATAGATTGATGAGACTTAGTCACATGGTGGAAACCTACAGCAGCTGTACAGTGTGTAACTGCTGCAGCCGATAAGACTGAAGCAACACAGAAATGCTACTGGACAACCAACTAGCCAATCGCATTAAATAATCGAGACATTGACCAATTTTTACAGATTTTTTAGTTCTCGTGATTTAATTACAAGATTAACAGACAGATGCAACAGCCACTAAAATTAAACTAGAGCACACAGAAATGTGCAAATGGCGCGCAGTATGTGTTTGATACTGCTCCAAGCAAGCTAATCACTGATTGGCTGTTATATTTTGGGACTACTCATTTCGACCAATCACAGCGTATAACACAAAGTAATCAAAGTGGTTGTCACTGATAATCAGGACGATCTTAGTTACGTTTTGAAAGGAAATTGGTTTAAATTTGGCATCTTAGGGACAGAATAACTGTATTTTATGGCTTACCGATATGATACTTGAGCATTTTAATTTTTAGATGTGCAACAAAGGCGGCTGGAGGACTGTTGTATACATGTTTGACATCCGTACCATTTGACAGCTGACAGTGACATTATCAAAGCGAACGTTCGCTAACCATGACGACCGGAGCACATAACTTCGTCAAAAGTTGATCAAATTTCTCAAAGTATACATTAAGTAACAAATACGGTATCCACTCCCTCTGAAAACGGCACAATTTGCCGTGTTATGTGGCCATTTGCACGGCCATTTGGTTCTGTTGTAGCAGCGACCTACATAGCCGTCTAGACACGTCACTACGCATGCGCTAATACATTGAAGTAAGCAAAGAGGCCCCCGGTGGGTTTTCAAAATTGAACGACCAATAAAAGGTATAAGACACTGCAAGTATTCCCCGCCTGGGGCCTCTCGCCCGAACATGCATGAAGCTGTACATCGCACTTCGGTCATTTCCGTCGGTGTTCGCCATCTTGTGACCGAAAACAGCCAAGGGACTCGCAGAGGCAACAAACAACAATTTCAAGAAATGTATGGAACACATAAAACAAAACATGAGCGGAAAACACTCCAAAGGCAGTACAGTAAAGACGGACAACGTGGCAGGGCGCTACGACGTGTAGAAGTATGCTATATACACGCTTGAACGTATACCTGAACTGGCCTCATTGGATTAACATGTAAATTCGAATTTGCCACTCGGAAAATGGCAAACCGGAAGCATTACGCGCAAACGTTTCCTCCAAGCAACAAAAGAATTTGGCGCTGTGCGCCAATAATTATAGGAAGTGTATTAGCTCTACTCCTGTCCTTTGGTTGCTGCATATCCAGGAAGGAAGTCCCAGAAGGTAGCAGAGTGGTGGAAGTCATATTGCTTCTCCTAGCCTCAATCCTTTGGCTAGCTAGCCACTGTACATGAGCAAAATACCACGTCAAAGAAAATATCCATAAACTATAAATATAAGACGCACACTTTAATATAAATAATACTAAGGGCAATTGAGACACAGGGTTCAGGTTTGATTGCGTTGCTTTACTTGGCTAACATGCCATGCGCATCGGCCCAGTGTCTGCCACGCAAGTTCAACATGGGCCGACCTGGCATGCTATCATGGTACAACCATCCCATTACTCAATGGATATCATGTGTAAAGTGCATTAGTCTGTCATAAAATCTCATCATAACAGGACGGTGATAATAAAATCATACGCATCGAACAGCTTCAGTTCAATACTGAGACACAGGCTTATCTGTCTCTTGAATCAACAAATCCAAATTGGCCTGATCACTGGTTTTAAATGAAGGATATGGTAAGTTAGTAACCTTCAATATTTTTCGATAATATTCTTCATAAAAGGTCTAAATGATTTCAGACAATTTGCTATGGACAAGATAGAAATCCATCACAATATTGAAGAATCAAATGATGATAGAAAGCAATGTCAAGGACATAAAATCTAAAATGTTGAGCTATTATATTAGGTATTGTGGGCCAATGGCTCTTAGTGAAAACCTTATGGTAAATACCATGATTGAAGACACTCATTAAATATTTTAGGAGCGATTTAGGTTACACTGAATCACCAGAACTCATTTTTTGTAGATTTGGATAAAAGCATCTTCGATGAAAACGCCCCTTGGCAAAGTTTGCTCAAAACTCACTCAACCTAGCTCCATCAAGCAATGCAGAGAAGCTCAGAAGCCACACAATCATCTGTAGTTAATGAGACTTCCTTTCAGGCAAAGAAACTGAAGAAATTAGATCAATTAACTTTCTTTTAAGGCAACCGCTTGGGACCCGAAAAAA
Source organism: Alitta virens (assembly GCA_932294295.1). Classification (NCBI taxonomy): domain Eukaryota; kingdom Metazoa; phylum Annelida; class Polychaeta; order Phyllodocida; family Nereididae; genus Alitta; species Alitta virens. The sequence continues at coordinate 44,632,192 of OW028574.1, read as the reverse complement.
ACCATCTCTTGTGTTGGTCTTTCTTTGTTGTTCGGCAAATTGCATGATTTCTGTTCCATCTCGGACAAAGTGAATGGATGCATGGAGTAAATGGACTAAGTGCGATGTCATGTAGGTGGCGTTCATAACAGGTCCACTGGTGGCAAGTGACAACACTACTCCAATGCCAGTTGTGTGCCTGCTATGCCTGCCATGAGTTGTTCCCCTGCCGGACAGGTACACGACTTTCTGCTTTACTTACACCGTCTGCTGTCAAGGTAGTCCATAGACTCCATAGTACTCCTGACTATGGGATAAGTACACCCTGTACAAAGAAGTCTGGAAAGGGCTGTAGTCCTATTTGGCCAGTTAATGGCAGTTAGCCACTTAATTTGGCTTCATGGTCAGGTAGGTGTAGTTCTGTAGCCTGTTAGCTCTGGTTTCAATCCTTGGGCCAGCCAGCCATTACTTATTGACATTAAAGAACTACAGGTTATTTATCCATATACACACACAATATATATATATTCATAGGATTAATTTTAATACACAGGGCAATTAAGGCTCAGGCTTGACTTGCAATGCCCTACCCAGACGATGCGTCATGCGCATTGGCCTGGCATCGGCCATGTCATTTTACATCTACCCAATCTGGCATGCTATCATGGTACAACCATCACATTACTCAATGAATATCATGTGTAAAGTGCATCAGTCAGTCACAAAATATCATTATTACACGACTGTGATAAGAACATCATATGCATTGAACAACTTTAGTTCAATATTGAGGTACAAGCTTATCTGCTCTTCGCATCAGGATATAATTGGTTTGATCACAGGACTTCATTTTTAAGGTAGAAGAGTAAGGGTCAGTTTTGTTTGTAGATAAATGCACTGCACAAGAATTCTAAATGGTTCTTCCAGTACCCATCAAGATTTAGGAGCATGTGTCAGGAATAAGATAGACATCCATCACAACATGAACACAGTCCATATAGGCAGTACTATTAGACTAAGAAAGCTGCACAGGTGTCACCTCTGCACTGGCAGCAATATGTTAGGCCAGATGCAGATTTTATCAAATCAAACGAGCGCCGAAGGACCTCTGTCATTTCTCACTGTATATTCTCATAAGCACATCATACAGGGACACATAACAGGACCCTGGCATACACCTTGAAACCATCTAATATTTTCCATGCCTGATAAGGTCTTTAAGTCAGACTCTCTGTATAAGGGGGATCATCTGAGGGGGACAAGATCTCTGGGGACATACTTATCACTTCAGTCGATCTAATTAGATTCCAAGGCAAGTTTTCCTCTCCTGAGAAATACCAGGCTTCAGCCATATCACATTGAGACCTGTAGGCCACAGGGTTAGATTCAGGCGTGATCACTATAAGTTTTATATCCTATGGATCTGCCCCCCCCCCCCCCCCCCGCCCTTCATGCAAATGTCAAGGCCAACCAAACCTCCTACAGGAAGTGGTCACCTACAAACTTCCTCTTGTATGATGCTCCACTACAGCTACTCAATCCAAGGAGTCCAATACAATACACATTTTGCTCTACCAAAGACCATGGTATGTTTCTGTATACGTTTTTACATGTATAACACAATCCTGGTTCTTAATAATGGATTTTCACGAAAGGTTCTCTATATTTCCACCAGGTGCTATCAGAATACTGCAATTCTATTGGCTGAAAAAGTTCCTGCCCTTGGCTGTGATTGGCTGAAGTAAAGTGCATCCTAGAAGCAGTATTTTTTAGTGCATTTTAGTCTATATTTGTCACCTAATCGTTCAATTGAATTGTGTATTTCCCTGAGAAAATTATATTTGTTTAATCAGTTAGCTATGATCTACTATGTCTGAAAAGCAAAATGAGTAATAAGAGGAGAAGAAAGACTTTTGTCTTGCTGCATTCAGGGCTGCTCAGTGAAAAGACTCTATTGAACATTAAAAGCTATCCATGATGTGGTATTTCAAATATAAAGCCTCACTGAATTCTGCACAGGTTGAGAACATTCATTTGCTTGCTGCTAGTCTCCAAATTGCATCAGCAGGATGTAAAAAGAAGTACCCAATGAAATTTGCTAGTCTATAATGGACTAGAATTGATGTCCCTTTCTCAAATTGGTCAGAAATGTGAGAAGAAGAAAAAAAACACACACAAAAAAAAAACAAGCAGCTTGTTTACTCTTCGCAAAATCACCTGGTACGGAAATTAACTTCCGAAATATCATGGTCTATAATTTTATTTCATAAAAACTTTTTTCAACTAAACTACATTTATAATTTATCAGTTCATCATCATATCCCTCATTATACTTTAGATTTTAGCACAAACATGCTGAGGTTGATGTAAGACTCAACTGCATTGACATGCATATATATTGACATGCATTGACATCAAACTAACGTCATCCAAGTAATTCAGAAAGTACAGACGTACACAATATATATGTGATTTGCAATATATCTATCTATATATATTCATATTAGTAATTTTAATACAAAGGGCAATAAAGGCACAGCCTCAGGCTTGACAAGGAAGTTCTAGACTCCATGTACCCAACAATATGAATTTTGAGGAGCATAGAGCCATCTATATATTCTGCCTATTGAGAGCATCATGAGAACCAAATCCTCTCTCCATGTAAGGCCTTTATTTACAACCAGGCAAGCCGGGTTGTTTGGAAGTGTGTGAGAGCAAAGCAAGGGGTTTGCAAGAGCCTGTTGTTGCATGGGGCTCTGCATTAATCACTCAATCAATATGGAACATAAACAATCTCCAACACGCCCATTGTTATGCAAATAACATCCGGGTCAGCCAGTCCTATGTAGAGCAGCAACTTCTAGTTAGGCCTGTTCTCAGCCATATCAGGGAGGGCAGAGACTAAGGCTACATCTATGCAGACCTGATATGGTGATTACGTGGTGGAATGCCATTCTCAATATTGCAGATTAATCCATGTATTGCAGTATAACGCATGTGGAGCAATGTTATGGTTATGACCAAATCCGTGACATCACAAATCTGTCCTGATTGTTATAACTAGAGTAGAACTCCTAATTAAGGATCATCCGATGTATATTAAGAAAGTTTCGACAATAAGGGCCAATTCGCCAGGTCCAAAAATGCAATAATATGCCACATTCGAGACTCCATGATGCTAGGATTCCACTTGTATATCACACGAGAACATCAGCAACACACCACCAAATATATGACCACTTTTCATCATAAGGTGCGAGCTCACATGTATATTAATTTTGTCACAACAAATAAAGCCACGTCGGCATTAATAACAAGCAAGCCTCTATAGAGAGGTCCACCGGTATAAATACATTCTGGACACGCCTTGCCACCAAATTGGCCTTTAGAATTTGAACAAAAGATATTGTACCAAATAAGCAATAGAGTGTCAGGTTCTCCAATGAAAGTCTGACATTTTGGTCATTGAAATAAAGTAACTTCGCGTGTATACACCTACACATTAGCAATACAGAATCAATTCTCTGGAAGCCTTGTTGAAGTTTGAACATGAGAAAGTTGAAGAACTGCCCGTCTTGCAATCATCCATCTTGAATATCAAAAGTCACGCAAGAAACACGAAAGAAAGTAAATCATATCTTTGAAATAATCAATCACGTGGAAAATCAGATTGATCATATCAGGGGCAGACTAATTGCAGCTAATTAATAGAAGATTGCAGGCAATGCTGAGGAATTAATCACAATTCCTCAGCTGGTCTGGCAATTACTCTCATAGGCTGCTGCAATTAAAGCTGGGTCCGAGCTCAAATCATTCCTGGCACAAGACTTGAGACCGGAATTTCCAAGGGGTAAAAAATGTCTCTCCTTCTGTTGCTACTTTACAAATGGAAATCTTTGCACAAAATCCAAAAAAGATGTAATTCGTCTTTTGGAATGGTGGAATTAGCCGGTGGGCAAAAACCAAAAAAGATATTCCAGACAAATTTGAGCAACTCAACGCCAGCGACATCTACTGCCGGGAGATTTTAAACTGACAAGAGCATGCAAAGCGCCGTCTGCAGGGAAATTTCATATTCATCCTGTCGTGTAAAGCTATCAGTAATCAAATCATAACAAAAGACTGGCATTCTGTGAGCCAAAAACCATTCCGCTGCATTCCGTGACAAAACAAATATGAATCTAACAAATCACAAACCCCTAGTGGAAAGTCCGCAGAAGGGAAATTGCATTTTACACAATTCAAACACATATGGAATGTGGAAAATGGATGAAAAATGAATCAATTTGCCTGCTTCGCTCGCACTGTCTACATTGCATTAAATAAGCCAAACAAACTACAGAAATCTATTTGAATTAAAATGAGCGAATTGCTACTTTTTGTAAAACAAATCCGATTATGCCTTGTCTGTAGTTTAATGCTGTTTTCTCTTGCTCTGAGTTGTGTCTTACCAAACCAGAAATGACACGCATAGTCAGCAAGCAGTAATTTACAAGCTTGACAGAATAACACGAGACAGTAAGCAAGCAGAATGAGGGCCATGCAGCTGAGCTTGTAATTTTCGTGATATTCTGCGTGCACACAGTTTTGCAACCTTCCTACCGATCTTAATCTATTCTATACTGAAAAGTAATGAGTGCACACGTTATTACTAACCTCTATATGCTGTTATTTTCCACAATCATAATTTTTAATGTTATCACTGATTGAGTCATCTCCGATAAAAACCTAATTACTTATTTTCAATGATGTGAAATGTTGATTCATGCATTCATTCATTCATAGTAGGCACTGATACTTGTATATTGTCCAGACTGAATATTTATCAACCGTTTGCAAAATACCACGAGAAATGGCAGGACTGCTGCCAGGCTAATCCAAACATACTACTGTCAAATCCTGTCAGACGACTATCCTTATAATCTGCCAACGTGTGGCTTTTAAGCGCTGAAACTATGTAATAATAGAATTAAGTATTCCTAATCACTGACTTAAAGATGAAAAAGACTGAAACAGTTGATGCAATTGGATTCTCATAGTTTAAAATCTTTAGAATACTTTTTTCTTTTAAGATTTGATATTTTTAATTCCCTACAACGACAAGGACTTCATCACATTCTATCACAATTTCATAATATCAATGATGTTTTCTGCATAGGAATATAGTGCATGATCAAGTTTCTTCCACCAACAATAAGAGTGGAAACTTCAATTGACCCTATTCATGGGTGGTGCACCACCTACTGGAACTCTCTGCACCTTGCAGACTTTCTGTTTATTTCTGATTATTTCAAACAGTCTAACAAGTGAAACACACAACCCAGCGCTTCTTTACAAGCAATTTAAAACATCTGCATCATATCATCCATTCGTTTAGAACTAATGCCTGCTTACGTCAATGTTTTTTGTAAAACGAATTTTTTTCCCAGAGGTTACAATGTTCCACTCGCAGCCAATGTTCTGTCAATGTTCTCACAAGTATGTACAGGTTACTGCAAGAACTTGTGTGAGAAAATATCTAACGAACTCCTGTTACTGGCTTTTGAACTACACAGTCAAATGCAGTCAGAATGGACCTCACAGAAATGGTATTATATTACAATACGGCAATAATACGAACCGTTTAGCAAGCTTGTAAAACAGCAGGAATATTATGCAGCAATTGCTGTTTTTATGGCAATATATATACGTTGTTTATGGTGTTACATTTATGGATTTATATTGATTGTTACGCATTTGGTGCAAAAGATTTATTTTGAGCATCGAATATTATGCTTCTTGCCCAGACGACAATTGACGCTCATACGCCCTTCATGACGTAGCGTCCCCAGGCACGTGGAGTTGCAAGCCGCGCCTCCCATGGGAAATCAAGTTCAACAGCGCCCTCTATGTACAATGTATTGTTTCTGCTTATTCAAGTTATTGGTAGCAGTGGACCGACCCTGTGTCCCAAAATGAAGATTTACTGCCAATCACACTTCAGAGAACCTAAAACTTGTATACGGTGCATGAAACTGGTAGAGAGAGAAAATAAGACAAAGTGGAGATGATATTCTGTTCTTGACACCTAGATTTCAAGATTAGGATTTCATTAGGTATGTCTGTTGGAATTTTTTCTGTTTTTTTTTTAGAATAACCGATGTTTCTCAGACTCGCAGTTCACAAATAACTACAGTCCCAGCCCCTAACAAAATAAAAAGCCAAATTCAATTGGTCAATGTTATAGGTTGGTCCTGCAAGCAAAATGGTTACCAAAAAAAAAATTGTGTTGAAATCAATCTAATGGTTTCACGATTTAGGCCAGAAATCTCAAGATTGGACGTTTCCCCATAGTGTGATAAACAAGCTATTTCTTACCTCTTAAATTTACCACCTTCCATCTCTTTGAATTACAAACCCCCACAAACAGAGGCTATTGCATTAGCTGCGATGTTGATGCACAGAGGGTCGACCCTGCCTTCCTCAATTCCAGTGCTCTTTGGGCCCTGGGCTTTTGCTTCTGTCACGTTTGCCTAGCTGTCTTGTATGTCAGCCACTCTAAGACTTAATCAGATTTTCTGCTGATGAATTGCGTCTGTTGCCAGATTGACTTGGTCACTAACATTTGAACAGAGTCCCTCGCACACCTGTGGCCTGATGAGAAACCTAAGGAAATCTGCTCCCAGACTTTCTGGTCCACGAACTGAGTCTATACGCTTTGCATCAGAGTGTGTACACATTTGGAGCCAGTACAAAAACAGGTACACTACATCGTGAGCTTGCTGATGGATTTGAGGCCTATGAAGGTTCTAATTTATTTTGCCTGTCACTGCTTTCACCAAGGGAAACCTCCATGCAGATTCACTATTATACACCGCAAAGGTGAAGGTACAATCCATTATGTGAACAGTGTCTGGAGTGGGGTTCGACACACCAAGAAACACTGCATCCAAGCGGCTTCATTAGCCCAGTTCCTATTTATCAATGGTTCTAATGTTTTAAAATCTTGTCTCAAGACGAAAAGCTGAAGATTAGACTACCATTGTAAAATGATGCCTTTTCCCCACCAAATATGCCTTGCAATATAATATAGACTTGCAGTATAGTGTAAGATTGCAAGGCTGTCAATCAACCAGAAGCCGTGATTTATGCTTGCCATTTAATATTATTGTGTTGTAAATCATATCAGAATACAGCTGTATATCTTTTGAACTATCGTGAAGTCTTTCAGAGGAGTGTCCCACACAGGAATCGAACTTGGGACCTCACGCACAGGAGGGAGAGCGATGACCATTACACCAAAAAATCACTCCATGGTGCGAAGGTAACACCCTGCTAACATCGTTACATCAAACAGGAAGCTCAGCCAAACGAATTTTGGTTGCAATAAGTAACACCGTAAGAGGAAGCACGTGGTGAGGTACCGTACGAGATATCTAGACAAATTACCCATTTCCTGGAACACGTCACACATTGGGTCCATTACTTATGTAGGCGCCTGGGAGACGTTATTAAATGTAGCAAATCAGAGGCGTGCACCATTAAGTCAACATGACGAGCATTTGTCATGCTGTGATTAATGGCAAATGCGAGCAGACAGGATGTGTATGTTTATGAAGGCATACATCAGAAAAGATGTTGGGCTGTGTGTGATGTATTCTTGTCACAAAACACACAGGGGAACTTTTACTGCACCCTGAGGAACACCACGAAACTACGACTATATATGCAAGACGATTGCATGGAATACTGTGGAGCAATGTTTGGTGACTGCACTTCAGTGAAGCGATGTCAGAATGACCATAATTTTTGTCATACTTAATGATACTTTTTCTGTTGGTCTTAGGAGAGATAACAAAACGAAAATGTTAATTAGCAAAAAGTGGCACCCCCATACTTGTCTTTCATTTTCATTCCCTTTCATTACCCACAAAATGTTTGTTGAAATGTAGTTTAAGACATGCAGCAATGTTATTTAATTTACTCTTCATGAAAAACCAGACTTTAATCAAGGAATTGTTTCAGTTCGATTGTTAGTCACAAAGTTGAAGCTTGTAGTAGGTGCAAAACAAGTGGTAGGTCAGAGCCTGTCGTGCGAATTATGGAAGTCTATATATGATGGCATGTGTTATCACACCAAAGTACTGTTGTTTTCATGGAGGGTCTTTTACTCCCTTTCCAACCAGTAGGTCAGCACATAATGTGGTGGGCTGCTTGAACCTAACGTAAGTCTGATTTGCCTGTCAGTAATGATGCAAAATCGAACTAGTCCCAATTGTCTAGTTTTTGTTTTTCTGTCTCTAAGATTAAGTAAGACAAAAATTGTACCCTCAAATTTAGTGGCCTCATTGTGACATCTTCACCACTCACTGAGAGAAAAGTGTGCACGAGGGACTGTTGTAATCAGGATTGTAGGGTACAATGTACAAGGATGCTGAGGCGGTTATGAGATTTTTATGAGGTTAAGTAACGAGGACCTTATTTGCAATCAGAAGTGGGGGAAAGAGGTGCAAAACAAGTGGCAGTTGGGTCTCTGTTGCTAATCTGGGAGTGGGACAAGATGAGCTGACCCCAGGGATGCAACCAGGCAAATTGACTGAGCAATCAATCACTCCATATGAGCACATGTAATCACCCACATAAAAGTCCTGCAAGAAACAGCTAGTGCCACAGCTTACATCCCTCATTCTTGCCTTGATATTTTCCAGCCACGGAGAGCTACTTGCTTCCCTAATTTCCTGTGCATTGGGCCCAACATGCCCACAATATACGAGCACACCAATATTAGCTTTGGCTGACTGTAAACAGGTAAAAAAAACTACAGACCATAGCAGAAGGCTCTTAAGGATTACGTTGAATATCACAAAGCAAATCGGCCAGTAAATCTGCTGGCAAAAGCCGACCTTGAAGGTCATTTGACTTTTTGTTATTTGAATTTAGGAATTACAAGATCTCCATTAACATACAACATCGGGTGGTGTAATCAACCTGACAATGACTGTCCATCTTTCAGAACAAATTGATTGTTCTATATTCTAAAGAAATAATTTCCTCAACAAGTAAAATATCCAATAAAAGAGCTAGTGATTAATGCTGTCCCAATACAATAATGCTTGAAAATACTGTTTAGGCTTTTTTTCCCCTGAACATTGCTTATGGAGTAACAAAGTACAGAGCCTTGCTTATATTCATTGTTGTAAATGCAATCCAAAAAAATTTGTAGTGCAACATATTTTTTTGGAAATCAAAGGAATGTTAATACACAGACGAACGGCAAACGTACAAAGAGAACTACAGAGCAATTCACAGAACTCCCATTCAACACAAAATACTCCCAACAAGCCTCTTTAAGGGTTTTCATATATGCACAAAAAAGAGTACATCCAACAGCCATTGTTGGCATTGTTGCCTTTGTTGCTATTGTCCTTTATCTCCAATGCCTTATCTCCCCATTCTCCCTATTCTCCTCTATTTCCTGCTTAATCTCCACCCATGCCCCAGTCTCCCATTTGACCAACACATTTGGCGCTTATTTCCTTAGAAAGGCGCGTAATGCATTTTATGCGGGCAGCAAAAACCAAGCCTGAGGGATATAATCAGTTTTGCGCCATAATAGCTAAATTGTTTTAGCTTCGATAATATGGCGCCGATGTAGGTTGGATAAATCGCATTAGTGGAGACATCCAATGCGCAGTTTTCATTATTAATAGCCGTCATGAGCGTTTATCAATTCATAAGGTGGCCAATTGGGCTTGTCATAGAGAATTGGAGGCGTGACCTGAAATTTGACGTCTCAGAGAAGCCAGGGGTATTATGGGAAGATGCAGGAGCATAGAACACAAGGATGAGCCATGGAAGGAAATTGCCACAATCATAAATATGGAAATGGAAAATTCCTTATGTTCAAATACGAGCATAACTGTCTTAGCCCATGAAGTATAATTGCCACAACAAAGTCACTTTCCATGCACAATGCATTCATTTCATGCATAAAAGGAAAACGGGTTACAAAGACTTCACAGGTTGTATAGTTGTTGCTTGACTGTCTTGCCCATTGACAAGTGTTTGAACGTATTGGAGACGAGCATGTAGGTCAACAGAATTATGGATATACACCCTTCAATGTATGCGTAATGTGATTTATACAGTAAGCTTCAAAAGGACAATCACAAGTTTTTTTTTGTTTAAGTTTTCATACAAAGATTGGGACAAAATGCACTATTAGCACTTATTTTAGTCGAATCTCATTCAAACATGACCAAATGAAATGTCGACATTAATTTTAAATCCTACAATAGCATGGATTAATGGGTAGGCAGACAGTGAGAAGAACTCTCATTAAAACGATTGTTTTAGTAGTCACTCATGAAGTGAATAATCTGCCATCAAAGTTTATAAATAACATCAATATAACGCGAGTCACAATCCTTTAGAGAAAGCACAAACTTTTGAATTAGTGCTTGTGGTCCAGACAACGTCAGAGATTTATAAGGGACGAAGTAGTAGGTACAATTGCTCAGAAGGCAATCCCATTAATCAGGCATCGTGAAAGAACTAAGACTGAGATTGCTGGCAGCAGGGCTTTATGAAACCACAGAGAAAGGCTGTTGGGAGCTATTGGGAGGCCTTGGTTGCTCTGCAAGCTGCACTCTTGCCCTTAACTGGATTAGAGGGACTCGGCTGGAGCAAAGGTTGTGCAGTCTGCCCTCTCCTGTCTCTGGCCTCCATTTTGCCTGAAATCCTGATTCTGCACCATTTCACCTTGCAATCCAGCAGCTCTTTGTTTGCATTGCCCCAAGGACAGAATACCCTCGTCACAAGCAAACAATTCCACTCCTATCTAATTAATCCTATAGGGTTCAGCAGCACTTCAAAAAGGGAAACTGAAGACTGACCACCCAATAGGGGATCCACTACAATCCAATGAATCCAGGGTTGTATTGCTTATACTCTAGATGCACACAGCAGGGCCATTATTCAACAGCATCTGCCAAGTTCCTGTGAGGAACAACCGCAGTAAATTACTGTTCATTGAAATGGAGAACACATCCACATTCCCAATGCTTTTAAATCAGGGTTCTTCAAAATGGCGAAGTTTTTCAAAGCCACCTAACTCTCATGTCATTTAACAGCAGCGGTTTCAGCACTACTGGTTGGAACCCTTTACAAAGCTTATATGACCAGCTGCCTGAGGCAGATGTAGTGTTGAGATATTGTTTAGACCTACACGGACTGTTGGAAGTATATATTTAACAATACAAATTACATAGTGTTTTCACCCTGTTGTTGAATGAAACTAGATTTTTGTCGCTTTTGGGATATATGCATTTGCCAGTTTGAGAAACCCTGATTTAAAAGCATTGGGGATGTGTTGTCCATTTCAATGAGTAACTTACTATGGTTGTTCCTCACAGGATTTGGCAGATAATAGCTGCGGTGCGTGCATGTGCAATACAACTGGATCTGGAGGATTCTGCCAATTCCACATTAGCCAGGTCTGCTGAAGGATTCCCAGTCCAGGCACTCTTCACAAACTACATCTCAGCTTGATGTCGATCACATGAGATGTTAATTTTTTTAAGGTGCCTTGTATCTATGCTGAGACAGGTAAAAGACCCGACCCATGGGGTAAATGTGTAACCTGGTCTGAACTCCAAACCTTGGCATATCATCATTGTGTCTGCCTCTGACAGCTGCTGACTAAGCTTCAGACCCAGTAGCATCGAGACATAGACATAGAAGTGCAAAACAAAATTTGACCCAACATACATCTAGGATAAAACCTTAACACTACTGGCAGGCAAGCCTCATGTATTTGTCATTATTTTACATAACAAAAAACTCCCAAATGTAAGGAAAGTTCCTATCATTTAACATTCCTTGCAGGTAATTCTATACCACTCTGAAGTCTCTTCAAACTGTCATCCCTTTTGCACCACAAGCCTTCCTTGCCAGTGCTTGGACTTCACAGATTTATTCCACTGAGACAACGTTATCCTGGCCATTAATTTAGATGTACTCGAGCTTGCAACAAAGCAAGGCAAAGCAGTGGAGCAAAAACTGATGCAATGACCTGAACAGCCCCCGCAAGACCTGCCCGCCTTGGGCCCTCCTCTTGTCTTGCCTTACATAGAAAAAAGGCTGCAACGAGTGATACATTCGACAAAATTATGAGTATACTTCGATTATTGAACCTCGAAGTTTCTACCTAAACCTCAGGAAACCACAATTTAGTCACATTTAGTGCTAAGGTACTGACGATGATCAGTGTGTTCCATATTCTTTATTAAATAGACTTATCTAATCATTTCTTTATGCAGATAACCACGGGCATACAATTGTCACGAAGGTCTGCACGTGTTAGTACAGATGTATGATTATGTGTTAGTCATGTTTATAGTGGCTCATAAGCAGTGAGGTAGGTTTGAAACTGCACCAGGAGTCAAGAAGGTAGCCTTGCAATCCTAACACTAAAAACCCAGACAAAAATTTACTATGCGTGTATCCATTGTCAATGCATACAGTTTTAGATCTCAATGCAATTTATTTACTATTGCAAAAAGACAGTTTATGCAAACCTGAAATAATAATACACATTAGCAGAGACTTACCAATAGAACAACACGATTTAGACTAATCTTAATACAGGCACAACATTGCATGTATCATGCTTGTGGGAATTTCTTATTTGCAGCGACCTTGACACAATGACCTTGGGCCCGTTCCATTACCTTGACATAATCACCCCAGCATAGCGCTCGGTGATCCATTTAACCTTAACATGTCACCTTGGGGTGACCTTGAGATGTGAGCCATTTCCGCTTCCGCCTGTTCTCTCCGGCTCTCTACTGTTCCGGTGCACAGGCTGTGTTTAGACCAATGGGCGGACGTCTTAGCAGAAAAGTGTACGTCGTTACACACGCTAGGCTAAGCAATCACAACCAATTAGGTCTTTGATGATCACACGCGCCATTGTAGGGCCTTGGTTAACCCCTTGCTAACGACCATCAACCAATGCTCAACTTGCAAAAAAAAGAACTTCAGAGGTTTTTGTTTCTTCAAATTGAAATTAGGGATTGAAATAGTGAATGCGGTGTTTTCGACAAAGACAGTAGGGGACTGAAGGCATTTATAGTATAGAAGTATTATGTACATGAAATCCCGCCCTAGAAGTGGCTCTTCTCCTTTAAAATTACTTTTTAAATGGTGTTGGACACCTTTTTACTTGTTTGTCGATATAACATACAGTGTATATTAACCTGCAGGTATCTCATGACCCTCATAACTCCATCACGATCGGTAAGAACTGCTATAACTGCATGAACCTGACACTATCAATAAGTTGGACAATAACCAAACTCTATTTAGGCATGAAGCTCGTTCATTATCAGACAAGAGACACTATACTGTATCACATATTTGCTAAGAACAACAGTACCATAATTTCTAACCTAGTCAATATGGTAAGGAGAACTTCTATTACAATAAACATACATACATACATTGTGGCCACAACAATACGTGGGACAATGTGTTAAAGACTCAAAGAAAGGCTTTTATGACAGGCTATTCTACCAGGGCCAGCGTGTCAGCGAGGTTGAAATTAGAAGCCACAAAAGCGTTCAGTACAAAGCTGTGTTTAGGTGGAAGCCTTTTTTGGTCAATACTAAAAGGTTGGCAGCATGGCATGCCTGTGTCTAAAGCCAAGTAGCACATATTGAGGCATTTTATGAGAGGCTGTGATCTGCTTCAATCGATGGGAGAGATCAGCCACTGCACGCAACTTTTGACATTCCCCCCTCAATCTGTCCAGATAAAATCCCACTGGTGTTTCGCAGCTATTAACGACAGCTTATCCCACCTCTGCTTTTATTCTTTCTACTGGACTGACAGGACATTTTTCTGGCTTCAGGAAACCTTGACGTCGGGGGAAAGAAACTTTGGCCTGGCCATCACGATGTCAACATCACGACAAACTCTCATCTCGGGCATTTAGAAAGTAATGAAGGACGCAAGGTATACACTGGAAGGGCTTTAACCAGACACTATAATATGCAGCACGCGAGGCTCCACCAGTTATAACGGCGTGCATAGCAGATCAAACAAACATGTGCAAGCAAGCTCAGATGTCTGACCAGCCATTTTACACCAGAATTAGCCCAATGCTTCGGTGCTAACCTCTTCTGAAAGATCACAGAACAACATCAGACAGGTAACCTAATAGGCAAAGCAGTTTAAGCAGAACTGTCACGACTGTTTTATTAGGAATGCATGCGATATTTCAGTGAGAATTGTAACATTTCAAGATCTCAAAGGATATCAAATTGATATAACCACTTATATGTGTTTATACTTCCACCTACCAGTCTAAAATGTCCCATTCCTATTGTAAACGCTTCTAGTGGGGACAACTCTAACATCATTATCATTTCACATTACAAAGTTACAAATACTATTCGGAGGTGTCAAAAAATTTCAATCCCAACACAAATTGACTTGGCTGGGACAAAATAATATGAAAGAGACAGTGAGACAAAGAGGTGCTTGAAATGTATCAGCAATGGAGAGTCATGCTTGGGAAGTGTTCTGGGCATAATTGAGTGTCACCTAAGTAAGAGCCTCTCTTCTGCAAATGCCCAGGCCTTACAGCCCCAATTGTATTCATGAGTCAACACCATACTAGTCCGCAGAACTCTGAACTGTCCAGTTCTCTTTGACTTTTTCGGGTTTAGGTTTAGGGAACAATGTGAGTAGATATACGTGCTTCTTTCAGTGAACCAATTGAAAATGTAGCAAATCTGGAGTGCCATCAAGATATGACCAAATATGCCAAAGTCTGGCTCGTCACAACTATACCAAGTAATGCACCAGTGTTATAAGTCTTGAATCTCAAGGGGTGGATGCCTGGCTCAGCGGTAGTGCGCTGGGCTTCCAACCATTGGGTCCCGGGTTTGATTCCCGATTGAGCCTAAGTTTGATGGCTGTTTCATCCTTTATCTCATTGCCATGGTCCCTGCTTGTCCTGATTAGCCCAACAGGTGCAGAAATACAGGACGTAAAGCCCTAATCCACCCACCACCACCCAGTCAGCAATTTCATGGCACAAGTAGATCGGACACGTTCAGTTGAATGAAAGAATTGCTGATTTTGAGGAGTATAATGCCTTAAAGCTATAAGAACTTGCTAAATCATAATCATCGATGTTAATCAGCATTAATTAGCCAACTGTTACACTATCTACTGTGTTTCTAATTCTTGATTCAAATTGATCTCTGTGCTAATATGCTGTTGGTAGTTTTCACAAGTTGGAGACGTTTACCATTGTACTGGTCAGACTTCTTCGGACTAATCCCAAGAGGGAGAGCATTGCCGATTTCCCAAGCAGCCCATAAGCGAATGAGGTGCTCAGCATTCAAGGCACACTCCTTGCATAGCAGGCTCACTGCCTGGCTGTTGATCTGTGAAACTGCCAGATGCAGGAGCCACCAATGCTGCCTACCACCTCTGCACAGCCGAAACTGCATTCTCTTGTGGTCAGTTGGTCAGTTACTGGTCATATGCGGCTGATTGACCCTTCTCAGCCAGCATGAACTTGCCCTGGTCATTTTACGTGTGACGAATATCCTGCAATTCGAAGGAAGGATAAGAAAACTAGATAAGAGTAGTGCCTTGTTTGTAATACTGGCACCCTTTCACCTCTTCATTGCGACCACCCTTGGGCATAGTCACCTTATTATATAACAAAACAGAGGGGATGAGGTTATCAACCTTGTGCACTCGTAATTGTTGTTTTATTACTGAGATGACCTTGAGTGGGATTCTGGTGCATTAAAGTAAAGTCAGTTCATTTGCAAAAGGGCAGAATTTGCACTTTTAGCAATCAGTTCAAGAACTACCAATGCAGCAAAAACGCCATGTTATAGTTGGCAAATTAACTCACTGCATAGACTGGAGTTGGAGATTTGCAGCAACCACTAGTCAGACAAGCGGAGAAACTCCATGACAGATTGTCAGTCCTGACTGGCTACTTGATACGGCGCCTGCAGCAGGCCCTGATGTGCAGACATGCTAAGATTCCGTTCCTCCAGAATAATGTTGCCAGACTTGTCACAGAATGCTCAACTCTCTCCCTTTCTGCTAGGTTGTCTTGCAGCATCGGTATTCTCAAGTGGTGGTGCCTGCCGACATAAAATGCACATGGTTTATATGCAAAGTACTGAAAACCAGGGTTAAGCTGAGAAACTGAATTGTACAATGTATTGACTTTGACCGATATGGTAAGGAAATTAAGTGCTAAAGAAATGATTTATTATTAAGAAGTGTCCCACAATTCAGAATGAATGACATCTAATTATAATTATAAAGTTAAGTAAGTCAATTCATCTAAACTCTCCCAGCAAACATCAACTTTATTTCAAATAGATAAATGCTGAAAAGTATGGTGGCCTATTATAATAACAAAAAATAAATTTCAGAAACACACCGTCATACAAAAACTGATATCTTGCACCATGGGACAGACACAAAGTTTTCAACATCACATTCAGTTGGGTTTATTGACAGAAATTCTGAGCTGCATCACGAATTAATTCAAGACGGGTGTCAATTCACGCCAAATGTTCCAAGGACGTGATGGCGAGTGCCTGCTGTGGAATTGTGGATGTGACTTTGAATTGAACCTGTTTACTCCATGGTCTTCGAGGTACCATTGATAGGCAACTAACTATAACGAAGTAGGCCTACTAAGTATACAAAATATGGGCTCATCTATATTAGAGAGGTCGGTTTTAAAATGAATTGATGGAATAAAATATGTCTATTAATAAAGAACAGGTTCCTTTGAGGTAGTAACAACTTTCCTGGCACAAATAGGCTTATAAACACTGGCCATCGTCACTGCCAATGACAATTTCCCCAATTATCATTCTGCCGGATAACAGTGACCCAGCATATCCTGACCAATGAGTAAAAGCAGCTCAACTGTCATTGGCAATTTGACAGTGATAGTGACCAAATATTCTGGCAAATGAGATACAGAGCAGCCCCAGTGTCCAGTCCATGTGGACAGGACATTAATGTGGATCAGCTGACCACTGGGTTGTTTGTTTTGGCGACCTTTCAATACTCTGTCAATATGTTCTGGAGCAGGACACTGGGCCCACATATATAGTTGCAGGGCAATGCATGTCGGTTGGCTTTGCAAGACAAGTAGGGAAGCCTGCTTCTTGTGGGACCATCTGACCCAGCACAGGACCTTGGATTATTGATTTCACACAAACAACACATGAGACAAAGGCAGCTTACATGTTGCCGAAAATATCCTCTTTTGGTCTTCATATGCTGCCTGCTGTTTCCAAATAACTAGCTTTTGGAGCTTCCAAGAAGAACTCTGAAGAACCTCATTTTTCACCGTTTTCTTCTATAGAGAGTTCTGCCTCCCAAATGACATCTGCCTACTGGTTATTCGGCATCAATTTGGGCGCAATTTGGGCGCACTTTATTCTTTAACGGACCCAAATGCAAAAATGCAACAAAACTTATTAACTTCTGCCTCACAATCGAGCTACATAATTGTTTACCACCTGAACCTGCCCGTTATCAATTATTAATGTGTAGCATTTTGATTGAAGTTCAAAGTTCAACTTATAATCTTTAAAAGGCAAAAAGAGACGAGTCGTACACTGAAAAGGTCACAACAGAGAAATTAAACTAAACTTACAACGTAGAAAAAAGGAAATCTCTGAAAAGTCATAACAGTTAAAGCGTGGACATTTTGACTAACCTTCAGGACATTCAGACTTGGTTTAGAAATTTTGACTAACTGTAGACATTTTGACTGTCTGGAACATGACTGAGTCCTGCTTTGTCCAGTCTTAGCCAGCCTTACATTTAGTCAACGTCCACTATATTATTAGTCATGTCGACTAACAACTTCGTTAAAACATGCCACAGTACATGATATTGATTAGGGCTGACCGACTTGTTAAATAAAGCTAACTTTATACACTGTCAAAAAGCTTACTGGTTAGTCAAAAATATTCAGCATACAGTCTAAAATATTGTATACTTAGAGACACAACATGTAACACAAAAACTTGAAAGGCTGGAGAAGCATCTCTCTGTAATTTATACCAGCACAAATTTTCTATGCTTCTCCACCAACAAGTCTAGCTAACAGACAAGAAGCAAAGGAAAAGTAGACTCATGAGATGCAACTTCAAAGACCCAGTCTCCCTACTTAGCAAGTGACAACACCGCAGCCTCAGCAGCTAGCATCACATGAGCTTTGGTGTGGTCACATCATTTGCAATCCTGCCTCCATGTGTTAGGATCAAACATCAGCTGCAGCAGCAAGAGTATTGCATCATCTTGCTCACTAGGCATACTTATGATTCTCATATCCATAAATTCATTCATATGGCATTGTACACACAACGATGCCTTACAGTTAGCCAACTTCTCAAGAAAAATATATCATAAAGGATGGTATGATACGATATATTAATGGCATAGATAAACCTTGAGATTTCCTACCATAGAACCATATACAATAGCATAACAAAGGATGGTTTGAACAGAAATTTATTCCAGCTGACAATACTACAGAATTCTGTGTTAGGAAATATAAATAGAGTTAGTGTGCCTAATTCTGTGAGGATCTAATTCAGTGAAAACCTGCAACCATAATCCACAGCTGCTTGAATTTAATATTTTTCAGTCACTGCATTACTAAACATCAGAATACTATTTGTTTTTGTATTTATGTGCCTTGACTGCCAGTTGTTTATAGGGTTTGAGGGCAATCACGTTATTAGGCCCATCACGTTATTAGGTACACCTACTCTATATCTTCAAAGTATGAAACGCAGGCACAGGGTTGCTAGAAACCACCACTTCATTTCTGGTAAACAGATGCCCTCTATGTTAAGATGTAAACATGTTTATAAAAGCTCTTAAATTCCAACATGCCACCAAACGGACAACAAGAAGATATGAAATCGCATGAAACTTTAGTGTTTCGACATAAATTTCCAGATCTTCTGTTTTTTCGATATTGCACTCTGTAGCACCTGCACCGTGTGTCCCTTATTAGCCTGCCATTGCACATCCTCACTGTCTTGTAACAAACATTTCTTCTTTTGCCCTTGTACCTTCTCTTGGCCAGATCCAAGCACTCCATTCGCAGTAGCTTCTACTGAGACGGCTGCAACTTCTTTTCAAGCTTGATGCTCACACACTTCTTCCGTCCGGGTGTCCTTCTGGACTGCGATGAAGACAAGTCAACAAAATATCTCCTCCGCCCCAATGCTTCAGTGTGAGTGACCATGACACAGAGGGTCACCAGAATGACCAGAAGACAGATAACAGTAGGTCTTATGCTGCCCTGAAAATTAATGCCATCAAAATGAAGTTTCCCAAAATTCCACAGAATTAAAAAACGATATATAGGCCTATTAAAAAAATAAACCAGTCTTTATCATAAATATTTTCTGTAACACAATTTAATTGCAATGGGATTACCAAATAAATTATATAGTTTATTATAGAATAGTCAGATTTTACGAACAGTTGGCATATATAGACGTAATGACGAGATAAGGCTTGGTGTTCACATCCCTACTATGTTAATAATCAGCCCAGAAGCAATAAGACAATGAAACACAAAATTATATAGACGTAAATTGTCACTTACCTTTTTTTTTTTGAGCAGGCGAGACAGTGATAATGGCCCAGACTATACTTCATTTATACCGGTTTGTAATCTTTATAATCTTTATGCCATTTATCGACATTTGACAGGTGACACACTTTTTTCCCCCATAAATAAATTCTAAAACAAAATACTGCGCAATGCATGCGTTTATAAGGTATAATTAAAAATTTCATAACTGCATAATGAACAATGATCCCACTATAATATTTTAACTGAACATTGCCAATAATATGATCTTTAAAATAATCTCGGTTTCAGGTTGGTGCATGTTACCGAACATGGGCAATTTGACGTTGAATTTATTGAAAATTGTGTTTTTCCCAGATTTTAGACATTTTCTTTGAAACTTCATGTCTGATACACATTTTTATTCCTGGCATTAATGGTGCCCATATTATAGAACTCATATATAAATTTGAAGCCTTCTATATGAATATTGTTCTTGTTACAGCCATTCAGAAAAAAGCGCAAAATGAAAAAGCAACTTCAAGCAGACACAGCATTATGGAAATTATAACAAGAGTAATTGTATCAAAACTTAAGCATATCCGATTTAAAGGTCATAAGTTCAATAGTTTTTGAGATGTAATAATTTAAAAACTGGATTTCATTACAACGTTGCCAAAACTAGTGCAAAAAAACGCATAAACCTTGACTTCTTCTATAATTTTTCTAGAAAAACAAACAAGAGATATTGACCCTGAAAAGTTTCACACTTCCTATATCTACTAAAGTAGCTTTGCCTCAGAATCATTTAAGATGGTCAGGTGGGAGGCATTTGTTGAATTGAAATGGAATGACTCAAAACTAAGGTGGAATTAGTCAATAATAAGACACAAAAGTGACTGTAGCATGACTTTTCTGGAGTGGCAAAGGCCTTGCAATACTTTCTTTGAATTTTTCCGCTGACTACTCCTTTTTGCAATATCCAGACAGGTTCTGCGAAAAAAGGGATGTAATATATCTAATGATGTCTGGATTCATCTAACAATTAAACAGGTGATTCTTGATAATTTTAAGTTCCACTTAAAGGGTTTATCTATTGATTTTAAAGATAAAGCACAACATTTTTAGTAGGCCTACTTTGGGTTCAATTCATACCAAAAAAAAAAAATCAATCTGACATGGACAATAAAGCTTATCCGGGATATTCTCTTGTAATTTTGCAATATAATGGTAATAAAAATATTGTAAAATACATAAGTCACATGTGATGTATTGTGACGTGGGGTCATTGACATCTGCCCAACGTTTGCATAGATTAAGTTCATTTGCATAGTCATCCACAAAAAATGTGGAATTGTCAGATTTAGTGGATTGCGTCCGTTGCGATAGTGACAAGTCACTAGATATAGCCAATTTCATAGACTTGGAAATGAAACTCCAGAGCAGAGAGACAAAGCTGCTCCAGCAGCAGATGACATCATGTGAATGCATTAATATGACGTAGTATAGTTTCCGAGCCTATATGAGATGGCGGTAATTTTACGCATTTATAAGGACCAGGGCATCTGTGGAGCTATACTGTCACACAGTGATCAACATTTTAACATACCGAGGAACAATTATTATTATTAAGACAATCTATTATATGCTACAAAATTTGATGACCCTTAAGATGAGGTATTACAACACCACTATGAGGTCCATACACTGGTGGTCTTAATTGCAAGGTGGTCTTAATTATGAAATGGTCTGAAACTGGGGTTCCTCTGCATGAATAAATTATTTCGTAATTATGTAATATTTCACTATTTTATACCTAAACCCAGTTAACATTTCAGGGGTCAATGTCAAATATATTGTGTTGCTATCTTCCAGACATGTTTCTGACAATATTGGGTAATACCTCAATCAATGCAACATTTTGAGACTAGTGTGGTAGTCAGAAATATACTGCCAGCATATCTGGCCCTCCCCCCATAATTTAATAGAAAGGTGGATGTACTGTATGATTTTCGCCTTATAACAATCAAGCAAAAGGCTTAGAAACTCCCATGAATTAAACATGCCTATGCAAGGAATACAAACGTACAATTGCATAAAATAAACACATTGAAGCACAACATCTCAAATTGTGCATGCATGAGTTGCATCAGATGTGCATTTTGTTAAAGAACAATGGAGTTCTAAGAACATGGCCAACCCTCCCAGGGGCCCAGTTCATTTTGTTCCTGTTGAAACAAGTTTTAATCACGCGTCGATCATGAAATTGCTCACTCAAATGAAATATTGTGCCTCACTTTTGAATTAGAAAAGCAAAGAATAAGAAACACAGAGAAAACTTTCAAGAATCCACGACCACCATGAAGCTGTAGTTCGCTACATGTAGATGTTACTGCTGATACGTATGTAAGATTACGATATTCACTGGCAGTACACCCCCTCCCTCCAGCCCCCCCCCCCCCCAGCCCAATAAAAAAAAAGAACAAATATTCAATACTCTGAAAGCAACATCAGTTTAGAAGTGGATCACTTGATTTTTTGCTTTCTATAGAATTGCTATAACTTGATAAGTCACACTAATGGCTATAGGACAATATAACTATGCTTTTGATAACAATAAATGGATCAAACAAGAAAAGACAACAAGCACAGAAGAAAATTGGAATTTTACCCCAACATTGTATGTCTGGTAATCATTCTTAGGCCTCACAGACTTAAAAAGAATTGTGGTTTCCCGATCTTGAAATTAAATTCTCATTAAGCAGGCTGGCTGTTAAAATTAATGAGACCATATCATGATTTCATATTTCATATCACATGATGGAGTAAGGGCAGCGGTAATCAAGAAACAAAAGCTCCCAAAAATGTTACATTAGCCCAGACTGCGAGGCATGTGGAATGTCGGATAAATCTATACTATACGTCTGTTACTTTCTTGTCATATGTTATGGGAATCTACAATATGTGTTTTTTTTTTTTGTTTTTTTTTGGAGAATGCATTTTTGCTACGTCCCTTTAAGGCTATGTACGATACACTGAAAATACGACTTGGACGGCGCAGTCCTACAAGGCACACTTTTGCCATCTATAGTTTGCTGATAATATGCGAGTTGTAGGGAGTCCATGTCATGTTACACATTTACCCCATGTGTTGGGACATTTCTCGTGCCTCAGCATAGGCACAGATTACAAGGCACTTATTTAACACCTCATGCAAACGATATCCAGCTGAAATGAAGCTGATGAAGGCCAGGATTTGAACCAGGGACCTTTGATGGGGCCTTCAAATACCTTGACCACCAGTCAACCAAACGGTTCATTCCAGCAAGAAAACAGCCCTTAAAGCAAGGTTGAGGCGAAATAAGATGACAAATCATTCACAAATGTTTTGTTAAATGAACAAAGGAGCTTGGAGAGCATGGTCAACTTATTCAGGGGCAACTCATGTTAGAAATTGGTTAAACCAACAAAATAACTTGATAACCTAATATTCGCTCACATGGCATGATGTGTTCAATGCTTACGAATGACATTAGCAGTTCTTCAGGAATGGCATTTGGATGAATTCACAATACTTTCAGGCTAAAATTAATCATGGCGCACAGAGAACCGTGTATGTCTATGTTATGGATAAGAAATCATAAACACCAGCATAAGACGTCACTTCAATCTAGGACTCCCATTGATTAAGGCTGTCCCTTGGCCAATTACAGTCCTGCGTTCATATGATGTCCCCTGGAGTTTAGTTTCCAAGTATGTGAAATTGGCTGTAAGCTTTCCACATAAAACTTGAAATTAAGCAATCCGTGGTAGGTATAGGTCAATTTTCTTTTTGTTTTAGTTGTTGTTTTTGTTACTGCAGGCTTAGGGATTTTAGTCCTAGGCCAACTATCTTCACTAACATCAAGGCACAAGGGAGGTCCTCATGTTTTTCACTAATTACGCCGGGGTAACATTGTTAGACCTGACGAAAATAACTCACAGACTGAGAGTGTGGGTTTCCAATCTTGGAATTGAATTTCCTAAAAAGGATCCTGGGCCCCACCATTCTCATTAGGCGGCCAGAACTGTTGGAATTAATGAGACTACATCAGGATTTCACTTCATACTGCATGATGAATGAAGTATGGGTCCTAGTACTCCAAGAATATTGGAGAAAAGTGGCTCTCATAGCTCAGGATGTCACAAACTGGAAAGACAATAATTATGTCATATAACATCAGCACGACATCGGATAAATGTCAACATAGCCAACATAGATGTCCAAATAGCCAACATAGATGTCAACATAACCAAACATAGATGACAAAATAGCCAACATAGATGTCAACATAGCCAACATACTTTCTTGAGGCTCCTCGCATATTAAGATAAGAATAATGCAAATGCAGGATAAAAGTTAATTTTTATTACAAACAAAGAAAACTTTTTAATATATTCCCACTTAAGATGAAGTAAAACTGAATGTAAAATGCTGTTTGTGGTTTTGGGCCCACACATTTTTTAAATTAAGTGCATTTATGTTTATGGATTCATCGAATCATAAATGTCTGGATTTTTTCTTGGTGAGGCAGTAAACATACTGTCTAGCAACCTGAACAAGAAATCAAGTGACAAGCGAATGCTTTGATTTTCTTGGTTACTAAGACCTCGATTGCTTAGTAGCAATGTTGGAGAGAGGAACCAAACTCAAGGAATAACACCCTTCAGTCAGTGACCTTTGCAGAATTAAATTTTTAGCATGACTAGGCAGCCACAGCAAGTCAGCGGAAGATGTAAGAGGCCTCAAAATGACAGGAATTTCATTAACTGCTGAAAGATCTTCCATGAAGTGGAATCAGACGATCATTAAGAAGGCCTTAAGTATGTTCAAGGCATTACCTAGACAAATTCCTGGCAAGACATAAAACATTTAAGTCTGATGACTTGTATTCGCTTTAGAAACAGCGTTACATGCCATAGGCAGTAGATTAGCTTAGTTTATTCAGTGTCTAAAAGATGTATGAGAAAAGGGTAAAAAAAAAAAAATGTATAAGAGATGGAAAAGTCCGGGGGAAAAAAACAAGAAGAAAGAAGTCTCATTTGGGTAAAATGAAGCGGAGGGTCATCATTAGATTGGAAAGAGAAAGTCCTCTGACAAGCGAAAGGATTACAGGGAGGGTAAAGTTTCCCTTTTAAGATGATCCTTCAGAGTATGTGCGCCGATGGTCGAAGGAACTATCAAAGAAGAGCAGGTGATCCCTTGAGCTGAGGGGATCCGGGATGATTGGCCGGGGGATCCAGTCCTCTGATAGGTCTGCGGTCGGATTTTCTCCCAATTACAGAGACGTTAGGATCTGCTCCAGTCCGATGAAGCCAATCGGCAATCTGATCGATGGAGGACGCTGCCACAATACTCCAACAATGGCTGCGGCTTCCCAAACTCCAAGCCTAAGTTCATTTCTTTCCTCTTAATTGGTAGGGTAATTGAGACACAGAGAGGAAGTTTGAAAGCCCAACAGGAAGCAGCTACAACACCCCTCCCTGATAAGGACGTTCCTTCAAGTCTAACTAGGGTCCTCAACCGCCTCTATTCCTATGCCAAGCCACAAAAATACAAATCTAAAATTACAGCGTCTTAGCTTCGAGAAACTTGCTTAATAAGTAGAAGCTTCAGGTTACAAGGGTCATTTGATAACAAGTAATAGGGAATACAATAGCAGTTATTTTGATCAGAAGCGTCGGTCTTACATCATAAAACTAATCAACTATGAAATAATGAACCAAGTACCTATTCATATGACAAAAATGGTTGGTATAAGCTCCGCAGGTAGCTGCAGATGACTTCAGCCAGTTGCTGTAGTTATGGCAACGAATGCCACAGAACATGAAACATTCTTTCAGGAATTCTCATTACTGTTAATATCCTCAGCAGTTACACAAAAAGACATGACAACTTGGGTTAGTGTTTCTTGCTATTATTATCTTCTGTCAGACTCTTTCACGCCACAACCTGACCTCCATATCCGAGATGTCATCTCCTGACTGGTTTCATAAGAAAGAAAAAATGGTAAAGTGTGCGAAAAACAGATATGTGCTTTTCGCAGAGGCTGACCGCCTGACAGCCGATGAATACTGGGAACATGTCTTACAAACATGGTCAAACTTCACAAGTAGCTGGAAAAAGAAGATCGTGGTAAAGTGTAGGAAAACATAAATGCTTAGTTTTTGCGGAGGTTGAAAGCTGAGAAGGACCTGAAGTATGCAGTGGAGCACCCGGTGCTTGGCTTTGAAGCCCAAGCATTGATCAGGAGGCGTGCTTCTGGGCGCCACGATTGCACCCATAACTACACCTGCAGCTCTGTGATGTGCAAACAGCCGTTGAGAAAGAGAAGAGAAAGAGGAAGCGCATGCTGAACATGATAAGTCTATTTACAGGCTGCTGCTTAGCAAGACGTGCTTGTTCCCACTCTGGTCACAGGTAGATCTGAAGAGTGGGCAACATAGCCTGCTAATTGAGACGCCTCATGGAACTGCGGGCCCCAGAAGCTGTGGCAACCTCCGCCCCCTGCGCCTAGCAATGGTCTTGGCCCAGCAATCTAATTGATCGAGTGTAGCGAACGGGTTCACTCGCAGGAAGGGGAGCAGCAAGAAAATAAGAACAAGCCAACAAGCAGTGTCACCAGAAAAGCACACTGTGTTGATGGAGCACGTGTGTGTAGGACTCCCGACAGACACAACTGCACACAGCACTTGAGCACTTCAACGCATGAGACACATTGCTGCACCCTGTGACACACCTTCTCACATAGGAACTGTACCCGAAGTGACAAAAACAACAAGTCAACAACCATAACAACAACAACAACACTGTTCTTGGGAGGTGAGTGGAACTTTGGATCGATGTTGTGATGGGGTCACCCAAACTGGGAGCAGCTCTTGGGACACATATTCTGATCAGTAGAGATATAGGACCGAGGGTTAGATTGGAAGACTAGTCCTGAGGGAGGTTCAGGGAGGAAGCAAACCATGCTCATAACACTCAACACTTAGCACTCTTTGCATCCTGCCTATTCCCTGTCTTAGGCAGTTCCCTTTGATTGGACACCCGACTGCTTTAGTCCGCTTACTCTTGCACAATTGCCTTTGTGTGGTTCATCACTGTATTGTTCGTCCAAGAGGCTGAGTCTTCCTTAAATTAGGAGAATTAAAACTTATCAGGGACTAAAATAATGTATTATTCAGCTCATTCAGCAGCTGTAGCAGAGGGAATACTCCTCATGACATTTAGTTTCTTAATTTTCATGCGTTGAAAGTGGTTTCCTTCCTTGACAACTTTATTATGTCGTGAATTTGTATGCCTAAGCTGTTTTGTCAAAATAACTCGTACTGAGTCTCATAGTCATCAAACTAAAGAACTGCTTCACCATATTCAAGCTAACACGAATTTCATGTCTTTTGATTATTGTAATCCTTAATCAGATGCCATTGAATGCTAAACTCCTGTTCTTCTAGCTCTTCTGGTGTGTCGTGTGATTTTTCTGAAGGTGACAGACGAATGCCTTATAATCAATAGTCTATTTGCATTGAAATGGAGTCTAATAAAGGAGATTAACTCCATGGCTTAAGACAAGCCAACGATTCTCCAGTGAGATCAAAGGTAATGAGAAAAGAATCAATAATGCCAATATGCCTTCTACAGGCTTTCTACATACATTTTTATTGCCTGCTTAGCCAGACATCACTTTGAACAGGTTATCTTACAACATGCCTGGGGTTTTTCCATATTATCAAGAAATGAAAATCGTGATGTAAACGTCTCACAATGATTTTACAGGTTTAATTTCAATGTTATACGATTTCACGAATACTTTATCTCAGGTAATTGCATGAAGGAAAAAGTGGCAATAAATGTTTGGTTAGGAGTTTCTTGTATTTCTTCTATGACATGGATCATAAATTAAATGAATATAAATTTGCAATACTCTTTAAATATTCCATGTTTCAGGATTAAATTTACCAAATAGGCAACAACTTTACTGGGCTAGATTAAAGAGCTTAATGAAGTCAGGTCAGACCAGCGGAAGGGGGGGGGGGGGGACTTAAAGCGCTGAGATGACAGAGAATAGGCCTGGTGCAGATGAGGACAAGGTCATGTCTAGCAATCAGTGCCCTTATCCACAGATGCTCATAGGTCCTTGGAGGTCCTTCAGTGGTGTTTGAGATCCAAGAGGACCTTGATCTCCAGTAGAGGGCATTAGGTGAAGGTTAGATTCTGGTCTCCAAGCAGCAATATGAGAAACATCATCAAAAGGACATCAGATTCATTAAAGACCAAAAATCTAGGCCAAATGTTCCCTTTGTCCTACTTTATCTACTGAACTCACCACGAAAGACCTAAAAAATGTCAATTGATGCTGATAAATGATATAACTGTCCTCAACATTCAAAGCTGCTGCTGCTGCTGCTGCTACTGCTGCTACTGCTACATGGCCAAATGTGCCACGTGCGTTTTCCATGAGAAGGATAAACGCATGGAAAACGCATGGTTTTTAGCTAATTATAATGAGTCAAAAACCATGCGTTTGCCATGTGTTTATCCAAACGCATGGAAAACGCAAGTGGCACATTTGGCCATGTACTGTTACTACAATGGACAATGGGCAATATCACGTTGTAGCCTTTCCATCTTTCCCAACAGCTTGTTGTGATGAGATGAGTCCTTTTTAACTGACGAACAAGTCATCAAGCTACCAAGCACTGCCATGCAAATGTTTTCATGTAGCTTTCTTTCTTAAAATGACAAGAACAGCCAGCTAGTAGGTAATAGGCTTGATTTCAACATGCAACGAAATACAGTAACTAGCACAAGACAAACCACATAATTTAACCAGCTCAACATAGAACAATGACATGGGAACATGCAAACAATCCAATAACAACG
The DNA here is from genome assembly GCA_932294295.1 of Alitta virens. Classification (NCBI taxonomy): domain Eukaryota; kingdom Metazoa; phylum Annelida; class Polychaeta; order Phyllodocida; family Nereididae; genus Alitta; species Alitta virens. The sequence continues at coordinate 44,603,651 of OW028574.1, read as the reverse complement.
ACAAAAGACAACATGGCCAATGACAAATGGCCACTAAACACACACGCACATGGCCTGCTGGGCAAATTGTCCACAACAATTCCAGTAATACATATCTTTGGTGAAAGATTTTGGACCAAGAGAATTGAATGTTCTTCTACTTCATCGTTAGGAGTGGTAGCACAAACCTAGATATTTGTTTCTTGACAAGGCAAGAAAGAATCCTACCTATATAAATGATAGTTGTCACGTTTTCACTCCACTATAGCAGCCATATATTATCGAAAAAGCACGTCAACAGATTCATTGCCTCCTCTTCTTTAGGTTTGCAACAACAAAAAATATCAAAGGAATCGAACAGCAAAAAACTGAATACTGAAGGTGTTTGTAAAGTTCATTTTTTGATTCCACACTTTAGAACCCTCAGGACTGCATTAAAGGAAGCATATTAAAAATTCGATATCAGACTAATATTGGGCCACTTACGACTACATTTTGGAAAAACTAAAGCAATATTACATGTAAGTTCAACTTGCAAACCTCTGAAATTGCAAACACTAGCAAAATAGGTAAAATATGTACACTCTACAGACAAGATGCCAAAGGGAGGTCACAATTGTACTAACAAGTGGGCAGGTTAATTATTATTTAAAAGTGGCATATACCCTTGACTGTTCCTATTTATTAAGAGGACATTTTGTTCACAGGGGCTATCCCATAGTCCAAAGATAATTGGAATCAAAATAGCAACTATAATTGTCACTCATTTAAGGACGATGGTTCCACAATAGTCAGCACTAAATCTATAACAGCTCGAAGTGCCTGAATATTGAACAGGGGCATTTGCAGGGGTGACATTGATTTTTGGGGAGTGATGCATGGGAAGCAACTTTCTTGACATTGCCTTGACATGACTGCCTAGTCCTGCTCCTCTGGGATGACAGTGTCATGACCCTGCTGTCTCTGCATCCATCTCATCCTGCATCTGCAGCTGCAGTCACATCCTGCATCAGCAGCAACCTTCTCTCCATCACCAATATTGCCACCTGATACACTTGGTGGGCCCCATACTGCTATGCCTCATGAATCTATGCATTTCTTATCGTTCAGTGCATTACGAATCACTCTTTGGTGACTCTGTTACACTCTGTTTCATTCCCAACATTGGCAATGCTTCACGGACTACACCTCACTCTACAGTCTACACACTCAACCATAAAGCAGGAAACTGCATTAAAAGCACTGCCGTCCACAACTGTGGCATTTGCACCAGTAAAGGCACGAAAGTGTTACATTTATCATGACAGAAACTGGCCATAAAGCACTGCCCTGAAGTACACTATCCCAACGCAGTAGCTTATGAGTAGCATGAAACCAACAACGTAAGTCACTCAGGCCCATGGTTTATTTGTCTTCATTATTTGCCTGTCCTTTTTCACAAGGGCAAATCCATATCTCACAGGGAAGGACCTTGGGACATGGAAATTATTAAAACATATCCATCACGATGATAGATATATTGAATTTTTGTCAATGACACTAATGGAATATTATACCAACACTTCATCACCTCTGGCAAGCGAATACAATACAATGAACAAACAAGAGACCTAGTGTACTTAGGATGACTATTGTGGTCAGATAAATCAATGGCTGACGGTCAATACAACTAACTACAGCAGCTGTGTTGCTACAAAATTATGCTAACGTGGAATTCTTTCTCTCTTGATGTTCTGTATCATGGCAATATTTCTCAAGTGGCCCTGATGGATCCAGTCACCCAGATACACAGGTCCCCTCCCAACCATTATCCTAACAGCAAAGTGATGTTATGCATTAGTGTTCGCCACCAAGTCTGTTTTTGCATGCTCTCCTATCCCCCAAGTTACCCCCAACAGCAGCATAGACTTACTGTGGCAACTGTGATGCCAAACCAGGCAGATAGACGATAAAAGAAAATGTAACAGGCTCCCAAGCCAGTAGTTTATAATCCGGTTTATAGCACTGATAATGGTGGCTGTAGTCTGTAACAGGACATACAAGTTGACAAAACAACTGAATCAGTGACATAACAACTGCATCAGTGACATAACAACTGCATCAGTGACATCATTAGTATGGCACTAACAAGACAGCCTTCCGACTAATGCACATATAATGATCAATAATATTATGACAGTGACCAATAGTTATACAATACTGTAAGTTACAATAAGATATTCCGACTTTTGCCAACAGACAAATAAGCTCAATCACAGGATAACTAAATACCAATGTTATATCTGTCTTGCCTTATCGTGTAAGAGACGAAGCTATGAATTAGATTTCAAAAGCAAACTAGCAAATAGAATGGCTACACAAGTCTTTCCATAAATTCTGACCCAGACAGCACAAACTCAGAATGTTTATGACATGTTTGAGCAGATTATCACTGTGAATCACAAAAGGGTGAAATGAGCACTTTTACCCCAGCTTCATATTCATGCCGACATCTCTGGGTCTTTATGAAGGCACATCACTAAGCATATTGTATTTGCAGAGGCATTGGAGCTGCATCTATATTATTAAGATCAAAGTTAACACCACAAAGAGCCAGAAAAAAAGCAATGCAAAGTTGGAGAGGCAGCTCAGGTCCTTTCTGGCTTGCAGTGCAGCACTGTTTGTTGTTTATTGCACCCAAATTGCATCGTAGTGACGCTTATATGGCGAAAGCTGACGCTCGTGACATCTGACTGCTTCCAATAAAAACAGGTTTATTTTTTGCCCGTTTGTTGTAGTGGAGTCACAGAGAGGGAGGCAGAAGAGGGTCTGCTGCTAAAACAGGTTAACTCCTAACATTCAGCAAATCCCTTCATTCGGATTCATTCTGCAGTGAGATGTTGGTTAGTTAACCCATGGAGTCACTATACAGTGACTCCATGGTTAACCCAAAATATCTGATTCATTGACCGATGGGTCATTTCTTCACATCATATTCCAGGTGAGGTTATAGTGTAGCAGGTTCTAATTCAAAGTTATTGAGATCATTTTGTTACGGCGAGTCATTGGTTACACAAGCTGCCAATCTTAGGTGCACCTAGTAAGCAACATAGACATAACAACCCAATTTATGCCAGTTATGTCATGCACAATATTTGTTTAGGATTTAAAACAAACTCAGCCATTAGTGCAGTGACAAGGGAAGTCTCATGGCGGACACATTTCATGCACGTCTCCTCCAATATTAGATGAGTGCGGGGTCAGAGAAGCCAGGCGACACGAGACCGGACTGCTTGAATAATTCATCCGCAGACACACTCAAGCCTATATCCACGGTTTGCCACTAAACTAAGTTGCCATTTTCTGGACGGCCTGATACAATCAATGCCAGCCACTCGCTCATTCTCTCAATATCCCTGACTGGCATGGGGTTCACTGGCCACTGAGACGACGTGAGCCAATCAGCCGTGGTCATGATGCCCAAAGATCAACCACAGCTAGAAACACCTCCTTACTATAGAGTCAGGGTCTTACTATACAATCAAAGGTGTTTTACCATACAGTCAATGGTCTTGTGGAGCAAGCATGGATCTGACTACACAATCAAGGGTCTTACTGTATACAATCAATGGTGTTAGCATACAGACTACAGTCTGACCTCTTGTCAGGATTCTTACTAAATACATCGCCAAATGTGCCACATGCGTTTTCCATGCGTTTATCCAAACGCATGGAAAACGCATGGTTTTCACCTCATTATGATTAGGCTAAAACCATTCGTTTTCCATGCGTTTATCCTTCTCATGGAAAATGCACGTGGCACATTTGGCCATGTAGTAAACCAAGAGAAGAGTCCTATTAGACAATCAAGAATCTAACTTAATAGTCAGGCATTGCACGACAGTGAGGGATTTTACAATACAATCAAGATAAGGGTCTCACTTTAGTCATGAGTACTACTACAGTCTACAGCTTTGCTCAGATTCAACCCAGAGAAGGGTTTTTTTTTACCAAGGAGTCACTAGAGTCTATTCTGACACCATGTTTTTACTCAGCATCTGACTTATTAAAGATCTACGTAAGTAAACAGTCATGATGCATGACTCTCACACCACAGATGGACTATACTAGCAAACATTCGTGACATGACGCAAGAAAGAAAAGCAATGGCTATGTCAATGTATTCTCCACATCATTTTACATGCAATTGGCTTTAGTATATTCGTAACGATAAATCTCTGAAATTAACATCGTCCAAACAATAGTCATAGAAAATGTGAACAAGAACTGGGACAGATTCAGTGGCTGAAACAAAAGCAGTAAATCACCATGGTAACACAACCACTGGCTGAATCTAAAATGAAATAGCGTGTTAATTTCGATAAAAATTCAAATAACATCCCATGCTTTTCATCAAATATGGGCGTTAACACGGAAAGATATTGATACTTTGAGAACTCCGATAAGCAGAGAAGACGCGATTGAGATTATGAGACCTTGAAAAACGTCAATTGCAGAACGTCGTGGCTGCAAAACGTCGTGATAACAGGGAATTGAAACGTCCTCACGAACAAATAAGGTGGCTAGAAATCCAATTCCACGCCTCCTGTCCCTTAATTAGTAAACCGTGTGGGCTTATTTGCATCGCAAATTGCTCTCTAAGACATCTTAACTAAGCAAACTTAGAGCTTCCCACCAACCGAATGGCACTATTCAAAACGTTTATTGGTTCTACTTGGAGCCATATTAAAAGAAATGACTTAATTAAATCATATGAGGTTAAGATTTTCCAATATGAACTCATGCCATTCTATGACATCTGCTTCTAATATTTAATTTTAGAAAACAAAGGAAATGTGAAAGACATGCTTCAATATGATAGAAGTCATGTTTATGACATGAAAAAGACAAAAGAGACTTTCTTTGTTTCAAATAAGATGTGTGTGAACCAAGAAATGTGAAATACGATATTTAACAGGTTTTGTAACTTTCATAGATTATAGGGATAAACTACACAACAAAGATGCTTAAGTAGCATCAGATGGATATGGGACACAAATTTAATAAGTTTCAGTAACATGACATACATTAATGAGAGGCACAATCTAAAGATATGAAATTAACAAGGGCCACAATTTATAGATGCTTCAGTTTTACTGTTAAATAAAATGAAGGTTGGTCAGCTACATGTATCACTAGACAACTATAACTCCCAATCATCAATAAAGCAGGGCTGTACAATAACTGATTGCTTGCAATCTGCTAGTCTAAGCTGACCCTGTTCTTCTATTGTTACTAAACCAGCAAAGAGATGACCAACGAAGCTGCTTGCCATAATAAAGTTATGTTTTGGCATAATGAAATAAGGCGGAGCAGCAGTGCATAATTCAAACTGTGATCAAGCTCAAAGTTTCCCAGGCCATTGCTGTCAATGCAGGACAGTGACAGAGTGACCTGAGAAAGAATAAATGCTCCTGGAGGATATTTAAAGGGTTGCTGGGGCCCCATATCAATTGTGTCGATCAATGAAGCAGGGTGACCAAAGTGACCTCTGAGGGAAACAGAAAGAACGAGGGGTGCACAAGAAGAACCAAAGGAGTGTTATTGATGGGCGAGGCAGCAAAGTCAATCAAGTTAGCAGCAGGACTTCTTAAGTGCCAAGCTTTCATTGCAGAGTTTAAGCCATGCTGAAGATGTATCACCACACAGGATAAAAAGAGGAGGCCTGCAAGATAGATTGGTTGGTACAGGTACTACCTCATGAAAAAGTAAATTACACAAACGTACCCTTGGCATACTTAAAGGAAACTTAAAAGTAACTTACAGCAGTTGTATAGCATTCGTAAGAAGTTCTACAACTTTTCATAGTTTTATTAGTGTGGTCTTTTTTTCGGTCGTAGGTTATACAACAAAATCAGCCTAGACCATTGTTACTGGAAGCCAGTAATAGTAAGTTCAAAGGAAAAGCCAGGAAACCACGACCTTGAAGGGAGAGAAAGGAGAATTGTAGTGTTAATAGCTGACACCAGGAGGCCATCAATAGGCTGGTCACGTGGGCAGCACTTCCGGGAGGGCAGAGGGCGCTGCTAATGAGGGTTGTGGAGGGCAGGGGGTCGAAGTATGTCAAAGGAAATTTATGCTGCTGAGACAATGGGTGTTATAACGTTAATTACGGGGTACTGCAAGGGTACGTGTCCACTTTTTCATGTTGCTGCAGAGGTTGTAGGAAAGACAACACACATAAGAAAACAGTATAAAGCAACATGAGTCTCAGTGGCAGCAACCAGTCACCCTTAGGATCAACAGACTTGTGACAATGCACACTAGCATCCCCCATCCATCCATTCCCCATCCATTCCTCATCCATTCCTCATCCATTCCTCATCCATACCCCATTCATTCCTCATCCGTCTGCAGACGTGTATTTCCTGCTTCACGATACAGACCTGTCAATCTACTCTCCTCCTCATCCTAGCATCATCTCTTGCTTCTGCACCTAATGCTGTCACATCCGAACCATCTGTAGCTGTGGAGTGCAAGACTGTCACCAGCTACTTGACACGAGTATCAGTCTGACATCACCATCAATGGCACACTCCACTGCTGCAGCAGCAGCTGCCAAACTTTTTAGACATCCGTCACTTCAAGTTCGATTGGGTCAGATCTACCTGATTCCAAATTTGACGGCAATCAATGGAAGCAATGACACAGAAAGATTGATGGGGATTTAGATGAACTGACTATCAAACTATACAAGAAAGAGAAAGGGCATAATAACATACAAAGTTTCAAGGATAATAAAAGGCTATCATAAGATGAAAAATGTGAATATATTCGAAATGCAATCAAGCAAAAACGTAAGATTTGATAACATTATAAGGATGCCATTCAAACGGGACAATGTGTTTATCTTAAGAAATGAAAATTCCTCGCCAGTAGGACATCCACATCAATCGTTAGCCAGTGGTCACTAGAAGGTCACTATGCATTAAGACAGGAGGACCCTTGATCTAGGACATTTTGTCATCCTGGTACACATCCATCACCGCTGGTGACCAAGAAACTGTCCATCTGACCCTGAATGGATGTGTACTGACCACTCTAGTCCCTGCATCACCATTAATCAGATGATGCTGCTGCTGCTTCTGCTGCTGTTGGAGGGAGACAGAAGACAAGAAAGTATGGGAATTGGTCTATGTACGCTCATAGGTTCTGATTTTACCATGGGGAACCACCACACTACCCAATTCAGTTGAACTAGCTGTATGATTTGATTAAGTGGTTACTGATGCTGATGTGCTACAACAAAACGTTTGTTATGGGACAGGAACAATGACACGACTCATTTAAAATGCATGTAGCAGAGTTCAAACCCACGGGCTCAGATCAACTACGAGTGGATTTGGCAATGGTAGCCTCTTGGCCACTAAGAAAGACAGGAAACAGACAAACGAAAATGCAAAAAGACAGAATGATGTTAGTATAATTTTTTTTTTCTTTATTTAAACTTCCAATTCTGGGGAAGTGAAAATATATTCATATATACATGTATAAAAACATGAAAAATAGCACCAACTGGTTAAAAAAATAAGGTCTAAAATGTCTTTAAATAAAAGCAAATTAGTGATAAATTGTTCATCAGAGTAAGGCTTACATGTATTATCATTCAACAACAGATATCTTATGGAATCTGAAATGCCTTCATGACTAGATGATGGCTCAGTGTGATAAAAGACAAAAAACTGGGTAATATCACATAATTGGGCACCAGTAAGTGTACAAAATACAGAAAAATAAAGTTGCTCATTTTCTATTTTTGTTGACTCTAACATTACTTTATGCGAGCAGAAAATTGTATACGTCTGTTAAATAATGCATTTTTACTCATAAAATATCCTGATTTTTTTTCACTTAAACATAGTTGTTAAATGTTTTTACAACTCCATTTACTACCTTACAACATTTTTTATACTTGCATAGCAAACGAGTTGTAAAATACGGAGTTGTACTTTTTCACTCTTTTCTATTGGCAATCAATGAAGCAGATGAGAAATGGGTGATAATTATTGATATAACTACCAAGTCCAGCTTTATAATTCAGCTACCAACTTGATGTAAATACTTGAAATTTGTAGACAGGAAAGCAGTAAATGGAGTGGTAATTATCTTTTATCAGATATATAAATCCAGAAACATTTACTTCTGTCTGATGAAACATTCAACATATATAAGCACTTCCTGGTATTAATAACATAACTATTTTCCTGTAAATCTCTACTAGGAGGTTTCAAAGTCAGCCGGGTAACGGAGTTGTAAATTATTTTCAAAAAATGAGGACACACCTATTTCTGGTCATCAAAATTGCAATCATACATGAACAGTGTTTCCGATATTATCTGCATAGCATATTTTATTTTATATTGATAACAAAAAGATTGAGAGCCCTATATGGATTTTGAAGAGCACAAAGAGAATTTCAGTATACGAAGGTATTTTATGGACTTCAAGGCACATAACCTGGACTTGAGAGACATCAACGTTGTTTTCTTCCCATAAAAGCACACAATTTTTACTACACGTGAGACTGAAAATCGAACCGTTATTTATGAAGAAATCAGTGGACAGAATTTTTCAGTTTGGGGCCCTTTTAATAAACTATCTGGATAACAAACAAATAGAAATACAAGCTGGGCAGGTTGTAAAACAGAAGGAGCATGTAGTATGTACAAGAAAGTCATGGGCAGACTTGGAATATGAACCATATTGTATTGTAGCCACTTGAGTAGTTCATCAGAAAATGCATCAGATACCAACTCTAATAAATTGCATTCTTAGCATGGCAGCTAGATGGCCATTTACTGCAAGACCACGTAATACCCACTAGGAAAGACCCTCGTATGACAATAGTGGTTCATTACCATGGCAACCAGAGAAAAGATGGAGATGCTGGGCCCTGGAGTCACAGCACTACCATTCGTTTCTGTTATTATGACTCTGCACAGGTCATGAGGTCTTTATGACAAATGGCAAGTTGATCTCATTGCACGATAGCAAGGTCCATGGAAAACAAGGCATTGTTGTCATGGTGAGAGTGTATGCATTGCAAACATTCAACTGTCATGCAATATGGTAACAATAATAGGACATAATCCTTGATAATGACATGCCTTTTGCATAAAAATAGACAGTTGCTTTCTGCTATTTCAATAACCACGCACACAGACCTCACTTCACTCATATTTAGGTTTTTTCGTAACAAACAAAGCTCTCATTAAAAAAGAGACCTGTACCAGACTTGTGTGATAGCATATTATAATAGTCAATTATAGATATTACAATAGTCAATTATAGATAATGTAGAAAACAAATTTATTCGGATAAGGATAAATTATACTCTTCTCTTGAGATGATATTAATGATATATCTTATAAATTATATATATACATAACAAAAAGAAAAACAAAAATTCCCCAGCGTTGGATTTGTACTCTGGTTCCCCCAACCATTCATAGCAGACCAATGCTTAGACCAACCACTCAGCCACTGTTGCAGGCTATAAATAGCCCAATGTAAACGTTCTGAGTGTATGTAGGTCATGTGCAGCATCAACTGTAAGAACCATGTTGTTTTACAGTAAAATTCCATTGTTACCGGTTCAATTATGTCTTAAACATGAATTTATGCCTTTTGAATGTGGTGACCAAGTACTTTTTGCCTAAATTAGCTGAAACTATAACCATCCCATTCCTCCAAACAGAGCTAGTATTCCTTATAAGGTCAATCATAATATGGACATGCACAAAAAGTGATGACAAAACTTCACCAGGCATGTCCTAAACATTTTTTTTAACTGATCTTAGAAGTACTCTTAAGCAGTAAGATATCTTAATATGAGGTATTTTATAGATTGAGATCTGGTACAAAAACAAAAACCTGGTGTAATTGGTGGAGAGCAGTAGGTCAGGTAGGTTAATTTGCATATGTCAATTGACCTGTTTGATAGGCTGATCAACACTAGGCAGCCCAATGAACTGGAACCATAAGTCTACTCATTTAAAACCATGTCCAGTTTAGTAAGAGCTGACATTTTACTTGTTTGCGGCCAACCGAGTTAAAGTTAAAGCATGACGTACAGTGAAATGACTAAAACACAAGTGCATGAATAAACAAGCTTAAAGGTTTTGGAATTCGGAATTGCTCATTGCATAGCATTGTATGTTCATTGTATTTGTCTTGATGGTACTGGTCTGGAGATTTTAACTTGATGGATATGGCCAGCTCCTAGAGGCAAAAGTAATAATGACATAAGTCTTGATTAGTGCCACACTAATTGGTACACAGTTACCCTGTTGGATTATTTTACTTGACCCGGTACAGACACTATAGGCTCCTAAAACAACATGTAGGTATGTCAGGAATTGAACCCAGAAACATCAGGCTGGTAAGTGTCTTAAAACTAGACCAACCAGCCTCTTCTTTCTGAGCCATTACTTTACGAATTGCATTAAAATCACTCCTTGGAGATTTGAAATTCGATTTCTACCACCTCCCAGTTCATTTTGTGTCCATACAGTAAATTAAGCCCTGCAACGTTTGCCTTTTTGCTCTGGGTCCAGTATGTTAACGAACAATTTGTTCTCATGCAATTACTTGAGTCGGCAAGCGTCACAATGGAAGGCAAGACAATTCGATATTCCCCGAGGGCTTGCGACTCTCCTGGGAGCTCAGCCTAATTCTGTTTCTGCAACAGATTCAATATTTGTCGTGGTGTCCCTGCATGTTGGGTCAGTGCGAAACGCAGCTCATGAGCTACTAGAATTTCTTCAAGGACTGCTAGCACAGACGTGCAGGTGATCAAATTTTCATCACTAGTCAGCTGCTATAACTGCAGCATAAAACACTGTTACAGACAGGATTATGGTGAAATATTGTCACAGAATTCATAGGGTATTCTGGCACTGTCTGCAAAAAGTGTATTTGTTATGGTCTCAGGCCACAGCTATCCAAACCTCAGCAGTTTTTATACATAAAATGACAGATGAGACACGCAGCAATTCCACGGCTATGCATTCTATACAAGCAGCATAATAGTAGTGTCAACAGCATATCAAGTATATATCAGCTCCGACAGATCCAGGGGAGCATATATCGGGCCCATTCATCCCTGTCATGGAGCCATCTTCCATTTTAGCTAGTGCAGCCTACTGGTGGCCTTGCTTTGCTGTGCTCTGTGCTAGGCAGACTAATATTGGTCATTATCTCGTTTGAACTTGTCCACGAGCACCATCAGCAGCCCACCCATGAGCAGACCTCATCAGCAGCTTTTTATATTCCGACAATGGCTCGGTAAACACTGGGATTGCCTCTGCCATCGACCCATGGACTGTATCAGCCTCTAGCCCTGTAAAAACACTGGTCTCCTCCGATTGTGTTGTTTAGAACAGTCTGCCCTGGCTCAAGGTTTTACATGTCATTTGTCAGCTCCTGAAGAAACTAATTTTGCTCACGTAGGCAGTAACTTACACACATAGGCATGCAGATCAGATGTTGTAAGATGATCTTATAAAGTCAATTTCCAACACTGCTTTTAGAGTTAAACCAGTAGTCCAGGTGTCATTCTTGCCTGCACCCTAATACTGCAATAATAGTTTTGGAGACTACGAAACTCACCTAAGAATTTGCAAATGTTACAAAACATCTTTACAGTCAATTGTAGAGGTATATGCCACCATATACACTTGTATACCACAATATTTTGTATGACCTTCTAGTCTCTGGCAAAGATCGTGCAAGATCTGCAAAAGGCAGATCACAGTCTCAGTATTAGGTGCATTACTGGCAAAGGCACAAGAGCCTGACCTGGATATAACATCAGTTTCCTGCATTAGAGCTAAGACAGTGGCAGATCGAATCTCTAAGGAAACTTATATCAATTATTCAAGGCATGCCAGGGGCCCCTCCTCAGTATGGATATGGATAAGCCCTAAGTGGGTGTGGGGAGGGCATCTTTCTTTCATCTGCAAGAAATCCCTAGAATGACAGGAATTCTCCATGGGTGCACCTTAAGATGAGCACTGTATGACAATCTAGAGGAAAACTACAATTCCACTAGTAAGAAATTCAGGACAGCATTATTACTTCTTCGATGTTCTTCATTATTCTCTAAATAAGACCAGACATCTAAAACTCCCACAGAAAAGGTTCTTCTAATGTTCTGCTTTTTAGTGAAGAAAAAAGAGTTAATTGCTTCCATGGAAACACATCTGAGACAGTTCCTAATAAGCACACCCAAAATTTCATAACATCCAACTTGTCCAAATAGTTTCCAAAAATAAGTTTAAAGAGTTTCTTTAGGTTTAAACAAGTTTCACACATGATTAATATTAATTTTCCAGAAGGACATCTGACGCCTCGTTGAAATTACTTTCTCTAGAAAGAAACAGTCTGACATCTTTAATATCAACTCTGCTTCAAGTAACATGTCTCAATATTAATGAGTTATGCAAATTGTTTTCTTTTTATGCCAACCAATTTTCCAAAAGTGCCAGATACCACAGAAGTCAGCAAAATAAGGGTATTAATCAAAAGATAATAGAGTTTTTCAACCACTTAGCAGCATACACCTGCAGAACTGTTATTTAAAAAATACATAATATCATTAATGGCAGCTCAAAACGTGGCAACTGCAATTACACAGCAATTACAAATGGCCATTAATCCTAAATATTGCAGTCACCAAGTGCTGTGCTATTTTTGTCATCAAACTGCACACACCTGCTATATTGGCATCATATTAACACCATACATCAAACCAGAGATTACCTTCATCTTGAGCTAATGAGCTGTCATGTTTCTAATATCTGGCGCCATATTTTATGAGACAGATGCCAGTCATGCAGTTTAGTTTCATGACTTTTTAAGCCTGGGATCATGCATCTTATTGGCCAGGCCATACATGGCATAAATAAGAGGAGAATAATCATTTGTAATGCACCAAAACACTCTCATATCTGCGACATCTCTTGCAATTTTCATGACAGCACCATCCAAGTTTTATAGATGTCCCAACAACACAGCAGCTGAGGTCTGAGGCTCTGCTCCAATATTAATTCATTGTATGTGCAAATGAACAAGATGAGAACACGGTGTCGGTTTCGTGGTATTAAACAGATCAGGACATCAGCTGCAGCAGCAGCAGCAGCTGCAGCAGATGCATTGGAAATGGATGCCGATTCTTGATGCTTCCTGATCAAGCTGATAATGCGGAGCAAGACTGGCCCAATGTCCCTTCGCTTCTCGTCATCCTTTTCGGCGATCAATGAATTTAATTGGAATCATTCAAGCAGGATGATCAAGGGGACAGTTCAAGTGCTGGATGCTGGAACCCATGCATGCATGCACCCATGCATGCATGCATCCATCCAGCAGCAGCAGCAGCAGCAGTCAGATTGCTCATTGGGTGTGCAATGACCAAGTGACGTGGTCCAGTAAACAGCAATTGAGACACATCCCAGCAAGCAAAGCCAGGATTGCACATCTAAGCAACCGCAAAGAGCCGCGGAGAATTCAGATGGGCCTGCAGTACTCCAGCTAATACAATGTATTGGCCAACCATTATTTAAAGCCTATTAGCAAGTAGAGCCCCAGGCAGTGCGAGACAGATGGTACTGCCCATTACTTACACACTAGGGAGACATTTCTTATTGACCAAAGAGACACCGAAGGCTACCATGGACCCAGCCATTATTGTCTCATTTCTAAGCACATAGAACAAGCATGTGACAAGAATAGCAAGACTATAGACGTTCCTACTCAATTATTTAACAACAAATCTTTGTATCATTACTGTACATTATCCAAACACTTATTCAAAGCATTTTATTGTTAATCAAAGCTCTTCATAAATCGAAATAGAATCCACAGATGACTATCCTGTAATAATAAAACAATCTCGATTTAAAGACCACTTCGTTCGATATCAAAACTGTGATAAACATGTAAAAAGGAAATTCAAAAATAACGAACTCGACAATAATTTCGTGATTCCCAAGGGCGATCTAAATAGTGGACTTTAATACCTCTTTTAAGATATACGATTCTAGGGGTTATGCAGGAGACCACAAGAATATGTAATTGAATATCTGGAGGCTTCGTACCCCTTTCCAAGTGCTTGCCAACAACACACGAGGGACATAAAACATATCAGTGTGGTTTACCTCAGTCAACAAGAGAGGTAAACACTGTGTACCTGGGTAAACAGGCTGAGCAATGTGACATGCGCCCATGCATACAGTGTACACTTAGCAGAGGGGCCATGTTGGTGGTCATATAATGACGCTTTCATCTCACACTCAATGGTCCCCTAATTCTCAGCTAATCCTGGGCCCCCATATCTTATGATCTTAACCACAAGGGGGAAAATTGAGGCTTAAATAGCCCCATTCGTTATGGGCTCAAGATTAGTATGGGAAGCCAAACCTCAAATTGGGGTCATGTGGCTTATCTGGGGCACCAGGACTTAGCTTAATGTCGATAAATAGAGCAGCGGTCTCAGGGATGACAGAAAATGGCAATAACGGAAGAACGTGTCCGACATTATGTCTTACAGTTGCATAAATGCATAACTGCTGAGGCAAGAATACTAAACTGGTGCTACAACACTTCTGTTGATGGTACAGCTCCAGCTTATCAAAACTTCATATCCCTTCACACCAAGACATTGCATTAAATGTGTCTACTGGATATCCCAGAGATATCAGAAATGGCTGCATCTGTCTAAATTGTACAGCTCAAGGTAATAGAACTTGTCTCGTGAAGTGACAGGCAAATCAAACTTGCTTTGGCGTGCCTCAAGGATCAGTTATATAAACGCATATATCGAGCATGCCATCAGTTCTTCCTGACAGGTTTATTCACAGACCTTATTAGGAGCAGTCTGCCTTAGGCACTTGTCCAAAACTCTTAAGAAGAACGTAATCCTTGTACAAAATGCTGCTGCTGCTATTGCCCAACTACAACTTCTTAAGTTGCAGGGACACTTACCACGCATCTTTCATCATTGGAGAGTACAGCTGCATCTGCTGCATTAGGCTATAACATTGAGGGACAGACTCAAATTACACTTGTCAAGGCCATAGGAGAACTATGAGAAGTTCAGTATCTTCCAAATCAGCCAGCAATTCCTATTTCTCTTGGAGGCACCCTACCAGGCATAAAGAGAGCTATAGATGCATCAATGGACTTTTTGTGACTTCCATTATTCGATTATAAATCGCCCCCATTGCTCTGCTCTCAAATTATGTCCTTGAAACATAAATCACGTTCTTGTACCCATTACATAAAAAGTCTTTTCTTTCTGCAGTAATTTGACTTTCCACAGGAGCTAAAGCCATTATGACAGGACGAAATCTCCGCACTTAGCAGCAAAAATGCTTCAGAGGGAAGTTAATGGTCTCTGCTTCTCCGCAATTGCTGTGTCACAAGATATTGCTGCAACGTTTCAAATCGCAGTTATTGCAGCAACGGCTGTCATGAACCAGTGGGTCGGAGCTGTAAAGATTCTTATTGTTTCGAAATGAGCACGATCCTGATTCGGATTGTGATTTAGTTTCAATGAGACATGGACTGGCACAAGGCTTGCCACAAGATCTATATGCAGAGAATGACGTATTAATGCAACACTCTTGATAGAAGGACAATTTCGCCAATTAATCACGTAGTATGGATGTATCTAATGACACGCACCATATTCTATTGATAGAGATATTGCAGCAACTCTGGGGCCAATCAACACAGATCTATTTCAAATACACAAGAATTCTTAAAACACTAGTTTACAGACAGCCACACCACAGATGGCTGGTAAAATCTTATGGCTGCTCCTGGCTTGCAGAGCTGTCCCACATAGCCATGACTAACCCAAGGGGCAGGGCTAAGTTCATAATGCAATCATTGTTTGCCCTGGCCAGGTCAGGCGATCTGGAAATCAGACAGTCTAGGCAATGATTGAAGAGGCCTAGGGCAGGGCAGTGGCGTGACTGCCCTGTGCAAACTAAACTAATGTCAAAATGGATGGGCTACAGGCAATTAAGGTAGTACAAAGCACATTACAAATGTCCATTTTGTTACCGAGGCAAGGCCATTATAAAGTTTGATGCAAAACGTGTAGAAAAAGTGCACGAATTGCAAGCTTGAGAAGACATGTCATAGACACTAAGCAAACATCCTTTTCATGGCAATATTTGTTTACGACATGTGGTGGCCCCAAGTAACAGAAAGAGAAACAGCTACACTATGTATGTAGGCAGTAAAAGGTCTTTCTGATTGTAAATGTAGAAAAGTGGACATTGGGTCTCCTGCAAACACATTGCCGTTTGTTAATCAGTCCAGTAAATGACAATTTACAGGAGATAGCATTGAGTTTCATCTGTTCATCAGGTGGCCACGACACGAAAAACTGCAGTAAACAGCCCAGTATGCAACGCAATATACATTCATCAGATCAGTCACGAGCAATAGGTTGCCCTTTCGCTTTGGACAGACTGACCAGCTCAGCAGTGGACACCAGTGACCACCGGGCAGCCCGCTTTGCCTGCAGCTTAAGCTAATCCTAAGCAGAGAAGTGTGGCCTGTGGCAGACTGACCAGGCAAACTGACCAAGCAGAGAGGGCAGACAGCTGCGCTCCAGTTACTGCCCATTGGCCTAAGTCTGAGATTGCTAAACAGTCAGGGAAAGGAAATACGCCACACAACCAGCAGAGCTTGGTTGAGCCTTGAATTTTGTGGAAATTGCAGGCACCTTCAAAGAGCGAGTCATCAAAAATTCATGGAAAGCAAACACCACCAATAAAATGAGGCAGGCATGATTGTCAAATGCTCAGCATGCAAAAAAATATCATGAATGACGAAGTCCCCCAATTTAGCCTCTGTATTCAATGATGATTTGCTTCACACTGCCTGCAGTCCATCTGGCATAACAAGAACAGATTGGGAGGACCTGTCACTCTCTATCACTGCCTGCAATGTCTGTATTGTTGTGTGTCGGATTGATATTCATGAACAACCATTACAATGGCTACATTAAAGAATGGTTTCAGTTTTTGCACATAGATACATTATGTGAGCGCAATGTAATACCGTGTATCAGATAGAATAAAGAGATTCGTTGGTGTAGCAGAACAAAAACCTTATATAAATGTTGAAGGATGTGAGTAAAAGATCCCTTTGATGTGGGTTCGATTCTTGGGTGAGCCCAATGCAGTCCAAATATACTTGGTGGAATGGTTAAACATTACCACCTAACTACTTGAAGGATCTAGGCTCAATTTCTGGCCAAGACATTTCCATTATAAGCACATACCATGAGGCCACAATAAGGGAAACTCCCACAGTGACACATCATCTGAAACTGAACCATTCATTCTAGTCTCCTCTTCTGTGATGATACTTAATATAGTGTCTTCGGGAGACTGATTACTCCAAGAGGCATAGATTCCTTTCCCATTGGACAGCAAGTCAATCAGACACGTAAATGAAATGTAGTCTTACTCTGTGCATGCTATCAATCATAGAGATCTGCAATATTTCAGAAGTTGATTCAGTGGGATGGAATATGGATACAGTTTAGCTGAGGGGAGATATCTTGGGAAGTGGCAGGCCCCCAATAACAGTGAAGGGCTCAGTGTGGACTGCATTGTTGTCAGTATCAGGGGGTCCGAGATGGACTCTTCCATTACCTCTTGTCATGTACGCCTCTCTGCAGGAAATTGAATTGTGAAGTCAATCTCTTTGCTTCCATTTGCTATCAACGGCCAGTGGCTGCTGATGCTGCTGATGCTGCTGCTGCTGCTGCCTACACCGTACAGAGATGCAAAGCACACCAACAGCAATACAGGTCAGTTGCTCCAAGGCATTTCTTTGCCTTTATCCCAAGAGGATATGAGGTCAAGGCAGCTTCAAAGACTGTGTTAACCTGTCTTCTGATTCCTTGAAGGGGTTAAAAACAAAAGCTGCCCACGTTACATTGGATTATGCTGCCCTCTGTTAGTTCTGTATTGTCATGGCAGCATGTTTATCCTGTCTGCCAACTGCAGATATGCCATACACGCATGACTGCCTGAAAAATATCCGCACAACCTTTTTTCCCATTGTTGTGTTTTTATCCCTCTATTCGTGTTTTCTGAGGTGAACCAACCAATGCTGCTTTCACAGCCACAGACCAATACACCATATCGATAAATAGATAGATAGCTAGATAAAAAGCTGTGCCCGGGCCCGGGATTGAACCTGGGTCCTTCAGAGGAGTATTCTAGCAGCTTACCACTAGACCACCCAAATATCAAATTGTATAATTATGAAGAGCATAAATGGTATTAAAAAAAACCAACAAAACGTGGTTTAATTATCGTAACATTTGTTCAGTTGTTATAAGCATCTTTGATAGTGGCAGAATTTCTGTGTAAGAGGGCCACTCTAAAATGTACATATTTGTGTATATGATACATTTCAATAAAATGCTTCAGAGTTTTGGATTCTGAACTCAAATCTCTTCACTTACACGGTTGATTCAATTTCAGCTTAAATTTCCAGATTACAAAATTTCGGAACAAAAAACAGCAATGAACTACTTTACCATTTCCGCGGCATAGTGCTGCATTGTACGTAATTACATTGCTTCACCACAACTACCCGGATTAAAGCAGTGCTGTCCTTATTCTGCCTTGTAACCTAACACGACCATTTGATACTGGTCGGTTATAACTCCCCTCTCACACTGATATCCAATATCAAAGCGGGCTTTCAAAATGCCACTGACACAATAGGAAACTCCCATGAAGCCATTAAGCCAGGCAATCAATGGAAATACCATTGACATTTCTAACATACCAGCAATCGAGAATGGGAGGAATCCCTTGGAAACCAATAATTGTCTCATGGTCTCCACAGAAGGTTGATTCCATAAAGGAATCAGGAGGTAATTAAGAACAGAGATACTCTCAGCATCATTTCCATTTTATTAGATCTACAGATATTACAGATATTGCAGATATTGATCGTGATTTTTATTACTTTTTCTTTGCCGAAAGATCCTTTAGTTGTTAGCTAACATCGGCAACTTTATCAAACCAAATAAAAAAGACTCCTAACGGCAGAATAATCTCTGGCTGAGGATGATTGTGGATTAGACAGGGAAGACTATCGAATAATACGCTTGATTTGTAACGTTAGGAGACCACCCTCTATGTACATGACATCCAAGTAAATATGTTATTTATGCATCAGCATTGTTGTACTGCTTCACTGCTTCAAATCAAGTGAACGCATCTTTCTGCCTCGCCCAATTAACCAATTCACCAATCACTTGTCTTTAGAAAAAAATCATCTATTTGTCTTCAGCTTGAGATGAGCCAACGGACCTCATTTGCAACATAAATGTGGGGGGGGGGGGGCGGGAGACACAATTGGGGTGGGGGACTTGGGAGTGACCCTGGTGCCGTGGCTGCTTTTGAGCGAGAGTAAAACAATGACATGGAATTTGAGATGGAATTGTCATTAACATACACTTGATATATCATCAAAACTAAAGATGATACTTAATAGGGGGGAAAAGAAGAAAAGCAGCATTTTGTGGCATATAGACAGTGGGGTGACAAAAGGTAGTCAATTTGGGTAAGTGAAACAGTACTTCCAGTGTCCCAGCAGAGAAGGTGATCTTCCATCCCAAAAGCAGGCCCCTACGGAGCCACCGTTGTCCTAACATACTGTGACCTTTTTAGGAAGACTTAATTTACGTTAATTATATAGTCCAAGACTTCAAGACACACACAGTCCAAGTAACAAACTAGCAGACTGAATGACGTCACGGATTTTCCAGGAATAGCAAGAGCCAAAAAGACACGTGAAGGGAATTAAGGCAATTAAAGTGACAATAAAGGCAGCCAAATGGCCCTGCCCTACCTTTTACCCGTTGCTAATATTGTCAGCAGATCGTGCTCCAAAAGCACTGCAAGAACAAAAGAGGATTGAGGAATATGCTGGTTCAATTAAAGTGAACAAGTTTTCAAGAGCCAACTTAACCGTGATCACATGCTCATTAAGCGATGTCTTAATTAGACTAAACACACCTCAGTGAATGCGGATAATCCTGCAGCCTCACTTGTTCAGTTGGCAGAGTGATTTAATTCAAGGAAAAGGGCAAAAAGACAGAGAGAAAAGAAGAGAACGGAGGACAGATTTCAACTAAGAAAAATGTCCTCCTTTGGGCCTGTGGCTCTTTTTCACATTTCAGAGCAAGGCGACCAAAGTGAATGGGTCAGTAAGGGTCAGTAGCCTTGAATGAGGTGGTCAGGGGTGTTGACAGGTCTGTTCTGACTGGCTGGTCACTCAGTGGCCACTGTGTGGTCAAGAGAGTTGGTTGGTTGAGCAGGCTGGTCTGTATCTTCACAGCATCTTGCATCCCCGGGCCTTCAGTGGATCAGGCTCAGC
Source organism: Alitta virens (assembly GCA_932294295.1). Lineage (NCBI taxonomy): Eukaryota > Metazoa > Annelida > Polychaeta > Phyllodocida > Nereididae > Alitta > Alitta virens. Next base: position 44,583,209 of record OW028574.1, on the reverse strand, counting down.
ACGCCCCCAACCTCATCCCACTTAATGCCCATGGTCCGTCAACCTGTCCTTCCTCACTATTTCACCCTGATTTATTTGTCAATGAGCATTTCACTCATTCTCACCGGATAGCCTTGATCGTACTTCCATGTATTCACGCAGGACTTCTACTTGAATCCACCCGGGTCTCTGGGTTATCTCAGACTTGGCACAACAAAGGACAGCATGGCAGGGTGTAGAGACACAGAATGCATTAAAATTAAAATGCATGAAGCTTGCACCATTTTAGAAAGTACTTTAATGGTTTTTAAAGTTTATTTTTGTATAATGAGTAATAATAACTGAAATTAAAAAATCATCATTCTAAACTCTTTTTTGGAATATCTAAGATGGCCCAGTGCCATCTGATCCACAGCGTTTTGTGATCTTATGATGTTGATAAGCATGGAAAAGTCCGCACCCTCCAGACCAAGATTTGATATGTATTATCAACAGTCCCTAACAATTTAACCTTTGATGAACTAGTTTATCCAAGATTTAACTTATCATATAAACAGCTCACCTGCTAACACAGATTCCGAAGCCAAATTGAATATCTGCTGTGACATCTACTCTGACATCCATTTAGACCTGAATGAAGAAAATGTAGGCCGCCCACAGCAACAACTTACTCAGTGCAATGAATGATACTCCCTGAGCAGAAGATTAAAGTGTTACAGCATCAAAGAGGAGAGATGATGGCACTGACATCTTCGGATGAGAAGAATAATATGTCAAAGAGAGTCGTATTGCATGAAGCTACACAATGATTTTGTTTGATGGGCCAAGCTTGATGGCATGCAAGGCCTAAGAGACCTAATGCCTCATAGCCCGCTGTATCAGGCTTAAATTAAAAGAATGACATTTCAATCTCTCTCAGAGTCCCGCTGTCAGATTTCCGTCCGTTTCAATGGAGTGTTTTGACATTCTAATGACCTGGAATTGAATAAATTAAATAAGCAGGAGTGACATTCAGAAAATATCGAATGTCTACATTGTAATTTCATATTGAGTAGTGACAGTAAATGAAAATGTGGCATCAATGGTCACCGCTGACAACAAAAATCACATAACATCTTGGCATGATCTTGCCCAGTTGGTGAATTCGTGCTAGTTGGATATCTGTACTCTGAAGTAATAAGCCATTCCAGCAGTCTCTTCTAGCCCGGAGATTCGGAACATCTAGTTAGCGAAAAGAAACACAAAGGGTTTGGAGCACACTTGACTTGAGGAGCGATAACCCCCCCCCCCCCCCATCTATCCTACAGTCTTTGTCACTCACGGTTCTCTGGTGCTTGGCCATCAGTTCAAAGCCCCATCATCACGCCCTGTTTGTCTGCGTAACCTTGGTAACCCTATTCTCTCAGCACAAGGAGATCCATTGAGATTTGCCTTTCGCCTGATTTGTCGCATTTTGCAATAACCCAGTCGAGCATTTCTTGGGGAGGAGCGCAGAAGTTGCACGAAGGAAATACCGAAATGACGTTAGCCTATGTGCTCACCACATCTCACTGCTTATCTTTTCCGCTGTACGTGGAACTGTGTGGCTTCTGATAATTCTGCTGAACACACGACTGGTCGGCTTGATAGTCCACCGAGGAGGAAAACAGAGCCCTTATTGGAGGACATCCTCCTGTGTCATGAGATAACTTTGCCACAAATACACCAAGAACAGATGGTTGGATATGAAACTATCAGCTACTGTCTAGTACATCCTAAACAAAGACTACACTGAGACACACAGAGGTCGAACAGTGAACAAAGCTAGTAAACTTCGTAACCAGCGATATTGGGAGGATTCCCTGCAGACATAGGTCAGATAGCATGACCCTGGGTGATCCCAGTAGCATGGACCTCAGCAATTATGCGGCATTGGAGGCAGTGAATGGTGGCCAATAAGGTTGTTGTGGCCTACCCTTCACAACATCTCCTATTCACCTTGTCATGCAAGGGAGCAAGGCAGCGTTGGTGGTCTCCTGGCAGAGCCAATGCATGCAAGCAGAATGCCATATCTGGGTCCATTCTAGCAGTGGCCCTGGGCTCTCTATACGATGTGACAAACTAATCTAGCCAAGGGCGGACCAGGGGGTCCCTGGGGGAAGTCCCTTGGACTTTGCATCCAATGACCTTGTTCTGGTCAGAGTAGGAGACCGCAGGACAACCGAGGGGGACACCCACAGCTGTCCTGTTCCATTACTCAGAAATCACAGAGGTGTCCATTGGGTGGGGCCCCGGGTCATGTCCAGCCTGACTGGTGGCCCATGGCTCGCTAATATGACCCAATATATCAGCGGTAGATGAGGGTTCGGCTGACCACTGTGATTAGCAGAGGGGCGTGAAGGGATGCCCTCATCAACCATTGCAGCACATGGCAATTTGCGCAAGGGTCATGGCCCTTTTGGCCGCTGCTGATTAGGCCAAGAGCTGTGGGGATCGTTACCCTCGCTTATCAACCCCCTTCATGCTAGTCGTAAACTCTCAATGTGACAATCCTGACTCCAAGCCTGACCCCTGTCCAATAGTCAAGTCACGCAGAGCCCCTTTGGAACGGACAGTCCTCATAAAAGCCCCTCAATGTTTCACCGGGGTTATCAATTAGGCTATAAACACTCAGTCCCCAGTAATGAATCTATGATTTGATGGTGAAATGTAGCAATCCCTGCCTGGCCATTTCCTTTCATTCTATGAAAGATTAATCAGAAACACAAGAGGCCGGATTGCCCTTTCTCATGCAGCTATTGCAAGTATGGACCACATTCCTACAGTTCACTTTACCACCGAACGAAACAGATCCATCAAACCGCAGCTGTTCACTTCAAAAGCATTGCCTACAAACAGTACTTAACTGTAGTCAAAGTGCACTCAAAACCTCCGATGTGCTTTTTGGGGTGAATCCATTGAAGTCCCATTGGGCCAGTGCACCACAGCCATTTGCCTGAGTCAGGCGCACTCAAGCACCAACAAGAGGCAGGGTCAAACTTATATTTGGAGTCACAAATCCCTGTTGACAAAGGCAGCCATCAGACTGTCTGGAGCTGGACATCCCGGCCAAAATAACAGACAGGGAGGACAGGGGCTGGTCACAGAACCCTTCATCACTGAGGCAAAGTATCCAGTTGGTCAGTTGGCCAGCCCATCAGTAGTGACCACAGCATCCCTCACATCAATATCTTTTATCTCCTGCCAGACTAGCCACCCGCTGCCCTACGCTCTTCTTCTTAGCATCCATGATTCTTATAATGCAGTTTCAGAGCATCACTCATGGACCATTATTTAGTCATTGTTTTCCATTGAACATGGGCAATGATGCACATGCCTTTATTTTTGTGTTACAGCCAATATCACAGACTTGGAAACTAAACTGCAGAGGACGTCATGTGAATCCACGTCTCCCATTGAGTGAGGGACTGTCAAATATGGGAGTCCTGGATTCACAAGACATCATCAGGCATTAAGTTTCCAAGTCTGTATGAAATTGACTGTAATAAACCCAATACAAAGTTGTGTTGCTGGAAGCAGATTATATCCCACAATATTACACTGAATACATTGGGTTCCATTGGTGCCTTGAACGTCCTAGTATTGTCCTACATAATGAATGATGTATTAAAGCACAGCCTAATTGACCAACTACAGCCAGTGCCCGGGGTTTCCATAATAGGGGTCCTGCTGGTCCACCATTCCTTTCGTGCCTGTAACTGGCAATTTATTAGCAGAAAGCACACGAGACGAGGAAGTTACATTAAGAGGCAAGTTGGACTCACAATCACCTCGTTAGTGAGCTTGCTGAAACCATCGCGATATTGCTGTCATTAATATTATTTAGTAATAGAGCCAGCCCCTTGCCTTCGGCCAATTTCCTTTTTAGAGTGGTGCTGGATTGCATGTGAACTGACCATACCATGGGCCAGCTACATTCTCCATTGCAGCCCTGCTCTGTAACTCTAATAGAGCACCCATATTACATTACTGCCCACTTTTTTGTCATTGCTGTCAATTGGCGCTTATCACAGCTCCTAAAATTGCCTCACAAAGTTTGAAGCCAGCTTTGCCTTGGAATTCATTCACCTCCCCCATCCCTAAACATGTTTATAGACTACAGTACACTATGTGATGAGACGACATATAATGACTGTGTCAGACCAGTGTCACCAATTGCAATATGCTCTGATCAACACAGGTCTACTATTCATGGCCACAAGCCAATAGGACACAACATGTATGATATGCACACACAAATATACTATCAGCCCTACTGTAAACAAAAGGTAGTCATTATGACTACATGTAGCAATATCATTATGTAGGGTAACGGGTGCCCAAAAGTTGTTCTTCCTGTGGTCACACCATCCTAAGACAACGGCTGTAACCAGCACCGAGGAAGCAAACCGACATACCTAGAGCGCTTAATCGAGTATTGATGTAGGAATACATCTGCTTCAGGGTATGCCCCAAACTACAGGGCTCAGCGTATAATCGAACCAATGCAGCTATCCTAAAGGTAAATCCTGAGAGTTCAAAGGGACCCACTTGCCATATCTCAAAGAACAGAAGCTTGGAGGTCGTGTTAAGAGGATGAAAGCCCCTAACTCCAGTCTAGACAGGGAAATCTGAGGTCAGACAAGAAATGTACTGTTCCAGGGATTAGCACCAGGGTATGCTGTAATTCGGGCAGTTTTTTTTCTTTTCTATTGCCAAGGGTAAGACCCACTTGCACGGAGTGAACTTAATGCCCTAAGTCTGGTAAAGAAGGCTTTAAAACCGTCTTAAACTAGTATATCGGCTGCTTACTCTCTTTGCTACAGTGACTTTTAGTTTACAGTTAAAACTACAGCTGCCTCCTAAATCATAGTTAAACTACAACTGACTCAGACCAAAGCATAGTTATGGCACTTGTATTTTCATTCCTGCACATCTATGGAACTCACAAAAATACAATGATAACAGGTCCGCTGTTGACTATTCAAGACATACAGCTCTACGAATATCTTAGCCATAAATGCTATTTAACAGTGTAAGCCAAGACATGTTATGGGAAGTATAGAAACTTAATACAAGACAATTCTTCCATCCCTTGACACAATCTGCTCTGAGGACAATGCAGAGCTCTAGCCTGAAAGGCAGGGATGGGGAGAGGGTGTGGCAGGCAAAATATGGAGAGGCCAGTTCTGGTCTTGTAATGAGAAACTGTAATTGTAAGATTCTCTGTAAGCGACAGGGGCCAGGAAGGGAGGGCAAGCAGCTGGAGAAGGAAGTCCCTGGAGCTTCTATCAATCATTGGCTGCTAATAAGGCCCACTTGTGAGTGTGACAGGCAGCCAGCCAGGGCGTGGACCCACACACAAGACCAACAAATTGCCCTGCTGCTTCACACTTGTAGCATATTGGCCACTAGAGACACGGGCCACCTGACCTTGCCCCCAAAAACTGCCTGCCTACCCACCTTCCCTGACAAATGGCCACGCCAATTGGCGCACCATGATCAACATTTAGAGCAACACCTTAGGGCCTCTTATGCTTGCTATGCTCGGTGGTCCTCAAGAAATATCATATTAAACGTACATACTCTTCATATGAAATCATTTAACCTACAACGTATGAATTTTCGAGCTATATATTTTGTCATATTTAGCATGTACACAACTGCCATAGCTTGCATATACACGCATATTATTATCTGTAATATGTACTTTCTGACATATACACGCATGCGTGAATGTTGTATTGCTCGCACGCGCAATTCGTGTATATGCAACTTATGTCATACCACGCACCCGTGTTCATTATGATGGACGCGCCAATGCGCAGATCTCCTGCATGGTGCGTGTTTAATTAATTGCCACGAGTGGAGCTATTTACATTGAAATATCTTGCATGTTATTCACATGTGTGTATATGCAACAATTAACTAGCACATGTGTAAGGGATTAGGGGCAATTACAAGCATATTTAATGCGCGTCAGTGTGACATAACCCACAACATGTGAGATGAACGTGAATGTGTCATATATTACATAGCTGTAAAAACGAGCATGCGTGTAAGTGTGCTTTGATGCACCGGCAAAAACTCGCAGATTCGTGTATGAGTGAAATCATACACCAGGCAAAAAAATTACATGTGGTATATCACTCACACTAACGAATGTGCATACTTATACGTACACGGGTGCCAGTTATGTTATATACACGAGTGTTAGGGAGTGCACATACCCGAATGTTGTGCGAGTAAAAACATATCCACGAGCGAGAAATTGCATATACACAACGTGCGTGGATTGCAAAAACGAGCAAAATATATATATGGAATTTTCGGATCTACTGGTCTACAAGCATAGCAGGTTGAAACTAATATTCAAGAAACTTGACCTTTACATTTAATGCAATTTGACCAGATAGTCATACTGGTTATATAAGTATTGTACCATAAAAGTATCAATGTACAATAAAAGCTATGAGTCTCATTCATTGCAAGGACATTTAATCTTAGTATTGTTTACAATAGCAATATTGAAGCCTTCGAAACCATTGTAAACCATACAATGGGAAGTTATTGGATACAGGATTACTGACATTACTTCTGTCAAAAATCCATTATGAGAGAAAAATCTCATAATTCAACAGGATAAGTTCACCCTCCATGTGATTATTTCAGAATCTATTTAATAACACAGTGTGGCAGGAGAGGGGATGGGAGATGAGCAATTTGAAAGATTATTCACCAGATGCATATTCCATGACTTCAATTATGCCATGATTGGACACCTAACATGGTTAGTTGCCTAATTTGCAAGACATCAGCAGGAATAGGTTTTGCAATCAATCCTCCTTCTGAGTCCTTCACCCCTATCTATCCAACATTTACAACCTGCTTTAGTTCTGTATATCATAGATTTTGCTCGTTTAGAGGAAATGTAATGTAACGAGTTTGTAAAGTGTGTAATTTGCAATATCGTTCTCTTGGCAGTTCCAAGTACAGCGATAAAGCCAAATGGTACATCCAAGAGATAATAATACAATTTGACCAATTAATCCATTCCAGTGTCATTCATTGTTATGACACCCTATCTTAGCATAACCATACAATGGAAAGTTTTGAATGGAAATCTTCATCAGGTATGCCACAAAATTTCACAAGGCTAGGTAGTTTTGTAGATATTAGCTTTGTTTTTCAGCAATTCTGACATGCAATTTTGATAGGGGGCACTGGGGAACCAGTATGGTTCTGTGGCCGCCATTAACCCAGACTGATAAGGCTCGTTTGGGTCACCGCTATGTGCTGACCACTGGACTGACCAGGAACCAGCCCGCTGGTAGGTCCTAGTGGGATGCCTTGACCTCAGGCCACTTTCATTTCCGCTTTTCTTTTCTTTATCCTTTCTAGCATCTGTGGTTGGCATGACAACGGTCATGTGGTCTTGTCGCCATGACAGCGTGTCAAGCTGTGTCAGGTGAGAGGCGCAGGAAACCATCAAGACCAAGAACGACGTTATCCTGGATTTTATCCCGGTTTTTATCTTGGCTTTATCCTGCCGAAATGCAGCTCTCCTGTTGGTTGGCTCTCGTGCAACTGCTGAGTAATCCCTGTCTTTTAAGAGGCACTTGAGTCACACAGCCCATCTTTGCCAAAGTCTCACACACGTCTTCTATTCTGGGCAACTTAAAAATATGATGCATGCGGTGAGGTTGTCAAAAACTTCTGCAGCCCATCCATCCAATAGAGGACAGAGCAATACAGGGGCAATGCAAAAGCACTTTCCTTGATGAACCATTTAGCAGAATGTCCCAGAATATCCCAGCCACTCCAGAAAAGCAATGGAGTAGAATGGAAGTGATGTTAGATTTACAAGCAGCGATCGGCCCAAGAACTCACTCAGCTATTATGCCTATCAGGCAATCCTTCATGAACTGATCACTAAGGCATTGAGGAATTTCTCACTTTATCTGAATGGAAGCAATCTTGCGAGTGGCGCACGGGTCCAATCACTATTTCTGGGGCCTGTCATTACAGCAATCTCCTGGGCAGTACTAGGCAGATGTGGAGCTACTGCTTACTACTCACCATCTATAGGCAAGCAGCACAGGCATCTAAAATCAGCTTGGAATCGCTTCATTCTGTGCTTACCCTTCGACAGTTACACGTCACAGATCTTCAGAGCTATGTCTTTGAGCATTAAATCAGACTGAGCCTGTGATCCATGCTATTGGTGCAATGCTTTTTTAATGCCGATAATTCCCGCAGACTGCTTTGTCATTGTGGTCTATTAGTCACGCTTGGCCAGGCTTAATCAGGGCTGGCTTGTAGGCTCATCCACTTTATTAAATGCATATTAATAGACACCAGTTGATAGAGGGGTGGATCTGCACTTGGCGAGGCCCACAATGGTCTGCTGGCTCCTGCTCACTGGGGCCTGTTCAGCTTTCATGTTGAGTGATGTACTTATTTGTTGCTTGGCTGAGATTTTAAGCCACCCATTCCCCGGCTGCTAGGGCAAGGCAATTTTGCTGAGCACCGCGAGGCTTTGTCAATTAAAGAGCAGAGACGTCAAATGAGGCATGCCTTATAAGCTGTGCAACTGAGTATAGAGCAACCGAGCACTGCAACTGAGTATTGCAAGTCATTAGTATGGGAGCATTCTACCCCAGTCTGGTCCTCTTGTCAACCTTCAACAATTTCCAGGATTTATATCTTGGGTCGGAGAAATGCCAGCCAACAATTAGGCAAAGCAGCAACTGAAGACTGTCAGTATAGGATCAGGCTACACATTCTAGTTGCCGTTAAAACAGCACGCTCTCAATGTAACAGTGAACATCTGAATATGGTTCGTTCCACGTTGTTCAAGATATTCATGTAGATTTCTTTTCCTTTTCCAGAGAATACCAGATTTTGCTTTCTTGAAGTCCTGCCTTCAACAATGTGTCATTAAGGCCCTGGAATCCAGGAAACAAAACAAGCTTCATTGGTAAGTAATTGCATGTTTCATCACTTACGAAACGGCCTGTCAAATTGAACCTAGACAAAGCTGGACTAATTCTGCTATACCACGCTACCTGCCACTAAACAGAACTGTGGCTTAAGCTGGCTACTCAAAGTCGAATTACATATGTATGATAGGCGTAAGCCGACTATTAGCTAGGAGTATACAGAAGTGGCTGGCTTTAGCCAGTTATAACTACAGACAGGAACAGGTCACTACAGCTGTCTAGAGTCGTCCATATTTTATGAAACTAACTCAACTGTACCCATGGTAGCTGTGTAACCATAACATAAACATATTACTCATTTACAAGCATTCATATCATACACATAATCCAGCTATATATTCTGTTAGCCATATTATGGCTTTATGTGGCAGGGGAACTGACCCCAAAAACAGAGGAGAGCACTGACCGGGCTTCAATGTCCTTAGAGAGCACCAGACAGGCCAAGGACAGCCTAGGAACTCTGTTCTCTGTAAAAGTTTTTAGGCTTCAACAAGACAAGGAAGATTACATCGTCTGCAAACACAACGGTCTGTTCAGCCTCAGCTGTCTGTGCCTTGGAAACACTTACCACAACAAAAATTAAAAAACTAACATAGCAGTGTTGCAAACAAATAGCAAACAAACGAGCAGAGAATTCAATCTGTAGCTGTAGGTGTGTCATAATACTGGAGACGTGTCAGCTTATGCAACTGATGTTACAGATTGGCACTAAAAATGTGAAGCATTCAGGGCACCAGGGAGTTGAGGCTGTAAATTCATAATAATGTGCATCAAATTTTAATGAAGCAAAACAATTTAACAAGGGTCCTTGATTAAAACAATTTGTTATGTCTAATATTTGAGGCGTGATGGAATGAGCCATTTTGCAGATCAGTCTGTTTGATAAATTTAATTACCAAATATTCATGAAGATAACATAAGCAATACAATCTGAAAAAAAACCTTAATGCAATGACAATTGAGGGTACATTAGATATAGCCCCAACAAAGGTGATTTTCCTACTTTATTCTTGTGTATATAAAGTTCAGAGATCAACATAGACAAGTGCTCTTTGTTTTTTGATGCACACAATGAAAAGGTCATCAGTCTACCTCCGGCAAAACCTAAAAGGTCACACAGCCTGTGACAGCCACAAAGATTCTATTTTGTTGCCACATTATGTTGCTTTGGCCTTTTTAAAAAAAACTTTTTTTATTGACAAGACAGCACAATAAGCTCTTAAGAATATTTTTATTCTGACTTTTTTATATATGATAATGCCCAAAAAAAAGATCCGCTAAAAAGTACTTAAAAGAATGTCAGTTTAATATCACAAATATATGGTTACATTTGCTGACCCAAAGCTGGCAATTAAACCGAGCCAACTACATAATTTTCTGGAGGACTGGTTGATTTGGCAGACTGTCTAAAAACTGCACACTCTACCTAAAAAAAACTAAAAAAAATAAAAACATAATATGTCCAACCAAAAACGTGAACATGGATTACTTAAGAACTGTGAAATAAACAGAACATGTCACTGCCGTCACGACACTATGGTAGTATTAAGAGTGGAAAAAACTGTGAGTCATGTTATGTGTCAATGGTTTCCAGGATTCATTTGACACCTTGCAGGCTTATTTCGTATGTAGCTTATACATTGTACCAGAAATCCCCTGTCAGCTTCCTACATCACAGCATTCAAGCATCAATTCTCTGGTGTCAAATGGTCCCATTTGACAAGTAGTCTTAATCACCTAATCTTGTCTGCAGCAAAACATATATCCCTAATCCATCACTGCAAACAACAGCCAGAGGGATGACAATATCAAGAGCGATGTCATTAAGATATTATCTCACGGAGACTGATATGATCTTCTTGCCCAGATTGATCCATGTCTGAACATGCTATCAGCCACATCAAGGCATAATGCTTATGGATTGAGCATCTTTAAATTAGAAGATGATATGATGCACTAAAAAATAACTGCGATTAAGTTCTGAATCAGGAAATGTACTCTATATGTGATATTCAAATTCAAAATATAATGCCCATACCAACCCACTTGTCAAACATTTTAATGTTCTCAAGGTAACAGATCTGTGTGCTCTGCAGAAACTCAAGTTTGCCTTCAAGCTGGAAAACGGAACTCTTCCATCTTATTTCACGAATCCTATGTACCAAAGACACTCAGAAATTCACCAATATGATACTAGAAATGCTAATATATTGGTCACCCTACAGAGTAAGCATTATTTCACAAACAAAAGTATAAGATTTCGTTTGCCCAATATAAATAATAATTGTCCAGCTAATATAAAGAATAAAATTACCACACATAGTTTCCATAGTTTTGTAAATTACATTATAATTCAATTAGTAAGTATGTATCAAACAATTTGCTCTGTAAGAAACTGTTATATATGCCATTCCTCTTAATCAACTGTGACATACACATATATATATATACTTAAGTGTAATCTTCTAAGTGGCGTCTCATCATGATATACAGTGTCTCTCATTGCCTTCTCCAAACTAAAAATTTAATTTCATCATAAATCTATTTAAAATGCTGAAATCTGTTTGGTAGGGTCTGCAGGGATCGGGATGAAAAATATTTTGGTGGCACCCCGGTAGCGATAGTAAATTATCTTAGGGGTGTCTGCACCTGTATATACTGTTTCTTTGTACATGTATACAGGAAAAAAACTTGTCAGTCTGTCTGTCTGATAAATAAAGCGTGTTCTATGATAAACAAGTATTTTGGAATGATAAGTAACAAGTATTCTGGTGTGATAAATAAGTATTGTATCAAAGTGAACAAAGCTACAGGATTAGTTGAAAGCTTTTTGGTAATTAAAATGTATCCAAGTGATAAGTATTCTAGTGTGATAAATAAGTATTCTAGTGTGATAAATAAGTATTCTAGTGTGATAAATAAGCATTCAGGCGTGATAAATATGTATTCTTGTGTGATAAGCAAAAATTCATGCGTGATAAATAACAAGTAATCAGTGTGCAGAAAAAAGGACTCTGACGTGATAGATGTTGTCCACAGCTGTTGATGCATTAGAAACTAATATGTCATCATCAAAGTTTGTATTAATCATTCAGACTGCAAGATCACTTCTATCATAAAAACCATTGATGTGTCCATATCAGATTTCAAAATGAATTACACCAACTGAATCTAGTTTCACCGGGCTTTTCGTTAGTTAGTTCGGCTAGTTGCAACACGAGAGACCATTCCCATTGGTTCTGACCAAAGTATCAGTCTCAAACAGCTTATGGTTGCAAAGGATGACAGATCGAAAGTGTTTATGCCGATGTAACGCAGCTTTGTAACAGAATACGAGGCAGATTAGGAGCAGAGCAGACAGATTTTGATCAATGTCCGTTCCTGCATATCACATGAGACTGAGACCTGTCAGATAATTGAGATCATCTAACGAAGGGTTTACTTTTGCAAAATTCCATCAAAGCTCCCATCCTCTGGCAAAGGATTTAGACCACAAAAGAGTGCTCCAGGCGAAGGTCAATTAGTGAACAGCTGCAGTTTTGGAAGCAGGAAATGAAAAGAGAAGACTGCAAGACTAGCATAATAACAGAGATCCATTACAACTACATGGTGTTATCAATATTTCAAGACACAATTTCACAATGCATATTACAAAAGCCAAAGAAAAATGTATCACAACAACCTCTCACAATATTCACCATATATTGAATTTACTTTCATTATATTCCTCCATATTTGAAAGACTACGTGAGCAGGCAATTTTTCTTTTTGAATTGTCAGTAAGACATGCACTATATGTTGGTTTATACAGCTGATGGCACAAAGCATTAATTGAGGATTTTGCACCGCACCAACAATTGAAGGAAACCAATTTTGGAAAGCCATCCACATCTGAAACACGGTACACAAAGTGTGAGAGGTTCAATCCCCTCCACCACTCGTGTTGTGTATCTGAAGTGGTCCACATTTAGCCGAATGAAAAACGTTGGGGCCACACTTAAGTTGCGAACAAGCGTAGAAATCCATGGATAGAAATTCATCAAAACTTGTGTCATACGAATCGATGTTGGAAAAACTTTCTGTCGAGTCCAGAGCAGAATCGATGAAGGCAAACAGAGGCTGACTAGATTTACATTTGACTCGGTCTTTGCCCAGTTTGAAGTTTTAAGGGGAGATTGAGCTGGGAAGATGCGTCTGGCCAATGTAACAGTGCTTGGGGGAGGGGATTGTCAAGTGTTGACAACCTTTATAAACACACAAGAGCTGGGCTGGTGATGGTGGCGTTGCTGACTTTTCTGGCTTGTGCCTGTCAACTGAGTTCTGGTGGGGAGCAGAAGAAATGCTTCTTGTCTCAACAGCCTCCAGCAGCAACAGCAGCAACAGCATCAGCAGCATTAGCAGCAGCATCCTTGGTCCTGATGCAGGAGGCGGCAGCAGATGGCATCTTCCCACACCTCCATTCCAGCCAAGTGTGTCAAGCCCCCCTCCTTGGCCCCAGGCAAGCCCTATTCATATGTGTAAACCCCACATGGAACCTCTCAGAGGCCCTCATAGGTCACCCTGGGCTATTTCCTTAGTTGCATGCCAATGAACCAATTGACCCATAGATTCTCCAATAGAAAACCTCGCATTTCTCATATTTCTAAATATACATACATGTAGTACTACATGTATCATTTTCAAACTATACATAAAAAACCACATTATAATTTAGCCAAGGGTTTATATGGAAATAGATAACCATTCGGATTTTTTCAAAGAATAGAGTTTAAGTTTACCATTCGAGGAGTATCATGACTTCAGTTTCAACTGACATGGACATTCCTTTTTGAATCAGATTGCATGTCAAGGCAATATTTTTCCATACAACAGCAGAACTGGTGCATCTCAAGTGACACTCTCGTTGTAATGATCTCCTTCGGCCATCTGATTGCTCAGGCTAACATGTCAGTTACGTATGCTGCACAATTTGTCAAGATTTGAGAATGTAAGGCCATTCACAAAGTTATATAGTGAATGGTTTTGAATCACATTTCATCGCAAGGATCATTGGAAATTTAAACTGCACTTACGAGTTCTGCACAAAAAAAAATGTAAAAAAGAAAGAGCTTACAATATTTCCACACCAGTTTTTGTCTCCTTCAAAACCAAGCCCAAACTTTTCCCTTAGAGCAAACATTGGAAGAGTGCTGGGGGTAAACACAGTTTTCAACAGCTCAATGTTTTCCCACGTTCAATGTTTGTCACATGAGGTTTGGCACCCCATCTCCACAGACTCAATGTTGGCTGATACAGTGTCTGGTATCAGCCAGTCTATTTGACAACCAGACAAACCTGGAATATATAGCATAAAGCAATGGTTGGGCTTTGATAAGCTCCTGGTTTGGCCGTTACAAGCTCTACTTTGCAGATATGCTCAGCACTTTCAAAACTACTTTCTTGATCTTTTCAATTCTTCTGATTTTCTTCTGGTTTACTTGGAAATGTTTTTCCTTTTAGGTGTGTATCTTCTTCGCCACATTTTTTTCCACAGTGTAACCAAGTAAAGAAAAAAATTATCCATATTTCTTTCGCCTGCATTAACTCATATTACATTATGCTTCTCCACACAACATATGGACATATCCCACAGACATGTAGAAAACTCTGCAGAGTATGTTTGATTTTATATTGCACATGGAATCTTTCAAGCAAAAACTTATGGAAAAATATACACGTACAACAGGAACTTGAGTAGAATGGATTAAATGGAAGTTTAAAAAAATCTAATCAATGGCCTGTTCATCCAAGAGGTTCAAGAAACAATGTAAGCAAGCAAGCATAACAGAAAGTGTCAGTGCTAAGTGGAAAATATTGAATGGAAGATGCATCAGTTCTACAACTATCCATCCTTCTGGAGAATGTAAAATATGACAGTAACATCAGCCTCTCATTTCAAGGGGCCCCAATCGATGGCACTTAGTTTTGGCTGTGGATGTAACCGAAAATTCTGCCTGTCCTGCCTAATGGGCCATGAACAGCCAGAATTACAGGCAGAAAAAGTTAATATGGCACAGAAAAGCCATGGCATAGGAGTAAAAGGCTCCACAAGCCATTTGGACCTCTGCATCCACAACTATTCCCACAGTGGTGATTAGTGTTCAAGCAGCTTTGCATTCGTTTGACCAACTTGCAAAGTCTTAGAAGAGCTTTTCTCCCACATCATTTGGCCCCAAGCCCCTCCAGGCTTTGGCTGCAATATGTCAAAACAGCTTATGAGGACCTGGGCCAAAAAATGCTGTTAGATCTGCACAGCAATACATACACCAACCGATGGCCCTCGCAGCCAAGCGAAGTTGGAATCCTTTCTGAAATAACAACCGAATGCGCAACACAAAAGCATGCTACCCAATACAGCGCACATTCACATGTGTATGCATGGACACCGAACATTACTTTCAAGTACTAAACTCTGCTTCATTAAAGGCAAACATTTTGACACCAAACCCATAAGAAACATACAGGTGGCCAAGCCATGGGGGTCTCATATGAAAGTAGCAGTTAGGTTCGAACCTGGGTCTTGTACTAAAGAAACACTACATGCAGTTGGTTAACCACTGCACAATCATATATTTTCTGCATCATTGGTTAAACCATGGATCCATGGTTAAACTATTAGTTACAAATGAACTTCAAAAACTTCAGTACACACTCAAAGCAGGATGTGGACCCATAATAACCCTCTATTAGGCAGCTGAAAATGGAAAGCGCCAAAGATTATCTTGCCTGGCTGCAAACACTGATGGAAATATCACTCAGACTGCTAAACCAAACACTTTAGAGGCAATTTCAACTCGGCAGATATTGCAAATGGAGCTCAGTGATGATTAATCTGCCAATATCTTGGCACATCTCCACGACGTAAACCCAACAAAATTAACGATAAACTCACAACAAGTTTCAAGTTTCTCAATTTTCCTAAGTGCTGGAAAAACTATCTGCAAGACTCCAAAACTTCAATTACTCGGGAGTCAAATTAATTTCTTAATTAGTATTCCTGAAATTAATCATCACCCCCTTCTCCATTAAGAAAGTCATTAGTCGCCAAAGATATTGGCTCAATGATTATATTAACTTTGGGACATAGTAGCAATTTGATAACTCATGTGCAAAACAACGTTAAAGTATTTATAAAGAACATTAAACTATAGCAATCCAGCCATAGGGAACAAATACCTGAAGCTACAGCATCCTCAGCCATCCATACCTACTTAGCATCCTTAATAACTTCTTAATTACACATGTGACGTGTGCTCTAACTTAATTAAATGTCCTGTAGTTACCTAAATGGTTTATATGAGTTTTACTGCATGACAGTAACTATTTGATTTAACAGTCATGTGGTTCAAGCACCAATGTATTAGGTTAATGTAGAATAGTGCCAAACACAATTAATTTCCTTGCAGCATACCTTGAGTTTAGTTACAAGCCACCAACACCATGGGGCTACTACACAGCATACCATTAAGATTAAGGCACTGCTGAGCCTTACTGAACAGCGCCATATACACCACCTGATCTAAACCTTTGTCTGGACATTGAATGCCTCTATAGTGATCATATAAAGCCCTCTAAGCTGATAGAGGCACTTGACAGAGTGACCAACACAGATCACAGAGGTCCTATTATCCTGTGGCTGCCTCCAACACACAGCTTGCAGTCCCCTTATTAGCACTCCTGCCCCACCCTCTAAGGGGTTTGCCACCATTGGCAAGGAATTAGCTGGGAGGTCCATTGAGCCCCACTCTATGGCTGCAGTAGATGCCTTTGATGGTCACCAAGGGGCTGACATGCCAGTAACAGTGTCCAACCTCAGTCAAGCAGTGCCCAGCCGATGTCCATCTAATACACATTGACATCCTGTAATAACACAAGATTAGCTGCAGTTCTGGCTGCTCATAACATCCTCATGTTGTGTCAAGACTATTTAATTCCCAACAGCACAAGGATGAAGGATAGGAATATGCGATTAGAAGAATATATAGGCTACATCCCAAGAGATGCGCTACATAACAAGACATAGTCTAAGATCCGGCACAAATGAGATGAGCTATCTTGTGATGTACATTTGCTCATCTGCAGAATATCTTGTTAACAGATTACATGGTATAGATACTATGAGCAACACACAGTTATTTCTAAAATGTCACTTCATTACAAACAAAATTATCTGGCACATTCAAGTATCTATAACCTGCCACCTGCAATCTCATTTTCCATGTATTTCAATTCTGGGAATACCTCAAATGCCATTAAATATAGTACATTGCCTATCTCCAATATAGATTGGCTACTTGAGGAAGCAATATATATATATATGAAGTCAAGTCCACTTTGAGACAAACTTACAATTTGAACCATGCATCTTGCAATTGAAACAACCATGTTTTTAATTGGTATTCTAGCTGCTATACTTCCTGATACGACCACCTTATTACAAAGGCCACTATTATAAGACCACACAACAGCGGTCTTAATGTTAAGGTCCTCAACCATTGAAAATAAGTGCTCTACAACTCGGAGAAAATCAATCTTTTAGGCAGTAAATTAAGCGACCTCTGGAAGGCTTTTAACATGCAAGACCAGGCTCCCTTGAGATGACGCATTTTGCTACTTCACAAGTGTTTGGTTACCTTGTTGACTTTGGCGAATTACACTTTGTCATGTAACAATATTACAAATCTGTTGGGTCCGGGGGTTTCGACGCCTCCAGCAGAATTTGATGGAAGCTGCGGAATGTTTTTAGCACATCACTGAAATGATGATGGAGGTTCTCGATTAACTTGATGGAACATGCAACGCACATCCTCTCCATCAGTCTACCCTCCACACCCTGGGGGTAAGGTGATGCTGCTGATGCAGGGATGCTGGGAGGGAAGAACAGATAGAGTGTTCATGGTGTGAAAACCATCATGCAAACCTCTTCATGAGTCACACAATATAAAACATTCAAGCAAAAACTTCCAATGCTCTGACTTTATCACATCATTGAATTGACCTTAAATAGAGACCACTTTATCATTAAGACTATTAAATTTGGAAGTATTAGGATCAGGCAATTAGGAAAATTCAGTATACAATTATATATCAATTCACACTTAAAACCACCTCATCGTTAAGCCTATAATTGTTTGCAACAAAGGCATTAGTCAGCAGGATTACATTGCAGTTAGCATGATTCTAAAGTTAACATGATTTCTAATTGATTAAATGTAGCTCCAGGCTTCTTACTCAAAGACAGAGCAAGAGCCATCTCAATACATTGATTTATTTTTAGTGGAGACAGGATAATGAGTTTACGGCATGATTCACATTGCAATAACATAAGAAATGTATTGAGTAAAAATAAACCGACATCATAGAACATAATATCATCATATGAAATAATTCCTTCACAAGTTTAGAATCCCACAGGTAATGAACAACAGCTCTTTTGAAAGGATTTCTCCAAACAGAAAGCAGTCTACAGACAAACAACAGAACCAGCCAAGACTTGTTTCCATCTAAATAGTGATAGACTCCAACGGGCAACTTGGTCTCCCAAAAGAGAAGCATATAATGTATAATGCAGTTGAAGAGGAGCTCTAAGTTGTTTCACATAAATATGCATGGGTCTGAGATTGCAAAACACAAAATGTGCTACTTTAAATTTTCATTCAACGCTTCAGGCTAGTGTGGAATATATACCACTATAAAACTTTGTATAAAAGGTAAGATGGCGTGTGCAACCCGTATGCATTGCCATAATGGCAGAATTAGGATAGATATTATTTATAGGTGCTCTGTGATAAGTTTTAACCTTTTGGTCACCAGGCAACATCACACCAGAGGGTGGTCAAGTAATTGCGATGAGTTTCCGTCATGGAAATGAACGATCTCAATATTACTCTTCATCACTTTATCCTTAGGATGACAAATAAGAAAAAAAAGACCTCCTCCCCCCCCCCCTCGCCCCAAGAGAGCTGCTTACTGGTGATTTAGCGTTGGGGCATGAGGGGCAGCTTGAGAAATACAAATGAGCAAAAGAAGCAGGGGGCAGGGGGGTTAATTGAAATCAATAGGCTAGGGGGTGTGGGGGTGCTGCGGAGGCTGGTTGGTGGTGCACAGAATCTTATGTATCGATGGAGCAGCTTCAGTAACTCTCAATCCTCTTTCGGTAGATCCAACAGCAGCATCAGCAGCACCAGCAGCAGCAGCATCCCAGGCTGATAGTGACAAACTCTGCAATTAATACGAGATGCCAGATCAATGGGATAACTGTCAGAAGGGAACGAGGCTCACTGCCAAAAAAGACGGACGAAACAGCTGTCATGGGATGAAACTGGCACCACCAACAAAAGGCTGCTCTCTATTATGAGAAGTGATGCACCAGTGAGCATCATAGTATGTATGCATCAGTTATAGAAGGTATCACATTAGAAAGTCACTTAAATACCAAATACTGATATCAATTGAAATGTGTACATATTAAGACTTCCGTCCATAGTGCATGGATGAACATTACCACTGTCAGTCATCAGTATGTACAACTGTATATGGTATCAAATGATATCATTAGGTAAACATGTACTGAGCAATTCTTTTCAGTTCTCAAGATATTGCCAACATCAAAGGTGGAACACTTTTCAGTTTTTCAGCCATCCTTACAATCAGGCATGTCAAGATGAAATTTTTTTACCCAAGTCATTGTCGTCATGGTTGCATGTGAGTCCAGCTAGAGCCAGATTTAAATGACCTATTAGTCCTAAGAATGGAGACAAACGTATGAGGAGATTTAAAGCCTCAAAAGCTGAGGGGGTCCAATTAATGGGGTACTTTGTGATCATGTAGTTGATGATTTAGGGCGGTGCGGGGCTTTTATCCCTTGTGAACGGATGAAAGGACCAAATGTGAGCCTGATGAAAACGTACAGCCCCCAAGAAAAACCTTTTGGCATTGTATAGAAGCTGGTGGGAGGCAGAATCGATGGAGATACAGTAGGGATGTATCATCTGCAGCTATCAGCATCTCTCCAAGGTGCAGGAGGTTGCTGCTGCTGCTGCTGCTGTTGTTGCTGCTGCTGGAGCAGATATACTATAGATGGTCTGCCCAGTCTTTTCTATTGCGCTGTTTAAAAACAGCAGTTCCATAATCTCTCCAGGACCAATATCTGATTATTCTGTATGTATATATATATATGTCTTGTTCTACCAACATCTTTGTGATGAAACAGATACCAATGATGTCCAAAGAACGATCAGCTTGAATGCACCATTCCGTTGTCAACGATCTAGTTCTTTACATTTTTATAAATTGAATATAAAGGGACAGATATAGAGGCTAACAAAAAGATGCAAAAGATATATCTTTATATGGTAACTTTGTATAACTTCGAAATCATACTGCTTCGCAGAAAATCTTTCATAGAATTTCTCAGAAAGAAATGAAGCACACCAAGGCAGCATTGTGCAAATGACATAGTTTAACCTACACAGTGTATATACGATACGTGATACACCAGCTACACAGTATAATGGTCCGATAAATGGGACAGGATGAAGCTGATATGGTGCAGAGTGAAGCGAGTACGAACTTTATCATCCATTAAATATGCTTCTAGTAATATGACTGCTAAAAGCATTTTTTATCCCTCTGCGGATGATACTCAATTGGAAAGATACAGCTCCGAATGCTGCATAACACTTAATCCGCTTTGCATGTGCTTAGTACTGCCTGTAACCCCAGATGCACCATTTTTGGCCGGGTGGTTTCAGCTGTCACTCTGCAAATAGTGGAGGCCCCCACTCCCAACACAGTTGTTAAGGGCCTGACAGTTTTACATATATGGGTGACAGCAGCTGCAAGAAGTCCAAGAAGGGCAGCTGACAAGGAAATTTCGCCGTAACTTAGTTTGTCAGGTTGTCGGAAAGCTAGCCAGCAAGACAGTGAAATAGGTCAGTCAGTGTATAAGTTACTGTGCAAGTCAGTCAGTCAGTCAGTCATCTGGTTGAGCTTTACAACAAGTTTCAATGATTATTTCATATAAACGCATTATGAGGGGATAGGCAACAATTCATGCTAAACCAGCAATATCTGGACAGTGAGTGGACACTAACATTCGTGCCATTGTCATTTACATTACCTGGGTATCATCTGCAAAGTCATAGCATGTCAACATTGCCATGCAAACACCGATCTCACTAAACTTGACCACTGGTCATTATTGCTGCCCACTACAGGCCACATTGGTGTATAATTTCTAGCGGACAGTGTTTACCAAGCACTCAGTGTCCTTGGGGCTGACCACCAGAATGTGATAGTATGTGTGTGGGGAAAACAACAACATAATGTGTGTCTCACATTGGCACACATGCACTCATTGTAAAGAATCATTCCATTCCACTGCACAGTAAGAATATCCCTACACATCGTGAAGGAATGTGCCGTTGCCATGGAAACCAGAATGTATGTAACGCCTGAGTGCTAATGATCACCTGTGGGCAAACACCTGCAGGGAAGGAAGGAGGAAATCAAGAGTGAATGAAGCATGTGTGGGTGTAGTTGGTCAGATGAGTGAACCATCAGGACAAAATCTTGATCACATAATGAGTATATAAAATACGTTGAATATGATATCCATCGAATTTCAGTTCTGCTTATTACCCCTGTCACCGAGATATGGTCATTTTTGAAGATCGTTTGCATCATTGAAACTTTCCGTCCGAACATCATATTCTACTTACAGTTAGTTTCATTAAATACGGTCGACTCTAGTTGTCTGTAGCGACCTGTGCCTGGCTGTGGTCAAACACGCTAAAGCCAGCTGCTTCTGTCCACTTCTATAGTTAATAATCGGCATACATCCATCACCAGTTAAATATTAACCTTGGTATATGTAAGAAATTCATCTAATATATTATAAATAAGTACTTTTATACCGGTTTGGAGTAGCCAACTATGACAGCTTTGCCTAGTTTCAATTTGATGGGCCGTTCTTAGTGAAACTAATTGCAGGTGTAATTAGGTGGTCAGGAAAGTGGTGATCTGCTTGGAACAACTGAATATCAATTTCCATCAAATGCAAAAATATACACAACCATACAGAGTTGTATAATTGCATGTTTGGACAGTTTCTCTTATCAGAGCTACTATGTGTTAGGATCTGTCTAATATTATTCAGTGCTGAATGACTTCTGGTGGTAAAGAGTAAGGTGATGATTTAGTAATCATTGAAAAGTTGCTCCTGTTCCTGACAAAACGGAAGTATAATTGGGTGGTAATATATGGTGGTAACGAAGTCCCTGTGGGGCTATTCTGAAGAACTAAGGTTTTAAACCTGGCTTGAAATCAAACTGACACATACCGAATTTAAGTCATCTAATCATTACATCTCCCACACTACATATACATATATACGAGAAAAAAAGCTCTATTAGTGCTGGAATGATACCACGAAATACATTGTGTTGAAAATGAAGAGTGGAATTGTTCTCACTTAATTTCTGTAATTTGCAATTACCTAATGAAGCAATACAATTCAACTACACAAAAAAATTCTTAAGAACTTCGGAAAATACCCCATGTAATGATATATCTATGTATACATAATTATGTTAGGTAAGAGGATATTGGTATCAGTGAATCCTTACACACAAAAGCAAATGACATAATGTCTTGTGAGCCCTGTGTGATTTCACACATATTTCACACCCACCGAGGTTTCCTAATGATCTTTGGGAGCCATGAGCCTGTTATTTTCCTTAACGTGCTTAGGAAATAGGATTGGTGGCGGCGAGATCGGCTTTATCAGAAAGCACTATTCTAATTAACAGAGTAAAGGAGTTTGCAGCAAGCCCTTTATCTCCATTTATTGCAAGAAGTGTTGCTCTGCCTTCAAATTAATCATCAGAGCAGCACCAAAAAGATGAGGCTAAAGGATCTTGGTTTCTGTGAATAAAAACGACTAATGTCTCTTCCATGAAGAAAGAATCACCCTTTTTTCCCCACAGAAAGCCCTACAGGATCGGTGCATGATAAATCACCACATACCTCATCTTATTTGAACTAATTTTCTCCCTAATGTCGTGTGCTTATATCAGTTTCATGTCTATCACATTCCTGCCCCTACCACTACTTTTTTTTCTTTCTACTTTTCTTCATTCTTTCTGTTTTATTCTCCATTCGTCTTACTTTATTTATTTATTCTTTCTAGCCTGTCTTCCTTCTTTCCTTCTTTGCATCCTGATCAGCAGTCTGTCTTTCACCGGTCTTATTGTCTGTCTAGCTCCTTCTTTCCCTACTTATGCATAAATTAAGGTCACCAAAATCCATCATTTTCATTCTCTGACGTTCTCAACTTATATAATTATCATGCACAACATGTATGCAACTTGCCCCCTTAACTATCACGACCATTAATACGTCATATACCTGTGAATGCCACAAAAACATCAACACTGCATGCGGAGGCCACAAATACAAGTTTTTTGTCTTTTCTTTTTAAATAAAATGATCTTTCTGAGTCATGTTTCTGCCACTCCTCCAGTATATCACTCTTGCCAATGTGATAAACAAGAACTAATTGTGACAAATACACTCCCATATTCAAATCCAAAATTTGACACCCACCCCCCCCCCCCCCCCCTTTTTTGTGTTTTCTTCTTCCTATTTTTGCTTTTATTCGCTACTCTTTGCAAAATTATGATTGCAGAAGGATCAAGACAATTGTCTTACCATCTAAATTACACTCCAGTTTTTAAGATAGTAAGTCTTGACACAGACAATGTGTTTCATGTATCACATTTTAACAATGGGCAGGCCGCACCCAGACCTGGAAAATAGGCTAAATAGTCCAATGAAGAATTCTACTGATTCTAGACATTTCATCAAAATTAATTACCTCAGCCGGACACTTTTTTTTTTAAATGTTGAACTTTCAATAGCTTGCAAACTACAATGTGGACTATTCTGAAATAAAAGCCATAGACAGCCACTGACATATATAGTTGATATCACAGAATCTGATCCCACTCAGACTGTTTGAACATCAACATTTTTAGGCAGCATAATGGAGGCAAATAATTCGAGGCATTGCGTCACAATCAGGCTGCCATGCCAAGAAGGCCAACCCATCTTCTCTTCCATTCAATTTAATATTCTGGGGAAATGTGCTATCAAATTTTAGTTTGGCATGTAATTTTCTTTACCAGAATATGATTTAGGCAAGCTGGGTAGTGTTCTGTGTTCTCAACAATTCCAAGCTTCTAAGGACCCGTCCTAGAAACAAGAGGGGTTATGGGAATGCATCATCACATCCGACAGGCACTATGATAAGTTGCATGGGCCCCTTATCACATTAGCTCTCTTATTTGTTCTTCGTTCTTATTGATTAGCTGCATTGTTGCAAGCGGCCATCCATCAAATAAAATAATCACGTGACACAGCCTCCTTTTCAATTGACTGCCTCGTTTTGATTAGAAATTATGAGATGCAAATGGCTCCACCTAGAAGTGACAAAAAACAGCAACACATTATGAGTTAGTACAATACCCTTCCAATATGTACATTTGGACAATGTCTGCATCCGTCATATATGAATTATTAATTGCTTGTCAAGCCAATTACACATGTACACACCAACCTGAGAAGGTCTCCCAAAGAAATGGCCCAAGTGAAAAAGAAAAGGATGCACACATGTATACCGCCAAGTTGCGACAACCAAGAAGTCATTGAAGTCATTCGAGTGACCACAAGGGCCGTCATATCTGACCACTTGTTGGTAACATGACATAATAATATTAGTTTATTAGCCTTTTTTGCAACTTTTTCAGTTGGCTTGTACAATGGAAATGTAAAGTATTGTTGGTAAAAGAGTAAATTTAAAAGAAACAAAATAAAAACTATGAGATGTATAATGCATAATCAGCTGACTTGACGCAAGACCCTCGATCACACCTTTCCGCAGGAGTACGACGCGGCCTTTAGGGTCTAGGCCTAGACTGCATAATCACATTAAAAAGTAATGAGAATTGGAAATGGCACAACAGAGTGACTGTAGTATGTGACTACTAGTAATTTTCACAACATTAAATTATTTTGAATACAGGGAAACTAATTGTGCCATTTTCAACAGGAGGTCTTACAGTCATTGTGCGTGATGCATTAGGATATTTGCAAAAAAAGAAAAAAATGAAAGAACACACATCTATAGATTCAAACCCCCCCCCCCCCCTCCCCCTCCCGAAGACAAAGATTCTAAACTCGTAAAGTCGATTATAACCATATTACGAACGAACAGTCACCCACAAGATCAGCCACTATATTAGCCACTACATTCAGAGGTATGAAACAATTCTCACAACCAAAAGTGATAAGATTTTGTAGAGTGTAGACTAAGATGGATATTCTGAGTATTACACAACAAGAGAGGTTTATGCATTGAGATAGATCGTGAGGGGCAAAGAATACGGAATGGGTGCAGAATAACAGCCCACAAGACACAAGATGAATCACAAAAAACATCATAAATATTGGTGATGAGATATGGAAAAAAATATGATCAATTCGATTTCATGACAGGTGCAGATGCAATAGTTTTTATGCAGCAGAAAAATACAGATTAAAGGGGAAAAGTTTGGTGGACTACCACAATATACGTACATTAATAATCAAAGCAGATGAATTTACTTTGTATACATTCAGCATCTGTAATATCCCAGCTTATTGTTTTAGTACCACATGCAAGATTCAAAGTTTTACAGAGATCCAGATAAATGCTTGAAACTGATGAAAACTTGAGAATCTATCATTCTCCAATGTTTCAAAGTCACCCGGAATTCTTTAAAGGAATTTATTATTCATGTTTTGGTTTAATGATACACCATTACTCTCTGAAACCATAGACGTACCCCTAAAACTTCCTTTCTGAAACGAAAAGCAAACGCGATGACTGAGCATACTGAGTTGGCATATAATGGAAAGCTGATAACAGTATGGAAGTCAACCTCGAAGCTCCTGCTCTTATTACTGTGGTCACCATTTTCGACAATGGAACGAAGAATTCCTTGTCAACACAGGGCATAACACTGTGCATTACGACTGCATTCAGTCACTTGACCTTTGACCGCAAACAGGAAGTAACAGGGTCACCGGAAGCAGTTCACGATGACGTCATCACCAGCTGCATCACATGTGGATCATGAGATAATGGTGGCGAGGGTTATGGCAATTAGTCAGCTGCACGCAATGGGACGTTGGATGATCTGTGCTAAAAATTCCTACTGGAGATAAGGATTTGAACCCATGAACCACAGAAAAATTCACCATTCTTACCACTTTGCCACCCAACCAACTTCCCTCTGGACACATCTTAAAGACAGTGCATGAACCAACTGAAAACTATCAGAAGAAACTACTGCTGGGAAAATTGCAATTTTGTGTCAAAAGCAAAAAAAGGAGGAAGGGAAACAGTGTTAGAAAGCCATTGAGTCTCCTCAACAAATGCCAACATCCACGAGAGGGCGCCCAAATCGATGGTGGCAAAGTCATAATGGCAGAGTTGTGCACATTGTTTGAGAAGACCAAAGTGAAACAGCAGAGTGAAAACACAAGGGGAATGCATCACCCCACAGCAAACAAATCTTACTTCACTAGTTCTCTGTACAGTTTCCATCCAACATATTTGACACGAAACAAAATCTATCAGGTGATTTGCAGACATTTTAAGGCAGGCTTTTTTGGAAAGCTGGTTTTTCCTGATATATGTATAAAATTAAATGTGGGACATTTGAAATGTTGGCATTCTGAGTAGAAAACATGTGAATTAAAAGGGGGAAGTATGAAACGAACTGACAAGATTTAGAAGATTTCATAAATACCAAGATATTACACTTTGTACAGCTCAATAACACACATTTTGATCTGAGCACAGTGACAAAAATATCTCAATCCACAACAGACCAAAGATTCTCACGTCAGTTTATTGCGCTTAAAGAGCAGGAAATCGAATGCTCAGGTTGCTGGGTGCAAGAGGAAGTAAGTTTACAGCCAGCTGGCTAGAGACTTCCTGAGCTAACAGTTGACACTGAAAATGAGCCCGAGCAAAGACTGCAATCTATTCTCCTTCCATTTTGCGTTGTTAACACAGGGCATAACACTGTGGGCAGTGGACGCATTAATTTGACAAAGATCAGCAATGAAGCAGCAGCAGTCACGACTGCATTAAGTCACTTGACCTTTGACAGCAAACAGGAAGTAACAGGGTCACCGGAAGCAGTTCATGTTGACGTCATCACCAGTTGCAGAACATGCGGATCACGTGCATTCTGAGAATGGCTGGGGTAATAAACCAGTGAAGGGGCAATTGGAGTGGGGTTGGAGAGGTCTCTCAACTGTCAGGGTCCCTTCATAGCACCCCTTCCCATCGCAAGTGATGAATCCAACAGGCAAAAATGGCTAAGCAGACCAACAAATCTCATAACTGGTCAGGATGTATTGGACGGCCTCGCTGTGCTATTTACATTACAGCAGACTTTAGTGGCAATTCCTTGACCAATATTTGCCGGTGAAGCCAAGTTATAGCAACGCCTTCTGACATTATCACTAATAACAGCTCTGGAATCAGGGACACTGGGCCACATGGGAGAGCACCTAATGGAATCAGGGACAATCTAGAGGCCAGAATGACCTTGCAGAATGCTCGTGATTCCAGGATATGATAGGGATTGTCACTGATTGCCATGGGCTTAACTCACAAAAATACCATCCAAAACGCATTGCAAACCCTTTTAAAAACCCAATGCCTCATACCAGCAGAATTCAGAGAAAGGATAAAGCTTTCGTGTTCTTTGAAGATCACCTATATCCAGGTTCATTAGCAATAAGCCATGGACCACCCTCGTGCATACAAGGTTTACAACCTCATGACGTGATGTTTCATCTTGTTTGGAGCCCCAGAGGGCACCGTCTGTTACTATGGAATTGCTTGTAGTGCAATCACTTCAATGTTACTTTGCTTCAGCCGTATCTACACTACATTCAGTGCAACAGAAATCTTTGTTGCAGGATTTATACATCTTTGTCATTGGTAAAAGCTAGCGGAAACATTACCAAAATACATATATCTAGACAGAGATTGAAGGCAGTGCTGGGGTCTCTACCATCTAAGTGAGGGTCCCTATCACCTCCTTTGGGAAGGGACAGTCCCATGCAGGCTAGCCACTAAACTGTCCCCATTTAAGTATGTGGTGGGTCAGGGCAATTGGGACTGAATCCAGACTCATCTTGACCGCAGCAGTTCAAAGCAGGCTTGACGTGATTGTTATTGATTCAACTGTATCGGGGGCTGCATCAAATCTGTGTGTGTGTTAGTGTGTACTACAGCAGCTCATCGATGCTATACTGCGGGGGAAAGAGGGGCTCCTTGCAGCATCCTGCAACCCTGCAGCTGCTGATGAAGGCGACCAATCGTGACTCCACACAAACCCTCTCTTAAAATACCCAACTTATTATCCCCATCCTAGCCACACCACCAAGGGTATAGTGGGAATATACTGCAGCAAAAAGAGAGAGGAGAAACTACCCACTTGAATACAACCACATGGACTGCTTGCCAGTGCATGCAGATGGCAAAGTACAAAGAATTCTGTAAGAAGCAGTCCTAGAAGACTAGACCAACCCAGCTTCATGTCAAAGTACATGCTCTTTGTAACGAGGTGGCCATTTACCAACGAATCGATCATGAAAACTTCACAGATTAGGTCAAAATCTGTGCATTTTTGAAAAGCGG
Source organism: Alitta virens (assembly GCA_932294295.1). NCBI lineage: Eukaryota > Metazoa > Annelida > Polychaeta > Phyllodocida > Nereididae > Alitta > Alitta virens. Next base: position 44,554,406 of record OW028574.1, on the reverse strand, counting down.
CCTCATAACAATCAGACCTTCTTACTGTTTTGCGCAAAGACCTTGTAACAACTGGACTTTGGTTTAGGCTCTTTATAAACGGGTCCGGCTGGAATAAATAAAGACACTCGTAAGTTCCAGCAGAACTCAAAATCATTTTATTCATATTACATATATATGCATTTAGTTGTACAGATATCATTACGACACACATGGTGCATGAACATGACATATATATGTGTAAGTTACAGCAGATTTTATACACTTCGAAACTAAACTCCAGAGGACGCCATGTGATAAATACTCCATGGACATGTGATACCAGGACTCTCATCGGCTGAAGGACTATCTTAGTCAATATACGAACACTGAATTAATTTTACATCATCTGGAGTTTGGTTTCATACTCTATGAATCTGCTGTGAATTGTATCCAGTCGTGTCAAATAGAACTGATGTCAAACGTCGAGTTAGTTAATGACTGGATTAGAACTACCTGTATGGACAATTAAAATATAAATTTTCACACATCCTACTCAAGATTCATGAGTCCCATTGGAGGGACTGTGCAAGGACAGAGTAAAACATCGTAGTTATGATGCAGACAGTGCAATTAGGGAGCACATCGTGACAAACTAAAGTAATTAATTTCTCATGCTCAAGGCCGCATCTTGCCACACAATGTATACAAAACAGCATGTAATGAGACTCTTCGTTCACTCAGTATATTCTTTTGACGAAGAGCGAGCTCATTAACTGAATTTATGTATGTAACTTTATTGCAGACTCTCACATTACGAATTCATACACAGAAATAGAGACGAGATACAAAAGTACTAATGCAGCAATGCACTCAGCTACACATAGTATGATCTCTCAAATAATTTCAACCACTATTTATGAATGAGATGATGAAAGTACCGAAATGTTCGCCTAATTTTTGGTTTTTTTAGGACATTTTGACCAATTTATATTGACAATTTTACTGTTATTTTATTTAACTAGCCTTGTGTCGTTCGGCACAATAAAATAATTTCATTTTCTTGTCTCACAGGACCATGAATTTGCACAGTTATGAATAACTAAGATTAGGATCCGTTTTATATTGTGTTCGCAGACACAATGAACATTTTTTTATGTCACCTTGCTTATCATTTTAAAAATCAATCTAACCACTGATAACAGTAAGTTGCTTTTGTGTTTTGCAGACAAGAACGAGGCAGCTAGGTGACCACATCTTTCGCCCTGTGCAGTCTCCTCATCATCTGCAACCTGGGAGGTCGATGTAAGGAGCAGCAGGCAAGTGATGTAGTCCGCATCAGGCGTGGCCAGCCTCTGCAGCAGCAGCAGATGCAACACTTGGAACATGTGCAGAACGCCAGCATCTGGCCCGCTGCAGGCAAGCCCCCTCACTGCATCTGGCCAGCAACTTCACAGTCCCTCACAGAGCCCTGAACTAAACATGTGGCTTGCTCGCTGCTTGCTTTATTCATACACCAACAGGTTGTGCAAGAATATCAAGGATATACCTTAACAACTTTCTCATAAGGATTGTAAAACACTTTTAACTTCGGCATTTCTGTGTATTTATCCATTGGATTTACCATGGTAATATTCTTACTCACTTTGAAGTAACATAACTAAGTCTTTATCACAGGATTAAAACAATGAAGTATACAAGATAAATCTGAGGATTATATATACAGAATATATTGGTCATGGAGATGCTCCTTGCTGTACCCCTTTTACTACTGCGGCTGCTTTGGCTGCCTGGGGTGATGTGCCTTAGTCAACCATCAAACACGACTCCTTGGAACACCACATGTCCTTTAATGTGCATATGTGAGCATCGCCTATCAGAGGGTCCTGGGGATCTGAGGACTGTTGACTGCTCTGACCTCAAAATGACCCAGATCCCAGAGGGGATTCCCCACGATGTCCAGGTGTTGGTCTTAAGGAGAAACGCCATCCTGTCCGTCCAGGAGCACCTGCCAAAATACACCCACCTCCAACACCTGGACTTGTCCCACAACAGCATCCACTCCCTGGGAGCCCATCCTCTGTTCGAGAACCTCACTTCCTTGGAATACATCAACCTAGACAGCAACGACTTAACTTCTTTAGCCCACGGCAGCTTCAGTGGACTCTCTGGCTTGCGCGAGCTGCACGTCTCTAACAACCGGATATCCGACATCGAAAAGGAAGCCTTTGCAGGACTCAACCATCTTATTAAGCTCTGGTTGAATGACAACCACATTACCAGTCTGCAGAAAGAATGGTTTGATGACATGCCCTATCTGCAATCCCTTTACTTAGACAGCAACAGGATTACTAGTCTCGGGTCAGGGACTTTCTCCTCAATGCAAGATCTAGCAAGGCTGTCCATAAACAGCAATAAAGTAAAATACCTAGAAAAGTATGCTTTCAAAGGTTTGGATAAATTGCAGAATCTACTTATGGATGACAACCTATTGCAGACCATCCCCAGTAAGGCTCTAAATGTATTCAAAGCTCTGAAGATTTTATCAATGAATAGCAACCCAGTGTCCTCAATAGAACCTAGTCAATTCAAGAACCACATGATTTATGAGATCAATATGAACATGATGCCTGAACTGAGGTCAGTAGACAAAAAATCTTTCACTAAATTGCCGGATTTAACTATCCTCCAGTTGCATGACAATCCAAAGTTAGCCTATGTGGACGCTGCGGCTTTTGTGAATCTGCCTAGTTTGAAAGTCCTCTACATGCATAACAATGCCCTCCAGGCCCTGCCTCATGACCTTCTGAAACACGCACCCAAAATGGAGGAAGTGTCCATATACCACAATCCTTTGCGCTGTGACTGTAATGCTCGCTGGGTAAGAGAGGTCATCGGTCAAAATGAGACGGCCAATGTGACCCAGATGCATTTCACTGAGCCAACCCGGATTGCTTGCAGTACTCCAGCAGAAGTCAGAGGGAAGCTGCTCAAGGACCTCGATGTGGACTTGATCCCCGAGAAGTGTCCTCCAACCTTGATCCATTTCTTTAACGACAGTTACCAGATGGAAGTTGGTCAGACCATCACATACGAGTGTAGAGCTATTGGAGTCCCTCCGCCCCACATCCACTGGATTCTAGCGAATGGTAAAGTGGTCAACAATACTTCTAACTACAGCAGAGTACGTCTAGGTACTGTGGGTAGTCTGTCTGTCCTGCAAGTCAAGGCATTAGACGCTGGGACTTACACGTGCGTGGCAACAAATTCAGAGGACTACAGGACAACCTCAACACAACTGCAAGTCCACAGCAAAGACATACATCTCCTCCACAAAGGAGTAGCCACTAACTTCATCACCATAACATGGAATGGCACAGACTCCACAGTTTTCACCAGTGACTATATCATACTCTACAGGGAGTCTGGCTCTGATGAGGAGTATGGCAAAATCCACTTGAGACCATACATGAGAACCTACACAATCACCAACCTGAAGCCATTGACAACCTACGAGTTTTGTATTGCCTACCAACACAACAATGAGATTGTTAAACTGAACTGCTTGGATATTAAGACAAAGCAGAATATGTACGTCATGCAAGGGGTGAGGACTGTGGGCCACACAACAATCTTGTTAGTGGTGTCATCATCTTTTGTCCTCCTCTTTCTCCTCTGTCTCAGCATCACTCTCGTGCGTCGTTATCTGAGACGCAAGGCTTACAAAGAACCAGAGGGGGTGAACATTTGCCCTCCCAACCAGAGAGTGGGCACCATGAGCCAAATACCCTTGGACAATCTGTACAACCCTCCATCCACCCCAATCTGCACTTCACGGACTTCCTTGATCCACCAATCCAGCGCCTGACAAACACCTGATCATTCCAGAGCGTCACTGACATCACATGACCTTGCCCTCCTGTCATGTGATGCCACGTTCACGTCACATGACCTCAATGTCAGAACCTATGGTCAGTACGTGGAGGTCCACCATATGGATAACAACCGTTCTTCGATAGCCTGACCACAAAAGCACAAGAGCTTGCACAGTACACAAAAATATATGCTACATTTGACCTCTGTGAGTCTGTGTGGCCTTCACGCGACCTCTAGGCGACCTCTGCGCTACAAATTAGACCACCATGTGACCTCTGCAATGATCAGTTTCCTTTCTGCTTTTTCTGCCATTGTGTAGAGCTAACTGTGTACCTTGCATTGAATGTAAATATAATTTCCTGATACTTTATCCGCTAATCCATTCCAAGTGTCATGACTGTGACTCTACTTACACACAAGGAAAACATATTGGACCTTGCAAATACATTGAGGATACCAGTGCACTTACTAATACGAATTGTTTATGAATTATCAAAGGAGCTTCAAAATATAAATAAAATACAGTTTAATAGACATCCGTGACCATTAGTTTCAATTAGTCTTCCATATTTGAAATGGGAACGTTATATGATTCATATACTAGACCCACCGAATAAAGCATTTTAGTTGATATTAAAGACTAAGACTATGATAAAATTATGTCCAACACACTTAACGCCTTGTAAGTTTATGCAAGTGTTTCCTCAAATACTTTGTTCTGTTATTACACCAGAGATATCTGTGATCACATTTTTGTCGTTTATTTGAAAAAGGAACCGTTGTTGATTTGTGTTGAATGTACAGAACACAAGACCTCAATTGATTACTCTGACAAAAGTTTAACGAGCTGTATTATCAAAATGATTTATGCCAAAAGTGGCTCCGGAAGAGCCATTACGTCATTGTTTTCAGTGTGTAAAAAAATAAAAATGTTATTTTCAAAATTGTGTTTCCTGTAGTTCTTCCTACCAATGACCAGCAAGCACAAACAAAGCTATATAACTTACAAAAGCAATGCTGATCAGGACTTCCAACAATGAACACTAGGGGGCATTGCCTGCAATAAGGCATTTGCTGTTTGCGACCTCTTGTGTTCACTCATACTCGTACAAACAATTTCCAGTAAAAAATTAAAAAAATAAAAAGCTGGCAAATCTACTTTAAATGTCCATCAAAAATTTTTAAGCTGAAACGCACAGAACTATCCTAAATTATAATCCTACACATTCACTTGAGTCTCAGACACATTAAAAAAAATCAAAGAGGGATAATAGACAATTAACTTCTTCATTGTCAACAAATGAAAATGGAATAAGGTGAGCTCTTGAACTTTGTTATGTACACACCAATATAACTCTGACAACAATATCTAACAGACATTGTGTAGAACTATTTTAAGCTTAATAGCCCTAATACCTAATATTGTTAACTAAAAAAAGAAAAAAAAACCATACCTAACAAATTTGGATTGTGAGAGACATAAATACACACCCAGTTACAGAAGTGAATTAATTCTACATAATATTCATACAGTCAAGTGACAACAGTTGCTGAGCAAATTTCACATCTGCACTGCAGTGCACATAAAAAATAAAATTTGTGGACATACAAATGGTTGCACTTCAGATTGGAAACTGCTGTTATTCAAATGCCATTCAGTATTAAATATATATATAATATTATATATATAGCATCATTATACCAAAAATGCAATTGTTGGAATAATGATATATTGTGAGCAAAAATGAAGGTTTCCATAAGACAGAAAATTAATGTAACTTACGAGAGTGATACTATTTCTCCCTTGTCAAAATTATAATCGCGTGCTTTCCATCGATTTAAGAAAACATAGTCCACTCCTTTATGGTTGACAGGGTTTAGCGCAGGCTGAAATGAGACATGCATGAGCAGTACTGAAAGTGAAAACCACAAAAGGCATGACTGAAGCTGCAATCAATGAAGAGGCAATTCACTAACCTGCATGGAAGCTCCTTCCACTTTTGCAACATAGCCAAAAACATCAAGCATAGTTATTGTAACTGGTACAGCAAAGCACACTGTCCCCGCTACAACTTTCCACATCATGCTAAAAATAAATTAAAATCATACCACTGATGATAATAGAGACTAAATTGCCTTCACAGGCAGCTACAGGGGCTGCATTGGATCATTGCAGCTCATATATGATACATGTACAAGTCAATGTCATGTCACTGGCTTTCAAACTAAGTTTGAGTGTCACCGAAACTGGTTATTCAATGAAAAATAGTCACAGCTGAGTGCAACACATGCAATAAAAACTAATACGCACCACCAGAGACTGTTCTATAGGACTGTCAAATTATAACGATGCTTTGGTACTGCAAATACTAGACTTATCTTTGACAGCGAAATGACAGCATGAGATCAAAACAAACGTGAAACACACGGCTAACAACAAGCGCTCTAACGTGATACGAGAAAATCGCTAGAGGGCAGCACAAGTCAGCACAATTACCACGTTGGATAAATGGATATGCCAGGTTTTGTAAATCGATTTCAAATGCGTCAGTATACGTATATGCATGCCAGCAACAGCAAATATTTGACTTACTGGCTTTTACACAGTGACTGCTTTTAAATTGTGTGCCACTTAATACAGATTGCCCAATTAAAATGATTGGCAATGCTTCTCTTTTTTAGGGACATTATATTTTAAACCATAATAGATCACACATTAATAGATTTATGCCAACATTGGTCAATATATTTTTATGAGCATAGTAAACAAATATCCAGTAATGCATTACAAGACATGATTTATTCAGATTATCAATTTGATGACGCACTCCGAGTCAAAGTATGACAGCAATAAATTTTTATAAATTTACAACAAACAAATTCTAAAGATGCAGCAAAGCGACAACAATATACATAAAATATGGGTATGTACATATGATTATGAATGAATTAGTTGTTGCACATAGTTCTAATAAAGATTTCAACTGTCAGTCATCATCTAAGTCCTCTTCGTCACTAAAATATGCATCTTTTTTGTATTTCTTCTTCTTCATCTCTGAGGATTCACCAGGCAGATCATATTGGCCAGTTGCTACCCGATAACGGTACTCCTCTACTTCCAGTTTTTCTTGCTGTTAAAACAGACAATTTTGTTTTAATTTGTAAAAATGCAAAAAAATAATTAAAAAGCTGAAAGAAATTATCTATAAGGTGAACCATAAATTGACGGTTTAATTTCTTGCACTGCACCTCCCAATCTTTTGTTTTTATTACGTTATGTAAGACAAAGTATAAATATAAAAAAGCACACCTCCTCCTGAACTGCTGCAGCCAGCGTTTCTAAGCGTGGATCTTCCCCCTCCTCACTCTCCTCCTCCTCCTCTTGCTCCTCCTCTTGCTCTAATGTCTTCTTCTTCTTGGGTTTTCTCTCTTCTTCTTCCTCTTCCTCTTCTTCATCTGACAAAGGGTCGCCATACTCAGACTTCCTCTTCCTAGGTTTCTTAGGTGGAGGCTCCCTTTCACCCAGCAAGTTTTTGGGGCATTGGTAACTTAAATGACCATCTTCCTAAGTAAAATATAAAAGTTTACGTTCTGTCATTTTCACATGATCTCTGTAAAGTTTAATAATAAATTCTGTTACAATAACCAATTAAGCTTATTATCTCAAACTTACCCCACATTCATAACAGTATGACTTGTCCTTGTATTCCTTCCTTCTTATAAATTCAGCTGCTCTGCCATTATCGTTTGCTATACTGCATTTGATTGTTCGTCCAAACATCTGCACAGAGGAAAATTATTAAATTAATAACTAGTATAAAATAAACAACTCTGTGGCTAATATTTATAAAGATTGCAACAATAATACAATTTCATTCATTTCAATGAGGGAGAAACAAACCTGAGTGTTGTTCAAAGCATGGACACATTTGTGAGCCGAATCTCTCTCTAAATATAGCACAAATGCAACGCCTTTGCTGCGCTTTGTCACTTTGTCCTTCACTATGGTAACCCTGCAAATAATTACACATAAAAGAAATAATAAATACTTCACTGTGAACAGGTAATATTAATCTGCAAAATGCGAGTTCTTTGGGTTACAATGCTAATGGCTGCAATCCGCCCTGTATGCATTGAACTTGCACATGTAAGCATGTGACAACACCATGAAATTGTTAAGTGCAGTCAACAAAGGTTATAATTTGCTGCAATACGAGTAACCCATCAAATATCTATCTAAATATCGCCCATCCAAAACATTGACACAACGGTTACACAACTTACAGACATAAACTGAACATTTAAGATTAAAACGCACTTTACAACTTTGCCATGTTTTTCCAGGATTTTGTGTATGTCATTATTTGTCAGAGAAAAGGGTAGGTTGCCCACATAAACTGTGCTTTTGCTTGGAGCAAGACCTCCACTCATCTTCTTGACGTTTGTGTTTACACCCTAGTGGCGACCTCTAGCGTAAAAGCAGAAATAGCGTCACCTGACGGCCAAAAAAAAACATAAAACACGAGGAAGTTGGAGATCGGATTAAGTGTGGATTCCGAAAACGTTGGTCCTTGCGAAACCGCGTGTTGACAGCTGATGTGAAAAACAAACAGACATGCTAAATGACACAGATGAGACGACGAATGGCTCAGCTAACCCAATCACTAATGTTCCTGCGCCTACGTACGCAATCCCCGTAGCTGAAGCTCTCTTAATTGGTGGAAGGGTACAGTATATTTTATAGATAATCCCATTATCTAGACTATAATATAGTGTGGAGTCTGTAGACCCACTATTAGTCGGCAATCTACGTAAAATACACAGTTGACCCAGGACAAATTGCAGAAATGACACAACAACAATCTGTATATATATATATATATATATATATATATATATATATATATATATATAACCGATGAACGAACTTAAAGATGTTCCTCAGATCCTCTGTGCATCAAACTGATTAAAGTAATTGACATCAAGAAATACAATAAATACAACATTTTCAACACATATAATCTTTTAATACACCTTCAAGCTGAATTTATTTATAAACCTTGGTCAGGTCCTCTATACATTATATCGGTAGAGTCATAAAGTAAAATTTACGATATTCTTATTTTTGTTGAAGATAGTGTATCAGGGCCGTATTACAATAAATCAATAGTTACTCACAAGTCAAACATATCACAAATTTGTAAAATACCTTTAATTCTAAGAATTTGTTGTAATTCCTCAGTTAAAGCCTGAAATGAATGTAATAAATAAAAAGTTTCAAATTGCCAGGCTGGTACCATTAGAGTTGGAGCAAGCCATGGAACAAATCAAACCATTTCCTGCAAGAACACTGCATGGTATAGCAACCAGGTTTTCATGTACAATTACCAGAAATTCTGGCATGACGGGGTATATGTCAATTTCTAATCGAAAGATGGTGCTTGTCCTGTGCATAGCAGTGGTCTTTCGAACTGACGCAAGGCATGGCATTATACTGTGGGTAAAAGATAGATGCAACAGACAAGAAAACCGGTGCAATGTTTTGTTATGATTGTTCAGTAACTTGAACAAAAATAATACCTCATGGAGCTGGCTGAATTCTCACCTTAAATCGTGCTATTATGTTGCGTTGATATAGTTATGGACAAAAGAATGAATATCCACCAGTTTTGCAGTCAGTGGCTCCTTGAATAAATAAACTGTGCACTACTTTTTATGCAGTCAACGCACATAAATATTTCCGTCCGTGATTCTGGGGGAGCGGCAAATTGGTTATGAGAAAAGCCAGTGCTTCGCACTGTATATATATATGCACTGCCTTTCGGAAGAAACTGGGGTGGAGGTCTGTCTCGTGCATACCAACTTTCCTTCACTGGTTTTCTGCCCCCATCTTTGAGAAGACACATGGTTTTATTGATATGATACAGTATGCTTCAAGGATCAGTTTTACTTTCATGATTGGCAACAGCTGGATGTTCGGCATGGCCAGACGTAAGGCCCGTTGGAGCAGCTTCTGCTACTTTTGCCTGCTGGTGGAGACTGATCCCCTCTGCTGGGGTACCTCCTGATCAAACCAGCTACGGTCTAGATGCCCAAAAACAGGAGGAATGTTCCTGAAGAAGCAGGCAAAAAACTGTGGCACTCTTTTTTAACATGCAAGTAATGTTGGTGGTGGTGAGCATGGTTGAATTGGAACAGTGCTCCATGAAGTCCAGGTGCAAATTGTTGAAATCACAAATCACTGATGCTTTCTCCACGCTCCCTGTTATGCCAGCAAACCATAGCTGTTTCTTTTGCCTTGGCAATATCATCTGGGTACACGCGCTCTGCTCCTCATGAACACCTTTGCCTCCTGGTATCGGCTAAGTTTTATTCCACTGACTTCTTACAACCCCCAGTATATTGTCAGAATGACTTTCCCATGCAAGATGGAATAATTCAGCATCTGGCAGATTTCTGGAAATGTTTCTTTGCCTCAGGCTTGAAGGAGACTAAAAATTTAACATTCTTTGTATGAAGGGCAAGTAACACTATGTATGGAATATCCGTGTCATCTCCTACAATTATAGTATCTTGGTTAGCTGCAGAAGCTATGCATGTTTGTACAAGTAGTACAGCATCTTCATTAGTTGGGTGCACTTCTCAGCCTATTTTTCCGCCTTATGGACAGCATAGCAATGGACCTCTGCCGGTTCTTTTGGTTGCAGAGAAACTCCCCACTTTTTGGTTTGAAGGGCCATGCTTGGAGTGAAAATGAACTGCTGTCCCAAGTTTGTCACCAGTCCATTTCTATGTGCACTGTCATTGGTACTTTGTGCATCATTGTAGTTAAATAAAAGACAAGTGATGCAATTGTTTCTTGAAAATGAAACAAGATGTCTTATTGATTCCATTCCGAATTTCTCAGTTGGCACGTTCAAAGTACAATAAGTGTAATTATTTTTTTTTAAACCAAAACAAAAACAATCAACAAACATAATTTCATATCAAAGTAATGCTTATATACTACAGAACAGTATAAAGCCCCACAGTGCTTACTGAGTCAATATATTAATTTGTTTCCAGTATGTTGGCAAGCCCTTGTCAATATTATAAATTAAAAATATTCCACACAGGTGGATTTAACAATGAATAGTTCATGAAACTTATATTATGATGCCTTTAATGAATTCCTTGGCCCTTAAAACATGGGTGTAGATGTCTCTTTTGTTGTGTTGTGTGTAATTATAACAGAGTTATGGCCTGAAATTAGTTTGTCGCCTATGTAATCCAAAACATCATTGTATTTAATTTTTGGGTCAAATAAATTCATGTCATTGTCATAATAAAGACAGGATCCTGGTGGTAATTTAAACATAGACGCAGGACTTTTTGGTTAACTGCTAGTTTAATACATATTTCAATAGGAAAAAACATCATTATACAAATGTAAATTTAAGCATGTTCCACTCAATTTATCAAAATAAACTTTTTGTATGTTTTTCTACAAGTGAGGTGGCCTTACACGTGAGGTGGCCTTACAGGCTAGATTAGGAAAATTTAGATGTAGAAACTGTTGCAATTTGTCCTGGGTATTTCTACACATTACCTTCACACATTATGTACAGTATTAGTGTTGGTTTATCTTATCTGCTGAGGTCATGGGTCCATGCATACAAGTGCGGATCCAGAATTGTTCACGGGGGGGGGGGGGGGTGACAAATTAAAATGTATTGCGGAGACTGTTGAATATTTTATAATTAATGAAAAAATTAAAATGTACTGGGCCAGGGGGGGGGGGGTGTTAAACCCCCCCTTAATCCACTACTGGCATAATTTTATATTATGTACACATTCTTTTACAGTGTATTGTTTGGGATTTGTAGAGAGGTATGAACACAGGCTTAAATAACTGAACTGAATATTCACATGCTAATATTGGACATTCCTCATAACATAAAAAGCAGCGTTGGCAAATTTAACCGTCCCACCGGGTTTAACCTGAGTTGGTCAATCAGGTCATACACACAGTTGCTGGCCCTGGGGTCCAGGGCCTCAGACAAATGTAATTGATTCCTTTAATCTTAATTTACTGATCGATGGTCTAAAGTATAACATTCAGACATTGATGGAATTTGAATAAGCACTTTGAAGTAGCGGATAAGTAAGCCAGGGACCATGATGGCATTTTTTTTTAATTGAAGGAAGGACATAATTGAAGATTCATTGATTACCAATTGATACTTTTTTGTGTTTGTTAGAGACGCACCTTTGCTGGACTGGAGCCTAAGGAATGGGCGTTCCTGGTGGTGTCCACCATCAATGTCTTAGTGACTGTGATTTTGACACTGGTGAGACTGGCGGAGGTGATAAATCATGGGGAGACTAAAACGTCCGACATGACTTTTATCATTCTCATCCTTGTCAATGCCAGTGAGTACAATCAGTAATCTGCATTTAACAATTTTGTCAAAAAAGGCACTTTTTTTCTTGTACCCAAGCAGTTGTGTTGATTCTACAGTGTTGCTCATGAACAGAAATTATTCAAAAACTTGTTTTTTTTCAGTCTTCTTCACCTTCTACATTCTCAATGGTCTGATGAGAGAGAGGGAGTTCGAGCTGTACGCTTTAGTCTGTGCCATCTTAGTGATTCTTGCGTATTGTGTTGTTCAGTACATCCAGAAGCCTCACAATGATAATGTGAAGCTGGTAAGGGGCTTGTAATATTGTTAATGCATACATAGTGAGGTTTATGAATCATGATATTTAGAAATATGTACTAACTAATCCTTGCTTTCTTTTCAAGGCAAGACTGATTGTCTGTTGTGTGCTGGCTCCGCCAAATATAGCATTAGCCATCTTGGTTGCCAGGGAATTCGGATGGTTGGAGTTCAGGATTGTGGGTGCATCAGAAGCCTTACAACGTATGTGTACCATACATAACATGATACAATACAAATGAATCTATCCAAGACAATGCTACAACACATAAACATGTCTAATCATGTAAACTTTACTTGTAAGGCTACCCTACTTGTAAGGCTACCTTACTGGTAAGGCCACCTTACTGGTAAGGCCACCTTACTGGTAAGGCCACCTTACTTGTAAGGTGGCATTTCTCTATTAAGGCCAAAAATATGTTTATTGTATATATAATTACTGTTATACATAATTCCCCTATGAATGCAGACACCTCACTAATAAGTTGTTTATTTTGGGCCAGAGCCAACGGTTGCTGTAACAGAGGGTTTAATAATGTATCATGACTACATTACAGTTATTGCATCTAGTAACATGTCAATCACATTTCAGGAATGTACAGGGAGACCACACGATTTGCAAGCTTGCTGAAATTTGATTTTCAAATCGCTGTAAGTATTTTGTTTCGTTTGATAATTTGATCCATTTATCTTAAATGAATGCTAATTATCACTCAAATCCAGCACTGCTAATTATCGCGTACAATCACAGCCTTGTATTTTTGCTTCCAGGTGAGCATTGTGATATTAGTACTGAAAAATGGAACCGAAGCATCAACTTATGAAATTGTCATATTAGCAGTTGGCATTCCAATTTCTTTTCTGTGGATATGTATTGGATGGGCCGCAGTAAGTCTTAATAATATTATACCTTCTAATCTGTACTCTTGATGAGTAGTACAGAGATTCAGAGAATGTTACAAAGTGAAGTGAATAGAGACACATGCAATGTCATTGCAATGTCCCCTATTGTCAAGAGCCTGCACATAAAATACCATAAATAACTGCTTTGACCCAGCAGGTTGGATATGTGTTAGTTAATCATGAATAATATATGATGTCGTGACATTGTTTAGTTGGCTTATTGCCCTTGGCTATGTATTGCTGACATTTGTATGAACAATATCATTCTTTTTCTTTTTCTAGGTGAAATTAGAGTCACGAGTGGCGGTGATCATCTTCATTGTGATGGGTCTTCTTGAACCTGCGTACATTGTGTACAGACTTTGTAATGTGAGGCTTCATTATAAATTCTTTATTTTTGAAATGTAAAAGATGTATAAAAAAAAAAAAGGAAGAAAGATAAATACATTGTGAATCTTTTCTTTTCAGATATACTCAGAATTATTGAGTCTTTTCACTCGGATTGATAAAGTATTGGTTTATGCCCAACTTGTTGCCTGTAAGTTTTCAAAATAAATCTATCACTTATTGGGTTTGAGTAATTATCCTTGCAATCAGAGTATTAACAGGTACACATAATCTTTTTCAGGTGCTTTTGCACTGTTGGTGCGAAGTATGGTGTTCATAGAACTGTACAGAGTTGCCAGAAATTTCGGAAAAGGCCTGAGAGAAAGGGGTAAGAATATTGGGGGTAATCTATAGCAGGATTTTCTTGAGTTTGCAATATTTTGGTGATGTGTAAGAGATGGTTGGGATGCAGGGGGTACAATTCCTAAGGCCTGTAGTTCACAATTTCCTTTCTGAAATATTTTCGGGTTTTTTGAAAAAGATCGGCCTTGGCCTCTATCCTCCCCAACAGGCCTCCAGGGAATCTTGACATAGTGTAATAAACTATTGTGATAATTTTGCTATTTGGCCATCTTTGCAGTCTTATGCCCTAAATACATAATGTATTTATCTTTGCAGCCTTTAGTTCATCTGCTGCTGAAAGGACCAGCCTTTTGTCAGGCTACAGGACTCGCTGACCGAGTGCAGTTTCTTTGTGATATTAATTAAATGATGTATTTTTAAGAGCTCTGCTAATCTATACATGTATTTTTATATTTTTTTATTAGGTGATCTAACCTGCAGTTTCCAATTATTTGCCTTTTTGTACAAATATACTTTAAAATGCATAACTGAAAGCCATGAATGGTAACATACACATTCCTATTATGCTATACATATATATGTAAATGTTACATATAGTTTTAGTGATATTTTGTGATTACTAAGTTATGTATAGGCTGATAATGCTAAGTTTTGTGAGAATCAATGTGCCAAATTAAACACTTCAATGAAGTGTGGTAGCTTTACCGTAGCTTTCTATGATTTTGTTTTTGGTAGCCCTTTCGTTTTTCTGTTTTGTAGCCTTTTACATCTAAATATATAAAGAATTATATTGATATTGTAAGCATTTAATCAGTGTGCAATAAATCACAATCTCAGTTTGTCAGTTCTCTTGCAAATCAAATGTGTGCAGTTTTTCCCCCCAAAGGACTGCAGCCTTACAATACAAATTATGTTCTAAGGAAATACACCTTATAATACACAATGTGTATTACACATTTTGTATTTTTCTGTATATTGTTTCTTGAGTTGTAAATTTACTTGTAATGTGCTAAGTTATAATCATAACCCACTGTAACTATGTTTATTGATGTTAAATGTTGTCTAAGAAATGTTGCTTACTCATTTCTCGTCATGATGTTGTATTAAAAATGAAGTGTATGTGTTCTTGAGTCTCTTTTACAAATACAGTATAGTTTCAATTGAACTGTACATTTTAAATTACATTCTCAGAAGATATTAAGAAAATGCTAATTAAGTTGTGGCATGTGATTTTCATCCAAATCTTGCATCTCTATGATCACTTTATGGTTGGTATATTATTAATAGAGATAGCCTATATTAAACTCAACACACAAGTTATAAGATTTCCTTGTGACAAGTACATGGGTCTTGTCCAGTGCCTAATCTAGAGGTGTACAATAAACTGGACAAAATGATTCTGATAACTGGTCATCTCTCTGAATACTATAGCTATAGATACAAAAACAAAAGTTGTGATTTTCATAATATTTAATGAAACTGCCTTATCTTTAATGCATATGCATTTCATCTAAGAAAATCTTGATTCCAGCTACTGAGGTGTGGAAAGTATATATTGCATTTGGCATGTTAATGGGTAATGCAAAATACTTCATCATTCAAATGCAATCCTTGTGTGAATCTCATCACTGACCATGAAACTGCTTCTCACTTTAATGTGACTCGTTCGGAAAATTTATATACTATCAAATGCATTTGCACAGGAAATTAATTTTACAGGCTTTTAATTCTATCTAAGCCATATTTCCGACTATCCTGACATAAATTTAGAATCTAAAATATCACTGGTGAACATGTCGTTACTATTGTGTTGTAAAAAGTATCTTTAACATTATATTAAGTTTCGTCAAAAAATATTGGGAATTGAATATATTTAACGTGAATTTAGTTTGCAACTTATTTTTAGGGGGAGAGGGTTGTCAATATGGTTCAGATTCAGATACAATTATTTGTAATTTTATATGGCGGGAGAGTTTTCTTAGTGGGGTCTTCCGCCATAATGTAGAATGTGACTCCTTCAGGAAAAGTACATATCGATTAATTATTTAGTCTAGCGATCGGATTAATGTTGGAAAGGTGACTACTCAAAAATTTCCTTTGAGGGGTTTCTGTCCCAATCTTGTACCATCAAACTGTGCCAGGATTTGTGTGTTTCTAAGTGTCGTTTTCAAAAATAAAAGATAAATGTCTTGAGTCCAAGTGTACAACAAAATGTCCCGAACCTCGTTATTAAGACCCAAAGTTTCAATTAATTGTCCTGAAGTCCTTTTCCATTCATCAATTTAAAAAACTAGTTACGAAAGGTATTCCTAAATCAGGGTTATACGGTCTTGAACTGAATCTAAAGTATGCCTATAATAAATATATTACCCATGATGGAATGTCACTTGACAATTGTAACATACCTGTTTGCAGTGTGTGTGCAGGTGATGTATAATACTCTGACCGCAGCTGTGACCAGACGGATCCACAGTAATGTGTTGGGTCACATGTATTGTATGTAGCTACAAGTATAGGCTATACAGAACTGTAACAGTGTTAATGAGCTCAAACCTCACTCTTGCACTGTGTAATAACCCAGCTGTCAGAGGCAGATGCAATGATGTGATAAGAAAGCTTAGGAGTCCACACTTGCATTGTGTTTGCTTAGCTATTCAGATGGTAGTGTGGGACCTGTAGTGTAATGTATATATATTCTGGTGTGGGAATTTTCGAGGGATTATTACGAGAGTTTAAGTGGAATAGTTATGAGGAACCAGACGTTGCTTGGAGTTATAAAGATTGTAACAGTGTACGACTTCATTCATTTCAATGAGTAAGAAACAAACCTGAGTGTTGTAAAAAGAAAATTTGTTGCATGTGTCCAAGAAGTTAGTCCAGTGCCTCCTCATCCTAGAGGTGGACTAAGTGTTTTTGATGATTTGTTTGGTCAACTCTATGAAAACAAAAGAAGTTGTTTGAATTTCATCAAATTTAATGAAACTGCCCTAACTTTATGCATGTGAATTTCATCTTGAAAAATCAAATTCAAGCTACTGAATGAAGTATATAGAATTTATAGATTAAGAGAGTTTAAGAGGAATAGTTAAGATGAACCAGACATTACCAGAGTTACAAGTCGAAATTGGGTGAGTGTAGCTCAAAGATTGATACATTATAAAGTTCTGTAGACATATTGTCAATTTGACATATCTCAGGCCTGTAACACAGTGCTAGTAAACACTGAACATTTTCTGGGGAATTAAAACTAGACTGCTATTTGAGTACAAAACATTTCTCAGTCTGCTTCATTTCCGTTTCTAGTTCATCAAAGTATAACTTCTTTTTTGAGCATTGTAAATAGTGGCCTTGTGGGCTCCTTTTTATTAAGAATCACAATTAACAATGATTAAGCTCATCTAAAAATAGAATAATTATGTTTACAAGCAATCCAGGTCAATAGCATACTGTGTGTTGCATTATCATGACTATGATACTAAATGAGGTGTCAGATGGATGAAAATATTAACATAGGTTGAAGTTGTGTATCATGCTGTGAGAGCAGTGCTGAGCAAGATCCGTTATCTCTATGTTCGGACAGATAAAAACTGAAGTACCTTTGACCTCCATAAGGATTGATCCGTGAACAACTATATATTATCTTGTTTAACGTTGCGAGCTGTAATGGATGTAGAAAGGTTATTTCAACTGATATGTCTAATGGGATTTATTGTAATATTTTCATTTGTTTATTTTGATAAGTACATACTTACCAACCATAGGAGTCAAATTTCATGGCAGCCACAGATTTACTCAAAAGAAGTAGCAGCACCGGTCATAACCAATCTTACGGGAATTGAACTGTGCCCTAGCAATATTAGTAAACCAAATTTGGATAAAGAGACATTTGAATTTCAGAATGTTACAGACAGAAAGGTTCTTGTGTTTTCAGCATACTATGAAACTAGGATCAATGCTAGTGGACCCGCGATTCGTATTATTGCCACTGGTTGGCAGAGAGCTTATCGAGAAGTGGGAGATATCTACTGCACGTTGTGGTATGAGAGTAGGAGAGAGGGAATATCTGTTGGCCCAGCGGACTATCATACCATTTATCACAGCACTGCTCATCATGAAATGTGGTGTGCTCATTTCATTTTGTGTCCATTGCCAAAGGTCCTTGCAGAAGTGCCCTTTGCTGTTTCTGTTACGCATGCACCTTGCGCCCCATTCCAGAATGTCTTGTATATAAATAACCGTGGAGTTGTTGAGAAGAAAGGGAAGCATGCTGTGTGTTATCCAGTCTTACATGGCCGGTTTAAAAATTGGACTTTGTTGGTGGAGTTCTTTGAATTTCAAAGGCTATTGGGTGCTGAGGAGATAACCATTTACAGTCATTCTGTGCATGCTGAGGTATCCAAGACCTTGCAATATTTCAAAAATATTGGATGGCTCACTGTGATTCCCTATCATGTTCCTGAGATTGTATCATCTTACTTCACACAGAGAGTTATCATCAATGAATGCATCTACAGGCACATGCATCGTTATGACTATGTTTCAGTGGTGGACATTGATGAAATTTTTATTCCCAAGTTGGCCACCAACTGGTATGACCTGTTGGACACTATTGGTAAGCCTGAGTATGGAGCTTACTTATTCCAGCATTTTTATTTTCGTCGTAACAGCACCAAAGCTTTGCCGTCTGACCATACTCATTTGAACAAATCTATGATTACTCTCTCCAGTATCTACAGAACTGATGTAGCAACTCCTGCTGGCAAGGTTCGTTGTAAATCCATGTACAAAGCTGACAAGGTCGTGAAGGCAGACATCCATTTTCCTTATGAGCTTGTTCCTGGAGCTGAAGAGTATCTTATGGACCCAAGAGAAGCTGTTCTTCATCATTACAGACCTTCTCCAATGGGATCATTTATCAATCATCCTGAAAGATACACATTTATTGAAGACAGATATGTGGAAATATATTCCGAAAGTCTACAGATGAAATATAAGGAACATCTGAAAAACTTGCTTCGAACTTAAGAGGTACAAGTCATACTAAAAACTTGCTTTTATGTGACCTGTGCAATATTATAAATTGATGTCATTTTTGAAGAATAACATATTTAGATAAAATTGTTTTCAGAATATTTCAAGAAACTTAGAAGACATTTTATTTCTAATAGTTTAAATTCAGTTTTATCATGGGAATGTAGTGCTGTGTGACTGTGTAATAAATAAAATAAAAAGTAAAAGAATATAACATAAAACCAGCAATTTTAGTTTTTATTGCAAGCTATTTTATTTTTTTAAATAAATAAATGAACGAGTAATGTGCGTATTTATTTACTGAATATATTTTAAAAGGGTGACACAATTGTGTTTTTCATTGAGGTCTTTTGTGTGTGTACTGAAAAAATAGGCTGCGCTGCAGCTAAACCCTCAGCGAATCCCACATAGCACACATGCATCATAAAAATCCGACAGGTAGGAGGACGGGCGTTACACTTTCATTTCCAGAGCAGAACTCGTAACACACTTTCGTTTCTATAGCTGAACTCTAACACTAATGCACTTATCCTTATGAAATTTTATACAATAACACTCTATATAACCTAGTGGTGCCTTGTGATAGCCACACTGACATATATTGGCTAAGTTTTACAAAAATGTTATTTCTTGAGTGTTTATATAGTGTGCGATGAACCGAAACAATTGCAACTTGGCCTACATAGCCTGTTATGCAGTGCTAATTAGAGTCCAAGATGTCCTATTTTTTTAACTCTTGAATTTCTTCATTTTTGTAAAAATTAAGGACCGTATTAAGTCTTACTTTTGTCCACTTAGTCTTACATTGTCCTATTTTGAAATATACTTGGATATTAACAACTACATTGTAATATTCAGACGATTTGGTAAATATAAATGAATATAAATTATGAACTTTCTTTAAATACTCAATAACTGCATTTATTTTATTGCTTAATAGCCAATAACCAGATTGTTTTTTTGACGATGAAATTAAATATATTGGTGTATATTTCTATTATTAGCAGTCTTATTTTCCATGTGCGCTTGATATAATAATAATAATAATAATAATGTCCTACAAATATCTTACGTCTTACGAAGGTAAACCTGCAGGAACCCTGTATTAACAGCAATCCATTATGTTCAGAGCCCTCCCCTCCCGCCAAGGGAGCATAAAAAGTATTCTCTATTCTTTTCTTGCCATTTAATTGTTCTGTTTTAAAGATTTTATGCACAATAAGGAGTATTGAGTTCATTAGCAATATCAACACAATAGCATGTTCCCTTAACTAATCTACATCTAAGATTATCATTTATATGTCAAAAATAGTCTTATTTGGGCTATGGCAATGATCCTAAGGAATATATATGAAATTCAGCAATAATGTTATGCCACATAAAGATGTTTGGTATAATTTCATACAAAATTAACCTTCAAGGTTTTTATTTACTTGTATTTAAGTAAATAAAGTCTAAATACAAATAAATACAAAATCTTAAAGGTTTATTTCATATAGAATGATACTCAACACACCAAATTTAATGCCTTTATAAGTCAAAATACTTTTTGCTTGCTGTTTAAATTTAGCTGGCAACTGAAGGAACTATATATTATCAATTGCCATATTCACTTCAGTTACTTAATTGTTGGGTTGCTGATTTGCATTAAATCTATGGCATTTAAATTATTATTTATAACACTTTATAGGTGTATATGAAGAAAACAATAATACGTATTGGAGTCACGTGAAAGTAATATAAATCATCATGCAACTAATTATTATAAAATTGCTAATTATAAACAAAAACTATTGAATGGGTTGAGCATGGCAATACTATGATCAAATGTTTAATAATTGCAATTGTACAACATTTACGGCTGTCATTGCTAAGTATGGGATGCTAAGGAATATGAAGGAAGCAACACAATGTTTTGAATTTTTTTTCCAGATTTTCCAATATTATGAACAAAAAAAAGAGGATGATGAAAAAAAATGTCAAAAGAAGCTTAAAAGTGAAAGTACTATAATCTAGATATATCATTGGCAAAATGTTACTGATGTAAGGATCATAGAGTCATTGATATGAAGGTTTGAAACAGTACCTGTCCAAATTTTCATATTTTCCTTATTAAATAAAATTTTCTGTCATAAATGGTCATGAAACCCTAAAAAGGTATCTCTACATTATTTCAGACATATTCTTACTATGTTTTGTATGCATGTAGGTGCAGTAGTGTGTGAGTCCTGCTCTGAAAACAGAAATTATTATGTTTTAGTTTTTTTAATTTTTCTCTAAATATTTTAAAACACAGCTCAGATATGTCAATGTGACTATCAAAATGCACAGCTAAGCTATATAGAGTAATGACATATACAATTTTGTTAGGGTAAGTGCATTAATGGCAGAGTTATGCTCCGAAAACACAATTTAGCACAATTTGTAGCATTTTTTTCAGATTTTCCATTATTTTGTAATTAGCATGAAATGAATGTCAAAATGAAGTTAAAAAAGTAAAATAAAAATATTTTCAATTTTTTCCAAATTTTGTAAAACATAGACAACATGTGACTATCAAAAAGCCAAATAGAGTAATACTGTACAAAATTTCGTAAGGGTAAGTGCATTAGTGTTAGAGTTCTGCTCCGGAAACGAAAGTGTTACGCCCGTCTGCCCGCTTTTTGTTTTCGCATATATCTCCACAATGAAGGGTGGTAGAATGACAATCTTGGTATTAAGATGTTGCCAAACTAAAAAAAATTATGTTTGTTTACATCGTATTTTTTTGCGTTTTTAGCGCTGTGGATTCTTGGACTTGACAAATTAATCTGTTGTTTATTGTGCAAACCGAGAGACAGGATAAAATCGTTATCACATGTTAATATTCTGCTCAGTTCTCATATTTCACTCAGTCGGCTTCGTGAAATATGACAACTTCCTGTATTCTCAAAATAAACGTGATAACATATATAGTGATAATACCATTGTTAGTGGCTGACATAAACTAGACATAATATATTTGCCAATGGTTTACTATTAATCTATACAGTGGCTATAGATTTTGCTCCTCTGTAAAACAGCATTCTTTTGTGAAATTCATTTGATGGAAGTGAAAAGTTGACTGTGATACTTCTATTTCCATTATAACATTGTTAACTAAATGGAGGCTAAATGAATGTTTCATGAATACTGTTAATGGATGCCATGTGAACTTAAATAATTAGTAATTGTTACTCCATCATGTGCATTTAAATTACATAGCAATTTATGCATGATGTTGTTACGACATTGTCGTACACAATTTGCACACAAACAGGAGGACTCCAATTATGATATATATTATCAACTCTATAATGAGTCTTGTTATCCGTGTAGTATTCTTCACAATGGATGTAATGCATTTATGCATTATCGGCTGTCACTAACAGAACTAATTTGTATTGTGCATTTATTTGGTCACATACTAAATTATGCATTTATATTTATTAATTTGAGGTTGAATAATAAATTAGCAACGATTAGCATATACAGCATAACGTTGCTGCAGCACAGCATATTGCACTATTGAAAATCAATTAATTTCACTATGCAGTGCCGCCAGGTATAGAAGTGGGCTGACTTCATTATTAATCACGAAGACTTAGTGTCTCAGAACCTCTGTGTGTATGGAACTTTAACCGTATAGAGCTTAAAGCAACTGATTTGTTTTAGCAGCGATGGATATATTGTTTTGTCTGGCATGCCTTATAAAAGGCATTTATGCATTGTCAATTTCTAGTTGTCTCAATGAATATGCACCTACCAGGGCTGGCTATCTGAAGTCCTTACACAGGATTATGCAACTTAAAGAAGAGTCGAAAGTGATACCTTTTCTCGCAGGAGTACAATATTGCTCGGACGGTATCAGCAAACCACCTCTCGATGGAGAAACGTTTGAATTTCAGGGGGTAACTGACAGAAATGTACTTGTATTCTCAGCTTACCATGAAACTAGGACCAGTGCTGGAGGACCTGCAATTCGTATCATTGCCAATGGCTGGCAGAGGGCTTATCAAGAAGTTGGTGACCTGTACTGTACATTTTGGTATGTGGACAGAAATAGAGGTGTTTCCGTTGGTCCGGTAGATTACCATAACATCTTTCCAAGCACAGCTCATCATGAAATGTGGTGTGCTCATTTCATTTTGTGTCCCTTGCCAAAGGACCTAGCAGCAGTGCCCTATGCTGTGTCTGTCACACATGCACCTTGTGCAACTTCTCAGAATATACTTTATGTTGCTAATCGTGACATTGTAAAAAAGAAAGGCAAGCATGCTGTGTGTTATCCAGTCCTACATGGCCGTTTTAAAAACTGGGCTATGTTAGTGGAGTTCTTTGAATTTCAGAGACTCCTGGGTGCTGAGGAGATTACCATATACAATTATTCTATATCAGCTGATGTATCCAAGACCTTACAGTATTTTCAACGTCTTGGTTGGCTCACTGTGATCCCCTGGCCCTACCCTGGGTTGTCAACACATTACTTTTTTCAAAGAACTGCCATCAATGAATGCATCTACAGGAATATGCATCGTTATGATTATGTTTCAGTGTTAGACTTAGATGAGCTCTTTATTCCAAGATTATCTCCTAGATGGTCTGAACTCCTAGACCGCATTGGTAAACCACACTATGGAGTTTACTTATTTCAGCATGTTTACTTCCGAAGAAACAATTCTATGGTCGTCACCCCACAGGACTATTCAAAACAATCTATGATAACTTTATCTAGTTTTTATAGGACTCGAGAAGTGACACCTCCTGGTAAAATTCGCTGTAAGTCAATGTATAAAACTGAAAAGGTGCTGAAGGCTGATATCCACTTTCCTTACAAACTTATTCCAGGGTCCCAGGAATACCTTGTCCATCCAGATGAGGCTGTTCTGCATCACTATAGGGTTACTCCTTTCCTGTCATTTATTCAAAATCCAGAGAAATACATATTCATCGAGGATAAATATGTGGAACTGTATTCAGAAGAGTTACAAAGGCGATATCAGAGACACTTAAAAAACCTACTGTGATTTTCAATTAATTTATTTTACAAAAAAGATTTGTATATCGAGGCGTTTTAGTAAAATTTTAAGTTGTTTATGTTGGATTTGTGTCCTCACCTCCATGGGCGTATATGTGAACTTGTGATAGACTGCCTTTATTATATTTTGTGCACTGAATTTGAAAACACTAGTTGTGCAGTCTACCGAAAGTGAAAATCAATTAATTGGTACCAGACCTACTGTTATATCGCTACGCACATTCAAATGTACGGCGAACCGAACAAAATAGTTCTTATTTCACCACTCCAAATTGACGTAGAAACAGCGTATAATATCCTAATCTTGGCATTTTGCATTTCTTGAATGATAATGAACAAAATTATTTGATGACCGTAGGTCAATAGTGCCTGGGTTAGTTGTGTGAGATATCTGGTGAGTTGCTCAAAATGAGTTTCCAGGGACCCTCGGCACCCTGGGGACTCGAGGTTGCGGGAAAAGACAGCTAGTTGTGCTAATATTGGCATTCGCTTCAGTCAAAGTCATTTGTAAAACTTATACAGCATTACATATGCATGACTTGTTTTAGAGCCTATAGGCAACCCAAATGTCATTGTGTAGGTGATTTTGTAAACCTCAGTGAATCAATATTGATTAGTTGCAATAAGTTTTATGATTTTTCCATGTTGAGTTTTGAGTCTATGTAATAGAATTTGGTGCTGTTTTCTGAGATACTAGTCACGTAATTTACTGGTAAAGGTCCTCATGAACTTTCACTTTCATTGGTTCTGTAATGTTGTGCAATATTGTGGCATAACTGTCAGAATTTGTTTGTACAGATAGATGGATAGTTGATTGATTGATCTTCCACATGTCCCTCTGTTAGTAAAAGTAGAGTTACATAAATATAGATGAAAAAGATACATTACTTAATTCCATTCAAATAAGCTATATAGGGTAATATAAATCCTGATGTTGTTGTTTGTTGTCTCACAGCTAAAATAACACTCCTGTTGCTGCACTTTTTAAATTTTTATATTAATATATTCAATCACCAGCAACTATCTGTTGTAAATTACATGAGAAAATCACAGCTGGTGTTTCTTGAGTCAATAAGTACAAAGGATATATTATTAGAATGTGTCGTTTTCAGATCGATATCCTGCACTGGATTGATTGTTCTGACAATAGCTTTTTCAAATACATTTGCGTCAGCGCCAGGCTATAAATATGAGTAAATGACTTTCCTTGCAAAATTAATGATAATATATTGATCTTAGAGAGCCAACTAACGCATTACTTTATACATAGAATGAATATGCCTTGTGACACGATATTACAGACATTTCTTATTAAATCAGGCATTTTAAGGCATTTCTTGTATGTAATGAAAGCTGTTGTCATGGAAATAAAGTTTGTCAACAAACATTTACCCTGCATTTTATTACCAATTTGAAGCATAAGACTGAAAACATTTGTCATATTCTACACCTAAATTGTTAAAGCCAATTATTGTTACATAATACTTTGATATTTTGCAAAAATAATACAGGACTATTTTTGAACAAATACTTTATTAACCACTTTCACATGACCAATATAACCGACCAATATCAAGATTTATTATCCTGTCATGTGATGCCCTCTGTGGATGCTGATTGGCTATCATTGAAATGCAGTTCACATTGCAAAAATATTTTATTTATGCATTTTATACCTTTTTTACAGCAGTAGATTTTTTTTTATCATTATTATATTTATTCTATATTTTATTAATGGGGGATTACACTCAGAAAATATAATTTCTACATAGTGATCTCCTTCTGTGAATAATAAATAATATTATGCTCTGTTTCAAATTCTGTTAACCACGTGCATAGAGCTCTCTTTTCTAAAAGTTCAGTTTTACATAAGAAAAACAGCCTGGCGTAATTGATGGAGATCACTTAAGTATACGTCAGTTAAGTAGATTTGCATATGTCCATTGACTTGCTTAACAGATAACAGATACTTTATTCATCATAAAGTAAATTTGTTTTACAAATGATGACCTGCTGGAGTATCTAGCTGTGCGTGCCCTTTCGGATCGCAACCTTCTACCTGAAGGTAACAAACCAAAATAATTATGAAGATCTAACCACTTTTGAACAATTTTTTGTCAAAGACCTTGTATCACACTCAAACCCAGTTTTCTACTAACCTTTACAAATCTGTCCAACTTTTGTTTACAGGCAGTGGTTACATTACAACACCATGCAATTGCACAAAAAGTTAACACCATTTGTATAACTGAAGTATAGAAAAGTTCCTTTATTTTCCGATCTACTTTAAAAGACTGGGGTTTTCTAAGAAAGTACAATGGCATATTCGCGTTCTTGTAAATATTGTTAACATTGCCTTCAAATTTTAACGGCATGATCATCGATTATAGTACTCAAGTGCTCATACTCTTCGGTGCATATACTCTTCGACTGTCTCCACTGATTCACCTTTGATTACAAGTGGTTCATGATTAGTTACATTTTTTACTCTAATAAAGTCCATAATCATTTCTTTTCGTCGCATTCATTAAACAGCGCTATCAACCCATGTCGATATTTTTATCATGATTACAACAAAGGCTTACAAGTGCCGTATCATCCGCATATTTGTACAGTTTACAGTTTTCATCAAAAGTGCGACAGTCACTTCTATTTAATGTGAATAGTACGGGGGACAACACACACCCTTGTGGTGCCCCCGTGTTTGTCTCGCGAATGTCCTGAAATGTGACATACGAATCCATCTCACTAGTGAGGCTGCACTAGCAGATGAGGTTAATTGTTATATGACGTTGAATGCGTTGGAGAAGTTCATGTAGAGAATCTTTGCGAATCTGCTGTTGTTCTTGCAGTTCGGGGCATCCAGAAACTTGGATTTCATGAACGTTTAGTCCTACGTCCAGCCAAGTTAGGGCATGGTGAATTACCTCTTGATAGCCAATAAGTCATGACGTACCAAACCAATTGGGCTGAAACAATGGCAGTAATAAAATCTTATTAACAGCAGCAGGTAAGGCCGACAGAATTGAAACATAAACACCTTTCTGTCACCAAAACACATGACAGATTAGGGCCAGCATGTGCAACAAGAAATATTCCTGCATTGCCACCTTTAGCAGGCATTTTTCTTTTGTTTTGTATTTAGATTAATTGACTAACATTGCTAAATTTAAAGAAAATCTGAAAGGAAAAGAGTAGGAGTGGAAACTCTTTTCGTCACACCCCATTGCTAATTTTATTTCTTTCTGGTTATTAACTCATCTTCACATTTAGCGGATTCACCCCCCCCCCCCCCTCCCGCTCACTTTAATGAGTGTTTTAAAGTTGGCGGAATGTCTTTCATCCAATCAGTGTCGCAGAGGGGCTGCCTGACCTCTCTTTGATTTCTGCAAGAAACCCCATTCTCCTTGTCATATATCAAAATATAAACAACTATTTCTTCCCCATTTTGAATCTTCCAGTTAAATTCCTCTCCATTTTTAAATTATTTTGGCATTTTTCCTGTGAATGACAATTCTTAGCCGAGTTATTTACTTATTTAGTTAAAGGTCACATATAAATGAGCAAAACAGGTATTGTTAACTCCCACTTTGGCGAACCTGTCCTTATAAGTGCTTATAGGTGCGAAATTTGTTGTTTAAGAAAACTGACACCCCCCCCCCCCCCCCTACCAATGGCAATGTCATAAGAATGCACAAGATTTGCTTCATGTTTTCAAGGCATTTATAAGTGAAAATGACATATTAATCAGCTATCAATTTCAGCAAATGGTTTAAGAATTTTGTATATATGTCAATCGCTGAAAAGAATGTTATGTAATTTATATAACACCAAAATTAATATTAACTTTTAGAACTAAACAGCATAAAAAAAAATTGATGCATAATTCATAAGGTATTTTATTGGAGTTGATGTGTAATAATGCACAATTATTATGAGATCTTGACCATTTAAATTTGGAAAGTTTATAGTACATCATATAACAAAGACTTTAACAGGTTTACTGTAAATATGATTGAAATATTAGTGTATATGACTTCAATTTTTTGATACATATACTTGAAGGAAAAGGGGTTTTTCAAAACAAGGTCAGTGCAGCAGAGTGCAACAGTGAGGTTCAAGGTCCCATGCATATTCGATGGGACCTTGGACGTCCTTTGTGACAAATTTCAATCCAGCAAGTGGGCATGCATGTCTTCAATATTTAATGGCATTATAAACAACCAGTTCAAAGTAAATTGACATGTTCTTTCTCATCTATTCTGTCTTTCTCTTCCGTGACTAGTTGCTTGGACTACTGATCTCTTGTGTTGTAGATGGTGGTTTGAAATTGAGGTATGAGTCTGTGTGGGTGGGTTTTCTGTAGACTGTGGTTTTAAAGCCTAGGTCTCACATAGCCGGTTTTGCCGTAGGTAACCCGTAGTATTACATAACAGTTATGCAACAGCTTTTTTCGACGGGTTGCTGACGGATTTTGGCAAAAAGGGGCAGGGTATCATCCGACGTGTGACTCGCCGGGTTCTACGGGTGACTCGACGGGTTCTACAGGTGACTCGACGGGTTATGGCCACTTAGTGGACGAATTCCATGAGAGACTCGACGGCTTCCAGGGATGACTCGACGGTTCTACGAGTAACTCGACGGCTTCTACGAGTAACTCTTAATTTTAAAATATAACGACGGGAAAGTCAGCGAGTTAAAACTACTAGCCAACGGCTACCCGTACAACACGTCAAGTCTCTCCTGGAATTTGACTTTTTTTCCCGTACATTTTAATTACCAAAAATATATAAATAGGGGCTGCATCTCTTGCTCTTGATCATTCTGTCTCCAGCTGCAGAAGAGGAAGGACCATGTACATGCATCAACCAGGACAAAATATAGCCTTGCTACTATTAGCTGTTCAGGCCAATTTTTACATTTAATTTACAACTTGCTTGTGTGATGACAGCACTAGCTGAGGAGGAGGAGGAGGAGGAGGAGGGGGAGGAGAGAAGAAGAAAGAAAACTGGCAGCCATGAGGAGGAGGAGGAGGTTTTGGGTGAGGCCCTGGCTGTTGAGAAGACCTCAGGTGGGATATTATGAGTGTCTACTGAATGAACTGCTCCACGAGGATACCCCAAGTTGTACCAACCTTATGAGAATTTGCAAAATTGGTCCTAGTATTACCAAAGAAGACACCTTCTGGAGGAAAGCTTTGGAGCCAGGACTCAGACTTGCCATCATCACCCTCCGCCATTTGGCAACTGGAGACAGCTACAGGTCCCTCATTTATGGTTTTAGAGTGGCCTCCAACACCATCAGCTCCATAATTCGAGAAGTCTGTGAAGCCATAATTGCAGAGTATTCCGATGCTGTCCTGGCCTGCCCCACAACTCCAGAAGAGTGGAGACAAGTCGCTGAACTATTCTCTTCAAGATGGAACTTTCCTCATTGTGTTGGAGCCATTGATGGAAAGCATGTGGCCATCAAATTTCCTGCCAAAGGTGGTTCCGTGTACTACAACTACAAGGGATACCACTCCATTGTACTCATGGCTCTTGTGGATGCTGACTACAAGTTCCTCAATGTAAACTGTGGAGCTAACGGAGCTGGATCGGACGGAGGAGTTTTTAGCACGACAGTCCTGAGGCAAGCACTGGAAGAAGGAACCCTTGGGTTACCTCCACCTGAACCAATTCGTCCTGGTGAAAGACCTCTTCCCTACTTTATTATTGGAGATGATGTCTTTGCTTTGAGAACCTGGCTGATGAAGGCACTGCCCCTCAGAAACATGACCAAGAAGCAGAGGATATACAATTACCGACTCTCCCGGGCAAGAAGAATTGTGGAACCTTGCAGCAAGGTTCAGGTGTCTCCTGACTACCATGCCACAGAGAACCAAGACAGTGGAAGCCATAGTCATTGCATGCTGCTTCCTCCACAAT
Organism: Alitta virens; assembly: GCA_932294295.1. Lineage (NCBI taxonomy): Eukaryota > Metazoa > Annelida > Polychaeta > Phyllodocida > Nereididae > Alitta > Alitta virens. The sequence goes on along the minus strand of OW028574.1, from coordinate 44,524,266 downwards.
CTGATGAGAATAAAGTATCCAACTGCCCAGAACACCATGGTGGACCAGGAAGATCCAGTCACACATGTAATCACCCCAGGAACTTGGAGGGCAGCTGGAGAAATCGATGAAATGCCACCACCCACTAGAGGCCATTCTATGACTGATGTAGCCAAGAATCAACGGCAGTACTTGGTCGACTATGTTAATTCAGAGGAAGGAAGTGTGCCATGGCAAGATGACATGGTATAAAGATACCACAAAACAACCCCGGCCTTTTTTCAAGGCCACCAAATCCTCCCAAAAGAGCAGACCATGTACACTTCTTGTGTAAAAAAAAAAAAGTTCCTGTCTGACCCACCCAAAATAAACACCATCCTAGCTGAAAAAAAAAAAAAAAGTTGTTTTTTGTCCAGAAGTGCCGTAGTTTTTTCTTGTTCAGAAGTGCCGTAATTTCATATTTCTCTATTTTTATTATTTTCATGGCAGAATCCTAGAAAAAACTACGGCAGTTCTGAACCAAAAAAAAAAATACTGAGTCTCAATTGAGAGCCGTCGACACTGGGTCGAGTCACCTGTACTACTCGTCAACTTACTCCTAGTACCCCTCAACAAGCCGTCGGGTTTACTACGGGTAAAATTAGGCACGGATAACTCGCCGGGTTCTACGAGTGACTCGACAGGTTCTACGGGTTCGACTTCCACGGGTAATCCGACGACTTCCACGGGTAATCCGCCGACTTTTTGGACACCCGGGAGTTTGCAAGCATGGCTCATTCGGCTACCGGGCTAGAAACTCCCGGCTTGGCGATTATGGGAGATATGGGGGAGCCCATTGCTGTGCCCTTCGTCTGTTTGTAGCATCCCAAGTATGTAGTTGATAGGCACAGTTTTAACAGTTAGATCTTGTCCTCTGTACTTAAAGCTGTTCTAGCTTTCCACTGCTGGTTATCTTATAGGTGGGTTTTTTAGTTCAAGTGCTGGTGAATAGAGCCGCGACATCGAAAGAGACCATTTTGAATGAGGTCGGTATTTCTAGCCTTGATCTTGTTAACAAAGTCTGTGCTGTTAATGTGTTTTGTTTTAACCACCAGGGGGGACATCAGATCTGCCAGGTACCTAACGGGCTGGTACGTGATGCTATCGGACGTAGAGGGTTGCCTTGTTTGTGTATTTTGGGTGGGCCATAAAATTTGGGAGAGTCTTCTGCAGTGGGGTATGGTTTCTGGTTGGCGCCCAGTCGGTTTTTGGCTTTGAATGATCTTAACATGTTTATGACTCTGTTCTTGTTTTTTGGTTGGATCTTAAGGCAATCTTTGATAAGTGTTCTGATCATTCAGGGTTTTTACTTTGTTGTCATAGTCTTCTTTGTCCATGATCACAGTGACTCTGCCCTTGTCGACTGAGAGTATCTGGATGGTATCATCTTTCTTTAGAGTTTGAAGTGCCATTCTCTTTCTTATGTTAGGTTTAGGTGGATTGGCTTCTTAAAGATTCTGGTGTCTTCATTTCTGAGGTTTGTTGCTGTATTGTTATCCAGATGTTGGCATGCTTGTTCTGTTGATGTCACAATATGATTGCATACCGGTCTGTGTTTGATATTGTCAATATCAAACACAGACCGGTATGCAATTGATTGTGAAGTTCAATCCCTTTGATAAAACGTCTTTTTCTGCTTGATTAATCGGTCTCGTAGAAAGATTAAGCAACTACCTATCCTTGTTGACCATAGTGGTCTTTTCTTGTCATTGTGAGAGTTTATCAAACTTCTGTTGTTGTCTGCCCCACACGGTGCAGATGTTGTGCAATCGCTGCCATGTTGTTTTCATCCACCTCACGACGTAGTTCTTCTTCCAGCCGTATTTTGTCTTACTTCCAATCGGTTTATTTTCATATTTGTGTGTTGGGTCTCAAGTTGAATAGTCGTTTTGTTGCTTTTCTTATCTCATCTGCTTTGACCCCTTTGACAGTCGATCGGAGTCGGATGTTTCCCAGTTGAATGATGTTGTCGAAGGATCGATGGTTCCGCCACCGTGATATAATTTCTTCACGACTTTTTCCACTCGCCTGTTGTTTGGATTGTTTGTATTTTATCTTTTAACTACCCAAAGGACAGGTTCGCCAAAGTTATCCCATAGGAGTTATGAGAATGTAAACAATAACTGTTTTAATCATTTAAATGCAACCTTTCAGCTAAATAAGTGTAACTTGGCTAAGAATTGTCATTCACCGGAAAAATGCCAAAATAATCTACAAATGGAGAGGAATTTAACTGAAAGATTCAACATGAGGAAGAAATAGTTGTTTATATTTGATGCATGACACGGAGAAGGGGTTTTCTAGCCGAAATCAAAGAGAAGTCAGTGAAAACCCCTTTCCCTCTCTGCAACACTGATTGGATGAAAGACATTCCGCCAACTATAGAACAGCCATTAAAGTGGGGGGGGGGGGGGGGGGGGGGTGAAACTACAAAATTTGAAGAAACATAGGCAAATCGAATGCTATTCTAGGCAAGTTAATAACCAGAAAGCCATAAAATTAGCAATGTGGTGTGACGAAAAGGAGTTTCCACTCCTTGTAATCTTTTGTCTCCAATAAATGCTAAAAAAATTGTGTTTCTGGAGCAGAACTCTAACATTAATGCAGTTACCCTAGCAAAATTTCATTCAGTATTACTCTATATAATATATCTAAACTAGTGTTTTTCTTCCTTTTTTGGGGAAAATTACAATAATTCTCGGGGGTTTTTTTTCTTTTTTTTTTTCTTTTCTTTTTTTTTGCAAACCTTCATATCAAAGACACTATTAATCTTTCATGAAAAGATTTTGCAAATATCTAGATCACAGTACTTTCACTTTCCATACTTCATTTTGACATTTACCTCATGCTTTTTTCTATAAGAATGAATAAAATGCTACAGATTGTGTTATGACAGCCATGAAATGTTAAATTTGATCACCATATTTCGATGTTCTTTTTATATTACATTACATGTGAAAAATCCATTAAAATATAGTCTCAGCTCAATACTCAAAAAAGTTTACCGCTGCCATTGGCATCAGTACTGGTTAATCCCAAGAGAGCTCAAGAGCTTCCATTATCCTGCCACAAGTATTATGTGACAACCACCACATGTGGCAATCAAGACTTGCAGGGTTGCAATTAAGACTCCTGGTTGAAACATCAAACTTTGTAGTTTGTTTGTTGAATAATTAACCTTAGCAAGTTTATCACACAAAATACTTGTTAATTAATACCAAACATGACATAGGGTTAAGTTGGGTAATATGGGCAGCAGTATAATATGGGCACCTTGCAGTAGTTGAAAGCCATCAGTGGTACGTGCTCACATCTGGTGGAATTTTCAAGTATAATGAAAGTCATCATCTCTAGAGCAGACAGCACATTTGAGGCTGAGGTTTTTTTTATGATATGCTGACTTAAATGCCAATTTGGTGTAGATATATCAACCTGGTGTTTTTTTTCATAGCAAATACTGTTTTCCTTGATTCTCACGATTCTCATTCATTTGCAATGGCAAAGATAGGTCAGCAATTCTCAGAGCAGCCTAAAATAGAAGGTGCACGTTGTTGGGTAATATGGGCACAGGTGATAAATTCATTCTTTAATAATACTTACTGTCAATCAAAAATATCATGTAAGGAGTGAAACGTAAAAAAACAATCAAATGGATAACATCGGATACAGATACAGAATATTTTTATCATAGAGGTGTTAAATCTATGCTTTATTCAGACAGAAATACAGTACAGTATGAATTATACAAAAATACATTATGAGAGCCCATGGAGACCCACATTAAGGCATTTGATGCCGCTAGCATGTGGGATAAGTCTGTTCTGTTGAAATTTACAACACAGGGACCACACTTTTGTATAGGATTATAAAGTTTGCTCATATTAAACATTTATCTCGCTCATATTAAACGGCATTTATAGTTAACATTAGTATTGTTTAATGTGGGCATTTTAGTGCTCATATTTTCAGAATGAGGTGCCCATAAAGTCCCACTGTGTAGTTTTATATGGGCAGTTTAAAATTTTTTTTCAAAGTCATGCTGTTACAAAAATATTATTGATATACATATCATATGCCCTGGATTTATACTTATAGAAAATCAAACAAATGGAATGATGCAATTTCCCTCATTACTTACATCACAGCATTAGCGAGACCAAAGTATATGCCCATATAACCCAACTTTACCCTACATGTTATGCAATATTATATTCATGGAATATAATGATTATTCATATCAACTCCTGTAGTAGAATTGGTCTTGATATTGAAATTGCCGAAAAAGACAGTTAAAATTAACATGTAAATGGTAGAAATCAAAAGCATCGTAACTTGGCAGACCATAAGAAACTCCATGAAGTGAATGGTAACAACAATAGGTAAAATATTTATCTAATATAATTTGATATAATTATCTAAGTAGCTCAGCATCACGTGTAGCTTTTGTTGTGTGTATTAGTTCTTTAAACTTATTTTACATTGCAGTGTAATGGCCAGAATTATTATTCCCTTCCCCCCACATATGTAGCCTGAATAATGATACCTGTATGGTGGCAGCACAGTGCACTGCAGCAGCACCCTAGCGTCTCATGGTGGTAACACTGATTATCTACCAGCTCACAGAAGGAAAAAAAAGTTTTCATTATAGACACAAGATTATTGTTAATGCGCTACATAAATTTGAATGTCTGCAATAAATTGCATTATATATCTTGGGGTAAATTGGAGAAGTTGCCTGATAGTGAATTATTAAAGAGATGTCTTAAAATTCAAAAAGGATTTTCTCGCACAAGGCCAGTTTAGCAAAGTGAGTGATATATTGAATATTTGTGGTATAACCTTAGATCAAAATAGTCTTGAAAATGTTGACATTATCTGCAAAATGGCAAAAGTAAAAAAGAAAGCATTATTGCAGAAATTAATAACACCACACAGCAACCAAAGCTTAGGACCTATAAACTTTTTAAAAATGACTGTAGGTTAGAACCCTATAGATAGATCTACTAATAAACCTAAATAGGTAGGCATGTAATAAGATTGCTTGATTCAGAACCAGCTCACACAGCCTTCGTATCAAAACCGGTAGACATGAAAAACACAAGTTCCTGCAGAGGACAGACTGCATAAAATGTAACATAAATGAACTAGAAGATGAAATACAACGTGTTCCTGCAATTCAATATTTCGACGGAACTTAAATGAAATAGCCAGAAAATATATTGAAAATTTCGACACATTACATAACATTAAGTTTAGGGATAATGACTTCTAAGGGCCTGAGCTGCTGAAAGTCCGAGGTAGATTTCTTTTAAATGCTGATGTCTAAGTTTGCAATCATCCCTCTACTAGGGTTGCATCATCCCTCTCCTAGGGTTGCACAGTCAAATCCTGAATCTTCAAATCATTAAAAACGTGACATTAATAACACTAAAGAACAAATCTCCCAGAACAACTGTATATAAACTGCTTGAAACTGTAGACATAATGTGGACAAAATCCTGTATTGTATAATGTATATACCTAGGTTACTACTGTATGTGATGTGATGCTTGTTGATGAGCTTATGATATATCTACCTACATCTACGTCCATGTATAAAGGGTATGTAAAACAATATTATATAGTACATAGAAATTGCTGATATGATTTAATTTTAAAATGTACAGTGTACTCATGTTTTGCAAAATTTTCTGTTGAATTTTAACGTATTGATGTTTGCGACAAATATGTCATATTTTACAAAATACTGTCAATAAAAATTATATATATATATATCATTTTGAAAAATTTTCTATTTGAAGCAACTTGGATTTTTCTGAAATTTCCATGGATCAACAAAATTATTTTGGGCCATCAGAATTAAAGTTAAGTTAGGCCTATGGGTACAATGAATCATTGTAGACGTCTATCCTACATTAACAATGAAATGATGGTCTTTGAGGCCTATAGGCCCAGGCTATAGACTCTAAACATAGACCTGTCTAAACCTAAGTTTAAATTGAACCAATTAATTCATCTTCAAGACAATACCTAGTTGTATTATAATTAATGAAAGGCCTGACCTAACTTTAAAAACAAAACTGGACAGTAAAAATGACCAGTTTCTAAATTTTTCTAATTAGGTCAGGACTACATTGCTACAATTTAGTACAAAGCCTTTTAAAAGTCACCTAAACAACGAAATGTTAACTCGCTCCTGAGTCCGAACTGAACTTTAAGAAACCATAAAAATCCTAGTCCTACAATCTTCTTTTTATATATATTTATATATTAAAAAATATATATAAAAAACTTTTTGCAAACCCAAGAAGGCCCAGGAGCAAAAGTGCGGCAAAGGGCAGCAACACCTAATTAATTATTCATGATCCGGTGTTTGTCCACCCCATAATAGCATGACATCATGCGCTCATTTGCGAATGAAATATATTCATGCGCGTCGAAATAAAACTCTAATAAATTAGCAAGTTCCTTTATTCACAATACGTTCAGTCATGCCAAATAATATTTAACTATAATTCTAAGTTGTCTTTATCGCAGATAGTTGAGCGAGAAGTGCAATTGAAGATAACCTCTGGCACTATATTTTTTGTCGAATGAAGTGCTGCGGCTCGCGTCGGGTTCTTACATCTTCTGCTGGTTGCTTCCCTCTTTCCATGTACCTGGGTGGATTTAAGAATTGTACCTCTTGACTGGACGTCGGAGCATCTTGTTTCGAGATCTGGAAAATCCAAGATTTCAGGTGCGTTACTATTTGTCTGTTTTGGCAATCGATATGATTTACAATTTACAAATGTCTGACTTCGCCGGTGCCCTCCAAATTTCAATATGGCGGTGTGTCTTCATGGCTGCCCTGTACACGGTCGTTAGAAATATTTAAGATTAGCACTTTCACAACTGCGATCGGGTGGTTGCAAAGGTTCAAAACGTTCAGAATAGATCTACGTATAATATGGGCATAGTGTCTTGGTTGTTTGATTAATAAAAGTGTTGTAATCTACGGGCCGATTTCACGTCTGTGTCAGCAAGATGATGTTGATTGCGTCTGGTTGCTTTGCCATGGAGGTCCCTCCCCCACACACTGCAGCAGAAGAAGCTACCACATCGTGTTATTCACGTAGTCGTAAATTTCTACCACTGTTATAGTTAAAGTGCGCCCAGTTTTATAATTTGAAAAGTTCGCAAATGATTGAATCTAGTTGGGACATGGTCAAAGATGCAGTTCAAGAGATGATCAATTGCTGCATGCTGGGGCGTCAGCTTGACATCTCAGCTTTTGCAGCAACGTGTATTCAGTGATAAGGTGGTCCACATATTTTGCACGAGACTTCATTGATGGACCAGCAGCCTGACAAGACATGTTGGTGATTGATGCATCTCTAATTTGTACCTCCAAAATAGTTGTGTATGTGACATTGTTTGATATAAATTCAGTGGAATTAACCTTGGCTAGTTTATAGTTCATCAATTTTAAAAATGCTACAGTTTGTTACATCTAAATTATGGCTCTGTTGAAATATTATTATTTGGCCTAGGGTAGTCTGTAAATCTACTCAACTGAATGGACATTTGTATGACTGCAGTATGAACAATAAACAGTCAATTCATTTGACACAATTTATTCATATTTTTGTTGTTGAAATGTGTCATTAAAACTGCTGTTACAGGTCTTATTTTAAAGGGGATGTGATTTTTTTATTTGCTACATGTTAGTGAAATGCTATTTTAGGCTGTTGGCCTTTTTTTTGTTTTTTTTTCCCCCAAACATACAATGATGGAATTTATAGGCAGAATCTGTAAATGTACATAAGCTGTGTTAGTTTGCACTACATGCTAATCATGTTGCCTGTGATGTGTCTGTAAATGCAGATCCTTGGAAGAGGGATTTTATATGTTAACAAATATGAACATATGTGAATCTAGAGCTATTGGGTTGTTCCTGGGTCCCAAATCTGCACCAAAGATAATAACATGTTTAGGTAGCCTAATCGTAGCCATTAGATGGTGCTGCTAGCACTAAGGACACAATTATGTTCTGAACCTATATATTGTAATTTTGAGCAGTATCTAGATATTATATTCTTATAGTTTATTTGCCAGAGTTTACTGGGTACATTGGTGTGTATGATCAATTCTAGCAACAGTCGTGTTACTGGTTGCTGTATTCTCAATTCTTGCCAGTTTAGACCAGAAATTTAGGATGACTATGTATACCAGAGACCCCACTAGACTTCTGTAATTTAACAGATGACATTTTAAACATTGTTCTCCACCCTTCAAGTATGCATATACTGTGTAGTGTGTAAAGAACTGCAGTGGGGGTGTGGCCTGACCTCAACTTCTCTGTGGGATACATTTAGGCTTTAGCACCCTCACATATATTTATTCTTTTATAATGTCAGACTTCTAACAATTTTTAAAAGCATGAAAAGGCCAGTTGGGATTGCTTCAATTATTACAAGGACTCCATAGTGATTTTCTTTTATTCTTACAAGTTGTTGGATCATGGACATATTATGTCCATAATGAGATTAGCAATTGATGTCTTGGTGATCAAGTTACTGAACACATTGTGAAAGTTGCCCAAGCTACTGATCACTTAGTTTTCTGAACTGAACTGACTTTAATGCACCAGTTGAAGTGGTATTCTGTCATTTTATGTATAGAGTACAGAAGGGTGACTGCACCATGTTGGTGTTTGGGGCACAGTTGGATGGTGGGGACATGAGTCATGCATCAGCCAGGCCACAGTGTATGAGCTGGCTGCTGCAGCAGCATCAGCATCATTTCGTCTCCTCTCTTTGGAGAGGTAACTGCGTTCAGCCCACCCTGGTCTCATGACGGATGTCCCTATCACATAATCTTGGTCACGGGATACATTTCTTACTACTACAAAGCTGAAGTTATAGCTGTTGCTGATATTGTACAAGTTGCAGCTCTCTTAATTGTTAAAATCACTTGCTGTGGAAGGGAAGTTTTAAAGGTCACACATTGTCTGTTGATGCTCTGGAATACCTGAAGCTGTGAAGGAAGACTGCATTAATCATCGCCGGATATTTTAGCACTGCTGTCTAAATTTGTGTTATCTTATAATATAAATCTAGCAAGGAGTACCGTGGAGTGTTCATTGTGAAGCCAAAGAGAAATACCTAACGATACCATTTTACTTGTGGATGATATAGAATGCAACTTCTGCATTCCACAGGGATACCGTCTGTAAGCTGTTGAGTTCACTCTTGAGGTATGTTGTCTGGGTGTTACCATACTGTCTGTGGGGTGTGCATAGCTCTTTCAGTTCAGACAAACGCCTTGCAAACAGCTAGTTAATTCTTACATTTGACTTTAAAGTCATGTATGTTTGAATTCTAATTTAGGTGACACATATTATTTTTAGCTTCTAAGATATGCCTATACTATGAAAAATGTGCTGACATAAAATAAAAAAACATGTCCTGATGTTATTTGATAGATAAATTTTTTTTTTTTCTGAATGAGTGATCCGTTACAAATGGCCCTGAGAGGATCTAAGAAGCTAAAGATAAAATAAGTGTGGCCTTACTTGTAAAATTTAGCTATGTGTCTAAGTACTATTTGGAATATCTTGAAATAATGTAATTAAAACGTTGCAGCAGCCATTTTGTGCATGAATACATCAATCAATAATGATGTATCAATTGTTGAGTGCTATTGTCTAATTAGTCATATGCAAATCTATGAGGTCAGCTGCTCTCAAGCTAGCATTGATGACCGGCCATGTTCCACATTCATTATTGATCAGTGGCGGTAGATTATGTTGAGTGGACTGGGAACCTGGGTAGCTCCAGACTGGCGGCTAAGTGCTTTTGCCAGGTTCATTTCTCTTCCACAGCCACACAACACTCGGCATTATCATGATACTTGCCAAAGGTTTCATGACATTGAACCATGAATTTTGTCAGGTTTACTCTTTAAGTGATTAATGCTACAGGAATGATACAATTGATAATACAATTGTTGTTTGTGTCAGAGTTGTATTGATTTGCACCTTGCAATTTACATATGATTGATGGCAAGGCTCCTCTGTGACTCAAGGGTGGCCATGCATGACGAATAACCTATTTACACTGGAGATTTTAGAAGTTGCAACTTCTGGATAGCCATTTAATTTTACAGTGTAATGTACTGAAATATGTTTTACCAGAGAGCCAAATAGTTACATTGGACTATTACAATTGTAACTGGTCAGTTCAACAAATACTGATAGCTAGTGATAAGTAGGGTGAAATTCTCCAGAATGGTCTGCAACATAATTTATCAGATTTGTGAACCCTTGACCATGACCTTGGCCTGACCTGCAAACCTAGACCACTTCACCCCTGAAAGTAGACCCCTGAAAGTGGGAGGCTATCAATGGTTTTGGGGTGGTTTGTTAGGATCAATGGACACCAATTTCCGTGTCTGGATCCCTTTTGTTATGATCCTGGCTCTAATCTAGTTTATATCCTGAACACATGTCCATGCTTGTATGACATATGCTGTAATCGGTTTTACAGCTGTATGGGTTTGTTCATCAGTATTAATTTGACCATAGGCCTATGTGTTAATATGTAGTAATGAATAAATTGCTGTGTTTGATTGCATTTAATGAAGTACCTAATTCCATTATTGAGTATGCTGCTGCTCAATATGTTTGTCCATGCAGGTTCAGATAATGTCTGTTCTGCCTATATAATGTTATTTATTTATGTTGGTGTTCTCCTGTCACAATGTATTGAGGCCGTCTTTTTAGAACTGAAACTACTGGCCCAAGTTGCATTTTTGTTGTTTATGGGATGATAGAATTATTCTAGTACTTAACTTTTTTCGCGACTGAAATGACTATGGCTTGATTTATCATCTATTACTTGTATCAGTTTGCTTGCTTAAGTCATTAATACTAAATTGTTTGTGTATATTTTCCCTTTTCAGGATCTTGGTGGATGTGGTAGAGTGGGACAATGACGGAAATAGAGCAGGTCCCACATGGGATGCACTGGGAGAATGGGGACAAGAACATGATAAATAACGAAATTGAGGCAGAGGATGATTGGGAAGGAGGAAACAATTCAGCCAAGCTCTTTGAGAGATCCAGAATCAAAGCTCTAGCAGGTGAGTGTGTCATGTGAAATCACAAAGTATTTACTTCATAGTGACTTATTAGTGATCCAACATACCATGTGCTGCTTGGGGTACAAAGGAACTTAAAATGTATATGATATATCACTGGTTAGTGTAAAGATGAAACTAGTAATCAATGGTCTTATTTGCTTAAGAGTTGTAAGACTGGATTTTCCATGTCACAACAGCTGTGTAACATGTGCAGACAGAGTAGTCTTCCAAATACAAGTAGACTTTGAACACTAATGTTTGTACAGTGTTAGCTCGCATTAGTTGGAACAGTAGACTGCAGAGTGCTGATTTTTGTATAGCACGTTGACAGTCAATTACTTGTTTTAATCTTCTTTTTGCTGAAGTACATCTATAAATTGCCAGACATTGAGTCATGCATACATTATGGAGGTCAAGTGCATGTGCCTGATGCTGCATTAATTCTGAAATTTTTGATAGTTTTCATTAGATTTACAGCATGTATATTGTGCGAATATAGTGTGATCAACTTATTGTGAACTTTTAGATGGAATTAGACTAGATTATGTGGAGTGAACTTGAAATAATATGCTTAAAAGGTTCTTACCTGGTATTATGTCAAGGGTATCACTATGGCTGTGGTGTGACTGAGCAAAGTGTATGTGTGCAGATTTAATCAGTAAACTGACATACTGAAGTGAACTTTGATATTAAAATGTCAATATAGATTTTAATTTGTCAGTGCAAGCTTTGTAATATTTGTAGTAATTTCTTGCACTGGAGAAGTTTCAACCCTTTCTTTCTCTTGTTTTTTTTTATGGTGACTAAATAATTACTGAATGGCAAGGTTAATTAACAGAATTAAATAATTTAAAGACAAACTAAAACTTAAATAGGTCATTAAAGAGATAAGCTTGGAAGAGAGGTCAGTAACACAGAGATAAAGTTGTCCTTGCCGGTGTGGCCATGTTGAAGTTGGTTTGTAGTGGCGGACTCTGAGTGGCTGGACAGGAGCTTTGCAATGACGACAGCCGTTTTGTCTCGTAGCTCCTCTGGGAGTTTTGATAACTCCATGCGGGTGAATCAAGATAGTCCTTCTTTAAATGTTAGTCTTAATGATGAGTATGGCAGTGCAGAAGGAGACGCAGACTTGGTGTTCAAGCGCAAGATAAGAAGCCTTGCAGGTTTGTTATCTTTCTTGTTATCTAGCCATGGTTTGCTGCCTTTGCTACATATGGTAGTGTGAACTATTTCAAGCAAATTTTCGGGGAGCGTTTTTGTCTGCTGAGGGGATGAGAACGTAGCCATATTGAGTGAATGGTGACGTCCATTTTGTTACCGCAACATTGATGTACACCAAACCTTCACACTCCTTTTTTCTTTGATGTTTCTTTATTGATTTAATTTACATGAAGAATATATGTTGTTGCAGATGAGCGTGAGAGTGTACAGAAGAAAACATTTACAAAATGGGTGAACTCTCACTTGGCCCGGGTGGGCTGCAAGATCCAGGACTTGTATGTGGACCTGAGGGATGGAAAGATGCTCCTGAAACTACTGGAGATCCTATCTGGCGAAAGATTGGTAAATATTTTCTGCTTTAATACATTATTCATGATCATTATATCATTCTAACTATGTATACATATTCTAAATTTTTGGGCTTGAATGTTGTAATACGTGTTGATGTATTTGGTGCTAAAGTGAAGTCATCAGAACTAGTTATCATGCTGTCATCCGCACAAAAAGGTACATAAATATACTACTGTGAAAAATTATTATGGGTCCAAAAGTGGCTGTTTGTCATGCTTGTGATATTTTTTCGTGCCCATTCCATGCAAAATTGTATGATTTATATCATGTAAAGGTTACTTTTTATGGCTGGTATATTTATGATTCTGTAAAAACTGGTTTCACCAGCAGTAGATATATGAATGAAAATCTCATTGTATATTTTGTAAGCAATTGGGGGGGGGGGGGGGGGGGGAGGCCAAGTTATGCTACTCAAGGCAATGCTCTGATGAACATCACATAAACACCATGTGTGTAATGTGACCTGTTCGACATTCGGGTGTCAATCCAGGTATCATGGACAGATAATAATGTGACTGTAGATCGACAGTGAACCTTGTAAATATTAGTAATATGCTTTAGCTTTATATAACATTGTGGAAACCCTTCAGGTTTAACATCGAATATAAGCATATAATCTACAAAGAACTGGGAAATTCGTTTTCATTAAGTGATGTAGTATAATAACATTATCGACCTTCTAGAAATCTATATTGCTTTTTATGGCATCGAAATAAGTCGGGGATCGAAATAAGTAAAAAACGAGCATTCAGGTTATCATAATTTTTTGTCACACAAACAGACCACCGTTTGTGAAAAACTGCGTCAAATAATTTGGTCACAACAGTTGCCATTAGGGGCAGTTACCACATCAATATTAATGGTAACCGGAAAGCGGGTTACCATTGTTAAGCCTTATTTGGATCCCCAGGTGTCACTGAGTTAGATATTTTTTTAGTACCGGTGTACAAGATGTACAATTCGAATGCAAGTGCACTTGTAAGTGGGCGTTTTGGTGACTATTTTAGTGGCTTTTGGTATGATAATCACAGTGTTAACTAGCAGTTGGGGAAAGCTAGGGTTCAAGATATAATGCTTTTAATGCTGTATGGATAGTGCATAGTGTTTGTTTTTTTCGCACACCCCAACCAAATGCTGGTTGAGAGACAAAGATCAGGTCAAAAACTAGCTGGCTCATGTTTGACCTGAGCAAATTAAGAATGGCATTCTGTTTGTTTATGTGGGGCAGTCTGCATAAATAAATTGCTCAGGAAATATGCAGCTGATGGGTGAAATCAATTGTAGATTATTGTGGGGTGGGTGCACAAATATTTCGAGCTGGCTCACTGCTGTGCTATTGTTGATTTGTTTGTTGTGAGGCTTTTCTTGAAAAGAATTTTCTCAAGACTCAAGAGCTCTGTCGCTGTGCTACATACAGTAGGATGTCACCTATGCTGAATTTTATTACGCCCATACACGGGGATTCCCCTTGTCAACAGCTTGGCCAGACTGATATGGCAAATACCAAAAAAAAAAAAACTCATACACACCATACTTGTCATGGGCTAGTATGCCAAGTTCAAAGATTAAATGACACTGAATTTGTAAAGCTGAGATTATAACTCATTTAAATGTTTAACCTATTTTACTGCTCTGCTATAGAAGATGCCATCCAGGTTTCTTTCTGCTAGATCATAATTGTCTCAATCATATTATGACTTTGCAATCTAGACTAGTCTAGTAGCAATGATAGGTGCTTTCACGGGTTGCATTGAAAACTCCCATTTTGGCTTCTCCAATAAAAATCAATTTTTTTGCTTGATAATAAATAAAAATGAGGAAAATGGGGTGGGTAAAAAGTTCTGGAAATGGCTTCACTGCTGCTTCAAATAACTTATTGCAAGAATTCCCATAGATCTGTGTTTTTTGCCTGTAACACAGTTTGTTGAAATTGTTTAGTGTTATTGTTGCTGTCCATCATGGTTTTACGCTATGAAGAGCTTGTCATTCCTGACATTTGAACATTTCCAAAAAATTATTGAAATTGCAGATAATATTATCATTTATTATCAATTTTTTCAGCCTCGACCAACAAAAGGAAAGATGAGGATCCACTGCTTGGAGAATGTCGACAAATCTCTGAGCTTTCTCTACGAATGCAAGGTGCATTTAGAAAACATGGGAGCCCACGATATTGTAGATGGGAATGCAAGACTGACCCTTGGTTTGATCTGGACCATCATTCTGCGATTCCAGGTATGTCCTTTTCTTACAAAAGCTATCGTCCATTAGTTCTGGTGTAAAATGATAAAATTCTGTTCTTCATCATCAAAAGCCTAAATTGTATTTACTTCATGGTTAAAGTAATTTTGCATGTTGCATTGTTAGATTTTTAGTATATATTGGCACTGCATTCCTAAACCAAGCATATTATTCTGTAATTTGTGTTCTTTATAAGATTGTCTGGGTCTGTTATTGCCACATCTTGAACTAAACTTAGTGCTAATGATAGCCATTGATTGACAGAAACATTTGTACCAACATTGTAGGTAACTGGCATGCATGCTGTGTATTTCTTGCTCTGTAGTAAATCCTGGATACTCTTGAGAGTGAACACAATCTATTCTCCCTGTTCGTAAAAGCTGTTCTTCCAAGGTAAAAGATTGCAGTCACAAAGTGAATCAGACAAAGGCCTTACACTGAGAAGCAGTGTCTGTTAGTAGTCTTGACAGGCTGCTTTGCTTTCTCTTGAGCGGGTTGCCTGCTGCAGAATGGACTGCTGCAACAGCATACGCCCTTGCTCTCAGACAAACTTCCAAGTAAAAATAGAAAATCTTCCCTGGGCTGTCTGTCAGCAGCAGCCTCCCATCTCTGCAGCTCAAAATGTGTTACTAGGCAACGAAATAAATGTGCGGATGCCCATCTGACCATATGTTGAGTAACTGTGCAAAAGTATACTTTACTCTTAATATATCTGTTTGTCATTATGTAATCCTTGCAAGATAGAAGCAGCTTTTAAGACTGGGTGTGGGTGGGTAACTATCACATGTGCAGTGTCTGATCGCTGACTATTACAGTTGCCCCTTGGAGCTTATTTTAGCACCAAACCAACAGCATGGGATATTTTTACTTGTGTTTTGCTTCTCATCGCCAAGTAAAACCTTGGACTAAACAGTTTGTTAAGTCCAAGGTAATACTTACAAAATGCAATCTGTTTGGCATCTTTGCAATTTTATAACATGATGACCACTTGACCCAAAATTGTGCTATTAAATATCTATACATCATAAAAGGGTCAAAAATGCACTATGTCATAGCGAAGCTGTAATGTTCAAAGATCAAAGCGATCAGAACAAGGCCTATTTCTCTGCCATCGATACGGTTACTGTTCGCCTTGCTAAATAATACTGAACCAGCAATTTGGGATTTGTTGATTGCGATCAATTTAAAGCTTTGGCCAAGATCATAGAGCTGTGTGGCATCGTAATGAGAAGTCTTTTTGTTGCTAACTAGAGCACTGACGTCTTGAATTGTTTTCTGATGGAACCGAGAGTGTGGGAAATATGTTAGCTTCAAGAAAGTCTCACTGACTCATTATTTTAGTGTGTAAGTTAGGGTTTTCTGGCCATCTTGGTCTGGTTTAGTCTAGTACATTGGGATGTACTACTGTTGTACAGTAGGCGTACATGGTCATATATTATAAGCTGAAATATGGTAGGTTAGCTTTAACAATTACATGTCCACTTTGACCTTGAATGTTTTGGCTGGAGGTCATGCCCTGGAGTGTTGATGCATATTCATAATGTATGTAGATTGTGTGGTGATGGTCTCATCCTAGCTTGTAGCTGGGTGATTGTGATTCACCTCGTAAGAATGCTTCAACATAACATGGAACATAACAACCTCCCATGATTGTTATCTGCCCTGCACACTGCACACTGAACACACTGCTAATACTGTTCTGCAGTTCTATTTAAATTGTGTGGGTCCTCCTGTTGACATAGCACGAAATCTATTTGGTAATATTGTTATGGTTTGAGAATGGAAAAATAACCTAGTGGCCACCATATTTACAGACACTGTGTGGGCTTGAAATAAGTAGAGCACAACGAGTGTATTGTATATGTTAGAAATGGGCTGCCTTACATTATTAGATATGCTTGGTGCATGGTGCATTACATACTTGGACCGCACTGCACACTGCATCGATTTGATGTGAAGAGCAGTACACTATCGAAAAGCTGAAATTTCCCAGGCTGAATTGAACAGACGTGTCTGTACCATCTGTGGTTTGGTCAAATGATTCAAATCATTGCTGGCCTGGACACATTCTCTGAGCGTGGATGCTCTGAGTCTGATCAACCAATATTTAATGATATATATATATATATATACATATAAATATTAGCAGTTAAGCAGATGCTCTTGTTTTTAGTCATAATCTAATGACAGTCCTGATCCCCATTTAATCACCGCAGTGCAAATTTAAATACCAAAGGCAAAGCTTGTATTTTATTGCCAGCCTTTGAGGTTGGTAAAAGGTATTGTGCAGCAATGACTGGTCTCCCATGACCTCCTGCCTAGAGTAGCCGTGTAAGGATGACCGGAGGTCATTGATCTAGGCCGCCTTGAAAACTTATAAAGACGAGGACCATTGATTTGGCCTGGACTGCCCACATGTTGCTTCAGCCTAGCTGGAGCCAAAGCAGTATAAACTACAGCCTCGTATTGGATGATGACCTTATCTTTATTGCCCATCTCAGAATCTGTTTACTGTGCCCTTAATGATTAGGCTGCTCCATGCAAATAACCTGCTGCTGCATAATATGCCCCTGTATTATAACATTATTACAACATAATGGATATGTGATTGTTTTCCGCAGCTGCATCATATATTTTTACAATACAAACTGCTTGCGACTTCTACATTTTGAAGGCTGAATGGAGCTGTAGCATTTTGTAAACACAAAGTATAGCGTAAATATGTGGCCTTGGCCTATTGGATATCCATTTGCTCTGACTGTATTGATGAGTAGTCCCTGTGGCAATGGGTTGATTAAACCCCCTGTGTTTATAGTGCTGCTAATGCTGAAGCCAGTAGTTTACAAGTGGAAAGTCAGGCTACCAATATGTGTTCAATATGCCCTCATGTTGTATGCTAAGTGTGGCTGGTGGCTGCAGAGGCATGGATGACCTAGGGTGCCCTCGGTGGCTTGTTGATAAGGGCACCTGTGTACACGCTGGCTGGTTGGTCCTTTGTGTATTCTGTGGACATAGTGTATCGGAGTTGCCAGCAACACCAAATTCCTCGTATCTCCATCTAGCTTTCGATTTGTAGCAGTATAGCCTTGTCTCCAGGGACACTAATATTATGGTATCGGCCCTGCTGGACATTACTTCAATTTACTTGTAGTGAGCTTAATTTGGCCAAGTATGAATGATAAAGTGTAGGTATGGCATTGATTAAGCTCCAATGGGGTTTTCCCATAATTAGATTTGTCCATGCTAATTTATTTTTTTGGCATCCATCAAATATTGGATCCTGGTGATTTTAATTCAGCCAGTTGTGGCAATCTCTTCTTTGCATATACACTCTCATTACATTTAATGCCGTTCTAGATCGGATCATGATGGTCAGCTGTTGTAGATCTCCAAATATGCCATGTTTGTTGCTAATACAGCTAAAACACTGGCCAATGATAATGATGGCTGCCGGTGTGGGCTGTTTTGCGTAGGATATATTTCTATGATGGAAAACAATATCATGCTATGACTGCCTCTGATATAACTCAGGGACAGAGTTGGCCTGAAGCCAAGTCTCCTGAAACATCACCGAGTAATTGATGTCCCACAGTCATCATGAAATTATCTTTGGGCTGTGACACTGCAATTTGTTTCAACATGCCCTTGGACAGAACACACAAATATGTATGTGTGTTCCCTTCAAACTAGAAGCCAGTTCATGCTTGAATAGAAATACACGCAAAAACCTAATTGAATGACATCTATCTTCAGTCGAAAAAGTAACTGAATGGATCAGTTTTCATTGTACTCTCATTCTAAATTCTGAAATTGTATCACATGTATGACATTAAAATTTGATGTCTCGTGGTATTGTTTGTTCGAAGGCAGTTTCTCTGGTGACATTGAAAATAATCTCGTTTATCAGTGAAATTATCGGACGCTTAACATTCTTGTAGTAACCAGTATGATTATGAAAGTGTAATGACACTGATCAGTATGTTATGAATGACACCAGTTTCTTCTATTCTGTAAAGTTTGCCAAGTTTGGTAAATGAGGCGGTAGTTTCTGATTCCCGTGATTTGCAAACAGCGTCATGTGATGTTGCCATTGCCTGATATCACATGAGATTATTTGTGACGAAAGGACGAAATCTAAATGAGTCCTTTCACTTCATTCATTTAATACTTGAAATTTGTGCTCAGTTCTCACTTATGTAAGAGCAACCAATAGCCAATATAAGCAGGCTATGTTGAGTGGATCCCTCCAGTTAATTACATGTAATCTAGCAGGCCTTGGTCATGCATTGGATCTGCCAATCAGGCCAAAAGGATGCACTGGATAATAGAATGAGAAATGGGCCCCATGGGATGTTAACGCCAATTACATTCCGTTCTCTGATCGTACAGAAATTGCTGGGTCGCCCTTTCAGAATGAATTAAATCCTGACCATATTTGTGCCGTGACCTACTTGTATTTCACAGAAAGTGATGTAAAAGTTACAATAACAAGTGTCAAATTTCATGTATAGACACCAAGTGGTTTATTTGTAGCAAATTGATTTATTGAATCAGATTTGGAGCAGAATGATCCATTAGCCTGATTATGTGGATCTCCAGGAAGTGAACTGCTGTTAAGTCTTGTGTTAATTCCTTATTGAAATTAGTGATCTGGCAAATTAGAGCTCTGACAGTTTTGACCATAATTTAGCTGCCTTAATCTAATCTCATGATCTGCTTCATGTTTATAATGTTCAAACATTAGGCTCTTGAGGCTGTCTTATTAAGTTAAAGCAGTACCCCATCATGTGGTACTGGTTAAAGACTACACAGCACACACGGTTGTGAGAATAAGGGTCGGTTAGTAGCTGTTGGCCGCTTGCCTTTGCCCTAGTGAATTTTTCATTTGACATAAGCTGTGTGACATTTGCCATTCAGAATAACTTGGGGCTTGATAGTCATGGTTTAAATTGAAGTTTGAGCTACACCCAGCTTACAAATTGCTGGATTATATTAGTCGGCTGTTGTGAATGTTGCTATGAATGTTAATGCAGTGAACCAATCAATAAGTCTTGGCCATGCGATTTTGTCCTGTATAAATGTTGTTAGTGACTAATTTAAATAGACCTGCTCATAATAGAGAATGGTCACTGAACATGTGGGAAATTATAATGTGGTGATTCATGTCTCAGTCTGGTAGATGCTGTGAATCAGCCTGTCTGGCAGAGTGGTGATTCTGCATGGCCAGTGCCATATTGATGACTCAAACATCCCACTGCTGCCTCAAAAGAAGCTACTGCATCAGCAGTAGCTGCAGCAGCAGCAGCATCAGTAGCAGCAGGCATTGTGGTGCCTGTCTCTGCAGACACCATGGAGGCCAATGCCCTGTGTTGCTGGCCTGTCTCGTCAGCTTGTTTGTGTCATATATATAGTCTCTGATTGAAAATTCTGAAGATTTCTGACTCCTGCAAATGTAAATTTTGGCTAACAACACATCTCCCATCTGTTCATGATGTTCACTAGAAATTGTTATGTTGATCACTGAACTGCAGCTGGCTATTTATGCTCTGGTTTAATATTGGAAATCGAACGAGGCTATATTTAGTCAGCTGAAACAGGATTAAGCCGAAATGCAATATTTTTAGGGTCTATTTACACATGTCATATTCAGCACTGTTATAGATGTGTCATGTGTGTTTGCTAGGCTTGTTGAGCAAATTATATTACCCTGTTCCCTGCCATGAAACCTTACAATGTCCATGTAATAGTACACTTAGTGTAGGGTTAATGGTGAGAATATTTTAGGGAGGGATGAATTGCCTGATGCGATATATATGTTTGAATTATTATTCATGAGCTACAATACGATTGGCCTTGCAGTATTTGTTGTCTTCCTGTTATTCAGCATATATAGCTTTAGAACACAACTGTTTTGCCAGTACAATTCTCTCGCATATGTCAGAAATTCTTCGAATGCTATTGTCATTAATGAATTAGCTGAAGGAGAATATGGAGCGGTGATCTAAAAAATGGGAAAACATTTCTAGCAACTGCAAGGCCAATTGGCACATACTGCTTCTGGCAAGGAGTAATATTATGCAAACAGAAATGGAGACTATAGACTAAAGGTTGCCAAGGCATAACAGAGAGTTCAGATATACTGAGTGCAAAGTGTTACAATCAATTTTGCTGTCTGCAAAAAGTAAAAAAAAAGATCCTCATTCTGTAGCCTTAAGGGCTATGTTTTGCACTGTACATGGCTTATGTGTGCCTTGGGAGCTGTCCAGCAGAAACTATGTGCCAAAAAGTCGAGGTTTTTCCTTGGCCTGCCCTTTGACAAGATTCTTATTCTCTATGTCTGGTGCAGATGGTGGAATTATCCTGTAAAGTGCAGGCTTTCAACAGTTGACTCTTGATTAGATCCATCTGAACAGTCTTATCTCAGTCTGTTTTGCCTCTAACTTTAACTTTGCCCATCATTAGTAAGGCTTGTTAGTGACCATGGGAAGAACTAAACTAATGATCGTCAAATGGTTTCGTTTTTAACTATCACTTAAAAGGTTCGATTTTTGGTGGGAAACCACTTCAATGTGCCAGTTACTTATCTGCACTTCGTTACATGACATTGATCTGGCCGTGCTCGGTAGCATACATTATGCATGATGAAGTTAAAGGGCAGACATGAAGGATACCAAAGATGTGACAAACACCAGAAACATCTGTTGGCCCTAAATCTTATCATGCAATATTGAGCACATATTGCGCTAAGATATGTAATGTGGGAATGTATGAATCGTTTCCACATGTATGTTTTCTGGTCTGTTATAGGCTATGAATAGATTTTTTGTTAGAAGTAGTTTCGATGTTTAGATAATGATAGTGACACTAGAGCTGTTCTCATGTTGGTGCAGTATTAACATTATAGGGGATAAATCTGTCTTCGTGTACATGCATGGCTGTTTCCACTTGGAGCTTGACTCAAGGTCTGAATGGGCCATCACAGGGATCGTATTTGCTTCAATGTGGATCCCAGATGTTGAAGTAATGCAGTAAACAGCTAAATAGCATAAAAACTGCCTAATGACTTGAGCTTCGTGCTCTCAATCTCTGCCTTGCCATTGAATACACATTCTACACTGACCTTTCTGAATGTGCAATCATTGATAATGGCAATGTTATGTTGTTAGCAAGGCCTGAAGGGCACATAACTAAGCAATGGTATTTGTGCGTTTGTCATTGACATCTTTGCTGGGCTAGAGTTTGCTTAGTACACACCTTCAAGTAGGCACTTGTTTTATCTTAAGCAAATAGATGGTTTCTTTGTATTGACCTCGGTACACAATACACGCATGGTGGTCCATTGAATACTGCATATAAAGAGAGTGTCTAAATAGACCATGTCTAGTATGAAGCATATTTTTCACCAGACAGTATTCTTTTTTCTATCTCTGCAATTTAAATGCTATTTTTGTAAGGCGGGTGTGAATGCTTCAAAGGTTGAAGATGTATTGCCAACCGAAATGAACATGATAATAGTAAATAAATGAGAGTTTCATAACCTTCACACATTGCCGGTGATCGTTTGCGATGAAATTTTGGTGATCCATTGCGATGAGAAGCTTATCAAATCCTCAGGCTATGTCTGGTAATTACTTCAAATAACTGTCCCAATTTAACCATCATACATCTTGTGTTTTCCAATTTGTTTCTTGTCAAAACCTTAAAATGTATGTAATATGCTTGGTCGATTGCAGTGTCAAATGAGTTAAACGCAGTATAAAAGGAGTTCATTATTACATTACACTGCCAAGTTCTGTTTATTAATGAAAGCATTTGTGTCCTCTAGATCCAAGATATCACAGTCGAACAAGCTGACAGCAGCGAAACTAAATCTGCCAAGGATGCTCTTCTCCTTTGGTGCCAGATGAAGACCGCTGGTTACCCCAATGTCAATGTGAGGAACTTCACCACAAGCTGGAGAGATGGCTTGGCCTTCAATGCCCTTATACATAAACACAGGTAATTGTTTTAACTGTTTATCAGGGTTTTTATGTTACAAAATGTACCTGAAATTGCCACTATTGGTTGAAATTTGCTGTAAATAAAAAGAGTCATTTTTCAAGAGTAATTACAGATTTTTGATAGCGCACCATGTTTTATCAGGAGACCTGTTTGACTGTGGCAATTTGAAGGATAATGGCATTTTTTATGCCTACATAGATACTGATCAATATACTGGACTACTTGATGGAGTCATTGACCCCCAAAACTAATTTGTTATGTGCAGTAAATTTGCAGTAAAATTTAGTAGCGAAAAAAAATTTACACACTCACCTGTGTCTAAGGACATTATAATGACCTAGCTAAGTTTGTTTCGAAATTAGTATCAAGTTTCTTAAAAGTTTTGGCTAATTTCCAGCTTGTTGTTGGTCTGTTTTTGTCAAAAGCTTGCTGATTGAGTAGAAAAATGGCAGTGAAACTTGTTTTGAAAAAATGTCTAGTCTGTTAAAAACCTCATTTCTGACAACCGTAATTGGCAAATGACCCTTTCTGTGCTTGTGAGTATTCCCAAACTGCTTTTGAATCTCTGAAAAAGAAGGCTTCAGTTCATTTTGATTTCATGAATTTAACTCAAGCAATTGATGAAACGTTGGCATTCTCTTTATGAAGAAATCTGAAAATGAATGAATATCATTTAAAAGTTTACTGCGAAGTGAAATCTTCAACTTTCTGCATTTGATCAGCAACAACTTGTGATGTTGTGGCTGATGATGTCCATGCTTGTGCAATATTATGAATTAGGGGGAGTGTTTGCATTTGGTGGCTGGTGGATTTGTCTGCTTGGGATTGATAATGTACTAGAGCAAACAGAAGAGGGAGTATCGTTGGCAGATGCTGATGGAACCAGCTGAATGGTGGAGCCGAATGAGATCGCAATCGAAGGAGTTTCTTTGAGCAGCTTCTATTCTGCTGCCTTTGTATGCATAAGGGCTTAGTGTGGATAAATTCAGCTGGCTAGGGATCGATTTTGCAGCATCTAGCTATGCCAGAAGCAGTATAATAGCCTGCTATTCTGTGTAGTCATGCGCTGGCCAAATTAGCGTCTATTCGCAAGATCTTAAGCACTTTTTCATCATAAAATACACTATGTACTGCCTGGATGATCATGAATGGTGATATGGTGATATCCCGTGCAATATGGTGATGGCCCATACATATTGCATGCATCACATTAGATCTGTGTGAACATGCAACTGCACACTCATTCACAGTGCAAGTACATAGCTCCAGGGTGCTTACTACAGAACTGGAAGGTTAGGCTGGGAAAAGAAAAGCACAAATGCAAAAACATCTCAGCTAGCTAGTACATTCATACTGTTGCTGATGTTATAATAGATGTTATTTAGGCCATCACGAATATTAAGTATGGCCTAAGGCTGGGTTACATATATATCTTTGCATTCATATGGATGTCCCAGTTACATACAATGTTATGTAGCTCTCTCTCTGTATGGGGTGCAAATTATCCCTTGTATCCCTTGTCCTTATTTGGAAAACATTGCTCTGATTTTTTGTCCATCCAGTCAAAAGAATGTAAAGGTCTTTGGCACTTGGATTGTGTGGGAAATAGATCGTCAAAACTGCATGACCTAGAAAAGGAGTTATTTTGGCTGCTAGAAGAATATCCCTTTAACTGCAAGTGGTGACCTGACCTAGAACTGTCACCCATGTTGTAGCTGAGAAGACTCTTCTAGCATAACTCACTGAGTCAGCTCAATATAGGTTACCACATTATCTCACGTCCATAGTATTTGGCTGGAGGCTAGATTGCAGCTTTTTTGGCTAATCTGTAAATAGCTATTGATGAAAAATAACAAACAAAAAGAACATGGTTGATATTACACTGCATTATCTGTAGTGTCAACAGTATATTCAATGCTGAAGGCTTGTATCATAGGGTTGCAATTCAGTCTGAAATGGAGGCATTTCACAGCAAGGGCCCAGGGGGTGCTATAATGAGCACATGGTTGGGGGGTGGGGCTGTAGTGAATGTATGCCATGATACCCTCAATTCACGTGCAGTATGTTAGTAATGCTGGAATGTGAATGGTACAAGTGAACTGGCTCTCTAGGTCAGAGCTAGCCTGTTGACCGGGTCAGTTGTAGCCCCAACAGCAGCAGCAGCAGCAGCAGCCCTCAGCATCTCATGAAGGAGTGGCCTGCAGGATATCAGCACCTCATCAATCTAACTAACTGGTCCTCCTCCCCTTTCTCTTTAGACTAGCATTTAACCCATTTGACAAATCTTTGCACTGCAATATGTGTATTGAGCTGGGCTACGCAGTTATGCTTGAGTTGTTTATGTCTCAAAGGCTATTCTGTGTTGTTGTATTATTGGCCCTTTCACAAATTTAAATTTCATTGCATGAATCCTCTATAAATCTTGAATTGCTGTAAGCACACTTGTCAAACTGTGCAAGTTTCATAGCTGTTATTTTCAGCAAGACTGCACAAAAGCTGTGGAGTGATAGTGTTATTTGTAGGCTATAAACCAGTGTAATCAAAGCAAAATATAGCAGCGAGTCTTCTTATCAGGGTATCTAGCATGTAGGGTGTGATTTGAGATAAGTGGCAGGGGTCTTATCATGCTCTAGGGTGATTGGTCCCAGGGGGGAGGGGGCAGCTGAGCTAGACTGAATATCTTGTGTCATGAAATAAACAGCAGACTGGGGATGATCCACATACTGACAGTATGTAGCTGGAATGCCAGCACCGCGCTGTATCTAGGGTGGGGACTGGACTCCATCATATACCCCAGCCTGGCTGACATATCACAGAGACAAGTCACCCCAATGGCACTGCCATAAACCACACTTGAACAAACACCCCAGTACAATGTACAATGGATGTAGAATGTGGGTCACATATATACAGTCATTTCTCTAATAGCTATGACCTGCTCTCTGGGTGTATTTGCTATTGTCCTGTATGTGGGAGTGAACTTAGCATTTGTAATATATGCCTACACTACTGCAGCTACTTTTTCACTTGGCTCAAGCACCAGAAACATGGGGCTGGTAGAATGTGGATGTTGAGTTGGTCGAGCCCCGCCCACCTCCAACATCACGCAGCTTACAAGATGCAGGGTGCCAGGCAGCATCATGCTGCTGTAGATGCAGAGATGCAGCCTGGGTCACCAGAATATTACATTTGCATCTGGGAATTTGGGATGATGCTGCAGTACGATAATCCTTTTAGTTCATTCCCCTGACAGTTGCAAGGTTCTGGGACTCCCCCGCTCAGCCTTTCTTGCATGTACAGTAAACAGAGTGAGTTAGGGAATATGAATGAAATTCCTCCATCACAAAATTTTTCATCAAATGTTAATACAAGGAATAATTACATTGTAATTCTCTGATTAATAATTCAAATAACTTCTTTATGCAATTGTCAGAAGTTTAGTATGCAGTGCACACACCAATAAAAGAAAGACCTGTGAGAAAAAGTTATATCCTGTTTGTGTGGGGAGTGCAAATACACTCTTAGTGTCTGTGTATGAATGTACTGGTGCTGTGTATAATCTAGACCTTGAGTGGATAGATATGTAAAAGTTTTTTATGGCAATACACAAGTATAAACCTTGAGCAGTTATCCCTGTTGTTGGCCTCTAGCTGTACAATGATATCCACCCTCTTGGCATAACCTCTGCACTCCACCCATGTAGATTAGGGCGATAGGCAGAATCAAGCTTGGTGTGCAAGGCATGCCTTGATCAGTGCTCCAGAACCAGACTAATCTATTCCCAGATAACGACCGGTCAGAATCTATTGACGTTGGTCAGATCGATTGGAGCACATCAGTCTTTGGACTAATGGCCAACTCTTGTTGCTGTTGGCCTCCTGGCTGGCTCTCTGATGCCTCTTGTACTGGCCTTGAATTTGCATGTCGCATCATCCTGCTATGTCTACCAACTCCCTCAAGCTAAATCTTTTATGTTGGAGACTATGAGTTAATACCATAGATCAGCACTGTGAGAACTCTCCTGTTGTCGCGTACAAAAGAATATAGAAGGCCTCCGGTAGCTCCTGTTTAATTATTTACAGGGTTTGCTTTTGGAGATGTATGGCTGTGGGTCATAGCTGCGTAATGGGATGCTAAGTATGGTACCAGACAGCCAAAGGGAATTGTCATAGATTAGCTTGATATCGCTTTAAAAGGAAGATGCCTGAGAAGTTGTGGAATGCTGGGTCATATTTTTGTAGAAAGTAGTGTTCTGTTGATGAGATAATGCTGTAGCGACGGTGTATCTCATAGTAACGATCTCCTGGTATGGTGATATAGTTAAATAAAACTGGTGTGCAGACGAAGTTCATTGGCTACATTTTTAGCAACAGAGGTAGTTATCAGTTACTGCGCCCAAATAAAACCATTGATTGATGACATAAGCAAACAATTGAGTTAATGATGTCATATGCAGATTAAACAATAATTATTGTTAGGCACAGTTACTGATGGTTTCTTCTATTAATAAGAAAAGAAGTCCATTATTTTAGAATAAGTTGGCTCTCTGCAAAAGTGATTGCCAGTTGCGTTTTCAAATTATAAGAAATCTATTACAGTTTGAGATACACTTCAGCTTGCTGGTTAATGTCCAATAGTTGTATGTATTTTTATGAATTCGCCATACTCACTGTTACTTTCATATATTTCAGACCCGATTTGATCCAGATTGACAAACTGCACAGAGGCAATCCTATGTACAACCTTAACAATGCCTTCAATGTTGCTGAGGAGAAGCTGGGTCTTACAAGACTTCTGGACCCAGAGGATGTCAGCGTGGAGTACCCCGATGAGAAGTCCATCATCACCTATGTCGTCACATACTACCATTACTTCTCTAAGATGAAGCAGGAGTCTGTCCATGGCAGAAGAGTTGGAAAGGTAGGGTCTAATTAAATCTATGAAATCATGTTTTGATTCTTGTTTAGTATGGATCGTTATGGTCTGGTCAATGCTATCATTGGGATCTGGGCTCAGGTCATAAGCAGTATAGTTCAGATCAATTCTGGTATCTTTTGTGGAATCGAATTAGTTCAAAATTAATTTTTTATGGTGGGAGAATTTTGAATGTCTTGAATCAAAGGGTGGCGTATGCTTCACTTCTTTTAGGAATAAGTGTATCTGCCACTGACTTTATTATGTACTTCTGACAATGTTTCAAGCTAAGTATGCCTCTTTTTTTGGCATCAGTAATGATGTGATATGTATTTTGAATTTTAAATAAATCAATTGATCAATCTTTTGCAGGTCGTCAACCAATGCATTGAGAATGATGCCATGATCAACGATTATGAGACCCTTACCTCAGACCTCCTTGAGTGGATCAGGTCCACCATTGAAGTATTGAACGACAGAAAGTTTGCCAACTCCCTCAATGGAGTCCAGCAGCAACTGGCTGCTTTCAACACATACCGCACAGTTGAAAAACCACCCAAGTGAGTAATAACCTACTATTTAGACTAATTATTTCCCTCGTTAATATGAGACGTGCAAATATGGGCCAATAACTCTGGTAATCTGTTAATGACTTTTATCTTGTTTGTTATCATGACTGCCAGTTCCAAAATAATAGAGGATAATGCATAAGAGACCTAATGAGTATGTTATGATGTAACCTATCAATAATTGGTGTTTTATCTGGCAGAAATATTGGACTATTTCAGCAGATAAGTGTGTAGGAGATACCAGATGAAAATTAATGTTGTACTTCATGGAAATGAGATAGGCGGCACAATTTCTTTGGCATCCTACACATTTCTATGGTGACTGAGATATCTGGGTAACTGAGTACATAATATTATTACAGGGGAACCCCTTCTGAATTCAAAAGGTGTTGGACTTCATGCTCCATTGCTGTTGTCTTAACAATGAATCATCCACGCAATATGGCCTATTGGCCTATTGGCAATTGTACTGCTGTTTAGTCTTCAGTGCAGCTGCCAACGTGAGATATTGCCAAAATAGCAGGACGGCCTGGTGGTGTTGTTGTCATAAACCAGGCTGAATTGCTGCTGCTGCGGCCAAGATGGCTTTCATAATTGTTGATGCTTTGCGGAATGCCAAGTTGGATGATGTAAAATATCTGAAACATATTTCTGGCATATATCATGCTTCATTGCAATATTTGTGATGACACGAGAAAGAAAAAAAAACACTTAGGATCTGTTAGAATCTGTTGTAGGCTGAGTCATCACAATATTGTAAAAGTACAATGATATTCACTTTAAAGGCATTTACCTAAGTTAATAATGCCCCATGATTAACACAATGGTGTGTGCAATGAATGTATCATTGGGAAAGTTATGTACTGCAGTACTATTTTCCTGTACTCCAGTACTTGCACAAGTGTTGCGGTTGTTTTCTTTCCCCAAGTGATAGACTCGCTTCATGTGGGAGACATGCCCAGTGCAGTCTATATTTGTTTTTGGGTGAGAGAGGGGGAGTATGCCTGAAGCACATACAACTTTAATTTCTGTCCTACTTTGAAAAAGTTTCAGCCCAAGGGCGAGGCTGAGTCAACAACATGTTGATATATGCAGCATATGATCTATTTGTGTGCAGTGTTAAAATGTTTTAATGTTGTAAGCCTGTCACCATTTTGTGTGCACAAATATCATGTATTGAGTAGGCTGCTTCTTTATGTTTTTTTAACCACAAGAAATCGTTTGCAGACTACTTGACTAACATTTGCATTAATATGACATTAAGTGCAACCCTCTCTTCATTGTGCGAAGTTTTTGCATTGATTTCGCTGAAACTAAAAAGCAGAATACAGATTGCATGTTGTTGACATATTTTCTTGTCAGAATGCCAAAGTAAAATTGTAACACACAAAGAGAGCTCTTAGTTAGCAGCAAGACCTCTCGGTGCGCATTGCCTGCTCATAATGTGTGCCAAATGTGCAACACTAGACTAACAACCTCAGTTCTGCCAGGCGAACTTGGAGCACTGTTGCAGTTACCTGGCCTTTTTCGCAAGGTGCTTCATGCTCCGCTGATTGATGGGCTCTTATTTGCAATAAACCTGACAGTTGTAGGCTATGTTTCGTAGTAGCTGTTTATATGCCAGAAATATCTGATGCAGATCTATAGAGGTTGCATTATGCCATTAAGACCTCAACAATATCAATATTATGCATTATGTGCAATCATCAATGCCGCATATTTGCTAATGTTATGCTGTCATTTGGTTAAATGTCTTAATGACCTTACATACAATTTAATGCAAATGAAGTGATTTCTTGATCTAAGAAAGCTGAACTGAGAAGTAAACATGTCCATATTGACTCAGATCTTGAATAGGGCAACGTCTCTATCAGGGTACATGTTTCCATGTTTGCTTGATCATGGACGATACGTGTAAGATGACAAGTGAACTTTGCACTGATGTCAATTTTGCTGTCCACAATTGGAGAATGCCCTGCAAACATGAAGGTGACACCCTCAGGGGTCACACTACAGCTTAAACTTTCCATTCAGTTGTACCAGATCTGTTCAGATGTAGTATTATTAACTGACTACTGTCAGCATGGATTTAAAGCTTAGCATTTGCCATCTGTGATATTTGCAATATATGCTGAATTTGTCCTCTCATACATGACAAGTCATATTCTTTAGTCAGAGAGGGATGCTTCATTTTGTACGAAAAGCCTAAGTGCTTCTCTCTTGGTGATTATTTTTTGTTAAATAAAAGATATCACCAATATACTTAAAATGTATTGAATAGTTTCTGCAATAAAGCCTTTTACATTGTGACATGAAAAGAATAAAAAAGGAAACATTGCTGAAATTAGAGTGTTAAGTAGAAACAGTTTCAGACAGGTACTGGTGAGAGAAGTGGCAATTGTGTGTGTTTGTGGGGAATGCTCTTGGGCTTCTCTTGTGTGATAAGAGGGTGAACTCAAGCTGATAATTGGCAGGGGAAGCCAGCTTCACTTCAGAAGTGTTACGGGCAGGTAGCACAGGAGAGGGGTTCTGGATGCTCCTGCTAGCAGTGCATCAGTCTGCTTGCAGTCAAGAGGGTGTGGTCGTTCATCTGACCACCTTTCCACCCCCACCGAGGGCATTGCCCTAGCCCTGACCTTTAACAATGCTTGTACATTGTAAATACAGTAATGCTAATGCCTGCCATCATGTGGTCTTGTCGTACATTGTCAGAGAAAAATGGAAGTAAAGCACAAAAAGTAGCCTTGATGCTGTTGATCTGAACAGCATGCCTGGAATAACTGTAGTAGCTAATATTACCATGGCTACACACAGGCTGCAGTGCTAGACATTACTCGCTTTACCTCAACATATCCAACATATGATAAGTAATGGTATTAATAACCTTTTGGCGCTGTATTGTGTCGATCAAATAGAAATCTAACATCAACGAACTCTTAACCTTAAGCTTTGTGTAATGGAGAAAGACTCCCACACAATTTCTTTTGCTAAATGAGAGAAATTTTAAAAGACAGAAATGTAAAAGCTGAAGTGATTCTTTATTATCTGCCCACTTGAAATACTTTTAAAAAAGTGCACCATTTAATACTTTGATCATTTGAGATTGCCTGTCTTTCCTTATGGTTGTATTTCGACATGATAAAATGATTGATGTGTCCCATGCTATTTTAAAAAGTAATCAGGGTGATACCATGAATGCTCATCCTCCAAAGCATGTGATGGCAAGACAGAAAAGGCCAGTATTTGAAATGGAATTGAGAATTAAGTTACCTGTTCCTGTTATTGGTTCATGTTCAGTTTTATCTCTAGAGTAAGATTATTTTTTGTTGCTGGTTTGCCATTTTTGACAAGAATTATAATTAACTGAAGAAAAAAATGGTATGATACTAACATTTATAGCTGTGAGGCACTTTCTGTTTAACTTGTTCAGTTAACTGTTATTTTTTTCCCCATTACATGCAGGGATTTTATAAGCTAATTGGCAAGTGCTGCCACCTTGTGTAAAATCATATTCTATCAACCTCTTGTCACAAACTGATAACAATTTGTGTGTAATTGTCTTTTCTAGGTTTGTGGAGAAAGGAAACCTGGAGATCCTTCTATTCACAATCCAGAGTAAAATGCGAGCTAATAATCAGAAACCATACACACCAAAAGAGGGCAAGATGATCTCAGACATCAACCGTGCCTGGGAGAGTCTTGAGAAATCTGAGCATGAGAGAGAATTAGCCTTACGTGAAGAACTTATCAGGTGCGGTGTTTTGCAATATCTGGCTTTAATGTTGATGATATGTTCACAATTTATTACAAAGCTACATTTGATTCAAAGTCAATTGGCAAGTTGCTGTTTCATGTCATGATGAGTTTGTTATTTCTTACAGACAAGAGAAACTGGAACAACTAGCCTCTCGTTTCGATCGCAAGACCGGCATGAGAGAGGCCTGGCTCTCAGAGAACCAGAAACTCGTCACCCAGGATAACTTCGGTTATGATCTGGCTGCTGTTGAGGCCGCAACAAAGAAACATGAAGCTATTGAAACAGATATCTACGCATATGAAGAGCGTGTGCAGGCTGTCATCAGCGTGGCATACGAGTTAGAACAGGAGAATTATCATGATATTGAGAGGATAAATGCAAGGTAAGTTTTATCTTCAGATGGTTAGTTATTAGTGCCATGGTAAAGATCCCAGAAGTTGAAGTAAATGTGCTTTGAGTGTAATTATTTATAGTGAATTTACTTCAATTACAATTGTATATTACTGAAGTTATCGGACATTCTCTAAGATGCTGTAGAACTATTGTATTAAATGCTCTTATTGTTATGTGATCTCCTCCCTTCAGGAAAGACAATGTGCTACGATTATGGCAATACCTCCTTGAGCTGCTGAAGGCAAGACGCATGCGCCTTGAGCTTTCCCTTCAGCTCCAGAAAATCTTCCAAGAGATGCTGTACATCTTGGATTGGATGGATGAAATCAAGGCTCGTCTTCTGTCCGAGGATTTTGGCAAACATCTTATGGGTGTGGAAGATCTGTTGCAGAAACACAGCCTCTTGGAAGCTGACATTAATGTGGTCGGAGAGCGTGTGAAGAGCGTCAATCATCAAGCTGGCAAATTTGTTGATGGCGATTTCCCTGAGGCAGGAGGTTAGTGTCTTTGCAATGTATTTGTGAAATTTATGGAGTATTTGCAACCATTCAGTGTGGCATGATTATGCAGTTTGCCTGGCAAATTGTAGTATTAGTGAACTCAGTTACATTAAATAATGTCATGTGTGAGTTATGTTAGATTTTGTTATCATTGTCTAATTTGCTGTGTGCGTGCATTTGATATTTTCATACCCAATACCTTTGTTCATAATGCAATCATTAAACCTAGTTAATTGCCATTTAGTTATCCCTCTGTTTTGTTAAACTTGTTTTAACTGCATGTTGTAATGTGAATGTGACATTTCAGAAGTACAAAAGGAAGGATCAGACAAGCCAGAGAGTAAGTTGTATAGAAAAGCTAAGGTCACTGCTTCTCTGGGGTTGGAATTATTATTTCAACGTTTCGACATTAACCAAATGGAACTGGGCTCAGAACAGTTCTTGTAGTCAACTATAACTTTAGTATTAGAATCTTTAAGTTAAGAATTTAATGGTGCTAAGTTATTTGATATGTAGTTACCTAGTATCAAGATATTAGCTTGTGCATGCTTAGAGATATATATATCTGGCAGTAGATGAGTTTGGTAACCATTGTAGGCTTCACAGCAGTAAGGATTAGCTCCATTGTATAATCTGTATGTATCCACTAACAATTTTATGGTAAAGCAAGACATAATACATTGATTAAGTACAATATGTAAGGTTGTGTCAGGTAAGTAATGTTCTGAATGAGTTGAGATACATGTAATAAATTAGCAACCTGAGTGATGTCATTCATGGAAGTGTACAGATTATGAAATTGGTATTGCCCTAAGCAGTGTGTGTAGCTGTGTGATGGTAAAGGTACTAATGTACTTAAAGTGTGTTCCTGTGTGACTTCTGATGTGTGGGTTATGGTGGATTATGTTATGTTCAAGATTGTATGACATTGTCTGTGTTGCACAGGTATTATTCTAAAGGTATTATTCTGAAGCTGAGGTATCTACCTTTCAGGTTATAAGCCATGTGACCCTCAGGTTGTTAAAGACCGCATGGACCATCTTGATGCTGCTTACGATGAGTTGAGGCAGCTTGCAAAAGATCGTCGCAGCAAGCTGGAAGAGTCTCGCAAACTGTGGCAATTCTACTGGGACATGGCTGATGAGGAGGGTTGGATTAAAGAGAAGGAACAACTCATGTCCTCCCCCGATCTTGGTCATGATCTTACTTCTGTGCATTTGTTGATCAGCAAGCACAAGGTGAGTGGTACTCTAATGGTGCCAATATCCTTCTCAATTGATATTTGCATGTTGCATGTTATTGTAAGCTATGAACAATTGTTTCTAGGACTGGGAAAATCTTTTTCATGAACGACGTGAAAAATTCAATGAAAATCTTAAAAGCTGGTCGAACACGTTCGAATCGGTAAAGATATAGAATTCAAGAGAACTTATATATAAGATCATGGTTTGGGCAGTTTTGTCAGAAAACTGTTTCTATGAAATAAAGAATTTGGCTAATAATACAAGGTATCAAGTTTTTGCTGCATAATAATGCTACTAATGTAAGGTGATGAAAACATAGTTAAGTCATGCTGGTCTTGAAGTTGTGTGTCAACTTGCTTTTGAAAAACCAAGGGTTTGAACATATGGTGTTTCTGATATATTTTTCTGTTAAATGGTCTTATTTAAAAATGGGAAATTGCATTAAGAAGCAAAAATGCTTGATGAAGTAGATTATAAGTAATTTTGGGTGACAGTACAATGGTGAAGAGTCATTGCTTCAACACAACTGCTTGCTTTTCTTGATTCATATTCCTGGTAAACAGTCTTTGCTATATTAGTAATGTATTTGTCAACAGGCTAATGAAGATGAAATGCAGGCTCGTCACTCCCATCTGCAGTCAGTGCTGCAAGTTGGTGAGGACTTGATCAAAGAAGACAACCTTGGTGCTGACAAAATCCAGGGCCGTATTGGTGAGATCAACGGCCAGTGGGACAACTTGTTGGAGCTGGCTAGTCTTAGAAAGAACAGACTCCATGAAGCTACCGACTTCTATCAAGTACGTTTTTTTTGCTGTTATTTGGAGCACATGGAGTTCATTTCCTGTAGTGATGGAACTTAGTCAGCTTTGCACAAATCTCAATATCTCATTTATAACTTCAGTTCTTTGCTGATGCCGATGACATTGATACTTGGATGCTGGACACGCTTCGTCTTGTCTCAAGCGAAGATGTTGGCCGTGATGAAGCCAGTGTGCAGTCACTCCTGAAGAAGCACAAAGATGTAACAGATGAACTTCAGAACTATTCAAGCGTCATTCAAGCACTTCATGAACAGGCAGCAGCCCTTGGTGAACAGGTGAGATAATGAACACTGAGACAACCGTCATTTGAGTTATTAATGATAGATGGCCTGACTCGAGGAGTTATTGGTCAATCTTTTTAAAGGAAAGATGTTGTATAAAACTTATATTAGTTATAAGTGAATCTTGTAATGAATATTTTATCAGGGATATGTCCTAACTCAAAGGAGTTATTATAAGTGAATCTTGTAAAGAATGATGTCCTAACTGACTTAACCATTTTACAGGATCAAGAATCTCCTGAAGTTCAAGGAAGGCTTGGAAGTATTGACAGGCGCTACCAAGAGCTACTTGAGCTGGCCAAACTTAGAAAGCAACGTCTCCTTGATGCCTTGGCCCTCTACAAACTCTTCAACGAAGCCGATGGTGTCGAGCAGTGGATCTCGGAGAAAGAGAAACTTCTCGATACCATGACTCCCACAGAGGATATTGAAGATGTAGAGATCCTCAAGGCACGTTTCCAAACTTTCGATCAGGAGATGAAATCTAATGAAGACAAGGTGAACACTGTAAATAACCTTGCCAGACAGCTGCTACAGAATGAACATCCCAATGCTGATGAGGTTATTGGGCGCCAGGATCAAGTTAATTCCAGGTAAAGTGGTTGTTTATGAATGAAGTATTGCTGTTTGAGAATGATATATTGCTGATTTTAGAACCTCTAGTGAGTGTGAATGTGGTTGTGATATGAGCTTTTTCACTTCAGGTGGACCAAGCTTCGTGACTTGGCTGACCAGAAGAAGAGTGCTCTCACCCTGGCCCATGGTGTTAACACATGGCACATTGAGTGTGAGGAGACCATGCAATGGATCAGAGAAAAAGAGAAGCTTATCGAATCCACAGATGAGCTCGGCAATGACCTCGCTGGTGTCATGCAGCTGCAGAGACGACTCAGTGGCTTGGAGAGGGATCTGGCTGCCATCCAGGCTAAACTCGATTCCTTGCAAGGTGAAGCTGACCGTCTCTCTGAAGAGAAGCCAGAGGAGGCTGCTGCTATCCGCCAGAAGATTGTACAGATCACCGAGTTATGGCAAGAACTGAAGACCATGCTTAAGGTCAGAGATGAGCGCCTTGGTGAGGCCAGCGAACTGCAGAACTTCTTGCAGAATGTTGATCACTTCCAGCAATGGCTCAGCAAGACTCAAACAACCGTCGTTACAGAGGACTTCCCCAACGACCTGGCTGAGGCCGAACGTCTGCTTAATGAGCATCAACAGGTCAAGGAAGACATCGAAGGCTACAGGTCAGACTACACCAATATGAAAGATTATGGAGACAGTGTGGTTGAAGGCCAGGACGATGTACAGTATCTCTTCCTCCGTGAGCGTCTAAAGGCTCTTAATGATGGCTGGGAGGACACCCAGAGAATGTGGGACAACAAACAACACCTCTTGTCCCAGGGTCTCAACCTCCAGGTTTGTTACTTGCATGCTGATACATGCTAAAATGTAAATGCTTAAGTTCTCCTCTGTAAATGCAAATATGCTGTAGAGAAAGTATTGCTCAACTTAGATCTAACCATTGACGGCACTAGTGCAAGAAGTAACCTATTTAAAAACTCTTCATGTGCCATATCCGAAGCGATGTTGGACATCCTGCATATTATTATTATGACACAAATGGTTTCTGTATTATGTATAAAGGTATTCGGTGGTTACTCTTTGGTTTCAACGTTGTCACAAATTATTTCCTTGTGTATCAACCAATAAGAATTTAACATATTTACTTATCTTTTGTCTTCAGATGTTCCTGCGTGATGCCAAACAAGCTGAAGTGCTCCTTAGTCAGCAAGACAACTTCCTGTCCAAAGAGGAAGTACCTGTAAGTATTTACGGAGCTGATAATGCTGAAATGAATATGATGATCTGTTTATGTTTAGTATGAGTAGGGAACACGCTGTTATTAGGTATAGTGTAAGATCACTACACCAAGATCACTACACATTTACAATTACAAAAATTTCCAGAATCTTAGGATTTCTCCAATTGTGTTTCATGCATCTACAGTGATCCCTGTCTTGTCTTTATATATTGAAATTGTTTCTGTTGTTACTTAAGTGTAATATGTCATTATAGAGAAATGACTGAAGAAGATTCACTTTCAAAAATACTGATCAAATTTCTTATGCAGGAGTAAATCACAAAAATGTTCATTCTTGTATATTCAAAGCTATTTGCACTATAAGGTCTGCTTTAGGCATGTGCCATCAATAAGAAGCTTTAATCCCAATTTTTCTTAAGCACATTACAAACATCTGTTCGCTGTTTTCTTAAGCACTGTTTACTTAAGCCTTTGCCCTGCTGGGTGAATGTATGTCACTGAAAGACTGCTCAGGTAGTAGATATTGAATTGTTAATTGTCTGAACAAGTGAAAGATATGCATTAAATGTGGTGTGTGTCATATGAAGTGCAAGTCCCAGTCATTGCTTCATGAGTATGTTTCTCCTATTTCATTGCACAGACAACTCCTGGACTTGACAGACAGGTAAAAGGCTGTGTGAACTAAAGACTTAGCAATCAACAGCCTTTGCAATGGCAAATACCTTGCTCGCATGATTTGCTCTGTTGTGTCTTTTGATGATAGCATGCTCCTTTGTGATTGTTTATTGCATATTATAAGTGAATAATTGACATATTTTGTTTCCTGTAGGGCTGATTAACATTTGAAGCTTAAGTTTCAAATGCGATATCATTTTCTCGATCAAAAACCAACTAGTTCCGTTGTTTTCTGCATTCATTCTTCAACAATTAACTGTTCTTGTCCATCAGTATATTGATGAAAAAGGATGAATTGTTTGCAATCAATAATTCCTAGGTGTCACCTGCTGAAGGTATCAGATCTACTTGATCATCGTTAATGTGGTCAGCTTCACAGTATCTTTTAGTTACTGCTGCAGTAATGGTGTGCTGTGATCAGTCTAGGTGTTGTACTCAATTACATAACTAACATAAATTTGATTATAAGTGTCTGATGTGGCCGCCATTGATAAGGTTTATTTACGCATGTTTGAAACGAATGATTTGCAGTGTACATTGAAGCAAAATTATCATTTGGTTGTTTTGCATTTGACTCAATCTCATGGAACGCAAAAGTTGTCATCTGTTTTTTCGAAAACATATTCAAAATGGTGCTTCTATCAAAAGCACTGCCATTGAATGAACTTTGTAGATTTAGTCCATTTGTAACATGCCTTACTACATGTTTGAAAAGCATGTGTGGAAACTGGAAGACTTATATTTACATTAATTGTTCAATTGAAATTTAGTTACAGGTTGATTAGCATGGTGCTTTGAGTGTAACCATTTCAGTGTGTGCTGGCTAAAACTATAGACAACTTGCAATCAATGTATTTGATACTATTTTAGTAATATCCACAATTGGGTCGTAAATATTGGCCCAAGTTTTGGGTCACTTTATCCTATACTTGTGGTGTACAAGATTGGCCAAGAAAGAATAGATTTACTTTATAAAGTATGAAGATGCATCTGTCTAAGTCTTGCTTTTTTCCGCTGCAGCATTCATTGGAGGCTGCAGAGAATCTTATCAAGAAGCACGAGGCCTTCATCACTACCATGGATGCTAATGATGAGAAGATCAACAATGTCCTTCAGTTCGCCCAAAGACTCATCGACGAGGGTCACTATACTGGCGATAAGATTAAGGCTAAGGCTGATTCCATCCAAGAAAGGTAATTGAAATATTTGATATGACTTGCTTTTCGATCAAATTATATTTTGACTGTTTGAGTGCTGTTTGAGTATAATGATGGATTACTAGCCGTAGTGATGGGAGTTGGTAACATTTTTGTAGTCGATCATCAGTTGAGGGAAACCAACCGATACCAACCCATGATCTATTTGATTCGGATTGGATACCTATAAACTGATTATTAAACTCCATACATTTTCACTTACAAAATATTCAATTGTGGAAACACAACACTAATTGTCACTGACAACTGTTAACGAGAATCAATAGAATGCTTTTTTTTTTTCAAACCTTAGTCTGAATTTAATTAACTCATACATCGGAACTGACGAAAATCAGTCCCAAAGCATGCAATCGATCGTCGCGAATTTTTTAAGTGACTGACGATCGAGTATAATCGATCGTCAGCCCATCACTATTACTAGGTATGATAACAAGCTCTTGTGGTGCATGATCTAATATATTCTCTCACTTAATTTTACAGGAGAAATGTAAACAGACAGCGTGCATATGAGCAGCTGGAGCGTCTGAAGGATTCCCTCCAAGTCCAACAGTTCTTGCAAGACTGTGACGAGCTGAGCGAGTGGTTGGGAGACAAGATGATTGCTGCCCAGGACGAGACATACAGGGATGCCAAGAACATCCATAGCAAGTACATGCGTCATCAGGCTTTTGAGTCTGAAATCAATGCTAACAAAGACAGGCTACAGAAGCTGCAGCAGGTATGTGGATGTAACACGTAATGAAGAATCAGGAAATAAAATTTATGCGGAGTGAAGAGATAAATGAGGAAATCGGAAGTATTCTCCTCTTTGTATCATGTACAATAAACCTTGGTATGTATTTTGTAGGAGGGCCAGGACCTTGTCCGTGAGAAACCAGACCTTTACCCCTCCGTCAACCCCAAGATGGAAGAACTTCAGCGACAGTGGGAGGACCTAGAGGGAACAACCAAGTCCAAGGGAGAGAAATTGTTCGATGCCAACAGACACATTTTGTATGAACAGAGCTGTGATGATATTGATGGATGGATCAATGAGATCGAGTCCCAGATTGTCACAGAGGATGTTGGTCATGATTTGACAACTGTCAACCTTCTGGTCCAAAAGCAGAATATCTTGGAGAGTCAGTTGAAGATCAAGCAACAGCAGGTTGATGAACTTCAGTCCCAGGCTCACCTCATCAAGGACCTTGATGCAGACAAGGAAGAGGTCATCAAGACGAAGAGAGCCCAGGTGGAAGAAAGGTTCCAGAAGGTTTTGGCTCCTCTTAACCTGCGACGTAACATGCTGGAGCAGGTGAAGAGACTGCACCAGTTCTTGAGAGACATCGAAGACGAGAAGATGTGGATCGATGAAAGAATGCCACAGGCAACCAGCACCGACCACGGCAACAGCCTCCTCTCTGTGCAAATGTTGCAGAAGAAGAACCAGTCACTGCGCAATGAGATCGACAGCCACGAACCCAGAATTAATGTAAGTACAATGAGTTAGTGTTTTGTGATATGTTCTGTTTCACTAGTTATGCACTAATTACTTGTACATTGATATATTATGTGTTTAATTCAATTACCCTTGTTTACAGGGTGTTTGTGATGTGGGTTACACTATGATCAATGAAGGTCATCAACAATCTGATGAATTCCAAAACCTCATGGATGAACTCATGAGAAAATGGGAGGAACTGAACGATGCAGTGGCTGAGAGAAAGAGGAGGCTTGAACTTTCTGAAGTCGCCCAACAAGTAAGTAGCATGCAGATTGCATTATGTCATGTGGAATAATTACACTATTTGTGGCATAAAAGTTCTGTAATGATCTAAATACTAATGTAAATATCTTCTCAATTCCAGTACTTTTTCGATGCTGCGGAAGCAGAAGCCTGGATGAGCGAACAAGAGCTCTATATGATGGGCGAGGATAGAGCGAAAGACGAAATGGGAGCTGAGAACATGCTGAAGAAGCACAGCAACCTAGAACAGACGGTCGAGGACTACGCTGAGACCATCAGACATCTTGGCGAGAGGAGCCGCAACTTGATAGAGGAGGGACATCCCGACGGTGACGCCATTGGACTGAAGCAGTCCCAGGTCGACAAATTGTATGCCAGCCTGAAGGACCTCTCTGAGGAGAGGAGAGGCAAACTGGATGAGGTACTGAAACTCTACATGTTGAACAGAGAAATTGATGACTTGGAACAGTGGATTGAAGAGCGTGGAGTCGTTGCTGGCTCACACGAACTTGGCCAGGACTATGAACACATTACAGTAAGTGACAAGCTTATTCTTTAGCTAATTATTTTGTATTGGTCCATTAAGGTAAGCTGTGTTCTAATGAATATACAATAAAAAAAAATTTATTTGCTCTGCAGATGCTGAGAGACAGATTTAAGGAGTTTGCCAGAGAAACAGAACAGATCGGCCAGGAGAGAGTAGCAGCCGTGAACGAGATCTGTGATCAGCTGATCCAGGCTGAGCATTCAGATGCTGCTACTATTGCTGAATGGAAAGACCAGATTAATGAGGCCTGGGCTGACCTTCTTGAACTTATCGACACACGCACACAGATGCTGGCTGCCTCCTGGGAGCTGCATCGCTTCTTCCATGACTGCAAAGAGACCCTTGAAAGAATTAATGTAAGTATAAGAGTGTAAATGGTTCCTGTGTCGAGATGGGAGTTGAAATTAGTGTACTGTATTTATAACATGCTGTGTTATTTGCAGGAGAAAAAAGTTATGATCCCAGATGAGTTAGGCAAAGATGCCAAGAGTGTCGCTGCCTTGCAGAGAAGACACGTCAACTTCGAACATGACCTAGTGACCCTCGGTTCC
Source organism: Alitta virens (assembly GCA_932294295.1). Taxonomy (NCBI): domain Eukaryota; kingdom Metazoa; phylum Annelida; class Polychaeta; order Phyllodocida; family Nereididae; genus Alitta; species Alitta virens. The sequence goes on along the minus strand of OW028574.1, from coordinate 44,482,296 downwards.
CAAGTGCAACAAGTGCAGGAGGATGCTGCCAAACTTCTGGTTGCATACTCTGGTGAAAAGGCACGTGATATCAAGGATAGAGAGGAAGAAGTCTTGAATGCCTGGAGGAACCTCCAAATCGGAGTTGAAGGGCGCAAGTACAAGCTGTCTGACACATCTGACCTCTACAAATTTTTCAATATGGTGCGTGACCTCATGTTATGGATGGACGATATCATCCGTCAGATGAGCACACAAGAAAAACCAAGGTATACATTGTCAATTACCACTAGGGAGTGGATTGCCTTATGGATATATGATGAATGTAATCTCTCTTATTTGTGGCATGGATCTGATCTGCTCAATGTTGGTATTCTTTCTTTCAGAGATGTGTCTGGAGTAGAACTTTTAATGAATAACCATCAGAGCTTGAAGGCTGAAATTGAAGCCAGAGAGGAGAACTTCGCCATTTGTATAAACCTTGGAAAAGACCTTCTTGCCAGGAAACACTATCGGTCACAGGAGGTGAGAGAAAAACTCATCCAGTTGGGAACACAACGTGGCGCAATGATGGAGCAGTGGGAAGACCGTTGGGAGTACCTGCAACTCATCCTCGAGGTCTACCAGTTCGCCAGAGATGCTGCCGTGGCCGAGGCCTGGCTTATTGCCCATGAACCATACCTTAATAGTAGAGACTTTGGTGACAATCTTGACACAGTCGAGACCCTTATCAAAAAGCATGAGGCCTTTGAGAAGTCCGCTGCCACCCAAGAAGAACGATTTGCTGCATTGGAAAGACTCACAATGGTATGTAATCAGGATCATATTGCTCCAGACCATTTTAAATAAATTTTTCTACAGGCATTAAATCTGAGCTTACAATTAAGAAATATAATGAGCTAGTGTTATCATTGCCAGGAGTCAACGTTCTCTAACCATGACTGCTTTACATGATACTTATTCTTGTTGTTTCTTCCCTCAGTTTGAAATCAGAGACCGTGAAAAGGCCAGAGATGAGGAATACAGAAGACAGCACCCAGAAGCCACACAGAGCTTCCGGCAGAGCTTGAGACAGAAGTATATCGAAGAGTTCCTGCCACCCCCAGAACCCGAGTAAGTTTCGCATTTATGACAGCTCAGTCGAACCCCTGAATCAAGATCAGCCTCAAGACCACCTAGATTTAAGATAACTGTGATGGGGTCCAAAGCTGATAGCAATGTAAAAATTCTATTAAGAACATTCAAGGATTTCCAGAAGTGGTCATGATGACTGATGTAATGAATGGAGAGGAATATTTCTTGTAAATGAAGTGGCTTTGTTCACATGAATACTAAATTTTTCATTGTCATTGTCACAGACCTGAACCCGAACCTGAACCCGAACCTCAGCAACAACCATCACCCACAGACGAAGCTGCAGGAGAACCATCAGAAATGACCGGAGCCAAGGCAGAAGCGGAAGAAGGTATGTTTCTTGCCTGGTATAGTTTGATACTGTTTTTGTTCTCATTTGTTTAAGTTAAATGAGTGTCTTAAAATGCTAAGTAGTTCATAAAAACTGCTTAACTGCAGTGATGAGGTGAACTTAAAATGACTAATGACATTTTAAGTCATTTTAGAATCTTCAGTGATTTAGTCCAGTAATGAAAATGTGAATTGAGTTGGATTTAATTTAATTAATATATGTGATTTAGTTGCATTGTGAAGCAATTTCCCTTTGCTGTTGTTGCCCATATTATGTACTTTTTTTTATAACGAAAAGCCCCTTTTGAAGTAAAGTGCTAACCTAACTGATTTTGACCTTCGTTTGCTGTAGTTGTTGTATTCTGTTAGTGAATGCTGTCACTGTCAGCATGAAGATGTTCTACCTTGAGTCATGACTTGAGTTAAACTGCTTGTTGTTGATATTGAATATGGCTATATTGTGAGTGGTTTGGCATTGTTAGCAAAAACACCGCAGAAAAGCGAAGCAGCTAAAACGCCTCCCTCTTCTGCTCAACGGGCCAAGCAAACGCCAAAATCGGCAGAGAAGACACCCAGAGGTCAGAGTAAGTAACGAGAATTTTCTGGGATGGTGAAGTTTAATCATCCAGGTGTAAGGCTATGCTGTGGTCGAAGGGGACGGACAGACCAGAGTCTGTCTGCAAGAAGCTTCTACTTCCTGACTTTCCTCACCTGCTTATTGATTACGGGTCCCAGGTGTCTTATTATATGCCACCACAATATGCCAAGAATATTCATAATGCTTTCTCCCTTTGATTTATGCTTTTATTGTCCTGCTCTACCGCGTGTTTGTACATCTTATCATGACGTAAGATGTGTGTTATGTCCTGGCTTCTTGCTTTTTGGTGTTGGTAATGCTTGCTGTGTTTCATATAAATCCATTGTGCTTTTTTACTGATTTATGATTTAACAAGTGCTTATCATAACTGAACATTACTTGTACATTGTCCTAACAAGTTGCACAATAATATAAGTACTAACTGCCTTCTTACTAATATTAACAAGAGTGTATGTGGTTTAGATTCTAAGAGTAGTACGACTGAGGATGACTTAACTTTTATTTTAGAAGAGAGAGGTGCTGGCATGAGAAGGGCACATTCTGCAGAAAGACAGGGTGTTCTGATAATGGAAGGTAACCAACGGCTGACGTACGATTCAGTCAGCACACTATTATGACACTCTGCACCGGGTCTTTTTGTCCTCCTAGTTTTCTTACCTTTTTTTGCCCCTTCCCATCATAACCTATAAATCCTGTTCTTGAGAAATACTGACACAGAAATTACTCACAAAGTCAGCATCATGGAGTTGTCTTTTAACACTCCCCAGTTTGGCATTTGAAAGATGGGAAATGCAAGGATGTGGGATTAATTCAGACATGGTAAAAGTTTTTCACTGTTTATTTCTTTAGTTTTCATTTATTTTTTGACTTCGGCGAAAGGGACCAATTTGTATTAGGGCATCCTTGGGTTTCTTTAAAATATCCTGAGGTTTTCTAATCTTTAACTCTTATCTCACTTCCTGAATGAGGCTTATAGTACCCTGCTGATTACACATGTTCAAATAAATTTTCTTAAAACGGGGAGAAAATGTCGAATCAACGATAGAACTTGCAGTATATGCACATTTATCAGAGCGAACATTTTCTCCCTCGGTAGTACTAGGAACTGACTGGTTTATTGATTTGTAGTGAACCACATAAGAGTGATACTGCATGTTGGTTATGGGTGATATAATCTTTACCTCTGCTGGTAACTTCTTTCCTTTACCAGATTTAAGATAGCTTCTTAGGTAGACGGCATCCTAACACTATTGCTTGCATCTAACTATACCATAGTGGAAATGGTTTGTTGAGATTTATTATTGTGTAAAGTTGACAGATGCTGTAAACTTTAGCATGATTTAGTGTGACTTTCTATCTTTGAAGATCCTTTTTTTATTAAACAAGAAGTGCACAGTTTCTGTAGAGGATGACTAATAATAAGAAATTAGTTTGGGAGTTCACTGTAGACATACTGACATTAAAGTCTAATTATAGAAAGTGCAGGAGATCCAGGACTCAGGGCATTTCTTTGCAGGACAGTTACATTGTTTATCTGTTTGTTAGTGATAATAAGAAAACTTTCTTCTTAAAGGTGGCGAAGAAGAAGAGCGCTTTGAAGGAGCACTCTCTAGAAAACACGAATGGGAAAGCACAACTAAGAAAGCATCTAACAGGTATGCATTTTATTCAATGTTTATTTTTAATAATGCCGTTAGTAAACTTTGTACAGTGTTTGTTAGTTAATGGGGAACTGTTGTACCAATAGCGGGAGCTAACAGTGGCAGTGCTGCGCTCAATCATTGTTAGGTGACTTCATCGATATGTGACATTAAATGCACTCATTGAATTGATTGTGCGATGACACCATTAAACAATTGTTAGTTGCAGTGCCTGGCAGCTCTGTCTATTGGTAAACAGTAGCCCTTTGCTCTTCATAATATTATAAGTTATAAAGAAATAAAAATTGATACAGTGAATATTATCTTTTAATTTCAGATCATGGGACAAAGTGTATTGCGTCCTGGATAATGGTGCCATTTCCTTCTACAAAGATCAGAAACACGCTAAATCAGTAAGTAAACATCCTAGCAACCATAGTAGCACTACAAATCAGGCAGCTGAGACTATATATATTGCAGAAGTTATGATCTAAATAACCGTCATCTCTCGTAACTTTATTGGATGTTTCTAACTCAACAGGATCCAGCCAGCACCTTCCATAATGAGCCGCCAATTGACGTGAATGGAGCAACTGCCTCCATCGCCGCAGATTATACCAAGAAGCCCAATGTATTCAGGCTTAAACTAGCTTCAGGAGGAGAGTACTTGTTCCATTGCAAGGATGAGGTAAATGTATTATTTAGGGTTTCCTGCTTAAGTTTGTCTTTCGTCTAAAGTACCTCAGATTTGTTGATGGTGTGTCAAAATTTGGAGATTGTTTAAACATTGTAAACATTTGGTATTGTGGAATAATTTTAGTATGTATGTATGTATAAATTTGTTTATTAAAGTCACATGAGGTAACATATTAGTAAAAATTGACATTTTTAATTGCAGGGAGAAATTGATAGCTGGATAAGCAAACTGAGCACAGCCTCTGGAGCTGATGCGGCTTCACCGACCCGAGCCCAGACTCTGCCAGCCAGCGGTGCAGAGGGTCGCAAGGATGAAAGTAAACGCAGGAGTTTCTTCACTCTGGGCAAGAAAAAGTAAAGTGACATTTAATGAGTTTCAATAGAAGCTGACTTTTACAAACTCTTCCTGACACCATGGATCCCTATTGATTTACAAAACGGACCATCATGAACCCATGGACTAACATGACCACCACTACCACCACCACAAGCAAAGTTTGTTACTAGATCGGAAGATGACTTCTTATGAACCTGCTAACCCTTGGCATGGAAAATATTACCTCTAAATGTTGTTCACATCGGGTGTATGGGGATGACCAGGGTCCAGTGTGCCTTGTGTGCATAACATTCCCCTTGGCTGACACCCTGGTCGCCGACAGTGTTTCCTACATAAAGTATGCAGTGTGATGATCACCTGCGTTATATAGAGTATAACTGATAGTCTTGCAAAACCTACCCTAATCGCCACAATATATGTCCAAGTAATGCATGACCATCGTTGTAGCTAATTCGCACCATATTCATTTTGTACTTCACTACCTTTTATTGCTAATAACCTAGGCATTAACATCATTGTTTTTAACTACAAGTATATAAGTAATACTCTTATGTATTGGCATTAGGGTCAAGGACAAAAAAAAAGCAACAATGCTGAATGAGGATGGTTTATGGAGTATGGAATAATGTGTGGAGAGTAAGATTTTTAAATTTATGAACTTTTAAGATATATATTTCGATGTAAAGCTGCATATTTCTAGTCAAGCTTTCCACACCTGTATGATGATGAAAAAAAAAAAGAGTGCTTTATTAGTGTGATCATAAAAATGTATAAACTGTAAATATTCTCAAGTGTTAGTGTAGTGTGCTGGTGTGTGCCAGTTTGTACGATAGTTGTAGGGTTAGAACATTGGTGTGAAATAAAAGTCCACAAGTTATATATGAAGGGGTTTCCATGCCAAGGGAGTTAGCAGTGAAGGCAGTTCGTAGCTTCATCTCGCCTCATCCTGTCGTCATTGTGGCTTTATATGTTGTGAAAATGTAGTGTGTCTTTGCAGAGACGAACTATGAAGCGTTATCATTGTCATCCATATAACCTACTTAAGTGGCGGCTGAGCGATGTAAGGCTGACCAGAAACGGCAAATCTTTATGAATTGGCTAACTCATTGTCGATGGTATATCACGTAAGATCTGTTAATTTCCCCCACCCCGTATAATAAATATCCTGGTAACCATTTATGTACCCATGTCCTAGTGAATTTTGAAGTAATTCAGTATTGCAATATTGTAATATGCGCTGTGGGTCAGTATAGCCATTGGTGTTTCTGCATTGGTGTCAGTGTCGTGAATGTGTTTTGTTTTGCATTCCATCTATGCAAATAAGTGCATGATACATTGATTGTCTAACACATGCATTTGACGTCCCTGCTTACCTGTTGTAGCCAAAGTATTAGACACAACAGGCATTGGATGTATTCAATTTATGTAGACAAGTATCGTACACTTTTCATGCCTTAGGTGTCAGATTTCATTTGCAATTTCAGTCATTGGCTGCTTCATAAGAATCAATGAGATGTAAAGATGTAGTTTGGCGTGCATTCGTAATCATATGCATGTGGTGGATGATCAATTCAATTAATTTCACTTAAAAATTACTGTAACCTTTTTAGACTGCTTGCAAGGATTGGAAAAATTCTTGTAATGTTTTAATGTTTGTGTATTCATGTATAAAGGTGCAGATTTTACAGAAGATTGGTGGTGTAACTATGTGCGCAGAGAAATTCAATCACATGTATGCTTACATATTGTACACAAGTAATTTTGAACTTCTCTAATGATGAGTAGAAGGTATAAAAGCCATTGTTGGGCTTTTCGAGTGTGTGATTATATTTACCTTTCATCATGTAACACCAGTTTCTTATGAATGTACAACTTAATTGAAGTCATTAGACAGCAGCTGTCATATATTTGCCACTGTTACGAGAGCTGTAGTAATATTCGTGGTCGCAGCCTGGAGGATTAAATTAGTAGTTTCTGCTGTATGCCATGCATAACATGCTGTGAGTGGTGCGTAAGTGGTCAGCCTTGATATACGAGGTGGCAATGGTAATCCTTAGTAGCATAGCCTGGCCTACATGTATAACATTAGCAGAGCTGTTCTTCTGTTTGTATACCTCCACTGGTGCATGCTTCTAGACTTGAGAGAGTTTCCTTGCCTCCTTGTAAGAGGTCATTTTGTAGAGAATTTAATGATTTGAATATGAGTAGTGAAGTTCATCTTTCATTTATAAATGGCATGTATACGACATATAAAACAAACTTTGTCATGTTGAATCTAAGCACATTGGAAGCGTTTCCAAATGTTTTATTCTTGATATGTTCATATCTAGCATAAAAAGCTTTTTTAGTGTATGCTTTTCATGGTAGAGATGATTTTAAATGAATAAGTGAAAGCTGTGATATTGACAGCTGTGTACGCGGTAAATGATTGACATTGGTTTTCATGTTGCATTGTTTTATGGAAATGTTGGAAGAAATTGTGTATCATTGGAACAGAATCTGTTTTCCATGGGAACTATTTACTGGTCATCATAACCAGAGCCCCTGGGCTGTAAAATCATGATAGAAGTGCCATTGGCAAGAATAAGGAGGACAGTCAGTGCGTTACAAGTTGAAGAACATCAGTAATAAACATTTAAATTGTCATGTAGAGCTATTGGTTGCTTCAACCATTGTGCTGTATTAAATACTTTTTTTGTTAATTGATAATTAAATGTGTGCGATTGATTAGCCATTGATTGTGTTTTAATCTGCAAAAATAAATTGTTTAATATTGCTTGATTGTCGGCTTGGAAATGGATGAAGCTTCTAATGAATCTACAGGTACTTAGCCTTTTGGTCACAGCCTGTTGTAGTTTTGATTGAATGTGTCTTTAGAATGAAAGTAGCCATTTATTTTTATGTTACCAAAGAACTTGGTATCTATGGCATCCTTGTAATTCATTGCCTTGCTTGAAGTGTAGAAATTATCTGCGGTTGTATTAGTCATTTCATGCAACCGAAGACAAAATAAGTCTCCCTTGATGGATGGTCAAGATCAAAGCTCTTGCTCTTTAGCAAATGTTCTCTGTCCCGATAAATCCTTGTGAAGAAGTTCGCATACCATGGTGAAAGAAATAGTAATTGGTCGTCAGAGTTGGGACCTGTTCTTCATAAAGGCTTTTTCCTGCTCTCATGTACATCAGTTGGTTCCTGTTCTGTTTTCGGTGGGGAGCTCTTACACAAGTGTATTTTTTTTTAATAAGCTTACTATATAAAGAATAAATACATATGACTTAAATGTAAAACTTGCTGTGTGTTTGTTATTTGTACAGGTCTGTTGATGTTTTGTTTGGAGCATACAATTGCAGACTTGTGATAACACAGAAAATATTTTTAAGTTAAAGTCATTTGCATGTGCACATACGACCTGAGTGTACGGCGCTGGGGTATACCACTGATAGAATTGTTTTGAAAGTTTAAATTGTAATGCAAGAATGCTAACATACTTTGTCAAGCCTGGCTGAAAATGTATTCCTGTTAATACTCAAGGCACTGATCAAAGTTCATGACAACATGACCATTTACAATATGTAGATGTCACTAGATGATGCTTGTCAAGCAATAAATGAGGAATCCCGAGGCACTGAAATGGGTTACCTCATACTCGTCCAGCAGTACATGATCTGACAAGAGCAAGAAGTTTCCAATAAGAACATACATTGACAGCCTGTAAACTATAATAAAACCAAAAAAAGACTGCTTCGGTCATACCATACAATACCAGTACAGTTTATCTTTAAATAGACATTATTATGGAATTTAAATGAATATGGAAACTTATTATCAATAAATAACGATGCAAAATTGCAAAGCACACGCAGAAAAACATTTCACGATGTTTCTGTTTTGAACAGAATGTATTCTTGAGTGAGAAATGCACCACATTGAATATTCAGGGCCAGGAAAGCCTGGACTTCAAACAACCAAATGTACAAACCGGAGCTGAAAACATCAGAAACAAAATTGCTTACTTGGGAATAAAAGGAAATCCATAACTCGTCACTGATCTGTTTGACAAATCAGACGCGTCAGTGACGGGTTGTGGTTTCCCTGTATTACCCCATCATGGACAATTACCCCTTGGCAACCCTGGAAGTGTTAGAACATGATCGAAGCAAATATGATCACCCAAACAGAAGTTATAGCATTATACCACCATATATCAGTGCTATAGATCAGAGTGGCTTTTAATGAGATGTCTTACAATCTGATCTGGCATGTCAATAGCTTTCAGTAGTGGCTTTTGTTGTCATAGCCATAGCTCGTCCACTATGTCTTGTGAGACTTCTAAGACTCCAAGGTCCCAATAAGAGATTCATATATTACATGTCTATAGGGTCATTGACAGTGAAGCCTTGCAGTTTAAATAAGGGCATGCCATTTGGCAGGATACTCAAAAGCTTTGCCTTCTTTTGAGGGGGCCTGACTCGTTAAATGCGATTATATAACACCTGCATACGCCCATAAATGCGGTTGTGCGCAAGGACCATGACCTGGCCTGAAGTCCAGCTGCCCACTGAAGTAAACCTCACCAAAATGAGGAACATGGTGGGATTCCCACCAGGTCGACCTAGCCGGCACCCCTACAGGGAGCAGTCAGTTTTCAGTAATTGCCAGAAAATGAGAGCACAGAGCTGACCCAATGGGACATTTAGTACATGTGGGCAAAAGAGGACGATCCAGTGGGCCCTGAGTGGGGAGAGGAAACCTAGTGAGATATCCATAGGCCCAGTGGGATACTTATGACCTAGTGGGACTCCCACTTACACAGTGAGGAGGTGAGGAAGCCCAGTGGGATACCTCATGAATGGGACCCCTTTTACAGAGTGGGGAGGTGAGGACACCTGATTGGATACCCCAAGCTTTAGTGGGAGCCATGTTAGAGAGGAAGTGAGAAGAATGGGATCTTCGAGATGAGGAGGCGAGAGCTAGATCCAGTGGAAACCTAACAGTAATGGGACCCCCTCTCACAGATGAGGAGGTGAGGAGACCCAGTGGGCTACCCCTTCAGGTAGTTGGACCCCTCTCACAGATGAGGAGGCGAGGAGACCCAGTGGGATACCTTGAGCTAGTGGGACCCCCCTCTCACAGATGAGGCGAGGAGACCCAGTGGGCTACCTCTACAGGTAGTGGGACCCCCTCTCACAGATGAGGAGGCGAGGAGACCCAGTGGGCTACCCCTACAGGTAGTGGGACCCCCTCTCACAGATGAGGAGACGAGGAGACCCAGTGGGATATCTCATGACCTAGTGGGACCCCCTCTTACAGAGAGAGGAGGCGAGGAGACCCAGTGGGATACCTTGAGCTAGTGGGACCCCCCTCTCACAGATGAGGAGGCGAGGAGACCCAGTGGGCTACCCCTACAGGTAGTGGGACGTACCCCCTCTCACAGATGAAGAGACGAAGAGACCCAGTGGGATATCTCATGACCTAGTGGGACCCCCTCTTACAGAGAGAGGAGGCGAGGAGACCCAGTGGGATACCTTGAGCTAGTGGGCGAGATAACCCAATAGGGTACCCCGCAAGGTAGTGGGACCCTCTTAGAGTGAGGAGGCGAGAAGACCTAATGGGATACCCCTAAGCTAGTGGGACCCCCTATTACAGAGTGAGGAGGCAAGGAGACCCTAATACACAAGGTGCAGCATAGGCGTTTGCTTTTAAAGTGTGGGGTACTGGCAGCTAAATAGTCTAATTTCTGTTGGAGATTATTATTACAAAGTGCAGGACCAGATAAGGAAAACAGCTTGTTGTACTGTTCTATTGTGGCCTGTGAGCCACTACTGAGTGTTTTTAAGATGAATTAAAAATTTCAACTGTTTGTACCTGTTCTGTTTTGACTGATTCAGTGATCATATCCAATGAAAATGAGCACAGGCGTTAGGCAGCAAATGCAAGCCTGTGAAAAGAGATTTTGGAATCATTGAATGGAATTTTCGCACTCCCAGTAAGAATAGCAAATTGCTCTTTACTGCTCCTGGAGAATAATATGACGTCCATGGGGGGTTCCTCTAAAGTGCGCGACATTTTGAAACGTGAGGCCCACTCCAGGGCAGCCAAATATTGCTGATCCAGTGGAGTGCATTCAAAATTTGCCAGCAAACGCCTATGCTGTACCTCATGTATTAAGGTCTCCTCGCCTCGTCCCACTACCTGTGGGGGTAGCCCACTGGGTCTCCTCGCCTCCTCGCTCTGTAAGAGGGGTCCCACTAGGTCATGAGGTATCCCATTGGGCTTCCTCGCCTCCTCATCTGTGAGAGGGGGTCCCACTAGCTCAAGATACCCCACTGGGTCTCCTCGCCTCCTCACTTTGGAAGAGGGGGTCCAACTAGGTCATGAGGTATCCCACTGGGTATCCTCGCCTCCACATCAGTGAGAGGGGGTCCCACTATCTTTAGGGGTATCCCACTGGGTCTCTTCTAGTGATGCAGACCGGACCGCATCGGTACCGGACCAGCAACAAAATACCAGTACTGGGTGCCTGGACCGTGGTCCGGACCGCTGGAAAAGTTTTTTATTTAAAAAAAAACAACTTTTGCTTAACCTTTGTTTTTATCATAATTTTAAAAAATGCCGATGGATCGCTTCTGGACTGGTCCAGTAATAATACCGGACCACCTGACCCTGGACCGGACCAGTACCGGACCACTTTAAGGAATATCGGACCACCCCACAAAAGGCGGTCCGGTCTGCATCACTAGTCTCTTCACCTCCTCACTCAGTAAAAGGGGCTCCCACTAGCTCAAGGTATCCCACTGGGTCTCTTCTAGTGATGCAGACCGGACCGCATCGGTACCGGACCAGCAACAAAATACCAGTACTGGGTGCCTGGACCGTGGTCCGGACCGCTGGAAAAGTTTTTTATTTAAAAAAAAACAACTTTTGCTTAACCTTTGTTTTTATCATAATTTTAAAAAATGCCGATGGATCGCTTCTGGACTGGTCCAGTAATAATACCGGACCACCTGACCCTGGACCGGACCAGTACCGGACCACTTTAAGGAATATCGGACCACCCCACAAAAGGCGGTCCGGTCTGCATCACTAGTCTCTTCACCTCCTCACTCAGTAAAAGGGGCTCCCACTAGCTCAAGGTATCCCACTGGGGCTCCTCGCCTCCTCACTGTGGGGGGGGGGGGGGGGCACGGACCCTAGCCTCACTATAGTGGGCTATTTAGACTATATTATATAAATATACACTATCGTCCACACGCACAGTGAGGCTAGGGTCCATGGGGGGGGGGGGTCCCACTAGGTCCTAAGGTATTCCATTGGGCTTCCTCACCTCCTCATGTGTGAGAGGGGGGTCACTAGCTCAAGGTATCCCACTGGGTCTCCTCGCCTCCTCACTCTAAGAGGGGTCCCACTACCTTTAGGGGTATCCCACTGGGTCTCGTGTCCTCATTCTAACTGGGGTCCCCCAAGGTTATGAGGTATCCCACTGTGCCTTTGGGTATCCCACTGCATGGTTTTCCTCACCTCCTCTCTGAATTTTGGGTATCCCATTGGATCCCATGGTGCCCACTAGGTTTCCTCAAATCCTTGCTTTTGAAACTAATTGCTCCCTGGAGGGGTGCCGACTGCGTCAACCCAGTAGGCACCCGGAGTGCCCAGTATGACTCCTCACACAGGTGAGTGATATGAACCTCCACCTGCCAGCTGCAGATTGGTCCACGTGTGCAGACAAGTGGCGCCGCTGGTCGGATAATACGGAAACCCTCGAAACACTCGAAAGCGTCACACGAAGGAGCCGCAATGGAGTCAAAAATGTTGGGGTTTATGCTCGTTCTTTGTTTATTTGCTATTTACCAAGTGTCTGCAGATGACAAGAAATCCGGTACCCAGGAGCCAGATGTAGAACCAGAAAAGCTTGAATATGCCAAGGGTTCCGTGTGTGGATACTGCGAATATTGCAAGGTGGGGTATTATCGCTCAAATACACACCCTCATCGTCAATTTACTGTAATACTGACAACTAATGAGGTGCACAAGCTATTTCATTCACTGGCATAAGGGTTGATGTCAGCCTATACCATGAGTCCAAATTGGTGCATAAAGAGTTCAGCGTGTAACTTTAAGAGTCCATTTGGCCAAATTTGGCTGACTGAGCTGAGTCAGAGAGGTCACACATGCATTGTGACCTATTTAATTTGAGCAAAAACATGTTCTTGGTTTTGCGCATCCCAGCAATCTGCCAGCACACCAAGTCACTAGGAAGTACAAGAGGTTTTAAAACCACAAAGAAATGGTGTAAAACTGGTTATCTATTTCATATATATATAAATATATTAAACCATAAACACTGGTCACCTCACAGCCCAGCGACATAATTATGGACATTCTTTGCTAGTTTATCTAGTTAAACAAAATGATTGGTTAAACTATGTAGCTGATAGGCAGAGTATAGACTAATGAAATCTTCTCTTAAAGTAAATGGATTAATATTTTTTTAGTATTAGGTAATTTTTATGAGTTGCCTGCTTGTCAGAACAAGAATTGCATAAATTCAGCACATGAACATCTGATTATTCTGTAATTTCATTGTTAGACCTTTAATACCATAAGCCAACCTAAAGACTAAGAGAAACTGATTAATATACTTTAGATGAGTAAACGAGCAAAACACATACATAATTAGGTTGCTGGGCTGTGAGGTGACGACACACAGTGTAAAAGGGGCATAGCTATACATACGGTGACAGGTGAATTCGGCGGGTATTAACTTCGGCGCCGCCAAATTCACTGGAATCGACAGGTGAAGTATAGTGAATTCGGCGATCGCTATTGGTGAACTCGGTGCGTAAATTTGGTGAATTCGGCGCGTACTTTATTGTGGAATAACTTGGCATCTTAATGTGGCAGGCAACTGTTACATACCTTGTTTTGTTCAGCGCTGCAAGCTCTACAGTTTATGATGTGAAATTATTATTTGAAATTATTATTTTTGGATGTGCATATTCTGTTACTCAATACTGTAGTAATTTGTTTTATTAACACATAGTAACTAATATTAAAAAAATGGCAAGATGAGCATAAAACCATGATTACAGGAATGACTTTTTCCAGGCTGCATGATTACATGTTTGATGTAATGATTACAGATAGCATGTAGTGAATCAGATGAAACAACTCTGCAATAGCAATTAGGACTTTATCCAGGCTGATTACAAGTGTTTGATGTAATGATTACAGATAGCATGTAGTAAATCGCTAATTGCTAATAGCAATTAGGATACGGATATTACGGTCGCCGAATTTACCCTTCACCGAGTTCACTTGGCCGAGTTCACTATTATTTGCGCCAAATTCACTGTTATAGACGCGCCAAGTGCGCATTTGCGCCGAATTCTCCCGAATTCATACATACAATCATTGCGACCTTCATATTATGAAATCGAAAGTAACCTGATTCTATTTTAATTTGGCGACTTCGGGCAGTTGTGCATCGTGCTACTCGTTCGCGTCAAAAAGCTCTAGAAACAAACTAAGGGCTTCACCCCCCTCCCCCCCTTTCTTACTGTGTGAAGACTTTTGCTATACTGTACTGTGAAGAACTTTGTCATAAAATGTAACTTAAACTCCAAACGCTTCGCCCGTTAATGGTGATTGACCATAAAAAAAAGTGCCTAGGCAATCAAAACTGGTCAAGGTATTTTATAGTGCTTAATACCCACAAATTTGTTACAATATTGAAGCTGAATAAATAAATATGTTATGCATAATGAATAGAATGCTATCACCTCAACAACCAACTTCGTACTCTTTTTCCAGTTCTGCAAATTGTGTGATGATGATTGCCCATGTGAAAGTAGCCCAAAAAAGCCAAATTGTGACATGTGCAAGGTATGGATAATAATTGAAATATATAGTGCCAGTATGACTTGTTGTTTTTGTGCTATTTGTGTGATGCTTATCATATTTTTATATCCTTTATTTCAGTACTGTAAATACTGTTTCTTATGCAAAGGCTTTTGTAACACCATTTGTCAGCCAGGTAAGTTGAGCATTTAATTATAAGACACATTTTTTAAATTATATTTTGAAGTACAGTGGTGCCTGCTTGTAATGAACTGTCAAAAAGTCTTGGGTATCTTTATAGGCCAGTCTGGTGATAGGCAAAAGAATCCTTTCCTGAAATGACCTCATTATAATCAGACTTTGTTAATGACCTCATACGCAATGGGCCTAACTGTCCTCTTTTACAAATGTATTGATGTTTTGCATTGTTTGCTTTTCAGGTGGTATCATAGACAAAGTATCTGCGGCTGTAGTTAAGTGAGTATCAGAATATAAATGTATTTGTATTAATTTATGGATATGTTTTTAATTTATTTATGAAACTAAGCTTATGTGGTAGTTGTGTGTCAAACGTACACTATTAATTTAGTGCTTGGACAGTAATTTTTGAGGAATTCTTACTTGGAACGCACACTGTTTTGTCCTATGTTGCATAAGTCAATGAAATTATTAAATAAGTGTTTACATGCATGGGTGCAGTTGTCAGCTTGAATGCATGGTTTCAGCAAATGACAGCATTAGAAAGTAGATACACACAGTATTTAATGACCAAAAACTGCTGAACGGTGTGCGTTTAGCACCAGATGGCAGTGTGCCTGTGTGTACGATTGCAGTGCTCTCTGGTGTTAATGGAAAGAAATACACTCCTAACCCTCTAGTGGACAAAGACTGATATCTGTTTTTACTTCTATTTACAGCTCTATGCCTTCATTCAACAAAGAAGAAGTTGATGGTGATATAGAATCCATGAAAGATTGGATTGCCAAGAAAAAGGATGAGTTGTAATCGACTTTATAAGTTACCTCTTAACAGTGAATATTCAGAGGGGGGGGGGGGAGGTTGGGAGTGAATATGTGTTTAATTAAAGCAGTTAGGCCTTTCAAATTAAGTAAATAAATTTAGGAATTGTAATTTGATGATACAAAGTTAATGCATGTATAAGCTGAAAGCATCAGATTGGTTTATCTTCAGATGTTCAGAGTCGTGTTTAATTAATGAGTGGTACGAGAGATGTAACTCCGTAGGGGTTTTACGTACGAGAATCGTTTTGCATTTGCCAAAATATTTGTTGATGTGATAATCATGTATTCTGGTCTTGCATGTTAGTGCTGTAGTCTCCACTCAAAGGGAGACCTTGAACAAAACCTAATTTTGAGATACTTCAGTTACAATTGTGTGAATTGTGTGTTATACAGTGGGTTTTGCTTGTTATTGGTTTTAAGTGTTTTACATGACATCAGATTTTTTACTTTTCAGCTGATATACATTCCATTCATTTATAGTACTATATAGTATGTACATTATATCTGAATAATGTTATCGTAACAGCATGACCTGTATATAACAAACCTGACATTGTGTAATGTATATTTATTTATGGACATCCCACCAATTCGTCTCCTTCTGTGCTCTTTTTTTACATTTGCAATTCTTGTGGTTTGTCTAGCCCTCTACAGTAGCAGGGCATGTTAAAATAATATCTAGGAATTTCATGCACATTTACATTGTAATGTGATATAGACACTGCTTCTCCATGCTTAGCATAACAGTTAATTAATTTAGTATGAAACATAAATTGTATTATTCCATGAAACTTGTTGCGGGCATGACATGATTGTGTAAATGGCATATATGCACTGAACAAAGTATTGTGTGATTGTCTATGACAAAAGTTTTTCTATTTAATTGTCCAGATATATAGTGAAATCATATCCAGTTGTACAAATGACTAGAATCGTTATTTGCTTTGTATTGTGGCTAGCGTCATCTCAGAAGTTTGATTACTTAAAATTAACTGACAGTAAGATTTAATAGACGATGATAGTAGGGTGCGAAGATTGGTATTTCGATATTTAAGAGTAAAGGTGTCCAGTAAAAGGGTATTTAATTAGTGCCAACACCAGAATTGCTTTCAGATGGTCTAATGTGATGTTTAAAACTGTGCAGCTATGATTAAAGTATTTGTGTTACTAGTTGCTGTAGTGGTAACTGGCAATTTAATTCACGATTTAGCTGGCAATATGTAATGAAGACAATTAAAAATTTCCACTCACTTTTGTTTTGTGTACTGTAATGCAATTTTGGTATATATGCATTGATACTTCCAGGTACACTAATGTCACTGAATGAGAAAATGCTACGCCATGATGGCATGTGAATTTCATCTTATTTATATTTGGCCTCTATGTATAGTTGTTGTTACTTGGTAAAAAGGTAATGAATTTTATCTTATATTTGTATATACATGGGCTGTAATACTGGTTGGTAATCCAACATGTAGTTATGAAAATGCTAAGTTGTGATAGCATGTGACTTCATCATATAGACTACTCCTCATTAGCTAAAAGCCACCGATTCAGATAAGGTTATGTCGAATGTTGTTGAACTGAATAAAATTTGCTAAGTACATTTTTAGCAGCATCAATTCAGTTGGCTGGTGAAGGCCCTATGGTTGGGGTTGATATCTCCCAGGTGAGTAAATACCTGTGTACCTTCAAATCTAGAAAATGCTGAGCGCTGACAGCATGTGAATTTAAACTAAATGGACCTTCATTCATGTGAATTTCAAATGTACCTTCAAATCTAGAAAATGCTAAGCTCTGACAGCATGTGAATTTCATTTAAATGGACAAAGTTTAAGTGTTTCCTATATCTCGGCATAGTGCGAAGGTGCACTAGCATCATCAATGATTAACCATCCCTCTCCCAACTCATTTTAATTAACACTGACATTACATTAGTGACTGAATCTTTATACACCCGCAATGTCATTTCTTAAAAGTTTTAAAATTAGCATGGTTTGACTTTTTGAAATAATTTTGTTGATTTTTTTTTATTAACTAGGGTGTGGCCCTTGAAAGCGGCAGAATTTCTGCCTTAGAGGGCTACTCCCGAATGTACAAATTTTAATGTGATATAGATTCATATTTCACGGCTTTGACGAATTTTGGGCATTTGGGACAAAATAGATAGGTTTTCCAACCTCTCGTCAAAGTGAAAGATTCACATTTTTCTTGCCAGATGACGCCATAGGTTAGTGAGCCATCCAGTAATAACGACAGGTGTCGCCACTTGTCATTTACATCCAACTTTTCTTTGAGTTTATTGACGAGTCTTCATTATCCTGCGTTTGAGTTGGGATGCTTTGCAGTATGGTTGTGATTGCACTGGCATTTGGAAGTAGTTTTAAGGACAGATGAGACTGATTCTGTCTGAGGTCATTTGATAAAAGCTTGGCGTTATTCTGTGTAGGGCTCAGTTGATGTCTTAGTGGCTTTAAGCAAAGGCAAATACTAGAAAAAGATCAACAGAAAAGCGATATTTCCTGGCTGGGCGAGTTGTTTGGTGAAAGAGGCATCTCCTTTTGGCTGAGCCTAAGTCAACAGTTGCCATGTCAAATCAGCAGAATGTGCAATTAGATTGGGTTTCGCCTTGTGAAATTATCCATTAGTAGTTAATGAGGGAGGGTGGCCGCAGCATCAGTAGCAGGGTGGGGACGATGCTTTGTTGTATTTGAAGTAAGAGAGCAACAAGAGGACATGTGCAAATATGAAATACAACATTTATTATGAAGATTAACTTCAAACTAAAAGAACAGTATTTACATGCATGACAATGTTCAAATTAAAAAAAAATAACTTGATATTCAGACCAATTACACTCAATGAATGCCATGTGGTCATTACTATAGGACACAAAGTAACCTTTAACTACCTTTGATGGAAAATGAAAGTTTTCATCTGATTTACTAGTAAATTTAGTTTGACTATCCAATTCCAAAATATGGGTTGCAGTAAATTTCGAATTTACTAGTAAATTTAGTTTGACTATCCAATTCCAAAATATGGGTTGCAGTAAATTTCGAATTTCAAGTTTGACTTTTCAAACACCCTATACCATTCATCGGAAGGAGAGAGAGGGAGGGGGTTTATTATTTTTTGGCCAGACTTTTTTGCCCTGTTGTGGCACTGGATCTTTTTGGGTATGAAATGTATGATCTCATTTAGCACCCTGTGTTTCTGGTGACCGAGCAATTCCTAGCAGACAATAATCAGAGGTTAACACTGGTTAGGGCGTGTCCCCCCTGCAGGCCTGCACCACCCCTTCCCAGCACCCTGTCATCACCCTGCACCTCTGATTCACCCCCCCCCCCCCGATCAGGTGATTAAACAACCCTTTAATTACTAAAGCCCCGGCGATTTGCCCTTTAGAAAGATTTAGTCAAGTCGGATAAATAGAATGACATTTTCATCAACGTCATTTTATGGTACGAGATAGGAAAAATATATATTAACGTTCAGTGAACATAGGGCTCAATTTATTTTTAATTCATCAAATGTTTTACCTGCTATAGTAAACTTCCTGGCTGTAGCTACAACTGGCTAAAGCCTAGATACTCTTACATTATACCTACACTGAAAAAAATTATAATATACCTTGGCAAATGTAAGACATATCTAATATGTCATTAATGTATTTGCAAATGACATGCATCTTTTTTAACACTAAATGCCGTTGAGTGACGGGCAGCATAATATAGCAGAAGTTGTCAAGGTCTGACCATGGAGTTCTGGTGGCTCCATGGTCTGACTAGGTACAGGCCGTTTTTTTATGAAACTAACTGAACACTGACAAAGTAGAGGGTTATTTTATTGCATTATTAAAACATAATAAATACATGCTTTCTGCATTTCCTCTGATTTGATTTCGATATACAGCTTCAATGGATAGTTATTTCCTCGTAATATATATATACATGCTCATGGGCACAGCACTTTTCGTATTTCATGATTTTCCACTACGTTCATTTCTTATGCTGAGGGGATATGCTTATTTTACACATGTACACACGTATTGGTCAGCTCCAATAACTGAGTGATACCTTGCATTGTCTATGTTAAGGCAAGTAAAGTCCCCACGGTCTCCACCCATGGGGTAAAATGTGTGTCGTGGGATCCAAGCAACTCATCATTACGCCTACCTCCGGCAGCTCGTCATATAAGCTAATTGATGACCACGGGGCATCAGTCTGCTATAGATGGCGCTAGTGGACATCCATGGCATTGTTGGTGGTCTTTGTCCAGAACAATTGAGACTATCATGGGTCATGGAGATGAAGCCCAGGGGGAGCTTAGTGTCATTGAGACGTTGTATCTGTGGGTTGGGAGCACAGTTTATCGCGTATCTCTGGGAGAAAGGTGCGGGAGAAAACCAAGCTGCAGGCAGGTGCAGTTCTCTGCAGGCCCAGTGTCCCCCCATAGCTAGGAGGCCGTCTTGCAGGGGCTGGGCGCATTGCTGCAGTTTGTTTGTCTTGTAAGTAAAGGCAGGCAGTGTTTAGCTGCCTTCTGTTCTTCTATTACAAGGATAAACTGAGGCAAGACAGGGATCGCCTTTTCGCACAGCCAGTTTTGGGCCAATGTGGAGAAAAAGCAAGGGGCCTGTTAGTCTAACAGGGCTTGGTCGACAAACATAATATTGCCCTAGGAACAGAGAGATCGTTAAAGATGCTTATCTGGGCCCAGCGTTATTTTATCTGCCGTAGATACCAGGTCGTGCCTGGCTTGCCTCAAGGATCCATTGTATTGCTAAGCATATCAAAGGAAGGCGCGAGGGCCCCACGTGTTCACGACTTGTTTATAACAACATCTCATGCTGATCTATGAAAACTGCACAATGAAATGTGCCCCTGCCATGCCACACCTCTGTAAGCCAAGTTATATCTTAATGAATTCTTCGCCTTCTTTCATTTATAAAATAATACTGCAAAAACAATCCCACCTGGCTGTAACGAGTCAGATGCAACAAAAATATATTTCCCATTTCTATGACAAACAATAAGCATAATGCTGTGATAATCCAACATCAACTGATCTAATGCTCTGTGGGCGAGAAAAAGATATTTGTTTTTTCTGTCCATCTGCATGTGATACATGCAAATTAGATGGATATTGGCCTATTTGGGTGCGTAAATATACATCCACGGTTTTACTAGCTTCTGTACACGTGGAATCAAAAGATTGCTGTAGCCCAAAAGAAATTGATCAATCCCTGGATTTGAATATGACAGGGCAATTTCAATTGATGATTTTGGTTTTTTAAAATCTTGAAATTTTGTTCAACATATTTTGAAGGTCGTCTTTCAGGCCAACAGAGTTACATTAATGAATTTGGTGAACCTAATTCTTGTAATGGGAAACATTCTCTAACTATTCCCCTTGGATTGAATTTGTGGGACAAAAAAAAAAAGGTGGTAAATCAACAGAAAAATTTAATTTTGAAATGTTACCAAAATTGCCTTGTTTTACCCACATAACGGATGATTTGGCTTGTGAGTACTCCCGTTGGCTTGGCAACAGAATCGCAAGATGCAGCATCAGTGATATGAGGATGAGGCAGAAGAACACTGTGTGTCTTTCCTATTCTCGCAGATCTATTTCCAAATTAATGAATATGGAGTAATATTAATAAGGATGAGTTAAACGATCTTTCATCATGGCTTTGTCAGGCAACTGAGCTGGGTATCGGGTTTTTAATGCTTTTGTATAAAGTTACTCTTATTAAGCTTTAATAAAATTATTCTCTTCCAATGAGGGTGTCAATTACTGGTCAATATTATTACTAGGCCATGGCGTAATGAAGGAACCCCCCAAATTACCATCGTTTGTTTATTTTGTGCCCTCGCACATGGTAAAGATGGTTGTCGGGTCACATGACACATGCATGTTCTTTTTCGTCTGCTTTTCCGATTGCTCATCTTTCCTAGTCAAAAGAAATTCACGCCGCGCCATGATAGACATGTCGTTGCATGTAACTTTAATGAAAGACATTCAATGATTATCGTCCTCCATGATTTTAAACGTTAGAATGATTTAATGATTTTGAAGTTTGAAAAAGGAATGGCAGTCCGTTACCTACATTGTAGACTTGTATCCAATATTTATTTATTGGGGGAGGGATAATTTATATATGTGCTATAATGACCACATCTAAGCTCAGTCAAAATTTCCAGTAATGGAAGTCGGAAATGTTGGTAGGGGGAACCGCGGTCTGGCAACACTGGTGAAAATTATTATACATTATATAATTAGATTTCAAATTATATATTTAATCAGATATTCAGTTGTAAACATTTTAACTTAATATATTTTGAATATATTATGTTGCATGCATATACATATTTCTTATAAACCATTCTCCATATTGTCAGACTATATAGGGCATTGTTTTAAATCGTACATGGTTTTGGTTATTGACAGTAGCTACAGACAATTTGGGCCATTGTCAGTATTGACACTGAAGATGCAGTGCCACAGACGCTGCAGATGATTAAGGCAATCTGCAGTGAAGAATCATCATTCTGTGAAAGGGCCAATCAGAGGCTGGCAACTTACCACACAATGTATGCAGCCTCAACCTTGGAAGGTTGGCCAGCTGTTTCACGGAAAAGTTTGGCTCCAAGGTAGGAAGACTGGCCCCTTTCCAGGAAGGCTGTCCCCGAGTTTGGTAGGCTTGTCCTGCATCAGAAGCCCCAGCCTAGGGGAGCTGGACAAGTCCCTTCACTGGAAGGTTGGCCAGAGTAAGACAGATTGGCCCCTTTGCCAGACAGATTGGCCCAAGAAGAAAGCCTTAGGATGAGGTAGGCTGCTCCCTTCAGCAAATGATGGCCCCTTCACAAGAGGATTTTATTAGTCTGCAGTGCCATTAGCCAAGATTTTCGTTATTGCATTTCCAGTGCCAATAGTCAAACTGTTGTAGCCACTGCGTCCACAGGATCAATAGCCCAATATATATCAGTACACACTTTGTAAGTGTAAGACCACCTTTGAAAATTAAATTTTTTAGTGTATAGGTTATAAGCATGGTCATTGGGGGAGCTGTGGCTTTGCAGAGCTTCCCCTGTTTTTGGTTGGGGGGGGGGGGGCTTAGTTCCTCCATCACTGAAAATGTCTTTCTTTCGGTCTGTCTATCTATCTATCTACTTATCTATATATGCCTGTCCACCTGTCTTTCTTTGTTTCTCTGTAGATTTTATTTATCTTATTTATATAGTCATTTATTTTATATCATTGAAGCTCATCGAGTTTTATTTTATTTAGCACATGCCTATGTTAATATATCAATTTAAATTCACAAGACTTCTAGTGCTAAATCACCAATACTGGCCAGATACAATAAACAATCAATAAAGCTGCCAAAGCGCAACTTAAGAAAGCGATCAATAATTCTTGTGCAATTACCTTAAAGCAATTAAGGGCGCGCTGATGACATCTCCACTGTCCAGTAAAATGTGTTTTTGTTCCTTCATTAATTTAACTGATTTATTAAGGAGGCATCTTGAGTGGTAAGCATGGCTTTGTTTAGAATATTCTCGTTTATCTATAAAATATATATATTTGGTATTCAAAATAAATAATATATCAACATACAATTAGATAAATATCAACATAGTAATAAAATTATTATATTAATATACCGTAAATGACGGTATTATCGACAGGGCAGGTATTTTCGACACTTAAATTAGTTTAGGAAGAAAAAAAAACTTAACATTTTAAAGTGAGTGTCGAAAATACCCATCTTTCGATAATACCCTCCGTTACGGTAACTGAATTTTATAAAAATATTTTATTTTTATGCATAAAAATCATCAAAGAAACGTGAAATAAAAATCATTGAGACAATATCAAATTTAATAAAGGATGCCGAGAAAAAACAATTAAATTAAAAGACTCAATATTTTAATGTTTTGTCAAGGTAAAATTGAAAATACACCGTAGTTCAAAATAAATGGCAATGGAACCTTAAATAAGTTTAATGACAATTTAAATTGATTTTCAGTTATCCAAGATGTATGAAAACATTGAACGCTATAAAGAAAACCTAAGAATAACCTGTCAGACCAATGGAACAAATCAATTGACTTAAGGAATAATTGGTGAGTGTCTTAAGTTTTCTAAAGAAAACATTTTCAGTAGTTGTTGGGGGGACCTGGATCAAACGCATAGGCAGTGACTTGTACTCGGGGTCTATGATGAGGCTAGCAAGATGTCCCACCCATGGGGTAAATGTGGAACATGGGGGGTTAAAAAAAAAAAAGTTATCTCGTTGAAATTTTGCATTTAGCTAACTACTTGCTTATAATCTAACTGAATAACTATATATAGTAATTAATGCATGGTTACACTGAATAATGATGATTAAATTCCTGTCCAAACATTGCTAAGTCAGCAACGTTGTCCACACTTTTCCCAAATACATGTTTATCCTTAATATGTTTTTACTAACTATACCACTCATTGCTTATCAAATCCTGTCTCACAACCAATGCCGTTTTTCCAATACTACCTGCTCTGTAGGGTATATTCTAAAATGCTTGTCTGTTACGTCCACTTCAATCATGCTTTCCTTAATAACCTTACTTTTTAAAATGTCCATGTACTCTGTGTTCATAGTTCAGTGCCAAATACTTGTTACTTTAATTTACTACCTGTTACTACTCACTGTACTTTAAATTATGTTTTGATTAGTGATTAATTTCTCTATTACACAAGTGCACATTGCTGTCTAGACAGTGAGCTATTTCTACATGTTACATGCATGCTACATTACTACTTACTACCTGTTACTACCCACTCTACAAATATTCATATTTTTCCCTATGGTTTACTAATTAAGATATGCTGCATTTGTACATTGTTGGCTGTTGACTTTCTATTTCCTTTACCATAGAATCCACAGATGCATGCTACATTACTACTTACTACCTGTTACTACCCACTCTACAAATATTCATATTTTTCCCTATGGTTTACTAATTAAGATATGCTGCATTTGTACATCGTTGGCTGTTGACTTTCTATTTCCTTTACCATAGAATCCACAGATGCATGCTACATTACTACTTACTACCTGTTACTACCCACTCTACAAATATTCATATTTTTCCCTATGGTTTACTAATTAAGATATGCTGCATTTGTACATTGTTGGCTGTTGACTTTCTGTTTCCTTTACCATAGAATCCACAGATGCATGCTACATTACTACTTACTACCTGTTACTACCCACTCTACAAATATTCATATTTTTCCCTATGGTTTACTAATTAAGATATGCTGCATTTGTTCATTGTTGGCTGTTGACTTTCTATTTCCTTTACCATAGAATCCACAGATGCATGCTACATTACTACTTACTACCTGTTACTACCCACTCTACAAATATTCATATTTTTCCCTATGGTTTACTAATTAAGATATGCTGCATTTGTTCATTGTTGGCTGTTGACTTTCTATTTCCTTTACCATAGAATCCACAGATGCATGCTACATTACTACTTACTACCTGTTATTACTCACTCTACAAATACACTTATTTTCCCCCCATGGTTTACTAATTAACATATGCTGCATTTGTACATTGTTGGCTGTTGACTTTACAAATATTCATATTTTTCCCTATGGTTTACTAATTAAGATATGCTGCATTTGTACATTGTTGGCTGTTGACTTTCTATTTCCTTTACCATAGAATCCACAGATGCATGCTACATTACTACTTACTACCTGTTACTACCCACTCTACAAATATTCATATTTTTCCCTATGGTTTACTAATTAAGATATGCTGCATTTGTTCATTGTTGGCTGTTGACTTTCTATTTCCTTTACCATAGAATCCACAGATGCATGCTACATTACTACTTACTACCTGTTACTACCCACTCTACAAATATTCATATTTTTCCCTATGGTTTACTAATTAAGATATGCTGCATTTGTACATTGTTGGCTGTTGACTTTCTATTTCCTTTACCATAGAATCCACAGATGCATGCTACATTACTACTTACTACCTGTTACTACCCACTCTACAAATATTCATATTTTTCCCTATGGTTTACTAATTAAGATATGCTGCATTTGTTCATTGTTGGCTGTTGACTTTCTATTTCCTTTACCATAGAGTCCACAGATGCATGCTACATTACTACTTACTACCTGTTACTACCCACTCTACAAATATTCATATTTTTCCCTATGGTTTACTAATTAAGATATGCTGCATTTGTACATTGTTGGCTGTTGACTTCCTATTTCCTTTACCATAGAATCCACAGATGCATGCTACATTACTACTTACTACCTGTTACTACCCACTCTACAAATATTCATATTTTTCCCTATGGTTTACTAATTAAGATATGCTGCATTTGTACATTGTTGGCTGTTGACTTTCTATTTCCTTTACCATAGAATCCACAGATGCATGCTACATTACTACTTACTACCTGTTACTACCCACTCTACAAATATTCATATTTTTCCCTATGGTTTACTAATTAAGATATGCTGCATTTGTACATCGTTGGCTGTTGACTTTCTATTTCCTTTACCATAGAATCCACAGATGCATGCTACATTACTACTTACTACCTGTTACTACCCACTCTACAAATATTCATATTTTTCCCTATGGTTTACTAATTAAGATATGCTGCATTTGTACATTGTTGGCTGTTGACTTTCTGTTTCCTTTACCATAGAATCCACAGATGCATGCTACATTACTACTTACTACCTGTTACTACCCACTCTACAAATATTCATATTTTTCCCTATGGTTTACTAATTAAGATATGCTGCATTTGTTCATTGTTGGCTGTTGACTTTCTATTTCCTTTACCATAGAATCCACAGATGCATGCTACATTACTACTTACTACCTGTTATTACTCACTCTACAAATACACTTATTTTCCCCCCATGGTTTACTAATTAAGATATGCTGCATTTGTACATTGTTGGCTGTTGACTTTCTATTTCCTTTACCATAGAATCCACAGATGCATTCTACATTACTACTTACTACCTGTTACTACCCACTCTACAAATATTCATATTTTTCCCTATGGTTTACTAATTAAGATATGCTGCATTTGTTCATTGTTGGCTGTTGACTTTCTATTTCCTTTACCATAGAATCCACAGATGCATGCTACATTACTACTTACTACCTGTTACTACCCACTCTACAAATATTCATATTTTTCCCTATGGTTTACTAATTAAGATATGCTGCATTTGTACATTGTTGGCTGTTGACTTTCTATTTCCTTTACCATAGAATCCACAGATGCATGCTACATTACTACTTACTACCTGTTACTACCCACTCTACAAATATTCATATTTTTCCCTATGGTTTACTAATTAAGATATGCTGCATTTGTACATTGTTGGCTGTTGACTTTCTATTTCCTTTACCATAGAATCCACAGATGCATGCTACATTACTACTTACTACCTGTTACTACCCACTCTACAAATATTCATATTTTTCCCTATGGTTTACTAATTAAGATATGCTGCATTTGTTCATTGTTGGCTGTTGACTTTCTATTTCCTTTACCATATAATCAACAGATGCATGCTACATTACTACTTACTACCTGTTTCTACTCACTCTACAAATATTCATATTTTTCCCTATGGTTTACTAATTAAGATATGCTGCATTTGTACATTGTTGGCTGTTGACTTTCTATTTCCTTTACCATAGAATCCACAGATGCATGCTACATTACTACTTACTACCTGTTACTACCCACTCTACAAATATTCATATTTTTCCCTATGGTTTACTAATTAACATATGCTGCATTTGTACATTGTTGGCTGTTGACTTTCTATTTCCTTTACCATAGAATCCACAGATGCATGCTACATTACTACTTACTACCTGTTTCTACTCACTCTACAAATACACTTAATATTCCCCATGGTTTACTAATTAACATATGCATCATTTGTTCATTGTTGGCTGTTGACTTTCTATTTCCTTTACCATATAGTCCACAGATGCATGCTACATTACTACTTACTACCGGTTTCTACTCACTCTACAAATACACTTAATTTTCCCCGTGGTTTACTTATTAACATATGCATCATTTGTTCATTGTTGGCTGCTGACTTTCTATTTCCTTTACCATAGAATCCACAGATGCATGCTACATTACTACTTACTACCTGTTTCTACTCACTCTACAAATACACTTAATTTTCCCCGTGGTTTACTTATTAACATATGCATCATTTGTTCATTGTTGGCTGCTGACTTTCTATTTCCTTTACCATAGAATCCACAGATGCATGCTACATTACTACTTACTACCTGTTTCTACTCACTCTACAAATACACTTAATATTCCCCATGGTTTACTAATTAACATATGCATCATTTGTACATTGTTGGCTGTTGAATTTCTATTTCCTACACTATAGAATCCACAGATGCATGCTACATTACTACTTACTACCTGTTTCTACCCACTCTACAAATACACTTATTTTTCCCTGTGGTTTACTAATTAAGATATGCTGCATTTGTACATTGTTGGCTGTTGAATTTCTATTTCCTACACTATAGAATCCACAGATGCATGCTACATTACTACTTACTACCTGTTACTACCCAGGGGCGGGGGCCTAGCTCAGAGGTAGCGCTCTGGGCTTCCAACCGCTGGGTCCCGGGTTCGATTCCCGGTCGAGCCTAAGTTGGATGGCTGTTTCATCCTTCGTCTCATTGCCATGGTCCCTGCCTGTCCTAATTAGCCCAACTGGTGCAGAAACACAGGACGTAAAGCCCTAATCCCACCCACCCACCACCTGTTACTACCCACTCTACAAATATTCATATTTTTCCCTATGGTTTACTAATTAAGATATGCTGCATTTGTACATTGTTGGCTGTTGACTTTCTATTTCCTTTACCATAGAATCCACAGATGCATGCTACATTACTACTTACTACCTGTTACTACCCACTCTACAAATATTCATATTTTTCCCTATGGTTTACTAATTAAGATATGCTGCATTTGTACATTGTTGGCTGTTGAATTTCTATTTCCTACACTATAGAATCCACAGATGCATGCTACATTACTACTTACTACCTGTTTCTACCCACTCTACAAATACACTTATTTTTCCCTGTGGTTTACTAATTAAGATATGCTGCATTTGTTCATTGTTGGCTGTTGAATTTCTATTTCCTTTACCATATAATCCACAGATGCATGCTACATTACTACTTACTACCTGTTACTGCTCACTCTACAAAAACACTTTATTTACCTCCATGGTTTACTTATTAAGATATACTGCATTTGTACATTGTTGGCTGTTGAATTTCTATTTCCTACACTATGGAATCCACAGATGCATGCTACATTACTACTTACTACCTGTTACTACCCACTCTACAAATATTCATATTTTTCCCTATGGTTTACTAATTAAGATATGCTGCATTTGTTCATTGTTGGCTGTTGAATTTCTATTTCCTTTACCATAGAATCCACAGATGCATGCTACATTACTACTTACTACCTGTTTCTACCCACTCTACAAGTACACTTATTTTTCCCTATGGTTTACTAATTAAGATATGCTGCATTTGTACATTGTTGGCTGTTGAATTTCTATTTCCTACACTATAGAATCCACAGATGCATGCTACATTACTACTTACTACCTGTTACTACTCACTCTACAAATATTCATATTTTTCCCTATGGTTTCCTAATTAAGATATGCTGCATTTGTTCATTGTTGGCTGTTGAATTTCTATTTCCTACACTATAGAATCCACAGATGCATGCTACATTAATACTTACTACCTGTTACTACTCACTCTACAAATATTCATATTTTTCTCTATGGTTTACTAATTAAGATATGCTGCATTTGTTCATTGTTGGCTGTTGAATTTCTATTTCCTTTACCATAGAATCCACAGATGCATGCTACATTACTACTTACTGCCTGTTACTACTCACTACAAATACATGGTTTACTAATTAACATATGCTGCATTTGTCCTTTACCATAGAATCCACAGATGCATGCTACATTACCACTTACTACCTGTTACTACTCACTCTACAAATATTCATATTTTTCCCTATGGTTTACTAATTAAGATATGCTGCATTTGTTCATTGTTGACTTTCTATTTCCTTTACCATATAATCCACAGATGCATGCTACATTACTACTTACTACCTGTTACTGCTCACTCTACAAAAACACTTTATTTACCTCCATGGTTTACTTATTAAGATATGGTGCATTTGTACATTGTTGGCTGTTGAATTTCTATTTCCTACACTATAGAATCCACAGATGCATGCTACATTACTACTTACTGCCTGTTACTACTCACTACAAATACATGGTTTACTAATTAACATATGCTGCATTTGTCCTTAACCATAGAATCCACAGATGCATGCTACATTACCACTTACTACCTGTTTCTACTCACTCTACAAATACACTTAATTTTAAATCCCCATGGTTTACTAATTAAGATATGCTGCATTTGTACATTGTTGGCTGTTGACTTTCTATTTCCTTTACCATATAGTCCACAGATGCATGCTACATTACTACTTACTACCTGTTTCTACTCACTCTACAAATACACTTAATTTTCCCCATGGTTTACTAATTAACATATGCATCATTTGTTCATTGTTGGCTGTTGACTTTCTATTTCCTTTACCATATAGTCCACAGATGCATGCTACATTACTACTTACTACCTGTTACTACTCACTCTACAAATATTCATATTTTTCCCTATGGTTTACTAATTAAGATATGCTGCATTTGTACATTGTTGGCTGTTGACTTTCTATTCCTACACCATAGAATCCACAGATGCATGCTACATTACTACTTACTACCTGTTACTACCCTGGGTCCCGGGTTCGATTTCTGGTCGAGCCTAAGTTGGATGGCTGTTTCATCCTTCGTCTCATTGCCATGGTCTCCACCTGTCCTAATTAGCCCAATTGGTGCAGAAATACAGGACGTAAAGCCCTAATCACCCACCCACCCACCCACCACCTGTTTCTACCCACTCTACAAATACACTTATTTTTCCCTGTGGTTTACTAATTAACATATGCTGCATTTGTACATTGTTGGCTGTTGAATTTCTATTTCCTACGCTATAGAATCCACAGATGCATGCTACATTAATACTTACTACCTGTTACTACCCACTCTACAAATATTCATATTTTTCCCTATGTTTTACTAATTAAGATATGCTGCATTTGTTCATTGTTGGCTGTTGAATTTCTATTTCCTTTACCATAGAATCCACAGATGCATGCTACATTACTACTTACTACCTGTTACTACCCACTCTACAAGTACACTTATTTTTCCCTATGGTTTACTAATTAAGATATGCTGCATTTGTACATTGTTGGCTGTTGAATTTCTATTTCCTACACTATAGAATCCACAGATGCATGCTACATTACTACTTACTGCCTGTTACTACTCACTACAAATACATGGTTTACTAATTAACATATGCTGCATTTGTCCTTTACCATAGAATCCACAGATGCATGCTACATTACCACTTACTACCTGCTTCTACCCACTCTACAAATACACTTAATTTTCCCCATGGTTTTCAAATTAACATATGCTGCATTTGTTCATTGTTGGCTGTTGACTTTCTATTTCCTTTACCATAGAATTCACTGGTGCATGCTACATTACTACTTACTATTACTCTATTACTCCTCACTCTACGAATACACTTTTTTTCCCCTATGGTTTACTAATTAACATATGCTGCATTTGTACATTGTTGGCTGTTGAATTCCTATTTCCTACACCATAGAATCCACAGATGCATGCTACATTACTACTTACTACCGATTGCTACCCATTAGAAAAACACTTTTTCCCAGCGATTTACTTAAACATATGTAGCATTTGTACATTGTTGGCCAAATTTACTTTGTTATAATTAAGTCACTATTTTACATTGAATTTTTGTTCCTGTTCAGTTTACTACTTTATTTTGCTGCATGCTACATTTTACTACCAACTACAAATGAACTATATACTTACTATTGACTACATTAGGCCTACTGATTCATGCTGCATTACTACTTCCTACCTGTTAATTACTTCAGCGTTATTCATATACTTACAACCCAAGTGTAGTTTGCTATCTACTACCTTTTAGCTTGGGACTAAACAGGTTATATTAGTTCAAGCTTTTACTGGAAGTTCGTGTTTTGTCGTCTCAATTTTTTTCCCCATCATTATAGTACACACTGAACATTGAGTTCCTACTATTCTAACCAAACAAAGATCTACTGATGCATGCTAAAATGCTACTTACTACCTGTTACTTACCACTGCTAAATCACCATATTTCATACTTTACTTTTTAAAATATAATGCATGTACTCGTACACATTTACATTTTATTTTATTATATGTAATCTTCTTATTCCCTTTGTCCACTGTCAGATTCAGCTGTGCAATTTTATATTCTTTATTACTGCATTCTGTCTTACTACTATTTGAACTGACCAGTTTTTCTGCTTTGATTTAAATATGTTGTCAACTCTCAGTTGTCATCTCCGAATAATACAAGCTTGTCATAATATGTAATATCACTAAATACTACTGACCAACTGTGGAATAAGACTTATACTGGCCAACCCCAAATTTCAATCACTGTTGAAGAAGGTATTCTCCTGACATCAACTACACTCACCAGTCCACTATCAACTAACTTTTTACCATTTACAAATCTTACCACTGTGACTAATATTTCTACGGCCAACCACCACATATTAGTGCATGCGATTTTGCAACCAATTGATTTTGTAACCACAGCATTTAAATTGAGTGCCAAAATTACTCAAGATTTGCATAACTACTGCCTACAAGAACGCATGCTGTCTTAAATATCTTCGCTCGGGAACAAAATTGACTGCCAACCACTGCACATTCTTCCCACATTTTAAACTTCATAAAATATTTTAGTATGCATTCAAGATGGTTCACTAGCACGTTGCAGCCATTGTAATGTATGTGTAATTACGACCATATTTACTATCAGTCTATCACACTTGTAAAAGTACAATATTGCTAGTTCTTTATTAGTGAAGTGAATCTGGTAATTTACCGTTTTAGTTTCTTGAACCTGTCACTCTCTCTATGTGTTGGAATATTAACCAAACAAATTCCAAGGCTAGTGTACTCTGTGTAATCTTTGCCATAATAGCCATATGTTTTTTATTTTACAATATAATCTTAAGTGTCATTGATCCTGGTCTCCCTAATTACAAGAGTTGTTCAGGTGCATCTATATATTTACCTTTGGGATAAGTTGGAATAACACTCTTCATCATGGATTTACTTATTAGTAGCCATAATATTCATGAAATATGGCTGTAAGGTCAAAGATCATGCAAAGGGGTGGCTAGGCCAATATTACTTTCACTTGGCTGTTAATGAGGTCTTCATATTTAGCCCTTCCCTAGCATTTTGCAGTTGCTAACCATTGGCAAGCATATCATTGCCCCACTCCTGGGGATTGCTTGATATTGATACACACAGGTGACCCCCAGTTGCCAATGAAGCTGCCCAGTTGGTATGGACGCGTCCCCATGACCTGCTGCACGTGGCCATATGACGTCACGGCGGGGTGTCCCAACGTTTTCCTGTAAGGCGATTTAAGTGTTGGAATTGATTTCCGGTAAAAATGATTACTTTCAGAGCTTGGGCTTCCTGTGGATAATTTTATAGCATGTACAGCAATGGTATTGGTTTTGGTCAAACTAAAACCATTAGGAAGAACATGTAATAACTGTTACTTTCAATTTGGTCCGCAATGTTTTTATTTTCATTTGGAAATTTTAGTTGAAGTTCTTGCACAGTCTAGCATGCCAGTACAAGTACACTTGTAAGGTCTGAAAATCTGATGTTCTGATTTACTGAACACTCAATATGATAATTATTGTATCATGTATCAGATGATAATAAGACGCACGAAGCTAACTTTTTATAGTTAACTACGATTAGAACCCTGGAACTTCAGAGGAGCTAGTCACTGCCTTAATTAAACACTAGACCAGGCATTAAGTTATCCATGAGTTATCCAAAATTTAGGACTACAGTGTATCATATATATGCCTCAACTGCTATTTCTGTCTACTGGAAGTTTTGGGTTTTAAATAATGTCTTGAACATAATGGATTTATGAACACTCGGGTTTGATGAATGACAAAAAAGGGACCTTTTCGTGTAATGATTTGTGAGAGAGGAATCATTCCTCTATGAGCTTTGGACCCATCTCAGTTTCGTCTAAGTTGCACTGAATGTCTTGTGTCACGTTATGTGTAACCAAACAGGACCATATGATACATTTTCACTTGATCAGTTATGATGTTCAGGAGTGCTTGGAGAGGCCTGGTTGGAGGGCTCCATTGCACACTCCTTGTTGTCCTGC
Organism: Alitta virens; assembly: GCA_932294295.1. Lineage (NCBI taxonomy): Eukaryota > Metazoa > Annelida > Polychaeta > Phyllodocida > Nereididae > Alitta > Alitta virens. Next base: position 44,448,179 of record OW028574.1, on the reverse strand, counting down.
TGTGCGTTCAGCTGGAGGATGTCATTTGGAATCAGTTTCCGGTTGTGGCCTTTTAGCAGACCTCCCTGGACCTCGTTGGGGGGTTTAGGGGGTTGGAGCTGCAGCCCTCCCCCCACGGAGACCCCCGGATCTCTTCTCTGAAGCCCTCAGCGTCTTCAAACGGCACCAGTCGGTGATTTCGCTGCCTCTGGCCCCCTACCGGGTTGAGCGTGAACCACACAGCTGACATGTGACCCTTGACTCCAGAGGGCGGCAGAGGTGGCCAAGAATTGCCGCCAAGTAAATGATCGTGGACCACACGCATCTTGAGTTTCACAATTTATTTTCTTTCTTCAGCATGGAATCATAGCATATTCCGCAGGAGGCCTGTTCTGCTCAGCTCGATATTAACCCACCCAAATAGTTGTCATTTTCTGCTTATTGCTCGATACACCCAATCCGTGTACAAGGGGATCTTTTTTGTTTTGATATGCACCAATCCCAAGGCAAAAACTGCATGGATGTTTATGCTCAAGACACTATATATTTCTATTAACATATGTATACTGTCGTCAGCAAGAAATGTTACAATACACTGATTTTTGATGGACCCCATTTTCCTTTAACCAAACCAGTCAAATCTGAAATATTGTACTTAGTATTACTTGAATATATATATAGAGGAAAAAAACAACAACTTCACATTAACCAACAGGTTAACTTTATCAAGAGTTTCGTATTGATGTCCATCAATTTTATATTTTATTTTGTTTTGATAATTTTAGCCTGTTCATGTGTGGTTGGCTTTTGGGTGCAATTTTGGAAATTGTGTTGTACATGCTTGCATCTAATCTGCAACGTATTTGATACAGACTCTCCTGAGTTGGAATAGGGGGATATTGGCATTTTGGGGCTAGCAAATGTCGGGGAACTGCGAAAGAGTGAGATGAGACATTGGCTTGGTTGTTTTACGCGGGAAAGTAACTCGATATGGGGATATGCTGGCCGCGGTCTGCCGCTGTTTGACTCCGAAATGAGACCGTCACTGATTTGACAAGCACTTAATGTGCTACAGAACTTCATTTCCGTCTGTCTATCTCCGGTGAGGGAGATATGAAAAGAGCCGCCAGCAAGAAACGCGTTTTGGCGCGTTTGCCCCTGCCTGTCGTCTGCTGTGGCACGAAGCAGACGACTTCTCGAGTGCACTCGATAACTCTACTCGTTATGGACTCGTTATGAACTTGAGCAGTCAATGAGAAGGGCACGTCTCCTGTAATACTTGTATTGTTTGACTTTAGTGGATTCTTGTGTGGAAAAGTAGATATTATTAAGCAAAATAATATAGTCCATGCCATTTTTGGCGCATGGTGGGATCGCTGGGATGGAGGAGATAAACAAACAAGGGATGTGATAAACAAGCAAAGCAAACCCATTCTCCAACTGGACAAGCTGAACTTGCACCATCCAAGGACGTATATAGAAGTCTATGCATCATAAAATTCATTATGATTCTGATACCAATCCAAATTTGTACTAAAACCGTCATCCATGGATGACCAGAGCAAGCCTCTGGACATTTAGTAATAAGAAAAGCATAGAAAACATTGTACAACATTTTTGTTGCTGGGCAATGGAGTTTTGTAATCATATATTCAGTCCACGGTTTGATTTTGAAGCATCTAGCTTTAAGTTTGATCTTTTCGAACTTCTGCTTCAATTTCAAGTTGCTGGAACTGTTTCAAAATATTCATTCGATTCATGATTGTTGTCTATTTTGTTTCCACATCATTTTCGCCTGCTGTGTGTCGTATATTGCAGTGTACATTAAAAATGTGTAAGCTTTCAGCACCCAGTGATATAGGTGACTTGGGAAGTCAGAATCATTTCCTTTTATGTGGGTTGATGCGGGCGGGATGTGCATGGGGTGCAGTGAGGCGGTTGCAGAAACCCTGTTTTTTTTTTTTATCAGTTGCACGATAGAGTGGCCAGAAGCCCTAGAGTTGGGCAATAGCCATTAGTTTGTGGAGAAGGACCATCAAGTGGAGATGGCATCGTTTCCCGTCGTCCTCTCGGCAAGTGAGCGATGATGAGGGACCCACGACACGTGATCGCCAGCATCGTGCTCTGGCGGGCTAACTGTCGCATTACTGCTCACGGTTCATTTTCAGTATCAATTAAATTGCATTAAGCGATCATCTATGTGGTTTCCTGCGCGCGTCAACGATCTATGTTGCGAGTGTAGCGCTCGTCTTTCTGCCGCGACGCGCGATTCGGTGACATGGAGGCCCTCGCCCGTCGACACGACACCCAGAGATGAGGACGCCGCAGCTCCCCCTATCGGATTACGACTGCTAAATCGTCACCATGACGACGCTGCAATTACGTTACTGAAGACCCCTAGGTGCATCATTAAAACAAAAGACGCTCATCTGGCTGGATTTCCATTACTACACGGGGCGAAGGAGGGGGTGCAACTGATCCCTTCTCCAGTGTCCCCTGCCTCCCAGACGAACGCAACTGTCTCATTGGCTGCGTGACACACTTGTGCGCCCCCGTGCGGACAAGGGCCGGGCTGGATGCGTGTCACTCTGCTCTAGTTACATGGCCCTCGGCTCAACACAACTCCCTAATACAAGCCTCCTGAAATGCTAGATGCCTCGCATGATCTTTGATGAGGCTGGACACAGATAATTCAAAATGCAGTCTTTTTAGAAAAGAGCTCTTGGGGCCTCTGTGCCATAATTAGCTGTGGCTCATATGCCCTCTGCCCCTAGGGGCCATCACCCTATATAAGCGCGTGCACAACATTACGCGTCGAACTTGTCTTTGCTCAAAACAAAAGCCCCTGGCACTTGGGCCAACCCATTACTGTTGTGAGATCTAAGACGAGTGCTAACTGCAAAAGACATGCCATGCGCCGTTCATTCCTCCATTAATGTGCAAGGCCCACAGCAAAAGGGCCAGCTTCTTTAGGGTAATAATAATAATTCACTCCTCTAACTATGGAAGAGTGGCAAACGCATAGAACCAGATAAATTATTATGAAGAAATCAGTGCCTTGCAGCATGCATTGTTGGACCTTGGTGAAATTAGTTCTTGCTTCTCAAAGTTAGGACCTTGGAAAAAGTTGTTCTTACGAAAACTTCTGTATGGACATAAATAAAACATGTAAATTCAAGTCAGTCAGTCAGTCAGTCAGTCCAAGCAAGCAATCAACCAACCAACCAACAATTGCAACCGACCAACCAACCAACCAACCAATATAACTGCATATAAGATTCACCATATTTACTGATATAAGCATATTGTATATGCATTAAGAAATATCAGTCCATATATTTATTCTTAGCTTCCACTTCCGGTCTCAGCTTCCACTTCCGGTATAGGTTGACATGTGCAATAAGTGCATACATGTAGATTGGTTGATTCATTGTGCATGTTGACGATCGTTAGTTATTAGCAGACGAATCTACGTTTCTGTTTTGTTGCAATTTTACCCTCCACCAAAAGCAAGCAAACAGGCACAGTTGCATGGATTGACTGTGCTTGCTAGCTCTCGATATCGAGAGGAACTTAATTAAAGTTGTTGGCGATTCTGATCGAGTCGGTCGTCCTTCCGCCGCAGACACGTTTCTGGGTGTGCCCTGGTAATTAAACGGCAGCAGGTCATTTGCAGTACGAGGGCCTGGGGCTGCTGTGGAAGTTTGAAAGGCAGGGCTGCCTTGGCTGAGGGTTGAGGGTGTCAAGCAAGGCGACCATATGCCACGTGCATCTATCCACCACCCACACCAACTCCCCTAGATCCCTGCTTGCTTTAAAATGAGATCTTGATGAAAGGAAGTTCGTGAATGAACTTGCATTTGCCCTATCACCAGATGATTAGCAGCAGCAGCAGTTATCAGGCTGCTGATGATTTGACATCCATACATGATATATACATTTTGACAGTATTTGAATATGATCTTATTAGCACACTATGGACTGAGAAAAGGTAAATGCATGATCTGGTTTGTAGCTCAGACTTTACACAAATCAGCTTGTATGTGCTTGTGTATGCTTGAGAAGAGGAAATAGTTGTAAGACACCATGTTGCAAAGATCTTGAGATTTGACGGACAAGGGCGTCTGATGATGACGTTTCCCTCATAGGCCAGTTGTAGCTGTGGAGCTCTCTGAGTGAAGGGGCCAGCTGCCCTGTCCACTAACAGTCCAGTCTGTTGCGCATTTGACAGCTTTCAGATATTAGGCGAAATCAGAGATATTCTCTAATAGAGTTGACAGGACCTGCCTGCTTCGCAAGTGTCCGTCAGGGGGCGGAGGTGGCCTCTTGGGAGCCACTAGAGGGGGTGGTGGATAGAATCAGGGGGTGGAAGAGGACGGATGCTGGACAGGACACCTTTGCCTCCGGATCCGGTGTCCTTATTCCGTCAAGGTTGTCAGGACTCATCTGGACGCGCTTGTCTGATCAAAAGCCCTCCCCACTACGTCAGACCTCACGTCACAGCGCTCTACGTGTTTTGACGTTGCGTCTCGCCTCCAGTTTCCTCAGATGCCTTGCGTCGCAAATAACGTCTTGTGCTCCCCAGCACCGTCTGACTACTGAGCACTGACTAATCTGGGCTCATGCCACACTTGGTAAAATTCTTTCTGGAGTTCATGACTTGTTTATCTTGGTAGACTGACTGGGCAAATCTAACTAGGTGTTAAATATTGAAAATTGAACGACAGCTGCCGAAAATTAAAGACAGGTGTGGGCGCCATGTGGATTGACGACAAAACTTGGAAAATTGCTTAAATGTGAATTATAAATACCAAGAAAAGTTGTTTTATTTTCATGGATCAAATGAAGATTTAAATATATTTCATGTTAATGAAAATATCGAGAAAACTTCATTACTGGTGTAGTCAATGACCACTGATCACTGTGCTGTGAATAACGCAGAACTTTCTTTCTCGTGCCAATTAAACCACTTTAGTTTGAACTATCTAAACGCAGAATATAGTATAGATTATGTCCAAACTACACTTTAAAATGGCTATTAAGGTAGTAAGTGCACTAAAGAATCATTAATAATGTTTTTCCTGTAACTTTTCATACCTAAAAGTGTGCATCCACAGAGGGCGCCACTAGTTCCAGCCTACCAATCATCATGCACTTGATGCAGCATAATTTTGGCAAAATATTCTCACAGTTACTTTTTAAATACATTTTTCTGGCGGTTGGGGATGCAGTGTATATCAAATTGTCTTTTTTGTTTAGCTTCTTCCATTGTCTCTGGCAGTGGACCACCCAAACTCGAGTTCTTGATTTACTTGTCCGAGGAATCCTAAATTGTCTCACAGGGGGCGCTCTTGATCCCTGGGGCTAGGGCATCCCTTATTACCCTCCAAATACCCCCGTAAAATTGTAACTGCTGCTGGGTGCACCCTGGCTCTCCTATGCTGGTGGCCCAGGTTGGGCTATAAGCTGCTGGTCACCTGCGGGCAGATTTGCAATTGGTATTTCTGCTAAAATTGATCATTTTTTGTAACTATACAGTAATTACAAAGAATTTCAACAAATGTTCAAAGACAAAGTGTATATTTCTTTACCCATATCTACCTCTAAATTCTAAAAGATTCCAAATCCATGGCAGCAAACAATTATAACTTCAAGCGATTGTTCACCATGGCCTGTTCCTGACTAATATGTATGTGTTAAGATAACATAAGAAATAAGATATTATATATGAAATAAGTTTAGTCTTTTTTATTAGTCGGGCGGATGCCAGTCTGTTGTCATATTTCACACAATATAGTTTAGTTTATCTTATCTATCATCGGCAATATGCCTCCATTTGATGTATTTTCTGTGCACTGTGTGCAGTGCTAACCCATCTCTCCTGTCATATTCACAAGTTCTTGGTATTTGCAGGTAAATGAGATGTTTTTAAGAAGTTAACTGCTGAATATTTTGTGAATAGAGGTTCTGTGTTATTTCTCTGCTTTCGATTTAACACGATATTGTTTCTGTCAAGTGTTCGTTCGTTGATCTCAGATGAGTGACGTTTTGGCAGATCTATTTTATAGTTTTTGTGTCGCACATGTTCTAAAATAACACACTTTTTGCCCCCTGGCTGACTCCACAGTTAATGATACGCATTGTGGGGCTGTAGAAGCATGTATATTGTTGGGGGAAGTTATTCACATAAGTCAAACAGTTTCAATACATTGGCGGGGAGGTGAGATGATTGCAAAATGCCTTTTTTCCCCGATTCTTGCGTGCTATGAGCCAGCAGGTGCTGCATGTCAGTCTCAATGTTCCTGTTGGGATCAGAAAATCATCTTCCTGACAGCTGCTTGATGCTTCACTGTCTCTATCATACCATTCCCGCTTTGTTCACAACTCTACTGTTTGATTTTAATAACTAACAAAAAAAATATATGATTTGTATGAATTATTTTTATAACAGTTCTAAATGAAATTGTGTTTGAACGCGTGTTAGAGCACAAACTGCAGATGCTCCTCACTTGATAAGGCATAGAAATGTATATAGCTTAGTTCGCAAGATAAGATAAACTATTACGTGTAAGATAAGACAAGATAAGATTTTAACTGGTCCTATGAATACACCGTGCACATGGCATTGGTAATTTAAGACGCTCAGTTCATCGTTATTTATTTATTAATACATTCATCCAGACCATGCCAATTGGACTAATATGTCATACATATTGGGTTTGGTCAACCTTTTCTAAACAGCTAAACTTTTATACTTTGCAATTCTGGTATGGCAGCTTTCGGGTAAAGAACCCAATACTCGTGTTATTTTTTATTTGGAGTTTATAAGAAGGTATGCAGATACTTATGTCCATGCATAGTTATGCAGTCTCTCTCTATTTGCATGTCATGTTATTGCTTATAGAGATACTCTTGCTAGTTTCATCTGGTGCAGGCATGGAGCAGGGCTTGCGTGCTTGCTGGGGCTGTGATCAGAGGGTCATCATGCAGTCGGTCTGAGCCATCTTCTAGAATTTCGGGGGCCTGGTGTCCTGCTCATGACTCAGTGTCGTCTTTGGCTCAAGTTTCTGCCGTAGAGCGTCCCGGGAAAGCTGAGCCGACATCGGAGCGGGGCCCAAGGGCCAGAGAAGCATTGTGCGGGGCCCCAGGGACCAGCAACCACTCGGCCCCGCATTTGAGGCAAGTGGCCAGCACGCAAACCAAGCGCAAACTGACACACACCGCCCCCCCCCCCCTCACTCAGAACCTCTGCTACTCTCTGATGGACTGTACAGACTGTTTTGACAAGAGACTGCTGTCCATGCAGTTTGTAAATGTAGTCCCTCACGTTTCAACTGGTCTCCTCCAACGAAAACTTAAGCCTACTCCAAAGTTTCTGTGACCGAAATTTATGAAAAGATTAACCTTAAATTGCTGCACTAGAAATGTGGTTAACTTTACCTTCTTATCAAGGCTAGCTTATATGTCTTGTCTATAATTTGCTAAACGGTTATTAAATGTGAGATCTATCCCAAAGATCCAAGGGGGGGGGGGGGGGGCTATTCACGCTCAGTCTTCCTCTGCATACGCTTCTGTTCATGCAGTTGATATTTGATAGCTCTACGCAATGACTTTGAAATGACTTAAAAATCGTCATATTTTTGCAAACTTTGTTAAATTAGCAGATTTTTCACCAGGCCTGAATTTGGAGCTGCAGGCAGTGATGGCTCAATAAAATATACAATGATAGATTGATTAGATAATGATCATATTGTGTGATTTTCGGATGATTCCCTTTTTCTGAAAATTCGATTCTAAGCTCATATAGGCGAATGCAGACCGAAACAAAGCCCATTTTCAATGTTTTTTGCCCCAGAATTTTTACATTCAGCAGCGTCGTCAGATGAATGTGGCGTCAGGGGCAAGGTGTTACATGACGGATCGGAAACAACCGAGAACGTCAGACGAACGTCACAGAACGTGATGACGCACGATTTCTCGCTCTTCCCATCACTTGTGGCTAAAAAACAAATGCTGTTTCACAATACTTGGGCGATTAGGGATGACTTTGAAAGGCTGTATTGGATGAGATAACCGCAAGTGCTAGCAAGGCAAGACAGGGGGCGCTCTGGTGTTGCACTTTACCGCGAGGTGGCGTCTGTGTGCTCTTGCTCTGAGCCACATCCCTCTCACCCCAAACGATCAATTATTGCTTCTCCTACATTATGTCAGTTTAATCAGGCCCCATTCAAGATGATCAGTGTTCCCCAGCGCTGTTCTGCCCGAAACAGACTGATCTAGAGTTGCTCAAGCAGAATCTGATTTTCATGATGTTTATTGCCCAACCCACCAATTCCTCATTCGTCATTTATAAATAGAAAATGACAAATTAATCTTTCATTTGGAACATGCAATTCAGCTTTTGTAAGTATGACACATGCACATAGCTTTCTCATTTTCAAGGATGGAATGGGTATAAAAGGGTGGACAAAACAAGAACTGCTATACTTTGAAAAAAAAAAAACATCCTTCACACCTCTTCTACGTAGTATTGATATTGCGTTAATAAATATAATATATGACTAATATGGTTAATATCCATAACATGCATAAGCAAGATTCTTCTTAGAGTTATATGATAATAAGGTTAGTTAAAATGCTGTATTTTGGCATGAATACCATTTTTGTATTCACTAAAAATCAGGTTAATTGTTCAGTTCATTGTCAAAACAATTCTTACCATGGCATTTTTGAAATGTTTGAAATGCGTGGAATTTTCAGTTCTACTGAAGTGCAATGCCACATGTTATTACTTTAAAAACTTACATGTGTAAAAAAGAAGCGGAAATAAAAGAAGCAAAAAAGATTTTATTGTCGAAGTCGAGCAGGGAAAAAGATAGTAAGATCTCAAGTTTGATATGTGACAGTTTGATAAACTACTTGCATTGTGACAGCATGGTATAATCATAGACCACAAAAGAGTGAAGTTCTTTGGGTCACAGCTGCATGACTTGTGTTTGCTCTTCTCTCATTTGCCTAGCTCTCATGTTTTAACTGAGATAAACTTCTCAATTTCATTCCAGAAGGCTTCAACATTATGTATCATGTACCTGACGCCAACAGAGATGTGATACTTGGTGCAGTTCTTGTAGTTCTTACAGACATATCAAGGTGTTCCTGAAGAATTCATGGTCAGTGAAAAGTAATTCTTTCACCCGTGTTATACTAAATTAAAGATAAAACAGAATCAGTTACTGATATTAGATTGATTACATTTTTTGAGGGCTATTAATAATATTGTGAATTGAACAAGACAGACCAACTGACAACAGGCAGGACAAGAGTGACTGCAAACAACTGCCAAGAAAACAAAAATGGAAGAAATGGTTAATAATACCAGTCAGATGTGGTTAGTAGTATCTTTTGCCCATATGGAAATGATTTATCAGCTAAACATCTAAGCCCGGTTGGTTTTACTTAAAGTTGTATTCTGGGTGCGAATTACTACTGAAGAAAGGCAGGGGCTCCCCCGGGGGCTGGGCTGGGATCAAGCGAGGGGTTTTTGGCCGGGGGTGAGCCCCCCTGTGCTGCTGATCACTGACAAGACGCAGGCCAGGCCACACAAGAGTGGGGTATCCCTAACACCCTGTTTAACATTCGTCGGCTAGTTTCTATCTCTGATTTATTTTCCTAAGCGAAAAACTGGACAGAATACTTGTCTAATGTTTGTCCCTTATTTACACTGGCTTCTCACATTGTTTCCTAGAAGTCCCAGAGCAGGCTTAATTGTCAGCACCTGCCCTGCTCACCCCTATTCTCTTACTGGGCCTTTGTCAGCAGTGAACGTTTTGGTTAAGGTTTGTATTTTCATAAGCTCAATTTCATAAAACAAGTAAATTGTAAGTTTGCCTTCATAACAACAGTGTGGTGCAAGTGTGCCATTGCATTATGTAAGTGATAATATATTAAGTCCATTACGAAATTGACCTCAACATTTCATACAGCAATTTTATAATTATAGGCATAATAAACGACACCCCAACAGGATCAAACTTTTGCATTTGCTAGGGTCTTCAATACTCTTCATGTTTTGTGAGTATATTAGATTTTAATCATCCTGTGAGGTAGCCTATTGTTACTTGGTATTAGACAATGAATTAAATAAGCCTAAATTTGATAGAACTCAGAACAATTTTCCAAATATCACATATTAAAATATGTACATTCGGTAGTGGCCCTCTATGGCAGAAATTATGCCACTATCAAGGGCCACACCCTAGTTAATAAACAAAAGAACAAACTTTCAAAAATTCAAACCATGATATATAGTGGAGATTCACATCAATTTGTATATCAAGCTTTGGATTTTAAAAAGTCATCGAACTGAAAACCGTGGATCTTTAACTTTGAATGATGAACGCTCTTTAACCTGTGTGTCCTCATAGATAATTAATATTGATCCAGCTGATAGAGCAGCCATATATCATAGCTTGAACATTCTTAATGCATGGTCATTGAAATTAATAAGTATTCTGGATTCAGGTAAATGCTTTGTATCCTTTCAAACTTGTGCAATTGGACCACACCTGGAGGGAAGCATCTCAGTTTTTTTGTGTCTTTTGTCGGACATCTTACACAGGAGATCATGAGGCTACCTTTTAAAAAAATTTCCACTTGTATTTTTTTTCCTTAACTCCCTCCCAAGCTGGTGCTCCCTGATCTCAACAGCCAGCCTCCCTGGTCGTCTTCACTGGCTTGGGTTTCTATCTCGCTTCTTAGATGCAACTGACATCTGTTGAAACGCCTTATCCTCCGTTGAAGCCTCTTGCCAAAAAATAAGATCTCTCCGGTGGGCCCTGGTGAGGTGTAAGCTTCAAAAGATACTGTTAAGAAACGCCCATGACAGCTTTCTTTTTTAGTATACCTATTTCTGATAACTTTTTAACTTCACATTCCTATCATCTGGATCGCTTTAATATTTGGTACATTGCGCTAAATTAAATTCTAAATGTTACCAGGCAACGATGAGCTATTTTTCAAATGCAACTTTCTTGAGCGTGTGATTTAGATGAGATCACCATTACTGATACATTGGTCTGTGAAGTGATGATGACTATCATATGGAGATTACTGGGTGGCCAAGTGGAGTTGCACAAAATGGCTTGCCAATCACACGAGTTCGATTCTTGTTATAAATTTCTTAGGAGACTGAATACATAATAGATATCCTCATAAAGCGTATATTTTTGGAATAGTTCAACAGAGTGAAGGAGTGCACAGATACTAATGTGATAATCTACTTAATATTAACGTATTTAAATTGTATATATGTGCATATTTTATTGGCTTTTTAAAATAAATAAATAAAATAGATAAAGCTTTATTTTTAGGGAAGTAAAATACACTTTTTATTTTTATGTGAATCAGAATTCAGTTGCTCACTGCAACATTTGTGCTAGATCTTCCTGCTTTACTGTTGACTATGCAACACAGAAAAATTGACAATTGGCAGAAGTTAGTTCAGTGTATAGACTAGCCCAGTAACACCATTATAAAGCCACCAAATTCTGACTCACCTCTATTCTTTCCACTATATAACCTCACTATCAAGACCACTTTAGCAACAGTGTCTTATTGGCGAGGTTACACTGGGCATTTCTTCAGCTTTCTCTTGACTATACACTTTAGCACTTGGAAGACTGCTTCAGGCGTCTCTCTGGACGTTTCGTGAGTGATTAGTAAATTTGCAAAACCTTGCTGTCCTATCAGAAGACTTACAAGTCCCTCCTATCTTTGGTCATCAGTGGTCAGCAGTGGTCAGTGTCCTTTCAAGGGCTTCAAAGCAATTTCTGCAGACCTCTAATGACGTGATGTCTGCCTCTGAAACTTGTTGCAACTATAGCTTGAAGGCTTTGAGTCATCTTGGCAACACAGGACATGATCTTGATTCAAGTTTTACCATAGTGTGGCTTATATTCTTATACTATAGCTAGCTACACAGCATGTCTTGGGTTCAATTCCCAGCCTGTGCATTCTTCATTTGTTTGACCTCTGCATGGAATCTTTCCTATATGATTTTGAATACATGAACCGTGCCACGAACTTGGTGTCTGTGATGGGGCAAGTGACAAACCTCCAACCATGTCTATATAGTGTAGAGAGAACTCCAAGCCTTATCATCCCATCGTTACGTCTGGTGGGTTATATAAATTGACAAAACTCGGAGCACTCCAAGCCGAATGTCATCGTTTTGTTTGCTTTTAACAATTGTTAATAATTATACGCTTTTTTTTATTTTATTTATATTGATGCTTTCATAAACTGTTCGATTTAATTTTGTACTATGTAGGTACTAATAAACACAATAATAATAAAATAACCAAAAAGACAATACATTGTTTCAACGTTGATCATCTTAAGCTAACAGTTGGAAATCCATGCGACGAAGCCCATGCATGTTGGACTTGTGAGCATGAGGACAAGATGGATTTGCAGATCAAGAAAAATGACAGGTCTGACAAGAGAAGCGAGAAGGATAGTTTGCAAGTGATAGGCGAAGAAAGGAGAGATGCAAATTCACTTAATTTCAGCGAGAGAGCCTCCTTGTTCTGAGATGATGAACAGGTTCTTGCTTGTTAGCCATGTCGTTATGTCAGATGAAGTAAGAAGATCCTAATTCCTATTTAACAAGTGCGTCTTGCCATCACATGTCCCTTGAGTATCTATTGAATCCATGGACCATTGCATGGTTCCAGGTAAAAATGGTTCTTAATTGTGATATGGCTTTTGCATGTGCGACATTCGTTTTCATTTGAAAAAGAAAAAAGTAAAGGGCTTATGTTAAGCTGTCGTTTGAGTCTTTTATGCAGTGCACTCTGTTGAAAGTAGTGCTTCAGCTAACCTTGATGAGCTGCGCTTGGCCAGACTGCCATTGATGTACCACACTATACCTGCTGCTAAACCCATCCACAGTTGCCCAAATCTATCCCCAGGATATAAGTAGTATATATATACACCCTTATTCTTGATGGCCCACAGTCTTTGCTTTCTTTTACTCCTAGATGGCATCTTGGTGTGCATGGGAGATAGATGTGGATGGGTTCTGAATCTGGTAGTTGATGGTTAGAGTCAATCGTGTTCAAGAAGTTTAGTAGTATGATCTTATATTCATGATATCAATGCTTCTTTTTTAAATGGGGGTGGTTGTTTCTATAGTGTAGGATATGACATAGTTAGTGCATGTTTCAATATGTATGGTCTCAACTGTTAGGTGGTCTTATGAATGAAATCACCCATTATAATTGTAATGTGTTATATTGGGGTTGCATGGCTTATTTCAGTCATTGCAATGGGGGTTATGCAGTGTTTGTTGTAGGAATAGAAGACATCTTGTGGCGTTTGATACAGTCCGGAGGGGGCCTTTCTCTGGTTTCTTGTGCACTTCACGGCCTGTCAAGCCACCAGGTCTTCCCAGGTGAATGATGACTTGACTTGGTAGCGGAGTGCCCCTAACCTGTATCGACTGATATCTCCTCTTACACAAAATCCGCCATCCTCTAGTCTCATTACAATGGGAGGCTTGAAAAATGGAGTTAAGGTGAAGGGGGCTGCATGAGGAAAAACCAACAGGGCCAGCCCCAGTCAGTGTCAATGTCAACACATGTCACAGCTTCACTGACTCTCAACGGGCTTTGGATAAGGTGCAATGCCACAATTACCTCTTATGGCTTTTTGCCTCACAGCCCAATAATAACAAGAGCGCTACACACATTAGATAGGGCGCATCAGACCCCCAGCCCCCCAGGCTAGGCAGCAGTAGGCAATGCTTGATAGCTTTATACTCTATAAGTCGACTTTGCGAGCAATAATGCTATCACATGTTAGTTAGCTGCATGGAAAAATGTCATCTTACACACCCGACATATACACCAGAAGTATGGGCAATAAGCATCATATGATAAATTGCCTTAATTTCGCAGAAAGAAAAGATGAATTATCATTTTCACATAGGTAGAAAACTGGAACGAGGAAAAGAAGTTCAGTGTGTAATTTGTAATTATGTTTTTTCTGTGTATTATATGTAATTATGCACTAAAAATAAAAAAATGGAGGAATCGTAGAATCTGTTTTTACAAACACGCAATTAGTAGCATTAAATCAGCATTTGTGTGGTGGAACAAATATCAGATTCAGATTAAAAAAAAATAATCCAGATTATAAACGTCAAAAGTTTGAACTACGATGTTTTTGTTGTTTTACCTTGTGATCGAAAATTGTGGGCTTATCTGCAAATTCTTTTTTGATCATTGTTTTGTTAGAAATACGACAAGATAAAATTAACTAAGATAAGGCTGCAGATGAGATAAGATAAGATAAGAAAAACTTTATTTTGAATGCACGGTGACATTAATTTAATCTTACCAATATGAAATTGAAGAATTTGGAACATGTGTCTAACATGTTCCAAATTCGTAAATCTCATATTGGTAAGAATAAAGTTAAATACAGCTGAGGTAGGTTAATTGGTGAGTTTTCTATTCTCCATCTTCCCACCCCGGACACCCAAGCTCAGCAACCAAGTGAAGCATCTTCAGGTAACCAACACCTAATGCAGCATGAGCAGTTGATGTACACACTGAGCCCTGTGCTCTACACATGTTACAGACTACCGAGGGGCTAACACTTATTAGAGAGCTGAAAAACCCTACAATGCATGCAGCACATGTGCTGATTCTATCATTTCTGCAAGATAAGGTCACAGCCCTGTCAAGTCGTATTATATTAGGGCTTATTGTCATGAATTCCCAAATGCCACAGCCTTATTTTTCCACCCTCCGAATCAAACCAGCTGCACAAGTGTTTAATACATCCATTGCATACATGATAGCTTTAATCCATTGCAATGAAAAATGGCATGTCATTGTGAACAACATGCTAGCCTGGCGTCCTATGCGTTTTCTAAAAATCCCTTTATTAATTTCATGTTGTGGCAAAAAAGTACCAACAAATTGGGTTATTGTGGAAATGTAAATAAGGGAATTAAACCGAGATGAAATACGACCATGATCTCTTCTAATGCGTTATGAATGGAGGGAATAATCCCTGGCAAACTTTTCAATGCTTATTAGTTAGCATTTTTGTAGCCATTGCTGAACTAACTTGCATGGAATAAACCCACAGATGGATGATGCAGCTAACAACCACTAGAGGGCGACAGCATACCAGGGTACACAACTGCATGATAAAGAGTCCTGCACAGGGTGAGAGTTGGATGGAGATAGTTTCTTGCTATGATGACAGCAATACCTAGAGGTGTTGGGGCACATTTTTGCCAGGGTGAAAATGTTTTGCCGAAATTACGAGTATAGGCGCACTTGAAAAGACAGGTATTCCGAGGTATTATGACAGTGGCTTTAATAAGGAGCGGCGCTGGGGGCAAGAGGGGTGCTGTCGTTATGCGGTTGCCCTCACCCCCTTACTCTGGCATGTCGTAATAACTCGGGCTCATTACTCACCTTTCATCCTAACCCTCTTGATTATGTGTCTGGGGTGGCTTTGCAAGACTTTCTATAGGCCCATACAAAAGTTAAGCATGTGAAAGATCATAAATAAAGGCCTCTTGACAACCTGAGAGATGTCGACATCATGAACATGGCAGACTGGTGTCATTCCTGCACTGTTCCTCTCAGTATGGGTCTCTGATATATGGCTCTGGTTGCCTATTCACAATGGCATTCTTTGGCTGTTTGTTTTACTCATTACATGTCCCCAGGAGAAATACTCAGTAATTATGTGTTTTAGACACCAGAAACTGCGCCATGACTAAACAGCATTTTTTGCACTGCAGGCTGCTGTGACCCGCTCCTGCACCATATGGAAGGCCAACAGTTAGCCAACAGAACAGTGTAAACAAGAAAAATGACAGATTTTCCACATAATTGTCCCCCGACGCTGATAAGATCGAATTGATAAAACGTTTCACCGTCACCCGAACATGAACTCTGTTGTGTTTGAGGTAGAATAGTAAAAAATATGTTCACAACTTTTTGAAAAATCTCCCTAATTAAGTACTTTCATTACATTTCCTGTATTTAGGGGTGTTTGAATTTAGATAAAATGATGGGGTTTAAAATTAATGGCAGCGAGGAAGAGATATTGATACACATTTTGCAGCGACTCGCATTCATAAGATGAGACACCGGATATGGTTTCATGTGGTATTGCGCATGATCCCTCTAAGAAGTGCACTTTCTCACAATGAGGCTATTGTCTGGCATGAGAACTGGTCGTGGAATAGGTTTTGCCAACGTGTTAGATGACACATGATATGCCAGACCCATCCTGCATTTTAATATACAAGTGTTCCCCACGCCCCACAAACATTTTCACAAGCCCTTGCTTAAATGCAATGCATAACCATGAAGTTAGACTTCTGTTAGAAATATGACGACGCCATTCCAAATATGACTTCGGGACCCTTACGTGTTTGAAGTGGCATGGTTCTGAGGATTGCAAACACAGCCAATATGCGGCATTATATGCAGCATTATATGCAGTATATTGTATGCCCTGGCGTGGAAATTTGTCCAGGGTAACTTTACACCCTCTCATGTGTTGATAGAGAAGGCAAGCTGCAATGGAGATGACACAAAGGACACCTGCAAACCTTTTAATCTGATCTACTCGACAAGCTGATGTCTTATCTGAGTCTTTCCTATGGATCCTAACTTCTTAACTGCTCTTATCCTGCCCAGAGAAGATCATTTGGTGCATGCATACGTCAAAGCTTTTACGTCCATAGTGCATGGTTGGGGGACCTCAGTGGTGTAAGAGTGATCCTACAGCCATGAAGATGGTCTTTAATGACCTGTAGATGAAATAAATTAACTTTAAGAGTAATTTTAAAAGAGTAAAAATGTAGGCACACTAATAACAGTTGCACATGTACAATGTAGTTGCAATGGTAGTGGTCACGCCAGTGGCTGAGTTATATTGCCAATTTAATTGAACCAGTTTATGATAATTTTATTGCCATGGCAGTGCATGGTCGGTAGTGTCACTCAGAAGTGTTTTGGTTGGGCCTGCTCAGTCTCTATGGACTTTTTTGAGTAACCTGAGAGGTCATTCCTTCCCCACCAGTTGCTTTGATTGCTGACCTGGCCTTCAGGTGGCGCTCTGGTCAAACTATTCCGCCAGAGGTCAGCATGGACAATATGCCCTGCACGCTCCTATGCCCTTTGATTTTGGGGACACCCAATGCAAGATCAAGGCTCATCAAGACGGATTAGATGTTTGGCCAGGACACTGGGGGCATCATCTGTCATAGTGGTCTGGTCACTATCCTCATCAGGTTAAGGGATTGCCCGAGGAATTGACCACTTACATAATAATGGACTGGCCTGCCAGACTGACCCGCTGAGGGCACTGAGGTCACCAGGCTGGCACTCGGGTGAGGGTTGGTGTCGTAACTTGAAATTCTTCAAAGGGTGGTGCGAAGTCTGACGCTAGACCTAGGATGATGTGTTAATATTGACAGAGCGCCTGTTTTGCCTGCTTTTCCAGCGTGCAAGGGTAAAAGGTGGGTAAAGGAGGGTAAAAGGAGGCAGGTAGGGAGAGGGTGAGAGCCGTGCCCTCCCTTTGCAGCCAATATAAAGTCATGTTTGGCGTCTGTCTGATGTTTTGCCGCATTGTCGGGGGCTCTTGCATGAGAAGCACAAGGGCATAGACACCAAATTCCGGATAAATATATTTTACATATGCACACACGAGTGTTAGGTCTTGCAAGGAGCTAAGTCATGATATATGTGCCCACCAGTGTGCTGAACAGGGACTGGACAGCTTTGCAGAGGATCGGGTGTCCCCCCAGTCAAAAAATCTTTGTCCATATTTTGTAAAAGCAAACCGTTATGGGCTCATGACGTCTTTTCATACACATATCATGTCCCCTGTGTATGTTTAGATATTGGGGCTGGCCTTGGAGCTGGCCTTGGATCTGGCCTTAGAGTTGGCCTTAGAGTTGCCTCAGAGCCCAGAGAGGCACACTGTGAACCCCTGGACCACAATATGGTCTCTCCAATACACGACTGCTCGCTGGCCGATGCCACAACTTGCCAAACAAACTAACACAAAGGGAATTCCTAGCTCTTCTCTGGCACCAGTCTTTAGACAAGGACCGCGAGCATGTAAAACCGGTCGCAAGCAAACATGACTTCTTCTGCCATGTGAATAATACACCTCAAATACATGCTTACCCGGCCCTCTCATGTTTGGGTACCCTCCCACCAAAAGTTAATATGAAATTCCCAAATTTGATTCGAAAAACAAACTTCAAAGTAGACTCACAAAGGATGAAAGTTGTTTTGGACTCACCGAAATTTTAATCAAGTTCCCTTGAACATGTCTTGAACAGACATCAAGACATATCAAAGATAGACGCAAGACACTATGCCAAACAGTCCAACCATGGAAGTAAAAGCCCTTACGTCCATGGTACAACCAAGATTATACTTGGACAATTTCAGATTATGGTGCAATTTGCACCATAATCTGAAATTGTCCGAGTTAAAGGTGGCAGCAGATTCTTCAATATAACAACAAAAAAACTTCAATGACTGGGTTCACTAGATTTATCAGTAATATAAATTGTATTTTGGTGTAATTGTGATAAACCCGACGTTTTTTCTACAAGGTTTTGTTCAACCACGTACTTTGCCATTCCAGCCCTGGCTGTAGTATAGCATGGGTTCCAATCTCGTACAGTGAATATTCTGCTTATAAGTCACACCTAAGCCCCTGTCCGATCACGCTGGTGCTATTGATAAATGCAGAAATTGTTGATGTAACCTGATGTTACCTGTGGTGAAATGAGCGACTTCGTGAATTGTGATGTCAAACAAACCAGACTCTTGCTTTCCTTAATTTGCTCTCATATTCATCCACAAAAGGACAACATCTAACTATTCTTGCACCCAAGACTCTGGACTGCATTCTAGGAAATTGAGGGTTCCCCACATGATATGAAGGGGCTGTAGTCTGTTTATGGGACAATTATTGTTCATTTAGCTGTGTGTTTGAGAAGGAGGGGCAGAGGAGTCTCAAATGCTATTGGGGTACAGAAGCAGGGCTGCTGCTGCTGATGCTTGCTGAGCAAGGATGCTAGTGGTGATGCGGATCATGTTGAACCGCCTAGCTACTGCATCTCTCTATCACTAATTGCTCTGTGATGCCCACTGTTTGACTTCGCCTGTCTAACGATCAGCTCAAACAAGCCTGGCCGCTCTGAGCACACAACATCAGAAAATCAAACTTATGGGGAATGGCCCAGTCCCTACACGGATCAACATGCGCCTACACAGGCCCTTCTGGGTAAAAACCCTGAGGATGGGGTGTCCTCATATCCTAATGGAGATGACTAGAATGATAGTGATGTGCATTAAAGCCACTTAAGTTAATACCAACATTTTGAATCATTGAAGTGTTTGCACTTTCCCCAGGCCTTGTTATCTCATCATTATGTCTGCCTGTCAGCTGGTCATATGATATAAGCATTAGACGATTAGCATGCGCTGATACAATGCAACTTACGATTCGGTATATTAGTTCAGGACCTTTGGGTTTTGGGTTCTGAGATAGGATGACCTTAATTTTATTGTAATGACATGTTCATATTTTATTCAATGAGTTTTATATCATGCACCAATTGACCGCACGGCATTTATTGTTTCATAATTGTTTTACAGGTTATTGCAAGATAAAATCATAATACAACGGTGTCCTTTTTCGCCTATCTGTTTAGAAATGTTATTTATATTGGATTTGAATTGATTGGAGACAACACAAGGCTAGGTCTGCATGCATGATAGCTATGTTCTTGTATATAAAAAAAAAGGAAAAAAAGAAAAGAAAAAGAAGAAGACTTGTAAGATGGCCACTTAGGTGGTAAACAATTTGGACCACCGCGTAAAGTTTTTAACTCATGAGATGGGACAGTCCTATTATGGAGGTCTTTTTTTTGTCTCCCCATCAGCCCCTCTGCCGACATCTTGTCTCTTTCCCAATCCACTCAAGCTGCGGTTTTGACATTTCTGCTGCACTTTATACTAATCCACAGCTCTATGTTTATCCCTCAGAGACGAGAGAAAAATTCACGATTGTGTGTGGTTGATCAGATTTAAGCCAAACTGACATAATGTGCTAAGTGCTCGTCTCCCCTTTCCAAAACCTGTCTGCTTTAATTCCTACCTGCTCCGCTGGGCGGCGCTCAGGGATCGTCAACTGTGTGACGCTGTTTGGTCATGTTCTTACATGGCAATATCATGGGCCTTGAGCTATACCCTGATCATTGACCTTTCATAAGAATACTGGAGGGTACTCAATTCAAATTAGAAATGTATAGAACTACTTGAACACTTTTGGTAATTATATTCAGTCAGCTACTGTTTCATACCCAAAACAGATTGTTTTTTTTCAAAGCCCTAGAAAACATTTAAAGGACTATTTATGTGGTTATGTTTTGGACAGAAGTACATATAAAATGACTTAAAAACACAATTTTGGCAGCATGTATAGTATAAATGCTGTCAATGCAAAGCTCAATATGACAAATGATAAAAAAATAAAATGCACATATGGAAGAATGATATGATTCCTTATAATTTACATTGTTAAACTGATATTTAGCTTGGAGAAATTAGGGTTAATTTCTCCAAGGTCTTATTAGACGTGACCTGACAAAAACTATAATTTATTTGCCAGTTAGAAGTTTTTGGTGATAACAATGTCTTATTTATATTTCTCGTATATATATATATATACACCTTGAGATCATACATTTTGAATTTTGTCAGACTAACAATTTATGACTACTTTTATTGAATACGACAAAAGGTAAGCATGATCTCACTCACCAATTAATTTAATAGTTTTATGATTTGTTTACAAGTAGTACAAATAATACTATTTTACATTACCTGCAACGACGATGCCCAAACAAATTCATGAGGCATAGCCTTTTACTACAACGTATTTGACAGGCTTCACTGATATGCCTCTACCTTGCTTGTATAGAATCCTTAATATGTTGTAAGAATTAAATCTACATTGAATCCAACCTGCTATACAAATTCCCTAGTGTATCTTTTTTTTTTAACTGCGTAGAATCAAAGACCATAGCACCTTGATTTATGGCAAGGGACCTAAGTTGTATGTCAGACACGTTTATTGTGAAAATATTTGTTCATGAATTGAAACGATTTGACAGGTATGAATGAGAGAGCCATTTTGAGAGAATGAGTGGACCAACCGCCAATATTGTCTCCTAAAGACCTCGTGTGTTTATACCTATACAATATGTCTAAACAAAACATGAAGTGGCTGACACGCTTCTTTTGGTGAAAGTTCTCTTTGAATAATTCGACTGTGTTATTGGGTAGGAGAGTGAGCCAGGACTTGGGTAAATATAACATCCTCAGCCCTCAGACACCGAACTCCAATTAAATTAAAGACATACTGGATTTCATATTTACTGCCATTTTTGTTTTTCATTTGTTTAACACCAGCTGGTGTTGGTTGACAATGCCACCCAAGAGCTCATGGAATAGGTAGGTAGGTAGGTAGGTAGGTAGAAGCCTAGGTAGGTGGTTGGTTGGTTATGTGTTCTCAGAGAACCAAGGTGTGTTGGTTGGTTTGTAGAATCTATTCATGTTGGGTGGGATTATGATATAGGTTGGTAGATGGCCAGTAACATGCTAAATAAACCAAGTGATTAGGCCATTTACGTGAACCGGAATTTCCTTACCAACTTACTTAGTGTACTAGACCGGTTACTATACTTACTTATTTATTAACTTGCTAATATACTTACATAGCAAAGGTGAAACCAAATTCAGCAACAGTGCCAATCCGTCGTGTATATGTTATGAAGTTCATATGAGAGGTATTCTGGAATTGGTGGTCGTCCCCCATAAAACAAGTGCTTCTATAATGTTCTCTAGACACATTAAATGTTCTAATATGTTCTGTAAGTTTTAAGATCAAATGAGAGGCCGCTCAGATTACTCTTTAAGTGGAAATTTTATATATGCATAAATTAATATTTCATTGCCTATTACCCCCAATACTTGAAATTCTTAGTTAGATTCAGTAGTTATATTTCTTTGAAATGTTGATTATTATATTTCAATGAGAGAATAATTATGAATTTGCTGTAATTAGGTGATTTTCTGCAATTAAAGATTTTTGAACGTCTTGTAATGAAGGCCCTTGATGAAAGTGTTTCGGTTCGTTTTAAAATATTTTTTTGAATTGCAAAGAGCACAAAGTGATAAATGACAGGGACTGTAATTTAAACCTGACCTGACAGACAGTTCACAAAACTGGCAACATTAGACATTCAGCGGGAAGATGAACTTGACAATTATGTAGAATGGAAGACATCAAAATTACCCTCAGCATGAAATGTGTCGACTTTTTCTTAGTGAGTCCCTGCGAAATGCCATCCATCCTCAGTTCATAATGTGTAGTTAAATGTCTACACTTCTTTATTTGACAATCTCAAGTCCCCAGAGTCATCTGCAGTCAAATTCTGATATATGAATTTGGGCAAGGAAACAGCCCAAGAGAAAATTATCTAATTGTGCACATAAAAAGAGCAGGGACATGTAGACAGCAAGTGAAAATGTAACTAGGATTGTGTAAGAATAGTTGAGCGTTTGATTAGAAGTGAGTTTTTCAAGCAGATCTATTTCAGTGTCATCCCCAGTCAAAGGTTACAGCTGGCCGAGCAGCCACTTCGACTGCAATGGTAGAATTGGTAGCCACAGTGTTTGTCTATCAGATAAAAACCCTTGCCATTTATTTGGCAACATGATAGCCCCTGATAACACATATATATGGCAAGAGAGGTGCTCTATGTAGTAAGAGCCTGGGGCTCTCTCCAGCCCCCTCCTTGTCAACCAAAGAGCCCTACTGACTTATTAGCTGTACCCACAGGCCGTTTGTAAACCAAACCTAAAGCAGTAACCAACACCAATCTGAGAAGAGACACCCAGTCTCATGTTGCCCCACCTTCTATATCTCTGCTAGGCCCAACTTTGTTAACATATTCGAGACAAGTCGTCAAAAATGTGGCCCATTGAAATGCAGAGGTGGGCGGTGAGATGGGCTCTCTGATCACACAGCAATCTCCTGGTCCTGACAACTTCATACTCTTAGAGGCAACCTGTGAAATTCGCCCATTGCCTCAAAATCATTTTCCATCTGGAAAATGAGGATGACATGAAATTCCCCAGACGATGACCAAAGTCACAAATGCCATGAACACCAACAAAATGAACTGATGATGATTGAAATTTGATGATGTTTGAAACATTCTCTCGTCACCTTTCTCAGACAGACAGCTTGTCATGACCATGTACATCAAGTGTCATGTGTCAATCAAAATGTAGCCTGTATGATGCTCCATAACTTCAAAAGCATTAATAGAGAAAAACCACAAGTATGACTATAATATCATGAATTATTTGTAATCCTATATACTTCTATTTTTGTATGGTACAGAATTGAATGTATGGTTCAGAATAGAATTTTGGCGTGCAGTGACAGATGTTCTCAACATTAATCTGGATTTCCAAAATCATCATATTTTCGCTTGATTATTTAGAGCAGTGGGTTTTATAGATGAAGTTATTTATGCCACCTTGGAAATTGGATGGAATGATTAAATTTAGGCATCCTATCCTATTATGTATAGTATACATACACCTTGCCGTAAGAGTGGAAATAAATGACTTCAAGAATTGCATTTGGTTTTCAAATTTCCAAATTAGCATGTTTGGGTATTTTCATTGGAGTACATGTATATTCGACAATCGGATGAGCAAGTTAACCTTTGATGCACAAGTCTGTGTTTTCAATTTCTTTGATATTTCCTCAAATTTGTACCAACTCATTTACTTAAATGAGAAGACACTTTTTGATGGTGGGAGGGGGTGCTAAAGGTTTCTTTACTGTGTCCCCTGGGGTGCTTATCTTATAGCAGGGACTGTCGGGGACTGCCATGGGGGACTGGGGGGACTGTTAGGGAGGGCTGTTTTCTCAGGTAAGCACCCGTGACAATTAGACCCACAGGTGAGAAACGCCCATCCATTCAAGGGTAGTGTGCCCCCAAGCCCCTTGTTTCAATGAGCCGATACACCCTCTATGACGATCTGTCAAAGGACACTTCATAGCAGTACAACTTAAACGATATGCCTCCCCTATAACTGTGTGATCATTGCTGTTCCTAATGGCTATTACTCAAGCCACGCTGCTTTGACAGGTTGGATGGATGTAAGAGAACCAAATGAGCAATTGGTGGCTTGTCTTGGAAATGCAATCCTTGTAAATCTAAAAGTTTATATTTCATTATTTACAACAATTTTGTCTTTAACTAATCTGCTGACATCTTATAAAGAATTAAATATTAGCATGTTGTCAGGAAATTCCTTGACCATGATTTAAATGGAATCAGAATGTAATGATTTGAACCTGTACTGAGAATAAAGGCCCCCCGCGGCTTTTTTCTTTTTTTTTTCTTCTTAACATGGCAGTATATACAGATTATCATCTGGCTTGATCAAATTTGTTAACTAAATTGAGAGACTTTGCAAAATGTCTCAGAGCTCCTGAATTTATTATGTCTGCCATCTTTCCCCCAGAATTTTACTTTTTAAATCAATACTTCTACAGACTTCTAATATAGTCATTCATTTATTTAAAATTTTTGGTCGTCACTTCCTTTAACATTTTAATAATTTTATTTGAAAGATTTAATCTTTAGGCCTATTTCATATTTATCTGACAGAATAATTAGACTCACCATGAAATAGTTATCAGTTTAACCTCGCATCAGTTTAAATCATTCCAACACATTACATCATTGTAAAATCTTGGTAGAATAAACAAATTCTATGGCAATGTTATTTAAACAGATGTCCAGATTTGAACAGCATGGCATTGTGTGGCCTTTGAGTTGTTTCCTGGCTGTTTTTGGTTGGTTCTTCTTGTGGCTGTAACTGCTGTGTGCTCCAGTGGCTGGCTGCTTGATGGCCCAGGAGATTGATGTCGAATGCTTGGGAGCCTTGCAGACCAATCAGTGGGGAATGGTGCGTAGCTATCTGCAGCCCCTGCTCATCACACGTGTACTATAGGTGCGAAGATGGATGTCACCAAAAGATGGCCCCGATAGTCCCCCCTGGCCCCCATAAATTCCAGCAGTGCTTGCAGGGTCACCGATGTAGCTGATAAGACGTAATGAAGGCCATTGTCAAAATGCCCCTATACAAGGCACACACCAACCCTCCATGGCTTCAACTACACTGGTCCAAAAGCAAACCACTATAAAAACACTCCCCAGAACGCCCATACATCATGCCCTCTCCTCTTGCCTTGACAACTGGCTGCTGGTCTTTTCCTCAAAATTTCAACGGTCCACCACATGCCCCTGGCTTCAAAATACCACCTAAAAGCATCTATTTCAAACTTCAAAATATTGCTACAAATTTCTGATGTGCCGATGAGACTATCAATTCAAACAATCTAATTGCATCATTCTTCAGTATTTAAAGAAACTTGTTTATTGAAATACCAAACAGGCCATCAACAAATTTTGTTGGCAGATTGGGCTTTGATGTGCAATTGTGCATTATAATGGTTTTACAGATGGAGTTTTGTAAAGAAAGCATTTTGTTTTAGATGTTAAGGATATTCCATCATTAATTTCATACCGCAAATTAAGCACACGTTTCGCGTGCAATTTGTGTAAAGATTTTGGTGATATCAAGAGAGAAATCTGTGTGGGGAAGTTGGCTGATGGCATTGAATGAACTGTTAATTGTCTGTCAGAGGGAAAGAAAACGGTGTCTTGAGATGAGAGCTGTCAGATCGCAGGCTGCTGCAGCTGATGGTGCTGTTGTGTGGCAATTTGGTAATTTGGCAATTTGCTTTGGATGAGCACAAGACAGTTCCCCATTGCCAAGATATGGCCTGGTGCCTGTGCAAATATGCCAGTGTGTGATGATGCCAGTGTAATAATGACAGTGTCATAATGGCTGTGTGATGTCAGTGTAATGAGGGGAAATGCGTCATGTGCCACAATCTCTGTCAGAAGCCTCCCTTGGAGTGGCTGAGACAAAAAGATCAGCGAAAAACGGATTCATTTACGGCCACGATCAGACTCCATTGCTGTTTATTGTGTTTGCAAGTATCTTAAACAGCTTGTTCAATCAGAGACCTTTGGTTCAATGGCAATGGCCAACTAACTGCTCCACACAGATTGTCATCTTGTTATATTTTCACAAATTGCACACAAAACATGGGGATACATTGTGGTATGAAATTGATGATGAAATTTCCATATTGCTTTGTTGCAATGAATGACCAGTAATTTCTATAATTCACTTAAAGCGGTTAGAGCTATTGGTAGTTGAGATGCAGTAAATGATGCTTTGACTTCTATTGTAGCTTCCGTTTTGTAGTTCAGAAGCACATGATTATTTAATGTTACAAATATATTAATTCTACCTGATGGTGAATTTATGTCACGAAAATAACAAATTAGCTTGAGGAAGAAAAACATTAATGCTCTTATCCATACACATTACAATAATTAACTAATAAATATGTTTCCTAGGCACCTGCAGCTGTTAAATTTGCTACGTGCATTGCATTTTGGTGAATTGTATTATACTGTATACATGTATTATGAGCCTCACAACTTTGTGTCATCCAGACAAAGCAATTATTTTCCCTTTTAAGTTTCAAAAATATTTTCGTGTTCTGCTTGAAAACTCCACTACTTAGTCTAATGACTATTGTGGAGTGTAGATCATTAAATATAATGTGCAGTTCATTCAGGAGAACTTCACAAAGTCTTGATGAATGTATGTTTTCTTTCTTCAATTCAATTATCGTGAAAAAGCCATGAAAATATTTCATTATATTATTAGGCATCGTCATTTGAACAGGAATGACATCACGTGGCCACTGGCCTATGACGATTTTAACACATACATCGCGTTAACGTTGTGTTTACGTCATCTATTCACCAAATCAATTTCAAAATGTATTATCTGTTATGACTTACCCCTGCGGATGACAGTCGATGGTAAAGTTCCTTACCACACCAAGTTCAGGAGCTGGTATGGTGAACTATGTTGTAGCATGATTGATATTAGAGCAGTAGAATATCTTGGTTAACCCCATTGTTGCCATAGATAGATGTAATGAGTTATTACGCTGTTCATAAATTTGTCAATAACGCAATAAAGAATCCATCATTAAACCACAAGGGTGTAAAAGACAAGCAAGATAATATGTGGTCTCTCTTGACACCTGGCATTTTATACAGGCCCATAAAGATGGCTTTTGCATTAAACGTCCACACAACACTGGTCTTTATTTAGTTTTGGTCGTTTTTCTAATGCTTTAGCAAGAACAATGTTTATTGTGTACAGTGTATTGTTCATTGCAGGTCTCTGTCTATAAGGCAGTCTTTCTTATGAGCTTCTTCACCCCTTGGTTTTTTAATCTTGTGCATCACAATATATTCATTTGGGTGAATTTGTAGAGCATTAAAAATGATGTAGGTGTAAAACATGTCGACATAATTTTAATAGATGAGATGTCAAGATAAGAGGCTTCCATGGTGTTCCCCAGGGGCTTGATTTAAACACTCTTCTCTGCAGCTATCTGCTCCATGGGCAATGCGCCATTTCATTCAGTTTGTGGCCGTCAGTTTTTAATTGGACACTGGGGCCATAGCCTTGATCATGCTGTGAATGATGGGCCTGCATGAAACTGGCTTATTCTGCGCTATAAGCAATTGCCCGCTCACCCATTTATAACTGACTCTGGCTCAATTGTGTTGGGTGCATGGTTGTCAGATATAGCTACAAGCACGGTGGTCCACCTCCCTCACTCTCTCTGCTCTGCTCCTACCCACCGAATATCAATGAAGATATACTCTCTCTATAGCTTTTTTTGCCCTTCAAAGCAGATTGCAAACGGGTTATATATGCCCCGTCTGAATCTATCAGACTAATACTGGGAACTTTTGAATAACTAAGAAGGAAGGCGGGAGAACAGGGGATCAATTGTTCTTTGAAATCTTTTTCACAAAACAGTGATCGTTGAATAAGAACATGTGAAAGCTCAAAACCTTAAAATATTTAAGATATTTCTCATAGGCCTAATACTATTACGTTCAGGTTGACGTCGATAAGTAAAGGTGAATACTCTGCCTGTGGGACACAGAATGACAGATAATCAGAAGCTGTGGGGTGAGGAGTCAATCATAACTTCTTTGCATGAACCACAAAGTATCATAACTGCATGCTGTTGCCATGTGTGGCCTCCATGTTATATATGCCCTTTATTATTTCTTTATTATTATGCCTTGTGTTGTTAAATTGTTTGATATAAAAACTTAGCAATGGGTCCTTTGAAGGGCGCCTGTATGAGCTACAACATAGTTGCCCTTGGCCCACCCTTGCAATGCTCTTTTGCCCATAAGCCATTTGCCAAGCCGCCAAGCAGAGCAGTCCGTCGCCGACCCCCTCCTGGGCCCCTCAGCCGCCATGAGATTGATAGTATGTTTTCCCTGCCCTCTTTTGAAACTTTCAAGAATGTTATTAAACAAAAGATTCGTCTCACAGCGGGGCCCCGGCCCAGGGCGTCTACTTGGAGGGGGACGGCGCCCGTTCTGGGCCCGCTTCACTGCTCGCCGCCGGCCTCACCTGTCCCTGGCCCCCGAAGCATAAAAGAAAATCCTGCCCTACCCCAACTCCCCAGTGAGCAATGCCTTCTACTAATTGTATATCGCCCCCGCCATTTTCCAATGATAGTCATTGTGCAAACACTTAGAAAAGTAAATTCATATCCAGCAGCAGATTTAAATCAATTACTTCGACTCAAGTTGTAATAATTCTCTTCACTTGTGAGGTCCATGGCCCAAAAAATATTAAATATTGAAATTTAATGTCTTTGTTGCAACATCAGCTGGTGCACTGCTCTGAAAAAAACACAACGGTGTGATTCTCAACCGGCTGTCGATTATTATTGCACACTTGAAATCTATTTCAATATGAGAGCAAACTTCATTGTTTCAATTTACGTCTCAGTTTGTTTTCCTATTTGATTTTTTATCCCCATGGGCAGTTTGTGTATCAATATTTCAGTTTAATGGGTACTTAATTCTTTTATAAAAATGGATAAAATGTTGCATACAGACCCCCTAGGTTGATGGGGACGATTATTATCATACCACATGTACACACTACTAGAGCAAAAAGCTGACACCAAACAAACAGGACAAACCGATCGATAGATAAATTGCAAGTTGAAACTTTGTGTGGTCAACTGGGAACACATACTGATCAACGTCATGATTAAAATTATATATTGTCGAAATTGCGGCGAATATTTGCTTTTAAAAATAATGTTTCACTCAGTTTCATATATCAGTAAATTTTGACAGAACTGGTAATTCATTCAGACCGAATTTTTTTAAAATAAAGGATGAGTAGTATATTCGTGTGAAAAATGTGAAAGGTAATGATTATGAATTTGTTGGAGTTGTGCATGTGGCAATGTAGTTTCACAGATATGGAACAGCATGAATTGATGAGCCTAGATCATGTGACACTAGCCTCATATTTCAACGGGAAGACTGTCATGGACTTCGTCTCCATGTCATTTGCTGTCATTCACGTCATATACGCGGTCACCGCGAGATTCGAGAACTTCCGCTGGATAGCCAACGCCCCCTAGCGCCATTTAAACCGGAAACGATCTGAATAAACTTTATTGGATTCAAAATGGCCGCCACTTCCGGTTAGCTGCTTCCGCCGAAGTGATGGATGAGTTTCACGTCGAGCGAGGAGCCTTCAATTCTGAAAGTGAACAACTAGCGGGTTATTGATCTGCAGGGAGGCTATGGCACGGTTGAAAACCGAGTGAAAATATGGTTAATACTCATGACCTGTCCATTAATTGCCTTGCAGCCCGAGCCAAGCCGAGTATTCAATTGCCCTGATTTATGAACAATGTCGTTTTCAGCCTATCACTCATGATTGCCATGCCATGCCTATCGACCAGTGTTAAATGCCTTGTTCTAAGAATAACACTTTTATCTCAATGGCAGTTCGTCATGAGAGCCTATACTGGCTGCTGATAAACGTCTGTAAAACATCCAAAGTATGGCTGGCAATTATTGTGAAAATTAATGAAAAAGCGAATCAGTTGTTGAGATATGTACAGTTATTTTCATAAAATATGGTCGACTCTAGACAGCTGTAGCAACCTATTCCTGGCTGTAGCTATACCACCACTGAAAAAGTATAAACCTTGGTAAATGTAAGGAATTTATTTACTATATATCATAGATATGTATGTACAATAGACATGCATCTTTTTTTTTTAAGACAAATTTAAGCTACTCTTAACTTATGTGCCAAATAGTGTTACATGTACTTTTTGATCTGGCTTTGAGTAGCCAGCTATAGCGAGACAGTTTCATTTAGTGGCAGGTAGCATCGTATAGCAGAAGTTGTCTACCTTGGTCTAGGTTCAATTTGACAGGCCATACAATGAAACTAACTATACACTACTCCTATCACTATCTGAGTAATGGAAGTATTGGCAATAAAATCTGGACATAATTCTCTGAAATTAAGATATATTTTCTGGGAGTAGAATATTTTAAGTTACTGTTTCTGAAATTTCTGGTCTGTAGTCAATGAAGCTAAGTTGTGGTAATTTCAAAGTGTTTATTTTATTTTAGATGATTGATATACCAAAAGTAAATTTTTTTTAATTTAATTGCAAAATGTCCAACAGATATGACAGTGTCAATATATGTCTTGTAGTTGTGTGACTGTCTGTTTTACAAAGTAAAAGTAAAGGCATACACAGTTTGCATGACAGCGATTGCAGTGTTGACCTTGTCTCCTTTGAAGGTCAAAAGCTGCATCCACGGGGCAATGTCATGGCAACAAGGACTGTATATTGGGAGGCAAACATTCTTATGAGGGGTTTAAATGGGGGTGCATGCTAAGCAAACAATTAGATGTATTTGTTACAGTTTATTTCATGTCATTTGCTCACGTGCCTGTGACAAGGGCTGTCATGTGACAAGGGTCTGTCATGTGCCCAGTCATCTTCTGTAGGCTCACCTGGCTATACTATTTCAGGTAAGTATATTTTCCTGGGTATCCTGGAAATTTTGTCACTTTTTGTCACAGGACCTAATCAAATAACTAACGTATGGTGCCCTATTATGGTCAGTGTCCTAATATGGTCAGTTCCAATTAAAGCTCTCTCACTTCATCTGCATTTTAAAACTGGTTCCAATCTGTATACAAAATAAGCCAAGAAATTGTGTGCATGAAAACCATGTTGGTCATCATAGTTTCTCTTCAAACTTGTATGATTGAAACATAACTTTTTGATATGCGCTAAAAGTCTGAAAAAGTAACTTCACAAAAATTGCCTTAATTCCTTTTAAGAATTTAATCCATCTATTTTACAGCAGAGGCTGTTGTACCAGGGAGAAGTCATTTGTTACGACAAAAACCATGCATAAAAACAAGTGACTATAATATGGCACCCCTGTCCTAATATTGTCAATATGAGGTTACTTCTTTTGACATGCTTTATATTCTTTTGTTTTAGCAAAAATTTAATTATTTTGAATGATTTTTTAAAGTGAAATAAGAGTTATCAGGAACCAGTAACATGTGCAAGACATTTATTGATAGCTCTATTAAACAAAAACCTGATCAAAATAGGGCACCTTACGTTAGGTGATTATGCTTTCACAAAAGGCTGGAAGAAACATGCAGAATTGCACTTGGGAGTCTATTATCGGGGTGGCTTTAATTCTGAAACTATTTTTAAATTTGCACTTACTGCCTTGGAACCCAGGGTCCTAAAATAGATATGGTTATGATTTTGAAAATGGTCTAAATTGTTGGGTTCCACTGTGATTCCAAAATACACTTATGTTAGGCTAACCCTACCAGGATAGGGCGTTTTTTTTGTTATGTTTTGTTTTTTAAAGATCAAAATGTTTACCATTCTTTGTAGTAATCGTGCGCATCTACTTATGCTTAGCATGCCTCTTGGTGTGGTCATTGGGACTTACTGCTTTTATTGTAACTTTTTATGTTTACATTTGAAAGTAAAATGTGATTAATAGATTAAGGTATATCAATGAGCCAAAACCCTGTACGTGAAGGCACTCCTGGTACATAAAAAGTTAAGTATTCTGTGAACTGATAACCTGCTTAAAATGTATGCACCACACACAACACACCCAGTCCTTAGAATGTAACCAATCTGCATCATTCTATAGTGAGAAATAGTGGCAAAAACCATTCTTCTTCTTTTTTCACATAAAGAGCCAAAGTTTTTATTTTGTGTATAATTCAAGTGCACATTACCAAGCAAGCAACCCATCAAGCAACGAAGCAATGGTGCAACTGTTACAGCAAGCTAGAAACGAGCAAAACGTGAAATGTCTCTAAGACTGACCAATACTCCCTCAACACATTGCCCCCACCACCTTCTCCTTTGCAATTCTCCCCTGCCCCTTTGATAGTCAACAATTAACATGTTATGGGCAAGATATGAGGTCTTTGATCCCGCTCTAACAATCGTGATTGTGTTATCCACACTTTGAATATAGCCACATGTCGATAGCAGATTGCATTGTTATGCTGTAATAAGGTCACAGACCTGCAGGAGAGGTAGCAAGGGGTAGAGCGGAAGTGGTATTATGATTGCTCCTATCTCTATGGACTCGGTGCCTGTTTGAAGAATTAATTTACAACTCAAGTAAATGAACGAGGTATGTACAGTAGAATCTAACCTTACAAGTCAGAAGTTCAAGTTTTATTGGTTATTTTGCATCACATGATACAATTATAACAATGATTAGAAATATGATTCGTGTAATTAATTGATGTGATGCAGGGTGTTCACCAAAGTCCACCCTATAAAAAGATAATGTGAATACGATTAATGATGATGGCCATGATAAAAATTATTAAATGAATCAGGCCATAAGTTAAATTAAGAGCATCTTACTACTTTGTATTAGGACCATAATAAAATTAAGATGGACCATCAAATGTTGCGCCCTGTATCGACATTACAGTGTATTTCACAAGTTTTGGTTAATTTTGAATTTCCAAATTTACTTTTTCTGTCAGTGGCTCTCCAAACACTTCCAAAAAACAAGACATCAACTTTCAGAACCCAAAGTGAATTGTGAGAAACAACATTGACATGTGAATGTGTCTTAGAGGGTAATATAAGTCCAATGAAAGGTTTTATTTTGGTTTTGAATGTGGGGCTATAGGACCAACCCTCTTAGAGCTTATCGCCTTGGCCCTCCTTCCCCTGTCTACAAGCAATAACAAAGTGAGGGGCTGCAGGCCTCACCCCCTTACCCCTTTCTTACACATCATTTCCATTTCAACGACTCCAGCAATATTAATGGGGTCTGATAAGAAATTGCAAACAAGCAGGTTGAAGTGGTTGTTGTGGTCCAATTGGGCCCGGTCTGCCTCTTGGGTTTTCTGATCTCACTCACTTCCTCGTGTTAGGGGATAAGTTCCACCCCACAGGTCTGCCATTACCCTTGCAACAATTTGCCACGAATTGTGATATTTTAATATCAGCTGCATTGACGACTCTTGTCGTAAGCTGGCGCCAGTGTAGGAGGAAACGCCGAAATGATGACGTCACGTCGTCTTGTACGTTGATGCTGGCTCAGCAGGGGTCGTGGCTAACAGAGTTATGAGGGAGTGACCTGTCTACCAATCTAATGTCGTGACTGCATTGCACAAGGCCAAAATCCCTCATTGAAACCTGCATTTTTCAACAAGACTTCTTTCCAACCCCAGTCTGGTACAGCTCAAAATATGTGTGGAGGGGAAGTATATAGTTGATTTTATGAAATGATTTAGAACAATATAAAATCACCACCCTAACTTTTGAAGCAAGTGTGTCTACCCATGGTCACCTCTCTTGGCTTCATTTTTTTTTTTGGTTGCATGTATATGTCTTTGCGTGGGTTAATATGTGTTAGCTTAGCTTGAATCCCTTTTTATTTTTCACACCAACAACAAATGTTAGTTGATTGCCCGAATGACAATATATTGGTTTGCCTAACCAAACACTTCTGTAAATAGCATCTGATGCTATTTTAGTTGAGTCAGAGCTTAATAGCAGTACTCAGTTTCGTAATCAAAATTAAGGAAATTACAAGTGTAACTTATAAACTGCCTCATCCCATCACCATGTCTCCAAAATGGACTACTTCTGTGAGTTGGTTGCTGCAGTAGGCTGGGTAGAAGGTCAACCAAGCTTGTGATTTTGCACAATGCATTACTTAAACACGAAACCGTGAACCAATTATTGCCAGACAAGGTCATGTATCTTATGTTAATTCTCGAATAATACATGCATGTCATCAGCTTATTTATGTAATGTTTTCTAACTTTTTCCTGTGTAAATCTTGATGTCCCAAGCAAATGAAGATCCTAAATGATCTTAAAAAGGAACAGTGGAAAGAGGTTGTGTTTGGGGCTTTACTTTTTCAGTTTAAAAATGGGCGAGGTTGAAACCAAAATCCAGGGCTCACTGTATGGTGTGCCACTGCATGGAAACTGCTCTTTCAGATATAAACTTACTTGAGTAAACTTACTTTCTTGTAACTGATCATGTACTTGTAACATGCTCGAAAAGTCTGTGGGCTGAAATACAAAGTTTGAAAAGTGACATATATCATTTCATTCTTCACACTCGCATGAACCGATGGTGCGGTATATGTCAGAAAAAGTTTCGAGTTCCGTTGATTTTGCACATGTTTGCATGGCGAATTACAAGTCTAGTGGCAGAGTGGTAAACAATATTCAAAGAGCAGTTTACACGGCACACAAGCAAGCAGTGAACAGACACTGAGCAATGTGCTGTAAGTCATGGAAGGCCTCTTGAGTATCCCTGTCCCATGCTCTATTCCCTGCATTGTGTTTCACCCTTCACAGCTGCACCCTCCCTTCTTGAAATCCAACTTGACTTTTGGCATGTTCACTTCTGGTACATTTCGTGCCCTGGGAAAGTTGGTGAAACCTTGCTCCACAAAAGACTTTATGGATGTATAACATGATGAAATTGAAATCGCCCAGAAGAGTTCTCGTAGCTCCATGAAATGCTCCCACAGCCCCAAGCATCGTCTCAGTAGCACCTTTTATTTTGACAAATTAATTGGCTGTGAAGGGGGCTTTACACTTCAGTTGTGGCATTAAAAATACTGTTAGTGCAGCAGCTTCAAGTGTTCAAACCCACTAATTGTGCAAAATGCCATGGCTGTGTTTGATAAATGAGCATGCTTCATGTTCTGTGGTTGTGGCCAGGTGTTTCGAGAGGCCTGAATATGCCATGGGTGTTGCGTGGTGACAAATAGAGAAACATAGATATAAGAACAGAAAAATATCCGGAATAAATGCATGTGGTAAGTAAAAAAGCGGTAGATCATTTAGTCTTTGGTGGATGATAGTAACCTATCAATCATGCAGGGAATCATATGATTGTCATCCGCAATTCAACAATGTCAATTACTTTGTTGCAATTAGCTTTGTCAAATCTCATCTTGGTTCTGAATCTGAAAGGTGCTTGTGCTGCACTCTTACAATACAAATTGTCATCGTGTATAGACGATAATTGCTTCACTGCAAGGTGTCCACCCAAAATTGTTTAAAAAGCTAACAAACCATCATTGTTTGGTGTATATACAATAATTGCCTAGGGACAAACAATATCTTGGCTGATTTTCAACAAAATTTTTGGATGGACTATAGTAAAACAATGATGTCTGAAATAGACAATTTTTCTTTATTGAAATATCGCATAAAGTCCCCTGAATCAAAGGACCCTAAATTGAAGCAAGATTGAGCCAAAAAGCTTCGAATGTCCTCCTATCGACAAGTTGGGTTTGGGCTTTCTCACTTTCGCGTTTATTTGACCACCGTGTCTTCTGGTAAAACAACCCTTTTCCGGGACCCGCATTAGGCCTTGTCATTTGAGAGTAATAAACTGCACATCGGAAGGAGGGCGGAAATTTGCAGAATGGCTGCCAACCCGAATCTCATTTGAATAATTCTCTTGCTCGTGGTTAAGGAGCTGCAATGATGCTCCCTGGTCGGTGCTTCTTCTGCTGGGTAATGCCCGGTCGCAGCCAACTTTGGTGATCACTGCTCTATATTCGCAGCTGAAATCAGTCAATTTACTAATTTGCAGCCGTATGCTCTCTATATATAAATTGGATAAATTACTCATATTTCATGATGTTTGATCGGCTGGATGGCCTAGTGGTGGGCTTGCTTTACAGGAAAGAGAAGATATAAGATAAGATAAGATAAATGTTTATTTACAGTCGGTTTTACGTGAACAATAAAATAAGCATGCGGTTATATGCTTGTCTCCGACTAAAATGACAATGAGACATTATTTATATGAATTTAAAACAGAACATAAAAAGCATGGATTACATTCACAGCTTGGCTTCCAATCCCGAATAACACGATTCTTAAAATCGCTTGGTAATTTGTTATATAACATGGCACCATATTACCTAAAAGAATTGAAACCATACTTTTCAGTATTATACATGAAAAATTGCATCATTCTCTTGAAACAATTTTTAATAATCAGAGTGAAAATCATGGAATGCTATTTCATTGCAGAGCACGTTTGAAGACTTTCTCCATTTTCTAGTGTCAGTGACGTCACAGTATATATTGATAAATAGTATTACAATATTTAAAATTAGATACAATTAGAGTTTAAAAAATGTTAAACTTTGATTCTGTGTCAAGCAGAGTACGGAGTCTCCTCATGGAGCATTGACTTGTTACATTTTGCAGTGCTTCTGAAATGGGGAAAGTAAAAACTGAGGTCATGTTTTTGTAATATCCTTGGTGCGCCTTTTGCATAATGCTATGTCTTGCAGAAGGATATAGATCCAGTCATAGTATCTCAGATGACAATTATGTGATACGCATTTTTAGAGAACGGCCAAAACACAGTGACGCAAGTAAAAAAAATTCATGGCACAGGGATTCCTTCAATAAGCAGTCCTATTTTTGGGATTAGCCACTATATTTAGTGCTAAAACGAGTGGTTTGTATTTACGTTAATTGGAAAACTGACATGAATCACGGTGCATGCTGCATGGAGCTGCATATTGAGAAATGATTGACCCGTTTGTTGGTCACTTTTTATTGCACTGCACCGGTGGGAGTTTTGTGACTTTGGTCCAGTTAACGATTGGCTTTTTTTGGGGGAGAATTGAATTAGCTCGGCTAGTGGTCCCCGAAGGATATCGACGGATCGACAGGAGAGCGTCCCTAACAACAACGACATATAGAGGGCGCTACATGCTGAGGGGTGTCGTGTTTCCGCCAGTAATGAAATCACGTCGTAGGTCGCGTCCGACGCAGCTAGGGGGGAGGGAGAGAGAGGGTCCGAGACGTGAGCGTCATCGGACTACCCCCCCCCCCCCTTCCAACCCCAACTAGGGCGTCTAAACAGGGCGAATCGGGAACAATTTCGATTTGTAACAGGATTCCATCTCATCAATTTCACATTTTCTTTGTCAAAAAAGGGGCAGGTTTGCTCTGGGCCATGCACACCGCAGCAGCCAGTGAGGGGCCTGTTTGTTTGTCGCCCCTCCGCCACATCGCCCATGCAAAATCTATTTTCAAGAACATGTCAGGAATTAATGAAGGGAAAATGGCGGCGGCGGATAGGCATCGATCGGCTGCTCATTTGACTTGGAAAGGGAGCGAGCAGCCACCATTTATGTAAGTCTATCCTTCCGAGCGCCTTTTCTGTTATGACATTTACCATTTGTGCAAATAGAAGCAGGGAGGCGAATCGGGCCGGGCCAGGCCCAGAAAGGGGATCCCTGCTCAAATCTGCTTCATCTTTGCATTGGCGCATTGCCTGGCCCCCACCAAATGCTCTAATGCTATGTTTTTGTGAAACCCGAGCGCCATAATTTCACACGGGAAATGAAGGGCCTGTGTAGCGACGACCACATACACTTTTGATAAGAGATGCGCCCGACATGACCGACACGCGTCGCCCTTCCCTTCGCCCTCGTCGCGTTACCCCTCGCTACGAAGCCCCAAACAAACGGAGACGTGCGTCGCCAACTTTGCGCGGGAGATGTAACATCGTGCGCAGCTGCTGTTTCTGGATGCCAAATGAATAACAAAAACCAAGTTGACTTTGATTTTGCGGGTTGTATAAACAGAAATTGTGTTCAAACGTTTTTGCCTCATATTGACGCACAACTATATATGACCATGGATTTTGCACTTTTTTCCCTATACTTGACCACAGGGCAGTGCAGTGTCTTTGACCAGTTCCCTACCATCTAGGATGACACTGGCATCAATGACCTTCTCAAGTTATCTTAGTTGTATACACGCAAGCCTGTGGTGGTCTTGATTTTGCAGAGCTCTTCCATTTTACAGCCTTGATTGGTAGCCACCCAGCCCAGCGATGGGTTCTAATGTCAATAACTCTGCCTATCGAGTTTTTGAGGCGTGAAAATCCAGATTTTCTTATTATCCCAAACCACAATGAATCCTGTCAAAATGTG
The DNA here is from genome assembly GCA_932294295.1 of Alitta virens. Lineage (NCBI taxonomy): Eukaryota > Metazoa > Annelida > Polychaeta > Phyllodocida > Nereididae > Alitta > Alitta virens. Next base: position 44,409,511 of record OW028574.1, on the reverse strand, counting down.
TCATTTTAGAGTAGGTATGATTGGAACGGTGACGTTATCGGCTGGGTCCTCAAATAATCGTAGGAAGGGCGGGCTGACAAGCGAAAATTTGTTGGCGAGCTTTTATCGAGGCCCAGGCAAGATATTTGGTGGTTGCAAAAAGGTCATTGGGAATCAGGGGGAATCATGGAGGAATAATGAGACTAGGGGAGGTTGAGCAAGGGTCACGGTGGGCCTGGCTACTCCTCAATAATTCATACGTCACCAGCCCTGCCACCCTGAGCCCCTGCAACCCACATCCGCCCTCCATCTTCCTCCTGGCCGATAACATCGCCCTCTGGCGTCAAGGTCATTGCTGAGCGCCACCTGGGGCTTTTGGATACTGCACTTCCGTTGAGCAAGCGCCGTTCAGCTTATTACTCGCCCGTGGCAGCAATGAGGTCCCTGGCACGCTGGATTGACTGCCCAGATCGACTCCTGATTTCTCACCATCCATCACACGGGACACGCTGCCCACCCTCCCTGACTGACACCTTTGGGCCTTTGTTTCCAATCCGTGCCCAGTCGGGCAATCCCAATCTGGCCAATCCCAAGCACTTTTTGACAACTGCTGGGTTCTTATCAAAGATGGAAAGTCACTCCAGCAGAAGACGTAGTAAATACTCTCAATCCAAGACTTGTCAATGATTTGATCCTGGGTTCAAGTTTGTCACATTTCTATAAAATGCCATGTTGATGTAATCTCAAATAGGTTGTGTTTGATTGTCTTCTGTCTCAGAGCTGTTGATCTGAAGTTAAGTCACTTGATGTGACCATTTTCTAGAGGCAGACGTAATGATAAGATAAGGTTTGGAGTCCACACTGGCTACTCCCATGCTGAGGCAACGATATCCGGCTGTAATAGCTGATGGAGAGTGGAATCCAACGTGTTAAAGTTCTTAACAATATCTTAACCACTGGGCCACCAGATGCAAGCAACTAGTTCTTGTCATAATTAGTAATTAAGAGTATATCGTATGGGTAAGTAAATTAAGGTAACTGATATGATGAGCGGATTGACACACTTTCGGAATGACGGAATTACTAAGAAAAACTAAGTAAACACTGGCCAATGCATTGCCATATCTTTGATTGGGTATAGTGGAAGGGTGAACACAGTTGGTGATATATTAGGAACACGTATGATGGCATACATGAACACAGATGCATGTCAGAATGATCTGCATGAGATATCCATGACATGCATGTGGCATTATGTGCATGATTGTTACATGAAGCATGTGGAGTCATATTCTGGATAGCAAGGATGCGGACTCTGCACAAGAAACTTGCAAAAGAAGAGATGATCTACCATAACAGGCAGAAAGAGCATGCGCGATTCCGCATCAGTAACATCAGCAGCATCAGCAGCAGAGGGAAGCTGAGAAGGCATGAAGAAACTGAATGATGGAAAAGAGAGGAGGGGTGGGATGGGCTTTGATTGGGTTGTCTGTCATCAAAAAACACTTGGCTGCAAGATGACAAGGCCTTATTGCCAGAACGAATGCTTAGTCTCTCATCTTGGACTGACAAGCAATATACACGACTGACTACATCCGCTTCCGGTTTCAAAAGGATTCACTTCCGCTGATTCCTTAACGTCTCTGATGCTCTTCGGGCAACTAGACTCGTTCTAACCTTGGTGAGAACTGTGTGGGATACTTTCTCAAACTAGTTAGGGAACAGGTGTATGATTGCATAGATGAACACAGATGTCAGAATGTTCAGTGTTCACCGGAAGTGATCTTTTTTTTTTAACTTACTCGATCTAGGTCACCAAGTGACAAAAATTTCACTGTAAAGTGACAATATGATAAAGTTTTTGTTGTTATCATATCAACATCAGTTATGCTATATTACAAGGTCTGAAATAAACTGCCACATGTTCTTTCCTTCAACCTTCTCACTCATAACGAAACTTCAATATGAAATTTCTGTATGAATTTTGTACTGCTCCATGAAACGCCTCTTGAATATCCCGTCATTTATTAGGAATTGTGAAGTGCAAATAAATTGTAATTGTAAAGTCCTTGCTGGCTGGTAATACTCACTGTGCTATGTTCAGCTTTACATTCAGGTGGGAAATTCGCGTTTGGAGCTGGCTGTTTTGCAATGTGATGTGTGACATTCACCTATGTGGAGTTTATCACACCTATGGGGAGTGTGCAACTAACAAACTTATCAAACGAGAGGAAAGAAGAATCAAAGACGTAGCTAGAGGGAAAAGGGATTGGCGATTCTTATGAAGTGGACAGGGTGATCATCAGAAATGACTCCATCAAGAATACGGTTTCAGCTTCTCACACGACTGTGCCAGTTTCAAAGCAGCAACAAAGACTAGGTGACCCGCAGCTGACGCGTGAGGCAAGGGCGTAGTGCCTGCAGTTGCCGCCAGGGGGCCAGGGTCACGTGATCACCCTGTGATGTCCGAGTGGTCAGAGAAAAACATCACACGTCACTTCATACATCAGACATGTAGCGGTGAAGTGCACAAATGCCTCGGGGCGCTCGTACCTGTGCTGTCCTGATCATCTGAAGCCACATGAAGACCTCAGAGAACTGCAGCCAATGACGTCGTGGTTTGATCTTCCCCAACTTCCTCCTTCCGCTTGCCTTCCCTCCCTAATTATCGTTCGTCTGTCTGCGGTCAGTGCCACGTGTGCCCCAGTTAGAGTCATTGTGAAATGTTCAACAAAAAGGTGCATGAAATGAGGGTGCAGATTACTTGATAAAGTAGCGCCATTGGCATAAAATTGCAACACGACTGACTGACGACTGACTGACGACTGACTGACTGACTGAATGACTGACTGACTCTGGTTGGTGTGAGGTCTCCTTTATCTGCAGTGATGTTCGAGTCCAATGAAAAGGCTGCTCCACCTCACACCGCTTTCTTCACTCACTCCACACCAGGAATGTCTAACGCTTCTGAAATAATAGAAGAAAAAGAGCAGATGAAAGGAGACTCATAATTCGACAATAACTTGCTTTTTCATCTGGGATAAGCCCTACTAGAGGCATTGGAGTGCACCCCCAGGGGGATCTGTCATGGATGCCTGCATGTGCAGGGCTGACAAGAACCTTGCTTGTATTATTTTGCACAGCCCCACACCTGCAAGCAACTTGCTGCCTTGTGTTTTTGATAAGCAATGAGGCAAACACGCAAATGATATGACAAAGCAAGACCCTCCAAACTCACAGCTTCAGGTATAGGCTACCAACAAGAACACCCCTGCATAAACAAGCAAATGGATTTTTGCGGAGTTAGTTGGACACTTGGTTATTTTTGTTTGTCTAAAGAAACCTAAGAATTTGACCAGATTCTGGCTTTGTTTTTTTGGCATTGTTTAAACTCGAAGATTAAATATGCCCGACCGAGTGATGATTTTAATAATTTTATCCTAATATTTAGGTCTAGGATTTTGTTTTCCTCCAGGGTATGGCATCCAGCTTTCGAGGTTAGCTCAGCTTTCGTTGTGTAATTCCGATTGCCAATGAGAATTATATCACGCTGAACAGTGATCAGGTTTGGGTCTAAAGTTGAAATCACCAAATGGAAAATTCGTCTGGCATAGTGCCACATGTGATCATTTGGTGATCTTGACACATTAGTAATAATAAACCTTAGCCCGAGAGTCCAATTTTTGGAGACTACATGCCCCAAAGATAATTTGAGGTCCCAATGTATACAATGTACACCTAAACTTTTATTCAATAATAGAATGCTAATTCACAGCAAGGGATGTTTACATCAGCCATCATGCATAGCAACATATTTCAAAGACTTAGAAACGAAACTCCAGGTGACCTCATGTAAATCCAGGTTTTCCACTGGTTGAGGGACTGTCTTACCCGATGGGATTCATAGATTCACATGATGTCATCTGGAATTTAGTTTCCAAGTCTATGAGTTCTGTAAAGTTAAAACCGCAGCTAATGACCAGGTGGCCCGTGGAATGCATTATTATGGAAAGTTGTGGGGTGGGTGTCCTCACAATTTGACAAACTCCATGGATGCTATAAACTGGCAGCCATGTTGTCCCTGTGCACCTGTGAACAAGGCCCAACACGAGCCAATGTTTATCGCATGATTCGTGATGTTGAGATTCCTTATGTGCTCCATGTGCTCACATTGATTCTCTATAGTTGGCCATATTATAGGTCCTTGAATAAACCCTTTTCATCTTTTATTGAAGCTCTTTTATTCTCTAATGATATTAGAATAAGATATGCTGAAGATTTTCCATTGCAATTGCGTTATATAGTTGTATGGAAGAGGTCACACATTTGGGGACTCATATCACCCCATATTATGTAATGGAATGAGACATTCTTGACCCCATTGGAAATATTTGCCATTATCAAGTGTCATAACAGTGCAGCAGGTCCTTGAGAAAAGAGCAAAGAGACAAAGTGTTTCTGACATAATTGTACCAGGCTGCCTTTTCTCTACTCTAAAATATTTGGCTCGAAAAACTGAGATACCACAGATGTATTCAAGAAAATGAGTAGTGTACACATCCATGTCTTATGCATGCGCATCCATGGTTGGTTGATGTTGTTTGGTTGGTTCATGGATAATAATACGTATTTTATCTCTATGGTTGGTTAATTGGTGTTTTGTTGGTCTTCTGTGTGTGTGTGTGTGTTTTTTTTTTTTGTCAGCTTTAAGACATAACCACCTACAAACATTATCATTCTGTCAGAAGTGAAAGATGACCACCAAGGTAGAGGTACTTACTGGGAAGGATGCATCGGAGATGACGTGGATGATACTAATTGAAGTTATTGGGCAGAGTTAGTTGGTCACATTTTCCACAGAGGTCGCGCGCGATGAGAATAGACACCGCGAATTGCTTGGCGGTTTTCATCTCATTTTTCCACGAGGGACTAATAAGGGACCACCTAACGAGCCGGGATTACCAAATGGCGCTTTTAGGCAGCATAACTGTCAAAGGCAACAGTGCTTGTGGTTGCCAGTTATCATTGACAGTTTCTGTAATTACCGTCTGCAAAATTGGCGCCAAAGCGTCACGCGGCCATTGCAAAGTGTCGACTGCTCACATGAACAGCTGAATTTGTTGCCTTTTTTGGATTGAAGGGGGGGGGGGGGGGGGGTTGGGTGGACAATTTTTGCCTCTCTTCATCTTCATTTTGCCAGGTGGGGTTGTGTTACGTAATTGCCCTTAGGACGGGGTTTGGAAGTCCCATCAATGCCCTTGTAATGTGGGCTATGTATGTATTGGGGGACATTACACCTTGTTCCTTATGACAGCCAAATGAGATGGGTGACAGGAGAGGGTAACTCTATCTCACTTCTACCCCTAATAATCGTAATAACCGAGCCCTATTTCCCCCTGTCCATTTTACCCATCTCTCTCCATTGATACTGACATTCCTGAATTAAGAGAAAAATGCTTTTTAATCCAACCATCTTCGTGTCTGTACCTTCTATAGATGTGCAATTACCAATTATTGTAGTGCCAGTAAAATACCCCAGCATCCCACCTATAGAACTACCTATGTCACACAAACTACATAAATAGGAAGCTTAATAGGGTTTGCCAATCTATGTTTACTGGTAGTTCCTCCATCACATGTAGTCTCTCTGGTATATATTTTTGGTAAAGAGTAAACTGATATATATTTTGGCGTAAGCAAATGTAATTTATCTCACCCAATTTTTCTCCAACTGAATCCCAACACACCAGTGTCACTACATACATAGCTATACATGTGAATAACAAAATTGAGCAATATTGACAATATTTTAATCGCTAATGTTAATTGGAGAGAAAAAATATTTGTTTAACTGAATTGTCAATTTTTCTATTAGAAAGTGATTAGCTGATTAAGAGCTGGTCTATTATAATATTAATATAATAATCATATAATCATTAAAATTGATGATTCTTGGTAATGAAATAACTGCTTATATTGGGATCATTAATAGTTAATTCTATAACCTGGTTATTGCACAAAAGGAACTATTAATTTGTTTGCCTTAAAATGATTAAAACATTTCACTGTTCGATTATTTTTGATGAACATGAACTGCAACGTGTTACTGTTTGGAATTACATAATACTTAAGGCGGTTAAAATCTATTTGGTGTTGTGTGCAACAGGCTTGCATAAATTGTCACTAAATTAAATATTAGCACTGTAAACCCTGCTATTACTTCACACAAGGCCATATCGACTACTCTTCTGAATTTACAAAATAAACAGAAAAATTGAAAAATATTCCTTGGGGCAGTGAAATAGTGCGTGCGCACACATATGGGCCACTTCAAACACTGAATGGGGCTCTAGTTATTTATAGCAATAATTAAGCCTAATTATGATAGATTTCAAAATATAAAGAACCCAATGAATGATACAGCCCCCAGCTCTAATAACCCCAGCGTTTTAGGCAAATCAATAATGATAGCCAGGTTTGCTTCATGTGTCACAGATTGTAAGGCATATTTCATTAGTTTCACAACCAGATGGTTTTTCGAGTTATTTTATGAAGAAACGAAACATATTTGGTCTCCTAGGTCACTTTGCAAAATGAGGCCCCTACTATGTATATACTTTCATGGCTTAAGGTCTGTGTTGGTCACAGAAGACCAATAATTCCAAACCGTGGGGATTTAATGTTTTACCTTTATGATAATTTATACTATTCATGACTTGGAAGCTCTCTCATCTAAAGAATAAACGATGATGAAGCTGCACTATTCCAATCCTGATCCTACATTTTGGATCATTTGTGAGCATATTTGAAAACCGGTTTGTGTTTTATAACACCTTTAAAATATTTCGATATAGGCACTATTATTTCATCCGAATTCTATGCCCCCATGCAACCCATTGGTATTTTACATTGAAGGTCTTCACTCAATTTGCTGTTTCATAAATTGATCTATTTTCCCAATATGAAAAAATAAAACCACAAATTGTTACATGTACATACAGTGTATGAATAAATTACAATTTATTAAGAAATACAATTGTAATGAGTTACATCAGTTTGACAAGGTCATTGAAAACATTTGTACAGATTTGGTACGAACAGACGGAAGTTTGTCACGTGATGAATGAGAGGTGGCGACCTCTGTGCACAGTTTGTTTTTCACCGCCTAGCGGTAAAAGTTCGTAATAAAGATGTATGGATATGGCATGATTTCTATGGACAAAGATACACAGGGAGGCCTAGGCCTATTTAAGAGCAAGTGAAGGATAGCCTGTAGTTCTGGCCTGATGAAGAAGCCTTATATTGGCTCTTATCACTGGCTTCAATTCCAATTTTACATGGCTTCGTCATTGCATTAACACGTTCAAGCAGCCAGCCATTCTGACTATTTAAGAGTTCAACCACAATTGTCCAGAATACTATTACTCGATATAAATAATATTTCACTAATGAACAGAAAATTGTGCAATTTAAGTACGTTGAAGGACTAAAAGTCATCGCTCATATTTTCAATATCTTATGGTCACTAGGCCTATTACAATTGTAGCTATGCAAACAGCTTTATTTCGGTTAAAACAGACTGTCCAGACATAGTTCATAGAGTCATTGAAGGTTGTGTTGTCCTTGGAGAACATGAACAGGAAATAAAAGTGAGGGATTGTAGCACCGTAATGAACTGCCCCTGCATAGGGCATGGCGAACCTATAACGTCTCGTGTGGAATAAAGCTGTAATGACCCAGTATGGTTGATTTCTGCACGCGGTCCTAAACAATGCTTGGCAGCAATTTCAACCACCAAAAATGACGTAATCTACGTCATTGTCGTCGTCGTCCCTGGGTTATGACGTCACGGAGGTAGTGAAGCATGACCACAGTCACGTGACTGGCACGTGTGCCTCCTCCTCTATCGTTTTTTTTTTCGCCTCCGCAGATGAAGAGCTAGTGTCTATGATGGCGTCATCATTTGATTGCAGCTTTCCATTCAAAACAATTGTTCATTGTCTATTATCATTTCACATTGCACTCTCATGGACTCAATCCCATGTACCAGTTGTTGTTTTGCTGAAAAAGAGAAAAATGGACACCATTAGCTAATTGTCAACCAGCAAATCAGGAAATTATGCACTTTCAAATACTTCAAAAAACCAAAATTATTAAATGACATGAACAATTTTGAAACAGTTAATTTTGCGGATACAATTCATTAATACAATTACAGTGTATTGTTATTACATCGTATGAAGTTATCAATTCATACGATCTACAAGATGAATATAATGTCAGATTTAATAGCCTACTAGTCTCAGTGATCGCTGTCTGATTATGCATGAATAAACCAATAATGCAATGCTGAATTAATTGAGTCATGCAAGGATTTTGTAACAAGAGAGATCCGTTATTTCTCTCGCAATCAGTCTCACTTGAGCTCCAAGTGTGGGTCTCCGTGTGTCTCAGGTTGTCTGAGTGACTCTCCCCACTGTTGTCAGGTGTCGCTGTCAGTGAGTGTGTCTAGTTTGCGTCGCAGTTGACAGAGGGCGTCCCCAGTTCCCCAAGACCACACACAGTGGCTGTGAGCTACCTATTGCACTCCTAATTTCGATCCGTTCATTTATGTTTTGGCAAAAACCAGCAAGTTTTTTTTTTTGGAAATTCAAGGCAGCTGTCAGTCATAGTGCCTATAAAAAGATGGTGTCGCTACTTGGTCCTATGAGTTATTGAATTTTCGCGATTTTAATCCCATGATTCATGGTCAATTCGGGCAAGTTTCAGATGCATTTCTAGCCCATGGTTATCAAATGATCAGCTTTGGAATTTGATATAATGAATTATAACTGGTAACAGCCTAAATAGGAGCCTTTATTTCAGTTTGCCAACCGGAGTAGCCAATAATAAAGTCATGTCATGAATTGATCGCTGACTGCAGGGCAAACATGCCTAACTACCATAAATTCGCGAGTCGAAATGACAGTTAAACTCTTTCGCCCCAGTGTTATTATTGTAATCATACCATTTTAGAATATCGCTGCACATTAAGCCAACACAAATTCCAGCAATTCGAGACGGTAATGAATTTGAGCCTTATAATTATGGCAATTAATTAATCATTTCCAATTATGATCATTAATGATTTTTACTCCTACTGCAGATGATCTAATAATTGACTGTAATCCCCTAATAATCCTGGATTTTTTCGAAATTTCAGGGAAATATTAATGGCTCGCCTAATTAGATACTAAAATACACAAATTATGGTGATTATGGATTTTATGGTTAAAATGTAATCGAGAGCACATATCATTTATCGCTGCAACCGTGTAACGCATTAACTATTTAAAAAACGGACAATTTGACATAAACTTGACATCAAATGATTACTGGTGAAGTTATTTAATGTGGACCTTTTTGCACTGCCCATTACTATTTTTCCAGGAGGAACTTTTTCCTTTTATCGCGCTGTGCTCTTGCCCTGTGATGTACCTGTCACATCCATTTGGGCTGAGTCTACTTGGAACGAGCAAGATGTTTATGCAGACTGGCTGCGAAAATTCCATTAGGGGCTGGGCAAATCAAACAGCCCCTGCTCCGAGCCCCCCTCGCCTCCCCCCGGGACTCTTGGCCCAGAATTTTCTAATAGGTTTTGGCCGCTTGATTTAATTTGCAGGCGCCAATTTTGATCGCGCCAAACAGCGCCAGAAAATCACAACATGAAAAGAAGGCTTGGCCCGAGATTAGTCGGCTCCAAGCCTCATTTAGCAGGAACAACCGAAATAGGGCTCCCCCATTATACCCCACAAGCCAATAAGTCAATTGTATTCCTGTTAAATTAAGCGCAATAACAGTATTATGAATATTAACCAATTAGCCTCTTGACGGCCATAATTTCGCAGTTATTATAGTGTAAAAACGCTTATATTTCAACAGTGTGATAACGTTATTTAAATCTGACCTAGTAAGAAAAAACAAAACTAATTTATACTTCAGTGTAGTTACAGGATGCACTGAATCAAAAAAAGAATAGCAATGGATTGCATGCAGCCTTTACATTTTGATTTGTTCAGTTATTTTTTGCTGTCAGAATGTTTACGCTACTAAATTAATATTTTGGCTATCATTAACAATATTAATGTGATGTTGCAAAAAATTCATTTTTATGGTAATTTCATACGATGTCTGATCCCCATACATGTAAACACGTGGTTGACACATGTAGTGGCCAAAAATAGCCGATGTAAGGTGCAAGAAAAAATTGCGACAGGGCATAATATATAGTTAAGGAGAATTGCATGGGAAGTTGTCATGCCAACGCGACATACGACAGACTTATCCCAGAAACTAGGTCAGCCTGTGCGATATGCCATTTGGTGGGGGTATTAGGTTACCTCTGTTAGTTACTGAAATCATTGACAGGGAAAACTAGATCAGCCACGGCTCTTTGAGGTCAAACAACACCGAGCAAGGTCATTTGAAGGACAAGGGGAGCACCACTGAAGGGCCACCAGGCCTCTCCTTTACTACAGGTGCATGATGCTCCATGTGAAAACCGCGCATGACTTTACATAAGTTTAACGGCACAGGCGCTATATAGTGCATTGCACAGCTCACTCTACAAGCAAGAAAAAGACAATGGCTCTCACACAAAAAATAAGTGGAAATATTTGCCTGACCTGGTGAGGGAACTGAGCAGAATACGCGATGGGGAATGAGACATTAGCAGGAGGACCAATTTAGAAGAACTTGCTCACACCAGCTCGCTCAAATTTCATCTCTTACAAGACATTTATTTGATCACGTTATAGATTGATTTCAACACCAAGTTCCTATTATGCGTGTAAATAGAATAGCGGGGCATCAAAATGTCATGGCTGTAGGTGAAATAGACAGGGTTCCACAACCTCCGATATAGGGCTGCTTGCTATGTATATGCGCTTGATAGACAACTTGTGAGTCAACATGGGGTGCAACACAGTGGGTGCAACCCTGCCCAGCCACCCCACCGCCTACCCAAACTAGATGTTGTGATATATACTAGAACTATATGTTATATAAACAAAGCGCAAATTCAATGCACTTGACAACTAATTCACACAAATCTGATGACTCTCTGATTGGTTTCCAATGAACACTGTTTGAAGCACCAAAATCCATGCATTTTTATGATGTTAGAAGCCCCAGGAACACTGATACAGATGTATACAAACACAAACAGGGTTGTTTAGAATAAAAGGCAGAGAAAGCAAACACCTATAGCTCTATGTTGGACACTTGTTTTTGTTGGTTGCCATGAGATACTCCTCATTTGTCAATACGTTTGACAGGTTAGTCATAATTTCACAGTTGATACTGCAAGATTTATAACTTGGTTGTGCTTGGAGTTGCACTCATAACAGCCTCGTATAATCTAGATTTGTCTATAAAATTGACATCACACATTGTCGTTTTGCAAGCATTAACACATAAAACTCATTTTTATTGAATGGAGTGGATGAGCATCGTAATCTCGCGGGTGTGCATCATTGCTGTCCTCGAAAGTGAATGCTTGTGATATTGGCTGTGAACTGAACCAGTCTAATTGTACTTATTTCAAAAAGCCAAACATATTTCACAGAAGAATGGTTTTAGAATCAAGTTCTAGATACTATTAATCGCTTGGTAATTTACTACTGAGATAAGCTCATCACTTCAACCCTCATCATACGCCTCATCAGTCACAATTATAGCTGCAAGTCTGCAAACGCCCAAAGCATCAAAGATAGCAAGAACTTTGGAGCTGCAGCTAAGTTATCTATAAGGATGATGTATTTGCCTCCGCATCCTGGTGACTGAAGCATCATCTTGATGACGTTGCCAGCATCCCTGCATCCCAAAGGGTGCAGCTCCCATCCCATATCTCACTGAAGCTTGACCACATGAACATATTTGCTTCCTGTCACATTCTTACGAGATGACTGTGTGTCAGTTCCCACCAGGGTCAAGTGATTTAACACCATCGAGATATCTTGTTATTCAATACCATTCCTTTCAGTTGTTCTGACTTGTTTAGCAGAAATCCCAGCACGATAACTAGAAGTTTAAAATTTAGATAATTATATTGGAGTATAAACCATGCCGCACGTGTAACAGTCTATTTTACTTCCTCTTTGAAATACACGGACTTCCAAATTGTAATTGGGTGTGGATTTCTTTGCAATGGGTAAACGTTAACAGAATTACTCATTTAGAATTATTGCACAATTAGTCTGTTTTCAGTTATACAATATGTGCATACTTGCAGAAATTACCTAATGAGTTATTTCAACATCTTATCTTAAGCTCAAGATTTATCTGACTTTTTGCTTGTTGTTCACAGCTTGGCACCACATCCATCTGTCATTGCTTCAAGCTGTCATCAGACTCATGAACCTGTGTTGCTGCAGCTGCAGAGTGTAGCAGGCTTCTGGTGAGTTAGCTACTCACCAACTGTAGTCTAGATTCATAAGAATGCATATAACTAGGGACCCCAGTCTTCCCAATCTTCGCTCATATCTTCTCAGCAGGGCCACATTCTATGCACGAATCTCGAATTCCTAGGGCCCTCAAGCCCACGAGGTCATCTGGCCCAATATCAATTGCAGGCCACAATGACCACTGGAGACTTGACCCATATCATCAGTCTGGGCTTCAGATGCAATCACTGACCACCCAGGACTCAGACTGACCAATACTGACCAGTGTCCACCTCTTATCTTTCCCATTGTCTTGTGGTTTATGTTTCTGTAGAGAACAAGAGGGGCCAAGTGATATGTCTGCACATCCCATATCATGGTCCCATATCAGTGTCATCTTTTCACCAAGCAAGATCAGCGCAGGAGATGATGCATATAGCCCGTATATGACACAACAAGAAAACTTTCTTTGCAACTTGGTTGTTGTCACATCTCCGATAAATCAGATGTTGGCATTATGTTGCACAGAACTTTATCCAGGGTCTTCTCTTGCCCTCTACGACATAATTTCGTGTCAATAAAAAACTGGTGAACTTTAGAACACTATTGTGGCCTAGCAGTTCACAGCACAAATTTAATGTCAACATTTGATTAATTCTTTAATTTTACAGTAGGTAAACCTCTGTTATCAGGTCAGGTGATTAATGAGCAAGTAGGAGATGTAAAAAGGGGCAGAGATGGTGAGATAAGGCAATGAAAAGACGAGATCCTAGTTGCCCTCAGAAAAATCGTGAAAAGAATCAGCGCAGTCCTAACAAACATGTGTGACGAACAACTGACTTTAAAAGGAGCTGAATGTTGAATGAGTGTTGGCCGTGGACTGCTCTGTTATTTTGTGTGGTGGTAATTTGCAATGGTGAGCAGCGTTGCATGACTATTGCAGATCTGAGTGCTTTTTTTAGTCTCTCTTTTATTAGGCTTTTTATTATTTTTGTTGTGGACACATTAGAGGCTTATCAGCCATAGCATCTTGCTGGTCTTGGCCAGGTGCAGCCTTTTACTAATGGCTCTGCTGTCTGTAATCATGGGATTAAAAGGTGTGCGTTTGTGAGCAAGTGACTGCTCAGCCACAATGTTTTCTTTAGCTCCATGTTGTCAACTTGCGGTTGCACAAAGCTCATTAGCTGCACCTCAACGCTATTGCTGTTGCTGCACTCCATACATTTTGCTGCACTGTACAATTTGCCATTTACGCTGACATTTATGTATTTATGGCAGCGTATATTATGAAGATCATTTGTGTCATCTCTCAAGAGGAGTAATTGCATGACCAGAGGCTATCTCCCAATCGACTGACAAAAGGTGTTTATGGACTATGGAAAGGTAGTGGAGGTTCCAGCGGGTTGCTTGCAGAGCTGCCAATGACAGCCTCTGAATAATGAATAGATATCGACCATTCGTCAAGTGTTTAAATGAAACTAGAGGCCCGTGATAGGATTTTGCTGGAGGCTGTGAAGTTAGTTTGACCCCTCAGCTGAGATAAGCATCTCTGTGCATGGATGGCTAGCCAGAGACATGCTGCTGATATAGCATACTACAACCCACATAGGGTCTAGGTGGGCATTGTGACCAGGGTGAACACCTGAGAGGACCATCACAAAGCTTGTAACCTTCGATAACTGTCAAGAGAGTGAAGCCTGCCCTCTCGTGTGAGGTCCAGCCCACAATTCGACCAAACCTTATCAAACCCTCGACGCCCGTCTCCCAAGTAATAGTTTTCTATTACAAATAGCCCACGGCCAGGTATTTACTGGACAATAGGGGCAGGGAGCGAGACGAATCATTAGAACTGCAGGGATGTTCGCTTGTTCTGGCCGCATAATAGCGAGCTAAGATTTATTGGGACTTGCATTGACGCGCCCAGCATAATCACCGTTTTTGTCTGCTACAAATAGTCATTACTAGCTGGCTACGATTTCTATGGCTTGATGCCTCCTCGATTCTCTCACTCCACGACGTATATAATTAAGTCTCCAGAAAGTCTGTCCACCTTTGAGCCAGAGATGAAGCTCCTAGCCTGCCTTGTCATCCACACATGACGCCTGTCTCCCCATTGGAATTCCAAATATGACAACTGGCACATTTTCGTGATAAATTTTGTCAGTTTCAAAGAAATTTGTCAAATCAGCTTCAAAGGTATTTGTCAAATCCACTGGGCTAAATATACAATGCACGTCTATTACCACATAAGTTCAGAATGGCGTATCGTGTTCAAACCTTGTAATTACAAAGCCCCAGCACCCAATAACTCTCACTAAGGACGCCAATTGTAGCCACTTTTTTTTGCTGATAAGAATAAATAAAGACAAAATATTGGACTCAATGAAATCTAGCTTAAGGCAGCACACCACAGGCTGCAATACACACGATCCTTGCAAAAATTATTCAACTTGTGTCATGCATTTTTGCCTTTATGAAGAATATGAGTTTTTACAAAGTATACCAAGATACAATCTATCTTATTTGCTGCGTCAAGGAGCTGCCGTGGCATTATTAAACCCAGAGCAGTTATTTATACCTGCCTCCTTATCAGAGATGAGAATCTTTGGACATTGTAGATTTGAGGGGCAGATAAGAGCATGGTGTAGAGGGTGGTCCCGATGTCATTTGAGCAAGCCTTGATCCATCCCTGCTCACTCAAGCCTTTTTAAATAATTGCCCTTTTTATGTCACCTATCTTATACTCTCACCATGCATATCAAACATTCTGCTTAGTTTGTGCACACTCTGCAAAGATGTTGGCTCACAATGTAACCAATGCGAATTGTATAAATTATATACTAGTCACTGTTGACATAATCTAAGTCCATTCACAGGGTATGCTTCTGCTTCACACTGCTCACAGTGAGGTGACAAGGGCATGAAGTATTAATGGCCAACGACCCAGGTTATGTTACACACTGGCTTGTTTAGGGCGCTGGGGTCGAGGTGCTAGTTTACAAACGCTTACTTCAAGAATTTGTTGACATTAATAACAGGCGTGTGTGCATGTAATCTCGGCCATCGCAATTTATGAACTGCATCATCCGTGAAATGTTAGCATATTAAACCAAACTGGGTTATTTCTGATTCTCTCTTTTGTGATCTATTGCAATGCCCACATCAGGCAAAGTCTGATGATAGACCATTCATATGGCCATTCACATGTCATGAATTACAGGGAAGCATTGACAAGAGATAGCCATGCAGGGTGACATGCTGTCCATGCTACTCATCTTCCAAGTTTTTTCATGTTTTTGCATGATGTTCCGCGCAACTTTTTTCATGCTACATATGGATGGATGTGTGTGCCCTCCAGCTACTTGCAACAGATACCACAGATGTATGAAAGAAATTTTATGCTCAAAAAAGTCAAAAGAATTGCAGATTATATTTTTGGTTTGGCCTATAACAATGACTCGCTTCCACGAAAAGCTGTTAAAGGAAACATGTCACACAACTCATAACAATGAACCCATGTACACAGACACCAGGGGCAGCACATGTGCCACTGACATTGCTCAGCTTTTGTTCGCCTGATTTACCTCCAATTAGCGCCTTGACACCACACATTGTCCTTGCCAAGGCTGTATCATCTTGTTGTCAACATGTTGGATTTTAATCCTGGTGCCATCTTTTCTGAATGCCAAAATTATTGTTCGCTCCTGATGTACCATCTAATACAGTTTACAAAAACATGCAAACAAATGGGACATTTTTTTTCCCCCCTGAATTTAATAATGCAGAAGGGACGCCTAACTGCCACACACAACCAGCAGATGCCAGGAGGCCAAAGCATGGAGCATAAAAACACGTGGCACGACTCCGCCGCAGCCATCTTGTTTATGCGGTTACACGCCTCACGTAGAGGAGAGTGCTTCCGGCGACCACCAAGGACCTCTCCTGTGCAGAAGGCAAAAAAGGGAAGCAGGGGAATTGAGAGCAATTTCAAATTGGCCTGCAGCACCAACAGGCCTGAAAGAGCTGGCAGTCCGTCCTGCTGTGAGCCCATGATGATTTCATTGACTGATTCTAGTAAGGCGTTGCACCTTGTGTTTGTATACTGCTTGCTAGACACACGAAATGCCTTTGAAGTTCAACTGGCATTTGTTGTAAGTTAAATTGAGTGGGCAAATTTTGGCTTTTCGAGAACAGCTTTGACACCTCCCCCAAACAGCTTGACTGGCTTTGTTATTGCTGGGAGAACAACTTTTGTGTGGGGTACTTGCATTGCAGCCAGAGATGGTTGTGAAAGTGATTAGCTTGTTGTGACTTATATACATAAACCAAACGCCTGAACCAACATGCTTCAAATTGAATGCAGATCATGAAGGGGATAAAAAATGAAGGCACCTCATCAAAAAGCCATTTAAAGTCAACATGGCTTGATTAAATGTTATGGATATGTCAGCGTCTCCTAACAGCTTTTGCATAATTGAAAGTACGACCCATCCCCCTGTGTCATGAACAACTTTTAATGCCAGAATTGATTGAAACAGTCCGCTGCACAATGGGCCAATTTCGGTGACCAGAGTGTTGGGCCAGCAGAAATATGAGATGATAATTCGAGGGTCGAGTTTTGAAGCATCAGTTGTCCATGGAAAATGTCCGCTTCATGGCTGCAAGTTTCATGACTTGCACATGGAGTGCATTGCGTGAATTGAATGGGGGCAGCAATTACTCCCTGATTAGGATGAGGAGGGTGCGATTGGCCACCCATGACGCTGTTGATCGCAAACGTCAAACAAGCAAACCCTTCAAACTAATGGCCGACGACGTAACTCGCGACGGCCGTCACAACGTCATGACACGACGTCCCCCATAACGTCACGACGTGCCCTTGGACGCCCGTGGTCACACCCCACTGACCACCAGGCCCTTTACAAGCCCCTTTCACCCTCTGACCTAATGGTGTTTGTGAAACCATTTTATGCAAGATTACAAGTCCCCATTGAGGCAGTCAACATGAGAGCCTAAATGTTAAACACTTAATTGGAAATGAGGTGCAAAGTGCCACTAGAGCAGTCTGTTGAAAATGTAAATATTAACTTCTTCAAAATAGACGCCCTCCAATGGGTACACAATTGAGTGCTTTTGGCAAAGACACGCAATTTTGGAGTTAGGCATTTGTTGTGAAATGTAATGCTTTCAATGTAATTTCCATGTTTATTCAGACCAGGAATTCGCAACCAGACTGAATATCAACCTTAGAACTTCGAGCTCTGGCTGATCTAATCTGTTGGCAAAGTTGGCAGCTCTCAGAACTTCATCTTCTAAATTGCTAACTTCAAGAACTGCAGACCAACTGTCATGAAGCAACGTTCAAACTTATCTTCACTTCAAATAACAGAGTTATGAAGCACGTAGCAGAGGCTGAGCTGCTGCCACATCATATTTGAGAGTGACTTGTACACCTGCTGACCTGCCAGGTGCAATGACAGAGAAACGGGGTAAAAAAGAAGCCAAGAGAGAAAGCAGAAAGGGGCAAAAGGAGAAAACCTGTACATAATGACTTCTGGTGGATAGATGTTAGAAAGAGAACAGAAGCCTCGAGTTGAGGAAAAAAATGCCAACTGGAGGGAGGCGTTGACCGCGGTGTGTCAACTCTTGACGTTGTTTGAGTTCAAACAGAAGAGGTCAAAGTTTCATCTCGAAAGGTCAGAGCAACATCTCGGAGATGGCGAGATAGCACTTGACAAGGAGCCTCAGGAGGGGCCAGGACCTTCCAACAATTTCCAACAATTGCCACTGGATCCTTCAGGGCCCTGCACAGCCAAGGAAATTAACACCAATTGTGCCTCGCAACACTACACACACAAGACTACCAGAAACTCGTTTGCAGGGAAGTGTGGACATGTCTGCAAAAAGCACAAGTGTCATTGCGAATGTGTTGAACTGTGTTCACACATAGAGAAAGCCCTGCACCTGTTCTGCCCCTTCAGATGTGACATGTTAAACATATTTGGGTTGCACTTGCAGTTCATGTTCATTTTGATAAATGCAGCATGGCACTTGAAAAAAGCATGACCTTCACAAGTGCCACTCTCGTATTAGAGGTCATTAAAGCTGATTACAGTGAAAATCCCCCCAGTAAGAGATAGTATATGCACCCTTGAACAAGAGAAACACGTCCTGTAAATATTAGAAAGCGAGAGGTTTTTGTATCTGGTTTTGTGGTAAAAAGCAGGGGCAGACTAGATGTGCTATTTCAGCCAGTTCAGGAAGTTGTTTGTGTGAGTATGGGATCAAAGGGAGTCATGTAGGCATTCTGTTTGGAGCTGCTGACTGACATTGCCAGAACATGTCTAAGGTCTTCTCTGCGTCTTCCAAGCCCTGATCCACAGGATACTGCAGATCGCGGGTCAGCTGTGTTGTGTGCCTTCCTTGTTCATGGCGATTGTAAACAACAGCACTGAGCCATGTGTACGAATCTCCCAGCAGTATGTGTGTATGTGTGTGTGTGTGCACACTAGACCACCTACTCAAAATCTACATCGAATCGACATCATTCACATTCACTTTAGCACAGCTCAAGCACAGACGCTACAACTCCACACCAGTCCTCATTACACTCGAGCACTTGTCTTTCCCTGTTGTGTTCGCTTTGATTAAACACACTTAGAACACTTGACTTGTGAGGCCGGGCGGACTGAAGGTCAGTCTATCTAAGTAAACAATCTAGGAGGGGTTCACAAGAAACACCTGAAGCAAGTATCAACCAACACTGGCTTAGAAAAACAGGAGTAAAAAACTCCCTCGACTATATTCCTTCAAATACTTGTTAAACACATTTCGCGCACTCCTGTGTTGTACTTCAGTTATAATGCTATAATATATTATCTGTATATAAACTATACTAGCGTTGCACCAACAGCTTGATTCCAGCTGCCTTCTATCCAATCATATGTTCACCTCAGCAGTTTGAAAATGCATCAGGCTTTCTCGGCAAGTTGGCAGGGGATTGGAAACTACTTAAATAAGAGAAATTCTTGATGCAATTGAAGAGATAAGACAGACAGTTAAAGGCATTAGTAGGATTACAGAGGGAGATTCCGAGGGGTCATTACAAATCCACAGGATGAGGTCAGGGGGTTGGAATCTGCTTTGGCGCCCCGCTCGAGGGTCCAGCGGTGACCGGGTCAAGCATATAGCCCCAGGCAAGAGACCAGAGGGTGCAGGGCTGACCCGCCAAGACCCAACAACCAACAATTAGTCGCTATCCAGTTAATGTGTTCTCAAAATGCTCGATTATTGCAGTGGTTCACACCCCATCACCCACTACCTTGTGGTTCTGTGCAGCAAATGCTATTCATGGAAATGCCATGGTCAGTTCATGCATGGAGTTCATGTGGTTCATGCTATATGAGGTGACCAGGTATGTGGTTTACAAGATTCCCATGGAAATGTTACATGTATGACTCATGTAGTCCCATGATTTTTGGATGACCCTCGTGTCCAGCTGTTGGGCTTGTCTCTCTCCACCCTCTTATCCAGCATCTTACAAATTTTGACTCAATTCTTGAGAGCATTGGCTTCCATCAGCAGCCCACATGAGCACAACCTCCCCCCCCCCCTCTTGGCCACCACCCCTGGCAGGTCGTAAACATAGAAAGACAGATGGGCAGAGTGGGTATCCTGTGAACCAGCCTCATATTTAACTGCCAAGTTTAAAAGGCAGCAGCACCTACGTTCCGCTCACAATTTAGATAAGCAATTGCCTAAATGAAACCACATGGGCTTTTAATTAAGCTCTGTGGACTTAGCATAAAATTTCGGCCTGTCATTTGGTCGTTCCCGCCACAGGCTGCTACAAGCTACACTCTTGGGGGACCTATCTTGAATAGCTACAGATAAACGTATTTTGTCAGTAAACCACACTTATCTCTCTCTTGCGGACTTCTTCTGAGCATTTTGACAGCTGAATGCGGAAGGCCCGTGCGTCCGCCTCCTGCAGCTCGTCCGCCTTTTATCACAATCGCAGTTGTGATTACCTCCGTGGCCAGTTAATTTGCGGTTGTTTTGAATTAATTTCCCCAGCATCCTGCAAATTCCCAGCTGGGACGGGGCCAGAATGCCACAGCACTGACTTCTCCCGGGGGGGGGGGGGCATGCTTATTTGTTGCACTGTCCATAACAGGAGGGGGGGGGGACATATAGGACAGTTGCGCATCAACATGTCATAGCACCGTTGCCCTAGCAACCATCCAAGATGAGGCTGCTGCAGGGATGGGCAACCAAGGGAGGGATGACCCCCTCTGTAAACACATGTGTTTACATCCATCTAGCTGTCCCATTGCTGTGAATAGACAGAGAGACTGAGGGGGCTCGGCTGCCCCTCCCCTCTCCATTGTCCAGTTAATGTCCAGTCAGTGTCCACTTAGACTTACGACATCACTAACGGCTGCTAATTCTACTTCTAATGACCAAATGACCAACACAATGGCCAGGATGCCTGAGCCCCGGTCCTCCCGATTTGAGAGATGTTGTCATGTTTGTTTAGAGGGGAACTTTTTGACTAGCCCTACTTAGAGGAACTGCTTCGTTGTTGACTCTAGGGCTGAGAAGTGTAGGGCCATGTCTTAGCATCCATCCGCCGATGACTTTCCTTGCTCTGCAAACTTTTCAGTTCTACAGACAACCAGGGGCACCAAGAGGCAACCAGGGACACCAAGACTCAACCCGGGGCACCAAGAGACAACCAGGGGCACCAAGAGGCAACCAGGGGCCACCCTGTCTTTCCGATTTGTCTTTGACGGCTCTCCCATGACGGCCAAATAAAGGAGCCGCCACGGCCGGGACAGCGATTCGCGCGACGGCGCTTAGCAGTGCCCCAGGCCCCCGTCATTAAGCTGTTCACAGAGCGGAAAATGTCTCGAGTTCATGTTTTGAAGGGACAAGCAGCGAACAGGCGGGAGGTGGCCGGGGACAAGCAGGGAGCAGGCCGAGGGGGGCGGTCATGGCGCGGCGGGGGACGGGCGCTTCGGCGGCAGGTGCGTCCTCTCTCAAGCGCTCCCTTCAACCGGCCTATAAATCTGCCATGCCCTGTATTCAGCTCAATTGACCAGCTCCATTGTTATTACCGTCTTCGATTTCACTTAATTCCCTCAAAAATAATCATCATCATAAGTATTGTCAACTGTCTGGGGAAATGAGGCGCACAGTTCGCGTGCGATTCATTTTCTCGTGGCGCCAATTTTCGCAGCAATCGGACAGTGTAATGTGGGTTGGCCGAACGGGCGTTATGGCAAGCAAGGAGCATGGAAAATTGCTCCGAAATCAGCCTATATTCATCTTAGCAACACTTAGAAGCGTTTACAAACAGCTTTTAGCTGCCTCTGTTGCTCTGCTCTGCACGATATGTTTGATTTTATTATGAGAGGAGAGGGCGGGGTGTCGGGTTACAAAACATGCCACGACGCTAGCTCTCTGCCTAGACGACGTCTTTACACGCTGCTAATAAAGAGCACTGCCATGGCAATGCAGCCAGGGAGACATGTTCGCCGGCTACAGTCAACTGCAGTCACCTGCGAGTAGCATGTAATGCTCACATAGTTGCACAGGGATCCCTTTGACGCCATTCTCGGGGCTTGTGTGTGCAGTCAAGTCAGTCATTTGCCCCTCGGAGGCGGTCTTTTGCCCATTCCTCCCCTAATCGTCACCATATCAACGCCTTTGATTCGCAACTTGCACAACCCATGTAAGATTTTCCGCCCTGATCAAACATAATATCACGACATATATGGCAAGTATATAAAACTAACAGGTTTTATGTGGCCCTGCGCTGTGTTATACAAATGGGAGCCTTTCACAATTGACCTGCTGCCATGCTCGACGAGTTCTCCGGGGCCACTCATCAAGGTTTTGTGATTTATCAGGAGATCGGGTTACCAGGTTCCATGTCTGCCTCATGTGACCCGTGCACCGGCGATCACTGTACCTGGGCAGAGTCAAGTCTTGCCAGTGCACATATATACTTCACCGAGACATAGCCACATAGCCTCATAGCCCTAGGCAGCCCTATAGCAGCCATATCTACAATTATACGCCATACATCTACCACAACTTCTAACCATGTCGTCAGCTAGTCATATCTGCACATGAAAAGCATTCTTTTGTTCCAGCCAATGCCAGGTATTTTTGCAGTAACCTTACTAACCAGCCACTCGGAGTCAAGTGGCCACCTTATACCACGGTTATGCTCCCTGATAGCTGTCATGTTGCATTTTATACATCCTGAACTCATGCACAGATCACTAAAAAACACATCGTGATATATGTGCTGATATTCCTCCCACATCAGTGTAACTTTCACTTCAAATGTACGATATAGGCTGCACAAAAATGGGCCCAAAAATGAAACTACTTTCAGAGATAAAAGGCAAACATAAAAAGTTCATATTAGGCGTGTAAACAGCTCAGAGTTGGTAAGAAAACAGGAACTGTTTTCCAGGCACGAATCTTTACATCTTGTTGTGAAGCTGGTTGACACTTTTACCTCACGCGATCTAGCACTAGGAGTTTCATTGAAGCTGCGTTCGTGAGAACTCCATATCCCCTGCCACTGAGCAAATCAGAAGGGCAAACGATAGGATAAGTTTCAAAATGGCACATCAAAAGGCCTAAGTATTTGTCGTGGATTTAAGGCTGCGTGGCCAACTGCTGTGTTTACCCAGCTTCAGTGACAATGAGACTGTGAGAGGCCAAGATGCTAGCAAGGTTGTTGTAAAGGGGGGGGGGGAGCTAGGGGGATCCCCTCCGTATTGACAGATCCAGCAGCAGCTAGGATTTGAGAGTGGCCCTCTCCGCAGCTGTCCTTCAGCCTTCTAAGGCTCATGATGAAAGCATGAAACACCTCTAGCATTGCAATTATGGCCCCTGACTAACTGCTCTTTGTTTTAAGGCATCGGGCACGCTTAGCACCATTCAGTCCACGATCAGAAAGCGAGCAAAATCCAATCACACAGTCGACCACCCGCCATATTTCTGTCCGCAAATAAATTTGCCTCCCCCATTTGCATAATGGCATGCGGCAGAGGAGGACATTTCAATCTGTGTCAACATTAATATGAATTCTGCAACCCGAGATGCCCAACCGGTCTGCCTGGCCTGCTCCAACCACTGTACAGACAGCTCCAAATCTCAGTGAGACCATAGTGAGACCCTACCCCAGAACAGAGAGACTCGGACTCTAATTATAATCTGCACATTCCTCGTGGTCTAGTCTCTACCTCTATGAGACTGATTATAATTACACCATTGAAGTAGGTATCGTTCACCAGAAGTTTCGAAAAATGTAATTATTAACAATTTTCTCGAAATTGTGTCAACTTTTAACACTACAAAAAAACACGAACAAAGCAAGAGATAACACAAAGGAATTTCACGCTGTCTGAACTGTCACAACTTCCACGTATTTTTTTGACAAACTACGTGGGCAAAAATGTGTAAAGTTTAGAGCAAGATGCGTTGTCTAGATTTAATAAAACAACAAAGGCAGTTGCACCAGATGTGGGAGGGTGGCGTGGACCCTTTGTGTAGTCAATTCATTATATTCATACCAGATTGTTGTTGGTTTAATCAGCAGCAATTTTTCAAGGTGCTGCTGGACATGCAGCTTTTCATGTGGTGCAAAAACGAGCCTAGAAACTACAGCAGTGCCTCTAATGAGCTACCCAGGCATAACTGGCAATAAGCTGCACCTTTACAGTAGCAGTCTTGGTTTCCGCCAGATAAACACCACTGGTTTGATTTGACGCAAACAGTGTTCATGATTCGAGATTTCTGCGATTGTTCCTCAGAAGGTGTTGTCTATGCTGGGGCACCCCTGACCCCACTATCGCTCCTAATGACTGCACCCTTGATCCCGGCGGAAGTCCACTTCTTTTCATCTGCAGTTTACAGAAAGCAGAGCTGTCTCTGAAAGGCCCAACTCACTGCCTCTTGTAGGCCCATGCCTCCAAAGCACTTCAAAGGCCCCAACCGCTCATTACAACTGCACTGTGAACAGCATATAGAAAGCAGATCACTTAGTGACGATTAGCTAGCAGCATTAGTCATTGCATTTGATCACTACTGGTTTCCTGGATCCTATGGTTCTAGATCCTGTCCTCAGTGAACCACCCCCAATGACAAATGATGCACCTTACCATGCTATTGTTTTACATGTTCATAATGCCATCATGGGGTCTCCTCGCCTAATATTACAACATCCTCAAAACGCATTAGGAAAAAGCACACAGCATTAACATGTTGCTGGCAGGAAAAGGCCCGTCTTTCTGTGAAGCAAATCTCCAGCAAAGCTTTGTCAATATTACAAAGAATAAAACATGCCAGCCCCCTGTGTGCTTTTTATCTGCTTCAAAATTCCATTTGCGACACCTTAACTGGGACTCCTTTCTTGGCTTAGCAAGCCATCTCTATTTGGCGATCTCATAAAAACCTTCTCAGTTGTGTGAGAATGTAGCTAATACAATTAGAGTATAAACTAGAGATTTGTGTTTATTTTGACAGAGATTTTTTCTTCTTTAACCTCACTCAGCAGAACGACCTTGGACCTCTGAACATCATTAAGCAATGTCACATGTCTCTGGCATACATCACGTTAAAGCTCCGTAATTACAAAACGTAGATGGCTGTCAGTATTATTCCTTTCTATGATAAATTTACTTTCTTTCTTTTTTCTCGATTTTTTTCTCCTTCGGATCCTTTCTTTCCAAGCGTATCCATCTTACACAAGTATAATTACCAGTCGTGTGTGATCTACATTCTTTTTTTGCCCCTCAGGATACTTCCAGACTTGAGCAGGTAGGGTGGGGATAGGTCCTAGCCCCGAGGGTTCTTTGGGGTTCGAATTGAGGTTAGAAAGGGGTAACCTGACACCAGCTACGGGGGCTACAAGAAGGGCACACCTTGGGGTCACAGTGTCTACACTTGTCGCCATGTCAGACCATTTTACACCAGCCTACCTCACCAAATACATATTCATTGGCCTGTCCTAATCCATGGATATATATCTCATTATAATACAATGTGAACTCATTACACATTGAATATACAAGCTGTCTGTGCTCAGATTGTTGAAATACAGCAGTTGTGCGGCTTTATATCACTATCGAGGTAAATATACGAGACATTTCCGAGGAAAAAATATAAAAGATTAAAATATAAAGAAGCAAAGCTTTAGAAAACTGGCCATCTTGTAACCTACTTGAGTCACTGTATAGTCATAACAGGCAGCTGCTGGTCTCATGTGGACTTATAATTGCCGCAGCATGCTAGCCACAAACAAATGTAATATAAAGACTATAGGCTGATAGAGCAATTGCTGGCAGTGTTAGAAACATGAAGCCTTTATTTGCCCCCCAACTGTAATATTGCCTTGTCCATATCGTATCACAAACTGCTGATTAACCAAACAGTTGTTCATAGCTGACTGGCGCATGTTGCACGCTCCGTTATTACACTATTATTACACCAATTATCACATATAGCAATATTTTCAGAGTGTTATGCTGTAAAATGACGTTTAGGGGCCCATAAAGAGCACTTATCGGATCACTGCTGTAACAGCATTGTCCCCATGTCCATTTGCACCACATGTTATTTATAAGGGGTTTGTGACAGGCCAACAATGGTCATAGCAACCCAGATCTTGACGACTCTGTCAAAATCAGCTGTTCCTGGTTATTTGCCATCATTAGATTGCGGTCTAGACACTCCTATAGCTAGCAGTCCTGTCATATCTGTGTAATGCGGTTCTCCTGTCTCGTCACATAATGTCATTTTCTTGAGGCACTGCAGTTCCCTGCAGTCTCTATATGTCAGGTTTGTCAACACTGAAAAAGCAGTTGTCAAAATGGTGAATAGTCATATATGCCACTTCTAAAGTCAGCCTGACCACTTGTTCAACGTTAGTGAAATAGTGCCGTGTAAATGACTACCCGTGATGTTGTCATTTTGACAACCTTTAGTTATGTTGACACTACAGTGTGTCCAAAGTGTCGTTATATGTGCTGAAGTGTCACATAAAAGCAGGTGTCATGTCATATGTGTCATACGTCATGTTGGACATGTCTCTCCTCCAAAATTCTTCAAATTTTGAATCATAAACATCATATCTTACCTCGTTGTTGACGCCCCCACCAGCAGGGTTGTGGTGTAGGCCGGGCATGAGGGCAGCTGTGTTGTGGGGCATCCCAACCCCGTGGGATTTCTGAAGGTCTGTGAACATGGAGGGAGGGTGTTGGGAGGGCGGTGAGTGCCCGTCGTCCATTTTAGGAGTGCCCAGACCGTCCAAATCCGGCGAGTCCGGGGGCTCCACTTTGGGCTCGGCGCTTCCCGGCGTCGTTTGCTCGCCCTCAGAGCCATGCGAACTGTTTTGCGCCGTCGGTCCGTCCCTGCTGAGCACAAATAAATGTCCGTTAGTCTGATTGCTAAATAACTAGTAGTTAGTACTAACTACCTAAACAGGACGCACAGTACAATTGTATTAAAATTAAATTAACATACATTAAGGCATTGTCGGAGTAAATAGAAAAATTTACATAAATTAAATAAATGAATGAATAAATAAACACGGGTAAACCAATAATTTAATTAATGCACCAACAAAATAATTTCCATGAATATTAACTGTTTTCAGGTTGTGTATTTGCTGTTATTTTCCCCCTAAATAGGGTGTGTGGCCTATGACCATTTAGGGCAATTATTTGTGTTAACCTAATTAAGCACTGTTGCCATGACTAATCATTGCACACTTGGTGACCTCATAATGATTATCATGAGACAATGGGGACGGCATTAGCAACACTACCTGACGGGCTGCATGGCTCATCTGCGCATTTCTCTACATACACAACCCACGGATCCATGCAAACCGAACGTGCTAGAATGGATGCGATGAAATCTGAGACCAAAAAAATCTCATTTTTGTTTTCATACATGCAGGCAGCAAAATGATAGAAAAAAGGCAAAACCAGAAAAATTTTGTAGTTTTTAGGAATCCAAAGATAGCTTGAACTCAGGCCACAGCTGTCCCAGCATCTTATTAACTTCTGGACCATTTTGGGACAATTTGGACCATTTATCATGGGCCAGTATAAACGGTGACTATGATAGGCTATCATTTACCTGGCTTAATTTGCCCGGCCCTGCATGGAGGACAATGCTATCTGTCTAATGGGCCTTTGCCATTTTGTCCAACGAGTTTATTGTTTGGCATATCATGTGCTGCTGCCCCTGCTCAAATTTGTTAATGGACAGAGGAAAAAATAAGGACGCTAAAATACACCAAGAGCTGATGATGATGATGAGGCTGCTGCTGCTGGCCCCTTGGCAACAGATGCGACAGGGTAACAACATCCCCAACGCTAGAACATCACAAATGAACATGAAAACATCACAAATGAACATCATCAATGAACATGAGAACATGTCCACAACAAATGAACATTAGCATGGCTGCTGTCCCCTCGCCATACCTCGTGCCTCCCATATCAGTGTCATTTGTGCACAATCACACGAAATAGCCATATAATTAGTGATTTGTAGATATTAGGAAGATGGCAAGATAAACCCGCTAATTAACAAATATATAAGGTTTCGGGCGATAGAGAGTAAGTCCGTTATATGTCAGAGCAGTAGATAGCATGAGATAGAAGGGCAATCACAGTATCAGATAAGGGGGATATGCCATCTGATTTGGGTGAGTGGTAGATTATACTCATCATTGCCCACTTGCTCATTAAATATTTTGGTATGGTGATAAGGGGGCAGGCTAGAGGCACGGGGCTATGTCTGGAGACACAGGGGTATAGGGTTTCACCCCAGCCACATGTTAGCACACATCAATGCAGCATAGCAGAGGGCTAATATCCAACCCCACAGTTGGCCATAGCATCTTATCAGAGTGCAAGTATCACTGATTACAACTAATTAATGCTCATTACTCATCAGGCCCACCTTGGCGCGTGCCATATTTTCAGAAGGTCCTTGTCAGTTTCTTGTCTCTACTCAGCGCCCTTTTCTTCTCCCTTTGAAGACTTAACCCCATAAAGCTCATTCAGACCATTCAAGGATAAGCCCTGGTGTTTGTGAATTACAAGGTCTTAGAGCACCTAGCTTTTAATATTCACCACTTGAAGTGCATTACACGTTCCTGGGGCTGCCTGCAAAGCTGTGGGATTAATGCAAGCAGAGGGATGGCCCAGGCAAACTGGCTGCTCTGGTCTCCATGAATAGAGACTGGATTGTTTTGGTCTCCTCATCAGACCTGTATACTCAACAATTTCCTGTTTAACTGCGCCCCTGTCCCTGTAACTATTACGAGGCTGTGAGAGAAGCATTTTTATTTGCTTGTCACATAAACGGAGCAGCAGCTAGAAAACAAAATGGCGGACGGGGGGTGTCCAGCATGTGGTTCACATTAGACGGGGCTGGCCTGCACCCCTCCTGCGCCCAACAAAAATAAACTAGCAGTTGATGAAACGGCCTCCTGACTTCCCACTCGCTCTTTTTTAATCCTCCACTTGCAGATAAGATCTTGAATAAGCCATGGACCAACTGAAATCCATGACCACTTTTGGGTTTTTAGTATCAAGTGTCACCAAGTTTAAATGGAATTTCCATGTTTATTTGTTGTCCTGCCGAGGGAATTCACTTCAAGAACTCAACATCATTAGCACCCAGTCTGTCAAATAAAGTTCCTGGGCTTGCGTATGCAACTCAACAGACATATTCTATTATCCTGAATTTGCATTATCATCATCATCATCATCATGATTTGGCAGTTAATAAAGCTGTCGCATTGTTCATTCATTTGTGGTTAATTGAATTAAATCCAAAACAAGCCATTGTGCATTGTGCTGGGCTTATTAGCTTTGAACAAGTTGCTGTTGTAACTCGAATGTGAATTTTCCTTCCTGTTAAGTTTTCGCACAGCTAGGATGTTTTCTCCATGGTTTTCCACAACTGAGCAATGAGCAGAGATAAAGTCGGATGCTTTTATTCGAGAAAAAAACTGATGCTCCCATCTGAGGCTACACATCACTCACTGAGTGCTACAATAACTACTCAGCCGCATCATAAACTCAAGCTTCTTTGAACCATTGACTTTATCAAATTTCACCTGCACATAAAGTTCATGCAGAGGCATAAATTGCTTCGATTAGACTTACAACTTAGTCCTGTTGTAGTGCACAGGGTTTGGCTGATATTTAGCACAGCATACAAGTCAGTGTTATGTTGTAAACACATGCTTATGATTAGGCTGTGAACTTGCAGGAGAGTTTACAGGCTGCCCTGCAACATGGGCTAAGGTCTACAAGTCTGTTTCAAACATGTTAGAACTTGGCTGTGTCAGTTTCACTTGTGGATATACACCAAAGAGAAAAACACCTCCTCCCCATCCCAAAAGTAAACTGCACATGATCTCTAAATATCAGCCATCTTGGTTGTTGTGGTCTCGCCTCCAAATCTCGTCTTAGTGAGACTTCGTTTGTGTCTTATAATTACAAAGAGAATAGTCCCTGATCATTTTACTATTTGGTGTCACCAGTGTGAACAAACTGTCACATTTGCCTCTAATTAACTCATCTGATGATCAAATCCACAAAACAAACCCGGCTATGCTGATTCAGTGTCTTGACAGCTTAGACACAAACCAGAACTAGAGTCATATGTTTAGGGTCTAGACTCACAAATCAGGTACACATCAGATGGGTTGCAAACAAATTGAATTCATTGATGTGTATTTGATTCCCTGTGTGTGTCAAGAATGCTTCATTTGTGACAGATCTATCTGGTTAGGTGTTGACAGATAGAATAGATCATATGTGTTACTAAACGAGCAACAATATTGGTGTTACATGTGTTCGGAAAGTATTCATTAATAAGACAGAGGGGTTGACATGCAACACACACTAGGTGACGTTTGTTATGACACTGAGAGTCCATTGTTTGTTGATGACGATGCTGCAGTCACCCCAGGTCTTGTGGGCCTCAGGAAAGGCTAGGGAAAGAGCATGGAAAGGGCCCGAGGAAATGAGATTGTCGCCTTATGAGCTAGCCCTTCCTGCTTCGTTAGAGCCCATCTCACGCTATAACGACAAAGCCATTTGGCCAGCCAGGGTCGCTTCGTGTCTTGTGGCTTATTATCGCCCGTCTACCTGCACTTCCGAGTCGTTGTGGCCAGGCAAATTAGGATGTGAGCAGGGCTGCTGCTGCAGCAACAAGGGCTGTGGGCAACAGACAGAGATGAGCATTGCCATATCTCCCTGAGCCTCCTGATTCTAATTACTCCAATAATGAGCAAACAGCAACCAAGACCGCCCCCCCCCCCCCCCTTCCTTTCTTCACCCACCTTTATTTTGCCATTTTCCTCAGCTTCGTGACAGCCATTGTGTCTCAATAAGTGCATTGGACATGGAATTTCATGAGCTTGAATTTTTTTTCTTTCCAGAAACATTGCATTACTCTAGCATTGTTTCCACAGAAAAAGCAATATTTGTTGGCGAATGGTATATGTGCATTTGTGAAATGTTAATAGATTTACGTATTTTTTTTTTGCCAGCCACATTGATTCGGCTCAATGGATATTTCTTCTTTTGTGTGCCATGTTTGGGAAAACGAAATTACAATAAATTTGACGTAATAATACATGGTAAATGATAACAGGATGTCTGTAGATGCACAATCGCACACTGGGATGACAAGGGTTGGCAAATAATTGTCTGTCGCATAACATGGCCGATTAAGGGCCATTTGTGGCACTTATACTTAATTGTTTTGCGGCATAACAAAATGTTGTATTGCGAAATGCCCACTTCACAGCACTGATTAAGAAGGAAGTGTTGATGAGGTCATTGTAGGGCTCAAGAGAGCGCTGAGGGGCTTCTGCATGTGTCTCTTTGTTTTGGGATGAGTCTAATAAACAGCTGATAATCAGGGCTCATTTGTTGAGCTCGTTGCATCTTTCAGAGGACAAGAAGTAGAGTGAGAACTGCCAGGGCTGCTTTTTGTCCTCCAAAGGACCCAAAAGAGGACCTCCCATTCTTTCTCCTGCCTTTTGTGCTAAGTCCTGTTTGCCCTCCATATTTGGTCACATTCACCAAGGGAAGCACACATGCTAATGCTGAATCAACAGAACCCAGGAATCCCTGCACCACACTCCACATTAGACCCACTCCCTTTTTTGCTTTCTTTCTTTTTTTCTTCCTCTCCACATGGATTTGTTGTCTACATCTTGAAGTAATCGTCACCATCTCCATGGTGATCTCAATACAATGTGGACAAGGCTAAGGACATCTATTACTTGTAATATATGTTAAACCCCAGCCATGTGCATATACATGACAGCCTGCTATGCTCAATTGTTTGTTGAACATGAGAATGCATTGTTTATGACAACAGAACACAGAACAATTGGCAGGAGTTATTTGTCAAGAATTCTGCATTTAACATGAGTCCATAAACTACTTCAATGGAGTATTTGTTAAAACTGTAGAGTTCCTGATCATATATCAAATTACAAAACAAAGGCCAGCTCAACATGAATAGTGTAAATATTTCACCAAAGAATCTATACTAGACCCATAAGTCTTAGCACAGCAGAATTTAAGAGTAAAACTGTGTAACCAGGTTGAGTTGGGTGTATTCCAGCTGGCTTTAAGAAAAGTTTTTGTGACCGTGAGCTTATTGTCATAATCACTTAATATGATTGTGGATGAATAATGAACAAAAATAACAGGTTTCAGGCTTCTCTAAATTGTCATGTTTAAGCAACAAAAGGGAGTGGGGTAATTCTTGGGCCCGAGAAGCAATCAGGGTGCTTGTCATTAATTCATCGAGGCTGGATTTGAGGGGTTTCTAGGGAGGGTGGGAAGCCCCTTATGTCAGGGGACACCCAATGTCTGGGTCGCGAGTCAGGGATGAAATTTCAGCTGCAAACGATATGAGTGATGCTCCGTTCACACAGGCCCAATGGGGAAACAGGTTAGCAAACAATACCAGGTAGCATTACAGATGGATTTATAAAGAGATAGAAAGAAATGAGACCTACCTGTCTTTGACTTCGGCTGCCCTGTCGCGTTGTCTTCGGTTCTTGAACCAGTTTGAGACCTGGGTGGTGGTGAGACCCGTGGCCTCTGCCAGCTCCCTCTTTTCTCGGGGGCTGGGGTAAGGGTTATGGGCATACCACTCCCTCAATACTGTCCGAGACTTTTCCTTGAAACAGTAACTTGTCTCTTCTCCATCCCAGATAGACCTTGGTAGAGGAAATTTCCTTCTGACCCTGTATTTGCCCACAGCCCCAAGAGGTCTGCCCCTCAGTTTCTCGGCCTCAATATAATGGGCCTTTAACCAAAGAGCCTGGAGTTTTGGATGGTTATGGGGAGAGAACTGATGACTCTCCAAGAGTTTGTAGAGTTCCTTGAAATTTCCTCTGTGGAAGGCCACTACGGCCTTAGCCTTGAGAACTGACTCGTTCTTGTGCAAATGCTCGCAGGCAGGTAGGGACCAGAGGAAGCGAGCTAGTCTTTCGATGTTTCCGCCCTGCTGCAGGACCTCGCAGACGCAGGCCACCTGCTCCTGGGTGAATCCAAAGGACGGCAGCATGGGCGCCGAGTTGAGGCTACCGGGCCCCGATGACGAGCCTATGGGGCCCCCCGGGCAGGCCGACTGGTCGTGCAGCATGGCGTCGCCGGCCGTCTTGCAGTAGGCCTCGGTCTCCGCCGTACGTGGCTGGAAGTTCACTGCAGAATAAGAGAAAAGAGGCACATGAGATAAAGTGAGTCACAACACAGCACTATAAACTGCACAGCGCCGTTAGTACATGTGCTCCTTCGCCCTACACAACAACAACACTACTCTGTCTATATCTCTCTATCTCATGTACACGTCGTAATCCCTACACATGCAGTCCAGTCAGATGAGCACGGGGGCTCCTGCCTCTACCTTATTATTTTCAAAGCAACGTTACAGGAGGCCGGCTGCACGCTGATTGGCCCATGGCCTCGACCCCGTGGACATATCGATATTCATGCAATACTCTACCAAATTATTCTCCATGGAAACGCCGTCAATCACTGAAACCCGACACCCTGCGCCTCCCAGCGCCCCTCGCGCCGTCTACACAGCCGGCTGCTGCTGCTGCTGGTGCAGATGATGGGATGACGCTAGTCCACAGAGATGCAGGCAGCCTTCACAACTAAGGACACTCAATGACACTCGTGGACACTGCTGGACCAGAGCCAGTGGACTCCACACTCCGACCAGTGTGTTGTTGGCAAACTGTTTTCCTCTCTCTGCTTCTACAACTCTGAGGCGTCAAGTGCGCAGTGCGCATGCTCTTTGGGCCAAACTGCCTGTGAACTAACTGAGCGCTGTGCTGACTGGGCCATACCCCACACCCCCTCCTGAGCCCCTCTGAGCCCCTGAGCCAGCCAGCTCTCTTCTCATGAATCCCCCTACATCTAGCATCAGGGGTCAGGCTCCTCAGCCCTGCTGCCTCAGCTGACGGAGAATACAAACTTCCTTCAAACTTCCAGTACTTATGCTGCGCGACCACAACTCAAAATGTCTACTTATGGAAAGGCGTCTGATCAATTCACTGATAACATGTATTACACAGCACCGGGCATCTAGGCAGAGAGGCTGACATTTATGCACAGATAATATGTGACAGCTACGATATTAGGCGGAATTTTTTTAAACGCACAAGCGAGTAATATTGACAAAACAGCTGTTGGGAGGGGGGAGCAGGCTCGGCCATCCATCACGATCGGGTGTCGGCGGGAGGGTGTATGTTGGCCGCCTGGAAACCCGATACTATAGCCGAACGGGCTGCCTTCTATCTAGCGACCTGGGCCCGGCCGACCCCAGCCCCATATCGGGTTACAATGTGCCATTCGAGATGTGTTGATTGTTTTTGTTCAGAACTTTGACTGCAGGGCCCTGTCCCCTGTTTGATTCGGAGGCCTCTTGGCCTCTATAGCTGGTGGTGTGTTCACCTTGCCTTCAGCAAATTACTCCCCCCCCCCCTCTACCTCCCAATCCACTCTGCAGGTCTCTTCCCAAATGGTGTCTGTTTTCCCAAATGGTGTCTGTGGATCCCCCTGACCCCCGGCACTCCCCTCCCAATATGGCCCTGTCGAGTTGAGTCGCCATAACCGACCTGTAGACAAACTCCCGGGGACCGTGGCTGAGCAACCACAAAAGTCCTGTCCCTCATCACAGCGGGACCAGCGCCATTGAATCACTCATTCAAAACCACCAGACTCATCTTTCCCCCCGGTCCCCCTCCCCCCGGCAGGCAGGATCATGGCCCTTCTGCCTTTTGCTGCCAATTATTTCTACGCTCCGGTGACACCACGACACAACCACACACCTCACTTGACTCGCCACTCTTGGCCAAGCTCATTTCTGGGGAATTAGCGAATTAAACCTTAATCTATTGGACCACATCTCTGCCACTCTGGCCTACATCACCAATGGAGCAGTACCACCTGCAAAAACAAGACGTGCTCCGACATAAGCCATATGCCTCAAATAATTACGTTATCTAGAGCAGGAGCGGAAAGTGGCAGGGCAAAAAGAGAGAGGCAAGCTGCTGCTGCTGGCCCTGTGAGTTCCTCCTATTGCTCTCAACATCAGCTCTTGCTCACTGCATCAGCCTTTACTCACTACATCAGCCCTTGCTCACTCTTGCTTTGCTACCTCAAAGATGCACAAACTGAGAGCAAGCATTTTGCCAATGTTAGTTTGCAAGTGCATGGCGGGGTGACCCTCCTATGACTGTTTATTTGTTGGGGGATGTTACTCGCACCTCTTTGTGCCACATGCTCTTTGGCAAACTCACGAGCGTTGTGTTGCCATGGTAACCGGCTGCAAGGTACACAGGATGCAGCTAGAGGTGGGATGCGTGGGTCTGTTGTAGGGTGGTGGATCCTTGGCCTGCGACAGGTGAATGAGCTCCAACAGACAGTCAATACGTCCTGCATAATTAATAACATCTCTAAGGAGCGGATAACAAGGAAACAAGCCTTAGCAAGGACCTCTTGAATCGACAGTAGCCCAATGGCCAACATCATGCACGATTAGAGCCTGTGTCTCCCCTGAAAAGCCATCGATCCTCATAGCCTCTCACCAACCACACGACTGGAACATGTCTTTCTCAAGAACTGCTCACTTATTCACTCGCCGCCCCACAACCTGCGTCTGCCAACTGTCAAGCACCTTCTGCAACCAGAGCATCTTGCAAAAACCCATCTATTTTCCCATAATTGTCTTCTATTGGCTGCACATCACTCTTCTGCTAACTATAATTTAATCAAGATGTTCAACATTCCAGTTTATTAGGATGATTCTAAGACCTCCAAGCAGGCCCACTGAACATTGATACCAACACTAAGTTAAAGAGAGTATCAGCGCTTATATATGAGACCCACTGCGTATTACATCTATAGAAACATTTGAGGAATGAAGAACAAACCCCTGTAGTTCACCCCTCAGCAGCTGAGTTGTGGAAGTCAGTCATTCAGAGGCATATCTCCGTGATCTGCCACATCTAGGACTGCCAGATCTAGGGCTGGTAGCTGAAAGATCTAGGGCACGCGTAACAAGTCTAGTTCTAGTGTTAGGAATAGACAAGTTTGTTGCGGCTGTCAGTGCAATCTGTTCACCTGTACAGCACGCCCTATCAAATATCAAAACATTGTTATTTGATAAATCTTCATTTTCCAGCCAACTCTTGTGTGTGTTTACTTATGCTGGCTTGTAGGATACACTTGACTGTATTTTACACGCTTTTTTGCTAGCCTGCAATCTGGCTGGTGCTATCTAGAATGGAGAATACACATGACATTTGTGCAGCCTGCTATTAACGTCACAACTCTTGCAAACCCCCTCGACTATTTTAAGCTTCTATGTGAGGCTTAGAAGAAGCCTGTATTACGCCGTGACGGCGATTTTTCACACATCAAAACATAGCAAGGGGGTTTCCAACAATGACTGGTATTACAGAAGGGGGTGGGGGCCTCCCTAAAGTGCAAATCTAGCCACCTTGTGACGCCATACAACCATCTGCTCAACAAACAGCCCTGAAATCTCTGACGCATAACTGCTCATTTGGCATGATGGCAAAACGTCCAATTTGAGTGATGGTGATAATAGCCAGTGTGATGTCCAACATTTTATTCTGGTCCCAGGCTGCCAACAATTTGCACTCCATAATAACCAATCTGGCGCCTGTGTGATATGCTACAATTTGCTGCAAAAGGGAAATGAAAAATCCCAAACTGACTGGCAATCCTAAAATCGCATGAAATCATTGTTGCTCTCCCAGAGGTTTTGTTTGGTTCACGTACTTTCAATGCTGTAGGAAAGGACTGCCACAAGGGTTAGCATTCCTGCTATAACAAGCTTATTTACTCAATGATGGTTTTATTTTTGGCATTACCTGTGGTCTGTTTACAATTTAACACACACGTGTGAAACAAGATGCTCTGTTGGGTCAATTTGAAGGCAGCTCAGCATGGACTAATGCATCAGAATTAACACTGCGGTGTTTAGCTCTATATACTTGTGGTCATTGAAATACAAATAACAGATGTGAATGGGCACAGAGCTGACCAACGTGATGTATATGACACACCATGCTCTGCTGACCACCCAGCCCCTGGGACCATTTATCTATAATGGGGGCTAAATCATAAGGTCTGCTATTACCATGATTTATGAGAGGCCCACATGGTTCCGTGCAGGTGAGGGATGGTGCACCAACTATCTGCCTACCACCAGCAGCATCAGCAACAGTGCAATATGAAGCAGCAGCATCGCTAGTATTGCTAGCAGCAGCAGCAGCAGCATGTAGTTTTGCCTTCAGTTCAGGCCTTTTAGGAGCAACACCCATGGCAAATGGTTGGATAACAGGATGAGGGGAGGGCATCTAAAGATGACTTTGCCTCATTAGAGCCCTGTCCTGCAGCCTAAGTCCACAGCTGGGCTCTAAGCTGATTGAACTGGGACAGATAAAATTCAATAAGGATCCACATTTCAAATATTTATGGGTTCTGTCGCCTGGCCAGGGTGATTGGGAGAGGGGCGAGATTGTTGAAACAGCTAGGAGAGTACATGTGCGAAAATCGTGCCTGCCACTGGCTTAGGAGAATGGCGTATCAAATGTCACTTAATGGGCACGCCTTGTCGATGTGGCCTCCTCCCAGCCTCCATCCTTTTGCCTGCATCAGCAGCCGAGACCTAACTGGGCTGTGTGCATGTTGCTCCACATAGACCATGGATAGACCATGGATAGAACACTAGGCACATGCAGTGCAAGCAGCCAACAAAGACATGTCAAGAAGGGCTGTGTCACCTGCATGTGGTTGCTGCTGCTACTGCTGCTGCTGCTGCTGCTGCTGCTGCTGCTGCTGCCCATTGATCGAACCCAGGACCTCCAGAATAAATATTGGACTCCTTTTAATTTCTGCCTAACACATGTCTTGGGTGCAGCGGATTTGCTTAGGTAAATATTAGCCCTGACCGACGGAAAAAGGGACACATGTCCTCTGGCCCTGTCTGGCACCCTGCCTTTATTCAGCCTATCCACTTGATTACTGTATTCTGCATCTAAAAACTTTCTAAAGGACACTTCAATGAACTCCTTTTCGCATATTTACTCAGATGTGACCAACCCTCACAAGTGTATTACAATAGAGAACATTTTATGTAGTTTTATAAGAGACTTAGCCAAACCAACAGTAACAGAATTCACAGGAGGAAGAATAATTTGGAGTGGGAATGCCTGGAGCACACTAATTCAATGGCACTGCAAGACAGAGCAGAGGTTTGCATTGCACAAGGTTCCTCCTCTCCACTGCCACGCGCGAATGTCGAAGGCCTTGCAGGGTAGCACAGCCCCGTGTCATCGAGGACCTCTGTCTTGATGAAACGTCTTTGTGCGTGCGTCTGTCGTTCGCGTCTTAGCGCTGCTGGGAACGACGCAGGACCTTCCACCGGAAACAGACAGCGACACCAAGATGACCTCTGACAGGAGACTGTCCCCGCTAAGCCCTGGCCCCCCGACCCCCGCCCTCCGCGCCCCGGCCTTCCCCCCTTTATGTCCCCCGTGCGCCCTAATAAATGAAACCTGACACCGTGTGCTTGCCTGCCATATTCTCCTGAAAGGCTTTTCCGTTTGACATAAACTGAATGCAGAGCTGAGCGCTGGGATGGAATTATCAGCCATGATAATTCTAGACAATTTCCTTCTTTGAGCTCATAGCACGGAGCTAATGCAAACTACTGGAGCAGTGATTTAATCGGCGTCTCAACGGCCTAATGTATAATTTCCTCAACTCACAGGCAGTCTTAATGCATTCCATTGGATGGAGTGAGCAAGAAAAAGTTGAGTGGAGTTGAGATAGTGTATAGAGGGCGAAGACAGCTTGGCAAGTGGTGATTATGGGAGTTTGAAGGATGTGATCTGTGCCCCGGACACCCTCTCCCCATCGCCCCATTAATATGCTAATGGGCTCCCCATACCTACACATTGCCTCCCAGAGCTCATTTGACGGACAGCCCAGATACCAGTCGGTCACACTCCACTGTCCATTTCATAAAGTATACAAAACTGATAGGGAAATAGTCCCTTGAACAGCATATAAAGTCAGCAGAAGACCTGGTCTTACTCAGCCCGCCACCTGATCCGTCCCCTTGCACTTCTGGTCATTCGATATGATAACATAACAATTGTGTTAGTGAGACGCTCCTCAGGTCATTCACTTGTATCAGTTTCAAAGTTGTCATGTCACCCAGACACCATTACATTGGTGTTTACTTCTGCCTGACTGAACCTCCAGGGGCAATTAACACTGCTATCCCATGCTGAGCTCAATCCTATGAAATGTTACGCCTATAGCCAGAGATGCCAGATCGAATTCATTGATAATTCCTCCATTCCCTTTGCATATAAATGACATGTTTACTTTTCAAATTGGTCCTGAGCGCATTGTGATTTGATGAATGGCTAATCTGATTAAACTAATACTAAAAGTTAGCCGAAATAGATTAAAGTAGGCGTTAGTTGAAATGGATTAACTATAAGTCTGCCAAAAATAGGAACCAGCTAATAGTGATTACAGATGAGTTGGACTGGGAGAGAGATGTTCACACCAGTCTGTCAGTTAGAGACGGACATGGGGTTGTGTTTGACAACGTCTAAGGTCTGTCTTCGTGGATATATGTGAAGCCAAGTGGAGGAACTCTTGGTCAAGGTCAAAATATGCCTCCTACCATGTACACGACTCGTGCACTTCACAACACAACAACCTGTGGACACAGTAAAGTAAGATGCCTGCCCTTGCCTCTTAATATGCAGCCCATGCAGCTGGCCATCTGGTGTCAGCCCCTTGAACCACTCTAGGTCCAGGAAGTGAGTGACCTTGGACTCAGACACCAGGGGTCGCATGTGGTGCAGCATCTTTTGCACTGAAAAGGACTTCATGTTTTGATGGCGCAGTAGCAAGATGCAAAAGCTAATTGGATAAAAGCCTCAGCATTTACACAAAACAAATAGCATTGTAACAGGCTGTTTTTAAGAGGCAAAGATGCAAGGTGAAGTTCTGCATGCCTCTGCACTATGCACCAGGCAAAACTGCTGCAGAAATGTTCTCAACTCTTAGCTGCTCTGAATGTTGAACTGAGGCTGTTGCTGTTAACAGCAGACGAAAGGATGGAGCCTTTGAGGAGAGGAGTACTTGAAGACTCGTCTTCCTCTTTATTCTTGCCCCCAATTACCAGCGAGTGCTTTTCCTCAGAAGGCCTATGAAGCTTCATCGCCCATGCCTTTGTTGTCAACAACACAAGAGTGTTTGTGCTCACATGCAAGCCTGTGTACCCGCTCCAGCTAAGCCAAGGTAAACTGGCTTGTGAGGGGAAATGTCTTCTTCTAGTGCAAAAATAATAAAATGGCAAGAAATAAAAAAGGAAGCAGGGAAATGCTCAAATGCAGTTGACAGATTTCCAACCAGCAAAACTGACAATGTATTTAACAAAACAAAAGACATAAAAGCCAGAGCACAAATAAACAATGCAGAGCACGAAGAGAACTCGGCCAGGGAAATAAATGTTGGCAAGAGTAACAACATGAGCTAATCAGGTTGTATCAAAACTGTGCTCGGAGGCAGATGATGTGATTACTGCCCTAATCCCACACTCCACTCCCCCCGCTGGGGTCCCTGTGATGAGTTCGCCAAAGGCCCGGCAGAGGGTTCCAGTTCACAAGGGCACGTTTTTGGAGGCGCTGGGCGACGTAGGTGGCCGATAAAGGCCCTTTGGAACGTTGTCTGGACGCTGGTCAGGACGCAGGGTATTACGCTTAGGTCGCGAGGTCACAAACGCCACCCCAGAACTGACCTGATTAAACAACGATAAGAGGGGGTTAATCTAGGAGTCCATCTGGCTCCGCCATGTCATGGACAGGCCCTCCCCAGTCCTGCAACTCAATCATCCGACTTCCTTTTTTCCCCGCAGACGATTATTAACAAGCGATCGGCCATCGATCAAGAACAAACAGATAATTGGTTATGTTAGCGGAGGCAAGGTCATCGGTCGTCGGGGCTTTGGCTGACTCCCTGACCTTGCGGAAACTTCTCATGGCCGCCCCCGATAAGCCTAATACCATCTGATGTCCCCCAGTGTCCCTCATCCCCCCCGGCCCATCACATCTCCCCTCCCTTCATTTCAAGCCCCTTCCACAAGCCAGCTAATATCAGTAATTTTTTGTGTAAACAGCCATCGTTTAAGAACACATTGAGCGAAAATAGGGGGTGCTCGAAGGCCATAGCCTGAGGGGACGATTGTAAGACGTGAATGCACTGGCCTTAGGCCTACAGACTCCATCAACAAGCGTTATTGTCAAAGGAAACAAAGCCAAAGTAAATTGACTTTCCAACAGTCGACTGGAAGACAGGTCTTGAGATTCCTTGATCACGCCCCCCATTATAATGCAGTGATGCGTCGATTGAAAATAATGACATCTCCCTTTTACGAGCAAATTGTGCCAAAGATATATGACAGGGGACTCCAAATCACCCCCTGGCCATCAACCCTCTGTCCTGTCTACCCCTTAAACCAAGACCTCGCCATTTATTTATGTCCTGTTTACACAGAAAATATCAGAAGCTAAACTCTGCGCACTGGCCATGATGCGATGGGCAAGGACAGCTTACGTAATGAGTGTGGTGGTTCATGATGAAAAAAGAAAAGATTTCGAGATTGCAGGGGAGGCGCAGGGCTTTTGCTAAAACAAACACCTAAAAACCCTGGTGTGCAATTGTTCGGGGGTGGCTAAAAGGCATCTCGATCAACAATAGGCGAAATCGAAGCCCTGCTTTAAGACAATAGTTGTTGTTGGGTAACCTGAGCCAATGGCTGTGTGAAAACCTCACCCATGCAGGCCGACCAGGTGCCTGGTTTCAGCAAATCATTGTGACCGCTCCATCCCGTGTCCTAATGTGCCATTTTTCACCAATAATTGCTAGCTATCCCTGACTTTTCATCTGCACAAGCTTCTTTTTCTGAAATAGCTCTAATATACTCCCCCGCCATCATATCATTCATTTCACATGTCACTGACTAGGTGTGATTTTGTTTCTCGATCACAATTCACAAAAGGCCCCAACTAAAGCATCAGAAGTACTCTCTTAATATAATGAAGCTGATGGCAAAATCCTGAACCCTACGCAGTTCGCATGATCAGTAAACACTTGGAGACATTTTTCGAGTTTCCAATTCCAAGTGATTTGCTGGGTAGAATTTGAAATATTCGCTGGAGCACAGAAGAGTGGCATCAAGCTCCTGTGATTAGAAACATCTGGGCTGTATGAACTGGGAGTAGGGCGCCTAGAACAATAGCTGAACTGCAGTCTGTCAGAAAGGCAGGGAGGGACACCCCCCTCTTCAGATCCCCCCGTCCCCCCCCCACCCTCAGTTTGCTGCAGTGCACCCCACAGGGGCAAAAGTGCCTACCCCATTTGTCTTGTTCCATTTCCTCAGAGCCCCACCTATTAGGCTGACACTGACTTGCCAATGTGACCTCAGAAAATGAATTGGCAAATGAATTGTCAAAAACAAGAAGGAGCATGGAAGGAGCTGATGAACATGACGCTGCACCAACAAGCACGTGACAGTCACATGACAGTCACATGACTGATGGCTAATCGAGGACCACATTCGAGCAACTTATTCCATTTTTTTTTTGTCAAATGAGATTGAGACATGAAAAAAGACAATTCTCTTATTAAACGTGGTCAACTATTTCAAAAACGTCAAAATCATGAATTGGTTATAAATGGATCTACTGGAGAATTGCAAAATGTGAGTTTGTTCAGTTTATCTAAATATGATCATCAAAAGGCAATTAGATAATATCAATCACGAGTCAGAAACATATTCGGCAGCTATTGATATTAGGAAGGTAAATATTTGAAATATTATAATTTTTTAATGGTGTGCAATATGTATAATAAGCATCACACATTATATGAACGTCAATCAAAGCGATTAACATACATACAAAAAAGGAAGCAGGATGCAGAAATGATTAAAATACAACTGCTGCTGCTGATTAGGTCTGGTTTTTTTTCTGCTGCTGCTGCTGCAGAGTGAAGATCCATTTAGTGATGGAGCAAAGAGGTAGTTAATAAATCGGGTGTTGCCACTGGGTAGGGAGGGGCAAATTAAAAGGCGGATATTGGGGGGTGACTTGCACTGTCATTATCTGATCCTTAAGGGAATCCTTATAACGATGGTTAACCAAGAGTCATCTAGTTAAGCAGCTAGTTGTGAACCCCCCTCCCCCCCCCTGCTTTAATCACTGAGCGAATTAAAGAGCTAAAGACTCAGCATGTCTGGGGGGGGGGGGGGTTGACTTCTGACTTTTATGTTCACTAAAATAAAAAAGATTAGGAATATGGTGAGCATACACTTGCTTTATTTATTGGTATTGCATTGACACAATTTTGAATCAATTCGAGGCAAAAAAGTAAGTTAAATTAAACTTATATGTGTGTTATATATAAACAAATCGGATTAAAGCGCATCAGTATTGTTGATGCAGCTGAAATTTGTGATAAAATATGCGTGTATATATTGAGGATATGAGGATAGGCTATTGAATGTGGTGATGTATAGAGCAAGGGGGAGGGGGGCTGCATAGCCTTATTATAAACAAGTTGTACAAGTCACCTGGATTGCAAATTAACAAGAGATTATTTTGAATGATCCTTAATTCTCGCTGTATGATATTCAAATATCCACTGCCCCCTGCCTTTCCCCCTTATTCTTTCAATCTTATGGTTGTCATGATCTGCCCATGAAAAGGCACAATTCAATATGATTTATATAATTGATTTTGCCCGGGATAAAATTGTATCATGTTTTCCAGGTCGATACTTTAATGCATTCAATGTTTGATGCTGGACAAACTCCACAAATGATCCCCGTGGCAATGGGTGGTTTAAAAAGTCAATAACCTTGATAACATTTGAATAAAATTGAAATGCGACCTTTTTCAAATGATCTGATCAAGCCTGTGGCAGATCGGCCAAAATAAACATAGACTCACATACACTTTAATGAAATTTGAGCCACGAAATTGCAAATTGTACAATGTACTTAACTGATATTTTATGATAAACAACAAAAATTAACCAGACACAACATTGAATGATTTGACATTTGACAGAATTTGTAAGCCTAAAATTATTACCTCAGAAACATGGCAGATATCATCAAGAAATTATTAATTCACCATTGTTCAATACTGCATGTAATAAACAATATGGTACCTGCCTCTAATTTGCATAAAAAATTACTGATCATGTTTGCAGTTTTTCCGTTGAACAAACATAAAACACTACATTGAAATGATAAATTGCGGTATTTGTATTCGGCTTAAATGATCCATGCACACAGCTAAGTAAATATTAGAGGGCTGGTTGGGGCTTAAATTGTATCTGTCTAAATACCTAAAGACGTGAAAAAACATTTTATCATT
Source organism: Alitta virens (assembly GCA_932294295.1). Lineage (NCBI taxonomy): Eukaryota > Metazoa > Annelida > Polychaeta > Phyllodocida > Nereididae > Alitta > Alitta virens. Next base: position 44,365,021 of record OW028574.1, on the reverse strand, counting down.
TTTAAAATGTTGTGTTAATTGTAAACTTGTAAGCTATGGCTATCGAACGGCCAGCACAGCTGTTGCTCATGAAAATCTGAAATTTAACTTTGGAAAACAAACGCTACATGTTGCAATTTGATAAACAACAATGAGGACGAACGTGTGGCCAACTATTTGATCTACTCCGGATTGATTTATTTACTATTTTCTCTGTAATAAAACATTTAAGATGGTGTAGACTGTACAGTTCACTATCTTACGTTTTCCTGAGCTCACTGACAGTGGTCTGGTGACAAGGACACCGAACGAGGCGCCATCTACTGTAATGTGGGAGTTTCTCGCTAGAGGACGCGATGGTCTAGATGCACTTTCAGCTCAGCCAGATAGGTACTGAACTACAGATCTGCAACGAAGCCAACCCCAAGCTTCTCAAGCACATTAACACAGCTCCATGGACTTAATGCTTTTAACCTATCACTGATCAGTGGGGTTTTAACGCTTGGGAACTCAACTCGTAGAGCAGTAGCTGTGTTATAAATGTAAAATGTGTCATAGGCCCTCTTGCCAGTGTACTTTGATCCATCATAAAATACTACTTATATTGCTGACAAATAACCTTGTCGGACGTATTTAGGACATCTTGTTATGAAAATTAAGCCTGTTAACAGATTAAGAATACAACTAATACCATGGGATCATTTGATCACTTTCAAGTCGCATGGGAAACAGAGGGGAAGGCTGTCTCGCCAAGGATTAACGCATTTGAAAGGACTTCTAAAAAGGCTGCACGTCTGCTAGGATGGGCTCTAGTTAGCTGGTGGTCGCATGTGATTGAAATATTGATCAGCTAGGAGAAATCGGACGCCAGTTTCAAAGTGGTTGGGGCGGCTGAGGGGGCAGGTGACCCGGGCCCAGGATTGGAAGGCCCAGCTGCCTTGTTTGCACTGGGCCATGTGCGGCATGTGGCTGGTGGGCCCCTTTCCTTGGATCCTACACATGCTATCCATTCAGTAGCCCCCTAAACAGCTGACCAACAGGCTGGCCCGTCGGGCTAACATGGGCCCCGCTGGGCCTGTTTATTTACAACTCTGCACAGGGCTACATGGCCGGGCTATGGCTAAACCATGGACTTATTATGGCTAAACTATGCCATGGCCGCTGCATGGGCTGTGGTGGTGGTTGAAACTGGTGGTGCGCCCTGTACATGTGACAAGAATTCTCACGGCCATAGAGGACCCTGCATTCCCTGTGAACGACCTGCCTGTCATGCTATATTCTGCTATTGTTAACCAAGGGCCAAATGCCATTGTGCTTCCATCCTATGTCTCATGCACTAAATATATATTTGTCTTCCTCATGATACCGTACCCAGTCTACCCACCCCCATACCAATTGAGACCCTTCATTCTGTCTTCTGAGTATTTAAAGCAGCAGTTATTTACAAGATCTAAAAACTCCTCAAACAACATGGAACGTACGAGAATAAAAAGAAGGTAGACCAACAAAATTGCAGGTACCACTGGATGAATGTATTTTCTATAACGACAAAGATATAAAATGTAGTTAACTGAGAGAACTTCTGAAATTTGTCAACTTGAAGTAGAAAGTTGAGATTGCAGAAGTGAGTGACATTCAACTTTGAATGCTGACAGTCATGGCACCCATGGCTGTCATGAATCCTTTTGTTCTGACAAGTTTAGCAATGACAAGAGACCAGGAGAGGTCCTCCCTTGCAAATACAGCCAGCCTATATGTGCTTGGTTCTGGCCATCTAGGCTGAGGCTGTCTTGTTTGCTGACCAGTCATCGGCAGTTCTACGGCAGTTCTAATCGTGTTTGTTGGTCTCACAATGTCAAGCCCTGCCCTCATCACCTGACCGGAATTCCTAATGCCCTCAGAGCCAGACTTCTTCAAAACAGCCAGCTAACCTGACACCCCAAGTTCTATAGCACCAGCAACCCACACCTTGTCTAAAGCTTTAATCTCATGTACAAAATATTTTGTCCAAACACATGAACTCCTCGTCGTATAAACAAAAACGCTAAGCAGCCGAGACATTCCTCCAATGAAATACGAGACGAAGAACTGCAAACAGCTTGTGTTGGTTCTAAAGACTGGATGCTGTAACGCCCATAAAAGTTGATAAAAGTTAATTTCAACAGCAGCAACTTAGAGCCCGAAATGGGCCGTTGGTAAAGCGGCTTACCTATGGTGCAAGAGCAAACAGGGATGACAAGATGGCCGACAAGATGGCTTCCGAGAGGGCTGGGCCTCAACGAGCCTTGTTTCCGAGGACAGAGCGAAAACGAGGCTGTTTACCGGATACGCCGAGGCAGCCATGATGTCTCTTCGTGACTTGGAATAGAAAGAAGTCCGCAGAGCCGACTAACTCATATCTATCAGGCCCCTTGTAATGGAGATTAAATAAGCTATATCTATCCCCAAACAAATACGTAATAAACTCCTCATCGGGCGGTCATGAGAGTGAATAATTTACGGGGCAGACACGTGGGTTGCGGAGCGAAACTGCAGCCTCGCGGGGCCCCAGCTCTTTTATCTTGATTGCCAGTGAGAGTCATTGTTTTCCCAGTCACTACCTGCCCAAGGAAAAACGCTACGATAAATCTGATAATGCTTTTACTTGATGACTCGAAGCTTTCCATTTAAGGTGGAGCTGCAGCCGATCTGTTTGCCCTGGGGCGGAGGGGGAGGCAGGATGCCAGGCCGCCATATTGTTGTGCTGATTGGGTTACGGAATCCCGATCTCTCTTGCAGTAATAGAGGCATTGGCTTCATGAGGCCACATCAAGGCGCATCATCACCGTCATCCACACCACTGCAGCTTGCAAGGATGCGGAGACAGTAGGATGTAGTGGAGTGGATGCGACAGCAGCAACCTCCCAGCATCCCCCCTTCATCCTTACATCCACCCCATCTCGTGATCTCATCCTTCGCTTCCTTTGGCTGCTATGAGGAGGACCTTCTCTCTACCACATACAATACTCTTCCTCCCCTCTCAAAGTATCATCAGTATCTTTGTACTGACAAAAACTGTTTGCGATTCCACTATCAAAGATCTACAGACAATAGGATCAATTCCAACCAGCGTGCCTTCCTCTTCTGCTACAGCCATTAATGGCTAAGTTTACATACACAGCGAAATCGGTATAGCCGCTTGCTCATTATAAATTAACGCTAGAACCTTAATGTAGGATCAATGAGGTTCGCCTTTCAATTCACACTGCCTTGATTACATTTGCCTCTCTTTGATGGAGAAATTAAATCTTGCTTCGTATTACACAAGAGTTAAAGAAAAAAAAATTCCATATGAAGAACATACAGCATCCTTTCATTGTGCAGTAAAAAAACGTTGCCATGGTAATAAAATGAATCCATCCTGAAAGCAATTGACTGCACTTATTGCAACATTTACTCATTGCTTTGTTTAACCTCAGACCATGCACAAAACAGAAAGCAAACACGAATAAAATGATTGGAAAATAACAGGTTTTTGCAACCATTGTCTTAATGTTTTGCATGGAATCAATCAGAAGGAATAGAGTGTGAAAGGCAAATGGGGCGAGTGGGTAGGAGGGGTGGAACAGTTGCCCACTCAAATATGACAATAGAGTGCTAAGTGAGTGGGCAGTGGAGCTACTGGTTTCCCATTTGTGCGTGAAGTTTAAACAGGCCAGCCCCTGGGCCCTCTCTGTGGTTGGTGGCCATTTGTTCAGCCAATGCCTTTGCAAGCACCTTGACCACTTGGGAGGGGTGGGGCATCCACCCTGCCTCATGTGCCGTATGATGCCCTAACCCCTCTACAACGCTCTATGGCCACCGTCGATAATATGCGTCATTACAGGGTATTATCGCCCGCCGATATGTGACTGTCGCGGCGGGAAATTTACGGCGGCAGCAGCAAGGGTCGGGCATTATCGGCGACTGATCTCTGGCCCCCGTGCCCCCCTCCCCGCCCTGTCTCCTCTGTTAGGGCCCCAGTCACTGTCTTTTTCTCTTTTCGATTGTTCGATTGTATGATTGTTACAATCACGTGACTGAGAGGGAGGTCGTTGGCCAGATTGTGAGGCGGGGACGACCACTGCTGCCCTCTATCAACCTGACAGCCAGTGTGATTTATTTGCAGAGTGCTGGGGACAGATTGAAAGATAGTTCACCGTGTCTATCTGTTCAGTTGTAGAGAGGGACAAATGGTGAATCTGAAGAAGCATAATACAAAACAAGACCCGGCTGCCTCTCACATTCACGAGTGCTTCAAGGGTTGACAGCCAAGCATAGATAGGCTCTCATTTCATCTGCCATATCTCCTGTTGCCTTTTGAAACTCTATCCCTCTATATACAAACAGCATACAAACATTTGAAATACATCTCTACACTGATAAATGCCTGAGCATGGAAGCCAGATCGAAACGTGTTAGAGACAAGAGTTTGCATGGTAAACATTTGTCATATCAGCCATCGTTTGCGAGCAATAAGCTGCTGGAGGGATGCTGCTGCTGCTGCTGCTGCTGCTGCTGATGCAGGGGTGATGTTTCTATTATGCTACATCCTCTAACACAATGGCAGCTATTTGTGGGATGTGTTATTTTACGCCAATGCTTCAAGATGTGACAAATTTAAGAAAAAAACAACAACATAAATTTATAGTTTACCATGTAGTTTACCAGGCATGCAAAAATAAGCCTCTAGCTGATTGTAATTTGTAATCCAGGTCTTTCTATGAACCGAGCATGCGAACACATTCATTCCATGCAAATGTTACTTAGTAACTCTCTATTTGGCTAGAGTAACAAGAGCCATATCATCTGCATTTGTTATTATCGGTTTGTAACTTATATTGGCTTGTGGGGATTAGCACAAAATGCAAGGGTTGGATCCAGAGCATCTAGAAAGTGTATCTGGGGAGATTTGCATCTCGTTATTGCATCAAGACGCGCGATTTGGTTGCTGATGCGGAGGGCCGCATCTTTTTATCTGCAGCTTGTCTTGAATATTGTGGGAGGGCCGCATCTTTTTATCTGCAGCTTGTCTTGAATATTGTGGGAGGGGAGGAGGGGGGATACACTGGCACAGCAATAAGCCCCCGATGCAGATGTTTTGTGAAGTAATGCGATCGCCTTGCTTCTCTGCCTCTGAAGCAGCAAGGGATGCGGCGGTGCTCAGATGGGTACAGAAGATGATGCGACGCACAATCCTCCTCCATGAATCACCCTACTTCTCAATTGTCTGCTTCCTTGCTACATTGAGCATCTCAACCACAGCCTCAGCCTCCCCATCCTAGAACCATTATGCCATGATTAACTCCTGACCAGACAATCACATGCCCTCCCCCCCACCCCCTCTACCCCCCTGACGTCATTGTTACACTGCCCGCTGCTTGCCATCCAGGTAACGAGTCAATAGGTGATTAAAGCTCAACAAAGACTTCACTTAAATCACTTAAATCACGAATTTCAGTGCAGATGTGAGTGCCTAATCCTACACTCCAAACTAGATGCTTGCCATTGTCAGACTGACTATTAAGGTCCGTCACATATATATTATATATATATATACATGTATCTCCGGATAAGTGACTGACCACCCAAGAGTGTCCAAACGTGTGCCACAATACGACTACCTTGAGTCATTGTCACGACTTTGCAGTCGCATTTTGCTCTGTAGCAATATTACAATAATTCAGCTAGCATGACCAATCAATATAGGCCCTGGTCGTACATTGCCCATGTGTGCAAATTGTGGAGGACCTTTCATTTGGAGATGTTCTGCTCCCTCGGGACGATGTTGTGTGTTTGGTAAACGCCCTGGACAGGGGCAAAGCACACAGTCCCAGAGCCCTTCCCCTGAAAACAAATAAACCACCAGCCTGTCACCAGGATGTTTCTCTAGGAGGGATGGCGTGAGGGAATTTGCCTCTGTCCTATAGAGCTCAGGAAAATCTCCATGCCAAATACCTCGATACAAAGTCCACTGCTAAAGTCAAGAAATCGTTTCATCACGTCTGATATGAATACTGCATTAGCTATAACCAACTATGGTTAAGCTGTAGCTTTTAATAGATATGTAGCTTTGAAAAAAAATTCCCATAAATTTTATTCTATACGACACATGGAAAAAAATGGGTAGCTACTCACTTTTTTCAGACTGTTTCCAGACTGGAAAATATACTGTGAATTATAGCAAAACAAGATGTGGGTACTACAAAAATTTCCATGTATTTCCATTATATGGTTTTTGTATAACATTTATCATATTAATAAATCCGATAGCCATTGACTATTTTTAAACTATATTTTCAGACTGGAAATTCGCAAGGCACTGACTTCAACTTCCACTGTTTACAAACTAAGCAAATCCGCAGTGTACCTCATTCAGTGAGTAGACCAATGGCAAACAGGCTTAGCTCCCTTTGCAAACTTATCCGGATTTCATATAGTTCTAACAAGGCTGGTGTCTTGACCTCTCAGCAGTTTTAGGGGGACCATACAAACCTGGCATGCAGGCTGTGTTTACGTTATCCCCAGTCTTCATACTTCTGTCTCCTACAATCTCTGCATGACTGCTATAATTGTAAATAAACTGGCCATGTACCAACACCAGTTTGACAAACCTCCTGCTGAACCAACAACTATTAAGCTGCAGTTAGTGCGAAGAGATCAATCAGGAGCTGTAGCCCATGGAGGCAAGACATTTATTTTCAAAGGCAAGAATGTGCCAAGAATGTAAGAAGGGGGCTTAAACAATGGAATGATAAAAAGTGTTATATGTGCCAAATGAATTATTATAATGACAACAGCATGCAAAATGTTCTAACAGTTGGATCGATTTGAAGGACACTAAAGGTCAAAAGAGCACATGAGCAAACAAGAGACCTCTTAAAGACCAAAAGGGCCACATGGATTGTTCATATCAAGGACCTATCGAGGTCTAATCAAGCAGCACCCACGCCTACAACCAGTGGCTGAGATTAGGGCCCATCAATCTGAGATAATTAGCAAAACAGAAAAAAGAAAGTTGATAAAGCAAGATCATGTAACACACTACAGAGAGCCGGGGCTCACACACACTTGCTCCTTCTATAAATTGCCTGTTCCTGTCTAGATAAACCCTTTGCTGGAGTCCTATATGAAAGAATGTTGAGCACTGCAGCATGGTGGTTCTCAATAGGCTATCAACTCAGCTATTGTGCTTTGCTTGTGATTAGGAAAATGAGACAAAAAATACATTATAAAAAGCACCATACAATAGGTAATAGTGAAACACTTTGATTGAAACGGATATAAGCTGAATTGAATTAGGCAGCATGATAGGTCAGCATCATCATCTCCATGTTATTAACTCGCATGTATCTCATCTCTGCATCCCACCTGTGCAAATGGCTTTTTGATTAACCTTTAGAGTGAAGAGATATTGCAAAGGGGAGCAGATGCCCAGGGAGCAAGCATCTGTTCTGTAAATAGCAATTTCTTTGAGTTTCCTGAATATTGGCTTTTCTTGGTCTGTAATCCGATCCTAGCTGGCTGCCCTATGTTCTTGGGAGGCTGAGGGGGGATGCTGCTTTTGATGGAACGACCGTCGTCAATAGCAACACAATGGGATGCTAGGAGAGCAACAATAGCTCAAACAACTAAAGTCACTCGTTTTGCCCTTAGGACCAAATGCATTGAAAAGACAGGGGATGATAAATTGAAGGCAAGACTTTTTGATAACCATCCATTAAATCCTGCAGTCGTAAATGCTAGTTTGGAGGCCAAATAAAAATCAACATTTTGGTCCCAGTTTAATCTGTTGTTATGGAGTTGGTACTGGGGTCCTGGTTTCACAGTTTGTTTTCACAAGCACCAAGCAGTTAAATTAGGAGTCTCCCAGATTTGTTATTCATGAATTTAAGCTATTTAGTTCATCAACACTTAGCAGTTAAAAGTCAAATATTAGGCAAAGTGTTTAAGGGCATAATTCAGAAGCAGGGCACAGTCTCCTCATCCCATCATCGGTGGCTAAATTTGGGCGAAATCTGAGCCCCACATTACACAAGGGCTATGTAAAAGCAGTTAGATGCTAATGCTGGGCAAACAGCTTAACAAGGATGATGGGAGAGGTAATAGATGGCCTAACAAGACTGTTAGTTGGCGCTGCTTGCTCCCTCTTTTAACAAGCCGAATTTATGAGCTTCTTGTTTTGAGTTGTCAGGCGCTGAGACGTTCACTTGGATTCATAGTGACAGCAGAACTGCCAGGCTTCCCTGCCCAATCAGCAGATCATGAATCACAGAGCTCTAGGCTGCTGCTGCTGATGATGATGCTGCTGATGCTATACTGCTGTTACAGAAGCATTCAAGTGATGGGGCTGCATGGGTTGGGATGCCGGCTGCTGATGAAGAGGGAGCATCTCCTAGCACATCCAAGCAACGACTAGCACAGGCAAGGAGAAAAAAGAGCCAGCTCAGGTTGTTGGTAATAGGCTCCTAAAGTCCGCATTGACACCTCATCTCACTAACATAGGTGCCCGATTTCCAGACCTCGTCCATCTTAGGGGCTACAGAAGGCAGAGAAGCTTGGCATGTCAAATTGACGGAGGGCTATCCAGCTATTTCCTGCTGCTCTCCCTGCCATCTAACGGGCAATTTGCAGAGACGCGGGGCACATTTTAGGAGGGCGGGTGGCCGGCCTGGACCCGCATGTCACGACCAGCCCTCGCCAATCCTCCACCAGCCCTCCCCGAAAGATGGATAGGGGCCGAGCCTTGCCCCGCTAGATGCTCATCAGCCATGCTCCGGGTGGGCCAAGCCTTGCCTGCTGAGCGACCAGGTGGGCCCCAACCCTGCTACCCTCCGCCATCTGACACAAGCCAACTTCCTAATTATTTCTGCTGTGAATTATTACGTCTTGAAAGCAACAAAGCCGGCAACCTAACACATGTGTTGCTCAATCCCTTAGCACCATGTAATGAGGACAAATTAGTCATTTTCCACTTTCTTGAACAAATAACCCTCTCTTGGCTGCAGCTCTATCTTTACAGCAAAAGCTTTTTTTTGCTCTTACGTGAAAAGGGACTATTTTCTCTTTTCCACAACCCTCTGCTTTCGCGTAACTAGATTAGTCCTCCAAATTAGTCACTTTTCACTCCTTTTACAGTTTCGTGCACTCTTTAGTCGACTTTTCCTTGACGTTGGTGGTCACATGATGGTCACATGACGTGCCAGGTGTCTGTTCGTCGCCATGACGTCCTGGACCCCACGCTCTGTCGTTCCCCATGCTCCCTCGGCAGCCCTCGGGACCTATCGGCTTTCTTCGCCAATCTCCTAGCAGGCAACGTCAAAAAGCCATGGTAACCAGCTCCCCTAGACAGTGTGACACACATGAAGAGGACATGCACTGGCTGTCAGTTCCAATCGACAGCTCAGTCTGATCCTAAACATACCCTGCATTTCTACGTAATGCCTCATAAGCCCGCCTCAAGCCTTTCCCATAGAACTCCATAGACCTTGCTGGTGAAATTTCCCTTCGACCCAAAAAGTCCCAACTCATTCGCCCAAACCGGCTCTTTTGCTTCTCAAGATTAATAAGTCCCCCCAAACCATGCCAGGCTCAATGAGCATCTGAACATGCTAGTATACAATCGGAATAAACCTTAAATGTGCATGGATCAGACCTACTGGAAATTTAACTCCATATATAAAGACTTGACACTTGCCACTGGCCTGAGATTATATTTCATGAGGTGTTTTCCATGTCAACTTTGGACTAATGTAACTAATGTCAGATTATAAAAAGCATAATTTGTATTTATAACCACTCGATCTAGGCCTACATATTAATAGAGTATAGTTGATAATTCCTGTAGTATTAAAAAAATATTTCGGATTTGCTAAATAAAATTCATTTTATAAAACTGAGTATCTGTTAAAAAGGGTTACTTTGAGATTCCTTTGAAGTGGTCAGATGGGCAGTGCGTCACAAACGTCACACTTGTGATGACGCAACGTGACGTCGTCACATGTCCGGTATTGTTCACCCGATCTGACCAATCAGCAACACTCCTCTCTCATCAATTTCCCAATTATTCAACCACGTGATCTTTGATACGCGATGACACTCGAGAACGTTACGTCGTGACGTGTGACGTTTGTCGGCAGCTTTTGATGACGTCATGGAAATTTGCCCAGAAACGTCTGTATCTAATATTATCCACACCGGATTCTATCACAAACCTATCTCTGGGCGGATAGCATTTCACAGGACTATAAATTACAAGGAAAGAACGATCTATACAACATGCTACAATAGATAAATTTGAAAAATTGTTTAAAATACTTCTTATGATGAGTATATATTTGTTCATTCTTGCATTTTTGTGCATCAGTTTTTGCTTCAGCACATTGAACAATTTTAACATTGAGTGAGTTTTGAATTTGCTTAAAATTAAACTCACAATGCCTTATAAATAACTCATAATTGGATGAATATGGAATACACATAAAATCATCATGGGTAGTTGTGGAAAATCATATTAAACATCAAGTCAGTTACATGCAGTTTTCTTTTGTGCTGGAGATGACACTATTACACATTGAGATAAGTATGTGTATGTGCCACTATGTGGGCTGAGCATCTATTTCTATGGGAACAAAATCTCATTGTGTTTCCCATGTATTAAAGAATCATTTCATTGTGTGTGTTTATTGTGTCATGGAAGATTTTTGGCGTGTAAATTACAAGCAAGTGTGGAGCACATTGGATGCACAAGAAATAGGCCTGTTCTCAACCTGTATGTGTACGTAGCTGGCTGACATGAAACTATAGGGAACACATTTTGTCTAGGTTTGTTTGTAAACACGATATGCATGGATATCCTATCGTTTTCAGATCGTGCTTTTCATAGGCCGCATAACCCAGCGTTGTTGGTATCAATTTCAAGATGGCCGCCGATCGTGAAATGGCAGACGATCCAGTGACAAACGGCTTACAACATTCAAATATGGATTCCACAGAACTTGAAATAACTACAGGCCTAGCGGTATGAGGTCCAAAAACGAGTTGAATGTCAAAGCAAAGAAATGTATTTCCTTCCAAAGAAATGCTAAAATGTGTGTATGTATAATATTGGACCAAAAAACTATATGCGCATGTGGGATTTGTTTGTTATTTTGAGTAAAAATTTCCCCTACATCAGCAATATTTTTGTTATTGATAAAACATGAGATTTATGAAACGGTTAATACACGCGATTAATATTTTTAATGTAGATAGGACTATTCTACATTAAAAATATTAATTGCTAGATAGGACTATTCTACATTAAAAATATTGCTAGATAGGACTATTCTACATTAAAAATATTATTGCCTGTATTGACCGTTTCATAAATCTCGTGTTTTACAAGAGTCTAAAAACACATGAAGTGCCCTTGGGGCTGTAATGCAAATGAAGGAAAACCAACTACTTAAAAAAAGTGTATTTTTTGCTCGTTTGCCTGATCAGCACTCAAATGAATGTTTACAATCAAACGAATTGCTAAATTCTGCTCAAATAAACATTGGCCTTAGTACGATTGCCTGATGTCTGTGCCCAGCAGTGTTGCTAGCTGTTCGGGAGAATTTTTTTGTGTCTTTTTGACAAATTTACCAGGCCATTATTGGGGCAAATATTGTCGCCCAGCTATCACTATTTTCTGGGTAATTACCCTCGCTCGCAAATTACCAGAAGGAGAAATTATTGGGCAAGGGGGCCTGGCGAATGACTCTCATCCAGGCATTTATTTACATGGCTTTATTACGCTTAAATACAACGTGTTTAACCTTTTGCTCCGGTAAATAGCACACAATTAAAGGTCGCAGGCTCTCTCTTGCAATCACCAACACTTAGCACGATTTTGCTTTTTTCCTTTTTTTCACAGACTCCCACAAAAAAATCACTATAAACTCAAAGAGATTCATGACAATAACATGAAAACCATAGATAATAATATATATATATAAAAAAAAAAGGTGAACTATTATGGAGTCTGGATATTTATCACGAATTGTAAGTCAAATATATACAATTATAGGCCTATATATTCATACACGAAGCAATGTAATTATATGTTTAAATCTATATTAACAGAATTGAATTTATATTATGAAAATGTGATGTTATATAGTATATACTTAAGCCTTCAACACATTCTGTGGTGTTGAATCAGGCTGCAAAAAATTAATCAAACTTTAGTTTTGTATCAGTTTATCCGGATGGTTTTTAAAAATATCTCTTATTGCTTAATGCTACAGTAAGGATATTGTTGCAGTGTTTACATGGGTGAAGTTATCGGACGCTTCTTTCTAGTCCATAAAACATTTTCATAAGCCAGAATTATGATTAGTATCTGGTCGTTTATGCAGAAAACACTGAGTCAAAGCCAGCGTTGACAGCAAAAACAAACAAGGGGGAACTAGCGCGAATTAGTGGAACAATAAATGGGCAGAACTTGTCAATTACGACAGACATTAATGTAATTCCATTAGTTTCCAGCAGATTAACTCTGGGGGTCTCTTTGACACCCCTGCCCCCTCTACCCCCCCCCCCCCCTCAATAGGGCTGGGTGCATTGGATTCAGCATGATAGTGTCAGACAGCTAAGCACTTCTAAGGGCGCATATGAATTTATGCATGGCCAATTCATATTCATAAATTCATATTCATGGTGTCTGAGTAATGTATAAAATACATAGAGCCCCAGCAGGTATTTGAATACATCAGCTGACAGACTCACAAGAGTTGACTGAAGGCATATTGAAACCAAATAGGGCTCTATCAAGGTGAATTATGGCGCTGCTCTATCTGAATAAATTCACTCCAATTTAATCATACACTTGAATTATTAATATCCTGTGAGTCGATATCTTTATCTGGAAATAGTTAAATAAATCAAATAAATTTTGCTCAATTTTCTGCAGATCACATGCAGTATATGATATAATGACACATGTAGGCCTATGAATTGCAGCATTTCAGATTCAAAATAATGATAGCACTCCTAATGTATCTTATGTTTTGCATTGTTAGAAATGTCCTGTTGTTCAAGCAATACAAAAGAAAGAAAAAAAATAGCAAGAGATAAACATAGAAGGAAGAGTTATTGCAGTAATAGGTGAAGCGGGTGAATAGCCGACCCCATACCTGCACAGGGTACAACAGCTCCCCCCTACCATCCGCAGTGTAGCGTTCATTGATGGATGAAGACAAATGCAATCCGCCTCTATACTAACAAAATTTCTATTAGCTTATATCTGGATTGAGGGTGAAAAGACTCACGCTGGGAGAGCAGGGACCGCGGCGTCGCCGACGGGGCGACATTCGTCACGGGCGGCTGAAAGGCGCCGTCAGAAAACGCACTCCTCGCCCCCCGACGCCCCGTCCTGTCGCCGACGCCCGCTTTATGATGGCACCGGCCCCCAATTTGAGGCAGTAACCCGATGCTGCAGCCCATTGACAGGCCCCCAACGGCTGGCCAGACATGCAGGGGAAAGGGACGGGCGGGCCAAGGGGACACCATGGGCAAGGGGGGCATTCTAGAGCAGAGCTACAGCCCCCTACCCCCCACAACCCCCCGTAGTGCCCTATCCTCCCCAGACCACCCCCTCTCAACCAATCCAATGGCTGTCAAGGCCTGACATACAACCCAAGTACACAGACAAGCAAAAACCAACAAACGTGCAGGTTAGAACTGTAATGCGAATTTTCAATGTAGTTTGAACTATTTTCACTCTAACCATGACAACTGCTACTCCCTGACCCCTTGATCCCATGCATCCCCCCCGGCTCCGGGAATTGAATTTTGCTAAATGGAATTCGCCCTATTGATCCACACACCCTTGTCTATTGCGCCGTGTGAATTTGAATTAAATATGACGCACGTTTCGGCTGCCAACTAAAACAAAAGCCATTAATAACAAATTTGCACAGGTGGATGTTCGGACGTGTTCGAGTATAGATCGAGAGGTGTGAAAACTGTGTTTGGCTAGAGGCAGCTGCGAGTGTATCGGGCCTGGAGTCCCTGATCAGAATACTAAAAGCTGATGCACACACTACAGGCTGTTCAGTGATGATGTGCATCACAATGGAAAGGAAACTTTTTGAATATTATGCCATCACCAACATGCATTTTGCATTGCATATCAGTACTTCAGGTTTTTAATGTTATGCAAATGCTGAAATTATCCATAAATGGCTCATTAATAACGACATAATCGAATAGATATACGCAGTGATACAACTTTGATTTATACCGCAAAAAGTAGTTATGACAATGTGCATATAAATGGCTAATATTTAAGTAATAAATCACATTAACAGTTTATTTTATTTGCCATCGAACCTGCTGACGCTGTATACATGCATAAATAAGGCAAATATTTGCTTTGTGGGAATTGATTGCTGAAAATTTTTGCCTTTTTGACAAGGCCTGGAATGTGGGACATCAGAAGGTTGGGCAATTGCTATTCTGGAAACAGAGGGAGCAGTGGGCTGTGTTGTTATTGGGGGTGTAGGATTTCAGGTCTAATGTGTAGACAGAAGAAGAGGGGAACAGGGCAGAAGGAGAGAGCAAAGAAAGAGAGAAAGAGAGAGCATTGTCTCTTACTCAAGGGAGCTAAAGATCAGGGGAAGGCAATGCAATGTTGGAGGTGTTCATTCAACCGCCCGTGGATTTCTCACCAAATTCTGGAGGAAATCTGGGCCTAGCGTGAGCCACACAAAAGGAAGGAGCCGGCAAATTGTTATTTCTGCATTTGTTTAACAATGAAAATTGAGTTTACTAGGCCGCTCGACTAGCGTTCCTAACTCAAACAAGCATGGCTAGTGGAAACGTGACGGCTTCAGAATCATCTGGCCATTTTGTCCCAAAGGGGGTGAGTGAGCCCTGCAGCCTGTGCACCCCTCAACCCCACCCCAATATTGACAGTCATCAAGCATCGTTCACTGGCCCCAAAAAACCCCAGGATCATCTTACAACTGCAGTTAGCAGCAGCAGCAACCCCCAGTCAGATAACCCTCCTGGAAATGCACCCTAAAAACTGCTACCCCCAAGTAGTCATGATCCTTAAAATAAATCACATAAACCTCTCCATTAATCTCAATCTGAGAAAAAAAAGAGACAATGAACTGTCGTTCAAATGCTATTTTAAGAATAAAGATGAAAATCTAAAAAGGGTCAGTGAAATGACACCACTTTGCGGGTATACCATGTAACGAGATATGACAGAAAGTTGACACCACCATTGCCTTTTATCCAGTGAGCAAATTTGAGCAAGGAGCATCCTGCGGAGACAGGAAACAGCTACTGAAATTGCTGGTAATATCGCTGCAAAATAATGGCAAATGGGGGAAAGATGGGAGCCAAGCGAGATCAAATATTTACTCGCATGAGGAGAGGATGCTGCCTTCTTGCTATTCATAAATTCAGAACGAGGCTCCTGCCTGTCATGACGTAATAATTAAGGCTATTGCCAACAACCAATCAGTCAAGAGGATGAGTTAAACCGCCCTCAATAATAGGAGTTGCCATCACCCTTTGCCCCCCTAATAACAACCTAGCTTTATTAAGCTAATTAACCGGGACTTTGGCTACTCATCAGACATCATTAGGAGGCTGACATGACAGCCACTGCTGGCAGAAATCGCTTGTGGGATAAGACGAGTTGTCAACTACAGCCAGAGGCAGGCATATGACGCCACCATCTGACCACGGACCACGTGCAGTTGACGTCACTAGCACGTTTCCAATGCACTTTGGTTTAGCATCATAATCAGCAGCAGCATCAGCAGCTTCCATTTTGAAATTTGAAAAGCATATTTTCATCTACTCAACACACGACGTGCAACAAATATTCACTGATAACATGACAAGCTATATGGCAACATTACAGGGCCACCCATTGATTGATCTAGCTTGTCTCTTTCATTTGTCATTTTCAGCAAGGTAATAACCCACCTAGATGGCTCAGTTAAAAAAAATGAAATAGAAAAATGAAAGTATAAAAGACAGGAAACACAACAAAAGAAAGATCGGCCTTCAAGCTATTTAAGTGGAGATATACATTTCATAAACTATATTGATATCTCGACTGTAGTATAACATCTTCCTGACATTTAAAGATTTTAACCCTTTTGCCACAGTGAACGCGGTTGTAACTCTAGAAGTACAATAGCCAGTTGCAGACTCCTTCATTTGAGGCTAGGACAGCAGCTGAGTGCCCGTGATGAGGAGACAAGGACAGGAGATGATGGGCTGCTGCAGCAACATTGATCGTGCACGGAGACAAGATGTGCTGAGGCTGCAGGCACTGTCAAGTCTCTCACGGTCTCCCTGCTCTTGTCTCGAAGTCTCTAACCACGGTCTCTGTGGGTCTGTGTGGTTGCCAGTGCATGGTCTCTGAGGAATGGGGGTCTCCCTCGCATACTAATACCTTTGGGTTGTTTGGACGTGTTTGCTTAATTGGCACACTGGCCCCAGCTTGAATTTCAATCACGTTCCCCAAAATCGAACGTTCAATAATAGATCGATGACGTTCACTGCACGGCTGTGAATATGCTGCCCTAGAAGTGTAGCAACTAACCCCCCCCCCCTACCCCATCAACACACAACACGTTGATGCCCTGCCAAGCAGAGCCAGCCCTCTGAGATTTATTCGCAAATGCAGCGAGTTTCGTTTGAAATTAATGCCCCTCAAGACAGACATTGGTTAGTGCTTTATTGCACTGATTGATTCATGGTGCTATCGTCTATTAAAAATGCTGGTCCCCCAGTCCATCAGAATTTCCCTACAGCTGCCCCCCCCCCCCCCCCATCTTTACAACAATTCAATTTACATGCCTAACTAAATGGGCGGTTATGGAATGTGCTAAAGACCCGTAATTAAAAGGGAAGATTTCACGATCGTTGCTACAAAACGGCACAAAATTGGGGGCCCGCCCATGCAGTTGCTTGGAGGTAAATCTAAACAAATGTGCGAGTGATTTGGCGAGCAGGGGGGCTAGAGGAACCCGTTGTAGGGGGGGGGGGGGGTGTCGTCAAAACAATTACCACTAGGCCCGTGCCAATCAAGCCTCGTATTATCGGGCCAAACTTCATTTGAGGGCGTGTAATTTTGATTAATCACCTTGCAAATTAAGTCTATATGGAGCAGGGGGACAGGACGGCGTGGAATGAGCCCAGAAACCCGATCTGCCGGGAACCGCGGCTATGCGGACGGCAAGCAGCAGCATCCCCCCGTCCCCCGCCACACCAGCATCTCTCATCCTTCATCCCATATACGTCAGCATCCCGGCTGCTGCTGCTGCTGCTGCAGCTAGAGCATCTTAACAAGACGGGATTAATTAACAAGCTTTTGTGTTTTGTCAGCGTGCAACATGATCCACCAACGCTTGCATATTTTTCTCCGACTAATGAACCTGGCCCAGCTCATAGATGCTAGTGGAGAATTATAGCACTAAGCGCTCTTAATTAGACATTATATTGTAATTATATTGCCATGTGACAAGAGCGTTTCTTGTATGAATTGAAAAAGTTGCTACAAATAATCAGATTACCACATATATAGCAGTTGCTGTGCAGACATCTGCTCTTGACATACATTGTTCAGTATTTGCAATTAGTTACTCCTTAACATTTACAGAAAAGTATTTATCTATACAAGTTCGACAATCAAAAATTGAATACCAATTGGATATCAATTGATTATTAATTGCAAGTATTTGAGAATTTATGTTAAAATATTTCCTTTCGCTTTTACTGTTTCCTTTAACATCAGTTTATGGCAAACATAAATCAGTGTAATAAATTATTTTACTGCAAAATGAATGTTAAATTTTGAGTGATGCTGTGAGTACATAGAGAATCAAGAAATAAATAATACAATAATAAAATAAAAATGTTGCATGATTGAAGCTTTGCTAATGTGGTATTATGCTGGGTGAGTGATATAGCAGCAGCGAAAGAGACATATTGTGTCTGTACAAAAGATAACGTTTAAGGAGCATTTAAGAAAATTTAAGAGACTCTCTTTATTCACCCCAAAAATGAAACGTATCAGGCACTGAGATCTAATCAGCCCCCATGTTGGATTGCCCCAGCATAATGCCTGGGGAAAAGAGACGACTAATTACCATGGCAACCAACAAAAGAAGCCCAATTCAAATTTCTTTCAATTCCAAACTGGGTGATCTATGGGTTTGGTGTTAGGGACGCCAGCAACTGTCCACTATAGAGCGATGACCACTGGCTAGCAAGTGGACTGACCATACCTCCTGAGGGTGGACATCACAATGATATATTTCACCCAAGCCATTATAAAGCCCTACAGTCTAGTGGTCAACGGACTGGCAAAAACAATATTAAGTCCAACAATACACTTTGAAAACGAGTATAAGTTTTTTAAGTGCTAGAGTGAGATATAGCATGAGCAGTTGAGCACCCAGCAGCAAATGCGGTTAGATTAGGAGACAATTAAGCTGTTATATATGGCATACGACAGGTGAAAACATGACTGCCATGAGAACTTACTTGCGTATCCTGACCCCGAGTATGGCATGTTTCTTTGGTAAGCCTGCAGAAACGCCCCACAGTCGTAAACAGGCTGCATTTTCTCCCCTGTGAGACCAAAAATGGTAAATCTCGTATTGGTTCTGGTAGTAAAATCGATCTATATCATTCCTTTGTTATAAAGCAATTTGCGATTATAGTCAATCTCAAGCGATCATCATCATAACCAACTGATCATCATTCATCAAGTGCCATTCAAAAGTGATTCACGACCTCTTGCGTAACGGATGGGGTAAAAAGTGAGTTCTGTGAACTAAGAGAATACTTCAGCTGAGTTCATCACTAAGTCTTGCTGTTGCAGCATGGACTGCTGGTGCCCAAGTGTGTGGTCGCCCGCTCCCTGCTTCCTTTTGCCTAAGACTGATCCCTGTGGGCTGCCCTGGTCTCTGCCAGCCCCTGCACCCCTGCATGGCCCTGCATCTGCAGGTTGCTGCTGCTGCTGGTTGGTGCAGGGGCCATTCATCAGCAGCTGCAGGAGAGGGAGCATCACTTAGACCAGCAGCATGCATCTTAAGGATGGACTGCAGCAACAGCATCACCACATCATTTTGGATCATGCACAATCATTCAAAAGACCTTCATGCATGGCAGAGCAGCTAAGGAGCATCTAATATCTGCCCTCATCGCTTGGCAGAAAGATTCTTGGATCAGCAGCAGCAGCAGCAGCAAACAGCCATGCAGCATCTCCGCGAATGACACACTGAATTTAACTCATTCCCAATGCTTCAATACATACCCCACCCACACTCATGCAGCCTTTTTTCTGCCTCTATATCTGCTCACATTAACTGCAAGATTTGGCTCACGAAGCTCATCTTTATCCGAACGTTTTAGCATGGATTCAGAGCGCAAGGGCCTAAAGCTGCTCTACCTACATATCAACAAACATCAAATAATTGGCCGCATTTCCAAATTCCCCGCAGCCACAGAGAAACACAAAAGATTCCGTGAATTTGATATCACTTCCCAGACAGCCAACTAAGCCTCTCTGCAGAAATGTCTCTGAGAAGAACCTATTTTGGTGGCGGGCCAATCCTTTTGTGTGGCTGCAACCTAATTCGGCTCATTTTTTCCAAGCAGCCAGCTAGGTCTCCGTGTATATGTGTCTACAGATATATGAGGATTGATATACAGCCAAGAGGGGCACTGGTATTATTCACGTGTTTAGCATTGTGCTATCTCCATTATTTATTGAGGTGCTAGACACGCACTTACATATGTACAATGCATGGTACTAAGTCCATGAATGGTTATGAATTAACCCAACAAGCGTTTGCGAAGACTAAATCTCCCAGAGAAGAGGCCACACACGTTCTGCCGGATCAACGGCTGCCGCTCTGCGCTCCCCCCTAGCCCCCCTCAGCAAAACCCCGGGCCACCCCAGGCCACCCTGGCCCCTACAACCAGCCCCTGCCAGGCCTACCTGCTCGTCTCTTTTATAAACACCCAAACACAGACTAACCAAAGCCGTTTGTCATAATAAACTATTCCGCATTGCCTACACAAGATGACTCTGCGGCCTGAAATATCCAATGGAGCCCTAAAAAACGGCAGAAGAGAAATTCTCTCAAACTGATTGGAGGAGTGGGCATGCAGGGGAGCAAGGGGCCACGGAAGATGGCGGATCCCATGTGCTGTGAATTTGCGACGGATGGCTCTTGTTTAGCCTGTATACATCTCAGCCATGCTGGATTTACCTGCTATTTTTCACATGTTGCTTTTGGGGAGAGGGTCTTCTAGGCTGAGTGCGCAAAGTAGGCCTCTTGCAAAACACACAATCATTGAGTGATATGAAGTGTAGGCTAATGTTTTTCTCTCCAATTTTTTTTTCGATGGAGCTAATTATTTGTGGAGCCGCCTGTTTATTTCTCCGTGCACTTTTTGATAGATCCTGCATGACTATATCCGAAGCAATAAGCTGTTGCCCCGTGGAATATATGGATTGAATAAGCCCAGTAAAGACGGATTTTCTTCTAAGATGTCAGGTAAGGAGGCCCATAGTGGCCAAAAGCTGGCGGGCCTTATGCAGAGGCATGTTCAGTACACTGAGCGGCCGTATTAGAAGTATGAAGACAGCCCCCCGTCACCCCACATATATGCAAGCACACTGTTCACTGCCAATACGCTTTGGCACCTTCATATAACAGCCAGCATGGGTCGCCCTGGCCCTTTTTTTTTGCAGCCTGATACCTTTAGCTGGCGCTTGGGGAGTGAGATTTGACCGGTCAGTGGGCTAGCAGGCCTTGGTCGTCTCCCCTCGCCCGTCAAACTGGCTTATCTGAGTGACCGCGACGCGATACGGTCAGTAAAAACTCCGTCACCGACACCAGCCCAGCTGATAAGGGCCACAGCAGGGCGTTATGGACAGACCACAATCAGTGCATTGTCCGAGCAGGGTGGGATAAACACCAGATAAACCAAGCCCTCTGATGGTAATGAGAGCCTACCCCACCTCAATCAGCGCATTGGCCATTCTTGGACGTTGTAGCGTGCTCTATGACGGCGCGTACTTGACGTAGCGCGCATTCCACACAGCAATATTTTACGCTCCAAGAATTACGTTTTTTATACGTTTTCACGCTATGCAAGAAATGCCCACGCTTCATTTCAGAAGTCTAATTTGTATCAGGGGTTGTCAAACAAATAAACTGCAAACGTCTCATTTGAGGCATTTACTCAAAGCACACAAACGCCTATTCAAAATCTACCCAAATACTACATTCTCTGGAATAATACTAATTAAGCTAAAAAAAAAAAGCCATCAATACTTCTTTGTAATTGATATATATTTCACTATTGTGGTTTCCAATATATAGGCCAAGGCTTACAAATATATCTATAAATAAGCTCACTGACATTTATATATATAATTTTTTTTTTCTTCTCAAGATCCCAAATAATGCCATGTTATGTTCATGATATTATGACTTTGAAAAGTCAGAACATGACAATTACAACAACTATATATATTTTGAGACAAAATGCATTCATGCCAATTCTTTCAGCTGTTTACATTAGAATTCCTATACAATTTTTTGCTGATTAAATTTGTGGTTAAAATAAACTTCCAGAAATAAATTTTTTCCATAGAATTAATTGTGCTTTTAAGAAGATGGCTTGATTAAAAATCAAGAAAATGTAGCAGGGTAATTTTTTGCCTTATTGCCTTATGCATGATATGAGTATTCGCAGGAATTCTTGCCATAAAAATGCTGCAGTCAATTCCATGCTGTTTTATTCATGCAACATTTACTTTATATTCATGAATATTTAATTTATTTTGTGTATAAACAGACAGATGATAATTTGTATCAGTAGAATATAAATATGTATATTGGAATGTGTTTCTTTAGATTAAGATGTTTATATAAACATGTATATTGTATGATAGCCCAGGGGAGCTCAGATCTCACAGATATCTGTGGGTATAGGGTGTGTATATAAGCTATACACTGATCCAAACTCTGTTTGTCTACGCCGTTTCTCTGCAGCACTATTTCTAAGCGTTGCTTCAGCAGCAGGTAGAAGATGCTACTGAGTTACTGAGTCAGTCATGACGGCCTGTTACATCAGCTGTCATTGTGACGGGGCCCGGGGGCTGTGTGGGGCCGCCGGGGGGCGCTCAGCTGTGGACGGGCGTTGGCCCGGCGTCTTGGCAGCTTGTCACTTGAGAGACGCCGTGGCCCATCCTCGTCCCTCGCCGTTGTCAGACGCCCGTCAACCTCCCTTCAGCAACCGCTAGCATCTCTACAGCAGCCTCAGCAGCAGCCACATAACATCCCTCGCAATCTCTGTTACTGCTTTACCCTTCTGACACAGCCTTCTCATTCTATTTCACCCCTTTACCCCTCTTTTTTGAATTATGTCCAAAAAACCCCCAAGTGAAAAATTATGTGTGGTTCATAAACTGTAGCCATAATTCGCTTGGTTAAAGTTCTTACAATTTCAACAGAATTCTGCATTTTGCAATACAAGAATTTATATTGTTATGCTATGTTGTGCCATATTTGAAATAGCTAACCTGGTGAAGAATTCTTTACGTTCAAGACCCTTTAATTTCCAGTAATCCAACAGCTAAGAAAAGGCATATAAAATCTTAGTTGGCATGCGAAGACAAGAGGCAACTGTTACTCTTGTAAATCTAAAACCCATCAGATCAGAGATGCAGTAGCTCTGTTTAGAATTGATGGCTCAGACTTGCAATTTATTACAGATGTGACAGACACAAATTGGAAGAATTTGAAAAGTGTGTTGCGATGGGGACCACATAGACAGTGGATTGGGCAAGTACAGTGCTGAACAAGACTGGTTGGCTCCATAAACAAGATAGTGAAATCCTAGGAGGTTAGGCTATAGGGCCACACATGCCCTTGTCTGTCAGTTGACCCTGCAAAATGACATTCCCCCAAACAGCTGAACTGAACTCCTCCACGATTAACAGCAGCCACTGCATTGCATAGCTGCTGCCGAGTTCATGGCCCAAATGACTTGTACGATTGGGCCTCGGGCGAATTCGTCCTCTCATCACAATCACTCGATAATAAGGGGCAGAGCCCGTCTCTGAGGGCCCTAACAGCTGACTTAACAAACTGCCGAGAAAGGCTTGATTAGTGAATCAGTTCACAGCCCCTCGGCTTAGCAGGCAAATAGTTGAAAGCCCCTCCAAGCCCAGACAGTTTGTTTTGGGATTACCATGCTGGGAAAAAGGGTTCTCTCCAACCCATCACAAAACGATCAGGCTCCTCTCAAGATCTATTGATGCACTATTGTATCCATCACTCCATGCAATGTACATGACCATGTGTCAAGTATATATAAGTATAGTATGTACTACACTTTAAGGCTATAAAATATACAGTCCGTGGACAATGCTCCCTCCTTTAATTCGGTCAGTTCATATCGCTGGCGAAATCCGATCCTCTGACATTTCACAGTAAATGCTACATGACCAAGAACAGCGTAATCAAGTAGTCTAATAGATCCACAGCGCTCGCCAATGTGAAGTATATAAGACTTACCATAATAAGGCAGGGTCCTGTCGGCCGAATAGTAGGGGCTCTGCATCAGAGTGCCCCCAAAACCTGCGTGAATGAGATCTCGCGTAGCCATAATCACAATGTAGAGTGTCCTGGCCTAAGAGCTGTGCAATGGTTTAAGCCTTGGGTGTCTAGAACACTGTGTGAGTTTTCCACATCGCACAGTGTTACTGGTTTCCGAAAGTGTGCTGAGGGGCTGGGGGGCGGGGCCAGCGTCCCTTGACTGACAGCCTTCACCGTGACGTCACTGGACGACACCAGAGGGCGGGACTGTGCGTCAAATGAGTCGCCTCTCCAGCGCTGCAGCCATGGTGCTCCTAACAGGCAAAATGCTCCCTTTTCTCAATAACATTTAATCCATTATTATTTCACACCTTATCCTGCCATTATTGGAATCAGTTGCAACTATTTTTTATTCTTCTCTTCTTTCTGTCTTGTAAGAAACTCTTTGCCTAACGCTGCTGCAAATTAGGCTTATTTTGAACGGCTCAAGAAATGGTTTTATTCCTCAAATTAAGTTTGCAAATTAGATTACTTTCTAATAAAAACAAAATGACGTCTCACTTCTGTCATTTGTGGTGAATAAGAGACTGGATATCTTTAAAAATCGTACTGCGTTTTATAAAACTCTAAAGAAAATAATCTGTAATTCACTAAATTATAAATTCGGTTGCTTGAAAAAGACCCCTAATGTAGATAAAAGCAGAGTTAGTCAAATATTGGAAATTACACGATGAGACCAAATCATATAGATTTTTATTACATTTACTGTCAAACAAAATAGTTAGAATTGCCCATTTTACTGTATTTCTGAAATGAAATCCCCAACTATTGATGCGACATTTTCCTTGGTCTATATATATTTGTAAGCATAGTTAAATAATTTTCTGCATAAATACAAGTAATTTTTGTTGGTTTTTGTAATTCTTAAAATTTTCAAATGAATTAGTAAACCCGTGGCAGGCATTGAACTCCATTCTGATGTGATTAGGGATACGAGATCTTTGGGGGCGATATTCGGAGATATTGGGGTGAGATAGGTTTATCAATTGGGTGGGCCAAGCAACGTCTTTCACACTTTGTGTTGTTCGGGGCTGAATAGGTCAAAGTAATCGGCTCATATCTGCCTAATAAGGGCCCAATTGGCCGTACCTTGCAGATGGTCAGATAAGGATGGACACAGGTAAGTCTGATACAGACAGAGACATTCATAGACTTTTAGCAGAGACATTCACAGCCACAGACCAAAAGCCATGAGCTCTCAGAAGATGACGGTCTGCCCCTGACCAATGATTAAGCCAGGCCAGCTAAAGGTAAACTGAAATTTGACCCAACATCACATGAAGCCAAGTTCAATGGGCTCCTGCAGACTGAAACATTGTTCCTCTCCCCTCCAAGGTCCCCTTTATTCTCCGCAATCTATAAAGCTTATAAAAGTCCCTCTTATATAGACCTGTAACCGAACACTATATCGCAGAAAAATGCAAAAAGAGAGTTGCGTAAAAATCTATTGAGGATTAAGATGTATGGATTCATGTAACTTCTAAAGATATTACAAATTGTATAGTCACCGTTGTACCTCAGTTTAGTGGAACAGGCCGTGAGAGATTTAATTTGTAATATTTTAAAAGCAACTAGAAACTAAATTTGCTTAAAAAAATTATGGACAACACCACAATAAAACTATTGATCATAATATAAAGTTATATTTTTTAAGATGTTTCACGTATGATTACAGTTTTTGGTAAAATATATATAGGCCTATACCTGCAATTTTGAGACAAAAATGATTTTGGCGTCGCTTAAAATATTTAATTGTGGGCATGTTTGCCGGTGAGGTTGTCG
Source organism: Alitta virens (assembly GCA_932294295.1). Lineage (NCBI taxonomy): Eukaryota > Metazoa > Annelida > Polychaeta > Phyllodocida > Nereididae > Alitta > Alitta virens. Next base: position 44,339,561 of record OW028574.1, on the reverse strand, counting down.
AAGGTGTTTTGTCATGTTGAGACCAATAGATGTAACCAGGTGACTTGATAAGATGATTTCATTTATTCCATCACAGTTATAAGAAACTGGATATGGTGTGAATCAGAAATTCGAATTCAGATTTTTCAGCAAACTTTGGTGTATGTCACTCATAGCTGGCGAGGAACAAGACGCCTGGGGACATGGAGCCATGCATCCTTAGCTGAAGAAGGTTGCCCAGAGAGATAGAGAGCCAATGGCCCTTGTCTGTCCGTCCTTTGTGATGGCCAATTCGGCGCATTAGAGAGAGAAAGGCCCCTGGACATTCGATACGGCTGTCAGTGGCTCTAGAGGGACGGTTCTACTCCTTTGAAAGTTTGCAATAGAGATTATTATTGTTACTTTCATTTTCAAAAGTCATCAGAAAAGGCAGGGCGCATGAAATTGAAAAGGCAAATATTAAGCTAGACGCCACTTATGACCCACTCCGCAACAAAACGGCCGCTGCTGAAATGGCCCTTGAGCAAAAAGGCAATGCTGAGAGGACGAATTGACTGTTGACCTTCAACCTCATTTACCGAAGAGCACAACCCCCGCAATTCTATATTGCCTGCCAAAACGGGCCAAGCTTCATCAAGTGGGGGGTGGGGTGTATCTCCTGCCCCGGCTGCGTGGCCATGGGGCAGTGGCCCCGCCGTTTTTCGGGCCACAGGTTACGCACCAGCCCGCCCGTATAAGCCTATTGCTACCCTCGGGCCGACATTGGATCTCCCCGCAATACCGCTGCAGATATCAAGCGTCCCTATCGCCATCATATTAACAGTGGTGGGGCAGTTTTCATTCGGCCATCTTGGACCCGCGGCTATACCCACAGGTCAATCGAATTCGCCCAGATCTCTCCCAGATCATTAATGTGCCATCCCCCCCCCCACCCCTCCTCACCCCTCACGCTCCATATATCACGACCACATGTGTGATCATAATTACAGTATTGGCTATTTGGATAAGTTACCTTGTATAGGAGTATTCGATGAAGATTTACTATTTTAGAATAATTATTAGTTTTGTTAATTCCTTTAGGGCCTATAAAGAAAAGAGATATATGAATATAGTTGAAATTGCAATTTTTTCGAATTGCTCTATATTTCTGCACAAACGCATGAATATGTTATTTTTCTATATGTCTCAATGGTGCCATGGGTCTGAAGCTTAACCAGCTTGCGTTGCCAGCTGCCAGAAGGAAACGTAATGATGAGATACCGTATCTGATCATTACGTCTGCCTCTGACAGCTGGTTACACATTTACGCCATGGGTGGGGTCTTTACCTACCTCATCATAGGTGCAGTCCAATTTCAAGTCACCAACATCAAAATTACCTTATCCACAAAAATCTCATTTACACAATGATTATGTAATGGAAGGTAATTTTTTCTTTCCATGACGTCACATGACTTCCCACAGTAGCAATTGCTGAAGGGTAGTTTAGAGAAAATTAGTTACAAGTATTATCATAAAATATGTATATGTCTGTATTTTTAATATCTTGATATTTTATCAAAATATTAAAGTCACGATGCATTACAGATATAACTGTGTACAATCAGTCTTTATTATGGATTACCAAGCCCTTTCAGAAGTTTGAGTAAATTATTAGCCATGTTATGAAATATGATAAAACATATTTTTACATGTCAAACGCACAAAACTGTCATGCAGGTCAGATTTACAGATTTATAAAGTGTATAATTGTTAGTATATCATAACTATATCATAACTATATTGCTTGCCTTATGTGCGCTATATATGTCAGTTGAAATGAAACTGCACATGACACTTGAAAATGTTATCATTTTAGTTTATGAAAACATTGACCCCACTTTGTAATGCTCAATATATAGAATGAACTCATGGAAAATATGAAATGAAGTTATAAGTTTACGGTCGTCTGGATATTATGTGATCAGATAAATAATATCATTATTGAATTAAATACTTTTGATTAAGAAATATTGTAATTGAAAGCAATTTAGACCACATACAAGATTCGAACCAAATTTATTGACATTAAATGAAGACATATCCATAGACGTAGAAGAGACGTCCTTGGATGAATCCAGGCAAGAAATAGACACCACCCTCAGGGTATAAAAGTGTCATGTGCTTTCGATTCTGTTATGTCATCTCATCATTGCATTTGCTTCTGACAATTAATTAACCAAGGCAGCTACGTATTAAGCCGTGTAATATAATATAACATCAACAAAAGAGACAATGATTATAGGATAATTACAGATTTATCTAACATAATTTTAGACTCCATAGCCCATGATATATGAAATAGAAGAAGTCTCAAAACATAGCAATCCGACACCCATGGCTCCCAAATAAAGTTCACTTGATATTTAATAGCTAATAAGGAATGTGGTCTTGACTTCTGCCCTTCACACCCAAGAGCAGTGGGCACTGGGTGGTACAACTGGACAGTGGTCAGTGAGTGGTCATTTGCTCCAGGGCCGCTCCGAGACGTGTGTATTCATTGTGAGGCTCAGCCGGGGGTCTTTTGTCCATAATTGACCAGTGGTCAGCACTGGTCACTGCTGGTCACTTCGGAGCGGTCCTTTAGATCTACTAATCCAAACTAATGAGAAATGACCATCTTTACCTGTCCCCCTTTCAGGGGCCATTGTGTTGGAGCACTTTAAGTGACTCGAGTTCTAAGACCCATGGGAATGCCTATACACACAGCATCCCAACTCCTCCAGACTCATCTGTAATTGTGACAAAAATCATTTATCAGATCATTTCTCAAAGAAATCAAATCTTCTGATTGCTTTTCACATCTTTTCCCAAAGCAGACTTACCTTTTTGCCCTCCCTTCTAATAAAATCGTGTTTCCATAAAATCTTTTAAAACGACACCGCCTGACATGCAATCATATCAGGAATAATTGTTGATATTTCGTATGTGAACTTTGTTGGTAATTATGTCAATTTTCATATTCAAAGTTACACTTAAACTGCAATTTATTAAATGTAATTCTTATATTTCATTACATAATTTAACCGTTTATTAAAGAAACTGTACCATGAGCCTAATTGATGTTTGAATCATCAGCTCTCCCCAACAATAATTTCAAAATTGACACATCATATTGTTTGAGTGTAAAAAAAAAAAAAAAACCTGGTGGGATCGTGTGACAGTTTCTATCTTTTTACATGAGTTTTTTGGAAATTTTATCCTGCAAATCGTGTTAAAATCATTGCGTTTATTTCAAATTTTGTTGTTAATTATGCCAATTTTCATCATCCTAGATATTTAAAATGCAATTTGGTAGTTGGTGGTGAAAATTATGTTGTTGCGCAGCATATTAAATATACTTAAAATATTTGAATAATAAACTAAATATGATTGTGACATTTTGTAGAAAATTTGATACTCAGCATCCTCCCTATTGTTTGTGATGATAAACATGAATTATTAGCTTGGAATTGAAAATATATTGAAATTTGAATGTCTTCATGATACCTGTTTAACAAAGGAGAAGAAACCAAAAAAAAAAAAAACAACCCTGTGGTTTAAACAGCCAAAAGTTAAAAAGAAAACAGAGAATTGCAAAAATACATAATATAATGACACAATGTAGCCCATGCAGAGAGAGTGACAAAACTATGAAGATAAATAATAATATATATTGAAAAAGGTTTGATTGGCTGTAAAATAGCGATCTAAGACACTCGTTAAATAAATCTACACAAATAAAAATCTACATTAAACTTTGAAACACTAATAAACATTAGTACACATACAATTCCTGACTCATACTAGGAATAGAAAACTGCATGCTAGATGAGTGTTCTCAATTCACTGGAATGAATGTAATTTGATACAATAATTATGTGAACTTTGATTTGTATACTTTCATAAATGTTTTTACTATTGTGTATGAGCAGGTGCAAGGCTGTGTAGGTATGAAAAGCTTAAGGCTACTTTTGGCGATGTTAAATGTTATCTTTTGATGCCAGGGCTCTATAACATCTTATAAGAAATAAATCTCTATAGACAGGATGAGTACCAGTTATTAGCCGATAAAAATAACGAAGTCGGTTTTTTCAATTACATTTCTTTGTGAGAGACCTAGCTTTGGCACCTCTATCTCCCAATCACTGAATCAGGGTGGAATCGTGTAACTGCGAGGGGTAATTATGATTTGGGCCATGACATGGAGTCACCCCAGTGACGTAACGCTACTAAGGGGTAGCTATTGACTCACTAATGCCCCTTAAAACCCCCCTTGTTTTCCTTTCACCCCGTAACCCATGACACGACGCAGATGACTGTTATCTTGGCCCCTGCAAGCGATTGTGATTGCAATTCAATAATCTGGAATTATAGAAAGAAATTACGAAATTGTTCATTGAAGCAAGCACAAATCAGGAAGCGCTTTGAAGAATAAAGATGATTAGGTATATAGCTCTAGTATAAGACCGATATTACATGCCAAAAACGGCTCAAAATCTATATTTAGAACGAAAGTGAATTTATTGTAATTATTACTTTTAAATCATGTTTTACCATCAGTTTTAAGCAGACTACGTTCAATTTCTTAAATCTTGAGATGAGTTTGCCGTTTTCCAAGATTGAGTGTATGCCTTCTGAGTAAACGCAATAAATATATTTTCTTGTAGGGGTTTTTGAAGACTAAATTAGCTACATGCCATGAAAACCCTTGTCTTGTGAATGTCTTACTTGCGCGCTCCTAGCGTTAATCCTGGGAACCATTGGTCCTGAGACCAGAGTGTGCCCTTGGAAGAAACACACACAGCTTCAGGGTGAAACAAACAGTAGCCTTGAGTGTTGCTAGTTCAGTGTACATAATGAATTTCTAGTGAGCTATGGGCAGGACATTATTGAGATTTATAACACGTAAAATTGAATTAGTGAATGAATCAGTGAACTCGGGACTTGAGCGTGGTGCGTCCATTCTGCTTACAATTAAATACAATGTTTATCTATGCATCATGGAGTGTCAAGTTGGATTTATCAGTTAAACAGTTTTTAAACTGGTAAATACACACAGAACATAAATAAACGGGCAAGAAACAGCAGCGCTTAGATGATTTTAGTGCGAAACACAATGCAAGGCCAGCGCAACAGCTGTGCAAGAACTGAACTGAGAGATCCCCCCCCCCCCCAATCTACAGGCTAAACTGCCCCCTCCCCCCCCCCCCTACAGGCCAAACAGCGTGTTGGTCTGATTCACTGAACTAGAATCAAATTTGACTGCATTCTGTATCAATATGTGCCCACCATGAAAAAAACTGATTAATTTTTTTGTCAAAAAGTTTTCAATGATCATATGACGTTTTCATAACTGGACGTTTTTAAAGATTAAGCCACAATGCAATATATCTCTGTCATATTAGGATTAAAATATACCTAGATCTGTACAATAGTGAAAAGTGAAACGCAATTGTAAATCATTATTTGTGAATGATAACTGCTGGAGCCCTTGACGTAAAACATATTTACAAACTGATTGATGCAAACATATTTAGTGTTATGAAAGACTTCTTCGTACCTTAACAGTTATGTAGGAAATAACATAAACTTAAAAACACAAACGAAAGAAAGAAAATAATAACATATATGAAGTTAAATAGTACAGAAAGAAAGAAAGAAAGATAGATAGATAGATAGATAGATAGATAGATAGATAGATAGATAGATAGATAGATAGATAGATAGATAGATAGATAGATAGATAGACAGATAGATAGATCGATAGATAGATACATAGAAAGATAGGTAAATAGATAGATAGATAGATGGATAGACAGATAGATAGATAGACAGATAGATAGATAGATAGACAGATAGATAGATAGATAGACAGATAGATAGATAGATAGATAGACAGACAGAAAGACAGATAGACAGACAGACAGATAGATAGATAGATAGATAGATAGATAGACAGACAGACAGACAGACAGATAGATAGATAGATAGATAGATAGATAGACAGATAGACAGATAGATAGATAGATAGATAGATAGATAGACAGATAGATAGATAGCATTATTAACTTGACATGTAAACCACCCATCCCCTCCTATTCTATTGATGAAGTCATGTTTTCTTTTCTGTTTTTGTTATTTCATCTTTTTCATTGTGAATTCAGCCCATCACACCATGCTATGCACACCTGCTGTTTCATTCATGCAATGCTGGGCTGATTTTTAAAATATTTAGCTGGCATAGACTATGAAATATTTGATCAAGGCAATTAACCTGTCTAACATTGTTTGTTGACATGTGGCATGTTGCATATTTTCATTTTATGCAAGAAAAAAAAAGAGAAGACAAAATTAACATGTTTAAAAAGTTTGTAAAAAACTAACATGCTATTCATATGAGTCGACAATGGTAATAATGCAGAAGTGAGAAATTCGGGAAAAGATGATATAGATCAAATGATAAGGCTTGTAATACCCCCATCTTTTTCTGTTTTTCAGTTATTATGAAGCTCTGCTCAACTGGAATTTGCGGGATTATAACACGTTGGGAACAAATGCATTATACACACAAGGTAAACTGCAGACCCATTATTCATTTTAATATGACAAGATAATTTCCCAGAAGGTAAGATCAGTATTACTGTTTGTTCCAGTGGTTAAGTAGCTTTCCAGCTGCCCTGGATATCCTGGGTTCACTACCAGCTGCTGGTAGTAGCCTAGTAGTAGGGGAAAGTAAGGAGAACTGGGCCGATTATCACATTTTGATTTTTTTCCGATTCAAATAATAAAGCAAAGTCACTTTTTTCCTTTCTAAATTATACTATAAGCATTCCTCTAATGATGTTAGGTGCCTATTTGAAAGAATTCGCAAACATTTCTCGTATAAAGACAGAACTATATTTCAGGGAAAAGTGGCCCAGTTCTCCCTCCGGTAAGGTATATTATTTCCTTATCAAACATTTTGACTGTATTTTATAACAGAGGGAGGCATAGTACATGGGCCAAGTTCTCCCACCTGAAGTGGCCCAGTTCTCCCCAAATCTGTTGCTTGAAAGAAATTGTAACCATATTTTTCCACATTGCAAGAACAAAATGTCAGTTACATGATTGTACTCTGATTATGTGCTGATTATAATAATTTGTTTATTTCTAATCTGTCCTCTATCAGTTTTTGTCAATGAACAATTGTGTACATAGTGGAAATTTTACTCACTGACACCAAAAACAAATATTTCACTTATCAGAAAAAAAAATCCAAATGGTTTCTTGCTTTTAGACATGTACTAATGATCACTTAGGAGTAATGTGACCCAATTTCAGGGTAATATCAATATAACCTACAGCTGTAGATGGGGTGGCCCAGTTCTCCCGCCCGCCCAGTTCTCCTTACTTTCCCCTACAGGGTGCGGCCTAAAAACTTGCACCAGGCATCTCCTTTTTCGGGATAGCTCTAGGTTACTCTAATGCTTATGAAGTATTTTAAAGTTTTGCCACATTTAATCAGGGATGTAAGCAATTGGTCATTTTGATATTTTTGATCTTATAATGTCAGACAATATCAGTATCTGAATTTTTGAGAGGGTTCATGCTTTTGGGCTTGTTCTGAGTGACACACATATTTGCACAGAATCCTCCTTTAATGTTTTTTTTATATGTGCATATATATATCATGGTATTAGATGATAAGAAGGTTGGTTCCAGTTTTGATTCAGCAAGGTCATGAAATTAAAATGGAGAAATATAATGGCATTCCAGATGGACTTTTTGAATCTACAACTAATCTGGAAATAATTACACGATTTTCAGGAGGATTGGCCAGTTAATTAAACAGAAAGACAGAAAATTGATCAAAATCCAAAATGGCACTTTCCACCTCAAAGGTGTAAATGCTCTACCTTCTTATTAAAAATTAATCTACTTGCCCTATTTTTGGCGGCAAAGATCAAGAAAGGTGTCTGTGACACATCTGTATGATCAGTGACATAATCTAATGCTTGTATTGCAAAAGCCAGGTGAAAATCACCCGAAGGTGTGATAAATGTGCATGTGCTATATTTAGATCCATATTATCTATAATTCTTGAGGAAACAAGAAAATATATTTATAAAGATAATTTAGGACTATTATTACTTTCGTGTGTATAATTGCAACTGCATGAGATCACTGTCAATTGAGGCAATAACAAAAGAGGTAGCAGTAGCTGCTGGTGCAAGTTTTTATGCTGCACCCTGTACATGTATCTTGAAATAAGCACTTACTCCCAAGGCTTATCATCTCATCACTTTGGTACTTTTAGTCGATTGGTAGATGATATATTGGTTGGTTTATTGATTGTTTAATTGACTGGCAATTCCGATAAAAAAAAGAAAAAAAAAAGAAAAAAAAAAGATTCTTCTAAAAACAACATTCCAGTGGTATGAAAAGTACCTTTGTATATATTAAAGTATTCTTGAAAACACCTAGGAATAGTAATGTTTACATAAACATTATCAAAATCAATGAAACGTGCTTGTCTCTCAGAAACTTCTATGGCCACGACAATTTGGTAACTGAAGTTAAACATATAGCTTTTCTATGATAAACATAACAAGATTAAGTTTTAGACTATAAGGATATTCGAGTACATATTTTATTAGATCAGTCAATGAGCGAGGGTAGTCTGATTTCACCAAACAGGCTGTATGAGTTTTAGAGAAAGGTGTATCTTAGTCTCTGGTCACTGTCGATTCGAGATCAAAGCATCCAAATGATCCAATCAATATGATCCATGCTGGAGTAACAAGAAGTCATACCAATGCCAAGTTGGCACACATCATGCTTCTCTGCTCTTATTTTATCACAGATATTTTACCATAAGATGCTTGGCCAGCAAATGGTAACTGATCCCACCTCCCTCCCTCCCCAAAATATAAATTAAGTATGATAATTTAGTAGAATTTTACCAGCCTTGTGAATCACAGATACGGAGGTGGACGTAATATATAGTTCTATGACTTCATCTTTATAAATTTTGATACTGTGATTTTGAATCCCACATTTACTTAACTTACTTACCATTATATATCATTACGTAGCTACCATTGGTAGTATGTTATAGATGATTATAGATGATTATAAATGTGAATGTAAAACAGGTCAATTGATCATGTTGAAAGTGAGTAGGCCAACAATTGGATGGATGCTGAGTGGAAATATAAAAGAAAAGGTTCGAGACACCAAAGTTTGAGTTATGGAAACGAAGTCCTACATTTTAGAACAAAAAAGGATGCAGTCAATAAAATGATATCAAGAGGAAACCTGCTTTTCAGCTTTATCTAACTAATTAGTCGGCCTTAGGCATTGTCTTCTATATCAGTTTAGTAATATTGATATTGGCTAAGGCTCACTGTCTTTTTCGATAAGTTGACTAACTTGATAGTCAAAATTACTTTGGGGGTCAGTCATAAACACTGTCAAATTGTTCCGAGTTAGTCAAAAATATTTTCATTCCAAAATATTATATTTGATCACAGTAGCAGGTTTTCTGGTGCATTTTCATCATTGCATGTTGGAATTAAAGCCTTGATTACATTTTCCAGTCTTTCATTTCCCCCTGACCATGATGACAGGGCCCTGCTCAACAGCCTGTTAATGGATTCCTTGTCCAAATGTGTGTCTTTTGATGCTGTGATTGGGCTCTATTCCTTTCTCATTTGTAGAAGGGTGTCCCAATGACATTGGCGGCTTGCATGGCCACCTACCTCATTAAGGAGATCATTGAGATGTCACTGGATCCCCCGCCTCCCCCCGCCCCCGCATAGTGCCCCCCTGACCACACAGCGGGCACCGAGCCACAGGACCAGGTATCAAACACACCCCTCTGCACCCCCGAGTGATTAGGATCTCATTAACAACCCTAGAACCACCTACGTACCCTTCTGAGAAATCATAAACCCTCTTACACCGGTATCCAGGTATCATGGTTTCAAAACAGGAACATTTACAATGAGAGATTCAATCATTAAGATGCGGAACACGGTGTTACATGTTTAAATAGCCGCAACGGGATCGCTCGCTGACCACCATGTAATTATATCAGTTGCCCGAGAATAACGGCACACAAAACTAATTAAAACATTGACCGCCGATTCAATTGTCGTAATAAAGACATTAAATATATACTAATGGCTTTTTTTGGTAAAATAGTGTTATTATCTGTGCCATAAGACAATTATGATCATGAATTACTTTTTTGTGGTAGACTGCCTATAAGTTTGGAAGAATTGAGCTGTATACATTATTGTCTCTGTGCTGATGGCCTGTCAACTGATATTACATATAGCTGACTTCATCTGTGCAATTGTAACTGCTCGCCTCCCTATTTTTTCATAAAAACGGTATAAACAGATAGCATCTCTTTGGGATGTTTTCACTTTCATAAGCACTTCCTGTTTCATCTGCCTGATCCCCTGTCTTCTCAAGTCCCCACTAGATGGGGCTGATATGACCTTCAGAATGTCTGCTGCGAGATGACCTTCGGTGGTTGTCTGTGGAAACCTTTGAAGCCCCCTCATCTCCTCATTAGCACACGAAAGTCACAGAATGACATGAAAGCCAAAGAAAAATGTAAGCACCGTCGCCTGTTATGCAACACAGTGTTAGAGTCCCCAAGGGCATTTCAACTCATTAACAGATCCACGGATCCCCAAGTCATTTTAAATCACGATCAATAGTACCATCACTGCCATGGTACTTACAACAAAAATGGTGGTGACAGCAGTTTTGTAGTTAACTATGCCCAGGTGATGCAAAAGATGGTGGTATCTGGATATTCTAGGGCAGTTTGTAAAACACACCTTTATTCCTATTATTTGATGAAGAAAATATCTACATGTAATATTATAATATGTTCAACTGACCAACAAACCTGTGTTTAACGGTCACCTAAGGGATTGGTCAATTTGGCAGGTGGTCGTTTAATAGATGGTAAAGCAAAATGGCCGTTTACAACAGATGGGGGGGGGGGACGTTTTACTGTATTGTTTAGTTATACAACGAGTCATATTTGCAAACCACAGCCATTTAGAATCACGATTTTAGTCAGGTACATAGGAAACGGAAGTGCGAGTCACGGAAACCGGAAGTTGAATGAAAATAGTCGTGTGTGATAAACAAGGTGTGGAAAACATGCCAGGGTTCTCAAACTACAGCATAGCGTGAATGAGTTCAAGGAAAAATGTCGTAGAGTGCATTAATAATTGAATATTTATGAAGGGTAACTATAATTTACGATTTAAGTGGAAATGTAAAAATATGACTAAGAAGCTGTGAGCGAGTTACATGACAATTTGACAACAGAGGTCATTAATTCAAAAGTGCTAATGACAGCTTTGTGAAGATATATTCCGTCATCTACATTTGTAATAAGCAACCCTGAGCATCTGTAGACTGGTCTTATGCCAGAGAGGAAGCACGTTTCAATCTTACTTTCATGTGCACTGTGGACATGGCGTTGGGCGAGAGGCGAGGTCCTCATTATTTACCAAGATTCTTTTTGTTGGCGTGCTAGTCTCGTTCAAATTAACGCGATTGAACGGACCCCACGAGATGTTGCCAACGCCAAGGTAGACACGGAGACAAACGCTTTTGATGTTTGCTTCTCATTTATCCTTTGATACGGGGCACACAGTTTGACTTTCATGTGGCCCGAAATTGATCCTTCCCTCCGACCACAATACAGGTTAACTGCTTGCGTCTCTGCTTGCCGTGCGCCCATCTACCTGCCTTAATTAATGAGCACCTATTGAATTATTTAATAATTGCGCTTTTTTCTTGTAACATAGAATGCACCCCCACCTTTGTGCAGTTCACATCTACGACCTGGCCGTCGCGCGAGTGATAGCGAGTGATGGCGAGTGATCGCGAGCGATCGTTTGTCGTCCTTTCTTGGCGCTTTTTCACGACGTTGCGACTACAAACGTATCCCGTGTCCACGACGCTTGTTTTAACGTTTCCCGCTGCGACATCAAAGGGATTAGCTGCGCGGGTGAAACGTCATGATCCCCTGTACGTTACGTCGCCGCATTATACGACGCTCCATCGGCGTGTATTACGTAATTTGAACTTTCTCTAATCACCGGCAGTACCAAAGCATCCAGACTCCCCCTGCATCATTGATAGCTTTTGCTTCTCTCCTTGACTGCAGATTGTCCACACTGAAGCATAAAATGTGCACGAAAGGTAATACTCAGTGATTGATCAGGACTGTTTATTATAAAGCTCCTTTGACGACTGGTATTCCCAGACAGAAATCTTTATAGTTGCACTAAAACTATGGACATTCAATGCACAACTGTCTGTCATAAATGTACCACAAATGGCGACGTAGACCACTATAAGAGCCAGTGAAAAGCTCCTTGATATCACGAATTGAAATCGGCTCATGCTTGAACAGGTCAGATATAAAGTTGTATAGACAGGCATTCTCCTATGCAACCGATGGATATTTTTTTATTCTAAATTGACACATTTTTGGGTATCTTTTTCTGTCTTCATGCTACAACTCTTGTTCAAAGTCATGATAAGTCATGAAATGAAAATTGTATTGGAAATATTTGGAATTCATACAGATAAGACGCATAGAATAACTCAATTCAGAGCAGTTTGATGTTTAGTTATTCAAGCCCGAGATACCAGATATCCCCAGTCTCCATGCAGACTCTCTCCTTTCATTGCGACGGGCGATAGCCCTGAGGGTCTGCCAGATTTCGGACGGAGCAACGATCCTGGTGGGGGAGCAAGAATTTAAGCAGTATGGACAGATTATTTCAACCATAAAAATGCAAAACCCTAACATCACTTAATAAAACGACGCGGCTTCAGATTCGGCGATATTCAAAGAACTATTTTGTTCTCCGCTTCATCGGAATCAACGGGCGCAGTAATTGACCCAGTTTTGAGGCCTTTTGAGATATCGCAGGTTCTGGTGCATGAAGTATGTAGCCGTTTCCACTAATTCCTCTTCACACAATTCCAAACCAAACCAAAATTCCCAAAAAATTCCAAACCAAAATAAACAAATTAGTTATGAATGGAATGGGGCGGCAGAAGGCCACAAAGAGGAGGTGTAATGAAGAAAGGAAATAAAAAGAAAGGAAAGAAAAGCAAGGTGTTAGTATAATTCTTTATTTGCCCCCCCCCCCCCCCCCCCATACATTTGCTCTGTCACTGTCCTCATCCACCCCCCCCCCCCCCCCGGGACATCTGTTTTCTCACGTCCTTGAGGCTTGTATTCATAGCGCGTCTATGGCATGAAAAATAACTTTATTAATTTTTTTACCTGCATAATTCGGATGCTGCCCCCTAATTGTCGGTTATAGAAGCCGACCCCTCGACTGGCGTGTTAACTAAACAGACATTAAACTGATTTATTTGCGTCTTAGAATTTGCTTTGCCTCAGAGTAGATTAGAGGGCAAGTTGGGGCTAACCCCCTCACCTGCAATGTAGCTTCCTCACTCTCTTTACAAATTCAAAGTTGACAGCATCTCATTGAGAGTCTCTAATCAATTAATCTTACTCAGATAGAGTTGCTTATCTCTGGCCAAGATCTTGTTGAATGGATTTTTGAGGCGCATCTACATAGATCTGCAGGTGAGATAGAAGGCAGAGCCATAGAAACTCAACAGCTTACAAATAACATTTGTGTCATGAGGAGCTTTGATCCCTAGCGGCTCCCTTTGAAGCCATGAGCATTTTGCCCCGAACCATCAAGCATTTGACAGCCGTGAGCACGGAACTTAGTGGTAGTAGCATACAGTTCGAGTTTATGTATTTTCTTGGGTAAAAAGTCGACATAACTGAAGAAAACTACCAGTGAACCAAAGGGGTACCAAAAGGTAACCAGAAAGGGTGCAAGGGGGACCCTGGTCAAGCGGGTTAGAGACAGGGCAAGTGGAGGCCAGGGTAATGAAGGGGGTACCTGGTTGGTGCTCTGATTAGGGTGGATAGGGTTACCTGTGGCCCAGTGCCCTCCACATAGGTCCCATTCACATCTAACATCAAAGCTGGCCCAGGGTGAGCCCAGGGTGACAAGGGCGACACTAGACACCTTCTCTGATCTTATCTGTGCCCCCCTCTCTAGCCTCTAACCCCCTCTCTTAGAGTTTAATTAAACTGATTAGTGATTGTAGCAAAGCATGACACAATGTTTCTTAGCGGTCCTCCCCCTGCCCATAGCTTTTCTGCCTTGTCCTATCCTACAGGTCTCTAAGTGTATGTTTGTAGATCTCTGCATATACAATGTAAGTAGCCCGTTTCTTCGCACCTACAATTTATACTTCTAGAAATCCCACAACGTTTCATTTTCTCCAACACCAAAGGGGCCGCCACTCAAATCATCGGGCCTATATAACCTACGTCCTAATTACAACCTAGGGAGCTGTCAACAGTCAAGAGAAATCTACTTTCTAATGATAGCTTGCGAGGCAGTAACTCTGTGAAGAGCTGCATAAAAAGTTGGTATTACCTTACACTGGCCTGCTCTTAGAATGGTTAAATCTTCTAAGTGTTACTGAAAACAAACATGCCTGGAATAGATCCATTTCAAGATGAAAACACCCCGGCATTAACCTAGTAGGTTTTGTCATTGGCCTGACAACGCTATAATGTTATATGGGAATTCAAGTCACCTCAAAACACCTGAACATGCAATTAAGGAATAGTTTTATCAATTACAGCTTCACAGCAAATGATGAATATATTCGACTGTCTCAGGACTTTCTTCGCCCCCAAATAACTCAATATTCTGCCTTGAAGGTTGGCGTCTGCAGTGACAAATTGTCAACAAACACTATCTGACTGCAAACTTCGTAAAGACTGTAATGAAAAACCTATATTTTCATATTGTCAATAGTTTATTCATTAAAGTTGGTATGAAGACTACTATAAGCCTTAAAGAACAGAAATGGCTAGTTGATAATCTTGATATAGAAGTTCACAATTCAGTATTCAAACCAATGCAATTTGACAACCTAAATTAACCCCATATCTGTGCATATTTCTTATAAAACCAATGCGATATTTTGCTGTTGGGGGATTTTGTATATTGGTTACTAAGTCCTTACTATCGGAATTTTTAGGAAATTTCAAGACATTTACCAAGTGAATCATGAAGCATTGTCCACTGGAATGCCTTGTTCTTTTTGATACAAAGTTGCAACTGTCTCAGGAGCCACTTAAGTCACATTAAGAGCATGGGAATGAACTTCATTGAAGGGAGCAATGGCATTTGACAAGTCCGCTTTCAGCCAAACCCTGAGGTCCGCTAAGTAGCTAGCTGCTGTCCCACGTGATCAAAGCACTGGTCACATGGTCCCTCGGGGGCTATTGTCCTGCCTCGCTGTGAGATCCGTGGCGTCTTCACACCCCGGGTCGCTACCAACATCATGTAATGCCACTTCAAAAGGGGGAACAAGCCCCCCAGCTTTCAATGTATATCATATTTAATTCCCTGACAGCAGCAGTGACGCGGCCACAATGGGGCACAGACTGGGGGTGCATTAGTGTCTGGATGGTCGCCATTACCGACCCAGGCCCCTGACATCCTAGAAGGGCCAAGCAAAAGCGAGCAAAAGAGCAAAAACCCAGGCAGCCCACCTCCTGTTGCCCTGCTGCTTAAAAGCCCCTGTTTTGTTTGCCCTGGCCCCGCTCTGTCGACATCCCCCAGCTTCTATGACGTATCGGATTTTTGCCCCTTTATGACTGGACTTGCTCCAACAACGGTGTCTGATATGTAGATGCAACATAAGACGTTCCCTGCCTCCTCACTCCATCTCTTTAGGGCCCTTAGCAGCACATTGCATAACCACATCTGCCTTCATTACCTCAAAATGCCCCTCAACGTTCAAACTGATTTGCTTCCAAGTCAACTGGGTCTATTTCAAATGTAACGAGCTTCAGGATATTATTAACAGCAGCTAACGATAGTTTTTAAACTGCTCATTGTCAACTCCAACTGGTGCATAGCGAGTTATTTTTAATTCTGGAAAAATACATGTTAATTCTTTGCATATTAAGCTATTTCATATATTTTTCTTACATTTCACATAATCATATTTTGCAATTCACTAAATTGACCCCCAAATAAAAATTTTACTAACAAGCCCTTGTACTCAATCTCATAATTCACATAATTAGCAACATTTTTGACTGTTCAGTAAACGACAATATTTTCAAACGCAGATATATTTTTCCCATCAGTCACTTTCACTTTGGATCTCCATTGGTCCATGAACTTTACATATCATCAAAAGTGGCGACACCAAACGCCAGAAACACAACCCAGGTTCACTGCAAGTGCGCAACATACACCGCCATCTGATGGTCAAAATATTCACTCGTTCAGGCTATGTGCTGTGCCACTGCGGATGGTAGCGGTTGGACTGCGAAGTGCAAACACATGTTGTGGAAAAGCCCACATAGATTGCACTCATTTTACCAATACACTGACTATCCAAGGGTGTCAATGCAATACATATGACAACAGTTAGTCTCATAGACGACTCTTCTGTTTTTAGTGGACTAAAGTCAAAAATTGAACTAGACTTCATACATGCAAAGTATTCCATTGTAAAATATGCATTTATCATTATATATTATACATGATATGTTAACATGTACCTGATATAAATAATGTGAACAGAAGAAGCCTTAGGGATCATATAATTACAGAATAGATATTCTTTTCTGCATAAATTACCAAATATGTCAGCGAGCTAATTACATGTAGTTGCTTTTGAAGGACAACAATTCCCTGCACAGTAGATTTAGTAGATTTAGTGGAAGTATGTTATAGTGCACTGCGGAATGGTATGGATAAATGTAAACCAGTACAATTTCATGCAGTTATTTTCATTATATATTTACTTTGGTTCCTGATACTATTTCTAAAATATCTTCATATTTTTTTTTACTATTTAATTTTAAAGGTACAAATGCTAGACGTTTAATCAACTTTGTTCCCAGCCAAATGTGTGCGGATAGCGAGGGAACCGGATAAATGAGGGTTAACCGTAGTAGCAAAATTTTCCCTCATTTAATTACCCTCTTCCAGTAACTATGAGAACGTAACTGCCTTAAATGGTGATTAGCTCCTTAAGGAGCGTGAGAAACAGCGTGAACAATGAAGGAGCGGGCGTCGGCGTAACGTCGTAGGTCAGATGACGCCGAGTGTAACGCGATTCGGGCGTCGCGGCGTCTTGGCTACCTGTCATTTCCGGCTGGTTTCCGGTCCCCAGTGTCGTCTGTCACTCTGGGCGTTCGGTCTTCGGCCACTTAATTGAAGGGCATTGGTCGGTCACTGTCGTGTCACACGGGTGATAAACAGTGTGGGACTGCAGTCCACGTACTTGGCAACGTTTGATTATTATTTATTTATAATTATCTTTTGGCTGTCTATTAATTTATTTTCAGAAGAAGATAAGAACATTTTCTTCGAAGAGTGGATCAAATACTTCCTTCCTAAAACCTGCATTGCAAGGGAATCCAGGTGGATTGATTGATTGATTGATTGCTTGATGGATTGATTGCTTGATTAATTGATTGATATTGTCTGGTTGATGATTGTGGAGAGCTACCCAGTAAATTTTCAATGTTCTTGTTACAAAATTTGGACGGATTGATTGATTGGTTGATTGATTGATTGACAGAGATATCAGATGTCCAAAGCTTTTATTTGCTTCCACATAGACACCAGGGCACCCTTCAAGCCTTAACCACAAGACTGAAGACCACCCAGCTGCAGGAACTGGTAGAATGCTCAAATTTCTCTATTTTCTCCTTCCATGCCAGAATGCAACATCCAAGGTCACTGGCTGACCATGGAAATTATTTGAACAATCTTCCTCAAGTGGCTGCAGATCAGGTGATTGTGTATTTGCATTGATGCTATAGTGAATTTAACAATTTGCATGGTGGGAGTCTTGGCACAGGTGTCCAGACGTGTGTCTACTCTTGTGCCCCAAAGGCTCACACCTTCAGCCAAGAAATCGTCTCCGAATTCTGCCAATTAAAAACATCAGAGGCAAAACTTGGGTAAGGTTCAATGCCATTCACATAACACCCAAGGCAGAAGACGCCCATAAACTTTCTAGTTTGCTACACCTTTGTTTTAAATCTCTACAAACAGAACAAAGACATGTGAGACAAACAGTGATTAGCTCTCCTTTCATCCATTGTTTAAGGATCAA
The DNA here is from genome assembly GCA_932294295.1 of Alitta virens. NCBI lineage: Eukaryota > Metazoa > Annelida > Polychaeta > Phyllodocida > Nereididae > Alitta > Alitta virens. The sequence continues at coordinate 44,321,337 of OW028574.1, read as the reverse complement.
AAATCTTATTGGTGGTAATTTCGTGACAATCATCAGCTTCTATTGACAAATCCTGTTTTACAAAAAAAAACACCCTTTACAGTGCGAAAAAAGGTCATAAGGGCTCGCAGAATCATCAATTTAAATTGTGGTGGGCAAGTTCATTTTAAAGTCATATACATGTTAGTAAACTTCATGCTCTCATTGATTAATTATGGAATGGTGAGGAAACCAATACCGTGGTCATTTCAGTGCAAATCTTCAACAAATCTAGTCATCTTGCTTTTTTTCAGACTTTGAATGCTGTATTTTCAGTATTGTGATAAACCAAAGGTAAACAAGACTATGTTCTAAAATTATCTTATCTTCAATACCTTATAGCCAAAACCTTTTGGCCACATCATCCCAAAGTGATGGGCAGCCAAGTTATCCAAATGTGGGATAACTTTTGCTGCCAGTTATTTGGTTAAATAAATCTGTACATGTTAAACTAACAGTTATGATTGTGAATTTCATAAAGCTGTATGCCTGTATGTATATGTATATTTCCATATAAGGTCCATTTAGATGCCATGAAATCCATTAGGTTTTCCATATATATTTTGGTAGAGCAATAATGCTTGCCAAAGCAGCCAAACATACCCTGGTGATCAGGATAAACAAATCTATGCACACACTTCACGTGGACTGAATCAGTACACCAAGACTGAAGACAGTTGACGTCATTTTGGCCATGACACCAAAGCTACCCTGCACTTGGTTTATAATAAAATATTGTACAGACTTTCTTAGAAGTAATTTTTTCAAGATTACTCCTTTCATCGACCTAATAACTCTTAACCATGCAAGATCATCTCATTGTTGCACGTCTTCCCAAGCTGTCTGCCCAAGCCCACTCGAGAACTGACATTCTCTTTGTAATTTCTGTACTGTAAGTTATTTGTTATTGTGTGCTTTGTGTGACAAAAAATTAGAATAAAGTTATTTTTGCATTTTCCGGTCCGGTTTAGTGTGACAGGACCTAAAAGAAAGAAAAAAAAAGTATTTTGCACTGTTTCAGGCTTTGCGTGACAAAAAAGATGTTAGGATTAAAAGCTGTGCTTTAGCGTCTATTCCTTCACTGGTTTTTTCACACCCTTCTGAAATGTTGAGTGAAACATCATGCTCTTCATTTTAATATACCAATATTTTCGTATGGCCACACTCACATGGTATAACCATTAACCAATGATTTTATTCTAAGTATATAGTACTATGCTAAAAAGTTAGTATGATGAATTTTCATTGCCTGATTGTGTGTCGATAAGCTTGCATTGTATTTGCTATTGTAACATTTTTTGTTTCTTGTTTTACCTCATATTTTTTTCTTTTCTACATACTCTCATAAAACTAAGAAGGGATAAACTTGCCCTCAACATCATCCAGATGTGGCTCCCTTTTGCATTTCTGACAATGATCAGCTATTCAGGCGCTAATGAGAGACAGGGTGGGAGGAATGGGGAGTAATGGGAAGGTGCTGCAGTTGAATTCCTGCATGACACTGCAGACAGGTGACTCCTTGTTGCACCCCAATGAGCCTGTTCTCAAGAGATGCCCATCATGCAGGAATGCCTTCCATAGCATCGCCCTGCAGCACTCCTTGCAGCCAGCAGCCTCTGGAGCAGCCCTGTTACGTAACCTCTCATCCTCATCTTTGACCTTATCACAGCTTATCTTTGATGAGGGGGTCACGGGAGACTGCAGCAGTAGCATGACCAGCAGCAGCAGCAGCAGCATCAGAAGCATTTCATCAACACCCTTCTTATCTGAGCCATTTGAGTCACAGTCACGTTGCTCAACCAGTTAATGAAAAAATCACGCAGGATCCGAGTGTGCCCTCTATGTCATTCACAGACTAACAGGATGAGAAGATGTTAATCTAATCGGTGGCACACATCTCTTGCACTAATAGGACTGATGCAACAGTTCTTCTGACTCAAGATAAGTCCTACTGAAGCGGCACAGAAGCGCAGATTGCAAAGTTTTTGGTGGTCAGACAAGTTTTCCTTCTTATCTTTCCAATTACTTACAGTATTACAAACGCGTGGTGAGATCCACATCTTCTCATATCAGAGTTCCTTGAAATCTCACAAGTAATCAGAGTGAACGTGTGACAAACAAGCAGCCGCGCAAAGCATCATGGATAGGTCGCATGCCTGACACGCTGATAAGAACTTGAGGCCTTACGTCTTTGCTTACGTCACAATGGCGTTAATTAGCATATATAACAAGGTTGACTGGATCCAGCTGCTACCAGCAAGGCGTTCTTCCTAATTCATTGGATTTATTTACCTTCTTTAGCCATCAACAACAACAACTCTGATCACGATTTCTTAATCAAATATGTTGATGACTTGCAATCCTTACCATGACTTTTCTTTCATTTGTAGCCAACGTATATTATAACACCAAATGGCTCATAGGTGGCATGCACGTCAGCGGCTTTTGGCCTTAGTGAATGTCTCCTATGACCATAATATAACCAGTTTTCCTTGATTATTTTTGTTTACGTAAATTGTAAGTTTATGGTCAAAATAAATACTTTCTGTCTGTCTGTCTGTCTGATGTTGTTTACGTGAAGTCTGTCATCAATGCATCTTGACTATATGCTCTAATGATGTTATGACATCAAGAATTTTCTTACTATAAATCAATTGTAAAGAAATTATTTAGTTTTCGACTGTTTCTCAGTTTGGGAGTTTTTACCAAAGTGAGTACATTTAGAATCTTGGGGAAATTACTTGTCCTATTTTGGATTACACCAAAATGCAAGAACTAACCCCTGTTGTTCCCTATACTAATGTGTTAATAACTTGGTATCATTATCTCTATAAATAGATAAATAGATAACACAAAAAGTGCTGCATATATACAATGTTTTTATGCATTGTAATGACCTTGACCTTGGAGATTGAGCATAATTTCAACCAAAACATGCTGTCAGAGATGCAAGTAGCCAATTACACGCAAAGCATTGCTTGAAGGATGTTGTTTGATGCCTGAAAAGTGGGTTTGCTGACAGGTTGTATGACTTTTCAGCCAGTTTGGTGTTGAGATGACATTTACAGCTGGACTTTAGAGTGTAGTGTATACATACTGACCCGTCACTAGAAATGATCTTTGTGTACATTCATGGAAGGCCTGTGCTCACTTTAGAAGGGCTCATATGACTGGCCCTTGACTCTGTCTTGAGAGGGCAACATATAGAGTGAGTGGGTCAGAGTTAGAAGGGTTAGGGTTATTACGAAGGGGCAGGGTAACAGAGGGCACTTGAGAGAGGGTATTTGGGGGTGTGAGTAACATTGTTGGTGGCCTGTGATCTGATCACCTTCTGCAGCAGATGCGGGAAGATGCTGGCACCCATCGAACGTCCAGGATGACAAAGTCACTTAATGTCAGAACAGACTGCTGGAATTTGTGCTCGACTTCTCCAAGTGGCCTAAAAGCTCTCAGTAGCAATGCCCCGGCACTTCCGGCGTCAGGGCACCCGTCAAATCCCATCTACTGAAGGAGTCCTGATTGACGGGTTATGGAACCTCTGGCTGCAGCTGGTTTGTGTTCAGTCTTGAAGACCTGTGCCCAGGAAGCAATCCCCATGGACCATACTCTGCTTAATTGTGAAGGGCTTGAGTCGGTAATTTCAACTGACGGACTTGAGTTTTCGAAGTTGTGCTCCACTGCAAAGAAGAAAAGACTAATAAAAAGTTTCAACTCTTATGTGAAAGGAAACCAAACCAGTGAGTGTTGCTACTCATGTGTTGTAGCAATCCAGCTACAACCATTTGCCCTGGTGAAGGTTAACTCATGTCATTAGCGTTCCAAATACGTGTAAATGCATAACATATGTACAACAAACTCATTACAGGGACATTTTACTCGAAATATAAGCTTCTGAAAAGACTATCCAGTCAAGTTCAACTCAGTAATTGACATCATTTTAGTTTGGTATGTTGTTCTAATACAGTATTGCATCCAAACGAATAGTTATGGTTTTTAAAGTTGATTAGTTCAATAATTTGCTGCTTCTAGACCTTCTAAAATTAAAGCTCGCCTGTGAAGAATGTATAGTGCCACATCTAACACTTTCAACCGCCTTGGTCATGGTTACTGTCTGGAATTTGGGCTGTCAGACTTATAGGCGGCTGTTATGTCAGACCCACTCAATCCAGAAGCGCTCAAAGTTATCAGATAGGAGGCAGATGAATATTAGATATCAGGATGGCATCATAATCGCAGTTTGATTTATGCATCTATCTGCTCTGAGATCTGCGGCCTGTGGTGCATAAAGCAAGGGAGGTGTCAGAGTTGGGGCTGATGTTATGTCACAGAGGCCAGTTGGGCCAGGCCTATTGATGGTCCGTTGGGCCCAGGCAGTGTCTCATCAAGCTGGCCAAATGGAACTGATTACGTTGGTGATTTACTGGCCATGTCCATCTTATCAAGCCACTTGCCTGTTTGGGGAAGTTTAATTAAACGATGTCCATCATTGCATCTGCGATGGCATAACGACCCCCGGGGATGCCCCCCCTCCCTCCCCTGATTCCTCTGGCGCTTGGACATGTTCCACGTCTAACCCCTTTACTCAATGTCCTACTGCGGGACCTACTCAATGTCCTACTCAATATCATACTCAATATCATACTCCATGTCATCTATAAACACAGTCCTGTCTACTCTTGTTTACCAAAGAAAGTGCACATTACACTTATAAATAGATCGATGTATGCCTCCCTCAACATTTGATTTCTTAAGTTACTGCCATATATGCATCTTGCTTGCTCTCCATGATCACATTATGAAACCCAGTCTTCTAAATATGGTGCCATCATAAGGAAAAATTGTAGTCTCAATTTACGCGTGTGTTTGTAAATAAACAGCTACGTTTTACAAGTATCGGACATTTTTCACAGTGCTGCGTATCTCGCTTCAGGTTTTGTCGAACATTAAGTGAAAAACGAGTCTCCCATTTGATGTAAGATTTACACTGTAGCTTTTTAAGTTTGAAATTTTCTTGTGTAATTGGGTGTTTTCAAGCTCTTTACAGCGCAATTTTGAAGACTTAAGAGGGTGAAAATCACTTCAGCCTCTCACGCCTGCACGGTCGATCATGTGCACACGGTATTTAAGCATCCATTTGTGTCATTTGTGTGCCATGTTGGCATTAAACTTGTCAAAGATAAAACATTTTATTACTTTAATTGCAACTTTCTTTTGCAAAAAGGCGACAATGACAACACGTTCTGAGGATGTGTCCACAAATGATGCTTGCGGCACGTGCGTTTTTCAACATCAATGTTTTCTAAGCTTTCATGAGTAACTTGTGCATTTAAAGGAGCATTCAATGGCAATGTGTTTTGTGTTTACAGAGTGTGATAGGTGCAAGGGAAAGATAGTGCCCCTGAGGTACACATCTCTGAGGTACACCTGTGATTCCATCTATGGCCACAGGGGGCGCTTGTGTAGTGTTGCGGTCATGGACGAAAGATCAATTAAATCAACTGCAGTGGCCTTGTGGGGGGAGGGTGGCTGCAGGAGGGGGGGGGAGGCGATCGTGACGGAGGCTATTGTTGGGGCCAGTGGGACCCATGGACCACTTGGTTGTCTCGCACGTCCCCCCTGTGCCATTTGCCCTTCAATTGTCACGCTCTTTTCATTTCATAACGTTGCCCATGACGCTGTCCATGACGTTGTCCATGACGTGGGCGACGCTGCGTTGGAGCGTCCTGGAGAGCGTCCTGGCCTTTTTGGTTGCTTTTGGCTGCTTTCGGTTGCAGCGGAATCACGCATGCTGTCATTGAAGCCAGTGCATGTTGGCAAAGGAATGACAGCAAATAGCCGATTCCTCTTACACTGCACACACCATTAGATGGTCCATTCACCAAATTCACACCTCCTCTCTTCTCTCAGTTTCAGCACACAATTCGCCAAATGTTTACCCCTTGGACGTGCCCCTTCAATTCAGCCCATCCCTCCCAAACAAGCTTTGATCATTGCCTCGCACAAATGAAGATGAACACACTTTCAGAACAACTTTTTCAAAGCTTCTTTTTGTTGAAAACAGTGATCCAACAGAGTTCTCTTCCTTTTCACTTTTGTCCGTTCATATCTCGTTACATCTCTTTGTGAGTTGGCACTTCTGCAGAATTACTTTTGGGACTGGTTGTTATGATTTGCTAAACTTGTATCTTGTCATTATTATAATGTCAATTTATTATTTTTGTATTGAAGCATGCCAAGAAAATGATCATCTGCAGTTACCAATGGAATGTTGACACCATACAAGTTTCATAATTGTGCGTATGTGTAATTGATTGTAATTCCATCTGAATTAATTAATCTTAATGCCGCAACTGGCACGCTGTAATATGTCCTGGATCAGTTGCGGTTCTGATATTAATTAATAATACAAGGCGGTGCTTGATTTTTGTTTGTCAGCCATGGTATACTTTGCCTAAATGATCCATTAGATTAATACTTAGTGTTTACATTGAAATAAAGAGACATGTGTTGTTAATAAAATATGTTATAATCATTCTGTGTAATCTACATGTGATCAATAATTTACTAATTCACTGCACTCATGCAATTTTCCCTGGCGTGTTTCCATCAAACTGCTTAGCTATAGGCCTAGTGTTTACTGAGTCTGTGATCCCACTCTCCTTTTAACAGACCTACAAGATCTCTCAGCTGCTGGGTCCTCTGAGATGCTCTGGCTCTTGGATCAAAGGTCATGGAGCTGGCTGCTGGTCACTGCAGTTGATGGAAGATCAAACATCACTCTGCAGCAGCATCAGCAGCAGCAACAACAGCAGCATCAGCAGCAGCAGCCTTAACCCAACTGCATCCAGCCTTCAGTGAGTGATGTGTGCTTTCTTCCTCAAAGTTTCCATTCTTAAGATTAACCGGAAGAGTAAAACAAACTTATAACCTTCCATCCATGGTTAGAAGGTTTTAAGTTTGTTTCTTGAAATGATTTAATCCAAGGGTTCACATTAAAATTAGGATTACTAAAATCAGGTAAACATTAACATCCAGTGACTCATTTGTGCATGCTGATAGATTAGTATTCGAAATTAAACTTTTTCACCGTTAATTATGAGGGGGGAAAAATCCATAAACCGGAAGTAGAACTATTTGCACTGTTAAAATATATTTATCCAAGGATGTCCTGGAATATTTGATTAGAAACTAAACTGGCACGTCTAAGAAATATCTCAATCAATCAACTGAAATTTTATTTTATTTCTGTTCCATTTAGTGATCTTTGTAGTTCTGCTACTTGTTATAGTCTCTGCAGCAATTTTCATAAAAAGTAATTGAAACAAAAGGCTTTTTTCTGGTGCCACCGAAAAACATTTAAACAAAAACATTTGGCATAAAAAATCAATGTGTTTTAAATCTGGAGGAAACAACGCATTTTAGCAGCAGCAGCAGCAGCAGCAATCTGTGTGTTCTAACGTCCTTTGGTAACTATTCTAAGCTGTCATAACGACAGCCTTTCTTGCCTCACTGACGCATGACACACACTGCAAATAGGCTGCAGTTGTGCACTTTTTTTTACCAACTTTTTCTGCTACAAATTATTGGAGAAAAAAGTGGGGAGGGTTGTAGTATTGGTGCAAGTGAGAAGAAACAAGTCGCTACATTGTGGACTTAGAGAAATGAAGTGCAGTTTGTGCATGTTCTGTGACAGAAGGATATTTGTGAGAAATTGGCCTCTCTTCTATTGGCAAGACAGACACATGAGCCAGTCAGCCGGGCCAGCTTGACAGGCCCTGATTGACAGCACATATTTCTTTCTCGGTTTGCCGCGATATTTTGAGTAGAACTCTGATTGGCTTCAGCTGCTTTCGAGTCTAAATAAACAGTAGAGGCAGCCGACTTGATAACGTCCGACTCCTTGGTTTCGCCACTGAGATGGGCAAGGGGTAAGTTAAACCCCAGGCCGTCACTCTTCGGGTTTGATCCCTGCCAACCCCTCCCTGCCTTCCAATCCGCACGTGTGCAACTTTTTGATTTGCGCCTCTCTGGCTGGAGAGCTCGTATGTTTCCCATTGCGCTGGCTTTTTGATGTGACCAGCCTCAGCAACTCTCATGTTAGCATTCACGACAGATCGAGAACATCTAAACATGCCCCCGTCACACACATATGAATGGACTAATAGACTCCCATAGCAAAGCAAAGCAAACCCTCTCTCTCCACACAGAGTTAATGGAAAGAGCACTGGCTGCCCTTCGTTGCCTCAGCTGTTTTTGGCGCCAAATAGCAGACGACATTTCGGCGATTGACGTGGGCTGATCAAAGCTCGCCAGGTGACGCCTGATTCGCGAGGCCCATGAAATGAGCTGCCCAGCTCCCAGGTAACCTTTCATGTTGGCCCACATCAGAGAACCCATCACTGTTGATAGAAAACTGGCATTAACACTTATTCACTGCGCCTAAAAAGATGTTCTTAATTGACATGGCCAAGTGTTCCCTTCTCTCTGCTCCCCGTCACTGCGCCCCTCCCCCTTCATATTCGC